>JARCFY010000009.1:5845000-8757500 GCA_029233225.1 Lepidodactylus listeri | reverse complement strand
TGTTGTTAATCAGTTTCATGGGCGAACCTCCAAGATCTAACGACGAAAGAAAGTGAACCACTTCTTTCTGTTCAGTCATCTCCGCTCAAATGGGTACGTGAGTTCCGTTTAAATTCCGGGTTATGTGGCGCGAGCTTTACAAATGCACGGAAAGCTGTGGAAGTTTTTCTCCTAAGTTATACGGCCTGAGGCGAAAAAGATTTTTTTTCCCCTGGACAGGAGACTAAAGCGTTGAAATTATTTAAGAGCCTCCCCCATTAACTGTAAAATTAATAACGTTTATAAATAAATAAGAAGACAGCAATTCAAACGTAATGCCGCCCGAAGTATTCCAATACAGCCTTGGCCATCAAGAAAAGAGGAGGCCTGGGGGAAATCATTTACCCTCAGTTTTAAGCTCCAGTGTGAATGATATATTTCAGGGTAAACTACATTGCCTCAAACAGTGGCCATTTAATGGGGCACTCATAAGAATTGTCCAGTAAAGTGCTCTTGCAAGCAAGGCTTGTGACTGACCTTTGAGTTTACCTTGAACGCATGAAACTGCCTAATACTGAATTGGGGGCTGTGGCTCAGTGGTAGAACATCTGGTTGAGATGTAGAAAGTCCCAGGTTCAGTTCCCAGCACCTGCAGTTAAAAGGATCAGCCAAAAGGGGATGTGAAAGACCTTCATCTCAGACCCTGGAGAGCTGCTGCCAGTCTCGGTAGACAATACTGACCTGAATGGACCAAGGGTATAAGGCGACTTCATGTATCGGACCTGGAGTTGTCAATCCAAAGAAGCTGTTTTATACTGAATCAGACCCTTGGTCCATCAAAGTCAGTATTGTCTACTCAGACAGGCAGCTGCTCTTCGGGGTCTCAGGCTGGGATCCTTCCCATCACCTCCGACCCGATCCTTTTCACTGGAGAGGCTGGGGATTGAACCTGGGACCTTCTGCATGCCAAGCATATGCTCTGCCACTGAGCCATGGTCCCAGTCAAGACCCATTTGAGTTAACATTGTATCAACCAAAGCTTTGTTCAGTCTGGCAGTTTGGCCTGATATAGGCACTTTTCACTAATGGATTAAATGGGCCCATTCACACAGCCACAGCTGTCAGGCATTCCCCGGGCGTACTCACCTCTTCAGAGAATGACTTGGAGCCAGGTTAAAAAGCCACCACCTCCGAAGTGGAGTTTTTGTTTCCTAGTGCATTCATCGCACATGGCCAGCTGTCTGAACATGGGGGACTGTGCGCAGAATGGATTTGGCAGTCTAAACCTGCAGATCCGTTCTGCTGCTAGGGAAGTGGCTTTTTTTAAAAAAATTGCCCATGTGCGCATATGCGTGTGCATGAATTTTGGCCATTTTTGCAGTGCACTCTATGGCTGATGTGCTACAATAATGTGGATGCTTTCCCACGGGATGTCTCTGTGGGTAACCCACAGTAGGGTGTGCTGTGTGGCTTATATGTCCCACAACATTTTAAACTGGGTCAATTAGAGGTGGCACTATATTGCAGCGAGCTGCCAATCTGTCCGCAGCCCAAGAATAACAATACAAAAGTTAGGTGTAACTCCCCCATACTATGAAAATTTGTCCATAGCTTTCCATTCTAATTATACCCGCTACAGCTTCATCATTGCTTTTCCCACTGCCATCTTTCCCAGTGATCAACAGGCCTCTTCTTTTTCCGACATCATTTTGTTCCGTGCTCATACACCGCCCAGCATGAAGAAGTCTGGTTTTGTGGCTTAAGTGGTGCGGATACACCTTTTGCTTCGGGCTTTGCATGAGAGGAGTGGCACCAAAATAATGAGACCTACCCGATTCCATGGACTGCTACAATTTTCAAGAATCAGGCCAGGCATGCCGAAACATTCAGGAAGGTTTGTTAAACACTTTTTCAAAGTCTCTGGCCAATTTAAAATTTCATGTGATAGCAGCTCGGCAAAGCTTTGATGGACACAGCGTCATCCAAAATTCATGCTCTTCGGCAAGGGATGCTCCCCGCATAAAAACGGCAAGGATACGACATGAATGTGAATCAACCTCAAGGAGCGCAGGTACATGAAAACCTTGAGTGCTCAAACCCACTTGACGTTGGACCTCATAAAAGGTTGATTTGAGGCATTAATGCCATGCAAGGGCAAAGTTATAGACCCTCCATCCAATACCTTCACTCTTTTTTCTTCTGTCCGTTGAAGTGCAAGCTCTCTTCTCTAATGATGGGGAAAATAGCTGCATGTATTTTCAGCTCTAGCATCAAATCACAACGGAACTCTCCCTAGAAGCCCAAATGACCAAACTGAGGCTATTTTTACTTGGCTCACATTCTGAGAAGACGAGACTCACTGGAAAGGACAATAATGCTATGGAAAGTTGAAGGCGATAGGAAAAGAGGAAGATTCAACAGACTGACTGATTCAGTCAAGGAAGCCACAACCTTCAGTTGCAAGACTTGAGGAAGGCTTTGAAGGAGAGGACGTTTTGGTGGTGGTGGAAAGTATGGTCAAGTCACAGCTGACTCATGGTGAGACCTCATGGGGTTTTTAAGGCAAGAGATGAGCAGAGGTAGTTTGCGATTGCCTACCTCTGCGTAGCAGCCCTGGATTTCCTTGGCGGTCTCCCCTCCAAGTACTAACCTGGACGTTTGGAGGTTGGTCCCCTTCCCTTCCCTTCCTTGACCGCAGCGACCTGGCCACAGTGATCCATGTGACGGTCACCTTGAGACTAGACTACTGTAACGCTCTCTACATGGGGCTGCCATTGTCACGAATTCAGAAGCTGCAGCTAGTGCAGAATGCTATGGTCAGGCTTGTGATGGGTCTCCCCAGATGGGAGCACATCCGGCCTGTGCTGAAGACACTGCACTGGCTGCCAATAGCATACTGAATCCGCTTCAAAGTGCTGGTTCTTACCTTTAAAGCCCTATATGGCCAGAGTCTGACATACCCGAGGGACTGCCTTTCCCCCATATATACCCCAGAGAGCACTGCGGTCAGGGTCTCAGAACAGACTGACCCTCCCGGGCCCCAAGGAGGCCAGGCTCGCCACCACCAGGGCCAGGGCATTTTAAGTGGTGGCTCCATTCTGGTGGAACAAGCTCCTGGAAGAGATCAGGGCCCTGCAGGACCTTTTGCAGTTCCGCAGGGCCTGCAAGAAGGAGCTCTTCCACCAGGTGTTCAAGTAGGAGCCACCCTACCACCACTACCATTATTGCCAACAAACCCTGGCCCTTAGCCTCAACAGTGGCTGAATTCCTTCAGGACTCGGGAAGACCATCGAGTTGGGCATTGTTGGCCTGACTGAGGTTTACAGAATATCACCTGATGCACTTTAGCCCCATTTCAAGGGATCTCAACTATTAGCCCCTTATGATTTTTATGATTTTAATCAGGGGTCATTTCGTAGAAAAAGAGGTGCAGGAGCTCATTAGCATAACTCATTTGCATGACTCATTTGCATATGCCACACCCCCTAACATACCGGAAGTGTGTCAGAAGGCAACACCCACCCCTCAGGCTCCACTCCACAGGTGAGTGAAACTGACCTGCTCTTCCTCCAGTCCCTTCCCCATCCAATACTTGGTGCAATAAAAATAAGCGTCAAGAACACACCCTCATTCTCTTCCTGCTCCCTTGAAACCACCAGGTTTCCAGTAGACTTGAGAAACCCAGGACATGTGCACCACCCATCCCTTTCCCTTCCCCTCCCCACAACAAGACACCCTGTGAGGTAGGTGGGGCTGAGAGAGGTCTTTTGAGAACTGCTCATGAGAGAACAGCTCTGAGAGAACTTGTGACTGGCCCAAGGTCACACCAGCAGCTGCATGTGGAAGAGTGGGGAATCAAACCCGGTTCTCCCAGATTAGAGTCCAACTCCTGACCACTACACCAAACTGATGGGGTGGAAGCTGCTGAAGGGTTGGTGAAATTTCTCCAGTACTGATGTGCCACGTGCCCAGATAAAAAATGGTATACTTAGAAAATTTATATGCCACCTTGAGCAAGTCTCTGGAAAAGCAGCACACAGTCATAAAAGGAACAATGATAAAATTATCAATATTAAAACAAAACATTAAAAACAATAAAGACCCTAGCAGGGCTTTCCCCGGGGCGCTGCACCTCTGCACTGCTCGGGGAAGCCGAGGAGGGGGCGGGGCTTGGTCATGTGCCCGCCCCCTGGGCTCCTCACTCCCGGAGCTGCGCTTCTGTGCGCTCCCGCTCCAACGGACCTCTGATTTTAATGTATAAAATGTATTGACTGATTTTTTCAATGTACTTTTATGTGTTTTAATGGTATTATACCAATTATGTAAGCTGCCCTGAGCCTGCTCGCGGGGAGGGCAGGGTATCAATTGAATTGATAAAATAAAATAAAATAAAAATAAATTAGTTCATAGGATTGTCATAAGTCAGAAGCATGTAACTGCACACATTTTCAGTGATCGACCCATTTCATTTCTTCTTGTCTGTCATTGCTATGGTATGAAACCTTCTACATTTCCTCTACATGCACTTCCTTCCAGAATGGCAGACAATTAATAAATGGTAATTTGCTTCAGTTGCACTCATATGTTCCTTCCTCACCTCCCCACCATAAATTTTAATTCACTTGGGGGGTGGACGAAACCGTGAAATGAGATCAGGCAACAGCCAAGCTCTGGAATCATGAAATATGACTTGGAAACTTCAGCTAGCATAGAATGCGGCAGCCAGACTTTGTCTGAAGTGAGCAGATGTGAAGATGTTTTGCCAGGACTGAAAGAATTGTGCTGGCTTGCAGGTCATTTCCAGTCCAGGTTTGTGGAGGTGACAATGGCCTTTAAACCACCAAATGGCTTCAGACCAGTCTAACTCAAAAAGCATCTACTCATACACATGTACACATGAAACTGCCTTACACTAAATTCGGCCCATGATACATCAAGGTCAATATTTTCTGCTCAGATTTAAGGATGGGCAGAAACCACATTTTTGCGATTCAGTTCAGTTCGTGATTCGTGACTGAACCACAAACCGAACCACAAATTGATAGGGCAGTTTGCAAACCGAACTGGTTCACATCTGTTCTGTTGCTCTGTTCCATCTGCGTCGTTTCCATCTTGCATTGATTTCGTCTGCCTATCCTGCCTCAGTTTTAGTTATATCTACCTGCACACATATAGGGAGCACCTGGGAACAGATGGATTATTGGTGCCATTGACAGTAGTTTATTAGTATAAATTGAGATACTGATTTTAAACTGTTTACTATGTTTCAGTTGGTCATATTATGTTGTTTACACGTTGTTGTAACCCACCCTGAGCATGCTTGCAGGGGAGGGAGGGCTAGAAGCCACACAAATAAATGAAATATTGGTTTGTGGGCCATTTAAAGTTTTAAGCCCCTGCTTTCTGCTCCCTGCGAAAAGTGGCAGCAAGCAGAAAGCAGTGGTTAGAAGAGGAGGAGGAGGAGGAGACTGGATTTATACCCCGCCCTTCACTACCCAAGGGAGTCTCAAAGCAGCTTACAAACTCTTTTCCCTCCCCACAACAGACACCATGTGAGGTAGGTGGGGCTGGGAGAGCTCTGGGAGATTGCTCTTTTTCAAGGACAGCAGTGCCAGAACTATGGCTTGCACAAGGTCATCCAGCAGGTGCAGGTGGAGGAGTGGAGAATCAAACCCAGTTCTCCCAGATTAAATGGCTCCAAGTCAAGCTGTTTTTCTTTGTGAATTGCATCAACATTTGTGGAAGTTTGTGGCAGCTCTTCAGTTTACGAACATCCCTTCGCGACCCACAAACCAGCCAAAATGCATGACAAATTTTAGTTCGTGAGCCGGTTCATGTCCATCCCTACTCAGATTGTTAGTGGCTCTCTAGAATCTCAGCTAGAAGTCTTTCACATAATGTACTGCCTGGTCCTCTTTGAACTGGAGAAGCCCGGGACTGAACCTGCAACCTTTTGCATGCAAAGCAGAGGCTCTTCCCACTGAGCCACAGCCCCTCCCCTATTGAGCTCCCCACGCACTAAGATAATAAGAAATAGGAATGCACCAGTGCTTTCTGGTCCAGCTCACATTCTGGTTCTCAGTTGTGAGCAGGGAGATGATTTTTCATGGGACAGTTTGTTTGTCTCTGAGCGGCTCAAGTTACATTTCACATCTTTAAACAGTAAAGGATAGTGCAATGAGTAGCATTTCATGTACACACATTCTCACACAGCACAATGAGAGTCCTAGTCTCTCCCCCCCAACACACGTGTGCCACTCCGCAGCCTATCGTTTAAATAGTGAACAAAATAATCAGACGGCTATTTAATAAGACTGTGTTGTTTAAAGATTCTTACTGTTTTGGTGATTGTCTAAGGCAGGGGTCCCCTTTGCGATGTGCATGGCACCCACCAAGTATTTTTTAGAAAGTTTGCCACTGAGGGGGAGGTTTCTTGGTGTTCGCTAGCAGGCAATGGGCGGTAGATGTCTGCATCGGGATTTTATTGGCTGGGAGCATCTTAGTCCTAAATTCTGAATTTATTTGGCACACAAGATATATAGAAAAATTATATGACCATGCTGATTTGAGCACACAGAACAATTAGGCCCAATTTACACCTCCCCCCTGAAGTAGTTTGACGGCTGTCTTTTCCTACGCTCATTTCACGCTGGTTTCAAATTTCACTCCCTGGGTCTGAAGAGTACTAAGCAACAGGATCTGTTTAAAGCAGTAAAATGCTAACTTGACCACAGGAGGGGAATTAACGAATGTAAACAGTAATTTTTAAACCAGAACAAGTATGGTTTGAAACTAGAAACAGGTATAGACGGGGGGGGGGGGGGGGGTTGGAACTAGAATGATTCCAGCGGGAAAGTCAGATGTAGATTTGACCTAAAATGGCTAAGCTAAAACAGGGAAAGAGAAAGAAAGAAAGAAAGAAAGAAAGAAAGAAAGAAAGAAAGAAAGAAAGAAAGAAAGAAAGAAAGAAAGAAAGAAAGAAAGAAAGAAAGAAAGAAAGAAAGAAAGAAAGAAAGAAAGAAAGAAAGGAAAGTTAGTTTGCCATTGCCTTCATCTGCAGATTCTTCCTTGGTGGTTTCCCATCCAACTATCGAACACGATCAGCTTCCAAGCTCTGACAAGATGGAGCTATACCATGCCAACTTCCCAAGAAAAGATTTAGTCAAGGTCTGATGAACCACAGTCTGGAGCTAGATCTTCCTTACTGAACTCTTGTTGCCTTTCCCTGGGCCTGCTTTTTTCATGCTGTTCATAGTTGCCAGCACAGATTAATGACATATCACTTCTGCCCTTTCTGATATAGATTGATGGTCCTCCTGCCTTGCCAACACCAGTCACTCGTCCTTTTTTTGGTGTGCTTCATTGTCTCTTTTTGCAATTCCATGCTCTGTTTAATGGACGACTTTATGGCACCACGCCAGGATCGAGCCCAGTGATCCACGTTTTCGCCTGCTCGTGATACCAGCTAGCTACAGAAGTTTCCAAGCCCCGTGAAAGGAATCCTCCTCTTCTGACTCATGGGGCCATTTCCCAAGGCTGGGCTTTCTTATTCAGGAACAGAAATCACTCCGTCTGAGCCAACGCGGTTACACTTCATTTGAAGCAGAGATGGAGGATTCATTGGCTTATCGTGTTTCATGACCCTCGATAATCCTCTCCTCCCCGAGAGACAGGGCTGTGCAGTCGCTGTGGTGTTTCATTTTCGTTTTCCTTGCAACCGTTCATCCATCTCTACGAAAGGTGAAATCCAGAGTCATGCATGGTCAGGTTCGGTAATTAAATGATGCCGAGGAGGGGACTACAACTCCCATGAAGCTGCGCGAAAATGTGCATGTGTGAGCCATAAAAGTGAAAAAACAAAGCTGTGTAGGACGCTTATAAAGTGTATATAATTCAGTGAGATTAGAACACATAATATTTAACAAGCATCCATTGATTTAAAGAAACAGCCATTTTTAAACAGACAACAGCAGCTAATTTAAAGAGACGACAAGGTTCTTCGGAATGTTGTTCTAGTTTCGTTGACAGACTTTCTGAATCGAAACAATAATTTTGAAGGCAATTACAAGATGTAACAATGCAATGAATACCCAGGAATATTCCTTATGGTCAGCCTTCACCTCCTATACGTCTTATGCATGAGTGACTTTTAAGCTACTGAAAAAACAACAACAACGTGGTGTCAGACAAGGATTTGCATGTCATTGCGTTGTTACACCTTGTAATTGCCTTCAAAATTATTGTCTCGATTTGGAAGAAGTCTACCAACGAAATGAGAACAACCTTCCGGAGAACCTCCTCATCGTCTCTTTAAATTAGCTGCTGTTGTCTGTTTAAAAATGGTTCGTTCCAGGGGTCATTCTGTAGAAAAAGAGGTGCAGGAGCTCATTAGCATAACTCATTAGCATAACTTATTTGCATATGCCACACCCCCTGACATCACCGGAAGTATGTCAGAAGGCAAGAAAGAAAGAAGAGAGACAGAGAGACAGAGAGAAGGAAGGAAGGAAGGAAGGAAGGAAGGAAGGAAGGAAGGAAGAGCTGGCAGAGAGGGGACCGCTACTAATCCAGGCCTCAGAAATACCACTATTCTGGGAGGATTGCTTCAGTGGTGGCTGAAGCCTTCAGAAGGCTGGTCAAAGGAACAAGGACCTTTCCAGGGGACGGGGTCATTTTGCTGCAGCCATGACACAAGCAGGCATTCCCCCGCCGGGCGGGGGGGGGGGCGGCACCAACACCCGGAGCTGCGCTCCCCCGAGCTCCTGCTCGAAAGGACCCCTGGTTCTTTCTTTGAATCAATGGATGTTCGTTAAATATTATGTGTTCTAATCTCACTGAGTTATATACGCTTTATAAGCATCCTACACAGCTTTGGGTTTTTCCCCCACTTTTATGGTTATGAGTGCCACTTGTAAGCCGCCCTGAGCTCGCTTGCGGGGAGGGTGGGGTAAAAGTGCGAAGTAATAATAAATAAATAAACAAATAAATAAATATTAGGGCTGTGGTTCTCTCTTTGAAGCCATGTGTGAGCTGTGACATAACCTTGGCAATTACAGGGACTTAAACGAACACTAAGCAGTAAAACTTTTTTTAAAAAATAGTGTTTATAATCTCTACCTGACAGCTTAATCAACTCACTTGTTTATGTGATTTGCGGCCAAACACTGACAATAGGTCTGTG
Organism: Lepidodactylus listeri; assembly: GCA_029233225.1. Classification (NCBI taxonomy): domain Eukaryota; kingdom Metazoa; phylum Chordata; class Lepidosauria; order Squamata; family Gekkonidae; genus Lepidodactylus; species Lepidodactylus listeri. The sequence continues at coordinate 8,748,340 of JARCFY010000009.1, read as the reverse complement.
ATGAAGGGGTAAACTACAACTTCCATCGGGCTGTGTGATGACGACGTGCGTACATGAAACACTGCTGACTACAATATACCAGTCTGTACAACAGGGAGACATTTTATTTATTTATTTATTTGTTGAGATTTCTATCCCGCCCTCCTCGCCGTAGGGCGTACGCCGACATGGAAAGTAAACCTGACAAACCGCTTCAAGTGGATCATGACGAATCAAATCAAGGAAGTCCAGGGATGGTACACAGGGGCAGGCAACAGCAAACCACCTTGAACGTCTCTTGCCTTCAAAACTCGATGAAGTCACCAGAAGTCAGCTGTGACCTGATGGCAAAAAGGGGGGGGGAGAGAGAAGTCTGTCCACAACCCCCAGAGAAAAGTGGCATTTCCCTTTCAACAGGGAGGCCCGACAGGTCCCCCTGGGGGCTTTCCGGTCTTCTCAAGAACCCATTCCTGCAAGCCATAATCTTTCTCCCTGCAAATACAGCCTGCAATACATTTTTGTCAATAAAGCACCATATTATGCATTTCATGTTTTCGCATGGCGTTTCGGAGGTTGCTTTCCCCACTCGCATGGAAGACAAATGGCTTTTATGGCCTACAGGAGGCGACCAGCTTCGGTGGATTTATGGGCGGAAGAGGCAGACATAAAGCAGGCTAGAATGAGTAATCCAGGTATTTCTATGTAAAATAAAACTTATACAGATACAATATTTACTACCTGGAGTGCCTTAATGCTATAAAGAGATGGATGCTTGTGGATTTGGGGGTGGGGGTGAGGGCGGGATTCTACGGCTATAAAGGTAGAGCAAAAGCAATGGAGAGAAAGCTGCATTTTTAAAATCCACCAGGGCAAGATGAAAGCGATGGGTTTGTATTTTTCAAAGTTGGCTGGAAATTCTGTGTGGGCTTAAACCACCGGAGGGTGGGATGGGTCTTCAACTGTTGCATTTGCTTTGGTGTAGCCAGTTTGGTGTAGTGGTTAAGTGTGCGGACTCTAATCTGGGAGAACCGGGTTTGATTCCCCACTCCTCCACTTGCACCTGGCTGGATGACCTTGGGCAAGCCATAGCTCTGTACCAGCTGTTCCCTCAAGGACAGCTTGGGAAAGAGCTCTCTCAGCCCCACCTACCCCACAGGGTGTCTGTTGTGGGGAGGGGAAGGGGAAGGAGTTTGTAAGCCGCTCTGAGACTCCCTTGGGGAGTGGAGGGCGGAGTATAAATCTAATCTCTTCTTCTTCTTCTTTGATCAAAAATGGGGTCCCATCTTACCTCCCAAGGTGACTGATGTCAATATTCAAGTCAGGAGCCTTCTTGTTCTAGTCTTCCTATACTCCACTTCAGCCCTCCTGCAGGATGGACACATGAAGCTGCCTGATACTGAATCAGATCCTTGGTCCATCAAGGTCAGTGTTGTCTACTCGGGCTGGCAGGTTCTCTCAGCCTCTACTCCCTGTTCTTGGCCCTCCAGAGGAACTGTTTGTCCACTGCTTGAGACAGGATGCTGGACTAGATGGACCCCTGGTCTGATCCAGCAGAGCTCTTTGTATGTTCTTATCAGAGGAAGGCTTTGGCCTCTGTGCCCTGTTGCTGGCCCTCCAGAAGAACAGGTTGGCCACTATGTGAGACGGGATGCTGGACTACATGGACTCCTGGTCTGATCCAGCAGGACTCTTCTGATGTTCTTCTCATGGGAAGGCTTTGGCCTCTATGCCCCATTGTTGGCCCTCCAGAGGAACTGGTTGGTCGCTGTGTGAGACAGGATGCTGGACTAGATGGACCCCGGTCTGATCCAGCAGAGCTCTTCTTATGTTCTTATCAGAGGAAGGCTTTGGCCTTTGTGCCCTGTTGATGGTCCTTCAGAGGAACTGGTTGGCCATTTTGTGAGACAAGATGCTGGACTAGATGGACCACTGGTCTGATCCAGCAGAGCTCTTCTTATGTTCTTATCAGGGAAAGGCCTTGGCCTCTCTGCCCTGTTGTTGGCCCTCCAGAGGAACTGTTTGGCCACTTGGTGAGACAAGATGCTGGACCAGATGGACCACTGGTCTGATCCAGCAGGGCCCTTCTTCTGTTTTCTAGATGGAAGAGAAACAGTGGCAGCTTTTGAGGGAAAAAAGGTGACTGAGGAGGCAGAGGATAATTGGGAGAGTGGAAATGTTTCTTCCTTAAAGGACAGGGTAGAGGATTTGTGGCAGCCAATTTCACTGCCAGCGCTCAAGTAAATGAGTCCAAGCAGGATTCTTCTGTGCAGCTGAGTCATACACTTCCCTTTTCTCCCCAGAGTTCCTCTGGCACATGACCCACCTGAGATCTTGTTTGTGGAAGACATTAAACTTGGAGGAGGCAGCAAACAGACACAGGAACTGCAAAGTGACCTAAGGAACGGCATGAACCCTGGGGTGTTACAGGCAAACAGAAGAGATGTGAGGAGGAAAAGCAACAGAGATGTCCCCAGCAGGGAGGTAAGGCACAACCAGGACCTGGAAGAATGCCATTTTTTTGGTGGCCAAATGAGTCACTGAGAATGAGGTTTCTATATTCAGCCTGGCTCAGTTATTCTTCCAAATGTTCAACTGTACACGTGTCTCCAGGGATACGGACCATTTGGAACAGTTTCCTTCTGTCCTGGGCTGTCTATGCAGTTAGTTTCCATAATGAAAACATTGTTTTATCGTTCATTTTCCATCTTTATACTTATATCCCACCCTTCTTATATCCCACCCTTCTCCCGCTCAGAATACAGAACATCACTGCCCTGGACATAAGAACATAAGAGAAGCCAATGCTGGATCAGGCTGATGGCCCATCATGCCTAACACTTTGTCACACAGTGGCCAAAAATACCAGGTTCCATCAGGAGATCCACCAGTGGGGCCAGAACTCCAGAAGCCCTCCCCCACAAGCGCCAAGAATACAGAGCAGCACTGCCCCAGACATAAGAGAAGCCAATGCTGGATCAGGCCGATGGCCCATCATGCCTAACACTTTGTCACACAGTGGCCAAAAATACCAGGTTCCATCAGGAGATCCACCAGTGGGGCCAGAACTCCAGAAGCCCTCCCCCACAAGCGCCAAGAATACAGAGCAGCACTGCCCCAGACATAAGAGAAGCCAATGCTGGATCAGGCTGATGGCCCATCACGCCTAACACTTCGTCACACAGTGGCCAAAAATACCAGGTTCCATCAGGAGATCCACCAGTGGGGCCAGAACTCCAGAAACCCTCCCCCACAAGCGCCAAGAATACAGAGCAGCACTGCCCCAGACATAAGAGCAGCCAATGCTGGATCAGGCTGATGGCCCAGTCCAACTCTTTGTGTCACACAGTGGCCAAAAACACCAGGTGACCTCAGGAGGTCCACCAGTGGGGCCAGAACTCCAGAAGCCCTCCCACTGTGCCCCCCCAAGCACCAAGAATACAGAGCATCACTTGCCCCAGACATAAGAACATAAGAGAAGCCAATGCTGGATCAGGCCAATGGCCCATCACGTCCAACTCTCTGGTTCACACAGTGGCCAAAAATACCAGGTGCCCTCAGGAGGTCCACCAGTGGGGCCAGAACTCCAGAAGCCCTCCCACTCCCCCCCCCAGCACCAAGAATACAGAGCATCATTTGCCCCAGACTGAGAGTTCCATCTACTTCAAATCAGCCATTAACAAACTGACTGAAATTATTAGGCTGGATCCAAACTCAATTTTCTGCTAATGGAAGGGGAGGTATCATTCCTGCCAATTTCCCGGTCCAGAGGCAGACCCCTAATTTGCCCCTCAGGCTATTCCTGGGAGTCCTCTCTTCCCCCCGAAGCAGCGTTTTGTGGAGATCAATGGACTGCAGTGGAGGTGCAGGACAGTTCTGTGCCGCTGATGAAAGTGCCTTCTGTTAGCGGGGAGAAAAATAACCTGGATCTAGCCAATTTTCTTTTAAAAGCTGCAAAGGCAAATCAATTATTAAGATCAACAAAACTTTACTATTAAAATATAATGAACCAACTGGATGGGGGGGAGCTTTTTGGGTTTAGGACAAAAAAAAATATTAGGAGGCAGGTGAAGAGTTGTGGAGCACATACAAATAGAAAAAGAGGAGGAGGAGGAGGAGATTGGATTTATACCTGAAGAGTACTGGACTCGGGAGACCAGGAACAGTGAAATCATGAAGCCTTTATTGAGTGATTCAGCATGCCCAGTAGATGGTCAGAACAAGCATGCTTCCAGGGCCCTCATTATATGCTGGCTGGAGCCACACCTCCGGCTGCAGCCAAAAGACCTGACAGGGGCTTAACATATGTGCATGTTTGTCATAGGTTCCCTGGAGGAGCCTTTGGCCGCATTGGCTCCCCAGGGAGAACCTAGGTCCCACATTGGTGGAGGCTTCCAATCTGGACGTCTATTGTTCCTCCAGATTCAAGCTCCCCTCTCTGCCTGACCATGTGTTCTGGCCATGCGGCGGGCGCCATTACCTGGGAGCACATGGCAGGCCGGTTGTTACACAGAACATACTACATTACAATACCCCACCCTTAACTCAGACTCTCAGAGCAGTTTACAATCTCTTTCCCTTCCTCTCCCCACAACGGACAGTCTATGAGGTAGACGGGGCCAAGAGAACTCTGAGAGAACTGTGGCTGACCCACGGTCACCCAGCTGGCTTCATTTGGAGGGAGAGTGGGGAATCAAATCCAGTTCACCAGATTAGAGTCCATCGCTCTTAACCTCTACACCAAGCTCGACCTACACCATGTTCTTAAGGTAACCACTACACTGAACTTTACCTACATAGCCATTGTCCTCATTTATGGGAACTGAAGTTCTTGAAGAAGGGCCTCCATAGAAGGTCTTAACTGTGCAGTAGAAACCTCTGAATACCATTGCTAAAAGGCACCGTCGGAGAAAGGCCTTAGCCTCTGTGACTCATAGCGGAGGGACTGTGACTCAGTGCAGAGGATCAGCTTGGTATGCTGAAGGTCCCAGGTTCAATCCCTGGCAACTCCAGTTAAGGGTCACATCATAAGTGATGTGAAAGATCTCAGCCTGGTACCCCCCCAAGAGCTGCTGCCAGTCTGAGTAGACAATACTGTCTCTGAGGGACTAAGAGTCTGATCCAGTAGGAGGCAGCACTGTGGGAGAGGGGTGGGAGAGGAATCTAGCAGATACATAAATGGTTGGTAAGTCCAGGGGCCATGGCTCTGTGGTAGAGCATCTTCTTGGCAGGCAGAAGGAACCAGGTTACATTCCAGCATCTCCAGCTAAAAGGGTCCTAGGTGGTAGGTGATGTGAAAGACCTTCACCAGAGATGCTGGAGAAGCACTGACAGTCTGAGTAGACAATACTGACCTTAACTGACCAGGGGTTTGACTTCAGTAGAAGGCAGTTTCCCATGTTGGACAAGCTCAAAAGAGAGGCCCTGAGGCAGAAGCCTGCAAGAAACTGGAGTTTGCTGCCTCCCCCAGTACTTGCCAGTATGTTCAAACTAGCCCCAGAAAACCTACTGGGTTCTGAAGGGATTTTACATGAATCTCTAATATTTGTCTCCAGAAACCCTGTGGAGGACCAGGGACATCATAAAGGGATAAGAAGAAAAACAGATGTATGTTGAAAACTGGTACTGACAATAAAGTTGGAGTCCAGTGCCACCTTTTAGACCAACAAAGTTTTATTCAAGATATGAGTTTCCTCAGATACGCACGAAAGCTCACACCTTGAACAAAACTTTGTGGGGCTTCAAGGCACCACTGGACTCAGACTTTGTTCTGCTGCTTCAGACCAACACGGCTGCCCACCTGGATCTGGTACTGAAAATATTACTCCTGTTTAGAAGAAGAAGAAGAAGAAGAGATTGGATTTATACCCCGCCCTCCACTCCTCAAGGGAGTCTCAGAGCGGCTTACAAACTCCTTTTCCCTTCCCCTCCCCACAACAGACACCCTGTGAGGTAGGTGGGGCTGAGAGAGCGCTTTCCCAAGCTGTCCTTGAGGGAACAGCTGGTACAGAGCGATGGCTTGCCCAAGGTCATTCAGCCAGGTGCAAGTGGAGGAGTGGGGAATCAAACCCGGTTCTCCCAGATTAGAGTCCGCGCACTTAACCACTACACCAAACTGGATCTCTTTAGACTACATAGTGAGAGGATGGAGAAGAGCAAATGAGGTATTCATGAAAAGTTAGGTGGGTAAGTACTTTGTGGAGAACATGTCTGCGAGGCAACTAGACTGCCCTTGACCACTACAATTTTTTGTGAGCTGGTTCTCAGATCAATTCATTGTTTTCTTCGCTGTTCACAGCTCAACTGGAGCAAAATTCAGACAGCTTTATGACTACTCATTAGCTGGGGGTGGTGAGTTTTATTTCCATCTGCTTGGCGCTAGTTTTTGCACATGTGCAGTAGGGAAAATCCCCCTCCCCCCAAGCCACGGCTGTGTCAGGTAATTAAAGAGTGTGCAGCAGCAGCAAGCATCCTTTAAATGACCAAACTCAGATATACTACCTGCTGTCTATTATTGGCATCTTTATGGAGCTGCCATTCCAGCACCAGTAATCAGTGGGAACTTTCAGGAGGGTGGAATTTTTGAAAAATAGGGCTGTGTGCATCGTGACATCACTTCCTGTAAAATCTGGAAGTGACATCATGGCCACAATGCAACACCTTGGGAATTCTTCCATTCTCTGTAGAGAAATACCATAAAGATTCGGGGCATTCCTAGAATGTTGCAGTATGGCCCTGATGTCACTTCCAGGTTTTCGCAGGAAGTGATGTGCCAAACACATGATACTCTTCCCCCCATCTCTCTCTGGCTGTTCAAAGAACAAATGATGGGAGGGGCACAGCAAAAGTGGAGGAATGAAACCCTGGGCATCTGTGATCCCATTTGTCCATTTACTGTCCTTCTCTCAGTTCTCTGACAGTGAAAGGTCTTTCTCAGCACCTGCTACCCCTCTTCTAAAAATGCCTAAAACTGAACTGGGGTGCTTCAGCCTGCAAGAGGCACAAAACTTAGACAACTCAATTCTGATCACTGCTGAATGTTCAAAATAGAGCAAACATGTTTTGAGTATTGAACCTACGGTTTCTTCTTATGTGCCACAACCCCTCCCTGCAGTGCTGGTAAAGCAGCTGAGAAAATCTGAATTTCTGCTTGCCTTATTGATTACCTGCATGCAAATGTTTCTCTCCCAACCATACAAGCACACACAATTTCAAGTTGCAGCATGACTGAGGCCAGCCCCATAGTGTGCACGCATGAAACTGCCGTACACAGAATCAGACGTTTAATCCATCAGCGTCTGTCTTGTCTACTCAGACTAGCAGCGGCTCTCCAGGGTCTTCGGGAAAGGTCTTTCACATCACCTACTGCCTGGTCCTGTTAGAACTGGAGGTGCCAGGGACTGAACCGGGGACCTTCTGCATGCCAAGCAGATGTTCTGCCACTGAGCCACAGCCCTTCCAGTTTGGTGTAGTGGTTAAATGCATGGACTCTAATCTGGGAGAACTGGGTTTGAGTCCCCACTCCTCCACTGGTACCTGCCGGATGACCTTAGGCAAGCCATAGCTCTGGCACAGCTATTCTCTCAGGCATAGGCGTCAACTATGGGGGGGCTCGAGGGGTCGAGCCACCTCCGAAATTTCCCGGGGGGGACTGAGACCCCGTGCCTCCCTGGGCCCTTCCTAGGGCCGCCACCGCTGCCTCTCCCCCCCCCTCGCCCGGCCACTCCATCCCTCCCTTCGTCCGTCCAGGGACCAGCTAAGCAAATGCCCTGGAGGGACAGAAGCAAGAGTGCTCAGGCAGGGGGGGGAGGCGGCGGTGGTGGCAGGGACATGATCCCAGCAGGCGCGCGCTTTTGGCGCACGCACACAGAAGAGCCCCCCCCCTGGATTTTTAAAACTTGACACCCCTGCTCTCAGGACAGTTGTCTCAGAGCTCTCTCAGCCCCACCTACCTCACAGGGTGTCTGTTGTGGGGAGGGAAAGGGAAAGGAGTTTGTAAGCCGCTCTGAGACTCCAAGTGAGTGAAGGGCGGGATATAAATCCAATCTCTTCTTCTTCTTCTTCTTCTTCTTCCCTTGGACTGTGAACACAAATTAGCCTATACTAATTTCACTGTTGTCCCCACCTATCAAAAGCCACCCTATGTGATGCCCCCAGAGAAGCTGCCTGTGTCAAACTCTTGTCTGCGGCCGATTTTAGCCTCCCAGGTGATCCAGCCCTGCTATGTTTTGGCATGTTTCTTTTCTTCATCCTGCCCCCTCCCCCATTTTTGCCTGCAGCGTCATAAATTTCCAGATTAGCTCTTTAAGATTAAAAAACAGCCCTGGAACGGGGAATTGTCTTTCAGAGTAATTACCTCACTTGGTTGAAATTAGTTCTGCGCAAAGTCTCACCCCCTGACTTGTGTTTACGAGGGAAGTGTGAAATTATTCAATTTGAATGGCAGCGGCAAAGATAACACGGACGAGGTTTATGACTCCAAGTTTCAACTCATTTGATGGGAGAGATAATTCCCGGGCAATGCTACCTGCGGGACAAAAACAAGAGAGCAGCAGAATGCATTTAAGCACCGCAAGGACTCGTACCTTTCACAATAGGGAAGAGACTCATATATTCTCATCTTTGATTTTCATTGTTCAAGCAATTAAGGAATCCAAAAGTATATTAGTTTAACCTCGGGGAAGCTCCTTACCGGTATTAAGCGCTGGAAGATAGCCAGAGACTGGGGTAGTAATGAATGCCTATTAAGATAAAGACTTTGCGTGTGGGTAGTTGATACACGTAATTCTGGAACGCTTTGGAGAAAAATATACCTTGAATATCTGTTTGGGAGGGATTGAGTGTCGGAGAGTTCGGAATGGGAGCAATCCTCAGCAAAGTTTGTCGGCCTGTTTTGTAGGGAAACTTCTACAGGCAGCGTGGTGTAATAGTTAGAGAGGCGAGTTAAGGTTACGGGAATGAAGAAGAGGGGTCGCGGTGGCTCGGCGGTTAAGACGCTGAACTGCAGACCAGACGATCGGTAGTTCGGCAGTTCGAGATCTGAGCGCCACCTGACGGAGAGAGCTCCCATCTCTGGCCCCAGCTCCTGCCAACCTAGCAGTTCGAAAGCAAGAAATTGCAAGTAGATAAATAGGTTCCGCTTTGGTGGGAAGGTAACAGCGTTCCGTGCGCCTCGGCGTTTAGTCATGCCGGCCACATGACCACAGAAACATCTTCAGACAGCACTGGCTCTTCGGCTTGGAAACGGAGATGAGCACTGCCCCCCTTGAGTCGAATTTGACTGGCTTTCGAGCAAGGGAAACCTTTACCTAATGAAGAAGAGGAGAAGAAGAGAAGCACAGCCAACCCAATCTCCACACGCCAATCGTCAGCCCTTCAAGGCAAATGCATCACTTTCTAAAAAGCCCTTCTGGTATGGTTGCCATTCCCCAGTTGGGGGCAGGGGGTTGTTCAGTTTTGTGGGCTTCAGCCAGCTGCCAGCCAAGTGGTTGGTGGGAGGTAATCATCCCTGCAACAGTGATGTCACCAGAAATAAGCTTGATGTGCCTACATTGCCGGGAAGTGACGTAGGACCTTTCTGCATTTGCCCACCACTCCGGATTTTCTCAGTGTTCAGGTTGAAGCAATTTAAGTCCACAGCCAAACAGCATCCAAATAACCTGGGGCAACAGCAGGCTGAAACTGGGCTGACCACTGAAGGAAGGTGATGTAATGCAGAAAGGGGGAGAAAAAACAGAATAAAGAGAAGGTGGAACTCAATTTTAGTGCAGAATGGGGGGGGTGGATTAAAAAGAAGGTTGAATTCTGTTTTAGTGCAGAATTGCTTGGAGGACACCACAGTGAACATGGATTTAAAGGAGAGTGCAGAAAGGGCCATAGATATGTCAGTGATGGGGGGGACTCTGTTTGGGGGCACAACTCTATGGTTTGAGGCTGATTTTACCATAAAGTTTTGCCCAAAAACCACAGCATCACCCCAACATCAGTTATGTACCTATATCACTTCCTGGTACCATAGGCATGTCCAGGGGTCCGTTGGAGCAGGAGCGCACAGGAGCGCAGCTCCAGGAGTGAGGAGCCCAGGGGGTGGGCACATGACCAAGCCCCGCCCCCTCCTCGGCTTCCCCGAGCAGTGCAGAGGCACAGCGCCCCGGGGAAAGCCTTGCTAGGGTCTTTATTGTTTTTAATGTTTTGTTTGAATATTGATAAGTTTATCATTGTTCCTTTTATGACTGTGTGCTGCTTTTCCAGAGACTTGCTCAAGGTGGCATATAAATTTTCTAAGTATACCATTTTTTATCTGGGCACATGGCACATAAGTACTGGAGAAATTTCACCAACCCTTCAGCAGCTTCCACCCCATCAGTTTGGTGTAGTGGTCAAGAGTTGTACTCTCATCTGGGAGAACCGGGTTTGATTCCCCACTCCTCCACATGCAGCTGCTGGTGTGACCTTGGGCCAGTCACAAGTTCTCTCAGAGCTGTTCTCTCATGAGCGGTTCTCAAAAGACCTCTCTCAGCCCCACCTACCTCACAGGGTGTCTTGTTGTGGGGAGGGGAAGGGAAAGGAATGGGTGGTGCACATGTCCTGGGTGTTTCAAGTCTACTTGAAACCTGGTGGTTTCGAGGGAGCAGGAAGAGAATGAGGGTGTGTTCTTTACGCTTATTTTCATTGCACAAAGTATTGGATGGGGAAGGGAATAGAGGAAGAGCAGGTCAGTTTCACCCATCTGTGAATGGAGCTTGAGGGGTGGGTGTTGCCTTCTGACACACTTCTGGTATGTTAGGGGGTGTGGCATATGCAAATGAGTTATGCAAATGAGCTCCTGCACCTCTTTTTCTATGAAATGACCCCTGGGCATGTCATACAAAATCACTTGGGAAGAAGAAGAAGAGGAAGAAGTATAGTCATCAAAAACTTTTGGAAATCAGTAGTAAAACAGACCTATGCCATAACTAAATTTGAGGTCCCATTTGAAATGGAATCCCTAGTATTACATTATTGGCCCACTACTAAATGTTGTATACCTAATCTTGGTCTAATAGAAATGCTTTGCGCAGCAGCTCGCACAGTCATTGCTAGGTTTTGGGGAAATGACAAAAGACCTGGCATATCTGATTGGCTTTTAAAAGTTCAGGAACTATGTATGGTGGACAAATTAGCAGACTCTATGTTACCAGATGAATCTGAACCTTATACGGCTAACTTTGTTAAAATACCTTGCTTCCCAAAAAGAAATCTGAACCTATTCTTAAAGCTATTAATGGTGTGTATTAGTTTGATTGAGTTTGTGAGTTCTAAACTCACATGTCTTACATCCTTCTTCCCTCGATGTGGTTTACTCCTGGTTATACTACGGCTACAATTGTGTATTTACAGCTTTTTTGGTTATTATTTGTTATTATTTGTTATTATTGCTTCTTTGTTAAATCTGTATTTGTTCATCAACTTCAACAAAGTTTTTTGGAAGAAGAGGAGGAGGAGGAGGAGGAAGACAACTCCATTTTGGGGACCCTGGTACAGATTTCCTTAAGTATCTGTGCTTGGTAAAGCTTTTTTAAAATTTGGGTCTCTGAGTTTTCGGAAACAGACCTCTGGGTATAACCTATGGAGAAGCCTTAGCCTTTCCTGATTACAACATTACCGGAGGGGGAAAACTGAAGCAGACAGCTCAGTGGAAGAGAAGAAGGGAGGGAAGAGTGTGAGATTCTGCTTTCCCATAAGCACACACATACACAAATACACATTTTCAGTCAAAGAAAGAGGGCCCATAAGGGCAGCTTGAATCAATATCAGGACAAGCCTTAGGTGAAAATTAGTCCAGAAGTGAGATTGCCCCCATATGGGTCAGATCCACACGGAGGGTCCCTTGGTGATCGCAGACTACCCGAGTTTATTGAAGGAAAACAAGTGAGCTTTTAAAGCAGATCTTTCTTCTAGCAGCCTCATTGTGCCGACCTGAGACCCCAAGCCACAAGGGCAGCTACATGAGCAGGAAGCTGGCCACTGGAACAGACAGCTCTAAAAGGGAATAGATTCATGGAGGATAAGTCTATCAGGGGCTATTAGCTATGGTGACTAAAGTGAAACTCCAGGTTCACAGGAAGACAAGCTCTGAATCCCAGAGCCAGGAGGCAACATCAGGGAAGGCCTTGGCCTCTCTACCCTGTGGTTGGCCCTCCAGAGGAGCTGGTTGGCCACTGTGTGAGACAGGATGCTGGACTAGATGGACCACTGGTCTGATCCAGGAGGGCTCTTCTGATGTTCTTATGAAGGCCTCGGCCTCTATGCCCTGTTGTTGGCCCTTCAGAGGAACTGGTTGGCCACTGTGTGAGACAGGATGCTGGACTAGAGGGACCACTGGTCTGATCCAGGAGGGCTCTTCTGATGTTCCTATGAAGGCCTCGGCCTCTCTGCCCTGTTGCTGGCCCTCCAGAGGAGCTGGTTGGCCACTGTGTGAGACAGGATGATGGACTAGAGGGACCACTGGTCTGATCCAGCAGGGCTCTTCTGATGTTCTTCTCAGGGGAAGGCCTCGGCCTCTCTGCCCTGTTGCTGGCCCTTCAGAGGAACTGGTTGGCCACTGTGTGAGACAGGATGCTGGACTAGAGGGACCACTGGTCTGATCCAGCAGGGCTTTTCTGATGTTCTTATGAAGGCCTCGGCCTCTCTGCCCTGTTGCTGGCCCTTCAGAGGAACTGGCTGGCCACTGTGTGAGACAGGATGCTGGACTAGAGGGACCACTGGTCTGATCCAGGAGGGCTCTTCTGATGTTCCTATGAAGGCCTCGGCCTCTATGCCCTGTTGCTGGCCCTTCAGAGGAACTGGCTGGCCACTGTGTGAGACAGGATGCTGGACTAGAGGGACCACTGGTCTGATCCAGGAGGGCTCTTCTGATGTTCTTCTCAGGGGAAGGCCTCGGCCTCTCTGCCCTGTTGTTGGCCCTTCAGAGGAACTGGCTGGCCCCTGTGTGAGACAAGATCCTGGACTGGATGGACCACTGGTCTGATCCAGCAAAGGTCTTCTTATGTTAAGCTAGGGGTGAGGATCTCCTGACCCTCAGAGCTGTGAGAAGAGGCAGGTGGCAAAAATCCACTCTGAGACTTGGCTCCATGCAAAGACAGACTGGATCTGACTGACTGTATTTTAAACACATTTGCTGTGATTATTATTTTATTCGGCAGAACTCTCCCAGCTGAACATAGCCAGCCAGACATTTGTAATACTCCGCCACATGCTTGAAAGCTTTCCCTATTTAACCAGTCCCTAGGAGACAAGAAAGATAATATGATTATCGAAACCCTGGCAGGCCACCGTACATGCTTGGGGGGCGGATCATAATTTATGCAGGCCTGCCTATACCAGTTCTAGCAATACAACCCAACATTCTAGGGTTGCCAACTTCCTGGTGGTGGCTGGAGATCACCCACTATTACAACTGATCTCCAGGTGACAGAGATCAGTTCCCCTGGAGAAAACAGCAGCTCTGAAAGGTGAACTCTATGGCATTATACCCCATTGAAGTCCCCCTACCCGAAGCCCCACCATCCTCAGGCTCCACCCCCCAAAATCATCCCAGAGTTGGCAACCTGAAACATTGCTGTTTCTTATTTGTGGATGGATTGATGGCCATGAGTTTAGTTGGCTTTCGAAGGGGATTAAATTCATGGAGGAGAGGTCTGTTAGCTAAGATGACGAAATGGAACCCCCATGTTTAGAGGCAGTTGCCCTCAGCGTAACAGTGCGGGGTGGGGAGAGAATAGTTGGGAAGGAGATTTTGTCCTCTGGACTCTGTTTGTTGGACATCAGGGGGCACCTGGCTGTCCACTGCATGAAACAGAACATTGGATTTGGTGAACACACACATGAAGCTGCCTTCTACTGAATTCAGACCATAGGTAGGGAGGGCTGAGAGAGGTCTTTTGAGAACTGCTCCTGAAAGAACAGCTCTGAAATAACTTGTGACTGACCCCCGGTTACACCAGCAGCTGCATGCAGAGGTGTGGGGAATCAAACCTGGTTTTCCCAGATTAGAGTCCATGCTCCTACCACTACACCAAACTGGTGGCGGCAGTGGTGGCGACAGTGGTAGTTATAGTAGTAGTGTCAAATTGCCTGAATAGTCCAGTACTAGCTGGCATTCTGAAGCTAAGCAGGATCAGTCATGATCAGTACTTGGATGGGAGACTACCAAGAAAAGCCATGGTTGCTACACAGAGAAAGAGGAAGAAGAAGAGGAGGAGGAGGAGGAGGAGGTTGGATTTATACCCCATCCTTCACTACCCAAGGGAGTCTCAGAGCGGCTTACAAACTCCTTTCCCTTCCCCTCCCCACAACAGACACCCTGTGAGGTAGGTGGGGATGAGAGAGCTCTGACAGAAACTGCTCTTTTTCAAGAACAGCTGTGACAGAACTATGACTTGCCCAAGGTCATCCAGCAGGTGCAAGTGGAAGAGTGGGGAATCAAACCTGGTCCTCCCGGGTTTGCCACTTAACCACTATGGAAACCACCTTTGCTCATCTCTTGCCTTGAAAATGCCTTGAGGAGTTGCCTGCCTTCCTTCCTTCCTTCCCCTTCTTCTTACACCAAGATTTTGAACAACAGAACCGAGAAACTTAAATAAAACCCATGTCCAAAACCACTTCCCTTCGACATTTCTCTGCTGCTTCTAGAAGTCGAGCCACAGAATAAGTATGTTTGGAATAAGAATCCTCTAAGAGGAACTGACCCTTTTGCTCTAATGTCGCTAGGGGAGGCATCGCCCATTTGTCAGTGCATAGTGTAATCCGTTTTAGCCTCAACTGAAGCACATAAGGGCATTGCAAGAGGATATGCACAAAAGAGTTGACTGACTGGAGGGGCCAGGGGTATAATCAATCCAAGGAAGGGATCCTTCGCAGATGACCCAGCAATACCATTGGGAAAAGGCAGTTGAATCGTAAATGTGTAAAGGTCCTACATGACTTTGGGCTAACCAAAGAGTTTAAGGCTGATTTTACATCTGCCTTTCCTACTGGAATCATTCTACTTTCAAAAAAACTCGCCCACATCTCTTTCAAGTGTGAATCTCCATTCCTTCTCAACTGTCCATATCTGCTAATTGCCCTCTAGCTCTCAAGCTGGCTTCACACCTCTGTAAACAAATCCTGTTCTTAACAGCACTTCAAAAGAATGACCCCTTTCACTCCAGTTCAATTAGATGTGGGCATTCCCCTACAACAGCTTTGACACCAATGTGTTACCGGTGCAGGGAGCGCTGGAATGAAGCTGTTACAAAAAGGCACATGTAAAATCAGCCTAAATAAGATGAGAGTTTACCCTTAGAGGGAAGAAGAAGAAGAAGAAGAAGAAGAAGAAAATATTGGATTTATACCCTGCCCTACATTTGGAGACTCAGAGTTGCTTACAGTCTCCTTTCCCTTCCCCTCCCCACAACAGACACCCTGTGAGGTAGTTGGGGCTGAGAGAGCTCTTTTCAGAACTGTCCTTGAGAGAACAGCTCTGACAGAACTATGGCTTGCCCAAGGTCATCCAGCAGCTGCAAGTAGAGAAGTGGGAAATCAAATTCTCCCAAATTAGACTTCACCCATTTAACCACTGCACCAAACCTGGGAAGGCCCAAGGCGAGCAGAGAACACATCCGCCGAGCATCAAAACGGGTATAACTCTTATTTCTGGAACAGATCCGTTTGCCACTTGTGCTTTACATTTATTTACAGGGGAAGGGAAAAGATCCTCCTCCTTAAGACTCGGAAGAGAGAACTTCTGTTCAAAAAGGTTGGCTCCCAGGGAGCCTTATCGGAGTCCCTGAGGGTTATGCTCATGAGAAGTCGCCATAAGTCTTATCATTATGGCTCCATCTTACACTGCTAGACCACTGGCCTATCTAGCTCAGAGTGTTGCCTACGTTACAGATGAGTCAAACTCATCTGTTATGAGGGTCGGATCAGACATAAATGTCACTTTGTCGGGCCGGGCCAGGTGTGCCATAAAACGTAATGCCAGGTACCAGAGGTATCAACTTTATGAAGGGCAGCAGCTGGTAAACTGTGAGCTGTTGTATCCTCACTGCAAGGCCCCATGGGCTGGGAAGAAGAAGAAGAGATTGGATTTATACCCCACCCTTCACTACCCAAGGGAGTCTCAGAGCGGCTGACGGACTCCTTTCCCTTCCCCTCCCCACAACAGACACCTGTGAGGCAAGTGGGGCTGAGAGAGCTCTGACAGAAACGGCTCTTTTTCAAGAACAGCTGTGCCAGAACTATGGCTTGCCCAAGGTCATCCAGCAGGTGCAAGTGGAGGAGAGGGGAATCAAACCCGGTTCTCCCAGATTAGAGTCCATACACTTAACCACTACACCAAACTGGGAGGGGAGTGCAAAGGGCGTTCTGGAGAGCCAACGGTGCTGCACTGGGCAGATGCGCCCACACTACTTGACTGCTGCAGATGAGGCTGTTCCACCATGCTGAAGCCACAATCGGAGTGACTCCCCCGACTCCCCCCAAGTGGTCTTGTGTTCCCTCCCTTACCCTAGTTGCTTTCAGGCCACATAAGAGCCCTGGGTGGGCCAGTTCCTAGCCCCGGGCCTTATGTTTGACACCCCTGGTCCCCTCCATGCCCCTCACCTGCGCCGAGCATTTGCACTTGCTAGCTGTAATGCCATTCCATCTGCTGTCACTCATGGTAGATACAAAGGGATTCCATACTCAGCAAGACTCTGTGCGTGTAGTCTAAATCAGGTTGATTCAGTTTTCCATATTCTCCTATACAGCCCCTGTTATGACGATATATGGTTTACCAGGGGTCATTTCGTAGAAAAAGAGGTGCAGGAGCTCATTAGCATAACTCATTTGCATATGCCACACTCCCTAAAATACCGGAAGTGTGTCAGAAGGCGACACCCACCCCTCAGGCTCCACTCCACAGGTGAGTGAAACTGACCTGTTCTTCCTCCATTCCCTTCCCCATCCAATACTTTGTGCAATAAAAATAAGCGTAAAGAACACACCCTCATTCTCTTCCTGCTCCCTTGAAACCACCAGGTTTCAAGTAGACTCGAGATACCCAGGACATGTGCACCACCCATCCCTTTCCCTTCCCCTCCCCACGAGACACCCTGTGAGGTAGGTGGGGCTGAGAGAGGTCTTTTGAGAACTGCTCATGAGAGAACAGCTCATGAGAGAACTTGTGACTGGCCCAAGGTCACACCAGCAGCTGCATGTGGAGGAATGGGGAATGAAACTCGGTTCTCCCAGATTAGAGTCCAACTCCTGACCACTACACCAAACTGATGGGGTGGAAGCTGCTGAAGGGTTGGTGAAATTTCTCCAGTACTTATGTGCCATGTGCCCAGATAAAAAATGGTATACTTAGAAAATTTAGATGCCACCTTGAGCAAGTCTCTGGAAAAGCAGCACACAGTCATAAAAGGAACAATGATAAAATTATCAATATTAAAACAAAACATTAAAAACAATAAAGACCCTAGCAGGGCTTTCCCCGGGGTGCTGCGCCTCTGCACTGCTCAGGGAAGCCGAGGAGGGGGCGGGGCTTGGTCATGTGCCCGCCCCCTGGGCTCCTCCCTCCCGGAGCTGCGCTCCTGTGCGCTCCCGCTCCAACGGACCCCTGCGTTTTACTCTTTTAGACCCAATTCTATCTAATATGAGAGGTTGCCCAGATGCTTTGAAGGTGCGCCGTCTCCTGAATGACCTGTCACCTGAATCAACCGAAAAGGTTGCTTTATTTCTAAGTTTGGTAATTAAGGATCGACTGCGCAATGCATAGCTACATATGATTCACTTATTTTTCCTTGTTACCTCATTTTCCGTTGATGTCTCTTTCTGTAACCTGATTTATGCCAGTAGAGGTATATGTATGTATGACACCCCTGGTCTACTGTGACTGGCCGAATGCTGGCCGGCGGATCGGGAACCCCTTTAGTGGGGGATCCCTAGCCTGCTGAGACATTCAGCTCATGAAGACCCCAGGTGACTAGTGTGGTTTACTTTGCTTCTTACGCTCCGTGATACCTGTCTGCAGCTTGCCATTCTTTGTCGTATCGCGTGCTGCTTTGGGGAGCGGGGGGGGGGGGGAGGAAATGTGTCTGAAAAGATAACTTCCGGACCACATTTCCTATTGGGGGGGGGGGGGAGTCTGGAAATGTATTTGGGTGGCAAACGCGCAGGAGATGATGTATTTTTCTTAATGAAACTCAAAAGTGTCTAATGAGTATCAAGGTGAGTTATGTGCGCTGCAGAAAAGCTTGTCGAAGTGCTCCTGATTTATGAGGCTGTCTTTTGGCGGGTATGTGCTATAGAATAATCTCACTCAGGAGCCGGGCAAACTCCCCTTCCTGTCTTCCTGTTTTGATCGTTGTTTACTGAAACATTCGGGGCAGGAGAAGCAACTGATTTGTAACCACCGTATTGTTTCGCCGACTTAAGAATATGTCTCTTTCTTCTAATACAGGGGAAGAAACTCAACAAATTCCCCAGTAATGGATCAGTGATTATAATAGATTGCTGTTTATTCAAGGGAAAGGAGAACTTAAATTACGAAATGCCTGTTAACTAGGTTACTACGAAGCAGGAAAAATAACTTAAGAGTAGGGGGAAACTTCATTTGCACAAAGTAGTCTCAGATAATTGCATTATTTGTGTGGAGTACAGGCTAGAGTGGTTAGAGCCAGTTTGATGTAGTGATTAAGAGCGGCAGACTGTAATCTGGAGAATGGGGTTTGGTTCCTCACTACTTCACATGCAGCCAGCTGGGTGACCTTGGGTCAGTCACAGTTCTCTCAGAACTCTCTCAGCCTCACCTACCTTACAGGGTGTCTGTTGTGGGTAGAGGAAGGGAAGGCAATTGTAAGCCGCTCAGAGACTCCTCCAGGTAGTGGGCAGGGTATAAAACCAACTCTTCTTCTTCTTCTTCTTCTTCTTCTTCTCTTTCCTAGAATCTGGAAGACCCAGATTTGAAACCCTACTCCATCATGGAAGCTTGCTGTGTGACCTTGGGCCAGTTACATACTCTCAGCCTAACCTATCTAACTGGGTTGTTGTGAGGCTAAAATGGAGGGGATAATGATGTGAGCAGCTTTGGGTCTCCATTGCAGAGAAAGGTGGGGTATTACTGAAGTAAATAATAACAAAATGCATGACCAAAATCTACCCATCATGTTTTTACAGCACTGTTCCTCCAATAGGGTTGCCAGGTCCGGTGAACGAGCGGGCAGGGAATGGGAGCGGTATGGGAAGAAGCCAGAAATAAACACAACCATAGAGTTCTAACCATAGAGTTTTGCCCCAAAACCAGAGTGTCAAATCCCCCCCCCCCAACATCAGCAAAGTGACTAGTCACTTCCAGGCGACATAGCCATGTCACGTTTATTTCAGGCTTCTTGCCAGGTGGTTAGCGACAGAGAGCCGCAACAGGAGCCAGGGGATCCCTGCCCATACCAGTGGGTCTGGCAGCCCTCTCCTCCAAGGAGCTAAAAGAGGGGGCATCTTCAAAGGCCTCCCCTTCCCTTCCTCAGCTGGCCTGCCAAGGTGGGTGCGGGGGGGAGTGCACTGAGAAACACAGTGGCCTTCATGGCTAAGTGACAATTTAATCCGTTGTTTTTGTAATCCCAATTTGAAGCTAGGGCTTCAAAAATTTCTCAAGAAGTCCTAGAAATCTTTTTTTGAGGAAAGTTCACTGCATGGAACTCACACACTGGCCTTATTCTGATAGAATTTGCCCTTGTGGCTTTAATAGGATTGCTACATCTTTGCTTGAATGCAGGTTGTTTGAGACTATAAGGGATCATTACATTAAGCCACTAATTGATCAGTCATCCCCCTACACCCTGGAACTCTGCCTCCTTTACTTAGTGACAGGGGTCATTTTGTAGAAAAAGAGGGGCAGGAGCTCACTAGTTCCATTAGCATAACTCATTAGCATATGCCACGCCCCCCTGACATCTCTGGAAGTGTGTCAGAAAGGGAAGCAAAAGAGGGGGCATCTTCAAAGGCCTCCCCTTCCCTTCCTCAGCTGGCCTGCCAAGGTGGGTGCGGGGGGAGAGTGAAGTGAAAAGGGCCCCATAGAATACAGTGGAAAGATATTGGGCCAAATCAGGCCGCATCTGTTCTGGCTGCCGGATGACCCCCGCATGTCAGTTTCGGCAATGCAGGCAGATTCGGGAGTCATTCCGCCAGCCGAATGTCAGTTTCAGCCCCATTATACCTTATGGGCCAGTGAAGTCAATGGCAAAAACTCATAGGGTATATAAGGGGCTGGAGGAGGGGGGGTTTGAGGGAAAGGATCCAATCTTGCAGGGTAGCGTTACTTTTTCCCACCATAGAGTACAATGGAGGGAATGGGGGCAACCTGTTTGGAGGTCCATAGAATTGGACCCCGTTGTCCAATCTTCTTGAAACTTAATGGATATTTGGGGGAGAGGCTCCAGCAGCTACCCTGTAAGTTTGGAGCCTCTACCTCAAACCTCTTCCCCTCCAGCCACTTTTTAAGCCACTGCCAAATTCGGTGGCGAGCCGAATTAGATCAGGGAATCTGATTTGACCCGTGGCTGCCTTAGTGCCCACACCTGGGCTGGTGGAACACTGCTCTGCTTTTCTCCATCCCCAGATGACCCTTGCTTAGTGATAAGGATCTTAAGATCACTCTGGCAATAGCAAAAAAAAATTCAGTCCTTTTAGCCCTTTTGTCCAAAAAATGAGACATTAGAATCTTCTGCTGCTCAAGGTTTGTTAATCACTGAGCTTTTAAGGGAATAAAGGGAAAAGGAACTCTGACAACAGAATAGAATGGATCCATCCATTTTTTCTGTGGGTGAAAAAAAGAGCAGGCAAAAAACCATTTTGGGGATTATGGACCTGTTGGAACAAATGCCATATGGAATGGAAACTGTAGTAAAGAGTAGAGTTGTTTGTGCATCATTATCCTTTCATATCTGGGGTTCCAGGAGGCAGGATCCCCCCCCCCATATTTACTTGTGTTCATGTAGGGGAGTGAGAGTTGCCTTTCCAATAAAGACCACCCAAGTTTCAAGCAAATGGGTCCAATGGTTCCAGTGCTATGAGCTCTGGAGCAAGATGCCTTTGGGCATTCTGTTTGTAGAGAAAAAAGAGCTCCCCATCCTCACAGAAGGGAGCAAAGAAGAACAGCATCAGCTCTCTGCAGTTTGTCTCTGGAGTTGATTGGTTCGGAGCACTGTGGATTACTCCCTTGCAAGGATCTGATTGGAAGTTAGAAATGGCATCACCCAGGAAATCAGTGGAATCAAAGAAAAACACAAGTGCATACTGCATTGCTGGTAAGCACCTGAACTAAAAGCAAAAATAAAAGCACATGGATTGTTCCGGGGGGGGGGGGCGTTCCTTGTTACAACCCCAACCCCGTATTCACATTACCATTCCAGGAAATCACTGTAATGACCCAACCAAGGAATGTTTGTATATTTCTTCAGCTCAGCAATTTCGTTATGCACATTCCTAGTAAAGGGCAAAGTTGGATGAGACTGAGTAAAAAAAAAGTTAGCAAGATAGCTATTATTGCTGATTTATTTAGATTATTTATATCCTATCTGTCAATTTGAAATGTGATATTGGAGGACAGTTTTATAGATGCCATAGACAGTCAAAATAAATAAGCAAGTGGGTTCTAGATCAAATCAAGCCTGAACTCTCCCTAGAGAGCCAGTTTGGTGTAGTTGTTAAGTGTGTGGACTCTAATCTGGTGGAACGACATTTGAATCCCCACTCCTCCACTTGAATCCTCACACCACTGTTCTTGAAAGAGCAGTTCTTGAAAGAGCTCTCTCAGCCTCACCTACCTCACAGGGTGTCTGTTTTGGGGAGGGGAAGGGAAAGGAGTTTGAACACTCCTCTGAAACTACAAGTGAAGGGGGGGGTGTAAAACCAATCTCCTCCTCCTCCTCCTCCTCTTCTTCTTCTTCATGCTAAAATGACTAAACTGAGGCTATCATAGTTCGGTCACACTATGAGAAGACAAGAGTCACTAGGAAAGAGAAAAATGCTAGGAAAAGTTGAAGGCAGCAGGAAAAAAGAAAGACCCAGCATGAGATTGATGGACTAAATCAAGGAAGCCACGGCCCTCAGTTTGCAATACCTGAGCAAGTTGTTAGCAATAGGTCATTCTGGAGGGCATTCATTCATAGGATTACCATAAGTCAACAGCAACTTGATGGCATTTAACACACACCCACATTCCTATCCACAAACTTGGGAGTGCTTGTCAACATTATCCTTGTGTCACTATTTACGCAAGTAGGACCCCTCTCCTGTGGCTGTTACTAATTTGTGACATTTTTAGCTCAACAGTGATGCTGACCTGGGTTTTCAGGACCAAGTTTGCTCCCTCAAAATATTTTCTTGTCCATTATTGACCTGACATCAGTTCAGCGCAAGCCAAGGAAGAACCGAGTGTTATGTCTTTAACAAATGTATTTTCCTGATGTTTTCAATTTGGTCTTTGCTGTTCCATTAGGGAACCAGGCATTTTTTGATATTGAACTCTCCTGTATGACAAAGGAGAGCACCCTTAATGGACTTCAGCTACAAAAAGTAACAACCAGTCAAAGGAAATTACAGGAGCCGCTTAGTCTAACCAGTTTCAGAAGCTATTTTGTGGCCTAACGGAGCCATTCGCCTTCTGCGCCGAGCGATCCTTCATCAGAGAAAGGTGTCGAGATGATGCAAGGGAGGGATATATATTTTTCAAAGGAAATAAAAATGGAAGCAGAAATATCTCTAGCCCAGCCAGAGAAAATGGAAGTCAAAATTATTGAAAGCATTTGTCTTGATGTATTATAGATCATTGCAGAGGTTCTTGTAGCGAGTTCACAATTTTCAGCCAAAGAAAGGAGAGAGAGACCATTTGGGACCATAGGCACAAAACCATCACAGATACAAAATGATCCATTGGAAGGTCACCCCTCGGAAGGAACCCCTATGGGTTCTTGTTGGTATTGTGTGAGCTACACTCTGTTATGCTAAGCTACTTTTTCAATCTGGGTAAACCTGGCCGTTAATGATGGGTTGTTCCCAGGGTTTTTTGTTTGGGGCGGGGGAGAGGTGCTGAGGGGAACTCTCAGGAGGGTAACGAAGTTTTCAATTTGTATACTGTATTTCTTGAGAAGAATTTTGTCAAAGAGGTTCCAGAACTCTGTTCGGGTGCATTCCCGCAGAAAAAAAAAAAAAGCCCTGGTTTTTCCAGTTATCCTGAGTCTGCCATAAAGAGGTCTGAAGCCAGGGTTTCCTGTATTTGGGCTAACTGGATTTTTGTTCCCTACCAATGATTCTCACTTTCTTGTTCAACCTCTTCCCATTCTATTCCTCTGTATCAGGTAGTTCCCCTGGGCATGGGGAGAGACATAAGCCCTTGGGGAGAACTGAAGGGCAGAAGCCTTAGCCCATGGCATGGCATGTGTGTTCCTTGGGGTCCTTTCTGCACCAGACCTTAAATCCTGGTTCAGCCCTGTCCCTGAACTTACATTCTACACTACACATGAGTTCACATGTAATTATCTTGGGGTATTTTTACATTCTACACTATACTCAAGTACACCCCTGTAATTATCTCAGGGTATTTTTACATTCTACCCTACACTCGAGTACACTCCTGTAATTATCTCGGGGTATTTTTACATTCTACCCTACACTCGAGTATAGGGCTGCCAAGTCCAACTTGGGAAATATCTGAGGACTTTGGGGGTGGAGCCAGGAGACTTTGGGGGTGGAGCCAGGAGAAAGGAAGTGACATCATTTTGTGATGTCACATCCTGTGATGTTGCTTCCACATGCTGACACATGAACTCATGAAGTTTCCTAATACTGAATCAGGCCATTGGTCCATCAAGGTCAGTATTGACTACTCAGACTGGTAGTGGCTCTCCAGGGTCTCAGGCTGAGATCTTTAATGTCACCTATTACCTGATCCTTTTTTAGCTGAAGAGGCTGATACCTCCTGCATGTCAAGCAGATGCTCTATCACTGAGCAACGGCCCTACTGAATCCTTCCTCATCTCGGCAGAACATGAAGCACTAAGTGCTACACAAGTGCTAAATATGATTTTCATATCATAAGAACAGGAGAGAAGCCACAGTGGATCAGGCCAACAGCCCATCCAGTACAACACTCTGTGTCACACAGTGGCCAAAAATACCAGGTGCCCTCAGGAGGTCCAGCAGCGGGGCCAGAACTCCAGAAGCCCTCCCACTGTTGCCCCCCAAGCACCAAGAATGCAGAGCATCACTGCCCCAGACAAAGTGTTCCATTTAGACCTTGTGGCTCATAATAGCCACTGATAGACCTCTGCTGGATGGGGACAGAGAGAGAGAGAGAGACAGACAGACAGACAGAAAAAAGAAAGAAAGGGGGAGGGGGAGAGAGAGAGAAGGAAAAGAGCTGGCAGACCCCAGCAGCTTACTCCAGCAGCAATTTTGCAAGCCACATGCAAAAGAACGCCCTTCAGCAGAAAGAGCCTAGTCCCTCCTTAATCTCTGGGCGGGGCTCTCTTGCTCTCTCTTAATGGGGAAATGTCTGTTGAGGCTTTTTACTGCAGGGCAGGCTCTCTGCAGACATTTCCCTTTTAAGAGGCCAGGGCAGGCTCCGACGTTCCCGTGCTGGCAGCCATTGCCTCCCCCGGTGGCCAATTTTGAAAAAGCGGGGGTAAGTTTTAAAAATCAGTGTTTCCCCCGCCCTACCGGGGGACTTGGCAGCCCTACTCGAGTACACCTCTGTAATTATCTCGGGGTATTTTTACATTCTACCCTACACTCGAGTACACCCCTGTAATTATCTCGGGGTATTTTTTGTGTGTCCACATTACATCAAAGTCACCCCAGTTTCACCCCACATTTGTCCTGGGATAAACGGATGCTGTTATAACCAGGGACATATGCAAGGTATTGGGCTGAACTCTGATAAAACCAGGGATGAGATCCAAGTGCGGAAAGGACCTCAGTGAGCTAAACCAGTGGATTTAGGACTATTTATTTATTTATTTATTTTAAAAAGTTATGGTATCTTTCCACCAAATGTGGTCCCCAAGGTATATTGTACATTTTTCCGCCATTTGTTCATTTAATTTAAACAAACAAACAAAACAAAACCGTGTAAGTCTCTTTGAGCACCCACTGGGGCAAAAGAGGGAGTAAAACAGGTAAATAAATAAATATTTACAAATTGATTATTATGACAGCAAATACCTTTCGCCTAAGACACCCTTGCAGCATCCCTGGAAAGCTAATCATGCTGACTGTATAACCTCTAAAAGACTGTATATTTCTAATAATCTTGTTTACAGACAGACAGACGGAGCTGGTATTACCATGGCAGGGTAACAAGCAGACTGGCAGGCAATCAAAAAGCAATATTAAACATAATGTAATAAATAAGCAGGTCTCCCTAGCAACCTTTTATCCACTTTGCCAGCCCCGGTAAACTCGGCTGCGGCTTCTGATGAGGTGGATCCCCGCAGTAAATATTTTAATAGCTTCCAATTCCTAGAACTGTAATTGGCTGCTGCTATGACTGTGATGTTACTTGTACTGCTTTATGCTGTGTTAAGTGATATACTGCCCAGTCCTGTGAAGCCAGGCAGAAAAATGGCCTAACTCCAAGGAACTAACAACATAGCAGTGAAGTGGATACAGAGGAGAGTGACACAGATAATAAGGGGCCTGGAGACCAATGTCCCCTCTAAGCTGAGTTAGGGTGAGCTAACTTGCAGTTTTTTAGCCTCCGGCTCACACGTTTTTGCCTTAGCTCAGGAAGGAGGGCTCCAGAGCAAACTAATTTATGCAGTAGCCAAGCCGCTTGCTCACAACTTTAATGCCAGTAGCTCACAAAGTAGAATTTTTGCTCACAAGACTCCACAGCTTAGAGGGAGCATTGCTGGAGACGAAGCCCTAGGAGGAAAGGCTGAGGGGCTTGGGAATGTTCAGTCTAAAGAGGAGGAGGTCAAGGGGGGGGACAGGATTGCTCTCTTGAAGTATTTGAAGAACTGTCACTCAGAGGAGAGCAGGGAGCTGTTCTTGTTGTCAGCCGAGGAGGGGACTCACAATCATGGGTTTAAATTATCAGCAGAAATATACTGACTGGATATTGGGGGGATTACACTATGGCTGAGGACAGACTGGCAAAATGCAGCGCAAGGGAAGCGGGGCAAAAAGACCCGGGCCGAGTTGTCGCGGGGCTTTCTGTTCGCACTGCGTAGACTGATGCGGGACCATACTGGGGAGGAGGCGGAATGGAGAGTTCACACTGTGGAGCGTCCCCTGGTGGCACTGGTGCAGCAGCATGTAGCTTTGGTACATTTTGCCAATGTGCGCATAGGCGCATGGGCGCAGCAGCCGGATTAGCTGGTTTACATTACCGGTGCAACTTTACATGCAGCTCATTTGCATCCACACTGCCAGGAAGCAGGATCAACATGCACCCAGACGGCTTGACACTGGATTCACCAGGTACCTTTTAAATGTGGGATGAAAGCGCTTCAGGACAGGGTGAGTGCGGCGCGGCAACGCTGGGCAGCTGCGGCTGTCTGAATGGGCTTTCTTAATCTGCTTGAAAAGCGGACCTGTATCGGGCCAAACTGCCAGTCTGAACTCGGCCTATGGCTGTGATCACACACACTAAATAATCTGCTTTCAATCCACTTTCAATACACTTTCCAAATGGATTTTATTGTCTGAGTGGCAAAATCCAGTTTGAAAGTGCATTGAAAGTGCATTGAAAGTGGATTATTTAGTGTATGTGATCACAGCCTAAGAGTAGTTCAGCAGTAGACCAAGGGGTCCAATTCTAGGAACCTCAGAAGAAGGTTCCTCCATCTTCCACCGTTTCCAATGGAGGGGGGAATCATTTAAAGGGAACATGGGCTCAGCTGTATCAAATAGCTGGATAAATACTTTGGCTTATATCCAGCTGAAAAAATACCCCCAAGATACCAGCAAGATATTTTCTGGGTATTTTTTGGCTCAGTTTGTTACCAAACACATGCCCCTAGTGGGGAGCCATGTTGATCTACAGTAGAAGAGCATGATAGATTAATGGAGGATAAGTCCATCAATGACTACTAGCCATGGTGACTGAGGGGAATCCAAGATCCAGGAGGCAACATCAGGCGAAAACCTCTGCCTCTGTGCCCTATCGTTGGGTGTTCAAAAGAACTGGCTGGCCCCTTCATGAGACCGGATGCTGGACTAGATGGACC
Source organism: Lepidodactylus listeri (assembly GCA_029233225.1). Taxonomy (NCBI): domain Eukaryota; kingdom Metazoa; phylum Chordata; class Lepidosauria; order Squamata; family Gekkonidae; genus Lepidodactylus; species Lepidodactylus listeri. The sequence goes on along the minus strand of JARCFY010000009.1, from coordinate 8,721,128 downwards.
ATTGGTCTGATCCAGCAGAGCTCTTCTTTGGTCCATATGTTTATGAGTCCAGTGGCACCTTACAGCCTAACAAGGCTTCCAGGACATAAGCTTTTGAGAATCAAATGAAGGGAGCTTTGACTCTTGAAAGTTTATATCAATGAGATCTTGTCGGTCTTAATGGTATAACTGGAACACCAAGGAAATTCAGGTTCACTATGCAGAGGGAGTTAATGGCAAAACCCCTCTTTATGTCTCTTGCCTTGAACACCGCAGGAGGGGTTGCCACAAGTCACCTGTAACTTGGCGGCATGTTCCACCATCTACGCCAGTCATCTAGTAAATTCTGAGCATGTGGTAACAGTTGGCTTGCTGTCTGTGTGATGATGAATGCACAGATTCGAGCACACTCAAAGTACCACTCATTTGTAATGAAGAGCAAAGATACACCTTCCAAGGGAAAAGGTGGAGGGTAAATATAATAAATAAATAAAAGAGATGTGGAATGAGATCAAAGCTTTCTGAATGTGCCACCTTGCAAACTGGGAAGAAGAAGAAGAAGAGGAGGAGGAGGAGGAGGAGGAGGAGGAGGAGGAAGAGGAGGAGTTTGGATTTAAACCCCGCCCTTCACTACCCAAGGGAGTCTCAGAGCGGCTTACAATCTCCTTTCCCTTTGCCTCCCCTCAACAGACACCCTGTGAGGTAGGTGGGGCTGAGAGAGCTCTTGACATTAACTGCTCTTTTTCAAGGACAGCTGTGCCAGAACTATGGCTTGCCCAAGGTCATCCAGCAGGTGCAAGTGGAGGAGTGAGGAATCAAACCCGGTTCTCCCAGATTAGAATTTGCGCACTTAACCACTACACCAAACTGGCTCAAGAAGAAGAGGTGGAGGAGGGGGAGATTGGATTTATACCCCACCCTTCACTATACCCCACAGGAGTCTCAGAGCAGCTTACAATCTCCTTTCCTTCCCCTCCCCACAACAGACACCCTGTGAGGTAGGTGGGGCTGAGAGCTCTTTCAAGAACTGCTCATGAGAGAACAGCTCTGAGGAAACTTTCAACTGACCTCCGGTCACACCAGCAGATGCATGGGGAGGAGAGGGGAATCAACCCCGGTTCTCCCAGATTAGAGTCCACACTCTGAACCACTACACCAAACTGGCTTTCAGTCGATGGCTGTCCACACCTGAGCCCTCTCTTTTGCAGTTCTCTCCACTGGATCTTTTGTGGAACTCGATGAGTCTGCAGGATGCTCAAATCAAGAGAAAATGAACATTGCAAGCACAGCAAGTTGTGAGGCACATTATTTTCAAGGATCGCCATGTCACTAAGATGTCCTCCCTCTTCACCATGCTGTCACAACAGTTTTGTGTCTCTTCTTCCCCACTCCACACTGACCGCCAATGTCAAAGGAAGAGAGTGTCAAGATGCCTCAAGGTAAGGCAACCCCTGTAAGATGTTACAGAGAGCCTTGTCCAGCCATAACTGCTTATGACAGCCATTTACTGTGACAACCAGTTTGCCCCCAAATATGCTCATTCACAGTGTTTCCCTTCCCCGATGTTCCTCTTCAGACATATTTTAGCCGAAGTCACTACAAATAGGCATGCATACACAGAATCAAATAATCCTAGTGCAGGGGTGGGCAATTGTTTTGGCTCGGGGGCCACTTTGTGGGAGCGGAGGTTAGCGGAGGGCCGCACCTTTTAAAATGATTCCATTCATTAGTTAACTTTGCATTTCAGGAAAGGTATAAATTGTATCATAAAAATCAATAAATATAAACTAAATAAAATAGTGGTAGTTTTATTCAATTTATTTATTGTGCTAATTTCGTATAATCTATAGCTGCAAGCACAATTAATTTTAGAATCACTTTAATGAGACAAATGTACCCTATCACACCACATGGCCAACTGTTTTGGCGGGCCGCAAAAAACTCTGTGGCGGGCTGCATGTGGCCCCCAGGCCGCAATTTGCCCACCCCTGCCCTAGTGTCATTAAAGATCACCAAGTAAGCTGATCAAAGATTCGCCCAACTTGCCCTGACCTGGATAGCCCAGGAAAACCTGATCCCATCAGATTTTGGAAGCGAAGCATAGCTGACCCTGGCTATCATCAGTTAATTGTTATACTTTTATTTTTTTATTTTTTTATTTTTTTTAATTAAAGTATTTTTATTAAGAATTCAAGAGGGTACAGAAAAATTATTAACGGTTAACAATTATAGAACAACTGTCTCAGACAACATGACTACCATTAATGTTGGAGTGTACAATGCATCCTGGTGTTATACGTGGAGTTAATAAGTTGATCCTTCTCAGAGAGAAGTGAAAAATACAAATTGACAATACAGACAAAATTTAAATGTAGACTATGCTATAAGTTATAACTTTTCAGGTAAATGTGGTTTGCAACATATGATATAAGAAGAATAGCAATTATCTCTTTCTCCAATTATAAATACAGATACAGGGGGATGTTATTTACCCATGCTTTTGGGAGTACACCCCCTCCACTTTCAGAATACTCATTGATAATTGGGTACCATTTAGTCATGGGACTTTTTGCATTCTGTGTATTATCCCAGCTTTCTATTTTATCTGCTATTTTATCAAAAATAAAGTAATCCCAAATTTTGGCTTTCCAGGTGCTGAGTGAGGGGCTGGTGGCTTCTTTCCAGTTTATCGCTATTGTATATTTTGCCACTGTAAGAAGAACTTCTACCAGGTCTCTACTATTGGAATCTATTTTGATTTTTGGCCATAGATTGAGCAAGATTAGCGCCGGATCATATGGGATTGAAATTTTTAGCATTGTTTTAATTTCCACCAAAATTTGTTTCCAAAAGGTGGCTATAATGGGGCACGACCACCAAGTGTGGATGTAAGACCCTATCTCCGAGTGGCATTTCCAACATAGGGGAGTTTGAGTTGAGTATATGTGTGACAGTTTGGCAGGTGTAAGGTGCCATCTAAAGAGTGTTTTCAATGCCTGAAGTCGAACAGGGGAGGATTGGGATCTATATATACTTGAGGCCCAGATCTTGTTCCATTGATCATCTGATAATGTGGTTTTTAAGTCTTTATGCCATGCTGATTGTAGGGGTAGGATCCGCTGTGATGAGGCTTGAATAAAAAAAGAGTAGAATGTTGAGATGAGGCCCCTTTTTATGAGATCAGAGGATGTCATGAGGTGTTCAAAAAAGTTGAACTTTCTTTGAAAATTAAAGTTAGCTTTATAAGATGTGAATAGGTGGGCTACTTGAAGATACTCATACCATGGTAGTTTTAATTTGGTTTTCTTTTCCAGGTCTGTTTTTGCTAGCATTATACCACATTCTGAAATGTCACAAAATCTTGTAAGGTTCGCAGTTGACCATTTGGGGAATGATGAAGGGGATAGACCGGGCTGAAACCAAGGCTGTCGGAGGAAGCTTTTCAGTGGTGAGTCTGATGGTATCAAATTTTTTTTACAGATGTCCCAAGTTTGGAAAGTCGCTGGAAGAAATGGGTGCGAGACCCCTGGAAGAAGCCGTTTTGAGGGTGGATCCCATAGGGCTTCTTGGAAGGACTGTGATCTCAGGTAAGTATTTTCAATAGTTTTCCAGCCCGCCTTGTAGCTTTTGTGGTATTGTCTAGTAAAATTTGCCATGATGGTTGCTTGGTAATAAATTTTTAGGTCAGGAACTGCAAGTCCCCCACGAGATGTGTTTCATCTTAGAGTTTGAAATCGGATTATTGGTTTCTTAGAGTTCCATAGGAAATTCAAAAGATTCCTTTGCCAATGAGAGAGAAGCCTAGGAGTTATTTTTAGAGGGAGGGCTCGAAAATAGTACATAAACTTAGGTAAAATAATAGACTTAATGATGGTGATGCGTTCTAGCCATGTTAAAATTTTTGAGTCCCAGGATTTTAGTTGGTGTTGGATTAGAGAGTTGGCTTGCATATGGTTGTATTTAATTAAGTCTTTCAAAGTTAAGGGGATATTCAACCCCAAATATTTCCATTGTTTAGTAATCCATTGAAAGGAAAATTTACTTTTGATGAAGATTGTAGAGATCTTGTCTAGAAGTAATGGGAATATTGTAGACTTTGATTGATTTATGCGTAGGCCTGACACGCTTCCAAACTCTTCTAGTAACGCAAATAAAGGTGGGAGGGAGTGGATTGGATCCTTTATGTATATGGACATGTCATCTGCATAAAGGCTGGCTTTGATATGTGTACCATTGATTGATAGTCCTCGTATTGATGCATTTTGTCTGATTGACATGGCCAGTGGTTCAATTGCTAATGCGAACAAAAGGGGTGACAAGGGACAGCCTTGCCTAGTACCCCGATGTAGTTTGAAAATAGAAGAGGTTTTGGAGTTAATTGTTAGAAAAGCCGATGGGGAGTCATATATCTGTTGTATTGCTGCCTTGAATTTGTCTCCAAAGTTCTTGTGTTGCAGTAGGTTGTGTATGTATTTAAATTCCAAGGTGTCAAAGGCTTTTTCAAAGTCTATTGATAATATGCAGGATGGTTGAAACTTCTTTTGTTGACAGTAGTGGATTACGTTAATTGTTTTACGGATATTATTGGTGATGTCTCGTTGGGTTATGAATCCCGTTTGGTCTAGTTGGATATATGTGGGAAGAATCTTTGGGAGCCTTGCCGCCAGTACCGAAGTGAAGAGTTTGTAGTCGCAATTAAGAAGTGATATCGGCCTGTATGAATTAGGTTGGGAGGAGTCTTTGCCTGGTTTCAGGAGGACAATTATCTGTGCTTGATTCCAAGATAAGGGAGTTGGGTGGTTATTTAAAATCCTGTTAAACAAATCGGCTAGCAGTTGCAGAAGTTTGGGATGGAAGATCTTGTAATACTCTGATTGCAAAGTTACATTTTAAATTATTTTATTATATTGTAACCCACTTTGAGGGGCTGCAGTGGCTCAAAGGTTAAGGCGCTGAGTTGCAGACCGGAAGGTCGGTAGCTTGGCAGTTCGAGACCCGATTGCCGCATGACGAAGTCAGCTCCCGTCTCTGGCCCCAGCTCCTGCCAACCTGGCAGTTCAAAAGCAAGAAACTGCAAGTAGATAAATAGGAACCGCTTTGGTGGGAAGGTAACAGCGTTCAGCAAGCCTCAGCATTTAGTCATGCCGGCTACATAACCACAGCAAGCTAAGAGAACCACAGCCCGCAAGATCAGAGACTCAAAGACAGAGGAAGGCGGCATACATAATGCGAATGTAATTTAAAGCTACAGGGCAAACATTAAAGACTACAAACTATAATATACAAATACAAAATACAAAATCCTTAGCCGACTAAGGATTTTCACCCAGCGGTCAGCCTTCACCTTTCTCAATGTTTTGTAAATGAATGATTCCAGTTGTGCAAATGTACCTAATAGAAATGTGGGAAACAATGTGCTCTTGACCTTTATCCGGACATATGGATGTGAATCCTCTATTTAACTAATTGGTCCTGTTCGGAAGAAGGTTACCGAAATGGCATCTCATTCCGGAGAACCTCGTTAACACGACAGCCTGTTACGGACCCTTGTATTTTGTATTTGTATATTACAGTTTGTAGTATTTAATGTTTGCCCTGTAGCTTTAAATTACATTCTCGTTATATACACAGCCTTCCTTTGTCTTTGGTTCTCTGGCTGCATAACCACGGAAAAGTCTTTGGACAGTGCTGGCTCTTTGGCTTGAAAACAGAGATGAGCAACGCCCCCTAAAGTTGGATTCGACTGGCTTTCAAGCAGGGGAAACCTTTACCTTTTTTTAACCTACCCTGAGCCCTGCAGTGCCCTCTCTTCGGGGCCTATCAGATGAACTGCTTTGATTGGCGGGATAGTCTCTCTCTCGCGCTCTTTCTCTCTCTGCAGTCTTAATTTCCCCAGCAGGAATGTGTGAAAGAAGATAGTCCTTCAGATATCCTGGCCCCAAGCCATGGGCTGTAATGAATCAACATCCGCTTTCCCTGGGAGCTCTCCAAGGCCTTCCGGGTCCAAATAATGGCTCCCACTGCTGGATGAAACCCCCAGGCAAAACGGGAAATCCCAGGGACGTACCCAGCCTCTCATCCATGGTGTCTAAATGGAAAATCAATCCATGGAATAAAAAGAGATTTTAAAAACCACTGGCTTACAGAACTCCTCTTTCAGGTTTTTTTTAAATGAAGTTTATTACCTATGCAGGTCCCATTGAGCATGTTTCATTTAATACCAATACAGTTCTCAATTATGTGTTCCTCAGATCATCCCAGCCTTAAATCATGTAATTTGTTTCTATCCTAGAGGGGGCAAAGGAGATAAAGCCAGAGAGAGGCAGCCACGATTTCATAACGTCTCCCTAATGATGAGCCTCGCCACGGAGTCATTATTAGCAACAATTGACAACTTTTATTACTGCCCCAATACATTCCCCCATTCACTTCTCTGCAGACTCCCTCCTATTAGTCGCCGCAGTTCATAAATCAATCGCGGGAAGAACGAACACTCATCACTTCTCCACTCCACTAAAGCCACCATCAGCAGAACAAACAACTGATATTTATTAGTTACAATTGCTTGTACTTAATCCTCCTGAGTTCCAATGGGGTCCGTTGCCAAGTCCCTGGAGCTGAATATGCTGTGATCATCTAACGGGTGTACTACAGTTTTCGTGGCTTGCGGTGCCTCGTTCTCAGCTATTGAGCCTTGGCACTGTCCCACGTTGACTATTGCAATGCATGAAATGGTACGTGTGGCCAGGAATGGACTGGGAAGTGAAAATGACCCTGGAACAACCAAACTGAGTGGCCGTTATGGCGATACGAGCCAGCTTTTTAGGGGGGGGGGGTCACTCAGTTCAGCAAAGCAAAACAGTGGGTTTGAGCTCACCCATTGCTTCAGCCTGAAAACTGGCCACAGAGAGGAGAAAAGACACACGTGAACGCAAATGAAGCTGCCTTCGACTGGATGCAACCCTTGGTCCATCAAAGTCAATGATGTCTACTCACACTGGCAGCAGCTTTCTGGGGTCTCAGGCTGAGATCTTTCACATCACCTATGACCTGATCCTTAACTGGAGATGCCAGGGATTGAGCCAAGCAGAAGCCCCACCAATGAGCTATGGCCCCTCCCCTCATCAGCAGGGCACAGGCGGTGGTGACACGGATTCCCATTGCAGATGGTATTACCCAGGGGTCATTTTGTAGAAAAAGAGGTGCAGGAGCTCATTAGCATAACTCATTAGCATAACTCATTTGCATATGCCACACCCCCTAACATACCAAAAGTGTGCCTGAAGGCAACACCCACCACTCAGGCTCCACTCCACAGGTGAGTGAAACTGACCTGCTCTTCCTCCATTCCCTTCCCCATCCAATACTTTGTGCAGTAAAAATAAGCGTCAAGAACACACCCTCATTCTCTTCCTGCTCCCTTGAAACCACCAGGTCTCAAGTAGACTTGAGATACCCAGGACATGTGCCCCACCCATCCCTTTCCCTTCCCCTCCCCACAACAAGGCACCCTGTGAGGTAGGTGGGGCTGAGAGAGGTCTTTTCAGAACTGCTCATGAGAGAACAGCTCTGAGAGAACTTGTGACAGGCCCAAGGTCACACCAGCAGCTGCATGTGGAGGAGTGGGGAATCAAACCCGGTTCTCCCAGATTAGAGTCCAACTCCTGACCACTACACCAAACTGATGGGGTGGAAACTGCTGAAGGGTTGGTGAAATTTCTCCAGTACTTATGTGCCATGTGCCCAGATAAAAAATGGTATACTTAGAAAACTTATATGCCACCTTGACCAAGTCTCTGGGAAAGCAGCACACAGTCATAAAAGGAACAATGATAAAATTATCAATATTAAAACAAAACATTGAAAACAATAAAGACCCTAGCAGGGCTTTCCCCGGGGCGCTGCGCCTCTGCACTGCTCAGGGAAGCCGAGGAGGGGGCGGGGCTTGGTCATGTGCCCACCCCCTGGGCTCCTCACTCCTGGAGCTGCGCTCCTCTGCGCTCCCGCTCCAACGGACCCCTGGTATTACCCAAAGAAGAAATCTCCTATTTTTGGGGGGGGGATTAGTTTTAAGGAGACAAAGCAAGAGGGGGTAACATAGATTCTCTACCAATGTATATCAGGATTTTTCCCCTTTAAGAGAACTCTCAAAATAAACCAGGGAGATGTTCAACCAGAAAAGGTTTTTATTCAAAGACAATAAAATGATAAAGTACACATACAAACACACTGGAAACACATACAAGGTTAACAAAGAGGAAATCAGGGAGGAGAGGGGGGGAGCAATTCTGGGGGAGGCTTGCGGGTTCCGCCTTGTCTAATCTAATCTATAAATAAATAAATACATATTTTTTTTGTTGGTGAAGGGACTAGAAGTCCCGTTTGGCCACCAAGACTTTTGCCAGCAATTGTGGACCTTCATGGACAGAAGCCATGTAGGAAGGAAGCTGCGGTGAGAAGGTGCCAACAGGCACAAGACAGCCAAACAGCTGGTAAAATCCATCCTAGTTTCCAGTTGCTGAGGTTGAGGACAGACTGACAGCTTGCTGCGATACACTGCTGCCTCTGATTGTCCCAGTTTAAAATGTTGCAGGACGTATCAGCCACACAGCACACCCTACTGCGGGTTACCCACGGAGACATCCCGTGGGAAAGCATCCACATTATTGTAGCACCTTAGCCACAGAGCGCACTGCAAAAACAACCAAAAGTCATGCGTGTGCACATGCGCATGTGCGCACATGCGAACCTGGGCAGTTTTTTTTTTTTTAAAGCCGCTTCTCTAGCGGCAGAATGGATCTGCAGATTCAGACTGCCAAATCTGTTCTGTGCACGCTCCTCCCGTGTTCAGACAGCCGGCCATGCGCGATGAATGCGCGAGGAAACAAAAACTTCACTTCGGAGGTGGTGGCTTTTTAACCTGGCTCCAAGTTGTCTTCTGACGGGGTGAGTACACAGCTGCAGCTGTGTGAACGGGCCCATTTAATCCATTTGTGAAAGGTGCCTATATCGGGCATAACTGCCAGTCTGAACACAGCCTGAGAGGCATTATTCATTGATTTCCGTATTCTAAACATTCAAAGCTGTAAGATGTTTTGTTGTTTTAGAACCATAAGCTAGCATCCTTTTTTTCAGAACTATTAACGATGTCGCTTTGAATATCCATCCCCTTTATTTCCAAGGTGCCGCCAAGTGACAACGGTGTCTTTATCTAAGGGCTGGAAATTGGATTTCTGAAATGTCACGCAAATTACCTGCATTTGCATTCCAGGAGGCGTACACCCACACACCATCCTTTTACGGATGTTATTAATTAATCTCAACTGACCCAGCTTTGCTAATTTTGAGTGGGGATCAGTCGAGGCCTTTCAGGCACTGCCTGTCTGTTGCTGGCGGCTGAGGGATGGAAAGGAATTTTGACACGTAGTTGTGGGCTCATTATTAGCTTGCCACAAGGAACTTCCTATAACAGTGACTCGTAGAGGGTTTGATGCCGCTGTCAGCAGCAATAGATGGAAGAAATGGAAGGCGCGGCCACTGAAAGGTTAGGAAGAAGAAGTGCTAGTAGTGGTACCTCAGCTATAGTAAGAGCCAGTTGTAAGTGTGCAGACTCTAATCTGGGAGAACCCGGTTTGATTCCCCACTCCTCCACTTGCACCTGCTGGATGACCTTGGGCGAGCCATAGTTCTGGCACAGCTGTGCTTGAAAAAGAGCAGTTTCTGTCAGAGCTCTCTCAGCCCCACCTAACAATGTTCCCTCTCAGCTGCAGAGTCTTGTGAGCAAAAATTCAACTTTGTGAGCTACTGGCATTGAAGCTGTGAGCGAGTGATTTGGCTGCTGCATATATCAGTTTGCTCCAGAGCCATCCTTCCTGAGCTAAGACAAAAATGTGTGAGCCGGAGGCTAAAAAACTGTGAGCTAGCTCACACTAACTCAGCTTAGAGGGAACACTGCTCACAGGGTGCCTGTTGTGGGGAGGGGAAGGGAAAGAAGATTGTAAGCTGCTCTGAGACTCCTTTGGGTAATGAAGGGTGGGGTATAAATCCAATCTCCTTCTTCTACTTCCTCCACATTAATAGAATATATTGATCTATTTATTGATCTACTTATTTATATATGTTATTAATAGTCTGCCTTTTTCAGTGGGACTCAAGGCAGATTACACAGAGTGAGTCAATAAAATCAACAAGATGAGACATTCAGTGATCAGTGAAGAGATTTGTGCTGTAGAACCAACCGTAAAAAAGACAAACCAAACAGAACTGAAGCAAAGTATAGGTGTTAACATGACATATTAAATGATGTAAAATTACACAATGGGAGCCAACCTACAGCAGAATTAGGCCTGCCCTCCTCCAGGTAGGACCTGGGGATCCCCCCAGAATTACAGCTCATCCCCAGACTACAGAGATCAGCTCCCCTGGAGAAAATGGCTGCTTTGGAGGGCAGACTCTATGGCACTGTACCTCACTGTGGTCCCTGTCCTCCCCAGATTCCATCCCTAAATCTGCAGGGGTTTCCCAACCTGGATCTAGCAACCTCACCCTCCCATCTTCCGCCGGTGGCCAGGGAAGACCTAAGCAAAATATACAAAGCAGTACAGACCACAGTCCCTAATAATGTATCCAAATAATGTTGTGCGTCATTTTGTGTAGTGCTTCCCGACTATCTGCATAGAAAAACCCTCTTGGATAATTCAGGTTTGCATAGTTTGCAACAGCTCCGTAGCCTGGACTTTTTTTGTTCTTCAGGGAACATTTAAATTTTTAAGGGGGCAGATTATATTACAGTAGGGCTGCCAAGTCAGCCCGGGGGGCGGGGGATCCCCCGCTACAGGGGTTCCCGATCCGCTGGCCAGCTTTGGCTGGCGGGGGGAACCCCACCCCCCTCCCCCAGCGTAATGACGTTACCAGAAGTGATGTCATCACGTTAGGGGCGTTACCAGGGCGACGCTCTGGCAATCGCCCCCAAACTCTATAATACCATAGAGTTTGGGGGCGATTGCCAGAGCGTCGCCCTGGCAACGCCCCCAATGTGCTGACGTCACTTCCGGGTGATGTCGCTGGGCGCATGTGCCCGGAAAACTCCCGGACAACGGAGGACTCCCCCCACCGCTGGTAAGTTAAGAACACTTGGCAACCCTATATTACAGTTAATTAAATTAATCTGAATTAATGCCTGTCTTTAGTTTCTAGCCCTTCCTTTCAAGGGACAGGGCAGCGAGCACATCAGTTCCTAGGGAAGAAAACAGCTCAGAGGGCATATTAATTTGCTTCAGAAGGCATCCAGATTCCTTTTGAGTTCCCTTTCACAGGGCAAGAGAGCTTAGAAGCGCACTCAAGAGTGGTACCTTCAGCATGTCTCCAGTTATCCCGCTTTCTGCTGGCCCAGTCCTGCTGTATTCCACCTCGGTCATGGTGAGTCTTTCCGAAGCATTCCCAGGAGCCCTTGGAAAACACTAATTTGCATGTTTCCCAAAGGCTCATGGGAATGCTTTTGGAAGTCTCACCATGTCCTCGGTGGTATACAGCAGGACTGGGCCAGCAGAAAGGGGGATTGTTGGAAATGTACTGAAGGGATCACTCTTGAGTAGTGTTCCCTCTAAGCTTTGTGTGAGCTAGCTCACCATTTTTTAGCCTCCGGCTCACACATTTTTTGTCTTAGCTCAGGAAGGATGGCTCCAGAGCAGACTAATTGATGCAACAGCCAAATCGCTCGCGCACGACCTTAATGCCAGCAGCTCACAAAGCAGAATTTTTGTTCACAAGATTCCACAGCTTAGAGGGAACATTGATAAGCTTTCTTGCCCTGTGGAAGGGAACTTAAAAAAAATATTTAAATGTGCTCTGACCTGGATAGCCTAGGCAAGCCCAATCTTGTCCGGGTCGACCATGTTTAGTACTTGGATGGGAGTCTTTCTTGGAATACAAAGCTGGGCAGATGGAGGCTGGCTTTATTCAGCCACCTCTCTGAATATCCTCCAGGCCTCCAGAAGGGGGTCAGTCAACAGAAGAAGAAGAGATTGGATTTATATCCTGCCCTTCACTCACTTGGAGTCTCAGAGCGGCTTACAAACTCCCTTCTCCTCCCCTCCCCTGTGAGGTAGGTAGGGCTGAGAGAGCTCTTTCCTAAGCTGTCCTTGAGAGAACAGCTGTGCCAGAACTATGGCTTGCCCAAGGTCATCCAGCAGGTGCATGTAGAGGAGTGGGGAATCAAACACAGTTCTCCCAGATTAGAGTCCACATACTTAACCACTACACTGAGTTCGGTGCCAGTTCGGTGTAGTGGTTAAGTGCGCGGACTCTAATCTGGGAGAACCGGGTTTGATTCCCCACTTCTCCACTTGCACCTGGCTGGATGACCTTGGGCAAGCCATAGCTCTGTACCAGCTGTTCTCTCAAGGACAGTTGTCTCAGAGCTCTCTCCGCCCCACCTACTTCACAGGGTGTCTGTTGTGGGGAGGGGAAAGGAAAGGAGTTTGTAAGGCGCTCTGAGACTCCAAGTGAGTGAAGGGCGGGGTATAAATCCAATCTCTTCTCTTCTTCTTCTTCTACATCAAACTGGCTCTCAGAGAGCAACATGACTTCCAGGTGGAGACACACACACAAAATACAAAAAAAAAAGAGTCCCCCCCCAAAAGGCATTTAAATGCCTTCTGAAGTCAATTAAATGCTCTCTGCGCTGGTTTTTTCCCAGGTCCCATGATGCTCCCCCAAATTTCATAGTGGGAGAAGAGGGAAGTCCGAGGGCAAGCTGTGGCGCTCTCACCGAGGGCAAGCTGTGGCAGCCGGGGTCTCCCCTCAAAAATAAGGTTTTTGGCATGGCTATTGGTGGGGCGGGGCTTTTAATTGAGGGGGTGGGGCTTTTAATTAAGGGGCGAGGCTCCAAAATGCCCCACTGTAGCTACAGGCTTGGTTTGCAGAAACCTCCTCGCCCCGTTGGGGCCACCATGGAGAAGGCACGAGTAACAGAAACATTACTACAACCCTCAGGTCGCATGGCTTTTGCACACCAGTGGCCAACTGAAAACCTCTTTTTCACCAATACAAAATAGGGCTGCCAAGTCCCCCGGTAGGGTGGGGGAAACACTGATTTTTAGTGCTTATCTCCCGCTTTTCCAAAGTTGGCCACCGGGGGGACAAAATGGCTGCCTTAAAAGGGAAATGTCTGCAGAGAGCCTGCCCTGCAGTAAAAAGCCTCGCCAGACATTTCCCCTTTAAGAAGTCAGCAAGAGAGCTTCCACAGCAAGAGAGGTCCGCCCAGGGACTGAAGGAGCTGCTTTTGCATGTGGCTGGCAAGGTGAGTTTCTCTTCCAGCTCTTTTCATTCTCTCTCCCTCTTTCTTTTTTCTGTCTGTCTGTCTGTCTCTCTCTCTCTCTGTCCCCATCCAGCAGAGGTCTATCAGTGGCTATTATGAGCCACAAGGTCTAAATGGAACCCTTTGTCTGGGGCAGTGAGGCTCTGCATTCTTGGTGCTTGGGGGGCAACAGTGGGAGGGCTTCTGGAGTTCTGGCCCCGCTGCTGGACCTCCTGAGGGCACCTGGTATTTTTGGCCACTGTGTGACACAGAGTGTTGTACTGGATGGGCTGTACTGGATGGGCCAATCCACTGTGGCTTCTCTCCTGTTCTTATGATATGAAAATCATATTTAGCACTTGTGTAGCACTTAGTGCTTCATATTCTGCCGAGATGAGGAAGGATTCAGTAGGGCCGTTGCTCAGTGATAGAGCATCTGCTTGACATGCAGGAGGTATCAGCCTCTTCAGCTAAAAAAGGATCAGGTAATAGGTGACATTAAAGATCTCAGCCTGAGACCCTGGAGAGCCACTACCAGTCTGAGTAGTCAATACTGACCTTGATGGACCAATGGCCTGATTCAGTATTAGGAAACTTCATGAGTTCATGTGGAAGCATGTGGAAGCAACATCACAGGATGTGACATCACAAAATGATGTCACTTCCTTTCTCCTGGCTCCACCCCCAAAGTCTCCTGGCTCCACCCCCAAAGTCCCCAGATATTTCCCAAGTTGGACTTGGCAGCCCTGATACAAAAACTAGTTGGATCCAACGAGACCATAACTGCAAAGGAATCTATGAAACCAGCAGGGTGGTTCAGAGAAACAGTTGACAAAAAACAGGAAATTAATTGGGGGAAAAAAGAAATTAAATCGGAAACAGTTGCCCACTCTCAGTCCAGACGAGGTGTTTCTTAACATTAATGCAGCAACTCGGAGCCAGTGTTAATTGAATTATTGAATGGAATTTGCAGCTAGACTATGTTTCCCCGCTGAAAGGAATTGGGGGGGGGGGGGGGGGAGAAAAACATCCATTCTGGGTCTCTGTTCGTTAACAGTCGCATTGGAAGTGCCAAAGCGGCAAGTTATGCATCTTATTCTCTGAACAGCTTTATTTCGTTGTGGGAATTAATTTGGTTTTATCGCTATTTACTTTCCCCAAACTGTTACAAAGGGAATGTTATTTGCCAAATGCTATTCTTGGGTATTTATATTTTTCAGATCACAGGAAACACAATGAAGGGAGGGGGGGGGAAGCCAGTCCTACTGGAGGGAAATGTATTTCATTTCTGTTTTGCTTGTTTCCATCATTGGCGCCAGTTTTTTTTAATTTATTTTCACTTCACACGTTTGGCCGCTGTGGCTTTCTTTTCACTGCTGCAATGAGTTTTTCCTCCCTTAAAAGGCTGCGATACATTTGTTAGTTAAGACGTTATTTGCTCCTAGACTGTAATAGAGTCCCCATGCTTGCCAGCACGATGGGTTTAGGGTGGCCCGCTGCTTTAACAGAAATATAATTGAAATATAGGCTCATGTCCCTTGGCGGTGGAATGTGCCATCAAGGTACAGCTTATTCATGGTGACCCCATAGGGTTTTCAAGGCAAGAGATGTTCAGAGTTAGTTTCCCATTGCCTGCCCCTCCATAAGACTCCCTTGGTGGTCTCCAAGGCAAATACTAACTAGAGCAGACTCAGCTAAGCTTCTGATATCTGATGAGATCAGGCTTGCCTTGGACATCCAGTTTAGGGCTGAAACCACAAGAAGAAGAAGAAGAAGAAGAAGAAGAAGAAGAAGAAGAAGAAGAAGAGGAGGAAGAAGAAGAAGAAGAAGAAGAAGAAGCAGCAGCAGCAGCAGCAGCCATTTTCTCCATGGGAACTGATCTTGGTCATCTGGTGGGTCAACTGTAGTAGAGGGAGATATCCAGGTGCCACCTCGAGATTGGCAACCCTAGCTGTGCCCACAAAGAATCCTACCAAAATAAGGTTGCCAAATCTGGGTCAGGAAATTGGGGGAGGGATAGAGCCTGGGGAGGGGAGGGTTTGGGGGATGGACCAAAATAGACCCCAACACCATAGAGTCACCAGAAGAAGAAGAAAAGAGATTGGATTTATACCCCGCCCTCCACTCCCCAAGGGAGTCTCAGAGTGGTTTACAAACTCCTTTCCCTTCCCCTCCCCACAACAGACACCCTGTGAGGCCGGTGGGGCTGAGAGAGCTCTGACAGAAACTGCTCTTTTTCAAGAACAGCTGTGCCAGAACTATGGCTTGCCCAAGGTCATCCAGCCAGGTACAAGTGGAGGAGTGGGAAATCAAACCCGGTTCTCCCAGATTAGAGTCCGCGCACTTAACCACTACACCAAACTGGCAGCAAGCTCCAGGCAGGGGCTGGAGATCTTCCGGGATTACAATGGATCTCCAGATGACAAAGATCAGTTCCCCTGGAGAGAAAAAAGAAATGGTTTGGAAGGTGGACTGTGGCATTCTACCCCACAGAGGCCCCTCCCCTTTCCCAAACTTGTCCTCCACCGGCTCCATCCACAAAATCTCCAAGGATTTTCTGACCCAGAGCTGGCAACAGAATCTGAAGAAAGGAGGGACCTCAACTGGATATAATGAAGAAGAAGAGGAGGAGGGTGGAGGAGGAGGAGCTTGGATTTATACCCCATCCTTCACTCGAAGTCTTAAAGAGGCTTACAATCTCATTTCCCTTCCCCTCCTCACAACAGACACCCTGTGAGGTAGGTGGGTCTGAGAGAGCTCTTTTCAGAACTATCCTTTCAAGGACAGCTCTTGTCAGAGCTATGGCTTGCCCAAGGTCATCCAGCAGCTGCAAGCGAAGGAGTGGGGAATCAAACCTGGTTCTCTCAGATTAGAGTCCACGTACTTAACCACTATGCCAAAATGTCTTATTCCCTCATGGTTCAACAGAGATATAAGGCTGGTTTTTCCCCCCACATTCAAGTGTAGCTGATTGAGTCCTGCACATCCATTCCACTAGCAGTATAAGAACATAAGAAAAGATCTGGTGGCTCAGACCAAGGGCCCATCTAGTCAAGCATCCTGTCTCAGAAACAGTGGCCAAACAGTTCCTCTGGACAGCCAACAGCAGGGCATAGAGGCCGAGGCCTTCCCCTGATAAGAACATCAGAAGAGCCCTGCTGGATCAGACCAGTGGTCCATCTAGTCCAGCATCCTGTCTCATACAGTGGCCAACCAGTTCCTCTGGAGGGCCAGCAACAGGGCAGAGAGGCTGAGGCCTTCTCTTGATAAGAACATTAGAAGAGCCCTGCTGGATCAGACCAGTGAGGGTCCATCTAGTCCAGCATCCCGTCTCACATAGTGGCCAACCAGTTCCTCTGGAGGGCCAATAACAGGGCAGAGAGGCTGAGGCCTTCCCCTAATAAGAACACCAGAAGAGCCCTGCTGGATCAGACCAGTGAGGGTCCACCTAGTCCAGCATCCTGTCTCACACAGTGTCCAACCAGTTCCTCTGGAGGCCCAACAGCAGGGCATAGAGGCCGAGGCCTTCATAAGAACATAAGAAGAGCCCTGCTGGATCAGACAAGTGGTCCATCTAGTCCAGCATCCTGTCTCATACAGTGGCCAACCAGTTCTCCTGGAGGGCCAACAACAGGGCATAGAGGCCGAGGCCTTCCCCTGATACGAAAATCAGAAGAGCCCTGCTGGATCCGGACGTCATCTCAGAAGAATGGAGGGACGTTAAGAGGCTTAAAAACGGCAAGCTAGCTCACACTAACTCAGCTTAGAGGGAACACTGCTGTTAATATTCATAGAAGGTCCCCTCCCCCCTCATATTGTACACATGCATGATTTTTGTGACTCCTACGCGTATGGCTTCATTTTCAGGTGTCATACTAAAATTGCACTTTAAAAAGAAAATCTGTCCTCGAATTTGTTTTTGGTTCTTTTCTTTTTTGAGTTTAACACTTGTAGAGAATGGGGTGTGTCCCCCCCCCCCTCCCGGTTATGTTCAATAGGCTCCAAGGGAATAGCGAGTTTAGCTCTTGCGTGCCCACGGGAATGAAGTCACAATTATCAAGAGAGGATTTCTTCCCCCCTTTTCTTCGTATCAAAAGGTGCCCCAACAGATCCTTGCTGCAAAATGCAAGGAGAAGAAGCCTCATTAACAGCTTTCGTGGTTGCAAGCATGGTGGGAAAGAACAGTTTAGAAGTCAACTCACTCCCACTTCATCGAGCTATAACGGCAGACGCCTAATCCCTTGATCGGAGCTCTTACTAGTTTAAAAACGGAAAATATTAAATTATTACTTAATTTCAAGGGGGATAAAGGAAGAGCAGGCTGGGAAACGAGGGGTATAATCATCTTGGGAGAATAAAGGGCACGATGCTTGATGCTTTAATAACAGTCATAAAAAGTCTTTCCTGCCGTTTTCTGAATTACTTCATTTTACAGATTCTAATGTCTCAGTGGCATCTTAGCTATGGACCTAGTCAAGGACAGCACCAGAAGTTTTCACTGACAGCCTTGTAGAGAAGGAGGAGGATGAGGAGGAAGAGGAGGAGGAGAAGGGGAGATTGGATTTATACCCCGCTCTTCACTACCCAAAGGAGTCTCAGAGTGGCTTACAATCCCTTTCCCTTCCCCTCTCCACAACAGACATCCTGTGAGTTGCGTGGGGCTGTGAGAGCTCTCCCGAGAACTGCCCTTGGGAGAACAGCTCTGAAAGAACTTATGACTGACCCAAAATCACACCATAGAATCATAGAATGTTAGAGTTGGAAGGGCCCTTGCAGGTCATCTAGTCCAACCCCCAGCACTCTGCAGAAGCATAGACGAAAGATAGCCCTGCAACATACCCGAAAGATGGTCGTCCAGCCTCTGTTTGAAAACATCCAGCAAAGGAGCATCCACCACCTCCCGAGGCAGTCTGTTCCACTGCTCAACCACTCTTACAGTTCGGAAGTTTCTCTTGATGTTTAGCCGGTATTAACTCCCTTGTAATTCCCACCCATTAGGGAATTAGTTGTGCAATCCAGAGCAAGGGAGAATAGATCTGCTCCGTCTTCTATGTGACAGCCCTTCAAATATTTGAAGACTGCAATCTTATCCCCTCTAAGCCTTCTCTTTCCCAGGCGAAACATACCCAACTCTTTCAGTTGCTGCGTGTGGAGGAGTGGGGAACAATGCTCCCTCTAAAGTGTGGAGTCCTGTGAGCAGAATTCTACTTTGTTTTGTTTTTTTTGTAAAGTGCAGAATTCTACTGTGAGCTACAGGCATCAAAGTTGTGAGCAAACAATTTGGCTACTGCCTAAATGAGTTTGCTCTGGAGCCCTCCTTCCTGAACTAAGAGAAAAATGTGTGAGCTGGAGGCTACAAAACTGTGGGCTAGCTCACACTAACTCAGCTTAGAAGGCACACTGGTGAGGATTCAAGCCCGGTTCTCTCAGATTAAAAGACAACGTTCTTAACCTCTACACCAAAACTGGCTCCCACCACCCACTGGAGATGAAAGGTTGATCTTCCATTCCTCAATGGGAGATGCGCCCAGAGGCAGTAGAGAAGGCAGAATACGAGACAAGCACACTCTGCTGCAAGGGTCTCCAACAGGGTGCCTGAGGTAATTGAAACCATTTTAGGTGCCCCCCAAGCGTTATTAGAATGTGGGTGGGGTCAGGTGTGGGTTTTGCCCAGCAGGGCTTCTGATTGGCTCTATATGTTTTCAAAGAGTTGCTTCAGTGGCATCTGCCACCCCAGCTGAAGTATTGCTATGTATTGACCATGCGGTCGCCATGTGCTCCAGTAATGGCGACCGCCATGTGGCCAGAGCACATGGCCAAGAAACTACCTGAGCTTCAGCCAGATAGAACAAACGCCAGGTGGATTCGAACCGGCCACCAATCATGGACCTAGGTTTCTCCCAGGGAACCTATGAGATGTAAATAGACTGATAAGAGCCTATCAGGCCAGTTGGGCGAGGTCAGGGGATTGTCCCTGACCAGCATAAAAGGAGGGCTCGGAGCCCTGGGTTGTATGCTTCATCCGGACCAGCAATAAAGATCTAGCTGTTTCACTGTTCCATGGACTCCCGACTCCAATACTTCTCAAGTATCTTCACTGTGTGACGGAAGGTAAGCTTTATCTATGCAAGAAATTATTTTTAAAGAATACGGGAGCAGAAGAAGAAGAGGAGGAGGAGGAGGTTGGATTTATACCCCGCCCTTCACTATAATGAACAGAGCGATCCTAAACAGATCTACTCAGAACCCTACACCAGTCTGTTCAATGCAGCTTCGAAAAGGGGGGATACCCACAGACAAAGTGGTCCGTCGTCATCCTTCCTGGACACACCTCAGTCACACCTGAGACAACCACAAAAGGCTCCAAGACCCAGCCTCCCCAGCAATCTCCCTTTCAAACACCTGCATGTTTCATTTAGCCTAAGCCTGATATTGTCAAGGCAACAGGTCTCCAGTAGAGATCTTCTGTAGCACCTACTGCCTGATCTTTATGGCTGTTTGGTCTAGTGGTTAAGTGCATGGACTCTAATCTGGGAGAACCGGGTTTGATTCCCCACTCTTCCACATGCAGCTGCTGGTGTGACCTCGGGTCAGTCATAAGTTGTTTCTGAGCTGTTCTCTCAAGGGCAGTTCTCGAGAGAGCTCTCTCAGCCCCACCTACCTCATACAGTGTCTGTTGTGGGGAGGGGAAGGGAAGGGAAAGGAAAGGAGTTTGTAAGCTGCTCTTAGACTCTTTCGGGTTGTAAAGGGTGGGGTGTAAATCCAACACAGGAGAGCCACTCGCCATTGTGGTTCAAACATATGCTTCCTGACACCATTAGGGAAGTCTTCTCTACAATGCAGGCAAACACCCCCTCAACCTTCTCTCCACCGAAGGCACAAAAGATTCTTTCCCACCTTCCATTGAAGGAGGACTTGGCCTTCCTAATCCACTTAAGGAACTGGTTCTGCTCGCTTTGAGACAAAGGTTGTATCTACAAAACAAGAGGTCAGGGGTGGGCAAACTGTGGCTCGGGAGCCGCATGCGGCTCTTTCACATATATTATGTGGCTCCTGGCAGGGTGGCTGGGGAAGCTAAATATCATTAGCAAACAAATATCATTGGATAAATTAATATCATTATCAATATCTGCTTTTATCCCTTTTGTTATTACTTTTGGCAGTCTCATTTAATGTTAATAAAAAGCAAATTTGCTTATTTTTCAATAAAAGCAGGTAATTTTTGTTCTTGGCTTGTGGCTCTGAAACATCTGATGTTTATTCTTTGTGGCTCTTATGTTAAGCAAGTTTGGCCACCCCTATTCTAGGTGGCTCTTACGCTGAGCAAGTTTGCCTACCCCTGCAGTAGGTGATAGCTGATGAGTATCATTGTATAATAAGGAGTATTGACCACTGAGGAAGGCCCATATGGGCCGAAATGCGTACGGTCCTTAGGTCAAAAGTTTTATCCATCAGTTTGATATGTACTGCAATTAGTTCCTAATGAACCAAGCTTTAAGTGTCTGATATTTAGACTGTCTCTTTTAATTTTATTATATTTTATTTATGTGTACATCCTAATAAATGTTTATTTTTAATATAATAATTCTTTTGTTAGCTTGACCCTCTCAGTTCACAGCTATTTTGGGGGTTGAGTTCCCCCCCCCTTTTTTTTTTTTGCTTTTTGGGCAATCAGATGCCCTTGAGAAGGCCCACAGTCTGAGAGCTAGTTTGGTGTAGTGGTTAGGAGTACGGAGTCTAATGTGGGAGAACCTGGTTTGATTCCCCACTCCTCCACATGAAGCTCAGTTACAAGTTCTTTCAGAACTATTCTTTCAGGAGCAGTCCTCGAAAGAGCTCTCTCAGCCCCACCTACCTCCCAGGGTGTCTGTTGTGGGGAGGGGAAGGGAAGGGAGATTGGAAGCCGCTCTGAGACTTCTTCAGGTAGTGAAGGGCGGGGTATAAATCCAATCTCCTCCTCCTCCTCCTTGACAGCAAAGAGCAGATAGACATCCTGGGAATACTAAGTACTGGTGCTTTGACCTGGATGGTCCCATCTAGCCTGATCTCATCAGATCCGCGTGCCAGCACAAGGGAAATCTAATTGAAAATGGTAGTCAATTAGTAAAGAGGGCCGGAAGAAAAGGGAGATGGTTATCATATAACCATGCAGCCAGATCAATATCAATCCACAGAAGTCATTAACTATCATGCATCTATGCTGTTCACTGGATGTCTAAGAAAAAAAAGATATATTGAAATTTGCATTGATTTCCTGACACATGAAGATCCTCAACCCAATATTAGAGGACAACACAAAGGAAAGAAGAACAGGAAGATACGGGTAGAGAAATGAGACATGACAAGCAGGAGCGCACTGGGATGAATGATCTTGCAGATCTTTTTTCCTCCGTTATATGGAGCCTTCTGCTGACATAAGGCCTTTTCATCAATACGAGGAACCTCTGTTTTCTGGAAGTTTCTTGGCTTTTGAGGAAAGTGCCACTGCTAGTGGAATGGATGCAGAACTCAACCTGCTATACTTGAATGTGAAAAAAACTATCTCCGTTGAACCATGAGTGAAGAAGACATTTTAAGTGTCATAGGATGCATTCCGATGGCTCTTTTGAGCCATGCCAGGCATGAGTGCCTGGTGGATTTAAAGTGCGTACTCAGACCTCAACATCTGGGAATCATGCTGCTTTCGTTAGTAGCCTGTCGATCCCCATTGGGGATCCGTACCTAAAAGATACTAGTTAAAGTTCAGTCTAAAGCTGGCCGATGAGCCAATGCGGACTTTCCATCATCAGGTTGTACCTCCAGCACGCAATCAGCCCATAGGGATGGTCTCCAGACTATCCCGAATGGCCGCCATTTAAAAAAAAAACTCTTAGCGATGAGCGCATAACCGCTTAAACAAGCAACGTCCCCAGAGCTCTGCCCAAGCGATCCAAACAATGTTATGTTTCTGACGGTCCCCTGAACTTTGTCAACTTTATTAAGTGAGATGGTACCTAGAGGAAGGTACCGCTGGTCGTGTTTTTACCATTTTTAGTACGTGCATGCGCGGAGAAACAAGTATATGGTGAGGCCCCTTTGTGCATGCGCAGACCAGATTTTTTTTTTTAAGCCGACTGCATGGCTCCCTACGGTGGATGCTATCTAGACAATCCACCGTGGGAGTCACGTGCAGTGAAGCGCTTCACAGGCAGGCTGTCTGGCCATGCAATGCTGGATCGAAAAGATCTAGCTCAAATTACAGCCCGGCCAATGGCGGGATTAGCTGCCCGTCTGAACACACTCATAGATGTGGTTTCAGGCCTGAACTGGATGGGCCAGGCTACCCTGATCTCATCAGATCTTGGAAGCTAAGCAGGGTCAGCCCTGGTTAGTAGTTGGATGGGAGACCACCAAGAAAGTCCTACTCAGAAGCAGGCAGTGGCAAACCACCTCTGTTTGTCTCTTGCCTCGAAAACCCTACTGGGTCTCCATAGTTCAGCTGCAATAAATTTGTTGGTAGCCGCCCTGAGCCGGCCGTAAGGTGGGGAGGGCAGGATAGAAATCCCCAAAATAAAATAAAATAAATAAATAAACTTGATGGTGCTTTCCACCACCACTGATGGGGGTCAACTGTCAGATCCTCTGCCATTCATTGTCTGTTGTCTGAGTCTCTATCAGTAATTTACTACTAGCCTTGGGTTTATTGCTTGTCATGAATGCTATGGCTCTTTCTTTCCCTCCGGGAGGATGGCTTGCCCCGTACTCCCACGTCACATAAACATTCTGGCTAATCTCTCCTGGTCGCCTCCCTTTGCCTGTCTGGCGGCTCGGACAGCTAATCTTGCTTTTGTAACCGTGAAGAATCTTGAGGCCAGGTGCCTGGTCTGTGAATAGCAAGTAGAGTTCACAAAGGGGCGGGGGGGGGGGGGTTAGTGCTTTTGCGCCTTTTTGGTGGGAACATAACAGTTGGGGTTTTTCGCGCTTATTTTAGTTGGCTCTGATTGGCTCTTTACCTGTCTTCACCTTTTTGTATATGGTATATTAATCCCTGTTGCCTGTAACTGGTTATCACTGACAAACATCGTGTACCTGAAGGATCATTAAGAAATAAAAAGGACTTTTGCTTTATCAAAGGGCCTGACTTATTTGGTCTACTCAGAAGCCTCACATCAACCTCAAGCCAAAGACAGCTTGTAAAGTTTTGGTATGTACATGTTCTAGCAACACATGGTAATGGTAGTGCGGAGGTCAGCAGATAATAGTACATAGCCTAAACAACTGCGTGAGGCTTTCATGATGTTGATCAGATGGCTGTAGAGTAGATGAAGATAGGATCTTGCCCTATACATCACAGCCCCATTTTCAAAACCTTATGTCAATTTCAGCTACCAAGATCAAAGGATAGCTTCTCATGGGCAAGGGGATAAAGCAATCGTGTGCCAACGGTAGCTACTAGATCTGATGAACCTCCGTTTCAAAGACACGGAAGCAAGACATCTTTCCCGAATAAACTCCTCATTAACTATTAACGAAGTCAGGGTTTATGTATACCATATCTTTCCACTCCTCCAAAATTTCAGAGTTGGAGAAAGTGCAGAGGAAGGACGCCAATATGGCAAAGAGTTTGGATCACCTTTTCTATGAGTCTGGAGGGAGACCTAAGAGGAGACATGATAGAATTTTATAAATCCAGGTGGTCAGCCGTGTTGATCAGAAGCAGTAGAACAAATTCGGAGTCCAGGGGCACCTTTATGACCAACAAAGGTTTATTCAAGGTAAGAGCTTTCATGTGCATGCACACTTTTTCAAATACATTGGAATGGTAGGTAAGTTTGAACCTTACCTACCGTTCCAATGTATTTGAAAAAGTGTGCATGCACACAAAAGCTCATACCTTGACTAGACCTTTGTTGGTCTTAAAGGTGCCACCGGACTCTGAATTTGTTCTAGAATTTTATAAAAATCATGCATGGAGTGGGGGAGAAAGTGGACAGACAGAACTTCTCCCTCTCCCATAAGGACTTGTGGGTTTCTAATGAAACTAACAGGCAATAGATTCAGGATACACAAAAGGAAATACTTCTTCTCAGTAAGATATTAAATGCACTGCCAGAGGACATAGTGATGGCCACAAGCATAACCCGGGATAAGAGAGATTTATGTAGGAGAGGTCCATCAGTGGCTGCTAGTCATGGTGACCAAAGGATACTAGTGCTAGGAGTCAGCATTAGACAGAAACATTGGCCTCTTCGTCCTGTTTGCTGGTCTGCCAGGACAACTGGTTGGCCACTGTGAGAAACAGGATGCCGGACTAGAAGGACCACTGGTCTGCTCCAGCAGAGATAAGATGGGGGAATCGTTAGGTACATACATTTGTGCCATCAAGTTGCAACAGAGGGGCCAAGGTTCAGCAGCAGAGCATCTGATTTGCATGCAGAAGGTCCTTGGTTCAGACCCTGGCATCTCCAGTGGAAAGGATCTGGTAGGAGGCGATGGGAAAGACTGCTGCCTAAGACCATGGACAGCTGCTGCCAGTCTGAGTAGACAATGCTGACTGTGGTGGACTGATGATCTGATTCAGTATAAGGCAGCTTGATGTGTCATGTGACTTATGGTGACAACAGCAAGGGGACTTCCAAGGCAAGCAGAGGAGGTTTGCCATGGCCTTCTTTTGCACAGCCTTCCTTGGTGGCTTCCCATACCTGTTTAGATTCTGAGATCTAATGTAATCAAACTTTTCCATGCCACCAAAATGATTAGGGGGCTAGAGCACCTTGAGGAGGAGGAGGAAGAGAGGAGGAGGAGGAGGAGCGGAGGAGGAAGAGGAGAAGGAAGAGAAGAGGAGGAGAAGATTGGATTTATACCCCACCCTTCACTCCCCAAGGGAGTCTCAGAGCGGCTTCCAAACTCCTTTTCCCTTCCCCTCCCCACAACAGACACCCTGTGAGGGAGGTGGGGCTGAGAGAGCGCTTTCCCAAGCTGTCCTTGAGGGAACAGCTGGTACAGAGCTATGGCTTGCCCAAGGTCATCCAGCCAGGTGCAAGTGGAGGAGTGGGGAATCAAACCCGGTTCTCCCAGATTGGAGTCTGCGCACTTAACCACTACACCAAACCAGGACTTTTCAGTCTAGAAAAGAGGCAACTGGGGGGGGCATGATAGAGGTTTACGAAATTATGCATGGACGAGAGAGTTGACAAAGATAACTTTTTCTCCCTCTCCCAAAATACTAGAACTCGAGGGTAGCCAATGAAGCGGATGGGCAGTAGATTCAGGACGGACAAAAGGAAAGACTACTTTATACAGAGAGGGAGTCAAAGGTGGAATTCACTGCCAGAGAATGTTGGGATGTCCACATGAATAAACAGCTTTCAAAGGGGATTAGATAGATTCATGGAGGATAGGTCTATCGTGGCTACTAGCCATGGTGTCTGAGGGGAACCTCCATATTCAGAGTCAGTCAGCCTCTTAATCCTAATGCCAGGAGGCAACATCTGGGGAAGGCCTCGGCCTCTATGCCCTGTTGTTGGTCTTCCAGAGGAAGTGGTTGGTCACTGCGGGAGACAGGAGGCTGGACTAGATGGACTGCTGGTCTGATCCAGCAGGGCTCTTCTGAAGTTCTTATGAAGGCCTCGGCCTCTATGCCCTTGTCTTGGACCTCCAAAGGAACTGGTTGGCCACTGTGTGAGACAGGAGGCTGGACTAGATGGACCACTGGTCTGATCCAGCAGGGCTCTTCTGAAGTTCTTATGAAGGCCTCGGCCTCTCTGCCCTGTTGTTGGCCCTCCAGAGGAACTGGCTGGTCACTGTGTGAGACAGGATGCTGGACTAGATGGACTGCTGGTCTGATCCAGCAGGGCTCTTCTGAAGTTCTTATGTTCACCTACCTCCCCAAATTTGTCTGTGCAAGTATCTAAAATTTGTTTTACAAATCCATGATTTGCAAATGTCATTTCCACTAGAACTGATGAGTCAGTGAAAGCCAGACAGGAGACCCACACCACCACTGAGATCAGCAACTGCTTGTTTTAACTTCTTCTCTCAATGACCACTAAAAATGTGCAGTCGTAAACAAATCCCTTTGGGCTTTGCTTCCTGCAAAACAGAGCTCACTGCTTCCCTAAGATATGGAAATTAAAACAGAAGGCAATGATAACTACTTAGCTGCTGTCAAGCGAAGCTTAGGGATGCCTTCTGGTCTCACCTTCAGCTATTGAGCAGAGCAAGGCAAAAACTTATAACTCAGGGAGGCTGCAAAGGAAGAGAAAAAAAAGAATCTAGCACATGCAAACATCTGGTTGGGAGAAGGGAGAGGAAGATGATTTAGTGGCTGGAACAGCTGGGAAAGAACAAGCACACTACAGAAATGCTAATGCACCAGGAAGGTGGTAAGAAATCAACCGGGCCATCTTGTTCTCATTGAGGGATAACTCATCTAAAGCTGCTGCAACCTGACTTCACCAAAACCAGACATTCAGGATGGAGGGTCCAGCTGGGGAAGAACAGCTGGGGACTTTCAAAGGAAGCAAAGGGTATCAAAAGGAAGCAAAGAGTATGTAGCCAAGTGTCCTGGCCAGCAGGCAAAGCAGACACAAAATCAGAGATACAACGCCAGAGCAGTCCAGAAAGCGAAGTCAAAGCCAGTCCCAGGGTCGTTAATCCTCCAGGTGCAGACTGGTCCAAGACGCAGAATCAGAGGGCAGTCCACGTCACAAACTCCAAGGTCGGTCCAAAGTTCCCAGGGTGCAAAGCAGGAGCTTTGGCTGCTAGGCTCACAGGTATGTGACATGTTGCTCCCACCGCTAGAAAGCATGCCAGCTTGGCTTAAATAAGCCTTTCGCAACAAGCTGATTTACACGAGGAAAAGTCCTGCAGTCACTCCTAGCTGCTGTCAGCCAAGAGATGCACACTGTGCCTTTGCTCTGTAAGTTGGGGGCGAGTTCGCTCCCAACATCGTTCTACTAATAAGGAGGAATTGGAAGACTCTTCCCACAACAGATGTGCTTCATCATGCCCTCTCGTGGTCTGCCTGGAGGAGTCAGCGTCAGCTGTCGGCAATGAATCTCGGAGATCCTTTCTCTCCTCAGCTGTTTCAGCTGTTTCTTGGGCAGAGGTCCTTTTGCAGAAAAAGAGGTGCAGGAGCTCATTAGCATACATATTAGCATAACTCATTAACATAACCAGCCGAATGTCAGTTTCAGCCCTATTATACCCTATGGGCCATTGAAGTCAATGGCAAAAACTCATAGGGTATATGAGGGGCTGGAGGGGAGGGAGTTTGAGGGAGAGGCTCCAAACTTTCAGGGTAGCTTCTGGGACCTCTCCCCCAAATACTCACCACAACGGGGTCCAATTTTACAGGGCCTCAAACAGGTTGCCCCATCCCCTCCATTGTTCTCTATGGTGGGGAAAAAAACATTACTTTTTTCCCAACATAGAGAACAATGGAGGGAATGGGGGCAACCTGTTTGGAGGCCCGTAGAATTGGACCCCCTGGTCCAATCTTCTTGAAACTTGGTGGGTATTTGGGGGAGAGGTCCCAGAAGCTACCCTGCAAGTTTGGAGCCTCTCCCTCAAACCCCCTCCCCACCAGCCACTTTTAAAACTGCAGCCGAATTTTGGCAACAATTTGGCGGCAGGCCAAATCAGATCAGAAAATCTGATTCGGCCCGTGGCTGCCCTACTGCCCACTCCTGGGCTGGCAGAGCAGCGCTCCACCTCGCTCCGGTCCCAAAGGACCCCTGCTTGTGAGCTGAACCCAGGTTCTGTGACACTTGAGGAGTCTTCCTCCAGGCTGATCTCTGATTGGTCAAGCTGGCCTGTGACACCAAGGCTAACAAAACAGGTCAGGGATGATATTTATGTTCTTCAACTGCCAGCACTGGCCTAATCGCAGTTATTTAGTTATCTACCTGCCTGCTTCACTTACGACCGACTTTCCCCCAAAGAGGAATCCAAGGCAGCTCACATTGTTTCTCCTCCATGTCATCCTCACAAGAACCCTTCAAGGTGGGCTAGGCTAAGAGTGTGCCACTGGCACAAAGTCACTGAGCTAGCTTCCACTGCCAAGTGGGGATTTGAGCCTCAGTCTCCCGGATCCTCGTCTGAGGCTCTGGCCACCACACCAAAGCCGAGCTGATTCTTCCTTGGCTAAATTAGATTGGGTCAATTGACTCACAAAATATTAAACAAACAAGTGCTTTTTAAAAGCATTAACAGGAGGGGTTTGTGGCTTAGTGGTGAGGCATCTGCTTGGCATGCAGAAGGTCCCAGGTTCAATCCCCGGCATCTCCAGGTAAGGACCAGGCAGGAGGTGATATGAAGGACCTCCACCAGAGCCCTAGTCTGATGCTCTAACCACTACACCAAAGCCAAGCTGATTCTTCCTTGGCTAAATTAGATTGGGTCAATCGACTCATCAGATATTAAATGAACAAGTTTTGGGCTTTTTCAAGCATTAACAGGGAAGGGCTGTGGCTCAGTGGTAAGGCATCTACTCAGCATGCAGAAGGTCCCAGGTTCAATCCCCGGCACCTCCAGTTAAAAAAGGACCAGGCAGCAGGTGATGTGAAAGACCTCAGCTTGAGACCCTGGAGAGCTATGGAGGGGGCTGTGGCTCAGTGGAAGACTCTCTGCCTGGCATGCAGAAGATCCCAGGTTCAATCCCTGGCACCTCCAGTTGAAAGGACCAGGCAGCAGGTGATGTGGAAGACCTCAGCCTGAGACCCTGGAAAGCTATGGAGGGGGCTGTGGCTCAGTGGAAGACTCTCTGCCTGGCATGCAGAAGATCCCAGGTTCAATCCCCGGCACCTCCAGTTGAAAGGACCAGGCAGCAGGTGATGTGAAAGACTCTGCTTGAGATGCCAGTCTGAGCAGACAATACTGACCTTGATGGACTAAGGGTCTGATTCCGTATAAGGCAGCTTCATCTGTTCATTTGCTTTATTTATAATAAAATTGATACTTTGATCACCAAGAGCTTTTGTAGTTATGAAGAGCAGGAAGGACAACTGAAATGTATTCAGTGTAAAAATAAAGAAGAAGAAGAGATTGGATTTATACCCTGCCCTTCACGTCGAGTCTCAGAGTGGCTTACAAACTCCTTTCCCTTCTCCGCAACAGACACCCTGTGAGATCGGTGGGGCTGAGAGGTCTGCTTTTGAGAGAACAGCTCTGAAAGAACTTATGACTGACCCAAGGTCACACCAGCAGCTGCATGTGGAGGAGTGGGGAATCAAACCCGGTTCTCCCAGGTTCGAGTCCACGCTCCTAACCTCTACACCAAACTGGCTCTCAGGTGACTCAAGGAAACGTCCTTTATCAGCTTTCAGCTACTAATAGTCATATGCAATCCATCCAATTCACTGCCACAGGAGGTGGCAGCGGCTACAAGCATGGACGGCTTCAAGAGTGAATTAGATAAACATATGGAGCAGAGGTCCATCAGTGGTTATTAGCCACAAAGTATAGATAGGAACTCTCAGTCTGGGGCAAGTGATGCTCTGTATTCTTGGTGCTTGACCGGGGGGGGGGGCAACAGTGGGAGGTCTTCTAGTGTCCTGCCCCCACTGCTGGACCTCCTGAGGGCACCTGGTGTTTTTGGCCACTGTGTGACAGGGTGTTGGACTGGATGGGCCACTGGCCTGATCCAACATTGGCTTCTCTTATGCTCTTAATGTCGGTCATTGGGCAGACCACAAAGAGGACAGCAGCAAGCGATTCCTGTTTTATACAAGCTGGTCCAGTCTAACTATCGGCATGACCCTGGGAGGTATTGCCCCTTCTCAGACAGGCCAAAGCCGCCACAAGCTGCAGTGACCTGAGTTTGGAGTACATGCCAAAGTTCTTAGCATGTTGTGATGGACTGCACTTGTTAAGAGTCTTAAAAGTGTTGTACATAAAACTAAAGGACTCTGAAGGGTCGAGTGACAGGCTGCTCCAGGCAATCTGATTGGTTGGCATCTGCTGAGCAAAGAAAGTCTGGGGAGAGCTGGATGCTGTGGAGAGGAGATTCCAGTTTTTGCCTTAACTGTGACAAGACGTGCGTGGAGGTTGTCTTAACTAGTGCTGACAGAAAAAAGGCTTCGTGCTGACAAAAGTCAGAATTCACCCGTGACTTAATATAGTGTTAATTCAGCATTAGCTGAGGGCAGTTTTGAACACGAGACAGTAAACTGAGGGGAAGTTTGGCAAGGAGGTTTGGGTAGAATAAGAAGTATCCTATTCAGGCCGAAAGGAATAGGGGATATATCTTCTAGGGCAGGGGTGTTGGACATTTGTTATGAGGGCCAGATCTGACACAAATGAGACCTTCTTGGGCTCGACCACATGCGTCATAAAAATGTAATGCCAGGCACCGGAGATAAAAACTTTATAAAGGACACAAACACAAAGACTTTTTAAAAAAACGTCAAATAAAAACATGCTTAGAACATTAGCAGTCTTGCAATATTTTATTTAACCGTCTCTGACAACGGACACCTCTTGCTCTGAATTCTTGCATCAAAATGTCTGTGCTGTCACAACCTTGAGTATGCTGTTCAAGTGTGTATCTGCAAGCTGCAAACCTACTTTTGATTTATTGACATGCGCCACAGAAATCGCAGGCTCAGAGTTCTGAGTCTAGGACCCAGGTTACAATATGAAATGGCTGAGCGACTGAGAGAGTCTGGCGAAACAAGCTATGATGCAGCAGCAGAACTGGAAGCAGGAGATGGCCAGTTCCAGTGAGGGCCTGATGGAAGCCCTCCTGAGGCCTGATCCATCCCCAGGCCACATGTTTGACACCCCTGTTGAAGGATCCCTACCCAGTCAATCAGGGAAAGTTATCTCTAAAGAGTAGAGATTCCCTGGTCTAGTGGGGTGGGGGTCACACGTGCGAAATAAAGCTGGGCAGGGGGAAGCGAGGCTATTCCCTCCAAAGGAAATTGACCCACAGTTGCATGATCATACAGAGTTTTGTAGATGCGGGCGCAGCCCACCACTGCATGATCAGATGCAACCGCAAGTGAGTCGGGAGGGGGGGTGCCATTTTTCGATTCACTTAAATAGGGGATCGATGAATTGCATCTCCGCCCTGAGGGCTTCCTGACAGTATGCGATGATGCGCATACTGAGAAGGGGGGGGGAAAAGGATGGCATCAGGATATGCCTGATCAGACGATCCCAATGCCCTGAGAGCACACTGGTGCAATCAGACACAGGAGAATCAATCTGTGGCCCATAGCAACCCATTTGCTACTGGACTTTCTGAGGTTTTTTTTTACTCCACATGTGAGGTGGAGCAAAATGGGTTGCCGACAGCCACGGGGTGCTTGCCAGATGTTGGCGTCTGATCATGCTCCTTCAATCCACCCGGCATTCGTGCCTATCTCGGGGTGAATTGTGCATGTGATCGCAGCCTGTGATTGGAAACTGTGTGTGGAGACTTAACAACTCAAGAAGATTTCTGGTGTTCCAAGAGAAGGAGTTTGGGTACTGGGAAGAGGTTACCAGCCTTCTGCTATTATACAAATAAAATGAACTGGAGTGGAGTGATTTGGGAAAAACCAGGAATAAAAGCCGCCCGGAATAAAGAACTATAGTAACTGTGAATAATTCAAGAAACTCTCACTAGCCTGATAGAATAAGAGTTTGTGTTTGTACTAACTGAGAGCCAGTTTGGAGTTGAAAGCCAGTTTGGTGTAGTGGTTTAGTGCGCGGACTCTAATCTGGGAGAACTGGGTTTGATTCTCCACTCCTCCACTTGCACCTGCTGGATGACCTTGGGCAAGCCATAGCTCTGTCCCAGCTGTTCTCTCAAGGACAGTTGTCTCAGAGCTCTCTCAGCCCCACCTACCTCACAGGGTGTCTGTTGTGGGGAGAGGAAGGGAAAGGAGTTTGTAAGCCACACTTAGACTCCAAGTGAGTGAAGGGCGGGATATAAATCCAATCTCTTCTTCTTCTTCTTCTAAATTACCTCAATATTTTCAGCCCCTGACTTCACCTAACTTTTCCCCTTGGTGTTAAATAAAACTTTCTGTTATTTTTGAGTTTTTAAAAGCGTCTCAAGCACCATTTTCTGTCAGTTAAGTGAAAGGAAGACCCTAAGCCTTCCTGCAGTAAGATGCTGAGAAAATAGCCATTACATATTACTGAAACAGGGTGGGACTGCTAAAGTTACCTTAAAGAGAAGAACACACACTACCAGGGCTGCTCAGTCAGTGAAGGGATACAAAAGAAAAATGGAGGAAGAAAAATCTCGCCTCAAAGGGAGAGAAGAGGATGGGGTCTGTCATACACGTCCGCCACAAACTACATGTCTACCACAAAGTAGGGGGGACCTGGCCACTCTGATTCAGCCTTAGGCAATTTCTATTTCTGTTCCCCATCAACTACTGCCTCTCTCTCTCTCTCTCTCTCTCTCTCTTTCATATCTCCACAGCGTCTTTCTCTTGGTTCCCCCTGGGAACTTGCACACATACCCCTCCTTCATTTGCCCCCCCCCAATGAATCAGAAGGGGGTGGAACACTACTTAAAGGTAATGAAATAATCACACTAGGATTGAGCTAGTCATTATTGCATTTATGAGCTGCTACTGATCAACTGATGCCTTTCTTTTCCTTCTTTGATCTAGCCATGTTTTAGTCAATAAAGTTTCCTACTGCTTATTAGAAGGGATCTTTCTTTCCAGTTCCTTTGGGGAAGGGGCATGCCAGGCTCAGCCAGCGTATACACAGACCTAAAGTGATCCCTAGATTTTCGGGGTGCACACATGCTGAGATACCTATATGCAGGGGTCATTGTGTAGAAAAAGAGGTGCAGGAGCTCATTAGCATAACTCATTAACATAACTTATTTGCATATGCCACATTTCCTGACATCACCAGAAGTATGTCAGAAGGAAGGAAGGAAGGAAGGAAGGAAGGAAGGAAGGAAGGAAGGAAGGAAGGAAAGAAAGAAAGAAAGAAAGAAAGAAAGAAAGAAAGAGAGAGAGAGAGAGGGAGGGAGGGAGGGAGAGAGAGAGAGAGAGAGAGAGAGAGAGAGAGAGAGCTGGCAGAGAGGGGACAGCTACTAATCCAAGCCTCAGAAATACCACTATTCTGGGAGGGATAGCTTCAGTGGTGGCTGAAGCCTTCAGAAGGCTGGTCGAAGAAACAAGGACCTTTTTGCTGCAGCCATGACACAAGCAGGCATTCCCCCGTGGGGGGAGGGGGCTGGCACCAACTCCCGGAGCTGCGCTCCCCCAAGCTCCTGCTCGAAAGGACCCCTGCCTATATGTGTCGGTTTCATGTTTTGGAGAGCGCAGGCAGGATAAAGTTACAGGACAAGAAACATCACAGCTGCTTTTTCTCCTCTTTCAGGGATGCCTTTTGATTGCAAGCCGACAACTCCTTTATGTAGATCCTTGTGGCTCAGTGGAAGAGCCTCTGCTTTACACACAGAAGGTCCCAGGTTCAATCCCTGGTATCCCCAAGAAGCAGGTGATGTGAAATACCTCCACCTGAGATCCTGGAGAGCCACTGCCAGTCTGAGCAGACAATACTGGCTATGATGGGCACTGGATCCTTTTAGCAGAGCCATGTTGCGCAGCGGGAACAAAGGATACGCAGACATGTCTGTGTTTAGCTTATAAGAAAAAGAAAGTTTACTAGAAAAAATTAGGGAAGGGTTACATGGAAGAAAAAGAACAACATCCTATCATCACGGAGGAACAGAGGAAGATCTTAAATGAGCCAATTACAGTATATGAAGTAGTGGAAGCAATTAAGAGGCAGAAAAAGAACAAAGCTCCAGGTCCAGACGGACTGCCAGGCGAATTTTATAGGATCTTTGAGGGCCAATTATATATGGTTTTCAAAGATCTAATCAAAAACATAGGCAGTTCAGGTACAGTCCCTGAGTCATGGAATGAAGCTCTTATTACCTTAATACCCAAAGATAAAGAAAATCTAGATGATATCGGGAATTACAGACCGATATCGTTACTGAATGCAGATTATAAAATCTATGCTAACATATTGGCAGAACGATTTAAAAAAGTGTTAAACCAAATAATTTCAAGAGATCAAGTTGGATTCCTGCCAAATAGACAACTTAGAGAAAATCTAAGAACGCTTATTAATGTCTTAGAATATTATGATGTTCATTCGGAAAGATCAGCATTATTAATGTTTATGGACGCTGAAAAAGCGTTTGATAATTTATCATGGGAATTTCTATTGCTGAAACTAAGAGAATATAACCCTGGAGAAAGGTTCATAGCCATGATAGAAGCAATTTATAAGAAACAATCTGCTAGGATAAGAGTTAATTCAGATACCACGGATGTAATTAAAATAGAAAAGGGCTCAAGACAAGGCTGCCCATTGTCACCCCTACTATTTATATTTGCTTTGGAATCCCTGTGTGACGCTGTCAGGGAGGAAAAGAGTATAAGTGGGCTTAAAACCAAAGGACAAGAATACAGACTCTGTGCGTATGCTGATGACGTGATGTTTATTCTTGAAGACCCTGAAACCTCCTTAGGTAAACTGCTAGAAATAATCAGAGAATATGGAAAAGTCTCAGGCTTAAAAATTAATCTACGCAAAACAAAAATCCTAACTAAAAACTGCTCCAACGAGGTACAGATAAATATTCAAAACACATTTGGGATCTCAGTGGTCAAGAAAATAAAGTATTTAGGGGTAACTTGCTCTAACAAAGTTAGCTCATTAGTAGAGGATAATTATGAACCCTTTCTAACAAAAACAAGAAAAGATCTAGACTATTGGAAAAAGCTAAATTTATCATGGCTAGGTAGAGTGGCGGCGATTAAAATGATCACCTTACCTAGATTCTTATTTTTGGCACAAACGATTCCACTGTTGAAAAACAACGCTAAATTTTACAAAAATCTTAATGATATAACGAAAAAATTTATTTGGTTTCCGAAGAAACCTAGAGTTAAATGGAAGCTCCTACAAGATCAAAAAGAAGAAGGAGGAATTGCTGTTCCAAATTGGGAAATCTATGGGAAAGCCGCTGCTCTGGTATGGATAAAAGAATGGGTAAAGTTGGAGAATGATAGAGTTTTGGCACTGGAAGGGCATGATCTATATATGGGCTGGCACGCCTATATATGGTACAATAAACATAAAATTCACTCGAATTTTAATAAACATGTGTTAAGAGCTGCCCTTCTAAATAAGTGGTTAGATATTAGAGACAAACTATATGTAAAAATCCCCAGATGGGTCTCGCCTTTAGAGGCTTTTATTAAACCCTCGTTAATCAACTTAAGAAACAAAGCTAGCTATGATATATTATTGGATAGAAAGGGTAGATTAAAAGATAGTGATTTGCTAAAAAGCGAGATAAATTTGCAATTATCTTGGTGGGAAAGCAATCAACTGCTTTCCAGGTATCATTTAGATAAACAAATAGGCTTCGCTGAGATTCCAAATGACTTAGATCTTATTTGGATGAATAAAACTAAACTTAATAAAATTTATAAGT
This sequence comes from Lepidodactylus listeri, assembly GCA_029233225.1. Classification (NCBI taxonomy): domain Eukaryota; kingdom Metazoa; phylum Chordata; class Lepidosauria; order Squamata; family Gekkonidae; genus Lepidodactylus; species Lepidodactylus listeri. The sequence continues at coordinate 8,685,396 of JARCFY010000009.1, read as the reverse complement.
TAATGCTCAAACTAGAAATGTTAGAAGAAAAGATTAAGCCCTCAATGGTTAAATGGATGGAAGATTTTGGTTATACAATTGAGATAGAAAAATGGTCCAAAATATGGAAATCCGTAAAATTTTTGGGAGCAATCAACTATAAAGAAAACATATACAAACTATTTTACCGTTGGCATTGGTCACCTGATAGGTTGCAAAGATGTTATAGGAATCTTTCTAATAAATGTTGGATTTGTGGTTCACATATTGGCACGTACTACCACATGTGGTGGACTTGCAAAGAGATTCAAAAATATTGGGGGATGGTGAAAGATATGATCAAAGAAATAATGGGTTTGGATATAATGCTAATGCCGGAGACCTTTTTGCTAAATATCTTACCTGACGACATGCCTGTTTATGAAAAAAAATTGTTAGCATATATTATCACAGCGGCACGGATTGCTCGGGCTATGCGTTGGAAGTCACCAGGAGTCCCGGGAAAAGAAGACATAGTGGTTAGGTTATTGGACTGGGCAGAGATGAGTAAACTGAGCTTTCTTTTGAATGTGGGTGTAAAAACCGATAAGGAGCGAATTTGGTCCAGATTCTATGATTGGATAAATCAAATAGGCTTCTGAAAATATGTAATGTGTAAATTTTGTGGTGTAAATACTATTGTTAAAAACTGACTAAATAAAATATTTAAAAAAAAAAAGAAAAAGAAAAAGAACAACATCCTAACTAACTAGACTCCATCTTGCTTGCTTGCTTGCTTGCATGAGAGTTCTAAGCAGGGGTCATTTCGTAGAAAAAAAGGTGCAGGAGCACATTAGCATAACTCATTTGCATAACTCATTTGCATATACCACACCCCCTAACATACCGGACGTGTGTCAGAAGGCAACACCCACCCCTCAGGCTCCACTCCACAGGTGAGTGAAACTGACCTGCTCTTCCTCCATTCCCTTCCCCATCCAATACTTTGTGCAAAAAAAATAAGCGTAAAGAACATACCCTCATTCTCTTCCTGCTCCCTTGAAAACACCAGGTTTCAAGTAGACTTGAGAGACCCTGGACATGTGCACCACCCATCCCTTCCCCTTCCCCTCCCCACAACAAGACACCCTGTGAGGTAGGTGGGGCTGAGAGAGGTCTTTTGAGAACTGCTCATGAGAGAACAGCTCTGAGAGAACTTGTGACTGGCCCACGGTCACACCAGCAGCTGCATGAGGAGGAGTGGGAAATCAAACCCGGTTCTCCCAGATTAGAGTCCAACTCCTGACCACTACACCAAACTGATGGGGTGGAAGCTGCTGAAGGGTTGGTGAAATTTCTCCAGTACTTATGTGCCATGTGCCCAGATAAAAAATGGTATACTTAGAAAATTTATATGCCACCTTGAGCAAGTCTCTGGAAAAGCAGCACACAGTCATAAAAGGAACAAGGATAAAATTATCAATATTAAAACGAAACATTAAAAACAATAAAGACCCTAGCAGGGCTTTCCCCGGGGTGCTGCGCCTCTGCACTGCTCGGGGAAGCCGAGGAGGGGGCGGGGCTTGGTCATGTGCCCGCCCCCTGGGCTCCTCACTCCCGGAGCTGCGCTCCTGTGCGCTCCCGCTCCAACGGACCCCTTGTTCTAAGTGTTCTGAGGCAGAGAACGAAGGAAAAGAAAGTTTCTCCCAAAGCTCCACCCCTGGTGTATGTGCCAAACAGCACATACCATCTCCCAATCCATTGATTAGTCAATAGTCTATCCACAGCTCAGCTCATTAGGAATAATACGTCCCCCTGCTTGGTGGGAAGATTCGACATGCCATCTGATAGGTGCTATGCTAACTAACTAACATTAACATACAGAAACAAAGGATTAACTCTTTCGTGACTGGAGGGTGACAGTTGCAAATCCCAGCAAGGGGCCAAGGGTCTGTGTCACAACTACTTTCCTTTAATCGTGAGATTAGATATGGGGTGTCTTTAACTTTCTTGTTATTTGTGTCTCTCTGGGTATGAAACGCTGCCACCAGGAATTTAATTCCAAATCTCAGTATTCAACTTTTCCCTTAGGATGGTGCCCAAGCTCTAAGGATCCTTCATTGGATGATATGGTTCTGAGGATGAGCCTCTAGTACTGAAATAGCATATGACTCTGGGTTAACAAGAAGAAGAAGAGATTGGATTTATACCTCTCCCTTCACTACCCAAAGGAGTCTCAGAGCGGCTTACAATCTCCTGTCCCTTCCCCTCCCCACAACAGACATCCTATGAGGTAGGCGGGGCTGAGAGAGCTCTGACAGAAACTGTTCTTTTTCAAGAACAGCTCTGAGAGAACGATGGCTTGCCCAAGGTCATCCAGCAGGTGCAAGTGGAGGAGTGGGGAATCAAACCCGGTTCTCCCAGATTAGAGTCCGCGCACTTAACCACTACACCAAACTGGCTCTCGACAAGATAAAACTTTATTTGTGCAAGAAGCGTATTGGTTGCAAGATGTTTTAGAGCTTACCTCTTCAGTGAGTAAAACAGTGAATAACTTCTGACTCAGGTGTAACACTCTTCTTAACTCAGGTTCTGTCAGCTTCTGTCTCTTATCCCCTTTTAAGACTTTGACAATACTAGTCGCTAATATGTCCTCTAAAGTATTCCATCACGTATTAGAATCTTAAATGCTTTTTGTAGTACTGATATCGGCTTTGAAAGAGAAGACTGCTTCTCAGATGGTAGACAGCTGGTTGTTATGTATTAGGTCTGGAACATTCCAGGACTTTCTACCAGAGACTGGCTGAGCTTGGAGCTCTAGAACAATAGCCCACCAGGACTTTGGAAGTGACCGATGAGGAACTAATGTTATGTAAATAGCCTATCTTTGGGGGTTGGGGGTTGTTGGATGTGGTTTTTGCATGCTATTTAAACAAGGCTGTTGCCCTGGTGTTTTAGTCTTGTTCCTGAAATAATAAAGTAGAGCTGTTCGCTGCAATGCATCTTAAACCCAGTATTTAACACTGACTGACCACGGCTGACTGCTAACTGCTGGCTGAACACACTGACTGACTTTCTCTTCACACACTTCATAGCTCCGCCCATACATTCTCAGTCACCAACCAATCACGTCACTCGCTCATCCCCCACTTTCACCCCCTTGCTCTTCGGCAGCTTCCCAAATATTTAACAAAACACACATCTAAAACTTCAAATCAGGGGTGTCAAATATGCAGCCTGCATGCTGGATCCATTCCCCACAGGGCTCGTATCCGGCCTGCAAGCAATTGGCTCTCTTCTGCTTCCTTTGCCCTCTCTCCTGCTTTGTTTTGCATCACAGCTTGCTTTGCCAGGCTCTCTCAGTCTCTCAGTCATACACAGGGCAGCTAAAGAGGAAAGCCTCTCTTCCCTCCATTGGCTGAGGCTCCTCCCCCCCCTCCTCCTCTCTTGGGGAGGAAGAGAGGGGGAGGGAGGGAAAGAGGCTCTCTCAGTCACACAGCAGAGCTACTGAGCCAAGCCTCTCTTCCCTCTATTAGCTGAGGCTCCTCCCCCTTCTTATCCCCTGGGGACGAAGAGAGGGGGAGGGAGGGAAAGAATGAGAGCTTCCTTTGCCCAGTTCCCTCAGTCTCATGTGTATTTGTGACATATGAACCTGTCATGCACTGAACCAGACTGCAGGGTCGATTTTGCTCAATGCTGTCAGCTTTGACTGGCAGTTGCTCTCCAGGGTCTCTGGCACAAGGTTCACCCCAGCACCCACTACCATATACATGTGGCTGCGTGCAAATCAGGCATCGCACCACTGAGCTATTTGACAACGTATGTTTTCTGCCCTGATTCTTATCCCCCCACCCCCCCGTCTTGCTCCATCACACTTCATAGTTAATCAGCCTTATTCTCCCTCCCTCCCCAGTTTGTTTGGTTGGTGAGAGATTATTTTTAATATGCCAGATTTGAAACAGACTGTTAGGGGATTGGGGGGGGGGGTTCTGCTGCTGAAGGCAGTAAAGAAGAGAGTTCTTTTAAGTTATAATCGCTCCTCTGAACACCTGTGAACTTTTGAGTTTAATTGGGCCACAGCTGGATCTTTGTTGTAAATGCATGACGGGGTGGAACTCCGAGCAATCTGATTGCCTAGTTTGCGAGAAATTTATGACGGTCTCTGGATCTTCGCTGTAAGGGCATGAAGAGAAGGGATGCTCAGCGTCAGCCTGGCATATGTGATAGTCTGCTACAGTAGAAAAGAGCCAGAGTCCAGCTGCACTTTCAAGACTAACAAAATTTGTGGCAAGTTGTGTGAGCTTTCGTGAGTCACTGCTCACTTCTTCAGACAGTGTGCTGTGAGACTTCCTCCCCCTCCCCATTTATTTGCTTTCCCCTCTCTCCAGTTCGCTCTTATGGATTGCTCCCTTGGCACAGCGAGGGGCTTGTGTGGTTCGAAAAGGCTGCAGGCCACGCTGCAGAGGGCCACCCAGGACGGACAGGCCACAGCAGAGAATTCAGAATAAAGAAGAAGAAGAAGAAGAAGAGATTGGATTTATATCCCGCCCTTCACTCACTTAAGAGTCTCAGAGCGGCTTACAAACTCCTTTCCCCTCCCCTCCCCACAACAGACACCCTGTGAGGTCGGTGGGGCTGAGAGAGCTCTTCCCCAAGCTGTCCTTGAGGGAACAGCTGATACAGAGCTATGGCTTGCCCAAGGTCATCCAGCCAGGTGCAAGTGGAGGAGTGGGGAATCAAACCCGGTTCTCCCAGATTAGAGTCTGCGCACTTAACCACTACACCACTGGAGAAGGAAATGGCAACCCACTCCAGTATCCTTGCCAAGAAAACCCCATGGAAAGAAACAAAAGGCTAAAAAATATGATGCCTGAAGATGAGCCTCTCGGGTCCGAAGGTGTCCAGTATGCTACTGGGGAAGAGCAGAGGGCAAGTACAAGTAACCCCAGAAAGAGTGAAGTGGCCGGGCCAAAGCCAAAAGGATGCTCAGATGTGGATGTGTCTGATGGTGAAAGTCCAGTGCTGCAAAGAACAATACTGCAGAGGAACCTGGAACGTAAGGTCTATGAATCAAGGTAAGAATGATTGAAGGTCAAAGAAGAAGGGGACGGCAAAGGATGAGATGGTTAGACAGTGTTACTGGTGCAACAAACATGAAATTGAGCACGCTCCGGAGGACGACGGAGGACAGGAGGGCCTGGCGTGAGGTGGTCCGTGGGGTCACAGAGAGTTGGATTCGACTGTGCGACTGAAGGAGGAGGAGGAGGAGGAGGAGGAGGAGGAGGAGGAGGAGATTGGATTTATATCCCGCCCTTCACTCACAAGAGTCTCAGAGCGGCTTACAAACTCCTTTCCCTTCCCCTCCCCACAACAGACACCCTGTGAGGTAGGTGGGGCTGAGAGAGCTCTGAGAGAACTGTCCTTGAGAGAACAGCTGATACAGAGCTATGGCTTGCCCAAGGTCATCCAGCCAGGTGCAAGTGGAGGAGTGGGGAATCAAACCCGGTTCTCCCAGATTAGAGTCCGCGCACTTAACCACTACACCAGACTGGCTCTCAGTATGAACAACAACAACCACAATTCTCCATTTATTTACTTTACTTATTTTACCTCATTTGTGCCCTCTTCCCCCCAACGCATCTCACGTCATTCTGCTCTCCTCCATCTTATCCTCACTGGAACCCTGAGAGGTAGGCCAGGCTGAGAGCGTGTGACTGGCCCCACATCACCCGGTGAGCTTCCACGGCAGAGCGGGGATTCGAACTCGGGACTCCCAGATCTTAGGCCAACACACTAACCACTAGGCCACACTGGCTTTCTCAGTGTTGAGAAGAGAAATGCTTATTGATATGATAGGGGGACAGCCACTTCTGTTCTGAGTAGACAACACTGACCTTGAAGGACCAACGAGCTCGTTCAGTATAAGGCAGCTTCACGGGTTTGTTTATTTATTTATTTGTTTTATCAGATTTATAGGCCGCTCTCCCTGCATGCAGGTTCAGAGCAGCTTACGTAGCTTGCCTAAAGCCAAGGTGCATATGTGCATTAAAATCAGTCAAAACACAGTAAAAGCAGCAGTCATAACAATAACAATAAAGTGCTCAGTCAGATGTCTGTATGGTGTGGTATGCATTCCCCTTGTTCTCCAGATGACAGGCTTGATGACACCCGCAGCTGGTCCCCGCCCATGTGGGCTGGGGTCATTGGTGGTCATGGAGTAGGGGGTAGGGTGGTGGCCCCTGATTGTAGGCCTGGTGGAAGAGCTCTGTCTTGCAGGCCCTGCGGAACTGCAAAAGATACCACAGGGCCCCGGTCTCCTCCGGGAGCTCGTTCCACCAGTAAAGGGCTGCCACCAAGAAAGTCCTCCCCCTGGTGGCAGCAAGGCAATGGTGTGCCCCAGACCGTAGTGCCCTCTGGGGTATATGTGGGGAAAGGCGGTCCCTCAGGTACGTCGGACCCAGGCCATATGTGATGCATGAACCTGCTGTACACTGAGTCAGACCACAGGACTGATCTTGCTGAGCACTGTCAGCTTTGATTGAAAGTTGCTGTCCGGGTCCACTTGGCACCCAAAGCTTGCCGTCAGAACTGGCAAAATGCAGCACCGGGTGTTCAAAGGAGCTCTCACTGTTTTGCAAACTGGCTCGCTCATTCTAGTGTGCCCTTTGGTGGGGTTTGGTCTCAGGCTGTAGACTCTAACGGTGTTGGGTAAATAAGGCATGGAGGCTTCTTTTCCAAAAGGGAACTCGCACCAGGCAGCACTGTATATTTCTCCTTTAAAAAAAGCCAAGCTTTCATTGCCTCAAATACAAATTGGACTGAAAGGTATGGGTTGGGATAGGAATCGGGGAAAACCAGAGAAGGAACTGCTCTTCTTGGAGCAAGGTTAGCTGACTTGTTGGTTTGACTAATGAGAGTAATTGGATAAGAACAGGCCACACCTTGAGTACTGTGTACTCATACGCTTGCCTCTCTTCAAAAAGGATGCGGACAAAATGGAGCGGGCACAGAAGAGAGCGACGAGGATGATCGGGGGCCTGGAGACCAGGTCCTGTGAGGAAAGGCTGAGGGATTTTGAAATGTTCAGGATGGAGAAGAGGCGGTTGAGGGGGGACGTGACTGCTCTCTTGGGGCGTTTTCTCACTAGCTTTCCCCCACAGTTTACACCGAAGCTAGCACCGGAGCTTCTGGTCAGTTTCCCACCATTTGCTCCGTGCTCACAATTTGCTCCAGAGTATCACTGCACTGCTCCGGAGCTTCCCTGGAGCAAGAAAATCCTGTTCCTAGCAGGATTTTCTTGCTCCAGGGAAGCTCCGGAGCAGTGCAGTGATACTCTGGAGGAAATTGTGAGCACGGAGCAAATGGTGGGAAACTGACCAGAAGCTCCGGTGCTAGCTTCGGTGTAAACCGCGGGGGAAAGCTAGTGAGAAAACGCCCTTGAAGTCTCTGAAGGGCTGTCACTTAGAGGAGGGCAGGGAGCTGTTCCTGTGGGCTGCAGAGGAGAGGACTCACAAGAATGGGTTTAAATTCAGGGCGGGAAGGTACCAGCTGGATATTAGGAAAAACTTTTTCATGGTCGGAGTGGTTCAAAGGTGGAATCAGCTGCCTAGGAAGGTGGGGAGCTCCCCTTCATTGGCAGCTTTCGAGAAGAGGCTGGACGAATATTTGTCAGAGATGCTTTAGGCTGGTCCTGCATTGGGCAGGGGGTTGGACTAGATGATCTGTATGGCCCCTTCCAACTCTATGATTCTATGAGTCTATACCAACAGCAGACAAAGGACAAAATATTTTTTTATTTACTTTTCTATTACTATTATTATTTATGTTTATTATTTTATGATTATTATTTTAAGACAAATATATACTTACATATACTCATACATAAACATATATATATATATACACAAAACAAATTCCCCAGTATTTTTACAAGAAATCATAATAAGTAAGTGAATATATTGTATCAGATTTTTTTTTCATTCCAAAAAAAGAGAATAATATCCAATAATTAGTAAATAAATCAGGTACCATAAAGTTACTCATTCTAGCTCTTTGATAGTATGTTATTTCAGATAATCATGCAATGAGCCAGATCTTGTTAAACCACTCAATGATAGTTGATGATTCTGGCTTTTTCCAGGGGGTTGCAATAGCCATCTTTGCGGCTGTAAATAAACTTAGTACCAATTCCAAAAAACCAGGAGAATTAATTTGGGTTCAAAAGGTTACCCGACATTTCAAAGGTTACCATTACCTACCCAACATTTCATTAACAACATTTACCACAGTCTTCCAAAATGTTTGGATCATAGGACAAGTCGTAAGCTATTAGACTTTTAAAAACACTGCGCAGATCAACAAAGTTTGAGTCCAATGGCGCCTTTAAGACCAACAAAGTTTTATTCAAGGCACAAGCTTTTCTGTGCATGTCCACTGTCCATACCTATAGGTAGGGCATGAGCAATAAATTAGCATACGGCATAATGAAGGTGTTTAACAGATTCAAGGACCAAACAGGAATAACAAACTTAGTTTATACAGTGACCATGTGTTTGGATTTAACGCTGGGTGGGAAAACACAGTGAAGGAAATAAAGATGTCAGAACTGGAGACTGGTGGTCAGATGTACCCTTAATTGTGGAATGTTGAGAGTAATTAACTGAGATCATGCTGTTACCATCTATCCATCTCCACTCAAGCATGGAGGCTTGAGAGGATACACTGGCCGAGGACAGACTGGCAGTCTGGCCCGCTCTGCCTCCGCTTTAAAAGCGGAGGCAGAGCAGCAGTCCAGACTGCCACATCTGCCCAGAGGAGGCGGCCCGGATGCAACGCGTCCGGCGCCGCGCTCCTCCCGCAGCAGCCGGGCACCACTTAAAAGTGGTGTCCCAGCTGCTGTGGCGTGCGTTCCACCCGCTTCCGGCGGGTGTGAACGCGTGCCGGGCCGGGGGAGCCGCGTGGCATTCAGACACCACCACCAGAAGCCACCCGCAGTCTGGACGCTGCGGGCAGCTTCCTTGCAGCGGCGTGCAAATGCCGTGTGGCGGGGGCAATTCCCCCCGCCTTGTTCTGCTGCACCGCGGAGGCACGGCAGAATACCAGTATGTCCTCAGCCATTAAGGATACATCTGATCTGACCATCAGTCTCCAATTCTGACATATTTATTTCCTTCACTATGTTTGCCCCCAGAATGAAACCCAAACAAATGGCAAACCACATAAACCATATCAATGTTAACCATAAGGATTATCCTGTATGCTAATTTACCACTCACCCTCTTCCTATATATATGGACTAAAGGTAAAGGTAACAGTTTCCCTTGCTCAAAAGCCAGTCGAATCCAACTCAAGCCGAAGAGCCAGTGCTGTCCGAAGACGTTACCATGGTCACGTAGCCGGCAAGACTAAACGCCGAACCGCACGGAATGCTTTTACCTTCCCACCAAAATGGTACCTACTTGCAATTTCCTGCTTCCAAACTGCTAGGTTGGCAGGAATATGTATGGACTTACCATTTCCATTTCATTGTATCTGATGAAGTGTGTGTGCCCACGAAAGCTTATACCCTGAATAAAACTTGGCTGGTCTTAAAGGTGCCACTGGATTCAAATTTTGTTCTGCTGCTTCACACCAACCTGGCTACCCACCTGGATTTGTGCAGATCAAACCACTGATTCCTCAGACGGATCCCTCATCTCTTCGGGCTCTTAGCATGTCATCGCAAGAAGAGGTATACTCTTCTCCATCCATTGAAGTCAATAGACTTGGGAGGGTGTAACTCATATTTAGGAAGGTACAGTACTCCTAGTTTACACGGAAAGAATTTAGGGGGGAAAGCAGAAGTATTTGACAACAGTGAAAACCATCTTAAAAAGGAAACGTGTGTTTGGGGAGGGATAAAAAGCTAACAGATGGCGACACTAATTGCTGTCCTCGGTTCTCACGATTAAATTCAAATGGGAGATCCTGACGGATATATGTATGGCACCGTAATGGTTTTATAATGATGTGTGTGTCACTTAAAAAACAAAACAATCAGAATATTTCAGGTTATTTTGAGATGCATCCATTATTCTGTGGCACAGTCTGTTCAGGTTGTATGCTATTGGCTAAGGCGTGCCAGGTCCCTCCTAGCAACCAGTTGGGGGATGGTAGGGGTCTTACTGGGAGAAACTGGAAGAAGAAGAAGAAGAAGATGAAGAAGAAGAGGAGGAGGAGGTTGAATTTATACCCTGCCCTTCACTACCCAAAGAAGTCTCAGAGTGGCTTACAATCTCCTTTCCCATCCCCTCCCCACAACAGACACCTTGTGAGGTAGGTGGTCCTGAGAGAGCTCTCTTGAGAACTGCCCTTGAGAAAACAGCTCTGAAAGAACTTATGACTGACCCAAGGTCACCCAGCAGCTGCACGTGGAGGAGTGGGGAATCAAACCCGGTTCTCCCAGATTAAGAGTCCGCGCTCCTAACCACGATACCAAACTGGCCCGGGCCACATTGCTGACACCACGTAGGAAGTGATGTCATCATGCCAGTAAACTTGTGGTCGATGCTCTGGTATTTATTCATTTTATTTATTTGCTTGGTACGGTTTGTATCCTGCCCTTCCCGCTAATGGGCTCAGGGCGGGTTGCAACACTGGTTATCGAACAATAAAATCAGATTTGAAAAACTGTAAAATCTTCACCCCCTAAAATGATGGTGTTCAAACTACTTCAAGCTGTTTCCATGGTGTCCCGGTATTATTCGGTTAAAAGCAGAGAGGGCTAAATCCCATAAGGGATTCCAGATTGTTAAATACTGGGTTCAAGACACATGGCAGTGAACAGTTCTCCTTTATTTAGTGATTTCAGGAACAAGACAGGAGACTCCAGGGCAACAGCCCTGTTTAAGTAGCATGCTAAAACCACACCCAAACACACCCCACTCTCTACTATAGGCTATTTACATAACATTGCCTCCCCATTGGTTACCTCTAGAATCCTGATGGTCTATTGTTCCAGAGCTCCAAGCTCAGCCCGTTTCTTGGACAGACCTGGGATTTTCCAGCCTAATACATAACACGGATGGAAGATACCCTAATCTCGGCTAAACCAAGGCGGGGCTGTTGTTCAGAGCCCTCAGAAACTGAAGACCTTGCAACCGTCGATAGCAGATGGGAACAGGATGGGAACAGGAGGGGCCAGATGGTCTTTGACATCTGCTGCCTCACCCAAAGAGGCACAAACGCTACAGTAAAAACAGTTCCTACAACAGAGTTTTGGCCCAAATACTAGAGCGTCACCCAGAAGTCACTGGCATGATGACATCACTTCCTGTGTGACACCAGCGATGTAGCCTAGGCCGCCTTCTTTCTACTGGTAAGTCTCTCTGCTGGCCAGCTGATTGGCAGTTGGGGGGCAGGACTTGGCAGCAGGGGATCCCCACCTTTGCCGAAGGGTCTGGCAATGTTATATTGGCTACACCCCTTCCCTGTTAGAACACATTAAGAAAGACATTTTGGGATATACTCCCATCTGCAGTCCTGGAAGGAAAATTTAACAAGACTCATTACAAAGAAAGGATATGCCCCCTGTTGTGCAGGAGGTATTGAGTCTGTAGAACATGTAATTTTTGATTGTAAAGCATATAATAACATCCACAAGTCTCTTCCTTTCCCGAACACACCCCCTCTCTCTCGCAGGCAAAGAATCTGCCTTTTAAGAAATTTGCCATTGGATAGCTGGGCAGAAGTTACTTATCAGATGGCTAGGTTTGGATGGCTTGCCGTCAGAATTAAAAGGTCTATAGTAGCTCGAAAAGAAGAGAATTAAGATTACATTTTATTAATGTTAACCATCATGGGTTTTATGCTGTTTTTATAACCAGTCTTGAAAGAGCCGGTTTGGTGTCGTGGTTAAGTGCGCGGACTCTAATCTGGGAGAACCGGGTTCGATTCCCCACTCTTCCACTTGCACCTGCTGGATGACCTTGGGCAAGCCATAGCTCTGTACCAGCTGTTCTCTCAAGGACAGTCCTTGAAAGAGCTCTCTCAGCCCCACCTACCTCTCAGGGTGTCTGTTGTGGGGAGGGGGAAGGAAAGGAGTTTGTAAGCCGCTCTGAGACTCCCTTGGGTAGTGAAGGGCAGGGTATAAATCCAATCTCTTCTTCTTCTTCTCTTCTAAAATTCTGTTCCTCTTTTAATGTGATGTGTTTTACCCATGTTACAAAAGGTCATTGTTTTACGGGTTGGTCAATGATTGTGAATAAAACATCTATCAGTAAGAGAGACCAGAGAATTGACTAACTCCTTGCGGGCCTTGGACCTCAAACCGCTTCTGTGTCCCTTATTCCCGTCCATGGCCCAGTTGCTAAAGACGAACGAGTATTCCTTCAAAGGCCTATTGTGGAGAATACTCAGAATGCCGTTTAAATGAGAAATGCAGCACTTCAAATCCTCCTGGCCCACTGAAAGAACCATTGAGGTTACCTCTGCAGCTGTGGATTTAAATTTAGAGCACCTTGCGAGTTTCTCAACTAATTAGCAGTCGGCGACGGCTGACGTCAGATAATTGGGGGGGGGGGGTAAAGATGTTTTGACACGGAGAGCTTTTTTTTTTCACAGACTCATGTTTTGACACGGAGCTGTTTTCTCGGAAAAGGTGTTTTGACACCAGAAGTTTGCCGCGTATGAAAGTGCTTCATTCCGGCACAAGTCCTCGGAAAGTAGGACGGGTTCAGAATGAATATGGAATGTTGAGGGAGATTTGGTGGGCCCTTCATATCCATTGCTTTTATTGTAAACGTCTGTAACCTGCTTGTCTAAAGCTGAGAGCAGCTAACAGCGGTCCAGTCTGCATCTGGCATTTGCTTGGCTGTCTTACCAAACCCACACTGGAACAGAAATTCCCCTCTGCATTGCAGGCCGCTTTCACTTTGATTGACTGTCGGATTTTATGGCAGTGTCCAGACTGCATGCTGCTTTCACTTTGGCGATCTCTCGGTTTTATGGTGGCTGTCTGCATAGATATATGGCCATTTTATGGTCATTCAGGGGTGACTCTACAATCGGTGTGGCATTGGCCCGGGGTATTTGGCCCAATCTGCATCTAGCATTTGCTCCATTGTTTTACGAAATCCATACTGGAACAGAAAAAGATGCAGCTGAAAACCACATTCAAACCTACCTCACAGGGTTGTTGAGAGGACAAGAGGAGGTAGGGAGTATTATATACACTCCCCTAAGCTCCCTGGAAAGCAGCAAAAATAAAAATGTATAGAAAATAGAAAAGAAAGAACAGGAGAAGACCATGGAATACCAAGACCTACGAATAGAGTTAGAGCGCCTTTGGGAGAAGAAGGTGGCCATCATTCCAGTTGTCATTGGAGTCCTTGGAGCAGTGCTTAGAAGTCTCAAGAAAAACACCTGGACATTCTGGGCACTGAGCAAAGAACTCCAGCTCAGCTCCAGAAGACAGTGTTGCTTGGAACAGGAAGAATCCTGCGAAGATACATCTGTAATTCCCAAGAACTTGGCTAGATCTCGAATTTCAGAACACCATCTACCAGTCAAACGTCTGACTGTGACAATTCATCATCATCAATCATCATCGAAAATAATTCAATGTGGCCTGACCTGGGAGCTTAGGTCAAATGAGTCCACTGTTAAAGGAATGGCAAGTTGTTCCTCCCCAAGCCCTTGGTCACTCACGAGGTATTTGCCTGGGACACCTCCTCCTGAACCCAGTGCTGGTATAAAACTTGCTTTTAAAAAGCACAGCCTTACATCGAACTGGTGGCAAGGTCAGCTGTCTAATATCGCCTACTGGGTTTTTTAAAAAAAACCCCACAGAGTTTTAATACACTGAAGAAGAGCATGTGGGCATAGTACCAGAAAGTGCCCAGTTCAAGTCCCCCCACAAAATTGCAAAGAGACATCCGCATTTTGCATGGAAACAGAAAACCAAACCCCAAACCGCCAGCTTAGTTTCAGTCAGTGCTAATCGGGTCTTTGTTTCTGTCTCAGAAAACAATCAGACATCTTTCCGGGTGAATTGGAGATTCGCTGCAAACCCTGGCGGATTTCTGTAGAGATCTCCATACCCACAAGAGGGCTTATGTCTCTGAACTCCCGATGTTTGCTCGTAATATTTGTGGATACCTATCATTTGCACGCATTTGCATCTGCCGTCATGGGCGGGTTGTCAACCCAGACATGAATAGTAACAAAACGAGATACCGTTTCAGCTCGCACTTTATCTGAGCCACGTGTAGTCATGATGTGTATACTGGGCAGGAAAACACCGGGTCATAATCAATGGATTGCTGAGCTTTGCCTGGGGTTTGAATCTCTCTTCAGTCAATGCCACGGGGGGGGGGGGGGAGGATTGGATTTATACCCCCCAGGGCTGGTGCTACCATTAGGCCAAATAGGCGACCGCCTAGGGCACAGACCTCAGAGAAGCGTAGAGGCCAGCGAGCAGGGCAAGGATAACGGCAAGAGCATCACTGACGACAAGCAGGAATCCTCGTCTCTGGCCACCTCGGGGCTCACTTGACGGGAAGAAAGAGAAGCAAGCAGCCCTATGCCACCTGGTCAGTTCCATGCCGACATCGCGGACACCTCTCCCCAGTCACCCTCGCCACCCCTCCAGGTGCCCCTGGGCCTGGCACACAAAGCAGGGCTGGCCGGCCATGGCCTCGGGGACACACACACACACCCTGCATCAAAGAAAGGCAGGAGGAGGAGCCACTCTGTCAGCCGACTGTCGACCCAGGGCACATCCCTCTCAGCATCCTCTGCCCTTGCGCCTCCTTCTCTCCGTGGGGCTGAGAGAGCTCTGACAGAAACTGCTCTTTTTCAAGAACAGCTGTGCCAGAACTAGAGTTGCCAGCCTCCAGGTGGGGCCTGGGGATCTCCCGCTTTTACAACCGATCCCCAGCTGACAGAGATCAGCTCCCCTGGAGAAAATGGCTGCTTTGAAGGGTGGACTCTATGGCATTGTACCATGCTGAGGGCCCTCCCCTCCCCAAACCCCACCTTCTCCTGGCTCCAGCCCCAAAATCCCCAGGTATTTTCCAACCCGGACTTGGCAACCCAAGCCAGAAATATGGCTTGCCCAGCAGGTGCAAGTGGAGGAGTGGGGAATCAAACCCAGTTCTCCCAGATTGGAGTCCGCACACTTAACTACTACACTAAAGCGGCCATTTTCTCCAGGGGAGCTGATCTCTGTCATCTGGAGAGCAGTTATAATTCTGAGAGATCTCCAGCCTGTTGGAAAAATGGGCAGAAATGCTTAAATACTTAGAGTTTGCAATGTATCTTTGCTTCACTGGAGAGGAGGCATTCCTTTCTGTGTAAAAACTTTATTTCTAAAGGGTAGGGTACACAGGAAGAGCCAGAACACCACAAAGACATAAGACTACATCTTCAGAGCTACAAAAGACCGACCACATGGCCCCACAACAACACAACAACAATGGAGAATCTTCTCTTTTTTTTTGTAAATGAATTTTATTATTTTCACATATTTCAACATATTTTTCTTATACAAACCCTTTTTCCATATTATATCCACTTTTTCATTCTATTGTATAATCTTGTTATCATCTTGTATTGGTGGTTTCCCACCACATCTGAAGCATATCACATTTTCAGCTTTAACCATTCTTTAAATGCATATATATGTTTTTACATTTCTGGTAACGACTTAATCAACTTTAAATAGTTATACATTATTTAAATTCTTATTTTCTTATACAATTCTAAAAATATCCTCCTTATCTAACTACCATTTATACATTCATACATTTCTATTTCTTTTTACTATTATATCCATGTGTCAATGTAGTTTTTCATGTCCCAATATTGTTCAACATATTCTTTCAAATCTTTCCAATCTTCCAAAAAAGTCTCTGAGTACAGATTATTCAATTTTCTCGTCCATTTATCCATTTCAGCCATATACAACAATTTTTTCAACCATTCCCACACCTCTGGTATTTTTTCATTTTTCCAATTTTGCGCGTACGCCATTCTTGCCGTTGTAATCATATACCATACTAATGTTCTTTTTTTTACATTTATCTCTTCTAGTTTAAGTCCAATCTTCTTCTTCTTGACCCCTTGAAGGAAACCACCTGGTTACATTAACCAACTATTGCTAGTAAGCACACTTAGATTTCCCGGGCTTTCTTCCCATTGGCTCGGTGCCAGGTATCCCTTCCAGGTCAGTCTAAACAATAACCCACAAGGTAAACAGATTAACCCTAGAATGACTGGGAATCTGGACCTTGCAATTCTCATATTTCCAACACAACCCCTGCTGGAGGTTGACACCCCTACAAAGGGAGCGATGTCCAAACCAGGTCAGATACATTTTCAAATAAATCAACAGCTTCTGATGTATCCTTTTTGATGAGTAGCGATCACCTCTGTCCCGTCGTCAGCCTCTAAACGGATTAGATGCATTTAATTTTCATTTTCCCTTTTGTCCTTAAAGTGTCATAAATATTTCCCCTGATGTTGGTACGCTCATCATCGCTGTTTATCTCCTGTGCTTCTCAAAGCGTGACAGATAAGTTATTGAGCCCAAGGGAGGAGGTCAAAATCATGGCTGTGACTTTGCGGACAAGGCAGCTCTCCCCGTTTGCCGTGCGTGGTCAGACCCTCGGTGCCGGAAAGCTCGTCCGCTGCCAGAAGTTTCTTTATCTGCTTTGACAGTGGCGCAGAGGAGGGCTCAACGAAAATGAAATTGTGTTAATTTGCGTGGCTTGCGATGTCTCTGTCCAAGGGATGTCGCTTGCAGGAACAAAGCGGAGGTCGGCCCGTGCCGCTCATTTGGCATCCTCTTTCGAACGAGGGCCTCTTCCTCGGAAAGCGCTCTCTCTCCTCCCAAGAAGGTGAATCATTATGATAGCTGATGAGAGAGCGTCTAATTGCTTCCATATGTAAATAAAATCAAAATAAATGAGGCTCTATTCAGTGGAGCCTGGAGGGGGAAAGGTAGAAATAAGACGCCATTAATCTTGACTTCACTCTGCATCCAAAAAAACCCTCCCTTTTAAAAAGATGAAAATGTCTGGGTAGGAGAGCCAGGTGAAGTGATGCTCTTGCTCATAAACAGGAGTATCAAGGTACTTCCTCAACACAAAAAGTAGCATACCTGGATTGAATCCCAGAATCATAGAGTTGGAAGAGGCCATACAGTCCAACTATTGGTTAAGTGCACGGACTCTAATCTGGGAGAACTGGGTTTGATTCCCCACTCCTCCACATGCAGCTGCTGGTGTGACCTTGCATCCATCACAAGTTCTTTCAGAGCTGTTCTGAAGGTGTGGGGTATAAATGAAGGGTTGGGTATAACTCCAATCCCCTCTTCCTCCTCCTCTTCCTCCTTTTCTTCCTCCTCCTCCTCCTTCTTCTTCAACTTGCACCCAGCCTGATAAGAAATTTACGATGGATCTCTAGTTAATAACGTTTGGCTGTAGGCCATTGGAGGTCAAACATCTCTAGAACTTGTACCCAAGCTGATAAGACCCTATGATGGACCTCCAGTTAATAATACTTGGCTGCAGGCCAATAGGAGTTATTGTTTCCCCCTGAGTTGAGTTGAGTTGACTGCCCTCATTTCTTGTGGCCTCTTCAATTGCTGCTGCTCAATTGCTGGAAAATTCAGTCCACATTATGGAAACAAATTGGCAGTTCTAACAAGAGAGTCCTCTAGACGTACTCCTGCATGTCATGGCGGTCCAAATGGACCTGAATCCTACAAGGTTACTTATCGATTCACTGCATCGTTCTTGGCAACTCGTCATTAAAATCAGTGCATTAGCATGTGGCAGGAGACTAAAGGTCGAGAGAGGCTGTCACTGATCTAAAATCCATGTGCCAGCAAAAGGGAGATCTCAATGAAAATGGTAGCAGATAAGTCAAGAGGCGCAGGAGAAACTGCTGATGGTTGTCATACAATTGTGCAGCTAGATCGATATCCATACGTGGAAGTCATTTGCTATCATTCATCCAGGCTGTTTGTTGGACATCCGGGGGGAAAAGAAGAGATCCAGATTTGCACTGATTTCCTGACACGTTGAGATCATCAGACCAATCTTAGAAGACGACACAAAGGAAAGAAGAACTGGAAAGTAGAGCTAAACAGATGAGACGTGACAAGCAAGAGCGTGTCGGACGGAATGATGGGTCAGATCTTACAGATCTGTCCCACGGCACAAAGTTCGAGTCCAACGGCACCTTTAAGACCCACAAAGTTTTATTCAAGGTGTGAGCTTCTGTGTGCATGCACACTTTGTCAGATGATGAACTGGAATTACATATCATAGTCGTATATATAGGAGTGGTTTGTTAAATAAGCATGCAAAATACTGAGGGTATGTAATCACTGTGCAACGTACAATGATACGTAATTCCATTTTATCATCTGATGGAGCGTGCATGCACATGAAAGCTCCTACCTTGAGTGAAACTGTGTTGGCCTTCGAACTTTGTTCTGTTGCTTCTGACCAACACGGCTGCCCACCTTGATAGATCTGTCCCATGAATGCAAGCTCTTCCCCCCCCCCCCCCCCAAATGCCCATAGACTTTCACTGACAGGAGAGAGCTTTCCATTAATAGAAGAGCCTCTCTTTGGTGGAAAGATCTCCATGTCTGAGAAAAGAGCCACTGTGTCATGGGCGGCGGCGACCGTGCTGAGTCCCTGTCTGAGTTGGCAGCACAGCCGTCACATTGCCAGCACACTGTTAGAGCCAGAAGCTGCCCCCTCTGACTCCTCAGGAGGTGATAGCTTGCTGCCGCCAGCGCCCGAGCCTGTAAACCCCGCACCTGGTCCTGCAGCAGCCGATGAGGTACAGGTGCAACTGGGGAGCCCGCCTGACTCACCTCCATGGGTGGTTTGGCTGAGGGAGTGGCTCCGCAGGGGCTTAGCCACCCACCACCAAGACGCACTCTGGCGGGGAAGGTGAGTGCCGAGTCTTGAGTACTAGCAGGAGCAGCGCTGCCACCATGGGAGGCCTATATAGCTCCCACTTGGAATTAGACTCACCGTGGAAGCAATGAGTTGCCTCCAAAGGCCTTGCATCCACCTTTGGCTCCTGTTCTCAGACCCTCACTCTCGCTCGGATTCTTGGTTTCCTGACTTCTGCTTTGGAAGACCCCTCTTTCGGATTCATGATTTGGCTCTCGCTCTGGCGATGACCTCAGACCAGACCTGACTCCAGCCTCTCAGCCCAAGCCCAGACTGTGACACCGAGCTTTTTGAGCCTGGGAGCACCTCTGGAATCTGACGAAGAGCACAACCTCAAAATGGCTGCCCTGGGAGGCGGAGACCAACACAAAATGGCTGTGGCGGGAGGTGGAGCCCAAGTGCAGGGGAGAAGAGGCATAATTTAAAAAGTATATTTATTTATTTATTTATTTCTTAAATTTATATCCCGCTCTCCCCACCAGAGGCAGGCTCAGAGCGGCTCACATCATTTTTAAAATAACATATCAACATTAAAATCAGACATCAGACATTAAAATACAATCCATACAAAACTGGCGGCAGAATAAAAATCAACCCTCAGGTGGGTCCGAGAAGCATTCCCATAAGTCTCTGTGTGCAGATGACGGTGCCACAGACGGGCAGGCAGATGGAGTACCAGTAGACGGGCATACTTGAGACGGGCATACCGGTAGACCGGTATACTTGAGGAGTAAGAAAATAAAGCAACAATGTGGTAGCAGCTGCAACTAAAACGTTTGCTTCTAAATTAGGCACAGCCAACCAACTCTCCAATGGCCAATTGGCGTTAGGCGCTCGCTGCCAAGACACGCGCTGGCAGGGAAGGCGAGCGCCAAGTCCTGAGTGCTAGCAGGAGCAGTGGTGCCACCATGAAAAACCCGGCCGGAGGCCTATATAACTCCCATTTGGGATTAGGCTCTCAGGGGAAGCAGCAAATTGCTTCTGTGTGTGCCTCGCATCCACTTTTGGCTCCTGTTCTCGGACCCCCAGATTCCTGGCTTCCTGACCCTTGCTTCGGATGACCCCTCTTTTGGACTCGTGACTCAGCTCTCCCTCTGACTCTCCTGGCGACGACCTCAGACCAGATTCGACTCCTGCCTCTCAGCCCAGCCCAGCCCATGACACACTGTTAGTCAGTTAGAGCCAGTCTGGGGTAGTGGTTAAGTGCGTGGACTCTAATCTGGGAGAACCGGGTTTGATTCCCCATTCCTCCACTTGCACCTGCTGGATGACCTTGGGCAAGCCAAAGTTCTGTCAGAGCTGTTCTCTCAAGGACAGTTCTGGAGAGAGCTCTCTCAGCCCCGCCTATCTCACAGGGTGTCTGTGGTGGAAAGGGGAAGGGAAAGGAGTTCGTAAGCCACTCTAAGGCTGCAGCCACACGGGCCTTAAATGCTGGAGGAAGGGCTATGCGCCCAAGTGTAAAAGGGGGGGAACCCAACTCACCCAGGCGGCTGGTGGGTCCTTGGCCGCCACCGCCGCTTCTCCTGCTGCTGGGGCCGCCTCCGCCACGGCCACCGCCATTCTTGCCACTGCCGCCGCCTCTTTAGCGGCAGCCATCACGGCCGCCGTTTCCACCGCGGCCACGGCCACCTCTTCATTGGCCACCGATACCGCCGCGGCTGCCGATGCTGCCGCAGGGGTTGGGATGTATAGACATCCCAACCCACGGTCGAAAAATGCGGCCCCTTTAAATCCTGGAGCCCTCCCAGGTTTAAAGGGGCCGTGTGACCGCAGCCTAAGACTCCGAGGTTAGGGTGGGATATAAATCCAATTTCTTCTTCTCCTTCTTCTCCTTCTCCTTCTCTTTCTTCTTCTTCTTCCTCTTCTTGGCGCAGATGTGCAGTGACTCAAGAAAGCTCATACCCTGCCACAAATTTTATTACTCTTTAAGGTGCTACTGGATTCTTGCTGTATCCTACCGGTTTGGTTTGAGACTCACTGTATTTTAATCCGGGAAGTGGAGAACTGTGACATGAACAAACCCAGCTCCACTTACCATAATTGAACACCTTGATTGCCTGTGCGTGGAACACCCCCGCCAAATCAACTTGATGATCCCGTGAGATCTTCTTCTCGAACGCTGTGATGAGCAGGTTTGTGTTGGCTGGGGACGGAGGACCTCCTGATTTCAATCTGATTTTCATATGGGGAGGTGGCTTCAAATGAAGTGAAGAGGCAGAACATAAAATGTGAACACAAATACATCCGTTCAGCCCCGCGCTGTATTGCCTTTCCATTGCCATAACCTTGCAGCGAATGTATTTATTTATTTGAAACATTTATTGGCCCCCTTTCTTCTTTAAGGAGCTCAAGGTGGCTTACAACATAGATAAAAGACATAATCGTTAACATAATCACAGCTCAGGGCTGCTAAAAAACAGAAGAAGAAGATGGAGAAGGAGGAGGAGGAGAAGAAAAAGAAGAAGAAGAAGAAGAGGGAGAGGAGGAGGAGGAGACTGGATTTATACCCCACCCTTCACTCGGAATCTCAGAGCGACGTACAAACTCCTTTCCTTCCCCTCCCCACAGCAGACACCCTGTGAGGTGGGTGGGGCTGAGAGAGTTCTGAGACAACTGTCCTTGAGAGAACAGCTGGTACAGAGCTATGGCTTGCCCAAGGTCATCCAGCAGCTGCAAGTGGAGGAGTGGGGAATCAAACCCGGTTCTCCCAGATTAGAGTCCGCGCTCTTAACCACTACACCAAACCAAAAGCAGTCCCAAATAAAACCATCTTCAACTGCCTCCTGAAGATCGAAACCAAGGGTGCCAGGCACATCTCACTGGGGAGCCTGCTCCTTAATCATGGGACCACCACTGAAAAGGCCCTGTCTTCTGTACCCACCAAATGAGTTTCTTTGATCAATGGGACAATTGGGAAGTTCTCTCCTTGTGACTTTAATTCCTGGGCAGGAAAATATGGGAGAAGACAATCCTTCAGCTATCAGGTCGTATTGCCCTCCTGTACTACTGCAATGAGAACACTAAGTTCTAAGAACATACCATAAAACAATCCCTGTTGGATTAGATCAGTGGTCCATCTAGTACAGCATCTTTCCTCACACAGTGGCCAACCAGCTCCTCTGAAGGTCCAGAAAGAGGAGGAGGAGGCAGCAGGGGTAAAGTCTGAAGCAGCAGGGGAAAAGTTTGAATCCAGCGGCACCTTTTATTCAAAGTATGAGAGAGAGAGAGAGAGAAGATTGGATTTATACCCCGCCCTTCACTTGGAGTCTCAGAGTGGCTTACAATCTCCTTCCCTTCCTCTTCCCACAACAGACACCCTGTGAAGTAGGTGGAGCTGAGAGAGCTCTTTGAGAACTGACCCAAGGTCACCCAGCGGCTGCATGTGGAGGAGTGGGGAATCAAACCCGATTTTCCCAGATTAGAGTCTGTGCTCCTAACCACGACACCAAACTGGCTCTTCTGTGTGCATCCACATTTCTTCAGATACATTGAAGTGGAAGTTGCCAGTCCATACGAATAGGGAAAGGGTGAGCAGCAAATTAGCACACAGCTTAATAAGGTTGTTTGACAGATGGTCCTTGCATCTTTCAGACGACTTTAATATGCTGTGTGCTAATTTGCTGCTCAACCTCTCCCTATATTTGTGGACTGGCAACTTCCATTTCAAGAAATGGTGCTGTCTGCCCAAGAGGCTGTGTTCCTACATATTTATACCTGTGAGATGTTTCCAGTGTAAGCAATACAGCCAGCATACGAGCTGAAAGTCTAAATTGGTCATCTGAACTGCAGACGTTAAGACAGGCTGAGCAAGGGAGAGGTTGACAGCATTGCAAAGCAGGGCACCGGAATGAATTGATTTGAATTGACTTGATTAGATCTCGGGATGGAAGATTAAGAGAGGCTTTATCTTCTGGGGGCTTTGGGGGGAAATCGCATTAGCTGATTAAACACCACAGACTACTTTGGAGGGGATGAGTGAGGAAGGGCTTATGAGTGGGAACAATTTGGCATTCCAAGTAGAGTGATTGCATTAAAGAAGGAATATGGGGGGGGGGCATATACGGGAATCAGAGTTATTTTATGAGATCACATTCACTGAACCGAAAGAGGAGGACAGTTGTACGAACGCACAGTTCCCCCCACTCCCAAATAGTGCCTTCAGACAACCTATATATTACGTTTTAATTATTATTTTTTCGCTTCATTTCTACCCCACCTTTCTCTCCAGTGGGGTACATTGTTCTTGACTCCTGCATGATCAGCTTGAGGATGGACTGAGAGCCAGTTTGGCGTAGTGGTTAAGTGCGTGGACTCTAATCGGGGAGAACCGGGTTTGATTCCCCACTCCTCCACTTGCAGCTGCTGGATGACCTTGGGCAAGCCATAGCTCTGTACCAGCTGTTGTCTCATGGACAGTTGTTTCGGAGCTCTCTCAGCCCCACCTACCTCACAGGGTGTCTGTTGTGGGGAGGGGAAGGGAAAGGAGTGTATAAGCCGCTCTGAAACTCCCTTGGGTAGTGAAGGGCAGGGTATAAATCCAATCTCTTCTTCTCTCCCCCTTTCCCCTCCAGACTTGATCAGCATTGCATAATACTGTGAAATAATCAAAACATGTCAACCTGACCTGCAATACAGACGTACTTCCAAAATAGACAGTTTTAGCCTCCCCTCTTACTCTTCAACCTGTCTGACCAGATGCATGTGTACAGTCTGAGAATTAAATGTGGTTCTTTTGCAAAATCTAAATGTCTTCAAAACTTTTTTAAAAAATCTAATTTTAGGAACTGGTGTTCTTCCAACTGTCAGCGAACAATATGCTCTCTTTGCAGTCGCTGGCAGTCAGCATCTCATCTCTGCCTTTTAAAACTGTTTCTGATAAGTGTCCCTTCTGTTGATCACGGTCAACATCAACTGTGTGACACAGAGTGTCGGACTGGATGGGCCATTGGCCTGATTCAACATGGCTTCTCTGATGTTCTGAGGTCTGGGGCAGTGATGCTCTGTATTCTTGGTGCTTGGGAGGGCAACAGTGGGAGGGCTTCTGGAATTCTGGCCCCACTGGTGGACCTCCTGAGGGCACCTGGTGTTTTTGGCCACTGTGTGACACAGAGTGTTGGACTGGATGGGCCATAGGCCTGATCCAACATGGCTTCTCTGATATTCTTACGACTTTTGCCCTTGGACTTCCTATATTACAAAAATATTCTGCCGGTGGGCCTTGAGGATTGCTCTGATTTTTGTTTGACGGTAATTTCTGGGCCTCTTAAAGAAAGGAGCAACCCACGACCTCATCCTAAAGTTGTCTTCAGGTGTATCTCGGGGGGGGGGTCCATTTAAATGAATGGTTGCTATCCGCACATACAGCACTGCCACTTGAATCATCCTGTCTGTGGAAGCAACACCTGTCCACCAACCCTAACAGCTCAACGGAGCTACAGTGCCCCCACCAGATGTCTACCCAACCTGCCATCCATACCACGAGAGGAGTATTTGTGGAGGAAGGGCCTGCATACTGCAGCATGAACTCAGGAAGGAGAAATAGAATGAGCTGAAAGAGAAGGGGGCGTGGCTGAGTGGCAGAGCATCTGCTTGGCATGCGGGAAGTCCCAGGTTCAATCCCCAGCATCTCCAGTTGAAAAGGACCAGGCAGTAGGTGATGGGAAAGACCTCAGCCTGAGATGCTGGAGAGCTGCTGCCTTTCTGAATAGACAATACTGATTGTGATAGACCAATGGACCACTGGTCTGATTGACTGACTGATTGAGTTTGATTTATATCCCGCCCTCCCCGCATAGCAGGCGCAGGGAAGGTTACATCAAATTTAACAGAAAATGCAGTATACAGAAATTACAACAGTTAAAAACATCAATAAAATACGCAGCATCTTTCAATCCGGTGCAAGTTATAGTTAACGTTAAGGGCTCTTTCAAGATTTGGTCCTTCGGTGATCATGCAGCTCTGACCCACTGAAGAGGGTGGGCAGTAGAGAGGGAGGAATGCCTGCTGCCCTAGTTAAAATTAAAAGCCTGGTAGAAGAGCTCTGTCTCGCAGGTCCTGCAAAATTCAGTCTAAAGTAGGTTCATGTGTTCATGCGAGGCCCTTTGCATGAAAAGTTTCTCTGGCAGTGTATAGGGGATGCCGGAACTGAACATCAGAACAGCTGCTTTGGAGAGTCGCTATGGCGTAGCGGTTGGAGACCCTCAGTTCTAATCTCCCGTTTCAGGGTAGGGTCCATATTTTTGCAGTTCAGTTCAGTATGACAGTTCATGAGCTGAACCGATTTGTATCAGTTCATGAGCCGTTTAAAGTTTAAGCTCCTGCTTTCTGCTTCCCATGAAAAGCTGCAGGGACCAGAAAGCAGGGGTTTTCAAACAGTGGAGCAGCTGTCTGTTTTAAAAGAGAGCATTGAGATTCATGGAAAAGAAGAGAAATATGTTTCCCAGATTGCTCAGGACAGATCTGGAGTCGCGATGCCAAGATGCATAGATTTTTTTTTTTTCAAAAGCGCTCTCTGTTTAAATCTGCAGTTTGTCAGCGTTCCCACTATAGCTTCACCATATGTCTGATATCCCTGGTACATATGTCCTTTGGTCTTTAAAACCCATATTGATTTTGCCTGCTTTTTAAATTTTTCTGTTGTGAGACTTTTGCTTTCTTACAGAAGAAGAGTTTGAAAATATGGCTTACAAACGGCTACGCTCCACACACTCCAGAAGTCCCTCAGGGACTGGGTATTGGCAGTCATGGAAGGGACTTCCTTGGTGATCTCCAGTCCAACTACTAACCAGGGTTGACCCTGCTTAGCTTCCAAGATCTGATGAGATCAAACTAGCCTGGGCACCCAGGGCATCTGGATCAACCAGAACTCAAAAACCTGTGCTAAGACTCATAGAATCATAGAGTTGGAAGGGACCTCCAGGGTGCGGAGTTGTTTTCTGTTGCCCCAGAAGGTCAGACCAGAACCAGCGGGTTCAGGTTAAATTAGAAGAGTTTCCAGCTAAACATTAGGAAGAACTTCCTGACCATTAGAGCAGTTTCTCAGTGGAACAGGTTTCCTCGGGAGGTGGTGGGCTCTCCTTCTTTGGAGGTTTTTAAGCAGAGGCTAGATGGCCATCTGACTGCCATGCTGATCCTGTGAACTTAGGCAGATCATGAGGGGGAGGGCAGGAAGGGTTGCCTCAATGCTTAGTTCTTGTGGCCCTCTCTTACACAAAAGCTGGCTTGGCTTTTAATTGTCCAATATTTAAATCACAGAGGAAATTCCTTTTCTTGTTTCTTTGAAGCAGGCAACTTCAGAGCATTACTAAATGGAAGAATTCAAAATATATATTTTCCTATTATATTGCTGTTCTATGGTCTTTTAAAAAGAAATCTCCATCTGTTCTGCTTCTTAAGACAGTTTTATAAATGTAAATTAATTTTACATTGCTATAAAAATTGCATCTTTATTTTTTTTTAGAATTAGAATTCAAAATAGCCTTCATTTCATACATTACGGAAATGGATTGGGGTGCCCCACTGTGGCGTATTTTTATTCCTAATGGCCACATTCATGAGAAAAAAGAACCAGGGGTATCAGCCTGGTTTAAACGGCTGATGTTTCTCATCCTTTCCCTCACTCTGTCACCTCCGTCAATCAAGCAAACTGAGCATGTATTTATTTATTTATTTATTTATTTATCTGATTTATATCCCTCCCAGTCCCACAGGTGGGCTCAGGGCGGGTAACCGTATATAGGTTAACAGACATACACGTGTTAAACCTAAAATCTAAAACAAGTTTAAATAAACCGGTAATGGCAACAATGGCAAAAGGACAAAGAATTCAAGCATCTCGTGCAGTTGGTAATCTTCTAGCAGGGCCAGTTTGGACGTGACCCCGTGGTGGAGACTGTGAGCAGGGAAGGCTGGAAGGGAATGGATGTCTGCCACTTCAACCGAAGGCCTGGTGGAACAGCTCTGTTTTGCAAGCCCTGAGGAATGGTAATAGATCTGCAGCTTCTGGGTCACGTTCAAGTGCAGCTCCATGTAAAGTAAGTTATAGTAATCCAGCCTGGAAGTGACCATTGCATGGACCATAGTAGCTAAGTCCTGGGTGGTGACATAGGGAACCAGACGCCTGACCAGCAGAAGATGATAAAAGGCTGACCTGGCAACCGGGGTGACCTGGGCCTCGGTGCAAAGTGAGGCCTATTGGTCCATCAAGGTCAGTACATAGTGTCAGACTGGCAGCAGCTCTCCAGGGCCTCAGGCGGAGGTCTTTCCCATCACCTCCTGCCTGGTCCTTTTAACTGGAGGTGCCGGGGATTGAACCTGGGACCTTCTGCGTGCCAAGCAGATGCTCTACCCCTGAGCCACAGCCCCTCTTTACAGCTCTCCAGGGTCTCAGGCGGAGGTCTTTCCCATCACCTCCTGCCTGGTCCTTTTAACTGGAGGTGCCGGGGATTGAACCTGGGACCTTCTGCATGCCAAGCAGAGGCTCTTCCACTGAGCCACAGCCCCTCTTTACAGCTCTCCAGGGTCTCAGGCGGAGGTCTTTCCTATCACCTCCTGCCTGATCCTTTTTAACTGGAGATGCTGGGGATTGAACCTGGGACCTTCTGCATGCCAAGCGGAGGCTCTTCCACTGAGCCACAGCCCCTCTTTACTGCTCTCCAGGGTCTCAGGCTGAGGTCTTTCCCATCACCTCCTGCCTGGTCCTTTTTAACTGGAGATGCCGGGGATTGAACCTGGGACCTTCTGCATGCCAAGCGGAGGCTCTTCCACTGAGCCACAGCCCCTCTTTACTGCTCTCCAGGGTCTCAGGCTGAGGTCTTTCCCATCACCTCCTGCCTGGTCCTTTTTAACTGGAGATGCCGGGGATTGAACTTGGGACCTTCTGCATGCAAAGCGGAGGCTCTTCTACTGAGCCATACCCCCTCCCCAAATAAGAACTGCATCATGACAGTAGATCATGGGCCATTTGCTCAGATGGCAATTGCCATTTGGATTCTGAGCGTAATGTCTCCTCTTTAAAGTACTGTAATCACTGGACAGCGTTCTCAAGTGTACTCAAGTGTTTGGGCATGTCTCAAATGTAACTTCCAAGCTCTACAGCACAAAGAGAGGGGATATTCAGTAGTGGTTTATGATAAAGGGAGGAAATAGGGGCTGCTTCTCCAGGAAAACATGTCCAAAACTTGCTGAGTTTATTAAATCCTGGTGCTAGGGTACAGTCCATTGGACTCAGAATTAATGTGAGTCAGGTTTCAAGTTCATTGCTTTCCATGGACAGGATGATCTATTGATCTACTCCTTCTTTTGTGCAGGATTTTTCCCCTGTCTGGTAATTAAAAAAAAAAAATTGTGTTACTGCAGTGGCTATGGCATTTTGGTGCTGTTCTGCTGGTCTTGATCCAATATAGGTTTGATATGGTGATGTTTTGGGTTGTATTTTTAGAGGACAGATAACTGGTGGTGGAGGAAACTGCTATTTAGGCGTAAGAACATAAGAGCCCTGCTGGATCAGATGCAGTTTGCTTCTTTCTTGTTGAGGGTCTGAATAACCAAGTATCTCTGGGAAATGTAGTTTCAGAAGGCAGCCACATTGGTCTGCAGTAGAATACCATAAAAACATAAGAGCATAAGAAGAGCCCTGCTGGATCAGACCAATGGTCCACCTAGTCCAGCATCCTGTCTCACACTGTGGTCAACCAGTTCCTCTGGAGGGCCGACAACAGGGCAGAGAGACTGAGGACTTCATTAGAACATGAGAAGAGCCCTTCTGGATCAGATTACTGCTCCATCTAGTCCAGCATCCTGTTTCACATAGTGGCCAACCAATTTCTTTGGATGGCCAACAACAAGGCACGGAGGCCAAGGACTTTCCCTGATGTTGCCTCCTGGCTCTGGGATTCAGAGGTTTAGTGCCTCTGAATGTGGCGGTTGCCCTCATTCACCATGGCTAGTAGTAACCACTGATAGATATATCCTCCACGAAACTCTCTAATCCCCTTTTCAAGCTGTCTTTCCCTGTGGCCATCACTACGTCCTCCAGCAGCCAATTCCACATTTGAATCTTTCTGTGTGTCACACAATATTTCCTTTTATCCGTCTTGAACCTACTGCCCATCAGCTTCACTGGATCAGCTTCTGTATTTTAGGAGATATCACTATTGTCTAGTCGCTATTTTCTAATCTCAGCCAATTTATGGTGTTGACCCCATAGGGTGTTCAAGGTAAGAGATGTTCAGAGGCGAACATTCCATGAAATCGTTGAGCAGTCGGGTTAGAACGGATCAAAGGAAGTACTTCTTCAGCCAAAGAGTGATTAACATGTGGAATTCACTGCCACAGGAGGTGGGGGTGACTACAAGTATGGACGGCTTCAAGGGGGAATTGGATAAACATATGGAGCAGAGGTCCATCAGTGGCTATTAGCCACAAGGTATAGATAGGAACTCTGGGGCAAGTGATGCACTGTATTCTTGGTGCTTGGGGGGGGGGGGGGCAACAGTGGGAGGACTTCTGGTGTCCTGGTCCCACTGGTGGACCTTCCAGTGGCAGCTGGTATTTTTGGCCACTGTGTGACAGAGTGTTGGACTGGATGAGCCATTGGCCTGATCCAACATTGTCTTCTCTTATGTTCTTAGGTGGTTTGCCATAGCCTTCCTCTGCATAGAGACCCTGGACTTCCTTAGTAGCCTCCCATCCATATTCTAACCAGGGTTAACCCTACTTAGCTTCTGAGATCAGTCTAGCATGGGCCATTTTTAGAAAGCCGTATTAAGAGGACAGCCCATGAACATAACTTGTACTGAGCCTATAAAGGAGTCTGTTGGCTATGATGACTGGCAGCAGTTCTCCAGGGTCTCAGGTGAAGGTCTTTCACATCACCTACTATCTCATCCTTTTAACTGGAGATGCCAGGGATTGAACCTGGGGACCTCCTGCATGCAAAGCACATTTTCCACCACTGTCATGGCTCCACCTTTAACAGGTTTTAATATATGAACACACATGAATCAGGCCATGGGTCCATCAAAATCACAATTGTCTACTCAGACTGGCAGCAGCTCTCCAGAGTCTCAGACTGAGGTCTTTCACATCACTGATTACCAAGTCCTGTCAACTGGAAAGGCCTGGGAATTGAACTTGGGGACCTTCTAAATTCCAGGCTGATGCTCTGCCACTGAGCCACAGCCCTTCCCCCCATTTTTGCTGTCAAGCCACAGGTAACTTATGGCAACCCCATGGGGTTTTCAAGGTAAGAGGTTAGCAGAGGTGATTTGCCATTGCCTGCCCCTGCGTAGAGACCCCGGACTTCCTTGGTGGTCTCCGGTCCAAATACTAACAGCGTCTGACCCTGCTTAACTTCCAGGATCTGACAAGATCAGGCTATCCAGCTCAGGAATAAATGCTTTGATGTATTAAAAAGTCAAAGCAGTGGGGATGAGACATTTGTAATCCTTCCTAATGCAAAAGTGCATATCGACAACATGAGGGGATGAGGCAGAAGAATTGGAAAGAGTAAAAACTGCCACAGGGTGGGTATATATGGGGCACTGGACAAAATTTCGGAGGCAAATTAGAACAATGGGAGAAGAAGAAGAGGAGGAGGAGGAGGAGACTGGATTTATACCCCACCTTTCACTCAGAGTCTCAGAGTGGCTTACACTTGCCTTTCCCTTCCTCTCCCCACAACAGACACCCAGTGAGGTAGGTGGGGCTGAGAGAGTCCTGAGAGAAGGGCCCTTGATGGAACAGCTCTGAAAGAACTTGTAACTGACCCAAGGTCACACCTGCAGCTGCAAGTGGAGGAGTGGGGACTCGAACCCAGTTCTCCCAGATTAGAGTCCTCTCTGAAAATAAAAGCAGGTCATTTGGAGCACCAAAATCCAGGGGAAATTTGGAATGAGGAGGACGTGGTTCTCCATTCACTGCACCTGCCCAGTTTCTTTCCTTTTCAGCCGCTAGCTCTCTTTCAGTACCATGCAGAAAGCAGGTTGTCTTTGGGAAGATGGTATTCATCCTACTTTCCGGGCAAGGTTCTTAAGGGCAGCCCCGCACAGACTGCTGCACACAATTGCAGCCACTCAGCGGCTGCTCCCGCGGTGCCAGTGTTAAAATGAGAAGCTGTTCGTCTCTCTGTCCGGTTGTTCAACCGGTGAAAAGAACCCAGAGTGCACTGAGGGATACAGGCCACGCTCCAACACTGCTGGCAAGGTCAGAGAAACTTCTCGTTCCGTTCCAGATGGGGAAAGCAGATGTCAAGGTAGGGGAAAAAATCTAGCAGATGGAAGCATTTCCCTGGACAAAAACCCTCCAATTCTGTTACACGTGTTGCAGCTTTAGCATCTTATCCCCGAACATTCTTCTCCACTTGCAAGATGTTCTGTCCATATCATCTACCTACCTACCTCTATCTATCTATCACCTATCTATCTACTTCATTTATGAAAGAATTCTCTCAGCCCCACCTACTTCACAGGGTGTTTGTTGTGGGAAGAGGAAGAGAAGAAGATTGTAAGGCGCTCTGAGACTTCAAAAGAAGGATGAGAGATAAATCCAACTCTCCTCCTCCTCCTCCTCCTCCTCCTTCATCATCATCATCAGCCTGTCTGTCTCTGACTCTATCTATCTATCTATCTATCTATCTATCTATCTATCTATCTATCTATCTATCGAATCTACTTCATTTATACTCTCACAAGAACTATCTCAGCCCCACCTACCTCATAGGGTGTCTGTTGTGGGCAGAGGAAAAGAAG
Source organism: Lepidodactylus listeri (assembly GCA_029233225.1). Classification (NCBI taxonomy): domain Eukaryota; kingdom Metazoa; phylum Chordata; class Lepidosauria; order Squamata; family Gekkonidae; genus Lepidodactylus; species Lepidodactylus listeri. The sequence goes on along the minus strand of JARCFY010000009.1, from coordinate 8,653,733 downwards.
GAGATTGTAAGCCGCTCTGAGACGCCAAGTGAAGGGCGGGATATAAATCCAATCTCCTCCTCCTCCTCCTCTTCTTCTTCTTCATCATTATCATCATCATCATCATTATCTATCTATCTATCATCATCATCATCTATCTATCTATCTGTCTGTCAATCATTTAACAAAGGGTAGCTGTGTAATCTCTAAGAGTAGTCTATCCAGCTCAAGTACTTTATAAACTCTCTTGGTGATATTTGGATTAAGAAGATTGCAATGGGTAAGGAATTTTGGCATCTGCAGAATCAGAAACTAGTCATGCTAATCAGCTCCTCAAGTTAATTGGATTTCAGAATGGGTTGCCAGAAGTCGTTCAAATCCAGGCGTCACCAGACTGAGCACAAATTCTGCTCAGTTTATCTAAAGCCTTCATAAGAATATCAGAAGAGCCCCGCTGGATCAGAGCAGTGGTCCCTCTAGTAAAGCATCCCGTCTCACACAGTGGCCAGCCAGTTCCTCTGGAGGGCCAAAAACAGGGCAGAGAGGCCGAGGCCTTTCTAAGAACATCAGAAGAGCCCTGCTGGATCAGACCAGTGGTCCATCCAGTCCAGGATCCTGTCTCACACAGTGGCCAAGCAGTTTCTCTGGAGGGCCAACAACAGGGCAGAGAGGCCAAGGCCTTCATAAGAACATCAGAAGAGCCCTGCTGGATCAGACCAGTGGTCCATCCTGTCCAGCATCCCATCTCACACAGTGGCCAACCAGTTCCTCTGGAGGGCCAGCAACAGGGCAGAGAGGCCGAGGCCTTTCTAAGAACATCAGAAGAGCCCTGCTGGATCAGACCAGTGGTCCCTCTAGTAAAGCATCCCGTCTCACACAGTGGCCAGCCAGTTCCTCTGGAGGGCCAAAAACAGGGCAGAGAGGCTGAGGCCTTCATAAGAACATCAGAAGAGCCCCGCTGGATCAGACCAGTGGTCCATCTAGTCCAGCCTCCTGTCTCACACAGAGGCCAGCCAGTTCCTCTGGAGGGCCAACAACAGGGCAGAGAGGCCGAGGCCTTTCTAAGAACATCAGAAGAGCCCTGCTGGATCAGACCAGTGGTCCATCCAGTCCAGGATCCTGTCTCACACAGTGGCCAAGCAGTTTCTCTGGAGGGCCAACAACAGGGCAGAGAGGCCAAGGCCTTCATAAGAACATCAGAAGAGCCCTGCTGGATCAGACCAGTGGTCCACCTAGTCCAGCATCCTGTCTCACACAGTGGCCAACCAGTTCCTCTGGAGGGCCAAAAACAGGGCAGAGAGGCCGAGGCCTTTCTAAGAACATCAGAAGAGCCCTGCTGGATCAGACCAGTGGTCCCTCTAGTAAAGCATCCCGTCTCACACAGTGGCCAGCCAGTTCCTCTGGAGGGCCAAAAACAGGGCAGAGAGGCTGAAGCCTTCATAAGAACATCAGAAGAGCCCCGCTGGATCAGACCAGTGGTCCATCTAGTCCAGCATCCTGTCTCACACAGTGGCCAACCAGTTCCTCTGGAGGGCCAACAACAGGGCAGAGAGGCCGAGGCCTTTCTAAGAACATCAGAAGAGCCCTGCTGGATCAGACCAGTGGTCCATCCAGTCCAGGATCCTGTCTCACACAGTGGCCAACCAGTTCCTCTGGAGGGCCAACAACAGGGCAGAGAGGCCGAGGCCTTTCTAAGAACATCAGAAGAGCCCTGCTGGATCAGACCAGTGGTCCATCTAGTCCAGCATCCTGTCTCACACAGTGGCCAACCAGTTCCTCTGGAGGGCCAACAACAGGGCAGAGAGGCCGAGGCCTTTCTAAGAACATAAGAAGAGCCCTGCTGGATCAGACCAGTGGTCCATCTAGTCCAGCATCCTGTCTCACACAGTGGCCAACCAGTTCCTCTGGAGGGCCAACAACAGGGCAGAGAGGCCGAGGCCTTTCTAAGAACATCAGAAGAGCCCTGCTGGATCAGACCAGTGGTCCATCCAGTCCAGGATCCTGTCTCACACAGTGGCCAAGCAGTTTCTCTGGAGGGCCAACAACAGGGCAGAGAGGCCAAGGCCTTCATAAGAACATCAGAAGAGCCCCGCTGGATCAGACCAGTGGTCCATCTAGTCCAGCATCCTGTCTCACACAGTGGCCAACCAGTTCCTCTGGAGGGCCAAAAACAGGGCAGAGAGGCTGAGGCCTTCATAAGAACATCAGAAGAGCCCCGCTGGATCAGACCAGTGGTCCATCTAGTCCAGCATCCTGTCTCACACAGAGGCCAGCCAGTTCCTCTGGAGGGCCAACAACAGGGCAGAGAGGCCGAGGCCTTCCCCTGATGTCTCCTCCTGGCTCTGGGATTCAGACGTTTAGTGCCTCTGCATGTGGAGGACCCCTTAGTCACTACGGCTAGTAGCCATTGACAGACCTGTCCTCCATGAATCTTTCTATTCCCCTTTTAATTCTACTCCCCTGTTTATTCCTGTGGCCATCACAACATCCTGATCTCATCAGAGCTTGGAAGCCAAGCAAGGTTGACCCTGGTTAGTACTTGTACAGGAGCAGGGGCATCGAGTTTTTAAATTCCCAGGGGGGTGGGGGCTCATGCCTGCGCACGTGCAAAGCGTGCGTGCCCGCCGGGACCGTGTCCCCGCCGCCGCCACCATCTCTCCCCCCCCGGCCTGGCCACTCCTGCTTCCGTCCCTCCCTCTGTCCGTCCAGGGGCCAGCTGGGCATTTGCTTAGCTGGCCCCTGGATGGATGGTGGGAGGGACGGAGTGGCCAGGCCAGGGTGGGGAGAGAGACGGCAGCGAACCTAGGAAGGGCTGGGGAGGCGCGGCGGAGGGCGCTCCATTATCCGGGGGGGGGGGCTCAGTCCCATCAGGAAATTTTGGGGGTGGCTTGAACCGTCGAGCCCCCCGTAGTTGACACCTGTGTACGGGAGAGCACCAAGGAAGATCGGGGTTGCTCTGTTCTTCTTGTGCCTTGAAAACCCTACAGGGCCACCATACATCAGCTGCAACACAACGGCACTTTTCACCACTCTTTTCACCACATCTTAATTGTATTTACAGCCCCCGGGCTGTCCCACTGAGACTCAAGGCCAATTACACAGAGTAAGTCAAGAGCACTTCAAGCAAAAACGACACCTAATAAACACCGTGTAGGTATGGTTCTGGTCACCACACCTCAGAAAGGATATTATAGCACTGGAAAAAATGCAGACGAGGGCAACTAGGATGATAGAAGGGTTGGAACACTTTCCCTATGAAGAAAGTTTGAAGCGCTTGGGGCTCTTTAGCTTGGAGAAACGATGACGGAGGGGTGACATGATTGAGGCTTACAAGATTATGCATAGGATAGAGCAGGTAGAGAAAGAAGTCCTTTTCTCCCTTTCTCACAATGCAAGAACTCGGGGGCACTCCATGAAATTGCTGAGCAGTCGGGTTAGAACAGATAAAAGGGAGACCTTCTTCACCCAAAGAGTGATGAACACGTGGAATTCACTGCCACAGGAGGGGGTGGCGGCTACAAGCATGGACGGCTTCAAGAGGGAATAAGATAAACATCTGGAGCAGAGGTCCATCAGTGGCTCTTAGCCACAAGGTAGAGATAGCATCTCTCAGTCGGGAGCAAGTGATGCTCTTGGTCCATGGGGGGAGGACAGTGGGAGGGTTTCTAGTGTCCTGGCCCCACTGGTGGACCTCCTGAGGGCACCTGGGTATCCATTTCAATGCATGCACACAAGAGGTTATACATTGAATAAAACTTTGTTGGTCTTAACGGTGCCACTGGACTTGAATTTTGATCCGTTGATTCAGACCCACACAGCTACCTACCTGAATCTACACTAAGCCCGCGGCCACACGGCCCCTTAATGCAGGAGGAAGTGCTGTTTCCTCCCGCATTTAAAGGGACCGATCAGACAGGCCGCGGCTAGTCCCACGCCAAAGCGGGCTCAATTGCGGGTTCCTCCCGTGTTTTCTGACCCCGGGAAAATCAAGTATTTTCCCAGGGGTCGCGCGAGGAACCCGCAATTGACCCTATCTGGACAGCCCTCCCTGTCCAGATCATCCCTCCCGGGTTTTTTCCCCAAGTGCCCAAGTGCAAAAGGGGGGGAACCCAGTCCACTCCGCACCCCGCCGGCCACTGCTGCCTTCCCCCCTTCTGCCTTCCCCCCTTCTCCCTAACCAGGTGGCTGGCAGAGCTCGGGGAAGGGTGCCTCCCCCAGCCGCTGCCTCCACCTTCCGCCGCTGCCGTCCACCGCCCACCGCTGCCTCCACCACATGCCTCCGCCACACGCTGCCACCTCCTGCCACCTCCGGGGCTCGGGGAAGGGTTCCTCCTCCAGCAGCTGCTGCCGCATGCCACCTCCTTCTCTATGTGTAACCATCCCAACCTGAAAAAGAAAAATCGGTTGCTTTAAATCTGGGAGGGCTCCCAGATTTAAACAACCGTGTGACCATGGTCTAAGAGTCTAGTTACTGTAAATACTGGTGAAAGAGTAGTTTAGTCCACTTGATCCCTAGGGGGAGCTGTGGTGCATAGGGTCTATTGAACGTTTTCTCTCGTGGTTCCTCTTTTTTCTTTCTCCGCAGTGTGTTAGTCTGTGTTCATGCTGGTGCTTTGAAGGCCTCCTCTGTTGCATTCGTGGCCCACAGTCAGTTGCCTTTTTGCAAAATCCTGCTGCGGTAAATTCACTGAAAGCAAACTACAGAGTGTGGATTATTTCCTGAAGTCTGCCAACAAGCCTTTCCTGCTAGGGAAAGTGTTCCAACGCTCTAATCATCTTGGTTGCCTTCCTCTGCACTTGTTCCAACTCTGCAATATCCTTCTGGAGATACAGTGACCAGAGCTGTACGCAGTATTCCAAATGGGGCCGTACCACATATCGGTGCAGGGGCATTACAATACTGGCCATTTTATTCTCAGTGCCTTTCAGACTGTCAGATAAAAATCCAGGGAATCTAAGCACACAAAAAGCGGGGACCTGCGATACTCACGGGGGGGGGGGAGTATTCCCCATGGCTCCCCTGTTGAAGCAGCAGGAGCTTTACGTGGAGGAGGAGGAAGCAACTGCAGGTGAGCCCAGCAGGCGGGTCGTCGGCCCCGCCAAACCTTCTCCCCCCACCAGCAGCAGTGGCAAGATCCACGCGGCTCCTAGCCACAGGGCCCACAAAGCCTCCCCCCCCCCCCGGCAACGACAGGGAGGCACAGATCCCAGTGCATTATCTGCACATGTGCAGGGAACACTCCCTTACTTTTGGGGGGATTTAAGTATCCCCCTGTATAGTTTTTTTCCAATTTTTCAGATTTTTCTGCACACCTGGGGAGTGCCCCAAGTGTGCAGGAGAACCTCTTTGCCCCCTGTGTGCCCCAGATGTACAGATTTAGATATCCGCACAGATGGGACAACTTAGATATATAGATGTAGAAGACTTTTTATATGTAGGAGGACATTTATTGATGTGACCTTCCACCCTACAAGACATAGTGATAATGGGGCCTTGGGGTGAGGAGGGTTCAATCAAGTTTAATTACGAGGGTTAATTCTCCCAGTGAAAACCAACTTTGGCAAGTCTTTCAGATCTGGATAAGAGATCTGGTACAGCCAATTCCCTGCCCAGGGGTGAAACCTCCGATTCTTGAAGCTCTCTTACTGAAAGTCTAGATTAATCAGGGAAGACAGACGCACTCAATTTCCAATTAAGGCTGCAGTTCAGATTTCCACCTGCAATAGAATGAGGTGAGCAAGTATTAAATCTATAGATTGTCCTCCATTTGGGGTTGTCGATAGGGGAACCATGCTTTTGAATGTTTCCCTTGTTTTTTTCCCAAGCAGCTCAGACGTTTCAACGAAGCCCTATTTCTGACAATCACCCCAAGGGTAGCGTGTGTGTCATCAGTGAACTAACCAGAAATACAGGTTGTTCTGAGTAAAATTAATAGAGAATTTGACACTCAGTGTGTGAGGTGTGGTACTTCCTCCTACCTGCCATCTGCAGATCTCATTGTAGGCGTCACAGATACTGCCCAATCACTCCCATCGCTCCTGCTTGCCTTATGCAGATCTCATTGTAGGCGTCACAGATACTGCCCAGTCACTCCCATCGCTCCTGCTTGCCTTATGCAGATCTCATTGTTGGCGTCACCGATACTGCCCAATCACTCCCATCGCTCCTACTTGCCTTATGCAGATCTCATTGTAGGCGTCACAGATACTGCCCAGTCACTCCCATCGCTCCTACTTGCCTTATGCAGATCTCATTGTTGGCGTCACAGATACTGCCCAGTCACTCCCATCGCTCCTACTTGCCTTATGCAGATCTCATTGTTGGCGTCACAGATACTGCCCAGTCACTCCCATCGCTCCTACTTGCCTTATGCAGATCTCATTGTTGGCGTCACAGATACTGCCCAGTCACTCCCATCGCTCCTGCTTGCCTTATGCAGATCTCATTGTAGGCGTCACAGATACTGCCCAGTCACTCCCATCGCTCCTGCTTGCCTTATGCAGATCTCATTGTAGGCGTCACAGATACTGCCCAGTCACTCCCATCGCTCCTGCTTGCCTTATGCAGATCTCATTGTACGCGTCACAGATACTGCCCAGTCACTCCCATCGCTCCTGCTTGCCTTATGCAGATCTCATTGTAGGCGTCACAGATACTGCCCAGTCACTCCCATCGCTCCTGCTTGCCTTATGCAGATCTCATTGTAGGCGTCACAGATACTGCCCAGTCACTCCCATCGCTCCTGCTTGCCTTATGCAGATCTCATTGTAGGCGTCACAGATACTGCCCAGTCACTCCCATCGCTCCTGCTTGCCTTATGCAGATCTCATTGTTGGCGTCACAGATACTGCCCAGTCACTCCCATCGCTCCTGCTTGCCTTATGCAGATCTCATTGTTGGCGTCACAGATACTGCCCAGTCACTCCCATCGCTCCTGCTTGCCTTATGCAGATCTCATTGTTGGCGTCACAGATACTGCCCAGTCACTCCCATCGCTCCTGCTTGCCTAATGCAGATCTCATTGTAGGCGTCACAGATACTGCCCAATCACTCCCATCGCTCCTGCTTGCCTAATGCAGATCTCATTGTTGGCGTCACAGATACTGCCCAGTCACTCCCATCGCTCCTGCTTGCCTTATGCAGATCTCATTGTTGGCGTCACAGATACTGCCCAATCACTCCCATCGCTCCTGCTTGCCTTATGCAGATCTCATTGTTGGCGTCACACATACTGCCCAATCACTCCCATCGCTCCTGCTTGCCTTATGCAGATCTCATTGTTGGCGTCACAGATACTGCCCAATCACTCCCATCGCTCCTGCTTGCCTTATGCAGATCTCATTGTAGGCGTCACAGATACTGCCCAGTCACTCCCATCGCTCCTGCTTGCCGTATGCAGATCTCATTGTTGGCGTCACACATACTGCCCAATCACTCCCATCGCTCCTGCTTGCCTTATGCAGATCTCATTGTTGGCGTCACAGATACTGCCCAATCACTCCCATCGCTCCTGCTTGCCTTATGCAGATCTCATTGTTGGCGTCACACATACTGCCCAATCACTCCCATCGCTCCTGCTTGCCTTATGCAGATCTCATTGTTGGCGTCACAGATACTGCCCAATCACTCCCATCGCTCCTGCTTGCCTTATGCAGATCTCATTGTAGGCGTCACAGATACTGCCCAGTCACTCCCATCGCTCCTGCTTGCCTTATGCAGATCTCATTGTTGGCGTCACAGATACTGCCCAATCACTCCCATCGCTCCTGCTTGCCTTATGCAGATCTCATTGTTGGCGTCACAGATACTGCCCAGTCACTCCCATCGCTCCTGCTTGCCTTATGCAGATCTCATTGTTGGCGTCACAGATACTGCCCAGTCACTCCCATCGCTCCTGCTTGCCTTATGCAGATCTCATTGTTGGCGTCACAGATACTGCCCAGTCACTCCCATCGCTCCTGCTTGCCTTATGCAGATCTCATTGTTGGCGTCACAGATACTGCCCAGTCACTCCCATCGCTCCTGCTTGCCTTATGCAGATCTCATTGTTGGCGTCACAGATACTGCCCAGTCACTCCCATCGCTCCTGCTTGCCTTATGCAGATCTCATTGTTGGCGTCACAGATACTGCCCAGTCACTCCCATCGCTCCTGCTTGCCTTATGCAGATCTCATTGTTGGCGTCACAGATACTGCCCAATCACTCCCATCGCTCCTACTTGCCTTATGCAGATCTCATTGTTGGCGTCATGGGCACTGCCCAATCACTCACGTTGCTCTTCAAATGTCTCATCTTTTTTTTTTCAAGTGCCGTTTCTAAGACCGAATCCTGCAACTGAAAAATTTGTAACCAGACAGTGACATGGTAAGGCCAGAATATGTAAGTGGCCAGATATTTTCCCTCATTCCGGGAAATGAGGATGCTGGCTCTGGGGGAAGGGGCATGGAATGGAGCCCTGTGTGTGCTTGCCAGTACGGAGAGGCCATGGGGCTCTGCCTCTCTGGTCTAGACGCTTGCAGTGCTAATGCTTGTTTCTTGCCCTCACTCTGACGCAGCAATGCGGGAAGAGCTGTCTACTTCGGGGTCAATTCAGATTTTTTTTTTTTAGACACTTTCCAATTGGCAGTGGATTTTCTTGGGGGGGGGGGGTTGTGTGCCGTTGTTTAATTTTTGCCTGCTTCATAGGATCATAGAATCACAGAGTCGGAAGGGGCCATCCGGGCCATCTATTTCAACTCCCTGCTCAGTGCAGGATCAGCCTAGGGCATCCCTGACAAGGGTTTCTTCAGATGCTGCTTAAAGACTGCCAGTGAGGAGGAGTGCGCCACCTCCCAAGGCAGCTGGTTCCACTGTTGCACAAGTCTGGTAAGGTGCTGAGCCAGTTTGGTGCCGTGGTTAAGTATGTGAACTCTAATCTGGGAGAACCGGGTTCCTCCACATGCAGCTGCTGGATGACCTTGGGCAAGCCATAGTTCTCTCAGAGCTGTTCTCTCAAGAGCAGTCCTCAAAAGAGCTCTCTCAGCCCCACTTTTATGTATGACGATATGCCTAGTGTCAGCTTGGCTTGTGGTTAGGAGCACAGACTGTAATCTGGGAGAACTACGTTTGATTTTCCCACTCCTCTGCATGCAGCTGCTGGTGTGACCTTGGGCCAGTCACAAGTTCTCTCAGAGCTGTTCTCTCAAGGGCAGTCCTTGAAAGAGCTCTCTCAGCCTCACCTACCTCACAGGGTGTCTGTTGTGGGGAGCGGGAAGGGAAAGGAGTTTGTAAGCCGCTCTGAGACTCTGAGTGAAGGACGGGGTATAAATCCAATCTCTTCTTCTTCTTCTTCTTCTTCTTCTTCCTTCTCTTCCTCTTCCTCTCCAGACGAAACATTCCCATGTCCCTCAGCCTTTCCTCATTGATTTGCATTGCATGTGGTGAAGCTATAATTAGACCTGATCAAGAGATTGGTGAGGAGCTAACTTAAAGTCAGGTGGAATGGTGCAGGTTATTTGCATAAGATAAGGAAATCTGGCGAGAACCCTAAAGCACACAGCAGTGAGGGTAGGGATGCCAGCTCTGCCTGAGCAAATGCTGGGAGATTTTGAGGATGGAGTTTGTGGGAGGATGCGACATCACTTCTAGGAGACACTCTAGGAACAGCCCCAATCTCTATGGTAAGGACCATAGAGAGATGGGGGGATTCCTAGAACATGATGAAGGCCATTTTCTGAACATTCCCCCCCACCCCCTGAGCAGCTTACAATTTTCCCCATTTCTTGAGGATGGGAGATTGGGGCTGAGGATGGGGATTTACCCTCTGCAAGTAGGCAACTGGCAAACCTGAGTGGAAGAGGTTTTTCAACTCTATGTCTCGTGACTGACCAGACACCGGGGGCTTGGAAAGAGGCTCTCCTCAACACAGACTCAACCAGTGCACAGGTTGAACCCTAAAACTGTCCGGCATGGAAGGATAGTGATGAACACACATGAAACTGCATCCTATTGAATCAGACCATCGGTCCATCTAGGTGAGTATTGTCTACTCAGTGGCTCTCCAAGGTCTCAGGTGGAGGTCTTTTGCATCACCTGTTACTTGACTCCTTTTAACTGGAGATGCCGGGTACTGAGCCTGTAACCTTCTGCATGCAAATCTTGGCTCTTCAGCTGAGCCCCAGCCCCTCCCCATGACGATTAGGGTGGCCAACCTCCACGCAGTGGCTGGAGATCTCCTGCTATTACAACCGATCTTCAGGGGGCAGAGATCAGTTCGCCTGGAGAAAATGGCCGCTTTGGAAGGTGGACCCTGTGACATCAGACCCCGCTGAAATCCCTCCCCTCCCCAAACCCCACCCTCCTCAGGCTCCACCCACTACAACTTCAGGTATTCCCCAACCCAGAACTGACAACACCAGTCACGACCAATGCTCATGACATCTCAGCTCCACTCTGCTTACGACTTCATGTGCAAGCAGGGAAGAGAAGATTCTTGCAGCTCCTCTAGGGCTTGGAGCTTCAAGATCTGGTGGGACAGCTGATCAGGCTTGCCTGCTTCTTACCACCCAGTAGATTGGGAAGAAGGAGGAAGAGGAGGAGAAAGAGGGGGGAGGGGAAGAGGAGATTGGATTTATACCCCACCCTTCACTACCCGAAGGAGTCTCAAAGCAGCTTACAATCTCCTTCCCCTCCTCTCCCCACAACAGACACCTTGTGAGGTAGGTGGGGCTGAGAGAGCTCTCTCGAGAACTGCCCTTGAGAGAACAGCTCTGAGAGAATTTATGACTGACCCAAGGTCACACCAGCAGCTGCATCTGGAGGAGTGGGGAATCAAACCCGATTCTCCCAGATTAGAGTCTGCGCTCCTAACCCCTACACCAGGGGTGGCCAACCTTGCTTAATGTAAGAGCCACATAGAATAAACGTAAGAGCCACATAGAGATGTCTGAGAGCCGCAAGACAGGATCAAATATCACACACACGTTTTTATTTTTAAAAATATGCAAATTTGCTTTTTATTAACGTTAAATGGGACTGCCAAAAATAAAAACAAACGAGGAAAACCGGTTATAAGAAAGAGAGAGAGAGAAACTAGGAAAGCAAATAGATGGGAGGGAGGAGGGAAGGAAGGAAGGAAGGAAGGAAGGAAGGGAGAAAGAGAGAAAAAGCATGCCTCCCCTTTGCTTCCCCAGCCGCCCTGCCAGGAGCCGCACAATATGTGTGAAAGAGCCGCATGTGGCTCCCGAGCCACAGGTTGGCCACCCCTGCCCTACACTAAATCCTAAGTAAGGAGAGGGAAGGTTTACAAGCATAGGCGTAAACTACAGGGGGGGGGGACTCGAGGGCTCGGGCCACCCCCGAAATTTCCCGGGGGGGACTGAGCCCCCCCCCCCGGTGAAATGGAGCGCCTGCCGCCGCCTCTCCCCCCCCGCCTCCCCGGGGCCCTTCCTAGGCTCGCCGGCTGGGCAGCTGTCCACTGCCGCCAGAGCCTCTTTCTCCCCGCCCCCCCCGGCCCGGCTCCCTGTACCCATTCCTCCCTCCCTCCCTTCTTCCCTCTCCCTCCCGTCAGGGTGGGCATTCGCCTGGAGCCCCGGGAGGGAGAGGGAAGGAGGGAAGAGTGGCTGGTGGGGGGAGGGAGGCAGCAGCAGCAGCATTGTTTCAGAGCCCGTGCTTCGCGCACGCACAACCCCCCCCCCCCCGGGGATTTCAAAACCTGACGCCCCTGTTTACAAGCAAGTAGGATCAGCAGTTCACAATCAGCTTCATCGTATTTTGAATTAGGAGCTTTCATTTGGAGATCAGAGAGCAAGAAATTCTCTCCTAAAGATGCACATAAATCTGGGTGAGGTTAGTTGCATGCAGCCATGCCCTAGATCCTCTCCCGCCCCCCCCCCCAACTCAATCCTTAATGCTGTGTCAGTATTTTCATTATTATCCGTTTAACCCGAGTCCCCATTTTCTCCACCGCCCCCTCTCTCCTGGCTTTCAGTCAGCTATACAAATTCTCTTTGGGATGCTGCTGACAGACAATTTCTAATCTATAGAGCACTTATCTATTTCTCTCTATTTTAAAAAAAAAAAATTGGCAGGAGGATAAAGAGACGGTGGTGCCAACATCTTGAATCGCCCTGATGTCCGCCAAGCAGTTTTAAGACACCTGCTGCAAAAAAGGTTTTCCTTAAATTAGATGTTTCAGGCCGAGGGCCGTTCGTTATGGGGACTGAGCAACCGAACGTTGTGTCTGCTAGCTGCTTTTAAAGGGGCCGCTGTAAATCGCAGTTCAGATCCAAACCTCCTTCCCAGTTGGATTTCTCACTATTTTAAGTGATGTTGCTAAGAGCATAAGAACATAAGAGAAGCCATGTTGGATCACGCCAGTGGCCCATCCAGTCCAACACTCTGTATCGCACGGTGGCCAAAACCCAGATGCCATCAGGAAGTCCACCAGCAGTGCCAGGACTCCAGAAGCCCTCCCACTGTTGTTTCCCCCCCCAGCACTAAGAAGACAGAGCATCATTGCCCCAGACGGAGGGTCCCCTCTATACCTTGTGGCTAATAGCCACAGATGGACCGTGCTCCAGATGTTTATCCAACCACCTCTATGCTTGTAGCCACCACCAATTCCTGTGGCAGCGAATTCCATGTGTTAATGACTCTTTGGGTAAAGAAGTACTTCCTTTTCTCTGTGCTAAGCCTTCTGTTCATTCATTTCGTTGAGTGCCCATGAGTTCTTGTATGGTGGGAAAGGGAGAAAAGGACTTCTTTCTCTACCGTCTCTATCCCATGCATAATTTTGTGAACCTCTCTCATGTCATCCCTCAGTCATCATTTCTCCAAGCTAAAGAGCCCTAACCTCCGTAACCTTTCTCCATAGGGTAGATGTTCCATCTGCTTAATAATTTTAGTTGCCCTTTTCTGCACTTTTTCTGATGTTATAATATCTTTTTTTTTTTTTTGAGGTGTGGTGACCAGAACTGTACATAGAATTGTAGAATTTGGCCTTTTCAAAACTGGCAGAATTTGGCCTTTTCAAAAACTGGTTTCACATTATAAGAACATAAGAAAAGCCCTGCGGGATCAGACCTATGGTCCATGTAGTCCAGCACCTTGTTTCACACAGCAGAAAACCAATTACTTTGGAGGGCTAACAACAGGGCATAGAGGCTGGGGCCTTCCCCTGATGTGCACTGGTATTTAGAGGTATACTACCTCCGAATTTGGAGGCTCTAATTAGGCACCATGGTTTGTAGTCACTGATAGACCTATTCTGCCTGAATCTGTCTATGCCTGTGGCCATCACTGCATCCACTCACCATCACCTCTGTCCTGAGGCCATAAAATGGACTGTGCCACTTCAGAAAAGTGGACACTACAGTCTTGAATGCCCCCCTTTGTAAAAACAAAAAAAAACAAAAAAAAACAACCTTGCATGAAGCTAGCCAACGGTGTACAGCGGGACTATGACATCTTGCGATTTGGATGTTATGCCTCTGTTGATACACCCCACAATCATATTAGCCATTTCTGTCGCCGCATCACACTGGCTGCTCATATTTAACTTTTGGTCCACCTGTACCCCAAGATCTTGTTCACACACACTACTACCCAGAAGTGTATCCCCCATCCACTATCCGTGTTCCTCATTTTTGTTACCCAGATGTAGAACTCGGCACTTATCCTTGTTAAATTGCATCTTGTTCACATACGCCCACTCTTCCGGTGTGTTCAGATCTCGTTGGATTCTATCTCTATCTTCTGATGTGTTCACTGCTCCTCCCAATTTGGGGTCACCTGCAAATTTAATGAGCAGCCCCTCCACACCCTCATCCAGATCATTTATAAAAATATTGAAAAGTACTAGACACCTCCCTCCATTCAGATGCCATTAACAATGACTCTTTGAGTGGAGTTCTCCAACCAGCTCCCCTTTCACCTATCTTAGAGTCCAGTCCGCAGTCAATGCTCCCTCTAAGCTGTGGAGTCTTGTGAGCAAAAATTCTACATTGTGAGCTGCTGGCATTAAAGTTGTGAGCGAGCGATTTGGCTGCTGCATAAATTAGTTTGCTCTGGAGTCCTCCTTCCTGAGCTAAAATGTGTGAGCTGGAGGCTAAATGTGAGCTAGCTCAACTAACTCAGCTTAGAGGAAACACTGTCCACAGTCCCTCTAGTTTACCCATCAGGACATCATGGGGAACTCTGTCAAAAGCTTTACTGAAATCCAGGTAAATAAGATTTGGGGGTGGAGCCTGGAGAGGACAGGGACCTCAGTGGGGTACAATGCCATAGAGTCCACCCTCCAAAACATCCATTTTCTCCAGGGGAACTGATCTCTGTAGTCTGAAGATGACCAGTTCCCCAGGTTCTACCTGGAAGCTGGAATCCCTAGCACCCAATCAGGGAACAGCCAGGTAGCAACCAAGATGATTAAGAAGAGAAGAGAAGATATTGGATTTATACCCCACCCTCAGATGGGATCTCAGAAAGGCTTACAAAAGCCTTTCCCTTTCCCTCCCCACAACAGACACCCTGGGAGGTAGGCGGGGCTGAGAGAGCTCTGACAGAAACTGCTTGTTTTCAAGAACAGCTGTGCCAGAACTATGGCTTGCCCAAGGTCACCCAGCAGCTGCAAGTGGAGGAGTGGGGAATCAAACCCGGTTCTCCCAGATTGGAGTCCGCGCACTTAACCACTACACCAAGGGGGGGGGGGGGGACAGGCGACTGGAAAATATTCCCCTCACCTGAAATCACTATTTTGCCTCTAAAACGAATAGCCATGATGAAATCTTGGAAGCTATTTTTCATTCCCACCCACCCCAGCATCTATCAAATTGAGTTTACAATTATCACACCGTGTTTTATAGGATGCCTTTTTAATAGGAGTGTTCCCACATTTTTTTTTAAAAAAAAAATAGGATTCATTCTTGTATTATACAGATCTATAAAAGCCTATCACACTGAACAACAACAACAACAAAAACCCCTCTTGTGGATGTAGTCTAACGGATACTTTCTCCATTCCCCCCCCCCCCGGCCATTGCCTAATTACCAACAGTAAATCACAAGCATGCATGTAGGAAAGTATAGATCAATTTAGAAAGGGTGGGTGGGTGGGAATAGAGAAGAATCCTAAGAACAAGGTTATCAATCTGGCAGGGCAGATTTCCCAACACGCCGGCTGCATTTCGAATTAACTCCTCTAAAGAAAACCAGTCCACGGAAAGGGTGATGGGATCTTATCGCTGTAATACCCCCCATCACGGGCTCCGTTATTAAAATTCTACTTAAAAGCAAAACGTGTAGCCCCAGATAAGGCAGCCGTGAAGGATCATTTAGCATCAATCCTAATGACAACCGGTTGCGTTTTGCTCCTCGAGTTCCCTTTCTGTGTGCCGTTTTCATTTGGAAAGAACAACAACCTTTAATCAATCACATTTACTCCTGCTATAATTTTTTTTATGTGCAGCCCTGTTATTTGGCTATAAATAGGCCGCCGGCAGCCTTTTGTTTCTTTGCCTCAGCTCCTGGGCTTTTGAAAAGGCACCCATGTGAGGTAAAATCGAGGCAGGTAATAGCAGGGTCACCTGCTGAGGGAACAGGTTCCTCTGAGGAGCTGGACTGGAGCTTTGAACCTTCTTCTGTCCCCTTTGGAAACCACAGCTCCTCTGAGATACAACCTGATGCCCTCAACATCTTCCTGGGGGCTGGACTTTGCACAATAAGCATAAACTGTGCAGAAGAACTGCTTGAAGGTTTTTTGAGGCCCTCTCCCCTGTCTTTCTCAGCTAGTGTTCTACATTCCTCTTGGCAACTTGGACCTAAGGGCATTTTCTTTCTTACAAAGATGTATAACCAGCAATCTGGGAAGCCTTTAGCACAACTAGATCCTCTTTAGCCAATGTGAAATGAATACGTAAGAGTTCGATTCGAGTCCAGGGACACTGTTAGCAGTCAGTCCTCTCCTCTCGCAGAGGGGTAGTTTACATCTAGAAAAGCACCCTTCCTACAATATCATCTCAAATATAAGTGCAATACACTGCTTGGCTCAAAATGACACAAAATGGATGCCAGCCAAATCTGGACATAGAGTTTAAAAGTGTGGGAAGCAGCAGCTGGCTAGCTAATGACCTCCTCCCCATCCTAGAGAGATGTATTATTTGACTAGCTTTCGAGCAGGGGAAACCTTTACCTAGGGATATACACAAAAAATATTATCAGATTTGGGTTGCAGGAACAAATTTCTGAACAGTTAGAGCCCTATTTGACATGTGATCCGACATGCCTCTGTCTCCTTCCCTCTTGTTGCTAAGGAAACATTTTAGAGGGTAACAAACAGGCATAAAATGTTGACCATGGATATTCCTGAATATTCTCAAATATGTCCAGAAATATTTGGGACTGAGATGCCGGGATTCCTGATAATCCCCAATACCGTTCTGGACAACCAAACACATTCCCCCAACACCAGTAAGGTATTTCGGGGGATATGTATTCAAATAAGAAATATCTGAACACACATCCCTTTGGGTTCAAGTTTGACGTCTTCCTCCATTTAAGGCAGAAGTCCTCAAAGTGGTGTTCACACCAAGTGTTTTTAGAAAGTGGGGGAGTCCAAGGAGAGGGTTTTGCCCAGAATGGCTTCTGAATGGCCACTGGAGATTAAAACAACAACAACAACTCCGGAACCCCCTTCCACCACAGCACAAGGATCTTTGCGGTGGGACTGGAGGTAAGCTGTGGCAGCCATTTTGTCGCCCGCTGTCACCTGTGGCAGCCATTTTGTGGCAGCCACGTCTGTGGCTCCGCTCACCACACTGTGTCAGGATTCCAAAGGAGCCCACAGATTCAAAAAAGATGGGGACCCCTAGACTTAAGGAGCCTTCCTCCAGTTTAAGTGACTCTTCCACTGGGGGAAACGCCATTTAATTTGGGGAAAGGGTACTAAGAGGAAAGCTGGATGTACATTGGAAGGAATTTATATTCAGGTGGGTAGCCATGGTGGTCTGGAACCACAGAACACAGTTTGAGCCTAGCGGCACCTTTGAGACCAACAATGTCTAACTCTGCGTATAAATTTTTGTGTGCGCGCACACTTCATCAGATACATTGAAACTGTTTCCCTCAAGCCTTTCATATAGGTAGAGACTATGTGGGAGTGCTACTGTCATATCTCAAAGAAGCATTACGTATAGGGTGAGGCCATAGCTATACATATATAGCTATGTTTGATGTAGTGTTGAGAGCCAGTTTGGTGTAGTGGTTAAGGCTGTTTTTACATCTGACTTTCCCGCTGGAATCATTCTAGTTCCAAAAAAACCTGCCCACACCTCTGTGCGGTGTGAAACCATGCTGCTACTGAAATGTCCACATCTACTAATTGCCCTCCTGTGGTCAAGCTAGTATTCAACTGGCTTGATTCTGCTTTAAACAATTGCTGTTGATTAGTGCACTTAGACCCCCTGGAGTGAAATTTCACACCACTGTGAAATCAGCATAGGAAAAGACAGCAGTCAAACTACTTTAGAGGGGAGGTGTAAAATGACCCTAAGTGTGCAGACTCTAATCTGGGAGAACCGGGTTTGATTCCCCACTCCTCCACTTGCACCTGGCTGCATGACCTTGGGCAAGCCATAGCTCTGGCACAGCGGTTCTTGAAAAAGAGCAGTTTCTGTCAGAGCTCTCTCGGCCCCACCTACCTCACAGGGTGTCTGTTGTGGGGAGGGGAAGGGGAAGGAGTTTGTAAGCCGCTCTGAGACTCTTAAGTGAGTGAAGGGCGGGGTATAAATCCAATCTCTTCTTCTTCTTCTTCTTCTTCTACATAAGGCTTGAGGGAAACTATTTCAATGTATCTGAAGAAGTGTGCATGCACACGAAAGCTTATACCCGGAATTAAACTTTGTGGGTCTTAAAGGTGCCACTGGACTCAAACGTTGTTCCAGTGGAAGGAATTGCTACTCAACGCAACAGCAACTTTCCTCTTCCATTTTGTTAGAACAGTCCAGGGAAAAGACAATTGCAGTTTAATCCCAAGTGCTGAAAACCTACATCAGAAACTGGAAGTTTTAAGCGGAAAGAGTATGGCTATGAAACTGGGTGGCATCCCTACCCACATTCGTAACTGGGAATGAGTTAGGACACCTTTAAGACCAGTGCATTCCTCTGTATAAATAGCACTTTTATCAAAATGATCCCCACTGTCAGTGAATGATCCATGTCCAAAACAGAGCCTTCCACGGCGGCAGAAAGATTTCACAGCTGAGAAGAGTTTCGAAATGAAATGGGAAAAAGAAATTTAAAAAGAAGAGAGAGAGAGAGAGAAAGGATCACAGCTGGAAAATGTGGAAAGTCTTGAAAGCCAGGAAGACGTCGCAATCTCTGTCGGAGTGAAGAGTGGAGCTGGAAAGAATGCTAGTCCCCCACCCCCACCCCAAGAAAAAAAACACCAAATGCTGCTCTCTGCATGCAAACAAGCACATAAGTGCTCAATCAGTGCCCGCAGAAGAGAAATCAAGAAATTTCATATTTCGGTGAAGACAGGAGAGCAATCCGAACTGGAAGAATCCTCGGGAAAATGAAAAAAAGGAATGAAACCCCACATCCAATCAAAAGTGGCTTGATAACATCCCATTTGACGAGCAAATTGCATGCCGTCGTGCTGGAGAATTATGCAAGTAAAATGAGGCGTCTCGGAACACACTGATTCGCGTGCGAGGACTCAAGATAATGGCCTCTTTTGTGGCAGGCGGGTGACAAATGCTGATTTGCTAATGTGTGTACACAGCCAGTCTTAAGGTTCTCCGGGATTCAGTGTTGCTTCTGGAACCCCACACCGCAGCCGTGATCAGGGATGTCTTTAATCGGCCTTGACTGATTGACTAGTCACATCAACTGCTATGGCTACTATGCCTCGGTTACTTAGGGCCAAAATAGGGGATATGGATGACACATGTTGGGTCACGGGTATGTAGGGACACCAAGCCCCCTTTGTGGGTGGGGGATCCCCCACTCCCAGACCTCATTGCCCACCACCACTTGAAGCAGCATTGGGAGAAAAATGAGAAAAACATGCAGCTTCATATAGAAGTAGAAGAGCAGAGGAGGAGGAGGGAAGGAGGAGGAGGAGGAGATTCGATTTATACCCCGCCCTTAACCCGGCATCTCAAAGCATCTTACAATCTCCTTCCCTTCCCCTCCCCACAACTGGGGAAGTAGGTGGGGCTGAGAGAGCTCTGAGAGAACAGCTCTCGGAGAACTTATGACTGACCCAAGGTCACACCAGCAGCTGCATGTGGAGGAGTGGGGAATCAAACCCGGTTCTCCAGATTACTGCACCAAATTGGCTCTCAAACTGTACTTACTATAGAGTTCCCAGCAATTCCTAGAGTTACCCTTTGTCACTATGCAGGTAGCTCTAAGAATTGTCAGCAATTCCATGGTTTTACCATAGTTTCTAGTAATTCCTAGAGCTGTCCTTGTCACCTTTGGTAAGAACTTCTGATATGCACAAGAGGCTGAATTTTTTTAGCAAAAATCTCACAAAGTGGCACACCCCACCCCAACCTGCCCACTGGTTCCCAGGCGCTGCCTGGAAACCCTATGGGTGTATGACCTGGTTTAGGCATATACTGGAGGAACTCAACTAAAAATTAATTTTGTGCTCTGTGATGTGAGGGAGAGCTGCAGGGTGGGGGTGGGGTGGACCTTCCAGTTTCCCTCCCACATTTAGAATGCAGGTTTATCATTGCATTAGTTCCAGAAGGTAGTTGTGTTAGTCTGAAATAGAACAACTAGATTTGAGTCTGCTGGCACCTGAGAAACCAACAAAATTTTCACAGGTCTTACCGATTGCCTTAATCCAATCTTAGCTAGATTTCTTGCTCAGTTACTTATGCATCTTGACTCTAATAGCCCTTCCTGAAGAAGTGTGCGTGCACATGAAAGCTTATACCCAGATTAAAACTTTGTTGCTCTTAGGCTGTTTTTACATCTGACTTTCCCGCTGGAATCATTCTAGTTCCAAAAAAACCTGCCCACACCTCTGTGCGGTGTGAAACCGTGCTGCTACTGAAATGTCCACATCTACTAATTACCCTTCTGTGGTCAAGCTAGTATTCAACCGGCTTCATTCTGCTTTAAACAATTGCTGTTGATTAGTGCACTTAGACCCCCTGGAGTGAAATTTCACACCACTGTGAAATCAGCACAGGAAAAGACAGCAGTCAAACTACTTTAGAGGGGAGGTGTAAAATGACCCTAAAGGTGCCACCAGACTCAAACCTTGTTCTAAGGTTTTCAAGGTATGAGCTTTGACTCTCCAAAGCTCATATCCCGAAAATCTGATGGGTCTCTAAGATGCTACCGGACTCGAATCTGGCTGTTTTATTGTGCTAGTGATACTGTAACACACACATTTCACTGGAAATGTTTTGTTCAATGAAACAGAAGAGTGTGCAAAATTCCGCACCCTCTTCTTTGACATCCCCCCCCCCCCCCCCGATGCTTACCATTCTGACCACAAGTATATGTAATGGTCCCTCCTTTGGGTGACCAGATGCAAAAGTGATCCAATTTCTTTTCATGATTTTGGAGCTGTGATGCTGAACTGAAGAGGTCCAGACTGACTGTAGTCTCTTAGGTGGGTAATCCCAAACAGAGCTACACCCTTCTAAGCCCATTAACTTCAGTGGATTTAAAAGGATGTAACTTGGTTTAGGATCACACTGTGGGTTTGTTTGTCTGGAAATCTTTGCATAACTCCGGAGCGGATAAAGAAACCAAAACGAAGTTTGAAGTTGGAAACATTGCTTAAGGCTTTGGTTTGCATTCAGGCGGGAGCGATAGCTGTGCAGGTTTGAGTTCCTTTTGATTCAGTATGTTTTGCCATTGTATCTGGGCCATTGTTATCCACGTCATGATGTTTTTAATGTGTATTATTAATATGCAGTGATTCAGATGTCTCATGATATATCTGGAGTAAACAACGGAAACATCTGAAGGAGACGTTTCATCTTGAAACACCAAGATCAGATGCCAGTAGTCTCTTTACATACCTTAACAAATATGTGTGTTGTTTGTGTGTATAGCTAGACAGACAGGTAGGTAGACAAGAAGAAGAAGAAGTACAGATGACAGACAGACAGACAGACAGACAGGGGTCCGTTGGGGCGGGAGTGCACTGGAGCGCAGCTCCGGGAGTGAGGAGTCCAGGGGGCGGGCACATGACCAAGCCCCGCCCCTCCTCGGCTTCCCCAAGCAGTGCAGAGGCGCAGCGCCCCGGGGAAAGCCCTGCTAGGGTCTTTATTGTTTTTAATGTTTTGTTTTAATATTGATAATTTTATCACTGTTCCTTTTATGACTGTGTGCTGCTTTTCCAGAGACTTGCTCAAGGTGGCATATCAATTTTCTAAGTATACCATTTTTTATCTGGGCACATGGCACATAAGTACTGGAGAAATTTCACCAACCCTTCAGCAGCTTCCACCCCATCAGTCTGGTGTAGTGGTCAGGAGTTGGACTCTAATCTGGGAGAACCGGGTTTGTTTCCCCACTCCTCCACATGCAGCTGCTGGTGTGACCTTGGGCCAGCCACAAGTTCTCTCAGAGCTGTTCTCTCATGAGCAGTTCTCAAAAGACCTCTCTCAGCCCCACCTACCTCACAGGGTGTCTTGTTGTGGGGAGGGGAAGGGGAAGGGATGGGTGGTGCACATATCCTGGGTATCTCAAGTCTACTTGAAACCTGGTGGTTTCAAGGGAGCAGGAAGAGAATGAGGGTGTGTTCTTTATGCTTATTTTTATTGCACAAAGTATTGGATGGGGAAGGGAAGGGAGGAAGAGCAGGTCAGTTTCACTCCCCTGTAGAGTGGAGCCTGAGGGGTGGGTGTTGCCTTCTGACACACTTCCGGCATGTTAGGGGGTGTGGCATATGCAAAAGAGTTATGGTAATGAGCTCCTGCACCTCTTTTTCTACGAAATGACCCCTGTAGATAGATGACAGACAGATGATGGATGGATGGAGGAGGAGGAGGAGGATTATTCATTAGATTTATGGATTGCCCAACCCCAAAAGTGGGCTCTGGGTGATTAACAACTTTAAAAACAGATAAAATATAGTCAACATAAAAATGAAATTGTCATGAATTACTAATAACAGTTGAACCAGATGGCAATATCCATCCCTATTTTCTGGCTACAGTGCTGTCCAGGCAGCAGACAGGGAGGGGATGTGCATCATTTGCCTCCTCTCCATTTTATCGCCACAACCACCTGGAGTTCTCAAGGCCAGCTTGGGAAATTCCTGGAGATTTGGGGGGCAGAACCTGAGGAGGGGGGAGTTTGCAGAGGGGAGGGCGTTTGGCAGGGATGTAATGCAACAGAGTCCACCCTCCAACGTTACCACTTTCTCAAGGGGAACTGATCTCTATAGTCTGGAGAACAGTTGGAATTCTAGGAGAGCTCCATGCCTCACCTGGAGGTTGGCAGCCCTGCAATGACCCTGAGAAGCAAGTTAGGCTGAGACTGGCCCAGCGAGGAACAATCCTTTTAAAAAAAAAATTTAAAATATTTTTTAGAGTAGACAAACCAAAAAAAACAAACATACATACATACAAAATTGGGGGATTCCATTTACATCATTATTTTACCTATTAAAATGCCTCATACACTGTCTATTTATATTTTACTTTCCCTACCGTGTACTTTAAGTATACCTTTTGCTTATAATTAAAAATATAGTTCGTATTTTCTTCTAGATCGGTTGTATGGCCGTATAGCTTATTTATTGTATTCTTCCAACCACTTGTAAAAACTTGACAATGTACTCTCAAAGCTTCCTTCATCTTGTCCTTCAAAATTAAAGTTAATTTATCCATCTCTGCAGTTTCAAGCATTTTGTTTATAATTCCTTCTTCTGAAGGCTCCTCACTTCATCTCCAGTATATGGCATATAATAATCTTGCAGTTTTCCCTACATGTATGATAAGATAGAAATCTTGCTTTTTACAGTTTTCTGGTAATATATTCAGTAAGAACAATTCTGGTATCAAAGGGTATAGTACTTTTTAACATTTTTTGTAACAATTCATGGATCCAAGACCAGTATTTTTTAACTCTATCACACATCCACCATAAGAACCAACATTCTTTTGAGGAAACAATCCCAAACAGATCTACTCCAAAGTATCTCCCGAAGGATAGATGCTTTCGAATTATGGTGCTGGAGAAGACTCCTGAGAGTCCCTTGGACTGCAAGGAGATCAAATCGGTCAATCCTAAAAGAAATCAACCCTGACTGTTCCCTGGAAGGTGAGGCACTGAAGCTGAAGCTCCAATACTCTGGCCACCAAATGAGAAGGGAGCACTCAATGGAGAAGACTCTGATGCTGGGAACAGGGGTCCGTTGGAGCGGGAGCGCACAGGAGCGCAGCTCCGGGAGTGAGGAGCCCAGGGGGCAGCCACATGACCAAGCCCCGGCCCCTCCTCGGCTTCCTCGAGCAGTGCAGAGGCGCAGCGCCCCGGGGAAAGCCCTGCTAGGGTCTTTATTGTTTTTAATGTTTTGTTTTAATATTGATAATTTTATCATTGTTCCTTTTATGACTGTGTGCTGCTTTTCCAGAGACTTGCTCAAGGTGGCATATCAATTTTCTAAGTATACCATTTTTTATCTGGGCACATGGCACATAAGTACTGGAGAAATTTCACCAACCCTTCAGCAGCTTCCACCCCATCAGTTTGGTGTAGTGGTCAAGAGTTCGACTCTAATCTGGGAGAACCGGGTTTGATTCCCCACTCCTCCACATGCAGCTGCTGGTGTGACCTTGGGCCAGTCACAAGTTCTCTCAGAGCTGTTCTCTCATGAGCAGTTCTCAAAAGACCTCTCTCAGCCCCACCTACCTCACAGGGTGTCTTGTTGTGGGGAGGGGAAGGGAAAGGGATGGGTGGTGCACATGTCCTGGGTATCTCAAGTCTACTTGAAACCTGGTGGTTTCAAGGGAGCAGGAAGAGAATGAGGGCGTGTTCTTTACGCTTATTTTTATTGCACAAAGTATTGGATGGGGAAGGGAACGGAGGAAGAGCAGGTCAGTTTCACTCGCCTGTGGAGGGGAGCCTGAGGGGTGGGTGTTGCCTTCTGACACACTTCCGGTATGTTAGGGGGTGTGGCATATGCAAACGAGTTATGTTAATGAGTTATGCTAATGCGCTCCTGCGCCTCTTTTTCTACGAAATGACCCCTAGCTGGGAAAGATGGAAGGTCAAAGAAGAAGGGGACGGCAAAGGATGAGATGGCTGGACAGTGTCATCGATGCAACGAACATGAAATTAAGCAAACTCCGGAGGAAGATGGAAGAAAGGAGGGCCTGGCGTGATGTGGTCCCGGGGGTCGTGACGAGTCGGACTCGACTGTGTGACTGAACAACAACAACAACATATCTCCCATGTTATTCAGTGGGAGGGGGTTTACTCCCAGGAAAGTGAATTACAGCCTTGGTCACCCAGCGAGCTTCATACGGGGACTTGGTCCTCGACCTCCCGGATTCTATTGGGTCACATTGGCTGACCTAATTGCAGTGTTTTGTAATTCATACTTTTATATGGGAGAGTGAGCTTTCTCTGGTGGCACATAGAGAGGTAGGTATGTATGCCCTGACCTCTATAGTCCAGGCTAATCTGATTCTGTCAGAAGCTATAGACAGGGTTTGCCCTGGGTAGTACTTGGATGGGAAACGACCAAGGAAGTCCAGGGCTGCTACACAGAGGCAGGCAGTGGGAACCCACTTCCAACATCTCTTGCCTTGGAAAACCTATGGGGTTGCCATAAATCAGTTGCATCTTGTTGTGTTTGTGTTTTGGATTATTGAAGCAGCAAATTGCTTGAGAGGGCTCTGGTATCCTACAGCTCCATTTCTTATTGGCTGATGAATAAAGACTCCCACTGGTCCTAAAGCCAATCTAGATATCCAATCGCTGAGCCCTGCTTGGGTCCAATAGGATTGCTTGTATATAGTTACATTGTTGAATGTTATGTGTTGGAACAGTATAAATTAAGGTGCCGCTCTCATAGAGCTGTCTTTGGAGCTGAGCGATATCACTGAATAAAAGCCGGTTGTTTGAATTCATCGCCTCCCTCTCAATACTTAAAACATCTTGACTGCACTGTTTAAGCCTTTGAGGCCTTCAGGTTACAGTCAGGATGCCAGCCTCCAGGTGGGGTCTGGAGATCCCCTAGAATTACAGCTCATCTCCAGACTACAGAGATGAGTCCCCCCAGAGAAAATTGATTCTTCGGAGGGTGGACTCTATGGCATTGGATCTTACTGAGGTCCCTGTCCTCCCCAGGCTCCATCCCCAAATCTCCAGGAATTTCCCAGCCTGGAGCTGGCAACCCTACCCCCCCATCCCCGAGGGGGCGGGGGGACTTGGCAACCCTAGGTTATAGATATGTTGAAAATGTTCCAGAAAATAGCCAAAGCACTAGAAAGACATCTCTAACGTATTTTAAATTGCATGCAGCAAATGGTTGGTTGTGTTATATGTTGTTGCCAGTTCTGAGTCTGCAGGGGGGACAGAAAACAAAACTTTAAAAGATAGATAGATGGAAATGACTAGAAAAACCCATCTCCCTTTTTAAGAGGTTCTGAGCTACGGATGGGTAATCAGGAGTTGTGCTAGCTGGAGAATTTGGCCTTCAGCGCTCAAACTCTTTAGCTGCAAAAGGGTAGGCGGGCACAGATTATGATTATTCAAAGCAATATTTATCTATTTTTTAAAAAAGAAAAACACAACTTGTAGCTCTCCACCCAGATTCCACCGAGTTCACCTGTGAAACCTGTTATTGCCCAAGCAAAGGCAGCGACGCCTGATCCCCATCAATATCCCATTTCTTTATCATCTCATTTTTCAATTTTAGCGAGGAAGGCTCCCCACAGCGTAATAGAAATTCATCTAAATCGACCTCCTTGATGAATCGGGAGCTCTCTCTTTTTTTGTGGGTTTTCCCCCCCCCCAGCCGGTTTTATGCTAATCATTTCTCTCCAACAAACAGATTTTGTTGATGGCTGTTTTCACATTGTTTGGGCATCAGCGTGAAAAGGCAGAATTCAACAAACCTGCTGTTCTTCTCAGGGTTCTTTAATCACCTCTCTGCAAGCGGTTTTGCTGGAGAGAGGTTGGGGGGCTGGGGAAAGACGAAGAAAAGAGACGGATGACGCGGCCGGCTGTTCTGAGATAACACAGTCTTTGCTCCCAGTCTGCCCCTTGCCATCCCCATTGTGGAAATCATCCGTGATCCTCTGGGTGGGGCAACAAGAGCATGGGACCCTCCCACAGGGAGGAAATCGTGGTCTCTTGAGTAACAAAGGGGGGGGCACTGTGACCATCAAGGTAGAAGACTCCGGTGATCCTGTCCCATTTGAGAATGACCCACTTCTAGGATGTGCAGCTAGGGGGAAATGGTATTTTTCAAATCTGGATACCAGGGAGCTGCAAAATTGCAGTATTCCCAGTTTAGGATCTGGGGTTTTTTGAGTGGGAGGGGGATTCTGATATTATTTGGCTCCATCATTCCCTATGGGGAATCCTTCCAGATAGATGGAGGGACTGTTTGCTTGAGGGGGTGAGAACAGAATCGTAGAGTTGGAAGGGACCTCCAGGGTCATCTAGTCCAGCCCCCTGCACAATGCAGGGAATTCACAAATATATCCCCCCACGTACCCAGTGACCCCTGTTCCATGCCCCGAAGATGACAAAAAGCCCTCCAGGACCCCTGGACAAACAGGCAGCAGGGGACATGAAAGACCTCTGCTTCAGACTTTGCAGAGCCCCTGCCACTCAGAGTAGGCAAGACTGACCTTGATGGACCAAGAGTTAAAATGGGCATAAATCTATGCAGACAGTACCAATGAAACCGAGGGACCGAACAAGTGAAAGCGGCATGCAATCCGGACGCTGCCATAAAATCCGACAACCAATCAAAGTGAAAGTGGCATGCGATGCAAAGGGGAATTTCTGTCCCATCGTGGGTTAGGAAGAACAGTGGAGCAAATGCTAGATGAGAATGGGCCCAGACTGGCTACCCAGACTGACAGTGGCTGTCCAGGGTCTCACGTAAAGGTCTTTCCCATCACCTCCTGCCTGGTCCTTTCAACTGGAGATGCCAGGGGTTGAACCTGGCGCCTTCTGCATGCAAAGCAGAGGCTCTTCCACTGAGCCACAGCCCCTCCATACAGAAATGGAACTAGGCTCCCTGGTTGCCTGTGAAGCCCCAGGGAGCACACAATGCGCAGGGAAGAACCGAGAAGGCGCTTAAATGTTCTCCTCTATCATTTTCCAACCATACCCCCCTGCAGTGTTCCTTTCCCCCCCCCCCCCACTCTTTATTCCCAGATGCAAATTTACTGAGTCAAATGACAGAAGGCGGAAAGGAGGGCAGGGAGACAAGGGGAGAAGAAGCAAGGAAAGGGGCTTTGAGGCAGAGAGGCGTAACTCAAGGTTCCCCAGCCCTCTCTTTCACTGAGTGTGCAGATTGCCCCTATTATAACGAAGGCACTCATAATGTACTCCCAGCGCGAGTTCCTCATCGCTTCACGCCTCTCAGTGGTCGCTCAGGATTCCGCTCATGTCACTGAGCCTTCCTGGTTAATTAGACTCCAATAAGAACACCCCAGCTCATTGGCTTGGTTTTTTTTCCCCTTCCCGGTACCCTAGCCGCTATTTATTTTAAATAATAATAATAATAACCCAGCCGAACTCAGTTTGCCTTTGCGCCGAAAGATCGCGGCTGATAAATTATGAATGCAGACACTATACATTATTTAATGCTGTGTGATCTGCGGTACACAGAGGTGGTTTGTCTCCGGCGCCGGGGCGTGATCAGGCCATTGAAACCATCTCGGGAACGTCTTCCCTTTGGTTTTCAGCAGCTGTCTGGCGCGCGGAAGTTCAGCAGCGAAAGCGTTTCTCGGCTCTGTCTCCAGCCTGAGAACGGTCGCCCCCCCCAGGGCTATTTTGGGGCAGGAACGCAGAGAAACGGAGTTCCAGCTGGCTTCTGAGTTGGCCACGCCTACAGCTTCCCCCCCCTCCTCAGGTTCCCCACGTGCCTCGCAAGCTGTGGGGTGCCTGGGGAAGCCCAGCCGATCTAGGGAGGGAAGGCAGTTTAAACTCCTCCTGGGAGGGAGCTGCGTCCTCGAGGTGTGGCCTAATAGGCTCATGAGTTTCTGGTGTTGGGTGTGGCCTATTATGCTAAGGAGTTCCTGCTGGGCTTTTTCTACCAAAAAAGCCCTGGTTGTCCCTTTTGGAATCTAGCCTCTTTGGTTCCTGTTCAGATGTCCAGGAAGGGTTGTTGTTTCAACCATCAAGTCGCAGCTGACGTATGGTGACCCCATAGGATTCTCAAGGCAAAAGACATTCAAAGGTGGTTTGTCATTGCCTACCTCGGCATCATGCCCCTGGTATTCCTCGGTGGTTTGTGGAAGCTCATTCGCTGTTCCATATTTCATAATCTCATCTCTGCTACTCAGCTCAATTTGTGTAGTCCATTCTGTGTGGCTCAGTGGTAGAGCACCTGCTTGGCATTGCAGAAGGCCCCAGGTTCGATCCCTGGTATCTCCAGTTTAAAGGACCGGGCAGTAGATGATGCAAAGAAGATTAGCCAGGGCAGACCCTGCTTACCTTCCAAGATCTGATAAGACTGGGCTAGCCTGGGCTATCTAGGTCAGGGGGGAAACTTAACCCAAACAAATGAAATCAAGTACCTAGAGCAGGGGTGGCCAACCTGTGGCTCAGGAGCCACATGCGGCTCTTTCACATATATTGTGCGGCTCCTGGCAGGGCGGCTGGGGAAGCAAAGGGGAGGCATGCTTTTTCTCTCTTTCTCCCTTCCTTCCTTCCCTCCTCCCTCCCATCTATTTGCTTTCCTAGTTTCTCTCTCTCTCTTTCTTTCCACTTCTTTAATTCTTTCTTTCCATCTCTCTCAATATCATTAGCAAACAAGTAATATCATTATCAATAACTGGTTTTCCTCGTTTGTTTTTATTTTTGGCCGTCCCATTTAACGTTAATAAAAAGCAAATTTGCATATTTTTAAAAATAAAAACGTGTGTGTGATATTTGTTCCTGTCTTGCGGCTCTCAGACATCTGACGTTTATTCTATGTGGCTCTTACGTTAAGCAAGGTTGGCCACCCCTGACCTAGAGGTTAGTTACATGCAAACAAAAGGGCCAGTGACTAAAAACCAAGGCTTTTTTTGTAGAAAAAGCCCAGCAGGAACTTGTTAGCATAATAGGCCAAACCCAGCAGCAGAAACTCATTAGCGTATTAGGCCACACCCCCATGTTACCAGAAGAGTGGTCATCCAGCCACACCCACCTTTTGCTTCTTATTCTGTTGTCCTTGTTTGTTGTCAAAACCCAGGGCTTTTTTTGTAGCAGGAATTAATTTGCATGTTAGGACACACACCCCTAATGTAGCCAACCCTAATGAGTTTCTGCTGTTGGGTGTGGCCTATTATGCTAATGAGTTCCTGCTGGGTGTGGCCAACTCAGGAGCCAGCCGGAACGCCGTTCCTGTGCGTTCCTGCCCAAAAATAGCCCTGCTAAAAACTATATGTCACCAGGAGAGTGTTGCGCTCTTCAGATAGTAACCTACTGGTGATCCCCAGCCCCAAAGACATCCAGCCGTCCTCAGCCAGGGACAGGGCCTTTTCGGTCCTGGCCCCAACCTGGTGGAACTCTCGGCCAAGTACCATCAGGGCCCTGTGGGACCTTATGGAATTCCGCAAGGCCTGCAAGGCTGAGATGTTTCACCAGGCCTTTGGTTGAGGACCGTGGTGGTTTTTCATCTTGACTGGTACCCTCTTCTGCTCTCTGCCTTTGCCTTACCCCTGACCACGAAGTGACTGGCAATGTGAAATGGGAATGATCTGTTCACCATCTGTTTTAAAATGTGTTGTTTGATTTTAATTGTTTTATCTAGTGAATGTTTTCATTTAGATTGTACATTGCTAACACTCAGATAATAGTTGTTGTTGTTGTTGTTAAAATATCATCAAAAATAGAAGAGGAGGAGGAGGAGGAGGAGGAAGAGGAGACTGGATTTATACCCCACCCTTTCCCTTCCCCTCTCCACAACAGACACCCTGTGAGGTAGGTGGGGTTGAGAGAACTCTTTTGAGAACTGCTTTTGAGAGAACAGCTCTGAGACAACTTATGACTGACCCAAAGTCACACCAGCAGCTGCATGCGGAGGAGTGGGGAATCAAAAAAACCCTTCCTCCTCCTCCTCCTCCTATCTGAACTGAGACCAACAATAGTTATGAGATTGTGTGTGTGTGTGTTTTAAAATGTGCATCCTGGAGGGAAGTATAAACAAACCATATAAATGGTGGTTAATTAGGGAAGTCAGCAATATATCATGAATGGACTAAATGGGGTATTTATTAGCTTAGCCTAGTAAACATGCAGAAAAACCACAGCTTGAAAAAACAACAACAACAGAGGGCTGGGTATTTTTAGCTAGAATCCATATATCCCTTTACTCGATTACTTTGCAAATAACACAAAGGTTTGCACCCCTCGGAGTAAAAAAATGGCAGCATTTCAATGTCTGACTTTTATTTCAGAGGAACTTTTGAGAATAAGTTAGAGCTGCCAGCTCCTGGTTTGGAAATTCCTGGAGGTTTGGGGGTAGAGCTTGGGGGCGGGGAGCAGGGTTTCGGGGCAGGGAGAGACCTCAGCAGAATATAATGCCATAGAGTCCACCTTTCAAATCAGCCATTTTCTCAAACTGATAACTGATTTCATTCCTGAAGATCTCCAAGCCCCCCCCCCCCCCCGAAGGTTGGGAACTCTAGGATAGATGGAAGTCTTCTGCCTTGTTGGAGCAGAGTTCAAGACCCAGAGGTGCCTGATCAGGTTCTTCTTCAGAAACTGCAATTATGGGCTTTGTAAGTGTCCTGCATGGGAGACCTCCTTGGAACCCACATTGAGAAGTTCTGAACTCCTTGGAAGAAGAGTCAAGTATCTGCGGAAAAGAAATAAAACATGTCTCTTTCTGGAAACCAAGTCCTGTGAGGAAAAGTTGAAGGAGCTGAGTATTTTTAGTCTGGAGAGGAGACGACTGAGAGGCGATATGAGAACCATCTTCAAATACTTGAAGGGCTGTCCTAAAGAGGATGGGGTGGAGTTCTTTTCTGTTTCCCCAAAAGGTCAGACCAGAATCAATGGGTTGAAATTAAAACAGAAGAGTTTTCGGTTAAATATTTGGAAGAACTTCCTGACAGAGCGGTTCCTCAGTGGAACAGGCGTCCTTGGGAGGTGGTGAGCTCTCTTTTTTGGAGGTTTTCAAATAGAGGCTAGATGGCCATCTGAAAGCAATGCTGACTCTGTGAACTTATGTAGATCATGAGAGGGAAAGCAGAAAAAGTTGCATCAGTGCTTAGTTTTTGTGGCCCTTCCTTGCTCACCCAGGGAAACACCGATTGCCACTTTGGGGTCAGGAAGCAGCTGTTCTCCAAGCCAGTTTGGCTGGGGATCCTGGAAGTTTTTTGTCATCTTCTGGGCCTGGAACAGGGGTCGCTAGGGGTGTGGGGGGAGGTAGTTGTGAATTTCCTGCAATGTGCAGGGGGTTGGACTAGTTGACCCTGGAGGGCTCTACCAATTCTATGATTCTATGACCTACCTGGAACGCCTACCCATCTGCCACACAAGCCGTACTTACAGCAGAGAATTCTGACATGCATTACAAGTTTCTGTGGTACAGCTGAGAGGTCACTGTACCATGCAGAGCAGAGACATGGCTGGGATTGAGAACTGGGTATTTGATGGTTCGGTTCGAAAAACCCGCACCCTTACGAACCAAATGCAAGCATTCATTGAAATGTAGGCCCAATTGTAGGCCTCCACCCCACCTCTGTCAGGCAGGCAACCCACTTTCCATTCCCCACAGCCCAGCTGAAGAAAGGGTAGGGTCAGGGGTCAGTTGGAGCAGGAGTGCACAGGAGCGCAGCTCCGGGAGTGAGGAGCCCAGGGGGCGGGCACATGACCAAGCCCTGCCCCCTCCTCAGCTCCCCCGAGCAGTGCAGAGGCGCAGCGCCCTGGGGAAAGCCCTACTAGGGTCTTTATTGTTTTTAATGTTTTGTTTTAATATTGATAATTTTATCATTGTTTCTTTTATGACTGTGTGCTGCTTTTCCAGAGACTTGCTCAAGGTGGCATATCAATTTTCTAAGTATACCATTTTTTATCTGGGCACATGGCACATAAGTACTGGAGAAATTTCACCAACCCTTCAGCAGCTTCCACCCCATCAGACTGGTGTAGTGGTCAGGAGTTGGACTCTAATCTGGGAGAACTGGGTTTGATTCCCCACTCCTCCACATGCAGCTGCTGGTGTGACCTTGGGCCAGTCACAAGTTCTCTCAGAGCTGTTCTCTCATGAGCAGTTCTCAAAAGACCTCTCTCAGCCCCACCTGCCTCACAGGGTGTCTTGTTGTGGGGAAGGGAAGGGAAAGGGATGGGTGGTGCACATGTCCTGGGTATCTCAAGTCTACTTGAAACCTGGTGGTTTCAAGGGAGCAGGAAGAGAATGAGGGTGTGTTCTCTGCGCTTATTTTTATTGCCCAAAGTATTGGATGGGGAAGGGAATGGAGGAAGAGCAGGTCAGTTTCACTCACCTGTGGAGTGGAGCCTGAGGGGTGGGTGTTGCCTTCTGACACACTTCCGGCATGTTAGGGGGTGTGGCATATGCAAATGAGTTATGCAAATGAGCTATGCTAATGAGCTCCTGCACCTCTTTTTCTACGAAATGACCCCTGGAAATTTCGATGGCGTTGCCATAAGTCAGCTGTGACTCGACAGCACTTTCCACCACTTTCCACCTTACTCTAATTCTGTGTAAGTAGGTTTTCCCTTGCAACTGCACCTTTGGTTGGGGGACTGTTTCCAGTCTTGTGCCATCCTTGTGTCTCACGGTTTTGGGGAAGGGTCACCAACCGACAAGGGGCCACAGTGGCTCAGAGGTTAAGACACTGGACTGCAGACTGAAAAGCCTGTAGCTCGGAAGTTCGAGACCCGAGTGCCACATGATGGAGTGAGCTCCCATCTCTGGCCCCAGCTCCTGCCAACCGAGCAGTTTGAAAGCAAGAAACTGCAAGCAGATAAATAGGTACTGCTTCGGTGGGAAGGCTAGGTAACAGCATCCTGTGCGCCTCGGTGTTTAGTCATGCCAGCCACATGATCTCGGAAAAGTCTTCTGACAGTGCTGGCTCTACGGCTTGGGAACGGAGATGAGCACCGCCCGCTAGAGTCAGATTCAACTGGTTTTAGAGCAAGGGAAACCTTTACCTTTACCTTTGCTCCAACCTACAGGTGGGGCTGGAGATCTCCTAGAATTACAACACATCTCTAGACTATAGGGAGCAGGTCTCCTGAAGAAAATGACTGCTCTGGAGAGTAGATTCTATGGCATTATGCCCCAAGAAGATCCCTCCACTCCCGAAACCCCACTCTCTCTGGGCTCTACCACACAGAACTCCAGGAACTTCCCAACTCAAAGTTGGCAACTCTGTTTGTTTGTTTATTTATTTATTTATTATTTATTAATTTCTATTTATATCCCGCCTTGCCAGCGAGCTGGCTCTAGGCGGCTAACAACAATAAGTCATAAACATACAAAGTTAAAACATACATAAAATTAATTACATTAATTACATTAAAATTACATTAAAATACATTACATTAATTACATTAAAATACAGCTAAGCAATCAAATCACAGATGGCAACAGATACTAAACCAACATCAGATACCAGCAGCCTACTTTTTTTCCTACAGGGGGCTCCCACCACAGATGTTCTAGAGGCGGCTCACCACTCCGCCTACTAAGGGCCATTCCTTCCGGTGGCGGCCCCAAAACCCTGGCGGAAGAGCTCCGCTTTGCAGGCGCTGTGGAACTGCAAGAGGTCCCGCAGGGCCCTGATGTTCTCCGGAAGCTCATTCCACCAGTAGGGAGCCGCCACCGAGAAGGCCCTGTTCCTGGTGGTTGTCAACCTGGCCTCCCTCAGGCCCGGAAGGGTCAGGCGATGTTGAGTGCCTGACCGCAGCGCTCTCTGGGGTGTATACGGGGAAAGGCGGTCCCTTAGGTAGGCATTGTGGTTAGCCCTTGAACCCTCTCGCTGGCATCACATGCTTGGAACACTTCTCCCTGAGAGTGGAGCTGAGATGTTCACGATTCTTGACTCTCTGCTGGGCATCCCAAATACCTTAACACAATTTAAAAAGAAGCAATTGTATGTGCTGTATTCTTTTGAAACCACAAATCATAGTCCGTGTTCAAAAGCACAGCAGAAAGCCTAATCACTGGTGGCGTTATTGATTCTAGCTGAAAACTATCCAGCGATCTCCTTTTACTATCCAACCTATTGTTGTCTGGACAATTGATTTAAGGCCAATCTAGATACACGGCTGAAGCAGTTCGTCCCAGCAAAGATAAAAGGGAAATGACAGCCATGAAAGGTCCTGATTCAGTTTGGGGGCCAACACCGTAGAGAGGGTAGGATCAACTCTTCCTCCCTCTGCACAGTTTTGCCAGTGGAATAGAGGCTTCCTCACAACACTTTTATCAGCCCTAAGCAGGGGAGGGGGACTGGCAAAGAGGGGAAGCCTGTCTTTTTTTCTCTAATAGAAGTGTGCACAGGGTGTGTGTTTGTGAAGATCTGTGAAGATCCAGTCAGTGAAGATCTGTTTATGGATCTCTTAGTATCACAATGGTTTTTGGCACTTAATTAGGTTGGCCAGGCCGAGACTTGTAGCCGGTGGGAGGGTCGGAGGCGGAGGCATGGGGAGACAGCGTTGCGAGCATGACAAGATCAGTTCTGAGGAAAACCCGGATGTGATGGTGGGTAGCTCTAGGAATTGCCAGAAACTCTGTGGTAAAACCACAGAGCTTCCTGCAAGTCCTAGAGCTACTTATTTATTTATTTATTTATTTCTTATAATTTATATCCCGCCCTCCCCACCGAGGTGGGCTCAGAGCGGCTCACAACATAAAAATAATACACTCAGTTAAAAATAGTTACAATAGTTACATATTCTATCGCAAAATCGGCGGCATTACAGATTTTTCATCCGGGTGGATCAAGCCAGCACTCACATATGATCCTTGTGTGCGTACGCACAGGCTGGCCGATGGCATTATCAGGGCCAGGGCTGAGATGTTCACCTTAGGCGGCCCCTACTTAAAAGCCTGGTGGAAAAGCTCCGTTTTGCAGGCCCTGCGGAATTGCATCAAATCCCGCAAGGCCCTGATGTTCTCCGGGAGCTCATTCCACCAGTACGGGGTCGCCACTGAAAAGGCCCTGGCCCGTGTTGTTGCCAGCCGCGCCTCCTTCGGCCCTGGCAGGACCAGTTGGTTTTGGGATCCAGATCGTAGTGCTCGCTGGGGAACATATGGAGAGAGGCGGTCCTTCAGGTAAGTAGGTCCCAGGCCATTCCTGTCACTGGCAGGTTTTCTTCGGAAGTGACATCATGATGCGGGTGACATAGCCATTTTTTTTTCATTTTCCCACCACCCCTGTTTGGAGCAGTGGCGAGCAATGGGTGCTTGGACCAGGTGGTCCCCTTGTCCCACTGGGGGCTTGGCAGCCCTAAACGTACTTGCATATCACGTCCCCCATTCAAAAGAATGGCAACAGCATATGTTAGTGAGGATCTGCACACAACATTGGTGTCCTTGTGCAATGGTTTGCAGAACGAGATGTCTTAAAGAACACCAACAACCAGTTTGGTGTAGTGGTTAAGTGCGCGGACTCTAATCTGGGAGAGCCAGGTTTGATTCCCCTCTTCTCCACTTGCACCTGCTGGATGACCTTGGGCAAGCCATAGCTCTGTACCAGCTGTTCTCTCAAGGACAGTTGCCTCAGAGCTCTCTCAGCCCCACCTACCTCACAGAGTGTCTGTTGTGGGGAGGGGAAGGGAAAGGAGTTTGTAAGCCGCTCTGAGACTCCCTTGGGTAGTGAAGGGCAGGGTATAACTCCAATCTCTTCTTCTTCTTCAAATCCACAATCTTACTTGCAAGACACCAGGTGTACTTAAACATGGCTGCTTGGGAAGCTGAAAATCACAAATATCCCAAGTCTCCACTGGAAAAGCCAGGATGTTCCGCCGTTGTTGGTTCGCTGGGTAGAACTCCCTCTGTCTGGGTGGCAGAAGCTCCCGGCTTCATCAGAACAGCCCGTGCCGCTTCCATCTTTGCTCGAGCAACGTCCCGTGCACATCCCTACTTAGGTGTTTTTTTTTTTAATTTATTGCTCCGCCAGCCAGAGGGATGAGGCCGTAAAATATGAAATGTGTGTTTCCCTGTAATGCTGTTATTCTCAGAGCCATTTGTTCATTAACTGTAAATGCCTGCGAAAAAAACAGATGCCCGCGAAAGGGCTGCTCGGAAGAACAGGCTGGGGCCTCCGTTTGGATATTCAAAAGACTTTGCGGGGCACTTTGTCAAAGTTATTACTCAATCTGATTGCATGTGCCAAGCGGGGAAGTGTATGCATGCTAATGAGGAGGGATCCATCTATCCGTCATTCCAATGGGATTCTCAATCACCCCTTGAGCAGGCAGACTGTGTCCCTGGAACCCTGTCTCCCCTATTCATCAGCTACCTGCATTACCATGTGACAAAGGGAAAAAAACTTGCTTTTCTCCCGGCGAGGGGCTTTCAATTGGATTTTTTAAACTGCAGTCCTCTCTCACATACCTATGAGGTTCCCTGTGGGCAGGGGCCGTGGCTCAGTGGCAGAACATCTGAGTGGCACGCAGAAGGTCCCAGATTCAATCCCCGGCACCCTCTAGCTCAAAGGAGGACTTCTAGTGCCCTGGCCCCACTGCTGGACCTCCTGAGGGCACCTGGTATTTTTGGCCACTGTGTGACAGAGTGTTGGACTGGATGGGCCTGAGCCAACATTGGCTTCTCTTGTAGAAGAGAAATAAGAAGAAGAAGAAGAAGAGATTAGGTTTATATCCCGCCCTTTACTTCCTTGGAGTCTCAGAGTGGCTTACAATCTTCGTTCCCTTCCCCTCCCCACAACAGACACCCTGTGAGGTAGGTGGGGCTGAGAGAGCTCTGACAGAAACTCCCTTTTTCAAGAACAGCTGTGCCAGAACTATGGCTTGCCCAAGGTCACCCAGCCAGGTGCAAGTGGAGGAGTGGGGAATCAAACCCGGTTCTCCCAGATTAGAGTCCGCGCACTTAACCACTACACCACACTGGCTCTCTTGTGTTTTTATGTTCTTATCAGGCAGTAGGTGATGTGAAAGACTTCTACCCAAGACCCTGGAGAGCTGCTGCCTGTCTGCGTAGACAATGCTGACCTCGATGGACCCAGGGACTGATTCAGTGTAAGGCAGCCTGGTGCGTATGTGGAATCATGGAGCTGGAAGGGATCTCCAGGGTCATCTAGCCCAACCCCCTGCACAAGGCAGGAAATTCACAACGACCTCCCCCCACTGAATCAGAACATCAGTCCCTCAAGGCCAATATTGCCTATTCAGACTGATTATTTATTTATTATTTATTTATTTATTTCATTTATATCCCGCCTTGCCAGTTTTTTCGAACCGGCTCAAGGCGGCTAACAACATAGAACACCATCAAGGTTTACAATATAAAACAGTTAAAACAACACTATATTAGAAGTACACAAGATGGCGACTTCAGAGCACTCAGGTAGACAAAGGCAGCAGGGGTGCAACCAGCAGGACCAGGGCGATGGTATAATCAGCTCTCTCCCCGGCGGCGGCTCCTATTTGAAAGCCTGGTGGAAGAGCTCTGTCTTACAGGCCCTGCGGAACTGCAATAGATCCCACAGGGCCCTGATGTCATCCGGGAGCTCGTTCCACCAGTAAGGAGCCGCCACTGAGAAAGCCCTGGCCCTGGTACAAGTCAACCGAGCCTCTTTTGGACCGGGGCAAGTCAGGCGATTTTGGGTGCCAGACCTCAGAAGCCTCTGGGGCCTATATGGGGACTTCACAACCACCACCCCACACACACACACCCAGTGAACCCTGCTCCATGCCCAGAAGATGACAAAAAACCCTCCAGAATCCCTGGCCAAATTAACCTGGAGAAAGATTGCTTCCTGACCCCAAAGTGGAGATCAGCATTTCCCTGGGTGCGTAAGGAAGGCCCCTCTGCAACTTCTGGGGAGGGTCTGTGAATGAGTAGTAGAGTGTCTGCTTGGCATGCTGAAGTTCCCAAGGCCATTGGCCTGATCCAACATTGGCTTCTCTTACGTTCTTATTCCAGTGAGGAAATCTGGAAAAGGAATGACTAAACTGAAGTTCTGTAAGCAGTCGTCTCACGTGCATTGTTTAATTCGTCCATCTCTTGTGGTGTCTCTGCAGTGCTAGTATTTGTTCTTGCTGGGGTAGATTCCCCACTGGGCTCTTTTATAAAAAATTTTTAAAAAGACACACACATATACAAAGATATATCTGACTTTATTTTTCTCCAAAGAGCTCACTTACCAAGAAGCAAAATGAGAAAAGAACTCTAGGCAACCTTTGTTTTAAAGCAACTCAAAGGGGGGAACGATGTGCAGAGGAATGTCTGATGTATGTGGGATATATAGTTTATGTCTTAACAAAAGAATAAAAACAAAGGTACGAGTTAATCAATATGCACTCAATAGATCTCGCACAGTAACTGTCTGAACTGCTGGCTCCACTGGTTGTCTGGTTTCCCGTCAGCTGCAGCAGCTCAACCTTCAAAATAAAGACAGATTTGAGAGAAAGAAAGAAACTCTGGAAGTCACATAGCTCGGTGCTGAAACATACATTTCCATGAAGGTTCTATCCCTGGTTCCTTCAATTTGATGGTCTGCTAACAAGGATGTCATGGAC
The DNA here is from genome assembly GCA_029233225.1 of Lepidodactylus listeri. NCBI lineage: Eukaryota > Metazoa > Chordata > Lepidosauria > Squamata > Gekkonidae > Lepidodactylus > Lepidodactylus listeri. The sequence continues at coordinate 8,614,891 of JARCFY010000009.1, read as the reverse complement.
CTCTTTTGGAGACCTCCAACCGCTTGTCAAATTTCAGGAAAATGTTCCAACCCTTTTATCATTTTAGTTGCCCTTTTCTGCACTTTTTCCAATGCTATAATATCTTTTTTGAGGTGTGGCAACCAGAACTGTACACAGTACTCCAAATGAGGTCACACCATCAATTTATACAGGGGCATTATGATACTGGCTGATTTGTTTTCAGTTCCCTTCCTAATAATCCCCAGCATAGCATTGGCCTTTTTTCATTGCAGTCGCACACTGTCTTGACATTTTCATTGAGTTATTTACTACGACTCCAAGATCTCTCTCTTGGTCAGTCTCCACCAGTTCGGAACCCATCAACCTGTATTTATAGTTAGGATTTTTGACTCTTGGGGAGACCAGCTGAAAACTGAGGCCAGGACAAAATCATATACATCTGCACTCCAGAGAATGTCGCCACGTGGTCTCCCCATGATAGGATCTGAACTGGGGGGATTCTGACCAGGAGAGAGATCTCGGAGTCGTGGCTGGTAACTCACTGAAAATGTTGAGACAGTGTGCGATGGCAATCAAAAAGGCCAACGCTCTGCTGGGGGTTATTAGGAAGGGGACTGAAAACAAATCAGCCAGTATCGTAATGCCCCTGTATAAATCGATGGTGCCCCTGTATAAATCAGTTCCTCATTTGGAATACTGTGTACCATTCTGGTCACCACACCTCAAATAAAGATACTATAGCATTAGAAAATGTTTAGAAAAGGGCCACTGAAATGATTAAGGGGATGGAAGACTTTTTTTAGGAAGAGAGGTTAAAGAAGATAGGGTTCTTTCGCGCGGAAAAAATGAGGACTGAGGGGTGACTGGTAGAGGTTTACAAAATTATACTGCTCTGAAGAAGAAGAAGAGAAAGAAGAAGAGATTGGATTTATACCCCGCCCTCCACTCCCCAAGGGAGTCTCAGAGCGGCTTACAAACTCCTTTCCCTTCCCCTCCCCACAACAGACACCCTGTGAGGGAGGTGGGGCTGAGAGAGCTCTTTCCCAAGCTGTCCTTGAGGGAACAGCTGGTACAGATCTAAGGCTTGCCCAAGGTCATCCAGCCAGGTGCAAGTGGAGGAGTGGGGAATCAAACCCGGTTCTCCCAGATTAGAGTCCGCGCACTTAACCACTACACCAAACTGAAGGGCATTGTACCATGCTGAGGCCCCTCCCCTCCCCAACTGAACTCTCAGTCTACAAAGATGAGTTCCACTGGAGAAAATGGCTGCTTTGGAGGGTGAATTCTATGGTGTTATACCTTGCTAAGGTCCCTCCCCTTCCCAAACCCTGCCTCCTTCCTGGTGCCTATACATGTACCAAGTTTAAAGAACCGTGGCATTGCAGAGATACTCTGGGACCGATTTCCCATGAGGCGCTGCTCCGGCATCGTTCTTCCCTTTGCCCCAATTGCATGCTTGGATTTCCCACTATTTGCCCTGCACCACATTTTGACCCGCGGCTTCGCTCAATTTCCCCTGTGGATTCAGTGATCCTCAAAAAACAGGATCACTGAAGCCGTGGGGGAAACCAAGTGACGCCGCGGGTCAAAATGCGGCATGGGGCAAATAGTGGGAAATTCAAGCATGCAATCAGGGCAAAGGGACAAACAACACCAGAGAAGCGCCTTGCGGGAAATCAGTCACAGTGATTGTTTGGCAGCTTCCGTACTGAGAACTTGACGTTCCCCAAGTCCTCAATCTCACCAAGTTAACATGAGGCTTTTGGGTCTGAATAATCAAATAACAACCCAGTATTAATGATCAGCCAATGATTATGTTTTAATGCATGTTACTAGATTTACCCCCCCCCCCAAAAAAAAAACCCAGTCTCTTGAATAGCTAAATAATCAGGTTGTTGCCTGCTCCTCTGAAAAGGCTGGGTTATACATCTAAAAATAAAGGAAGATAATTTCCATACCGCAGGTGCGATGCTCCCACTCTGGAAGTATTAATTGATTGCCTTATAATCATGTAGTAAAGCGTGAAACGATACATCTAATCGGTGATTTACTTTGAAACAAAGTATTAATTGCTCTAGTGCCGCTAATTACACAGCCCTGCCATTTCAGCTTCATAAACAAGGAGAGGTAATCAGATCATCGCGATCAGGTGAAAAGAAGACGATGGCATTCAGAAACCAAAGCCTATTAATGAGATGGAAAGGGCAGGAGCATAGAATAGGAGCCTGGGCACAGATGAAGCTCGGTTGGTGGTGGAAAGTGCCATCAAATTCAGAAAACAAGAGAAGCCAATGTTGGATCAAGCCAATGGCCCGTGCAGTCCAGCACTCTGTGTCACACAGTGGCCAAAAACATTAGGTGCCATCAGGAGGTCCAGCAGTGGGGCCGGGACACTAGAAGCCCCTCCCACTGTTGCCCCCATCAAGCACCAAGAATACAGAGCATCACTAGCCCCAGACTGAGAGTTCCTATCTATACCTTGTGGCTAAAAGCCACTGATGGACCTCTGCTCCATATAAGAACGTAAGAGAAGCCAATGTTGGATCAGGCCAATGACCCATCCAGTCCAACACTCTGTCACACAGTGGTCAAAAACACCAGGTGCCCTCAGGAAGTTCAGCAGTGCGGCCAGGACACTAGAAGACCTCCCACTGCTGCCCCTCCCCCCCCACCAAGCACCAAGAATACAGAGCATCACTTACCCCAGACCGAGAGTTCCTATCTATACTTTGTGGCTAATAGCAACTGATGGACCTCTGCTCTGTATGTTTATCCAATTCCCTCTTGAAGCCGTCCATGCTTGTAGCCGCCACCACCTCCTGTGGCAGCGGATTCCATGGCCGGGGACAGACTGGCAATCTGAAGCGGGGCAGGCACGCTTCGCAAACGGAGGAAAGGAGCCCGTTCAGACATGCGCATCTGCCCGTCGGCTCCGTTGCGTACTTACCCGTCTCCCAGCCGCTTTCCTTCCGCTTTACCCGGACACCAGTTTTTCCCGGTGTTCAGGGGCCTTCCTCCGCATGCCTCCCGCTTCCAAACAGTGTGAACTGGAAGAAGCGGGAGGCATCCGGAGGAAGTGTGAACGCACCGGCAAAAAGTTTTGCGCATTTGCGCATATGCACATTTGCGCATATGCGCATATGCGCATATCTAATATGCGCATATGCGCATATGCGAAAAACATCAAAGGAAAACAAAAAAAAGTGCAGCGGCCCGCGCAAGCCGCGCGGGCTGGCTACGCGCCAGTGTGAACCCTCCGTGGGCAGTCTGAACGCTCCGTATCGCCGCTGATCCGCATTGCTCTGGCCAGTGTGAATGGCCAGCTCCGTGAGTTTTTTCCCCCGCTCCAGTTCCCTCCGCTTTGCCTCCGCTTCAGATTGCCAGTCTGTCTTCGGCCCACGTGTGAATTTCATTGCAGCCGACTTATGGCGACCCTCTCAAGGGGTGTTCAAGGCAAGAGATGAACAGAGGTCTGTTGCCTGACCGAGCAGTGTTCTGCTTTCAAATAAAGTGGGGGCGTGCTATCGGCTTTCCGTCAGGGGTGCAGCAGTCAGAACTAGCAGCCTGGCGACAGACGAAGCTGAGCAGTGGCGGTTTGCCATCGCCTTCCTCTGTGTACCAACCCCTCACTTCCTTGGGAGTCTCCCATCCGAGTGCTAACCAGGGCCGACCCTGCTTAGCTTGTGAGATCTGAGGAGATCAGGCTAGCCTGGGCCATCCAGGTCAGGGCAGAGAGGAGCAGAGGTGGTTGGCCATTGCCTGCCTCTGCACAGCAGCCCATCTTCTTCTTTGGTGGTCTCCCATCCAAGTACTAACTAGGGCTGACGCTGCTTAGTTTCTGAGACTTGTTGAGACTGGGCCATCCAGGTCAAGGGAAGAGACAGCTTCAAGAGGGAATTAGATAAACATCTGGAGCAGAGGTCCATCAGTGGCTCTTAGCCACAAGATATAGATAGGAACTCTCAGTCTGGGGCAAGTGATGCTCTGTATTCTTGGTGCTTGGGGGGGGGGGACAGTGGGAGGGCTTCTAGTGTCCTGGCCCCACTGCTGGACCTCCTGAGGGCACCTGGTGTTTTTGGCCACTGTGTGACAGAGTGTTGGACTGGATCAGGGGTGGCCAACCTTGCTTAACGTAAGAGCCACATAGAATAAACATAAGAGCCACATAGAGATGTCTGAGAGCCGCAAGACAGGAACAAATATCACACACACATTTTTATTTTTTAAAATATGCAAATTTGCTTTTTATTAACGTTAAATGGGACTGCCAAAAATAAAAACAAACGAGGAAAACCGGTTATTGATAATGATATTACTTGTTTGCTAATGATATTGAGAGAGAGAGAGAAAAAGAGAGAGATGGAAAGAAAGAATTAAAGAAGTGGAAAGAAAGAGAGAGAGAGAAACTAGGAAAGCAAATAGATGGGAGGGGGGAGGGAGGAGGGAAGGAAGGAAGGGAGAAAAAGCATGCCTCCCCTTTGCTTCCCCAGCCACCCTGCCAGGAGCCGCACAATATGTGTGAAAGAGCCGCATGTGGCTCCCGAGCCACAGGTTGGCCACCCCTGGACTGGATGGTCCATTGGCCTGATCCAACATTGGCTTCTCTTATGTTCTTAAATGGAGCAGAGGTCCATCAATGGCTATTAGCCACAAGGTATAGATAGGAACTCTCGGTCTGGGGCAAGTGATGCTCTGTATTCTTGGTGCTGGGGGGGGGGCAACAGTGGGAGGGCTTCTAGTGTCCTGGCCCCACTGGTGGACCTCCTGAGGGCACCTGTTGTTTCTGGCCACTGTGTGACAGAGTGTCAGACTGGATGGGCCATTGGTCTGATCCAACATTGGCTTCTCTTATGTTCTTATGTTCTAGGTGGTCTGCCATTGCCTGACTCTGCATAGCAACCGTGGACTTCCTTGGTGGTCTCCCAGCCAGGCTAGCCATGACCTTTTATCTATCTATCGGCCCTCCCCTTCGGTGGATCAGATCTGAGTAGAATCTGGAACCAAGCTGTGATAGGTGTTTAGTTATATAGGAACTGTACTGTATTTTAACTGGTTTTTTTTAATGATTTGTATATTGTATTTGATGGAACCCGCTGTGCGGAGAGAGCGGGATACGAATCCAATCACTAAATAAATAAATAAATAATATTAACTTGCCTAGCCCCAAGCGAAGACACTCTTCCGTATATGGCCAGGGTCTGACATACCTGAAGGACCGCCTTTCCCCATACGTACTCCAGAGAGCACTTTGGTTGGGGTTGCAAAATCGATTGACCTTCTGGTCCTGAGGATGCCAGGTTTGTAACTACCAAGGCCAGAGCCTTTTCAGTGGCGGCTCCATAGTGGTGGAATGAGCTCCCTGAAGAGATCAGGGCCCTGAGGGACCTTTTTCAGTTCTGCAGGACCTGCGAGGCGGAGCTCTTCCACCAGGCTTTTAACTAGGAGGCACCTCCACTACCTCCACCAACGAACTCACGACCCAGAGGGCCGGTTTGAGTCACAGTGTGACCTCTGAAGAACATCGAATACGCTAACTGACGTAGCTAATACACCATCTTGTGGCACTAGTATGCCATCCTATGTAATTAGGGAAATACCGACAGCACTTTGTTATTAGTATCATGGCAACCGAATTGTTTTAGATAATTTTATAGGTTTTTAACTGTTATTTATGTATTATGTACAAGGTATGAATGAATGCAAACCGCCATGAATCTGTTCTGCAGGGAGGGCGGGGTATAAATGGAACAATAAACAAACAAACAAACAAATAAATAAATATTGTAATCAATTGGGCTCGACAAAATGTGTCTTTCTAAAATATTATTATATTACAACAGCAGCATATAAAGCGTAGTCAGCCCTTTCCCCTATAGGTCTCCCCTCCTCCTCCTCCTCCTCCTCCTCTCTTGCTTTTCATTGAAAGATCCAAGCCATCTCTTCACCGATTGTAGCCTTGATTCTCAGCACTGCAGCATCCTCAAATTCTCCATGGTACAGACTTGCTTTTCAATTTGCAAAGAGAATTCAAAACAGATTCGAAACTCCCCAAACAGTCCACAAAGCTGAAAAGACTATCACATGCCAAATATCCAGAAAATGGCAAGCCTATCTGTCCCAATGCTCTAAAGTCAGAAGAAGAGGAGGAGGAGGAGATTGGATTAATACCCCACCCTTCACTACCCAAAGGAGTCTCAGAATGGCCTACGATCTCCTTTCCCTTCCCGTCCCCTCAACAGACACCCTGTGACATAGGTGTCAACTACGCGGGGGCTCGGGGGTGTGGGCCGATCCTGAAATTTTCCAGGGGGGGCTGAGCCCCCCAGTCGAAACAGAGCACACACCCACCGCCATGCCTCCCTGCCCCCCAGACCCCCGGCCGCCACCTGCCACTAGAGCTTCAAGAAGCCGCTGCTGCAAGAGCCTAGGCACACCCCCCTGCCCAGCTCCCCCGCACCTACTCTTCCCTCTCCGGGGGCAATCTGGGTGACTGCCCAGTGTGATGATGTCACCCAGAAGTGACATCATCATGCTGGGCACGTTGCCGGGGTGACACTCTAGCAATCGCCCTGGAAACTCTATGGCACCATAGAGTTTCAGGGTGACTGCTAGAGCGTCGCCCCGGCAATGTGCCCAGCGTGATGACATCACTTATGGGTGATGTCATCACACTGGGCAGTCACCCAGATTGCCCCCAGAGAGAACAAGAGGGAGGGAGGAGTGGGTGGGGGAGAGGTGCAGGGGAGCCAGGCGGGGGGCTCTTGCGGCAGCATCATCCCAGTGCGCACGAGGAACTCCTGTTTCCCTCCCCCTCCCTCCCCCCTCTGGCCCAGCCCCACCCCACCCCCCGGGAAATTGGGAAGTCTACGCCTTTGCCCTGTGAGGTAGGTGGGGCTGAAAGAGCTCTTTCGAGGACTGCCCTTGAGAGAACAGCTCTGAGTGAACTTGTGACTGGCCCAAGGTCACACCAGCAGCTGCATGTGGAGGAGTGGGGAATCAAACCCAGTTCTCCCAGATTAGATTCCATGCTCCTGACCACAAGCCAAGCTGACACTAGGCATATTGTCATACATAAAGGGGGACCGGGCACAGATTTCTCACCTACGCCCAATCAACGGGTCATGAGGAAGGGGTTTCCACGCAAAGGGAGCCTGTGTGCAAGAGCTTCCTCCCTCTGGTCAGGAACGACTGAGAAAAGCAGCACTGTTCTTTGTCACGGAGAGGGAGTCGATGCCCATGCCCTTCCTACAAACATCAAGTCTATGCATACAAACTAGTGATGGTGCATAGCTTTGGCGTGGTGGCAGAAGTCTTTTGCTGGCTTCCCTGCCCTTCACTTGGCGTCTCAGAGCAGCTTACAATCTCCTTTCCCTTCCCCTCCCCACAACAGACACCCTGTGAGGTTGGTGGGGCTGAGAGAGCTCTTTCGAGAACTGCTGTTGAGAGAACAGCTCTGAGGAAACTTGTGACTGACCCAAGGACACCCAGCTGACTGCATGTGGAGAAGTGGGGAATCAAACCCAGTTCTCCCAGATTAGAGTCCACACTCCTACCCACTACACCGAACTGGCTCTCATGCTCAAAGAACCTGCACAGACAAAACCCACACCTAACTGAATGCAGGATCCCTGTGAGGGTGGGGAGGCACTCCCACTGGTGCCACCACAGCTAAGGCCCTGCTTCCCCACCCCTTCCCCCCCACCCTGCCTCCCCTTGCCTCTTTCTTTCTACCCCATTTCTTCCCCTCTCCCCTCCTCCCCACTGTCTTCTTCACTATGAGTCTTAACCCTATAAGCCTCTATGTTCGCACCATCGTCATTTGACTCTCATCTGTTGTATTTCTCCCCCCCCATTTCGTGTCTGCGATGTTAATTTTATTTTTCACAGCATTTGCATATAAATGGTGTATAAATTGCTTATACTGTATTCATGATGTAAAAGCAGGTTTTTTAAGAGAAGAAAATGAATTGGGAACTTTTGCAGTAAAAACCGAAGAAATGAAAAGGCTCACAAACATTCAAAATGAAAAGGGGCATCATCCGGACATCCTTCATCTGCACAAACTGTGAATCGTGTGGTATTACGATTACCATTCCAGATTCCTGGTCAGGGATTAGAGGACCGTTTGCTCAAATCAAACAAAACCCTCCCTGCACATAGAAAGCTAGCTGTCAAGGGAAAGGGTTTTTAATTAATCTCCTAGTTGGTGTGCTGTGGATTTGATCCAGGGCTGAATATTCAGACACTAAATCCCCACACACACACACACACACCCCTACCCCTCCATGCTAGCAACGCCCAGAAGTGTCTACTGTTTATGCTGGAAGTTCTTTAAGACACATTGGGGAAAAAGTAATGACACATGAAATTGAAATAGATAAAAATAAGGCCAACATAATGTGTAGTTGCACTTTTGTTGTTGTTGTTGTTGTTGTGTGGTGGAGAACGCACCATAAAGACCAACCATTTCCCGGGCAATAAGCTTTCCTGAGTCAAATCTCGCTTGGTCGTATCCAGTGTTCCCTCTAACCTGAGTTAGTGTGAGCCGGCTCACAGCTTTTTAGCCTCCGGCTCACACGTTTTTGTCTTTGCTCAGGAAGGATGGTTCCAAAGCAAACTGATTTATACAGTGGTCAACTCGCTCACTCACAACTTTATTGCCAGTAGTTCACAGACAGAATTTTTTGCTCACAAGACTCCACAGCTTAGAGGGAGCATTGGTCACATATGTGCCTAAGTTTCAGTGGGACATGGGGACTAAAGGGTTGAGCCAAAGTAGGGCTGCCAAGACCCAGGTGAGGGGCAGGGGATCCCCCACCTCAAGGTCCTGTTTCCCGCCACTGCTGTAAGTGGCCAAAGGGAGAAAAAAGAAAAAAACAAGGCCTCATGTACTTACATGAAGTTCTGACCGTAGAGTTACTAGTGATTCCTAGAGCTACCTGGAAGTGAAAAGGAAGCTCTGGGAATAATTGGAAACTCAATGGTAAGAACTTCTGGTTTTACCATAGCGTTTCTGGTGATTCATAAGAACATAAGAACATAAGGAGAACCCTGCTAGATCAGCCCAATGGTCCATCTAGTCCACCATCCTGTCTCACACAGTGGCCGGCCAGTTCCTCTGGAGGGCCAACAACAGAGCATAGAGGCCGAGGCCTTCATAACAACATCAAAAGAGCACTGCTGGATCAGACCAATGGTCCATCTAGTCTAGCATCCTGTCTCACACACTGGCCAAACACTAGACAGTCAACAACAGGGCATGGAGGCCAAGGCCTTCCCCTGATGTTGCCTGCTGGCTCTAAGATTCAGATGTTGACTGTCTCTTAATGTGGAGGTTCTCCTCAGTCACCGTGTTCAGTAGCCATTGATGGATTTCTCCTCCATGAATCTATCTGATCCCTCTTTAACACTGTTTATTCCTGAGGCCATCACTACACCCTCAGGCAGCCAATGCCACATTTTAATCCTAGAGCGAGCCTAGGACTAAAGATCTGGGTAGCTCTAGGAATTGCCAGGAACTCAATGGTGAGAACTTCCTATATGTAAATGAAGCCTGATTTTTTTTTTCTGGGATGCTGCTCCCTCCCCACACTACCCTCCCACTGGTTGTCATACATGGCCTGGCAACACTAAACCAAAGGTTTCTCAGCAAAGTTAGCTTTCAAGGTGGGATCTGATGGCAGTAAGAAAAGTAACATTGCACAAGGTTGGAACTGTGAGCGAAAGACTGGACCTTGGATTCATCATTGATAAACTCATCCCTGCACCAGTGTTAATGAATGTTAGAAGTGGAGGACTTGGCGCTGTCTCCTGTCTCAGACTTGAGAAGATGGCACCAAAGAGTCTAGGCAGACAGAGATGTCAGGACACACAGAGCATCCTTTCCTTCCTGCTATCCGATCCTTTCCTTTGAAGCAGAAGGCTACTCTTAGGGGCAATTCCCTCTGCTTCAGCTCTCAAACTCTCTTCTCTCTCGCATGCACACAAAGGCTGAGGACAGACTGGCAAAATGAAGCGCAAGGGAAGCAGGGCAAAAAGACCCGGGCCGGGTTGTCGCGGGGCTTTCCGTTTGCACTGCATAGACTGATGTGGGACCATCCCAGGGCGGAGGCGGAATGGAGCGTTCACACTGTGGGGTGGCCCCTGGTGGTGGCGCCACGGTGGCACGTGGCTTTGGTCCATTTTGCCAACCTGCACATAGGCACATGGGCACAGCAGTCGGATCAGCAGGTTCACATTACCGGCACCGCTTGATGTGCGGCTTATTTGCGTCCACATTGCCAGGAAGCAGGATGAACGCGCACACAGACGGCTTGACACCGGTTTCCCAGGTACCTTTCTGAAGCGCAATGGAAGCGCTTCAGGACCGGATGAGTGCGGCACGGCAACACCGGGCAGCTGTCTGAATGGGCTCTTTTAATCCACTTGAAAAGCGGACCTATATTGGGACCAAACTGCCAGTCTGTCCTCAGCCAAAGAAAGTGCACAATCTCCATCTTGCAGCATGGAGGCCGGACACGCGCCCAGCATCCAACATCTAGCTAGTTAGAGTAGGCAATCGATTTCTATCTCTTACCTGCACTCTCCAGCATGTATTTCCTGTAATAAAAGTTGCTTATTAGCTTTAGAACTGACTGCTGACTCCGTATACCTTGATAAGTCTGCTGCCACCCCTAGCCCCAAGCTCTGCTACGTTAAAGCCTTTGAGCACCCTGCTGTTTTTCCGTGGTTCCCTGGGAGTACCAAGTCCAGAGAATCCAACAATGAACATAGTCAGCCAAAGGTTCTGTGCTACTGTGTCCCCAGCATGGATAAGTAGTATATAGGAACGGGTGATGGTTGTTGTTTTTTTTTAATGTGGGGGAAGGAATCAGACCCGCAGTCTCCCCCCTGCGGTCTGAAATTATACACACACACACACATACACATACACACACACACACGGCAAGAGCTGAATTGTGGGGAGGAGAGAGAGATTTCAGCTCCCCTGTTTTTAGCCATTCGGCAAAAGTGGTATTTAAGAAAGCGGGATGGGGGGGCCGGCTTTAAAATCACGGGCCTACTTTTCAGCCAAAGCACATCTGTCTTGGTGCGGCCTTGCTGATGGAGGGCAGAGCTATGTGAGCGGCCCATTGCAAGATCGATCGGGTTACAGCCACAGCATAAGTGACTGGAGAGACAAATGCCAGAATGTTTTTTAAAAAGAAAACTGGGGGGGGGGGCACCATGGCGTCTGGGTCTAAACTGGGCTCATCTTTGATTTGATTTATTTAATTTCCATCCCGCCCTCCCAACCAAGGCCAGCTCAGGGCGGCTTACAGAACAAGGTTAAAAAGCCAACAATACATATAAAAACATATATTAATACAGTGTTAAAACCAAAGCACAATAATAAAGGGCTGGCGTTAAGTTCTTCCCTTTTCACGTCCGTTCCACTGGGCTGCTTCAGTTATTTTAGGGGTTTGGCTCGGGCAGTGATGAAAGGGACCCGCGGATTAGGACTCTTTCCACCACAGGATTTCAATTGTTGTTGATGATGGTACTGAAAATCATGGTGGCGGCCCCAAAGGCCTGTAAAAAGTCTTGCAGGGCCCTGATCTCTTCGGGGAGCTCATTCCGCCAGAGGGGGGCCGCCACCAAAAAAGCCCTGGTCCTAGTTGTCACCAGCCGGGCCTCCTTAATACGCGGGAGGGCCAGACGGTTCTGGGTCCCTGATCACAGCACTCTCTGGGGTACATACGGGGAAAGGCGGTCCCGCAGGCAGGTAGGTCCCTGGCCGTAAAGGCTTTAAATGTAAGAACCAGCACCTTGAAGCAAATCTGATACAATATACACAGCCAGTGCAATGTCTTTAGCACAGGCTGGATGTGCTCCTGAATAGAGAGCCCCATCAGCAGCATGGCTGCGGCATCTTCACACACATGTACCCTTTTTAACCCCCTCTACAAATTGCCCTGCCCTTTCCTTTGCACTAGGGGAGTGCTTGGCAGTGAGGGGACTTATATTGTTTACTTGTTTACTTCATTTATACCCCTCCTTTCTCCCTACTCAGGGCCCAAAGCAGCTCACATCATTCTTCTGCTCTCCATTACAGCCTCAAGACAACCCTGTGAAGGGTTGACAACATCCAGGTGCCGGCTGGGGGTCTCCTGGTATTACAGCCAGTCCCCAGATGACAAAGATCAGTTCCCCTGGAGATAAATGGCTGCTCTGGAGGGTGGACTCTGCGGCATTGTACACGAGGGAGGTCCCCTCTCCTCAAACCCTGCCTTCCCCAGGTTCCAACCCCTCAGATCTCCAGGTATTTCCCAATCCAGAGCTGACAACCCTAAGCATGTGAGGTAGGGTTGCCAGCATGAGGCTGGCATCTGGAGGGAGACTCACCACTGGGGGAGAACCTCGCCAGCAATGTAATGACATCACCAGCAATGCCCTAACGTGACTTCCTGTGCAACTGGAAGTGATGTCATCACATCACTGGTGACAGTCTAGCATCCAGCTGAAACAGTATGGTTTACCACAGAGTTTTGACCGAATGCTAGAGTGTCACTGACATGCAGATATCACTTCTGGTGTGACTGGCGTACTTCCAGAGTGACATCAGCACACTCGGCATCTTCCCTGCATGTCCCTCTCATTTTTCTCTCATCGCTCATCTGAATGGCGGCAGAAAGGGCTCGCTGGGGGTGGTGGGAGATTTCACCCCCTAGCAGGTATGTGGCAAGCCTTTGATGGAAGTTAGGCTGAAAGTGTGTGACGACACAAGGTCACCCAGTAAGCTTTCATGGGATATTCAGGATTCGAAGCTGGGTCTCCAAGGTTCTAATCCAACACTAGAACCACTACACCACAATCGCAAGGATTATGTCCCTTTTACGGCCCCAATTCTAATCTTTCTTGGGCAAAGATTTCCTGCAGTGGGCAGAGGGGATTGGAGTTTTAATTGCCCCAGCTGGAGTCTTCTTGGACTGCATTTCCCATCCTTCCCAACAGGAAATGGTGGCCCCTTTGGCCAGGGAGGATTTGAACCATAATTTCAAGAGACCACCCTTCTGGCAATTATCCACCCCACTATGGTTGCAATCACGCACACAATTAGTCCTGACATAGGTGCGAATGCCGGGCGGATTAAAGGAGCATGATCAGACAACAACATCTGGGAAGTGCCCTGCATCTGTCGGCAACCTATTTTGCTCCACTGCACAAGCGGATTTAAAAGACACCTTGGAATGTCCAGTAGCAAATGGGTTGCTATGGGCTACAGACAGACGTTCCCACGTCCGATCACTCCAGTGCATTCTCATGGTGTCAGGATGGTCTGATCAGGCCATCCCAACTCCGTGCCATTGTTTTTTTCCCCTTCTCTGTATGCACATCATCGCACACTCCATAGGGAGCCCACAGGGCTGAGGTGCGAATCACCGATCCCTTGTCGAAACGCATCGGAGACAAACAGCAAAAAAAAGCCCGACTCACCCACGGTTGTGTCTGATCACACAGTGGCGGGCTGCACCCACACCATCAAAAGACTATGTGATCGCACGACTGCAGGTCAGCTTCTGCCGGAGGAAATAGCCTCTCTTCCCCCGCTTTATCTCATGTGTGTAACTGCAACCAACAATATTCAAAGGTAAAATCTGTTGGCTGGGAATGGGGGTTAGGGCGTCAAGAGGAGGGATGTGTACCAGCTGTGTATTTTCTGAGCAATATTTGTTGATTCGCTAAGGGCATTTATAATCTGCCCTTTAGTCCTATAATGGACCTACAGAGGCAGGAATCCCTATCAAGGGTGTGCAAGTTCTGTGTCGGCTTTTTGAGCACTTGCAACAAGTATGCTCGGGAAAACAGCCCAGGGAAGGGGGAAGATTGACAGACAAAAGAAAGTAATTGCTCACACAATGCATAATTAATTTGCAGAATCAGTTGCCAAAAGATTTGCTGACAGTTACCAGTTACGGTGAATTTAAAAGGAGGCAAGGCAAAGTCATGGGTAGAGGCTATCAGTGTTCACAGATCAAGCCTTGGTTTAACCTCCCCCCCCCCCCCAAAAAAAAAAAAAACCCTGCTACATTTCACTACATCTTACAAATTATTGGAGAAGTGGCACCATCACTCTTCGGGTCATAATCATGTTGTTAAAGTAACCTACTTGTTAAGCGTGGAATTGCATTCAGTTCCTCTCCTCTTTGCACCCGTGCAGTATAATGCATCGTTCGTTTGACCAACACTGGATACATTGAATTGCCTTCATTTTGATCTGGCACAGTCAGTGGCATCTACTCAAGTTCTGAAAGCAAGAATCGGTCACAACTTTAACTAGGTTCATGGGCAGACACAGGAGGTACATAGAGACATCAAAGAAGTAAGTCTCAACTCAAAAATCTCAGATTCCCCCCCCCCCTTTTTAACTATGTGCCGCTTTGAGCCTGCTCGTGGGCAAGGAGGGATAAAAACTGAAATAAATGAATAAATAAATAATACAATCAGAAGATTGTGAGCTGCTCTGAGACCCCTTCGGGTAGTGAAAAGCAGGGTATACATCCAATCTCCTTGTCCTCCACCTCCTTCCTTCCTCTTCCTCTTGTTCTACCTCCTCCTCCTCCTCCTTCCTTCCTCTTCCTCTTGTTCTCCAGAACTACAGCTTGCCCAAGGTCATCCAGCAGGTGCAAGTGGAGGAGTGGGGAATCAAACCCGGTTCTCCCAGATTAGAGTCCGCGCACTTAGCCACTACGCCAAACTGGCTCTGCCACTGAGCCACAGCCCCTCCCTGTCTATCTGATCCTCCGTGATCATTTGGAAGGTCAGAAATGGGAAATTAAGGCTTAGTTAAATATATATGCCAGTGTATCAGCTAATGCTGCCATCTCCTGCCTGGGAAGTGGGATGTGTGAACTCATTACGTCAGTACTGTGGAATGTAGTGTTATATTTCTCATGGCATGCTTATCGCCCTTTGAGTTACTCCGACCTTGAGAGACTGCTAGTGCCGGCCCATGTATCTCTTCTGTCTGACTCTTCCCCTTCCTGCTCTTTCCCTGGGAACTGTAAACCAGTATTTTGGGTGCCTTTTCTCTGACATGATGATTGGTTACCATGCATTAACAACCCCCTTTTTGATTTCTGTATAATTGTCCCAACCAAGGCAGTGCTCGCCATTACTAACACAAGAAGTGCAGATGACCATAGCAGACCTTTTTCAATAAAGCATTCCTGTTTAAGGACACTTGTTGGTGACTGACTCTGTAGGACTCTCACATAATACAGTGATTATCGGGTGACGGAACAAGATATCGATTTTTAACCGGTGTGACGAAATTTTGCATTTTATGCCCGAACCCGTCCCTACATTTACGCTGATGCTCATAAACATGGATGGTTCTCAGAAGTAAGTGCTTGTCAAGTGATCGCATGGAAGATGTTCGGCTTCCCACACAGATGATCAAGCACCTGCCCAATTACTCCCACGACACTACAAGAAATAATTTCGCAAAAGAGCCTCACTTTTTTATCATTTATCATAAATTGCAAATGATTCATGGGGTTTGTGAGTTCACGCATTCTTCAGCCTGTCAATACTTTGAGAACACAAAGGTTTGTTTCCCTGAAACTTCTAGAACTGCAGGTCCTTCTGGGAAGGACAGAGTCTCGTTTTCATGTTACTTCATGGGAGAAATGGAAGAACTCAATCAATAAAGTCTAAAATGTTGCCAGAATTGATTCAAATCGATTATTTTAACTTTAGACCCCTTACACATACAGTCCAGAAGAAGTAGAGAAGATTGGATTTATACTCAGAGTGGCTTACGATCTCCTTCCCTTCCTCTCCCCACAACAGATACGCTGTGAGGTAGGTGGGGCTGAAAGAGCTCTTTCGAGAACTGCTTGTGAGAGAACATCTCTGAGAGAACTTGTGACTGACTCAAGGTCACCTAGCAGCTGCATGTGGAGGAGTGGGGACTCAAACCCAGTTCTCCAGATTAGAGTCTGTCACTCTTAACCACTACACCAAACTGGCTTTCTATCACCAGACAAACTTACTCTTCATATAGAGCGAGACAATAATAAATCCTCTTGGTCTTGGAGATATCAAGATGTCCATTGGTGCAAAGAAACACAAGAACTTTAAAAGTCCTCCACTATGTGGATGCCAGGTCTCTTAGACAAAAAGAAGACCTTCCCACCCTCACAGCTGTTGCCCACCACTGCCCAATGGAGTGGCAGGAGGAAATTCCCCAGTGAAATGGAGGGGCATATTGGTGTCCCCAGCATGACAACACCACTTCTCATGTGATGCGGATGTTAGTGCATCTCAGTGGTCGACTCTCTAACGTTTTCCCCAAAATTTATGGTTAAACCATAGAGGGTGGGGCAAATGCTAGAGCGTCATCCCCAGCACAATGATATCACTTCTGGGTCACACCAGAATTGACATCACTGCACTGGGGAAGAAATCTCTAGGAATGCCCAATAACTGGGAAAATGTGGTTTGGTTTGTGGTTTATGGTATGCTCCATTCACAAACCATGGACCGTCACAGATTTTTAAGGGCCAAACTGGTCCAATTTGTGATGCCCATGATGCAGCAGAATTCATATCCTGCACGCTAGAGACACCAACCTTGCAGGAGACCTCTGGCTGACCCTCTTCTATGCGCCCTCCATGTTTGGTGAAGACTGGATGTCGGGGGTCTGAGTTAAAGCCCTCCAAAGAAGGTGCCCCCAGGAAAATGCTTTAGGGGAAATGACCACAAATTTTGCCTTGTTCGTGGTTTGTGACCCAAAGTTCATGAAGATGATAACATCGCAAACTTCCATGAACTTTTAAAGCAGTTCATAGCAATTCATGGTGGTTCATGGACAGAGCAGAAGGAAGGGATTTAAAGGGACTGGGAGTCCCTTTGAACCCCTGCTTTCCCACAGAAGCCACAAAAACAGCTGAATGGCGGGAGCTCCGCCCTGCCGCTCAGCTGTTTTTCGGGATTTCTTGTGCGGTCCCTTTGAAAGGGACCTCACAAGAAAGTGGAACAACTGAGTGTCGGGGAGTGCCTCCCTGCCACTCAAATAGTTTTCGGGCTTTTTGCAAGCCCCATTTAAAGGGCCTGCAGTCCCTTTCAATGGAGTTGTGGGGCCACAAACCACAAACCGATTTGGTTCGCAAACAAACCTGGTTTGGTCCGGTTTGTGGTTCAGTTTGTGGTTTGGGTTGCTTAGGGTAATAGGGTTGCTTAGTCTAATCCTAGTCATGTTTACTCAGAAATAAGTCAAATTGAACTTCAGTGGATTACACATGCATGGGGCTGCACCTCTAACTTTTCAAGTGTCACGGTTGGACATAATTTTGGATATTTGGGACCGCACTTCTAAATAAATAAAATAAAATAAAAGGGAGCTGATATTCCTGATAAGGACTAGCTCCTCTCAGTAATTTAATTCTTCTTGTTGAGCAAGAAGAAGCAGTTAATTCTGAGCAATTGCTCCTTGTATTTATTCAGATAAATCAGGGATTAATGTAGTCGTATCTCACCCAGCGCTCAACTTCTGGCAAAGGAATTCATTTCCAGGCCGTGCGGCTTCCAAGGCATAAAAAAGAGGCAACCCAGACAGACTCGGGAACATTATTAAAGTTATGAGTACCACACACCATTACCTTTAATGGACGGATTAATAACAATTATTGCAGCTTCCTCATAATAGTTTTGGGAAGCCGCATGTGCACTAGTGGAGGAAAAGTTAAATGTTTGGTTTCTCACCCAAGCTGTTGGTTATAAAAGAAATGTGCCCTTCCTGTGCCAGTTTGGTGTAGTGGTTGAGTGCGCGGACACTAATCTGGGAGAACCGGGTTTGATTCCCCACTCCTCCACTTTCACCTGCTGGATGACCTTGGGCAAACCATAGCTCTGGCACAGCTGTTCTTGAAAAAGAGCAGCTTCTGTCAGAGCTCTCTCAGCCCCACCTACCTCACAGGGTGTCTGTTGTGGGGAGGGGAAGGGAAAAGAGTTTGTAAGCCGCTCTGAGACTCCCTTGGGTAGTGAAGGGCAGGGTATAAATCCGATCTCTTCTTCTTCTCTTCTAGTGCATAAATTAGTTTGCTCTGGTGCCATCCTTCCTAAGCTAAGACAAAAATGTGTGAGCCGGAGGCTAAAAAACTGGGAGCTAGCTCACATTAACTCAGCTTAGAGGAAACACTGGGGGGACCCTGTTTCTTTAACATCTATGGCTCTCAGAATGGTTTTGCTGTTTCGAGACTATTCGATATACGTGAGCACCACAACATTGTGAAAGGCAACGTGGCTGCTAAACCACCATTTTGCCTTTCCAATCCCAGCGTGTTTGAAAAGCAGGCTCCAGGACATCCCTCTTGGAAATAATTTTATTCTTATTGTGCAACTATTTTATTTAATATTGGCAGTGAGAAAAAATACGTAACGCACTCCAATTACGGTTAGTGGGGGAAATCAAGTCAACGACTGCTTGACTAAATATTCATTTATGAATTAATCTGTCACTTGACATTTCGAGATCGAGCTATTTGCGCATCCCTCAAAGGGTTGTTATTGTGAGCCTCCTGAATGCATTTGTCTTTGTCTGAGGCTTCCCATATTATAAATCACATCCAATTTATTTCCTGCAACCTTGGGCAAGCCATAGTTCTCTCAGAGCTGTTCTCTCAAGGGCAGTTCTCGAAAGAGCTCTCTCAGCCCCACCTACCTCACAGGGTGTCTGTTGTGGGGAGGGGAAAGGAAAGGAAACTGTGAGCCACTCTTGAGACTCCGAGTGAAGGGTGAGGTATAAATCCAATCTCTTCTTCTCTTCTTCTTCTTGTGTCAGTGAGAGATACATTTTACTTGGGGCCCCAGTGGGTAAAATTTTGGCGGGCCTTAAAGGTTGCAGTTCCACAGGGCCTGTAAAACCGAGCTGTTCTGCCAGGCCTTTGGTAGAGGTGGTGGATCTCAAATTACATTGGCCTCCCCCACTTCAAGTGCTCCATGGCACTATTTACATCATTCTAGTCTCCTTATTAGTTGGGGGAATTAGCTTTAAGGAGACAGAGTGGGAAGCCTAGCAATTCCTTCGAAAGTAGTGTTTCCTTTTGTCTATCCTGAACCTACTGCCTACCAGCTTCACTGAATGCCCTCAAGTTCTAGTCTTTTGGGAGAAGAAGAAGAGGAGGAGGAGGAGGAGGAGACTGGATTTATACCCCGCCCTTCACTACCCAAAGGAGTCTCAGAGTGGCTCCACAGTTCAAGTGGTTCCTCAGCGGAACTGGCTTCCTCAGGAGGTAGTGGGCTCTCGTTCTTGGGAGGTTTTCAAACAGAGGCTAGATGGCCATCTGACAGCAGTGCTGATTCTGTGAACTTAGGCAGTTCATGAGCGGGAGGGCAGGAAGTAGGGCTGCCAAGTCCAACTTGGGAAATATCTGGGGACTTTGGGGGTGGAGCCAGGAGAAAGGAAGTGACATCATTTTGTGAAGTCACATCCTGTGATGTTGCTTCCACATGCTTCCACATGAACTCATGAAGTTTCCTAATACTGAATCAGGCCATTGGTCCATCAAGGTCAGTAGTGACTACTCAGACTGGTAGTGGCTCTCCAGGGTCTCAGGCTGAGATCTTTAATATCATCTATTACCTGATCCTTTTTTAGCTGAAGAGGCTGATACCTCCTGCATGTCAAGCAGATGCTCTATCACTGAGCAACAGCCCTACTGAATCCTTCCTCATCTCGGCAGAATATGATTTTCATATCATAAGAACAGGAGAGAAGCCACAGTGGATCGGCCCATCCAGTACAGCCCATCCAGTACAACACTCTGTGTCACAACAGTGGCCAAAAATACCAGGTGCCCTCAGGAGGTCCAGCAGCGGGGCCAGAACTCCAGAAGCCCTCCCACTGTTGCCCCCCCAAGCACCAAGAATGCAGAGCATCACTGCCCCAGACAAAGGGTTCCATTTAGACCTTGTGGCTATAATAGCCACTGACAGACCTCTGCTGGATGGGGACAGAGAGAGAGAGACAGACAGACAGACAGACAGAAAAAAGAAAGAAGGAGAGAGAGAGAAGGAAAAGAGCTGGCACAGGCACTTACTTCCATTTAGACCTTGTGGCTAATAATAGCCACTGATAGACCTCTGCTGGATGGGGACAGAGAGAGAGAGAGACAGAAAAAAGAAAGAAAGGGGAAGGGGGAGAGAGAGAGAAGGAAAAGAGCTGGCAGATGGACTTACCCCAGGCCCAGCAGCAGCAACCTTTCAATCTTACCCCAGCCGCATGCAAAAGCAGGCCCTTCAGTAAGAGCTTAGTCCCTCTTAAAGGGGAAATGTCTGGTGAGGCTTTTCACTGCAGGCTCTTCAGACATTTCCCTTTAAGAGGCCTGGAAGGGAGAGGGCCCGGCAGGCTCCGACGTTCCCCTCCTGTTGGCAGCCATTGCCTCCCCCCGGTGGCCAGTTTTGAAAAAGCGGGGGGGAAGCATGAAAAATCGGTGTTTCCCCCGCCCTACCGGGGGACTTGGCAGCCCTAGCAGGAAGGATTGCCTCAGTGCTTAGTTTTTGTGGCCCTTTTTTATGTGCCCGGGGTAAGGAAGCAATCCTGGAGGGGTTTTTGACATCTTCTGGGCGTGGAACAGCAGTCACTGGGTGTGTGGAGGAGGAGGTATTTGTGAATTTCCTGCATTGTGCAGGGGGTTGGACTAGATGACTCTGGAGCTCTCTTCCAACTCTATGATTCTATGTGCAAAATTCTTGTGGGAGAAAAATCCATAGCTATTTATTTCATTAAATGCAGACAGAAAATTTCATATGATGTCTAGATATCCCACAGTTGATTGACCGTTTTGCCCCATTAATAATCTCTACCATGATCATGAAGTCTTCATAAAATCCCAGCATTATATTCAGAAGTCATAAATCAGAACCATAAATCTCCAGAAAGCAATATTTTCTTCACTTCTGATCATACATATATTTCAAAACTGATGGAACTATAATTTAATCACAAAACGCAAACTAACGTCAGGTTGAACCTTTCAGGCCTTGGAGCCAAACGTACTGACAGAGAGTTTCCAAACTACACAGATCTATTGGTCCTAATCCAAGCACCCTTGCACTCTCTAAGGGGTGTCAACATAGGCCTGTGTAAGTAGCTGGCATTGAGCAGTTCAGCTCATGGGTGGGAAGAAAGGGTTTCCATTTGCCCACTTAGGGTAGGAGACCTCCAGGTAATTGTGGCCCTTGCCCACTGATGCTCACCTTATTGAGGAGGCGAACAACCTAGGGAGAAAAGTTAAAAGGAAATTACAAGGCTAGCTCTAGGAATTGTGAGATGGCAATCTAACCATAAAGTTTCTGGTAATTCCTAGAACTACTCTTTATCACTTCTGAGTAGCTCTAGGAATCACCAGGAACTCTATGATAATAACTGCCTGTAAGTGGATGAAGCTTTATTTATGGTATTCCAGGCAGGTTTGAACAGATAAAGTGGTACTGTGTGAAGCTTATCTGTTATTTTTATTTATTTAGTTTGGACCTAGTCTTTCTCCCCAATGGGGACCCAAAGTGTTTTACACCATTCTCCTCTCCTCCCTTTAATTCTCACAACCACCTTGTGAAATAGGTTCACCTGAGAAAGTATGACTAGCCAGCTTCCATGGCAGGAATGGGGATTTGAACCAGGTCTCCCAGATTCTAGTTCAATAGTCTTAACCACTACACCACACTGAGTCTCATAGGCTGAGGACAAACTGGCAAATTGAAGTGCAAGGGAAGTGGGACAAAAAGACCCAGGCCGAGTTGTTGTGGGGCTTTCCATTCGCACTGCGTAGACTGATGCGGGACCATACCGGGGAGGAGGCAAAACAGAGCATTCAATCTGTGGGGTGGCCCTTGGCGGCACTGCTGCGTGGCTTTGGTCTGTTTTGCTGAGGTACACATATGCGCATGGGCGCATGAACGCATGGGCACAGCAGTCAGATTAGCAAGTTCACATTACCTGTGCCACTTGATGTGCGGCTTATTTGAGTTCACACTGCCAGGACGCGGGATGAATGCGCACCCAGACGGCCTGACACCAGTTTCACCAGGTACCTGTTTAACACAGGATGAAAGCGCTTCAGGACCGGGTGAGTACGGCACGGCAACACTGGGCAGCTGTGGCTATATGAACGGGCTCTCTTCATCTGTTTGAAAACCGGACCTATACCGGGCCAAAATGCCAGTCTGTCCTCAGCCATAGTGTTGTACAAATAGATTTCCAAGCCAAGAAAATGAAGCCACATTGAGGAGAAAATTTCTTTGGTTATTTAATTGCAATTAAACAACTGAAAACAGTTAGGCCAAACCAGCCTATCCAAAACTGACTGCTTTCTGAGCACAACAAGGAAGTACATGAAATTTTACACCCAAAGTGACATTGGCAAAAAGATAACATCCAGAAATCATAATGGGTCACAAAATGACAGAGTATCATCTGAGTAGTCAGGCATTCATTGGTCAGTTACAGGAAAAGGCGTGCCTACATGATATCTTAAATGTTTATTTAACCTAACCTTAATAATAACACCCAAGGAGTCTTCCTACTCAAACAAAAGGTGGAACTGGCTGAGAGCCAGTTTGGTGTAGTAGTTAAGCGCGCGGACTCTAATCTGGGAGAACCGGGTTTGATTCCCCACTCCACTTGCAGCTGCTGGATGACCTTGGGCAAGCCATAGCTCTGGCACAGCTGTTCTTGAAAAAGAGCAGTTTCTGTCAGAGCTCTCTCAGCCCCGCTTACCTCACAGGGTGTCTGTTGTGGGGAGGGGAAGTGAAAGGAGTTTGTAAACTGCTCTGAGACTCCTTCAGGTAGTGAAGGGAGCGGTATAAATCCAATCTCTTCTTCTTCTTGTTTTCTGCTTTGAAACAAAAGCCCTTATTGACCCAGACACTACAGAGTTTTACCCCTGGACAACTAGAACCACGAACTCTATACTTCAAGCAAATACGTCTATTGAAAAACCTATCTTCCACTGTACCAGCAATAATACACTGAAGGCTTGTTAAAAACATGAGACAGCTAGATAGCTATTCCATCCAAACAACTAGATAGCTAATCCATCCAAAGAACTTGAAAAGGGAAAAAAAGAATGTTTGTTTCTTGTCTGCTAGCATCAGCTAGAAAGACACTCTAACCTACCAAGGAGAGGCCTTTATTACATCCTAAAAAAAATCTTAATATAAAAATACATCAAACCAGAAAAATGTAAGTATATGAATAATCTGAATTTAAAAACAAACAAACAATCATTATGTATTCCCATCTATATATTACAATAGCTAGTATCAGCTCGGACCAGCTGCACCTTTGGACTCCATTCCTGGATCGCAATGGGGAATCCCATGCACTCCTGGATTTAACAGCTTCCATACAGCAGTATTGCTCGTAGTGGTATTGGTACAGGAACAGGGACCTGTCAGAGTCAGGGACCTGTCTACCTGAGGGACCGCCTTTCCCTGTATGTTCCTCAGAGAGCACTACGGTCAGGGATGCAAACCGCCTGGCCCTTCCTGGCCCTAAGAATGCCAGGCTGTCTTCAACCAGGGCCAGGGCATTCTCCTTGGGGGTACCGACATACTGAAACAAGCTCCCAAATGAGATCAGAGCCCTACGGGACCTTCAGCAGTTCCAGAGGGCCGTGAAGATGGAATCATTCTGACGGGCATTCCAGTAGGCATTACACCCTCGACAAGCTGGGTGCCAATCTGTGAACAGGCGCCACGCTATACGTACTTGAGGCACCTTATCATGCTGCGCCACCATTGGGACTGTGACGGATCGAGCGATTTTACTGTTTTAAAATATTCTATGTTGATTTTAGTAGTGTTGTAAGCCGCTCTGAGCCTGCTTCGGCGGGGAATGAGGGATAAAAGTAATAATACATACATACATACATAAATAACATCCCCATTAGGGCTGCACTTGCCTTGCTCAACCCCGCCATCTCGATGCACAATCCCCACTCCAATTCCACTTCTCCCTTGTGCAAATCAAACCTGTGAATTCATTTCCATGCCATTTTCTGTTTCTATGAGCTATTCCCCCCCCCAGTAAATAGACTTAGGGATGTGGAATGGTCTAATACAGCCTGATCTCAGCTGATCTCAGAAGCGAAATAGAGTCAGCATTTGCAGGGGAAACCACCAAGGAAGATTCCGCAGAGGAAGGTGATGGAAAACTACCTCTGCTTCATTACTTGCCTTCAAAACCCTATGGAGTCCCCATAAATTGCCTGTGACTTGACAGGACTTTACACACTCAATGGGCCCTGGCTAGCCCGATCTTGTCAGCTCTCGGAAGCTAATTAAGGGCAGCCCTGGTCCGTACTTGGATGGGAGACCACCAAGGAAGCCCGTGGCTGCTATGGAGAAGCAGGCGGAGGCAAACCACCTCTGGATGCCTCTTGCCTTGAAAACCCCATGAGGGGGTCACCATAAGTCAGCTGTGATTTAATGGCACACAATTATTGCGCCCTGACCTGGATGGCCCAGGCTAGCCCAATCTCGTCAGATCTCAGTAGCTAAGCAGGCTCAGCCTGGTTTGTATTTGGATGGGAGATGGCCAGGAAAGTTCAGGGTTGCTACACAGAGGCTGTGGACAGACGGGCAGCTGGCCACGATATAGTACTGTCTCTAATTGACCCAGTTTAAAATGTTGCGGGACATATCAGCCACACAGCACACCCTACTGCAGGTTACCCATGGAGACATCCCGTGGGAAAGCATCCACATTATTGTAGTGCATCAGCCACAAAGCACACTGCAAAAACGACCAAAATGCATGCGCGAGCATATGCGCATATGCGCACATGGGCTTTTTTTTAAAAAAAAAGCCGCTTCTCTAGCGTCAGAACGGATCTGCAAGTTCAGACTGCCAAATCCATTCTGTGCACGCTCCCCCATGTTCAGACAGCCACCATGTGCGATGAATGCATGAGGGAACAAAAACTCCACTTCAGAAGTGGTGGCTTTTTAACCCGGCTCCAAATCGTCCTCTGACAGAGTGCATACACCCGGGGAATGCCTGACAGCTGTGGCTGTGTGAACGGGCCCATTTAATCAGTTTGTGAAAGGTGCCTATATCAGGCGTAACTGCCAGTCTGAACACAGCCAGAGTAAGGCAATGGCCAACCACTTCAGAACGTCTCTTGTCTTGAAATAAAACGGAAATGTCAGCCATGGAAATGGGCAAAGCACACCCAAGAAAACCACCACTGTGCCATACCATTGTGGCATATGAGAGATAACAAACCTTGCCAGCAGAAGATGCCTTGTGTCCTTATAGACTGGAACATAAAGATTGAACTGCCACAGGAATTTCCCAACCCTAATTGGCAACCCTAATTAATTGCTGCCCTTGGTAAACTGTATATTTCCTCTTTGTCTAAAAACAGCCATTGGAATGCAGGCCAAACTCATTTTGGGGGGGGGAGGAAAAATACGAACAGGTCCAAATGGAAGTGCTTCAACTCGACAACAGTGCCAAGATCAACGTGGCCACTGAACCATAAACTCTCCCGATATTAATCCCTGGCTAATTAAACCGAAGTGTCTCAAAAGCTCAGACGAGAGGACAAAAGGATTTGGAATACCAAGAAACCTGACAAGTTCAGTTAACAGACGAAGGGAGAAAAACACTTCATAAATTATCATCGCCCGGTTTAAAGGAAAAGAAGGGTCCGCTCAAGGAGAAAATGTGAACGGAACACATAATAAATGTAGAACCAGACGCAAAATGAATGCCCTATGCCTTTACTATAAATAGAGAGACGGATGAGTTCTGAGACCAGCTCTCTGCCTCAGAACTGTACAAACAAGGAAACTTGTTTCCCCTTTCTTGTTTAGTATCATCGTGACATTAAACAGATCTGCCGAACACAGAGTGGCACGTAGTTTATCCGGCTCGCTATTGTGTAGTCTGACTGACAGTTAAGTTCTCAAGAAAATCAAAGATCTTTCCCAACAGGGCCAGCTCCAGGTTTCAGTGGGGCCTCATTCACACCTGCCTGTATTCTCCTCCTCCACTAGGGTGGCCAGATCCTCTGGTGAAGGTGGGGGTCCCCTGCTCCCAGGCCCCGCCTTTCCACCACCAACAGTTGGCTAGTGGGGGGGGGGGAACTCACCCAGAAAAAGAGGAAGATCCAGCATCATTGCCCATGAGACCCGGAAGTGACATCATCACTTCCAGGACATGAGACATGACACTCTGGTATTTGGGCAAAAACTCTATGGTAGAAGTCATAATTACCTTAGAGTTTTTGCCCGAATACCAGAGTGTCACCTTGGCATTCCAGGAGTGATGATGTCACTTCCGAGTCACATGGGCAGTGACACAGACAAGTCACCTCCCTGCTGCTCCTGGTAAGTCCACCCACCAGTTGCCAGGAGGGACCTGGCAATCCTATCCCCCTCTACTGAACCATCTCTCCCCTACGGAGTCTCAGAGTGGCTTACAATCAGTTCTCCTTCCTCTCCCTCCAACTCACACCTTGTGAGGTAGATGAGGCTGAGAGAGATCTGTCACATCTGTGACTGACCCAAGATCACCCAGCTGGCTTCATGTCAAGGAGTGGGGAATCAAACCCGGTTCTCCAGATTAGAGTCTGCCGCTCTTAACCACTACACCAAACTGTGCACAATCCTACACGTTTACTCAGGATTGCCCTACTGTATTCAGGGGGGCTCATTCTCAGGGTTGCCACCTCTGGACTAGGAAATTCCTGGAGACTTGGGCAGGGGATCCAGGGGGAGTGCAGGGTTGGAGGAGGAGTGGGGGCTGAGCAGGGTATAATGCCTTAGAGCAGCCATTTTCTCCCGGGGAAATGATTTCAGATATCTGGAGATCAGTTGTAATTCCGGGAGGCCTCCAGGTCACACTGAGACATTGGCAAGCCTTTTCTCATGTAAGTACGCATCCTGAAACCTTTTCATGCACACACACACCCCTTCCCATTCATTGTCTTTTCCTCATCTAAAAAGACCCATTCGTTGTCGGGAAGATGACTAAATTCCGAGCAGAGAAACCAAATTTCATTATCTCTGAATTATGGCCCTTTAGAAACTCCGGTTTGAGAAATTACTGAGAGACTTGTGTAAGCAATTTGCTTAATATATCTTGTACTTGAAAAAAAAAAGTAACTTTCACAGGATTTTTTAAAAAAGAAGAAGAAGAAAGGCACTGAAGTTAAAAAGAGGGCCCTGAATGAAGTGGGCACCTGAACATTTCGCCAGATATGTCAGCTTTCAGTCGCGGAGAAAGTGTTTTAACAGCCCGTATTCGTTGGCTCATCGCTCTGCTGTCCCTCATTATAGACCTAAGTTTATCTCCCTTTCCACATAGGCCTGGCGTTATCTCACTTTTTCCTCCTCTAAATTATTCACATCTGAAATGTAGGACTGTGAAATGAAGAGTACAGAGAGCATTATTTATACCGCAGGAATGGAATATTTGCTTCTCTCTTCTTTTTTGTGCTCTATAATGGGGTTATTCTATACCCACCCCCATTCCAGGACTTAACCTCATAGGATATCTCACATTTACAGAAACGTAAAAGGCCCCGTTTCTTTAGGACCCCCAAAACTCCAAATTAATATGCTCAACCTCGGTTTAAAATACTTTGGCATGAGTTAGCAGATCCATTGACTGGAAGCTCTCTCTATATATATATTCTTTCCCCTGGAAATCCTTTGAATTCTTTCGCTCAATTTGCTAGGCTTAAGTGAAAAGATTTTGCAGATTCAACATAAAGATGTAGAGCTGGGTTATAGCATCATGTTAGCGGCATCTGCCATGTTCTCGGCAGAGATGCCCACTGCATTATAATGATGATGTATCCGGAGCCGGTTGAGAGTAAACTCCATCCTGAACACATGAAGTTGGCTTATACTGAATCAGATCTTGGGTCTATCCAGGGCTTTTTTTGTAGAAAAACCCCAGCAGGAACTAATTAGCATAATAGGCCACACCCAACAGCAGAAACTCATTAGCATATTAGGCCACACCCCTGACAGAGCAGCTCTCTCCAAGGATCAACTTTCCCAAGTGCCCTGTGGCTTGTTGGGCACATGGGGGACCTAAGAGAAGGAAGGCAGTCTCTGGATTGGTTTCCCCAGGTGCCTCGCAGCTGGGGTACCCGAAGAGGGAAGGAAGTTTAAACTGCCTTTCCCCCCTGTATCAGCTTGGCTTCCCCAGGCACCTCATGGCTTGTGAGGCGCCTGGGGAACCCGGGGGAGGGGAGGCTGTAGGCGTGGCCAACTCAGAAGCCAGCCGGAACTCCATTCCTATGCATTCCTGCCCCAAAATAGCCCTGGGTCTATCAAAATCAGCATTGCTTGGTAGCCATTATCCATGGTTTCAGCTTGTCTTCCACATCACCTACTATCTAACTGGAGATGCTGAAGATAGAGCCTGGGATCTTCTGCATGCCGAGTATCTGCTCTACCAGTAAACCACAGCCCATCTCAAAGGTCCTTCATCTGCATCTAGAGATGCCATTTCTCCATTTCTTGGAAGGTATGCACTGTTGATATGAGGACATAACCTAGTACTGGCTTAGTATGACTTGGGGCTGAAGTTGTCTTGGGAAAGGAGAAAACATTGGGTGTGAGAGCGGGATTCCTTCTTTCTCCTCATGAGAATCCGAGATCTGATTATGAATTGGAATATGGACATGGCCCTTCTACATATCACAGTTTTGCTGATAACTAAGGTCACCTTTGATCTTCATAGATACACACCCTACCAATTTGCGAGCACCCAAATGCTTTGGCCCTCTTAATGTATTCACAGTGTCTATGTGGACGCCTGTGGGATCAACTATCTGATATAACAAGTGTGAGGCAAAAGGTATCTGCAGAATCCTTTTGAGAATTATGTGAAAACAGGGGTTTTTTTGGTAGAAAAAGCCCAGCAGGAACTCATTAGCATAATAGGCCACACCCAACAGCAGAAACTCATTATCATATTAGGCTATACCCCTGACAGTGCAGCTCCCTCCCAGGATTGGCTTCCCCAGGCACCCCGCGGCTTGTGAGGCGCCTGGGGAACCCGAGGGGGGGGGGAGGCTGTAGGCGTGGCCAACTCCGAAGCCAGCTGGAACTCTGTTCCTGTGCGTTCCTGCCCAAAAATAGCCCTGTTTGTAAATATCAGTCAAGTTCTTTCAGACAAAAGAACCCCAGAATATTCCCAGAGAGTTGAAGGAAAGATGACTGCAATTTTATCCCAGCTGTTTAGACATTATCGAAGAGATGCTGGCCGCTGAATCAAACCAGAGTACTCACGAAATCTAAAATGCCTAAACCGACTGCACTTCTGTCTTACCTTTGAATTTGCCAGTCTTTTACCAAATTTGAACATATGTTCAAAACTTGGTTCTGATGACCAGCATTCTGAGGTCTGCATTGCATTTTTGGACCGGTTGGGTCTGGGTTTCCCCAACTGTTTGGTCGACTGCTGTATATACCCAAGTTTAAAAGTATAACATGTTATTTTGTATTTCAGTTCTTTCCTATGTCACTATTCATGCCTAAATTATTAGCAGTATACATACTCCTAATGAGAGTAATAAATTCTTATCTTAGTTAGGTAAATATTAAATCTTATAGGACGGAGCTGGGACCATCACTAAAAAAAAGGAACGTCATCATTACGAAAACTAACAGAAGAAAAACCAAAAAAATAAATAAGAGCTGCATGTTAAAAGTAATCATTCATTGATTTTTGGGAGTACTCTCCAATGTAAGTTTTTAAAGTGCACGATAAGTTCCATTCAAATTCACTGCCACAGGAAGTGGTGGCAGCTACAAGCATAGACAGATTCAAGAGGGGATTGGATCAGCATCTGGAGCAGAGGTCCATGAGTGTCTATTAGCCCCAAGGTATAGATGGAACACTCTGTTTGGGGCAGTAATGTTCTGTAGTCTTGGTGCTTGGGGAGCAAGGGTGGGAGGGCTTCTGGAGTTCTGGCCCCGCAGGTGGACCTCCTGATGGCACCTGGGTATTGGCCACTGTATCATGCAGAGTGTTGAACTGGATGGGTCACTGGCCTGATCCAAGATGGCTTCTCTTATAGCCTTATGTCTGGGGTAGTGATGTTCTGTATTCTTGGTGCTTGGGGGTAATGTTGGAAGGGCTTCTGGAGTTCTGGGCCAGCTGGTGGATCTCCTGATGGCTCCTGGATTTTTGGCCACTGTGTAACACAAAGTGTTGAATTGAATGGGCATTTGGCCTGATCCAACATGGCTTCTCTGATGTTCTTCTGAGGGGACTGGATAAACATATGGACAGAGGCCCATCAGTGGCTATTAGCCACAGAGTATAGATTGGACACTCTGTCTGGGGCAGTGATGTTCTGTAGTCTTGGTGCTTGGAAGGCAACAGTGGGAGGGCTTCTGAAGTTCTGGCCCTGCTGGTGGACCTCCTGATGGCACCTGGGTTTTGGCCACTGTGTGACACAGAGTATTGGACTGGATGGGCCATTGGACTGATATAACATGGCTTTTCTGTCTTCTTGGTGCTTGGAAGGCAACAGTGGGATGGCTTCTGGAGTTCTGGCCCCACTGGTGGACCTCCTGATGGCACCTGGATTTTGGCCACCGTGTGATATAGCATGTTGGACTAGATGCTTGTAGTGGTTAGGAGTGCGGACTCTTTGATTTGATCATTGTTCCTTTTCTGACTGTGTGCTGCTTTTCCAGAGACTTGCTCAAGGTAGCATATAAATTTTCTAAGTATACCATTTTTTATCTGGGCACATGGCACATAAGTACTGGAGAAATTTCACCAACCCTTCAGCAGCTTCCACCCCATCAGTTTGGTGTAGTGGTCAGGAGTTGGACTCTAATCTGGGAGAACCGGGTTTGATTCCCCACTCCTCCACATGCAGCTGCTGCTGTTACCTTGAGAGAGTCACAAGTTCTCTCAGAGCTGTTCTCTCATGAGCAGTTCTCAAAAGACCTCTCTCAGCCCCACCTACCTCACAGGGTGTCTTGTTGTGGGGAGGGGAAGGGAAAGGGATGGGTGGTGCACATGTCCTGGGTATCTCAAGTCTACTTGAAACCTGGTGGTTTCAAGGGAGCAGGAAGAGAATGAGGGTGTGTTCTTGACGCTTATTTTTATTGCACAAAGTATTGGATGGGGAAGGGAATGGAGGAAGAGCAGGTCAGTTTCACTCACCTGTGGAGTGGAGCCTGAAGGATGGGTGTTGCCTTCTGACACACTTCCGGTATGTTAGGGGGTGTGGCATATGCAAATGAGTTATGCAAATGAGTTATGCTAATGAGCTCCTGCACCTCTTTTTTTACGAAATGACCCCTGGTCTTCATGAAGAAAGTCTCTGGTCTAGTCCCTGATATCTTCAGCTAAAGGATCTCTTGTAAGAAGTTCGGGGAACAGCTTTCTCTGGGATCTGCTGCCAGTAAGATTAGACAACATGGCTGCTCAATGGACCAACAGCCTGACAGTACAACAGAGCATCATTGTATGCTATGTTCAGTCTGTGATTCCAGGGGTGTTTTTCGACCCAGGACATGAAAAGCAGTTCCCCTGCTACCTTAGCCTCACCCTACACTTTGTTGCTCCCTCCCCGCCACTGCACATGCCATACCAAATATTTTAAAATATATTTTGAGGGGATGTTGATGGTAAATGAGCAAATAGCCACAGGTGTTCTAATTGGGAGGAAATCACAAATCAGCTAATAAAACCAAATGAACCTTAATTTTGCTCCTTCGCGTCGATGTAATGAAACCGGAAGATTAAAGCGAAGCTTAAAGATTTCAGAGATCGAATTTAATTACCAATCAATTCCATAACAACATATGTTGTAAACATTGCTGCCGTCATTTGCATATTAAGCTTGTTTCAGCACTACAGTTGGCCTGGCCGTCAGCTGTGTGCGCCCTTTACTTGCTCGCCGGGGGGGAAATAGTTTTGCAAAGGGAAGTATGTCCTTCGTTTGCTACATCTTTCTTGACCCTGTGTTTTTAGGCCTCCAGGTAACCAGATTTGCAGCTCCACTAGATGGAAAGGTACTGACTGTTTAAATCAATGCCTCGGTGTGGGTAATGCACTTTTAATGCTGGACTGGAAACTTCCCCAGGTTGAATCAGAACTCGACTCGAGTCATGAAGGAATAGAGTGCCATTGAGTTGCAACTGACTCATATACTGATTTCCCACGAGGCGCTGCTCCAGCGTCATTCTTCCATTTGCTCTGATTGCGTAATTCCCCACTATTTGTCCCGTGCCGCATTTTGACCCGTGGCTTTGCCCGAATTTCCCCGCAGCTTCAGTGATCCTGTTTTTTGAGGATCACTGAAGCCGTGAGGGAATTTGGGCGAAGCCGTGGGTCAAAATGTGGCGCGGGGCAAATAGTGGGAAATTCAAGCATGCAATCGGGGCAAAGGGAAGAACGACACCGGAGCAGCGCCTCGTGGGAAATCGGTCATAGTGAACCCATCCCTGGGGTATTCTGTTAACCGAATCGCTTTAATTTACACTTAGCAATTGGCGAAATACACGGGTTCTTGCCAACTATACCAGGGTCCCACCCCTCCCGGGAGTTCTCAAGGAAAGAGGCACGTGAGGCAGATAGCAAGTTCAGTGCCGTTTACTGGGTACTGTTGTTCAAGCACACCAAAACAGACACACACACACATACACGCAGGCCTACGAAATAAAGCTAGAAAATAGCACGTTTGCATGAGCAGGATTTCGTTGATGGGTGATACTTTACCTTCCTGAAGAGGAGTTGTCCGCTCGAAGGAAGAATTGGATGGGGAAAGAAAAATAGAAAAATGGAACACGTGGCTCGAACCGGCAAGACCACGTGGTTCTCTTTGTTCCGGAATTCAGAGATTCAAAGATGGAGGCAAGGATATGGGTATAGCAAGCTGGGCATAAGGGGTAGCAAAGCAGATAGGGGACGATGGCTCAAGAGACCAATTGCCTCTGTGCAAGGTCTTTTATTAGGTGGTCTTGGGGTGGGCTGCGCAGACCACAGTCCCCTAACGCACCTACTAGGCGGTCTGTCCCTTTCTGACCCTACCATAGGTTAAAGGTAAACAAAAGGAGGAGGGCCAGGGAGTGGACAATATTGCAGAACTATGATCTCACCAGGAACTGACACTTTGGGCGAGGTCCGATGATTCACTGTGGCCACTGCATTGTCTTTTAATGACCCTAGCTCACTGGATGATAGCCCGACCATTAGTTGCCAGGTAACCACGTTAGCATAATCTGTTCAGGTATGTTGGAGGGGGCAGGGGTTGACCAGCGTGGTGTGACAGAAAGAAACCTCATGGCAGGAGTCTTTGTCTCTGTCTTGGTTAACTATCTAGGGTGCCAGCCTCCTGGCGTGGACTGGAGCTTTCCCCAGCAATGGAGAATGCACATGGCCCTTCCAATACTAGCAACCCAAGTTCAAGCTTATGAATCTTAAAATCCATAAGAGCACTACAAGTGCCTTGCTGGCCAACAATTCATAGAATCACAGAGTTGGAAGGGGCCAGACTAGCCATCTAGTCCAACCCCCTGCTCAGTGCAGGATCAGCCTAGAGCAGGTATGGCCAGACCTACTCAACGTAAGAGCCGCATAGAATAAATGTCAGACATTTGAGAGCCATAAGACAGGGACAAATATTACACACACATTTTAATTTTTTTTAAATGTGCAAATTTGCTTTTTTATTAACGTTAAATGAGACTGCCAAAAATAAAAACAAAAGGGGTAAAACCAGATATTGATAATGGCATTTGTTTGCTAATGAAATTGATTTCTCTAAGAGAGAGAGATGGAAAGAAGGAATGAAAGAGGTGGAATGAAAGAGAGAGAGAGAGAGACAACGAAAGCAAATAGATGGGAGGGAGGGAGAACAAGTATGCCTCCCCTTTGCTTCCCCAGCTGCCCTGCCAGGAGCCTCATAATATGTGTGAAAGAGCCACATGTGGCTCCCGAGACACAGTTTGGTCACCCCTGGCCAAGAGCATCCCTGACAAGGGTTTGTCCAGCTGCTGCTTAAAGACGGCCAGGGAGGGGGAGCTCACCAACTTCCCAAGGCAGCTGATTCCACTGTGGCACAACTCTGACTGTTAAAAAAAAAAGTTTTCCCTAATATCCATCTGGTTCCTTCCTGCCCTTCATTTAAACCCATTCTTGCGAGTCCTCTTCTCTGCTGCCAACAGGAACAGCTCCCTGCCCTCTTCTAAGTGACAGCCCTTCCAATCCTTCAAGAGAGCAATCATGTCCCCCCTCAACCCTGTCTTCTCCAGCGTAAATATTCCCAAGCCTCTCAGCCTTTCCTCCTAGGGCTTCTTGGTCTCCAGGCCCCAGATCATCCTCGTTGCTCTCTTCTCCATTCTGTCCCCATCTTTTTAAAAGTGAGGCCTCCAGAACTGCACACAATACTCCAGGTGCAGCCTGGCCAATGCAGTGTACTATGGCATCTTGCGATTTGGATGTTATGCCTTTGTTGATACGCCCCAAGATTGCATTAGCCTTTTTTGTCGCTGCATCACACTGGCTGCTCACATTTAACTTTCAGTCCACCCATACCCCAAGATCTTGTTCACACACACTGCTACTCAGAAATGTATCCCCCATCCAGAAGGTGATGAGTTTTAAAATCCGGGGGGGGGGGGCTCTGGCGTTCACATGCACTTTGCGCACGCCAGGACCATGTCCCCGCTGCCACCACCACCTCCCCCCTGCCTGGCCACTCCTCCCTCTGTCCCCTCCCTCCCTCCATCCAGGGGGCAGCTGGGCAAATGCCCAGCGTGATGGCGTCACCCGGAAGTGAAGCCATCATGCTGGGTACGTTGCCAGGGTGATGCTCTGGCAATCACCCTGAAACTCTATGGTGCCATAGAGTTTCAGGATGATTGTTGGAGCGTTGCCCCAGCAACGCACCCAGCATGATATTGTCACTTCTGGGTGACGCCATCACGCTGGGCATTTGCCCAGCTGGCCCCCGGATGGAGGGAGGGAGGAACAGAGGGAAGGAGACAGGAGTGGCCAGGGGGGGAGAGAGAGGCAGCAGCAGCGGCGGGTGGGCCTAGGAAGGGCCCGGGGAGGTGCAGCAGGGAGGCGCAGCGGCAGGCGCTCCATTTTGCCAAGGGGTTCAGTTCCCCCCGGGAAATTTTGGGGGTGGCTCGAGCCCTTGAGCCCCCCCGTAGTTGACGCCTATGCCATCTAGTATGTGTTTTCCTCATTTTTGTTACCCAGATGTAGAACTTGGCACTTGTCCTTGTTAAACTGCATCTTGTTCACATCCACCCACTTTTCCAGCATGTTCAGATCCCATTGAATTGAAGGCAAGAGAGAGCAGAGGTACTGCATAGCAACCCCTTTCTTCCTTAGTGTCTCCCATTCACGTACTGGCTGTGGCCAACCATGCTTAGCTTCCAAGTTCTGATGAGTTTGGACCAAGCTGGGCTATTTGTACTGCTGGGCTGGGTAAAGACCTCCATTCCTATGGCCAATCCCTTAGTCCAAAATCATCTCAGCTGGACCTAGGACCGCACTCAAATCTGGGAATTCTCTCATAAGCAGGGCTCATTTCGTAGCAGGAGCTCCTTTGCATATTAGGCCACACACCCCTGATGTAGCCAATCCTCCAAGAGCTTACAGTAGCCCCTGTAAGAAGAGCTCTGTAAGCTCTTGGAGGATTGGCTACATTAGGGGTGTGTGGCCTAATATGCAAAGGAGCTCCTGCTACAAAATGAGCCCTGCGTCATAAGCGATATGAGAACTCTGCCTCCCAACCTCCCCAGCACATTCTTTAAAAAGCATTCTGCATACCATTAATGCTGCATTCTATATGGACACTGGCCAAGTCAAGGCTGAATAGACCATAGAAATGAGGCTATTTAATTGCCATTATCTGATGGATGTAATGAACAAATGGGCTTTTAACGAAGTGCCTTTCTGGTCCTAATTACACCATAGAGAAATATCGCGTATTGGCTTTTTTGGGGTGGGGAGGGGTGACTTTTCACATTATTGAATCATGGGTATGGGTTTTCTAAGATAATCCAAATGTTCTTTTCTTTCTGACAGACAATAATGGTTTGGTTTATCGCTGAGTGTCGTTTCTAGAGAATATCAGCTGATCAGGCTGTTGTGGAAGAAACGGAAGCTGGTAAAGAAGCTGGAAATCCCAGCACAGATTTGGAAGTGATGTTTCTGGTGAAAAAATTGTGTCTCATTCAGGTCCCCATTAGATACTCCAAAACTGTGTAGTGCACATAAATATATTCCAAAAAAACTTGTATGTGATCTAAATATACAAAATCACAAAATATAATATTACTAAGGTTCTTCTGAACTCTAGGTATTATTAGATGCTGTCGATGAAATTTTCCAGAATCAGCTTCCGTTTCAAAGTTCTGCTTCTGAACTGGACCACACAAGAGTTGGACAACTTGAATCAGAGCATCTTAAAGATACATAGAGAATGCACAAAACCTCATCCAGGCGTAACAGTGTCTTCTCAGTGAAATAACCACGGCAGGAATGACAATAATGTGGATCAATGCACCATCTCTCTAACGTCTTCCCAATGTTTTGTCCTGTTGAGAATGTGATTCTCTAGTCTGTACTCATACAGGTCCCCAGCAATATTCCCTCGAAGCTGTGGAGTCTTGTGAGCAAAAATCCTACGTTGTGAGCAGTGTTCCCTCTAAGCTGAGTTAGTGTGAGCCCCGCCGAGGAGCCCCGTCCCGCCCCCAGACGCCTTCCGCGGGGCCACAGCTGGCCGCCGGCCCCGGGAAAAAAACCCTCCCTCCCCCAGTCGCCTTCCCAGGGGCCGCGGCTGGCCGCCGGCCCCGGAAAAAAAACTCTCCCTCCCCCAGTCACCCCCAGAACCCCCCCTCCCTCCCCCACTCAACAGTTCCCCGAGCCCAAGGGAGGGAGAAGCTGGGCCTGAGTGGCTTAACGCCACTCAGGCCCAAGCAAGGGGGGGGGGAAATGCCAGCCCCAGTGGGGGGGAGAAGCGCCCCTCCCTTCCTTCCCTCTCTCCCCCCACCTACCTACCTGTTCCTTCCTTCCCCTCTCCCTTCCTCCCTCCCTCTCCCCTTCCTTCCTTCCTTCTCTCTCTCCCCCCAACTACCTACCTACCTTCCTGTTCCTTCCTTCCCCCCCCTTCCTCCCTCTCTCCCCCTCTCCCCCCTTCCTTCCTACCTTCCTTTCTTCTCTTTCCCCCCCCAACTACCTACCTACCTTCCTGTTCCTTCCTTCCCCCCTTCCTCCTTCTCTCCCCCCTTCCTTCCTTCCTTCCTTCCTTCCCCCTCCCTCCCTCCCTCCCGTCTTGCCTTCTGACACACTGCCCATGACGTCAGGGATGTGTGGCCTTTTGACACTTCCGGTGATGTCAGGGGGTGTGGTATATGCAAATGAGTTATGCTAATGAGCTCCTGCACCTCTTTTTTTACGAAAGGACCCCTGCTGGAGATTGACCCCGGGACCTTCTGCAAACAAAGCAGAGGCTCTTACACAGAGCCACAGCCCCTCCCCAACTTTGTGGAGGATTGCACCGCTACTCTCTTATGATTACTTCTGAAGATCAATTTAATAGGAGAGTGCCTGTCCATTAAACTGCTTAGGTCTTCTGGGGCTGTGCTGTGAAAATAACCCCCAGTGACATTCCCAGTGGGTTTGTGCACATTTCTGGAACCCTTTGGTTTAGCCAAAGGGAATGGGCTACAGGGCAGGAGAACAGAGGGAAATGTGCACCATACGAGTGTGGCTCACAACGGCGGTGGCAACTTTCATCAAGTTACAGCTGAGTTAATGGCAAACCTGTAGGTTTTTCAAGGCAAGAGAGTAACAGAAGTGGTTTGCCTGTTGCCTTCCTCTGCACAGTGATCCAGGACTTCCTTGGTGGTCTCTCATCTAGGTATTAACCATACCCAACCTTGCTTAGCTTCCAAGAGCTGGTTAGATCAGGCTAGCCTGGGCCATCCAGGTCAAAGTGAACACCATCAGAACTGGTTTGCCATTGCCTGCCTCTGTGGAGCAACGACGCATCTGAATTGGTTTGGAGGAGGAGGAGGAAGAGAAGATTGGATTTATACCTCGCCCTTCACTTGGAGTCTCAGACTGGCTTACAAACTCCTTTCTCTTCCCCTCCCCACAACAGAAACCCTGTGAGGTAGGTGGGGCTGAGTGATAGAAACTGCACTTTCGAGAACAGCTCTGACAGATCTATGGCTTGCCCAAGGTCACCCAGCAGCTGCAAGTGGAGGAGTGGGGAATCAAACCCAGTTCTCCCAGATTAGAGTCCGCGCACTTAACCACTACACCAAACTGGAATTTGTGAGCTGTATGCCAATTTCTGAATATTGTTTAAATCTGGATTTGGAAGCAAGTGATCGTAAGGTCCCACTTTTTGAAGAAGCTTGTGGGTGGAATGTGATAAGCCATGGCTAGCCGTCATGTGAAAGGGAACTACAGGAACCTTTGACTGGAATCATTTTTCTCTTGTTCCTTAAGTGTTTCCCGGGTGAACACTGAAGATTGATGTTACAGCTGTTTATTCAGCCTTATTCTGTATGGAAATTTGTCCTGTTATTTTGGATTAGATCTTTTGAGACTATAAAATATTCCTGTTGCATAAATGCTACCTTTTTGAAGATTTCTGGTGAATCATTTTGTACACTCTTAGAGCTTCTGAAATCTGAAAAGATTGGGCTAGCCTTGTCTATCCAGGTCACGTCATTCATGTACCAGAGTTAGATTGAGATGGGCAGCCATGTTCATTTGTCTGTAGCAGCAGAAAAGAGCAAGAGTCCAGTCGCACCTTAAAGACTAACAAAATTGGTGGCAGGGGAGGAGCTTTTGGGAGTCACTGTTAACTTCCTCTGTTAGTCTGGCGCTTGGGGGGGGGGGATGCAATAGTGGGAGGGCTTCTAGTGTCCTGGCCACACTGATGGATCTCTTGATGGCACCTGGTATTTTTGGCCACTGTGTGACAGAGAGTTGGCCTGATCCAACATTGGCTTCTCTTATGTTCTTATGTTCTGTCTGTAGCAGGAGTAAAAACCAAGAGTCCAGCAGCACCTCAAAGACTACCAAAATTTGTATCTGAAGAAGTGAGCAGCGACTCATGAAAGCTCATCCCCCGCCACAAATTCTGTTCTGTTCAGAGTATTTAATTGTTTAAGACAGCCATAACCACCAAGCCGCCTTCTACAGAGGAGATCTTGAGAAACCATTTTTGGCTTTTGCAGAAGCTTCTGGAATGCAGATGAAGAATACACTCCTGTGGAGATACATATTTAGGAGCCAGCCTCGTTGGACCAATTTTGACTTATTTCCTAAACCAACCTGCTAAGACAGAAATTGCCCCGGTAAACCTAACGTACGAGTCTCCCTGCTGAAGCGCTCCACTCTAAAATATCACTCTGAAAGCAACTGCTGAAGAGCTTCTTAATCTCATTAAGTAAAAGAGGAAAATGACATGTAATTCTTGGGCTCAGAAGGTGGGAATTATTTTAAATCACGCTGGCATACGGCAGCATAAGGCCTAAGGACAGGGATCTATTATAATCTACTTACCTCTGGAGAATTTAATTTCCACATCAAATCATTTTTTAAGGGGGAAGAAAGAAGCCCAAATGCATGGACTGCTTCCACCACACGCCAAATGACTAAATTTAATAGGAAAGGTAAAAAACTGATTCTATATATTTAAGTAGTACACAGGGAGGGGCTGCGAAAGAGGTGATGCTTTGCATGTAGAAGATCTCAAGTCCAGTTCCTAGGATATCTAACAAAAATGAAATTCACTGCCACAGGAGGTGGTGGCAGCTACAAGCATGGCTTCAAGAGGGAATTCAATAAACATATGGAGCAGAGGTCCATCAGTGGCTATTAGCCACAAGGTATAGATAGGAACTCTCAGTCTGGGGCAAGTGATGCTCTGTATTCTTGGTGCTTGACGGGGGGGGGGCAACAGTGGGAGGGCTTCTAGTGTCCTGGCCCCACTGCTGGACCTCCTGAAGGCTCCTGGAGTTTTTGGCCACAGTGTGACAGAGTGTTGGACTGGATGGGCCATTGACCTGATCCAACATTGGCTTCTCTGATGTTCTTATGTTCTTAATGGCTCAAGGTGCAGGGGCTGGGAAAGATCTTTCTCAGCCTGAGACCTTGGAAAGCTGCCACTAATGATAGCAAACAGCACAGAGCTCCAAGAAACATGTTGGAAGTAAAGGCACTGTTCCTTGTCTCAGCCTCCAGGCTTTGTAGCAAGAGAGACAGGTAGCTAGGTAGTCACACTGACCTTTCCTTCCTGTGTTTACTCTCCTGTCACTATCCCTTTGATATGTTGAATGAAGATCTCAGAGAACAATTTCCTTCCTTTCATTATCTCCCCAGAACTCTCTCCTTCCTCCGACACGCACCAAGAGGGAGGACACGCTGTCCTCATCTTGACACTCACCATCTGAGTCCATCCTTAGTTAGTTAGACTAGAATTCTATCCTATGTCTCATCTTTCCTATTCAGGCTGTAGTTCTATAATGAAGAGACTACTATTAGTCTTTTAAACAGAAAATGTGGCTCTGTGTACCTTTGTGGCACTCTGATCTTTGTTAACCTGTCTGGATGTGCTCCTCTGATGAAAGTTTTATGCACTCTGCTAAATAGTCACTGGTTCCTGAACTAACTATACCAGCTAACCCCAACAGGTTATGGGCCCAGCATGCTGCTTCAGTTCTGTATCATCCAGTTCTGTATCCCCAAAGGCAAGTTTGGTAGGGTTGAGCTTATCTGTCTTGCTTCAGATCACTCTTCAGTCCTGCTCTGTAGCCAGCACAGAGAAGACTCTGGTAGCTTCAACGGCAGGTCTCTTTATTGCTTCCAACTGGGAGCGACAGCATTGGCTACAACCTGGAGAAAAATGTCCAATCCATTTAATAGAGGTTTAACCAGGAGATGTTTAGAGGCTTACCAGGAGATGTTATCTGCCTCCATGCCATGAAAAGCCTCACCTGTATGAATCAAAAGCATACACATGGCCTGTGTAGAATCAGGTGGAGCAAGGATGCAAAGAAAAGATGAAAACATTAAATACTCTAAAATGTAAAAGCTATATTTATTCTAAACAGTGTCGAAGTAAGGATAGGCTAGTAATTCTTGAAGTTGCAGCATTCAAAAGCCAGGCATTGCTTTAGTTATTGGAGTTGGGATTTATCCCATTGTCAAGATAGAGTCCCTAGTCCCTGAGCCTGCCTTGGCAGGGAGGGTGGAATAAAAATCAAAGCAAATAAAAATAATAATAAATAGATAGAGGTTTAATCCTTCATGGCTTGTGCTCATTAAACAAGAACAGCAAGATGGAAGGCAGCATCTTTCTCCTGTCCTCATCATTTATAATCACCCCAAGGAATCCCCCGGGGTCATTATCACTTCAGAAGAAGAAGAGGAGGAGGAGATTGGATTTATACCTTGCCCTACCTGAAGGAGTCTCAGAGTGGCTTACAATCTCCTTTCCCTTTCCCTCCCCATAACAGACACCCTGTGAGGTAGGTGGGGCTGAGAGAGCACTTTTGAGAACTGCTCATGAGAGAACAACTCTGAAAGAGCTTTTGACTGACCCAAGGTCACACCAGGAGCTTCATGTGGAAGAGTGGGGAATCAAACTTGGTTCTCCCGGATTAGAATCCACACTCCTGAGTACTACACCAAACTGGCTCAAGAGGAAGAAGATACTATTTCACCTTTTGGCTGTCCTTTTCAGTGTGACATTCTAGAAAGGTGTTAGATGGTAAACTTTTTTTGTTCTACTGTGGCTCGAGCCTTCTTCTCTGTGCAGAGTTGGAATGCTCTGTGCATGGGAGAGAGATGACTCATCTACAGCAGTTTTCTTTTTGCCAGTTACAGCTGGCAGCCAGGTTCCATCTCATGGACAGAGTGCAATCACTATGGCTGAACTGTTGAGGTGAATTCTAGAAAGAAAGGTTTCTCCACTCGATGTTTTACACGAAAAGCTGGTCACCTTCTTCCCCCTGCCCCAACCACATGCATTTTTTAAAAACTGATTTCAAAGACATTAAAGCCGAGCAAAAAGAATCCAGCAGAATTATGGGGCTTACCAGAGAAATTAGATGGGAAGACCATTAACCTCCTGGCCATACATGAAACCCATAAGTACCGAAAATCAATGTTCTTGTACGTTCCTAGTGCAGATGGATGTGTTAGGTCGTAATGTATATATTTCATGCTCTGAATGCAGTAAATAAAGTCTGACAAGTTAACGCTGCAGGTATTTACACCTTTCCAAACAAATTTAGCTTTCCCCCAGAACAAGCTTTTAAAAAATATTTTCTCAATGGCTTTTAAGCATCCACATGGCCTTCCGGAGACACAGTCCCAAACCCAGTTGGGAAGCAACCCCCGACTCCTATTCTTTTTGCCAGTTACTGCTTGCAGCCAGGTTCCATCTCATAGACAGAATGCAATCACAATGGCTGAACCATTGAGGTGAAGAGAGAGAGATTATCAGTTCCCGAGCTGTCAAAAACAAAGGCATCTGAAAAATCACAGGGTTTTTATTCCACCTGATTTGTATTACTCTTTTTTTTTTACTTTCTTCTTTGCATTTTTGTTATAGAGTCTGGCTTGTTATATCGAAGCTGACAGCATTTAAATAAAACTTCTTAAGGTTACTATTACATGGAGCAGCACTCACAACAAAGATGTGAAACATGAGCATCTGGATTAAATAAGGGTTTAAAAAAAAAGATTGATCAATATAAGTTGTTGTAGATTTTCCAGGCTGTATGGCCGTGGTCTTGGCACTGTGGTACCTGATGTTTCACCTGCAGCTGTGACTGGCATCCTCAGAGGTATAACGCAGAAAGATGGAGTACTCTCTGTTTCAATATGAGAAGAAAAATGGTAGGCAGGTAATTTATATCTACTCAGGAAGGTGGGGTAGGGCTGAGTCGTTATCTTGTAGAAGTTTCCCAGGCTGTGACATGCTAATGGAGGAGCTTTCCTGAGGAGGTTCTTTTGCATATGGATTGGCTGTTGAAATTCTAATCTTATCTGTAGTGCTGTTGTAAGATGTAGAACATTTTGTGTTTTTCAGGACTGGAAACCATGTCCTATTTATCTTTAAACTCTATTCTTTCCTGTCGAAATTGTGTTTCTGTTTATGAATTTCAATGGTTTCCCTGTGTAATCTTACATGGCCATTGGATGTGTTGTCCAGCATTTCAGTGTCTTGGAATAAGATACTGTGTCCTGTTTGAGAGATGCTATGTTCAGCCACTGCTGATTTTTCAGGTTAACCAAGTCTGCACTGTCTCTCATGATCTTTTATTCTTGTCTGGATGCTACGTTGTGTGGTCAACAATGTAAACCTGTTCACAATTGCAGGGTATGCAGTATATCCAGGGCTTTTTTTGAAGAAAAAGCCCAGCAGGAACTCATTAGCATAATAAACCACACCCAACAGCAGAAACTCATTAGCATATTAGGCCACACCCCTGACAGCATAGCTCTTTCCCAGGATCGGCTTCCCCAGGTGCCTCGCGGCTTGCGGGGGTGCATGAGGAACCTGAGGGAAGGAAGGCAGTTTCTGGATCGGGGGAACCCGAGGAAGGGAAGGAATTTTAACTGTTTAACCTGTTTAAACAGTTTAAAATGCCTTCCCTCCCTGGCTCAGCTTGCGAGGCGTCTGGGGAACCCGGGGGGGGTACGCTGTAGGCATGGCCAACTCAGAAGCCAGCCGGAACTCCGCTCCTTTGCGTTTCTGCCCCAAAATAGCCCTGAGTATATCAAGATCAATAAAGATCCTTACCCTAACTTTGGAAGGTGAGTTTGGGCTAACAAGCAGCCTACCATGGCTACCAGCCTTCTGGTCAGACCCACTCTGTCTCCAAACT
This sequence comes from Lepidodactylus listeri, assembly GCA_029233225.1. NCBI lineage: Eukaryota > Metazoa > Chordata > Lepidosauria > Squamata > Gekkonidae > Lepidodactylus > Lepidodactylus listeri. The sequence goes on along the minus strand of JARCFY010000009.1, from coordinate 8,571,001 downwards.
TGGCCAACATTCCCACTGGTTTAATTTATCCTCGCTTCCACATGAAACAGGGCCAAGACCAAGAGGTGTGACACATCATCTCATTCCACCGGGGTGCCACACCAAAGGCATCCCCTCCCCAAGACACCCATCTCCTGAAGTCCAGAGGAGGGCAGCCAAGATGATTTGGGGATCTGAGCACCTTCCCTATAAGGAAGGCTGGAAATCTGGGACTTTTCTGTTTAAAAAAGAGACAGCTGTTGACCAGTTGGAATTCCGCCCAGAGGAAGACTCCTCGAGGGTTGCAGAGCAGACTACGAAAGGGGATGATGAAGAACAGCTGGGGCAGGATGACTCCTCTGATCCCCTCTCAGCAGCAGACAAATGCCGGGAGCAAACTTGCCGGGAACTTAGAGAGCAGGTGCAGTGCGTGTCTCTTGGCTCAACACAGCCATTTGGCTGACAGCAGTCCTGAGTGATTGCAGGACCTTGCCTTCCTTAACCCAGCTCTTTGCAAGAGGCTTACTTAAACCAAGCTGGCATGCCTTTCCAGCTGTGGAAGCAATGAGTCACAGCTCTGTGAGCGCAGCAACCACAACTGCCTTGCCCCTTGTGACATCTGGACTGACCTGGGACTTTATTACCAGGACTGCCTTTGGATTCTGCTTCTCAGACCTTTCTGCCCCAATGAATTACCAACCCCTGGCCTGGCTTTGATGCTGCTTTCTGGACTGCTCTGGCACTGCCTCTGTGCTCAGGTGCTTGCTTTGCCTGCTCAGCTGGGACAACGGCTAAGGGGGGGGGATATGATAGAGGTGTAGAAAATTATGCATGGGGTGGAGAAAGTGGACAAAGCAATTTTTTCTCCCTTTCCCCAAATACTAGAACTCAAGGGCATCCAATGAAGCTGATGGGCAGTAGGTTCTGGACAGACAAAAGGAGATACCACTTTATACAGAGAGTGATTAAAATGTGGAATTTGCTGCCAGAGGATGTAGTGATGGATGGCTACAGGAATAAACAGCTTTAAAAGGGGATTAGATAGATTTCCTGCAGGATAAGTCTATCAATGTCTACTACCAAGTGCCAAGTGCCAAACACTTGGCAGGAACCAGAAAAAAGCATCAGCAGGCACCATGTGAACCATGTTGGAGACCCACGGCCTAGAAGGTTCCCCCAATCGAGGTCTTGTGCTCCGTTCCACCGGGGAGGGGGGAGCCACAAAAGCACACCACAGCCCTTCAGAACGTGAGCTGGCTTTCTGAAAGAGATGCAACTTCCCCCTGGTGTAGTAACTGCCTTACAGCACTTGAATCGTTTTGTCACTGAGTTCAGCCTACCTGCTAGATACATGATCAGTGTCAGAGGACTGCAGCATCATGAAGACTTATTGGTCTATAATACATGCAGAAATGGAAAAAAAATTGAAATGTACATTTAAGAAGTTGCCTGAAATGTTACTGCTTGGACTTAAACTAGAAGAGATAAATGTAAAGAAAAGGACAATAATATGGTATATGATTACAACAGCAAGAATGGTGTATGCACAAAATTGGAAAATTGAAAAAATACCAGAAGTGTGGGAATGGTTGAAAAAATTGTTATATATGGCTGAAATGGATAAATGGACTAGAAAGTTGAATAATCTGTACTCAGAGACTTTTTTAGAAGATTGGGAGGATTTGAAAGAATATGTTGAAAAATATTGGGACATGAAAAACTACATTTATACATAGTTATAATAGCATAAAGGAATAGAAATTGAGTATATGAATGTACTAAGGATAATTAGATAATGAACTTGTTTTTTAGAATAATATAAGAATATAGAAAATAAGAATTGGTATATAAGTATTTTAAAGATATATAACCGTTACCAGAAATGTAAACATAGAGATAAATATTACTATTTTGGATAAAGTGGAAAATGTGTTATGCTTCAGATGTGGTGGGAAACCACCAATACAAGATAAAAGCAAGACTATACAAATAGAACAAAATGTTATATAATATGGAAAAAAGGATTTGTATAAAACAAATGTATTAATTTTAATGTTTTGAAAAATAAAAATTTTCTTACAGAAGAGGACTGCAGCATCTGTTTGGAACAGCTGTGTAAACCTGCTACTCCGTTCGGACTCCGCACTAATTAATTACATCTCTCCCTGACATGTGTTAACAGGTAAAACCCACACAATATATGCTAATACTCTGAGAAGACTTTGCCACATGGATAGTTTCAAAATCCCAAGCTGACATGCGAGGTGACTTCTTGAATTGAAAGGGTACATACTTTTAAAACACACACACACACACACACACACATTGTTTTTAGTCTCTTCGTTGGCGAGATAGTACAAACAGCAGGAAGACATGACCGTTTGGAAATCCCAGAGTTTCACTTAGGTCCTCCCTGCTTCAGAGGAAACTACAGTCTTTTCTTTTAGCCATTCTAATCAAGTTTACTACTGATATTACTATTAAAGCTGAGATGTATTTTTGACTACATTGAGCTTTATTCGGTGCCAGAGGAAGTGGTGGCGGCTACAAGCATAGAGAGCTTCAAGAGCGGAGTGGATGAACATCTGGAGCAGAGGCCCATCAGTCGCTGTTGGCCACAAGGTATAGATGGAACACCCTGTCTGGGGCAAGTGGTGCTCTGAATCACCACTTCTTGTGGCAGTGAATTCCACATGATGATGATCATGATGATATTATTATGACTATGATTATTTTATTTTATTTATACCCCACCCTCCCTGCCAAAGGCGGGCTCAGGGCGGCTTACAGATGTTTCATAAAATACAATTAAAACCAGTCATAATATCTATATATCTAATAGCCAAGTGCCCCCATGCGCGCAGATATCTAAATCCGCACCTCAGGGGCACTTGGAGGGCAGAGAGATTTTCCTGCACACTTGGGGGACTCCCCAGGTGTGCAGAAAAATCCTAAAAGTTTAAAAAACAATACGGGGATATTTAAATCCCCTCAAAAGTTAAAGAGCGTTCCCTGCGCATGTGCAGAGAATGCTGTGGAAAGTCTGCAGCTGGTTGGTGGGTGAGAGCCGGAGGCCTCGCCACCGGTGCCGGAGGGGAGGGAAGATCGGAGGCCCGGTGGCTGAGAGCCGCTGAGGCCTCACCACCAGTGCCGGGTTGGGGGAGGGAAGATCGGAGGCCCAGTGGCTGAGAGCCACTGAGGCCTTGCTGCCGGTGCCGCGGGAGAGGGAAGATCGGAGGCTTGGTGGCTGAGAGCCGCCGAGGCCTCACTGCCGGTGCCGAGGGGGGAGGGGAGAAGACTTACCTGGAGCTGCGCTGCTTCCTCCTTGATATGGAGCTGCAGCCTTTAGGAATCCTCCCCCCCCCCCCCCATGAGTATTGCGGATCCCACCTCTTGTATATCATAAACATAAGCACAAAAATATAGTTAATGACTCTTTGGGTGAAGAAACACTTCCTTTTCTCTGTCCTAAGCCTACTGCTCATTAATTTCATGGAGTGCCCACAAGTTCTTGTCTTGCGAGAAAGGGAGAAAAGGACTTCTTCTCCCTTCTCTGTCCCATGCATAATCTTGTAAAGGAGAGAGAGAGAGAGAGAGCTGGCAGAGAGGGGACAGCTACTAATCCAAGCCTCAGAAATACCACTATTCTGGGAGGATAGCTTCAGGCTGGTCTTCAGAAGGCTGGTCAGAGGAACAAGGACCTTTCCAGGGGACAGGGTCATTTTGCTGCAGTCATGACACAAGCAGGCATTCCCTTTGGGGGGGGGGGGGGCTGGCACCAACTCCCGGAGCTGCGCTTTCCCGAGCTCCTGCTCAAAATGACCCCTGCTTACCACAACTGGGAAGCAAGACGGGAAGAGAAAAAAACGTATTCCTGGCAAATGGTTTCTTCGTTGCAATCTTTCTTCTGTCCTGATGTATCGGCGGAATGATTTCTGACTTGAGCAACTACGTCAAATATTTGCAAAGCGTTTTATTTGTTCGGATTGATAATGTACCTAAAGGCTCGCGGGGAAGAGAGTAGTGTAATCATTTCAAAATGAGTTAACATTATTAGCATTGCTAACCCATCTTGTCCCGAGAAGGAAAAGTTGATTGCCATCTGCATAACCTTTTTAACTTCTTAAAATCCTGCCAACTACCTTTTACAGAAGTTAATCATCTATAAAATCCTTAGGCAGAAATTCATTTTTAATTTTATCTTCCCAACCCCACCCTAGCAGATTTCCGCTGAAAATCTCCTCTTATGCAAACTCAAGATATCCCCAGTCTTTTTGTGTATAAGGAGCCTTTTTAAAATATATACGTACATATATATTTATTAAACATTTTAAAAACTACTAAGCAAAGTACCAAATACAACCAAATAACCGTAATAGTGGTAACATAAAACAGTGGTGGCTTCAGTCAGAGACCCAAAAACACTTTCATCCATACAGGTAAGTATGTGATTTTCAGAAGGTTAACCAAAAACCACAAGAGAAGAAGAAGAAGAAATTGGATTAAATCTCGCCCTTCACTTGGAGTCCCAGAGCGGCGTACAGTCTCCTTTCCCTTCTCCTCCCCACAACAGACATCCTGTGAGGTAGGTGGGGCTGAGAGCTCTCTCAAGAACTGCCCTTGAGAGAACAACTCTGAAATAACTTGTGACTGACCCAATGTCACACCAGGAGTGGGGAATTAAACTCAGTTCTCCCAGATTAGAGTCCACGCACTCCAAACCACTACACCAAACTCCTAAGCACTACACCAAATATTGTAACACCATTAACAATGCTGAAATAACAAATTAGACTCTAGAACAGAAGCATCAAACTTTCTTGTTATGAGGGCCGGATCTGACATAAATGAGACCTTGTGGGCCGGACCATGTGTGTCATAAAATGTAATGCTAGGCAGCAAAGATATAAACTTTATAAAGGACACAATCAAAAAGGGTTTTTTTAACTTAAAATAAAAACATGCTGAAAACATTCGCACTCTTGCAATATTTTGTTTATTTAACAGTATCTTGCTCTGAATTATTGCATCAAAATGTCTGTGCTGTTGCAATCTTGAGCTGTTCAGGTGTGTATCTGTAAGCTGCAAACCTACTTTTGATCTATAGACCTTCACCACCAGTGATCCCTCTAAGCTGAGTTAGTGTGAGTTAACTTGCAGTTTTTTAGCCTCCGGCTCACACATTTTTGTCTTAGCTCAGGAAAGATGGCTCCGGAGCAAACTAATTTATGCAGTCGCCCAATTGCTCGCTCACAACTTTAATGCCAGTAGCTCACAGAGTCGAATTTTTGCTCACAAGACTCCACAGCTTAGAGGGAACATTGTAAATCTCATGCTCAGGGGTCTGAGTCTAGGACCCTGGGGAAAACATGAAATGGCTGAGCAATTGAGAGAGTCTGGTGAAGCAAGCTATGATGCAGCAGCAGCAACTAGAAGCCCTCACATTGTTGCCCCCCCACCAAGCACCAAGAATACAGTGCATCCCTTGCCCCAGACTGAGAGTTCCTATCTATACCTTGTGGCTAATAGCCACTGATAGACCTCTGCTCCATATGTTTATCTTATGTTCTCAACACTGCTCACAGGGTGTCTGTTGTGGGGTGGAGAAGGGGAAAGGATTGTAAGCTGCTCTGATACTTTTTCAGGTAGTGAAGGACAGGGTATAAATCCAATCTCCTCCTCCTCCTCCTCTTTTTCTTCTTCATCCAATCTCTCCTTCTTCTGTTCTTCTAAACTAGACCTGACCATGCCTCTTGGAACCCACCCTACACTGATTCCTGACATTGGTGTCTTGACCTTAGAGCTGCCAAGTCCCCCCACTAAAAGGGCCCCCAATTCGCCGGTCCAGATCCAGCTGGCAGGGGGAACCCCACTCCCGAAGTGGCCAGATCGGGCCGACATGCCCGGCATGTTGATGTCACCCAAAAGTGACGTCATCACACCGGGCATGTCACTGGGTGACGCTCTAACAATCACCCTGAAAACTCTATGAGTTTTCAGGGTGATTGCTAGAGCATCACCCAGTGACATGCCCGGCGTGATGACGTCACTTCCAGGTGACGTCATCGCGACACATGCGTGCTAGGCGTGCGCGCAAATGTCCCAGAATGGAGCCACTGCTCCTCCACTACAGCCAGTAAGACACTTGGCCACCCTTCTTGACCTCTCGCCTGGGGACTTGACTATAGTTGGGACTGCCCACCAAACCCAGATGCCGGAGGCCTTTCTGTGACTTACTGGCACTGAGCCTTTCGCCCTGGCCACGGAACACGACAGATGGGCCATATCGTCTACCCCCTCCCATTGCTGCTGAGAGCTGAAAATGCCGTGCCTTTTGCTTCAGAGTCATTGTCAGATTCACCATCGGCTTGACCTGGCTGAGCCACTGGAGAGGCTGACTGAGCTGAACCGAGAGCCGTGACCCAATCCAAACCCCTAGCAAGGCATGGCTCTCCTCACAAGTAGGCAAGCAGCCCAGACTGGGCTGGGGCACACTTGGAGCCTCCAGCGGAAGATGGCCCAATTTCACCTGCCTGGAGGGGGGTTGGAGGAGGCGGAGTTTGTTGAGGAGGTGTGGCCATGCTCTGGCAAGTGAGGCAGATGAAGCCCAGCCAGCAACTGGACTGACACAGGGTTGTGGGCCATGACCACCATGGAGGGAAGCCCAGGGGGAAGACAGTAATGGGGAAAGATGGAAAGCTGCCCAAGCTGGATGGATTTGCAGGTCCCTTGCAATAACCACATGTCCCCAGCCCATAGGTTGGGAACCACTGCTCCAGATGATTGGTTCTTTCCTGTTCGAGCTGTTAGCGCCTCATGTCTTCTACATTCTTGTCCACGTGAAGCTGCCCTACACTGAAGCAAACCCATTTACTGAATCAGATCCTTGGTCCATCAAAGTCAGTATTGTCTGTCAGACTGGCAGCAGTTCTCCAGGGTCTCAGACAGAGGTCTCTCACATCACCTACTCCCCGGTCCCTTCGACTGGAGATGCTGGGGACTGAACCTAGGACCTTCTGCATGCCAAGCAGAGGCTCTTCCGCTGAGCCACAGTGCCTCCCAGCCAGTCAGTCTACAGTCCTAGCTATTAAGATGATTTCATCATCACACCGCATTAAGATATTTGTAATCTTACATGCCTCATGAAGAAGCATGATTTGTGTGCCTGCATTCTTTTCAGAAGGGACAACTGATGGTTTGGTGCATAAGGATGTAACTGTAAAGAGAAGCAGTGAAAAAGGTTAACATTTTGAAAAAAATGCAGGTATGGTGATCTTGGAATTTGCCGTCAATGCCCAACTGACTAATGGAAACCCTGTAGGGTTTTCTAGGCAAGTGACATTCCGAGCTGATTTTGCCATTGCCTGCCTCTCTGTTGTGACCCTGGTATTCCTGGGAGGTCGCCCATCCAAATACTAACCATGGTCCACCCTGTTTAGCTTCTGAGATCTGACCAGATTGGACGAGAGTGGTCCATCCAGGTCAGGTCAAGGGATCTAATCGATACCCAATTCACACACTATGATTCAAGCAACAGAACTTCTGACCCATCAGCAAAAAAAAAAAAAAAAAGGCATTAAATAAGTAACTGAGTCCAAGATTCTGCTCCTGTGTTTTATGGCTAATATACAATATCTTAGGGGACATTTTACTTTGAAGTTAATTAAAAAATCTGAATTAAGACCGACGAGCTGCCTCTTGTATGAAGGAATAAGACATCGTTTCAAAATAATGATTCACTAGTTTAATCCATAAGATTTAAAGGGGGAGGGAGACGAACCCCTAAAGATCCATTTCTTGGTACATTGCTGATCTTGATTTTTTTCCAGTAAAGGGGAAACTAAAGACAGTCTGGGGAGTGTGATTTTTATCTTTCGCAGCATCATAAAGCATAAATGGTCTTTCTCTTCTGTCAATATAGCAGTGGCTTAACTATAAGGCCCACAAGAGGAATGGGACGGATCATCCCAAGGAGATCTACATCCCTCCTGTTTGTTTCTTAGCAAGTTCCCCTTCCCACGCCAGAGTAAGAGTCGAAGGGATGCTTATGTGATCAGTTGCTAAGATTAGGAAGTGTACAATGAGCAAAGCTGTGCGACAGGTAAACGCTACAACACTAAACTAGGTGCATGTATAGAAATCAAGAATACAATGACCAGGAAAAATTCCACGACAATAGTCTCTGAAGCAATGAAAAACACAAGGACGTCTTTGTTTCAGAGTCCTCCTTCAGAGGTGACGAATGCAAATTGCTTCTAATTGCACAACATGCTTCCTATCACAATAACATTCATCAATCATGGACAATAAATCTAATTTGGCTGATTTGGAGGGCGGACTGTATGGCATTACTCCTCAGTGAAGTCCCTCCCCACCAAAGCCCACTCTCCTCAGGCTCCACCTCCAAAATCTCCAAGCAGTTCCCAACCCAGACCTGCCAGCCCTAACTCCAAGGAAGTCTGAGGCTGCTGTTGCGAGGAAGCCAATGGTGAACCACCCCTGTTCAAGCTTTGCCTAGGATGCCTCATGCCTGGGGTTGACAGGAGTCAGTTGTGACTTGACAGCTGCTGCTTCTCCTCCTCTTTCTTCTCCTCTTTCTCTTCTTTTTCCTTCTATTTCTCCTCCTCCTCCTCTTCCTCCTTTTCCTCCTTCTTTTTTTGCTTCTTCTCCTCCTCCCTCTCCTCCTTCTCCTCCATCTCTTTCTTCTCCTCTTTCTCCTCTTTCTTCTCCTTTCTCCTCCTTCTCCTCTTTCTTCTCTTTCTCCTCCTCCTCTTCCTCCTCCTCCTCTTCCTCTTCCTCTCCTCCTTTTTCTACACCTCCTCCTTCTCCTCCATCTCTTCTCCTTTCTCCTCCTTCTCCTCTTTCTCCTTCTCCTCTTTCTCCTCCTCCTCTTCCTCTTCCTCTTCCTCCTCCTTCTTTTTCTGCTTCTCCTCTACCTCCTCCTTCTTTGAATACTTATTGACCCAAGCTGTATTCTGCAAGACCTAGGCCGAGGACAGACTGGAGTTATGGCCCGGCACAGCCACGGAGCCAAAAGCCCCATGGGAAAAGCAGCCCAGGGCTCCCCATTCGCACTGGCTGTGAGGGGTGGAGGTGCACAGCTGCTGGCTGCTTCGGCGAGCCGCGGCTATGCGCAGCCGCGGCAGCCAGAACAGCCCATCCACACTTCCAGCGGTGTGTGCGATGCACCTTCAGCGCATCCACACCCGTAGGAAGCGCCAGGGACGCGCACGGAGACGCCTGGAGACCAGTTCCCAGGGGTCTCCGCCTGAAGCGTGAGGACAGCGCTTCAGGCACAGGTGAGTGTGCGCCGGCGATGGAGGACAGCTGAGGCTGTCTGGATGGCCTCTCTGCCTCCGCTTCTAAAGCGGAGGAAAAGCGGGCCACAACTCCAGTCTGTCCTCAGCCCTAGAAAGACTGTATATATATAAAAAAATGCTTGTCCAGATTTGGAGTTCCAAACAGGCTACTAAGTACTGCAGAGAATTGTAGCGAACTGCCTGAAAGCGAGACCACTTGCGCACAAAGCATGTGCTCTAATCCAAGATCTTCAAACTCCTCTTCAAGGTGTGGTTTAATCTGTCCCCGACTTCAAAAGCCCTAGAATGAAAAATCACCAAGCAAAGCTGCTTGAATCTTGAGAGGGATTCATCAGGAAGATCACCCAGCAGTAACAGGTGGCTACTTTTAAGTGCAGATGCTGAATCTCATCACTGCACATGGTCGTTCAGCAGAACATGCTTTTTAAAAAAACACAAAACCTTAATTGAAGATTATAAATCCGGGTGTTTTTCCATAAAGAATTCAACAGCGCTCATTTGACTTGCTTAAACCGAACGAAAACAAGCTGAGTAAAGATGAACTTTAAGCAAGATGAAATCTAAGCAAGTCAAACGAGCACTACAAATATATTCAGTGGAACACCCAGGGCTCCGTTGGGGCCGGAGCGAGCCGGAGCTCCGCTCCGGGAGAGAAGGGGCCGGGGGCGGGGCCGGGCGGGCCCCGTCCCGCCCCGGACGCCTTCCGCGGGGCCGCGGCCGGCCGCGGCCGGCCCCGCCGAGGAGCCCCGTCCCGCCCCGGACGCCTTCCGCGGGGCCGCGGCTGGCCGCCGCCGGCCCCGCCGAGGAAGCCCCGTCCCGCCCCCGAAGCCTTCCACGGGGCCGCGGCTGGCCGCCGCCGGCCCCGCCGAGGAGCCCCGTCCCGCCCCGGACTCCTTCCCAAGGGCCGCGGCTGGCCGCCGGCCCTGGGAAAAAAACCCTCCCTCCCCCAGTCGCCTTCCCAGGGGCCGCGGCTGGCCGCCGGCCCTGGGAAAAAAACCCTCCCTCCCCCAGTCGCCTTCCCAGGGGCCGCGGCTGGCCGCCGGCCCCGGGAAAAAAACTCTCCCTCCTCCAGTCACCCCCAGAACCCCCCCTCCCTCCCCAACTCACCAGTTCCCCGAGCTCAAGGGAGGGAGAAGCTGGGCCTGAGTTGCTTAACGCCACTCAGGCCCAAGCAAGGGGGGGGGGAAATGCCAGCCCCAGTGGGGGGGAGAAGCGCCCCTCCCCTCCTTCCCTCTCTCCCCCCACCTACCTACCTGTTCCTTCCTTCCCCTCTCCCTTCCTCCCTCCCTCTCCCCTTCCTTCCTTCCTTCTCTCTCTCCCCCCAACTACCTACCTACCTTCCTGTTCCTTCCTTCCCCCCCTTCCTCCCTCTCTCCCCCCTTCCTTCCTTCCTACCTTCCTTTCTTCTCTCTCTCCCCCCCAACTACCTACCTACCTTCCTGTTCCTTCCTTCCCCCCTTCCTCCTTCTCTCCCCCCTTCCTCCCTCCCTCCCTCCCGTCTTGCCTTCTGACACACTGCCCATGACGTCAGGGATGTGTGGCCTTTTGACACTTCCGGTGACGTCAGGGGGTGTGGTATATGCAAATGAGTTATGCTAATGAGCTCCTGCACCTCTTTTTTTACGAAAGGACCCCTGGGAACACCATCAGTTAGAGATACCAGCCCCCAGATGGGACCTGGGGATCCCCCAGAATTAGAGCTCATCCCCAAACTACAGCGATCAGTTGGAACACAAGAACATAAGAGAAGCCAGTGTTGGATCAGGCCAATGACCCATCCAGTCCAACACTCTGTCACACAGTGGCCAAAAATACCAGCTGCCATCAGGAGGTCCAGCAGTGGGGCCAGGACACTAGAAGCCCTCCCACTGTTGCCCCCCCTCCCAAGCACCAAGAATACAGAGCATCACTTGCCCCAGACTGAGAGTTCCTATCTATACCTTGTGGCTAAGAGCCACTGATGGACCTCTGCTCCACATGTTTATCCGATTCCCTCTTGAAGCCACCCATGCTTATAGCTGCCACCACTTCCTCTGCTCCATATGTTTATCTAGCTGCCACCTCGGCTCCATATGTTTATCTAACTCCCTTTTGAAGCCACCCATGCTTGTAGCCGCCACCACTTCCTGTGGCAGTGAATTCCATGTGTTTATCACTCTTTGGGTGAAGAAGTACTTCCTTTTATCCATTCTAACCCGACTGCTCAGCAATTTCATGGAGTGCCCACAAGTTCTTGTCTTGTGAGAAAGGGAGAAAGGTGCTTCTTTCTCTGCCTGGTCTATCCCATGCGCAAGCTTATAAACCTCGATCATGTCACCCCTCAGCCGTCATTTCTCCAAGCTAAAGAGCCCCAAGCGCTTTAACCTTTCTTCATAGGGAAAGTGTTCCAACCCTTTTATCATTCTAGTTGCCCTTTTCTGCACTTTTTCCAATGCTATAATATCTTTTTTGAGGTGTGGCAACCAGAACTGTACACAGTACTCCAAATGAGGTCGCACCTTTGATTTATACAGGGGCATTATGATACTGGCTGATTTGTTTTCAGTTCCCTTCCTAATAATCCCCAGCATAGTGTTGGCCTTTTTCATTGCAGTTCCCCTGGAGAGAAATGGAGGAGGAGGAGTTTGGATTCGTACCCTGACCTTCTCTTGGAGTCTCAGAATGGCTTACAAACTCCTTCCCCTTCCCCTCCCCACAACAGACACCCTGTGAGGTAGGTGGGGCTGAGAGAGCGCTTTCGGGGACTCCTCTTAAGAAAACAGCTCTGAAGGAACTTGAGACTGACCCAAGGTCCCACCAGCAGCTGCACGTGGAGGAGTAGGGAATCAAACCTGGTTCTCCCAGATTAGAGTCTGCACTCTTAACCACTATACCCAGCTGGTTCTCAGGAGGTTGTCACGCCTGTCACTCAGTGTCTGTGGGACCTCCCCAACGCTGCGAATAGATATGCTTTTGTTATTTTGCTTTGCAGTTTATCCACTGCCATTTTTCTTCCTAGATTCTTTTGTTAGGTGAGTTGATTATACAATTTGCCAAGTGTGAATTGTTTTGGATATCAATTTGAAAAAGCAAGACATGAATATTTTAGATAAATTTGGGGGTGGGTGAAGACTAACACGCCACCTTCTGCTGGGAAACCTTGGCTGCGATCTCGCACACTAAATAATCTACTTTCAATCCACTTTCAATGCACTTTCCAACTGGATTTTGCCAGTTCACACAGGTCGCATTCAGACGGCTCTTTTGAGTGCCTGGTGTATTTAAAGTGCACATTCAGATAACAACATCTGGGAATTGTGCTGTTTCCGTGATTAGCCTGTCGATCCCTGTCGGGGATCCGTACTTAAAAGATAGTGGTGGAAGTCCGGTCCTAAGCTGGCCGACAGGCCAATGGCAGACTTTTCCCCATATAGCTGTTCCACAAGCATGCAATCAGCCTGTAGGGATGGTCTCCAAATCATCCTGAATGGCCGCCATTTTAAAAAAGTCTTAGCAATGCGTGCATAACCGCTTAAACATGTGACTTCCTCAGAGCTCTGCTCAAACGATCCAAAGAATTTAATGTTTCTGAAGGTCCCGTGATATTTATGCATTTTGTTAACTGAAATGGTACCTAGAGGAAGGTACCGCTGGCGGTGCTTTTACCATTTTAGTCCGTGCATGCATGGAAAAACAAGTAGATGGTGAGGCGCATATGCGCATGCGCGAACAGGATTTTTTTTAAAAAAGCTGACTGCATGGCTCCTTACAGTGGATGCCATCCAGACAATCCACCGCAGGAGTCACGTGCGGTAAAGGGCTTCACAGGGGAGCTGTCTGGTCGTGCAACGCTGGATCAAAAAGATCTAGATCAAATTACAGCCGGGCCAATGGTGGGATTAGCTGCCCTGTCTGAACACACCCACAGTAAAAATCCAGTGGGAAAGTGCATTGAAAGTGGATTGTTGAGTGTGTGTGATTGCAGCCCTTGACACCCAAAAGGCAAATTCGCCTCCCTTACAAATCCTGAACCTAGCTTAGGTCTTCCACCTCTGCAGTTTTCCATTGCCACCCAGAAACTGCCTTTGATTCGAAATGTCACTCAGATGTCCCCTTATCTGAAACAAAGCAGACCTTCTCATTATCATTCCACAGTCGCACTTTGGGCTCAAAGGTCACTGGGCCCATAGCTCGCCTTTACGTGCAAAGAGCATCTCTCGGCTCGTGGATTTATTTTCACTGACAGAAATGTTGCCGCCCGACAGTCAGAGCTGTCCATCAAAGAATCGGAGAGATCGCACTTTTCCTGTCTAGGTAGGAACTTTATGGGGTTTTTAAAGTGATCCCTCAAGAAAGTTCAAACTGTCAGCAAGGTACACAGGAGGCACCAGCTGGAAAGCTGAAAGCTGAACCTTCACAAACTGGAATGGAAACAGAGCTAACTTCCTCCCTGTTCATATCCATGGCAGTATTTGATTAGTTTTGTGCATTATTGTATTTTATGATTATTTACAAAGAAAGAAGAAGAAGAGGAGGAGGAGGAGGAGATTGGATTTATATCCCGCCCTTCGCTCATTTGGCGTCTCAGAGAGGCTTACAAACTCCTTCCCCTTCCCCTCCCCACAACAGACACCCTGTGAGGTAGGTGGGGCTGAGACAGCTTTTTCCCAAGCTGTCCTTGAGAGAACAGCTGGTACAGAGCTATGGCTTGCCCAAGGTCATCCAGCAGGTGCAAGTGGAGGAGGAGGAGTTGGTTTTATACCCCACCCTTCACTACCCGAAGGAGTCTCAGAGTGGTTTACAATCACCTTCCATTCCTCTCCCCACAACAGACACCCTGTGAGGTAGGTGGGGCTGAGAGAGCTGTGACTGACCCTAAGTCACCCAGCCAGGTGCAGGTGGAGAAGTGGGGGATCAAACCCGGTTTTACAGATTAGAGTCGACAGCTCTTTAGCCACTGTACCACAGCAAGCTCTTTTAGAAAGGTGAAAGGCAGCTCACTAATGTTCTCAGTAAAGAAACATAGTCAACAAAACACAATCAAAAATCTAGGTTATCAACGCATCTTAACCCGGCGCCCAAAGCGAGGTAGATTATATGTCAGGTAAGTGGCTGTGGGAAGGGTGGAAGTTTGACTGTTGAGATGCCACGGTAGAAAAGGCCATGACTCTGGTGGCCTCTCACCTCAGAAAGGGCCCACTGTAGAGGAGCTTAATTTGGGGGCAAGCTTACATCAGAGTAAACTGTTGATTAAGTACTCCGGTCCCAAATTGGGTATTATCAGTCATGTGCCAGCTGGTAGTATATTGAATGACCATCATTGTATTCCTCTCAGGGCCACACAGGAAATCAAATGAATTAAGAACATAAGGGAAACCAATGTTGGATCAGGCCAGTGGCCCATCCACTCCAACACTCTGTCACACAGTGGCCAAAAACACCAGGTGCCATCAGGAGGTCCATCAGTAGGGCCAGAACTCCAGAAGCCCTCCCACTGTTCCCCCCCAGCACAAAGAATGCAGAGCATCACTGCCCCATACATAAGAACGCAAGAGAAACCATGCTGGATCACCAATGGCCCATCCACTCCAACACTCTCTGTCACACAGTGGCCAAAAATACTAAGTGCCACCAGGAGGTCCACCAGTGGGGCCAGGACTCCAGAAGTCCTCCCACTGTTCTCCCCCCTCCCCAAGCACCAAGAATACAGAGCATCACTTGCCCCAGACTGAGAGTTGCTATCGATACCTTGTGGCTAATAGCCACTGATGGGCCTCTGCTCCATATGTTTATCTAACTCCCTCTTGAAGCGGTCCATGCTTGTAGCTGCCACCACTTCCTGTGGCAGTGAATTCCACGTGTTAATCACTCTTTGGGTGAAGAAGGACTTCCTTTTGTCCGTTCTAATCCAACAGCTCAGCAATTTCATGGAGTGCCCCCGAGTTCTTGTCTTGTGAGCAAGGAGGCCCACCAGTCCACCAGAACTGTTTAACAGATCGGGTTCTCTTGTGATGTTGTGGGTGTGGTAGGACCACACGGACACCGCATAGCTCAGAGCTAGCCAAGGGCAGCTATAATTGGCAGGGCTGTGCTTCCCTCCGAAGCTCCTCCACAGAAGAGGAGGCTGAAAATCACTATTTTCCCTTGGTAGGGAAATCCATCTACATTCTTCATCAAGGTGGGGATTTCTTGCACTTCTGGTCTCTTACAGGGCCATCCTAAGCAGAATTGTTGCCGTTGCCCGAAGTCACAGCTGACTTATGGCGGCCCCATGGAGTTTTCAAGGAAAGAGACTTTTCCGAGGTGGTTTGGCTTTTGTTTGCCTCTGAGTCATGATCCTGGTATTCCTGAGTTGTCTCCCAATAGTAGCCAGGGCTAAGCCTGCTTAGTTTCCAAGATCTGATGAGATAGGCTAGTTAGGGCTATTCAGATCAGGGCAGCATCGCACGCTTCTAATCCCATTGCCTGCATTTATACAGGCCCAATTAATTAATTATCATGTGGCAGCGAGTGTCGTATAGCCAGGACTGCAGTGTTTCCTCTAAGCTGAGTTGGTGTGAGCTAGCTCACAGTTTTTGAGCCTTCGGCTCCCACGTTTTCTGTCTCAGCTCAGGAAGGATGGCCCCAGAGCAAACTAATTTATGCACTTGCCAAATCACCCACTCACAACTTTAATGCCAGTAGCTCATAAAGTAGAATTTTTGCTCACAAGACTCCATAGCTTAGAGAGAGCATTGGCCTGGAGATCCAAAGATTGTCTGGCAGCCTGAAACTCAAGCTCTTTTTGTGGTGAGCGAGGCTTATGGGGGGGGGGGGGGCTGAGAGAACTGGGACTGATTCAAGATCCCTCAGCTGGCCTCAAGTAGAGGAGTGGAGAATCGAACCTGGTTCTCCAGATAAGAGTCTGTTGTTCTTAACCACTATACCACGCTGGCTATTTATGTAACTTGGTTTAGAGGGAGAGAAAGTGAAGAATAGCCCAGGCTACTCGCATCTCAGAAGCTAAGCAGGGTCAGTCCTTGGATGGAAGACCACCAAGGCAAACTCTGTAGAGGAAGAAGAAGAGGAGATTGGATTTATACCCCACCCTTCACTCGGAGTCTCAGAGTGGCTTACAAACTCCTTTCCCTTCCCCTCCCCACAACAGACACCCTGTGAGGTAGGCGGGGCTGAGAGAGCTCTGACAGAGAACTGTCCTTGAGAGAACAGCTCTGATAGAACTATAGCTTGCCCAAGGTCATCCAGTAGCTGCAAGTGGAGGAGTGGGGAATCAAACCTGGTTCTTCCAGATTAGAGTCCATGCACTTCACCACGACACCAAACTGGCACCAACAAACCACCTCTGCTTCTCACTTGCCTTGAAAGGCTCTTGATGGGGTTGCCAAAGTTGGTGAGAACTTCTTGAAATCTACAGACGTAACTCAGCTTAAGGTAACACTGCTATTTTATCTGTATCTCTAGTGTGAGACTTTATCACCAGCCAAATAGACAACTTTCCTTTCAGTCATAGAAAGTGAACTATATAATGCTGTATTCCTGAGCAACAGAATGTTCCAAGTAGGTATGAATTGATAACAGACATTGGCTATCCTACCACCTTTTCTGTGCAATCTTGCCTGATTTCCCTCCAACCATGAGGACTGTTCACTCATCAGAAGAGATCACTTCTCTCCAGGGGTCATTTTGCAGAAAAAGAGGTGCAGGAGCTCATTAGCACAACTCATTTGCATATGCCACACCCCCTAACATGTCGGAAGTGTGTCAGAAGGCAACACCCACCCCTCAGGCTTCACTCCACAGGTGAGTGAAACTGACCTGCTCTTCCTCCATTCCTTTCCCCATCCAATACTTTGTGTAATAAAAATAAGTGTAAAGAACACACCCTCATTCTCTTCCTGCTCCCTTAAAACCACCAGGTTTCAAGTAGACTTGAGATACCCAGGACATGTGCACCACCCATCCCTTTCCCTTCCCCTCCCCTCCCCACAACAAGACACCCTGTGAGGTAGGTGGGGCTGAGAGAGGTCTTTTGAGAACTGCTCATGAGAGAACAGCTCTGAGAGAACTTGTGACTGGCCCAATGTCACACCAGCAGCTGCATGGGGAGGAGTGGGGAATCAAACCCAGTTCTCCCAGATTAGAGTACAACTCCTGACCACTACACCAAACTGATGGGGTGGAAGCTGCTGAAGGGTTGGTGAAATTTCTCCAGTACTTATGTGCCATGTGCCCAGATAAAAAATGGTATACTTAGAAAATTTCTATGCCACCTTGAGCAAGTCTCTGGAAAAGCAGCACACAGTCATAAAAGGAACAATGATAAAATTATCAATATTAAAACAAAACATTAAAATCAATAAAGACCCTAGCAGGGCTTTCCCTGGGGCGCTGCGCCTCTGCACTGCTCGGGGAAGCTGAGGAGAGGGCGGGGCTTGGTCATGTGCCTGCCCCCTGGGCTCCTCACTCCCGGAGCTGCACTCCTGTGTGCTCCCACTCCAACGGACCCCTGCTTCTCTCTCTTCCATCCGTGGACAAGCAGGTGGGATCCAGTCCATTGTTTTGGTGTCTTTTTTGACTTGTTTGTCAGTGGCTTTGTTTGGTAATTTCCGTCCTGGTTGCTGATCATTCCTTCCCATCTTTTTGCTAGCTTTACATCATTTTGCATAAGCACCATTTTCTTGTGTCAGACACCATGCCTATAAAATCAACACAAGAATAACATTGAAAATGAGCTTGTACTAATGGGAATTCAGCGTGAGGGAAGAGATACTAGTGTGAACGGAAAGTCTCCCACAGTTTCATTTCTCCCAGGGAAGAGGGGAACAATTGAAACGGGGGTATTATTCAAATCTAACAGAGCAGCTTGCAAATTTCGTCATGTCCCTAGTTCCGAGTGTTTAGACCAGATGTGCCATTAAATATCTATTTATCCCTCTTTCCCAGGAGCTCATGGGGATGGTTATGCTTCTCCCTTCCTGATTTTATCTTCACAGCAATCCTGTGATATAGTTCAACTAAGAGGAAATGATTGGTCTCAAATCACCCCAAGAAGAAGATGATGAAGAAGATGAAGAAGGAGAAGAGAGAGAGAGAGAGAGAGATTAGATTTATACTCTATCCTTCACTACCAATGCTCCCTCTCAGGGCCCTTTTTGTAGAAAATGCCGAGCAAGAACTCATTAGCATAATAGGCTACACCCTGACAGCACAGCTAATTAGCATATCAGGCCACACCCTGACAATACAGCTAATTAGCACATTAGGCCACACCCTGACAGCACAGCTAAGTAGCATATTCGGTGGGGGCTGGGAAAGCACAGGGCAGGCAGGGAAGCTTGCCTCCCCCCCCCCCGAGCTTCTCCACCCCACTTCAGCATCGCCTTTCTAGTCTACCCCCCCCCCCGAGCCAGACGGCTGGGGAAAGGTGCTGCTGAAGTGAAATTGACAAGGAAATCCCCAGGGGTTCCCCAGGGGAAAAGAGGGCATTTCAACATGCCGCCTTTCCCTCTTATGGGCAACGTGGGGAAGGCAGCATACTCTGTAGCCACGTACGCGCAGGGGTTTGGGCTGTAGGCATGGCCAACTCAGGAGCCAGCCGGAACTCCGTTCCTGTGCGTTCCTGATCAAAGATAGCCCTGCTCCCTCTAAGCTGTGGAGTCTTGCGAGCAAAAATTCTCCTTTGTGAGCTCCTGGCATTAAAGTAGTGAGTGAGCAATTTGGCAAGTGCATAAATTAGTTTGCTCTGGAGCCATCCTTCCTGAGCTAAGACAAAAATGCGTGAGCCGGAGGCTAAAAAACTGGGAGCTAGCTCACACTAACTCATCGTAGAGGGAACACGGTTCACTACCCGAAGGAGTCTCAGAGCAGCTTACAGCCTCCTTTTTCTTCCCCTCCCCACAACAGACACCCTGTGATGTAGGTGGGGCTGAGAGAGCTCTCTCGAGAACTGACCTTGAGAAAACAGCTCTGAAGGAACTTGTGACTGACCCAAGGTCACACCAGCAGCTGCATGTGGAGGTGTGGGGCATCAAACCCAGTACTCTCAGATTAGAGTCCACATTCCTAACCACTACACCAAACTGAGCTTCATGACCAAGTTGGGACTGTTTATTTAATTCATTTATGCCCCGCCTTTCTCCCCAGTGGGGACCCAAGGTGGCTTACATCATTCTCCTCTCCTCCATTTTACCCTCACAACAACCCTGTGAGGTAGGTTAGGCTGAGAGGGGGTGACTAGCCCAAGGTCACCCAGCGAGATTTCATGGCACAAGTGGGGATTTGGACCTGGGGCTCCCAGTTACTAGCCTAGCACTCTTAACCACTACATCCCACTGGTGTCAATGTAAAGTTTCTGGGTATTCTGAAGCCACCGGAGGGGAGGGGGATCTCTTGGGAGTGTATGGAAATTCTGAGGGGGAAAAATGAAATATACGCAATACTTACTGTCCTATCAAGCCTAAACTAATCCTACTGCTTTAACAACATAAAATGCATCATTTATAACTTACTTAGGGTATAAAATTGCAATATTTGTCATGGCTATGGAAGCTGGAGGTTATAAATGCCTTAATTTTTTTGCAAGCAGAATTGCAAATGTGCCCAATACTTGAGGGGAACTGCAAGCGGAGGCACCCAAAGCTGTTTTTTTTAAGCACACATAACCTTGAGTTTTGCTGTCCAGTCAGAGAGCTCCGTTCTCAGGGAAACTTTCCCTCTGAGGCTTTGGTGCAGTTTCTGCCCCATCGCCTTCCAATCTCTCCCCCTTCCATTGGGTTGCCAAACTCCAGGTGGTGGCTGGAGATCTCCTGGGATTACAACTGATCTCCAGGCAACAGAGATCAGTTCACCTGGAGGAAATGGCCACTTTGGAAGGTTGGATTCTGTGGCATTATACCTCACGGAGATCCCTCACCTCCCCAACCCCACCCTCTACAGGCTCCTCCCCAAAATCTCCAGGCATTTCAGAAACCAAAGCTGGCAACCCTTTCCCCCCAGCTTGGTAGGGATATAAGCAGGGCTCATTTCGTAGAAAAAGGGGTGCAGGAGCTCATTAGCATAACTCATTAGCATAACTAATTTGCATATGCTATACCACCTGACATCACCAGAAGTGTGTCAGAAGGCAAAATTCACCGCTCAGGCTCCACCGCAAAAATCTCCAGGTCTTTCCCAACTCAGAGCTGGCGAGCCAGCTTGACACTTTGACTAAAGACACTTTAGGTTTCCTTTGCTCTTGCAGGGAAGCTGCCCTACAACAAGCACGGAAATACAGATCAAGTTAGTATGCTTTTGCTTTTTTCCCCAGCACATCACCATATGTGCCCGCTCCTGGGCTTGTTACTCCTGGAACGGCGTTCCTGCGTGTTCCTGCTTGAAATGACCCCTGGTATAAGATACTCGTTACTCAGTCTGTGTTTCAGTGGTTTGAGGAAGAGGTGAAATGGTCAACCACACCTTCAACCACATCAGGTCAAAAGGACAACAGGCAGCATGCAACAGATGAAAAGCAGTGAGAGCTCTGTATACTCCCCTCATGAAGATTAGGGTATCTTTCTAGGTACAGAAATGATTGGCTTTAAGAGCAGTATATGTCTACATCCTGTTCACCTTGTAAGAACATAAGAGAAGCCAATGTTGGATCAGGCCAATGGCCCATCCAGTCTATCACTCTGTCACAGTGGCCAAAAACACCAGGTGCCCATAGAAGGTCCACCAGTGGGGCCAGGACACTAGAAGCCCTCCCACTGTCCCCCTACCCCAAAGCACCAAGAATACAGAGCATCACTTGCCCCAGACTGAGAGTTCCTATCTATACCTTGTGGCTAATAGCCACTGATGGACTTCTGCTCCATATGTTTATCCAATCCCCTCTTGAAGCTGTCCATACTTGTAGCCGCCATCACCTCCTGTGGTAGTGAATTCAATGTGTTAATCATTCTTTGGGTGAAGAAGTACTTCCTTTTATCAAATGTCTTTAAAAACACGGGTCCGTTGGAGCAGGAGTGCACAGGAGCTCAGCTCCGGGAGTGAGGAGCCCAGGGGGCGGGCACATGACCAAGCCCCGCCCCCTCCTCGGCTTCCCCTGAGCAATGCAGAGGCGCAGCGCCCCGGGGAAAGCCCTGCTAGAGTCTTTACTGTTTTTAATGTTTTGTTTTAATATTGATAATTTTATCATTGTTCCTTTTATGATTGTGTGCTGCTTTTTCAGAGACTTGCTCAAGGTGGCATATAAATTTTCTAAGTATACCATTTTTTATCTGGGCACATGGCACATACGTACTGGAGAAATTTCACCAATCCTTAAGCAGCCTCCATCCCATCAGTTTGGTGTAGTGGTCAGGAGTTGGACTCTAATCGGGGAGAACCGGGTTTGATTCCCCACTCCTCCCCATGCAGCTGCTGGTGTGACCTTGGGCCAGTCATAAGTTCTCTCGGAGCTGTTCTCTCATGAGCAGTTCTCAAAAGACCTCTCTCAGCCCCACCTACCTCACATTGTGTCTTGTTGTGGGGATGGGTGGTGCACATGTCCTGGGTATCTCAAGTCTACTTGAAACCTGGTGGTTTCAAGGGAGCAGGAAGAGAATGAGGGTGTGTTCTTTACGCTTATTTTTATTGCACAAAGTATTGGATGGGGAAGGGAATGGAGGAAGAGCAGGTCAGTTTCACTCGCCTGTGGAGTGGAGCCTGAGGGGTGGGTGTTGCCTTCTGACACACTTCTGGTATGTTAGGGGGTGTGGCATATGCAAATGAGTTATGCGAATGAGCTCCTGCACCTCTTTTTCTACGAAATGTTTAAAAACATTTCACTAGTTTCACTCAGACCACAACCAACGGTTTGAAATTAAATCAAAATTGTTTTCAGCTAAACAATAGGAAGAACTTCCTGACAGAGCAGTTCCTCAGGGGAACAGGATTCCTCGGGAGGTGGCGGGCTCTCCTTGATGGGAAGTCTTTGAACAGAGGCCAGATGGCCATCTGACAGCAATGCTTATCCAGTGAACTTAGGCAGATCATGAGAGGGAGGGCAGGAAGGGTTGCCTCAGGGCTTAGTTCTCATGGCCCTTTCTTACACACCCAGGGACACACTGATCACCACTTTGGGGTCCGGAAGCAATTTTTCTCCAGGCCAGTTTGGCCAGAGATCCTGGAGGGTTTTTTTTTTGTCATCTTCTGGGCATGGAACAGGGGTCACTAGGCGTGTGGAGGGGGAGGTATTTATAAATTTCCTGCATTACGCAGCGGGTTGGACTAGATGACCCTGGAGGTCCTTTCCAGCTCTATGATTCATTCAAAAAGAGAAAATATTCCATTTGGAGGGTTTTTTTTATCAGTATTCCCCCAAAGTCTTCAGAAAAACAGGGGAAAGGTCACGACCCCCCAATTTTCCTGGGGTTTTTTTGTTTGTTAGTTAGTCTTTCTGGGCCTTTGCATCTTCAGTTAGGACTCAGGTCTCTTACTCCTAACGGCTACACCATGCTGGTTTTCTACCAGAGACTTCACTGCCACAAGTGAAATATGATATGGATGCTATAGACCCGGACACATTGCCCTAATTGTGACTGCTAAGCCTTCTTCCGCTAATGTGATTGCTTTCAGATTTAGTATTTTGGAGACAATCAAAGGTTTTTGTTCTTGACCAAGCTCCGTATTCCCTATCTATTTGATTGGCCATAAATCTTTGGGGACTTCAATTCTAATGCTGGCATTAACCGCTGCTGAACAAAACAGGCAAATTAAGGGATCTGACACCTGATTTGAACAAGAGCAACATCTCAACCAAACCAGGAGGGCCTTAAAGAAATGGACTTAGTGCTGTACCCAAACCCGTACTGATCAATTGTAATTCTGGGAGATTTCCAGTCTCCACCTAGAGGTTGGCGACCTTTTGGGAACCCCTGGCCTTGGAGGTCCCAACCTCCACGTGGTGGCTGAAGATCTCCTGGGATTACAACTGGCCTCCAGGTGATCAGTTCCTCTGGAGAAAATGGCTGCTTTGGAAGAGGAATCTACGGCCTTGTATCTCATTGAAGTCCCTCGCCTCCCCTTTCCAAACCCAGCCCTCCTCAGGCTCCACCTCCAAAATCTCAGGGTATTTCCCAACCCAGAGCCCGCAACCCTACTGGGCCTCAATGTCCTGTTCGTTGGTCCTCCAGGGCAACTGGACAAATACAGTGTGGAACAGAATGTTGGACTAGAAGGAAGGAGAGAAGAAGAGACAGGATTTATACCTCGCCCTTCACTGCCCGAGGGAGTCTGAGGGTGTGTTCAGACAGCTCTTTAGATCCGCGCCAGGCACCAGTGCCTCACAGATTTAAAGGTACTGTTCAGACAGCAACATCTGGTGAACATCCCTCTTCTGTGAGCATCCCATTTTGCCGGGCTTCGGAGTCGTCATAAAAAGATACGAGTTTGAATCTAGAGTTTTCGGTTCCCGACGGGCCAATTGCGGACTTTCCCCCGTCTGATCGGTCGTTACAGCGTGCAGTCCTCTCGTTGGGGTGGTGACATCAGACCATCCCAAACGGGCGCATGCATGGTGAGGTTTTTTAGACACAATGTCATGCCTATGTGCATGTGCAAATAGTGGTCACACACACTAAATAATCCACTTTCAATCCACTTTTAACACACTTTCCAACTGGATTTTACTGTGTGAACTGGCAAAATCCAGTTGGAAAGTGGATTGGAAGTGGATTGAAAGTGAATTATTTAGTGTGTGTGACCACAGCTGGTATTTTGTTTGTTTGTTTTAAACCATCCCGCGCACCTCCTACAGTGGACGCCATATAGACAATCCACAGCGGAGGCAGCATGCGGTAAGATGATTCAGTAGGGGGGCTGTCTGGTCATGCAATGATGGATTGAAAAGATCGGGATCAAATCAAAGCTGTGCTAATGGCGCACCCTGAGAGTGGTTTACATTCTCCTTTCCCTTGCCCTCTTCACAACAGACACCCTGTGAGGTAGGTGGGGCTGAGAGAGCTCTCTCAGGGACTGCCCTTGAGAAAGCAGCTCTGAAAGAAATTGGAATTGACCCAAGGTCACACCAGAAGCTGCACGGGGAGGGGTGACGAATCCAACTCAGTTCTCCCAGATTAGAGCCTGCACCCCTAACCACTGCACCAAACTGGCTCTTCTAACCATATACCAATGGCAAACCACTCGTCTGATCCAGCAGGGTTCTTAGAATGTTCTACTGAAGCACAGCCAGTAGAACCTCTGCTCCTTGGTTGTGCCCCCCACCCCGGGTGACAGAGCAACCCTTCTGCCTTACCAATAACTTCTCCTGCCTGAAATGAAATGCGTCCCCCCCCCCCCTGGTTATATTTCTGTCTTCCAAAAGACTCCTGTAAAGTCTGCGAGTCCCTAACATAAACAAAAGCATCCCCGGCCTGTACAGATTTCTGCCGACCTTTCAGTTAAGGCTGCCAACAAATGCCACCCGGTTCTTGAAGCTTATTCATTTGGAGTTGCTACAGCTTGCTTAATAACTCACCCTCATTGATCCTATAGACATCTGGGACAGCCAAGGTACTGACAGTAGCAGCCAGCAATGCGTTTTCAGCTAGCCCTACAGTCTTTCCAGCCCAAGGTTTTCTGGGAGAGAAAGCTTACAAATAATGTCCACTTGTGATTATACATCTCCCATCCTCCTGCAGACCACCTCTTTTCTTGCACTGTGTTGGAAATCGAGGTAGTACTGGCCAAGAGCTCGGTACTAGGGATGTACAATTTTTCTCTCTCAGTATTTCCCAGTTCACTCGTGACTACATGAAGCTGCCTTATACTGCATCGGACTCTCAGTCCATCAAGGTCAGTATCGCCTACTCAGGCTGACAGTGGGTCTCCAGGGTCTCAGGCGGAGGTCTTTCCCATCACCTACTGCCTGGTTTGGTGTCCTGGTTAGAAGCATGAATTCAAATCTGGGAGAACTGGGTTTGATTCCCCATGCCTCCACATGCAGCTGCTGGTGTGACCTTCAGTCAGTCACAAGTTCTCTCAGAGCTGTTCTCTCAGGAGCAGTTCTCAAAAGAGCTCTCTCAGCCCCACCTGCCTCACAGAGTGTCTGTTGCGGGGAGGGAGAGGGAAAGGAGATTGTAAGCCACTCTGAGGTTGCGGTCACACGTGCCATTTGATGAGGAGGGGAAGAGAGCTTACTTCCCCTGGTGGAAATCAATACAGCATTGCAAGATCACACATCCTTTGTAGCTGCGGGCTCAGCCCATCACTGCCCGATCAGACGACACGTTCGGGTGAGTGGGGGGGAGGGGTTGCCATTTGTTTCCCATGTTTCCAGCTTGCAGTGTGTAGTCTCTGTGGCCCCCAACCAAGACAGCACAACTCCTCTCCTCCTCCTCCTCCTCCTCCTCCTCCTCCTCTTTCTACTCCTCTTCCTCCTCCTTCTCTTCTTCTCCCCTCCTTCTCCTCCTCTTCTTCTTATCCCCTCCTCCTCCTCTTTCCTGGTGAGTCTATAGCAGGGGTACCCAAGGTGGTGGCCATGGGAACCATGGCTTCCATCGACAGCTTTCCTGGTGTCCACTAAGTGTTTTTAGGAAGTGGGTGTGGCCAGCTGGGCCTTTTGTCCAGCAAGGCTTCTGACTGGCCACTGGAGATTTGATTGGCTGTAGAGATTTTTTTTTCCCAAAAAAGCCATTGCTTTGGTAGCAGCTGCCACCAGAGCCCAAGGATCTTCGTTATATGACAGAAGGCAATCTGCAGTAACCACTTCGTGGCTGGGTCTGCCTCCTTCGGCAGCCACTTTGTGGAGGCCATTTTGTGCCCGTACCCGCCACACTGTGTCTGGATTCCAAAGGTGCCTGCAGGCGCAAACAGGTGGGAGGACCAATGTTCCCTCTAGGCTGCGGAGTCTTGTGAGCAAAAATTCTACTTTGTGAGCTACTGGCATTAAAGTGTTGAGTGTTGAGTGAGCGATGTGGCTAGTGGCCAGTTTGGTGTAGTGGTTAAGTGTGTGGACTCTAATCTGGGAGAACCAGGTTTGATTCCCTACTCCTCCACTTGCACCTGCTGGATGACCTTGGGCAAGCCATAGTTCTGGCACAGCGGTTCTTGAAAAAGAGCAGTTTCTGTCTGAGCTCTCTCAGCCCCACCTACCTCCCAGGGTGTCTGTTGTGGGGAGGGGAAGGGAGAGGATTTGTAAGTTGCTCTGAGACTCCCTTGGGTAGTGAAGGGTGGGGTATAAATCCAATCTCTTCTTCTTCTTCTCTTCTAGTGCATAAATTAGTTTGCTCTGGAGCCATCCTTCCTGAGCTAAGACAAAAATGTGTGAGCAGGAGGCCAAAAAACTGGGAGCTAGCTCACATTAACTCAGCTTAGAGGGAACACTGGGTGGGACCCCTGTTTCTCTAACATCTCTGGCTCTCAGAATGGTTGTGCTGTTTCGAGACTATTCAATATACGTGAGTACCACGACATGGTGAAAGGCAATGTGGCTGGCAAACCACCATTTTGCCTTTCCAATCCCAGCGTGTTTGAAAAGCAGTCTCTAAGCCATCCCTCCTGGAAATAATTTTATTCTTATTGTGCAATTATTTTATTTAATATTGGCAGTGGGAAAAAATACGTAACACACTCCAATTACGGTTAGTGGGGGAAATCAAGTCAACGACTGCTTGACTAAATATTCATTTATGAATTAATCTGTCACTTGACATTTCGAGATCGAGCTATTTGCGCATCCCTCAAAGTGTTGTTATTGTGAGCCTCCTGAATGCATTTGTCTTTGTCTGAGGCTTCCCATATTATAAATCACATCCAATTTATTTCCTGCAACTCGCTATCTCCATCGTTTTGAGTTCGGCGGGGATTAAATTCTAATCAATTTAGATTCCCAAATGGAATGGATTTGCAAATATAGGACGACGCATCCATTCTTTTAAAAAGGAAGAGAGGAAAGAGGACCATTCTGGATTGATACTTCTGTCGATAGCTGTGATCACAATATATTGTGAAGCTGTCAGCGGGGTTTTGCAACTTCTTTGCCTTAGGCATGATCCCAGGTCCTGGCTTGCTAAAACGCAAAAAAAAACACAACACTTTTGCTAGAGTGGCAAACAATGACTAGTGCTGGGGATATAGTAGAAAGGGTTGAGTGGTGCTTTGATGTTTCGATTCCCACTGCCCTGTGCAATTGTATCTTCAAATATTAATTGAGCCAGTTTGGTGTACTGGTTAGGAGCGTGGACTCTAATCTGGGTGAACCAGGTTTGATTCCCCACGCCTCCGCATGCAGCTGCTGGTATGACCTTGGGTCAGTTACAAGTTCCTTCAGCCGTATTCTCTCACAAGCAGTTCTCAAAAGAGCTCTCTCAGCCCCGCCTACCTCACAGGGCGTCTGTTGTGGGGAGGGGAAGGGGAAAGGAAAGGGAAAGGAGATTGTAAGTCGCTCTGAAACTCCTCCAAGTAGTGATATAAATCCAATCTCCTCCCCCCCCTCCTCCTCCTCCTTCATCTTTGCCTTATTCTTGGTAATTAGGAATTGCTGAGAAGTTTGATACAAACATAGCCTCCTGAATAACCTGGGCTTCTCAGAGCTTGGAAGCTAAGCAGGGTCAGCCATGGCCCATACTTGGATGGGAGACCACCAAGGAAGTCCAAGGGTCACTTCCCAGGGAATGGCAAACTACCAGTTTGTTTCCTGCCTTGAAAACCCTACAGGGTCACCATAAGTCAGCTACGACTTCGTACAATAACATCCCAGCAGGATCAAATTAAGGGTCCATCTAGTCCAGCACGATATTTCAGACTCGGTCAACCAGATGCAATGGCTTCGCTGTTTAGACAGTGCTGACTTCATTAAAGAACCGAACCCCAGTCAGGAGATGGAACAGCTTGGCACAGGACAGTTCCCGACTGTCGGAGGCAGAGAATGGTTTCTGTTCCCACACTCCGAACGGAAGGACATTAGGGTCAATTGGAGGGCCTCGGAGTGGCCTGTGTGAAGCTCAGGGAGTCAGGCAATTCCTTGGTCTGCTGTTCCCCCCACCCCCCAAAACAACAACCACTCTCTTGCTGGACTTTTCCATGAGCAAAAACGTTCTTGGCATTGACTGGCGGGCAGCTGGAGACCAGCGTTTCCAGCTCCCATTAGCAATCAATAGAGCACTTAGCTCTCCAACAACAGTATTAACATACATTTAATAAACAAGAAAGTCAACTTTCATCTGACATTTATGGCTCTTTATTGAAGAGCGATTCTTCCTCCTGCTGGGCTCAGCTTGCATAAAGGAGCCATTGACAAAACTGGATTTGAGGACATATTTCCTGTCCAGAGTGTCCTCTCTCTCTTCAGGAAATGAGTATCGTGTAGTCCTAAAAGTTTCAAGAGAAGAAGAAGAAGAGATTGGATTTATACCCCGCCCTTCACTCACTTGGAGTCTCAGAGCGGCTTACAAACTCCTTTTCCTTTCCCCTCCCCACAACAGACACCCTGTGAGGTAGGTGGGGCTGAGAGAGCTCTTTCCCAAGCTGTCCTGGAGGGAACAGCTGGTACAGAGCTATGGCTTGCCCAAGGTCATCCAGCCAGGTGCAAGTGGAGGAGTGGGGAATCAAACCCGGTTCTCCCAGATTAGAGTCCGTGCACTTAACCACTGCACCAAACTGGCTCTCAAGAAAGGGGTTTTGAAATGTCCACCTTCAAGGAACCATTTCTATGTCTGATAACATCTGTCGAGAAACTAGGGTGTATCTGCCCCCAGGTTCCAATGCCAACTGGATCAGCAGAGGAATTTTTTCTTTAAAAAATGTAGCCTTATGTACTTAAAGGAAGTTCTTAACAGAAGCAACAATGCGTAGTTCTAGGGATCGCTAGAAACTCTATAGTTTTAGCATAGAGTTTACAAAGATTCCTAGAGCTACCCTTGGTCACTTTCAATGTTGTTGTTGTTCAGTTGCCCAGTCGAGTCTGACTCTTCGCAGGCCCATGGACCACATCACGCCAGGCCCTCCTGTCCTCCATCGTCCTCTGGAGTTTGCTCAACTTCATGTTCGCTGCATTGATAACACTGTCCAACCATCTCATCCTTTGCCATCCCCTTCTTCTTTGGCCTTCAATCATTCCCAGCATCAGGGCCTTCTCCAGTGAGCGCTCCCTTCTCATTTGGGAGCCAAAGTCTTTGAGCTTCAGCTTCAGGATCTGGCCTTCCAGGGAACAGTCAGGGTTGATTTCTTTTAGGATTGACTGATTTGATCTCCTTGCAGTCCAAGGGACTCTCAAGAGTCTTCTCCAGCACCATAATTCAAAAGCATCTATTCTTCAGCGCTCAGCCTTCCTTATAGTCCAACTCTCGCAGCCATACTGGGAATACCATGGTTTTGACCGTACGGACTTCTGTTGGCAGGGTGATGTCTTTATGTTTTATCATGCTGTCTAGGTTTGCCATGGCTTTCCTCCCAAGAAGCAGGTGTCTTTTAATTTCATGGCTGCAGTCACTGTCTGCAGTGATCTTGGATCCCAGGAACGTGATGTCTGTCACTGTTTCTTTTTTTAATAGTTTTATTTATAGTTTTTGTACACCAAAAATAACAGATAAAAAACATGCAAAGAATAAAAATTATTTTCAATAACATAACATAAAGATTTCCATAAGTTGCATATAATAAAGAGTGTGAGCCTCTATCTCGATCTTTTTATTTAACCACTGTAGACTCTAGACCATCTTTTTCTATATATTTCTTCATTTGTAGCTTGCCAAACAGCATTCAATTTGTCCATTTCAGCTAACTCTAACAATTTATTTATTAATTCCTTTCTTGAGGGGATTTTTTTTCTGTTTTCCAGTTTTTCGCTATCAGGATTCTAGCTGCCATTAATATATAAATTATTAGGTAAAGATCTGACCGATCATAGCCAGGTGGAATCATGTTCAGCAAAAATATTTCTGGTAAGATTGATAAGTTAATGTCCAGTATTTCTCTTATTATCTTGAGGAATTTATTCCAATAATTTTGTATTATACTACACCTCCACTACATATGAAAATATGTCCCCACACTATTTCTGCCTTTCCAACATATATTAGAAGAGTTAGGGTAACATTTCATAATCTTATCTGGCGACCAGTGCCATCTGTGAAATATGGATATGGTCTCTAAAAATTCAAAGGACTTCCCAGTGGGACAGAAAAATAATGGGGAAATCTTCCATCCACCAATAGACCTAGTGAGGACTGGGTATACCCAGAAGATAATGTTTGGAGCAGTAGAGACTTCCCAGCCTTTAGAGAGGGCCTAGGGATCTCCCAGAATTACAGGGACCAGTTTCCCTAGAGAAAATGGCTGCTTTGGAGGGTGGGCTCTGTGGCTTTAAATCCTGCCGATGTCCCCCCCCCCTTGTCAAATTCTGCTCTCTCCAGGTTCCGCCCTACTAATTTCCCAACCATAAAAATTGCAGGAGAGTTGTGCGTGGGGCCATGTGAGGCAAATCACTGAATGCAGCACTACGTTCCTTCTGGTTAAAAAAAAAAACCAGAAGTGACAAAGTGTAGCTCTAGGAATTGCTGGAAACTCTATGGTAAACCTACAGAGTTTTACCACAGAGATTCTGACAATTCCTAGAAATACCCTTTGTCACTTCCAGTAAGAACTTTAGGCACTGTGGGATCTGAAACAAAATATTTATCCCGCTGCTGCTCAGAGCGGCAGCGTGTAATGGGATCCGGGGGCCAGCGATTCCGTGCCCCCATTTAGTGGCCCTATATCTTATTTCAAAATTGTTTATTCCCCGCATCATCAATTCTTCTGCTTTCCTAAACTTGTTTAAACATAGATATAAATATGTAGATGTAGATAAGATTTGAACCAGCCTGTGATGTCCTCACTCTCACATGTGGCAGTGATTCAGAAGAGGGTTGCCAACCTCCAGCCAGGGTCTGGAGATCTCTGAGAATTTCAACTGACCTCTAGACTACAGAGATCACTTCCCCCCGGGAAAAATGGCAGAGTCAGAGGGTGGACTCTACTGTATAACATCCCAAGGAACTCCCCCAACCCCCATCCTCCCAAGGGTCCACCCCCAAATTCTCCAAGAATTTCCCAACCCCAAGTCGGCAACCCTAGTTCCGATGTTCCGCTGTGCTTCATGTTCACACACAGGTCATAACAAATCTGGAAGATCCTGCTCCCAAGAGATAATTACGATGAGTGGCAAGAGGAAAAGAGAAATTGGAAAACAATGAACTGAGATCCAATTAACGTGTCAAGTGGATTTATGCTCCATTGCTAAGGTAGAGTCCGATCTGCATTCTCAAATTAACAGGACATTCCTTTATTAATCAAAGCATGATCACTTTAATCAGATGCATCACATGTAGCACTATGATCGTGTATCTTTTTAGGGGACAGTGGAATAATGACCCTGGGAAAGTCATGAATAAGGAATGGCTGAGGTATCCATTGACTATGTTATACTTTGAATTACTGCGTTTTATAATTTTTTACGTGCATTACTCCGTTATTTTTGTAATCACATGAACACACGAAGCTGCCTTCTGCTGCATCAAAGTCAGTATTGTCTATGATAAACATCTGGAGCAGAGGTCCATCAGTGGCTATTAGCCATAAGGTAGAGATACGAACTCTCAGTCTGGGGCAAGTGATGCTCTGTATTCTTGGTGCTTGGGGAGGGGGGGGGAACAGTGGGAGGGCTTCTGGTGTCCTGGCCCCACTGCTGGACCTCCTGAGGGCACCTGGTGTTTTTGGCCACTGTGTGACAGTGTCGGACTGGATGGGCCAATGGCCTGATTCAACACTGGCTTCTCTTATGTTCTTATGTTCTTATGCAGCTCTCTGGGGTCTCAGGCTGAGGTCTTTCACATCACCTCCTGCCTGGTCCTTTTAACTGGTGATGCCAGGGACTGAACCAGGGACCTTCTGAATGTGAAGCAGATGTTCTGCCACTGAGCCACACATACTCTTTGTCCTGGTGCATTACTTATTGCATTACTCCATGCTAGAATACTGAGGCCTAGGAGGCAGCTGACCTCCAGCATCTAAGCTCAGAGGAGCCATAGTTGTGGTATGGTACATGCTTTATGTGTAGAAAGTCCAGTGTGTGTTTCTCAGGAAGAAGGAGATGGAGACGGAGATGGAGATGGAGATGAAGAAGAAGAAGAAAAAGAAGAAGGGGAGGAGGAGGGGATTGGATTTATAACCCACACTTCACTACCCAAGGGAGTCTCAGAGCGGCTTACAATCTCCTTTCCCTTCCCCTCCCCACAACAGACACCCAGTGAGGTAGATGGGGCTGAGAGAGCTCTTTCAAGAACTGCTCCTGAGAGAACAGCTCTTAATGAACTTGTAACTGACCCAAGGTCATACCAGCAGCTGCATGTGGATAAGGATCACAAGTAGTAGATTGTCAGGAGGCTGGATGTTGCTCAAAGCACAGGAAATCCTCCCATTTACCTGCCGAGGGAAGGGAATTACCAGACCCATTTTCTTGCCCTAGGGAGCCACGGAGCGGTAGGAAAAAATGGCCTCCGTGTAGTGACACTCTAGGAGTCTCCCTTAGTCTCTATGGTAAAGATCATGGAGACTAGGGGAGCCTGCCTAGAGCATCACCTGGAAGTGGCATTGCACCCTCCCCAAATTTCACCTTCCTCAGGCACCGCCCCCAGATCTCCCAGCATTTACCAAGGCAGTGCTGAGAACTGGAGGCATGGGGCAGAGGCGAGGATAAGATCAGACCAGGGTTCGGTATTCT
The DNA here is from genome assembly GCA_029233225.1 of Lepidodactylus listeri. Lineage (NCBI taxonomy): Eukaryota > Metazoa > Chordata > Lepidosauria > Squamata > Gekkonidae > Lepidodactylus > Lepidodactylus listeri. Next base: position 8,538,004 of record JARCFY010000009.1, on the reverse strand, counting down.
GTGTGAGCAGCCTGAAGTGCCATCTGAGGCAGATAGGGTCAAGGTTCAAGCAGCAAGGCTGGGACCTGGGTTAGGGAACTAAGCAGAGCTGAGCTTTTACAGACAAGTTCTCCAAACTGAATAGGCAGTCTGGAAGGCCTGGCTTTATAGGGTCTGAGGCCATGTCACTGGCCCTTTGAGTCACATGCTGGAACCCAGTCAGGTGACTCCAGTTCAGGAGAAGGACCATTGATATCCCTCCCTATTTACTTTTGCAAATTAATTGCCCGGGTTCCTTTATTTCTTCTTCAGCATTTTGCACCGTTTGTACGCCATGGACACAAAGACATACGGCAGTTTTTAAGACCACATACTGTGATCATTCATCAATATCAGCAAGGAAAAGGACAGCCAAAGTCCCACTCTTAATGTAAGAGAACTGTAGAAGAAATCTGAAGGAGGAGGAGGAGGAGGAGATTGGATTTATACCCAGCCCTTCACTACCCAAAGGAATCTCAGAGCGGCTTACAAACTCCTTTCCCTCCCCCTCCCCACAACAGACACCCTGGGAGGTAGGCGGGGCTGAGAGAGCTCTCTTGAGAACTGTCCTTGAGAGAGCAGCTCTGAATGAACTTATGACTGATCCAAGGTCACACCGGCAGCTGCACGTGGAGGAGGAGTGGGGAATCAAACCCGCTTCTCCCAGAGGAGAGTCCATGCTCCTAACCACTACACCAAACTAATGGAACCTCATGGAAGCTTTCATTATCATGGGTGTTAGGCAGGGGCCATGGCTCAGTGGTAGAGCATTTGCTTGGCATGCAGAAGGTCTCAGGTTCAGTCCCCGGCATCTCCAGTTGAAAGAAGAGGATCTGGCAGTGGGTGATGGGAAAGACCTCTGCCTGAGACCCCCGAGAGCTGCTGCCAGTCTGAATAGGCAATACTGACTTTGACAGACCAAGGGTCTGATTCGGTATAAGGCAGCTTCATGTGCCTGCATGTGTGCGTTGAGGCATTAAACCTCTGAGTACCACCACCAGGAGGCAACATCAGAGAAAAGCGGCCCCTGTGCTCTGTGCCCTGTGCCCTTCATAGTAACTGGTTGGCCACCGTGTGAGAAAGGATGCTGGAGTAGATAGACCACTGGTCTGATCCAGCAGGGCTCTTCTGATGTTCTTCTCAGGGGAAGGCCTCGGCCTCTCTGCCCTGTTGTTGGCCCTCCAGAGGAACCGGTTGGCCACTGTGTGAGACTGGATGCTGGACTGGATGGACCACTGCATAGGCGTCAACTGCGGGGGGGGGGGCTTGGGGGCTCAGGCCACCCCTGAGATTTCCTGGGGGGACTGCGCCCCCCCAGCAAAATGGAGCGCCCACCTGCCTGCCCGCCCGCCCGCCCGCCGCCGCCTGCTGCTGCCATGCTTCCCTGCCTAGGCCCACTCCCCCCCAGCTCCCCTGAACCCACTCGCTCACTCACTCACTCCCGCCTTCCTTCCCAGGGCCATCTGGGCGACTGCCGGGGTAGTGCTCTAGCAATCGCCCCGAAACTCTATGACATCACTTCTGGGTGACATCCTCACACTGGGTAGTTGCCCCGAATGGCCCAAGGAGGGAGGGAGTGAGTGGGTTCTCGGGAGCCGGGAGCCAGCCAGATGGGTGGGGGGGAGGAGGCTCTGGCACTGGCGGCAGCAGTGGCAGGGACATAGTCCCAGCGTGCGTGCGCTTTGCACGCGCACACAAGAGCCCCCGCCCCCCTGGAAAATCACAAACTCTATGCCCGTGGACCACTGGTCTGATCCGGCAGGGCTCCTCTTATATCCGTGGGTTGCTTTTAAATAGCTAAACTCGTATAGTGCTATGATCTAGTTTGATTCCTGATAGGCTGGAATCTTTCAAGGAGATCAAAATTAGGCTGTGCCAAGGGACAGAACAGAGATTTGAATAACTGTAAATATCCATTAAAAAGGCTGGGGGAGTCTGCTTGTGAAAACCTTCCAGTCTGCCAGCTCAGCATCTTAACCTCTGCGCCACCGTGGGTCTAAAAAGAAAGCGAGGTAGCTGGTGATAATTTTCCTTAAACATGCAGTTCTGGAATCTGAGGAGTTTCCAGCAAAGAGTAAACTATGCTTTCTTCCAGGATTTTTTTTTTGTAAAAGGCAGCTCGAGCTTAGATGCTTTCAAATTTGTATCCCCCCCCCCTTTTCCCTTTATGCTTCTTGCTAGTAAGCTGCCGTTTTTATTGGGTAATAAAAGTAACAAAATAATTTTGGTACCAGCTATCTTGGCAAATACGTTTAGATCTCTCTCTCTCTCCAAAGTATTATGCAGCCTATTTTAAATCTTAGGGCTTTATTGTTGGATTTTTTCCCAGTGTATATATTTTAATATTGTACATTGAACTTATTTTATGGTGTCTGGGATGGTTTTGTAATAGCCAAGAGCTACCGATAAATTGCTTTGACTGGGGCGATAATGGATGCAGGCCCTTGAAAATATTTAATAGAATTGAATAATCTAACCAGGGGAGGGAGCAGAGGGACGTAAACCCTGTGGACTGTATGCAGCCCGTCTCTTTGTTCATTACACATATTCAACCGGATGGCGCACATTCAGCTGGTACTGCGCTAGCTGCACTGCCTTCCAGTGGAAAACCAAGTCAAGATCAAGGCCTTGAGCGCTCTGAGACCAATGTCTCTACGGGACTGTCTCCTCCACCATGTCTGCAGATAACTTATTGGTCATCCCTAGCTCCAAAGAGGTCTGGCAGTCCCTGTCAATAGTTTTTTTATTTAACAGTCTCTGATAACTGACACTTCTTGCTCTGAATTAGTGCATCAAAATGTCTGGGCTGTTGCAATCCGGGAGGGGGAGGAGCCTCAGCCCAGTGCAGGGAGCAGAAGCTTGCCTATCTATCTCTCCGGAGTGATTGAGAGAGTCTGGGAAAGCAAGCTATGACACAACAGCAGAAGAAGAACTGGAGGAAGAAGCAGGAGACAGCCAGTCCCTTGCGGGCCTGATGGAAGCCCTCTGGGGGCCCGATCCACCCCCCGGGCCGCATGTTTGACACCCCTGATCTAAGGAGTGGAAAGCACAGCCTTGAATCAGGATATGACCAACAACGTGGCCCCTTCCAAGCCTACAATCCTATGACGGAGGTTGATTGTTGATTACTCCGTCAGCCCATGGCTACCGTCTATTTCAGAGCCCTCCGACTTTCTGGAGAAGCAGCCATTGATTACTAAAGAGCTCTCCATCCTTCTCTTACACGGGAAAGCGCTGCATTTGATGACTGAAACACTCAAGCATCCAAACATACTTGAGTTCCTAGAAAGAACGTTATTTAGCGTTTGTGTCATTAGCCATTTCCAACTCGCGCTGAGGCGCAGTCTCTCGTGTCAACTTAGAAGGAGCCATTCAATGATATATTTCAGTTAAGTTCATCAGAATGGGGCAGGATGTCGGGAATTTCTTCTGAATTGTTGACGTGTCTGTGGGTATTAGCATCCCAGTGAATCCACCGCTCTTGAGCTTTTCAGTCTCGTTACGTTCCGGGGAGTGGCGTGAAGTGCAAGCATTGGGTCAGCATCTATAAGTAGGAGAACATCCGTTGAAAGTTCTTTTGCTTTTGGGTGGGGATCTGGAAGGCCCATTGTTTTAAACCATCTTCAGCCCCTTCACTTGTACCTCCTCTGTCCGTCTCATACCTTGGCCCAGGAGCAGTAGCAGCAGGAGGAACAGGTGGGTGAAGGTATGTTTTTTGGCTGGTGCAGTATGGACTCTAATCTGGGAGAACCGGGTTTGAGTCCCCGCTCCTCCACATGCAGTCAGCTGGGTGACCTTGGGTCAGTCATAGTCCTCTCAGAGCTGTTCTCTCAAGAGCAGACCTTGAAAGAGCTCTCTCAGCCCCGCCGACCTCACAGGGTGTCTGTTGTGGGGAGGGGAAGGGAAAGGAAATTGTAAGCCGCTCTGAGACTCCAAGTGAAGGGTTGGGTATAACTCCAACTCTTCTTCTTCTTCTTCTACTACTACTACTATTACTGCTTCCTGTTCCCCTTTCAAAGAGACTAGATGAGAGTCAGCTCTGAGAAATGGACAAAGGGATGGACTATAAGCTGGGAGCCCCAGGTTCAAATCCCCACATTTCCATGAAGGTTGCTGAGCGACCTTGGGTCAGCACAGTCTTGCAGCCTAATCTAACTAATAGGGTACTTGTAGAGTTACCAACTGCAGGTTGGGAAAATCCTGGAGATTTGGTGGTGGAGCCTGGGGAAGGGCATGGTTTGGGGAGGGACCTTAGGGGGACATAATGCCATAGAATTCACCCACCAAAGCTGCCATTTTCTCCAGGCAATTAATCTTGATAGTCTGGTGCTCAGCTGTAATTCCAGGGGGACTTCAGGCCCTACTTGGAGGTTACCCACCCTAGGTTCTTGGGAAGATAAACTAGGGTTGCCAGCAGTGTTCCCTCTAAGCTGAGTTAGTGTTAGCCAGCTCACAGTTTTTTAGCCTCCGGCTCACACATTTTTGTCTTAGTTCAGGAAAGATGGCTCCAGAGCCAACTAATTTATGCAGCAGCCAAATCCCTCACTCACAACTGTAATGCCAGGAGCTCACAAAGTAGAGTTTTTGCTCACAAGACTCCACAACTTAGAGGGAGCATTGCTCCTGGCTCTAGAATTCAGAGGCTTAGTGCCTCTGAATGTGGAGGTTGCCCTCAGCCATCATGGGTAGTAGACATTGGCAGAAGCCAAAATTACCATAGAGTTTTTGGTCAAATACCAGAGTGTTGCCCCCAACATCCTGGAAGTGATAATGACACTTCCGGGTAATGTGGGGAGTCACATAGACATGCCCCTATATGTCAGCTGGCCTCCCTGAAGCTCCCAGTAAGTCCACTCATTCCTTGCTGGTTGCCAGGAAGGACCTGGCAACTGTTTTGTAATCACTGCACAAACATAAGTTTTTGTTTTTAAAAAATTTATTTTGAAAATGTATATGCTGCTTCTCCAGAGATGAACTTGATGGGGATCACAAAGCAAAAAAAAGTACTACAGGACTGTTGATTTATTCATTCATTCATTCATTCATTCATTCATTCATTCATTCATTCATTCATTTATTTATTCACATTTTTACCCCTCCCTCCCTCCCCGTGAATGGGCTCAGGGCAGCTTACGGACAGCACATTTAAAAACAACAACAACACAGGGCATAAAAACTGCTCAAAGCATTCAGCAGCCTCAAAATGTATTTGTCAAACAGCCTTAAGACTACGAGCAGATTGTATGAGGGTGGTCTATATTGTGTAGGGTTGCCAACCTCCAGGTGGTGGCTTGAGATCTGGAATTCCAACTGGTCTCCAGGCAATAGAGATCAGTTTACCTGGAGAAAACGGCTGCTTTGGAAGGGGGACTCTATGGCATTGAAGCCCCTCCCCTCCTCAAACCCCACCCTCCTCAGGCCCCACCCCCCAAATTTCCAGGTATTTCCCAACCTGGAGCTGGCAACCCTAATATCGAGCAAACAAAACCTGAGCCTGCTTCGGTGGGGAAGGCGGGGTATAAATCAAACAAATAAAATAAATAAACCAACCATGAACATCAGACCCCAGAGTATCAACAGTCAGACAACTTGTATATGCAATGAGTAATATCTATTTGAGATGCGTACAATGTACAATATCATGAGGAAAAGCCTGTCCAACGTCATTTTCGGATTATTTCCAATGTTTCAAATGGAATTCTCACACAAATATCCGGTTTGGATCCAAAAACTGCCTCTCGTATATCGATACAGTACTCAGATTCACCTTACCGGCATGAAACCGTAAAATACGTCACCAAAGTCAATGAGTGACTTAACGAGGCCGACAAAAATCAGTTAAGAGCAGGGGTCCGTTGGAGCAGGAGCGCACAGGAGCGCAGCTCCGGGAGTGAGGAGCCCAGGGGGCGGGCACATGACCAAGCCCCGCCCCCTCCTCGGCTTCCCCAAGCAGTGCAGAGATGCAGCACTCCGGGGAAAGCCCTGCTAGGGTCTTTATTGATTTTAATGTTTTGTTTTAATATTGATAATTTTATCATTGTTCCTTTAATGACTGTGTGCTGCTTTTCCAGAGACTTGCTCAAGGTGGCATATAAATTTTCTAAGTATACCATTTTTTATCTGGGCACATGGCACATAAGTACTGGAGAAATTTCACCAATCCTTCAGCAGCTTCCACCCCATCAGTTTGGTGTAGTGGTCAGGAGCTGGACTCTAATCTGGGAGAACCGGGTTTGATTCCCCACTCCTCCACATGCAGCTGCTGGTGTGACCTTGGGCCAGTCACAAGTTCTCTCAGAGCTGTTCTCTCATGAGCAGTTCTCAAAAGACCTCTCTCAGCCCCACCTACCTCACAGGGTGTCCTGTTGTGGGGAGGGGAAGGGAAAGGGATGGGTGGTGCACATGTCCTGGGTATCTCAAGTGGTTTCAAGGGAGCAGGAAGAGAATGAGGGTGTGCTCTTTATGCTTATTTTTATTGCACAAAGTATTGGGTGGGGAAGGGAATGGAGGAAGAGCAGGTCAGTTTCACTCACCTGTGGAGTGGAGCCTGACAGGTGGGTGTTGCCTTCTGACACACTTCCGGTATGTTAGGGGGTGTGGCATATGCAAATGAGTTATGCAAATGAGTTATGGTAATGAGCTCCTGCACCTCTTTTTCTACGAAATGACCCCTGGTTAAGAGTTTCATATGCAAAGAAAACTTATGCAGTCAATCTTTAATAATGTGTGCGGACAAGCACGGGCCCTGACCCTCTCCCCCTCCTCGGGTCGCTGAACTTGTATCAAAGAATCCCCCACCCACCCCCAAATCACACCTCTTCATTTTTTGCATCTGAATTCAAAATAGCGATTCCCAAAAAGGAAGGATTATCCGAATAGGTGTGAAACCTGTGATGTCTAAAAGAAACTGCAAGTTACCTGTGAACTTCTGGCTGATTAACTCTCCCTCCCTCCCCGGCCATAAGGATGAATCACCAGTTTAACTTCACACTTCGGTAATTGCACACCCGATACCAAGGTGTCAAGTGGAAGAGAAGCAGGAGAGAACAGAAACTTCAGAGCAGAGCTTAAAAAGGGAGGCTGGTTTGTGGAGCAGAAATCCAGATGGTTTAACCCTGTCAGGATCCCAGTGAATTAACTGAAATCCACATGCATGAAGCGAACAGTAAGGGAACATTTTGCAATTGGTTAGACCAGGGGTCCTCAAACTTTTTAACCAGGGGGCCAGTTCACTGTCCCTCAGACCGCTGGCGGGCCGGACTATAGTTTAAAAAAAACCCTATGAACAAATTCCTATACACACTGCACATATCTTATTTTGAAGTAAAAAAAACAAAACGGGAACAAGTGGTTAAGTGTGCAGAGACTCTAATCTGGGAGAACAGGGTTTGATTCCCCACGCCTCCACTTACATCTGCTGGATGACCTTGGGCAATCCTGTGTGATACCTGGAAAAATCTGTACCCGCTCTGTACCAGCTGTTCTCTCAAGGACAGTTGTCTCAGAGCTCTCTCAGCCCCACCTACCTCACAGGGTGTCTGTTGTGGGGAGGGGAAGGGAAAGGAGTTTGTAAGCCGCTCTGAGACTCCAAGTGAGTGAAGAGCGGGATATAAATCCAATCTCTTCTTCTCATAGCCACTCATGGGCTTAAGATGTGTTGACTTAAGAAAGCTGCTTGTTGTCAAAGGGCAAATGGGGGGGGGGGGAGAAGCCTGGCGATTATCTTTCACTGGGGCAGCATCACACAAACCCACAGACACATCCCTCCTGTTTTCCTGCCTGTTGGGGGAGGGAGCTACACATGCTCAGAGGTCCTTCACTCCTTTATGAAAGATCCAAAAAAGGGTTGCCAGGGAAAAGTACCCATAAGAACATAAGAGAGGCCAACGTTGGGTCAGGCCAGTGGCCCATCCAGTCCAACCCTCTGTCACACAGTGGCCAAAAACACCAGGTGCCCTCAGAAGGTCCAGCAGTGGGGGCAGGAAGACCTCCCACTGTTGCCTCCCCCCCCCCAAGCACCAAGAATACAGAGCATCACTTGCCCCAGACTGAGAGTCCCTGTTTGCTTCCATTTCTTGGCCCTTTTTCCATCAGCATGGAGAGTACACAGGACACCAGGAAAAGTAAGATACACCCTCCACTTTTTCTTACTTCCCTCTCTCTCTCTTGGTACGGCTCTCCCACCCCCGCTCTGCTCTGCTAACCCCAGCTGCTGGATCTGGCTTTGAGAGTGCCAACCTCCAGGGGGGACCTGTGGATCCCCCAGAATTACAGCTCATCTCCAGACTATAGAGACCAGTTCCCCCGGATGAAATGGCTGCTTTGGAGGGTGGACTCTGTGGCACTGGACCCCACTGGGGTCCCTGTCCTCCCCAGGCTCCACTTGCAAATCTCCAGGAATTTCCCCACTGGGGTCTGGCAACCCTATCAGACTGGCTTGGAGCCTTCCTCTTGACTCTCTGAGTCCTGGAGCATCTCCACGCTTTTGCATTCAATCCCCCCCCAGGGGGCGGGTGGCGTAGCTTCCTTTGGCCGGACACACACACACACACACACACACAAACACATTGCAAGGAGTCTCTCTCTCTCTCTCCTCTCCCCTCCCCCATTGCAGCAGGCGTCAGGGAGGGGGCAGGTGGTGGTGTCACTTCTTTTGGCCGGCCAGCTGGCCAGCCGACACCCCCCCCCCCAAAGAAAATAAAAGTTCCTTCGGAGCCTGGAGGTTCCAGGCAGCTCTTTTCGCGCTCGGAATTCTCCCCCCCCCCCCCCGGGCAACTTCTAAGCAGCGGTTGCTGACCCAAAGAGAACTCCAAAGGCTCTGAAAATTGCTCCCTCCCCAACTGCTCTGAGCCCCCGCTAGCCAGGCAGGAAAGTCGGGCACACAGCAAAGAAGCAGCAGAAGGCACGGCTCCCCGTCTCAGAGAGGCTCCGCCGGCGGCACACCAAAGTCAGGCGCACGGGGGGGGAGCACCAATGCGCCCCTTTCCCCTCTCCTTTGAGACCAGGGGCCTCTCTGGACCAGATAGCGGCTCCCCCCCCCCCCCACCCAGCGGGCATGGCTAAGGCTGGGGAGGAGAAAAAACAAGATAGCTCTCCACCACCATCAGTAGCCAGCCTCCCGTCCCACCACCCTTTGACTTGCCTGCTGTAGCCGCCCCAACCCCATTGCTCCCTGGCAAGGCGGCAACCAACCGACCACCCCTGGGCTGGCCCCACTCGCCTTGCAGTTGCAACTGGAATCTGGCTGTGTGTGTGTGTGTGTGTGTGTGTGTGTGTGCAGTGCACAGTTCAGGCTTTTGTTGTGAGAAACAGCGTCGAGGTAGGCGCACGAGCACTGCACGTGCTCCCTTACAAACTCCAGAGTACTCCGATGCACGCGGCTGCAAGAGGGCGGGCTTTTGGAAAGGGAGGGAAGGAGAGAGGGGGCAGGGCAGCCGGAAACAGACAGCAGAAGGACTGGACTGCTCCCTCGACTCCTGAGTGCTCCTGAGAGGCTTCAAGAGGTCGGGCTTTTGGTGAGGGAGAGGGGGCGGGGCTGAAGGCCTAATCTGCGCCCTCAGGCCCATGCGCTCATAGGTGATCGCCTAACCTCATCTAGTGAATGAACTGGCCCTTGAATCGGAGGACCGGCAGCGGCGGCAAAAACACCCGGCGGGCTGGATAAACGTCCTCGGCGGGCCGCATGTGGCCCGCGGGCTGTAGTTTGAGGACCCCTGGGTTAGACATATGGATAGTTCACGTGTGCATGCTTATGACAAGTTCCATAGCTTAATACATATGTGCAGATGTGCTGTCAAGTTGTAATTGACTTCTGACTTACGGCCACCCCAGCAAGGGGCTTTCAAGGCAAGTGAGAAGCAGAGGTGGTTGGCCATTGCCTTCCTCTACAGAGCCTTCCTTGGTGGTCTCCCATCCAAGATTTATGGACAACCCAGCAAGGGGCTGTGGAGGCAAGTGAGAAGCAGAGGTGGTTTGCCATTGCCTTCCTCTACAGAGCCTTCCTTGGTGGTCTCCCATCCAAGATTTATGGACAACCCAGCAAGGGGCTGTGGAGGCAAGTGAGAAGCAGAGGTGGTTTGCCATTGCCTTCCTCTACAGAGCCTTCCTTGGTGGTCTCCCATCCAAGATTTATGGACAACCCAGCAAGGGGCTTTGGAGGCAAGTGAGAAGCAGAGGTGGTTTTCCATTGCCTTCCTCTGCAGAGCCTTCCTTGGTGGTCTCCCATCCAAGACTTACGGCCACCCCAGCAAGGGGCTTTGGAGGCAAGTGAGAAGCAGAGGTGGTTGGCCATTGCCTTCCTCTACAGAGCCTTCCTTGGTGGTCTCCCGTCCAAGATTTATGGACAACCCAGCAAGGGGCTTTGGAGGCAAGTGAGAAGCAGAGGTGGTTTTCCATTGCCTTCCTCTGCAGAGCCTTCCTTGATGGTCTCCCATCCAAGACTTACGGCCACCCCAGCAAGGGGCTTTGGAGGCAAGTGAGAAGCAGAGGTGGTTTGCCATTGCCTTCCTCTACAGAGCCTTCCTTGGTGGTCTCCCATCCAAGATTTATGGACAACCCAGCAAGGGGCTTTGGAGGCAAGTGAGAAGCAGAGGTGGTTTTCCATTGCCTTCCTCTGCAGAGCCTTCCTTGGTGGTCTCCCATCCAAGACTTACGGCCACCCCAGCAAGGGGCTTTGGAGGCAAGTGAGAAGCAGAGGTGGTTGGCCATTGCCTTCCTCTACAGAGCCTTCCTTGGTGGTCTCCCATCCAAGATTTATGGACAACCCAGCAAGGGGCTTTCAAGGCAAGCGAGAAGCAGAGGTGGTTTTCCATTGCCTTCCTCTGCAGAGCCTTCCTTGGTGGTCTCCCATCCAAGACTTACGGCCACCCCAGCAAGGGGCTTTCAAGGCAAGTGAGAAGCAGAGGTGGTTGGCCATTGCCTTCCTCTACAGAGCCTTCCTTGGTGGTCTCCCATCCAAGATTTATGGACAACCCAGCAAGGGGCTTTGGAGGCAAGTGAGAAGCAGAGGTTGTCGGCCATTGCCTTCTTCTACAGAGCCTTCCTTGGACTTGCATCCTAATACCTAGCTTCCAAGATCTGACAAGATTGGGCTGTACCATGCCCAGGGGTCATTTCGAGGAGGAAAAAGCATGAATGGTGTTCCAGGAGTAACAAAGCCAGGGCGAGAGTGTCACAGGTTCACTTCAGAGCCCAGTTCCCTCTATGGTGTGTGCTGGCGCATGGCGATAATTTCCCCTGCTGCCGGCGCAGCTCCAGCACACCCAGGTCTCCAGCTCTGAGTCTCAGGAGTGAGTGCTGGGCTCAGACAGCAGCCCCGCCCCCTTGTTAGGAGCCTCCTGGCTACAGGGCACCCGGCTCCCAGCAGCCCTCACTTGTGGGGACGCATGGAGGTCTGCTGCTTGTCCTCGTTGTCCCTCCATGCCGGTTTTCTTTGTGCTTTTGAAGCAGTTTTTCTCCAGGTAGGCTCTCCAGCTCTGAGTTGGGAAAGAAAGACCTGGAGATTTTTGGGGTGGAGCCTGAGCACTGGGTCTTGCCTTCTGTCACAATTCCGGTGATGTTAGGGGGTGTATGCTAATGAGTTATGCTAATGAGCTCCTGCACCTATTTTTCTACGAAATGACCCAAGTCCATGCCACTTTCCCTATTCCAAGCTAACAGCCACAATGCCTAATTGGAACATCTGTATTTAGAAGATGGGTGCTTCTGGATGACAGTTGCAAGGGGGGGGGGGGGAAGCAGCATTCATTCCTTTCTTGGGTGTTCCTGGAGTCATCTGCCTGCCCAGAGCCCTCTCCTTGCAACTGCTGGTGTGTGTGTGTGTGTGTGTGTGTAATGTGGCATCAAGTCAAAGCCAACTTATGGCAACTCCAGGAAGAGGCTTTCAAGGCAAGCGAAAAGCAGAGGAGGTTTTCCACGGCCTTCCTCTGCAGTCTTCTGTTTCCCTCGTCCCAAGTCTTTTCCCACTGAGGAGGGGGTGGGTGTACCACAATACGGGTATACCACAATTTTTCATACGTGGAGAAAAACTACTTGGGGACTTTGCGTAGACAAATAGCAAGAATGGAAGTCCAGTCCTCCACTTTTTGTGGGTGTGTTCTTCATGTGTGCGTACGTGCACCTGGAAGTCACGGCGACCTCTGGCGATGGACCCCTACTGGGGGCCTGGAGGATATCCAGAGAGGGGACTGAATAAAGGCTGCCCCCGCTTCCCGACTGCTGATATTCCAAGGCGGTCTCCCGTCCAAGTGCTTGCCAGAGTTGACCCTGCTTAGCTTCCAAGATCTGACGAGATCGGGCTTGCCTTGGCTATCCAGGTCAGGGAAATGGTGACCTCTGGTGACTGATTGTGTGTGCACGTGGAAGTCATGATGACATCTGGTGACTGACCCCTACTGGGGGCCTGGAGGATATTCAGAGAGGTGACTGAATAAAGCCTGCCCCCGCCTCCCGCCTCCTGGTATTCCAAGGAGGTCTCCCATCCAAGAACTTACCAGAGTCGACCCGGCTTCGTTTTCGAGATCTGACGAGATCAGGCTTGCCTTGTCTATCCAGGTCAGGGCCAGTCTTCCACTTCTCATTTCTGCCAGCATGAGTTACTTTTTGCCCTTTTCCTTTGCCTGTTGAAGTCAGTGAATGAAGCACATGTTGATGAACTGGAGTCTTTATGTATACGCTTAGACAAAATCAGTGTACTAGGAATATATACTCTTTTGGGGGGGAAAGTCATATCAAAATCCATCGGATATAAATTGTAACAAGTACACCCTCCAAACCTTCCATTCGGTAAAGGCTGTATGAGTATTCTAACTAACCAGTTCAAGCACACTCTTCTTTTATTTGACTTGCAAATGTTACATCGCGTTGCGCTTTGTTTGTTATTCATTTGGGATAAATCAGCCCAGGCATTTCCATAAAATGTGGCCTTTACCGTCCGCCTCTTTTCCCAGACCAAATGAATCTGAACCGACCCAAACTGCTACAAAAGAAGAAGAAGAGATTGGATTTATACCCTGCCCTTCACTCACTTGGAGTCTCAGAGCGGCTTACCAACTCCTTTTCCCTTCCCCGCCCCACGACACCCTGTGAGGTAGGTGGGGCTGAGAGAGCTCTGAGACAACTGTCCTTGAAAGAACAGCCAGTACAGAGCTATGGCTTGCCCAAGGTCATCCAGCCAGGTGCAAGTGGAGGAGTGGGGAATCAAACCCGGTTCTCCCAGACTAGAGTCCGCGCACTTAACCACTACACCAAACTGGCTCTCTAGCTGCATCCCCTCTTCCAAAATGGATTCAAAACTCCCCTGAATTCCAACTTTTGCCAGATTTAATGTCTGCATACCTGACGGGACTTAATGGAGCCAGCAAATGAGAGGTGAATCGAAGGAAATTACCAGTTTACAAACACAGGGCATGCAACATAGACTCCATTTTTCAGGTTGAGAAGTAGCCCGCCTCTCATTAACAAGCATATGGATTTTAAGAGCTGGACAAAACGAGCTTTGCCGCCTAAGCCAGAGCATGACGCCGCCGGACAGTTTCACTTTTTAATCCGCATCTCTCTCTCTCTCTCCTCTCATGCTTGTCTAATAACACCAGAGGAGTGGAAGTATTTAATAAACCATGTTTGAATGGGAGAGATTCAATTAGGCTACACTTTCTTTAATCTGTGTGCACTTTGGACAGGGGTTTTAGTCACTGCTAATTAAACGTGTTGGTTAAATAAGAAAAAACAGAGATGTCTGGTTCGAACACTCCGAGAACCTGGTGGCGTTGATACCGAAATCTCTTCCGCTCTCCTTGCTGGCTGTAATGTGGCACATTAGAGATCTTAGAAACACGCAGTGGCACAGCCACTCAAGCCTTCCTTGCGCCCCCTTCATTAGCTTCTCGGCGGTGAAGTATTTTTTATACTAAGAGGAAAATCTAAGATCTCAGTGGTGCTTCCAAAAACAGTCTGTCAGATGATCCCCTCCAGTTTAGTGTAGTGGTTTGATGCAGTGGTTAAGTGTGCGGACTCTGATCTGGGAGAACCAGGTTTGACTCCGCTTGCTGTTGCTGGATGACCTTGGACAAGCCATAGTTCTGTCAGAGCTGTCCTTGAAAGAGCAGTCCTTGAAAGAGTTCTTTCAGCCCCACCTACCTCCCAGGGTGTCTGTTGTGGGAAGGGGAAGGGAAAGGAGTTTGTAAGCCGCTCTGAGACTCCAAGTGAGTGAAGGGCGGGGTATAAACCCAATCTCTTCTTCTCCTCCTCCTCCTCCTTCCAGCTTCCTTGCTAGATAATTCACTGAAAGGTTAAAACCAATCAATACCTTGCATAGTTATTAATTTACTGTGCTTGTTTCCTGATTTTCAACCCCCACCTCAGGGCTCTTCCTATGTTCTTATAGGCTGTTTAATTTTTAAAAAAATATTCATTCATTTATTTATTTTAGACTTATGCCTTGCCTAGGGTTAACAGCCTCCAGGTGGGGCCTGGAGATCCCTCGCTTTTACAACTGATCTCCAGCTGACAGAGATCAGCCCCCCCCTGGAGAAAATGGCTGCTTTGAAGGGTGGACTCTATGGCATTACACCATGCCGAGGCCCCTCCCCTCCTCTCCCCAAACCCCTCCCCTCCCCCAGATCCATTCCCAAAGTCTCCAGGTATTCTCCAGCCCAGACCCGGCAACCCTAACTTGCCTCTCCCCTGGGTCACAGGGCTTGGGGTGGCCCATAGCCTTCGATAAATCAATCTATAAATATAGACCAAACGTACTTACAAAACATTAAATTATAATCCATAAAATGGTACCCTAGCTCAGGCCTCAGAACAAAACATGATCATTTGGCACCCTACAACCAACACCCCAGATTGTCGTCAACAAACAGGCTGCCCTGCTAATACCTGGTAGAAAACTGGCCTTGACCATCCTCAACAGAAAACCTGGTAGAACAACTCCATCTTACAGGCCCTATGGAATCTAGAAAGATCTCTCAGGGCCTGGATGTCATCTAGCAGAAATTTCCACCAGGCAGGGGCCACTGTCAAAAAAGCTCTTGCCCTCGTTGATGACAGTCAAGCCACGTGACTGGGGAGTAGACAGATTCAAAGGGATGTGTCTATCAGTGGCTATTTGCCATGGGGACAAAAGGGAACCTCCACATTCAGTGGCATTAAACATTTGAATTGCAGTCCCAGGAAGCAACATCAGGGGAAGGCCTCAGCCTCTGTGCCCAATTTGTGGGCCCTCCAGGGCAACAGGTTGACCACCATGTGAGATAGGATGCCTGATAAGATTAGGGTTGCCAAGTCCAGGTTGGAAAATACCTGGGGATTTTGGGGGTGGAGCCAGGAGAAGGTGGGGTTTGGGGAGGGGAGGGGGCCTCAGCGTGATACAATGCCATAGAGCCCACCCTTCAAAGCAGCCATTTTCTCCAGGGGAGCTGATCTCTGTCAGCTGGAGATCAGTTGTAAAAGCGGGAGATCCCCAGACCCCACCTGGAGGCTGGCAACCCTAGATAAGATGGACCACTATTCTGACCCATCAAGGTTGTTCTTGTGTTCTTATGTTCAGTGATGGATTGTTACCCTCAGTGGCCTGCCTTGTTGTTTGGGGAAATTAGCTAGGCATCAGGCAAGGCCAGAGGGGTACAAGGGATCTGTACACCTGCCTATACCAAGGTCTGGCACAGTAAGAAGACTCCAAATTTGAAGAGTAAATTAAATAGTTTTTATTAAAGTATTTCCCTAATTACAAGCACACTAAACATTCAAAAAGAGCAAACAATACAGAACTAAGAAAGCAGGGGTGATTGATAGTGAATAGAGGGGTCAGTTCTGGGGTGATACAACTCAGGGGTCATTTCGTAGAAAAAGAGGTGCAAGAGCTCATTAGCATAACTTATTTGCATATGCTACACCACCTGACATCACCTGAAGTATATCCGAAGGCAAGAAAGAAAGAAGAGAGAGAGAGAGAGAGCTGGCTGAGAGGGGACAGCTACTAAGGCAAGTTCTGGGAGGATAGCTTCAGTGGTGGCTGAAGCCTTCAGAAGGCTGGTCGGAGGAACAAGGACCTTTCCAGGGGATGGGGTCATTTTGCTGCAGCCATGACACAAGCAGGCATTCCCCACTGGGGGGGTGGGCTGGCACCAACTCCCGGAGCTGCGCTCCCCCGAGCTCCTGCTTGAAATGACCCCTGATACAACCTGTCCAGACATGCAGGGGTCCACGGAGATGAGATTATGGCCCAAACCAAAGGTTTAGGAGTAAACTGCCAGTTGGCATCGGGGCAGACACACAAAATCGGAGGCCATGTGCTCTGACAGGTATAGAAATCTGAAAACAATGCAGGCCAGTGGGAGGCCTTAGGGGCTGGTCTCAGGGGAGAACAATAGATTTTCTAACCAATAAGGAGCCCATGGAGATGTGGTACCAGGCAGAGTGTAATTCAGGTGTGACCAGTGGTGTCCCAGAGGGGCAAAAGTCTAGCTGCATAATAACCCTTGACGGGACTACCGGTGGCATCTGAATAGATATCATGACCCTTGATGGTCCACTCTAGGTGAGTTGAATAGGTTCCCAGATTTAAACAAAAGGTGTAAATGGGTCCCTGATTAGTGTCAGGAAGGATTGCTCAACATTTGAATGTGTGATTGGCTTATCTCGGTATCCTGAGAGACGGAGCAGGAACGACAGGTTTGGAGACAAAGGATTCTCACATAGACATGGGGTCACACAAAAGGGCTAGGTGAAGTTCTGGAGAGAGAAGGGCTGTTTGCCAGGTGGCCTCTGAATAGCTTTAGAAATGCAGATTCACTACCTGGTGGAACCCGTTGTTTCAAACGCATACTTTTGCCGGGTTTTGGGAGAAGACTGGAGGTTCGATTTGAGGTCTGCCTTATGCCACCTGAAAATGGAGAGACTTTTCCCAGAGTTATGGCTTGCTCTGTGTTTCAGAACCAGGAGTATCTTCCTTGGTCTGGGTTTGTAGGTCTCTGGCTCAGGTTAGAAAGTGGGGTGCCCCTGTTGTTGGGGCTACCCTAGGGTAAAGGCAGCACTTCTGGACTACAGGATGAAGGGTGCCTTCCAGGATGATTCCCACTACCGCACAAGAGACAGCCATCTTATGAGGGGTTGTGAGAGGGCAGAAAGCAGGCATGGCTTGCTAGCCCTTCCTTTAGACTGGGAAGAAAATGGCTGAGGACGCCCAACTGGCCACCCACTAAATTTAAGACCAGTAGCACCTGAGAGACCAAGGGTCGACTTAACCATTAGGCACAGTGCCTAGGGCCCATGATACTTTTGGGTACTAGGCCCAGTTTGGTGTAGTGGTTAGGAGT
Organism: Lepidodactylus listeri; assembly: GCA_029233225.1. Classification (NCBI taxonomy): domain Eukaryota; kingdom Metazoa; phylum Chordata; class Lepidosauria; order Squamata; family Gekkonidae; genus Lepidodactylus; species Lepidodactylus listeri. The sequence continues at coordinate 8,520,668 of JARCFY010000009.1, read as the reverse complement.
GCAGACTCATAAGAACATAAGAATATAAGAGAAGCCAATGTTGGATCAGGCCAATGGCCTATCCAGTCCAACACTCTGTCACACAGTGGCCGAAAACATCAGGTGCCCTCAGGAGGTCCAGTAGTGGGGGCAGGAAGCCCTCCCACTGTTGCCCCCCCCCCATCAAGCACCCAGAATACAGAGCATCCCTTGCCCCAGACTGAGAGTTCCTATCTATACTTTGTGGCTAATAGCTACTGATGGACCTCTGCTCCATATGTTTATCCAGTTCCCTCTTGAAACTGTCCATGCTTATAGCCGCCACCACCTCCTGTGGCAGTGAATTCCACGTGTTAATCACTCTTTGGGTGAAGAAGTACTTCCTTCCAATCTGGGTTTGATTCCCCACTCCTCCACATGCAGTTGCTGATTTGACCTTGGGTCAGTCACAAGTTCTTTCAGAGCTGTTCTCTCAAGAGCAGTCCTCAAAAGAGCTCACTCAGCAGCACCTACCTCGCAGGGTGTCTGTTATGGGGAAGGGAAGGGAAAGGAGATTGTAAGCCATTCTGAGATGCCTTTAGCTAGTGAAGGGCCGGATATAAGTCCAATCTCCTCCTCCTCCACCTCTTCTTTTTCCCCACAAAAATGTTTCAATTTCTTTTAAAATCAGAAGAAGAAGAAAGAACTTCTAGGGTCAAGGAAAATGTATAATTTTTTTTCTCACATCCAGAAAAAATAAAATGTTAGGGCCCACAAAAATCTATTAAACTTTGCCTAAAATAGGGGGGGGGGGATGTTGAAGTATTTAAAGTTATATCAAAAATATTTTTTAATATTGATATTATTATGGAGGGAGGGGCCCGCCAAGGCCAAAGTGCCTCGAATCCACTGAAGTCATAATGCAGCCCTACAGAGACCAACAAATTTTTGAGGTATAAGCTTTTGCAGGGGTCATTTCGTAGAAAAAGAGGTGCAGGAGCTCATTAGCATAACTCATTTGCATATGCCACACCCCCTAACATACCGGAAGTGTGTCAGAAGGCAACACCCACCCCTCAGGCTCCACTCCACAGGTGAGTGAAACTGACCTGCTCTTCCTCCATTCCCTTCCCCATCCAATACTTTGGGCAATAAAAATAAGCGAAAAGAACACACCCTCATTCTCTTCCTGCTCCCTTGAAACCACCAGGTTTCAAGTAGACTTCAGATACCCAGGACATGTGTACCACCCATCCCTTTCCCTTCCCCTCCCTACAACAAGACACCCTGTGAGGCAGGTGGGGCTGAGAGAGGTCTTTTGAGAACTGCTCCTGAGAGAACAGCTCTGAGAGAACTTGTGACTGGCCCAAGGTCACACCAGCAGCTGCATGTGGAGGAGTGGGGAATCAAACCCGGTTCTCCCAGATTAGAGTCCAACTCCTGACCACTACACCAAACTGATGGGGTGGAAGCTGCTGAAGGGTTGGTGAAATTTCTCCAGTACTTATGTGCCATGTGCCCAGATAAAAAATGGTATTCTTAGAAAATGTATATGCCACCTTGAGCAAGTCTCTGGAAAAGCAGCACACAGTCATTAAAGGAACAATGAAAAGATTATCAATATGAAAACAAAACACTAAAAACTATAAAGACCCTAGCAGGGCTTTCCCCGGGGCGCTGCGCCTCTGCACTGTTTGGGGAAGCCGAGGAGGGGGCGGGGCTTGGTCATGTGCCCACCCCCTGGGCTCCTCACTCCCGGAGCTGCGCTCCTGTGCGCTCCCGCTCCAACGGACCCCTGAGCTTTTGAGAGTCAAGACTCCCTTGGTCTGGCCAACGGAGCTTTGAGTCTCAAAAACGTATACCCCAGAAATCTTTTTGGTCTCTAAGGTGCTTCTGGACTCGAATCTAGCTCTTCTACTTGCTGCCCTCCAAAACCACTCCAGACAATACAAGTTGGATATCAGCAAGTGAAGAAGGACAAGGGCCTCTAACTCTCCCCTCCTTCCACTCCTGGTCTGAGGCAAGGGGACGCAGTACTAGCATAGGGACTAAACCTCTGAGGGTTAAGTCCCCAACAAAGGAAGCTGCTGGGAAACCTGCATCGTCACAAATCCAGTGGAGCAGTCTGCATAGGAGTTCCATCTGCAAAACAGAACATAAATGAACCCTTGATGGGAGGAAATGGACTTTTATCCACCAAATATATATTGCATTCGAGGTGGAGAACCAGATTGGTGTAGTGGTTAAGTGCGCGGACTCTAATCTGGGAGAACCGGGTTTGATTCCCCCCTCCTCCACTTCCACCTGTTGGATGACCTTGGGCAAGCCATAGCTCTGTACCAGCTGTCCTCTCAAGGGCAGTTTCTGTCAGAGCTGTCTCAGCCCCACCTACCTCACAGGGTGTCTGTTGTGGGGAAGGGAAGGGAAAGGAGGTTGTAAGCCGCTCTGAGACTCCAAGTGAGTGAAGGGCGGGATATAAATCCAATCTCTTCTCTTCTTCATTAGTCCTCCTCCCCAAAGTATTAGCGACACAATAGAATAACCGCCGGTTGTTAACTCTATTGGCATTTGAAATTCTTGATTTCACACCCAGGCACCTGCAGGGACTGGACGCTGACAGTAAGATGAATAGGCATGGCGGGCCGTTCATTGATTAAATAGAACATTTACAAATATGGGTATTTAGCTGATGTTTAGCGTGCTCTGCCAAGGTCTGATGGTGCAATTATCGCGTCAGGTGCTGGCCATTCCATTAACAGCGGCACATTGGCGGTTGCATTTCTGAAGGATACACACCAGACAGGGATATATGTGACTGCATACCTCAGGGCAAGAAGATACCGCAGCAGGGGCGGCTCTGCTTCGCAGTCGGTGAGTCACACGTTTACATGACGCAGTCTGGTTTTGCTTGCGGCTGCAGGGGACATAAGAGCCCCGAGCAGGACGTTTCTCCATCAGTTGATCTGAAATCAACATGCACATTGATTTGGACAGACTGAATCATGTCTCCTTTGTGGCGAAAGAATGACCAAGTGGGTAAGAAAATTAAGGTTGCCAAGCTTCCCAGTTGTATGCAAAAATATCTAAACCGCAAGGGTAGACCCTCAGAAGTTTTACAACTTACTCAAGTCAACAGTAGACAACAGTCTATTGAAATGCAAGAACAATAAATTGAAAATACAATAGAATTGGTGGTCACAATTCAAAAACACTGTTTACAAATTCAGAGGATACTTAAATGATAGTGGCAACAAATTCCATTCGAGATATGAGCTGTGCCTACATTACTGTGGAAATTAGGTTCCATTTTCAGCCGTACAACTGAGGAAGATTGCTTTGAAACATCTGGCATACCTGGGAAGGACGTTTTCGGCTGTTACAGGTTTGTTGGTCTGGGACATCGTCTGCCTTTCTTGTGGACTTTGAGGTCTTTTGGACACTATTATATTCAAAGGATATAGAGGAGTCTCTTGGATATTTTCCGCTATCATCTAAGTATACTGTGTATATTTGTAAACAGTGTTTTTGAATTGTGACCACCAATTCTATTGTATTTTCAATTTATTGTTATTGCATTTCAATAGACTGCTGTCTACTATTTATTTGAATAAGTTGTAAATTTTCTGATGATCTACCCTTGCGGTTTAGATATTTTTGCATACTTTATGCACTAGGGGTCCCTTTTGTTTAGTAAGCTTCCCAATTGTGGCAGGAGGCCTCCTGCTGATCACTGCTGTTTCCCACTGCCACTTTTAAAAAAACATCGGTGACCTCTGTGCCAGTGTGTCACTTCGAGGCACAACCCGGAAGTGACAATGGGTAGCTCTAGGACTCACCAGAAACTCTGTGTTTTTTCCACAGAGTTTCCAGCAATTCCTAGAGCTACCCATTGCCACTTCCGGGTTGTACCCGGAAATGACATAGTGACATCACTGACATTACATGCTCTCCCATGTCCTCATGGTTCCAATGAAGGTATCTGAAATCAACTCACACATTGAGTTGGACACGTGGAATCACATCTCCTTTGAAGTGAAGGAATGGCCACATAAGTAAGGAAATTAAGGGCTTCCAGGCCTCCCATGATGGCAGGATACCTCCTCCCAATCACTGCTGTTGCCCGCCACCACTTTTAAAAACATTGGTTTCCTCTGTAAATAAATAAATAAAATAGTAAATAAAAACAGATAGCTCAAGGAATCTCTAGAGACTCTATGGTTTTTAATTGGCCTGGGACCTGTCTACCTGAAGGACCGCCTCTCCCCATATGTTCCCCAGCGAGCACTATGGTCTGGGACCCAACACCGTCTGACCATCCCCGGACTGAAGGAGGCGCGGCTGGCTACAACACGGGCCAGGGCTTTTTCAGTGGCGGCCCCATACTGGTGGAATGAGCTCCCGGAGAACATCAGGGCCCTGCGGGATCTGATGCAGTTCCACAGGGCCTGCAAAACGGAGCTCTTCCACCAGGCCTTTGGGTAGGGGCCGCCCAAGGCAAACATCTCAGCCCTGGCCCAGTTCCATCTTGCCAACCCATCTATCGGCATTGCCATCTGCCTGCCCGTCTGTGGCCCCGTCATCTGCATACAGAGACTTATGGGAATGCTTCTCGGACCCACCTGCGGGTTGAATTAGAATGCCACCAATCTTGTATGGATGGTATTTTAATGTCTGATGTATGATTTTAATGTTGATATGTTATTTTAAAAATGATGTGAGCCGCTCTGAGCCTGCCTTTGGTGGGGAGAGCGGGATATAAATTTAAGAAAGAAAGAAAGAAAGAAAGAAAGAAAGAAAGAAAGAAAGAAAGAAAGAAAGAAAGAAAGAAAGAAAGAAAGAAAGAAAGAAAGAAAGAAAGAAAGAAAGAAAGAAAGAAAGAAAGAAATTGCATGTACCAGCAAATCAGTGGGGTGCGGGTTAGAGAACTGGATGAGGATTTGGGAGACTGAGGTTGGAATCACCATGCTGCCACGGAAACTCACTGGGGTGGACGTTAGGCCGGTCTCATACTCTCTGCCTAACCAATTTCCCAGGTGTTTTGTTGTGAAGATAAAATGGAGGGGGAGGAGATATGAGACTGTAAGCCGCTTTGGATCCCCACTGAAGAGCAAAGTGGAGTACAGATACCTTAATAAACACATCAGGATGGCGATCGCTTTCAGAACTGTTTCCATCTTTTGCAGCATAACACTGCTGCTGCTCGGAAAAAATCCACCATCAGCACAGAGCCAACCCAGACGAGCAAATGGCCGGCCATGGGGGCTTCTTTTGAAATTGTTTGCACTGAGAAAAAGCAATGATGGGGACATTAAAAATGCATAAATAAGAAAGCAACGAGGCGAGCCACGACTGCATTATTAGAGAGTGACTTATGAGTCCAAGAGACAAGCGACTGGGAGATGAGATTGGGGAAAAAGAGATTGGGAGCCAAATCGTCACACGGGGGTGGGCGCAAGGCGAGAAAGCGCCTATGATAGCAAGAGAAAATGGGCAATTTTCGGCAACATGTATACAAATTTCCATAATGGGAATGGAGGCATCAAAATAACGCTGCGGTATACTGACCTTGGCGATACAAGAGGAAGAACTGTTCTACTACGCATAAGCTACTTCTGATTGAGGTCTTTGATATTCTGAGTACAAAACCGGGGGTGGGGGGGGAGGAGAGATTTTCTAAACCACAGCAATGTGATTTACAACTTGTTGCATGTATTTTCATCCTCGGCAGACACGCAGCAGATCCAGCATACGAAGTAAACCTTACATAGAAGACTGGTGGAGAAACAGAGTCATAAAATCACAAGAGTTGGAAGGGCCGTCTAGTCCAACCCCCTGCTTAGTGCAGGATCAGCCTAGAGCAGGGGTGGGCAATTATTTTGGCTCGAGGGCCGCTTTGTGGGAGCGGAGGTTAGCGGAGGGCCGCACCTTTTTAAATGATTGCATTCATTAGTTAACTTTGCATTTCAGAAAAGGTATAAATTGTATCATAGAAATCAATAAATATAAATAAAATAAAATAGTGGTAGTTTTATTTAATTTATTTATTGTGCTAATTTCATATCATCTATAGCTGCAAGCACATTTAATTCTAGAATCAGTTTAATGAGACAAATGTACCCTATCACACTTTGCTACAATTTTTTTGAAATCAGGAGTGAGATTGCTTGTTGAGATTCTCATCACAGCCTGCAAGTTAATGTCCGTCAAATGTCTGTTAATGTCTATATTTACTCTTGTTGATCTTCATGCAAGAAAAACTTTGCTCACCAATATATGTAGACCCAAATATAGAGAACATTTTCCCAGCAAATTTCTTCATACGTGGAAACTTTTCAGCAGACAAAGATTTGTAAAAGTCAACTAATGTCACAGCGTTAAACATTTCTTTCACAGTGTGATCTGACTGCATGTCAATAAGTTCAAGCTGCAGCTCCTCAGGTGCTGACAGTGGCCAACTGTCTTGGCGGGCCGCAAAAAACTCTGTGGCGGGCCGCATGTGGCCCCCGGGCCGCCATTTGTCCACCCCTGGCCTAGAGCATCCCTGACAAGAGTTTGTCCAGCCGCTGCTTAGACTGCCAGTCAGGGGGAGCTCACCACCTTTCGAGGCAGCTGATTCCACTGCTGGACAATTCTTACTATAAAAAGAAATCCTAATATCCGACCGGTACCTCTCTGCCCTTATTAAAACCCAGTATTACAAGCCCTTTCCTCTGCTGCCAAGAACAGCTCTTTGCCCTCCTCTAAGTGATAGCTTTTCAACTACTAAGCGGTGGCGTTTCAAACATAGATCCCTACAATTTAGAGTTGCCAGGTCTGGATTGGAAAATACCCGGAGACTTTGGGGATGGATCCAGGAGAGGGCGGGGTTTGGGGAGGGGAGGGGCCTTGGCATGGTACAGTGCCACACAGTCCACCCTTCAAAGCGGCCATTTTCTCCAGGGGAGCTGATCTCTGTTGGCTGGAGATCAGTTGTGAAAGTGGGAGCTCCCCAGGCCCCACCTGGAGGATGGCAACCCTACTATAGTTTCTGTAAGAGCTACCATGTTGGATCAAACCAGTGAAGGACCTGGACGTATCTTCTTTCTCCAGCACTGGCCAGAAGTTATGCCTGCCAGCTTTGGAAACGCCAAAGTTAAATGTTGGCTTCTCATCTTGGCCTTGGATTCCTCCCCCACCACACACACACACTTTCTCACCACCTGATCCATCATGATGGTTTCACCCTAGCCATGTGGCAGCTGTCTTTCCATTATCAAACTCTACATTTTTGTTGCTCTCAATTCACAGATGACTTACAGCCACCCCATGGGGTTTGGTGTAGTGGTTAAGTGCGCGGACTCTAATCTGGGAGAACCGGGTTTGATTCCCCACTCCTCCACTGGCACCTGGCTGGATGACCTTGGGCAAGCCATAGCTCTGTACCAGCTGTTCTCTCAAGGACAGCTTGGGAAAGAGCTCTCTCAGCCCCACCTACCTCACAGGGTGTCTGTTGTGGGGAGGGGAAGGGAAAAGCCGCTCTGAGACTCTAAGTGAGTGAAGGGCGGGGTATAAATCTAATCTCTTCTTCTTCTTTTAAAGGGAAGAGATGTTCAGAGGTGGTTTGCCATTGTCTGCCTCTGTGGCAGGAACCTGGATTTCCAAGGAGGTCTCCCATCCAAATACTAGCCAGGGCCGACCCTGCTTAGCTTCTGAGATCTGACAGGACTGGGCTAGCTTGGGACATCCAGGTCAGACCAAGAGATGACAAGAGGTGGTTTGCCATTGCCTGCCTCCATGGGAGGACCCTGGTATTCCTTGGAGGTCTCCCATCCCAATACTAGCCAGGTCTGACCCTGTTTAGATACTGAGGTTTGACAAGAGTAGGCTGGCCGGAGCCATCTGGATTAGGGCAGCTTCCACATAGCTGGAGTAAAATTTAGATGATCCAGATAGGGCTGCCAAGTCAGCCCGGGGGGCAGGGGATCCCCCGCTACAGGGGTTCCTGATCTGCCGGCCACCATTCGGCCGGCGGGGGGAACCCCACCCCCAAAGTCGTCCAGCCAGGATGACTTCCCCAACGTAATGACGTCATCCGGAAGTGACGTCATCACGTTGGGGGCGTTGCCAGGGCGACGCTCTGGCAATCGCCCCAAAACTCTATGATACCATAGAGTTTTGAGGCGATTGCCAGAGCGTCACCCTGGCAACGCCCCCAACATGCTGATGTCACTTCCGGGTGACGTCAGTGTGCCGGGGAAGCTCCCAGACGATGGACGACTCCCTCCCACCGGTAAGTAAAGAAGACTTGGCAACCCTAGATCCAGACACATTCTTGTTTTATTGTATTGTTGAAATATCTACTACATATAACAATCTTTATATATATTTGTGCTCCACCTTGCCTTGACCTGTATAGCCCAGGATAGCCCAGTCCAGGGGTCATTTCGAGCAGGAACGCACCGGCACACCGTTCTGGGAGTAACAAGCCCAGGAGCGGGCACATATGGTGATGTGCTGTGGATAAAAAGCCAACTAACTTGATCTGTATTTTCATGCTTGTTGTAGGGTAGCTTCCCTGCAAGAGCAAAGGAAACCTCAAGTGTCTTTAGTCAAAGTGTCAAGCTGGCTCGCCAGCTCTGAGCTGGGAAATACCCGGAGATTTTGGGGGTGGAGCCTGAGCGGTGGGTGTTGCCCTCTGACACACTTCCGGTGATGCCAGAGGGTGTGGCATATGCAAATGAGTTATGCAAATGAGTTATGCTAATGAACTCCCGCACCTCTTTTTTTTAGGGAATGATCCCTGATTGGTCTCATCAAATTGTGGAAACTACACAAGGTTGACTCTGATTAGCAGGGGTCCTTTCGAGCAGGAGCTCGGGGGAGCGCAGCTCCGGGAGTTGGTGCCAGCCCCCCCCCCATGGGGGAATGCCTGCTTGTGTCATGGCTGCAGCAAAATGACCCCGACCCCTGGAAAGGTCCTTGTTCCTCTGACCAGCCTTCTGAAGGCTTCAGCCACCACTGAAGCTATCCTCCCAGAATAGTGGTATTTCTGAGGCTTGGATTAGTAGCTGTCCCCTCTCTGCCAGCTTTCTTTCTTTCTTTCTTTCTTTCTTTCTTTCTTTCTTTCTTTCTTTCTTTCTTTCTTTCTTTCTTTCTTTCTTTCTTTCTTTTTTTCTCTCTCTCCTTTCTTTCTTGCCTTCTGACATACTTCTGGTGATGTCAGGGGATGTGGCATATGCAAATAAGTTATGCTAATGAGTTATGCTAATGAGCTCCTGCACCTCTTTTTCTACAAAATGAGCCCTGCTGATTAGTATTTCGATGGGAGACCACCAAGGAAGTTCAAGGATGCTACGCAGAAGCAGGCAACGGCAAACTACCTCTGTTCTTGTCTTGGCTTGAAAACCTGATGGCTGAGGTGTCAAACTCATTCGTTACAAGAGCTGTATCTGACATAAATGTTCCTTTGTCTGGCTGGGCCATGGGTGCCGTAAAACATAATGTCAGGTACGGGAGATATAAAATGTATAAAGGTCACAGGCAACTCCAGTTAATGATATCATTCTTTACTCAAAATATTATGAAATGTAATTGAACCCTAACAGGAAAATGATCAGGGACTGAGCTCTATTCTACTGTATATAGCTTGCTGAAGCTCGGATCCTGCTATGGAATTTTGCACCATTTGATGTGTCATGTTAATACTTATTCTTTGCTTCAGTTCTGTTTTTAAACTTCTGGTCGGTTCTGCAACCCTAATCCTATTGCACTGTTTATTGAATGCCCCATCCGCCGATTGTATTGACTCGCCCCGAGTAATCCACCTTGAGTCTAAGTGAGAAAGAAGGATTATAAATAATGTAAATTTTTAAAAAATTAAAGAAAGAAAAACCGGTGGATCGTGCCCTAAGTTTAGGGCCTTGTCAATCAGTCGCATTTCATTACCGATTTCTTATTTCTCTCAACATCATTTCCATTTTTCTCTTTGTCTGCTTCCATTGTGGCATTTTGCTTCCATTCCCCCCCCCCCCCCCAAATGAATGTAGCTAGCAGTAGGAAATCATTACAAAGTATGCAAACAAATGCATTTTTCTTTCGGATGGAAAATGTTCGAGACAAGTGAGTGCATAGGATGGGGTGGGGGAGGCTTTCACTGAATTTCATTCTTCTTTGGTGCAATGCAGGAAAGAAAAGAGGCATTCGAGATTTGAATCGCAGGGTTATCACAGCTAGAGTTGAAAGCATCCCTCTTATGATAGCTACTCCCGTGGGGAGCCAAGCCAGGACTACAGATAGAATCACAGAAACACAGAATTGGAAGGAGCCATACAGGCCACTTAGTCTAACCCCCTCCTCAATGCAGGATCAGCCTAGAGCATCCCTGACAAGTGTTTGTTCAGCTGCTGCTCAAGGACTGCCAGTGGGGGGGGGGAGCTCACCACCCCCCTAGGCAGGCGATTCCACTTCTGAACAACTTTTACTGTAGAAGGTAAAGGTTTCCCTTGCTCGAAAGCCACTCGAATCTGACTCTAGGGGGCAGTGCTCATCTCTGTTTCCAAGCCAAAGAGTCAGCGCTGTCCGAAGACATTTCCGCGGTCATGTGGCCGGCATGACTAAATGCCAAGGTGCACGGAATGCTGTTCCCTTCCCACTGAAGCGGTACCTATTTATCTACTCACAATTTCTTGCTTTCCAACTGCTAGGTTGGCAGGAGCTGGGGCCAGAGACGGGAGCTCACTCCGCCACGCGGCATTTGGGTCTCGAACTGCCGAACTACCAACCTTCCGGTCTGCAGTTCAGCATCTTAACCACTTGAGCCACTGTGGAAAGACCCCCACTAATATCCAGCCAGTATCTTCCCACCCTTAATTTAAACCCATTATTACAAGTCCTATCCTGTCCTGCGTATTGATCGGATGTTAGAGGCATGGCCGCCCATCTGTCACCGAGCGAGGAATTTTTGAAGGGCAGACTTGGGCTGTGCCTCCGTTCAGACAGGTTCAGTCTGGAGTACTGTGTACAGCTTACGAAGGATGTTGACAAAGTGGAACATGTCCAGAGAAGAGCAACAAAGATGGTGAGGGTCTACACTCAGTCCTACGAGGAAAGGTTGAAGGAGCTGGGTATGTTTAGCCTGGAGAGGAGATGACTGAGAGGTGATACGGTTGCCATCTTCAAGTATTTGAAGGGCTGTCACATAGAGGATGTTTTTTGTTGCCCAAGAAGTTTGGACCAGAACTGACGGGTTGAAATTAAATCGGAAGAGTTTTCGGCTAAACATTAGCTAGGACTTCTTGACCAAGCAGTTTCTCAGTGGAACGGGCCCTCCTTCTTTGGAGGTTTTCAAGCAGAGGCTCAATGGCCATCAGCTGATTATGTGAACCTTGGCAGATCAGGGATGGGAGGGCAGGAAGGGACAAGCCAGGCCTCGGCTCTCGTGGCCCTTTCTTACATGCCCAGGGAGATGCTGATTCTCATTTTGGGGTCAGGAAGGAATTTTTCTTCAGGCCAGATTTTTCTTCAGACCAGGGATCTTGGAGGATCTTGGCCTTCATCTGGGCATATAGCGGGGGTCACTGGGGGAGTGCAGGGTAGTTGTGAATTTCCTGTGTTGGGCAGCATGATGATGACCCTTGAAGTCCCTTCCAGCTCTATGTTTCAGTCTTATCTTTAAGAAACAGTTGTGGGGACCCCTTTGTCCCCCTGGGCCTGAGGATGTGTCTACATCCAAGCCTGGAGACCAAGCCCTATGAGGAAAGGCTGAGGGACTTGGGAATGTTCAGTCTGGGGAAGAGGAGGTTGAGGGGGGACAGGATGGCTGAGGACAGACTGGCAATCTGGAGCGGGATGAATGCGGAGGCAACTGCTGCGGGGGAAAAACTCCCCGGGGCTGGCCGTTCACACTGGCCAGTGTACTGCGCAAGGATGCTGTTACGGAGCGTTCAGACTGCTGCGGAGTGGCCCCACGGAGCGCTCATGTGCAAACTGGCAAAATGCTGTGTCCGCACTGCCGCCTCCGCTCGCCTCCCGCCTTCTTCCGGTTCACACTGCCTGGAAGCAGGAGGCATGCAGAAGACGGCCCCTGAACAACGGTTTCTCCCGGTGTCCCGGTAAAGCGAAAGGAAAACGTCTTCAAGACGCGTAAGTACGGAAGGGAGCCGAGGGACAGCTGCGCATGTCTGGACCGGCTCCCTTTCCCCATTTCCCATGCGGACCTCTCCCGGGGCAGATAGCCAGTCTGTCCTCAGCCAATGATTGCTCTCTTGAAGTATTTGAAGGGCGGTCACTTAGAAGGCAGGGAGCTGTTCCTGTTGGCAGCAGAGGAGAGGACTCGCAAGAATGGGTTTAAATTAAGGGCGGGAAGGTACCAGCTGGATCTTAGGGAAAACCTTTTTGCACCTCAGAGTTTTGTAACAGTGGAATCGGCTGCCTCGGGAGGTGGTGAGCTCCCCCTCCCTGGCAGTCTTTCTAGCCGGATAAAAAAGAGGCCTGGGTACCACTACTAAAAATAAATTAACTGGCATGCTCCCAATTTAAACACTTAACGTGGAACCAGAAGTACGTTTCAAGTTAAAATTATTAATAATTTAAAAAAAAAATTAAAATTTATAACAAAACAAGATTCCATTCCGCTTCATGTTCCTTTCCATGCTAAATAACCATGTTTGTTCCAGGATAATCTGCAGAAGGCAAGCTGTAACAATTTGAAAATGGAACCAGAAGATAATTTGAAGGAAGTAAAAGAAGAAGTTAAGCTAGAAAAATCTGAAGAAAGTAAAAAAGAAGTTAAGCTGTTAATCAAGAAGCTGACACCTTTCAATACAATAGGATTACTCCTGAGGAAGATTGGTGAAAGGAGTTTATAACCGGATGCTCATTGAAGTTGATGGACTTTTCCTTGAGAATGTTAGAATTTTCTTAGTAATATTGTATAAGTTCAATTTGTAATATAAATTGATGTTCATAAGTTATTAAATATTATTGTAATTTTTTTATCACAGGGTTGTTTTTTGTTTGATACATTTCCTTGTAACTGTGATCCCTTCTTTGGTTTACTCAGTCTTTAAGCAGCAGCTTGACAATCACTTGTCAAGGATGCTCTAGGCTGATCCTGCCTTGAACAGGGGGTTGGACTAGATGGCCTGTAGGGCCCCTTCCGACTCTGTGATTTTATGATTCTATCCCCCATAGATAAGGCTGACTTTTGCATACCTTAAGCTTTGAGGGGCCATGGCTCATTGGTAGAGCATCTACTTGGCTTGCCAAAGGTCCCGGGTTCAACTTCCGGCCTCTCCAGTTAAAAGATCTAGCAGTAGGTGATGGGAGAGACCTGAGACCTTGGAGAGTTGCTGCCAGCAGTCTTTGTGGTAAGTTCTGACTTTGATGGGCCAAGGGTCTGATATGGTAGGTCCCTGTGTCTTTATGATTCCGTATATGGCAGCTCCCCGTGTTTAAAAGAAAGATTGGGTCACAGCCTAACCATTACCAGGTACAGCCCCCTCCCCACTGTTTCTTGAAGCCGTTGTAACAGATGAGCCAGGATTTTAATCACTGTCAAGGAAAGGCGGCCATAAAAAATCAAAAGGCTATGTCTTCCCTGACATGACCCTTCTTCACTTCAAATAAAAAGTCGCTGCCCTTGATTAACATTGCGCTGCTGAATCTGATGTCCCCGTAGTGACACCGATCAAGGTTGAGAAGAAGATGGAAAGTGTGGCGCCGTGAATATTTTTAACTTTCTCCCTGCACACTTTTCCTCGGCTTCGGGAAAACAGGCCTGACCAAAGGTGAGAGAAGGAGAGACTTGAGGCCCGTTCTGATATTCTCTTTTGCAGCGTGACATCAACGCCAGTGTCATTCCCTGCAATGGCTGGAGCTCCAAAGTCATAAGGGGAAGGGGGCACACACGTCATGTCTCCTTGTGCTCCCCAGGTAGCCTTTCTGGAGGCCGGAGGTGTGTTTCCCACTGGACCGAACTGACCACGGGTTTACAGGTTGCTGGACTAAATGAAAGAATTAATAATTATTTTTATCATATGGCGTGTAGAATAGCCAGCAAACCCTAGAATTGTCTGGCAGCCACAAGTTCTAAAAGAAGAAGAAGAGAAGAGATTGGATTTATACCTCACCCTTCACTCACTTAGAGTCTCAGAGCGGCTTACAAACTCCTTTCCCTTCCCCTCCCCACAACAGACACCCTGGGAGGTGGGTGGGGCCGAGAGAGCTCTAGCTTTTAGCGTTGTGCTAGTGGTGAGCTAGACTTGTTTTTTTAGGGGGGGTTGTAGGGACTGAGAGAGCTCTAAGAGAACAGTGACTGGCCCAAGGTCACCCAGCTGGCTTCATGTGGAGAAATGGGGAACTGAACCCAGATGGGAGGGGGCTGTACCGAGCAATGGTTACGCTGTGATCCAATCTTTCTTTTAAATGTACCCAGTTTGGTGTAGTGGTTAGGTGCACAGAATCTAATCTGAGAGAACCGGGTTTGATTCCCCACTCCTCCACTTGCAGCTGCTGGATGACTTTGGGCAAGCCATAGTTCTGCCAGAGCTGTCCTTGAAAGAGTAGTTCTCGAAAGAGCTCTGTCAGCCCTTCCTACCTCACAGGATGTCTGTTGTGGGGAGGGGAAGGGAAAGGAGTTTGTAAGCCGCTCTGAGACTCCTTCAGGTAGTGAAGGGTGGGACATAAATCCAATCTCTTCTCCGCCTCCTCCAGATTAGAGTCCACCATTCTTAACCGCTATACCAAACTCTAAGACTAAATGGATTACTGGGATGAGCCAGCCAGGTCTCTCTCTCTCTCTCTCTCTCTCTCTCGGTTGGCAGCTTCCTTCAGAAAAAAAATAGCCAGAATCAATTACTAAAAATGGCAGATTGTAGTGGAAGAGGAGGTAGTTGCTTTTGCTTTTCCTCCTCCTCCTTTGTCTTGGAAAAAGAATAGGACCCAGAACCAGTCATTCCCCACAGACTTTTCCATTCTGTCTTTCCCGTTCTGTCAAGAATACAGAGCCCTTTCCTTCCTCAGAGATTCAGAGGCTGGTCTTTGTCACTCACATGAGTCCGATCCTTTGATTTGAACCCGTGTTGGTGTTTCGGTCTATGACAACTCAGCCTCATGCAAAATCCTAAAGCCCGTTTTTTCCAAATGTGTAACAATTGCTGGAAGGATGAAGCCATTTGCCCATCTGTTTGTTCTCTCATCAGACCCAGGGGCTTCAAACTGATCTTGACGTTTCTTCAGAGATTTGTAGTTCAGGAAATAATGACCAAGAGACTGCAAGACTAACCAGCAAGTGGGGTATACATCTCGGTTGAGTTTCCTCCTAGAAACGATAGCATGGCTGAAGTATTCCTTTTCCTAGGACCTTTACTCTGTCAGCATTCTAAGCACTTTATCTTCCTCTGTATCATTAAGGGAGAGAGATTTTTTGCAGTGGCAGGAAACAATTTACACTTTCCAGCACACTGATGGAAGCCGCAGACAACCAGCCTTCGAGAGTGCTAGAAGCACCACAAAATGGAGGACAGGAGAGGAGGGGAGACAGGATAGGACGTCTAGACGGGTAGTTTGCTCAAGCTTACTAAAGCAGCAGGATTTCCTCATACAAAAGTGTGGGAAACCCAATGAACTATTTAGTACAATGAAGAAATAGATGTTGTGGTGTGCTGTGGTGTTGTCCCCAGTTTGCAATGGATGCAGGCTACGAGGAGAAGTTTGCTAAGCCCTCAGTTTGGAGGTTCACCCACCGTGGGCAGTAGATTCAGGATGTACGAAAAGAAATGTCCAGCCATCTTGCAGTCATTCTGTCAAATGCTCGTATATGCCCCTCAAACATGTCTGAGTGATTAAAATGTGGAATTTGCTGCAAGAGGATGTGGTGATGACCACAGGAATAAACAGCTTTTTAAAAAGATTAGATAGATTCCTGGATGATAACTCTATCAATGGCTAGTAGTCATGGTGACTGAAGGGAACCTCCACATTCAGAGGCACTAATCCTCTGAATCCCAGATCTAGGAGGCAACATCGGGGGAAGGTCTTGGCCTTCCTCTGGTTGGCCACTGTGTGAGACAGGATGCTGGACTAGATGGACCACTGGTCTGATCTAACAGGGATCTTCTTATGTTCTTATCAAGGGAAGGTCTTGGCCTCCATGCTCTGTTGTTGGCCCTGCAGAGAAACTGGTTGGCCACTGTGTGAGACAGGATGCTGGACTACATGGACCACTGGTCTGATCTAACAGGGATCTTCTTATGTTCTTATCAAGGGAAGGTCTTGGCCTCCATGCTCTGTTGTTGGCCCTGCAGAGAAACTGGTTGGCCACTGTGTGAGACAGGATGCTGGACTAGATGGACCACTGGTCTGATCTAACAGGGATCTTCTTATGTTCTTATCAGGGGAAGGTCTTGGCCTCCATGCTCTGTTGTTGGCCCTGCAGAGAAACTGGTTGGCCACTGTGTGAGACAGGATGCTGGACTAGATGGACCACTGGTCTGATCTAACAGGGATCTTCTTATGTTCTTATCAGGGGAAGGTCTTGGCCTCCATGCTCTGTTTTTGGCCCTGCAGAGGAACTGGTTGGCCACTGTGTGGTTGGCCACTGGACTAGATGGACCCCTGGTCTGATCCAGTAGGGCTCTTCTTATGTAGAATGGAAATGATTTCAGATTTCTCTCAATGAAATATAAGCCCCCAAACCCTCTCTTCCTTTTCAGTTCCCCTTTGTGTGAAACCAACGCATGGTGCTTTACTTTTGTGCCATTTCTGTTTCTCAAAACTGAATTTCTCTGGAAAAATAATTAGTTGCATAACAATATATCACCTCTACAGATTATACATATATTATAGGTTTATTTGTCCTACACTCAAAGCAGTTGCCAGTTGTACATTTTTCAAGAAGAGGAGGAGGGGGAGGGGGAGGGGGAGATTGGATTTATACCCCGCCCTTCACTACCCAAAGGAGTCTCAGACTGACTTACAAACTCCTTTCCTTTCCCCTCCCCACAACAGACACCCTGTGGGGTGGGTGGGGCTGAGAGAGCTCTGACAGAAACGGCTCTTTTTCAAGAACAGCTGTACCAGAGCTATGGCTTACCCAAGGTCATCCAGCCAGGTGCAAGTGGAGGAGTGGGGAATCAAACCCCGTTCTCCCAGATTAGAGTCCGTGCACTTAACCACCACCCCAAACTGAAGGACCACACTGGTACTCTCCAGCTCTGCTGATGTTCCTATTCGCTGCGCAAAAATTCAGTAGCCGGGAAAAGTTTCCCTCTTTTCTTCCCCTTTTGGACAAGCCATCTCCTGCATTACATCACAAAGGGCTGTCGAAAGCTTTTTTATTTTCCTGGCAAGAAGAGGCGGCGGTTTGAGAAACACAAATCCAAAGGCCCTACTGGGTCAACAGCGCTCGCCGAACGATTCTTTAGATTGTGCCACTGACCTCATTTCCCAAACTTCCCCTGCTAGCATTGTTTCCCTTGCTGCTCTGGTTGGAAGGGAAAAAAATGGTTTCAGCAGGGATCACTGATTGTTCTTCCGCCGTCCCGCCAGGTTCTACATTCATCCTCGCCATTCTCCAAGGGCAAAACAGTTCGTTTCAGATCTTGGCCTGCCTGCAAGGTCGTAACCCTCCCCCCATGAGACAGCAGGATGGCTTTATGTTTCTTTGTGCATGCTCAAAAGCCCCCCAAATGGGGGAAGGGGGTGAAAAAGGAAGAGATTTCAATGAACTTTGGAAAGAAGATTACAGCAATTACCTGGGCAATTGAAGGGGAAGGTTGGCATCCAGGGAAACATCTACCTTGGTGCTAATTGCTGTGAGTTCTGAAAATATTGCTTTGAAGTCCGCATCTAAGGAATGGCACGGTTAGCTTCAATCAGCATGTTCTTTCTGGCATTCCACTGATGCTGTAAAACAGAATTGTCTTGGAGGGCATTTTTACAGCGGGAATGAGAGAATTGGTACAATGGTATGATTGAGCAGGATGCTTCATTATAAAAGAAACAAGATTTCAGTCTAGTCCAGCGTCTATTGTATGTGTTTTATCCCGCTCTCACTGCACTGTTTTCTACTTCTATAATTCGATTTTCTGCATTGTTAGATACATTATGTATGAACATAAGAACATAAGAGAAGGCAATGTTGGATCAGGCCAATGGCCCATCCAGTCCAACGCTCTGTCACACAGTGGCCAAAAATACCAGGTGCCCTCAGGAGGTCCAGCAGTGGGGCCAGGACACTAGAAGCCATCCCACTGTTACCTCCCCCCCCTCAAACACCAAGATTACAGAGTGTCACTTGCCCCAAACGGGCTCTCACACCAAACTGATGAAGAAGGAGGAGGAGGAGAAGGGTTTTATACCCTGCTTTTCTCTATTTTAAGGAGCTGCAAAGCAGCTTACAATCACCTTCCCCTTCATCTCCCCACAACAGGCAACTTGTGAGGTAGGTGGGCTTGAGAGAGCTCTGAAAGAACTGTGACTGGCCCAGGATCACCCAGCATGCGGAGGAGTACCCTTGACTAAGACCCTCCTAAAATTCCCCACATCAGGTATGATATTCTAACAGGAGTTAATCTGAATTACCATGGTGGTGGAAAGTGCATTCTCATCTGATTTATGGTGACCATGTAGGGTTTTCAAGGCCAGAGAAATCCAGAGGTGTTTGTTTTTGCCTGTTCCTGCTTAAAAACCTTGAATTTCCTTGGTGGTCTCCCATCCAAGCACTAACCAAGGCTATCCCTGCTTAGCTTCTGAGATCTGATGAGACTGGTCTAGTCTGGGCTATCCAGGTCAGGTTATGAATGAGCACAATTTATTTAAATTGTTTCTTTTTTTAAAAAAAATCCAAAAGCATCAATATGTGTAAACATCTTAAGAATTTGAAAACAAAGTTCATGGATAGGGTTGCTAGCTTTAGGTTGAGGCATACCTGGAGATCGGGGGGGGGGGGGTGGAGCCTGAGTTTGGAAAGGGCAGGGGAGGGGCTTCACTGGAGTATAATGCCATAGAGTTCACCTTCCTAAGCAGCCATTTTCTCCAGGGGGAACTGATCTCTGTCACCTGGAGATCAGTTGTAATCCCAGGATACCTCCAGTCACCACCTGGCACCTGGGAACACTGTTCATGAACCGTATCTGAGCAGCAGTCCCTAGAGGCAAGTCAAAGTGGAACGTGTCCAAGGGAGAGCAACGAAGATGGTGAGAGGGCTGGAGACGAAGTCCTATGAAGAAAGGTTGAAGGAGCTGGGTGTGTTGAGCCTGGAGAGGAGGTGATTGAGAGGTGATACGATAACCATCTTCAAATACCTGAAGAGCAGTCATATAGAGGCTGGGGCAGAGTTGTTTTCTGTTGCCCCAGAAGGTCAGACCAGAACCAATGGGTTGAAATTAAAGCAGAAGAGTTTTCGGCTAAACATTAGGAAGAACTTCCTGACAGAGCAGTTCCTCAGTGGAACAGGCCTCCTCAAGAGGTGGTGGGCTCTCCATTGGAAGTTTTCAAACAGAGGCTCGATGGCCGTCTGACAGCCATGCTGATTCTGTGAACTTAGACAGATCGTGAGAAGGGAGGGCAGGAAGGGTTGCCTCAGTGCTTAGCTCTCGTGGCCCTTTCTTACACGCCCAGGGAAATGCTGATTGTCATTTTGGGGTCAGGGAGAAGAAGAAGAAGAAGAAGAAGAGATTAGATTTATACCCCGCCCTTCACTCACTTGGAGTCTCAGAGCGGCTTACAATCTCCTTCCCCTTCCCCTCCCCACAACAGACACCCTGTGAGGTAGGTGGGGCTGAGAGAGCTCTTTCCCAAGCTGTCCTTGAGGGAACAGCTGGCACAGAGCTACAGCTTGCCCAAAGTCATCCAGCCAGGTGCAAGTGGAGGAGTGGGGAATCAAACCCGGTTCTCCCAGATTAGAGTCCGCGCACTTAACCACTACACCAAACTGGCACCAAAATGGAAGCAATTGTGCTCCAGACCAGTTTGTCCAGGGATCTTGGAGGTTTTTTTGTCATCTTCTGGGCATGGAACAGTGGTCACTGCGGGTGTGGAGGAGGAGATATTTGTGAATTCCCTTGGTTGTGCAAGGGTTGGACTAGATGACCTCGGAGGTCCCTTCCAGCTCTGTGATTCTATGAAAGAAAAGTAGCTTCATTTATTTGCTGGACGGGATCTTCACTTCCTTACCCCCAGTTTCCCCTGAGTACAACTTACCACCCCAGGAAGAGAGGTCAGCAAGCATCGGCCGTAATTCCATTAACTTCAGCTTCTAATATGTTCCCGTCTGGACAGAAAGGACTGATTAAAAAGCTGAACTATTCCTCAACTTTCCAAGCTGCCAATGAGAAACAGGTCGCTGAGGGAGAACGCGGCGGCACAGGAGTGTGCGAGTCAGCAGCTTTGGGGGTCATGCAATATAACATGGAAGATGTGGGGGGGGGGGGAATTCAAGCATCAGCTCATGATGTGGAGCTGGAAGGCCAGGACTGAAGGACAGCAAATCTCATCAGCGAGTATCTCTCACAGCCCAGTCTCCTCTTTTCAGGGGCAAGCCCCCTCACCCAAAGCCCCATGCGCATTTTGAGCTCTGACATCTGTTGTCGGCTCACGTGTTCCAGCTCCACCTTTCTGCCACAGAGGGGCGTGTTATGTATTGGGACTGAATCGTCCCTAATTGAATCATCCCTGATTGAATCGTCCCTGACTGCATCACCCTAGATACTGGCTGAGCTTGGGACACAAGAAGAATAGCTGACCAGGACTCTGGAGTATACCAATCAAGTAGTCAGGTTTTGTAAATAGCCTATCACGGGGAGTGGGCATGTGTGGGGTGGAGTGTTGTGCATGCATATAAGCAGGGCTTCGGCCCTGCTCGTGTTGTCTTTGAGCTGAGCTGTGATCACAATAAACTATCAGCTGATCACACAACACATCTGAACCCAGTACATTTCATGGTGCATAGAGGGCTCCTGCACAACGTCACATCCAGACACTGAACAGAAAAGAAAGCAAGTCCACGCTTTTTTATTATGTTTTTATCCTGCCCCATCTCTGAGGAGGTCACTGGGGCAGCGCAGCTATGGGGCTTCCAGGGGCAACTTTTGGTGCATTTTTCCTGTTCCACTTCCCATGGTAACGGTCCCTCCATCTCCATGCTATGGGAAAAGGCTTTTCCTATTTTTTTCCCCTAAAACTAGTAATGAACATACTAATTAGGCTGATCACATATACCACTGCAGCGGGAAGCTTCCCTTCTTCTGTCCACTGTCCCCACTGCCACTTGGTAGGACAGCAGGGGGGGAAATGTGGGAGGACATGATGTCATTCCACTTCCAGGACATGATGTCACAATGGCATGATGTCACTTCCAGCATAAACCCTGACATGACACCACAGTGAAGAAGAGGAGGAGGAGTTGGAGTTGGGTTTATACCCCGCTCTTCACTACCCAAAGGACTCTCAGAGCGGCTTACAATCTCCTTTCCCTTCTCCTCCCCACAACAGACACCCTAGGAGGGAGGTGGGGCTGAGAGAACTCTGAGAGAGGACTTCTCATGAGAGAACAGCTCTGAGAGAACTTGTGACTGAGCCGAGGTCACACCAGCAGCTGCATGTGGAGGGGTGGGGAATCAAACCCAGCTTGGTATGGTGGTTAGAAGCGCGGACTCTAATCTGGGAGAACCAGGTTTGAGTCTCCACTTTTCCACATGCAGCTGCTGGTGTGACCTCAGTTCAGTCACAAGTTCTTTCAGAGCTGTTCTCTAGCAAGAAGTCCTCTCTCAGTCCCACCTACCTCACAGGGTGTCTGTTGTGGGTAGGGGAAGAGGAAGGAGACTCCTTCGGGTAGTGAAGAGCGGGGTATAACTCCAATCTCTTCTCCTCTTCTCCCAGATTAGAATCCGCACTCCTAACCACTAAACCAAACTGGCTCTAGAATTCCTCCCCCCAATGTAGAATTTGGGGGAGATACTAGAATGTCATGCCAATTCGATGGCATCACTTCAGGGAGTTTGGAAGAAGCAGCAGCAGCAGCAGCAGCAGCAGCAGCAGCAGAAGAAGAAGAAGAAGAAGAAGAAGAAGAAGAAGAAGAGAAAGAAGACGAGGAGGAGGAGATTGGATTTATACCCCGCCCTTCACTCCCTTGGAGTCTCAGAGCGGCTTACAAACTCCTTTCCCTTCCCCTCCCCACAACAGACACCCTGGGAGGTAGGTGGGGCTGAGAGAGCTCTTTTCAGAGCTGTCCTTGAGAGAACAACTGTGACAGAGCTATGGCTTGCCCAAGGTCATCCAGCAGCTGCAAGTGGAGGAGTGGGGAATCAAACCCAGTTCTCCCAGATTAGAGTCCACGCACTTAATCACTACACCTCACTGGCTCTCCAGTGACACTGTGTCGTTGGCTTGATGACTCTCTAGGACTTCCCCCAAGAAAACTCTATAGTAAAATCATAGAGTCTTGGTGGGGAACGACAGTGTCATGCCAGTGCAGTGAATTCATCTCCTGTCCCCCCACTCCCACTCCATCCCTCATTGGTTGCCAAGGACATTTTTTGAGATCCAATCGATTTCATGGTTCCGTCCAGAAATGATACCCCACTGTTTACCCAGTCTTGAAGAAGGACATTTGGTGAAACCCTTTAAAAACCAAAGAACAAGCTTTATGCCCTGACCTGGATAGCCCAGGATAGCCCAATCTCACCAAGTCTCAGAAGCTAAGCAGGGTCTGGCCTGATTACTTACCAGGAATGGAGACCACCAAGGAAGTCCAGGGTCTTTACACAGAGGCAGACGATGGCGAACCACCTCGTGCTCTTCTCTTGCCTTGTAAACCCTATGGGGGTTGCCTTAAGTTGGCTGCAATTTGACAGCCCAGAAAAAGAGACAGAAGGCTACATGCTCACTGATGAAGCCAGGTTTTCAAAGAGCTCGAAGAGAGATGGCCACGTTATTATCATCGTGTCTGCTAGTATTGCTATTTGATGTGAACCAAGGGGATTCGACCAAGAAGACTGTCTTGCTCCCCAGATTTTCTTTTATGGCCCTGTTCTTGTTAGCACCAGGTGATCAACCCGCGTCAGCATCTAGCATTACACTTTACCAGGGGTCATTTCGTAGAAAAAGAGGTGCAGGAGCTCATCAGCATAACTCATTCGCATAATGCATACCGGAAGTGTGTCAGAAGGCAACACCCACCCCTCAGGCTCCCCTCCACAGCTGAGTGAAACTGACCTGCTCTTCCTCCATTCCCTTCCCCATCCAATACTTGGTGCAATAAAAATAAGCGTCAAGAACACACCCTCATTCTCTTCCTGCTCCCTTGAAATCACCAGGTTTCAAGTAGACTTGAGATACCCAGGACATGTGCACCACCCACCCCTTTCCCTTCCCCTCCCCACAACAAGACACCCTGTGAGGTAGGTGGGGCTGAGAGAGGTCTTTTGAGAACTGCTCATGAGAGAACAGCTCTGAGAGAACTTGTGACTGGCCCAAGGTCACACCAGCAGCTGCATGTGGAGGAGTGGGGAATCAAACCCGGTTCTCCCAGATTAGAGTCCAACTCCTGACCACTACACCAAACTGATGGGGTGGAAGCTGCTGAAGGGTTGGTGAAATTTCTCCAGTACTTATGTGCCATGTGCCCAGATAAAAAATGGTATACTTAGAAAATTTATATGCCACCTTGAGCAAGTCTCTGGAAAAGCAGCACACAGTCATAAAAGGAACAATGATAACATTATCAATATTAAAACAAAACAGTGCCTCTGCACTGCTCGGGGAAGCCGAGGAGGGGGCGGGGCTTGGTCATGTGCCCACCCCCTGGGCTCATCACTCCCGGAGCTGCGCTCCTGTGCGCTCCCGCTCCATTGGACCCCTGCAGTTTACTCTACAGCGTAGTTACCTTTGGAATGTCTTTGCCCTTCTCCCTACCCTTCCGATGCTCGCTTCTCTTCCAAAATTGGCCTCGGTGATCGGTTTCCATCAGCAAAGACAGAATATCCCCACTGTCTCTTCCAAAACTCTTTGCAGCAAATGGATACGAGCCTCCGGGGAATAGTTTTGTCCCATCTGCATATTCACTTTAGACTGCTCATCTCCTGCTTTGGGGGAAAGGCAGCGAGCCAATCAGGACCAAGACAAAAGTACTGGGAACATTTGCAGCAGACTTACGAAGGGATTCACCCCCGGCCAGGGTTGCCAGATTCAGGATGATAAATTCCTGGGGATTTGGAGGGAGAGCCTGGGGGGGTGGAGTTTGGGAGTGGAGCTGAGTGTAAATGTGATTCCATAGATTCCACCCTCCAAAGGAGCCATTTTCTCTTGGAGAACTGAACTCTCCAGAGATCAGTGGTAATTCCAGGAGAACTCCAGCTCAGGCCTGGAGGTTGGAATCACATCTCTTTTTGTTGTTCAGTCGCACAGTCGAGTCCATGACCCCGTGGACCACAACACTCCAGGCCCTCCTGTCTTCTATCGTGCTCCAGAGTTTGCTTAATTTCATGTTCGTTGCATCAATGACACTGTCTAACCATCTCATCCTTTGCTGTCCCCTTCTTCTTTGACCTTCCATCTTTCCCAGCATCAGGGTCTTCTCCAGTGAGTGCTCCCTTGTAATTTGGTTGCCAAAGTCTTTGAGCTTCAGCTTCAGTATCTGGCCTTCCAGGGAGCAGTCAGGGTTGATTTCTTTTAGGATTGACTGATTTGATCTCCTTGCAGTCCAAGGGACTCTCAAGAGTCTTCTCCAGCACCATAATTTGAAAGCATCTATTCTTCGGCACTCGGCCTTCCTTATGGTCCAACTCTCGCAGCCATACATTACTACTGGGAATACCATTGCTTTGACCATGCGAGCTTTTGTTGGCAGGGTGATGTCTCTACTTTTTATCATGCTGTCTAGGTTTGCCATCACTTTCCTCCCAAGGAGCAGGTGTCTTTTAATTTCATGGCTGCAGTCTCTACTCTTGCTTATTGGCAGGCGTGTCCAAAGAGTTCGCCTATTTTTTCAAAAATTGCCCCCATTCTTGACTTTATTTGCCCTTTTGACATAAGTGGATCCAATAGGCTACTTAGACCTGTGACGTTGTCCTATTCACTAACTGGTCCTCTATTGGCAGGGGGTGTCCACATGACTAATTCAGGAAGAAACACCAATTAGAAAGGGGAAATGCCCCCAAAACAGCTGAGCAGAACCAATGACATGTAACATTTAGAGCAGTGGTCCTCAGTCTAGTGACCATAAGGGCCACGGCGCACACCAATGTGTTTCCTGGCACCCACTTGCTTCTCCCACAAAGCAAAGAGCCAATCCTGGCTCTCCTGCATTTCACTGGATGGTACTTCAGAAGACCCCAGGAGATATCACCTTTGTTTCTACAGAGAGTATTCCATTGGAAACAATAGTCTCCGTTATAGGAAGATGCTTGATTTGGAACCACCTAACGTTTTATGGAACCTCCCAATATTTTGTGATTGACTGTCTCTATATGGCAGTAGCTGGGGAGGGGCTATTGCTCAGTGGTAGAACATGTACTTAGTGGAGCACCTGCTCAGCACGCAGAAGGTCACAGGTTTCAACCTCCAGTATTTCCAGTTAACAGGATGAGGTAGAAGATGATGTCAAAGACCTCAGCCTGAGACCTTGGAGAGCTGCTGCCATTCTGAGTAGACCATACGAACCCTGATGGACCAAAAGGTCTGGTTCAATGTAAGGCAGCTTCATGTATTCCTGATTCTGTTGTGGCACCCCCTGTCTATTCTCAAAACTTTCACAGGTCCGGCAAGTGGGGGGGGGGTCTTGAATTAGAGTACCAGACTAGAACCTGGGAGGTCCCAACTCAAGTGACCCATTTGGCCATGAAGCTTTCCGTGTCACCTTGTAACAATCAGTCTCGCTCGTCCTGTCCTGTTGTTGTTGTTTAATTTATACCCCACCCTATCCCAAGAGTGGGCTCAGGGCGGCTTACAACACGAGATTCATAAAACCATAAAAGTGGTCAAAACAATCAAACAACCGATGGCACAATAAACAATAACAGAAAGAACCCTTGCCTCATGTTTGTTGAATAAAAGCTCCAGGGCCCAAGTGATGTTACCAGAGCAGCAGGGCCCTGGAAAGGAGCCATAAAGAGGGGAGGCTAGAATGGTTGAACCTTCTGCCACCTCAATCAAAAGTCTGGCGGAACAGCTCCACTTTACAGGCCCTGTGAAACTGTAATAGGTCCCTCGGGGCCCTAATCTCGTGTGGAAGCGTGTTCCACCACGTTGGGGGCAAGGGTCATTGAGAAGCCATTCTGAAGATTAATCAGGGAAGGGAGAACCATGTCTGTTGGCCTGAACTTCTTCAAGAAAGAGCGGGCTAAAATGTATTCGATAGCTTTAGAGACAAGCCATTCACTGTAGTAGAAAAGGTGAATATTTCACAATTAAGGCTTTCTTCAAGAGAGAGTCTGCCTTCTCCAGCAAAGCAGTAATTTTAACCCGAGAAGCCTAACCATCAGTGCAGCCCTGAAGTAAATAAACATTCAGCGGTCCGAGATACCAACACGGGTGTGTATTACTTTCCCTGAGGCACAGAGCCCATAGGGTTAAACAATTCAGTTTTGTTTATGGTATTAACATAACTGAAGAAAGTCAGATAGAAGTTTCAATGTTTCACTTCCATTGAACCTTCGAACGTCAGTCCTATTCCTGGAATTCGGATCCCCTCTGACAAATTGATTCTTTTCAGTCCACTCTAAGCAGCTCTTCTCCACAGTTTCACTTAGTCAGACATCCGCTTTGTCCTCTCAACAACCTATCCGCCAACTCCCTACTTGGGCCTACACTTGAGAAATAGATGTATAGATGGTCCTCCGGCTTGGGCCAAATGTTTTTAACGATATTCTCTAAAACACCATCCACCATGAAGTTATATAGACCTATGCATATGAATGGCAACAATCGTTCTGGTTGCAGCTTTGAAAAAAAGGAATCCTGGATATATGCTTTATCTTCTCATTTTTTAATTCTCACTGCCTGCGTAACAGAATAACAGCACTAATTTCCCAAAGGTATGCAATCACTAACCTCAGTAACACACAATTTGCTACCTTGTATACTATCAAATACCCATTCCGACTCACACACTCATCGCAGCTGCACGTATCGCAATTCTTTTCCATTTTACTCCTCTAAGAGAAGAGTGATTGTCATTGTTGCCGTAAGATCTCTTTGACCTCCATTTCTCTTCTCAAAGCTCAGACTCAAAAAAAAAAACCTACTTAATTTGGATTTGTTTGATAAAATCAGGGTAGTAAAAGTCCTGATTTGAATGCACGCTTCTGAGGAAAATGAGGAGGCCAGACAGAGATCTAGTCTACCTGGCATACACAGCACAGTAAGACAGCAGAATTCTGATGCGTAGAACAAGCTGTACTAATTTAGACTGAAGGTAGGGACAATCTGAGGGTAACATACTAAGTATCCCCCCTTGGAGAAAATATCTCTCTCTCAAAAAAAAAGGCACATCAGGGAGGGGGGAAAGACCTAACATAGTCCTTAAATCTGTATTTCACTTACAGGGAATTGTTAAAGCAAAGAAACCTGGAAAATGTAATCATTCCATTCACCTTCAGTCTGAAGTGAGTACAGTCAATTCTGCTACCACAGGTCTCAATCACTTCATTTTGCTGCATATGTAAGACTTTCTTTCTTTCTCTCATCAAGTCACAGATGATATGAGAACATAAGAACATAAGAAGAGTCCTGCTGGATCAGAACAATGGTCCATCTAGTCTAGCATCCTGTCTCGCACAAAGGCCAACCAGTTCCTCTGGAGGGCCAACCACAGGGCA
The DNA here is from genome assembly GCA_029233225.1 of Lepidodactylus listeri. Classification (NCBI taxonomy): domain Eukaryota; kingdom Metazoa; phylum Chordata; class Lepidosauria; order Squamata; family Gekkonidae; genus Lepidodactylus; species Lepidodactylus listeri. The sequence goes on along the minus strand of JARCFY010000009.1, from coordinate 8,492,916 downwards.
TGGAGGCCGAGGCCTTCCCCTGATGTTGCCTCCTGGCTCTGGGATTCAGAGGCTTAGTGCCTCTGAACATGGAGGTTTCCCTCAGTCACCATGGATAGTAGCTATTGATAGCCTCATCCTCCATGAATCTATCCATTCCCCCTGTAAAGCTGCTTATTCCTGTGGCCATCATTACATCCTCTGACAGCAAATTCCGCATTCTAATAATGGATAGAGACTTGGGATTTCCCATCACAACTTCAGAATCTGCCTTTAATTCAGTTATGTAACTGAAATTACTACCTGCACTCCTCATCTTCTTTATTACTTGGCATTCTGTCTTTCTCCTACATTTTTAATCACTGAGAAGGGCAGTGGCTTTCCAGGGTCTTGGGTAGAGGTCTCTCACATTGTCTACTACCTGAGCCCCAGCTGGAGGTGCCCGGAGTTAAGCCGGGGACCTTCTGCACAGGAAGCAGATGTTCTGCCATGGAACCGTGAGCCCTCCCCTGGGATCACATTGGAGAAGAATGACCTGTATGTGGGGGGGGGGGGAGGGTTCCCTGCTTTCATTTTAGCTCGAATTATGAGGTTGTACCTTCCATGCAAATAACAAAATCCACCCGTTACCCAAGCAGGACACTCCTCTCAACTAGTCCAGAAATGTACTAGATGGTTTTAGGCAAGTTGCTTTCCACTGTTCTTCAGTCCACTAGCCCATCCGCTACGTGGAGCACCAGCCGTCTTTGCAGGGCTGTTTACAGGTTCTGAGACAACAGTATTTCTTCGGGCTCTCACCCAGTGAAACAAGTCTGCACTGGGTTAATTGTATGATTTCTAATCACTTGATTAATCAATTCATTACTTGATTAATCCATTCAATCGGCTGGGATTTGCATATGGGGAAAAACAATCGTTTTAAAGAAAAGAGGCATCGTTACTTGGATTTTTATTATTTAAATTAATTTTAATAAATAAGGAAGCGTGTATCTTATCAAAATACCATTTATATTAAAAAGAATTGTGTCTGAAAACCACCAAACTAAAAGCAGGAAATCCAGTAACTTATGCATTACTGCTACCCTTTTTAGTTTCAATGCTACACTGATATGCTGACCAGAAGGGTTGACTCTCTTGTCAGCGAGATATTGCATGACCGGTTCCCAGGTTTCCTCATAATCAAAATGTCCCCACCCCAAGGGAGAGTCAGGAAAAAAGGGGGGTTATTCATAATTTCCCCCATAATATACCACTCCCACAAATGTACTTGCCAGTTATGAAGTATCTTGCCAGTATCTATCTGTCATCTCTATCTATCTATCTATCTATCTATCTATCTATCTATCTATCTATCATCTACTTATCTACACCAGTTTGGTGTCATGGTTAAGAGCGGCGGACTCTAATCTGGAGGACTGGGTTTGATTCCCCACTCCTCCACATGCAGCCAGCTGGGTGTCCTTGGGTCAGTCACAGTTTTGTCAGAGCTCTCTCAGCCCCACCTACCTCACAGGGTGTCTGTTGTGGGGAGAGGAAGGGAAAGGAGATTGTAAGCCCCTCTGAGACTCCAAGTGAAGGGTGGGGTATTAATCCAACTCCTTCTCCTCCTCAGCATTCTCTCTCTCTCTCTCTCTCCTTAATTTGTACCCTGCCTTTTTCCCTAATGGGAACCCAAAGCATATTGCATCATTCTCCTCGCATCCATTTTATCCTCACAACAGCCCTGTGAGGTAGGTTAGGCTGAGAGAAGAAGAAGAAGAAGAGATTGGATTTATATCCCGCCCTTCACTCACTTGGAGTCTCAGAGCGGCTTACAAACTCCTTTCCCTCCCCCTCCCCACAACAGACACCCTGGGAGGTAGGTGGGGCTGAGAGAGCTCTTTCCCAAGCTGTCCTTGAGAGAACAGCTGGTACAGAGCTATGGCTTGCCCAAGGTCATCCAGCCAGGTGCAAGTGGAGGAGTGGGGAATCAAACCCGGTTCTCCCAGATTAGAGTCCTTAACCACTACACCAAACTGGGTCTCAGAGTGTGTGACTACTCTGTGGTCCCCCAGCAGACTTCCATGGCAGAGTGGGGACTCGAACCTGGGTCTCCCATCTCCTAGTCCAACCCTGTAACCACAATGCCACACTGGCTCTCCATATAATTGATGTCTCAATAGTCTGTGGTTTGGAAGATTCTCTCTCATGTACCTGCCAACAGGAAAGCTCATTATCAATACCGAATCACTGGGACCAATCCTGGCCTTCAGAAATCAGTTCGAGGCTTGAGCCCTGACTCACATAACGTCCGGCTGCCGCATCCGGTTAGATACACAAATTTAATCATCAGCAGCCCAGGCAAGCAACCCAAGGTACAAGCGTAATTACCGTCTCAGTCTCCTCAAAGAAAGACAGAGATTGGACCACCTGATCTCAGAAAACTTGTAAAACCATCGTCGTAAATTGGCAAGTAATTTATGAAGGTGTCAAAATAATGGGAAATAATCAAGAAGAGATTAGACCGATGTAGAACCATCGAATCCGCCTTTGCAAAAATAAAACCAGGCGCCGCGTAGCACAGCTTGCCACATTCATAAGACAAATTATGCGCCACCATGTTCTTCAAGGCTTCGTCTGCTCTGGAGGCAGCAGAATATTGAAGCACTAGCAAAGCACCTGTCAGTAGGAATGTGACTAAGCAGGGTGACCAACCGCCAGATGGGGCCTGGAGATCTCCCAGAATTACTATGGATGCATTCTCCTAGAGAATATGGCTGCTTTAAAGGGCAGATTCTATGGAATTGTTTCCTTCCTTCCTTCCTTCCTTCCTTCCTTCCTTCCTTCCTTCCTTCCTTCCATCCATCCATCCATCCATCCTTCCCTCCCAAAACGTATATACAGTTTGGTGTGGTGGTTAGGAGCACGGACTCTCTAATCTGGGAAAACCGAGTTTGATTCCCCGATTCTCCACATGCAGCCAGTTGGGTGACCTTGGGTCAGTCACAAGTTCTTTCAGAGCCATCCTCTCAAGTGCAGCTCTCGAAAGGGCTCTCTCAGCCCCACCTACCTCAAAGGATGTTTGTTGTGGGGAGGGGAAATAGACTGTAAGCAGCTCCAAGACTCCTTCAGGTAGTGACAGGTGAGATATAAATCCAGTGTCACCTTCTTCTCTTCTTCTTCTTTCTGCCCTCACAAGGCTTAACAAGGCAGCTAGGAAACTGAAAGATGCTAATAAAATCACCAATGGATTCAAAAGAAATGGGTAAAATACAATTCCTCTGTCCCTCTCTCTATACATGCCGTAACAGATTTTAAAATATAGGACAGGCTCCTGAAGCTTGGTAAATTATATGTCTCTACCAAGTTGCCCTTACCTTGAAGCTTCCTGTAGCTCTCTGGGCCAGCGTATGGTCAATGGCTGGCTCCTTCAGACCTCAGCTAAATGTTCTGTCTGCCCTGACCCAGCACAAAAGAGAGAGCTCCTCTTTGCTGCAAAGAGCTTTTATCTTCTCCCTTTCCCCTCCCCCATACCAGGTCAGACCTAGTCAGAGAAGTTTTTCCAGAAGTCTCTAGAAATTTCCTTCCTGGAGTCTTTCTAGTCTAAAGTCCTCCAAATCTCTGTTCCCTGCTAGGAGAAGGGGGAGAACTCGACCCACCCATTATCTCTCCAGCTAGATCTATTAGCATTTGTAGGAAGGTAAGCTGGAAAGTAATTGGACTGACTCCCCACTTCCAGCCCAGAGTCCCCTCTGCCCAGAGGGGGTAAAAAAAACTTTTAAAATTCAGGGTGACGGTTTTGCTCGTTTCAAACCGCCAAAGGAAAACAAAATGCATTTCTTCACAGGCTTAAAAAAGTGTAACTCTACTTAGGATTGCACTTTAGAAGGATAAAATAGAGGAGAGAGAACCAGTGTTCCCTCTAAGCTGAGTTAGTGTGAGCTAGCTTACAGTTTTTTAGCCCCTGGCATACACATTTTTGTCTTAGCTCAGGAAGGACGGCTCCAGAGCAAACTAAATTATGCAGCAGCCAAATCGCTCGCTCACAACTTTAATGCCAGTAGCTCACGAAGAAGTTTTTTTTTTTTGCTCACAAGACTCCACAGAGGGAGCATTGGAGAGAGCTATGCCCTTCCAGGTTTTGGATGTCCTCAGTTGCCCTATTTCCTGAGCAGACCCACTCACAACTACCCATTCATTGCCTTCTTCTTCTGCACTGCCACCCAGTGGGAGAGGGTGAATTAGAAATGAGCTCCCTCTCTGTGCTCTGCTTACAGCTTGTTTGCCCAAAGACGGCAGGCAAGCAGGCAGTGACATCTAGAACTTCAGAGAATTTCACCACAAACATGTTCAATGGGTGGATATACCCTATTCAGACTCCCTCAGTTATGGACCAGGCTAGCTCCTAATTGAACTGCAACGGTATTCTCTGACATCCTTCAGGAGAACATTGCTGACATCAGCTTGGTTGCATTACCTGCTTTTTGCACCTACGCTGTCCATGGCATCAATCCGAGGGGTGATTTTAAGAACTAATTGCAAGGTTCATTGGGTTCGTGGGCAGACACCAAAGAGACATGGATATAGTAAGTCTCAACTCAAAAATGACAATGCCATTTTCCCCCATTTGCAAATCAGAGGAGGCAGTAGTGGTAGACAGATGATGGGGAGAGAAAGTCTCATTGTGGCAGATAATAGACTCATGAAAACAGACACATCTGAAAGCTTTCAGGTGCATTCAGAGAGCTCACTGAATTATCATCTGGTGAGCAGTACCTGAGAAAAAATGGTGGGCATGCAAGAAATATAGACAGATAGCAAGAGAGCAAAGGACTCCAGACTTCAGAGAATGGATTCAGAAAAGGGCAAGAAAGATGACTGGCAGTCTGAAATGCAGAATATCATTTCTGATTGAATATCAAGATGAACATCTAATGGTAGGAGCAGTCTGACAGTGGAACCAATTTCCTAGGGTGGCGGTGGGCTGTTCATCACTGGAGATCTTTAACTAGAGTTTGGAGAAGACATCTGCCAGGCTAACTAGCTAGCTTTTGATTTCGTGGACAGAGCAGGGGTTGGACTAGCTGGCCTATAAGCCCTCCTAGTTCACAGGACTTGAGATGGGCCCCCAAGAGTGGAGTAACATCGAAACATAGAAGGTATCTCAAGGGTCATCTAGTCCAACCCACTGCATAAGGCAGGAAATTCACGATTACCCCCCCCCCACTCCCCAAGTGACCCCTGCTCTATACCCAGAGGAAGGTAAAAAAACCCTCAAGGATCCGTAAGCTAATCAGCCTGGAAGACAATTCCCTCCTGACCCATGGAAGAAAGGGCCACCAGCGCCGAGCACTGGATCACCCCTTCCTGCCCTCCCTCTCCTTTATCTGCCTAAGTTCACACAATCCGCATTGCCGTCAGATGGCCATCCAGCCTCTGCTTGAAAAACTCCAAAAAAGGAAAGCCCACCACCTCCCAAGGAAGCCTGTTCCGCTGAGGAAGTGCTCTAACTGTCGGGAAGTCCTAACTAACGTTTAGCTGAAAGCTCTTGATTCCATTTCCACCCCTTGGTTCTGGTCCGACCTTCTGCAGCAACACAAAACAGCTCCACTCCAATTCTGTGCCAGCCATCTGTGTAGAACCTATGTCCACATGAGATCAGAAACGTAGATACGAGTTCTTCTGCAATAACTAACAAGCAGGGTGTTTATTGATTCAATTGACTAAAGCCCCGCTACTCACACCGAACAACGTTTCTTGGGGAAGAACGCATCATTCGTCCTGCTAAGTATGCACACACAGCCACTCCTCAGAAACACAAACAACAGCCATTTACGGATCCATAATGCAATACAGCCCAAGTCAAGCCCCGTGCAATGTGCGATATTGAGTCGGATAGCAAATTTATTTATCCACTGCCTGATCCTCTTCGAGGAATCAGCTTAGCCTTTTGGACATGGCAAGTCTGTGGAAGAGAACACCCTCTGGTATCGATGGAACTTGTCGAGCCGTTCCGCGTCTCAGTCCGAGTTCACGATCTTAAATTCTGCCCAGAACAATGACTTTTCGCTGAACTGAATTACTGAACAGCCTGTCCATTCCACACGATTGTCTCAAACGCATTGGGAGAGAAAGCAGCTTCAAGAACTGTGTGGACACTGTGGGCGGGTTATTCCTGAATTCCATGACAGCAAAGTTCCTTCGAACCTGGAGATCTTCTAATAGCTTCTCTCTGTCTTTGTCTTATATTATATCTTTGGGATATCCCAAGTGTTTTTAGAAAGCTCTGGCTCCCAGTCTGTTGAGAGGGCCCATTTCATAGAATCATAGAATGATAGAATTGGAAGGGACCTCCTGCGTCATCTAGTCCAACCCCCTGCACAAGGCAGGACATTCACAAATACCTCACACACACACACACACACACACACACACACAGTGACCACTGTTCCACACTCAGAAGATGACAAAAAAAAAAAACCCTCCAGGATCTCCAGCCAAAGAGGCCTGGAGAAAAACTGCTTCCTGACCTCAAAGTGGCGATCAGCATTTCCCTGGGTGTGTCAGAAAGGGCCATGAGAACTCAGCACTGAAGCAATCCTTCTGCCTTCCCTTCTCACGATCTGCCCAAGTTCACAGAATCAGCATTTGATTACACCGGTAGCACTCACAGATATGACACTCTTGCTACCTGCATGAATTTTTTATCGTTTATCGTCTGGACTGTTTTTAAATGTGATTTTATCGTAACGAGTCTGGGACTCGGCTTCTTGTGATCCGCCCTGAGCCCGCTTTGGGGAGAACGGAATAAAAAGCTCAAAAATAAATAAAAAAATTAAGTGGGCGGGGCCAGGTAGGGCTTTATCTCGGCTGGGCTTCTGATTGGTCGTTGGAAATCTGAGTGGCAGTGTGGGTTTTTTAAAAAAAAAAGTTGCTTCAGCAGCAGCTGCCTCCACAGCATGAGGATCGTAACTGTGTTACTGTATATATTCATTTTAGAAGGCTTCTTGAAATGTTGAAGAGGTACTATTAGAGTTCCGTATAACCTCACTTCCTGGCATGTTGTAATTGGCCCCGCCCCTGTAGCATTGAATTCATTTAAACCCCGCCTTTCTCCCCAGTAGGGATCCAAAGTTGCTTACATCTTTCTCCTCTCCTCCATTTTACCCCCACGACAATCCTGAGAGTGTGTGAATGGCCCAAGGTCCCCCAGTGAGCTTCCATGGAACAAGTGGGGATTTGAACCTGGATCTTCCAAATACTAGTCCGACATTCTTAACCACTTTTTTTCGAGAACAGCTCTGACAGAACTAAGGCTTGCTCAAGGTCATCCAGCCAGGTGCAAGTGGAGGAGTGGGGAATCAAACCCGGTTCTCCCAGATTAGAGTCCGCACACTTAACCACTACACCAAACTTGCTCTTAAGTGGTTCTCCCAGAGAGTTTATCTGTATCTTGTGGGGGTGAAACTCATTGCAGATTCTGGTAGGAAAACAACTTCCAAGTCATACATAGGCGACCACGGTCTAAACCTTTCAAACAAGCTTGAGCCCTCAAAGACGATGCTTCCCCAGCTACCTAGGATCCTGCTTTCATCTCCTCTCCCTCACTTAGGATTCCAACAGTCCCAACCAAGATACGACAACACAATGAAGGTATATTTCAGGGCCTTGTGTGTCAAGGGGAGCTACAACTCTTGAAAGTCTGGTATCCTGGAAATCTCATTGGTCTTTAAAGGGCTATTGGAATCTTACTCTTTGGTGCAGTGGTTAGGAGTGTGGATTCTAATCTGGGAGAACTGGGTTTGATTCCTCATGCCTCCACATGCAGCTGCTGGCATGACCTTGGGTCAGTCACAGTTCTCTCAGAGCTGTTCTGGAAAGGACAGCCCTCGAAAGAGCTCTCTCAGCCCCACCTACCTCACAGGGTGTCTGTTGTGGGGAGGGAAAGGGAAAGGAGATTGTAAGAGACTCCTTTGGGTACTGAAGGGTGAGGTATAAATCCAATCTCTCCTCTCTCTCTCTCTCTCTCTTTCTCTGTTGTGAACCAATAAGACTATCCACCTGAAACTATCTTCATGGTCCTTTGTGGCCAGTTTGGTGTAGTGGTTGAGTGCACAGACTCTAATCTGGGAGAACCGGGTTTGATTCCCCACTCCTCCACTTGAAGCTGCTGGATGACCTTGGGCAAGCCATAGTTCTGTCAGAGCTGTTCTCTCAAGGACAGTTGTCTCAGAGCTCTCTCAGCCCCACCTACCTCACAGGGTGTCTGTTGTGGGGAGGGGAAGGGAAGGAGTTTGTAAACTGCTCTGAGACTCTGAGTGAAGGGTGGGGTATAAATCCAGTCTCCTCTTCCTCCTCCTCTTCTACTGCCACTTCTCAGTGAAGAGGTGCAGCTTGAGAGAGACTGTCCTTCTTAAGGCTCAGTTTCACCTGGAAGTTACCAGAACAAGTTGGCTGTGTGAGAGCTGTCCGCGGTCCTGAATATATTCTATCCTGCTGACTCACTGCCTCTACGCCCCAGTCAACCTCAATAGGACACCTGGCCAGAAGTTGCCACCATCTGTGATCTTCTGCCTGTCTCCATGTTGTTGGACCTGATCCCTGAGGATTCCACCGTGGCCTGTGGTTTTGAATGACCAACTCCAGAAAGGAGAAATGCCCTTTCAAGCAATGCGCCCTCTAAGCTGTGGAGTCTTGTGAGCAAAAATTCTACTTTGTGAGCTACTGGCATTAAAGTTGTGAATGAGCAATTTGGCTGCTGCATAAATTAGTTTGCTCTGGAGCCATCCTTCCTGAGCTAAGACAAAAATGTGTGAGCCGGAGGCTAAAGAGCTGTGAGCTAGCTCATACTAACTCAGCTTAGAGGGAACACTGCTCTCAAGAAGAGGAGGAGGAGGAGGAGGAGATTGGATTTATACCTCACCCTTCACTACCTGAAGGCGTCCCAGAGCGGCTTACAGTCTCCTTTCCCTTCCCCTCCCCACAACAGACACCCTGTGAGATACGTGGGGCTTACAGAGCTCTCTTGTGGACTGCCCTTGAGAGAATAGCTCTGAAAGAATTTATCACTGCCCAAGGTCACACCAGCAGCTGCATGTGGAGAAGTGGGGAATCAAACCCAGTTCTCCCAGATTAGAGTCTGCACTCTTAACCACTACACCAATGAAGATCTCGGGCCATTTAGGACTTGTAGGACTGTGATCATCTGGGGGGGGGGGGCTAGAAGGGTTGGGGCTTCTGTAATTAAATCCTATGCCCATTATTCTTTCCCCTAAAATTCTAACTAACAGGATGTGATTTGAATTATCATAACAGGATGTGAAATGCTCAGTAAATCTGGGAGTTAATTATTCACTAAATAACGGAGCCGCTCTGTCTGAAATAAAACGAAGGGGGAGCTGTATTTTGTGGCTCAGAGGTTCGGCAAATACCAGTGCAGTCTCTATATTTACTGATGTATAGCTCATGTAACAGTTAAACGAGTTTCAATCAATTCTCCATCGCAAGCAGCATGTACAAATTCTAACTAGCAAATTAGAGCGATGACATCTAACGCCTCCCCTGGGAAAGCAGAAATCCCTTGCAGAAGATGATCAAATTATTCTTTGCCAGTTGTGCCAAAAGAAATGTTAAGCTGATACTGGTGTGGGATCTTTTCTTCCTTTCCTCATTCTGTACCAGGAATTCTTTCCTCTGCAAACCTGGTCATTATTTCCTGGATGAACCCTGCATTTTAACAATGCCAAAGAATTCAATTTTTGCCGTATATTCACCTCTCTAGGCAGCCTGTCAATGTATCAAACGGTGAACAAAGTCCTCTGTTTATCTGTAGTCTGGACACAAAAGTGTCTGTTGATCCTACACAGTTTCAGGTCCCCCGGGACAAGGAAGCTGATGGGATTACAGATGACTTTGAATTCACCATCTCTGCTGTTTCACCCCCTAAATCCCAACAGTAATCTTACATCCTCTTTTGTGGAATCAAACCAACGATTCATTAATTTCAAACTATTTCCTTTTGCCAATTTATTCTACAAAATGTATGACTTTCTCAATGTTATATGTGCATTCAGAAATACAGGGGTCCGTTGGAGCGGGAGCACACAGGAGCGCAGCTCCGGGAGTGAGAAGCCCAGGGGGCGGGGACATGACCAAGCCCCGCCCCCTCCTCGGCTTCCCCGAGCAGAGCAGAGGCGCAGCTCCCCGGGGAAAGCCCTGCTAGGGTCTTTATTGATTTTAATGTTTTGTTTTAATATTGATAATTTTATCATTTTTCCTTTTATGACTGTGTGCTGGTTTTCCAGAGACTTGCTCAAGGTGGCATATAAATTTTCTAAGTATACCATTTTTTATCTGGGCACATGGTACGTAAGTACTGGAGAAATTTCACCAACCCCTCAGCAGTTTCCACTCCATCAGTTTGGTGTAGTGGTCAGGAGCTGGACTCTAATCTGGAAGAACTGGGTTTGATTCCCCACTCCTCCACATGCAGCTGCTGGTGTGACCTTGGGCCAGTCACAAGTTCTCTCAGAGCTGTTCGCTCATGAGCAGTTCTCAAAAGACCTCTCTCAGCCCCACCTACCTCATAGGGTGTCTTGTTGTGGGGAGGGGAGGGGAAGGGGAAGGGATGGGTGGTGCACATGTCCTGGGTATCTCAAGTCTACTTGAAACCTGGTGGTTTCAAGGGAGCAGGAAGAGAATGAGGGTGTGTTCTTGACGCTTATTTTTATTGCACCAAGTATTGGATGGGGAAGGGAATGGAGGAAGAGCAGGTCAGTTTCACTCACCTGTGGAGTGGAGCCTGAGGGGTGGGTGTTGCCTTCTGACACACTTCCGGTATGCATTATGCGAATGAGTTATGCTAATGAGCTCCTGCACCTCTTTTTCTACGAAATGACCCCTGCAGAAATCCATTGTGTATATGTGTTTATATATGTATGTAAATGTGGTGTGTATAGGTGAAGGAGGAGGAGAAGGAGATTGAATTTATACCCCACCCTTCACTCGGAGTCTCAGAGCATCTTACAATCTCCTTTCCCTTCCCCTTCCCACAACAGACACCCTGTGAGGTAGGTGGGGCTGAGAGAGCTCTGACAGAGAACTGCTACTGAGAGAACAGCTCTGAGAGAACTGTGACTCATCCAAGGTCACCCAGCTGGCGGCATGTGGAGGAGTGAGGAATCAACCCCGGTTCTCCCAGATTAGAGTCCTCACTCTTAACCACTATACCAAGCACCACCAAACGGTTGGAGAAGAGTTTTACAGATACCATGAATGCCAAAAAGACAAATCAGGGAGTTCTGGATCAAATCAAGCCTGAACTTTCCCTAGAAGCTAGTGTGACCAAACTGGGGCTGTCACATTTGGTCACATTATGAGAAGACAAGATTCACAGGAAAAGGCAGTGATGTTTGGAAAAGTTGAAGGCAGCAAGAAAAGAAGAAGATCCCCCATGAGATGGATTGACTCAGTCAAGGAAGCCACAAGGGCCCAAGCAAAGCAAAGCAAGGATGTTTTGGAGATCGTAGGGTTACCATGAGTTCAGTTCAGTTACCTTTATTGGCATCGGCGTTACCGTGAGTTGAAAATGACTAAACATACACACAGTTACAATGTAAATTGCATGCACAAAGACCAGATGAACTGGAAACAAAATAATAGAAATATGTATGTGGAAAGCAGGGGAGCTGGAAGTGATGTAGCAGGGTACATGATGATGTCATTTTTCAAATTGTCGGGGGGTTCCCCCACCCCCACCAGAAGATTGGCAACCCTAGGTACCACTCATGCTCTGCTCCCCAGTTGGGAGCTGGGAACTGAGTTTTCATCGAGCAGTTTGGCTGTTCACTAGCAGCTGGAGCCTGCTCAGTGGGTGCCTCTCCAAGTATTGAAACAGTATTGTAAAGTGTCAGCAGAAGAACTCTAGACATGGGCACTTTTCACACAGTCCAGTGTGAGGCCTAGTCCTCCTCCCCACAACCCTGGCCTGAGCTTGCTGCATGCTGCTAAGCAAATCAAGCCATCGGCCAGCACACAGGAAGAGCCACTCTGCGTCTGTGTGTTTTATAAAGTCCTTTGGTGTTTGTTCAAGGCTCTGTACCTGAACACACAACCAGCCCACTCACTACTTAGTTTCAACTCGAGAACTTGAAGTTCTCCATTCCAGTCCTCAAGTACCCGACAAGAACACGGCTGACAACTGGGTCTGCCCTATCGAGGGGGGAGCATCAGCAAGAATCCACTCAGCAGAAGGAGACGCTGCCTCCACCTCTGCGGAACACGCCAAACACTTTGATTTTCTTCGCCCGCACCGTTCGCCCAGCTTCGTTTCTCATTGTTCATGCAACGCCGAGGATCTGCTGAAGTACTCTTCACTGACCCGTGTGCCCTTTGACTAATTCTCTGATGAGGTAATAATGGTAATTATATCCATAACAAAGCCCAGTTGGAAATCTTCGTTCTTCTTCTTGCTGACAAACCTGTTAACAGTTATGGATTCGGGCTTGACTCCTTCGCCGGCCCCCTTGAGACATTTAGAGAAGCAGATTTTTCTTGTTAAGATGTTTTGAAGCATTTCCCTGACCTGGTACTTCCCTCAGACAGAGGAATTTAAGCTTCTTCTCTCCCTCCCCCCCCCCCACAGATATGGCCATGATCCAAAATCTGGCAGGTTCCGGTGTGAACATGGACCTTCATGCGAGCAGTGGTTACACCCTTCCGCTCAGTTGCCGAGACTCCATTGGATTGAACTATCACGGTGTCCCCCTTAAGACAGCAAGTTTGGTGTTGTGGTTAGGAGCACGGACTCTAATCTGGGAGAACCAGGTTTCATTCCCCAGTCCTCCACATGCAGCTGCTGGTGTGATTTTGGGTCAGTCACAAGTTCTTTCAGAGCTGTTCTCTCAAGAGCAGTTCTGGAAGGAGCTCTCTCAGCCCCACCTACCTCACAGGGTGGCTGTTGTGGGGAGGGGAAGGGAAAGGAGATTGTAAGACACTCTGAGACTCCCTTGGGTAGTGATGGGCAGGGTATAAATCCAATCTCATCTTCCTCCTCTTTTTCTCCTCCTTCTCCTTTTTTTTTTCAAGATGGAGATGACAAGAATTTCATGCCTGGGGGAGCCACGGGGCCCTCCAGTACTCCCTTTGGAGCATGCCAAACTTTTGAGAAAGTGGGTGGTTGTTGGCTGCATCATAATACCGCTGTATAAATTGATGGTGCGACCTCATTTGCAATACTGTGTGCAATTCTGGTCACCACACTTCAAAAAGGATATTATAGCTTTGGAAAAAGTGCCATAAAGGGCAACTAGAATGATAAAAGGGTTGGAACACTTTCCCTGTGACGAAAGGTTGAAGCACTTGGGGCTCCTTAGCTTGGAGAAACGATGGCTGAGGGGTGAGATGATCGAGGTTTACAAGATTATGCATGTGACAGAGTGGGTAGAGAAAGAGGTACTTTTCTCCCTTTCCCACAATACAAGAATTCGTGGGCACACCATGAAATTGCTGAGCAGTCAGGTTAGAAGAACGGATAAAAGGAAGTACTTCTTCACCCAAAGAATGATTAATACATGGAATTCACTACCACAGGAGGTGGTGGTGCCTACAAGCATGGACGGCTTCAAGGGAATATTGGATAAACATCTGGAGCAGAGGTCCATCAGTGGCTATTAGCCACAAGGTATAGATAGGAACTCTTGGTCTGGGGCAAGTGATGCTTTGTATTCTTGGTGCTGGGGGGGACACCAGTGGGAGGACTTCTAGTGTCCTGGCTCCACTGCTGGACCTCCTGAGAGCACCTGGTATTTTTGGCCACAATGTGACAGAGTGTTGGACTGGAGGGGCCACTGGCCTGATCCAACATTGGCTTCCCTTATGTTCATTCAGATGAGAGGGATTTCGACTGGAGCATCAGTTGAACTGGTAAGCACCTAGGCTTTCCTTGGACAGTGTCTGATTCCATTTCTCCTTCAGGCTTTTCTTTCCCGGAGGTGTGACGAGAAAGGTGTTCTATTCAGCTCCACCCCTTGGGGCAGCCATTTGGGGCTTGGCTCCACTTCTGATGGCAGACATTTTGGTCCAATGCTCACCACCACCCCATCTTAAATTTCCAGATGGGCCTGCAGGCTCAAAAATGCTGTGGGCCCCTATTTAATTTCATGGGATTGGGGTGCCTCTGATTCCAAGTTCTAAGCGGTGATGTAAGCTTGATGCGGAGGGAAGTACGTTTTCATACGGCCTAATAAATCCCATAAACAGACTTCTAGGTACCTAAGTAACAGAAAGCCTATAAAGACTACGAAGAGATAAATAACAAAGTAAAGACTATGAAGAGAACCATTTCTACAGCGGGTTTTAAAAAGGAGACCCCACGGCCCCCATGATGTACTTTGCAAAACACTGGGGGATCTATTATGATAAAAGGCTGTGCTTAAATATCAGGAGGTACCATCTGTGGACTTCTAATTTAGCCCGCAGACTTCAATATATTACCCCTCTCCCATTATTTAGCGAGCGCCTCTGCCGACTGACTCCCATTTAATTTGCTCAAGCGCCAGGACCTGTTTTACATTCATTTAATCTCCCTTCTTCATTTGGGGCGAGTTCCTGAGCTCGCGTCTGCCGCTAATGACTATTACGGGATGTCAGTCAGCGGCGTGAGGATTTCCTCTCTGGTTTTTCGGGGAATATTGTCGTCAATTAATTCCATCCAGTGCTGTAAAACTGCTTGACTTCTCCTCACTAACTGCTTGGGCTTCATGCTTACCTCTGCTTCACCGATCCACAAGTAATCCAGTATCATGTGTATCAATACAGGACGTTGTCCGCTCCCCACTCCACCATTTTCCCACTCCCCATTCTTTTTACAGATTATATTTAAAGCTTTGTCCAGTACACAGTAAATATTAGAGCTATAAATCACAAGAGGACATATAAAAGCCAGTTTGGTGTAGTGGTTAAGTGCACGGACTCTAATCTGGGAGAACCGGGTTTGATTCCCCACTCCTCCACTTGCACCTGCTGGAGGACCTTGGGCAAGCCGTAGCTCTGTACCAGCTGTTCTCTCAAGGACAGCTTGGGAAAGAGCTCTCTCAGCCCCCACCTACCTCACAGGGTGTCTGTTGTGGGGAGGGGAAGGGAAAAGAGATTGTAAACCGCTCTGAGACTTCCTTGGGCAGTGAAGGGCGGGGTATAAATCCAATCTCTTCTCTTCTTCTTCTAAGGAGAGGCAAGAAGTACAAATAAATTAGGATGAAATAGCATTTTTAAAATACCAACATGGCAGCCTGGAGAGACGTTTTCCCACTCTATGACATGTCTCGATTTCTTGACTTAAAGAGTCAGCATGGTGTTATGGTTAAGAGTGGTGGACTCTAATCTGGAGAACCAGATTTGATTCCCCACTCCTCCTCCACATGAAGCCTGCCAGGTGACCTTGGGCCAGTCCCACAGAAGCTCTGCTTAACAGGATGCCTTTTAAAAATGAACACATAATTCAAAAATACCTTTTCTGCAAATCCACAGCTTCCCTTCGCTCACACAGCAGAGGGTGCTGTAGTTTTCGTACCATTTCCCATCTTCTGTGGGTTGACCCCATACGTGTGGTTCCCTTCCCCACTATGTGTACAAGCATGCTGTCTGCCCACTGTGTCCTAAGGACAATCTGAAATGTCTTAGGTTCTGAAGAAAGTTAGCGGTTTTCTTGGGATGCCACGAACTTTGCAACAAAGAGGTTTGGCAGGCGAACAGGCCACATTCAACAGCTGTGATCACCCCAAGAACTGAGTCTCTGCTCTATTTGCTTGCTTGCCATCTGACTCACACACCCGACGAACAGCTTTGCAGTTGTGCAGCAGCTGTGGCAGTCGAACTTCATCTCCTTCTGCCTTGCAAGCTGCTTTTGCATCTGAGCAGGAGGGGATGGCAATGGTCAAGAATGGATGAGTCAGAGAATTTAAATGACACAGGGTTACTATGGCTCCTAGATGTCATAGAATTAAACAGTTGGAAGGGGACTAAAGACCATCCAGTCCAACCCCCTGCATCATGCAGAACGACCTAAAGCACCCATGACAAATAATTGTCCAGCCTCCTCTTAAACACCTCCAAGGAGGGAGAATCCACAACATCCCTGGATAACTGATTCCAGCACTGAATTTCCCTTATTGTTATTTTTTCGCCTAATATCCCGCTGATATCTCCCCACCGGTAATTTAAACCCATTATGACGAATCCTATCCTCCACTACCATCAGTGGCTATTGGCCACAAGGTATAGATGGAATACTCTGTCTGGGGCAGTGATGCTCTGTATTCTTGGTGCTTGGGGGGCAACATTGGGAGGGCTTCTGGAGTTCTGGCCCCACTGGTGGACCTCCTGGTGGCATCTGGGCTTTGGCCACTTTGTGACACAGAGTTCTGGACTGGATGGGCCATTGGCCTGATCCAACATGGCTGCTCTTATATGCTTCTGCCTGGGACAGTGATGTTCTGTATTCTTGGTGCTTGGGGAGCAACAGTGGGAGGGCTTCTGGAGTTCTGGCCCCACTGGTGGACCTCCTGATGGCACCTGGGTTTTGGCCACTGTGTGACACAGAGTGTTGGACTGGATGGGCCATTGGATTTATATAACATGGCTTCTCTGTCTTCTTGGTGCTTGGGGGCCAACAGTAGAAGGGCTTCTGGAGTTCTGGCCCTGCTGGTGGACCTCCTGATGGCACCTGGGTTTTGGCCACTGTGTGGCACAGAGTATTGGACTGGATGGGCCATTGGCCTGATCCAAAATTGGCTTCTCTTATGTTCTGTATGTTCTCCCCAAATGAGACAGCTCCCTATCCTCCTCTAAATGACAGCCTTTCAAATACTTCAAAAAAAAAATCCTATCCAGTGTTCCCTCTAAGCTGAGCTAGTGTGAGCTAGCTCACAGTTTTTTAGCCTCCGGCTCACACATTTTTGTCTTAGCTCAGGCAGGATGGCTCCAGAGCAAACTGATTTATGCAGCAGCCAAATCGCTCGCTCACAACTTTAATGCCAGGAGCTTACAAAGTAGAATTTCTGCTCACAAGACTCCACAGCTTATAGGGAGTATTGATCCTATCCCCTCTCAACCTCCTCTTCTCCAGGCTAACATTCCCAATTTCCACAGCCTTTCTGCGTAAAGCTTAGTCCTTGTCTATCTCCTCTGCACCCACTCCGTTTCTGTTTCCTTCCTAAAAAAGCAGAGGTGGTTGGCCATCGTCTTCCTCTGCAAAATTCAGGACTCATTACCAGCAGTTGACCTTGACCCACCCATAGCTCTGAAGTAGCCAATGAAGTGCAGCTGCCGGAAAGTAGCCCACCAGACTGCCGGAAAGTAGCCCACCAGTAGCCCACTGTTAACAGGTTTGTCAGGCTCCCCCTTGTTAACTGAACAGCCAAAGGAAAAGCTCCAGCAAGACTTAAGGACATGGAGACAGAGTGATCGCCTCATGGCACCAGCTGCTTAACAATAGCAGTTCTGTGTAAGTGCAGAAGTGTCAGCTACTCTGCCATGGCTTGTGGGGGTTGGGGGTTGGAAGCTGGGTGAAGCTAGTATAGCTTACCGATGTCTTTAGGCATGTTAAGTTTAGGTTTTCATGCTGTCTTATCTCTCTCACAGCCTGCATCTGACCTTGGTGCCCAGTTACTTTTCTTCCCTTGAAAAATGCCAGGCGTTTTTCTGGCGTGCTTGTATGCTTGCGGTGATTGGCTCCATCCCATCCCGGGGGGCGCTTTGAATCATGTATAACTTCCCAGTTCCCACCTGGAAAGGCATTACTGACACAAAGTATGTTCAAGAGATCTGCCTTTACTGATTCCAATAAACAGCTTACTGGTTAAGACTGAGCGTTGGGACTGACTGCAGCAAGACTGACAAGGAGCACCTCCAAGCAGATGTTTAATTTTAACCAAATAATGTATTATGCCATAATGGCTGTTGCTAGCCGCCCTGAGCCCGCCGTATGGCGAGGAGGGCGGGATACAAATTTTAATAAATAAATAAATAAATAAATCAGGCTTGTTAAGGAATGCCTATATAAATCAGAACTTTGGAAGCAACTCGTCACAACCCTGGGAACTTTGTGACCACAACTCTGGACTCTACCTGCCTCCTATAACCTTTGGACTGACCCTCAACTCTGCTTTTTGGGCCTGCCTGAACCTTGCTGATCAACGACCTTGGACTGCCTTGATTCTGCTTTCCTGAACCACCCATGAACTCTGGCCGAGGACAGACTGCCAATGTAAAGCGGAGGCAAAGCGGAGGGAACTGGTGCGGGGGGAAAACCCCACGGAGCTGGCCGTTCACTCTGGCCAGAGCAATGTGGATCAGCGGCGATACGGAGCGTTCAGACTGCCACGGAGCGTTCAGACTGCCGCGTAGCACATGCGCATATGCGCATAACTTTGTGCGGCGCGTTCACACTGCCGCCTCCGGATGCCTCCCGCTTCTTCCGGTTCACACTGTTTGGAAGCGGGAGGCATGCGGAGGACAGCCCCTGAACACCGGTTTTACCCGGTGTCCTGGTAAAGCGAAAGCAAAGCGACTGGGAGACGCGTAAGTACGAAACGGAGCCGACGGACAGATGCGCATGTCTGAACGTGCTCTTTTCTTCCGTCTCCGAAGCGTGCCTGCCCCGCTTTAGATTGCCAGTCTGTCCTCAGCCTCTGACTCATGCTAAACCAGTATTTGACCCCAGGACTGGACTCTTGACTGTGAGCTAGCTCTGTTGCCTTGCTTTGTGGCCAAGCTCTGTTTCCTTACTCTGCCTGTATCCCAGGACAACAACTCTGGACTTCCTCAGTACTAATTAACACCAGCCCTGCTTAGCTTCTTCAGTCGGATGACATCGGGGTATCCTGGGCCATTCAGGTCACGGTGGGCTGCAATTTTACCTCCACACAAAACCCACCCTAGCAGATACCACCCGGAAGGACCATGCCAAAGGGCCAGGGAAGCACCAACACAGGAGGAAGGGTGTCCTTCAGAATCAGAGACGCCTTCTCCCGCGGCTTCCGGATCTGTCCGAGTTCATCGTTGCGCTGGTCTTGTGCCCACTTTCTCTTCCATAATCTCTTGCGACTGGCGAAGATTCGGAGAGACGTTTCGCAAAACAAACGGAGAGGGTTTTGCCACCTCTTGTTTTGACAACTGTCATGGAAGGAGATTGTTTAAAAGAGCTTAATGAGATCTGATTGCACCGTGCGAGGAACATATGCTTGACAGGCCGGCGCAAAACGCGGCTGCGCCTGAAGCGTCCTTCTGTCATGTCTCATCTTCCAAAGGGGGGGGGGGGGTCTGATCAAAAGTTCAGAACATCATTCATGGCCTGTGGCTGGGAGGATCACCTTCTCCTTCCGCCTTCCAGTTCTGATCCAGCCCGGCAGACAAGAAGCCTCTGCCAACTACAGAAACCTGAGAAGATGATGCATTAATTACACCTTAGTAAGTTCAACATAGCATTTCACAGTTGTGGGGGGGGGGAACATTTACAGAGCCAAAACAAACTTGTCAAATGCTTACAGGAGCTCAAAGGAGCTGTCAACCAGATACATGCGTAGCCTACTCATTTAAAGGACAAGGAGGGGAAGATCTCCCCGTCTACATTCATCCTCTCTACATTTATTTCCTTGTATTGAAAACAGCTGATCAAGGGGATGATGAAGAAGAAGGAGAAGAGATGGGATTTATACCCCGCCCTTCACTTGTAGTCTCAGAGAGGCTTACAAACTCCTTTTCCCTTCCCCTCCCCACATCAAACACCCTGTGAGGTAGGTGGGGCTGAGAGCTCTGAGACAGCTGTCTTTGAGAGAACAGCTGGTACAGAGCTATGGCTTGCCCAAGGTCATCCAGCCAGGTGCAAGTGGAGGAGTGGGGAATCAAACCTGGTTCTCCCAGATTAGAGTCCGTGCACTTAAGCACTACACCAAACTGGCTCTCATGGGCTGTGGCTGAGTGGTAGAGCATCTGCTTGGCGTGCAGAAGGTCCCAGGTGCAATCCCCAGCATCTCCAGTTAACTAGGCAGTAGGTTAAGTGAGAGACCTCAGTGGCTCATTGGTAGAGCATCTGCTTGGCATGCAGAAGGTCTCGGGTTCAATCCCTGGCATCTCCAGTTAAAGAAATTAGGCAGTAGGTTAAGTGAAAGACCTCAGTGGCTCATTGATAGAGCATCTGCTTGGCATGCAGAAGGTCCCAGGTTCAATCCTTGGCATCTCCAGTTAAAGGAACTAGGCAGTGGACTAAGTGAAAGACCTCATTGGCTCATTGGTAGAGCATCTACTTGGCATGCAGAAGGTCCCAGGTTCCATCATTAGCATCTCCAGTTAAAGGAACTAGGCAGTGGGTTAAGTGAAAGACCTCAGTGGCTCAATGGTAGAGCCTCTGCTTAGCATGCAGAAGGTCCCAGGTTCAATCCTTGGCATCTCCAGTTAAAGGAACTAGGCAGTGGGTTAAGTGAAAGACCTCAGTGGCTCATTGGTAGAGCATCTGCTTGGCATGCAGAAGGTCCCAGGTTCAATCCCCGGCATCTCCTGTTGAAAAGAACCAAGCAGTAGGTGATGTGGAAGACCTCCACCTGAGACCCTGGAGAGATGCTGCCAGACAGAGTAGACAATACTGAACTTGACAGACTAAGGGTCTGATTGAGTATATGGCCACGTGATGTGTTCTGTGTGTCCACGTCTTCCTATATTCAAACCTTGCCTTTCCTGAAAAGCTCAAGTTGGCTTACAAACAATACATAAATTCAAGTGGGTAGCCAAATTAGTCTGAAGCTGCAGAACAAAGTTTGAGCCTGAAGAAGTGTGCACGCACACAAAAGGTTATACCCAGAGTAAAACTTTGTTGGCCTTAAGGTGCCACTGGACTCAAACCATAAATAAGAATAACGTAAAAGCAATGACAATCCCCCAGAAGTATTAGTGGCATCTTCTTGATGCTGAAAGAGATAGTATAATGTCCATCTTTTCCCGAGGACCTCTCTGGAGAGTCAAAGCAGTAACTAACAGGCTACAGAAGGGTGTGGAACTCGAATGGAAGGCACATCGTCACACACACATACACACCAAACCCTTCTGGCTCTCAGGGAAAAATGCCACCGGGGGGGGGATCACTAGTGCTCAACGGCACGATGGCACTTCCAGGGTATACCTGGAAGTGACATTGCACCGCTCTAGGATTCGGCAGAATCTCTATAGTGAGATTCTGCTGCATCCTAGAGTGGTATCACATCACTTCTGGGTTCACCCCAGAAATGTTGTCATGATGCCAAGCAACCACGCCCCTTCCATGTCCCCGCCCCTCAGTCTCCCACCAGATTTCCGCCATAGAAGAAGAAGAAGAAGAAGAGATTAGATTTATACCCCGCCCTTCACTCACTTAAGAGTCTCAGAGCGGCTTACAAACTCCTTTCCCTTTCCCCTCCCTACAACAGACACCCTGTGAGGTAGGTGGGGCTGAGAGAGCTCTTTCCCAAGCTGTCCTTGAGGGAACAGCTGGCACAGAGCTATGGCTTGCCCAAGGTCATCCAGCCAGGCACAAGTGGAGGAGTGGGGAATCAAACCCGGTTCTCCCAGATTAGAGTCCGCGCACTTAACCACTACACCAAACTGGCTCCCAAAGGCTGGCTCCCATAGGCTGGCAGCCCTTAGCACAGACACTAGGGTCTGCTGCGAGGGACTTCGCCGATGAGAGACGCAGTCCTTCAGAGGGGTGGGTTCCAATTCATCAAGGGCTTTAAAGGTAAGAACTACCTCTGTGAATTGAACCTGGAGGCATCTGGGCCCAATGTATTGGCACAGGTTCCATGTCCAGGACGTGAAGCACCTTCCTATGTCATCTGAAGCCAAACCGGGTCGATGCCACGATGACGAGCCCTTTATTATTTTACCTGCGGTTTTAATATTGAGTTTTAATATTGCACTTATATTAACTGTGTTATGTTATATATGTGTTGAATTTTATTAATTGTAAGCTGCCCTGAGCCAGCCTTGGCCGGGAGGGTGAGATAATAAATATAAATATAAATAAATAATGCATTCCAGTGCAGCGGTAACATACCACCCAGGAAAAAAGAATATCTTGATGTGATCGTATGTGCTGCCGTATAAGAACACACTATCATTTAGCGTGTGAGACTCCAAAAATATAAATTTTACAGTTACCCAAAGGTATAGGTTTCCAATTATTCAGAGATAAACGGTTTTGCAAGGAAGGAACAATGAAGGGTTAACACCTATTCCAAAGTTTGTAAAAGCAGCCAAAAAGGTGTTTTTTTGGAGTTGATCCTAGTATTTAATTTGAAAGATTGAAGGCTGGGAAAGACGGAAAGTAAAAGAAGAAGGGGATGGCAAAGGATGAGATGGTTGGACAATATTAACGACAGGGCTCTTTTTCTAGCAGGAATTCCTTTGCATACACCCCTAAAGTAGCCAGTCCTCCAAGAGCTTACAGTAGCCCCTGTGAGAAGAGCTCTGTAAGCTCTTAGAGGATTGGCTACATTAGGGGTGTGTGGCCTAATATGCAAAGGAGCTCCTGCTACAAAATGAGCCCTGGTTTTCAATGCAGTGAACAGGAAGTTGAGCAAACTCCGGAGGATAGGAAAGACTGGCGTGATGTGGTCCATGGAGTCGTGAAGAGTCAGACTCGACGGTGCGACTGAACAACAGCCCGGTATTTAACCATGGGCAGTAGAGTCCAATTACAAAATTGCAATAGACAATGGAGATGTTCTCAGCGACAGCAAGCATCCAGGATTTTCTGCATGTTTCATAGCCTTCTTCCAGGTCGTGAATTATCAATGGAACTACATAAAAACAAAGAATAAACACACAACGAACTCTACCATCACAGTGCTGGAATCACAGAATTATGGCTTTTAGCCGTTAGTGACTTACCCAGTGCTCAAGGTGTTAACCGTGTGTATGAAAACACACAATAAAGACAAACAAATTGAAATTATACTAAGTCTATATTGTTTATTTCAAACAATTCAACCTCAGTGATCTATATGTATAATGTCTAAATTCATACAAAAATAAGTGTTGTATACAATAGGGAATCGATCAGCACATTATACAAGTCCACAGACTTCCTTGGTCAAAATATGAAACATACACCTGGACTCCTAGGGAACATATTTAAGCACTGTTCATACAATTGTGCTCCCCTAGTAATCCAGAAAATGTGAGTCTGGTTCTTCTTTTTACAGGCAAGCTAGCTAATGAAGAAGAAGAAGAAGAAATTGGATTTATATCCCACCTTTCACTTGCAGTCTCAGAGTGGCTTACAAACTCCTTTCCCTTTCCCACCCCACAACAGACACCCTGTGAGCAGTGTTCCCTCTAAGCTGAGTTAACGTGAGCTAGCTCACAGTTTTTTAACCTCTAGCTCACACACTTTTGTCTTAGCTCAGGAAGGATGGCTCCAGAGCAAACTAATGTATGCAGTAGCCAAATTGCTCACTCACAACTTTAATGCCAGTAGATCACAAAGTCAAATTTTTGCTCACAAGACTCCACAGCTTAGAGGGAACATTGCCTGTGAGGTAGGTGGGGCAGAGAAAGCTCTCCCGAGAACTGCCCTTGAGAGAACAGCTCTGAGAGAGCTTGTGACTGACCCAAGGTTACACCAGCAGCTGCATGTGGAGGAGTGGGGAATCAAACCCGGTTCTCCAAAATTAGAGTCTGCGCACTTAACCACTACATCAAACTGGCTCTAAATTGACATGAAAGTCTAAACTAAATGAAAAGCCGGACTTCACATAAGCTTGATGACAAAGGTAGCTTGCCCGTAAAAAGAAGACCATGACCAAAGAAAGACATGGACTCACATTTTCTGGAGAGCACTGAGGTTTCATTTTTCTCAGACCCTCAGTCACCGAGAGGTTGTGACTGGCCTACAGTCGCCAGCTCACTTTATGAAAGGGTAGGAATTTGAACTCAGGTCTTCCAAGCCATACTCTGATGCTCTTACTACTTTATTGCACTGGTTCTGAATTAGGGTTGACAGACTCCAGGTGAGAATACAACAAGAGGACCACGGTGTGAATGGTAGAAAATAGTAACACTAAAGCACCATGTAATGAACAATAACAGGGGTCATTTCATAAAAAAAGAGGTGCAGGAGCTCATTAGCATAACTCATTTGCATAACTCATTTGCATATGCAACACCCCCTGACATCACCGGAAGTGTGTCCTAAGGCAACACCCACCGCTCAGGCGCCATCATAAAAATCTCCAGGTATTTCCCAACTCAGAGTTGGTAAACCAGCTTTACACTTTGACTAAAGACACTTTAGGTTTCCTTTGCTCTTGCAGGGAAGCTACCCTACAACAAGCATGAAAATACAGATCAAGTTAGTCGGCTTTTGCTTTTTCCCACAGCACATCACCACACATGCCCACTCCTGGGCTTGTTACTCCCAGAACGGTGTTCCTGCTCGAAATGACCCCTGAACAGTAATATAATCTTCAATCAACTCCAGATTTTTTGGGGGGTTTCTTCCAATATATTGGTATTTATAATGCTAATTTATTATTACACAATCACTGCAATGTAAATTAAGTACAAAACATTCAAGATATATGTTTTGTTTTGTTTTTAAAGTACATTTGCCCCGTAGGGTTATAAGTTGACATGAAAGTCTAAATGAAACGAAGATGCAGAAAAATAGTAGTAAGACAATGAGATCTGGTGTTGACTCGTTTCTGCTGCCTTCCTCAGGTCTTACAGAACACAAGAAATATATTATTCTAATGTTGTTTTCAATCTGTTATATATTGTAAACTTCAGTATATTTGTCCAAAAATGCTCTTAGGCTGAGGTCACATGCTCTTTTAGATTCAACATAAGTGTGAATGCCTGACAGATCTAAAGGGAGCAATCAGACAGCAACATCTGAGAAATGTCCTGCAGTCTTTGGCAACCTGTGCTGCTCCACCACAGAAGCTGAGTTAAAAGACACCGGGGAAAGTCTGGCTCTAATGGGCCACAGATAGACTTTCCCCTGTCTGATCACTCAAGCATGCTCTCATGCCATCGGGATGGTCTGATCATGCCATCCCGACTCCGTGCTGTGTTCCCCCATCCTTTGCAGTATGTGCATTATCACACACTCCATAGGGGGCACTCAGTGCGGAGGTGCAATTCCTTGTTTATGCATGAGGGAAAGAAACAGCAAAAAAAATTGACTCACTCACAGTTGCATCTGATCACACAGTGATGGGCTGCAGCCACAGCTTCAAGGGCTATGTGATCTCGCAACTGCATGTCCAATTCCTCCAGAGGAAATAGCCTCTCTTCCCCTCCGTTTCAACAGGTGCATGTGACCGCAGACTTAGAAAATAGAGGGGATCACCAATCCAGTTCTCAAAAAACATGGAACTCAGCCTAACAAGAGTCACACTTGGGGATCTCCCAGACTTGCAACTGATCTCCAGACTTCAGATCAAGGTTTTGTTAGTCTTTAAGGTGCTACTGGACTCTTGCTCTGTTCTCCTGGGGGGAAAACGGCAGCTTCAGAAAGTGGAGTCGATGGCATTATCCTTCACTGAGCTCCTTTACCTCCCGAAGCCCTCCGCTCCTGAGGATTCATCCTGAAATCTCTGAGAATTTCCTAACCTGGAGTTGGCCACCCTTCCCTGAATCCCTCCCAATGCAACAAGAGCTATCAGACCAAACAGTTCTTTAGAATACGCTCATTAAGTCTGTCCTTTCCCATTCATATCCATAATATCGACTCTTGCTTCTAATCAGCTTATCTCCAGTTGATCGATGGATGAGGTAACCGATTCTGCCTTCTCTTTACCAGCTTTGGGAGGGGGGAGTGTGGCAGATTCTGTGCCATTCATCTGAAGCGGCAGTTAAATGACATCGTCCACATCTCCACAACATCCACCCACCTACCCAAATGCCCTGCAGCGAGCTCCTCTTGCGTTACAGTTATTTCACGGACGCCCATCAAGAATGTCAATAAAATAAAAACAAGTAGGCGTGAATTCAATTCTGTCTCCTACAGAGGGTCAAAGGGGGGCGAGGGGGGAGAGAACTGCTTCTTCTGAGGGGAATCTTTGCAGGCCTGCGGAAATATCTGTCTCGACAGAGGCATCGCATCCAAATCGCAAGATGTCACAGTCCCGCTGTACGCTGCATCAGTCAGCCCGCACCTGGAGTCTTGTGTACAGTTCTGGAGGCCTCACTTCAAAAAGGACGTGGACAGAATGGAGCAGGTGCAGAAGAGAATGATAAGGATGATCAGGGGCCTGGAAACCAAGAAGACCTACAAAGAAAGGCTGAGGGACTTGGGAATGGTCAGTCTAGAGAAGAGGGGGTCGAGGGGGGACATGGCGGCTCTCTTGAAGTATTTGAAGGGCTGTCACTTAGAGGGGGGCAGGGAGCTGTTCCTGTGGGCAGCAGAGGAGAGGACTTGCAATAACTGGTTTAAGTTAAGGGCAGGAAAGTACCACTGCCTAGAGAGGTGGTGAGCCCCCCCCCCCCGACAATCTTAAAGCAATGGTTGGATGAACACTTGTCAGGGATGCTCTAGGCTGATCATGCATTGAGCATTGAGCATGCATTGAGCAGGGGGTTGGACTAAGTGGCCTGGATGGCCCCTTCCAACTCTGTGGTCCTGTGAAACACCATCTCTGCCATTTTCAAGAGTGGGAAATGCCTCTCACTCCCAGGAGGAGAAAAGAGCAAGAATCCAGTCGCACCTCAAAGACTAATAAAATTGGTGGCAGGGGAAGAGCTCTCGTGAGTCACTGCTCACTTTGAAGATGTGAGCAGTGACTTCTGAAAACTCCTCCCCTGCCACAAATTGTGTTAGTCTTTGAGGTGCCACTGGACTCTTGCTCTTTTCTACTGCTACAGACAGGCAAACACAGCTACCTACCTTAATCTATTTGCCCCGGTCGGACTCTCTGTTGCCTGCACAAAAGACCTTGTAGGTTACAGAGAGTTCTGTGAATACAGAAGGGAAGGGGAAAGAGAGATTTGGGGCCAGCCATCAAGAAGGGGATGCTGGGAGTCTGTATTTCTCTTCCCTGGAAGAGGAAAAGGTATAAAAAGTCACTACCACAGTACATTAGCTGTTTGGGGACTGAATATTCAAGACAAATACCTGAACTTTAATATTTTTTCAAATCTGACATCCGGGACACATTTGGTACATCGGGAGACACGAAAGCCCTTGATGTGAAATAAAATTGACATGAATAGAAGAAACAAATCAAGCGATATTTCTCTGGCACCAAATCTGCCACAGGCAATGCTGGTCTTTAATAACAAGTAGCAGGTTTTGTTTTTAGAGTATTCAAATGACTTCACCGATACGTGTGTTACCTTGTAATGAATGCAGCAGCCATGGCGCAGAGCTGCCCACACCTGGAAATCCCTGGAAATTTGGGGGAGGGGCCTGGGGAGGGTGGGCTTTGGAGGGAGGAGGAACCTCAGTGGAATGATCTTGGGCAAGCCATAGTTCTATCACAGCTGTTCTCTCAAGGGCAGTTTTGAAAAGAGCTCTCTCAGCCCCACCTACCTCCCAGGGTGTCTGTTGTGGGGAGGGGGAAAGGAAAGGAGTTTGTAAGCCGCTCTGAGACTCCAAGTGAAGGGCGGGATATAAATCCAATCTCTTCTTCTCTTCCTCCTCCTCCTCCTCTTCTTCTCCTTTACCATCACCATCTACTTCTCTTTCTCCTATAAACTCCCATAGCAGCTGGGGGACAATGTCTATGGTTGCCAGCCTGCAGACTTCCTGGAATCACAGTTGATTCCCAGTCAACAAAGATCAGTTCTCCTGGAGAAAACGACTGCTTTAGTGGGTGGACTATATGGCATCGGGTCCTGCTGAGGTCCCCTCCTCAGGCTCTACTCGCAAATCTCCAGGGATTTCCCAACACTGAACTGGTAACCCAAGCTGTGACTCAGTGGTAAAGCATCTGCTTGGCATACAGAACGTCCCATGTTCATTCCCAGGTATCTCCAGTTAAAAATGATCAGGTTTTGTTTGTGATGGGAAAGACCTCAGCCTGAGACCCTGGAGAGCTGCTGCCAGTACTGGCTCTGATGGACATAAAAACATAAGAGAAGCCATGTTGGATCAGGCCCATCCAGTCCAACACTCTGTGTCACACCCAGGTGCCACCAGGAGGTCTACCAGCAGAGCAAGAACTCCCGAAGCCCTCCCTGTTGCCCTTCAAGCACCAAGAATGCAGAGAAGCCAGTGTTGGATCAGGCCAGTGGCCCATCCCGTCCAACTCTCTGTGTCACACAGTGGCCAAAACCCAGGTGCCACCAGGAGGTCCACCAGCAGAGCAAGAACTCCAGAAGCCCTCCCACTGTTGCCCTTCAAGCACCAAGAATACAGAGAAGCCATGTTGGATCAGGCCCATCCAGTCCAACACTCTGTGTCACACAGTGGCCAAAGCCCAGGTACCACCAGGAGGTCCACCAGCAGAGCAAGAACTCCCGAAGCCCTCCCTGTTGCCCTTCAAGCACCAAGAATGCAGAGAAGCCAGTGTTGGATCAGGCCAGTGGCCCATCCCGTCCAACTCTCTGTGTCACACAGTGGTCAAAGCCCAGGTGCCATCAGGAGGTCCACCAGTGGGACCAGTGGTCTGATTCAGTCAAAGACAGCTTCGAGTGTTCAGATCAAAAGCGAAAGGAACAAACAACGGATGCTGACCAATTCGAAGTTTCAAAAAAACATGTACACCCCTAGGAAGGGATGTTTATTTTCGAGGACCACAGCAAGCATGCTGAATAATAGGATCCCCCCCCCCAGGCAAAACTCCTGGACGCACAAAGGTAGGTGTTGTATTGTGTCAGTAATTGAGAGCTCTGGGTGTGATGTGCAAAGGGAAAGAGTTTCCTGCCCAGAGCCCCTTCTTTTGGTTGTCGCTGTGACCGTGGAAACTTGCAGTCGTTCCAACGCTCCAAGCAATTTGTTTTCCTTTCAGAGAAGCCCCCTCTTGAGTCGGAAGCCGCAGCGTGTCCTTTCAGACACTCGATAATAGAGACAAAAGCAAGCGGCTGGCTGGCGGGAGACCAACATCTGGCGGGGACGTCCACCAGGCCTCTCCGCAGTTTTCCTTCTAAGTCTTGCCACCTGCGAAGCAGGGCAGGCCGGCTCATTCCTTGTTTGTGTTTCCTCTCTGCTCTCGCTTGCATCTCTCTGATGCAGTCCAGGCAGCGTGATGGGCTCTTGGAGCTGGGGGTTAGGTGGGGTCGCCAGCTGCAGCTTGGGAAATTCCTGGAGACTGGGGAGCAGTGCCTATGGAGGGTGGCATTCTGGGAGTAGGGTTCCCAGTTTCCAAGGGGGACCTGGAGACCTCCTAGAATTACAACCGATCTCCAAAGTACAGAGATCAGTTCCCCGGGAGGAAATGGCTGCTTGGAAGGGCGGATTCTCTGGCATTATTCCCTGCCGAAGTCTCTTCCTTCCTCAAACCCTGCCCTCTGTGAGTTCCATCTCCAGATTACCAGGAATTTCCCCCAATCTGTACTTGGCATCCCAACTGGGGAGGAGGAGGAGAAGAAGAAGAAGCCACTACAGTCACTACAGAGGAGAGGCAGAGACAGAGAGGGATGGTATTACCATCACAGTGCTGGTGTCATTCTTGGTTGCTATCTGTGCAACGGAAGGCAGCCAGCCATAAGTACATAAGAACCTCAGAAGAGCCCTGCTGGATCAGACCAGAGGTCCACCTAGTCCGGCATCCCATCTCACGCAGTGGCCAACCAGTTCCTCTGGAGGGCCAATAACAGGGCAGAGAGGCCGAGGCCTTCCCCTGATAAGAACATCAGAAGATCCCTGCTGGATCAGACCAGTGAGGGTCCATCCAGTCCAGCATCCTGTCTCACGCAGTGGCCAACCAGTTCCTCTGGAGGGCCAACAACAGGGCAGAGAGGCCGAGGCCTTCCCCTGATAAGAACATCAGAAGATCCCTGCTGGATCAGACCAGTGAGGGTCCATCCAGTCCAGCATCCTGTCTCACGCAGTGGCCAACCAGTTCCTCTGGAGGGCCAACAACAGGGCAGAGAGGCCGAGGCCTTCCCCTGATAAGAACATCAGAAGATCCCTGCTGGATCAGACCAGTGAGGGTCCATCCAGTCCAGCATCCTGTCTCACACAGGGGCCAACCAGTTCCTCTGGAGGGCCAACAACAGGGCAGAGAGGCCGAGGCCTTCCCCTGATAAGAACATCAGAAGATCCCTGCTGGATCAGACCAGTGAGGGTCCATCCAGTCCAGCATCCTGTCTCACACAGGGGCCAACCAGTTCCTCTGGAGGGCCAAAAACAGGGCAGAGAGGCTGAGGCCTTCCCCTGATAAGAACCTCAGAAGTGCCCTGCTGGATCAGACCACTGGTCCATCCATCTAATCCAGCACCCTGTCTCACTCAGTGGCCAGCAGAATTTTTGCTCACAAGACTCCACCGCTTAGAAGGAATATTGCTAGTAATGCCCTCACTGGTCAAACTACAGTGGTGGCGGTGGCTTTAGTGGCAGTGGTGGTGGCTCCAAAGGCCTGGCGGAAGAGTTCCGTTTTACAGGCCCTGCAGGACTGTTAAGAGATCCCGCAGGGCCCTGATCTCCTCTGGGAGCTCATTCCACCAGAATGGAGCCACCACCGAAAAAGCCCTGGCCCTAGTTGTAGCCAATCTGGCCTCCTTGATGCCCGGGAGGACCAGTTGGTTCTGGGTCCCTGAACGCAGTGCTCTCCGGGGCATATATGGGGAAAGGCGGTCCCTCAGGTATGTCGGACCCTGGCCATAAAGGGCTTTGACCTTGATAGACTCAGTATAAGGAAACTTCATGTACCATAGAATCACAGAATCATTGAGTTGGAAGGGACCTCCAGGGTCATCTAGTCCAGCCCCCTGCACAAGGCAGGAAATTCACAAATACCTCCCCACCACCACCCACAGTGACCGCTGTTCCACGCCCAGATGACAGAAAGCCTCCAGGATCCCCAGCCAAACTTGCCTGGAGAAAAAATTGCTTATTGACCCCAAAGTGGCAACCAGCATTTCCCTGGGCGTGTAAGAAAGGGCCACGAGAACTAAGCGCAAGAACCATGTGCCTTATACTTTCTCAGTGCTTGATCCATGATCTCCTTTAAAAAAGAAATATTCCAGAGATGCTGAGGATGAAACCTGGGACCTTCTGCATGCAAAACATGTTCTCTACCGCCGAATCACAGCCTCCTGCTGGAGAAATTCTAATAATCTCGCCCAGAGATCGTGGAGCGCCCGTTCTTTTCAAAATCACCAGGCAGTTCAACCGAGCTGCACAATGGAATGTTAAAAATGATAATGAGGGTGTGTTTTTTGCTTCTCATTCAAAAAGAAGCTCTTTATTCTTTGAGACCGCATGGGGGGGGAGAAAAAGGAAGAATTTATCCACAGCAACAGAGTTTCCAAGCTGGGTCAAGCTCACTCCTGGCAGCAGAATAAATGTGCGCGAACATGATGTCAGCGCATTATCGTCTAATTTAATTTATAGCTCTGGGGCCAATGTGACAATATAATTATAGGCCATTTAGACCCGAGAGCAAGCATTTTTAAAGGCTAACCCACTCGGTGTGTGTGGAATTTTGGCTCCCTTCCCCCCCCTCCAGTTTGAACAGCAAGGGTCTGCAGGAACATTAAATGATGCATGATTTTTTTTTCCCTAACAAAAGCCCAATCATATGCAATTAGCAACAGACAATCGTTATGGCAATTCCGAGCAAAAAAAACCTGCTGTCCTTCTGAAATAAATGGCCAGGAAACAACACTGAATTTGGAGAGAGAGAGAGAGACAGACAGACAGACAGACAGTGGTCTTTAAAGTTACCAAAAGACATAGGTCCATTCTACATCTGGCATTCACTCCCCATTTTCTCAGCACTTGATCTGGTTCCCACTTGCTTCGGAATATCTGCTTCCATCGCATTGCCTCGGATCCTGGTTTTGGCATTGACTAGTGCCAGCTTGCCATCTATTTTGTTTTCAATGCTGGCTCCTGCATTGGTATGCAGATTTCCCAGTGTCGGTACTTGCCTCAGCGGACATTAGCAATGCTCCCTCTAAGCTGTGGAATCTTATGAGCAAAAATTCTACTCTGTGAGCTACTGGCATTAAAGTTGTCAGTACTTGCCTCAGCCGTCATTAGCCGCCTGAGCCAAGTAATTCATGGCAAGGTGATAAATATAGTGTGTGGGGGGGAAATAGGGGTGGATGAACTGACGGAGATCAATGAAGCCACATTCCCGTTGAATTGGAAGCAGAGGAAGGAAAAGGTGCTGCTCAAAACCACATCCAGATACCCCGGGGCAACGCCATACTGACTGCAGTCACCCGTAAATAGCACTAAATCTATGCAGAAGGTACCATAAAACCTGATGAACAAAGCAAGTGAAAGCGGCATGCAGTGTAAAGGGAGATTAACTTCCCGACGTGGCTGTGGAAAAACTACAAGGAAACAGATGGGTGCAGAATCAGCCTATGTTGTTGTGTCCACTGGGGTGCAAACCACGAGCTTCCCAGGTCTGTGGACTGATGCCTTCTGGTGGTACCACAGTGGTGGTGGAAAGTGCCGTCAAGTTACAGCCAAGGCAAAAGACGTTCAGAGGTGGTTGGCCATTGCCTGCCTCTGTGTTGTGACCCTGGGCTTCCTTTGCAGCTTCCCATAAAGAAGAAGAAGAAGAAGAAGAAGAAGAAGAAGAAGAAGAAGAAGAAGAGATTGGATTTATATCCCGCCCTTCACTCACTTGGAGTCTCTGAGCGGCTTACAAACTCCTTCCCCTTCCCCTCCCCACAGCAGACACCCTGGGAGGTAGGTGGGGCTGAGAGAGCTCTGAGACAAGTGTCTTTGAGAGCACAGCTGGTACAGAGCTATGGCTTGCCCAAGGTCATCCAGCAGCTGCAAGTGGAGGAGTGGGGAATCAAACCCGGTTCTCCCAGATTAGAGTCCGCGCACTTAACCACTACACCAAACTGGCAGCTAACTAAAAACAACTAACCCAGGCTGACCCTGCTTGATGAGATGGGGCTATCCAGGGCTACCCAGGACAGCATAAGGAAGCAGTAGCTGTCTTGTCCTCTCATGTTCCAACCTGGCTTTCTTCTCCGGGCAATCCATTGGTTCCCTCTGACATGTCATGAAGTTGCCTAATACAGAATTGGACCATTGGTCCATCGAGGTCCATGTTGTCCGCTCCAGGGGTCTTTGTTGATCTTGTGGACACCTTTGGAATTCTGGCACAAGGTGGTGAGCGCAGATGCAAAATGGTCCCCCACTGTGTCACACAGTGGCCAAAACCCAGGTGCCGTCAGGAGGTCCACCGGTGGGGCCAGAACTCCAGAAGCCCTCCCACTCTTGCCCCCCAAGCACCAAGAAATACAGAACATCACTGCCCCCAGACGGAGTGTTCCATCTATGCCTTGTGGCTAATAGCCACTGATGGACCTCTGCTAGCCAGAGGGTTTTCAAGACAAGAGACAAGGAGAGGTGGTTTGCCATCGCCTGCCTCTGTGTAGCAACCCTGGACCTTCTAGGTGGGCTCACCCTGCTTAGCTTCCAAGAACTAGTGAGATAGGGCCAGTCTGAGCCATTCAGGTCAGGGCAAGTCCCAGTTTTTAGCCTCACTTAAAAC
Organism: Lepidodactylus listeri; assembly: GCA_029233225.1. Classification (NCBI taxonomy): domain Eukaryota; kingdom Metazoa; phylum Chordata; class Lepidosauria; order Squamata; family Gekkonidae; genus Lepidodactylus; species Lepidodactylus listeri. The sequence continues at coordinate 8,459,299 of JARCFY010000009.1, read as the reverse complement.
ATACAATGCTCACATATAAAAGAAGTCTGGGAAACATCTTGGCTGAACGGAGTGGGAGAAAGCAGCCAGCTTTCCCAGTCATTTGTAGTATTCATCAGTGATAAAAGAACCTCACTGCGGTTTGAGCGAGTACAGTCGATTCACTGTTTTCTGTTTCCAAAGACAGGTAACCCAGCATGAGTGACCCCTGTCCTTGTTGAGGAGTGTATCCTGCTTTGTAAGGCTGCCCTCTCTAACAATTAGGATTTAAACTCTTTGAAGCCTTCACCCCCCCACCCTTGGAAGAAGGCAGAGCACACGTGGCAAGGTATTTCGTTTTCAAAGCCGCCCCTGCCAGTGGCTGTCCTATCGCCCCAGCGGTTGATAAAAAAAATCCCTACCTTTTCATCTGGAAATCACACCTTCTCCACTTAATCCACAGGGGAAGTAATTAAATTTAATAGGAGGCTGTTCTTCTAAACAAAGGCATCTCTCTCTTCCTTTGGCCAAGAAAGTAGTGGGAGTGGGGCGAACGGGCCAGAGTATCCTCCATCCACCGAAGATGGGAGTGACTGCTTCCTGTCTATTGGAGCCCTCTCTCTTACAGAAGTGTTTTATGCCCTCTATTTCCCAATTATCTTTTTCAAAAAGATCACGCAAGCCGGGAACGGTTAGGAGCATCAGCATTTATTTCACAGTCCCGACGGAGGGAGAAAAAAAAACTGGCTGAAAGAATGCTCTATATGCCGATAAGGGAAAATAACAAAGTGTTCTCGGGATGGCTGTTGGTTGATTCTCTGGGTTTATTTTAAAACGAGAGATAAGATAATGAGCTTTGTCGAGTTGTCTTCGTCTTCAGGGTGTGGGGAAATGTGGGATCCTGGCAGAGAAGCAGCAGGGCGGCTAGCTTAGAGCCTCTGGCTTGGATCCTGCAGACAAATTCCATGTGCGCCAGACAGCCTCTTGTGGAATTTGTGTCCTCGTCCAGTATTGCTTTTGTTGGTGCAAGAACCGTGATTTTAAGGACCCTCTGCATAATCAGAAGTGTTCGCGGAAGAAGAAGAAAAAGAAAAAGAGATTGGATTTATACCCCGCCCTTCACTACCCAAGGAAGTCTCAGAACAGCTTACAAACTCCTTTCCCTTCCCCTCCCCACAACAGGCACCATGTGAGGTAGGTGGGGCTGAGAGAGCTCTTTTTCAAGAGCAGCTGTGCCAGAGCTATGGCTTGCCCAAGGTCATCCAGCAGGTGCAAGTGGGGGAGTGGGGAATCAAACCCGGTTCTCCCAGATTAGAGTCCGCGCACTTAACCTCTACACCGAACTGGAAGAGAAATGCGTTCCATGGCAGGGGTTGTCTAGCACCCATGGAACTTGTTCATAGGATTTATCCCAGCGGTGGCGAACTCATTAGTTACGCGGGCCAGATCAGACATAAATGTTACTATATTGGGCCGGGCCATGTGTAAAATGTAATGCCAGGTATGGGAGATATAAACTTTATAAAAGACACAGACTCAAAATGCAATTGTGCTTAAAACATTAATACTCTTCTAGTATTTCCTTAAAGTAGCTCTCTAATGCCCACCCTCCCATTCCCACTGCCCTTGACTCATTAGCATGGAGACAGTATACAGGGGCATAATGCACAGCCTCTGTCATTTGGCAGTAAAGGTAACGACCAGTTGCTTATGGGCCAGATAAAAGCCCTGGATGAGCTGGTTCCAGCCCGCGGGCCACATGTTTGACACCCATGATTTAACTGCTGCTTTGAGTCGAGAGTTCAGACAACTTTGGTGCTGGAGCCAGTTTGGTGTGGTGGTTAAGTGCGCGGACTCTAATCTGGGAGAACTGGGTTTGATTCCCCACTCCTCCACTTGCACCTGGCTGGATGACCTTGGGCAAGCCACAGCTCTGTCAGAGCTGTACTCTCAAGGACAGTTGTCTCAGAGCTTTCTCAGCCCCACTTACCTCACAGGGTGGCTGTTGCGGGGAGGGGAAGGGAAAGGAGTTTGTAAACTGCTCTGAAACTCCTTCCGATAGTCAAGGGCAGAGTATAAATCCAATCTCCTCCTCTTCTTACTTCTCCTCCTCTTTGTCTTTCTCTTCTTCTTCTTGGGCAAGCCATAGCTCTGTACCAGCCGTTCTCTCAAGGACAGTTGTCTCAGCGCTCTCTCAGCCCCACCTACCTCCCAGGGTGTCTGTTGTGGGGAGGGGAAGGGAAAAGGAGTTTGTAAGCCGCTCTGAGACTCCAAGTGAGTGAAGGGCGGGATATAAATCCAATCTCTTCTCTTCTTCTTCTCTTCTTTGCAGAATAGTTTTGTGAACAAGCCCAGACAGACAACCCAAATGACTCAGCTGATACCTTGCCAGATTCTATAGGAAGACCTGTACATGCTTGACCTTGACTTGGATGTCCCAGGCTAGCTCCATCTCGTCCAATCATGAAAGCTAAGCATGGTCATCCCTATTTAGTACTTGGGTGGGAGACCACCAAGGAAGGCTACAATCACAACACAGAGGCAGGCAAGGACAACCAACCTCTGCAAGTCTCCTGACTTGAAAAGTCTACGGTGTTGCCATAAGTTGGGTGTGACTTGATGGCACTTTATACAAGAGAGAAGAGACTGGATTTATATCCCGCCCTTCACTCACTCGGAGTCTCAGAGCGGCTTACAAACTCCTTCCCCTTCCCCTCCCCGCAACAGACACCCTGTGAGGTGGGTGGGGCTGAGAGAGCTCTGAGACAACAGTCCTTGAGAGAACAGCTGGTGCAGAGCTATGGCTTGCCCAAGGTCCTCCAGTAGGTGCAAGTGGAGGAGTGGGGAATCGAACCCGGTTCTCCCAGATGAGAGTCCACGCACTTAACCACAACACCAAACTGGCTCTACAATTTGCACGCACACACGCATGCGCGCGCGCACGCACACACACACATGCACACACACGCAGAGGCCTGCCTTTGAGGACAGCTAGGAGCATAACTGTACAATATGCCCCACATGTGTTGCATCATGGGTCCATGACTGCAGTCACAGTCCAATGTTCATCAGGGCATAAGAACATAAGAGAAGCCAATGTTGGATCAGGCCAATGGCCCCTCCAGTCCAACACTCTGTGTCACACAGTGGCCAAAAATACCAGGTGCCCTCAGGAGGTCCACCAGCGGGGCCAGGACACTAGAAGCCCGCCTACTGTTGCCCCCCCCCCCCCCAGCACCAATAACCTTAAAAATTGCTCCTTGCTCAGGCGCTGTGATGGGGAAGAAGAAACATCAGGTTTCCCTCCCTTCCTGCTTTCACCAGTGGAAAGGGCTGAAATGGGGGAGTTTCTTCGCCTTTCCTCATGTTCTCTCCCATCTCCGCACTCTCGCATAGAGCCAAGCGAACGAGCACTTTTTAAGGTGAGTTGCGTCAATGCACATCGGACGTGACATGGGTTGGGCGTATCATGTAGCTATGCTCTCAGAAACTTCAACTGGAGTAGAATATGACAGTCTGTTTATACATGCCGTCCCTCGCTGCGGCAAGCCCTCCTTCCTGTGCTTCCGGATCACGCCCAGCCCTCCCTTTGGGCTGGCGTGGCCCCCTGGTTTGCATGCTGTAGTACATATTCAGGTTGGATCCAGCCAGCTTCTTGCTGAATCTCACCCAATTACCCTCCTTATTACAACCCACACGACTTTCAGCAGAGCAGGTCCTGCAATCCCCATCATAGCCTGGAAAACACTTTTCTACAGTCAGACAGATCTTCAGACCCCCACCCCCACCCCCACCCTTGTGTTTCCATTTGTGCCCTTGTGATTCCAGATTCAACTGATAGAAGGTTAGGAGGGAACTTTAGAAGAAGACAAAGGGAAAGAGGGAGATTAAGATGGATCTATCCAAGGGGAGAGAAAGAAAACTATATAGGGAGATAATGAACGGGAGATGAGGCAGCCAGGAAAGGGTCCTCGCTTACACCATTGATTTTGTCATCTCACCGAAGAGGCTGTGAGGCGCAATCTTAGAGTCACTGTCTCCTTCCTTGCTGGCTTCGAAGGCCGAGACTGCTAGGATACCGATTGTTATTTCTCCCGTTTAATTGTTTGTCAAGTCATCTGGTACAGGGAGCAGGGGGAGGAAAAGGAGTCACTCGGACTTTTCTTAACGGCCAGCCACTATTTTTATTTCCAGGCGCATCGAGGCAATTCAGCTTTTTCAGCGGCAGTAAACTGAAGCGGGTGCTGGGAAGACGGAGGCGCACTTGACGGACACGGGCGTCTCTCTTTGGACGAGGATTCTCTTGAAGAAGGATGGGGTTTCCCAGGGCTAATGCATGATCTGGTCTTGGTCGGGCAGCCATGGGCTCCAAACTCACAGGGTAGCTGCTGGAGCCTCTCCCCCAAATACCTACCTAGTTTCAAGAAGATTGGACCACGGGGTCCAATTCTACAGGCCCCTAAACAGGTTGCCCCTGTTCCCTCCATTGTTCTCTATGGTGGGAAAAAAGTAACATTTTTTCCCACCATAGAGAACAATGGAGGGGATGGGGCAACCTGTTTGGGGCCAGTAGCATAGGTGTCAACTTCAGGGGGGCTGGGGAGCTGGAGCCCCCCCCCCGAACTTTTCCAGGGCATGCTGAGCCTCCCGTGGAGACAATGGCCTGTAATGTCTCTGGCCCAGCCCCAGCCCCCCCCCCCAAGAAATTGGAAAGTCTACACCCATGGCCAGTAGAATTGGACCCCGTGGTCCAGTCTTCTTGAAACTTGGTGAGTATTTTGGGGAGAGGCCCCAGAAGCTACCCTGCAAGTTTGGAGCCTCCCCCTCAAACCCCCTCTCCTCCAGCCCCTCATATACCCTATGAGTTTTTGTCATTGACTTCAATGGCCTATAGGGTATAATGGGGCCAAAACAGACATTCAGCTGGCCAAATGGCTCCCAAATCAGCTTGCGTTGCCCAAACTGACATGGAGGGGTCATTCAGTGGCTGGAACAGATGCGGCCTGATTTTTTTTGCACACCCCTAATGGTGACTAAAGGAAAACGCCACATTCAGAGGCAGTAAACCTCTGAATCCCAATGCAAGGACGCAACATCAGGGAAGGCCTCGGCCTCTAAGTCCTGTTGCTGGCCTTCCAGTTGGTTAGTCACAATGTGAGAGAAGAAGAAGAGAAGAGAAAGTGGATTTATATCCCATCCTTCACTTGAAGTCTCAGAGTGGTTTACAATCTCCTTCCTTTCCTCTCTCCACTACAGACACCCTGTGAGGTAGGTGGGGCTGAGAGAGCTCTGAGAGAACTGCTGCTGAGAGAACAGCTCTGAGAGAACTGTGGCTTGCCCAAGGCCACACCAGCAGCTGCAGGTGGAAGAGTGGGGAATCAGACCCAGTCCTCCCAGATTAGAGTCTGCAAACTAAACCGCCACACCCAACTGGCTCTTGAGATGTTGGATTAGATAGACCCCTGGTCTGATCTAGCAGGACTCTCCTAATGTTCTTGTGTTCTTACCCATGGCAGACAACTGTGAATTTAGAGGCCTTGACAGCCACTTGCATTCTCAAGTAGAAGAAGAAGAAGAAGAAGAGATTGGATTTATATCCCGCCCTCCACTCCCCAAGGGAGTTTCAGAGCGGCTTACAAACTCCTTTTCCCTTCCCCTCCCCACAACAGACACCCTGTGAGGTAGGTGGGGCTGAGAGAGCTCTTTCCCAAGCTGTCCTTGAGGGAACAGCTGGTACAGAGCTATGGCTTGCCCAAGGTCATCCAGCCAGGTGCAAGTGGAGGAGTGGGGAATCAAACCCGGTTCTCCCAGATTAGAGTCCGCGCACTTAACCACTACACCAAACTGGCTCATGCCAGTAGTACAGCTGAGATGAATCTGCACAATACAAAGTCATCAAGTTCGTCAGTGAACAACACAAGGAAATTTGCATCATTCATGCAGTGGGAGCTTTGTGCAGCTCTAGCCACACACACACACATGCAGTTCTCCAACAAATGTGAGGTCTTTGCAATCTGTAGATAGCGCCTCAGACATAAGTGAATCACCTCAATGAGGCCTAGACTCATCTCTCTACCAGGGTTACAGAATGGGCCTCATTGGGAAGGCAACTTCTACTGGGACAGGAAAAGGGATCAACCGGGCTGGAGAGATCAGTGAGCTTAGAGAAGGATGCTGTATAAGAAAATCCTGTTGCCAAAAATTCCTCGCTTTTCAACTTATCTGAAACGAGACTGGCTTATACCCGATAAGGAAGATTCTTATTTTACTAGATGGACACAGGCAGGTGTGTACTCCTTAAAGGACTTTTTTGATTAATGGAAAATTATGTACAAAAGAAGAATTAGAGTTCATAGTAGGAGAATCGATTCCTTGGTTTAGATATCTCCAAATTTATCATGTGTTACAGTTATTGGAAGCACAAGGAATATTTTCTGCTCCACTCACAGAATTGGAAGTAATAGGCTGGACTACTGTAACGAGGCTGGACTACTGTAACGCTCTTTACATGGGGCTGCCCTTGGGGCTAACCCGGAAGCTGCAGCTGGTGCAGAATGCTGTGGCCAGGCTGCTGATGGGTCTCGCGAGTCAGGAACACATCGGGCCTGTGCTGGCGGCACTGCACTGGCTGCCTATAGTATACCGAGTTCCTTCAAAGTGCTGGTACTTATCTATAAAGCCCTATATGGCCAGGGTCCAACATACCTTAGGGACCGCCTCTCTCCATATATTCCCCAGTGGGCACTGAGGTCGGGGTCAACCCACCGACTGGAGGTACCAGGCCTGAGGGCCGCCAGGCTCACCAGAACTAGGACCAGGGCCTTTTCGGTGGCGGCTCCTGTCTGGTGGAATGAGCTCCCAGAGGAGATCAGGGCCCTGCGGGACCTTGTGCAGTTCCGCAGGGCCTGAAAGACGGAGCTCTTCTGCCAGGCTTTTGAATAGGAGCCGCCACCGAGGATTCCACCCATCAGGGATACCCTCAATGATGCATCGGCCCTAACAATCCCTGCTGGTGCGGGTGTGGATTTAGAGACCTGCCACTGGGTCGCCAGTCTGAAAATAATTATAGGAAGCTATTAGTAATGTATTAATCATAGGAATCTATTTTAACTGTTTTAATCATTTTAATGTATTTTTCAGGCCTTGTGCCCATGTAAGCCGCCCTGAGCCCGTTCGCGGGAAGGGCGGGGTATAAATTGAAAAATAAATAAATAAATAAAATAATATTGGCCAATCAACAAACAGAAGTGAAAGGGTTAATTTCTAAGTTGTATAAAATTTTACTTAAGCATAGTAAGCCGTTAACATTACCAATGCAAAAACAATGGAACAAGGAGGGCAACGCTCTTTTGACAGACCAAGATTGGTCCAATATTTGGTTCTTACCTAATAATACTTCCAAAATCTTTAATATTCGTTTTAATTCCTTTAAAGTATTTAATAGCTGGTATCTTACTCCACATTGACTCCATAAAATGAATCCGGTAATCCCAGAGAGTTGCTGGAAAAAAATGTGGATCCGTTGGTACATTTTCTCATTGTTGGTGGCATTGTCCACAAATTTAGATATTTTGGAAAACAGTTTTGGCACAAATTACTTTAATAACAGGGATAACTTTAAACCCACCACTTGAGGGCATACTGTTGGAGACTGGTTTGTTTACTATAGAACATAAGATTACTAAAATACAAATTTCAATACTGATAGCTGTAGCAAGGATTGCTATTGCGCAAAATTGGAAAGTAGAAAAAGCTCCATCATTGTTTTGTTGGCAAAATAAGTTATGGGAGTACTTTGTATATAGTCACATTAGGAATGTGAGTAATCAGGAAAAAGCACAACAACTTTTCCAAGCAATATGGTTTTCTATTGTAAGCTATTTAACTAAAAGTAATATTGTTCCAAAGAACCCCTTCTTTGAGAAACTATTATATTTCTAAATGTTTTTAGAGAAGCCTTCTAATTTTAACCTCTTTGGAATTTATTATGTTTATATGACTATTTGTATGAAAATAAAAATTTTAACGGAAAAAAAAGAGAAGGATGCTGTAGATAAAGGCTGGTGAAAGTACCTGGATCGAAGGATTTTTTTCCTGAGGGCATCCACATTGGTTTGCAGTGGAAATTTTACAATTCGTGCCCAGCAGCATCTCCGAGAACAACGAGAGTTTCAGGGTATGAACTTTCGAGAGTCCAAGCTCTTGGTATCTGAGGAAGGGACCTTCAACTCTTGAGCGCTCTTTGCTTGAAAATCTTATTTCGAAGGCGCTCCTGGACTCAGATCTAGCTGGATCAAAGTAGTGTGCCGATCCTTCTAGAAATGTTGCAGCTCAGTTTGCAGGGCTGGGAACAAAAGATGAGCGAATTTTCTGTTTCATGTCGAATACTGCCTGTTTCATATTGGCCTACGTTTTTGTCACCCTTTCCAATTCTCTGTTTTCTCTTGGAATAATAGATGGGCATGTATTGTGTGCATGTACATGGTAATAGTTTCTTTGCAGGGTCCATGATATTTAGACGTCCAATAGTTGCCAATTATGCACATCTGCACAACAGCGATTTGTTGACACGCAGCTAATGATCAAATGCATTCGTTTAGGGGAAATGTTCAGGGCAAGGAAACTGAAAAGCAGCAGAAAAATAAAGAACCTCGGCTTTGATTTGCAGAAGGAAGCAGCGAAACTGAAGCTGGGCTTTTCCCAGTCGGAACAGCAGGGAGGCAAACGCCTAAATCATCCCCACTGTGATTTCAGTCGGCTTCCGATGGTGCTTGTTGATGTCACAGTGTGCGAGCTTTTGAGCCTCCTAGATGCAATCTGCACCATGCCGTTCAGTGAGAGCCGACACGTGTGGGATGAGCATAATTATACCAAATAGCTCTGCTCTTGAACTCTGCACATGGACCAGCTCTTCTGAACAGAGCAGATGCACGCACAGGGCATATATGTATGGACTGGGGATCAAGAGGTGTGTCCTGCACCCCTCCACATATTCATTCAGTCACCTTACCTGGTCAAACTACAGTGGTGGTGGTGGCTTTAGTGGCAGTGGTGGCGGCGGCGGCTCCAAAGGCCTGGCGGAAGAGCTCCGTTTTACAGGTCCTGCAGAACTGTAAGAGGTCCTGCAGGGCCCTGATCTCCTCGGGGAGCTCGTTCCACCAGAGCGGAGCCACCACCGAAAAGGCCCTGGCCCTAGTTGTAGCCAATCTGGCCTCCTTGATGCCCGGGAGGACCAGTCGGTTCTGGGTCCCTGAACGCAGTGCTCTCCGGGGCATATATGGGGAAAGGTGGTCCCTCAGGTATGTTGGACCCTGGCCATAAAGGGCTTTGACCTTGATAGACACAGTATAAGGAAACTTCATGTACCATAGAATCACAGAATCATCGAGTTGGAAGGGACCTTCAGGGTCATCTGGTCCAACCCCTGCACAATGCAGGAAATCCACAAATACCACCCGCCCACACACCCCAGTGACTGCAGTTCCACGCCCAGACAATGACAAAAAACCTCCTGGATCTCCAGCCAAACTGGTCTGGAGAACAATTGCTTCCTGACCCCAAAGTGGCGACCAGCATTTCCCTAGGTGTGTAAGGAAGGGCCACCAGAACTCAGCACTGAGGCAATGCTTCCTGCCCTCGCTTCTCATGATCTGCCTAAGTCCACAGAATCCGCATTGCTGTCAGATGGCCATCTGGCCTCTGTTTGAAAACCTCCCAAAAAGGAGAGCCCACCACCTCCCGAGAAAGCCTGTCCCACTGAGGAACCACTCTGTTTAGGAAGTTATTTCTAATGTTTAGCCGAAAACTCTTCTGATTCAATTTCAAGCCCCACTGGTGGACCTCCTGATGGCATCTGCTATTTTTGGCCACTGTAGGACAGTGTTGGACTGGATGGTAGCTGGATTTTGGCCACTGTGTGACACAGAAGGTTGGACTAGATGAACCATTGGCCTGATCCAATATTGGCTTCTCTTATATTCTTATGTTCAACCCGTTGGTTCTGGTCCGACCTTCTGGGGCTACAGAAAACAACTCTGTACCATCCTCATCAGTATGGTGTTGGGGGAGAGTCGTGCGAAAACTGTGGACTGCCAAAGACAAATAAGTGGATGCTGCATCAAATCAAGCTTTAATTCTCCCTAGAAGGGCAAATGACTAAACTGGGCACATAGGGATGCCAGCCTCCAGGTGGGACCTGGAGATCCCCTGGGATTACAGCTCATCTCTGAACTACAGAGATCAGTTCCCTGGAGAAAATGGCGGCTTTGGATTCTATGGCATTGCACCCCACTAAGGTTCCGGTCTTCTCCAGGCTCCATCCCCAAATCTCCAGGACTTTCCCAACCTGGGATCTGGCAACCCTACCCCCCATCTCCCGTCGGTGACCGGGGGGGGGGGGGGCTGGCAACCCAAACACATCATGAGAAGACAAGACTCACTGAAAACACCCCCCAATAATTCTAGGAAAAGTTGAAGGCACTATGTCCCAGATGTCTCTTTTGAGGAGGCATGTTAGGCTAGGACCTAGGAAGCCGTCAAAACGATCCAGTTCCCTTTGCTTGCCATCTGCAGACCACCAGGAAAGGGGGGGGGATCCATAAATAATAAAGAAAGCCTGAAGCATTGCCTCCCTTTAAACATTTTATTTTATTTATTTTTAAAAGTGGCAGGATAAGGAACAAACATGGTTAGAGCAGGCTCTTTGGCATCCTTGGTATAATTTCAGGCTCTCTGTCACCCTCTGGGAATGAGCAAGAGTCCAGTAGCACCTCAAAGACTAACAAAATTGGTGGTAGGGGATGAACTTCTGTGAATCACCGCTCACTCGAAGTGAGAATTGTCTCACAAAAGCTCATCCCCACCACCAGTTTTGTTCGAACAAATTCCAAGTCCAGTGGCATTTTGAGTCCAGTTTGGTGTAGTGGTTAAGTGCGCGGACTCTAATCTGGGAGAACCGGGTTTGATTCCCCACTCCTCCAGTTGCACCTGGCTGGATCACCCTGGGCAAGCCATAGTTCTGCCCCAGCTGTTCGCTCAAGGACAGCTTGGGAAAGAGCTCTCTCAGCCCCACCTACCTCACAGGGTGTCTGTTGTGGGGAGGGGAAGGGAAAGGAGATTGTAAGCCGCTCTGAGACTCCCGCGGGTAGTGAAGGAAGGGGTATAAATCCAATCTCTTCTTCTTCTTCTTGACCAACAAAAGTTTATTCTTAAAGGTGCCACTGGACTCAAAATATGGAGTCTATGAAGCAGATGCAGATTCCAGCTCATTAAGAGCCTGATACAGTCTGCAAAGACTAATATACTGCAAAGGAGTGTAATTTCTTTCCTGAACTCTCTGCATGTGATTATATTATTTTTGCATAACCACAGGATGCCGATTCTTCATCGCATTAATTGGTAATGCATTGCCATGGGTCTCTTTCCCCCTTATCAACTGTGCATGTGCCATTAAATCCAGGCTTAGACTCCGCAAAGACCCTTCTCTTGACAAATGGCATAATTTACCCGGTGTGACTGTTCGTCGCCTTTCGTTCCCAAAGTTGCCAGATTACCGACTCACTGTCACTTTCGCGTGCAATCATTTATCCAGACCTGCTTGTTTACCCCCCCAGCCAAGAAAAGAAAGAAGGAAGACATCTCCTGGATGATAAAGATTAATAAAGGAAGATGAAATAAATAGCACAGGTTGGGAATGACTGAAATTAGAATCAAAGTGACACAGTTTCCAGCCTGCCTCCATTCTAAGAAAGACGTTCTTTCCAACCATTCGCCAGGAGAAATATCTCAAGATCTAGGAAGAGACCTTTTGGTTCTTGGGTCCCGGGAGTGTTTCGGAAATCGTGCCCTTGCCAGTGTGAAGGGCTACAGGGATGTTTGGGGTGTACTTTCCAAGCTTTTCTTAGATACAGAATGCAACAGTCACGAGAGCCCAAAGAGGTCTTGGAGGAAGAAGGACCACCAATGGTTCCTTCAAGTCTTTTACTCTGATTGAATCTATCCAGGGAAGGGTATAACAAAGAGCTAGACAAACCCCTTTTCCTGTACAGGGGAACTTCCTACAACTTATATGTAGTGGTGGAAAATGCTGTTGGGTCACAGTTGACTTATGGCAACCCTCCTGGGTTTCCAAGGCAAGGGCCGTTCAGAGGTGGTTCACAATTGCCTGCCTCTGCATAGCAACTCTGGACTCTTCCTTGGTGGTCTCCCATCCAAGTGCTAACCAGCAACGACCCTGCTTAACTTCTGAGATTTGACAAGATTGGGCTAGCCTGAGCTATCCAGGTCAGGGATAACAAAGCATGTCTGGTGCTATATTAGAAGCTACTCATTGACTCTGACCCTGCTTAGCTTCTGAGATCTGATAAGACTGGGCCATCCTGGGCCATCCAGGTCAGGATGTACTGTTTGTGTGCTGTCAAATTGCAGCTGACTTATGGCCACCTCCACAGGGTTTTCAAGGCAAGACCCATTCAGAGGTGGTTTGCTCTTGCCTGCCTAGGCATAGCAGCCCTGGGCTTCCTTGGTGGTCTTCCATGCAAGTGCTAACCAGGGAAAACCCTGCTTCACTTCCAAGTTCTGATGAGATCTGGTGAGACTGAGCAATCCAGGTCAGGTCAAGGTTTTTCTCCTCCTCCTCTTTTCCTCTTCTTCTTTGTCATCAAATCACAGCTGGCTTATGGTGCCCCCATGGCACTTTCAAGGCAAGGTACATTCAAAGGTGATTTGCCATTGCCTGCTTCTGCGCTACAACCCTGGTATTCCTTGGAGGTCTCCCGTCTAAATACTGACCAGGGCTGACCCTGCTTAGCCTCCACGATCTGATGTGTTCAGGCTAGCCTGGGCTGTCCAGGTCCTATAGGCAGGGATTATTTTGTGGTGGCACTTACCGGTACTGAGTACCAGCACATGGGGGAGGGGAGCTCTCCAAATTCCTACGAATTGGTGGAAATCAGTGCTCTATGAGTACCAACAGTGATTTTAAAAATTAAAATACCCACTGCATATAGGCATCATTGGGAAACTGCCAAAACTGCTCCCCGAGTTTCTCTCCCAAAAGAAAGGAAACAACCGTCTCTTCCGGGAAGAAACATGTCAGTCTATTCCTCTCCACGACTGAAGAGCTTACTAGTGAAAAGGAAGGTCGGTATAGCCAAAGTTGAGGATCGCTAACCTCAGAACTAAATGTACTTTCTGACACCAGGAAGTGGAGGACAAGGACTCTTGAAACAGGGTGGCCAACCCACGAGAAAAGGTTGATGCTGGAGGGGTGGGCTTTTAGCTTAAAAGAAACATGACTAAGAGGCAATGCTTTGTTATGATCTGCGTGGTGTAGAGACTTCCTCTTACTTATAGAACACTCAACCTCAAGATTGTCTAGTTAAATGGATGGGCAGCAAATTCAAGAGAGACAGAAAAGATGCCTTTATTTGCATATCGCTGACGGAAGTCGCTTCTACAGGGAGTGCTGGTGGCCACTGGCTTGGAGAATAATGGGGCTGTCGAGCTGCAACCAACTCACAGTGACCTCATCCATGGGACGTTCCCCGGAAGAGATGGGGAGAAGTGGTTTGGCCACCAGGCTGCGTGTGAGTGAAGTGCCATCGAGTCGCAGCTGAATTATGGCAATCCTGTAGGGTTTCCAAGGCAAATGATTGAACAGAGGTGGTCTGCCACTGCCTGCCTCTGCAAAGTGTTCCTCGGTGGTCTCCCATCCAAGTATTGACCCTGCTGAGATTCCGAGATTTGACGAGATCGGGCTACATTGTACCATCCCACACCCCAAGGCTGCTGGCTTAGACAACTTTAGAATGGGATTAAATGTATTCTTGGATGATACATCTATTAACAGCGATTAGCCACGACAGCAAAATGGTAGCCCATGGCAGGATACCTGTTACTTTCAGATATCTACAGTGGGTGACCACCAGGGGTCATTTCGTAGAAAAAGAGGTGCAGGAGTTCATTAGCATAACTCATTTGCATAACTCATTTGCATATGCCACACCCCCTAACATACCAGAAGTGTGTCAGAAGGCAACACCCACCCCTCAGGCTCCACTCCACAGGTGAGTGAAACTGACCTGCTCTTCCTCCATTCCCTTTCCCATCCAATACTTTGTGCAATAAAAATAAGCGTCAAGAACACACCCTCATTCTCTTCCTGCTCCCTTGAAACCACCGGGTTTCAAGCACACTTAAGATGCCCAGGACATGTGCACCACCCATCCCTTTCCCTTTCCCTCCCCACAACAAGACACCCTGTGAGGTAGGTGGGGCTGAGAGAGGTCTTTTGAGAACTGCTCGTGAGAGAACAGCTCGGAGAGAACTTGTGACTGGCCCAAGGTCACACCAGCAGCTGCATGTGGAGGAGTGGGGAATCAAACTTGGTTCTCCCAGATTAGAGTCCAACGCCTGACCACTACACCAAACTGATGGGGTGGAAGCTGCTGAAGGGTTGGTGAAATTTCTCCAGTACTTATGTGCCATGTGCCCAGATAAAAAATGGTATACTTAGAAAATTTATATGCCACCTTGAGCAAGTCCCTGGAAAAGCAGCACACAGTCATAAAAGGAACAATGATAAAATTATCAATATTAAAACAAAACATTAAAAACAATAAAGACCCTACAAGGGCTTTCCCCGGGGCGCTGCGCCTCTGCACTGTTTGGGGAAGCCGAGGAGGGGCGGGGTTTGGTCATGTGCCTGCCTCCTGGGCTCCTCACTCCCGGAGTTGCGCTCCTGTGCGCTCCCGCTCCAACGGACCCCTGGTGACCACCTTGTTGGATTCTGGGAGGCTCCTGGCTAGCTGTTAGAAACAGGACACTGGACTAGATCTACCATGGATTTATCCGGCAGGAGTCTTGTGCTCTTCTGAAAGTTCTGTTTTGCCCCAAATGCAAACTCTGCTGATTGTGTGTTTTTCAGATGAAGGTTATCCTGGTTTTATGTTCATTTCGATCACTGGACATCTCTCTACCAATCAGTTGAACATGCAAGTGACCTCTTGTGATTGTACACTTGCTGTATTCATAGTATCAACAAGCCTGTAACAATGGGAAGTGGGGACAACTTCAACCATAAACTTCAATGGGTACAAAAGGCATCCAATGCTTGAAAGGGAGCAGTATTCAGGGGTTATTTGGGGCCGGAGCTAGGCTGAGCAGAGCTCCGCCAGCCCAGAAGTGGGCACTAGGGCAGCCATGGGCCAAATCAGATTTTCTAATTCGGTCCACCGCCGAATTGCCGCTGAAATTCAGTGGCAGCTTAAAAAGCAGCTGGAGGGGAGAGGGTTTAAGGGAGAGGCTCCAAACTTGCAGGGTAGCTGCTGGAGCCTCTCCCCCAAATACCCACCAAGTTTCAAGAAGATTGGACCAGGGGGTCCAATTCTACGGGTCCCCAAACAGGTTGCCCCCATTCCCTCCATTGTTCTCTATGGAGGGAAAAAGTAACGTTTTTCCCCACCATAGAGAACAATGGAGGGGATGGGGCAACCTGTTTGGGGGCCCATAGAATTTGCCCCCGTGGTCCAATCTTCTTGAAACGTGGCGAGTATTTCAGGGAGAGGCCCCAGCAGCTACCCCGCAAGTTTGGAGCCTCCCCCTTAAACCCCCTCTCCTCCAGCCCCTCATATACCCTATGAGTTTTTGTCATTGACTTCAATGGCCCATAGGGTATAACGGGGCTGAAACTGTAATTCAGCCAGCCAGCTGGGGAAGGGGAAGGGAGGCTTTTGAAGATGCCCCCCCCCCGCTTCCCTTTCAGACACACTTCCGGTGATGTCAGGGGGTGTGGCATATGCTAATTAGTTATGCTAATGAGCTCCTGCACCTCTTTTTCTACGAAATGACCCCTGGCAGTATTTATCATGTGACTCTTAGGTCACGGTATGTCCTGCTCTACTATGCATTTGAAACGTATGCACAAGTTTAACGATCATTTATAATTTTCCCAACCACGTTCGTGGGCACTCAAGTGGCACTTGAAGCTGTTCACGGCAAATTCAAACACTGTCGTTCTGAACCACCAAGGCAAGCTGAGGAACAATCACATGGACATCACAGCTACGGAAACATCCAAAGCAGAGATGAAAAACGAAATCACTCTCATATTACATGCAGTGAGGTGGGGTTTCTAGGAGAAGAGGGTGACCAAGATGGTGAGGGGGTTGGAGCACCTCCCCTGCGAGGAATGAGGAAAGAGGCGTCTAAGGGGGAGAACATAACAGAGGTTTATCAAATGGTGTATGGGGTGGAGGGAGCTGACAAAGAGAACTTTTTCTCCCTCTCCCAAAATACTAAAACTCGGGGGCATTTGACTTCCTTCCTTCCTTCCTTCCTTCCTTCCTTCCTTCCTTCCTTCCTTCCTTCCTTCCCTTCCTTCCTTCCTTCCTACAAATATTCATGAAACACCAACGTGGACTATGAGACTGGTCAACTGAATGTTGTCACTAGCAGTGAATGGTTTTCCTGCGTCCCCATGAGATCTTCGTCTATTGGGACACCAGTCGCATCCTGACGTGTTTACAGCATGTGTGATCAGTGCAATGTCTATCGATACATCCCAGAATTTCAAATTTTGTATGATAGTTGTACCTCCCTCTCCGACTGGGGAGCTCACCGCACCTTTATAGATGGTTTCCAGGCAGTCTCTCGTCTTGCACCTGGCTGGATGACCTTGGGCAAGCCATAGCTCTGTACCAGCTGTTCCCTCAAGGACCGCTTGGGAAAGAGCTCTCTCAACCCCACCCACCTCACAGGGTGTCTGTTGTGGGGAGGGGAAGGGAAAAGGAGTTTGTAAGCCTCTCTGAGACTCCCTTGGGGAGTGGAGGGCGGGGTATAAATCCAATCTCTTCTCTTCTTCTCTTCTTCTAAGCAGGGCTCAGAATCCAGATCTATGTGTTTTATTGCTGCTCTTTTATTGTTGGTTTAATTGGTTTGATGTGCTATTGGTTTTTAACATATTGTTTTCCTCGGTTCGAAGTCACCTCAATATAGTGATATAAAGTGGTGGGGTATTAAAGATTTCAAATAGCTAACCCCTCCCCTTAAAGTAATGGTTAGATGTCAATTTATTTTTGTCTATTGGGCAGGATTATCCGTCTAAACACAGAAGAATATCATTGTCTGACAGTGAAAAAGAGACAATATATTGCACCATATCGGGGACAGTGGAACGGCACACAGAAGACAGATGGACAGCAGAACATTAGGAGCCAAACTGAGAATTCCAAGGTTAAATAAGTTTATTGAGAGTTAGCAGTTACGACGGTATATCAGATACCTTGTAATCCAAAGCTACACCTAGGTATTTGCCTCTAAATTCTCACATTTGTCAGTTCCCATCTGTCTACACATTCCATCACTGGCTCGTCTATTTCTAATAATATTAATATTAATATAATTATAATAATACAAAAGGCAATGTCAACCACCATGTTGTGCTTCATACTCCACCAGAAAGAATTCAGTTGGCAAAAGGAAAGGAAAAGGAAAAGGAAAAGGGGAATACTTTGTTCATGTCGAATGGGATTTGTCGAAAACGGAAGCAATAATCATAACACCGCTAGAAACAAAAGAAGAAAATGTGGGTTAAGACATGTTGATTTTGATCATCTTTGTTAAAAATTTCACATACCATTATGAAGATGACTCTGAGTTAAATCGTCTCATTATCCGGGCCACACAGTCAAGCATATTGGGATAGTTACATGATTGCATCGTAACAAAAGCAATACAAGCTTTTAATGGTCTACCATGGCAATTTCCAGGTTTCCTGCTTATACATATACCTGCCAACCTAATGTCTCTTGCATGCATTAAGGATTTGCTTTCCATATTTCAGAGCTCTCTCCCCCTTCCTTCCACCCCCTGCTCTTACGGTACTATGTGTTTCGGGGGAAGGAGGGGTTGTGAATTTTGTTTTCGTTTGCTCTCGTGCGAGAAGAGATTAACTTGGTGGACCTCCATTTAACATCAGAACCCCATGTGTCTTTTGGGAAGGAAAAATGCAGATTGCTGAACAACTTTAATAGAGTCTCAGGTTGCATGCAAATTGACACTGCTTCGTTATCTTTTCTTTCCCCCCCATTCCCTCCCCCGCCATGCCAGATGCATACGAGTTGGCAGGTACGCATACAAAAAAACAAAGAAGGAAATAGAAAACTCTTTCGGGGCACAGCCTAGTGAATTAGAAGGAATCCATCGCTTTAAATTCACTTAGAGCTTGTACGGGAGAAATGTGTTTCTTCTGAGAACCTCTCCTCACTCTCGTCTGGTACTCCTCCGGCTTTTCTCTCTTGACTAAGGGTTTCTTTTCGGGGGCCTTCATCTTCCAAGACACGACTGGTGAGTTCACTGCCGCTGTGCCATAAACCTTTTGGTATTTGGTCGAAGCCACGTATGATGCTTTGACGGTGAGGACCACAGCGTTCATCAGGTTTTTAGCTGCTTGGATGAGAGACGTGGCGCTATCCAGCTGGGGACAGGAAACAACAACAAAAAAAGGAAGGGATGAAAGGATTATTGAAAGCCCTCCCTGGAGAAGAACAATGGTCAGGGAACTGAGCCAATCATCTTGTAGAAGAGGACAATATGCAGAAACAACTTGTCTGTGAAAGATACACAAAGCATACAAGTACTTCCATGATAAAGAATGTTGGGTGCATATTCGTTCACTTGGAATTTGACAACCATCCATCTGGGTCCGATTCCAGGTTTTCATGGGGTCGAGGAACAGAATAAAAACCATTTCAGAGGGTTGCTGTGTCAGATTGCAGAAGAACAGTGAGATTTGAGTCCAGTAGTACCTTAGAGACCAGCAACAGTTTCAGAGACCGATTCCCCACGCGGTGCTGCTCTGCCAAAACCCTTCCCTTTCCCACATTTGCTTGTGTCAGTTTCCCACTATTTGTCCCATGCTGCATTTTGACCCGCGGCTTTGCCCGATTTCCCCCGCGGCTCCACGATCCTGTTTTTTTGAGGATCGCGAAGCTGTGGGAGAAAACGGGTGAAGCCGCAGGTCAAAATGCAGCTTGGGGCAAATAGTGGGAAATTGACGCAAGCAATCGGGGGAAAGGGAAGAGCGGTGGTGGAGCAGCGCCTCATGGGAAATCAGTCAGAGTGTCAGTTTTCGAGAGTCAAAGCTCCCTTCATCAGACACGGACAATAAAGGGAGCTTTGACTTTCGAAAACTGGCACCTTGTAACTCATATTGGTCTCTAAGATGCTGCTGGACTCAAATCTAAGAGTGTAACCAGGCTGCCCTTCCCCTTGACCTAACCACACCCCTTCCATTGTGCCCTTCCCTTTTGACTCTACCATTTCTTCTTTGACCACTCCCTTTCCCGTTTCAATTTGCTTACTCTGGTGAAGAGAAATCATACACAGTTTTGCTTTCTTTGTTAACCTTTTATAACTTTGCATAAAATGAGAAGAAGATATGCCTTCCGTTATTGTACTGACAATCATAGGCGTAGACTATGGGGGGGCTCGAGCCTCCCCCGAAATTTCCCAGGGGGACTGAGCCCCCCTGGGAAAACGTAGCGCCTGCTGCTGCACCTCCCGGGGCCCTTCCGAGGCTGGCAGCTGCTGCTGCCGGTGCCTCTCCACCCCCCCCCCGCCTGGCCACTCTTCCATCCTTCCCTCTCCCTCCCTCTTTTCCCAGCGAAGGGAGAGGGAAGGAGTGGGGGGGAAGAAAGGCCCCGGCAGCAGCGGCTGGCAGGCCTTGGAAGGGCCCGGGGAGGCATGGAGGTTTCCCAGCGGGGGGGGGGACAGAGCCCCCGCCCCCCCGGAATTTACAAAACTCTACACCCCTGCTGACAGTGCTATTTGATACGATTGGCATCTGGCCGTTGCTCAGCCAGAAGTGTCTGCAGAACACAGCAGCACGAGATTCTAGTTGTGGGAAGAGCAAGGTATAAAGAATGCCTGAGGATCCCCCCCCCCCCCCACAATGGCTTGCCCTCTTTTGGCAGCATTATCATAGCACAGGCCACAAGTGTTAGACACAAAGGAGCCAGAGTGTTCTGCCACCCTGCCCAACACAGTACTTGTAAGACCTTTTCCTGTTGTGTCTGTGATGGGCAGAAATTCCCCATGATGCCCACTCATTTGCTTTTAATAAAATTTTAAAAATACACTTGGAAAACAGCTAGCCATTTTCTAAGGTCTCTCTTGTAGTTTCTCTCCAAAAAAAATATAGTTTTTTTGACCTCATCCTCGAGATGTGCCACAGTGCAGACCGAACTGTGCAAAATCCTTCAAGGGATTGTTTTGGAGACCAAATCGCCCGGGGTCAACAGATGTTCTGCCCCAGAGACAAACACCCAAGTGTGATAAGCCAAATGATGAGTGGGAAAACATATCAGTTTACTGATTCTCCGTCTAGGTATTCTTTAAACAAACCCGAATCTTGTAGATGTTTTCTAAGCTGCAGAAAGTTGATGACTTGTGCGGGGTTAGTGTTTCAAGCAGTAGTGGTGTCAGCAAAGGCAAGGTGTCACTTCTGGGACAGAACCAAAAGTGATGTCACACTTCTCTAGGAATCACTGGAAAATCTATGGTAAAACATAGAGTCCTCTCTATGAACCACAAAAAACGTTATGGTTCTACCATAGAGTTTTCTGCAATTTTTTGAGTAGCGTGATGTCTCCTTCTGGGGAAACCCAGAAGTGATGTCACATCATCAGCCCAACTGTCATTTAATTCCCCCCGTCCTGCCAGAGAAAGGAGATGTCGGAATGGGGAACCCTCCACCCCCACTGCCAAACTGGCAAACCTAGCTGGCTACAGGTTCTTTGTGGGCCACAGGGCAGGAAGCTGCTTGAGCTGTCTTGGGAGGTTAGGAGGCCTGGGCAGGGCAGAACTCATGAACCAAGCACCCCAGACTCCAAAGAAGTATAGAGCAAGAGTCCAGGATCACCTTAAAGACTAACAAAAAACATGGCGGGGATGAGCTTTCATGAGTCACTGCTCACTTCTTCAGATACAGCTAGAATGGGAGTCCATCTGTCCTTGTATCTTGGAGAATGAAATTATTTCAGATGCCAAATAACGATATCAGGTGAATGTCAATAGCAGGTGAATGACAATAGCAGGCATGATTGGATTAGGTGTGATATGCAGAGGGTTACTGGGCATGGAGAAATCAGCATTGGTAATGAGACGGGAATCCTAGGTCTCGATTCAGTCCAGGTGGATGCCTTGCCTTGAGCTTCGTTATCTGTTGCAATTAATAATAAATTACTGTGGAGAGTCTACAAAGATTAATATGCAAATGGAAATTAAAATTTAATGTTGTTTTGTTTAATAATGTTAAACCTAGGAAACCTAGGTCTGGGGTGGGCAAACTTGCTCAGCGTAAGAGCCGCCTAGAACAGGGGTGGCCAAACTTGCTTAACGTAAGAGCCGCATAAAATAAACATCAGATGTTTGAGAGCCACAAGACAGGAACAATTATTACCTGCTTTTACTGGGAAATAAGCAAATTTGCTTTTTATTAACATTAAATGAGACAGCCAGAAATAATAACAAAAGGGGTAAAAGCAGATATTGATAATGATATTAATTTGTCCAATGATATTTGTTTGCTGATGATATTTAGCTTCCCCAGCCGCCCTGCCGGGAGCCACATAATATATATGAAAGAGCCACATGTGGCTCCCGAGCCACAGTTTGCCCACCCCTGACCTAGGTCATAAATCAGTTCAGGCGGATGCATTGTCTTGAGTTTCATCATCTTAATCGAGACCTAGGTTTCCTGTCTCATTACCAATGCTGATTCCTCCACGCCTACAACCACACTGGATATCCTAATACCTAATCCAATCATGCCTGCTATTGTCATTTTCCGGTTATTGTTATTCACCATCCAAAATCACTCCAATATCCAATATATAAGGGCAGATGGAATCACATTCTACCTGTATCTGAAGAAGTGAGCAGTGACTCATGAAAGCTCCTCCCCTGCCACAAATTCTGTTAGTCTTGAAGGCGCTACTGGACTCTTGCTCTTTTCTACTGCTACAGACAGACTAACTCCGCTTGACTAAGATCTTGACAGGGGGCGGCTTATTTTGTGCAAGGAATAGCCATGTTACATGTAACACACACTGCCAGCATCTTGCCTGAAAAAAATATCGCATGCTCCAGACTCTTTTGTGCAGAAATCAAGCACTATGGAAAAGATTCCTAAACCGCTCAGTTCTGGCAAACGCCCACCCAAACCCACCCACTACTGCCAGCCATCAGAGAATCCTCAAAAGACATGCCCCTCCATAGGACTGCCTGGTCAAAGTAATGCAACCACGTCTCTTCAGTTACTCAGTGGGAATGGCTCTCTGGAATCCATAGAAAACCCATCTTCACAAAGCACTTAAAATTATTTGGACAGAATTCCCGCCTGGAGAAGCAGCACAGAAATGCCACGGACAAATAAACTTATGGCGGTTGACTCATGGCCTTCCTTTGAGGCATAGCTGTGTTATCCTCACTGGTCCACAGGGCAGATGGGTGGAGTGTTGCATCAAGGGCTCAAATTAGCAGGCAGAGAAAAGCTGAGCAAGAGCTAAGCACTGAGGCAACCCTTCCTGCCCTCCCTCTCATGCTCTGCCTAAGTCCACAGAATCAGCAGGGCTGTCAGATGGCCTCTGCTTGAAAACCTCCAAACAAGGAGAGCCCACCACCTCCCGAGGGAGCCTGTTCCACTGAGGAACCACTCTAACTTTTAGGAAGTTCTTCCGAATGTTCAGCTGAAAACTCTTAATTTCAATCCATTGGTTCTGGTCCGAACTTCTGGAGCAACAGAAAACAACTCCCCACCATCCTCTATAATGCCAGTCCTTCAAACATAGGCATCAACTATGGGGGGGGGGGGCTTGAGCCACCCCCGAAATTTCCCGGGGGGGACTGAGCCCCCCGGCAAAATGGAGCGCCCACTGCCGCGCCTCCCCGGGCCCTTCCTAGGCCCGCCCACCTGCCGCCGCTGCCGCCTCTCCCCCCCCGGCCTGGCCACTCCGTCCCTCTGTCCATAGAGTTTCGGGGCGATTGCTAGAGCGTCGCCCCAGCAACGTGCCCAGGGTGATGGCATCACTTCTGGGTGACGCCAGCATGCTAGGCATTTGCCCAGCTGGCCTTTGGATGGACGGATGGAGGGATGGAGGCAGGAGTGGCCAGGCCAGGGGGGGGGGAGAGGTGGCGGCGGGGACATGGACACACAAGAGCCCCCGCCCCTCCGGAGGATTTTAAAACCCTAAGTCCTCTGCCTTCAAGTACTTGAAGATGGTTCTTGTATCACCGCTTAGTCATCTCCTCTCCAGGCTAAACATACCCAGCTCCATCAACCTTTCCTCCTAGGACTTGGTCTCCAGACCCCTCGCCGTCTTCACTGTCCTCCTCTGGACATGTTCCAGCTTGCCAACGTCTTTCTTAAACCAGGGTGCTGAAAACTGAGTTTATAGTGGTTTATTTATTTATAGTCCACCTTTCTCACTGAAGATAGTTTCAGGTGGGTAGCCATGTTGGTCTGCAGGTGACGAGCGAGAGTTGCGTCTAGTAGCACTGTGCAGACCAACAATATTGGGGGGTATAAGTCAAAGTGCCATTTGTCAGATGCCACTGGTATCTGTCTCACGGGGACTCTCTGGTTGAGTTTGCCTATCCTTGTTAACAACAAGTGGATGACAGAGGACGCCAGACCCAAAGTCAACCAGTGAGCTTCACAGCTGAGCAGGAATTTAATTCCAGGTCTCCCTGGTCTAAGATCACCATGCAATTTATGATATCACACAAGTTCCTGGCATGAAGCACTGCTCCCCATTACATACTTTTTTCCTTTTTGTGTGTGTGTGTGTGTGGGTATTCGTGTATGTGTGTGTGTGTGTACGTGTATGTGCTTGCACGCATGGAAGTCATGGTTGACTTCCGGCCAGTGTTCCCTCTAAGGTGAGTTAGCGTGGGCTAGCTCACCGTTTTTTAGCCTCCGGCTCATACTTTTTTGGTCTTAGCTCAGGGAGGATGGCTCCAGAGCACACTAATTTATGCAGCAGCCATACGGCTCGCTCACAACTTTAACGGCAGTGGCTCACAAAGTAGACTTTTTGCTCACAAGACTTCGCGGCTTAGAAGGAGCATGGCTTCTGGCGACCCCTACTGGGGGCTTGGACGTTCTGCAGAGAGGTGGCTTCATGGTCTGCCTCTGCGTCCTGGGTCCTGGTATTCCTTAGAGGTCTCCCTTCCCATTACTTGCCCAGGTCGGCCCTGCTTAGCTTCTGAGATCTGACGAGATCGGGCTTGCCTGGGCTATCCAGGTCAGGGCCCCCTGAGACAGCATTTTAATGCACAGCCTTGGTTGCTAAGAACCAAAAAGGGAAGTTGTTTGTGGTTATGGATTTGTCCTACCTCCTTCTAGCAGCTTTCTGTAAGCCTGAAAAGCTGATTTATTGAATTGTTTGTTTGTTTCAATTTCGGTCGGGGACAGCGAGGGTTAAAACTGGCGCCCTCCTTTTTTGACTTTCGGCCCCATGTCCCCTCCCTGCTGCGCAGAGAGGACGGCAACTGCCAAAAAAAGGGGGTTGATCGCCATCTGGACTGGTTGTTTTATTAGCGCATCGTCATAATTTTATCTTGTTGACTGTATTTTATCTGTTTTAATGCTGTAAATCGCCCAGAGCCCTCTCGCAGGGTTGGGCGATTCAAAAATCTCATAAACAATAACAACAAGAATAAGCATTCCACCCTCCCTGCAAGCAGGCTCAGAGTGGATCACAGAGCAAAATCTAAAACATATCATAAAAATTCCATACCTATCAATATAATTTACATACATATCAATATAATTTAATTGATGCTGGAGGCAGGCGGATCCTAGTGGACAAAAATCCACATGAGATGCGGAACTGTGAAAAGGGGGAAGAGCCCCTCTCCTCCAAGGAGCAGAAACTTGCTCTGGCGCAGTTCCTCTGCCAGGAGAAGATGGGGTGATTCTGTCCAGTGCAGCCCCTATGCCAGACCCCCCCCCACGACCATTCTGAGCCCGTGGGTGCTTTTGGAATTCGGAGACAGGGTGGCGAGTGCAACTCCAACGTGGCTGCTATGAGAGGAGGAGCCAGACACACACCCACACAGAGGAAGCCCAAGTGCACGGGAGAAGAAACATAATTCCAGAGGGTAATTTTACAGTGGGAAAGAGGAGGAGGAGGAAGAAGAAGAGATTGGATTTATACCCCGCCCTTCACTACCCAAGGGAGTCTCAGAGCAGCTTACAAACTCCTTTCCCTTCCCCTCCCCACAACAGACACCCTGGGAGGTAGGTGGGGCTAAGAGAGCTCTTCCGAGAACTGCTTATGAGAGAACAGCACTGACAGAACTATGGCTTGCCCAAGGTCATCCAGCAGCTGCCTGTGGAGGAGTGGGGAATCAAACCCGGTTCTCCCAGATTAGAGTCCGTGCGCTTAACCACTACACCAAGCTACACCAAAACCACTACACCAAACTACACTACACCAAAGAGAGAACAGAACCAACACTGTGGTGGCGGCTGCCACTGAAACCATTTTAAAAAAAAAATCCGCACAGCCAATCAGATGCCCTGCTGGGCAAAAGCCCCGCCTGCCCCCCTCCCCGCTTTCAGAAAAGACCAGGAAATGTGTCGGTGGGTGCCACGGGGCCCACGAGTACCACGTTGGGGACCCCCCCATCTATGCTGTATGATAATTTGCCCATATGGCTGCCCCCCAGTGACCCCCAGCATTAAACTTTTGGAAGCCCTTGGGAAGACGCAGGAGAGATCCATTTGTGTGAGCCCTCTCTCACTCAGGCTGAGTCAAGCTTCCACAAGGCTGCGGCATCAGCTGCTCCCTGACCATACCGCCATTAGGAAATATCTACAAAATCCCACCATTACTCATAGCGATACCGGGGGGGCGAGGAGGAACAGGAAGTTTTACCCACCTCCTGACAATTAAGAGCTCACGACGGATTGGTTCGGATGATTCATCGTCACACGTTTCCCCCCCGAACTGGTAATTAATTTTTAATCTCCGGATTCGAGAACGTTCCCACACACACACACACGAAAAGACACACTTCTTCCCCGTCTTTCCCTTTCGAAAGAAAAACAAGTTTCGAGATGGATAGGGGCATTATAACGGCAACAACAGGCCGACTCAACAGAGAGCGGTGATCTATCGCGCCGTATAATGGTCTCCTTTCCATTCTGCCGTGTGATTTACGGCGTGACTTGTGTGTTTGTTGGCAAATGGCCGATCATACTCTATTAAATTAGGATATTTTAAATTACCGGCGGGACCCGCCATCAAACATTGTAAGGCTCTCGGATGGCCCCCGCGCAATGAACATGGGATGTCGGAGCAGGGCTGCACATTTTTCACGAGGCCAGCTTTGTTCCTCAGTTCAGCCAGATATATGTGGAAACACTGAAAAGGCACATGAGCCAAGAGTTATAGTCCAATGAACTTTTGGGGGGAGGGCTATGTTGGACTGTTTCCACCTAAGAAACCTTCGCTTTCAGAGGCACTAAGCCTCTGAAACACAGAGCCAGGAGGCAACATCACAGGAAAGCATTGGCCTCTATGCCTTGTTGTTGGCCCTCCAGAAGAACTGGCTGGCCACTGTGTGAGACAGGATGCTGGACTAGGTAGACCCTCAGTGGTCTGATCCAGCAGGGCTCTTCTGATGTTCTTATCAGGGGAAGGCCTCTGTGCCCTGTTGTTGGCCATTCAGAGGAACTTGACTGGCCATTGTGTGAGACGGGATGCTGGATGAGCTGGCCCACTGGTTTGATCCAGCAGGGCTCTTCTGATGTTTTTTATGAATGCCTTGGCCTCTGTGCTCTGTTGTTGGCCATGCAGTGGAACTGGCTGGCCACTGTGTGACACAGGATGCTTGCAGTAGTGGTTAAGTGTGTGGATTCTAATCTGGGAGAACCGGGTTTGATTCCCCACTCCTCTACTTGCACCTGCTGGATGACCTTAAGGAAGCCATAGTTCTTGCACAGCTGTTCTTAAAAAAGAGCAGTTTCTGTCAGAGCTCTCTCAGCCCCACCTACCTCACAGGGTGTCTGTTTTGGGAAGGGGAAGGGAAAGGAGTTTGTAAGCAGCTCTGAGACTCCTTTGGGTATTGAAGGGTGGGGTATAAATCCAATCTCCTCTTCTCTTCTCAACTAGATGGACCACTGGTCTGATCCAGCAGGGCTCTTCTGATGTTCTTATGAATGCATCAGCCTCTCTGCCCTGTTGTTGGCCATCCAGAGGAACGTGATTGGCCACTGTGTGAGGCAGGATGCTGGACTAGATGGATCATTGGTCTGATCCAGCAAGGCTCTTCTGATGTTCTTGTATGGACATAAAACGGCACTGCTAGATTACGTCAGCGGCCCACCTAGTCCAGCACGGCAGTCAACCAGATGCTTCCAATCTCACACAAGCAGATGTGGAGAGACCAGACTCTCATTATTGGTCCTCATCGGCAACTGACATTCCAGGGTGGACTCCCTCTGAACATGGAGGTTCCATGACCAACAGTCATTAGATGGATCAGTCTCCTCAGAATTTGTCAGACCTTTTCTAAATACCATTAGACATTCACAAGAAGGGGGGACCCGCGATACTCACGGGGGGGGGGGAGCTCCACAAAGAGGAGGAAGCCACCACAGGTGAGCCTTCTCCCCTGCCCAGCTCTTCCCCCTCCACTCCCCACTAGTGACAGCGATGGGGAGGCCCGTGTGGCTCCCAGCCACCGGTCCCACCAAGCCCTCTCCCTCCCCCTGCAGCAGAGGCGAGGCATCATTCTAACTGTGTCCCCTGCAAAACACTATTTAACTTTGGGGGGATTTAAATATCCCCCATATAGTTTTTTTTTAAACTTTTAGGATTTCTCTGCACACCTGGGGAGTCCCCCAAGTGTGCAGGAAAATCTCTCTGACCTCCAAGTGCCCCCAACGTGCGGATTTAGATATCCGCACGCACGGGGACACTTGGCTGTCAGGTATATAGATTCACACGAACACATGAAACGGGACCATTGGCCCAGCAGAGTCAGTACTGCCTACTCAGACTGGCAGCAGCTCACCAAGATGATCTCAGTCAGACGCTCTACCACTGAGCCAAAGGCTCTCCCCTTATACTGAATAAGACCTTTGAAGAGTAAGGCTGTTTTTACATCTGACTTCCCCGCTGGAATCATTCTAGTTCCAAAAAAAACTGCCCACACCTCTGTGCGGTGTGAAACCGTGCTGCTACTGAAATGTCCACATCTACTAATTGCCCTCCTGTGGTCAAGCTAGTATTCAACCGGCTTGATTCTGCTTTAAACAATTGCTGTTGATTAGAGCACTTAGACCCCCTGGAGTGAAATTTCACACCACTGTGAAATCAGCACAGGAAAAGACAGCAGTCAAACTACTTTAGAGGGGAGGTGTAAAATGACCCTAAGTTAAATGGCCGTTCACATGTTCAATTCACATGCACCTAACCCATTTCAACCCTTGTTATATTTGGATTTGGAAAAAACAGGACTGACTGGCGGGAACGTTAACACAACTGCAGACGGCGGGAGGGGGAGAGGCACTGCATGGAAGCGAGCTGACATTATAGCTTCAAAGCAGGAAGGGAAACCCGCACGCAGGGAGAAATAAAAGGTTTTGTTACACTGTTATGACAGCTGTAATGGAAAAGAAATAACGCCTTGCATTGGGAAAGAAGACAAACGGCTACCGTCAAGACCTGGGAAGGAAGAGATACAGGTTTTGGGGAAGGAAGGGAGAATCAAGGGGATGTTTCAATGCTTGATGTGTTGCCCTGTTTCCTTCCTCCCCCGAGTGGGGAAAATCAGCTCCGGCTGAGGTGGTAAAGCCGTTGCCTATTTTCGAATGCAGGGGAAGATCGAGTGCTTCTCCATCTAAAACAGTTCCCTGCTGGTAGATCAGTGGCATGTCAGGCTGATGGATTTTAAGCCTAGCTTTCTCCTTGATATACTAGATTTCTATATGCGCGTGCAGGCGGGTGGGGGTGTACGGAGAATTCAGCCCATCTGATGGTCCGAAGCAGGAACGCTGAACACACACCTTATCCCGAATCAGAACCTTGGGCCAGGGTTTCAGGATGAGGTCTTTCACAATACCTCCTACCTGATTCTTGTAACTGGAGACGCCGGGGATTGAACCTGGGACCTTCTGCGTGCCAGGCAGATGCTCTGCCACTGAGCCATAGCCCCTCCGCAAGGGAGGAAGACGAAGGTTTACAACGTCAGTAAGAACGTGGTCTTCAGCTGCCGATGATGGACAGATACAGGTTTTGTGGACTGTCAGTTTGGGCCATGTACACTTTTTAAGCCCCCCCACCCCCACCCTTGGAATCAGAGGAGGGTTCTAACAGCATAAGCGGTGCTAACAGGGTTGCCAACCTCCAGGTCGGGCCTGGGGTCCCCCCAGAATTATACCGGGTCTCCAGACTGCAAAGATCAGTCCCTTGATAGGAACGTTGCTCTCAAAATGTTATACTCTCAAAATCAAGTTGATCTCTAAGGTGCTACTAGTCTTGCATCGGTGGAAATAGCAGCTTCAGAAGGTGGACTCTGTGCTGAGCTCCCTTTCCCACCCAACCCTCCCCACGCTGCACCCCCAGATCTCTAGAAATTTCCCAATATGCAGCTGGCAAGCTTAGGGGCTAATGATCTTGCAAAATACACCCCCCAAAACAGACGAGAATTTGGATTAGTCACTTTCCCTATGAAGAAAGGTTAAAGCATTTGGGGCTCTTTAGCTTGGAGAAACGACGGCTGAGGGGGTGACAGGATCGAGGTTTACAAGATTATGCATGGGATAGAGCAGGTAGAGAAAGAAGTCCTTTTCTCCCTTTCTCACAAGACAAGAACTCGTGGGCACTCCATGAAATTGCTGAGCAGTCAGGTTAGAATGGATTGAAGGAAGGACTTCTTCACCCAGAGAGTGACTAACATGTGGAATTCATTGCCACAGGAGGTGGTGGCGGCTACAAGCATGGACGGCTTCAAGAAGGAACTAGATAAACGTATGGAGCAGAGGTCCATCAGTGGCTATTAGCCACAAGGTACAGATAGGAACTCTCAGTCTGGGGCAAGTGATGCTCTGTCTTCTTGGTGCTTTGGGGGGAACAACAGTGGGAGGGCTTCTAGTGTCCTGGCCCCACTGCTGGACCTCCTGCGGGCCCCTGGTGTTTTTGGCCACTGTGTGACACAAGAGTGTTGGACTGGAGGGGCCACTGGCCTGATCCAGCTCTGGCTCCTCTGATGTTCTGAAGAGGACAGGTCAAGAGCTGTGATTGGGCCCTAATTCTCATGTAATGAGGAATCTTCCTATTCTTAAATCAAAAGCAGAATACCAATCTTTAAACAGAGGCTGCCGTGTCACCAATTAAGTCCTAACATGGTTTGCCAACTCTGGGTCAGGAAATTCCTGGAGATTTGAGGGCGCAGCCAGGAGAGGGTGGGATTCGGCAAAGGTATAATTCCAGAAAGCCCATCCTCCAAGGGAAGTGGTCTCTGTAGCCCAGAAACCAGTAGCAACCTTGCATCTGCTAGCCCAGCCTGATTTCTCCCGTGCTGATTTTCGACTAGCCGAACTGCTCTGAAGAAGGGAACAATTCAAGAATGTGATTCCCTACCTCTGTCACCCGCAGAGCATAAGGCCTCTGGCCTCTGAAGGATTTCCCCACCTTACACCCATCAGACAGCCAGTGTGGAACGGTGATTACGAGGCTGAACTACTAGGATCTGGGATAAGCCAAGTTCGAATCCTCACTCTGTCGTGGAAGCTCGTTGGGTGACCTTGGGCCAGTCACACTCTCTGAGCCTAACCACAGGGTTGTTGTGAGAATAAAATGGAGGAGAACTATGTAAGCCTCTTTGGATCCCCATGGTGAGGGAAAGGCAGGGTAGAAATGAAGTAAGTAAAGTAAGAACACAGGGCTCATTTCGTAGCAGGCACTCCTTTGCATATTAAGCCACACACCCTTAATGTAGCCAACCCTCCAAGAGCTTACAGAGCTCTTCTTACAGGGGCTACTGTAAGCTCTTGGAGGATTGGCTACATCAGGGGTGTGTGGCCTAATATGCAAAGGAGCTCCTGCTACAAAATGAGCCCTGTAAGTACATAAATCAGCCTCTTAAACAGGCCGAAGAAGAAGAGATTGGATTTATACCCCGTCCTTCACTACCTGAAGGAGTCTCAGAGTGGCTTACGATCTCCTTTCCCTTCCCCTCCCCACAACAGACACCCCGGGAGGTAGGTGGGGCTGAGAGAGCTCTCTTGACAAACTGCCCTTGAGAGAACAGCTCTGAGAGAGCCATGACTGACCCAAGGTCACACCAGCAGCTGCATGTGGAGGAGTGGGGAATCAAACCTGGTTCTCCCAGATAAGACTCCATGCTCCTAACCACTACACTAAACTGGCTCTCCTTTTGAAAGCTTTATTCCTTATGCTACAGTGGGCTATGCTAGAACGGAGGACACAAGGGCTGAACATTGCTGCTAATTAAAGGGAAGCAAAATCAAAACTGCCCACTTTGGAATATCACTGTGACTCAAGGGCCTTGCCAAGGATTCAGTTTTAAGAAGAAGAGGGGGGGAAATGAATTTATTTCCCTCTTTCCTTCCTTTTTTTCACCTCATCACATTTGAAGTTATTTACATATCTGGATGTGATGCATTTTTAATTCATTAAGGTAGATAGCTGGATCCTATAGCCGGCCAATCCACTGATTAGTTGTGCTCATTTGCATTTTTCCAATTATTAGTAAGAAAACCACTGGGACTCCCAAGCAAAATTAGTTGTATTTAACAAATTCTGAATTTTAATGTGGCCTACAAATGTTATCTTGCAAATGCTATCGGTAGAACATGCGACAAACATACCAATAGCTGCGGACAGCTGTGCGCAGGAACTATTTTGATCTCTGAGATCAGAGATCCTTTAATATCCTAAAATTACTTGGCCATTAGGTTCATGGTGCAAAAAAAACAACTGAATAAATGAAGAACACCAGATAAGTATCCCCAAAATATCTGAAATATTCCTAAAGCAAGCGCACATCAGACATACATTTGCATTCAGAAAGATACATTTCTTGAACTGAATGATTTAATTGCTTTAGCCGATGTGATTTTTAAACAATAAAATTTAGAAATGAAATTGCATCTCATTTTACATGCATGAAACTCTCTTTTTAATATAAGTAGATATTTAATTTATGATAACTGGGGAGGGGGGAATGAGGCACAAATGCAATCATAAAAGATAATTAAACATGCCTGAAAATTTGAGTTCAGTCCCGTGAATTATCTCACTGAAAAGAGAGTCCTTAAAGAATAGATATTGTTCTACCCGAGTCTGTAGTATATAATAATTGCTCCTAACAGGTAATTCTAATTATATTAATTTTAAATCAGTCTGGTTGATATATAAATCTGTATAGTTAAAACGCGGCTGTGTGAATTACTCCACATAAGGGCATAAAATAAGTTCAAACTATGCAAAAATAAAAAAATAAAAAGAATTTGGATCCATAGATTAGATATGGCTATAGTGGTGAAAATCAGGACCACAATAAACACAACCTTATTTTTCTTTCTTTAGCCATCTTCCGTAGGATTAGAACCCAAGCTCACCCAATGGTAGAGCATCTGTGGCGCATACAGAAGGTCCCCAGTTAAGTCCCCGCCAGTGTTCCCTCTAAGCTGAGTTGGTGTGAGCTAGCTCACAGTTTTTTAGCCTCCAGCTCACAGATTTTTGCCTCAGCTCAGGAAGGATGGCTCCAGAGCAAACTAATTTATGCAGTAGCCAAATCGCTCACTTACAACTTTAATGCCAGTAGCTCACAAAGTAGACTTTTTGCTCACAAGACTCCACAACAGGGGGAACGTTGCCCCGCCGTCTCCAGTTAAGAAGGACCAGGAAGCAGGAGATGTGAAAAACTTCCACTGAAAATGCTACCAGGTTGAGTAGGCAATAATGACCATGATGGACCAATGGTCCATCCATGTAAGGCAAGCATAAGGGGAGGGGCTGTGGCTCCACGGGAGAACATCTGCTTGGTATGAGGAAGGACCCAGGTTCAATCCCCAACATCTCCAGTTAGAAGTTTCATGTGTCCAGTAAAACTGATGAGCAGCAAATTCAGGAGAGACAAAAATCCCTTTTCAGCCATTGCATTCCTGGTGCCTATGAGCATGCATACGGGATAAAAGTGCCACAAGCAATCCGCCTGATACGAGTTATCACCATTTCTTCTGAAAAGGGCTGAGTCGTGGATCGTCTGTCTCAATACACATGGACCAGACCCCTGATTAACCCTGGGTCTGGTATGCATGTTCTGAAGGTGGAAGATATGCATATTTATTTATTTGTTTCTTTACTTAATTACTTACTTGGATTTATATCCCACCCTCCCCTTGATGGGCTCAAGGTGGGTTCCAACAATATATATATACATAAGAACATAAGAGAAGCCAATGTTGGATCAGGCCAGTGGCCCATCCAGTCCAACACTCCGTGTCATACAGTGGCCAAAAACACCAGGTGCCCTCAGGAGGTCCAGCAGTGGGGCAGGACCACTAGAAGCCCTCCCACTGTTGCCCCCCCCCCCCAAGCACCAAGAATACAGAGCATCACTTGCCCCAGACTGAGACTTCCTATCTATACCTGGTGGCTAACAGCCACTGATGGACCTCTGCTCCAGGTGTTTATCTAGTTCCCTCCGGAAGCCGTCCATGCTTGTAGCCACCACCACCTCCTGTGGCAGTGAATTCCACGTGTTAATCACTCTTTGGGTGAAGAAGTCCTTCCTTTTATCTGTTCTAACCCGACTGCTCAGCAATTTCATGGAGTGCCCACGAGTTCTTGTCTTGTGAGAAAGGGAGAAAAGGACTTCTTTCTCTACCTGCTCTATCCCACGCACAATCTTATAAACCTCAATCCTGTCACCCCTCAGCCATTGTTTCTCCAAGCTAAAGAGCCCCAAGTGCTTCAGCCTTTCTTCACAGGGAAAGTGTTCCAACCCTTTTGTCATTCCAGTTGCCCTTTTCTGCACTTTTTCCAATGCTATAATATCTTTTTGGAGGTGTGACGACCAGAACTGTACACAGTTCTGTACAACAATATGTACACAATACAATTAAAACCATGTTAAAACATATAAAAAACATACAACTCTGGTAAAAAGCCAACTGCCTCAGTGGTTGACAGTACTGGGAATACATTTCGTAAATCATTTAGTGCTGCAAATGCAATTTCAAGGGGCTCTAGGGGAAGGTGACTCACCCCCTCATCCTGCCCTGAGTCAAATTTCAAAGTCAGAAGAATCCATGCCCCCGGATTCCTTTTGATGCTCCCTTAATCGGAACACGCTTGTTTGTGGCATCCAACCAGGGAAAAGACACCCCGGTAAGACCATCAGCCACACGGATTTCCATGGGGCTGTGCCAACGGCTATCAGCCATAAAACAGGCCGAAGAGTTCAATCTTTCTACTTTTTCTCGGAGGCAAAGTCTATGTCCCGCCCCCACCCACCCCCGATGCTAAACTGCACAGAGATGGGTCAAAAGATCAGAGATACGCGTATGAGATCACACGCAGGAAGCTGCCTTATACGGAGTCAGACCTGGGGTCCATCAAAGTCAGTTTTGTCTACTCAGAACGGCAGGAGCTCTCCGGAGTCTCAGGCTGGGGCACATCAACCTCCTACTTGATCGTTAAAAA
Organism: Lepidodactylus listeri; assembly: GCA_029233225.1. NCBI lineage: Eukaryota > Metazoa > Chordata > Lepidosauria > Squamata > Gekkonidae > Lepidodactylus > Lepidodactylus listeri. The sequence goes on along the minus strand of JARCFY010000009.1, from coordinate 8,424,593 downwards.
ACAAACAAATCTGAAGATGCCGGGGATTTATTGTTTATTTATTATATTCGGTTTCTGTACTGCTCTCCCCGCGAGCAGGCTCAGTTAGGTGTAGTGGTTAAGTGTGTGGACTCTAATCTGAGAGAACTGGGTTTGATTCCCCACTCCTGCTGGACGACCTTGGGCAAGCCATAGTTCTCTCAGAGCTGTTCTCTCAAGAGCAGTCCTCAAAAGAGTTCTCTCAGCACCACCTACTTCACAGGATGTCTGTTGTGGGGAGGGAAGGGAGTTCGTAAGACGCTCTGAGATACCAAGTGAAGAGTAGGGTATAAATCCAATCTCCCTCCTCCTCCTCCTCCTCTTCTTCTTCTTCTCATCAAAGTGATATAAAACACACACAGGGCCTGTAAAACGGAGCTCTTCTGCCAGGCTTTCGAGTAGGGTGCCGCCTCAATATTGTGGCCATGGCCCGATTACCATCAGTACCAACAGAACCGACAGCACCACCCACTGAGGTTCAACAGCTAGGCACGAGCTTGGAGGCACCGCTCAGTTGACAACAGAAGATCACCATCTTTTAATATAATGTTTTGTCTGTACAGTTATGGTTTTGTATTGATTTTGATTGTTTTAACGGGTGTTTTAATGTATATTTATAGATGTTGTTAGCCGCCCTGAGCCCGCCAGGTGGCGGGGAGGGCGGGATATAAATGTAAATATAAAGAAATAAAAATAAAAAGATGTAATTTAAAACACAATTCTAACCACATGGCACCAGCATAAGATTCTGGCCCCCCCAGTTCACACTAGCAATGGGGGTAGAGGGGTGCGATCAGATTGTGAAGCAAATGGTTCCTAAGAACTATTGAACCTGGGACCTTCTGCATGCCAAGCAGATGCTCTGCCAGTGAGCCATGGTCATCCCTTAGCAATAATCCAGGCTCAGGTGGAATTCTAGAACCATGGAACTGTAGAGTCTGCGTGCACCAATTATGTAAGTGGCTGATGTCCCCAGACTAGGGCTCCCTGACCTTTTTGAGCCCTAGTCTGCTGTGGGAGCTGGAGTCGCGCACACAATGGCTGCTGTGGGAGCTGGAGTCGCGCACACGGAGGACGCCCAAATGCAGGGGAGGAGAGGGGTAATTTGAAGAAAAAATACATTGGGAACAAGTGGCGAGGGAGACTAAAACAAATACTGCTGTTGCTGCCGCCACAGAAACATTATTTTAATCTGAACTCCGGGGACCAATCAGAAGCTCTGTCAGGAGGGAGCTCCAACGGACCCCTCCAGCTGCTTCTTCCCTCTGTTGGGAATGTAGAAGCTCTCAGCCCAGAAGGGTCACCGGGCAAGGGGGCCTCAACGGGGGTCGCCGAAGGCAGCAGAGGGTGGGTCTGGGTCCCATGCCCAGAGGGAGTGAGGGAATTCCACTCTTCCGGAGACAGCCAGAAGGGAGAACCCTCAGGGGATTCCTTGGAGGCCCAGAGCTCTTACCTTGTAGAGCAGCCAGAGGAACCCCAATAGCAAAAGAGGGACACGGGGGATGGTACGTCCGAAACCCTCAGCGTCGCTGGCCTGACCGAGAGGAAGAGGGATGGGAAAGAACGGATGGGGGCAGACAGTGGGTCAATCCCATAGCCACCCTACTCTGAAGGGCAGGGGGTGAAGGCAGGAGTGGGGTGGAAAGGTCCAAAAGAGTGGTAAGACACCGACCGGGAAGGAATGCATCTGGTGTGCGTGTGTGTGTGTGTGTGTGTGAGAGAGAGAGAGAGGACTCCCGTAATCCGTCAACTCAGAAATAGAGGCCAGGGGTGGGACGAGAGGGTGGTGAGGTTACCAGTCCTTCGGTCCTTCTATCTGAGGTCGAGTGTACACCTTGGTAGAATCTGAGACCCTGGACCTGGCCAGTCTCCCTCCCCCCTCCCCCCTCCCGGAGGGCAGCAAATGCTGACAGCCCTGCTGGGCAGGACCCCCTCCCACACCCAGCCTGCTTTCTAAAAACAGCCAGTGGGCACCAGGAATGCTGTTGGCGGGCACTGTGGTACCCGTGGGGCACCATGCCGGGGGCCTCTGTCTCAGGTTGTCAACTTTTATTCCTCTGACCCACGGCAACGAAAGCACGACTCGCAGCACTTGAAACGGAAATGTGCGATGCCAGCAATGTTTCCCCCGCTCGTCTGATAGGAGCCTCACCATTAGGCCCTGGCCGGCTTCCAGCACGATAGAGACCCGTCCGATGCAGTCTTTCTTATCCTGCATCTGTCACAAAATCTGCAAGGTGGAAGCAGGGAAGGAGAATGGATCTTGACAATCACTGGTTCCTTTTTTCGCTTCCCCCTAACAGTGGGAAAGATTCCAAAAGACATCTGGCTGTCGAGAAAAAAAAAAAAGACCTCAAGCTTTCGACAGCTGTCTCAGAGGCTCCGAGAATGGAGAGAGGAGGGCGAAACTATTTTAGCCAGCGAATTTAGACCGGGAAGCATAGCTTCAAAGGTGCTTTTAAAAATGCAAAGCTTAAATAGCCCTAGCAGCTCTGTGAAACTTGGAAGCTTGATCCTTTTTACAGCATATGCTTATTTTGGGGCGGCGGCGGCGGCGGGGGGGGGGGGCTTTCTGAAAATTGTATCTCTCTTCTTCCAGCAAAGCATAGCATGTATTTTTCTGGAATTAAGAATGGACATTCGGATTTTTCTGCAGCAGGTGTTTCCTCCGTACCTATCCTGTTTGAAATATGCATTTCACAATGCCACCCCACCCCCTGAGAGATGCCCGGTCACTCATGGTTCGAGTTCCCAGGTCTTCCCCGGCCACTGGCAGGGGGTGGGTTGGGTAGAGTTTCAACCTCCATCGCTTCAAGATGAATAGGGATGCCAGCCTCCAGTACCGAGCCAGCATGGTGTATTGGTTAAGAGTGGTAGACTCTAATCTGGAGAACTGGGTTTGATTCCCCACTCCTCCTCCACCACATGAAGCCAGCTGGGTGACCTTGGGCCATTCACAGTTCTCTCGGAATTCTCTCAGCCTCAACTGCCTCACAAGGTGCCTGTTGTGGGGAGAGGACGGGAAGGCGATTGTAAGCCGCTCTGAGACTCCTTCAAGCAGTGAAGAGCAGAGTATAAAAACATATTCTCCTCCTCCTCCTCCTCTCTTCTCTTCTCCTCCTCCTCCTCTTCCTCCTCCTGGTGGGACTTGGGGATCCTCCGGAATTACAGCTCATCTCCAGTCTACAGAGATAAGCTCTCTGGGTGAAAATGGATGCCTTGCTGGGAGGCAACATCCAGAGAAAAACCTGGCCTCTACGCCCTGTTGTTGGCTGTACAGAGAAACTGACAAGATGCTGGACTGGATGGACTATTTGTCTGATTCAGCAGGGCTCTTCTTAAGGTGGACTCTGTGGTATTGTACCATCCCAAGATCCCTGCCCTTCACAGGTTCCATCCCCAAACCACCAGGAGTGGTGCTTGGTGTGTGTGGGGGCAACAGTGGGAGGGCTTCTAGAGTCCTAGCCCTGCTCCTGGACCTCCTGAGGGCACCTGGTGTTTTTGCCCACTGTGTGACACAGAGTGTTGGACTGGATGGGCCACTGGCCTGATCCAGAATTGGCTTCCCTTATGTTCATTCAAATGAGAGGGATTTCGACTGGAGCATCAGTTGAACTGGTAAGCACCTAGGCTTTCCTTGGACAGTGTCTGATTCCATTTCTCCTTCAGGCTTTTCTTCCCAGGAGGTGTGACGAGAAAGCTATTCTATTCAGCTCCACCCCTTGGGGCAGCCATTTGGGGCTTGGCTCCACTTCTGATGGCAGACATTTTGGTCCTTCTGATGGCAGACATTTTGGTGACACAGAGTGTTGGACTGGATGGGCCATTGGCCTGATCCAACACTGGCTTCTCTTCTCATAAGAACATGAGTTCCCCAACTTGGATTTGGCAGCCCTAACTCCCCCCCCCCCCCATTCCCCACTGGTGGCTGGGGGGGAGAGAGACCTGGCGGGGGGGAGAGAGACCTGGCAACCCTAGGTCCATCAAAATCAGTCTTGTTTACTCAGACCCTGGCTTTCTAGAGCTTCAGCATGAGGTCTTAACATCACCTCTGACCGGATCCTTCTAACTGGAGATGCTGGGAACTGAACATGGGACCTTTTGCATGCCAAGCGGGTGCTCTACCGCTGAGCCACGGCCCCGCCCCTCCCTGCCCAACATCTGCATGTCAGCAGTTCAATACCTGCCAATGGCTAGAATCCGGATGGAGTAGTCTCTGATCACTCTGCTCTTCTGAGCCATCTGGTAATAGGGGACAACAGTCCATCACCCTCACTAGTAAAATCGGCCATAACAACTGACCTCTGAACCACAGCCGCTTTTTATTTCCCCTGTAACAGAAGATGAGACCCCAAGCAAAGTCAGTGACGAGAACGAGAGGAGCCAGCTTTCTGCTAGCCCCAGAGGCGAAAATTCTCACACGACACTTTTCGGCCTTTCTCTGTGTATGCCTTGACATCTTGACAGCTTTAATAGGTACCCATGAGGCAGAACATGAGTAAAAATAAAAAAAGCAAAGAAAAACCTTTGCTGTCTGTCTTGTCTTTAGAAATATGCTGAGGGATACAAGGAGGAATCCATCGGTAATAGAAGGACCCAGGAACGTAACATAAAATGAAATAAATGGCGAGCTTTGCATGCTGTTTGAAACGAGAACTGAGCTTCAATAATGCAAAGTCTTTGACAAACAACCGGAAAGGCCGGGAGATCTCCCCTTCATACCCACGCCTTCCAGCAGCCGCAGCCCAAAGCACAAGGGAGGTATGAAATTACTGAGCTAAACCCACTCTTGACGAAACATCGGTTATCGTTTTTCACTGCGATGATTCATTTCCCAGTTCGTTCGTTCGTTAGCCAAGGCCGTTTTTTGATTTGAATCTCCCTCAGCTGTGAAGCTTACTGGCTGGCTTTGTACTGGACACCCTCTCTCAGCCTAACCCACTTCACAGGGTTGTTGTGATGTGAGGATAAAATATGGGGTGGGAGTGCTATGTATAACCCCCCCCCCCCCACCCGAGCTCCTTGGGAGAAGGACAGGGACAAATACATGATAGAATTAAATGAAGAGTCCAGCCAAGTACGAAGTGACCACAAGTCATGCTATAAGAAGAAATTAAATAGCTGCTTGTCCTAGAATAGCTCTTATATTCATAGTTTCAGGTGGGTAGCCACGCTGGTTTGAAGGAAGAGAGGAGATTTGAGCTTTAGGGGCACCTTAGGGACCAGCAAGATCTCCAGGGCATAAGGTGTCAAAAAAGGTTCCCTTTGTCAATCTGACGGGAGGGAGATTTCAGTCTCAGAAATACCCTGGAAATCTTGCTGGTTTCTAAGGTGCAACTCAACGCAAATCTTCTTATGTAAACATCAAAAACAATTAGTCATGGAGTTCTCATGATGGAAGGATCCTTACAGACCATAGAGGTCTACACAGAGTAAACATCTGCAGAGGGCTATGTACTAATATTTGATGCTAGAAAATGAGATACTGATTCTTGCCCCCAAAGGTATCCCAACCATGTTTTTGTATCAATAGCCTTGGTCAAAGGAGGTTGTTTAATGTGTATAGAAAGGCTTCCCTGGGGCTTTCACTCTCTCTCAGAAAATGAGGTGCCGGAACTCTCAAGAGGGAAATGAAGTTTTCAATCTGTATACTGAAAACTCACGGACTTTTAAACGTTTTAAAAAGGACGTTGTCAAAGAAGTCCCGGAACGCTGTTCCGGTGCGTTCCCTCAGAAGAAAAGCCCTGGGCTTCCTCGTTATTTGGGGGGGGGGGGGGACAGTGGGAGGAGGGCTTCTGGAGTTCTGGCCCTGCTGGTGGGCCCCCTGCTGGTGCCTGGGATTTGGCCACTGTGTGACATTGGCCTGATCCAACATGGCTTCTCTTATGTTCTTACTGGAATGGCAACTAATCTCCAGGCTGCAGATCTTCCTGGAGAAAATGGCTCCTTTGGAGGGTGGACTCTAAGGCATTGTACTCAACTGAGGTCCCTCCCTCCTAAACCCTGCCCTTCTCAAGCTTCACACCCCAAATCTTCAGGAATGTCCCTGTCATGGGTACTGGCTTTGCTGAGGCTGACTACTCCTTAGAGGAGGAGGAAGCATGGAGCAACCCAGCCTCCTCTGGAGTCAGCCCAGCAGAGGAACCCTTAACAGCACCTGATGGAAAAGAGGCCCCAGCAGATGGACAGGAGGTGCAACCAGAGGGATAGACTGATCCAGAACCTGGCCCAGCACCCCCAGGTGGAGACACCCCAAGGTCGGAATCCCCACCTAGTTCTGAGTGTCCCAGATGCAAGGTACGCCAGCGGCTGAATGTGCAAGAGTGAAGGAAGGGAGCCAGACTGCAGCTCTTGCGAAGGCAACGCGAGGGGCTATGAGTCTTGGCAGATTGACTCCCAGGGAAGGGAGGACCTAGTCATAAACATCCCCACACACCTGCCTCAGCATGGAAGCAACAGTGCATGCTCAGACCTGATCCTGGCTGTTAGCATCTGCTCCTTGCTTCTAGCTCCTGGAGCCTGTGACTGATTTCCCCACTTTCTGACCTTTGGCTCTGTTGTTTGACTTGATTTCGGACTGCGTATCCAGTTTCCAGTGCATGATAACCGTGGTGACTGGCTGAGCCAGTGCAATCCCAGCCTGGAGTTGGCAGCCCTAAAAGTGGCTACCACAAGGGACATCTAAAGTCAGCATAATGAAACAGAAATCCTCTCCTACATCCCATATCATGTCTCCTTTACAGATGCCTTCTAGTTCTTTTATATAACCACGCCTCATACTATGGCCCCAGAAACCCAATGAGACAACCTGGCTTAACCGGGAGTTCTCCACTAGGGGTGTGCACACACACACACACAAATCAGTATTTTTCGGGTTCAGATATACCAAACACAAAAAATATTGGTAATTGCTGATATTCCCGAATCTTACCAATACTGGGGTTCGGGGATCATTGGTACTGCCGGATTTATTTGGTTCCATTATACCCTATGGGGATCGTCCTCATAGGGTATAATAATCCCACCCCCCATTCCTGCAGGGGCAGCAGGCTCCCATCACTGAAGGGAAGGCAACTTGCCTTGCCATCACTGAAAGGAGCATGCTACCTCTGTGGCACAACTCCAGAGACTGAGAAGGTTTAAATGAAAAGTGGGATAGAAATGTTTATAAACGAACTGATAAACAAGCATAAGGCAGGCAAGAAAAATATAAATTAAATTATTAATTTTATTAGTAGCGATAAAACAATTAAGGAAAACTGTAGAGGAAAAAAGAGGCCAATTATCTTCCGTGCTGTCTAATTAAAGAGGATTCAGAAACTCATATTTTTGCATTAGGAGAGCCATTCCTCCCCCCCCTACCCCCGAACAGCTTTCCCTGCCTGAAACAGTCGACACCTGTCAAATATTACGGGAGACAAGCCTGTCAACAAAGACCAAACTCCCCACGAGAAGAACACAACAGGACTGTCCTGGAAATAGAAACATGTCTCTGGTTATATGAATAAATCATAATTGCAATAATTAATAGAAGCTATTAATAAGAATGCTTTTGAAGGCATCAAACCACGAATAGCTGTGAATGTCAACAGAACGGTCAGGTCCATGGTGACCAAACAAGGAGGGCGGGCGACTCAACTGTGAAAGCTGTCATGTCAAATCTAACTTAGGGGTTGGCATGTGTTGGGAACTCTTGACGGCACCCACAAGCCACACGCGGTTGCCATGGTCAGTTGCCATGGTTCTTGCTGGCAGCTCAAACGAGCGGGCACAATGAGTGGAGGGAGCATCACCAAAATCATTACCTGTAGCATTAACACTAACACACACACACACACAGAGGAATGTACTAGGAATGTGTGGCCATATACATGGAAAAAAGAATGTTAATGTTATAAAAAATAATTTGGTGCTTCTCTCAAAATTCCTCGATCATTTGCCTGAGTGGGATCCTTCAAAATGTGCTGTGAAGTTTGACCTTAGCTTAAGTTAGATGACAATTTGGGGACACCCTTAGATAATCCCTCAAAGCTGAGAAAAACTGTTGCATCCCCTCCCACCCCCAATTTGTCGGACCTCTTGCTCACGTACTGTCCTCCCTATCTAGATCAAAAATTTGCGTTGGGGGAAATCTGGTGGCCATTCTTGATTCTTGGTATCCTCTCTAGAGCTGGCTTGAAATCAGTTGCTCACCTGCTTCCCGTAACAGCAAGGGCAACATAGGCGGCCTTTCCCTTCCCTTCCTACAAATCTCCCCTGTAAGCGGGGAAAACTGCTGTCTGGATCCAGCCATTGCTTGGGTGGTCAACTGAAGAGAAAGGAATATTTTAATCATGGGCTCTGAACCACTCCCCTCTTGCCATGCCCATGATCACCTGATGGTGGGAAGTGCAGTCAAATCCATGGCAACCCTGTAGCGTTTTCACGGCAAGAGACAGACAGAGGTGGTTGGCCATTGCCCTTTTCTTTTACAGTAAGAGTAGTTCAGTGGAATCAGCTGCCTAGGGAAGTGGTGAGCTCCCCATCACTGGCAGTCTTCAAGCAGTGGCTGGACCAACACTTGTTAGGGTAGCTTTAGGCTGATCCTGCACTGAGCAGGGGGTTGCACTAGATGGCCCGTATGGCCCTTTCCAACTCTATGGTTCTACGATTCTCTGCAAAGCAACCCTGATCTTCCTTGGTAGTCTCCCATTCAAGTACTAACCATGGCTGACCCAGCTTAGCTTCCAAGATCTGATGAGATTGAGCTAGTCTGAGCCATTTAGCCTAATGATCACCTACAGAAAGACCAATATGTGGGGACATGCATGAATCTTTGACTTTCCATAGATAATGATGGGAACTTCCTCTTGTGGCTTCGGGATACAAAACCCTGGGATTCAGAAGCCAGGAGGGAAGAGATATATTATTTTTAGCCACGTTAATAACTTCCCTCTGGATGCAAACAGAAAATGGGGCAACTATATCACTCCCAATTTAATGGACAATGCATTGATATACACTCCATCTTCTCGCCTTCCCTAAGATAAGGCCAATACAGCTTTTCTGCATTCGTTGACAGCTTTGCTCTAGAGTTTAGCTTGTGACTCAACAAAAATGGATGGTCACTGGGCAACATCTCTGCATTTCTGGTGCTGTACCTGCCCAGAACCCCTTCCCCCCACCTTCCTCCGCCCCGTAACCCGAACCACTTAAAGCTAATATAGACAATGAATACAGTTTAGAAACAAGGTTACTCACCATGGAAGAGTCACCACCTCCGTTTGCAAGCGTAGCTCCCTCAGCACAGGTAGGTAGGTGGGTAGAAAGTTGACTAGCCCTGCCCCCTTCTATGACATCACACTCTACCTCATAAAAGGTAGTGAAAGTGCTCTGAACTCCAGTCTGATTTCCAAGAGATACAGAAAAGAGAGAGTGAGCGAGAGAGAGCAAGAGAAATATGGTGCCCTAATGCAGAGGGGAGGAGAAGGAGGACGTGGGGAGGGGCGCGTGTAGGGGCGGGAGACGTGTGCTGAAAGAGCTAGGCTTCGCAAAGTAGTCAGGGACTCTGCGGCGATGAGTAACCCTGCTGCGTTATTCCTTGGTCTTGCTCCCTTAGCACAGGTAAACCAAGCTTCAAGACAGCTTGCCCGGAAGGCTGAGTTATGGGACCTTCATTTGAATTAATGGGGAGGGGTAACAGCCAACTGGTGGTGAATTGAAGGATGGCGGGGAGGGACTGGTCAAGGGAACGTGTTGGAACAAAAGGTGGCCAATCTTTGTGACGAGTAGACCACAAATAAGTCCAAAGTATGAGATAATGGGACACGTTATCTAGTACAGACGTGGTAATTGTCCTCCTCATACCTGAGTGGGGTTATGGCAGGAAAAAGGCGGCCGCTCAATGCCGCACAGGCAAGGCGGAGCCAAGCCAATGGGCAGGCCTTCATACTAACTAGGAAGTGTCACTTATCACTCTTTTTATAACACTTATCTCAGTTTGGTTACTCATGTATTAGATGTAAACGAGAATCTTGTGGAACCTTAAAGACTAGGACGTTCAGGATAAGCTCATTTCATCAGATGCATGAGTCTCACTAGGTAGACATTCGTATATTTTTATCTTCATGTTTTCGAAAGCTTCAGACTTATGTGTACAGAGCTGTATGGGACCTGCAGATAAGGGAGAAAAATTGGGTCTTCCTTGCCACAGTACTTGAGGGAATTCTGTCTGCAAGAACTGGCGTTTTTACCTCCGTCCCCGCAAGTTATGGGATACCAAAGATGGCGGCCAAGATCCTTCAGAAACCTGAGAAATTAAAACTGCTACCCTGGGCTGAGATGGGGAAGTGAACAGTATATGTTGATTTACAAAGCACATCTGCATTCAGAAGTAAATGATACAGTGGCGATCACTAAGCATAGCTGAGCACTGAGGCCCAGGAAAACGTTACCTGAACAAAAGTATAATTTCTATAAGAAATGTGTAGTTCTTAATAAATGGGATATTGCAAACTTAAAAAAAATTAAAATGCATTATAGTGTTACACACTTCAAGCTGATTTCACTGTATATTTTATAGATGGAACTTAAGTATGATGCCTTAATTATTCTAATGTTATCCATGATAGGGTGTGCAGGTCGAAGGGGAATCCAGAAGCTCTATCCCTTATCTGACTCTAGTTGGCTAATGTTTATATTGTCCACAGATTTTATTTCAATGCCTGTTCAGACTTGTTACTTGGATACTGTATATATCTGGATTGGCCAAGAAACTCTTGCTGAGTCTTTTGAAATTTAGCCAATTTTCCCTCAACAGCTGTAGGATTATCTGGAATAACATAATTATCTACTCTTTGAATTTCCCCATTAACATCCATCTCTATTTACATATCCCCCTAATAGGATTTTAATTATTGCATTATCTCTATCCCAGATAGAATTTAGCATTTTTACTGTATAGATTTTTTTTAATGTATCTTAATTATCATGATAAATAACAGGAAGAATAAACCAAAAGCAATTTATGGAACTTCCACGGAAGGCAAGGGGATATATCAATTATATTGCAAGGGTGTTTTGAACTGAAGGCTCAGCTGTCATTGAACCCGTTGGGGATTATTTGAAGCGTATCTTTCTACCAAAATATGAGTTGTATGACTTTTAGAGATGCAACACATCTGTGGGATCCCCAAAGCAAAAGTAGGGTGCCGTGAACAGCACAGATCAGTGAGGTACACCAGGGATCCTCAACCTTTTGGAGAGAACCTTAGGAACTCTGACACAGGGCAATGGGTGTGATCACAAAATAGCCGCTGAAAGAGGTGGAGCCAACCACAAAGTGTCAGGGACCGAGGTTTTATGTAACGCTAACAGCAAGCCTTCATCATTTCAGGCTGAATATCCGTTGAACAAGATGCCTTTTTGTCTGCACAGCCAATCAGAAGCCCTGGTAGGCAAAAGCCCTACCCTCTTTCTGAAAGTGCTTGGTGGGCACCGGGAAAGGTGTTGGTGGGCACCATGGCACTCACGGACACCATATGGGGACCCCTGAGGTACGCCATAGATTTAGATTAAATCAGGAAACTCAGCTTGGCCCCAAAGAATACCAATACTCACAGTGGGGTGGATCCCATCCCTCCACTGAGCAAAGTATAACCCACCTTTCATTTTGGATCAAGTTTACGGCCTTCCTACAGTCTCTTACTCCAACTTAAGTGGCTTGTCCATTGGAGGAAAAGCCACCGAGGTTGGAGGAAGGGTACTCAGAGGATGATCCCCTTCCCTCCACTCACTTTTATCTATTTAATTTGGGGGTGGGGCCCATGTATCTTAACCGACGTGAACTGCTTTGTGAGACAATTTATTGTCCGAAAAGCAGGATGCAGAGGTTATTAAATAAATGTGCCTGATTACTTAATCATAGGTATGTGTCATTACCACTTAAAGGGATGAGACCTTTTTTCCCCCTACATATCTGCCTGGAATGGGATGGCAAGCTCTGCAAGGGGAAAAGTCCAAAAGGGGGCTAATGCTTGATTTTTCTCAAACTATCTTGGGCTTCCCACTTCTCACACCAGTGGGGAGGCAATACTGAACTTCTGATGCGATCTGTGAATGGTAGAAAGTACCTTTGACTTGACTTTAGGATCCCAGTGTATAGCCTTATCAGGCCGTAATGACTTCTATCGAAGCATGACCTTACCTATCACCCCTCATTGCAGGCCCAACCCAACTTGACTCTGTGGACCTGGCAGTGCTGTGTATGCCACGTGGCTTGGTCCTGTGCCGCTTTAATATCTCAAACCGCTCTTGGCATCTGAGTCTACCCTATTTCCCCAACCACTCCTTGTTCGGGTCACCTCCTCTGCCCTCAAGCTCTCTTCTCACCTCTTTGTTTTAAAGACTAGCAAAGTGCTGGTCCTAAAGAGATGTTAAGCAAAAGTAAGATCCTTCTTGGTTTATAGTGTGGAAGATTCTTTCCCCCCTTTGGTGTGCCTCTTTAAATGGATTGGAAAAGATCTGAACAAGCATCAGCAGTAGTCAGCAGAGATAAGGCCACCAGTGACCATCCGCCCTGGAAACAATGTTTGTCAAGACACGATGGATAATAAGAAGGGGTGAGAGTCGGGTTTTATGTAGGAAAGAGAGAGAGAGAGGAGAGAGGGAGACAGAGAGAGAGAGAGAGAGAGAGGCTGCCTGCCTGGTGAGGCAAACATCGAATAAAGGAATAAAATCCGAACAAATGGTGACCATATAAACTAAGCTTGTTGTTCCGGTTTGGTCCTTGCATCTGTTAAAACATCTTCATTGAGCTGTATGCTGATTTGCTGCTCACACTTTACCTATATGTATGGACCGGTAACTTCCATTTCAATGTATCTGAAGAAGTATGCGAGCACACGAAACCTTATACCTTGAGTAAAACGTTGTTGGTCTTAAAGGTACCACTGAAATCGAATTTTGTTCTGTTGCTTCAGAACAGTACAGCTATCCATCTGAATCTATCAAATAAAGGAAGCAACTAAAATATTTGGAAGATGCGTTATATTTCAGTATGGAGGGAACGACATACTGAATGATATGTAGAAATTACGGAGTTACCAAGACCAACAAGAAAATGTTATTGAACAACAAGCAGATGCAGATGACAGACAGCTCTTCAATATGCAAGTTATTTTAAGCGGAAGAGTATTTTAGCAAATGGATCAAGATTTGTTAGTTACAAGAAGCGTGTCGCAACCCTGGACTCGTGATTTATGTTATCATGACTCTAAATGACTGAAGCAGCCAATTAATGCATGCTGCTCTGGTTTCACATGAAAGAACCATTTAGCTTGAACATTATAAGAATGGACAGAATTTGGGTGGGAAACGAATTTGTGGCGAGAGGTGGTATCTATGACACACTGAATTAAAATGGGTTGGGGCGATGGTTGATTTGCAGAGTTGCTGATGGATTGAAGAAAGCTGAAGAAAAGGCATAACCCATCTCAGGACAGCCAAGAAGCAGCCTTCTCTTTAGATGGCAAGAAGACCAATGAAGAAAGCGGAGAGAGATTTGGTTTTGTTCTTCTACTTCTTTAAATCTTCCAGATGCAAATAAAATCCGGGAACTTATCATTCAGGCAAAAATCTCCTGGTATTGAGACAGAAATTGTAGTGTACCAGCTCAGAACTGGGAGCTGCTGAATGATGTCCCTTTTCCAAGTTCAGCTTGGTTTCGGGGGGGCTCTGAGCACATACTGTTCACCGGAGAAAAATCAGCATATTCACCAACGAATGTTCAAGAACGGATTCGTGTGCGCACTGGTAACATCCATGAGGACCATCCTTTTTTCAGTACATTGACCTCCCCATCCATAAGCTGCTAACACAACATAAGACCTCAGCAGTATTGCTGTACTTGAATGGTTACCGATGTGACATGGAGAGTTTGGAGAGCTCATGGCTTGTACGATTTTTTTTGTCTGTTTCTGCAATTGCAGCAGCATTTTAGCGCTTTGCTGTGGCCACACAAATTGCCACCAGATGAATTGTACAACCAACTTACATAATATGTTTCCCCCTCACTATCCTGTACACAAGAATGGAATCCCTTGGAGAGACAAAACACTTCCTGACTGTATATGGCCAGCTAAAGGCCTCGGTCACATGGAGAAGTAGCTGCGTGATAGGCACGAATGTCAAGTGGATTTTACTGGCACGATCACAAGGGAACATCTGGCAAACGTCCCGTACCCATCGCCAACCCATTTCTTCCCGCCAAAGCACAGTTAAAAACTACCAGTGAAAGCCTACTATCAAAGGGGTTTGCGACGGCCCACAGACAAAGGTTCCCATGTGATCTTTCCAGCACGCTCCTGCTCCCTCGTTGAAGCGTGCCAGAAACTTGTGCTGACGGAAAAAACACCAGTTTACCACCGTCACGTCTGATTACATAGTGGCGGATCAAATTGTGACAGCGCAAATAGCCTTGCCTCCCCTCTGTGTTATCTGGCACGTATGACCGGGGCCTATAGTATGCCTGTTGTGATTTTATCCACTTCACCTGCCCCCTTCCCTGGCTTCTATTTTTTATCTCCTGTGAAAAGTGAGACATGATATCAACTCTCAGTTGATAGACAATGCGCTACTTCTGCAAAGAGTGTGCTAGTATTTGCTTCTCACCCTCCCCTTCCAGTTACCAGCATGCACTTTTCTCCTGCTACTAGTGGCCATTGTCACCCAATCCGCACAGCTATTTCCCCTTACAGTTGGAACTCACTGCACATAAACCAAATATGGGTGGTGTCACATGGATCAGAAATAGTATACCGATTATGCAAGACTATGAAATGTGCATTTCCCTACAATATACAAGTGAGATATTATAACAAGGCAACTGGGAAAGGATATCAAGAGCCACTAGGAACAGGAGTTTTATATTTACAATCAATTGACACAAGGCCCGAAGATACTGATGAGGAGTACTGCCTTGTGTCCTGAACAATTTTACTATTGTAAGCCTGCACAGCATTTTGGTACATTGACTCTGATTTGATTGTATCTTCTGGACCAAAATAGGAAGGATTACAATAGTAATATCATTCAGGACATATATATGATCATGACAAAAAGCAATACTCTCAGGCCTTGTGTCAATTGATTGTAACTATAAAACTCCATTTTTTGGTCCTACACTGATTAACTTATTGTCTTATTATTGTATCACTGAGCCTATATGTACAAATATTGCTTGACCACTGAAGAAGGCCACTTTGACTGAAATGCATCTAGTCGCAATAGGTCCCACTTGTGCATTCTGCAGGGCTCATTTCGTAGCAGGAGCTCCTTTGCGCATTAGGCCACACACCCCTAATGTAGCCAATCCTCCAAGAGCTTACAGAGCTCTTCTTACAGGGGTTACTGTTAGCGCTTGGAGGATTGGCTACATCAAGGGGGTGTGGTCTAATATGCAGAGGAGCTCCTGCTATGAAATGAGCCCTGGTATTTTGTACACTTTTATTCTGTATTGAAGCTACAATCAGGCCCATACTTGTTTTTAACGAATTGATTAAAAAAAACATGTCTTTTTGATAATATTCAGGGGTCCGTTGGAGCGGAAGCGCACAGGAGCGCAGCTCCGGGAGTGAGAAGCCCAGGGGGCGGGCACATGACCAAGCCCCGCCCCCTCCTTGGCTTCCCCGAGCAGTGCAGAGGCGCAGTGCCCCGGGGAAAGCCCTGCTAGGATCTTTATTGATTTTAATGTTTTGTTTTAATATTGATAATTTTATCATTGTTCCTTTTATGACTGTGTGCTGCTTTTCCAGAGACTTGCTCAAGGTGGCATATAAATTTTCTAAGTATACCCTTTTTTATCTAAGCATATAGCACATAAGTACTGGAGAAATTTCACCAACCCTTCAGCAGCTTCCACCCCATCAGTCTGGTGTAGTGGTCAGGAGTTGGACTCTAATCTGGGAGACCCGGGTTTGATTCCCCACTCCTCCACATGCATCTGCTGGTGTGACCTTGGGCCAGTCACAAATTCTCTCAGAGCTGTTCTCTCATGAGCAGTTCTCAAAAGACCTCTCTCAGCCCCACCTACCTCACAGGGTGTCTTGTTGTGGGGAGGGGAAGGGATGGGTGGTGCACAGGTCCTGGGTATCTCAAGTCTACTTGAAACCTGGTGGTTTCAAGGGAGCAGGAAGAGAATGAGGGTGTGTTCTTTATGCTTATGTTTATTGTACAAAGTATTGGATGGGGAAGGGAATGGAGGAAGAGCAGATCAATTTCACTCACCTGTGGAGTGGAGCCTGAGGGGTGGGTGTTGCCTTCTGACACACTTCCGGTATGTTAGGGGGTGTGGCATATGCAAATGAGTTATGCAAATGAGTTATGCTAATGAGCTCCTGCACCTCTTTTTCTACGAAATGATCCCTGATAATATTTAAGGTATAATTATGGTTTTTTTTTTTACTTACTGGCCCTCTACTTTGTATGTAACTAATATTTTAGGTACTTGATGCATTTGTTCAGGTTAAGTCTCTCCCTCTCCCTTCACTTACTTTCAGGTAGTCATGTCAGTCTGTACAAGAAGAAGAAGAAGAGAAGAGATTGGATTTATATCCTGCCCTTCACTCACTTAAGAGTCTCAGAGCGGCTTACAAACTCCTTTCCCCTCCCCTCCCCACAACAGGCACCCTGTGAGGTAGGTGGGGCTGAGAGAGCTCTTTCCCAAGCTGTCCTTGAGAGAACAGCTGGTACAGAGCTATGGCTTGCCCAAGGTCATCCAGCCAGGTGCAAGTGGAGGAGTGGGGAATCAAACCCGGTTCTCCCAGATTAGAGTCCGCGCACTTAACCAAGTAGTACCAAATTGGAGTCCAGTAGCACCTTAAAGGTCAGCTCAATTTTCTGGGGTGTAATGGTTCATGAATTAAAGCTCAGTTAGTCAGATACCAATGAGTTCGCAAAAAATTTATATTCTGGAAAATCTTGTTGGTGTTTAAGGTGTTACTGGACTTGAATCCGGTTCTGTATAAGCTTACGTAGCTCAAATATCATGGTGTCCATTATTTATTTATTTAGGGACCGAACTTCTCCTAGTTAAATTTAAACAGCATCGTTCAAAGTGGTCATAAGTTGCTAGAGAACCAAAGGATGTGCTTGTACTTCTTCAAAGACTGTTACCTACTGTAATCGGTATAATAATTTCTGTGCACATCTGATCTGATTTTCTATATGATACTTATCGTACTATATTCGCTGAGGTACTCGGTATATTACAGTTAAGGTTGAACGGGCATCAGTCAAACATTTCTCAGTTAACTAGTATATATCTTCCCAAAGCTGAAATGTCGAAGGCACAACAAGCACATAACAAAGAAAATAATTCTGGAGTCTTCAATGCCTTGCCTCGGTTGTTTATTGGACTTCCTTTGCCGTATGTGCACAATGTTTTGTAATTTACAGGGGTCCTTTCGTAGAAAAAGAGGTGCAGGAGCTCATTAGCATAACTCATTAGCATAACTCATTAGCATATGCCACATCCCCTGACATCACCAGAAGTGTGTCTGAAAGGGAATGTCAGTTTCAGCCCCATTATATCCTATGGGCCACTGAAATCAATGGCAAAAACTCATAGGGTATATGAGGGGCTGGAGGAAAGGGGGTTTGAGGGAGAGGCTCCAAACTTGCAGGGTAGCTGCTGGGGCCTCTCCTCGAAATATCCACTAAGTTTCAAGAAGATTGGACCACGGGGTCCAATTCTATGGGCCCCCAAACAGATTGTCTCATCCCCTCCATTGTTCTCTATAGTGGGAAAAAATGTTAACTTTTTTCCTCCCATAGAGAACACTGGAGGGAATGGGGGCAACCAGTTTGGGGGCCCGTAGAATTGGACCCCCTGGTCCAATCTTCTTGAAACTTGGTGGGCACACTTCTGGTGAGCCTCTCCCTCAAACCCCCTCCCCTCCAGTGGCTTTTAAAGTTGCCGCCGAATTTTGGTGGCAATTCGGTGGTGAGCTGAATCAGATTAGAGAATCTAATTCAGCCTGTGGATGCCCTACTGGCCAGTCTTGAGCTGGCGGAGCTTTGCTCCGCCTCGCTCCGGCCCCAACGGACCCCTGGTAATTTACTACCTGTATACTATATATTTATTGTCATAGCCCTCCATTGGACCCTGTTTTTGCCGTGTGTGCATTGTAACTGACTTACCTGTATACTGTGTATTAATTATGTTTTAGTCCTTAATTGGACTTCTTTTGCTATTTTTGCATTAATTGTTTAATATATGTTTCTGCACTTAGTGTCTTTTGTCTCAGCCATCTGTTTTTCTTTGCCTACTACAACTGGGAAGTCTCTAGTTTGTTCTCTGTGATCTCCTTGCAGGCCCCTAGCTGATCTCTTCATTTACCTCTTAAAAAAATGTGTGTACCTTGGCTATTTAATGTTTAAGAAATATTGACCTAGCTCTTTAACATCTGAAAGTGGCCACACAAACACACGCACACCCTGTCTGCCATTTAATAGGGGCTCTATGCTATTTCTTTTCCAATGGCCACTCCCCCAGGCTAAAATAAACTGGTAGACACACATAGATCCATCCCACAACACTGCTCGCCCCCTGCCACATTATATGTGGATGTGATATAGGGTTTTTTTTTTTTAAATTTCAGAGAATTTAAGAAGTTTTCTTGAAAGAGATGTAAAAATCACACATCTGGTTTTGGATTCCCTACCTGGCAGACACAGCTAAAAATAAAATCCAGGTTGTTTTCATCAGCTGGAAAAGCCCCAAATCCTTTCACTCACATAGCAGATTGGCCTTTAGATCAATGCACCTGAAGTTCCTTTAAAGTTACTTGCAACAGCTTGTTGGGCTGATTTCTATTCAGGCTGCGATCACACACTCCTTTAGATTCAATATAGGTGTGAATGCCTGATGGCTCTAAAGGGAGCGATCAGACAGCAACATCTGGGAAGCATCCCGCAGTCATCAGCAACCTGTGCTGCTCCACCATGGAAGCACAGTTAAAAGACACCAGGGAAAGTCTGGTCTTAATGCTTGCCGAGAGACCACTGATGGACTTTTCCTTGTCTGATCACTCAAGCATGCTATCTCATGCTGTTGGGATGGTCTGATCATGCCATCCTGACTCCATGCCATGTTCCACCCCCCCTTCACAGTATGCACATCATCGCATACTCCATAGGGAGCTCTCAGTGTGGAGGTGCAATTCCTCACTTATGTGCAAGGGAAACAAACAGCAAAAAAACCCCACCAACTCACACACAGTTGTGTCTGATCACACAGTGATGGGCTAAATCCACAGCTTCAAAGGGCTGTGTGATCTTGCAACTGCATGTCAAATTCTCTGGAGGAAATAGCCTCTCTTCCCTGCCGCTTCAACTGGCGCATGTGACTGCAGCCTCAGTCTAGAATTCTGTTTCCAACAGTTGCTGGCCAGAGGTCTATGGAATCTCAAAAACTGGGCAAGAAGAGCCCCTTCTGAGGATGATTTGTCCCTAAAATCTGATGACCAGGGTACACCACTTTGGAAACACTGCATCTTGAGTGCCCAAACTCCCTTTTACTCACTGGAGCAATATCAACATGTAAAAACCCAAGCTGTGTCCCCTTACAAGTCTCTCGCCTTCTCAGATCATCCAAACATCGTCCCAGCTTGCAATCTCTTCATTTTCACAACTGTGACATTTATAGAACCACTTAGAACCAGGCAGATAGGAAGAGACTAGCGAGTCATACTCCACTGTTGTTCTTATTGATACTTCCTGTCTGAAACTGAACTGTTTTTCTGCTTGAACTATCAGAGCAAACTATACGTGATGTTTTTAAGACAGTCAATAATAATCTTTGGCTTCATTGGGGAGGTGGAATGGCAAACAGTAGCTACTGGAGACTTGTCCTGTAGTCTCTTTCTTGTCTTTGTAGTTAGAATGTGAAAGCTAAGGTTGGTAGATGCCATCTTAGAAGATACACGGAAGGCAAATGCCTTTTCTGTGATGGCATTTGCTATTATGTGTGTATTCATAACCAAAACCAAAGAAGCATATCTTCATGTAAGAACCATTTTTATCAATATGCTCGTTTATGCAGATGTATGCATTAAATAGGCCAGATGTGTATGTCAAGGTTTCCTGAATCAAGAGACAACCCTGTTATCCATGTTAGTCTCAGCTGCTCAGCTATGTCAGCTGTTCTATATTACAGTGTTTCAAGACAAACCCATCCCCCCTCTTCGTTTAGTTGAATGGTCATAATTTCCCAGCATCTGTTCGAATTCATGTTCTATTGCTGCTGCATAATGCAATGAAAAATTCCAGGAAAGGTTATATTCCCATATCCATAGTGATTGATGGAGATCCTCCTGGACTGGGGAAAAAAGGAGCTTGAGGGGGGGGGTGTCTTTGTACCAAACAAACAAATCCTTCTACCGAGTATGAAGGAGATGTTTCATCACAAGTCCAATCTGACTATAATACATGCAAACTGATTTTCTTAGATGGCATATACCTGTATGCTGCCATTCTCCAACCTGAGCCCAGAGCAGAGAGTGGGCCAAAAATGTTAAAACATACAATGGATCTTCCATTGTTTAGGTGAGGCACATGAGCGCAGTACTTGTATGCAAACTTCAGAGCAATTATATATATTTCATTCTATGCAAATAAAGTACAATTTTATTTGCAATTGGCTATCCAAGAGAGGATGAAGAACAAGATGGAAGTAGGAAGTAGGCAAAGGAGGCTACGGATGAGGTGGAGCTGGAATCCAGATCTCTGGATAGTCCTGCATCATACGGTACTCTGAAGTTGTACGTCAAATTGCAGACTGCCAGAAAGGTATTGAGCTCATGTTTCCACCACCACCACCTTAAACCGAGAAACTCCCCAAAAGAACAACAACAAGATACAGCCGGTAAATCTTCCTGCACCAATTGACAGTGGAAAGATCAACAGAAGCCGATATCAGCAATCTCGGGCGGATTGGTTCAGAGCTTCTGACACATATCATTAACGGCAATGCCGGAGGTAAATAACTTACAAAGATGGAGTTAGCATTGCTTTGGGTTATGGCTGGATGAAGAAAAAAAAAATCTAAAAGACGGTGGTGATGGAAGCTCGGAAGCAACAGATGCTAAAGACTGCCAAACCGAGAATGGAGAAGTCAAGCAGTTTGGCCGCTTTTGGTTTTGTAGCGTGTGATGAGATGCACACAACGACTCACGCAAGCTCTTGGGGAGGCCGGCCCAACAACCATTTTTTTTTTGGCGGACAATAACGAGAGCAAAGACAGGAACGGAAAATAAAGCCCAACAGCCAAGCTGATGCATGTGCTTGAAGTGGGGGGAGAGGGGGCTGGTAAGAGGCAGGTGGAAGTGATGATAATTAATGAAGATGGGAAGCAGATCCGGTTATGCCAGCGGGTCAGAGGAAGAAGATCTGAGCCCCTTGCATGAGAGAGAGTGAAAGAGAGAAGGCTGTCATGGAGGGATTGCCACAACTGTAAGAACATCAAGACTTTAGTAGTACAATGCTTTGCAATGTGTGAAGAGAGAGAGAGAGTGAGAGAGAGCCTATTTGGAGGAGAACTTTTTAGGACCCTCATCCTAGTATCTCCGAGAGGCCTTTGTTACAAGGATTCTCAAACAAAACTCTAAGCAAAGCAACTCCTATCCTGCTTTGCAAGCCCACCCCCTTATTATATACTAGCAAAACGCTGTCCTTGTGATGACATGTGTTGACTAAGGACTTCTGTACTGCAATGACCCCCGGAGAGAGGTGTGAACATCTCAGACCCACAGGGCACCACTGCAGGATCTCTGTCAATGACAATCAGGGCAACAAGTATCAGGGCTAGAGGCCAGGCTTGCCTCTGTTGTAAATACTGCCCCTCAAAGGTAAAACTTTTAGAAATGGACGGCAACCGTTCATTGATTTGAGAGGAAACAAAAGGGGTTTACTTGGGGGCACCACTGACATGAGGACTAACTCAATTCCATAAATTCGGTGACCCCAGTCATTACGAACAAGCATTTTCTCTAGGCACGGCTCTATTCTGGGTTCTGTTCCTTGTCCACACTAGAAGGTGATGGAATCCTTCTTGGGAGGTTTTCAAGCAGAGGCTAGATGGCCATCTGAGAGCAATGCTGATTGTGTGAACTTGGGCAGATCGTGAGAGGGAAGGGAGGAAGGGCTGCATCAGTGCTTAGTCCTCGTGGCCATTTCTTACATGCCCAGGGAAATGCAGATCGCCAGTTTGGGGTCAGGAAGCAATTTTTCTCCAGGCCAGTTTGGCCAGGGATCCTGGAGGTTTTTTCTTCTTCTTCTGGATATGGAATAGCAGTTAGTGGGGTGTGTGTGTGTGGGGGAGGTTTCCTGCATTGTGCAGGGGGGTGGACTACATGACCCTGGAGGTCCCTTCCAACTCTATGAATCTATGCATCCTGGACACTGGCTTTTGTATCGATGTTATGAACGAAGCCTGGCAGATGAATAATGTGCACATGATATCATTCAACCTACAGTCAATTCTCTTCATTGTCTGTGACTGTTCACCCCTTATAGTCAATGAGTACAAAGAAGCATTCCCAGCATGAGATGAATGGACCATTCTCGCTCTTGTGACAGGCATCTAAAGTGTTGGGTTTGGCTGGATAACCCTAGAATTACTCAAGGGGCTCAAATTAATGGCGGAGGGAACCCTCGGTTTTCAATGTTTTCCTCTCTGACGGTTTTATCTTGCTCAAAATGAGCTGAGCTATAGCCACTTGAAACAGTGCACTGAGCACCTTGCGAAGATTATACTCCAGAGCATCGTGTGGAGTCTGCCATCTGCACATCACTTCCAGAGAGGAAAGAGAGACAGAAAGGGGCTCTCCTCGGCGGCACCACACATGTGCAACACTCATTCCTTGCGGTGCGTTAGACAGAACAATTGGAAGAGTTCTAAGCCCAGCACAAGTTAATTTCGCCTGAATACAAATCTCAGCAACATTGCTGAATTCAGTACTGAGGTTTAAAATTTAAGTCAGTATGGCATTTAATTTGACTATTTTTCATGGGCGATTTCAGGGACGAAAATCGAGTAATTTTTAAA
Source organism: Lepidodactylus listeri (assembly GCA_029233225.1). Taxonomy (NCBI): domain Eukaryota; kingdom Metazoa; phylum Chordata; class Lepidosauria; order Squamata; family Gekkonidae; genus Lepidodactylus; species Lepidodactylus listeri. The sequence continues at coordinate 8,401,492 of JARCFY010000009.1, read as the reverse complement.
ATCCGAATTTTCGTTCATGAATTCTGCAGTGGATTCTAATCTGGCGAACAGGCTTTGATTCCCCACTCCTCCTCCCTAGGAAGCCTGCTGGGTGACCTTGGGCCAGTCACCTTTCTCTCCGAACTCTCTCAGCCCCATCTACCTCACAGGGTGCCTGCTGCAGGGAGGCAAAGGGAGTGTGATAGTAAGCCATTCTGAGACTCCTTAAGATAGAAAAAAGTGGAGTATAAAAACCTTATTCTTCCTCTTTTCCTCCTTCTCTTCATCCCTCCACCACAATTTGTGGTGATTCTAAAACCCAAGGAGGGTATGCATTATTGTGTGATCCACTCACATGAATTTACATGAAGCTGGCCTATACAGAGTCATACCATTCATCTGTCAAGGTTAGTTTATCTGCTCTGACTGTAAGTGGTTTGTCCTGCATTTCAATATATTTATTCATTGAAACATTTATACTCCACTTTTCCTTGTGGGTAAGGGTGGCTTACAAGATGGCTTCGAGCACGGTCTTTCACATTACACATTACCTGATTCTTTTTTTTAAATTGGAAGTGTTGGGCTTTGAACTGGGGACCTTCTGGATCCAAGGAGATGCTCCATCACTAATCTGTCAGGCAATGCGCGTTTAGGGGATGGGGGCTTTGGCTGTTACCTTTTACATTAAGCATTTGTTTTAGCTCTACTGTTTATACCCGTGGGCCATTGGGTGCTTTGTTTCGGCTAAATTCTGCCCTTTGTCTTTTATTGTTACTGTCCTGCACCTTTGAAAAGTATTGGGTGAGAAACCTGAATGAATATTCAAAAAAGTATTACTTTCCTAAAGTAGATTCTGTTTGATAATGTTTCCATAGTGTTATGCTTAATTCAAGTAAACATTATCCAAGCCGGCTTGAAATCTGAGCACTTTAAACAGGGAGTGCATGAATTATTCAGATTCGTAGAAAAGTACTGTTTGGGGATATAGTCTACATCATCCAATCCAGTACAGGGATTGGATGATGTAGACCATCAGGGAACATCTACTACATGTTTCAAACTGGATATCATGCTGATTAACCCGATAAAAATAACAGAATCTTGGCATTTGGAAGGACAGCTTCTGTAAATGGTTTCCTGTTTTGATTTTCAGGTCAAAATAGTGCTTTCAGGGGACCAGAAATCTCTCTCCTCTGCCCAAATGAACTTAAATATGCAAACGTTCATCTTCTTATGGAACTGCTCGCTTGCTGTTATTGTTTTTCCTCTCTGTGGCTCGCCTTGGTGCCAGGTTTTCCTCGTTAACAGTCATCCCTCTTTCATAGAGCAACCCCAGTCAATCAGGGATCACATATGCTAGCATCACACCTAGCCAACTGGCCACACATTGATGTCAATCAGGGCCAATGGAGCCTATTCAGAGTGAGGGCAATGGACTGGGGATGGGGTTCAGATCGGGGATCCTGTAATTGACATTACGAAGTCCCTGTGTTATTTAGGCTGCAATCCTAAAGACACTTTCCTAAGAGTAAACCCCACCGAATAACCTGGGACTTGCTTCTGAGTAGACCCACTTAGGATGACTCCCTTAGTCAAACAAAATTAGCAACACGCCACGAATTACTAAGGGGAAATGAACCCTTTTCGGGTGGAAGGGAATGCTTCTTGAACAGGGAGAAAAAGAAGAGGTGAGAAAGATTCCTTTAAAAATGTTCACAAACATCATTTCCTTTTAGGTCAGCACCATTCAAGGGATGCTTGAGGAATCTGCAGATTATCCAGATAACATGCACACTATCCAGTTGTCAGGTTTTGCCTGTAACATATATGGTGAATGCGTGTGCGATCTGTGTGGCGTTATCCGTGACTATATCAGAGACTAGTGTTCCTGTAACAGTGGCTGTCTCTAAATGGATACTCTCTTCGTGTGACTCTTGCAGAGAGAGGTACTACTCTGTGCAAGTAACACATAACTTGATTTGTTCTAGGGTAAGAGTTTCACACCTACAATGCGCTGGATGTACTCCAGGAAACTGTTTCCTAGCGTCACTGGAACTCTCTCTTCTGTCCCCCGACCCGTATTTTTGGTGCTTTCCTTCTGTTTTCTTTCAAGTTCTTAAACTGGTTTGGAAAGGGCACATTTCTGCCATTGCTTTATCAACGTGGCCCTAATTTGGGAGCAGAAAAATGCATAGGAGATGCAATTATTTTCCTGGCTGTCCCTGAAATATACCTAGCTCTAATCACAACTGTGAAGCCCTAAAACAATGGCCATGGCTACATGAAAACCACTGCTAAATGAACCAGAGGTGGACTGGGGCTGATTGGTTGGTTCCTGGCCATGGAATCACTGCTTGAAAGGCCTATGTGATTGGTTTCCAACCACAATTGAGTTTTTTAGCTTCGTTACAGCACCTACATGTGAGCCACTGCTACACAGGGTAAAATTTTAAGGGCTCTAAGGATCAAGACAAGGCATTGACTGAAAGTGACAGTTGGGGGACTTACCCCCCCCCCCCGTAAGTATGAGCTTTGGAAAGGTAGCCCTATTGATGTGCTATAGAAAAGTGAGATTTGAGTCCAGTAAAGCCTTAGACACCATGAAAACTTTCAGGATATATAAGCTTTGGATAATCGAAGCTCCCTTCATCAGATTCTGACAAAGGAAGCGTTGACTCTTGAAAGTTTATACCTCGAAAATCATCGTGGGCTGCGGTCACACACTAAATAATGCACTTTCAATCCAGTTTCAGTGCACTTTCCAACTGGATTTTGCCAGTTCACAGTAAAATCCAGTTGGAAAGTGCATCGAAAGTGAACTGAAAGTGCATTATTTGCATGTGATCCCAGCCTTGGTCTCTGAGGTGCCCCTGGACTCAAATCTAGCAGCCCAAAGGTATTTGATTATCATGGTACATTTTAACACCCCCGCCAGTGGGTCCAAAAATAATGTGTTCTGCAGATATCCAAAGCGGCTTAAGATTTTTATAATTCACTGGACCTGCAGCGAAGGCAATCTTCGCCTCCTCCTCTTCTTAAAAGTAAGTGGGCCCTTGACACTTACACGCAGAGAAGAGAAATTATTGCATCTCCAAAAAAAAAAAAAAGGTGGATTTACAAGGAGCCAATTTACAAAAATCTCCAACTAATTATAATATTTACAACTTGGCAGGGGGCTCCTAGATTATATAAAAAATGTATTTTGGAAAGATGGCTACTTATTTATCTGGTGGAGCAGAAACCAAAAGGGAACTGGGGGGGGGGGGATCTAAGTGTTTATAGATTAAATTGGCAAATGGCAGACCGGAAATTAAGCCAGGCCCATTACTGGCCCCGTTACCTAGGATCTCTCCTTCCTACACTCCTCTGGCACTGACTCCTAGGCACAAAGCACAGACAATCTGGAGGCGCCTAAGAAGACAGCTCTGATAAGGCCTTTGGGACAGTTCATTGAGAGGACTAAAGACATCTCATAGTAGCTAAGGGCAAGACTGTGCCCCAGTGACAGGGGGCTCCAGCAATTGCTGGAAACTTTATGGTTTTACCATAGAATTTCTGGTAATTCCTAGAGGTACCCAACATCTCTCTGGGTTTGTACCAGAAGTGACATGGCATCACACGTGACACTGTGGATTAATTTTTTCCCTCCCCCTGCCGCTAAGAGAGGCGGTGGGCAATGGAAGCAGAGGGTAGAGGGTCCCCGACCAGTGTTCCCTCTAAGCTGAGTTAGTGTGAGCTAGCTCACAGTTTTTTTAGCCTCCAACTCTCACATTTTTTGTCTTAGCTTAGGAAGGATGGCTCCAGAGCAAACTAATTTATGCAGCAGCCAAATCGCTCGCTCACCACTTTAATGCCAGTAGCATTTTTGCTCACAAGACTCTACAGCTTAGAGGGAGCATTGTCCGACCTCTGCTGAGGGACTGGGACCCCGAGGTCATTCTGGAAGAGGAGGGAGGCACTGATCCTTCAGCCTTTGCCAAGTGCAAAATCTTAAGAATTGATTGCTGACCAGAGCCGAAATGTCTGGATCAATGGGGATGGGTTTTTTTTTTTTTAAAGCAAACAGGGACTTTGTTTATGAATAGCTACAGAACTTCATCTCTTCAATACATTGTCACCCTCCAAAGGGCGGGGGGGGGGGGGATCTGCAAGTATAATGAATGGGACACGCAAAGATCAAGAGCTGGCTTACCCCAGAGACGATAAGTTCTCCTCCCAAGTTCTGGACTTCGGCTTTCACCTTGCTACAGATATTAAGCTGGTGGCAGTAAAGAGCAATGCGCTGGAGGTACGCTAACAGATCTTGTTTACAGGCCGAATCGGGACACTACAGATGAAAAGAGAGAGAGAGAAAGAGAGGGAAAAAACAAAGGCGATGCGATTTATTACAACCTGAACTCAACATACTAGCAACAGCCTTGCACTGCTGTATTAGAGGCATTCGTTTTGTTTAACCCTTCGGCAACACATTTAATAAAGGCCAGTTTTCCTCCCTGGCAAAACGACTGTACGTCAAAGCGCAGAGGGACACACCGGCTTTAAAAAAAAAGACCACCGGCAGCACTGTTTGTCAGTTACCTGATGAGCTGTAAAAGCAGACAGAATAATCTCCACTGCTGTTTCCTTAGGACATTGCTCGATTTGCACTAAACATAAGGCTTTACTGAGGCATAATGCACATTCTTTATAGCACAGTAAGGACTACATTTACAAGAGATGCTTTCAGGTCTGCAAACGGTTAATGAGGGGGAAATGAAGCACGCTCTGCCTTTCTTTTTTCTCCCAGCAAATGACAGCTTTGCTCCAATAGCAGAACACCACTGGCAGCCCTCGGGTTGAAAGCAGAAGGGCACGGGTGCCGTGAAGTTCGGGCAAACGAAATCAACGCTGGGAAGTAGCCCAATCGGTATAATAAGAGACATCATTTGATGGATTGATTGATTTACTTATACCCTCCTTCCTTCTCCACTGGGACCCAAAGCGGCTTACATTGATCTCAGCCAGTTTGGTGTAGTGGTTAAGTGCGCAGACTCTAATCTGGGAGAACCGGGTTTGATTCCCCACTCCTCCACTTGCACCTGGCTGGATGACCTTGGGCAAGCCATAGCTCTGTACCAGTTGTCCTCTCAAGGACAGCTTGGGAAAGAGCTCTCTCAGCCCCACCTACCTCACAGGGTGTCTGTTGTGGGGTGGGGAAGGGAAAGGAGTTTGTCAGCTGCTCTGAGACTCCAAGTGAGTGAAGGGTGGGATATAAATCCAATCTCCTCCTCCTCTTCCTCCTCCTCCTCCTCCATTTTAGCCTCACAACAATGACGTGATAGGTTGGACTGTGAGGGTGTGACTTGGCCCAAGGTCACCCAGCAAGCTTCCATGGCAGAGCAGGACTTGCACCCTGATTCTAGTCCAATACTCTCAGCACTATACCCTGCTGGCTCCTGACACACAGGGAGGGGAGGGGGAAGATGATCACAACAGCCTTTTTAACAAGCTATGACCTGCCACATCCAACCAACAATCCAGTAAGGAACAACACACAGCATTAACAGTATTAGCTGCAACCCAATGAATTCCAGCAAAGAGAGCTGATTCTCAAGGCTGTATGTTTGGCATCAAATGGCAACAATGATAGAAGGAGGAGGAGGAGGAGGAGATTGGATTTATAACCCGCCCTTTACTCGAGCAGTTTACAATCTCCTTCCCTTCCTCTCCCTACAAGAGACACCCTGTGAGGTAGGTGGGGCTGAGACAGGCCTGTAGCCAAGATTTCTTAGTTGGGGGGGCTTTTAAAAAGTTGGGGGGCACTGAAATTCACACGTGCCCCCGCGCACTGCCCTGCTCCCCCCCAAGCATTTAAAGGGTCTCTTTAAATGCTTTGAGGGAGAAGCAGGGGGAGACCCCACACGCGGCTGCGCTCCAAGGCATGAATTTGCGGCTTGGAGTATGGGCGCATGCGGCCTCCCCCGGCTTCTCCCCAAAAGTCAGGGGGGCTTGGAAGAAGTCGAGGGGGGCATGCCCCAGGGGGCCCCACTGTAGCTATGGCCCTGGGCTGAGAGAGCTCTTTTGAGGGCTGCCCTTGAGAGAACAGCTCGAAGACCCAAGGTCATCCAGCTGGTTGCATGTGGAGGAGTGGGGAATCAAATCTGGTTCTCCCGATTAGAGTCCACCGCTCTTAACCAGTACACCAAACTGGGACTCTGCACCAAACTGGGTCGCTATACTAAACAGCTTGGGGAGTGTAAGTTGAGAGTTAAAGCGCTTTATTTGCGTGTGTTGTCTCTCTCTGGTTTGAGCTCCAGGGCCTTCAGAAGAAGAAGAAGAAGAGACTGGATTTATACCCCGCCCTGCACTAGGAGTCTCAGAGCGGCTTACGAACTCCTCTCCCTTCCCCTCCCCACAACAGACACCCTGGGAGGTAGGTGGGGCCGGGTACCAGAGGATATAATATTGGACCAGTGGGGCCATCTCCCAACCGGTTCGCGAAACCTGCTGCTCAGTAGCTAGGGTTGCCAAGTCTTCGAAACTCACCGGTGGGGGGGAGTCCTCCTCCATCCGGGAGTTCCTCCTGGCACGTGCGCGAAGCGCGCATGCCCAGCAACGTCACCAGAAGTATCATAGAGTTTTGGGGCGATTGCCAGAGTGTCGCCCTGGCAATGCCCCCAACGTGCTGACGTCACTTCCTTGCTGGACAACTTCGGGGGTGGGGTTCCCCCCGCCGGCCAACCTGGAGCTGGCAACACCACTGAGCAGAGGCAGGGAAGCACGCAGGAAACGGCAGTGGGACTGAGCGATCCAGGGAAGACGAAAAAGGCCCGGAAGAACAGGTAAGGGCCAGAGGGCTGAGCAGGCCTTGCAACTTGCATGCCCGTAAGTAGATCGCTGGAAAGGGATTTTCAGGAAGAGGAAGTGGAAGGAAGGGCAGGAAGGGACCGTATAATGGGAGCACAAAGCAGGGGAAAGCACCAGTAAAGCTACTCGGTTGACATGGTTAAACAAGTGGTGTAGAAGCCCCAAGGAGTTCCCCCGGAGAAAACGGATGCTTTGGAGGGCGGACTCTGTGGCATCTCTGTGGGTATTTTGCTCAGCTCCCAGAAGGTTTGGGCCCAAGTTGACCCTCCACTGCTGTTTCTGACAGTTATTCAGTTAAGAAGAGTGCCTGATTCTTGGACACAGCACAAAAAAAGGAGCGCTCAAAGTGCCATGATGACTCTAGGGGGCTACTGTACACTCTAGTGTCAAGAGGAAGCAGAGCTCAGAGGGATCTTTGCGGCACAATGAACCTACCAGAGGGTTCCCTGGCAGCCCTGGTATTGCTTATTTCCTCCCCTCCCCCTAAATCGACAGAGCCAGCACCATGAGAATCCTCTGCGATGGTTCAAGTTAATATTTTCTGTACACAGGATGATGCCAGAAAATCGGCTGGTCTCTCTCTCGGTGCTTCCTGTCCAATCGTTGCCACGTCCTTCACACGTGAATCCCAAAGCGACGTTTTCCCAGTTAGTAACAATTTAACACAGTCATCTTTACCCCACTCTGGAGGCCCGGCATGTGGAAGGAACTTTAAAACCGACTCTCTGGGGAGCTGACCAAGGGTTTAAACAGAAGCCCTTTGCGGAAAATTGAAACCAGCGACCTCTCTCTCTTCAGGAGAGGAATTAAAAATGCAACAGTCCGTAAAAAAAAGGTTTACGTTGCGCGGAGATCTCCAAAGTTCCATAACATTTCCTCGTGGTTTTGTTTTAAATTGTTCCTTCTGTCATCTCATCTGGGCTCCCATTCCTGCCCAGCGGCCGCTATGGTTTCTTCAGGGCTGTTTTGGGGCAGGAACGCACAGGAATGGAGTTCCAGCTGGCTTCCAAGTTGGCCACACCTACAGCTTCCCCCCGCCGACAGCTTCCCCAGGCGCCTCGCAGCTGGGGAAGCCGATCCAGAAACTGCTTTCCTTCCCTTGGGTTCCCTATGCACCCCGCAAGCTGCTGGGCACCTGGGGAAGCCAATCCTGGGAGGGAGCCTAATATGCTAATGAGTTTCTGCTGTTGGGTGTGGCCTGTTATGCTAATGAGTTCCTGCTGGGCTTTTTCTACAAAAAAGCCCTGGGTTTCTTTATACAACATAGGCAGGGATGGGGGAGGTCCAGGCCCCTGGCCAGGATTTTTTGGTTGGGGGGGGCATTTGAATTTTTAAGGGGGCCCTCCATAAACTGGGGCATCCAAATCCAGGTTCGAATCCCCACTCATGCCCTGGCGTGAGAGGCCACAGAGTCAATCAACAACAGGGGTCCTTAAACAGGAAATCTTTATTGAAGAGAGGTCTTAATGGTCATCTGCACTCTTCTGTGTTAGTAATGACATGCAGCCCTTAGGCCAGAGTAATTATACAGGATTCAAAAGGTTTCACTCAGGTTAGTACACCCAATCAAAGGTGAGATAAAAAGGCACTAAAAATACTTGCTGGTTGATCTTGGTCACACACTCCCAGCCTCACCTACCTCACAGGGACCCGTGCCCCTTTGCGGTAGGACTCCCCAGCCCAGCTGCAGAGAGCAAGCCTTGTTCTTTCACGACTCTAGCCCCCAGGCGGGGGCCACAGCTGCCTTACCCAGTCTTTGGCTTGGAAGGCTTCCGCGCAGGGGGAGCTCAGCACACCCCTGCTGCTGTGCGCAAGCACCCGGGGAGCCTCCACCTCAAGCATGCTGCCACTCAGTCCACCCCTCGCTTCCTCCTGGGAAGGCTCAGTGCACTCCACCTCCTCCCACACCACAAGGCCAGCCGAGCCCTTGGTGGGCAGCAATAGACGAACAGAGGGGCTTGGAGCCTCTTGCAAGCAGAGCCCTTGGCTGGGAAGGGAAGGGCTCTCCCTCTCACATGCAGGCGAACTTAAACCCAGGATGGATGTCTGGGAGTGCACAAGTGCCAGCCTGGTGTTGGTTGGGCTGCCAGCCTCCAGGCTGTTCTTCCTCTTCCTTACCACCTCCTCCATCTCCTCTACCTCCATCTCACATTGCTGGCCTCAGCTGCTGCAGACCAGTGCGCAGGTAGCGGCATGGGGAGGAGAGGAGAGGAGAGGAAAGCCCACCCCAGTTAACAGAAACGCTTTCAAGGCGGAGGGAAGGGAGAAGATGGCGGCGGGGGCGGGAAGACACAGCTGTGCTCGGTGGCCCTACTCAGTGAGACAGTTTGAGTGGCTGGGAGAACGAGGGTGGGCACCAACAGGGAAGTAGAGGAGGGAAGCGCACCAAAAAATAAAATTAAAAATGGGTAGTCGGGGGGGCCTGAACTGGATGGGAAGTCGGGGGGGGGGTTAGGAGTAAGTCGTGGGGCTGAGTCCCCAGGGCTCTCGCTGTAGCCACAGGCCTGATGAGGTCCCTACAGCTCTCCTAGTAATTAAATTAATTTTCCCTAGCTTTCTAAACTCAGGGTGGGAGGGTAGAAATGTTTTCTCTCCCTGAAACTGATTTGAGAACTCACTGGGGTGATTTTATTACAGGGTCTTCCCTTCTCAAAATTTACTTTTGCAAGACGGCAGGGCAACCTCTGGGGAGAAGTGACGTGGCAGTGGGGGGCGAGCTTGTCAGGCCTCTCGCTAGCGAACTCTGTTGCCCAATGCCACTCCAAGTGGCCCTGGGAGGATTTGAAAAAAGTGACATCGCCAGTGTCATGATGTCGCTTCCAGGCACAACCCGGAAGTCACAAGCAGTAGCTCTAGGAATTGCTGGACACTCTATGGTAAAATCTGGTTTTACCTGGAAATGACATTGTAACATTGGCAACCTCACTGTTTTTTTTAAAGCACAGTAAAACCATAGAGTTTCTGGCAATTCTTAAAGCAACGCTTTGCAACTTAGAAATGACCTAGCAACATCAGCACTGCTGATGGCATCCACCCCCCCCCCCCATGTCCCTGCCACCAGCTCTCCCCGGCTCAGCTTGAAGACCCTAGATTGGGTGGGCTGCAGCCATGACACAGGGTTCAGGTTTCAGGCTTGGCCTAACTGAGCTGGGGGAGGCAGTCTGTCAGGTCTTGAACAGAACTTACTCCCAACAGCACTCGCTTGGCAGTGATTTGTTTATTGAGAGATAAGGAGGTTTCAAGCATAGACGATTCTGTGTCAGAACTGGCTCCCTTGGTGCCAGTTCACATATTATACCTGATTCGAATAATTCCTCCCCCTCCCCGTGTCCAGTCCAATCACACCCCGACATCCAGCCCACCAAATTCTACTGTGCGCCCTTTCGCCCTCCTCCAACACCTGCAAGCATCCGGTTACATTATTGTAATGTTGTGTGTTCTGTGTAACAACCAGCCTGCCGTGTGCTCCCAGGTAATGGCGCCCGCCGCATGGCCAGAGCACACGGTCAGGCAGAGAGGGGAGCTTGAATCTGGAGGAACAATAGACATCCGGATTGAAAGCCTCCACCAATGTGGGACCTAGGTTCCCCCTGGGGAGCCAATGCGGCCAAAGGCTCCTCCAGGGAACCTATGACAAACATGCGCATATGTAAAGCCCCTATCAGGTCTTTTGGGTGCGGACAGAGGTGTGGCTCCGGCCAGCATATAATGAGGGCCCTGGAGCCCTGGAAGCATGCTTGTTCTGACCATCTACTGGGCATCCTGAATCACTCAATAAAGGCTTCATGATTTCACCGTTCCTGGTCTCCCAAGTCCAGTACTCTTCAATTATCTACCAGTGTCTGGTACTCAAGGTCAAGCACACGCACTTCCCACAGTGGGGAGGCCCTGCACAGATGTAGTTACAAGCCAGTGCGACTCTCAGCAAAGCAGCTCCATGCACGCACTCATACACTCCCTCCCGCCCAAATCCCAGCAGAAAAAGAAATATGACATTAGTACAGATACCAGAGCAGACAGAGGAAAAAAAATACATGGCAAATGAGGGCCCAGTTTGACACAGTAGGAATTCTGTTTTTAAGGTTCCCCGACACTTGTGGAGGGCATGAATAAATATGCACTTGATAAAGTTGAAGCCAACACTGCTACTGCGGCTGCGTGGCAATTTTTCTTCATGCTTTTTGGACAAAGGCTGGAGCCCAGGGTTACGAGTATGGTTGCTGTCCAAGCTGGGGTTGGAATCCCTGGAAAGTTTGGGCTCAGCTTATGTTAGGACAGGGTTTCTAGAACTGAAGGAAATTAATTTCAATGGCCCCTGACCAATTCTTTGGTGCCATAACTAATTGCCCCTTCCCAGCTCTCTAATACAGCTCCTATACTCTGGACGTGTGTGAACTGGAGCTTTTCCTAAAGAAAAGTCTGAGGAAAACCAGCTAGTTTTTAAGCTACACAAAACCCCAAAGGAGACTTCCTCCCGGTAGGATAAAAGTTGACAAGAAGACTCATGAATACCAGCCCACGTTTTCTACAAAGGGGAGGTAATCGGAACGCCGAGCACATCGCCTGGAAGTCTGGGCAAAAGGCTTCGCGGCTTGGCGCTGCCAGGCAAATCCCTTTCGAGAGCACCGATGAAATTACCTGATCAGCCACCGCGCGGGCCAATTTGTCCATTCTTGAGCCAGCTTCGGCAATCTTCTTGGCAGCATTAATGACATCGGACGTGTTCTTCAGTGGCCCTTTACCCCTAGAACACACAAGGCAATTTACGGCGGCATCCAATTAAATTATACAGATAAACAACGTTAGGATCCCGTGGAAGGGTATTCATATCCCCCCCACCCCACCCCCATTTAAAAGACTGTACTCTGGCTGCCTTCCCGACTACTTATTTAAACTACTTATTATAGCGTAGCGTGATTACTTTTGTGTGTTTTAATCGGGAACGGCTGGATTTCCGTGTAGGCTCCAAAATGCTTTGCCAGCACTTTCTTTGGTTTTGCCTCCAAGCTTGTGAACTATGCTTAACAGTATGTGCACTTTTAAGCGCTCATTAAGACGACATCCCCTGGGGGGGATGCAAAACTTATTCCCCTCCCAGTGTTTTCTGCAACAGCTATTGCGTCCGATGCAAAAAAAAAAAAAGTGGTGTTTGTGTGGGAGGCCAGATTTCCTTGGGGGAGAGTGGGGCAGGGAGCGAGATTCACAGCAAAGGTGCACTGCCCACACGGGGACATATTCAGACTAAACTGTGGGGGGGAAATTACAAATATTTGTCAGGGTCCGGGATACTATTTTTTTTTCTTTCTTTTGTTTTTTTGCTGTCAAGTTGCAGCAAGCTTATGGTGACCCAGTAGGGTTTTCAAGGCAGAAGACCACTAGAGGTGATTTGCCATTGCCTGCCTCTGCATAGCAACCCTGGAGTTTGTTGGTGGTCTCCCATCCAAATACTAGCCAGTGCTGACCCTGCTTAGCTTCTGAGATCTGACGAGATCGGGCTAGCCTAGGCCGTTCAGGTCAGAGCAAATGGACAGAGGTGGTTTGCCATTGCCGGCCTCTGCGTAGCAACCCTGGGCTTCCTTGGTGGTCTCCCATCCAAGTACTAACCACGGGTGACCTTGCTTAGCTTCTCAGATCTGATGAGATCGGGCTAGCCTGAAGCCATCTGGGACAGGGCAGAAGGACAGAGGTGGTTTGGCATTCCCTGCCTCTGCGTAGCAACCCTGGACTTCCTTGGTGTTCTCCTATTCAAGTACTAACCAGGGCTGGCCCTTCTTAGCTTCTGAGATCTGATGAGATTGCGCTAGCCTGGCCCATTCAGGTCAGGGCAGACGGACAGAGGCGGTTTGCCATTGCTGGCCTCTGCATAGCAACCCTGGGCTTCCTTGGTGGTCTCCCATCCAAACACTAACCAGGGCTGGCCCTGCTTAGCTTCTGAGATTTGATGAGACTGGGCTAGCCTGGGCCATTCAGGTCAGGGCAGGGCAGACAGACAGAGGTGATTTGTCATTGCCTGCCTCTGCATAGCAACCCTGGACTCATTTATACATAGAATTTTGTTTGTAAAAGGATCATCAGCTTTGAAGAGAAGGATCGTTAGCTCTTGAGAAAGAGAGCCTCGAAATGGCTTTTATCGATAGCTCATTGGGTATGGATCCTTACTCGCTACAAGCTTCATCACCCCAATAAAGATGGGAGGAATTGAACGTTCTCACACAGCAGGATAACTATTTGGAAAGTTTTCCTATGTCAGATATTCATTTGTTTTTCAAATGTCTGGAATGGACGTCTGGAATGGACATCTTAGAGATTGGATTTTGACTATAGCTGTGTATGTATTTCACTATATTTATATTGTTATATTTAGGTTAAAGCACATTTACAGACTTTGTAATTACGTGAGTGTATTTACTTATTACATAATTTTACACGGCATAATTGTGTTTGGTGTTTACTACTCCTAGCCGTGTCCCCTGTTTACATAGCCTCCTGAAGATCAAGAGTGAGGGGGGCAAGGCGGATGTGGCTGCGAAGAAAGCAAATGCAATCTTAGGATGCATTAACAGAAGCATTGTGCCCAGATCATGGGAAGTGGTAGTTCCGCTCTATTCTGCTATGGCCAGGCTTCACCTGGAATACTGTGTCCAGTTTTGGGCACCACATTTTAGGAAGGATATTGACAAGCTCGAGCGTGTCCAGAAGAAGCCAACCAGGATGGTGAGAGGGTTGGAATCCATGAGGAAAGGCTAAAAGAGTTGGGTATGTTCAGCCTGGGAAAGAGAAGGCTTAGAGGGGACGTGATTGCAGTCTTCAAATATTTGAAGGGCTGTCATGTAGAAGATGGAGTGGATCTATTCTCTCTTGCTCTGGATTGCAAGACTAGATCTACTTGGTGGGAATTACAAGGGAGTTGATACTGGCTCAGTATCAGGGGAAAACTTCCTAACTGTAAGAGTGGTTGAGCAGTGGAACAGACTGCCTCGGGAGGTGGTAGATGCTCCTTCGCTGGACATTTTCAAGCAGAGGTTGGACAACCATCTTTTGGGTATGCTGTAGGGCTATCTTTTGGCTATGCTCCTGCAGAGTGCAGGGGGTTGGACTAGAAGACCTGCAAGGTCCCTTCCAGCTCTTAACATTCCATGACCAAGGCACACCTCATGGGGGAGGTTGTTCCATAATTCTGGGCCTACCGTGATCTAATTTGTACCGTGATCTTCTGTGAGGATAAAAGGAAAGAAAGGAGAATAATGTGAGCGGCTCCATTGGGGAGAAAGGTGGGGTATAAATTAAGGAAATAAATAATTAATAAAGCTGAAGACTTGGGGGGGCAGATAAAAGAAAGGTTGGTTGGTGAGTGGAAAAGAAAGAAGGAAGCAGGGAGAGGGGAGTAGATATAGGGGCTGAGAGGTAGAGAGAAAGAAGAAATATTATGGTGAAGGGAAAATGAAGGGACCCCCTCCACACAAGGGAAAATGAAGAGAGACACCCCCCCCCCCAAGTCCTTGCAGGTTCTCTGCTTGCATTTTCTAATTTTCAGTTTTCTCTGATATTGGGGATCAGGCAACATGCTTTCTCGGTCCTTACTGTAAACAGATGCTCGCCAGAAAATTAAATATCACAGTGCAGAGCAATTGTCAACGTGGAGACCCTGCTTTGATGTGTTACCAGGCAAGCTTTCCAAGTGGAAAGCTGGGCTCCCTTTCAGTTTCTTGCTTCAGCTTGAACCACGTACAATCATGCAATTCAGTTGTTCCCATAATACATGGGAAGGAGTAACAGTCATGCTCTGAACCACGAATTCATTTAGCATAATGATAGTTGGGGTAGCATAATAAAAAGATAGAAGGAGAGTACATTGGATGGACCCTTAGAGATCAGAGTGCAGCCTTTGTACGCAGAGACAGCATGTCTCTGAGTACCAAATGATGAACTGTATTATTATGCCCCTGCTTGCAAACCTTCCAGAGACGGGGGGCGATATTACCGTGACAATTCTTGTACATTTTGCCTTTGATCTCCTTGGCATTCAAAATTACATAAGTGGAGTTCCCACCATTATAGCTGATTGCTGGTGTAAAGAAATGCATTTTTTTTCCTTTGGAGGTTTGAAATTAGCAAAACCTTCACTCTTGAGTTTTAAATTTCTCTCTCTCTCTCTCTGGGCAGAGAACAGGTAGGAAGGAAGTCAGTTCAGTTGTTTTCCAGACTTACCTCAGACCACCTTCATACAAAGGCTAATAGGACTAGACAATGGGATGGTCAAGCTCCCCCCTTCAAGCAGGGAACAGATACTTGGAGGTGTTAAATACTAGAGAGACTTCAGGAAGGAATTGCTGAAGAATCTCCAGGAAAAGCTTCTCTGACCCAGCCTGACCTTGTCTGTGGGTGGGGAAAAGAGAGGAGATAAAACTCCTAGAAGCAATGAGGAAGCTCTCTTTAGTGCTGAGCCCATCAGAGCAGACAGAACTCTTAACTGAGGTCTGGAGGAGGCAGCCATTCACCATGTGTTGGCCTGAAGAGCTGGGAGGAAGCTGCAAGGTAATGGTAACTCTGTAGGGATCTATAACATCCTCAGCTAAGGACCCTATCCTATATTTTAACATCTGATAGGGCACGTATAAAGAAAGGAACAAAAGAACTGTGTTTTTACCTGTTCTTTTTAATTCTTTGCGCAGTCTGGTGCTGTGCTAGAAGTATGCTTGTGAACATTTTCTTTTTAATAAATACTTCATAACTTTTGATGCTGGTAGAGGTTCTCTGTACCACACAGAGCTCTACTGTCTTGGACACACTATTTTAAAAGGAGCGCTGGGGCAAGGTAGTCAGTTGGCAAGTGGCTATTCCTCCGGGGGACACAAGGCATTAAGCGCTCCCCATGGTGACCAGGCACCAGGCAGTGGGAGACACAGAGGCAAGGCTTCAAAACTTGGAAGGAAAACTGACAGTCCTGACCCTCCCAGCGGGCAATTCCTTACAAGGGTCAGGTGGTGGTAATGGTAACCCAAGAGAGAAAGAAAAGTCTCTTCAGGTGTTGGGAACACCTTGGGCGGCTGGGTGGAACAGGGCCTGAGGGCAGAGCAGGCCCGTTCCGCCACAACTGGAAATGCTGAATGTTAGGAGAGAACCTGCACTTTGAATGGCACTAAAAAAAGCATTATTACTTGAAGTTCACATGTAACTTTGGCAGGAAAAGGTATACTGAGAAAGCAGGCAGCTTTGTTGTTTTCTGTTGCCCCAGAAGGTTGGACTAGAACCAACGGGCTGAAATTAAATCAGAAGAGTTTTCAGCAAAACATGAGGAAGAACTTCCTGACAGAGCGGTTCCTCGGTGGAACAGGCTTCCCCAAGAGGTTGTGGGCTCTCCTTCTTTGATGGTTTTCAGACAGAGGCTAGATGCCCATCTGACAGCAATGCTGATTCTGTGAACTTAGGTAGATCATGAGAGGGAGGGCAGGAAGGGTTGCCTCAGTGCTTAGTTCTTGTGGCCCTTTCTTACATGCCCAGGGAAATGCTGATTGCCACTTTGGGGTCAGGAAACAATTTTTCTCCAGGCCAGTTTGGCTGAGGATCCAAACTGGTTTTTTGCCATCTTCTGGGCATGAAACAGAGGTCACTGGGTGTGTGTGGGGGAGGTATTTGTGAATTTCCTGCATTGTGCAGGGGACTGGACTAGATGACCCTGGAGGTCCTTTCCAGCTCTATGATTCTATGATTCTGCCTCGCTGAGGTCCCTCTCCTCCCCAAACCCTGCCCTCCCCAGGCTTCACCCCAAAACCTCCAGGAATTTGGCAGCCCTGCCAGTAAAGCTATCTGAACTACTGACCATCTGTACCTCCTTGGCAGGAAGTTGAGAACAGCAATTATAGGCCATGTGAAAAAAGTACTTCTGTCCATCTGCCCTGAATCTACTGTTCTGCTAACCCCTCCTGCATCGACACTGTGTCACTTCTAAAGCATCGGCAGGCCCGGTGACCCGTATGCTTTGAGACCAGCGGCAGGAACCCGTGCATGCCCGCGGCCGTCCCTCCTCTGCCTCCTGCCCGTGAGCAAGTTGCTTCACTCCTCATCATGCCACTCCTGCATGGAGAAGACCAAGCCAGCTACGTACCTCGTGAAATCCGTCATCTCCATCATGATCATGCACATCTGCTTGGCCAGCACGATGATATCGTTGCCGCTGTCATCCCACTTGGCCACCTCAGCATCCAGTTTGCTCTTTTCTTGGTGGAAGATCTCGACCTGCTCTGCAATCTTAGCCTTTTCCTCCTGGGGAAGCTGAGCCATGATAGCCTGGATCGAAACAAATAAGGTGTTTTAATTTTTTTAGGGAGAAAAAAAAGTCTTAAAAACACAAATGCTGAAAAATCAGCTTCCACCCACTTCTCCGTAACTGGAGCAACCAGTTCGCAAAAGCTCAGCCCTGTGCATGGCAGAAAACTGGTTAGCAGACTTTGCTTCTGCTTTTTGTGTTATTACTGGGAGAAATTGGTGGTTGCAAATACAGAACTCTCTGGCTGCTCGCCTTCCGGGTTTCGGATGTTTCTTTCTTGGAGCTGCGAAGATGAACGTTAGTGGAAAGTCACGAAATTGCCAGTTGTATAATTTCGTACTGAAAATGCAGCAATCAATTACACATTGTTAACATACAAACTCCTTTCCCTTCCCCTCCTCACAACAGACATACCCCGTGAGGTAGGTGGGGCTGAGAGAGCTCTGAGACAACTGTCCTTGAGAGAACAGCTGTGCCAGAACTACGGCTTGCCCAAGGTCATCCAGCCAGGTGCAAGTGGAGGAGTGGGGAATCAAACCTGGTTCTCCCAGATTAGAGTCCGCGCACTTAACCACTACACCAAACAAGGTCAAATCCCAGCAAGGACACTTTATAGTTGGAATACATGGAGTTCACCTGTTGAATGAATTAAAGTGACTGAATCAGTAGTGTATAAGGGACACGAAAAGAATGTTGAATTTTTGGTACATAGAATTTGAGATATTCGTTGCATTACATACAATCAATTGTTTTCGTAAATTTCAATTTTCATCATACTTCACAGTGCGTATACTTTGTTTGACAACCTATCCCGTGATCTTTTTACTTTCGTGCCGATAGACTGGCTGTACCCTTGCTTCTGCATGAGAGCAAAATGGGACGGTTGGATAGCCTGGCTTCTCAGGGCCCCAGAACGCTCCAGGCCATGGGAATTCTCTACTCCCAGCTCAGAGGTCCTGTCTTAGTTAGATCTATTTAGATACAGGTTTTCTCCTTACAACGAATTAGACCTAAATGTGTGCAGTGCCGTGAAGGGATAGAATAGCATTGGAGGGTTATTTTAGTGAGCGGTTTGGCAGCTAAGGCTGAGATCCTAAGGGCTCTTTCTTGGCAGTAAGAGCCTCTGAATAATACGGGATTTGCTTCCAAGTAGATAAGCTGAGGCTTGCCCCCAAAGCCCTGTAAGTCAAGGACCTGTGAGCCATCTATCTTGAATATAAATGGGAACAGCCCTATACATCTCCTAGAGGACTGGGCTCAATGGGCGGTTGACAGGTGAACCAGAAGGAAATTATCTCGGCGATTAAAATGAGGGAGAGCCTCTCATTGGAGCAAAAAGGAACTGTATGTAAATTTATGGGGCTGGTGTACCCAATTGCCGCTGAAAGCCTTCAAGTACAAGAAGACCAGACTAGCTCTTTCAGGTAGGTTCACCAGTCCTCCCATTGCATACCCATCCTCCCTCCCTCATGGCTGTAACTAGGGGCAACGGAAGAATTCAGGTCAGGCAGCAGACCAAAGGAACTGATTCGGGATACAGGTTACAAAGAAACTAAGCTCCAGAAACAGGTTTTGGGGAAACAAAGCTCCCTAGAGGAGACAACGAAATTGCTTGGGGCAAGAAGTGTCAACCATACCATCAGCGGACTCCTCCAATTTCTTTTTCAAGGGTTGCTGGGTCAAACAAGGATGATCCAATCTGCAGAATTATCAGCTGTCCCTTGCTCCGGTTCAGCAAGAGAAAGCTGAGAAATGAGTCATGACAGGTGGAAACTCGATGGTGGTCTAGCACGGGCTGTTGGCAATACTTGGCAGGTCAGCCCGTCTCGCCCTTCTCTCTTAATCTAACAACAAATAATGAAGTAAAAACCTCACAGGACTGTGCTCTGATGAGCCTATTGGCGGCGGGGGGGGGGGGAATAAAACAACTTAATGGTGTGTGTCCAGATATCTGTAGACTTGGCAAAATGGGACTTTCCTGCTTCCCCTTTCCGATAAGAACAGAAGAGCCCTGCTGGATCAGACCAGTGAGAGTCCATCTCGTCCAGCATCCCGTCTCACACAGTGGCCAACCAGTTCTTCTGGAGGGCCAACAACAGGGCAGAGAGGCTGAGGCCTTCCCCTGATAAGAACATCAGAAGAGCCCTGCTGGATCAGACCAGTGCTCCATCTAGTCCAGCATCCTGTCTCACACCGTGGCCATGGTCGACCAGTTCCTCTGGAGGACCAACAACAGGGCAGAGAGGCTGAGGTCTTCCCCTGAGGTTGCCTCCTGGCTCTGGGATGCAGAGGTTTAGTGCCTCTGAATGTGGAGGCTACCCTCAGTCCAGGGGCGGATCTACTATGAAACTAATGAAGCTTAAGCTTCAGGGCCCCTAATCCTGGAGGGCCCCTGAAGCAATTTTTTTTCTTTTAATGAGTGAATTTTTCAACAAAATTGATTTGAGTTTTTTCAAGTGTTGTTAAAATAAGGCTATTTTGGTGACAGGATCATAAGTCAGTGGGTTGAAGTACTTAATATCAATCTGCCATGAAACAATCCCATTGAAGAAGATAACAGCGGTTACCCAGACCTCGTTGCTGGTGGATCGGGGCTCAGTGTACGGCCCGTTTTCAAGGGCTCCAACCCACCACCCCGTTCTTTGTCATTTGGGCCTTGAGGTCCTTGCAAGGGCGGCGGGGCCCTTTGGACCTTGTTGGATGTTGCCCTGTTGTTGCTGGTTGAGAAGGGGCCCCCATAACAGAAAAAGCTTCAGGGTCCCAAAAATGTAGGTCCACCACTGCCTCAGTCACCATGCCTAGTAGCCACTGGTAGACCTCTCCTCCATGACTCTATCAAACCCCACTTCAAAGCTGCTTATTCCTGCGGCCATCACTACCTCCTCTGCCAGCAAATTCCGCATTTTAATCACCCTCTGTGTACGGTAGTATTTCCTATTGAACTTTTGTTCCTGAAAAATGGCAGATCATCAAGAGCAGCTGGGGGGCGGGGCTGCAGGGGCAGAGGTATCAGTGGTAATGGTAGACCCCCTCTTTTGGACACGGAAACACCAGTGGAACGGACTGCCTCGGGAGGTGGTGAGCAGTGGAACGGACTGCCTCGGGAGGTGGTGGATGCTCCTTTGCTGGACGTTTTCAAGCAGAGGCTGGATGACCATCTTTTGGGTATGGTGTAGGGCTCTCTTTCGGCTACGCTCCTGCAGAGTGCAGGGGGTTGGACTAGATGACCTGCAAGGTCCTTTCCAACTTCAAAATTCTAGGGTTCTATGATTTATACGCCAACCTTCACCTGGAGTCTCGGAGCAGCTCCTTTCCCTTCCCCTCCCCACAACAAGTTTGTTGGAGGAACTGCATGGCTGAGTTCATGCAAACGCAGAATGTCAG
Source organism: Lepidodactylus listeri (assembly GCA_029233225.1). Classification (NCBI taxonomy): domain Eukaryota; kingdom Metazoa; phylum Chordata; class Lepidosauria; order Squamata; family Gekkonidae; genus Lepidodactylus; species Lepidodactylus listeri. Next base: position 8,381,016 of record JARCFY010000009.1, on the reverse strand, counting down.
CGGTAGTCTCAGATGAGGGACAGAACATGCCTGGGATCTACAGGTGCCTCACCTTGACCACTGTAATTCTCCTAACTGCAGACCTTCTCCTGTCTCCGTATATCGGTGGTGGAAAGTGTCGTTGAGTTGCAGCCAAATTTATGGCCACCCCATTGGATTTTCAAGGCGAGAGGTGAGCGGAGGTGGTTTGCCATTACTTCCCTCTGGGTGGCAACCCAGGGCTTCCTTGGAGGTCTCCCACCCAAGCACTAACCAAGGCCAGCCTTGCTGATCGGCTGAGATTGGGCTAGCCTGGGCCAGCCAAGTCAGGGCCCCCAGACCATACTGACTCTGTTAAACCGACCCTGTAGACTTGTGTATCTAAAGCTCTTGTGATGTGATCTCATCACGCAGACGGTTGACACCAAATATCAATCATCTCCCCCCGTACAGTCAGGCTTGTCTTTGCTCCTTCTAACGCCACTCTCCATCTTCTGTGGCATCACGGTCACACCAAAATGTCTCTGGTTGTGTTCCAAAGATCCCACGCATCAAGGACGGGTTTAGATTATGGGCGGAAAGGTACCAGTTAGAGGGTAGGAAGATTTTTTTGTTTACAGTGAGAGTAGTCAGCAGTGGAATCAGCTGCCTAGGGAGGTGGTGAGCTCCCCATCGCTGGCAGTCTTCAAGCTGTGGCTGGATGACCACTTGTTAGGGTAGCTTTAGGCTGATCCTGCACTGAGCAGAGGGTTGCACTGGATGGCCTGTGTGGCCCTTTCCAGCTCTATGATTCTATGATTCTCTGCATGGCAACCTTGGTCTTCCTTGCTGGTCTTCCATTCAAGTACTAACCAGGACTGATCCTGTTTAGTTCCTAAACTCTGATGAGATTGAGCTAGTCTGGGCTATTTAGGCCAATGATCATATATAGAAAGACAAATACGCGGGGACATGCATGGATCTTTGACTTTCCATAGAAAATTATGGGAACTTCCTCTTGTGGGTGGACAACCCTCGCCAGGGAATGGCTGATCCTACATTGAGCAGGTGGTTGGACTAGATGGTCTGTATGGCCCCTTCCAGCTCTGTGATTCTGTAACTGGCCACCTTACACAGGCATCGTTGGTGCTCTGGAAACCCTCTCCAAGTTGCTACCAAGTAAAGGATATTATTGACCGCTGTCTGAACCCAAATACCATCTTAAACCCTGAGTTGCTTATCAGAAACAATCTTTAAAGCCGTCTTAACTGTGATTGCGTCCCTTTGGAATTGGAGTCTTTAATGGCTCAGTCCCGGTTTCGGTATATTAGCGGTTCCCAGAATTATATCCAGCACATTCCTGTAAAGTGAAGAAGCAGTTTATGATTTTTATTTAAAGATTTTCTCGGTTTAAAGGTTGCGTGACTCTGGTGCGGCATGTCAAGGAAATAGCTGGCAGAAGCTACTTCAGACCAATTAAAGAAAGAGAGGGTTTTTTTTATTATTAAGTCTTAAAACATCTGGTGGAACAGGAATCAAGGAAACCACAGCTACAGGTCCTAACAACTCTGCTGCTCCCAAAGTCTGCCCCCCCCCCCCGGTTCAAATAGCAGGCAACTTACTGCAACATCATAGGGTTTTCAAAACATTTTCAGAGGTGGTTTGCCACTCCTTACAAGTTTGGTGTAGTGGTTAAGAGTGGTGGACTCTAATCCGGGAGAAACGGGTTTGATTCCCCACTCCTCCACATGCAGCTTCTGGCGTGACTTTGGGTCACTCACAAGTTCTCTCAGAGCTGTTCTCTCATGAGCAGTTCTCTGAGAGATCTCTCAGCCCCACCTACCTCACAGGGCGTCTGTTGTGGGGAGGGGAAGGGAAAGGAGCTGCTCCGAGACTCCAGGTGAAGGTTGGCGTATAAATCATAGAACCCTAGAATTTTGAAGTTGGAAAGGACCTTGCAGGTCATCTAGTCCAACCCCCTGCACTCTGCAGGAGCATAGCCGAAAGAGAGCCCTACACCATACCCAAAAGATGGTCATCCAGCCTCTGCTTGAAAACGTCCAGCAAAGGAGCATCCACCACCTCCCGAGGCAGTCCGTTCCACTGCTCAACCACTCTTACAGTTAGGAAGTTTCTCCTGATATTTACTCCCTTGTAATTCCCACCCATTAGATCTAGTCTTGCAATCCAGAGCAAGAGAGAATAGATCTGTTCCATCTTCTGTATGACAGCCCTTCAAATATTTGAAGACTGCAATCATCCAAAATCCAAACTCTTCTTGGCGGTCTCCCATCCAAATACTAGCCAGGGCCGACCCTGCTTAGCTTCCAAGATCTGATGCTGTTGGGCTATCCTGGGCTATCCAAGTCACGATGAAGCGGAATATTCCGGATTTCAACAATCAAAGTGGCCAAAAAAGAATATAGGAGTTACTCGGGAATGGCAGGGAGCCCCGACACAGGAAATAAGTTAAACTGTGAGCCAGACGGGTGGCAAGAAGGATTTGCTGAATGGCCAGTTTGCCACGTGCCAACTGGTGCAAGCATCCACTGAGTTCATTCTCTTGACAGGCCAGATTGGGGGGGGGGGGGGGTGAGCTAGACCCAAGCCAGCCAGCCCAGGCCGCTTTGAATCTAGAGTTACAATACATTTAAAAAGAGTCAGGCAAGTGCTGTTGGCCATCCAGCAGCAGACATGGAAAATGCACAGGCTCCATCCTCGTCTGCTTCTCAAATGATCTCTTAGCGCACGGAAATGAGCATGTGATGGGGCTTGGCCTGAATTCGAGAGCACTGCATCAATGTGACAGTATTTTTTTTTAAAAAATCTCCTGAACCAACAGAGAGACTTGGAGGCCTCCCTAGAGTTGCCAACTCCAGTTTTGGAAAACTCCTGGAGATTTTGGGAGTGGACCCTGAAGAGGGTGGGATGGGTGGAGGCAGGAGACCTCAGCAGGGTATAATGCTATACAATCCGCCCTCAAAGCATCCATTTTCTCCAGGGGGACTGATCTAGAGATCTCCAGGCTCGACCTGGGGATTGGCAACCCTACCACCTATCCCTAACACAACTGCCTGACTGGACTTCCAACCAATGCTCCCTCTAAGCTGTGGAGTCTTGTGAGCAAAAATTCTACTTTGTGAGCTGCTGGCATTAAAGTTGTGAGCTAGTGACTTGGCTATTGTAGAAATTAGTTTGCTCTGGACACCCCTTCCTGAGCTAGGACAAAAATGTGTGAGCCGGAGGCTAAAAAACCTGTGAACTAGCTCACACTAACTCAGCTTAGAGGGAACACTGTTTCCAACTCCATTTCAATGCCCTGTAGGTCCATCTCGCCCTCCTTGGGTGAGAGATTTTCTCCTGACAGCCGCTTCTCTGCTGAACTGCTGGAAACGAACAGCTGCCTTCCCTTATACGCTCTCTCCTCAACACTGATTGGTTCTCGTTTTCTCCCTCCATTTCTCATGGTCCAATCCAGAGGCTTGGAGGTCATTTGGGAACTGTAGGCCTCCTGGTAGATTTGTAGCAAGGCCCGAAAGCCTTCTCTGGAAGCTTCTGGGTCTCTCAACTCCTCAGCCTCAGGGCTAGGATGATGACAACCTCGCAGGGTTGTTTTTTTTCCTGCATTAGAGGGCACTGACTCACTAGCACTCTGGAACTCAGCCACAGCAACCTTTCAGCATTTGGAGAGCTCCCATCTAGGGCTGTCAGCCTCCAGGTGGGGGCTGGAGATCCCCTGGAATTACAACTGAACTCCAGACTACGGAGATCAGCGCCCCTAGAGATCATGGCTGCTGTGGAGGGTGGACTCTGTGGTATTACACCCCGCTGAAGTCCCTCCCTTCCCCAAACCACATCCTCCTCAGCCCCCCACCCCCAAATCTCCAGGCATTTCCCAAGCAGCACTTGGCAACCCTGCTTCCATCTCATGTTTTTAAACCACTGGCTTCTATGTTAGTGGGAACTAGGCTTGCCAACCTCCAGGTGGGTTCTGGAGACCCCTCCCCCCAAATCATAACTGAGATTACAGAGATCATTTCCCATGGAGAAAATGGCTGCTTTGGAGTGGGCTCAATAGCATTACAGCCGGCTCCACCCCCTCCTCCCCAGGCTCCACCTCCCAAATCTCTAGGAACCCCCCAGCATGGAGTTGGAGACCCCAGCTGGGAGCAGAAATACTCACCATATCACAGGTTACCATATCACAGGTTACCAACCAGGTCTGGAAGTCACCCAGGGGCTCAATAAACCTCTTATTTTGCTGCCTGCTTCCGACCGCAAAACCAGGGTCGATTCTCCCGTGTTGCTGCAGAATACTGGCAATAAGCTACATAAGACTTACTGGGGCGAGGTAGGCAGGCTTGGCTTAGCAGGATCTTGTGCTGTTGATATAGGGGGGGGAGTTTCCTATTTCCTGCAGGTAGGGTTGCCAACTCCGGGCTGGAAATTCCTGAATATTTGGGGGGGGGGCGGTAGAGCCCGAGGAAGGTGGGGTTTGAGCAGGGGTGTGATGCTATGGAGTCTACTGTCACAAGTGGTCATTTCTTCTGTAGGAACTGATTTCCATAGCCTGGAGATCAGTTGTAGAAGGAGGAGGAGGAGGAGGAGGAGGAGGAGGATTTATACCCTGCCCTTCACTACCTGAAGGAGTCTCAGAGAGGCTTACAGTCTCCTTTCCCTTCCCTTCCCCACAGCAGACACCCTGTGAGGGAGGTGGGGCTGAGAGAGCTCTGACAGAGAACTGCTCTTTCAAGAACAGCTGAGAGAACTATGACTTGCCCAAGGTCATCCAGCCAGGTGCAAATGGAGGACTGGGGAGTCAGACCCGGTTCCCCCAGATTAGAGTCCGCACACTTAATCACTACACCAAACTGGCTCCAAGAGAACTTCAGGTCCCATCTGGACAGGAGTGCCAGCTTTGGGTTGGGAAATACCTGGAGATTTTGAGGGTGGAGTCTGAAGAGGGCAGGTTTTGGGAAGGGGAGGGACCCCAGCAGCCTATAACGCCATAGAGTCCACCCTCCAAAGCAGCCATTTCCTCCAGTGGAATGGATCTTGGTTGTCTGGAGTTCCGTTGTAACAGCAGGAAATCTCCAGGTGGTACCTGGAATTTGCAACCCTATATCTGGAGATTGGCAAATACGACCTGTAGGGATTGTATCTGTCCAGTTTGCTAGTCTGGGCAACCTGCAAGTGACAGTAACTTTTTCTTTCCCCCAAAGAAACTGAAATGGATGTATCTTTCTTAAACATTTTACTCTTCAATTATCTCCAGGGTGATGTACGTCCACTAGTCCTGAACCGGTTATTTTTTATAATTTGTCCCAACTATCTAAAAAGGAAAGAAAAGGAACCAGCCACGGAGTGACAATATAGAATAGCAAAATTATAATAATTACTTTTGGAGATCAAATGGGCACGCTGAGCAACGATTTCCAAGCTGAGATGGTGTTTGGCTCCAGGGGTTCTACCGAACTCCGCAACACATTTAATGGGGTGTGACACCTCTTTAAGTGTCATTACATTTTTTCCTTGTTTATGTCACTTTCAATCAGCTGCCGCCTCTCTCTCTCTCTCTCAACATATTTTTTAAAGCGCTCTTGGCTTTTAAAAAATTCATAATTGACCTTTTCCAAAACCAGGAAAGGGGGGGGGGGGAGGTTATCTATAAACAGGAGATTGGGGGGTGGGGTGGGTGAATGGAGGGAAAAAATGCTGTTAATCAAATTAAAATTCAGTGCTGGAGTTTTAATTAGGCCTTATCAATGTGACTCAGCAGCCCGAAATGTTAACGTGAAAAAAACCTCCCCTGAAGAAAATGGCACAGAAGGGGGGGGGGGGGGGCTGCCTCGTTTTCCAGTTTGAAAGAAAACTCACAGCCAGTTTTATGCACGGGACACTCATCAGTATTTCCGAGATGACACACCACATACACAAAGCCTTCTATATACACAAAGCCTTCTAGCGATGCACACTTAGAGAGCTGCACCTTAGTCAAAACTCTAACCTTGACTGCCTGGGGCCTTTCAACAGCAGACACATTCCCCCCCCCCTCTAAAACAGTTCTCTCTCGCTCACTGTGTTCATGTGCAGGGAATGCGGTGTGAGTATTACCATTTTATTTATTTCTAATCAAGGATCCACAATGAGCCTGAACAGCACTAACGCCTTCTGTAGAGTGGCTTTATAGCTACTCAGTAGCCTCCGGTCTTTCCTTGGCAAGGACATTTTCATCACCTGATAGATCCGGGGTCTGTAATGGCAACACGCAAAAGAACTGGCATTAATTTTGGAGGAAGATGTCGGCGCCCTGTGAATCCCAGCTTGCTTCCTTTCCTTTTTAAAAGCAGCCTTCTCAGTGGTTTTCCCGGCACTACAGAACTTACTTGCCCTGAGATCCTGTTTGCGGGGACCCTTCCTATTAAGGGAGGGTGAAGAAAACTAAGCCTTTCCGCCAATAGTTTTAGAGGGTCACCGGGTTGGTCTGAGGTAGACCAGCTACACTTGAGTCCAGGAGAACCTTAGAGACTGACAAGAGTTTGAGGGTATTGGCTTTCGAGAGGCAAAGCTGTCTGACAAAGGGAGCTTTGACTCTTGAAAGCTTATAGCCTCCAAATCTTGTTGCTCTCTAAGATGCTACTGGATTCGAATCTAGCTTTTCCACTGAGCGTCTGATAAGTGGACCGCACACTAAGCCATTTCATGCTGCTTATGTTCTGCATCACTGTTTCCGGCTCTTGAGTTCATTCCAATACACATGTTTGGTCATGTTTTAAATGTGAAGAGCTGCTGACCACTGTCAAAGTGTTGGCTACGTAACAGCATGCACACTCTGTCAAAGAAAAAAAAAGTAAGTTTCTAACCAGAAAGACCGATAAGGAGCTCACATCATTGAATCATGTTTTTTTTAACTTCTCCCCTTGATTAGCAGAAGCAGAATACATTATGCAAAATATCAATGCACATCTACATAATTTTGCCTGCTAGATACAAGTTGCAAAATCCAATCTGGAGGTCCTGAATGCAATTGGAATGTGTCTTTGGTGGTCCATGCCAGCGGATCATTCCAGGATCTTTGCTGACCCTGGAAATCATGCCTGACCAATAGGGTAGGAAGTGAAGCCACACTGCGGGATACTGATATCGAGTGGTCTTCATCCCATTAATGTGGGTCATGCTGTTCCGTGGACAACCCCACACCAATTTGGCTGATCAGACAGGGTTGTGCCTATAATAATTAGCCATTTTTAATTTTTAAAAAAAATCAAAACCAGATAACATCTAGCAGCTTCAAAAAAAAAAAAAATTAAATGTCAGGACCAGAAACAGTAAAGATTTGCAGAGGAAATTCCACAATGTAAAACAGTTTGCAAGACAAATTAGTACATCTTGGCTAACGGAGGACTCTGAAGTGTAAGACAAATGGAGAACTGCATCCTTCAATGGTTTTTTCTAACATTCCATTTCCAGCAGGCTCACTGCGATGGAATATTCCAGACACGGCATCTGCTGCCACTTTAGCTCCAGTGGGCAGCTGATTCGAGGAATGATAGAATCAGGGCAACTTCAGACATTACTCTTTTCCTACATGGAACACAAGGCGGCAGATGGAAGCGAAAGCTTCTCGCTCGAGCAAGATGCGGGAGCGAGAAAACAAAGCCAACAGGCGGTCTGGAAGAGGACGTTCTTGAGGTTGAGCTGACCTCCTCCAACCCCTGTCTCTAGTCTTTGTGTGGGGTGGGGGGACAATATTGCAAGCCTGGTCAAGTCAGTGGGGGTTTTGCCCCCCAGTGGAGATGCTCGAAGCTCTGTTTGTTCTGAAGAACGGGACAGTGCAGATGAAAAGAACTGGGGTGCTGGTAACTTGCCTCCCTATCACACTCAAAGGAAACCAGTAAAATCCCACTATCTGAATGGCAGAGAGTGTGAAGAGCAGACCGACAGAGTTATAGGAAAGGTAGAATTCATGGGATATTGATGGACAGTTACGGCTGGGAATAGGCCACAGAGAGCTTTTTCCCTGAGAACTTGAAGCTTTCCATCCAGGACCATTCTATTCATAAACACATGAAGCTGCCTTAAAGTGAATCCAACTCTTGGTCCATCAACGCCAGTATCAGCTCTCCAGGGTCTCAGGTAGAGATCTTTCACATCGCCTCCAGACTGGTCCTTTTTACTGAACATGCTGGGGATTGAACTGAGGAACTTCTGCATGCCAAGCAGATGCCCAACCCCGGAGCCACGGTCCCTGCTCAGATTGCTTAGTACAGTTACCCTGATTCAAAGGCTACGGTGTGCTACGTGCAGGGGATTCAATGTGTCTATGGAGGTCCATTCCAGAGGACTGTTCCTCACTTCACAATGCTTGGGAGAGGTCCTCACATCTATATATCTAATTCCGAAGGCGCCCCCCACGTGCGGATACATAAATCCGTGCCGGGGGGGGCACCTGGGGGGCAGGGAGGTTTTCCTACACATGGGGGGCACTCCCCCCATGTGCAGAAAAATCCAAAAAGTTTGAACAAATATTCGGGGGATATTTAAATCCCCCGAAAAGAGAAAACCCATTCCCTGTGCATGCGCAGGGAATGGACTTACCTTAGTGCTGGCGATGGCGGCCGAGCAGCAGCGGCGGGCTGTGTCTGGGTGGCAGGCTGCGGCCGAGCTGGTGGGCACAGGCACCTGCGGCGCTGGAGCAGCCCTTGCCGTGGGCCTTGGCGGCACTCACCGGGGGAAGGGGGGAAGAGAGATGGCCCCTGGGGGGAGAACCAGTGGGCCCAGCGAGCGAGCCCGCTGTTGGGGAAAGTATGGGAGTGAACGGGGGAGGGGGGAGGGGTGGGAGGGAACGGGAATAGGCCGGAAGGGAGGGAAGCACCGAGGGGGCAAAACACTGGGCCCGAGTGGCTTAGCACCACTCGGGCCTGAACAAGAACAGGTGGGCAGGGAGGGAGGGAGGGAGAAGCTCTGGGTGGGAGGACCGAAATGCCGGGGCAGGGGGGGACAGAAACGCTGGGGGGGGGGACAGAGATGCCGGGCTGAGTGGCTGTCAGCCACTCGGCCAAGTGAGAGCAGGCCAGGAGGGAGGGAGAAGCACTGGGCCGAGTGGCTGTCAGCTTCTCTCCCCCCCCCCCGTGAATATTGCGCCCCCCCCTTGTTAGTCTCTATTGCCTTTCGAAACATATCAGTGCAGAGAAGGACACAGCTTTGCTTGACGTTGACCTCCTCGTACATATCCAAATCCCATTGGCTTGTGGCTCAGTAGTAAAGCATGTGTTTGGCATGCAGAAGGTCCTAGGTTCAATCCCCTGGAATCTCCAGTTGAAAGGACCAAGTAGTAGGGGATGTGAAAGACCTCCGCCCGAGATGCTGGAGGGCTGCTGCCAGTCTGAATAGACATTGCTGACCTCTAAGGACCAAGGGTCTGATTCCAGTATAAGGCAGATTCACGAATTCATATGGTCACAGGGCTCATTTCGTAGCAGGAGCTCCTTTGCATATTAGGCCACACACCCCTGATGTAGCTAATCCTCCAAGAGCTTACAGTAGCCCCTGCAAGAAGAACTCTGTAAGCTCTCGGAGTATTGGCTACATTAGGGGTGTGTGGCCTGATATGCAAAGGAGCTCCTGCTACGAAATGAGCCCTGCATATGGCTGTGTGAACCCAGGACTGACAAACTTTAGGCGGGGCCTGGATACAGAGATCAGTTTCCCTGGAGAAAATGGCTGATTTGGAGCATGGACTCTATGGCACTATATCCCACTGAGATCCTGACTTTCCCCCAAACTCCTCCCTCCCCAGGCTCCACCCCCAAATTTCCAGGAGTTTCCCAAACTGTCGCCGGCGACTCTATCTGTACCACAACCACAGCCTTCCTTCTTAAGCTTAACTCTACAACCATGAGATCTAATAACCTGCTCTTTTTCAAACACGAAATCAATATTCCAGGACTCTTTAAAGAACCATCTGATTTGGCATCGGAAGACAGATTCTTTAATTCACGGCCTAAACGTTGCTCATGCTGAAGATGAACATTAGGAAAGTTCTGTGAAACTTTATTTTTTCCAGTCAACTTCATGACCCCATAGAATGCGAGCGTCAAGAATAATCAGCAACCCGAAGCCATCCTGAGGTTGCATTTGCTGAATCAGCTCACAAACCCACGTCGTCTGGAGATCGGAGCGGCGTTAATGCCTTCCCTGGATTTTGTACTCACCCTTGCGCTCTGGCCTGCGATAAGCTGATCGTCTTCAGTCTGAACACTCGTTCGGCTGCGGACATCGTAATCTTCTTGCTCAAAGTCAGAATCGTCTTCAAGCTCCTCGGGAGTCTGGATTACAAAAGGGGGGGGGGAACCAAGAGAGAGAATGGGGGAGAAAAAAGAAGAGGCGGAATGCTTACCAAGAATAGAGAAGGAGTGACTCACGAAACATTATATCAAATGCATTATCTTTGCAGTTTCTGGAATGTCTCCTTGTACACTTGAATACTCTAAAATAGGCTTCCAAATGGCTGTAAAAGTACAACTTATTTTTTCATCCGATTTACATTCCAAATCAGCTGAGATCTTGGCCATAATAAAGTGCGTCCATAATTTATTACGTGGCCACCCATCTTTGACCTATCTCCATGGAAGGCATTACATTTAGCCGCACAGAATGGAAATCCATCAATCTTGTGATATAAGGACAGAGGGTCTCACATTCTAGCTGTATTTGAAGATGTGAGCAGTGGCTCCCGAAAGCTCCAGTGCCACCAATCTTGTTAGTCTTTAAGGTGCTACTGGACTCTTGCCCTTTTCTGCTGCTACAGACAGAGGCTGAGGACAGACTGGCAATCTGGAGCGAGATGAATGCGGAGGAAACTGCTGCGGGGGAAAAACTCCCCGGGGCTGGCCATTCACACCGGCTGGTGTATTGCGCAACGGTGCCGATACGGAGCGTTCAGACTGCTGCGGAGTGGCCCCATGTGGGCCGGCCTCCGCAGCTCGTGATAGGGCTGTTTCGGCAATTTGCGCACGTGCGCATGTGCGCTCATGCGCAAACTGGCAAAATGCCGCGTTCACACTGCCGCCTCCGCTTGCCTCCTGCCTTCTTCCGGTTCACACTGCCTGGAAGCGGGAGGCAAGCGCAAGACGGCCCCTGGACACCGGTTTCTCCCGGTGTCCTGTTAAAGCGGATGGAAAGCGAGTGGGAGACGGGTAAGTGCGAAACGGAGCCGACGGACAGATGCGCATGTCTGAACGCGCTCCCTTCTTCCACTTCCAACGCGGGGCTGTCCCGCTTTACATTGCCAGTCTGTCCTCAGCCAGACTAACATAATAACCGATCTTGAAAGAATAGAGAGAAAGCCCAGCGTACACTAAGTTCCTATTTCATCAAGCACCTGCCCAGCAAATGCTGTTTCTCCTTCATTTTAAATTAACTTGTCTGTGCAAGCAGGCAAGCCCCCAAATTGAATTGACCCCCCCCCCCTTAAAATGAACCTTTTCCAATCCTGCTTTTTTACAACTCAGATTCATCATCACCGTGCCACGATTTCTTTTAACTCTGTTAAGGGGATGAACTTATGTTTTGCAAACGAACACCCAGGGGATGTGTTTGCCCCCCGAAATGTAATATTTCAAAATAATTGCATTGGGTCTCTGTAAAAGAGAAGAAGGAGAAGAAGACCAATAATATTGCTGAAGCGAGCTGATTGTAAATTTCCCCCTCGGAGATTAAGAAGATGTTTGGGGAAAAAGTCACCTTGAGCTAGGAATGGCATGCCATTCTGCCAACTGAAATGCAAATTACGCGCACTCTGAAGCATAAATGCAGCCATTGATTACTAGGAGAGCCCAAGCTATCGGACAGCATAATGGGCCCTGAATTATGCAGTGTGAACGCCATACCTAGGTAGCTACTCCCAAGAAAAGGAAACTATTTCATTTCATCCGTCTGTTCTTAGAAAACGTCCCACCGTCACATCCACAGCAGAAGCCCTGAGGGTTTTAGAGCAGGGGTGGCCAACCTGTGGCTCGGGAGCCACATGCGGCTCTTTCACATATATTGTGCGGCTCCTGGCAGGGGAAGCAAAGGGAAGGCATGCTTTTTCTCCCTTTCTCCCTTCCTTCCTTCCTTCCCTCCTCCCTCCCATCTATTTGCTTTCCTAGTTTCTCTCTCTCTCTTTCTTATAACCGGTTTTCCTCATTTGTTTTTTATTTTTGGCAGTCCCATTTAACGTTAATAAAAAGCAAATTTGCATATTTTTAAAAATAAAAACGTGTGTGTGATATTTGTTCCTGTCTTCCGGCTCTCAGACATCTCTATGTGGCTCTTACGTTAAGCAAGGTTGGCCACCCCTGTTTTAGAGTCTTCCACTAGAGCGTGAGACCTCTGTCCACCCCCGCTGGCCCTTGACCCCCACTGCATGCAAGGGGGGGGGAACGGGGCAGTGTCGTGGTATGATGATGTCACTTCTGGCACGACCGGAAGACATGTCACCAGTGATGTTCTACCAAAACACTGAAGAAGTTTCATTCAAACAGGTATGCTACTCTGTTTACTAACAAAACCTTGCCCAAATTTTCTGGGCCACCCTGCAATTCTGGAGCAGAGGTCCACCAGTGGATATTAGCCCCAAGGAAAAGATGGAATGCTCTGTCTGGGGCAGTGATGCTCTGTATCCTTGGTGCTGGGGGGCGGGGGGCAAAAGGGGGGAGGGGGGCTTCTGGAGTTCTGGCCCTGCTGGTGGACGTCCTAATGGTATGTGGGGTTTGACCACTGCGTGACACAGAGTGTTGGACTGGATGGGTCATTGGTTTGATTCAGTATGGCTTCTCTTATGTTCTTATGTCTGGGGCAGTGATGTTCTGTCTTCTTGGTGCTTGGAGGGTAACAGTGGGAGGGCTTCTGGAGTTCTGGCCCCACAGGTGGATCTCCTGATGGCCCCTGGGTTTTGGCCACTGTTTGACACAAGAGTGTTGGATTGGATGGGCTGTTGGCCTGATCCAACGTGGCTTCTCTGTATTCTTGGTGCTTGGGAGACAACAGTGGGAGGGTTCCTGGAGTTCTGGCCCCACTGCTGGACCTCCTGAGGGCACCTGGATTTTGGCCACTGTGTGACACAGAGTGTTGGACTGGATGGGCCACTGGCCTGATCCAACACTGGCTTCTCTTATGTTCTTATGGATCCATCACCCTTCTCTCTTGATATCCCTCACCATAGCAGATGGATTACACTGGCATTGATGCCGGCTGTTGCATGAGTGCATGAAAATGTGTCCAGTTATACTGCCACACAGAAAACCCATTGTAACTGGAAGCAAGATTTGATTGCTAGAGTAGCTTGCTGCCTTTTTTCAATACCCCCCAAGCCCCCAGTATGACCGCCTCTACTCTTCTATTTTTGTTATTCCCCCTTTAGCCCCCACATGGGATCTGTACACACACAAGGCGAAAACTGCCAAGGTAACCTTAACTGAACGGGGGGGGGGGGGGACATCTCTCCATTCAACACTCCTTGCTCATATCTCTCTATGGAGGCCGTCCCTGCCATATGCCCTGACGGGTCTGCCAAAGGTGTGGATGACTCCCAATAAGAGTTGAATCCCACCACTGGTTCTTCTTCATAAAACTTCTCCATCTTCTGCTAGTTTTTTGTCCAGCAAGACTTTGGGGGTATATGCTTGTCAGTCTCTAAGGTGCTACTGGACCCAAATCTACGGGTTCCACTGTAGACTAACACAGCTACCCTATTTTTCTCCAGCTGTCATGGGTAGCATTAACTCCCCATAGCAGAGAAAAGGGATGATGACAGTCCTCCACTTATTGAAGAAGAGAGAGATTGGATTTATATCCCACCCTTCACTCACTTGTAGTCTCAGAGTGGCTTACAAACTCCTCTCCCTCCCCCTCCCCACGACAGACACCCTGTGAGGTAGGTGGGGCTGAGAGGGCTCTTTCCCAAGCTGTCCTTGAGGGAACAGCTGGTACAGAGCTATGGCTTGCCCAAGGTCATCCAGCAGGTGCAAGTGGAGGAGTGGGGAATCAAACCCGGTTCTCCCAGATTAGAGTCTGCGCACTTAACCACTATACCAAACTGGCTCTCCTCCCTGGCACAACCAAGCAGCCGTAATTCACCAAAAACAGAGAGGAGGGTCTTCCATCTTCCATCCACTTAAGAACATGAGAACATAAGAGAAGCCAATGTTGGATCAGGCCAATGGCCCATCCAGTCCAACACTCTGTGTCACACAGCAGCCAAAAACACCAGGTGCCCTCAGGCGGTCCACCAGTGGGGCCAGGACACTAGAAGCCCTCTCACTGTTGCCCCCCTCAAGTACCAAGAATACAGAGCATCACTTGCCCCAGACTGAGAGTTCCTATCTATACTTTGTGGTTAACAGCCACTGATGGACCTCTGTTCCATATGTTTATCCAATTTCCTCTTGAAGCCGTCCATGCTTGTAGCCGCCACCACCTCCTGGGGCAGTGAATTCCATTTGTTAATCACTCTTTGGGTGAAGAAGTACTTCCTTTTATCTGTTCTTACCCGACTGCTCAGCAATTTCATGTCCTTAACACGAATTTCACTTCTGCAGCTGAGAGACAAGCCATGAACCACGAGGTCCCCAGTTCATATCTATCCTCTGTCACATAGTTTCAGGGTGTAGCTGGATTGGTCTGCAGTACAAGAGCAAGACCTGAGTCCAGTAGCACCTTAGAGACCAACAAAATTTCCAAGGGACAAGGCTTTTAGGAGTAAGAAAGCTCCCTTTGTCACATACAAGTGGGAATGGAGATCTGAGTCCTTATATATCCCAGTTGCAAGGAGGTAGGGCTGTTGTGAAGAAGGGAGTCAGGATGCAGAGGTACAATGCAAACTGTACTCAGTTTGGGCAGATGAGAAAGGGGCCGAGGAGCAGAAAATTAGCAACTGTGGTGAGATAAGGATCCCATGCCCCCCATTCAGCCCTGGAGGGGTCCATTGTTCTGGGTCTGTGAACGAACTCAAGTTCGCTGAACCGAAAAGACGATTTCCCCCTCCAGTGTATAAACTTTCAGGAGCCAACACTCCCTTCTTCAAGATGCTGCTGGACTTGAACCTTGTACCTCTGTTTAAAGTAAAGGTAAAGGTTTCCCTTGCTCGAAAGCCAGTCAGATCTGACACTAGGGGGCGGTGCTCGTCTCTGTTTCCAAGCCGAAGAGCCAGTGCTGTTCGAAGACGTTTCCGTGGTCATGTGGCTGGCATGACTAGACGCTGAGGCGCACGGAATGCTGTTACCTTCCCACCAAAGTGTTACGTCTTTTATCTACTTGCAATTTCTTGCTTTCGAACTGCTTGGCTGGTGGGAGCTGGGGCCAGAGATGGGAGCTCACTCCGTCACGCGGCACTTGGGTCTCGAACAGCCAGACAACCGACCTTCCGGTCTGCAGTTCAGCGTCTTAACCTCTGAGCCACCGTGGCCCCTGCACTTCTGTTAGATAACCTTACTTATTTACTTTTATGATTGTTGTTGTTATTTGAATTTATAACCTGCTCTCTCCAATGGGGACACGAAACGGCTTACATCATTCTCCTCTCCTCAATTTCATCCTCACAACACCCCTGTGAGGTAGGTTAGGCTGGCCCAAGGTCACCCAGCAAGCTTCCGTGAAAGAGTGGGGATTCGAACCTGGGGCTCCCAGTTCCTGGTCCAACGCTCTAACCACTATGGCACGCTGGCTCTTAAGCTGGCCACTGCCTCTCACCTAAAAAGTGGAAAAAAGTGGGGGGGAGGAACTCAACCCCCAAAATAGCTGCGAACCAAGAGGGTCAAGCTAACAAAAGAATTATTATAAAAAATATAGACATTTATTGGGGTGTACACATAAATACAACAAAAAAAGATTAAAAGAGACAGCCCAAGTATCAGACATTTAAAACTTCGTTCATTAGGGACTAATTGCAGTACATATCAGACTGATGGATAAAACTTTTGACCTAAGGACCATACGCGTTTCGGCCCCTTTGGGCCTTCCTCAGCGGTCAATATTCCTTATTATACAATGACACACATCCAAAAATACATGTATTCAGAATTTTGTGTATACATATATAAATGAGACCAGGCGTTGCTCTCTTAAATGCTATGTGTTTGCTACAACTAGTAAATGAGCCTGTGGTAGCTGTGCAAATTCTCCAGATTAGTCTGGTATCAAATGTCCCATTCGTCAGGATGTGTGTCACTCCCGTCAAGTGAAACAGTCAAGTCCTTCGGTCAAAGGTTTTATCCATCAGTTTGATATTAAAGAGGGCGGTGGCGGCTCAGTTACAGAGCTTCATGGATGACACTTCCATGCTAGACCCGTTTCAGTCTGGCTTCCGACCTGGTCATGGGATGGAGTTGGCTCTGGTCGCCCTCACAGATGACCTCCGACGACATCTGGATCGAGGCGGTACGGCGGCACTGGTGCTGTTAGATCTGTCGGCAGCATTTGATGTGGTCGACCACCAGTTGCTGATCCACCGCATCGCCGATGCGGGGATACGGGGGCTCGCTTTACAATGGCTTGCCTCCTTCCTCCGAGATCGGGGACAGAGGGTTGCGCTCGGGGAACAGACCTCCCAGAGGCACCCACTAGTGTGTGGTGTTCCTCAAGGGGCGGTTCTATCCCCGATGTTATTTAACATCTATATGCGCTCCCTTGCCCAGATTGTCCAGAGGCATGGGCTAGGGTGTCATCAATATGCGGATGACACCCAGCTCTATCTGTTGCTGGGTGGCCAGTCCGGCTCCACCCCAGATGACCTGGAGCGGGCGCTACAGGAGGTTGCGGGCTGGCTTAGACTGAGCCGACTGAAACTGAATCCTCTGAAGACGGAGGTCCTGTGCTTGAGTCGGACCGGATCGGGGTTAGGGCACCCACTTCCGTCCTTCGGTGGGGCGCCATTGGTGCCAGCGCCGAGGGTCAGGAGTTTGGGTGTGCTCCTGGACCCCTCCTTGAAAGGAGGGGGTCCGAAAGAGGCTCGGTTGACATGAACTAGGGCCAGGGCATTCTCGGTGGCGGCTCCTTACTGGTGGAATGAGCTCCCGGATGACATCAGGGCCCTGCGGGATCTATTGCAGTTCCGCAGGGCCTGTAAGACGGAGCTCTTCTGCCAGGCTTTCAAATAGGAGCCGCCGCCGGGGAGAGAGTGGATTATAACATCTCCCTGGCCCTGTTGGTTGCACCCCTGCAGCCTCATTTTACATGAGTGCTCTGAAGTCGCCATCTTTGTATTTATTCTGTAATTGTATGTATTGCTGTTTTAACTGTTTTTAGTGTTAACCTGATGGTTTTTATGTTGTAAGCCGCCTTGAGCCAGCCTAAAAACTGGTAAGGCGGGATATAAATGAAATAAATAAATAAATAAACAAATAAATAAATATGTACTGCAATTAGTTCCTAATGAACCAAGTTTTAAATGTCTGATACGTGGGACTGTCCCTTTTAATCTTATTTTGTTTTATTTATGCGTACACCCCAATAAATGTCTCTATTTTTCATAATAATTTTTTTGTTAGCTTGACCCTCTGGGTTCGCCACTGCCTCTCAGCTGCCTATCCGCAGTACAGGGGGAAAGGTACAGAGCTGCCTTATAGGTCTCTCCATAAGGAATACCTAAGAATGCACTCTCTTTCCTTTACTTCTCTGTCTGTTTAACGGCCAGCTCTTTCACTGGAGGCAGCCGAAGACTAGCAGCGTTACATAATGCATGAAAACTAAACAACTATTTTGGTATTGATCCCCCCCCCTCGGAATTTGCAACCTCCCTTTTTGGAAGATGCCTGTAGCAGAACATGACTAAGGAATCTATGGCTGAGGACAGACTGGCAATCTGGAGCGAGATGAATGCGGAGGAAACTGCTGCGGGGGAAAAACTCCCCGGGGCTGGCCGTTCACACCGGCCGGTGTATTGCGCAATGGTGCTGATACGGAGCGTTCAGACTGCTGCGGAGTGGCCCCATGTGGGCCGGCCTCCACAGCTCGTGATAGGGCCGTTTTGCCAGTTTGAGCATGTGCGCACATGTGCAAACTGGCAAAACGCCGCGTTCACACTGCCGCCTCCGCTTGCCTCCCGCCTTCTTCCGGTTCACACTGCCTGGAAGCGGGAGGCAAGCGCAAGACGGCCCCTGGACACCGGTTTCTCCCAGTGTCCTGTTAAAGCGGATGGAAAGCGAGTGGGAGACGGGTAAGTGCGAAACGGAGCCGACGGACAGATGCGCATGTCTGAACACGCTCCCTTCTTCCACTTCCAACGCGGGGCTGTCCCGCTTTACATTGCCAGTCTGTCCTCAGCCTATGGAACGAGCAAACTAAAGCACAATAGAAATGTTAAGTGGAGGTTGTATGTTAAGTCGTATGGAGGCGCGTCACTTTGCGTCCATTCAGTGCCACTGCACTGCTTCACATCGTTTTTGTTTTATTAACTACTTTGGAAGTGGAAAGGCTGGAGATACAGAAATAAATTAGACCATTTGGGCAGCTGTGGCTACTCGAGGCTAGGAGAGATTTCCCCCAGGTCAGACTGGGAAGTACTGAGCACGAGAAGGAGAGGAGGGGAGGGCGACCAAAATGAAGTGGGGGGTTGGAGCAACTTTCCGATGAGGAAAGGAGGAGTCTGGGACTTTTCAGTTTAGAGATGAGACAACTAAGGGGGGAAATGAGTGGAGAGAGTTGGCAAACAGATTTTTCTGTCTCCTTCTCCCAAAATACTACAGGTTGAGGGCATCCAATGAAGCTGAGGGGCAGGAAGTTCAGGAAGGACAAAAGGAAATACTACGTGACACAGAGAGTGATTAAGGTGTGGAATTCACTGCCAGAGCATGTAGTGATGGCCACAGGAATAAACAGCTTTAAAAGAGGATTAGATAAATTCATGGATGATAAGTCTATCAACTAGCCATGGTGACTGAAGGAAACCTCCACATTCAGAGGCCCTGATCCTCTGAATCCCAGAGCCAGGAGGCAACATCAGTGGAAGGCCTCGGCCTCTCTGCCCTGTTGTTGGCCCTCCAGAGGGACTGGTTGGCCACTGTGTGAGGGAGGATGCTGGACTAGATGGACCATTGGGTCTGATCCAGCAGGGCTTTTCTGACATTCTTATGAAGGCCTCGGCCTCTCTGCCCTGTTGTTAGCCATCCAGAGAAACTAGCTGGCCACAGCTTGAGACAGGATGCTAGACTAGATGGACTATTGGTCTGTTCCAGCAGAGCTCTTCTTATGTTCTTATATTCTTAAGTCACCTTGGGGAGATTCCAGTCTCAATATTTTTAGATCACTCCATCCATCATCTATCTATCTATCTATCTATCTATCTATCTATCTATCTATCCATCCATCCATCCATCCACCCACCCACCCACCCACCCACCCATCTATCTATCTATCTATCTATCTATCTATCTATCTATCTATCTATCTATCTATCTATCTATCTATCTATCTATCTATCTATCTATCTATCACCCTGCCCTTCCCGCAAGCGGGCTCATGGACGCTCACAATAATAAGTTCAATAAAATCTTAAAATAATTCAATCAGATACTTAAAAAATATATATATTAAATCAATACAATAAAACCGATTTAAAACATTTAAAGTGGGCAGTGCAATATATTCAGTTTCAGTTCTTGCGGCCGGCAAATGAGTAGGACAGCGCCGAGCCACGATGGTTTCATGCAGCAGCAATAGGGAGGCCAGCTAGTAGACCCCTGCTGCCTCAACCAAAGGCCTGGCGGAACAACTCCATTTTGCAGGCCCCGCGGAACTGTAACAGTTCTCGTGGGGGCCCAGATCTCAATCAGAAGCATGTTCTACAGGGCTGGGGCCAGGGCCGAGAAGGCCCTGCCGCTGGTTGAAGCTATCTTTGGCAACTTTCAGGTTGGGAAATAAATGGCAAACAAAACATGAGAAGCTACCCTTCCTCCCAAATGCAGAATCAGCTACATTATGAAGACCTAGATAGATTTAAAAAAATGGCTCAAGTTGCATTTTGGCCAAAATCTACTGTAAATTAATGATCAGCGAAATGAGTAAAGAGTTTGAATGGATCAGAGTTGTATCGACTCCAGCCTCATGCATGAAGAAAGGAGACTCTTTCTTTCTAAGGTCCTATAGCAGATTAGCTAGAATTATTCCAGTATAAATGCAGAAATGAGAACAGAAAGGAGACAGAGCCTCATATAGGGCTGACAACCTCCAGGTGGTGGCTGGAGATCTCCTGGAATTATAAGTGATCTCCAGGCAACAGAGTTTAGTTCAGCCTGGAGAAAATGGCCACGTTGGAAGGTGGACTCTATAGCATTATATCCCCTTGAAGTTTCTCCCCCAAACCCACTCTCCTCAGGCTCCACCCTCAAAATATCCAGGTATTTCCCAATCCAGAGCTGGGGGATTCAACAACAGAGGGGATTCAAACAGACAAATCATGCTACATATTGTAGTGGAGGAGGGGATCTATGAGCTTATTGTTGCTATGGTTAAGATCCCGGCATCCATGTTATGCTTGGGCAGTAGAGAACCTTCATGCTACCTTATAAAAATATAAGAGAAGCCATGTTGGATCAGGCCAATGGCTCATCCAGTCCAACACTCGGTGTCGCACAGTGGCCAAAACCCAGGGGCCACCAGGAGCACCAGAACTCCAGAAGCCCTCCCAGTCTTGCCCCCCAGCACCAAGAATAGAGAACACCACTGCCCCAGACAGAGTCTTGTAGCTAATAGCCACTCATGGACCTCTGCTCCAGATGTTTAAACAATCCCCTCTTGAATCTGTCTATGCTTGTAGCTGCCACCACTTCTTGAGTAGTGAATTCCACATGTTAATTACACTTTGGGTGAAGTACTTCCTTTTATCTGTTCTAAACCTACTGCTCATTAATTTCACTGAGTGCCCATGAGTTCTTGTCTTGTGAGAAACGGACTTCTTTCTCTACCTTCTCTATCCCATGGATCATTTTGTAAACCACTATCATGTAGTCCCTTCAAACGTCATTTCCCAAGCCCTAACCTCTTGAACCTTTCTTCATAGGGAAGGTGTCCCAGCCCCTTAATCATTCTAGTTGCCCCTTTCTGCACCTTTTCCAGTGCTAGAATATCTTTTTTGAGGGGCAGTGACCACAACTGGAAACAGTATTCCAAATGAGGCCATGCCATAGATATATACAGGGATGTTATGATACTGGCTGGTTTGTTTTCAGTCCCCTTCCTAATAATCCCCAGCATAGCGTTTGCCTTTTTCATTGCAGTCGCACACTGAGTCGGCTTCTTCAGTGAATGATCTACCATGACTCCCAAGAGCTCTCTCCTGGTCAGTCACCGCCAGTTTGGACCCCATCAACGTATATTAATACTGCCTCCAACGTAAGGCCCTAAATTGTACTCTTCTTTTCTTAGCCAAAGCAGAAAGACTCGGTCCTGCGCACTCAGTCCACAGTTGTTCATATATTCCTAGATCCCAGCCTTCGACAAGCGCAAACTCCTAAGTTTCTGGGTCTCTCTCTTAGACTAATCTATCTCATAGGCTGGCAGCCCTGGGCTCCCTGGATGAAGGAACATGTCATGATCAAATGGAATAAACCAATAATAATTTTAAAACGGTCTTATGAAATCAGCTCCATCAGCCCTTGCTTCGCACTGAATTTGACGGCCCGTGGATGTTGCCGATTACAAGACTGCGCAAATGCCGAACGCCTCTCGCATTCTCTTCGCCCGCCATGGTCCTGCCATCTACGTCCAGACCCTTGATTTCCCCAGGTGCCTTACGTACCCTTATCATCAGAACAGCTTTCCTGATGTCACGAACCCCATCATAAACCAAGCGGGAGGCGTCTATGAACTCGTTCTCTTCAAACGGCTGGGGGATGTTGGCACTCAAGGCTTCGATGGCGACTTCGACTTGTTCGGCGAAACGCGGCATCACTAGATGAAAGGAAATGAAAGGCGGTGAGAACATAAGCCTCTCTTCATGCTCATTTCCTCCCTTGCCCTCGGGCGTAAATATACTTTCCGGGAGCCTAGAAACCTGCTGCTCTTTCGTAGCGTAAGGACGAGGAAAAGTTTGATAAAGAGCTTCGCGTCAACCAGGTAAACTTACAAAGAAGAAAAAACCTCATCACCTCAGAGTTTTGGTTTAAAAGGGGGTTAGAGAGATCTTGGGAGGAGAGGTCCACCGATGGCCATGAGCTGTGGTGACTGAAGGAAGCCTTCATGTACAAAGGAAGCAAATTTCTGAATAAAAGAGCCAGGAGGTGGCAACAGGAGAGGGCGTTGATTGTTTGCCCTGCTTGTTTGGCCCTCCACGGCAACTGGTTGGGTACTGTGAGAAACAGCACACTGGACCAGGTGGACCACTGGATGCCAGCCTCCAGGCGGGACCTGGGGATCCCCTGAAATTACAGCTCACCTTCTGGAGAATATGGATACTTTGGAGGGTGGACCGTATAGCACTGTACTCCACTGAAGTCCCTGTCTTCCTCAGGCTCCATCCTGAAATCTCCAGGACTTTCCAGACCTGAATCTAGCAACCCTATCCTCCCACCCATCCCACTGGTGGCCAGGAGGGACCCGGCACCCCTACTTACTGGTCTGATCCAGCAAACTCTACTTCTGTTCTCATGCTTGGTTCAGACAGAATGCCCAGCCATGCTTTAATACTATGTGAATGGGCCTGGTCAGATTCAACGAGTAGCTTCTAATTTAGAAGAAGAAGAAGAAGAAGAAGAAGAAGAAGAGATTAGATTTATATCCCGCCCTTCACTCACTTGGAGTCTCAGAGCAGCTTACAAACTCCTTTTCCCTTCCCCTCCCCACGACAGACACCCTGTGAGGTAGGTGGGGCTGAGAGAGCTCTTTTCCCGAGCTGTCCTTGAGAGAACAGCTGGTACAGAGCTATGGCTTGCCCAGGGTCATCCAGCAGCTGCATGTGGAGGAGTGGGGAATCAAACCGGGTTCTCCCAGATTAGAGTCCACACACTTAACCACTACACCAAACTGGCTCTCTAATCTGGAGAACTGGGTTTGAGTCCCCACTCCTCACATGAAGTCACATGAAGCCTGCTGGATGACCACAGGCTGGTCACAGCTTGCTCAGAACTCTCTCAGCTCCACCAACTTCACAAGGTGCCTGTTGTGGGGAGAGGAAGGGAAGGAGATTGTAAGCTGCTTTGAGATTCCTTAAGGCAGAGAAAAATGGGGTAGAAAAATCCATTTTTCTTCTTCTTCAGCTACCAAGTTAGACCAGCAAGGGGGGGGGGGGAAGGGGGGGAAATGACTTATGTAGGGCCTCTGGAATGTTCCATAGCACGTCTCGAAGTTCACAACTCCCAATGTGTAAAGAGCGCCCCAGTGTTAATGTGTGGTCAAACGGCCCAAGAACTTTCCACTCGCAGTGTCACTGTGGCTAAACGACGATGTCGCCATAAATAAGAGATTTCCTTACAATGCGAAAATCAGACAGACGCGATGCCTTACGGTACACGGGAGAACAACCCGTTTTTAAATTCCAGCAGTGTGTATAACATGAAAGATGCTAATGGCTATACGTTAGCAATTCCCAGTATTAATGGTTGGAGCATACATACATAGTTTATGAATATGTGCATAATGGGCGCATTCAATATTTATTTCCGCAATATATAGGCCTGGCTATGGCTTCGGAGCTGCCAGAAGCGGGGGAAAAGTTTAGAAGGCGGCGTTGCTGACTTCTGCTGAAATGCCAAGAGCTGCAAACAGCCTTTCGGAAATGGAAATGTTATGCACACGATGTTCGGCGAGCGCCCAGAATTAGCATGCCGTGGGTGGAAGTCCGTGATAGCACTGCTACTTCCAACTGGGTGATGGACTAAGTAAGAGGTCCCCCACGGTGCCCACCAATACCTTTCCAGGAACCCCCCAAGTATTTTTAGAAAGTGGGCAGGGCCAGGTGTGGTTCTGCTCGGCAAGGCTTGTGATTGGCCACTGAAGATTCGACTGGCTGTGCAGAGTTTAGAAACGTGGCTTTGCCAGCGACTGTCACCACCAGACAAGGATCTTCACTGTGTGGCTGAAGGTAGGCCGCAGCAGCCATTTTGGGGCAGCCATTTCGGGGCTGCGTCCGCTACGCTGTCAGAATGCCAAAGGTGCCCGTGGTTTGGGGCCACTGGCCTAGGGTTGCCAGCCTCCAGGTGGGGCCTGGGGATCTCTCACTTTTACAACTCATCCCCAGCTGACAGAGATCAGCTCCCCTGGAGAAAATGGCTGCTTTGGAGGGTGGGCTCGATGGCATTGGACCATGCTGAAGCCCCTCCCCACCCTCTCCTGGATCCGCCCCCAAAGTCTCCAGGTGTTTTCCAACCCAGACCTGGCAACCCTACCCTGCCTTAATGGAGTTATTGCCACAACTGACATCTGGTCCAGACTGGGCTAACCTGGAGGTGGCTGAGAAACACATGCATCCAACTCTCTAGCAACAGTGGCACGGTGATTCTTTGAGATTCAGCAGCAGCTTAGTGGAAGACAGCAAGTGGAGGGACTGTGTGGAATGGCAGCAGGTAAGAGGAGAAGAAGAGGAGGACCAGATGACCGAGAGTCACTAGGTCCTGGAGCAGAATTCCCTTCTGACGCCTAATAAGCAGATCTCGAATGTAAAACAGACTACGTGTGGTAATTGCTGATTCACACATTCACCCACCAAGATGGCCCACGCAGAGGGCACACCCCCTCCCTTTCCACCAGGGGGATTTTGGGGCAGGAGCGCACAGGGACAGAGTTCCGGCGGGCTCCTGAGTTGGCCATGCCGACTGCCAAAACCTCTGTGCGCGCGTGGCTACAGAGCACGTTGCCCTCCCCACGTTACACACAAGACAGAAAGGCGGCATGTTAAAATGCCCTCTTTCCCTCTGGGGAGGTCCTGGGGATTTCCTTGTCAATTTCACTCCCCTCCCCCCCAGGTCAGCTGAGAGTGAAATTGACAAGGTGAGAAGTATTGGAGTCGGGAGTCCATGGAACAGTGAAACAGCTAGATCTTTATTGCTGGTCCGGATGAAGCATACAACCCAGGGCTCCGAGCCCTCCTTTTATGCTGGTCAGGGACAATCCCCTGACCTTGCCCAACTGGCCTGATAGGCTCTTATCAGTCTATTTACATCTCATAGGTTCCCTGGGAGAAACCTAGGTACATGATTGGTGGCTGGTTTGGATCCACCTGGCCTTTGTTCTACCTGGCTGAAGCTCAGGTAGTTTCTTGGCCATGTGCTCTGGCCACATGGCGGTCGCCATTACGGGAGCACATGGCGACTGCATGGTCAATACATAACACAAGGGAAAGCCTCTCTCGGCCTTCCCTTCTCTGGCTGACATGTGGCAGCTGGAAAAGGGCAGGCAGGGAACTCAGGCAGGTTGAAAATGCCTTTCCTTCCCTCCCCGATCTGGGGAAGGGAGAGAAAGGCATTTAACTATGCCCCCCCCCTTCCCTGGGTCTCTCAGCACAGGCTTTCTTTCTTTCAGTTCCCAGGCACTTCAGCAGCGCCTTTCCCCAGCTGTCTGGTTGGGGGTGGTAGGAGACTAGAAAGGCAGTGCTGAAGTGGGGTGGAGAAGCTCGGGAGGGGGGGAGGCAAGCTTCCCTACCTGCCCTGTGCTTCCCCAGCCCCCCGCCTAATATGCTAATGAGCTATGCTGTCAGGGGTGTGGCCTAATATGCTAATGAGTTTCTGCTGTTGGGTGTGGCCTATTAAGCTAATGAGTTCCTGCTGGGCTTTTTCTACCAAAGAAGCCCTGCTTTCCACCATGCATATACGGTATCTTGTGATACGAGCAACGCCATGCAACAGCTCTTAACCTTGACCAGTGCAATCACCCCTGGGGAAAAAAACTGCACAAGACATACATGCAAAATGGATGTGATTCACACCACGACTTACATAGGGGAGCGGATGCACTCACACAAGCTCCTCCAGTATACAAAGATAATGCAGGAGCTGGAAGATGTTTGAACCTGCCCTGATCCTAGACAGCAGAAGTATGGAAGTCCTTGCCCGATCCAAGAAGCATACCAAGTGCAGTGACTAGAAAATCCTCTGGAGACATGGAAGACCAGGTCAGAAGCACGGGGCTTAACTCAAGGGTGAGGCCAGGGGAAGTGGTGTGTATGTGTGGGTGGGTAGTCTGGGTTTGAGCTAGGCCTGCCAGGTCCCCCGGGGGGGGGGGTTCCCTTCGAAACTGAGGTATAAATCCAATCTCCTCCTCCTTTGCAAATATCTAAGTCTGTGGATTAGAGCCATATTTACCCAGAAAAGATTTTTCTGCAAACTTGGGGGGGGGGGGGGGGTTATTGCAGAAAAAATCTGACACCTTAAAAAAAAATGCATTGGGGCATGTGTGTTAAATTCTTCCCAAAATAAAAGACCGTACTCTGTGCAAGTGCAGAGGATGCTCCTGATTCTGGACCGGTCTGTGGTGGAACCCAGGAGCTGTGCTGGGCCCAGCAGCGGAGACTGAGAGTTGCAGTGGGCTAGGGGTGCCAAGTCGAACTTACATTTAAGTGGGGGGAGTCCAGTCCTCTTCGGGAGTCCTCTGGCGTGCATGCGAAGCGTGATACCGTTGCGATGGGCGTGGGGACCTCTGTAATTCGAGGGGAAACCATGGGGTTTTTCCTCAAGTGATAGAGCCTCCCCCCCTAAATGT
Organism: Lepidodactylus listeri; assembly: GCA_029233225.1. Classification (NCBI taxonomy): domain Eukaryota; kingdom Metazoa; phylum Chordata; class Lepidosauria; order Squamata; family Gekkonidae; genus Lepidodactylus; species Lepidodactylus listeri. The sequence continues at coordinate 8,354,391 of JARCFY010000009.1, read as the reverse complement.
GCCCGGCGTGATGACGTCATCACCCCAGGCACATCTCCGCAGCCCGGCAATTTGGGGGTGGGGTTCCCCCCGGCAGCCCAATCTGGGCTGGCGGGGAGCGGGCCAGTTGAGTGGGGGGACTTGGCAACCCTACAGTGGGCTCAGTGATAAAGTTGGGGGGGGGGGAGATAGGATCCTCCCACAAGTCTTGTGGGCCCACATGAGAGCCAGTTTGGTGTAGTGGTGAAGTGCGTGGACTCTAATCTGGGAGAACTGGGTTTGATTCCCCACTCCTCCACTTGCACCTGCTGGATGACCTTGGGCAAGCTGTAGTTCTGGCACAGTTCTTGAAAACCGGCAGTTTCTGTCAGAGCTCTCTCAGCCCCACTGACCTCACAGGGTGTCTGTTGTGGGGAGGGGAAGGAGATTGCAACCCACTCTGAGACTCCTTCAGGTAGTGAAGGGTGGGGCATAAATCCAATCTCCTCCTCCTCCTCTTCTTCTACTACTACTTATGTCCACTAAATAGCCATTGTAAGTGGAAGTAGGATCAAGGCTTTCAGTTGCCAGTGAAGTAAAACCACGACATGCAACCAAGATGCAGTCCGGTTGCTATTCAGCCATTCTCCCATGGTTCACCAACCCTCCTCCAGGTTCTGGTACCCAGCCAAAATGACACACAAATGAACTGCCAACTCTCACAATACGGAAAACAGCTTCAGGGTTGCCAGAGAGTAGTGAGTATCAATTCGGAATACGGTTAAAGAGGGAAAGAAAGCAGGAGAGAGCTGATTTCGCATCTAGAGGAGAGCGCATTAAATGCAGGTTTCATAGCTGAAATACAGGCATGGGAAACACAACAGGGTAATTTGTCACTTTCAAAAATAGCTGGAAAAGCTTTTTATGGGGGCTGGTTATTGGCAGACGAGGGGGAACAGGGAACAGGGGAGCGAGTTGCGGCTGGAGTGGAGTTTTAAACTTTGGTGATCGTAGAGCTGCAAACAAGTCAAGAGGTCTCCAGTTGAAACTTCATCTCTGCCTTGAACTCAGTAGAGACGCCTTTTGACAAGCTCTTGTCCTCACCTTCCCCTCCCTCCCCATCCTCTAGATGACAGACCTTCAAGGACTTGAAGATGGTTATTATCAGGGGTCCTTTCGTAGAAAAAGAGGTGCAGGAGCTCATTAGCATAACTCATTAGCATAACTTATTTGCATATGCTACACCACCTGACATCACCAGAAGTATGTCAGAAGGCAAGAAAGAAAGGAGAGAGGGAGAGGGAGAGGGAGAGGGAGAGGGAGAGGGAGAGAGAAAGAAAGAAAGAAAGAAAGAAAGAAAGAAAGAAAGAAAGAAAGAAAGAAAGAAAGAAAGAAAGAAAGAAAGAAAGAAAGAAAGAAAGAAAGAAAGAAAGAAATGGCAGAGAGGGGACAGCTACTAATCCAAGCCTCAGAAATACCACTATTCTGGGAGGATAGCTTTAGTGGTGGCTGAAGCCTTCAGAAGGCTGGTCGGAGGAACAAGGACCTTTCCAGGGGACGGGGTCATTTTGCTGCAGCCATGACACAAGCAGGCATTCCCCCGCGGGGGGGGGGGGGGCTGGCACCAACTCCCGGAGCTGCGCTCCCTCGAGCTCCTGTTCGAAAGGACCCCTGGTTATTATCATGTCACCTCTCAGTCGTCTCCTCTCCAGGCTAAACATACCCAGCTCCGTCAACCTTTCCTTATAGGACTTGGTCTCCCAAATGAAGCAGTGTAACATAAAGCTAAATAAAAATTAAAAACTGATGTTATTATGTGTATGGTATGAAGTGTACGCTAAATTCCGTTGTAAAAATAAAAAAAAATGTGTATAAAAAATTAAAATTAAAGAATAAAATGTTTTTGGGCGGGCAAAGTGCTTAGAGTCAAGGGTTTTTTTTGTATGTATTTGTTCCTCTTTTACGGAACACCTTAACTGTCTCGCGGAAGCAACCAAAGTACAGTAGGGTCCCCTTCAGAACGAGTCCTCTGCATGCCTAAAAAAATTAACCATTTGGTCTCTTAAGATGCTTTGAAGCAAGCAAGAAAACAAACAAACAAATAAAAGCTAGTCTTCGAGAGCTTATCTTTTTGGTTACTATAGCAACGCATGGATGTGCTTTTCCCGGGGTCAGAGAAGCACACATCTTTGGGACTGTTAGCAAAATGCCCCGTGAGCTCATAGTCTCTGTACTTCTCTTGTTCTGGGTCTTGAACAGACCAGGCTTTGATCCAGACAACAGTCCAAGGGGAAAACGACCAGGACTCAATTGCCAAACCTCTCTCGGACTACTGTCTTGGGGCAAGAATAATTCTACGCGTTATCAGGAGGCGGTTCCTTCCGTGCTCGGTTGCCGCCTGCATGACTTCATTTTTGGAAGAAAAACAGGCAAAAGGAGTTGAAAGGAAAGGGGGAGGGGCAGAGGGGGTCGCAATAGGGTTGCCAGCCTCCAGGCGGTGGCTGGAGATCTCCAGGGATTACAGCCTGAACTCCAGGTGACAGAGATCAGCTCACCAGGAGAAAATGGCCACTTTGGAAGGTGGACTCTATTTACTTTATTTTATTTCTTTGGACTTGTACCCCGCCCTCACCACAAGTGGGCTCAGGGCGGGTGTCGGCAATATTGATACAATACACAATGCCATTAAAACCGCTTCAAACGACAATACAAAATAGCACGAGATCTTGAAACACCGTGTCAAATCTGATCAGATGTCTCAGCGATTAAGATGGGACTAAGAATTTATTGTATAGCACTTTAGATTATGTGGTTTTAAATGGTGTCAAAATCTTTACGCAAGCCGCCCTGAGCCTGCTTTGGTGGGGAGGATGGGGTATAAATCCATTAATTAATTAATTAATTAAAAATCCAGGCCACTGATTGGAGACCAGGCAGAAGCGGGGGTGGGAACAGACGTCTGCTGCCTCAACTAAAAGCCCTGTGGAAGAGCATTATCTTACAGGCCCTGCGGAATTGTAATAAATCCTGCGGGGCCCTGATCACATATGGTAGCTCATTCCACAAGGGGGGGGGCAGGGCTGAAAAGACCCTGGCCCTAGTCAAGGTGAGCTGGACGTCCCTTGGGCTGGTGACTACCAAGCTATGTTGATCTGTAGATCTCAGTGCTCTATAGGGCTCATAGGGGAGTAGGGCTGACAGGTCCCCTGGGGGGGGGTGGAGGTTTTCCTGCCAAAATGACCCCCAATCCATTGGTCCAGATAAGGCCGGTGGGGGGAATCCCGCCCCAAAGTGCCTGGTTCAGGCCGACGTGCCCGGCACAATGACGTCACTTCCGGGTGACGGCATCACGTTGGGGATGTCGCCGGCTGACGCTCTAGCAATCAGCTCGGAAATCTCTATGGTACCATAGAGTTTCAAGGCTGATTGCTAGAACATTGGCCAGCGACATGCCCGACGTGATGACGTCACCCAGATGTGACATCATCGCACCGCGTGTGCGCTTTGCACGCAAATATCCCAGAATGGGACCAACTCTCCCCCGCTGCTCAGTGTAAGTGACTTGGCAACCCTATATGGGAGAGGCAGTCCCGAAGGTATGCCCTGGCCATATAGGGCTTTAAAGGTAAGCACCAGCACCTTGAAACCGATCCGGTATTCAATAGGCAGCCAGTGCAGTTTGCGCAGCAGTGGGTGGATACAGGGCATTCTACCGCACTGAAGTCCCTCACCTCACCTCCCAAGTAGTCCTGCCCCAAGACTTCAAGACCTACCGGGCCGAAGAGCAATCTACATCCTTAACCATTCCTGCCTTTCTAAATGCCCATTTATTCACGGCTTAATCTTAATGCAATCAAATGATCACCTGAACACGTTTCGAAGCAGTAATGCATCGTCATTTTTAAACCCCCCCCCCAATTAATTAGAAACAAGCAAGAAAGGGGGGGAGTCTGGGAAACAGTGACCCCCTCCTTTCGATTTCTGAGCTTGATGCACGATTAAGTTTTGCGCGTGTTCCTTTGCTCACAGTTTGGCAGGGGAAACTCTCCCATTAAGTGCCATTCACTGAGCATGACTCACTGGAGTGAAGCCTGTTACAGGAATCAATCTATTCAAAATAAAACTAATCCTGCCAACTTCCCTCTCCCTACAAACGGACTTAGCAATGCCATGCTGGGAAGCATGCCCCAATGCTGTGGCCTTTCATTCAATGCGCTCAGGGCGCCGACACCGGCAGTCTTGGAACAGGATGGAAAAAAACAAAACTAAGCGTGAATCGCAACACACATGCATATCACAGACGCTGTCGTTTTCCTTTTCATTTCTTTCTTGTCTCGCCTGGGATATAAGATGCAGAACTCCTTCCATCGTCTCCAGTGAAATCCAGCTCTCCCAAACGTCATGCCAGTGGCAGCAGGCCAGGTGTTACTGGCCAAACATCTGCTTTGAGCCAGGCCTTCTCAAACGCATGGAAAGCAGAGAGGTGGAACAGAAAAGAAATCTCCAGGATGCTTTGTGGTCTTGCAAGCCTGCCCGTCTGCAGAGGACCACAGCGACTGCACAGGAATGAGAGGCTGAAGCCTGGAATATTTTAAAGGGATTATTGACTCAGTGCCGCTTGAGAGGTCTGCTGGCATCCTGCAGATGTGTGCGGCTCTCTGCCGCGCAACAGCTTGGAAAAAAAGGAAAGAAACACACACATACGAAGCTGCCTTAAGAGTCAGATCGTTGACCCATCAAAGTCAGCACTGTCTATTCAGACATGGCAATGGCTCCCCAAGGTCTTTCACATCACCTATAACGCGGTCCTTTTAGCTGGAGATGCAGGGACTGAACCTGGGACATTACACGTCGTATAGCCATTGCAGCTCCATCTTTGTTACAGGCTGGTGCTTGGCCTTTCGGTTGCTTTGAGTTTTGTGAGGGGTCATGATCTTGAGCCTACAGTAGTGGGGCCTACGGGCTCCAGGGAGGCCTACTGGCTCTAGGGAAGGCTCTGTTAGAGTGACTACAGGGCCTACATTTCCCAGGTCACCCTTTGGGCTCTGCGACTGGCTATAGGGTTGCCAAGTCACTTACCTTAATTAGCGGGGGAGAGTTGGTCCCGGGCTGGGACTTTTGCGCGTGCACAAAGTGTGCACATAGCACAACGGCGTCACCCAGAAGTGACATCATCATGCTGGGCCCGTCGCTGGCTGATGCTCTAGCAATCAGCATGAAAATTTTATGGAACCATAGCGTTTCCAGGCTGATTGCTAGAGTGTCAGCCGGTGACATGCCCAGCGTGATGACATCACCTGGAAGTGATGTCATTGCACCGGGCATGTTGGCTCAAACTGGGCACTTTGGGGGCGGGGTTTCCCCCCGCTGGCCTGATCCAGACTGGCGGATTGGGGGCTGTTTCTGTGGGGAAACCCCCACCCCCCAGGGGACCTGGCAGCCCTAATTGGCTAACATGGGATTTGGAGGGAAAACATACACCAGCAAAGGAGTAGGGGGAGGTGCCTGAGGAGAAGCGATAAAAGGCCCTGCCCAAAGTGGGCGGGGGTTCAGTCCCAGGGAGCAGAGCTGGTGTGAGGCTGCTGCAGAAGGAGGGATCCCTCATCCAAAATGCTAGGACAGTATAGTCAGACGCATTAGGATTTATTATTTTACTGATTTACCTACCTTTACGGTGCTCATTTTCCCTACACGTTATTGAATTATAGTTGTTGTTAAATCTCTTTAGTAAAACTAGATCGTTACTCTGCCTGGGTTCTCACACCTCATTTGGTCACTTATAAGGGGAACTCTGTTGGAAAGGGAGTGTATAAAGAGGTAGGGTGGGTGCTCAGGGCCCTCCTGAGGAGACCCATACCAGAGTGGTGGCAGCCATTTGAGAACCTTTCTAGCCGCTGCTCACGATATGAGGGTACAACCATCAGGCTGCTCTCTCTCTCATGCTTGTTACAGTAGAAAAGAGCAAGAGTCCAGTACCGCTGTACAGAATGGGGAAAAATGTGGCCGGGTATGAGCTTTCATGAGCCACCGCTCACTTCTTGAGATATGACTTTTTCAGTGAGCAGTGACCCACCAAAGTTCCTACCCTGCCACAATTTTTGTTAGTCTTTAAAGTGCTACTGGACTCTTGCTCTTTTCTTCTGCTACAGAAAGATGAACATGGCTACCCATCTTGATCTATCTTCATGCTGTTAGTAGCTCTTATCTTCCAAGACTGATTTGTTTCCTCTCACCCCTAGACACCAGGTGCAGAATGGCCTGGCTCATCTCTGTGTTTGGTGTAGCTGGATTCATCGTTTCTTGACTGGTAGCCAGCACTTAGGATATAAGATGCTTAGTTTTACCCATGTGTCTTGTCTCAGATTCTGGCATGATTCTGCATGTGTGTGTGTGTACTTAGAGCCCAGTGGATGGGAGCTTAGCCTGCTAGTTTTGTAAGTCTGACACTTTATTAAAATCTCCTTGTAGGGAAACCTAGATCTTGCATATTGTTTCCATGGGTTTTCTACAAAACCTGGAGTTCCTGGCCAGAGCCCTAAACATGCATGCCCAGCAGATGCTCTGCCCCTGAGCCACGCCCCCTCCTCTACACACACACACACACACACACACTGCTGGGGAGTAAGACATAGGGTTGCCAGCCCCCAGGTAGGGTCTGGGGATCTCCTGGAATTACAGCTGATCTCCAGATGTCAGTAGGGTTGCCAGCATCCAGGTAATAGCTGGAGATCTCCCACTATTACAGCCAATCTCCAGACAACAGAGATCAGTTCATCTGGAGAAAATGGCTGCTTTGGAGGGTGGAATCTTTGGCATTATACCCCATTGAAGTCCCTTCCCTCTCTGAACCCTTCCCTCCTCAGGTTCCACTCCAAACACCTTCCAGTATTTCCCAACCCAGTATGACAGAGATGAAGGAGAGGAACCGTGGCTCAGTGGAAGAGCCTCTGCTTGGCATGCACAAGGTCCCAGGTTCAATTCCCAGCATCTCCATTTGAAAAGGACCAGGCAGGAGGTGATATAAAAGACCTCAGCCGGAAATCCTGGAGAGCTGCTGCCAGCCTGAGTAGACAGTCCTGACTGTGACGGACCAGTGGTCTGATTCAGCAATAGGCAGCTTCATGCGTGTTCCTGTGTGAGATCAGTTCGCATGGTGATAATGAATGGTGAACGTCTGCATGCAAAACATGGTCCTGCCACAATGGCCCCTTCCTACAGAGCTCTGGTTTGAGACAATGTCAATAGATACTGCATCGATTCCATAAGTACCAGCTGGAAGGCATGGAAGAAAGATCATCAGAGAGAAAAGTTCTTTAAAAAGAAGAAGAGAAGAAGAGATTGGATTTATATCCCGCCCTTCACTTGGAGTCTCAGAGCGGTTTACAAACTCCTTTCCCTTCCCCTCCCCACTACAGACACCCTGTGAGGTGGGTGGGGCTGAGAGAGCTCTGAGACAACTGTCCTTGAGAGAACAGCTCTGGGAGAACTATGGCTTGCCCAAGGTCATCCAGCAGGTGCAAGTGGAGGAGTGGGGACTCAAACCGGGTTCTCCCAGATTAGAGTCCGCACACTTAACCACTACACTAACTGGCTCTCTAATCTGGAGAACTGGGTTTGAGTCCCCACTCCTCACATGAAGTTACATGAAGCCTGCTGGATGACCACAGGCTGGTCACAGTTTGCTCCAAACTCCCTCAGTGTGTTTAACCACTACACCAAACTGGTGTATGCACATGAAGCATACAAGATCAAGAAGAAGAAGAAGAAGAAGAAGAAGAAGAGATTGGATTTATACCCCGCCCTCCACGTCCCAAGGGAGTCTCAGAGCGGCTTACAAACTCCTTTTCCCTTCCCCTCCCCACAACAGACCCCCTGTGAGGTAGGTGGGGCTGAGAGAGCTCTGAGACAACTGTCCTTGAGGGAACAGCTGGTACAGAGCTATGGCTTGCCCAAGGTCATCCAGCCAGGTGCAAGTGGAGGAGTGGGGAATCAAACCCGGTTCTCCCAGATTAAAGTCCGCGCACTTCACCACTACACCAAACTGGCTCTCAAAAAGAACAGTCGAACAGTCAAAATATATACCAAAGAACCAATAGCCAAGACTGATAGCCAACATGTCCCAGGGAAATGAATATGTTACACTACCCTGAGATTTCTCTATGATAGTGCATCAGAAATCCTCTTCTATTTCAGTTGACATTTCCCCCAAAAAGTAAGATTTCCTTTTTTTTTGGGGGGGGGGGGGGGAATCCCAAAACTGTCTTTAGGGAAATTTAGTGATTTGAAAAAAGAAATAGACCAACACGGTTCTAAGGCTCACAAAGGGGAGAAAAGGCACCTTCAATTCCAAATTATAACAGGAGGAATAAAGAACTGTATGTGGCATTTTACCTAGCTTCGAGTGTTTGTCGAAGCCTCATTCTAGAAGGACTGTAAATTTTATGTCACTGGAGTCTAAATATTTCATGGAAGTTTTATTATGTTGAAATTCCATCTCCAAAGATTTTGGTGGCTAATGTCCAACGTTTTGAACCTGATTGTTATGGGCGTAATTAAAAAGAAAGCACATTTTTCACTGTAATGCCATAATGGTATTACGTGATTTGACACAAGGAATAAATCTAGCATGCCTTTAACATTCCCATCTATAACACAAATTCCCCCCAAAGCTTGCCAATTAGGAGGTAAATGGATTTTGATAGACACGTTCTTCCAGGGTTCAAAACCTCCCCTATAAACGTGCCGTGTGAGAACAGTTTATGGGGCTTTTTATCCTGCACTTCATCATCACTTTCTTGAACACGGCTAAACCAACAGGGATTAGGATGGTGCCCCATTTAGTAATGCCACCATTCATCCCCAGAATCGCAATCTCGGTTTTGCTTTCTGCTGGCAGAAATTGAATCCGTGATCCCTTTTTCTTGTATCATTAAGCAGAGAGCTGTTTCTAGTCGGAATCAGGGTGGTGTAATCTGGGGTTATCAAATTCCTGGAGATTTTGGGGGTGGAGCCTCAGGAGGGCAGGGTTGGGGGAGGGAGGGGCCTCGGTGGCCACCATCCAAAGTAGCCATTTTCTCCGGGGGTACTTACCAGAAATTCCGATCATAGAGTTCCTGGTGATTCAATGAGCTTGCCAAAAGTGGCCAGGGTTGCTCTAGCTATCGTCAGAAGCTCTATGGTGAGCTCTATGATTACTATAGAGCTTCTGAAAATTCTTAGAGCTATCTTTGTGCCAGGTTAGCTCTGGGAATCACCAGAAACTCTATGGTGAGAACTTCTGGCAAGTATACAAGGCCTTACTTTCCTTGTTAAATGTTTTCTTCCCAGGGTGATGCCCCACCCCACCCCATTTGGTCCCAGTTTCAACCCACTGATCAGGGTGGCGAGGAAATCGGTTGTAACTGTGGGAGATCTCCAAGCCCCTGGCGGTTAACAACCCTAGGAGAGACAATAATTTGCTCAAATGACAGATTGCATGCATCCAGGTTTTGCTGGAAACGTTTGCATGCACTCAGGGGTGTCGAGTTTTAAAATCCGGGGGGGGGGGGCTCGTGTGTGTGCGCAAAGCATGCATGCACGCTGGGACCATGTCCCCGCTGCCGCCTCCCCCATCCCCCCCCGGCCTGGCCACTCCTGCTTCTGTCCCTCCCTCCATCGGTCCAGGGGCCAGCTGGGCATTTGCTTAGCTGGCCCCTGAATGGACAGAGAGAGGTAGGTACGGAGGCAGCCAGGTGGGGGGGAGAGAGAGACGGCGGTAGCAGCCCTAGGAAGGGCCCGGGGACGTGCGGCGGTGGGCGCTCCGTTTTCCCGGGGGCAACTCAGTCCACCCCGGGAAATTTCAGGGGTGGCTCGAGCCCTCCCGTAGTTGACGCCTATGCATGCACTGTTCCGAGAAACACAACGCGGAGAGTGGTACTGAAATTGTTCGAGAGGTTTCTGAAGAATGTAGCTAATTTTCTCTGTACTTTTAAGACAACACAGCAGAACCATCTGGAAGGTGCCTCATTGTCCCTTGTTTCCAAGTGGCAGTTAAGACCTTCAGAGTTTTCAGGGAGAATCTACGGCACAGTTCGGCGTCAACAAAGGTACATGCAAATGCTCACTCGAGCTGTGCCCCCTTTCCCCACCTCTGCAGTTCTTGTCCTTCCCTTTTCAAAGTAAACAGCCTTGGTTTCTAACGTCTCTCCTTTTTCATAATGTGCCCCTCCCTCCCTAAACCTCAGCTACTGGCTCACGAGAAGATCCCCAGAGGAGTGGCATAGAAAGCTAGCTCAATATTTTCTCCAAGGATAAGTGTGTGCAAGATTTTTTTTTTACCCAAAAGCGATCTTTGTAAACACCAAATGCTACATTAAAATAGGCCCTGAAAGAATACCAAGACTGAAACATGCTCAGATCTATTCTTTACCATCGTTAAATTTGCCAGTGGGTTAGAAATTTGGGGGCCGTTTTCACTCTTTGAAAATGAAAATGAGAAACATGGCGGCATGCAGAGAGAGAGAGAGAGAGATAGCCAGAAGGGGGCAGTAGAAGCAGGAAGCCCAAAGCACTTTGGAAGCTTTTTGTGGGTAAATAAGGAGTCTGTGAACCCATGAATGCGTGAAGCTGCCTTATACTGAACTGGAGCATCAAGGTCGGTATTGTCTACTCGGACTGGCAGCCGCTCTCCAGGGTCTCAGGCAGAAAAGATCTTTCACATCACCTACCTCCGGATCCTTTTAACTGGAGATGCCGGGGATTGAACCTGGGACCTCCTGCATGCCAAGCAGAGGCTCTGTCTCTGAGCCACAGCCCCTCCCCAAAGATCTTACCATGGGGGTAAGACCTGAACACTTTTGATTCGAGGCAGTTCCAGCCTTGCATTCCACCAGTGGTAGTGTTTCATCACGGATATACCTTTCATTTTCTAATATATTTTTCTAGCGAAAGCAGATTGCAACAAAAAAATTTAAAATACCATTCTGTCATAATAATAATAATAATAATAATAATAATAATAATAATAATAATAATAATAATAATAAAAAAATCAATTCAGTTTTTTGGGGGGGGGGAGAGTAAAACAGCACTTTTAAAAAGCCCTGCCAGATAACAGATCAGATGATGAGCAGAACAGATGTAAGAAGCTTAAGTGAAAGAGAGGACGAATGATTATTCCCCTCCCCTTCCTGGTGTCTAAAACTCTCCGATAAAAAGGCTGGATTAATTTTGGGATGCCAGCCTCCAGCTCACCTCCAGACTCCAGATTTATAGCTCACCTCCAGAATACAGAGCTCAGTCCCCCAGAAGATAACGGATGCTTTGGAGGGTGGACTCTGGGGCATTGTACCCCACTGAGGTCCCTGTTCTCCCCAGGCTCCACCCCCAAATCTTTAGGGGTTTCCCACCCTGTGTCAGAATCTCTGCCATTAATTGTTCAGGCCTGGGGTCTCTATCAGTAATTTACGACTAGCCTTGGGGTTTATTGCATGTTATGCTTAATGTGTCTTTTTATCCTTCCCGGGAGGGTGGCTTGCCGCATTCCACCGCATCACATAAACAGTCTGGCTATCTTTCCTCGTCACCTCCCTTTTTCTCTCTGGAGCCTAGAATGTTCTATCTTGCTTTTGAAGAGAAGAAGAAGAAGAAGAGATTGGACTTATACCCCGCCCTCCACTCCCCAAGGGAGTCTCAGAGCGGCTTACAAACTCCTTTTTCCCTTCCCCTCCCCACAACAGACACCCTGTGAGGTAGGTGGGGCTGAGAGAGCACTTTCCCAAGCTGTCCTTGAGGGAACAGCTGGTACAGAGCTATGACTTGCCCAAGGTCATCCAGCCAGGTGCAAGTGGAGGAGTGGGGAATCAAACCCGGTTCTCCCAGATTAGAGTCTGCGCACTTAACCACTACACGAAACTGGCTCTGTAACCTTGGAGAACTGTTGAACTGTTTCTAGCCAGGTGCCTGGCCTGTGAATCGCAAGTAGAGGTCACTAGGGGCATGGGGGGAATTTTTAGTGCTTTTGCGCCTTTTCTGTGAGAACCAACGGTTGGGGGTTTTTGCGCTTTTTTGTATTTGTCCTGATTGGCCCTTTGCCTGCTCTTACCTGACTGGGTTGGGTATATTAATCCCTGTTGCCTGTAACCAAGTATCTCTAACAAACATTGAGTACCTGAACCATCATTAAGAATAAAAGAACTTTTTGCTTCACCAAAGGTCTGGCTTATTGATTCGACTCAGAAACCTCACACCCTGGAGGTGGGACCCTAACCTACCCCCTCCACCCCCCAATGGTGGCCAGGGAGAACCCGTCAACCCTAATTTCCATAGATGGAGCGCCACTAGTGAAAAATGCCCTTTTTTCAGTTGGAACTTGCATGCTTTTTGATGATAGAGGCACCCAGAAAAGGGGGGAAAGACCTCTGGAAATGACATAAAAAACCAGGCAAGTTCTTAGAGAATCGGTAAGTCCTTTTAGGAATCTTGAGCCCGAGATTTTAAGAACCGCTAGATTCGAGTCCAGGAGCTCCTTAGAGGCCATCAAGATTTTCAGAGTATGAGCCTTTGAGAATCAAAGCTCCCTTCGTCAGATCTGGGTCTTGTTCCTGAAGAAGGTAGCTTTGACTGTGGGGCTCTAAAGTGCTTTCGGACTCGAATCCAGCTCCGCTGCTGCCGACCGACACAGCCGCCCTCTGAATCCCAAGATTTTCAGGCATTACAGGAAGAGAAACATCATTTTGAATTGTGGTTGGAAATCAAGTGCGAGCTGGTGAGAAATGAACGCGGGTGAAATGTGTTCTGAACGGCTCATCCAAACCAAGAATGTTCCTGCTGTAGTCTGAATTATTGAACATTTCCCAAAACTTTTTTTTTCTTTTTGGTATTTGTGTGTATGTAGTGTGTGCTTGTGAGCCTGGAAGACAGGGTTACTTCTGGTGACTCCTAGTGGGGCTAGGATGTCTCAGAGAGGCGGCTTGATATTTGCCTGCCTCTGCATCCTGGCCCCGGTATTCCTTGGAGGTTGCCCTTCCAAGTCTAAGCGCCAGGGTTGGCCCTGCTTAGCTTCCGAGATCTGATGAGAATGGGCTCGTCTGGGCTACCCAGGTCAGGGCATTTCCCAGAACTTTTTAAAGGCATCCCCGCATAAAGTGCATTGTGGGTTTGTAAAGTGCTGTCAGGTTGCAGCCAATTTATGGCCACCCCAGCAAGGGGCTGTCAAGGCAAGTGAGGAGCAGAGGTGGTTGGCCATCGCCACTGCCTTCCTCTGCAGAGCCTTCCTTGGTGGTCTCCCATCCAAGTACCGACCCGGCTTAGATTCCAGGATCTGATGAGATCAGGTTATACCATGCTGCCTGCTTTCCTTCCTTCCTTCCTTCCTTCCTTCCTTCCTTCCTTCCTTCCTTCCTTCCTTCCTTCCTTCCCTCCCTCCTCCCTTCCTAAAAAAATTGGTTTATATGAACTTGCTGAATAACTGACATTAAAAAATGTTGTATGCTACGTTTGGCAGTTGGTTGATTTAAATTCAGGGCCACGGTGGCTCAGAGGTTAAGACGCTGAGTTGCAGACCGGAAGATCGGTAGCTCGGCAGTTTGAGACCTGAGTGCCGCGTGATGGAGTGAGCTCCCGTCTCTGGCCCCAGCTCCTGCCAACCTAGCCGTTCGAAAGCAAGAAACTGCAAGTAGATAAATAGGTACTGCTTCGGCGCGCCTCGGCGTCTAGTCATATTGGCCACATGACCACCGAAGAAGTCTTTGGACAGCCCTGGCTCTTCGGCTTGGAAATGGAGATGAACACTGCCCCCTAGAGTCAGATTCGATTAGCTTTCAAGCAAGGGAAACCTTTACCTTTCCTTACTGACTTAAATTCAGTGTTATGATCTAATTCTCTAATGCAACGTGACAGAGACGTATTTTTGTATGATTTTCCATGCATCTTATACGTTCAATATCTTATTTATCACAGGGTTTTATGGCATGTAAGCCAGAGCAATATTCTTTTGCACTCTTATGGGGACCCAGGAGAGCAGGGAATGGACTGTGTTTATTTATTTATTTTTATTTATTTATTCTTTCAGTTTATACCCCGCCCTCCCCGCGAACGGGCTCAGGGCGGCTTACATGGGCTCATAGGCCAGGAATAATACATTAAAATGATTAAAACAGTTAAAATGAATTCCTATGACTAATACATTGCTAATAGCTTCCTGTAAACATTATTATGAATGGCGACCCAATGGTAGGTCTCTGAATCCCGCCCGCACCAGCCAGGATTGTTAGGGCCAGTACATCATTGATGGTATCCCTGATGGATGGAATCCTCGGTGGCGGCTCCTATTCGAAAGCCTGGCGGAAGAGCTCCGTCTTGCAGGTCCTGCGGAACTGTACAAGGTCCCGCAGGGCCCTGATCTCCTCTGGGAGCTCATTTCACCAGACGGGAGCCGCCACCGAAAAGGCCCTGGTCCTTGTTCTGGTGAGCGTGGCGGCCCTAAGGCCTGGAACCTCTAGCCGGTGGGTTCACCCTGACCTCAGTGCCTGCTGGGGAATATATGGAGAAAGGCAGTCCCTAAGGTATGTTGGACCCTGGCCATATAGGGCTTTATAGGTAAGAACCAGCACCTTGAAGCGAACTCGGTATACTATAGGCAGCCAGTGCAGTGCCGCCAGCACAGGCCCGATGTGTTCTCGACTCGCGAGGCCCATCAACAGCCTAGCCACGGCATTCTGCACCAGCTGCAGCTTCCAGGTTAGCCCCAAGGGCAGCCCCATGTAAAGAGCATTACAGTAGTCCAGCCTCAAGGTGACCGTCGCATGGATCACTGTGGCCAGGTCGTCCCGATCGAGGTAGGGAACCAACTGCCGCGCCAGCCGAAGGTGATAAAAGGCCGACTTGGCAGTGGCTGCTACCTGGGCCTCCATTGTCAGGGAGGAATCCAGGAGCACTCCCAAACTCCTAACCTTCGCCGCAGGCACCAACAGCGCCCCGTCGAAGCTCGGGAGTGAGAGCCCCCGCCCCAACCCGCAGCTCCCCAGACACAGGACCTCCGTCTTCGCCGGGTTCAATTTCAACCTGCTCAGCCTGAGCCAATCAGCCACGGCGTGCAATGCCCGGTCAAGGTCTTCTGGACCAGGGTCCGACCGGCCACCCAACATCAGATAGAGCTGGGTGTCATCAGCATACTGGTGACAACCCAGCCCAAACCTCCGGGCAATCTGTTGCTGATTATGTGAGATGGACTGATGTACAGGGTAACCAGTGGGAAAATGAAAGCAGGCACTTCGGACAGAGGTTTAAAGCACCATTTTCTGAGGTTACCACCTCCACGCCTGGAGGTTGTCACAAAAGCACAAAGACACTCACATACACGAAGAGCCATGTTATCCTTTATGGCTAGAGACACACACCACTAACTCCATGAGGGTATGAACCCCATACACATACACAGGCTTCAACTTCCCCTCCATTAGGCACAGCTAAGAACTTTGCACAGGGGTGCGAAGACAGCGGGATGCTTCCTGATGAACTGGTTTTGCTGCTCGGAGCCCGCTTTCATCTAGAGACAGTGCCAGCTGCAGATGACGTCGACATCCTGTCCTGACCATCAGGTAGATCTGAATACTGACCACTCCTATAGGACCCTCTTAGTGGCTAGGGACACAGGACGGACCATCTATAGGCGTTCCTAGGAAGGTCTCAGACCTTGCCGACCTCCCAGGAACACCCCCCCACCCAATAAATACAGCTTCCCAAGAGTCACGAGTCAGACTTCTCTTCCCCTCTCTTGCTTGTTTCTCCTTCCTCCCTCCCGGATCCTTGGGTGCACCACTTGGATCTGCCATGTGGCTTCTGCAGGTTCAGAACCACGCTCCTTTCTCCTCTGTCCGAAGGCACCCCCTCTCTCTCCAGCAGGACTTTGCCAGATTCTTATAGAGGTAAATATCACCCTCAAAGGAGATTATCAATATTCCTGCTCATGCAAACGTCTCTGTAATTCTATCTAACTTCCTAGATCTGTGCATAGGTGTAGAGTACGGGGGGGCTCGAGGGCTTGAGCCACCCCCGAAATTTTCTGGGGGGGGGGCTCAGCCACCCCCGGGAAAACGGAGCGCCTGCAGCCGCGCCTCCCCGGGTCCTTCCGAGGCCTGGCTGCCGCTGCTGGAGAGGGAGAGGGAAGGGGTGGCGGGAAGGGAGAGAGAGAGGCACCGGCAGCAGTGACTGGCGGGCCTCAGAAGGGCCCGGGGAGGCGGGGCGGTTTCCGGGGGGGAGAACATCGCTCCAGCGAGTGCGCGCGCTAAGGAGCCCCCAAAAGTCTACGCCCCTGGATCTGTGTACTTGTGCGTATGATTGTGTAGTATTTGTGTATAAACATTTTATTCTTACAGAGTAAATAATTTCCCTTTTTAAACTTTGACTTGAGTCTCGAGTCAGTTCCTTGGGAGTTCTGGAGAAGCCCAGCTTCTGTCTGTACAGGTGCAGATCCTTAACACCTACTGCTGATTATTAAGAGCTAATATTCCCCTTTATATCAATAATATAAAAGGGCAGTCAGGCTAACAGGCACTGATGTGTTCTTGCTTTGTATATATGTTGTAATAAACTCAATAATTTTTTTAAAAACAAAACCTTGTACCGAGGTCACTCTACGCACCGTTTCCTGCAAACATGGCAGGCGGCGAATCCTGGTCTTTTGATAGCTCCAGCTCTCCTGTGAGGCACCCGTTAACTAATTTCAGCACACAATGCCCGCTGCTTTCCCAGCCTCTAGGCTGCTGTCGGATTAATCCTCTTCTCCCTTGAAGAGGGGGGCTTTTCATACTGAACTCCCCTTCCCTTTCACAAGCTCTTAATCCGCCCAAGGTTTCTATTTTACCTCTCAACAAGAAGTTTCCCAAACAATCACTCCTGATGGACCTGTATCCAAAGCCTCTTGAAATGTATTCAATTATGCCCACGTGTTCCCATTCTGTACGGCGTTTTATTATTATTTCCCTGCTTTGTAAAGCACACTTTTTTTTACATAGATTCCAACTATTTTTTTTTTTTTTAAAGCATGGTTTAACCTTAGGAGGGCATGCTGATTTTTCTCTTTCTTAAGACACTCGACTTCATTTTGAATGGGGATTTTTTGTTTGTTTAGTCCTTTCCACCTTATGCTGAATTAAAGTGACTCAGCTCTGCGTTTCTTTGGATCATGCTGGAGTCCTACTGGGAAGGCACACGCGTTAGTGGGATAGTTCTTTAGAACGACGCATTAGAAGTGGTTGCTGGTTGCTAATCCGGCCGGGTTTTTTTTAAGGTAGGAATTCAGGGAATCGATGAATTATGTCTTAAGACAACTGAATAAACCCTCTCCACGATGCATAGATTCCTTTGAAACGGCAGCCTACACAGAAGAACAGAAGAACAGAAGAGAGGCCAATGTTGGATCAGGCCAATGGCCCATCCAGTCCAACACTCTGGGTCACACAGTGGCCAGAAACACCAGGCGCCCTCAGGAGGTTCAGCAGTGGGGCCAGGACACTAGAAGCCCTCCCACTGTTGCCCCCCCCCCCCGAGCATGATGAAGGAAGGAATAGCAGTCACGTGGCCAAATGAATTCCCATTTACTCGAAGGTGATGGGCAGTAGATTCAGGACAGACACAAAGGAATACTTCTTTACACCATGAGTAACTGTAATGTGGAATCTGCTGCTAGGGGCTGTAGTGATGGCCATAAGCTTTAAAATTAGACAGATTTCTAATATACTGTATCTGCGCCTGGTTTGCTAGTTGTACGGTTGCAGATAGGAAAGCACTCCAGAGAGTCATCACCACAGCCCAGAAGATAATTGGCTGTCCTCTCCCACTTCTGGAGGAACTGTACAGTTCTCGATGTCTGAAAAAAGTGAAGAACATCCTACAGGATTTGTCACATCCTGCATATTCCTTGTTTGAACTGCTGCCTTCGGGCAGAAGATATAGGACAATCAAAACAAGGACAAGTAGACTAAAAAACAGTTTTTACTCGAGAGCTATTATTGCCCTGAATGCTGCATGAGACCGAAATCTGGGGGAAACAGTGGTTGGTTGCTATGTAAATCACAAGGGAGAAGCAGTTGTGAATGTCTGTGTGAGTGCGCATGATTATACGTTGCGAGTCACTGAATGACGGCACTTTTTAATTTCATTGTACTATGTACAATGACAATAAAGTATATTATTATTATATTATTGTTTATGCAGGAGAGGTCTGTCAATGGCTACTAGCCATGGTGACTAAAGGGAGCCTCCACATTCAGAGGCAGTCAGTCTCTGAATCCAGGGCCAGGAGGCAACATCACAGAATTATAGGATCATAGAGTTGGAAGGGGCCATACAGGCCATCTAGTCCAAGCCCCTGCTCAGTGCCTAGAGCATCCCTGACCAGTGTTTGTCCAGCCGCTGCTGAAAGACTGCCGGAGAGGGGGACCTCACTACCTCCCTAGGTAGCTGATTCCTCTGTTGAAAAACCCTTACTGTAAAAAAAAAAGTTTTCCCTAATATCCCACCCTTGATTTAAAACTATTATTGCAAGTCCTCTCCTCTGCTGCCAACAGGAACAGCTCCCTGCCCTCCTCTAAGTGGCACAGCCCTTCAAATACTTAGAGATAGCAATCATGTCCCCCCTCAGCCTTCTCTTCTCCGGTCTCAGGGGAAGGCCTCGGCCTCTCTGCCCTTTTGTTGGCCCTCCAGAGGAACTGGTTGGCCACTGCGTGAGATGGGATGCCGGACTAGGTGGACCACTGGTCTGATTCAGCAGGGCCCTTCTGATGTTCTCATATGACTCTCCCTGGTCCGAAAGATGCTCGGTTGGCCTGCACCAGGGCCAGGGCTTTCTCAGTGGCGGCTCCTTACTGGTGGAATGAGCTCCCGGATGACATCAGGGCCCTGCGGGACTTATTGCAATTCCGCAGGGCCTGCAAGACGGAGCTCTTCCGCCAGGCGTTCAACTAGGAGCCGCCACTGGGGGAAGAATTGGACATCACCCTGGTCCTGCCGGCCGCACCCCTTGCGGCCACTATCCACCATGAGAACTCTGTATGATTGAAGTCGCCATCTGGTGTTGCAGTATATTGTGTAGAATGGGATGTTAGTTTTAAACGTTGATTTTATATTGTAAACCTTATGGTGTTTTTATGACTGTTAGCCGCCTTGAGCGGGTCCGCTGGCAAGGCGGGATATAAATGCAATAAATAAATAAATAAATAAATAAATAAATAAATAAATAAATAA
The DNA here is from genome assembly GCA_029233225.1 of Lepidodactylus listeri. Taxonomy (NCBI): domain Eukaryota; kingdom Metazoa; phylum Chordata; class Lepidosauria; order Squamata; family Gekkonidae; genus Lepidodactylus; species Lepidodactylus listeri. The sequence continues at coordinate 8,335,209 of JARCFY010000009.1, read as the reverse complement.
ATAAATAAATAAATAAATAAATTCCGGTAACTCCAGGTTATGTGTGAGGTTACACTGACAGCTTTATGTACATGGGCCAGAGGCACTTCTACATTGTACATCAAGGCAGGTTTGGACATAGCCACTTGCCTGGACACCAGTGGTGAGTTTGGATATCCTCTGGGTGACTAGCAGAACAATTTAATGCAGAGCCATACCCTTTTAAGCCCACTGATCAACTCTGTTCCAGAAATATTACAGAGCAATTAGGTCAACTGTATGAGCTATGCGGGATTTCCAAAACATAAATCCAAAAAGTACTCTTTTTTTTGGTAAATGAGAACTGTCTCCTTACAATTACTAGTAATGGGCCATAAATTAAAGGTAAAGGTTTCCCTTGCTCAAAAGGCAGTCGAACCTGACTCCAGGGGGTGGTGCTTATCTCTGTTTCCAAGCCGAAGAGCCAGCACTGTCCGAAGACCTCTCCGTGGTCATGTAGCTGGCATGACTAGACGCCGAGGCGCACAGAATGCTATATCCATCCATTGGTTCACTAGTGTGGTGGTGGAAAGTGCTGTCAAGTCACAGCCAGTGTTCCCTCTAAGCTGCATTAGTGTGAGCTAGCTCACAGTTTTTTAGCCTCTGGCTCACACATTTTTGTTTCAATCAGGAAGGATGGCTCCAGAGCAAACTAATTTATGCCATAGCCAAATCACAGTTTGGTGTAGTGGTTAAGTGCGCAGACTCTAATCTGGGAGAACCAGGTTTGATTCCCCCACTTCTCCACTTGCACCTGCTGGATGGGCAAGCCATAGCTCTGTACCAGCTGTTCTCTCAAGGACAGTTGTCTCAGAGCTCTCTCAGCCCCACCTACCTCACCGGGTGTCTGTTGTGGAGAGGGGAAGGGGAAGGAGTTTGTAAGCCGCTCTGAGACTCCAAGTGAGTGAAGGGTGGGGTATAAATCCAATCTCTTCTTCTTCTTCTTCTTCTTCTTTCTTCTTCTAGTTTTAGAAGTCTCTTTTGGATGGTGGCTGCAGGACCAGCTTAAAGACACCTAGTAAGACCCAGGCATGTAGCGATATTTTCCACTCATGGCAATGACTAATCGGAACGCTATACGACGTAGCCGGCGTGTTGCGGCGGTTAAGAGCAGGGGACTCTTCATCTGGAGAACTAGGGTTGATTCCCCATTCCTCCTCTGCATGAGGCCTGCTGGGTGACCTTGGGCCAGTCCCAGTTCTCTCAGACCTCTCTCAGCCCCACTTGCTTCATAAGGTGCCTGCTGTGGGGAGAGGAAGGGAGGGTGATGGTCAGCCACTTTGAGACTCTTTAAAGTGGGGGAAAGCGGGGAATGAAAACAAACTTTTCTCCTTCTCCGTGTATTATGTTCCAGCTCTTCAATGCAACGAACCCAGTACACAATACATGTTAAACAGGTGTGGCTGATAGTTTCAGAGGGAAGCGGTGCTGGTCTGCAGTAGAACAGATAGATCTGGACCTCTGCCAGACAGAACCGTGAACTATCAAGTATGTCTGTCACCTGGATGGCCCAGGCTAGCCTGATCTTGTCAGACTCGGAAGCTAAGCCGGGTCAGGCCTGGCCAGTATCTGGAAGGGAGACCTCCAAGGAAGCCCAGGGTCACTGCACAGAGGCGGGCAATGGCAAACCATCTCTGAGCATCTCTTGCCTCGAAAACCCTGTGGGAGTTGCCATAAGTCAGCTGTGACCTTTTTTTGGTGTTTATTTGTGTGCGTGTGTGTGTGTGTGGAACATAAGAGAAGCCAATGTTGGATCAGGCCAGTGGCCCATCCAGTCCAACACTCTGGGTCACACAGTGGCCAAAAACACCAGGTGCCCTCAGGAGGTCCACCAGTGGGGCCGGGACACTAGAAGCGTTCCCACTGTTGCCCCCTCCCCCCCCCCCAAGAACACAGAGCATCCCTTGCCCCAGACCGAGAGTTCCTATCTACACCTTGTGGCTAATAGCCACTGATGGACCTCTGCTCCATATGTTTATCCAATTCCCTCTTGAAGCCGTCCATGCTTGTAGCCACCACCACCTCCTGTGGCAGTGAATTCCATGTGTTAATCAGTCTTTGGGGGGAAGAAGGACTTCCTTTTATCTGTTCTAACCCGACTGCTCAGCAATTTCATGGACTGCCCACAAGTTCTTGTCTTGTGAGAAAGGGAGAAAAGAAAACCATGGAAGTCACGGTTGATTTCTGGTGACTCCTAGTGGGGCTTGGATGTTTCAAAGAGGTGGCTTGCAATGCTCCCTCTAAGCTGTGGAGTCTTGTGAGCAAAAAATTCCTGTTTGTGAGCTACTGGCATTAAAGTTGGGAGCGATCCATTTGGCTGCTGCCTAAAACAGTTTGCTCCAGCATCATCCTTCCTGAGCTAAGACAAAAATGTGTGAGCCAGACGCTAAAAAAACTGTGAAGTAGCTCACACTAATTCAGCTTAGAGGGAACACTGGTGGCTTGCTATTGCCTGCCTCTGCATCCCAGCCCTGGTATTCCTTGGAGGTCTCCCATCCAAGTACTTGCCAGGGTCAGCCCTGCAAGCTTCCGAGATCTGACAATATTGGGCTATCCAGGTCAGGGCAAGTCACCCATGACTTGATGAGTTAAAAAAAAATGCATCTGAATAAATACAGATTGAAGCGTACAAAACTTAGGTCCACCTGAGATGTAACCCAGAGTTCAAATTCTTTAGCCTGGGGTGGCCAAGAGAGCTGGCGTTATGGATATTTATAAGGGAGAAGATTCCAAAGAGGCCAGACTCTCTTAAGAGTCCTATTAAGCCTGGCTGAAACGTGCACATATTTGAGTTTATGCATCATTTGCGGGTTCACGGCTGGCATAAAGCGGTAATCAAGTGTTGCACATTATTTTTTAGTTTTATTTTTTTGGAAAGAAGGGCGTAATGAGACGACGGCACTTGAAGAGAAGTTTGATCTGCTGCAGCAACGGGATCGGAGGAGGCTACGGGCAGAAGCGAGGTGTTACTTATTACAGCTGCGGGATAGAAATCGCAACGGGATGCGAAAGGATTCGAACAGAAACAGAAAAGGTCAAGGGGCGTAAGAAGAATGCATCTCCAGGCCCATTTACAGTCTTTTGCTCCGCTGCTCCTTCCCTCTCCGGCTCTCTTTCAAATTCCTATCACATGCCGGTGGTGCTTTCTCAGTCTGTGACTCAAAAGTTGATATTCTATCACTCATCTCCCATCTCTTTCCCGCCCCTCTTGCACATCCTTTTCATCATCCCCATTCATCGGAGAGCTTTCAGCATTCGGAGTGCTTCGCGTACCTTCAAACAGTGACCGGTAACAACCTGATAAAACAGACCCGTGTTCTCGTCTTCTGGGGGGGGGGGGCTGAGCGGAGAGCAGGTGGCAGGCCTGAGACCCCCCTCCCCCCAGTCTGTTTCTAGCCAGGCGAGCCGTTTTCTTTCCAAGGGAGCTGATCTCTTTCGTTTGGAGATCGGTTTTAATTCTGGGAGAGCTCCAGGCCCCACCTGGAGTTGGCAAGCATGACTCGAAACGTGTACCGGGGAAGGTGTTGGCGAGCTGGCAGACAAAGGGGCGTTGGGAAAAGACAAGGTTATACTTGGCCGGATGCTCGGTATTGCCTCTCTTGTCCATGATTTGCTCTTATTAGTGTTTACTCAAATAGCCATTTGCCCTGATCCTACACACCTGCTCGTATCCTATTAAAGTTTTTCTTTTGGAAAAAATCGGGTTAACATGTTATAGTGCTCATCCCAGTCTCCTAACGTGAATTCATGACCCTCGACTGAACAGAAGCCAATATGCTTTTTTATTTTCTTAAAAGGCTGAAAATCAGAATTTTGAGACCAATCATTACACATAGGACACAATCGTCATTATTGTTGCATGACCTGAATAGTCCAGGCTGGCCTAGTCCTGTCAGATACCGTAAACTCAGCAGGGTCGGCCCTTGTTAGTACTTGGGTGGGAAGAAGAAGAGATTGGATTTATACCTCGCCCTTCACTTGGAGTCTCAGAGCGGCTTACAATCGCCTTTCTCTTCCTCTCCCTGCAACAGACACCCGGTGAGGTCGGTGGGGCTGAGAGAGCTCTCCTGAAAACTGTCCTTGAGAGAAAAGCTCTGAGAGAGCTTGTGACTGACCCAAGGTCACATCAGTAGCTGCATGTGGAGCTCCCAGATTAGTCTGCACTCCCAACCACTACACCAAACTGGCTCCACAGGTTTCGGCGGTGGCTCCAAACTGTCTCCAAAAGGTGTCGGCGGTGATGTAGCGCCCACAGGTACTACGCTGGGGACCCCTGGGATAGTGGAGGGGAACAAATCAAGTCCTTCAAGGTCTCGCCTCAGTCGCCTGGGTCTCTGTGGCCTGAACAAAATCGTCTCGCTGGTGGCCCTTCAGTTGGCAGTCCCTGGTCTACAGCTTGGCTCTCTTGCCATGTACAAAGAAGGGGCATAAATCAGTCTGGTGTCGTGGTTAAACGCGTGGACTCTACTCTGGGAGAACCGGGTTTGATTCCCCAGTTCTCCACATGCAGCTGCTGGATGACCTGGGGCAAGCCATAGTTCTCTCAGAGCTGTTCTCTCAAGGGCAGTCCTCGAGAGAGCTCTCTCAGCCCCACTTACCTCACAGGGTGTCTGTGGTGGGGAGAGGAAGGGCAAGGAGACTGTAAGCGACTCTGAGACTCCGAGTAAAGGGTGGGGTATCAATCCAATCTCCTCTTCCTCCTCCCCCTCCTCCTCTTCAGACTGGAGGTGGTGAGCCAAGTTTTAAACTGGTTCCTCTAGCTGTCCGTTTAATATCTGTCTGGTCTGCAGCAAGTATCAGGTGATGGGGATGGACTGTGGCTCAGTGGGAGAGCCTCTGCTTGGCAGGCAGAAGGTCCCAGGTTCAATCCCCGGCACCTCCAGTTGAAAGGACCAGGCAGTAAGTGATGGGAAAGACCTCAGCCTGAGACCCTTGAGAGCTGTAAAGGGGGGCTGTGGCTCAGTGGAAGAGCCTCTGCTTGGCATGCAGAAGGTCCCAGGTTCAATCCACGGCATCTCTAGCTAAAAGGACCAGGCAGGAGGTGATGGGAAAGACCTCCGCCTGAGACCCTGGAGAGCTGTAAAGAGGGGCTGTGGCTCAGTGGAAGAGCCTCTGCTTGGCATGCAGAAGGTCCCAGGTTCAATCCACGGCATCTCTAGCTAAAAGGACCAGGCAGGAGGTGATGGGAAAGACCTCAGCCTGAGACCCTGGAGAGCTGTAAAGAGGGGCTGTGGCTCAGTGGAAGAGCCTCTGCTTGGCATGCAGAAGGTCCCAGGTTCAATCCACGGCATCTCTAGCTAAAAGGACCAGGCAGGAGGTGATGGGAAAGACCTCAGCCTGAGACCCTGGAGAGCTGTAAAGAGGGGCTGTGGCTCAGTGGAAGAGCCTCTGCTTGGCATGCAGAAGGTCCCAGGTTCAATCCACGGCATCTCTAGCTAAAAGGACCAGGCAGGAGGTGATGGGAAAGACCTCAGCCTGAGACCCTGGAGAGCTGTAAAGAGGGGCTGTGGCTCAGTGGAAGAGCCTCTGCTTGGCATGCAGAAGGTCCCAGGTTCAATCCACGGCATCTCTAGCTAAAAGGACCAGGCAGGAGGTGATGGGAAAGACCTCAGCCTGAGACCCTGGAGAGCTGTAAAGAGGGGCTGTGGCTCAGTGGAAGAGCCTCTGCTTGGCATGCAGAAGGTCCCAGGTTCAATCCACGGCATCTCTAGCTAAAAGGACCAGGCAGGAGGTGATGGGAAAGACCTCAGCCTGAGACCCTGGAGAGCTGTAAAGGGGGGCTGTGGCTCAGTGGAAGAGCCTCTGCTTGGCATGCAGAAGGTCCCAGGTTCAATCCACGGCATCTCTAGCTAAAAGGACCAGGCAGGAGGTGATGGGAAAGACCTCAGCCTGAGACCCTGGAGAGCTGTAAAGAGGGGCTGTGGCTCAGTGGAAGAGCCTCTGCTTGGCATGCAGAAGGTCCCAGGTTCAATCCACGGCATCTCTAGCTAAAAGGACCAGGCAGGAGGTGATGGGAAAGACCTCCGCCTGAGACCCTTGAGAGCTGTAAAGAGGGGCTGTGGCTCAGTGGAAGAGCCTCTGCTTGGCATGCAGAAAGTCCCAGGTTCAATCCCCGGCATCTCTAGCTAAAAGGACCAGGCAGGAGGTGATGGGAAAGACCTCAGCCTGAGACCCTGGAGAGCTGTAAAGAGGGGCTGTGGCTCAGTGGAAGAGCCTCTGCTTGGCATGCAGAAGGTCCCAGGTTCAATCCACGGCATCTCTAGCTAAAAGGACCAGGCAGGAGGTGATGGGAAAGACCTCAGCCTGAGACCCTGGAGAGCTGTAAAGAGGGGCTGTGGCTCAGTGGAAGAGCCTCTGCTTGGCATGCAGAAGGTCCCAGGTTCAATCCACGGCATCTCTAGCTAAAAGGACCAGGCAGGAGGTGATGGGAAAGACCTCAGCCTGAGACCCTGGAGAGCTGTAAAGAGGGGCTGTGGCTCAGTGGGAGAGCCTCTGCTTGGCAGGCAGAAGGTCCCAGGTTCAATCCCCGGCACCTCCAGTTGAAAGGACCAGGCAGTAAGTGATGGGAAAGACCTTTGCCTGAGACCCTGGAGAGCCATGAAGTGGGGCTGTAGCTCAGTGGGAGAGCCTCTGCTTGGTAGGCAGAAGGTCCCCGGTTCAATCCCCGGGATAGCCAGTTGAAAGGACCAGGCAGGAGGTGATGGGAAAGACCTCAGCCACAGACCCTGGAGAGCCCTGCTGCCAGTCTGAGTAGACAGTGCTGACCTTGGCAGACCGAGGGTAGAAGAGAGATTCAGCTTCATGTTATTTAACCTCATGTCCATATCCACCTAGCTGTCAACTGTTCAAGGGTCAGGGCACCCCCCCCCCCCGCTCCCCCGGCCAGCTGGCTGCTTCAGACAAGAGAAGCAACAAATACCTAGTGCTTCCCCCCCCACACACACACACACTTCAAGGCAACTTCACCTGTTTGCTCTGAGTCTTTCATCTACCTTATTTATTAAGAATATTTCTACGCCGCCTCTTCAGAATTCTCCTTTGGACCTTACCTGCATACTCAACATCTCGTTTCAGTTGGGCTACCACCTGTGTAATAGAGAGAGGCTCATAGCTCTTCTGGGTGCTGTGCTGCCATGCTGCCGTTTCATGTGTTACATGTGTAACGTGCAGGGCGCTTTTTTGGTAGAAAAAGCCCGGCAGGAACTCATTAGCATATTAGACCACACCCGACAGCAGAAACACATTAGCATATTTGGCCACACCCCTGACCGCCCAGCTCCCTCCCAGGATCGGCTTCCCCAGGAGCCCCGCGGCTTGTGGGGCGCATGGGGAACCCGAGGGAAGGAAGGCGGTTTGTGGCACCTGAGGGACCTGAGGAGGGCGGGCAGTTTAAACTGCCTTCCCTCCCTTGATCGGCTTGGCTTCCCCAGGCACCCTGCGGCTTGCAGGGTGCCTGGGAAACCTGGGGGGGGGGGGAGGCTGTAGGCGTGGCTAACTCAGAAGCCAGCCAGGACTCTGTTCCTGTGCGTTCCTGCCCCAAAACAGCTCTGGTAACGTGCATTTTGTTTGAACTCAGTGGCACCTTTAAGACCAACAAAGTTTAATTATGGGTATAAGTTTCCGTGTGCAGGCACACTCCTCCAGAATTCCAGAAGCCCTCCCACTGGTGCCTCCCAAGCACCAATAATACAGACCATGACCGTCCCAGACACAGTGTTCCCTCGGGACTTCTGTTCCAGATGTTTATCCAGTCCCCTCTTGAAGCCGTCCATGCTTGTAGCCACCACCACCACTTCCTGTGGCAGTGAATTCCACGTGTTCATCACTCTTTGGGTGAAGAAGTCCTTCCTTTTATCCGTTCTAACCCGACTGCTCAGCAATTTCATGGAGTGCTGCCCATGAGGTCTTGTCTTGTGAGCAAGGGAGAAAAGGACTTCTTTCTCTACCTGCTCCATCCCATGCATAATTTTCCAAACCTCTGCTGTGTGACCGTTCTTGCTGCTGCTCAAGGACAGGATTAGACCTTGAGCTTCCTCCTGTGTTTGACGGGCGGGCTTGCAAGTGGAACCGTTTCCTACTCCGTTTATTTTGCGTTTCTTCGTTTTCAAAGGAGGCATCTCTGCAGATCTGGAGGGGAACTCATTTGAATAATAATAGCAAGGGCGGAGGAAACACTCTGTGCCACCCACTTTCTTAATTATTATTTACACTTTTGGAGATCTGTTCGGGAAAAGCATCTGGCTGTTGAGCCGTGAAAACCCGTGCGCGGTTGTATTTTCTAGAGCGTGGAATATATGATTCTGAACACTCACTTGCAGGCGTCTATAATTAGGATTTTTTGAAAAGGAGTAAAGCCCCTTTTTTTTTTTTTAACTACGGGTCAGAAAAGTAGGAGTTCAAACAGAGCGGAATGAACTAAACAGGAAAAGGAGAGCCTCAACGGAGGTTTAATTTAAATACAATGCTAGCAGGCAGGGTTGCCAACAGTGTTCCCTCTAAGCTGAGTCAGTGTGAGCTAGCTCACAGTTTTTTAGCCCCCGGCTCACATATTTTTGTCTTCGCTCAGGAAAGATGGCTCCAGAGCAAACTAATTTATGCAGCAGCCACACCACCTGCTCACAACTTTAATGCCAATCGCTCACCAAGCAGAATTTTTGCTCCCAAGACTCCACAGCTTAGAGGGAGCATTGGTTGCCAAGTGACTTACTGTCTGTGGCGGGGGAGTGGCGGTCCCATTCTGGCACATTTGCGTGTGCACGCCATGATGACGTCGCCCGGAAGGGAGATTATCACGCTGGGCACGTCACCGGGCGATGCTCTAGCAATCACCCTGAAAACTCTAGCATTGCCCGGTGACGTGCCCAGTGTGGGGGTCCCCCTGCCGGCCGAATCCAGACCAGCGGATTGGGGGCCCTTTTAGCGGAGGAGCTTCCGCCCTCCCGGGGGACCCGGCAGCCCTACTAGCAGGGCAGAAGAAATTACCTGTCCTCTGTATACCTGCACCAAGGGTCTTGTTTAAACTAGGCCACAGCAAATGTAATGTGCATGTCAGACACGTAGTGCGCATAGATTCGGGTGGGTTGCCATGTTGGTCTGAAGCAAAAGAACAACGCTTCAGTCCCTGGCGTCTCCACTTAAAAGGATCAGGTATTGGAGGTGATGTGAAAGGTCTCTCTCCCAGACCCTGGAGAGCCGCTGTTGAACTAAGAATACAGTCTAAGGCAACGTCACGTGTCCAGCTCTCTAGATCCTGGGGGAATCGAGGGACTTCCAGGGAGAGCTCCGACTTCGCCTGGTTCGACATCGCCTGGAAAGCCACCAGCGTGTGTTTCAGCTTGGAGAGCTTCCTATTGCCAAGCTCCTCCTCCAGTCCAGGCCCTTGAGGCTCCTGTGGAGATCTCTGCCCTCTAGTGGCAGGACTGATGGGCAGTTTCCACCCCGACCCTTTGTTAGGGACCTGCATGCCTCTGGCTCTTGAACCTTACTACCCAGCCCGTGGAGGTACACAATGGGACCCAGGCGGGTAATAGGGTTGCCAGCTCTGGGTTGGACCCTGGAAAGGGCAGAGCCCTCAGCGGGGTATAACATCATAGGGCCCACCCTCCAAGGCAGCGGTTGCCTGCAAGGAAACTGATCCCTGTCACCTGAGCAGTCAGGTTAGAACGGATAGAAGGAAGTACTTCTTCACCCAAAGAGTGATTAACACGTGGAATTCACTGCCACAGGAGGAGGTGGCGGCTACAAGCAGGGATGGCCTCAAGAGGGAATTGGAGAAACATCTGGAGCAGAGGTCCATCAGTGGCTATTAGCCACAAGGTATAGATGGGAACTCTCAGTCTGGGGCAAGTGATGCGCTGTATTCCTGGTGCTTGGGGGAGCTCCCGAATAACATCAGGGCTCTGCGGAACTTATTGCAGTTCCGCAGGGCCTGTAAGACGGAGCTCTTCCGCCAGGCTTTCAAATAGGAGCCGCCATCGGACGGAGAACTGATTTTTACCATCGCCCTGGTCCTGTTGGTGCTCCCCTGCAGCCTGGTCTGCCGGGAAACTCTGAAGTCGCCATCTTTTGTAATTCGTAAACTTGTAATTGTATTTTAATGTTTTAATGGTTTTATGTTGTAAACCTTTACGGTAATTTGTGTATGTTAGCCGCCTTGAGCTGGTTCGCTGGCAAGGCGGGATACAAATGAAATAAATAAATAAATAATAAATAAATAAATCCAACAGTGGGAGGGCTTCTAGTGTCCTCGCCCCACTGGTGGACCTCCTGAGGGTCCCTGGGGTTTTTGGCCATTGTGTGATACAGAGTGTTGGACTGGATGGGCCACTGGCCTGATCCCACATTGGCTTCTCTGATGTTCTTAAGATCAGTCCTGATTGTGGGAGATCTCATGGTCCTACTTCGAGGTTGGCGACTCTAAGTGTAAACTAAGATCCATGTCTTTAGATATCCAAGAAACTCAGCGGCCTTAACGGGGGAAGCTGGTTTCCCTCCCTCCTGCAATTGCATTTGTCACAGAAGGAGGTAAATCTGCATTGACCTTTTGGGTTTCCAAGCCCAGCAAGAACTGACACCATCTTTAGAGGCAGGCAAATGTGCCTTATCTAATGTCTTTTTAAAGTTATTTTTGTCAGTGCTTCTGGCTCTGGATTTTTCCCCCCTTCCTCCCATCGACTTTGCTGATACGTCTGCATCATAGGTATGTGGTACGGCTTTCGTATTCCATTTACGTGGCATTAAAACATACACAGCTTGCCCTTTATGCACACAATAGATGTCTCATGAATAATGGATGCACAAATAATAAAGTTGACAAAGTCGCACACAATTTACAGGGTGGGAAAAAAACACAGAAAATGAAGCAAAATAAGGGACGATGGACTGAACTCACACAACATTCATAAGTACCGTCAAGCCACGACTGGACCATCGAGTCACAATTTATAGCAACCCCAGGAAGGGGCTCGTAAGGTTGCCAGCTCGGGGGTGGGAAACTCCTGGAGATTTGGGGGTGGAGCCTGGGGAGGACAGGGACCTCGGTGGGGTACAGTGCCACGGAGTCCCCCCTCCAAAGCATCCATTTTATCCAGAGGAACCAATCTCTGTAGTCTAGAGATGAGCTGTAGTTCCAGGGGACCCCCAGGTCCCACCTGGAGGCTGGCATCCCATTTGGCCAGGTCCCTCCCAGACAGCAGCAGGTGATGGGGGGCATAGGGGTACCAGCTTTGGGTTGGGAAACTGCTGGAGATTTGGGGAGCACAGGGACCTCGGCGGGGTGCAATGCCATGGAGCCCCCCCTCCAAAGCACCAATTTCTCAAGGGGAACTGATCTCTGGAAATGAGATGTAATTCCAGGAGATTCCTCAGGTCCCAACTGGAGACTGGCATCCCTAGGCTTTCACGGCAAGGGAGAAGCAGAGGTGTTTGGCCACGGCCTTCCTCTGCAACACCTTCCTCGAGGGACACATGGAGCTTCCATGCACTGAGTCAGACTCTGGGTCCATCAAGGTTTGTATTATCTACTCAGACTGGCAGCAGCTCTCCAGGGTCTCAGGCGGAGGTCTTTCACATCACCTGGTCCTTTTTTTAACTGGAGATGCCGGAGACTGAACCTGGGATCTTCTGCATGCCAAGCAGAGGCGCCACCACTGAGCCACGGCCCATCCAAGGACTGACCGCCCCACCTTTTAACTTCCGATATCTGATGACAAAAAGGCTTTGCCGTGCTGCCTCCCATCCCGATTCACACCAGGGAGAAGCAAGATCGGTGTAAGGATTTTCAGGTCAAAACTGAAAAAAGGAAGAGACGCTCAGAACCATCCATCGACATCACTGCTTTCCAGAGCTTGTCCACTGCCTTCCTGTCCAAAGGACTCTAAGACTGACCAGGGCATGCCAGGGCAGGAAAGAGAGAGAGAGAGAGGCTGTGGTCACACGGTCCCTTAAATCCGGGAGTCCTCCCAGATTTAAAGGGACCGCTTTTCTAAGCTTCGGGTTGGGATGTCTTTACATCCCAACCCCGGCGGCGGCGTGTGGCAGAAGAAGAAGTGGAGATGGAGGAGCCGGCGGCGGTGGGCAGTGGAGGAGGCAGTGGTGGCAGCTGGGGGAGGCATCCTTCCCTGAGCCTTGCCGGCCGCCTGATAAGTGTTGGGTCCCCCCCCCCCTTTTTGCACTTGGGTGCTTGAGTTCCCAAGCACCCAAGTGCAAAGGGGGGGGAGCCTATCTGGACAGCCCTCTCTCGCAATGATTGCGAGAGAGGGCTGTCCAGATAGGTACAATTGCGGGTTCCTCCCGCGACCACCCGGAAAATACTTGATTTTCTGGGGGTCGGAAAACGCGGGAGGAACCCGCAATGGAGCCTGCTTTGGTGCGGGAATTCTCCCGGCTGTTGCAATGGAGCCCGCTTTGGCGCAGGAATTCTCCCGGCCGTTGTAAACGGACACTTTAAATGCGGGAGGAAGCAGCACTTCCTCCCGCATTAAAGGGCCATGTGACCACGGCCAGAGAGAGAGAGAGAGAACAAACATGCAAGCAAGCTTCTTTTTGACAATGGCTGGCATGGTACTTGGGTGAAACTTAGCTAATTCTGAAAGGTCCCCCTAAGTGGTTTGTTACTTAGTAACAGAAAAAAAAAATGTGCCGGTATGAATAGTCTCCGGGAAAACACTTCAAAGTATACAGCGGGAAAGAGTCTCTTTTTTTTGCACATTTTAGCAACTGTCGGGGAGGGGGGAGCACCAGACCGTGTGCATGTTTAAAATCCAGCACCTGCAATTAGGCCTTCTCTGTCAGCACACGGCAACAATTAAATCCATCTTGCTTCCCCCTCCCCCCCGGTTCTTCTTCTTTTTTGTTTTTTGACATAAAAAAAAAAAGCCTAAAGGGAGACTTGGCCAGGTACCTATTTACCATGGAGCTCGTAGCACTTTATTCCACTTGGAGCTTTATGAGAGAGCACATGAAGTAGGGCATACAAGTATTTAATGTGTCTGCGGCAGATTTGGCTTATTGTGTTTTCAGCACTGGGGGTGAGTTTGTATGCAAACCAAAGAGGCTCCAAAAAGTTTGCATAATACCGGCCCAGAATGTTCAGTTTGGTTGTGTTTTTTTTTAAATGTATTAAACTTTTTCATAACATTAACTATAATAAGAAGTGGTACGCAGGTAGAACAAACAGTTCCTAATGTATGAGAATATTATCCAATCGTCATATAAGCAAAATAACAAAGGAGGTCCAATTACATTAGAAAAAAGCCCAGGATGTTTAGTAACAAGAAGCCAAGCTGCAACTGAAGAAGTGAGCGGTGACTCATGAAAGCTCCTACCCTGCCACAGATTCTGTTAGCCTTTAAGGTGCTCCTGGACTCTTGCTTTTTTTTTTTTTTAAATTGCCTAACACTGAACTTTGGTTAATGAAGAGTCTAATGGAAATGAATTACAGAATCTTTTGCTGATCCTCAAAACAGATTTGCACGGGACATCTTTAGGGAGGGTTACCAGATGTCCTCTTCTAAAGGGCATGCCCTCTTTTTCTGGTGCCCGCCCTCTATTATGTAGCCTAAATAAATCAATGAAAGTTGTTACTGGGGGAGCGGCTGTGGCTCAGTGGTAGAGCATCTGCTTGGTACGCAGAAGGTCCCAGGTTCGATCCCTGAAACTTCCGGTTCAAGGATCCGGCAGTAGGTGATGTGAAAGATTTTTGTCTGAGATCCTGGAGCGCCACTACCGGTCTGAGAAGACAAAATTGACTTTTTTTAAAAAAAATTTATATTTTATTTTATTTTATTTTATGCAAAGTAAGTGTATGCAAAAACGTTGCAAATACATATAATAACAGTCCTAACAAATAATGGATAATAATTCATACCTATAAACATTAAAAGTACAGTCAAATGAACTTGCTTTACTTATCTATGAAAAGCGGTAATGACTAGTACAAGTAAACCTTTTGTACTATTTCAGAACTTTAAGAAGAAAGAGAACAGTTGAACTCAGTAGATTAAAAAATTTGTCAGAGGTCCAGAACAGATTCCAAAACTAAGCTCTTAAGACATCATATGTAATAACCAAACAGTGTATAAGGGGGATTTGAGAAAAGCTGAGAGTTAAAACTGTCAAAGCTCAATGAGCTTTGCCTAAATGAGGTCTATAAAGATAGTGCGGGTACTCACATCCATTTTTGAAGATCTTCCCAACTTTTCGGTATTGCTTTCTCTCTAGAGAGAAAGTCCAGGATTGGTTTCCAATTTTCTGTGAATCTAGACTTGATTGGAATTGTAGATGATTCATTCAGTTTATGGGTGATGTTCTCCATTAAGTATTGATCCCATAGCTTCTCATACCATAACTGTATAGAAGGAGGATTGGGACTCTTACAGCAAGAAGCTATCGCTGTGCGAGCAGCGAAGATCATGACCTCTAAAGTTCGTCTTAGTTTATGAGATTGGATTGGTTGTGGCCAGACAGCCTTGACTTTGATGGAGCAAGGGTTTGATTCAGGATAAGGCAGCTTCATGTGTTATTATTTAAAAACAAGGAAGGCTAGGAATATTCCTAGTTAGTAGCAATTAGGTAAAGGTAAAGGTTTTTCTTGCTCGAAAGCCAGTCGAATCCGACTGTAGGGGGTGGTGCTCATCTCCATTTCCAAGCTGAAGAGTCAGCGTTGTCCAAGGACTTCTTCATAGTCATGTGGCCGGCATGACTAAACGTCAAGGTGCACGGAACACTGTTACCTTCCCATCGAAGCAGTATCTATTTATCTAGTTGCAATTTCTTGTTTTCGATCTGCTAGGTTGGCAGGAGCTGGGGCCAGAGACGGGAGCTCACTCCGCCACGGGACACTCAGGTCTCGAACTGCCGAGCTACTGACCTTCCGGTCTGCAGTTCAGCATCTTAACCTCTGAGCCACCGTGGCCCTTTTAGTAGCAATTACCACAGCTTAAATAGTTTAAAATGAGATTTGTCATAGTGATCAGTTGTCTGAAGTAGTCAGTTGGGAAATATGTCCTCTTTTTCGCTTTTCAAAACATGGCAACCCCAATGTTATGTCCACACCTGTTACACATTTTGACACCCCCCTCCAAAGTTTAAAACATAAATGTTAGATGGATGATTGAACATTTTGACACACACCCCTCCGAAGTTTAAAACATAAATGGTAGATGGATGATTGAACATTTGTTATACACAAGCTCAGGTCCAATGAGGAATTGTGAGAAGGTAAACAATTTGGAAAACCGAGCCTGCCTTTCAAAATCTTTCCTCTAGCATTCTCTAAGCTCTCAGGGGCCTGCACAGATTGTCTTTTCTCCCCCATCCTCATTTCTTCCCTTCAACTAACAATCAGCTGCTCTCAACATTCCATCCTTCTGGGGCATATTTAGCCCTCATCAGGCTCTTCCACCCTTCTAGCCCATTAAGTCATGTTTTTGCTGGAAACCCAAGTACATAGAAACTCTTGTGTTGTCTGGAAACAATTTTGTCCCTTTCATCATCATAATGTTGGCTGGCTACTTTACTGTTTGACTTAGTGACAAGTTGGCAAGGAATCCTTTCCTTTCCTTTCCCCTCCCCTCCCCTCCCCTCTCCTCTTCCCCTGTTCTGAGACCAAGGTCTTGAACAATAAAACTTGAGAGCTTAAATAAGACCCATGTCTGAAAAAACCTCCCTTCGGCATTTCTCTGCGGCCTCTAGGAATCGAGCGACAAAATAAGTATGGTTAGAAGCTGAATCCTCTAAGAGGAATTGAACCTTTTCCTCTAACGCTGCTAGAGGAAACATAGCCCATTTATCAAAACACGGCATAATCCATTTTAGCCTGGGCTGATGCCCAAAAGGACACTGCAAGAAAATATGTGCAAGAGAGTCCACTGACTGGAGGGGGGTTGGCAAGGAATCACAGCAGGGGGAAATCTGAAAATCTCTCCTGGTGGACTGCGAAGGAAAATATTTCAACTGGTCACAACATTTCCTCCCTTCTGGAGGATCATCAGACCTCACTGGGCCGGATTGCAGGTCTTTTTTTGTTTGTTTGGTCGGTTAATTTACAGTCATATTTTTCACGTAACTGTGGGAGTCCCTCTGCCTTGTCTGTACTGACCCCTTACTGAAGAGGAGTTTCCTGGTTTGTCATCCATATAGGGGCCAGCAGACATATGAATGTTTGGTTTCTCTCAGCCCATCATCTGTTTTTAATCATTAATTGCAGCCACCTTGCTACAACTTGCCTGTGTGATATACCTACGAGCATGTGCAGAATGCTTTTTATGCCCCAATGAAAACCACTGTCAAGTTCTAGTCCTTGCCCCATCCGCAATGCGGGATGGGGCTATAAGAAGTGCACAGTTCCAGCAGGCTTAAACCCCACGACCTTTCCCTACAGAAAATGAGGAATGTCCAGGCAGCCATTAAGTCCCATCCACCTCTCGCGACAGGGAGGGGAAAAAAGTCTAAATACATTTCCCCCTGACTTGGAAGGTCAAGAGTAGCTGGATCTCATCAGCCTGTAGAGGAGATGACTGAGCAGTCATATGAGAACCATCTTCAAGTACTTGAAGGGCTGTCGTATAAGAACAGAAGAAGAGCCCTGCTGGATCAGACCAGAGGTCCATATAGTCCAGCGTCCCATCTCACACAGTGATTTCCTGGTGCCGAACATGGTGGTTCCCTTTAGTGACCGTGGCTAACAGCTACTAATAAGCCTCTGGATGCAGTCCACAAGACGTTCATCACCTAATCTGCTGATAGACAAATCATTCTGAAACGGATCCTTTTTAAGAGCAAAAAACTATCAAAGGACTATCGATAAATCGTTCCACCACAAAAAAAAAACAAAAAAAACACAAAAACGGAGCAGCCACAGTGTAGCGGACAAGCAATATGTAATGCCAAAGACAGTGTGGCGTGGAACTTAGGCTTTTCAAACCACTTCACATACATTAAGATGGGTAGCTGTGTTAGCCTGTCTGTAGCAGTACAAAAGAGCAAGAGTCCAGTAGCACCCTAAAGACTGACAAAATTGGTGGCAGGGGAGGAGCTTTCATGAGTCACTGCTCACTTCTTCACAAGAACATCAGAGAAACCAATGCTGGATCAGGCCAATGGCCCATCCGGTCCAACACTCTGTGTCACACAGTGGCCAAAAACACCAGGTGCCCTCAGGAGGTCCACCAGTGGGGCCAGAACTCCAGAAGCCCTCCCACTGTTGCCCCTCACCCAGGCACCAAAAAGACAGAGTATCACTGCCCCAGATAGAGAGTCGCATCTATACCTTGTGGCTAATAGACACTGATGGACCTCTGCTCTTCACATATGGGAATGGTGACTGCATTAGAAGTGCTTTGTGCCAGAGGTTATAACAAATAGATCTAACGCCACCAAGGACAGAACAATTCCCCACCCGCACTCACCTGTCTCCGACAGCAACTTTGTTGCTTCCAGCACCTTCTCTGTGTAAACCCCAGCTTCGTAGTTTTCCATCTCGGCGTTAATGATATGGATGACCCTGGCTGCTCGCCCTCGGATTGCGCCTGCGGTCCTGTCCAGTGTGTCAACATCTCCCTCTTGCAGCGCAATCACACATTTATTGACATCCTCCAGAATGTGGTTTTCTGCACAAAAGAACATGTCAATTGTTATTCATCAGGAATCTTTTAAGGCACAGCTCGACAAATCCCAGGCGCTAGGCCACCATGGCACCTAGAAATGACACTGTGGCACCTGGTGTTTTCAGCCCCAGTTTTATTGCAGTAATTCTCAGTGCAACTACAAAGGACTGGGTCCCACCTTTCCCCCCCATTGGTGAAAAATGGAGGATGGGGTCCTCCAAAGCATTTGACTACCAAAAGGCCCACGTTTGAGATCATACAAACTGCATGAAAAAAGTCATGAGCCATAGGGCTATAATAAGGAGGGGGATTGGCTGAGATGGAGAGAAAGAGGTGGCTGGATCCAACTCAAAGCATATCTATCATTTTGCATCTGAACATTTTGTTATAGTTATAAAAAAGGAATATGCGTGAAGTTCTTGTCATTGCTTGTTTGTATGTAAATTTACAGTATACCATCTGTGATGGATGACACTTTTTAAAAGGACTAGAAGTGCTGTACCAACAACTAAAGGACTGTGAAGGGTTAATTCCTCACAGAGCCAGAGAGCCTTGAGTGACAGGCTGCTACAGGCAATTTGATTGGTTGGCATCAACTAAGAAAAAAACAAGTCTTGACAGAGTTGGATGTTGAGGAGCGTTAGTCAGATTCCTGACTTAACTGAGATGAGATGTTTACTGAGACCATCTGACTCTAGCCCTGACAGAAAACTGAGCACAGCTTGAGTTTGGCATTAGCTGACAGTGGTTTGAACACAGACAAACAACTGGGGGAAGTTTGGCAAGGAAGTTTGGGTAGCTGAGAAGACTCCCATTCAGGCCAAAAGAAAAGGGGATAGTCAAACAGGGAGTTATCTCTGAAGAGTGTAGAGATCCCTGATCTGGTGTGATTAGAAACTGCCTATAGAGACCTTAAAAGACTGTGAATAACTCAAGAAGAGTACTGGTGTTCGAAAAGAAGGTGTTTGGGTACTGGGAGGAGGGTACCAGTCTTCTAGAAACTAAAAGAGTCAGCAATTATACAAATAAAGTGTATGTGAGTGTTTGGGAATTCACTAGAACAAAAGCCTCTCAATATAAAGATCTAAGTAACTAAATAATTTAAGAACCTCTCATTAGCCTGATATATGAGATCAAAAGTCTGTGCTAGTTTTACCTCAGTAATTTCAACCCCTGATTTCACCTGACCTTTCCCTTAAATAAAACCTTTTGTTATTTTTGAATTTTAAAAGTGTCTCATGTCATTTTCAAGGGTTTAAGTTAAAAGGTGATCCTATCCCTTCCCTCCGGTTCCTGGGCTGAGCAAATAGCCAAAATATATCTTACTGACAGGGTGGGGCAGACAAACTTTCTTCAAGAGAGAAGTAAACATGTCACCTGGGCTGCTCAGTCAATGAAGGATCAGAAAAATGGAGGGAAAATCTAGCCTCTAAGGGTCGGGAGTAGAAGGGGAGATCATGCCAACCAGTGGTGGTGAATGCATAACATATAAGAATACACAGAACTGCCTTATACTGAATCAGACCACTGGACCATCGAGGCCAGTATTGCCTATTCAGATGCAGTGGCTCTCCAGGGTCTCAGGCAGAGATTTTCCCCATTATCTACGACTTTAACTGGGGATCCTAGGAATTGAACCTGGGACCTTCTGCATGGCAAGCAGATGCTCGGCCACCGAGTCATGGCCCTATTTTACAACACTTTTGTCACCACTTTACTAAAATTATGAATGGATTAGGATTAGGTTTTGTGGTAGCAATAATGAGAAAATTTGACCATTAAAATACAAAACCCTGAAAGCTGAAAAATAAGCCTGGGTCCTAAATTTTTGGGCTAGCATCTACAGCCAATAAAAATGTGTCAGAGCCTGTTTTGAGGTGGCAAAGCATTCTAACAGGTCTAACTCTCTTGATCAGTTCTCTCTTCATATGGATCTCAAGAGATTGGATCCAAAGGTCGTTTGCTGCTGGCAAAAGACACTTCGACCAGCAGAAAAGGAGAAGGAAATTTTCTCAGAATCCCCCCCGTTTTACCACAAACCCCATTTTTTTCTCCCTGAGGTTCCTAAGGGATCTCTTTCACAGGAGCGGCATTTGGGGGAGTTCAGTGGACAAGGAAGAGTGTGGAAAATCCATCCCACCAGAAAAAGTGCCTGATGATGGATCCAACTCAATGATTCCTAACTTAGAAGATGGGCTCTATGTGGAATGAATCCATAGCTGAATGAGTTTTTCAACAGGGAGGGGCTGTGGCTCAGTGGCAGAGTATCTGCTTTGCATGGAGAAGGTCCCAGGTTTGATCCCCGACATCTCCAGCTGGAGAAAGGATCAGGCAGTAGGTGATGTGAAAGACTTTAGCCTAGGACTCCCCCAGGACAGCCACTGTCAGTCTAAGTACTGTCTAAGTACTAAGTAAGTAAATACATTACATTAGTAAGTAATGTAAGTCAGTCTAGACTCTAAGTACTGTCTGTTGTACTGTCTAAGTACCGTCTGTTGTGGGGAGGGGAAGGGGAAGGAGTTTGTAAGCCGCTCTGAGACTCTACGTGAAGGGCGGGGTATAAATCCAGTCTCCTCCTCTTCCTCCTCCTCCTCTTCTACTTCTTCCTTCTTCCTCTACTTCTTCTTCTTCTCTGCCTCTGATGGACCAAGAGTCTGATTCAGTATAAGGCAGCTTCATGTGTTCCCTGTATACCAATGTACAAGACTGTGCTGAAGCAACATGCCATTGTGCATGCCGAGAAGTGCGCTGGAGAAACAGTTAGCTGTACTGGCCCATCCTGGAAGGACAAACACTTCACCTGCGCAATATTCGACTCGAACATTCAGCCTGATGGCTAATGGAGCCAGAGAGAGCCGTGCTTCTGACCGTAGCCCATTCCTCCCGGGAGGCAGACCGGAGTGCCTGATAATAGTCTGAAAGGCAGACGCTCAACACCCGGGGCTCACATCAAGTGAAGAGGAACTCTGCTGAGTGTAGCAGTGGGAACGCTGGTTACCATGACTCCCAGTCTCCCTCAGCAGCGGCCTAGCCTTCATTATTTCCATCAGCCTTGAGTTAATTTTATTCTTCTTTTTTTTTTCAAAACCGGCAAATCCTCCTTAAAGGAAAAGCAAATCGTGCACTCCGGGGAAATTATGCATTCCACTTGACTTATTTTGCATAAGCTCGCTTTATTTGAATACTCGGCTTGTCTTGGGAGTTTACACGCAATTTCAGGGGGTTTCGCTTTGTTTGGTATTTGTTGAAATGTGGTATGATAGTAGGGAGGATTTAGTAATAACCGAGGCCTCCCACCCCCAAAGGAATTGCAATATACAGATTTTGGCAATGGGGGGGAGAGAGAGAGAGAGAGAGAGAGAGAGAGGTGAATGTAACATTTGAGAGAGGGAAGGGAGGGGTCCGAGAGAGGAGGGGGTTGTGGCTCAGTGGTAGAGCATCTGTGTGGCATGCAGAAGGTCCAGACGCCCGTTTACAACGACACTGCCTCAACTTTGAGGACCAGACAATTCAGTAGGGTTACCGTATTTTGGAAAGCAATAAAGAGGACACATTTCCTAACTGACTACTTCAAAAGTGATCAGTGTGACAATTCTCATTTTAAATACTCCTACTATTGAGGCTGTGATCATCGCTATAGACTAGGAATACTCCTAACCTTCCAGCCCTCCAAAAAGGACATTTTCACCAGTTTTTTGAGAAAGAGCCCGAAAGAGGACGGACAGCAAAAAAAAGAGAGAGGACACCTAAAGAGAGGATAATCTGGCAACCCGAAATTAAATACTTAACTCAAAATGAGAGCATACTTTGGTTATATATGTAGGGCGTTTCTATGCCATCTCTTCAGAGTCCTCTGCAAGGCAGCTTAACATGTGGAGGACTGGCAGAAACTTGCAAGGGGGCATCTAGTTTCCCCTGCATCCCCTCTATTTATTCTTTCCTTTTACCTGGCAGCCGCCTTACCACCTCCCCTTTCCCTTCTCCCTTCTCCGCTTCCTTTTATCTGTCCCCCCTCTTCAGCTATACTTATTCAATATTTTCTTTATGCCCCACCCTTCTCCACAATGGGTACCCAAAGCAGCTTACAGTGTTCTCCTGTCCTCTGTTTCATCCTCACGTCACAGGAGTCCGCTGACCCCCCCCCCCTTTGCTGTCACTGGAGCCAGAGCTAGAGAGGAGCCCCGCCACCTTGGGTCCTCTTCTCTCAGGGCAGCCGGGGCCTCAGACATTCGAGCAGGGGAGGGGTTGTGTCACCGCCCGACCACCCGCTCCTCCTGGTTGGCCAAATCCACGCTCTCTCTCTTGTGTGTGTGTGTGCCCTGCGCCAGTCCCGGGCAATCCTCCCTGCCCCCTTGCTGCCGCCTTGCTTTTATCCCCTCCCCACTCCCTCCAGCCTTCCCCCGGCCCGCCCCCTGCTCCTCCCCCTGTGGCCACGCCTTCCCATTTAGCCCAGGATGCCGAGCCTTAGGAGTGGCCTCAGCGCTGGGCGTTCGCTCCTGGCCCAATCAGGCCCTCTTGCTCCTCAAAGGCCGCGGCTCTCTCCTGGCGGCAGGACTTTGGCAGCCGCCTGACTCGGCCTGCAGGGCGCTTCTTGGTGCTGCAACGTCGTTGGTCAGGGTTGGGGTGTTTGCAGCAGCTTTTCTTTGGCAGCTCCTGGCTTCCAGGTAGGTGCCAGGGGGGCTCCAGGGGCTTCAGCGGGTGGTGGGGTGGTGGTCTTTGGCTGCAGGGGGGGAGGGGCGCGAGGCCCTCATAAATACATAAAAAAGAGCCCAGCTGCATCAGACCAGTGAGGGACCATCCAGTCCAGCATCCTGTCTCTCACAGTGGCCAGCCAGTTCCTCTAGAGGGCCAACAACAGGGCAGAGAGGCCGAGGCCTTCATAGGAACATCAGAAGAGCCCTGCTGGATCAGACCAGTGGTCCATCTAGTCCAGCATCCTGTCTCACACAGCAGCCAGCCAGTTCCTCTGGAGGGCCAACAACAGGGCAGAGAGGCCGAGGCCTTCATAAGAACATCAGAAGAGCCCTGCTGGATCAGACCAGTGGTCCATCTAGTCCAGCATCCTGTCTCACACAGTGGCCAGCCAGTTCCTCTGGAGGGCCAACAACAGGGCAGAGAGGCCGAGGCCTTCATAAGAACATCATAAGAGCCCTGCTGGATCAGACCAGTCGTCATCTAGTCCAGCATCCTGTCTCACACAGTGGCCAACCAGTCCCTCTGGAGGGACAACAACAGGGCATAGAGGCCGAGGCCTTCCTCTGATGTTGCCTCCAGGCTCTGGGATTCAGAGGCAGACTGCCTGAACGTGGAGTTTCCCTTTAGTCCCTGGGGCTAGTAGCCACTAAGATAGCTAGTAACCTATCCTCCATAAATCTGTCAAATCTCCTTAAGCTGTCTATGCCCATGGCCATCACTATATCCTCTGGCAGTGAATTCCACATTTTAATCCCTGGCTGTAAAGACGTATTTCCTTTTGCCCATCCTCAAAACAACCCTGTGAGGTGGGTTAGGCTGGGTGTGTGTCTAGCCCAAGGTCACCCAATGAGTTTCTACAGCAGAGTGAGAATTCAAACCATAGTCTGAAACACTAACCACTGCACCACACTGGCTTTTGTATGGTGGCTGCTGTTGAATAATAGCAAATAACTGGGTCTTCCTGTGGTTGCTTCCAGGCCTGGCCTTGATGGCCAAGGCCAAGACAAGCCTGGAAAGGGCCATGCTCCCCTTGTTTTTACTGAGAGAAACCAAGGCTTGACAGCTGGCACTATTACTGTGGTTGCCTAGCGACTACCACCACAGCCGCTGCAGAAGGTATTCATTTTTTAAAGGCACCGGAGCTGCTTCTATTATTTAGAAGACTGCCCTCCCATATTTATGTTTATGTTTCCAGATTCTTCTGCAAACCTGGGGATGTTCTCACATTTGAAGAAAAATCTGCCTGTATCTTCTTGGCTCCTATCTCCAGATTTAAGCACCCACAGACGGCAGAATGATCGATATTCAGAATGATTTATATTGATGCATAAAGGTAAATGTTTCCCTTGCTTGAAAGCCAGTCGAGTCCGACTCTAGGGGGCGGTGCTCATCTCTGTTTCCAAGCCGAAGAGCCAGCACTGTCCATAGACTTTTCCACGGTCATGTGGCTGGCATGACTAAATGCCGAGGCGCACAGAACGCTGTTACCTTCCCACTGAAGCGGTACCTCTTTATCTACTTGCAATTTCTTGCTTTCGAACTGCTAGGGTGGCAGGAGCTGGGGCCAGAGATGGGAGCTCACTCCGTCACACGGCACTCGGGTCTCGAACTGCCGAGCTACCGATCTTCCGGTCTGCAGCTCAGCATCTTAACCTCTGAGCCACTGCAGTCCCAATATATTGATGCAGACTGACTTGCTTTCCAGAGTAGACAGCAGAATTATGTCGACCCATGACATGATTTTTTAAGAGGCAGCTTCATATGGCTATTTACAGGTCAATATTGATGCATAGTGACATGTAAATGATCATATGAAGCTGCCTTTTAATGAATCACATCATGGGACGACATAACTTCAGTGCTGTCTACTATGGAAAGCAGCAACTCTCCAGGATTTCAACCTGAGAAGGGTTATTCCCTTCCTATGGTGATTCTTTAACTGGAGCCACTGGGGAAGAACCTTGGCCCTTCTAGTGAAGCAGCCACAGCCGCTCCATAACAGGGACAGCACAGTTGGCCAAGAGGATGTTGCTTCTCTCCAGCTGGTATCAGCAAAGAGGGTATGGCTTGAGGCTGCCAAATGGATCTCGTCCACTAGAAACCACCGGAGCAAAAGACAAGGTTCAAGGTGAACAGATGGCTTCAGAAAAAGGTGGGCCTCTGGCCCCGACCTCTCTGATTGGGCAGACGTCTGCCAGAACCCAAAGCTGCTCCAGAATGTGGGTTTTCATTTCAGTTTTGGTTTTGTGCATACGATTTACCATTTGTCCTTAAACGTTAGCCACCAAATTGATCTCAGACACCTGACAACCGTTCTCAAAGCACTTATACTTCCCATTGCACTTAAATTGTTATTGTTAAGGGGTGGGTCTTTTTGGTGGGAGGGGGCCCAGAACATGAGGCTGTTGATTTAGAGTCCATTTAAGCACTGACCATCGATTATGGATATGACTACGAAAGTACTTATCTTGTGTGATTTCAAGTAGACTGAATGCCAGCTAGACCTTCTGGGGATTCATCAATGGGTGGCTTGATTGGATCCTTTGACTGAATTGTTAATTGCATCTCTGCTCTTAAGGGCTATCTCTGACAAGCTGAATCCTCAGTTTCAAGGGCTAGCGCTCATCCTCTCACAAGCTAATGCTGTTCTTCCCACAGTAGAGGGGTTGAGAACACGGGTCCCTTTGCCCTGTGGACATAATGTCATGTGTGGTGCAATGTCACATCCGCTGGTTCAGGTAGTAAACCAAGACCAGATTTTCCGATAATCAGTTCAATACTTTGTTGGTCTTTCTGTGGGCGTTCAGCAAATTGCAGCCCAGTTGGCTTTTCCAACATGTGTGTTCTCACACAGCCCGACGGAGTTCCAGTACCCTGCTGCCTAACTCTTGCTCAGAGGACAACTGTTCGAATAGACAATGAGATCACCCACAAGTTATAGGAATCGGTCATAAATAAATGCTATATTTTAATTTAAAAATCTAACATTTGGGTGTTTGTCAAAGTATTTCCGAGAGACACTAATGACCACTGGTCAGTTTCAGTTTTCTTCTTTACGCATGCAGACTTTCGCGACAACCTAAAGCAAACTAGTTCGGCAAGCATTCGCGGCTGCTTGGCGTGAACCAAGTGGACGGAGAAATACCGTCAAACATGGCACGTTCAATGGTCAGATGTGTTCACAGTGAGGTCTGCGGTGCCCCCAGAGTGACCAGGGCATTGAAGGAAGAAGAAGAAGAAGAAGAAGAAGAAGAAGAAGAGGAGGAGGAGGAGGAGATTGGATTTATACCCCGCCCTCCACTCCCCAAGGGAGTCTCAGAGTGGCTTACAAACTCCTTTTCCCTTCCCCTCCCCACCACAGACACCCTGTGAGGTAGGTGGGGCTGAGAGAGCTCTGAGACAACTGTCCTTGAGAGAACAGCTGGCACAGAGCTATGGCTTGCCCAAGGTCATCTAGCAGTTGCAAGTGGAGGAGTGGGGAATTAAACCTGGTTCTCCCAGATTGGAGTCTGCGCACTTAACCACTACACCTAAAGTCCATCTGTGTGGAGGCCAGATGGACACTATTCTTCTTGCACAACTGTGGGATGGAAGGCTGCTTGAAGCAGATTGGTTGGAGTTGGGGGCTAATGACAAGAGAGCTGTGAATGGCTCTCCTGCTGTTTAGCTGGAGAGATTAATTTGGATTGGAGCCATCTGCAATGCAGGAGGGCAGGGGTCTGCTCTTAACACGTGGAATTCAGTGCCACAGGAGGTGGTGGCAGCTACAAGCATGGACGGCTTCAAGAGTGAATTAGATAAACTCAAGCAGGAGGACCCATGATACCTGTGGGGGGGGCAGGTGAGCCTCTCTCCCCACCCTCCCCAAAAATCGGCGGCAGGGGCAAGACCCGCCGTGCAGCAAGCCTCTTCCCCTCCCTCCCCCCCTCCCTCCCCAAAAACAGCGGCGGCAGCGAGACCCACTCCCCGCTGAGCCCTCCCCCCAGCCAAAGCGTTCTCTGCGCCTGCACAAAGAACACTTTTACTTTTATGGGGATTTAAATATTCCCCCAAAAGTTTGTTTAACATTTAGGATTTTTCTGCACACGTGGAGACTCCTCCCCCCAAGTGCCCCCCCGCGTGGATTTAGATATCCGCACGGAGGGGGCCACTTCAGAATTAGTATATAGATATGGAGCAGAGGTCCATCAGTGGCTATTAGCCACAAAGTATTGATAGGAACTCTCAGTCTGGGGCAAGGGATGCTCTGTATTCTTGGTGCTTGACAGGGGGCAGCAGTGGGAGGGCTTCTATGCCACAGTGAACTCTTGGCAGGAAGAAGGAGAGATTGGATTTACACCCTGCCCTTCATTACCCGAAGGAGTCTCAGAGCGGCTTACAGTCTCCTTTCCCTCCCCCTCCCCTCAACACCCACCCCGTGAGGTAGGCAGAGCTGAGAGAGCTCTGACAGAAACTGCTCTTTCAAGAACAGCTCAGAAAGAACTTGTGACTGACCTAAGCTCACGCCAGCAGCTGCACGTGGAGGAGTGGGGAATCAAACCCGGTTCTCCAAGATTCGAGTCTGTGCACTTACCCACTACACCAAACTGGAAGGGTACATTTACAAATATAATAAATAAATATAATAAAAAATAAAATAAATATAACCAATACATATTTTTTTCCCGGTCCTTATCAGATACTACTTGTTACGCCTGACTCAGGGGCATTTTTAGGGTATGTCTAGAGCAGGGGGTCCCAACAGGGTGCCCATGCGCACCGTGATGCCTGCTGACACCAGTCCTGGAGCCTGGCAAGTGTTTTTAGGAGGTGGGCAGGGCCGGGCGGGGCTTTTGCCCAGCAGGGCTTCTGACTGGCCATTACAGAACCAATTGGCTGCATGGATTTGCATACAGTGGCTTCAGCCACCACAACACAGGGATCTCCACCATGACAGGAGGTAAGATCTGTGTATGCAAGGGAATATTTCTAAACAATATATTCATTTAAAGAGAGCTTCTACCAGAAATTTTGAAGAGTTACTCTTAGAGTTTTATTGTTATTGTTATTATTATTTACATGTTTTTTCGTACTGTCACCTTTATGCAAATACATATGCCAAATATTGAAACTCTACATTGGCCAACGGTGGGTCTTTCAGACTCCCACAAAGTTTACAAAATTCTAAATGATTCCTCTGCTGAAGTAACTGAGAAAGGGGCTAAATTCCTTCAATCCGCTACGATGCTGTGCCAAGAAAAAGTAGACTTGTAACTTATGTTTTTACTTAATGTATTTGTAATGCAGTCTCCCTCTACTTGTATGTATTTTTTCCATAATGATACATAACAAGAAAGGCTGACTTGACTTATTATTATTAAATCTGTATTATTATTAAATTTATGCACGGCCTCACTCTTTAATATTCTGTGGTTGCCTCCACTTCTTGTGGCAGCTGCTGCCAAAGCAACGCCTTTAAAATCCCTTGGCACCAATCAAATACTCAGTGGCCAGGCCCCACCTCGCCTTGCCCACTTTCTGTCCCCCCCCCCCCCCCAGTTTCTTTTAATTTGACGATTTGAGTTTCATACAACCAACAAATATGCAAGCATAAAACATATTACCAACCCCCACAAAAAAAACATAACAAACAACAAAGACAATTGGAACAGAGAGTAAATAAGCAATACCAAACATCAGATCATGTAACTTATAAGCATCCTTAATATGGCATTTCAGTTAAGTACTTCATTTTTTGGAGGGGTCCACTCCCATCTGCATCATGTAGCTCAATATCATTGGCCACAAGTCTACAAAATTCGAGGAAGGAGGGTTATTTTCAAACTGATTCATTTTATATGCAGTTCTTTCCATTATGTACATCTCTCATACCTTACGTTGCCATATGTGAAGCGTAGGAGCATTTGGGTATTTCCAAGTAGCCACTATAGATGTTTTGGCAGGTATTAGAAGGCATACGATCCACTCTTTCCTAATATTTGGGACTGTGTTATCCTTCCGATAATTAAGAAAAAAAATATCTCTGGTGTGAATGGGACAATGTCCCCCGTTATAAGGAATATTTGGTCCAAGATTGTCTTCCAGAATTGTTCAGTTCTTTCACACTACCACCAACAATGTGCAAAAGAACATAAGCGAAGCCAGTGTTGGATCAGGCCAGTGGCCCATCCAGTCCAACATTCTGTGTCACACAGTGGCCAAAAATACCAGGTGCCCTCAGGAGGTCCAGCAGTGGGGCCAGGACACTAGAAGCCCTCCCACTGTTACCTCCCCCCCTCAAGCACCAAGATTACAGAGTATCACTTGCCCCAGACTCAGAGTTCCTATCTATACCTTGTGGCTAAGAGCCACTGATGGACCTCTGCTCCATATGTTTATCTAATTCCCCCTTGAATCCATCCATGCTTACAGCCACCACCACCACACCACTTCCAGCAGAGACGTGAGTATGTTATAAAAATCCACGGAAACTGCTGTGGTGTTTGATACCAATGGAACAAAATCTTAAAGGACTGTACTCTTACACGTATTATCTGTTTCTAAAAAAAAACCCTCAGGTGGCAGGCACCAGGAAAGGTAGTGGCAGGCAGGGCTATTTTGGGGCAGGAACGCCCAGGAATGGAGTTCCGGCTGGCTTCCGAGTTGGCCACGCCTACAGCCTCCTCCCCCACCCCGGATTCCACAGGTGTCTTGCAAGCTGTGGGGCACTTGGGGAAGCCAATCCTGGGAGGGAGCTGCACTGCCAGGGGTGTGGCCTAATATGCTAATGAGTTTCTGCTGTTGGGTGTGGCCTGTTATGCTAATGAGTTCCTGCTGGGCTTTTTCTACCAAAAAAAGCCCTGGTGGTATGTGTCATGGCGCTCAAGAACAACACGTTTGGGCTCCCTGCCTTACACTGCTATAAACACAAATTCTTCTAGACTTTTTTTGAGAGAGGCACCTGAGACAGAGAGGAAGTCGTCCACGGAAGTGATGTCATCGACCGCCTCGGTGAGCACCCGGACTTGCTTCTCCCACTGGTCTTTGAAGACATCCATGTTGTCTTGGGCCACTTTGCTCTGAGGCCTGGCAGCCAACGTGAGCGCCGCATTGATTACCTATGAGTCAGAAACCAGCGCTTATGAACAATGGCAAAAAAAAAGAAAAAGAAATAAGGCCCTTTTCTCCAGGGAAAAGAACAAATTGATTAAAGAGTACGTTAAAAGCACAGCTGTGTGCTTTGATCGTTCTGTTCATTAAGTGAGGCTCTGTATACAAATGCATTTCTTTTCTCCCCGCTATTTGGGCACGACAATCAGCAATATAATGGAAAGCGCGAGACTCTAATCTTTGTACCGGGTGTTTTTCTATGTCAAACACCTTCTGCTCTCTAATGGCGCAGAGGTTTCTTTCTGGCTTACCTGTGGGCACAGACTGTCAATCTGGGTTGCCGCCATACGGACTAACTTGACTCCTTCTTCGTTATTGGAAATTGAACACGCCAAGTTGGCAACCTGTAATTAAAAGCAGTAGAACCTTAGGTCTGAAGCAACGCAGATAGTTTCTCTCACCATTTGAGTGGAAAGAACACACCTGGAGGCAAGAGGCAATTATGTGTTAGCTTCCAATTTTACGAGCTGCCGAAAATGTACATCCTCTGCCTTCCAAGGAGCAACTAAGGTCAAACACGAACAGAGAGTTGACCTGACATGGACCTTCCTCGTCCTTAGCAACGGGGTTAGACGAACTGCTCAGCTGAATGGAAGCTGCACAGTCACATGCTTTGGAGCTTCGTAGGGAAGCAAAGAAGCTACAGGCGGGTCTTCCAACCTTCCTGATCATAAAAGAAATGTGCAGTGTGAGGTTCAGCATCTTTTACAGTGAACATCCAAAATCCGAGAATTGAAATTTGTTCCTTGGTTTGGTAGCGAGGGGAGGAGCTTAGGTGTCCAAAGGGAAATATCTGAGACCGGTTTCCCACAGCCGCTGCCCCGCCCCCACTTTTCCCTTTGCCCTGATCATGTCAGTTTCCCGCTATATGCTGTGCGGATGCATTTTGACCTGCAGCTTCGCCCGATTTCCCCCACGTCTTCGCATTCCTGTTTTTTGAGGAGCTAGAAGATGCGGAGGAAATCAAGCGAAGCTGCGGTACGTAGTGGGAAATTGACACTTCCGATCGGGGCAAAGGGAAGAGCAAGGGCAGAGCAGCAGCTGTGGGAAATCGGTCTGAGCCTCCGGGAAGACCCTCCCACCCATCACACTTGGATAACCACTAGCGTCATACAGTGGATCTCTATGAGTGAAATATGCCATGTAGGGATGTGTATCTTTTGCACTTATGCTGGTCTAATGTTTCTTTTTTTAAAGAACGAAGTTTAAGCCCAGTGGCACCTTTGAAACCAACAAGTCTTTTGCTTGCATGCAAACAAAAACTTATACTCAGAATTACTTTGTTGGTCCTAAAGGTACCGCTGGACTCCAACTTTGTTCTATCGCTTCAGACCAACACGGCTACCCACCTGGATCTATCTTATTTTAATGCAACTTAGAGCCAAACTACAAGTGACAGCGGGCACAGGTCCATCCAGTGGTCATCGGTGCCATTTGAAAAGCATTCATCGTTCTTTTAAAAATGCTGCCAGGCCCCGATCGGGATCCGGCATGTCGCATGGCGGCCCTAGGAGCTCTTGTTCCCCCGCCGTGCTTTTTCAGGTGAAGAAGCAGCCACATCCAGTGGCTGTTTTAGCACTTGGAAAAGTGCGGGGGACACACTGTGCCATGTGCCCAATCCGGATTGGGATCTGGTGGCAATTTTTAAAGAACTACAGATGCTTTTAAAATGGAGTCGGTGGCCATTGGATGGGCCTGCACCCGCTGTCACTTGTAGTTTGGCCCTCAGAGGAAGGGCTGTGGCTCGGTGCTGCTTGGCATACGGAAGGTTCCAGTTTCAATCCATGGCATATCCAGTCAAAGATCCGGTCACAGGTGATGTGAAAGACCTCTGGCTGAGATCCCAGAGAGCAGCAGCCTATCTGAGAAGACAATACTAGCCTTGATGGACCAATGGTCTGGTTTGGTAGCTTCATGTATATACGTGTTCAGCTTTTACATGTTTTTTTATTTGGAACCTAAGCCACCTTGGAAGGCACCAAGCAGAGATCCCAAGAGAATTAGGCCTAAGGCCTATGAGTTCAGATTATTTCAGTACAGGATCAGCTCCCTATTGCTATTAAATAAGTAGACAAAAAGATGTCCAGGTCCTTGGGTTGATTTCTCAGTGCTGAAAGAGTAAAATTCAGGGGTAAGCCTTTTATGCTTCTGAATGTTCTTTCTCCCAACCACCACAGAACATGCTTTGAGATCTAAAAACTAGGTTCTTCCCTGGTTCCTTAGATCTGCTTGTTGTCAAGGACAAAGCCCAGTGCCGTCAGGTATCAAGACAACATGATAGCATTTATTAGATATAACCAAAGACCACTACAATCAATCACAAAGAAGAGAAGACATAGAGCATAAATAACATCATTAAAATAACCAGATCTAAAAGTATTTATCAGGTTAAAACATTTTGCCCTTCAGATACAACTTTCACTCATATTTTCGTGGGCTACCAAGGCAAACATCAAGACTCTGTATCAGGGGCGTAGACTTTTGGAAATTTCCCGGGGGGGGGGCTTCTTAGTGCGTGCGCTTTGCGCATGCACTCGCTGGGGCAATGTTCTCCCCCCCCCCGGAAACCGCCGTGCCTCCCCGGGCCCTTCCAAGGCCTGCCAGCCACTGCTG
Organism: Lepidodactylus listeri; assembly: GCA_029233225.1. Classification (NCBI taxonomy): domain Eukaryota; kingdom Metazoa; phylum Chordata; class Lepidosauria; order Squamata; family Gekkonidae; genus Lepidodactylus; species Lepidodactylus listeri. The sequence continues at coordinate 8,303,128 of JARCFY010000009.1, read as the reverse complement.
CCGGTGCCTCTCTCTCCCCCCCCCCCCCGGCCACCCCTTCCCTCTCCCTCTCCGGCAGCGGCGGCCGGGCCTCGGAAGGACCCAGGGAGGCATGGCGGCAGGCGCTCCATTTTGCCGGGGGTGGCTGAGCCCCCCCCCGGGAAATTTCGGGGGTGGCTCGAGCTCTCGAGCCCCCCCGTACTCTACGCCTATGCTCTATATGATAAGAGTGAGTTTGGTATCTAAGAGAAGAAAAAATCAGCCTCCCTGCTTTCGAGGAAGATTTTCTTAAGCCATTCAAGAAGGCTGCAAGAAAACTGGCTCTAGGCTCTATGCAAAGGGGGCAGGACAGCATATAATGGGGGGTGGGGAGGAATGGGAGCTCTGTGAATACAAAAGCGCAAAGAAGCAGATGAACATAGAACACTTAAGCATGCTCCACATTTCTTACACTTATTGGCTTAGGAAGCTCTGGCAAAACAGAAGAATCCCTGGTATATTAAAATGACTAATTGTCGCCAAATAGAATAATAATACACAAATAACTTCCACCGGTAAACTACCATTGTTTCAATGCCGCCTTACAAACTGACAAACAGCTCCCATCGCACTCTGTAGTTGGCAAATTGCTCTCTCGGCAGGATTTCTCAAGGGATTGTCTTACGTATCAGAGGAAAGATCTGCGCTCTTTCTTTCCACCTCCCTTCCTCCTTCCTCATAACAATAGCAAATATGCTATCAGGCAAAACACTTATCTTCCAAAGCACCACTAAGTTGCAGAAGCCGGGAGAATTGGGTTCGATAGCCATCTCTAGATGGTTACTCATTTTCACACAGACGACTCTTCTGTTCAAAGCCAGATGGCTGTTCCACATACAGATCGTGAAGTTAGATGCTGAGAGCCTTCGTTGCCAAGGCCTGCTTTCATAGGCTGTCGTGGGGGGAGAAGTGCCTCTTGCAATGTCAAGACCCTGCCTGAAAGTAGGGTTGCCAGTTCTGGGTTCGGAAACCCCTGGAGATTTTGGGGGTGGAGCCTGGGTAGGGTGGAGTTTGGGGAGGGGAAGGGAGGGACCTTGGCAGGGTATAATGCCATACAGTCTACCCTCCAAGGCAGACATTTTCTCCAGAGGGACCGATCTCGGTCACCTGGAGATCAGCTGTGATAGTGGGACATCTCCAGGTATCACCTGGAAGTTGGCAAAACTGCCTGAGAGGCTGAAGGGGAAGAGTTAATGGAAACTGAAAGAATGTCAGAAGCTGTGGGGTCTGCTCTCACTCATGGTCTACCCTCACTGAATGCAAGGTAAATGGCTTCAAAATTGCATTATCTTCTACCACTAGGGGTTTGCAAAAAAAAAAAAAAGTTTCCCTCTGATTTGGGTCTATTGGACCTGAAAAATATCTGTATTGTATTGGGATTCAGGTAAATATTCGGTAAACCCACATTTATTTGGCTCCATTGTACCCTATGGAGACTGTTTCAAAAAACACTATTTTCAAAATCTGCATTTCTTTCATAATATATGCCATATGCTCGTCCCAGATATACTTGACCTCTCAGAAATAAAATTGCAAGCCATCGTAACCAGAAGCCACCATAACCAGAAACTGAGCTTGTCATTCATTTGAACTGTTAATAAACATCTTTTCTATTGTGCATGCTAATTTAACAAGGCACCCCTATATATACAATCAGGGGTCATTTTGAGCAGGAGGAGGAGCGCAGCTCTGGGAGTTGGTGCCAGCCCCCCCCCCCCCCCGTGGGGGAATGCCTGCTTGTGTCACGGCTGCAGCAAAATGACCCTGTCCCCTGGAAAGGTCCTTGTTCCTCCGACCAGCCTTCTGAAGGCTTCAGCCACCACTGAAGCTATCCTCCCAGAGCCTTGGATTGGTAGCTGTCCTCTTCCTTCCTTCCTTCCTCCCTTCCTTCCTTCCTTCCTTCCTTTCTCTTTCTCTCTCTTTCTCGCCTTCTGACATACTTCCGGTGATGTCAGGTGGTTTAGCATATGCAAATAAGTTATGCTAATGAGTTATGCTAATGAGCTCCTGCACCTCTTTTTCTACGAAATGACCCCTGTATACAACTATGATCTGTAATTCCATTTCGTTGTCTGATGAAGTGTGCATGCACACGAAAGCTCACACTTCGAATAAAACTTTGTTGGTCTTAAAGGTGGCACTGGATTTAAACTTTGCTCTACAGCCACCCTTCTGTCACTGATGAAGCAGAAACAGAAGCATGATTAATGCCCCACAGTGTGGTACCACCTCAAAAGAAACAGGAAAGCAGAACAAGGATGGCTTATCGATTACATTTTCATCCCATCGCTCCTCCAAGGAGTGGACCTTATTGGTATATGATACCATAGAGCCCACTCTCCAAAACAGCCATTTTCTCCAGGGGAACCAATCTCTGACATCTGGAGATCAGTTGTAATTCTGGGAGACCTCCAGGCCCGGTTGAATGTTGGCAGTCCTGGAATCTTAATTTTTTAAAATGTTGGGGAGATCCTATCGTGAGTCGCCTTCAGGTTTCACTCTTTGAAACACTAAACTCAAACATAAATAAATACAGGGGTGACTGCAGGAGGGGCTCGCAAAAAGCCATATTTTCTTCGGATCAGTGAAGAGTGTCGGTTTAAACAAACAAACATTTTATAATAATTCGGCTTTGGTTATTATTTATTGTGGCCGGCAGCGGAGCTACCCGTTGGAAATGATTCATGACTGAGTTCAGATGCCCCGCCTCGCTCTCTGCCGTCTCCCCTCGTCGCAATAATCTGTTCGTCTTTCCAACAGACAACACCGCCTGAGCCACGATCCATCTGTTCAAGACCCCCCCCCCCCGCCCCATTTCACTCATCAAGGATGTTTTTTCTTATGCCTCCAGTGTCAAAAACCGGGGGCAGCAACAGAGACCCCCTCCCCGCAGGTGCCGAGGGAAGTCTTTTAGGCCTTTCCCGCTCTTGCCCTTGATTGAAATGTAAGGGTTATCTGCTTTACTTCGGGACACACACGCACACACACACACAAATGAATCAGTCTTTTTTTGCTCTCAGCCTCCAAACGCTCATGTCAGAAGACGCTCGCTGAAGACAACGTTCTCTTGCCGATTTGCTGTTTTCGCTGGTAGGCTTCTATTTGATATACATCAAACGATACCCTCAGTCTTCGTTAAAAAAGAAACCCTCCAAGAGATACGACGCCTGGTAATTAAGATGCAAGCGGAGAGAACAAAACGCAGACGCTTCCTCTGAAACTCCTAGCACACGATCCGGGCCTTAAACACCAGCAAGGCCCATTAAAGTTCAGCTGGATAAAAGTGGCTTTCCGCGCCGTAAATAAAATAAGCCATCTCTCAAGCTTCCCTTTCCCTCCCCTTTTATGATCATCAAGATGAAAGAACTGTCCTAAGGCTCAAAAAGCACTATATATCTTACCTTCTCCCAGGTATACGAGATACCATCTGAAAGCCACTTTAATGGCACCATAATAGGTACCTTGGAATGGCAATAGAACCATCAAGCAGGCAGAACGCTAATGGAAACCAGAGTTCTTTGACTGCACCTCCAGTGAGCAAACTCTGACTCTTTCTTTGGGCAGAAGAGTTACGCCTTCAGTACGACTGTGCTTAGGTCTGACTTCCAAGTGCTATCCCAGATTCCTTGCTGCGGGCCCACACCAAGAAAGAAATGTTTCAACAGCTGGCATAAAATCTAGAATGCAGGTTGCAGAACGTTTCAGATTGCAGCCGTGCCAGTCTGCGGCAGAACAGCTAAATGGGAGCCCAGCAGCCCCTTAGAGACCAAAGAGTTTATCGGGGCTGTGATCTTTTGAGAGTCAAACTTCCCATCCTCAGATACAAGCAGGAAAGAGCCGCTTGACTGGAATCCAGTGGAACCTTAGAGACCAATAAGATTTCCAAGGTGTGATTCTTTCAGGAGTCAAAGCTCGCTTCATTGGATGCAAGTGGGAATGGAGATCCCTGAGCCCTTATATCCCAGTCAAAAGGTGGGAGGGGTGCTGCAAAGAACCAGGATTGTCAACCTTCAGGTGGCACCTGGAGACCTCCCACCAATACAATCGATTCCCAGGCAACCAAGATCAGTTCCCTTGGAGACAATGGTTGCTTTGGAGGGTAGATTACATGACATTATACCCTGTTGAGGTCCCTGCCCTCCCCAAACCCCGCCCTCTCCAGGCTCCACCCCCCAAAAAATCTCCGGGTATTTCCCAACCCAGAGCTGGCGACCCTACAAAGAACTCAGGATGCAGAGGTACAACGCACATTGTCATCAGCCAGAGCAGAGCAGAGGATAAATGCTCAGGGGCAGAAAATTCACAATGGGGTTAAGATACTCAGTTGCAGACCAGGTTGGTAGCTCAGCATTTCGAGACCCGAGTCCCGCGTGACCGAGTGAGCTCCCGTCTCTGCCCCCAGCTCCTGCCAACCAAGCAGTTCAAAAGCAAGAAACTGCAAGTAGATAAATAGGTACTGCTGCGGTGGGAAGGTGACAACGTTCCGTGAGCCTCGATGTTTAGTCATACCAGCCACATGACCACAGAGAAGTCTTCAGACAGCGCTGGCTTTTCAGCTTGGAAACGGAGATGAGCACCGCCCACTAGAGTCGGATTTGACTGGCTTTTGAACAAGGGAAATCTTTACCTTTACTAGTGAGATAAGAATCCAATGTCCCCATTCAGCTGCTGGGGAACCATTGTTCTGAATTTGTGAATGAACTCGAGTTCACCAATTTGCATTGTAGAAAGGTATTCAAATGTGTGAGACATGGGAGGGTAGCTTTGATCAAAGGGATAAAGGCAGTTATGGTCACGGTTCGTGTGAGGAAGCAAGGATGGGGGCTCTGGCACACCGGCATTCTGCCACTTTTTAATGGGAGTTCTGCAAATATATTTCATTTCCTACGGGTCAGCAAAGCCTCGGAAGAGCTCAAAATAAAATGAACGGTTCACTTACAGAGGGCTTGGAAAACAGTGTGGGATTCAGCACTCTTGTTTTCAAGCGTGGACATAAAAAAATGTGTCAGGGTGAGATGAGGTGGCTTTCGTGAGCTGAAAAGCATTTCCTGCATTTGCAGGGTACAGGGATCTGCTATATTTTCCAACCAAACTCATTAGCATTGGACGTGGCTCGATGGGATGCCATGTGCTGGGAGCTGGGAAGTGCTGTCGAGTCGCAACTGAATTCTGGTGACCCTGTTGAATTTTCAAGGCAAGGGATGAACAGAGGCAGTTTGCCATTGCCGGCCTCTACGTAGCAAGCCTAGATTTCGTTGGTGGTCTCCCATCCAAGTACTAACCCAGGCCGATCCTGCTTAGCTTCCAACATCTGACGAGATCAGGCCAGCCGGGGCCAGCCTGGCCAGGGCAATAATTAAGTACCATTAAGTACCATCAAACCACAACATACTTATGGCGAACCTATAAGGTTTTCAGGGTGAGAGACGTTCAGAGGTGATTTGCCATTGCCTGCCTCTGCGTAGCAACCCTGGACTTTATTGGTGGTTTCCCATCTAAGGACAAGGTCAGGCTAGCCTGGGTCTATCCGGATCAGTTGGACTGAATGTCATTCATTGTGCTTATTATAACCACAAGGGCCAATTCTCTGTCGACCTAGCACATCTAGGGTGAGAGAGAGAGGCACACACTGTTCTCCCTTCCCCATTTGAGACTCACAACAACCCTGTGGGGTAGGTTTGGCACAGACAGTGTCTGGCCCATGATCACTCAGTGAGCTTCAAGGTAAAGCGGGGATTTCAGGGTCCCACAAATCATCATCATCATCATCTCCTCCTCCACCACCACCACCACCACCAGCATCAGACATTGTGTGTAGTATAGCCAGGAGATCCTAAGATTGTCTGGCAGCCTTACATTCTAGCTCTTTTAGCATTACGTATCACTAGGTGACAAGCTAGATTTGTTTTTTTTGGGGGGGGGGGGGGCTGAGAGAGCTCTGAAATTGCCTCTCATTTATATTACATCTAAGAAGTGGGACATTCATATTCAAAACACCATCCGAACAATCAGATATTAAGCAAGAAAGCCAGTCTGGTGTAGTAGTTAAGTGCGCAGACTCTAATCTGGGAGAACCGGGTTTGATTCCCCACTCCTCCACTTGCACCTGGCTGGATGACCTTGGGCAAGCCATAGCTCTGGACCATTTGTTCCCTCAAGGAAAAGCTTGGGAAAGAGCTCTCTCAGCCCCACCTACCTCACAGGGTGTCTGTTGTGGGGAGGGGAAGGGAAAAAGGAGTTTGTAAACCGCTCTGAGACTCCCTTGGGGAGTGGAGGGCGGGGTATAAATCCAATCTCTTCTTCTCTTCTTTTTCTTCTTCAAGTTCATATGAACCAATTTTTCTAGAACTCACAATGTGAGAAGTTAAATAACCTAAATTAGAAAACCAGTTTTCTACAAATGTGGGGTATATTTCCATCGTACATGGGAGTGTGGCTAAGCTGTACCAGCAGCATTGCTAAGGTGACCCTGCTGGAGCGGCGTCCCTGATGGATTAAAGTACCCTGGCCCTACTACTACACCTGACAGACACCTGCCTGTCTGGTGTTGGGGGGGATTGTTTTTAAATGCATCAGGGAGGCTGGGCCAGCAGCAGGACTAAGGCAATCCTGCTGAGCAAACCTCCCCAGCAGCTGCAACATGATGAAATCACTTCATATGCACACCAGAACTGATGTTGCCACATCGGCTGGGCCTTCCTCTCTCTCAATGGTAAGTTCCCCCATCCCCCACTGGTTGCCAGGAGGGACCTGGCAACCTTAGAGCTTTGTAACTGAATGTCCCATCCTTCGTACAACTTCAGCAAACTTGCCATATCATAAGCCTGAAACCATACAGTGGGACCTGAGTACCTGCAAGATACCATGGAGTTCCTTCCCCCCCTGTACACTTACATGAATTAACAGTCTTTTACTTTTTTTTAATGTCCTTCCAGGGGCATGTTTCTACCTGAGTCAGCTGTCTGTGTGCAGAGTTAATCTCCACGACCTTCCAAAAATAATAACAATAAACTCTTTTGTTGCTGAGTCGGCCCGAGAGAATGGACCACACTTCGCGGCTCAAACCACTGAATGCTAATGCGGATTGCAATTTCAGTCAGGTACTTTGACACAGAGGTGTCTTTTGAGGGTATGCACTTTTGAGAGTCGAAACTTCCTTCATTAGACTCTCAAAGGCTTATACCCCCAAAAGCTTGGATAGAGCAGCTACTGACCTGGAGACTTTGTAGTTTGGTGCCGTGGTTAAGAGCGGCGGACTCTAATCTGGAAAACTGGGTTTGATTCCCCACTCCTCCACATGCAGCCAGCTGGGTGACCTTGAGTCAGTCACAGTTCTTTCAGAGCTCTCTCGGCCCACCCCAACGGTTCACTCAAGAGCAGTTCTCTCAGAGCTCTCTCTCAGTCCCACCTACCTCACAGGGTGTCTGTTGTGAGGAGAGGAAGGGAAAGGAGATTGTAAACTGCTCTGAGTGAAGGGTGGGGTATAAATGCAACTCTTCTTTTTCTCCTCCTCCTCCATTACTTTGAACAACTTCTCAGACACTGACTTGTCCCTGAGAGGTAGCTGCATACGACAGCATCAGAACTCTGAAGTCCTATTCTCATATCAATTCTTGATATAATAAGATCACTTCAGTCTGTCCTTTACTGTCCATTTCCCCCAAATGACCGTTTCTTCTGAATCCACCCCAAGTGATCCCATCAGTTTTCCACAGTGAACCAGTATAATGTTATCTACTGTGTGGTGACATTACCGAATCTTACGAACACAATTATTTCGATTTGAAAATTGGACCCGTGGGCGCCACACAATCTAGTTTGGCCCTGAAGCAACACTGCAGTGGTCCCTACGGATGCCACGGTGCCTGGTGATGCCTTCCCAGTTGCCCGTCAAGAGTTTTCGGGAAGTGGGTGGAGTCAGGTGGGGCTCCTGCCCAGCAAAGTTTCGGATTGGCCTGTTAGAAAACGTTGCTTAGTCAATAGCTGCCACCACAGCACGAAGATCTTCACTGATGGTTAGCTACGACAACTTTTTTGTGGTAGGCTCTGCCTCCTCCAGCGGCCATTCTGTGGCAGCCATTCCGTGGCTGAGCCTGTCATACAATGGGCTCAAGAGGGTTGGGGACCCCCCCCCCCCGCTCTACTGTTTCAGATGCACAATGATCAGTGAATAACAAAGGCCAGCTGTTTCTTTGCGTGACTGTCTTAGAATTGCCCCTAGATTTCAGCTCATTTCAAGCCCGGGACTGAATCGGGTCCTGAACATTTGAAGAATTTGAAGGAATGGTAAAAGAGGGTTGTTACGAAGAGCGAAACCAAAAAGGAAGGGGGGGAGAACATGTACCTCTAAACCAGGGGTGGCCAACCTTGCTTAACGTAAGAGCCACATAGAATAAACGTAAGAGCCACATAGAGATGTCTGAGAGCCGCAAGACAAGAACAAATATCACACACACGTTTTTATTTTTTAAATATGCAAATTTGCTTTTTATTAACGTTAAATGGGACTGCCAAAAATAAAAACAAACGAGGAAAACCAGTTATAAGAAAGAGAGAGAGAGAAACTAGGAAAGCAAATAGATGGGAGGGAGGAGGGAAGGAAGGAAGGAAGGAAGGGAGGAAGGAAGGAAGAGAGAAAAAGCATGCCTCCCCTTTGCTTCCCCAGCCGCCCTGCCAGGAGCCGCACAATATGTGTGAAAGAGCCGCATGTGGCTCCCGAGCCACAGGTTGGCCACCCCTGCTCTAAACTGTCCCTGGAAAAGATGGGAGCTGAGCAAACACAGTGGGGTGTCTGTCCTTACAGGAATAGTTTTAGCAAAAGCTCAGCAGGGCTTATCTCCAGGCGGGAGGGCTCTACCTTGAAATGTGTAAAATTAGCCTAGTGGGGGAAACAACAACAACAGCGGCAGCAGCAACTGGGGCTGAGCTTTTTTCCCTAATCCTCTGCTAAGCATTTTCCCGAGGGACTGTGGCTCAGTGGTAGAGCATCTGCTCAGCATTGCAGAAAGTCCCAGGTTCGATCCCTGGCCTTTCCGTTGAAAGTATCAGGCGGTAGTTGATACAAAAGATCTCTGCCTGAGACCCTGGAGAGCTGCTGCCAGTGTGAGTGGACAGTAGGGTAGCCAGGTCTGATTCTTAGTTCTCGCGGCCATTTCTTACATGCCCAGGGAAATGCTGATCGCCACTTTGGGGTCAGGAAGCAATTTTTCTCTAGGCCACTTGGGTCAGGGATCCTGGAGGCTTTGTGCCATCTTCTGGGCATAGAGCAGGGATCACTGGGGGCGTGGAGGGGGAGGTATTCGTGAGTTTCCTGCACTGTGCAGGGGACTATATGACCCTGGAGGTCCCTTCCAACTCTGTGATTCTGTGGGACAGGAATGGGTAGGGTTGCCGGCTCAAGGCTGGAAACTCTTGGATATTTGAGAGTGGAGTTTAGGAAGGGCCGGGCCCTCAGTGGGATACATGGTCATAGAGTCCACCCTTCAAAACATCCCTTTTCTCCAGGGGCCTAAACTCTATAGTCTGGAGATGAGGTGTAATTCTGGGGGACCCCCCCCCCAGCCCCCACCTGGAAGCTGGCATCCCCAGTGGGCGGCCCTGACCTTGACGGACAGGTAGTCTGATTCAGTATAAGGCAGATCCCTGTGTTCATGTGTTCAACCAGTCCCCATGCGTTTAAGAAGCGTTTCAAAGTAAGACCCGGTGAGCTCAAAACTGGCGCTTCCCTTTTTAGAAATTCAACACGGTACTCCAAAGTCCTGGATCGCTCCCCAGTATCCTTCAATCCGGCACTGATAAATGGGGGTGCCACTTTGTATATAAATGCAGCTGACTGGGGAAAGGGTGGGTCAGGAAACAAATACCCCCCCCCCAAGCCCACCCTCCAAACTGACCCTCTTGCTGATCCGGCAGGTAGAAACGAAACACTCTGGGAGCAACAGTAAGAAATTAAGATGATTGATTCCCCCCCCCCGGCCCGGCACATGGATAAAAAAACCCACCCAATTTTATATCGTGATGGTGCACATTTATGCTCTTTCCGTTTGCAGGGGGAGGGAAATTTACAGTCCCTCCCTGACAGCATTCCTTCTGCGAAGGTCAGAGATAAATGGGCACATCCGTCTCTCTCCCCCCCAGACCGAGGGGTCTTTTTTCGACATTTAATCTCAAGAGGAGTTCTGGTTCCCCTCCCCACTCCCCCAAACAGTTCCCCCCTCCTCTTTTCTCAACAAGGAATTGTTTTTTTTTTTTTTTTTAAATACTGAATATACATTGGGGAGGTGACGGAACAAAAGGCTTAAGCGGCTCCAGTGTTTAAGGGGGCAAACGCCACCCACCCACCCAGAACGCTTGAAACTGCACACGTAATCCTGACTGAGATGAAGATGAACCTTCTTCCCTTTCAAGGCAGGCGTAATTATTTTCGGCGCTTGCTGAGAGACAACAAAGCAAGGCTTGGGTCCGTGCCAAAGAGAGCCAAGTTTCTTTCTACAAAGCTTAGTAGTTTTTTTTGTTGTTGTTGTTTTAATTGGGTGGGAGATCACAAGAATTGTGCAGGGTCCTTCAGTAGGATTGAACCAACGTTACTTCTCATTAAAAGGTGGAGGGGTTTCTTTGGCCTGCCGATGGAAGTCTGTGCCAGGGAGCACAGGACCCGTGTGGACGAGAGACATGGGGGACAGGGGCGCAATGAGGAGGGAAACCGGGCAAGCTAGGGTGTGGGATCCAACCCATTATTTATTAATTTCATAGAATCACAGAATCACAGAGTTGGAAGGTGTCCTACAGGCCATCTAGTCCGACCTCCTGCTCAGTGCTGGATTAGCCTAGAGCATCCGTGTCAAGTGTTTGTCCAGCCATGGCTTGAAGGCTGCCAGTGATGGGGAGCTCACCACCTCCCGAGGCAGCTGGTTCCACTGTTGCAATTTCTGTCTATTTTTAAGCACTATGCTATAGTGGATGGTACATCTGTGGCCAGCTTCTGGTTTGAACAACTGGAGCACTGTAGGATTCTTAGGTGGGTGGTGGGGAGTGTGGGGTGAAGGAGGGGCAAGGAGTGACAGCCGGAGGGGTCTCTGTTGAGCCCCCACTGCTGAGAAGACTCTAGATCAGTGGTCCCCCAGTGTGGTGCCCATGACTGTTATGGCACCTGCCAGCCCCTTTCCTCATGCCCACCAAGTCTCTTTAGAAAGCGGGGCAGGGTCAGATGGGCTTTTGCACAGCAAGGCTTTCAACTGGCTATTGGAGGCTTGATCGGCTGTGCGGATTTTGAAAAACGTTTGCTTTGGCGGCAGCTGCCACCACTGCACGAGAATCTTCACTGTGTGAATGAAGGTAAGCTATGGGAGCCATATTGTGTCTTGTTCTGCCTCCTGTGGCAGCCATTTTGTGGCTGTGCCCACCATGCTGTGTCAGAATTTCAAAGGTGCCCACAGGCTCAAAAAAGAGTTGAGGAACTCCTGCTCTAGATCTCTCCCTGGTATATTCCAAGTGGCAGAGACTCTGGCAACAGGACACCCTCAGAGGATCTTGGTGAGTACAAGGTAGAGTTGCCACTGCTGGGAGGGCTGTGGGGGAGGCACAGTGCTACAGGATAATTGTTTTCTAATGTAGCCTTGGTTTTACTACAGAGTTTCTGGTGATTCCTAGAGCTACCCTTTGCTACTTCCGGTAAGAAGTTCCAGTAAGGATGCATTCTTAAAAATCTTCTCCTACCGCTGCTCCAAGAGGTGATGGCCAATATATAAGGGATGAGCCATTCCTTTACATAGGCAGGATCAAGATGGTGTAGGTCTGTGAAGGTCAAAAATAGTATCTTCATGTAAAAAAAAAGAAGGTTCTTTTTACCATATGTGGTGGACTTGTGATAAAGCAAAGACTTATTGGTCTATGATACATACAGAAATGGAAAAAAAATCTTGAAATGTACATTTAAGAAATTACCTGAAATGTTATTGCTTGGACTTAAATTAGAAGAGATAAATGTTAAAAAAAAGGACGTTAGTTTGGTATATGATTACAACGGCTAGAATGGCGTACGCGCAAAACTGGAAGAATGAAAAAATACCGGAGGTGTGGGAGTGGTTGAAAAAATTGTTGTATATGGCGGAAATGGATAAATGGACGAGAAAATTGAATAATATGTACTCAGAGACTTTTTTGGAAGATTGGAAAGATTTGAAAGAATATGTTGAACAATATTGGGATATGAAAAATTACATCTATACATGGATATAATAGTAAAAGGAAATAGAAATATATGAATGTATAAATGATAATTGGATAAAGAAGATATTTTTAGAATTGTATAAGAAAGTAAGAATTTATATAATGTATAACTATTTTAAAGAGGTTTAAGTCGTTACCAGAAACGTAAAACATATATATGTATTTAAAGATTGGTTAAAGCTGAAAATGTGATATGCTTCAGATGTGGTGGGAAATCACCAATACAAGATTATAATAAGATTATACAATAGAACAAATAATGGATATAATATGGAAAAAAGGTTTGTATAAGGAAAATATGTTAAAATGTTTGAAAATAATAAAAATTTATTTACAAAAAAAAAAATAGTATCTTCATCTTGGGCTAAGAACAAATAGGAAACCAATACACACACACACACGTATGTATGTACGTATGTATGTATGTATGTCTACCTCCATTTTTCTATGGTCCTGGTAGCCTACACAAACTAGAAATTTCACTGTTGCATTTGGGTTGGACAAATGCCCCTCGGTGCATGCAGCAATACCATGTCAACTTTGAGCTGCATCTGTGAACACTCAAACATAAGAACCTAAGAGAAGCCATGCTGGATCAGGCCAGTGGCCCATCCAGTCCAATATTCTGTGGCACACAGTGGCCAAAACCCAGCTGCCATCAGGAGGTCCACCAGCGGGGCCAGAACTCCTCCCACTGCTCCCCCCCCCCCGGACCATGAAGACAGAGCATCACTGCCCCAGACAGAGTGTTCCATCTCCACCTTGTGGCTAACAGCCACTGATGGAGCTCTGCTCCAGATGTTTCTCCAATCCCCTCTTGAAGCTGTCTGTGCTTGTAGCCACCACCACTTCCTGCAGCAGTGAATTCCACGTTACAAACAAAAACTCTTAAGTTTGTTTGTTTTTTTAATTAAGGGTTGCCTCGCTCTTTCACAAATGCATGTTGTCGCACTGCCCCTTGGGAATCGTAATGTGGTCACGGAGGAAGACAGCATGTTGTCTAAGAAACAATCACTAGGCTTGCCAGCTCCAGGCTGCAAAATACCTGGAGATCTTAGGGGTGGAGCCTGGGGAGGGACTCCAATGAGCTATAATGCCATTTTCTCCAGGGGAACTGATCTCTGTCGCCTGAAGATCAGGTATAATCCCAGGAGATCTCTAGCCACAGCCTGGAGGTTGGCAAATCTACCCTTTCCCTTCCACATCCCTCCTCAATGATGCCTCAGAAATGACGATGGGATGTCCCCTCCATCAAAGGGACCTTTCAGAAAAGGCCGCGCTCCTATGACGCACGCCCTCCTCTTGGAGCATACATGGCATTCTGAGCCGCAAAGACTGCTGCAGTCCTCCTGACTCACAGAAGCTAGGGCATTGTTCTGCAAACCCTGTATTTATCAGTAACCCGCCAACACACAGCAGCTGGCTCCCTTTGAGCAACCTGAGGAAGGCAGACCAGACAGGCACAGAACTGGTACAGAAACTCATCGTAGTCCTGGTTTCATTTATGAGCGAGGATCACGATTTTCGGCAGCAACAGCAATTGCCTTCAAATCGTCAACTCCTGAGAGCTGGGGGAATTTGTATAAGCAAACCCATTATTTTTGAACTTTGGCTCCGTCGCTAGTCGGCACGACAAAACTGTTTTCAAAAAAAGGCCCATGTAGAAAAAGTTTGGGTTTTTTTGCGCAGAGACGTCTCTGTAGGGTTCCAGGTGGTGGCTGGAGATCTCCCGCTATTACAACGGATTTCCAGGCAATGGAGATCAGTTCACCTGGAGGAAACGGCCTCTATGGCATTACACCCCATTGAACTCCCTCCCCTCCCCATCCCTCCCAAAACTCTGCCCTCCCTAGGCTCCACCCTCAAATCTCCAGGTATTTCCCAGCCCTGAGCTGGTAACCCTACCTCTCTATGACTCTGCCTTCCAACTTGCAAAGACCCTTTTGAGGTTCTTTGCGGTGTCCCAGTGTTATCTGCAAGCTACTGTACCATACATGCTTCAGAGTAGCCCATTGATGAATCAGTTGAATAGCAACTGTTCCAAAATGGACTCATGGGGGAGAGGAACCTTTGCAACAGATCTTAATGTGAGATTGTCCCAGTAGATATAGTCCACAACAGGGCTCCTTAAGCAGAAAGTCCTTTATTTGTAGAAAAGATCAAGTTGGTCAAACACTTTTCCTGTTAGTAATGCTCAAGCTTGGAATTGAAATTATAATTATACTTGGTATGACATATGGCCTAACTACCCTCTACCAATCAATAGGAAGAATTCCTGGCACCCAAATATGCTGGTCCAATATTCCCATGGAAAGCGCGGCAAAATGAGTTCTCAGGGAGAAATACTGTTGAATATTTTGGGGGAAAAAGTTCCCAGAGAAACTAAGCAAAAGGAATACATAACACCTCTGATTCTTGTAACACATAATGGGAGGCACTTTCGTTCAAGGTCGTTAGCTAAGGAGGCTAAAAAGGGAAAAGAAAGCAAATGAGTAATGAGCATGCGCAAAGCAAAGCAAAGCAAGCAAGGCGTGCATTCCAAAGGTGGGAGTTAGATTCCCGATGCTATCTCCCGGGCAGGACCGACAGAGGTCAAAAGAAACCTTGGAACACAAAGCATTGTGAATTACACAGTAAACTCAGGAAGTATTGCAACGTGTAACACAGCCACTTCATTGATCATGGCAAGATAGTCACCCAGGCTTATGGCAGTTAGCCTATGCTCAGCTGACACTTAAGCATAGCCGAAAAATCTTCCAGAGTGACAGTGACTCTCCAAATGACAGATATCAGTTCCCCAGAAAAAAATGGTTACTTTGGGGGGTGGAGTCTACAACATTATACCCTATGAAGGTCCCGCCACTCTCCAAACCCTGCCCTCTTCAGACTCCACCCCCAAATTCTGCAGGTATTTCCCAACCCAGAGTTGGCAATCATAATTATGAGGTGCAGAATCAAAGTGAGACTTTTCCAAGTCACCCCATGGCTCTAATCACAATAGCTGCATTTGTGTAGTCAGGAGTGGGGGCTCCAATTTCCATCTATTTAAGATTCTATTTCAGAAAACAGATTATCTCGTTTTTCTGTGACAACCTAACATGCAATACGGCATACAATAAAATTTAAATAGAGAAGGGGGAAAAATAAAGTCAGAATTAAAAGTAAAATAGCAAGGAAATCTTGAAAATATGCTATAAAAGAACAGCCAATATAGAAACTTAATGAAGCAGTATTCCCCCAACTTTAAACCAACAGTCTATCAGGATCAGATCAATAAAACCCCAGACTATATTAGACAGCAGCAAAATAGTTCAAGAAATAATCCCCCAATATACCCTAGAGAGAAAAAAAAACCCCTAAACACCTTAATCAGCTTTGGAAAATCAAAGCAAAGGGCATGTTGAACTTCTCAGTACAGGAACTCCGGAATCAGGGGGCCACCACCAAGGAAGTCTTGGTCAGTGTGCTTGCCAACTTTAGCTCTCTTTCCAGAGGAACTCAGAGCTCCTTTATACCAGAGACACCATTCACCAACCCCCACCGGCAATGTGTTGACATCACTTCTGGCGCACGCTGGAAGTAATGCCATGACGTTGCCAGCAACGTGGGAATGTTCTGGTATTTGGGCAAAAACTCTATGGTAAAAATGGTTTTTACCAGGGCTATTTTTGGGCAGGAACGCACAGGAACGGAGTTCCGGCTGGCTCCTGAGTTGGCCACACCCA
Organism: Lepidodactylus listeri; assembly: GCA_029233225.1. Taxonomy (NCBI): domain Eukaryota; kingdom Metazoa; phylum Chordata; class Lepidosauria; order Squamata; family Gekkonidae; genus Lepidodactylus; species Lepidodactylus listeri. Next base: position 8,287,157 of record JARCFY010000009.1, on the reverse strand, counting down.
GCAGGAACTCATTAACATAATAGGCCACACCCAACAGCAGAAATTCATTAGGATTGGCTACATTAGGGGTATGTGGCCTAACATGCAAATTAATTCCTGCTATAAAAAGAAAGCCCTGGGTTTTGACAACAAACAAGGTAAACAGAATAAGAAGCAAAAGGTGGCTGTGGCTGGATGACCACTCTTCTGGTAACATGGAGGTGTGGCCTAATACACTAATAAGCTGTGCTGCAGGGGTGTGACCTAATATGCTAATGAGTTTCTGCTGTTGGGTATGGCCTATTATGCTAATGAGTTCCTGCTGGGCTTTTTCTACAAAAAAAGCTCTGGTTTTTACCATCGAGTTTCTGTCGAAATATCACAGCATGTCTGCACTGCTAGCAATATCATGACATCACTTCCAGCATGGGCTACAAGAGCCTTTGCAGCATTGCCAGTAGGGCTGCTAAATCAGCCCGGGGGACGGGGGATCCCCCGCTATAGGGGTTCCCAATCTGCCGGCCGGCATTTGGCCAGCGGGGGGAACCCCGCCCCAGAAGTCGTCCGGTGAGGACGACTTCCCCCGTGTAATGACGTCATCACGTTGGGGTCGTTGCCAGGGCAACGCCCCCAACGTGATGACATCACCTCCGGGTGACGTCATTACGTCGCCGTGGTGCATGCGCAAAAGCGCACGTGCCAGAAGAGCTCCCGGGGGGAGAACAACTCCCCCCCCGCCGGTAAGTCGCCGGCACTTGGCAACCCTAATTGCCGGTGAGGGTTACCTGGCAATCCTAACAGTTCAGCTTCTCTGAAGCTGATCTTACCTCAGACAGATACTTAAAGATCCTGCTAAAAAACCAGTCTCAGGGACAACTCTTAAATTATTTTTTGTTCTCGCAACATTACAACACAAGAACAAAGAAACAAAAAGGGACAATTTTCTTCGAAAGGAAAAAAAAAACACACATCTGTTACTGGAGAAAAAAAAATGGCGATTTTGGCTGGTGCACCATTGATTATTAAGCGCACTGAGTTCACGTCCCTAAATTACGGGATCTCCGAATGAAAGCGTGCATTTCTCTTCTTTTTTGGCTACAGTTTAATCTTTATTGCGGCGCTAACGGAACTGCACAAATTTTCGTCTGAGCAGTAAACCGAACCATATGGTCTATCTGATTAAGGACTGTAATGGGGATAATATCACTGATTAGGCCACACATTTTATCCCGGTCTTCTGAGATTTGCAGTTTAACTCATGAAAGCAGATTACCTTTTTCAAAGGAGCATTATTAGCTCATAAATACATAAGACCGTTTGCACGTAATTGTTCTGCCTTTCTCCCCCGTTTCAAAGGCCCTCTGATTAGACAGCTTCTTGCACTTGCAGTGCTTAAACAAGCAAACAAAACATTTTTTTAAAAAAATATATATTTCAGAACGGCCAAATGCAGTTTTTATCATGATTTGCTAATAACTTTAAGTTATAAAGACATATTTTCCACAACCAGTTCTAATCACGGAAAAACATGGAGGAAAACAACAATTGGCTAATGCTAAAATGAAAAAAAAAAGGTTTCAAAAGTCAAGTTTCCAAGATTTATGGATGGGACCTGAGCAGGGATGCCAGCTCTGGATGGAGACATTGGGGGTGGAGCCCGAGGAGTGTGAGGTTTGTAGAGGGGAGGGACCTCTGCAGGATATAATGGCGTAGAATCTATCCTCCAGAGCAGGGTAATCGATCTTGGTCCAGGCTCGTGGCTACCGTGGGGCATCTAGTCTCCTGCTGGCATCTCTAGCTGCCTGCTGCTGCTCCCCGACTTACTGCCAAGGCCCCCTGACTTCCAATTTTTTTATTTTATTTGTGGCGAGGTTTATAAGATTATGTATGGGATAGAGCAGGTAGAGAAAGAGGTGCTTTTCTCCCTTTCTCATTATACAAGAACTCGTGGGCATTCCATGAAATTGCTGAGCAGTCGGGTTAGAACGGCTAAAAGGAAGTACTTCTTCACCCAAAGAGTGATTAACACGTGGAATTCACTGCCACAGGAGGTGGTGGCGGCTACAAGCATGGATGGCTTCAAGAGGGAATTAGATAAACATCTGGAGCAGAGGTCCATCAGTGGCTATTCGCCACAGGGTATAGACAGGAACTCTCAGTCTGGGGCAAGTGATGCTCTGTCTTCTTGGTGCTGGGGGGGGCAACAGTGGGAGGGCTTCGAGTGTCCTGGCCCCACTGGTGGACCTCCTGAGGGCACCTGGTATTTTTGGCCACTGTGTGATACAGAGTGTTGGACTGGATGGGCCACTGGCCTGATCCAACATTGGCTCCTCTTAAGAACACACTCCTTTGGGGGTGTTGGGGGTGTCTGTGCGGGGGTGCCCCCTGACTTATTTAAAGGCCCCTGAACTTTAAAAAACTCTGGCTACAGGCCTGTCTTGGTCGCTTGGAGATCACATGCAACAGCAGGACATCTCCAGGTTACCACCTGGATGTTGGCAACCATGGTCTAGTAGGGCTTTCCAGTCTCCTGCTGGCATCTCTAGCTGCCTGCTGCTGCTTCAAGAAGTGGCAGGAGATTTTTTTGTTAAATCTGCGTTGACTATTTTACCATAGAGTTTCCAGTGATTCCTAGAGCTACCCTATTCCACTTCCAGGTCTCCCCCAGAAATGACGTAACAATGCTGATGATGTCACAGCCCCCATGTTCCTGCCTATGAACTTTTACCTTAAGGCATTCCTGGGAGAAAGGCAGATCCTAACCCAAATTAAAAATGCCATTAACAACAACAACAAACTGTTAGACCAGACTAAAGGTCCACCTCGTCAAGCATCCTGCCTCCTGCAACAGCCCACCAGATGCCCACGAGAAGACCACAAAAAGGGAACATGAAGGTTACTCCCCCCGCTTGTTGCTCCATAGCAAATGATTGGTAGATTCCATTCATCTACTATGGGTAATAAACCACTGATAAAATGCTTCCTCTATGAATTTGTCTAATTCTGTCTTAAAGCAAACTGTGCTAGTTCATGTGGCAGTGAATTCCACAGGCTAATTTTACACTGTGAGAATAAGAAGGTTCTTTCATTTACTCTGAATCCACTGCTCATTAATTCACCAAAGGAGTTCTATCATTATGAGAAAGAAAGAGAAAACTCTCCCTACTTACTTTCCCCACACCAAGCACCCATCATGTCCCCCCCCCAGTCATGTTGTTAACCGAGCTCCAAAATTCTTTAGACTTAATAGAAAGCTAGGGAAGAATACCTGCAGAGAAGGAAATCTGACATTTAAGAACATAAGAAGAGCCCTGCTGAATCAGACCAACTGTTCGTCTAGCCCAGCATCCTGTCTCACATGGTGGCTAACCAGTTCCTCTGGATGGCCAACAGTAGGGCAGAGAGGCTGAGGCCTTCCCCTCATAAGAACCTAAAAAGAGCCCTGCTGGATCAGACCAGTGAGGGTCCATCTAATCCAGCATCCTGTCTCACACAGTGGCCAAACAGTTCCTCTGGAGGGCCAACAACAGGGCAGAGAGGCCAAGGTCTTCTCCTGATGTTGCCTCCTGGCTCTGAGATTCAGAGGATTAGTGCCTCTGCATGTGGAGGTTTTCCTCACTCATCATGGCTAATAGCTATTGATAGATTTATACTCCATGAATCTGTTTATTCCTGTGGCCATCACTACATACTCTGGCAACAAACTGCACATTTTAATCACCCTCTGTGTAAAATCACTCTTTTGTCCGTCCTGAACCTATTGGCCCTCAGCTTCGCTGGATGCCCTCAAGTTCTAGTATTTTGGGAGAAGGATAAAATGTTCTCTTGGCCAAATCTCTCCATCCCATGCATAATTTTATAAACCTCTATCATGTTCCCTCTTAGTCACCTGTGTTCTAAACGGAAAAGTCCCGGACTCTTCCGCTTCTCCTCACAGGGAAGGTGCTCCAACCCCTTCATCATCTTGGATGCCCTCCATTTCTTTGTTGTTTTCAGATGTCAGTTACTCTCTGTGTGTTCTGTATTTCTTTCCTCACTTGCTTGCAGGCATGCATCTTGCTTCCAGCCCCAGGTGGGAAGGCAAACCCTGGTGCCCTGTGTAGCGGGCAGGAGCAGATGGTGGATTTCCTTTCCCTTCTGTGCACACTAAAGGTTTACTGTTCATGACTGCTGAACTGGGCTATTTCACTTCCATTTTTCTGCCGAGCCCCTGGAAAGGGAAGGTTCGGTGATGCCGTTTTAAATTTCTTGTTGCTTCTTTCTCTCACTCAAGGTATGTAAGGCTGCCACCAGGAATTTAATTCCAGGCTTATTACTTAACCTTTCCCACAGCATTGTGCCCAAGCTCTAAGGCTCCTTCATTGGACTAGGTCAGGGGTGGGCAATTGTTTCGGCTCGGGGGCCGCTTTGTGGGAGCGGAGGCTAGCGGAGGGCCGCACCTTTTAAAAGGATTGCATTCGTTAGTTAACTTTGCCTTTCAGAAAAGGTATACATTGCATCATAAAAATCAATAAATATAAATTAAATAAAATAGTGGTAGTTTTATTCAATTTATTTATTGTGCTAATTTCATATCGTCTATAGCTGCAAGCCCATTTAATTTTAGAATCAGTTGAATGAGACAAATGTACCCTATCACACTTTTCTACCATTTTTTTGAAAGCAGGAGTGAGATTGCTCGTTGAGAAACCACGTGGCCGACTGTCTTGGCCGGCCGCAAAAAACTCTGTGGCGGGCCACATGTGGCCCGCGGGCCGCAATTTGCCCACCCCTGGACTAGGTGGTCCTGTGGATGCGACTCTTGTATTTTAACAGCATATGACTCTGGGTTAACAATAAACAAGATAAAAACTTTATTGGCACAAGACGCTATTGGTCACAAGACGTTTTGTAACTTGTCTCTTCAGTGAATAAAACAGTGCGTGTTAATAACTTCCGACTGAGTTATCAGACTCTCTCACTCTCAATCTCTCCACTTTCTCAGTCACTTCCTTCTCTTCTGAATGTACCTTCTCCAATCTTTATTATATGTTGCTCAGTTAAATCTTTCCCCCTTTAACTCAGGTTTCTGTCAGCTTTTTTCCTCTCACACTCTTATAATACTCTGACAATATTAGATTTTGACTCTCTCTAGTTGCTAATATGCCCCCTAGAGTTTTCTACTTTCTCCTTTAGAATCTTAATGCCTTTCACAGCATTAATACGGGATTCTAATTGGAAGACTGCTTGTCAGACTCTGTAGACTGACCACAACTGATAGATAGCTGCTGACTGAACTCTCTGACTTCTTTCTCTCCACACACACACACACACCCTTCTTAGCTCCACCATACGTGCTCAGTCACCAACCAATCACCTCCACCGTTCCCTCTAAGCTGAGTTAGTGTGAGCTAGCTCACAGCTTTTGAGCCTCCGGCTCACACGTTTTTGTCTCAGCTCAGGAAGGAGGGCTCAAAAACTAATTTATCCAGTAGCCCAATCGCTCGCTCACAACTTTAATGCCAGCAGCTCACAAAGTAGAATTTTTGCTCGCGAGACTCAACAACTTAGAGCGGGCATTTATCACCTCCCTCACTCATCTCTCTCTTTCACCCCCCCCCCCTTTAAAGAAACACAAACTTATAACTTGAAATCGTTACAGCTGTGGTCAAGGCTTTCGACTTTTATTTATGTATCGCCTCGTATAGCACACACCAAACGTAACAACAAAGTCTGGATGAGGATTCCCGAAACATCACAATGTTATCACCGTACCTCTGCTTTTGATCATGGAAGCCTCCTGAATTATTGTGGAAAAGGATGCTCCGCGTGGGAAACTTATCTGTAAAAAGCAGATTTGTTGTTTGGGTGTTGGCAGAGTTTCCCGGGAAAGTTATTCTGCATTTCCTTTTGGATCCCACTTTTTACTGCATGTCCCATCCTGCTGATTTAGGGATGCCAGTATCTAGGGATCCCCTGGAATTACAGCCCATCTCCAGACTACAGTGATCAGTTGCCCTGGAGAAAAATGGCTGCTTTGGAAGGTGGACTCTATATGGCATTGCACCCCAGTGAGATTCCAGTCCTCCCCAGGCTCGACCCCCAAATCTCCAGGAATTTCACAACCTGGAGTTTTTTATTTAATTATTTTATATCCTGGCTGAGTTGACAACCCTACCCACCCACCCCACACACTGATGGCCAGGGGGGGCCCCAATGTTAATTATATTGACTCATGACATCTAATCTTCATTGAAGGACTACAGATGAAGTTAATAAATCCCAGCTGAAGCACAATTCGACTTAGTTCTCACTGTCCCCCTTTAAAGCCTTTATCTGTGCATCCTTCCTCATTTTGTGATTTTGGGTTTGAACCTTGTGCAGAAACAGCTTGCTTTCTTTCTTTCTTTCTTTCTTTCTTTCTTTCTTTCTTTCTTTCTTTCTTTCTTTCTTTCTTTCTTTCTTTCTTTCTCTCTCTCTCTCTCTCTCTCTCTCTCTCTCTCCCTCCCTCCCTCCCTCCCTCCCTCCCTCCCTCCCTCCCTTCCTTCCTTCTTTCCTTCCTTCTTTCTACGATAAATGTTCAAAAGCCTTTGTGCTGGGTTAGGGACACTTAACTGCAGCTACAAATAATAACTATTAATTTACTTTATTTATATCTCACAGGGACCCAAATTGGCTTACATTGTTCCCCCATCCTCCATTATATCCTCACAACAACCCTGTGAGGTAGGTAAGGTAGGCAAAGTGTGTGTGACTGGTCTAAGGTCGCCCAGCGAGTTTCCATGGCAGAGTGGGGATTCAAGCGTGGATTTCCCCAATCTAACGACTGAAAATCATCAATGCTCCTCGTGTCCCTCCTGTTATGGCAGGTGACTTTGGTTGAATTGGGGGGTGAAAAGTGGGGTTCAAAATATTTTAAATGAATACGGTCTTTCACGCCTTTCCTATTTGTGAAACAGCATCTAGAATCCTATTCCACTATACATTTTTTTTCGTGAGTAATGTTTTTCTTTGACTTTTGCTCTTTGCAAATTGTTCAATGCAGTGTGATATCTAAGAGCAACATATATTTAAACGGAATGCTAATGCCTCTATTTTTAAGCACAATAGTTCTTATGTTAATGTAATACTGAATGATTAAGACTAAGTGGTGATATTTTCCTTCTGTTGAGGCAAACAAGAAAGTGGAGGAATGTGAACCTTAAATGTTAATGGTTAAACAAATCCAAGTTGTAATGCCGATGGTAATTGATGATACGTTCTGAAATCCCAGGCATCCGATGCCAAGGCAAATTTAACTAAGAATCTGATTTGTAAGAAGCATAACTTTTAAGATATACAAATATGTATTCTCTCCTCTCCAATGATAAAAGTAAATACTCCCTGGAGTCAAATAAAGTGTATGTGTGTGTGTGGGGGGTGTAATTTCATGAAGATGGAAAAAGGAGCACCCAGCCCTGACCTGGATAGCCCGAGCAAGTCCAATCCCGGAAGATCTCGGAAGCTGAGCAGGGCCAAACCTTGCAAGTAGAAGAGGAGGAGGAGGAGGAGATTGGATTTATACACCACCCGAAGAAGTCTCAGAGCAGCTTACAAACTCCTTTCCCTTCCCCTCCCCACAACAGACACCCTGTGAGGTAGGTGGGGCCGAGAGAGCTCCTAGAGAACTGCTTGTGAGAGAACAGCTCTGAGAGAACTTGTGACTGACCCAAGGTTACACTAGCAGCTGCATGTGGAGGAGCGGGGAATCAAACTGCACTTCTAACCGTTACACCAAATTTGGGGAGACCCCCAAGGAATACCAGAGGCAGAAGCAGGCAATAGTAAGCCACTTCTCTGAAAAAAGTTTGAGCCCTAGCAGGAGTCTCCAGAAGTCACCATGACTTCCAGGCAGATGAAACTGGGACCAAGGGGGTGGGAATGATTATCCTAGGAGAAAAAATTGGGGGGGAGAGAAAAAAAGAAAAAAAAAAGGGCTCATATACGTACCAGAAGTTCTGTCCATAGAGTTCCTGATGATTCCCAGAGCTACCTGGACTTGATAAGGATAGCTCTAGGAATAATCAGAAACTCTATGGTAAATTTACCATATTGTTTCTGGTGATTGCTAGAGCTACCCATGTCACTTCAGGTAGCTCTAGGAAACATCAGGAACTCTGTGGTCAGAACTTTTAGTAAGCAGCTGAGGCCTTATTTTTTCTTCTTAATTTTTCTTCCAGGAGGGTCTCTACCCTCCCCCCCCCCAATCCATCAGTTGTCAGGCACTTCCTGGAAATCCTAATGGAATCAATTGATCCTCTCCACCATCCTTTATCTTCACAGATTCTTGTATTAAATCACACTATTGATCACGTGACGTTCACTGCAGCAGCAACAAAATGCCTCTCTGTAGTAGGGCTGCCACCCTCCAGGTGGGGCCTGGGGATCCCCTGCTTTTACAACTCATCCCCAGCTGACAGAGATCAGCTCCCCTGGAGAAAATGGCTGCTTTGGAGGGTGACCCCTATGGCATTGGACCATGCTGAGGCCCCTCCCCTCCCCAAACCCCACCTTCTCCTGGGTCCACCCCCAAAGTCCCCAGGTCTTTTCCAACCTGGACTTGGCAACCCCACTCTGCAGTGGCCAAAATGGCACTGGAAGTTAGAGCGATGCTGTGCAGGCTGCAGCGTGCTTGGAGTTCCTGGGAATCATCAGGACCTACTTGCAGTTTCCAGATGGAGCTCCCAAACATTTAGAGGAATCTTTAGAAGAGTGGACCCTCCCTATCGCTAGTAATAAGCATAGGTTGGGAAAGAGATCTGAAGGCTCAGGGGAACTCAGCCGCGTGGCACAACGGGCGAAGTTTTGTGAATGGGAAACTGAACGGATGCTAGGGCCCAGAACACAGGCAAAGGTATCTGGGAGTCTCTGGCATTTATCCTTTAGCCTAATTTGCTATGGAAGTTTGTTGTGGGGATCAAACGAATACAAGTGTCCCAAGAAATGTACTGAGACTTTTGGCCTTCCTCAACTAATCTCTTAAAAAAACACTGCATCATTCTTCACTCAGTAATGGGACTTAATAGCTGTGGAAAGGTTCAGTATAAAGTGAACTCTCTGATCAGTATTGGCTTTGTACCTTATATTCTAATTGCGAAGTTGGCCAAATCTTCGGATACTTAAATCCAGTGACTGGAGCCGCGAATGGTCAAAACAGATCTTCCTACAAACCTAAGGAATGGTCCCGGTTTGCAGGAAAATCTGAAATTAAAACAAAAAATACATTGGGGAGTTTTAAAAAGCCCAAAATGATAAAGGAGTGTCTGTAGCTTTAAGCAACAGATTTCCTCAGTGGCTGTTGCTAAGCAACCACAGTATTCCAGGCTTGGTTCTGTCGTAAAAGGCAGGGGGACATGGCAGGGCCTATTTGGACCTTTGGGGGAGGACTTATTGGGGCCAGCCATGGCTAGGATTGCCAGCTCCAGGTAGGGAAATGCCTGAAGATTTTGTTTTGGAGTCTGAGGAGGGCAGGATTTGGGGAAAGGAGAGGTCTCAGCTGGATAACTTTAGCCTATCACTTCCACTTATCTTATGCTACCATACAAAGTTATTCTGAGGATAAAACGAGGAAGGGGGAACCTTGGAGGAAGTCTGGGATAGTAATGCAATAGCTAAGTAGATGAAACATTGGCAGACATCAGAGCTAGCTAGCGACTCTTAACACAGATTTCTCTTTTATACTGAACAAACTCCAAAACACGATTGGCTCCTCTCTGAACACCCAGGTCCCAACACTTACTAATCCCTGCTTCTCGGCTCTGAGTTCCATTCCTACCAATGGCCAGAAAACTTTTTTTTAAAAAAGGGAAAAGAAATAGCAGCTCTCATCCCAACACATAAGGATGTGCACACAGTCCTCTCAAAACACACAGCATCCTGCACATCTTTGTAAAATTTAAAACCAGCCAACAAGACACAAGATCCTGGTAACTGAACAAAACCAACAGAAGAAAACGGAAAGGCAGTTATACCTGAATGGATCCCTTGGGACTATCTTTAAAGATGATTTATAACAGACTCAGAAAGCTTTGCCACATTATTGCGGGGGGTGGGGGGGGAGGCAGTGCTGGCAGAGGAACTCTGAACACTGATGCTAATAACACACTTACTTAAGGAGACGGGAGGCAGGAAATCCCTTCCCGCCTCTCCCAGATTTGCATGCGAATTTGCATGTTTGGAAATGCACTACAAAGGATTATTTGCCAAGCCTAAACATTTTTTATCCTGCAAATGAAATCTCTGCCCATTTTTACCTGGGCTTAACTATGATTTCCATACATATGAAAAAAAAACCACAAACCCACAAGAGGAGAGGGGAGTATTAACTGAAACAATTTCTTTGATCTGCGCCCCCCCCCCCATGAGATTCTGCAGTTTTGTTTTGTTTTTTAATTGTTGCGGGGAGGAAACAGGCCCGCTTGGCTGGCGGGAAGTCAAGAACGAAAACAGGCGTGAGGCTGCCAGAACCGGCAAAAGGATTCTGAGCTTTAGAGCTGCCTCCAAAAGACAAAACTGCCCTCATATCATAGGCGTCAACTTCAGGGGGGCTGGGGAGCTGGAGCCCCCCCCCCCCCGGACTTTTCCAGGATGTGCTGAGCCTTCCCTGGAGACAATGGCCTGTAATGTCTCTGGTCCAGCCCCCCGCTCCCCCCCCCCAGAAATTGCAAAGTCTACACCCTTGCCCAGGGCTGATTTCGTAGCAGGAGCTCCTCTGCATATTAGGCCACACACCCCTAATGTAGCCAATCCTCCAAGAGCTTACAGAGCTCTTCTTACAGGGGCTACTGTAAGCTCTTGGAGGATTGGCTGCATCAGGGGTGTGTGGCCTAATATGCAGAGGAGCTCCTGCTATGAAATGAGCCCTGCCCTTGCCTCATATTGAGCTAGATCGTTGATCTGTCTAGGCCAATGCTGTCTATTCTGGTGGAGAGTGGCTCCCCAGGTTCATTCTCAGTTGTACTGCTTGAACTTCCTTACATGGAGATGCCAGCGGCTGAATCGGGGACCTTCTACACACACACTACCTCTGAGCAATTATCCCTCCTCAGGGGAGGGGCAGTGGCTCAGTGGAAGAGCCTCTGCTTTGCATGCAGAAGGTTCCAGGTTCAGTCCCCGGGATCTCCGGTTGAAAAGACCAGGTGGTAGGTGGTGTGAAACACCACGGCCTGACCTTGAGAGGACTGCTGCCAGTCTGAGTAGACAATACTGAGGGACCAATGGTCTGATCCAGTAGAAGGCATTTTCAAGTATGCTTGTGTGTCATGTGAGTAGGGTTGCCCAACTCCAGACTGGACAGTTCCAGGAGATGTGGGGAATGAGCCTGGGAAGGACAAGTTTTTGAGGAGGTACCTCAGTGGTGGAAAGTGCCGTCGAACTTGCGGCCAACTTACGGCAACCTTACAAGGATTTCCGAGCAACAGACAGATGGAGGTGGTTGGCCACTGCCTGGCTCACATAGCAAGTGTGGACTTCCTTGGTGGTCTCCCATCCAAATACTAACCAGGGTCAACCCTGCTTAGCTTACAAGATCTGGCTGCACTGGGCTAGCCTGGGCCAACCAGGTCAGAGTAGGAGGGATCTCAGCAGAACAAAATTCCATAGAGTCCTCCAGAGCAGCCATTTTCTTCAGGGGAAGTTATCTCCATTGCCTGGAGATCAGCTGTAACTCCAGATCTCCAGGCCCCACCTGGAGGCTGGCAATCCTAATTATTGAGCTCTTCTAGTGAAAAGAACAGCTTTATCAGTAAAAGGGACAGTGGACCACAGCTGCGCTCTACTGGCCCCCTCCCCTTCCTGACTTTAATTCCCCACTGGCAACCCAGGAAGAAATACGGCCCACCTCGCAGGGTTATTGCCAGCCTTAATAAGAAAACCCTGCATCACTTTTCCCAGTCGATGCACTGCATATATTCCTTTATCAATACCAATAAAGACTGCTTCTCCGCCCTCTCATTTCCTCTAAGAAACATGGATTTAACAATCAATTTATTTTAATTCCCGGTACTTCTCCCCCTCCTGGTGTATTTGCACTGTTGCATACCGAGGCTTATTTGTCAGGCTACAAAACCAGGATTTATTTAGTTATCGAGGGTCAGTGCACACACAACGTGGTTTATAAAGCGATATCGAACAGGGAGAAAACTGCATTCGAATGACACCTGAATAATAAGCAGACTGTGCATAGGAGGCAAAGCAAGGCTTTCGTCTCACGACAAATGTTTAGTTTCCTGTCAAAAGCAAAGCTCATTTATTTGTCCTTACTTTCCCCCTCCATTATAATTTTTGAACATTGCTTAACCCCCCCCCCAAAAGCCTCCAGAATGACAACTTGCTGGCAGCTAACATGGTAGGTGAACAAACAGGAGGCCCGATCTGACAGCATGCACCTGAACCACATTGATGATGGGGTTTTGTCCCACAGACAGCTGCTCCCACAAGAGAATGCAAATTGCAATGAGCTCTGGAGAATAAACAAAAAAAAAAAAAAAAGGTTTTCAAAGACCTGTGGGCAATTCAGACTATTGTCTTCCATCCTCGTCTCCAGTACTCAGAAACTCAGTCTGTAGGGTTGTCAGCTTTGGGCTGTGAAATACCTGGAGATTTTTGGAGGGAGGAGCCTGGCGAGGGCAGGGTTTGCAAAAGGGAGGGGCCAAGGTAGGGCTGCCAAGTCAACTCAGGGAGCGGGGGATCCCCCGCTACAGGGGTTCCCGATCCGCCGGCCAGCATTCGGCCGGCGGGGGGAACCCCACCCCGAAGTCGTCCTGCCAGGACGACTTTCCCCAACGTAATGACGTCACCCGGAAGTGACGTCATCACGTTGGGGGGCGTTGCCAGAGCGTCGCCCTGGCAACGCCCTCAACGTGGTGACGTCCCTTCCGGGTGATGTCACCGGGCGCGTGCGCAAAGCTCCCGGGCCAAGGAGGACTCCCCCCCGCCATTAGGTAAGTAGGACTTGGTAACCCTAGGCCAAGAGATGCCAAGTCAGTTTGGTGTAGAGCCAGTTTGGTGTAGTGGTGAAGCACGCAGACTCTAATCTGGGAGAACCAGGTTTGATTCTCCACTCCTCCACTTGCAGCTGCTGGATGACCTTGGGCAAGCCATAGCTCTGTACCAGCTGTTCCCTCAAGGACAGTTGTCTCAGAGCTCTCTCAGCCCCACCCACCTCCCAGGGTGCCTGTTGTGGGGAGGGGAAGGAAAAGGAGTTTGTAAGCTGCTCTGAGACTCCAAGTGAGTGAAGGGTGGGGTATACCTCCAATCGCTTCTTCTTCTTCCTCTTCCAAGTCCCCTCATCACTCTGGCAGGGGGATTTGGGAGGCATTCCGGGATGTCCCCGATGTGATGAAATCACCCGGAAGTGATGTCATCACGCTGGGGATGTCGTGTGGGACGCTCTGGTTTGAGGGCAAAGTTTAAAACCATCGTTTTGCCCGCAAACCAGAGCCTCCCCATGCAATGATGTCACTTCTGGGTGACATCATCACGCTGGGAAAGTCACACGGGGACATGGCTGTTTGGGGGTGGGCTGAAGCCCTGAAAACTGGGGGAATCCCCGCCCTGACCTGGGTTCTGGCAAATCCAGAGGGACCACAGCAGGGTATAATTCCATAGAGTCCACCTTCCAAACTGGCTATTTTCTCCAGGCAAACTGACCTCTGTTGCCTGGAGATCAGCTGCAATCCCGGGAAATCTCCAGCTACCATCTGGAGGCTGGCAAGCCTGTTGATATGCTTATTGCCTTCTGGAGCTTCTGGGCCAAGATGGAAGGCTGAAATCTCTAGTTCTACCCCATAATCTGCCAGACCACTGGTCCATCCCACTCAGTATTGTCTGCTTAGAAAGAACATCGGAAGAGCCCTGCTGGATTCAGACCCAGGGCCCGTCAAGTCCAGCATTCTGTTCACACAGTGGCCGACCAGCTCCCTCTAGGAAGACCACAAGCAGGAGGACTGCGACAGCATCCTCCCGTCGGGGATTCCCAGGAACTGATTTAAAGGGGCTTACTGTCTCTGGCGCTGACAGGAATGGGGATCCATCATGATAGCCCCATGTGGATATCCATCATAATGACTTTAGCCATCGTGACTTTAGCCATTGATAGCCTCTAATCCATGAATGTTTCCATTCCCCTTTTAAAGTCTTCCAGGTTGGTGGCTATGACCATATCCTGAGAACATAAGAGAAGCCATGTTGGATCAGGCCAATGGCACATCCAGTCCAACACTTTGAGTCCCACAGTGAAGAAGAAGAAGAAGAAGAAGAAGAGGAGATTGGATTTATACCCCGTCCTTCACTACCCAAGGGAGTCTCAGAGCGGCTTACAAACTCCTTTCCCTTCCCCTCCCCACAACAGTCACCCTGTGAGGTAGGTGGGGCTGAGAGAGCTCCGACAGAAAATGCTGTTTTTCAAGAACAGCTCTGAGAGAACTATGGCTTGCCCAAGGTCATCCAGCAGGAGGAGTGGGGAATCAAACCTGGCTCTCCCCGATTAGAGTCCGCACACTTAACCACTGCACCAAACTGGCTCTCTCTCTGAGGCCAAAACCCAGGTGCCAACAGGAGGCCCACCAGCAAGTTCCATAATTGTGTTGTGTGAATAAATATTTCCTTGTCAGTCCTGAATCTCCCACCCTTCGGGTTCAGTGGCTGAACCCAGGTTCTAGTATACCATGCACAATTTTATAGTATACCATGCACAATTTTATAGACTTCTATCGTGTTTCCCCTTACTCACAACTTCTGTAAGTTAAACAGCCCTGAGCGTTTTCACTGATCGTCACAGGGCGGTTACTGTAGCCCCCTGATCATTTTGGTTGCCCTCTTCTGCCCCCTCAGGCTCTTTCCCAACATTTGCTGCCAGAGATCGTTTGCATTGGGTATGCCGGGGAGGGGATTAGGAGGAAACTTTGGGCAAAGAAAGCACATGCTTGAGCCTTAAGCCACGGCCCCTTACTTCCACACACACTGTCAAGCTTTCTGCTTATGCTGAAGGGGAGAAGGTCAGAACACAGAGAAGCAGCACCCGCCATCACCCTGGAAAAGGGTCGGGGGCTATAAAGCCCCTGAAGCCCATTTCCCACCCTGGAAGGCTATCATTCTCTAGCTGCCTCAACAAAGGGCAGACACCAAGAACAGGAAAGGTTGTGCTTTCCTGCAAAGTTTGCTCATGAGAATGGAATTCAAATGCCAGAGTACAGCCCAGAAGTCTGCCTGGTGGGGGTGGGGGTGGGGGTGGGGGCGGTGGAGGAGGAAAGGGCCATCAAGTTGCAGCCGATTTATGGCAACCCCCGTAGGGTTTTCAAGGCAAGAGGCGTGCAGAGGTAGTTTGCCATTGCCTGCCTCTGCACAGCGACCCTGGACTTCCTTGGTGGTCTCTCATCCAAAAACCAACCAGGGCCGACCCTGCTTAGGTTCTGAGATCTGACGAGATTTCGGCTGTCTTGCCTGCTAGTCTTAATGGCTGCGTCTAGCTACTGCGCCCTTGCTGCAGGGCATCCATGGAAGAAAGCTGGTCCACGGAAGTAAACTGGAATTTTCCCAGCCAGGAATACCACCATCCTGGTCCATGGGAGGACTAGGTTCCTTCAGTGCCCCAAGGTCTTACCAGTAGGGTCCCCCCCCCCCAGCCCCCTGCTGCTGTTTAGAAGGGTGGTGGTGGTGGGTAATGCAAAACCTGGCGTTTCAATGACAACGGGATACCATTTCCGGAAATGATGTAACAGCCTTCTAGAATTCGTACCATAAAGTTTCTGCTGCATCCTACCGCATCGTGATATCATGTCTTGGTTTAATCCAGAAATGACTTCGTGCCATTGAGGTGGTGCCCGATGCCTGTTCTGCTTCTAGTTTTCTACTGGATGCCAGCCACTGGTTGCCAACCCTAGACTCTACTCCCAAGGCAGCGTTTACCCCCTGAGGAAGCTAATACTGGTGGTCATTTCCTTTGCCCACCCTTTGGTTGCACTCAAGGCCCAATCCTGCCTTTCCCTCTCCTGGTAGCTAAATTCAGAGGGCAGCCATGTTGGTCTCAAGTAGAATTACTAGATTTGAGTCCAGTTAACATCTGAGAGACAAAACAAGATTTCGGGGGTATTAGGTATCCAAGGCCGACGACAGACTGGCAATCTAAAGCGGGGCAGGCACGCTTCGGAAACGGAAGAAAGGAGCACGTTCAGACATGCGCATCTGTCCGTCGGCTCCGTTTCGTACTTATCCGTCTCCCAGTCGCTTTCCATCCGATTTACCAGGACACCGGGTAAAACTGGTGTTCAGGGGCCGTCCTCCGCATGCCTCCCGCTTCCAAACAGTGTGAACCGGAAGACGCGGGAGGCATCCGGAGGCGGCAGTGTGAACGCGCCGCACAAAGTTATGCATGTGCGCACATGCGAAACACATCAAAGGAAAACAAAAAAAAGCGCAGCGGAACGCGCGAGCCGGCTCCGCAGCAGTCTGAACGCTCCGTGGCAGTCTGAACGCTCCGTATCGCCGCCAGCTCCGTGGAGTTTTCCCCCCGCACCAGTTCCCTCCGCTTTGCCTCCGCTTTAGATTGCCAGTCTGTCCTCGGCCCAAGAGTCTCCAGAGTCTTTGTCTCTCAAAAGTGTATAGCCCCAACATGTTGTTGGTCTCTAAGGACTCAGATCCAGTAGCAAAAGTCCAGCCTCTTAGGGGGCTGTTCCCAGATTCCCACACTACCCATCCTGGGATAGCATGGTGTGTACCAAGGGCACAGAACCAATGGAGCTGTTTCCATGTATTAGAGAGAGAGGAAGGAAGGAAGGAAGGAAGGAAGGAAAGAAGGAAGGAAGGAAGGAAGGAAGGGAGGGAGGGAGGGAGGGAGTTTGGTTCTTCACTTCTATACTTGAAGGACCCAATCATGTAAACCCCTAGATAAGACCATTTTAAAGTCCCGCATCAGCACAGCCTAACTAATAATTATTCTATCAAAGCCGAGAACAATTTTCAGAGATTTGTGAAGGAGTGAAAGCTTTTCTTCTCCTTTGCATTCACCTGCTGACTTGGAGGCAGGTTTCAAATTAACTATGATAATCATCTCGCTGTAATAAGCACCGGTGCCACGTCTGGCGTTATCAAGCAATTTTGTTCTTTTAATGAGCACCGTCCCAAGCCCACCTAACAAGGGGAATGTCATATAATTAACCGGCCTAATTTGGGGAGGATATGTTAACTCAACAATGCTGTTTCACGTCTCTCGTGGAAGTATTTGTACTTTATGTCAAAAAATATTAATTACTGACAAAAATATGAAGCAGCCAAGGACGGATAGCAGAAAAGCCTTTATTAGAAACGAGAAATGGACCCAAAGTGATTGTATCTTCATAGCGTTGCTTATAAAATGTCATGGAAGTAAGGACTGCCGGAGAACTATGCAGATTTTAAGGTTGATGACAAAGCAATTGAAATTGCTCAAGGTTTTCTATTCCGTGGCTCCATCATCAACCAAAAGGGAGGCTGCAGAATGCTGTATGTTTTCAATTTCTTGCCTTACCCTTGTCGATTTCATAGTCCGGGAAACTGTAATAGCTAGGCAAAAAAGGGCACAGAAATATTCAAAACAAGTGAGCAAGTTATTGGTCACAGACTGGGACCAATAGCTCCAAGGTCTTCTACGAAGAGAACCTAGTCATGTGGCAAACATGGAGTTATCCCTAAGTCACACCACCAAGAAAAGATTTTGAAACCAGTTGCATGAAACTCACTATTGTGTCTCCATGTGCCCTCCTTCCAGGGGTGGTGGCGGCTGTGGAAAGGGACGACTTATGGAGACCCCACTGGGTTTTCAAGGAAAGAGATGTTCACAGGTGGTTTGCCATTGCCTGCCTCTACGTATTGATCCTGAAGTTCTTTGGTGGTCTCTTATCTCGAAACTGACTAGGGGCCAACCCTTCTTGGCTTCTGAGATCTTATGAGATTTGGCTAGCCTCGGCCATCCAGGTCAGGGCCTTCCAGGGCACTCCAAAGGAAACAGCGGGGAGGCAGATCTGGCTGGTCTACCTTGCATTCTCAGATCCTTGATAACAATGGACATCACCCATACAGAGCATTCCGTGCATACTGTCGCAGGAATCTCAATGACAACCTAGAAAGCTCGGTCAATATTACATCACCAAACTACAGATGAAGGACTCGGGGTGGGGTGGTCTTAGTGAATCTAGGGCCAAACATCCAGTATGGGACCCCGGAATCATTGACACCCCCCACCAGGACTCAGATGGGGTAGCCCTAATCCTGTTTGCGGTGGGAGGGAGACATCACTGCCACTGGAAGTCAGCTGCCCAAGCCCCAGATGGGGCAGGTGCAAGCCATGAAAGGAGCCCGGTCTTGTTCTTTCCCTCTCCTCTGGGGTGGGGGCATGGACCGTTGGAGCCCCGCACCAACACAGGACCCACGACAGCTACACCGGTTGCCCATTGGCTAAGAATGTCCCTTGGAGGGCTAAAGTAGACAACAACTGTAAGTTCAGGGCTTCTAGGTCTACAGCTCTGTCTCTTCATCATTACACTCATGTTAGTTCTGCTTTTCACAGACATATCCAACACAATGAAGTAGCTTTGCTTCCAAACGTGCTAAAGTATTTCTGAAAAAAAGTGTCTGGTTTTCAGACCAAACAAGTCAACGTCGGGTTTGTAGCCATTAGTTCTTGATACCCCTAAGCATCTTTCACTTCAGCTCTCTCCTCACACGGCTGGGCTTCCTATGTCCCGTGTAAAATCCAGAAGACAAGATTCTCCATCCTTATTTTCTAGTGTTAATTTTTAATCTATCGTATCTTGGTCGGGTGGGTTCTGAGGCTGCTTCCGATCAATAAAACAGCATTTAAAATTCAATAACAAACACCCGTAACTAAAGCCACAGCTGGCTCAAACAAGATTACTTATTAAAAGCCAACAAGGAAAAAGAAAAGAAAAGAAATGATAATAAAGTGGGCCGGGAGGAACACAAGACAGCGAGAAGATTCCCCCACCCCCAGCAGGTATTTAAAACTAGAAGGGACAGGTGCCATTGAAACAGAAATCCAGGGGCACCTTGAAGACTAACAACATTTATTCTAGCATGAACTCACTTCTTCAGATGCTATTCATCTTCACTGTCTGCGTATTTTGCACATGAATAAATGCTGAAATAGAGGGATTTGCAGAAGAATAAAAATAATTAGGCCTCCCGCTAAAACACTAAGATGCTGCTGAATTGCTGTGCTAAAGTTTTGTGAAGTGATGCTGGAACACGGAAAGGGGGCTGTTGCTCGGTGATAGAGCCTCTGCCCGGCATGCAGAAGGTCCCAGGTTCAGTCCCCCATGTCTCCAGTTAAAAGGACCAGACAGTAAGTGATGAGAAAGACCTCTGCCTGAGACCCTGGAGAGCTGCTGCCAGTCTGAGTAGACAACACTGACTTTGATGGACTGAGGGTCTGATTCAATACAAGGCAGCTTCATGGGAATTCATGTATGTTCAGCATACAAAATCTGCTTTGACATTTGAACCCGGGCTGTGGAGCATGCATTGGGAGGGCTTCTGGAGTTTGGGCCCCGCTGGTGGACCTCCTGATGGCACCTGGGTTTTGGCAACTGTGTGGCACAGAGTGTTGGACTGGATGGCCCATTGGCCTGATCCAACATGGCTTCTCTTATGTAGAGGCCAGTGATGCTCTGTCTTCCTAATGCTTGGGGGGCCCAGTGGGAGGGCTTCTGGAGTTCTGGCCCCACTGGTGGACCTCCTGATGGCCATCTGGGTTTTGGCCACTGTGTGACACAGAGTGTTGGACTGGATCGGCCGTTGGCCTGATCCAACATGGCCTCTCTTATGTTCTTAGTCATATGTTTCATATCTGGCAAGGATGCTGGCCTACAGGTGGGACCTGGGGATCCCCTGGAATTACAACTCATCCCCAGACTACAGAGATCAGTTCCCCTGGAGAAAATGGATGCTTTGGAGAGTGGACTGTATGGCCTTGTACCCCATCTAGGTCCCTCTGTCCTCCCCAGGCTCCGCCCTCAAATATCCAGGAGTTTCCCAACCTAAATCTGGCAGCTCTGTGCCCCCCCATCCCCTGCCAGTAGGGACCTGGCCACCCTTGTATCTGGAAGTCTCACGTTGTCTCTTGAGCCAGTTTGGTGTATTGGTTAAGCGCGCTGGGAGAACCGGGTTTGATTCTCCACGGCTCTAATCTGGGAGAACCGGGTTTGATTCTCCACGCTTCCACTTGCACAGCTGGTTGACTAGGGTTGCCATCCTCCAGGTGGGGCCTGGGGATCTCCCGCTTTTATAACTGATCCCCAGCTGACTGAGATCAGCTCCCCTGGAGAAAATGGCTGCTTTGAAGGGTGGACTCCATGGCATTGTACCATGCTGAGGCCCCTCCCCTCCTCAAACCCCACCTTCTCCTGGCTCCACCTCCAAAGTCCCCAGGTATTTTTCAGCCCGGACTTGGCAACCCTATGGATGACCTTGGGCAAGCCATAGCTCTGTACCAGCTGTTCCCTCAAGGACAGCTTGGGAAAGAGCTCTCTCAGCCCCACCTCCCTCACAGGGTGTCTGTTGTGGGGAGGGGAGGGAAAGGAGTTTGTAAGCCGCTCTGAGACTCCAAGTGAGTGAAAGGCGGGGTATAAATCCAGTCTCTTCTTCTTCTTGAAATACATATGCACTCACGATAAATCTCAGATCTACATTTCTAGCTTTTAAAAAAATCTGGCCCTTTTTAAGTTTTGAAGGCAAAATGGTACTCAGAGGGGGGCGGGGGACCCCAGCATAACTACCAGTATCACTAGAGACTGAGGATGCTGTAGGGTCAGCCCCAAATGATGCCTGAATGGGAAGGGTTACAAATAATTTCCGTTTGACACGAGAAAACTGTAATCTTATTTCTACGTGTTAAAGCAAACTCATTTACTCCCACAGGCAGATTAAACACAGACAGATACACTGTTCTGCAGGAACCACTGGGTGCTTTCCTTATCAGTTGATGACTGCTCGTTGTTAACAAAGGGTTTTGCCATTTCCTTTGTCTTTTAGAAACATCCCGAATCCAAAACAAAGGAAGCCAGAGAACAGGCTGGGATGTATACCGTCTTGCTGTGCTTCCCGTAAATCACGGCAGATTATCAGCCTTGAAGGTTTGAGGTTCCCCGAAAGAGCATGAAAGAGCATCTCCGGTTACCTGCCTAGTTGTTGCTCTTCTGACATTCTTATGGTGTGCATCTAATTGGCATCTATTGTCTTTAGGGTTGCTGGCACCAGGTTGGGGAGTTCCTGGAGATGTTGGGGGTGGAGCCTGGGGAGGGGGAAGTCTGAGGAAAGAAAGATGCTCAGCAGGGTCTAATGCCACAGAGCCCCCTCCCCAAAGCAGCCGTTGTCCCCAGGGGAACTGATCTCTGCATTCTGAGATAGGTGGTCATTCTGGGAGATCTCCGGGCCCCACCTGGAGGGTGGCAACCTTGATTTCCTTCTGCTCTGTTCTAAATCTACACCTAATATCTGGAGTTAACACAATGCATGCAGTCATCTTTCTCCCTGTTTCTTTTGGCTTTCTGATATCCGTGGGTCACAGGCCCCTGCCCCACACGTTCTTCCTGTTTCTCTGTCCCCATTTCAATCAAAAGCAGCAGAGCCAAAACCTTGGTGAGGTTCTTCTTTCGTAAGAACATCATTATGTTAACTGGATCGGGCAAAGATTTATATGGTACAGAATTCTTTCAGTGGCCAGAAAGATGCCTTGGGAGGAAGAAGAAGAAGAAGAAGAAGAAGAAGAAGAAGAAGAAGAAGAAGAGGAGGAGGAGATTGGATTTATACCCCGCCCTCCACTCCCCAAGGGAGTCTCAGAGCGGCTTACAAACTCCTTTCCCCTCCCCTCCCCACAACAGACACCCTGTGAGGTAGGTGGGGCTGAGAGAGCTCTTTCCCAAGCTGTCCTTGAGGGAACAGCTGGTACAGAGCTATGGCTTGCCCAAGGTCATCCAGCCAGGTGCAAGTGGAGGAGTGGGGAATCAAACCCGGTTCTCCCAGATTAGAGTCCGCGCACTTAACCACTACACCAAACTGGCTCTCTAGAAGAAGAAGAAGGAAGAAGAAGAAGAAGAAAGAGGAGGAGGAGGAGTTTGGATTTATGCCCTGCCCTTCATTACCTGAAGGTGTGTCAAAGGACTTACAGTCTCCTTTCCCTTCCCGCAACAGACACCCTGTGAGGTAGGTGGGGGTGAGAGAGCTCTTTTGAGGACTGCTGTTGGAAGGACAGGCTCTGAATGAACCTGTAACTGACCCAAGGTCACACCAGAGTGGGGAATCAAACCTGGTCCTCCCAGATTAGAGTCCACACCCCTAACAACTACACCAAACTGGCACAAGCAAAGATGAGGGGGAATTTCCAGTATTCCCAGCACTTGATAATCTGAGGCACACCTGTCTCTGGAAATGATAGTGATTTTTTTAAACAAGCTACCATGACTAGGAGTTACTGATAGACCTGGATGCCTAATCTATCGTAGATTAGATAGAAGAGATCAGGTTTCTAGCCTGCCCTTCACTACCCAAGGGAGTCTCAGAGCGGCTTACAAACTCCTGCCAATCAGGTTGGTGACGGACAACGGGAAGCCCAGCTGGGCAAAAGAACCACCTGGCCCTACCCATTTTCTAAAAACACTTAGCGGGTGCTACAAAAGGTGTTGGCAGATGACACGGTGTCCCTGGGCAATGTGTTGGGGGACCCCCGATCTATTAATTAGGAAGTTAACTGAGCCTCCCTCTGTTTTCCCCCCACACATTGACAGTTATTTGCATCTTCTTGTAGCTGTTCAGTGTATGTAAACTGCACATGACTAGATGAAGTATTTTAAGAATGTTGGGAGGATACGCATTCATTGTTAACCATCTCCGTCTAGAATCATACGGAGTTGGAAGGGGCCGTACAGGCCATCTAGTCCAACCCCCTGCTCAATGCAGGATGAGCCGAGAGCATCCCTGACATCCGCCTAGCATCTCTTCAAGCCTGGCTGCGATGCAGAGAGTGGGATTGGGGCAGCCCTCGGCTTCTTGTGAAACTTGCTGTGGATTGGACCTTGAGCCCGGTTCCGCTTCGACATCTTTCTTAACGAGCGCTCTCTCTTGACAGCCGGATCGGAATAATGTTGTTGCTTTTCACTGTCATCCACATGCTCCATCCGCGGCTTGGGGGGATCTTCTCTTCGTGCTTAGATTAGTGTCTCACAGTTGCCAACAAAACTCAATGAACTGTCTAATATTTGAACAGAGGGGCCCTTTTATCGGAAAATTCCTACCTATCTCTCATTTAGCTGACATCCCTCTGTGCTTCCCTGCCACTTTTTTCACTTTTATGCCAGTCTCGCGCGACAGGATACAAGTGTATTTATCACACAATTATCATCGGTTCCTTGACAAGCCGGGGCTTTTGCAGACATATTAAGGCATCTCCAATTTCATATATTGCGGCGAGCGTAAAATATGTGTTTCTGCACTGCTTACTGACACTGAGTAGAAGTAATCTGAGCTGCGGAGTCCGGTGCGGTAGAACTGCTGGCTACTTGACCCCTGTGGAATGGGTGGGAGATCTTAATGTGGCATGTACGGCATGTGGCATGTTACTGACACTGTACGGCATGTGGCATGTACGGCATGTGGCATGTTACTGACACTGAGTAGAAGTAATCTGAGCTGCGAGTCCGGTGCGGTAGAACTGCTGGCTACTTGACCCCTGTGGAATGGGTGGGAGATCTTAATGTGGCATGTACGGGTTCATATCAGCATGGCTAACAAAAAGTGTTGAAGAGACTGTTGACACGAGCGACTCAGCATGCCTGGACACTGGGGGGCGCCACATCACTCTAAGTGTGTACAGGTGTTACCTCCTTGAATGGGATGCCTCTCTTTGTCTTAACCTGGGAGCTGCCCTCTGGCCCCTCCTCTCTCTTTATCATCTTGTGCCACATGTCATCTTGCGCCAGAGGCATATGTCTCTGTAGGTCTCTCTTGCAGAGACAATACCCTCATACTCCCAAACACATGATGCTGGGCAAGCTGGCCATTTGTGATAGGGGGAGTGCTCTTTAGATAAGGCGTCTTTCTCCCCTTTCGACTGCAACCTGAATGTGAACTGGATCTACTTGAATCAATATACGTTTACCTTTCTTTGCAATGTACTTCCTGGGAGATTTATTAACACTTCTATGACTGGGGGAAACTCTGCTGTATTAACCAAATAGCCCAGTAGAGACTTCTGATCCTTAAGGAACGTCATTGTCATGCCCAGAAGTCCATTGGAGCAGGAGTCCGATGGAGTGAGGAGCCCAGGGGGCGGGCACATGACCAAGCCCCGCCCCCTCCTCGGCTTCCCCGAGCAGTGCAGAGGCGCAGCACCCCGGGGAGAGCCCGGCTAGGGTCTTTATTGTTTTTAATGTTTTGTTTTAATATTGATAATTTAATCATTGTTCCTTTTATGACTGTGTGCTGCTTTTCCAGAGACTTGCTCAAGGTGCCATATAAATGTTCTAAGTATACCATTTTTTATCTGGGCACATGGCACATAAGTACTGGAGAAATTTCACCAACCCTTCAGCAGCTTCCACCCCATCAGTTTGGTGTAGTGGTCAGGAGTTGGACTCTAATCTGGGAGAACCGGGTTTGATTCCCCACTCCTCCACATGCAGCTGCTGGTGTGACCTTGGGCCAGTCACAAGTTCTCTCCGAGCTGTTCTCTCATGAGCAGTTCTTGAAAGAGCTCTCTCAGCCCCACCTACCTCACAGGGTGTCTTGTTGTGGGGAGGGGGAGGAGAAGGGATGGGTGGTGCACATGTCCTGGGTATCTCAAGTCTACTTGAAACCTGGTGGTTTCAAGGGAGCAGGAAGAGAATGAGGGTGTGTTCTTGACGCTTATTTTTATTGCCCAAAGTATTGGATGGGGAAGGGAATGGAGGAAGAGCAGGTCAGTTTCACTCACCTGTGGAGTGGAGCCTGAGGGGCGGGTGTTGCCTTCTGACACACTTCTGGTATGTTAGGGGTGTGTGGCAAATGAGTTATGCAAATGAGCTATGCTAATGAGCTCCTGCACCTCTTTTTCTACGAAATAACCCCTGGTCATGCCCCAACTCCTGGCAGCCATTTTGTAGTTCACTCTGCCTCCTGAGGCAGCCATTTTGTGATTGGCTTCAGTGCTTGAGGCAGCCATTTTGTGCCCACCACCTTGTGCCAGAATTCCAAAGGTGCCCTTCGGCTCAAAAAGGTTGGGGCTCCTGATATGGGCTGTTGCAATGGCCTACATACCTTGAAGACTGAGAAATCTACATGGAAATTGTTATTCATTTTCAGGAGCTGGTAATACATTCAAACATTCATTTTCTCCCTCCTTTCATTTCCCCTCCTTTGAAAGATCTCCGTAAATGACACGAACAGACCCTAAATCACTTCCCTTTGCAAGACCCAGATTTTCATTATTTTATACACAGGAACACAAATGGAGTTCTTGACTTCTATCGCCAGAACAACAAAATGTCACAATTACAATGCAGGGCATGGGGAACGATGAACACATGTAAGCGTGCTTCCGTTAATTGCATTTGGAAGGAAAAGGGCAAGTGGGAACACCGCACTTGGAGGGGGGGGGGAAGATAATCATAGTAACCAAATATGTACTGGAAAGGCCTCAGGGCACAGCAAAGGGGGAGAATAAACATCGATCCACCCCTTCCGTACCAAAGCAATCCCTGCTTGCCTCCAAATGAACCTTTGCGTCTAACATCACCCTCTGGGGAGGCAATCCAAAGGACAATTTCCTGGGAGTAAGCTCTGTTAAATAACATGGGGCTTACTTCTGAGTGGGCCTACTTAGGACAGGTCCCTGTATCAGAGGACTTAATTTAATCGGTGGAATAGGGTTTCCAGGTCCCCACTGGTGACCAGCAGGGGACGGAGGGGCAGGGTTGCCAAACCCGGGTTGGGAAACTCCTGGAGATTTGGGGGTGGAGACAGGGAAAGACAGAGACCTCAGTGGTGTACAGTGCCACAGAGTCCGCCCTTTAAAGCTTCCATTTTCTCCAGGAGGACTGATCTCTGTAGTCTGGAGACCACTGGACCATCACAGTTTGTCTGAGTCTATTTGGTCCCTCCTCTAGCTTTTAAAAAGACACTTGCTCTGTGGTTGTGGGAGACCCAACTCTTGAAAACCCTGAAGCCCTCAGGGTGGGAGATCAGCCAGGAGGGGTTCTTGCACGGGCAACAGGGCAAAGGTTCAGCACCGTGTCTTCCACTCTGCTTCTGTGCAAAATCCTAGTTATCCAAGGCGTCCACATCCTACCTCGTGAATCTACCGATTTCATTTTCTTTCCGCACACAGAGAGATGGCTGAGCTCCTTCGGATGAAAGCGTGGCTTGACGGAATCTCTTTGCAGTGCGCGGCAAAAGTCTGCCGCGTTCACAACAGAAATATGGCGTGCCTGCTTTGAATCGCAATTGCAGGAACCACATAAAGAGTCACATAGCCTTTTTCTTTCCAGGCCTGTGAACAAAATAAGTCCTGGTTTGTTCTTTTTAGAGCAGTCGGGTATTAACGAGAAGCAGCAGAAGGTACAAATATATTTAAGGAAGCACAAAGAGGAAAACAACAAACGTTCTCGGCTCAAGTGTGGCTGCAAGAGAGGCAGCCTGCCGTGCTCAGCATGTGAGAAGGGTGCCTCGGGATGGCCCGTTAACAGCATGTGCCCACGAATGCCCGGGCAATAGGTGTCACAGGATGAAATGTGGGAGACCATGGGGCACTCTGGGGAGGTATCAGGGTCCGTTGGAGCGGGAGCGCACAGGAGCGCCGCTCCGGGAGTGAGGAGCCCAGGGGGCGGGCACATGACCAAGCCCCGCCCCCTCCTCGGCTTCCCCGAGCAGTGCAGAGGCGCAGCGCCCCGGGGAAAGCCCTGCTAGGGTCTTTATTGTTTTTAATGTTTTGTTTTAATATTGATAATTTTATCCTTGTTCCTTTTATGACTGTGTGCTGCTTTTCCAGGGACTTGCTCAAGGTGGCATATAAATTTTCTAAGTATACCATTTTTTTTATCTGGGCACATGGCACATAAGTACTGGAGAAATTTCACCAACCCTTCAGCAGCTTCCACCCCATCAGTTTGGTGTAGTGGTCAGGAGTTGGACTCTAATCTGGGAGAACCGGGTTTGATTCCCCACTCCTCCACATGCAGCTGCTGGTGTGACCTTGGGCCAGTCACAAGTTCTCTCAGAGCTGTTCTCTCATGAGCAGTTCTCCAAAGACCTCTCTCAGCCCCACCTACCTCACAGGGTGTCTTGTTGTGGGGAGGGGAAGGGAAAGGGACGGGTGGTGCACATGTCCTGGGTATCTCAAGTCTACTTGGAACCTGGTGGTTTCAAGGGAGCAGGAAGAGAATGAGGGTGTGTTCAAAGTATTGGATGGGGAAGGGAATGGAGGAAGAGCAGGTCAGTTTCACCCACCTGAGGGGTGGGTGTTGCCTTCTGACACACTTCTGGTATGTTAGGGAGTGTGGCATATGCAAATGAGTTATGCAAATGATTATGCTAATGAGCTCCTGCACCTCTTTTTCTACAAAATGACCCCTGGGAGGTATCAAAGCTCGCACCTCATTGGGCAACCAACTGAAGGAGTAGGGAAACCCCTGAACTGTTGGGGTCTGACTCACTCAGGAAACAGGAAGTGAAGAGTGACCTAATCAGACCAACCAACTCACAGGTCATAGCACAGCAGATGGTAAAGGCATCAAGGTTCCAGTTTGACCACTGTCTCTTTTCCTTAACTTTCATTTCTTTTCCCTAGCTTAACTGTTCATTTTGCCATGCTTTAGGGGGAAGGCACATTCCTACAGGGGGAATATGGGGGATGCCTGCTAGTAACTCGTAGCCATAACTTTTCCACTCAA
Source organism: Lepidodactylus listeri (assembly GCA_029233225.1). NCBI lineage: Eukaryota > Metazoa > Chordata > Lepidosauria > Squamata > Gekkonidae > Lepidodactylus > Lepidodactylus listeri. The sequence goes on along the minus strand of JARCFY010000009.1, from coordinate 8,259,249 downwards.
GATGTGCCCCTTGGCTTCTCATGAGAATGACCTTGGAGACTTTCTCTGCTTGGCCTAGTAGATAGCAACTGTATATCTTTCATAGTTGGCATAGTAACACAATGTGACTTATGGGAATGGGGTGTGGGGTGCTTTGAACCTTTCCTATAATATTGGGGTTCTGGCCCGCTTTGGGCATTCCTGACAAAACACCAGTCCTGAGTGAGCATGTCGCTGAATAAATCTTTTAAATAAAGAAACCGTGGAGAGTGTCTTAACTGGGGATCTGACAAAAGGGTGACTCCAGTTTGGTGTAGTGGTTAAGTGCGCGGACTCTAATCTGGGAGAACCGGGTTTGATTCCCCACTCCTCCACTTGCACCTGGCTGGATGACCTTGGGCAAGCCATAGCTCTGTACCAGCTGTTCCCTCAAGGACAGCTTGGGAAAGAGCTCTCTCAGCCCCGCCTACCTCACAGGGTGTCTGTTGTGGGGAGGGGAAGGGAAAAGGAGTTTGTAAGCCGCTCTGAGACTCCCTTGGGGAGTGGAGGGGTATAAATCCAATCTCTTCTTCTTCTTCTTCTTCTCCACAGAGACAGGGAGAGAGAGGCATTTGGAGATATCAGACCACAGCGAATGGGGTGGTGGGAAGTGCTGTCAAGTGGCAGCTGAATTATGGGGAACCTGTAGGGTTTTCCAGGCAAGAGACATTCAGAGGTGGTTTGTCATTGCCTGTCTCTGCATAGCAACCCTGGACTTCCTTGGTGGTCTCCCATCCAAATACAAACCAGGGCCAACCCTAGGGTTGCCAAGTCTGGGTTGGAAAATACCTGGAGACTTTGGGGGTGGAGCCAGGAGAGGATGGGGTTTGGGGAGGGGCCTCAGCCTTTGGGGATTCACACACAGAGAGACGCACACAGACACACAGACACACACACTTGACTTGCAAAAAACAAAACAAAACACCCTACCCTAAGAGGACCCCTGACAGGCTATCATTGGTCCCGAACCCTTTTGAGACCATGGGCTCCTTTGGAACTCTGATACTAGGTGGTGGGCACAACCACAAATGTCTGCCACAAGAGGCGGAACCAACCAAAATGGCTGCTGCAGGAGGCGGAGTCAATCATAAAATCTCGGGGAGTGAGACTGTGCATAACTCTTAACAGTAACTCTTCAACAGTTTAGGCAGACAATCTTTTTAAGAGGACATATTTTAAAATGAATATTAAAAAAAAATTCTCATATGCACACAGCACACAGTGAAGAACCATGGAATTTTAGATTTGGAAGGGACCTCCAGGTTCATCTAGTCCAACCCCCTGAATGCAGGGAATTCACAAATACCTCCCCCCCACACACACCCCAGTGACCCCTGGAAGAGGGGAAAAAACCCCACTTCCAGTATCTCTGGCCTCAGATCCTTGTGCTGTTGTGGTAGCTGCTGTTGATACAACTTCCTAAAAATCTGCATAGCCCATGGCCAATCAGAAGCTCTGCTGGGCAAAAGCCCAACTTGAACACACCAACTTTCTAAAGACACTTAGTGGGCATCAGGAAAGGCGTGCATGGGTGTCGTGATGCCCGTGGACACCATGTTGGGAAACCATAGACTGTATTCACTTACATGGCTAGTAAAGTAAGCAAGGCCCTCATTTCAAAGCCCTTCCCTTTCTCTTAAGTTACATCAACACCTAACTAAATCTGATTGACTGCATCTGCTAAATCTGACACGTTGCGTCTTCATCGCAAGTATGGGATCCCTTGTTGGCTGGGATTCCTGGAGGATTAATAAAAGAGAGGAAAACATGGCCACTGAAGCAGCGGCAGAGCGCGGAAATAGGTAAAGCAAATGGGAACGTGTAGGATTACAAACTTGTCCGAGGTTCTCCCGCTATCACTAGAGCTGAAATGAAGATTCAGCTCAATACTCACAGAGATATAAAAGCCAGGGAGTGGATATGGCACAACACCTTTACAACCTGCTTACTTTCTCCGATGCAGCCAATCAATACTATTCGATTCCTATAATCCAGGGGTGGCCAAAAGAAAGCAATTTTAACTTTAAATGCATTCTCAAAGCTTACAAATAGAAGAAGAAGAAGAAGAAGAGATTAGATTTATACCCCGCCCTTAACTCACTTGGAGTCTCAGAGCGGCTTACAAACTCCTTTTCCCTTCCCCTCCCCACAACAGACACCCTGTGAGGTAGGTGGGGCTGAGAGAGCTCTTTCCAGAACTGCCCTTGAGGGAACAGCTGGTACAGAGCTATGGCTTGCCCAAGGTCATCCAGCCAGGTGCAAGTGGAGGAGTGGGGAATCAAACCCGGTTCTCCCAGATTAGAGTCCGCGCACTTAACCACTACACCAAACCACTACACCAAATATCATTGGATATATAAATACCATTATCAATATCTGTTTTTACCCCTTTGTCTTTATTTTTGGCAGTCTCATCTAATATTAATAAAAAGCAAATCTGCATATTTTTCAGTAAAAAACATGTCTGTAATATTTGTTTATGTCATGCGGCTCTCAAACATATGACATTTATTCTATGTGGCTCTTACATTAAGCAAGTTTGGACACCCCTGCTATAATTCATTCTTCCCATCTCTTTCTAATTTTCCGAGCCATGAGATACCCCAAAAGGCACACAAGTATAGAGGATTTCCCTACCAAACCTCCAAACTTCAAAAGTTTTACATCAGGAAAAACACACCAATAGACTGGGAAAAACACACACACACACACAATTTTACTGAGGAGCGCTGTGGCCGATGCGCCGTGACACTGCTGTTAAGGTTGAGATGGCGCTCACGTGCTAAGCCCTTATTCTCATCCTTGTATAAACTTTCTTGCGCTGTTGCCCCAAGGCTGAGAATTTCTCATGCTTGCTGCCGTGCCCGTGGGTGAAATCGTGCTGGGGCTTTGAAGAAAATCCATTCAACCGTTCCTTTAAGGTGTTTTGAGCATGAGAAAACAGTAATTATTCACAGAGAGAAACGGAGACTTTTACTGCCTCCACACTGATGTGCCACAAAAGAACTCACTGAGACCTAGTCCTTGCCATGGATGTCATGACACACTAAACAAACAGTGGGTGTTTCTTTACCCTGGCTTGCCAGTCCTGTTTCTCCAAAGTTTCTAAGGCGAGCCCAAACTATTTGGATGCCCAGAGCAAAACTTAAGTCACCCTGTTGCCCCCGCTCCACTGGAAAACTACTCTGCCTCATTCAAGTGGAAAGTAGCTGTGCAGTTCCTGTGGCGGCCAGACCAAGCCTGGAAACTATGGAGAAAGTATGGGGTGTGGGGAAATGGTGTAGGGGTGGCGTCAATAGAGCAATGGCATCTGTACTGGAGAATACCCAGAAGCGACAGCAGGAGCTCTAGGAATCATCAGAAATTCTATGGTAAATCATAGAGTGTCTGGCAATTCTCAGAGCTACCCTTATTGCTTCCGGGCATTCTTCGGAAGCAACATCATCACATCAGAAGAACCCTGCTGGGTCAGACCAGTGAGGGTCCATCCAGTCCAGCATCCTGTCTCACACAGTGGCCAGCCGGTTCCTCTGGACAGCCAACAACAGGGCACAGAGGCCGAGGCCTTCCCCTGATGTTGCCTCCTGGCTTTGGGATTCAGAGATTTACTGTCTTTAAATGTGATTTCCTTCAGTCACCATGGCTAGTAGCCATTGACAGACGTCCTCCATGATTCTATCTAATCCCCTTTTAAAGATGTTTATTTCTGTGGCCATCACTACATCCTCTGGCAGCGAATTCCACATTTCAATCTCTCTGCGTGTCAAGTAGTATTTACTTTTGTCCATCTTGAATGTACTTCCCACCAGCTTCATTGGATGCCTTCAAGTTCTAGTATTTTGGGAGAGGGAGGGAAAAAAATCCTCCTTGTCAACTTTCTCCACCCCATGCATAATTTTATAAGCCTCAATCATGCCCTCCTCAGTAGTCTGTTTTCTAAACTGAGAAATCCCAGACTCTTCAGCCTTTCCTCCTAGGGAAGGGGCTCCAACCCCCTCATCATCTTGGTTGCCCTCCTCTGTACTTTTTCCAGCTCTGCAATGTCCTTTTTCAGGTACGGCAACCAATGTTCCCTCTAAGCCGTGGAGTCTTGTGAGCAAAGCTTCTACTGTGGGAGCCACTGGCATTTAAACTTGTGATTTGGCTGCTGCATGTTAGTTTGCTCTGGAGCCATCCTTCCTGAGCTAAGACAAAAATCTGTGAGCTGGAGGCTAAGAAACTGTGCGCTAGCTCACTCTAACTCAGCTTAGAGGGAACGTTGACGGCAACCAGACTTGCATGCAGCATTTCAAATGAGGCCGCACCATAGATCTATACAGGGGCATTACAACATTGGCTGTGAGGGTTTTTTAAAAGTGTGACTTTTTTTAGATGTGATGAAATTCCCGAAGAGGCACTGAGGAATGCCACTTGTTGTACGGTACTACCAGGTTGCGGACAGAGGCTTTTAGGCCTTTTGGGGACCTCTGATTTGTCAAGGTAGTGTAAAGGGCCGTCAAGTTGCAGCCAACTTACGGTGACACCAAAAGGTTTTCATGGTGAGAGACGTATACAAGTGGCTTGCCGTTGCCTGACTCTGCATCATGACCCTGGACCTCCTTGGTGGTCTCCCATCAAATACTAACCAAAGATGACCCTGCTTAGCTTCTGAGATCTGCTGAGATCAGGCTAGCCTGGGCCATCCACATCAGGACCAACTTATCATACCTTCTCAAAATCCATCATCACTAGGAATGGGTACAAACAGGAAAAATGCAGTTTGTGGCTGAACCATGGACCGAACCATGAACCAAACCAGGAGGCTGTTTTCAAATCAAACTGTGACCCCGCAAACCTCAATGAAAGGGGCCACAGTCTCTTAAATGGGCTTTGCAGAAAGCCCAGAAAACAGCTGAGCAATGGTAAGCAGCCTGCTTCATGTCACTCAGTGTTTTGGGCCGTCTTGTGCAGTCCCTTTAAAGTTTAAAGGGACTGCAGAAGTTTAAAGTTTAAAGGGACTGCAGAAGGCTAGGCCCCCCCCCCCAAAAACCCAGCTGAGAGGCTGGGAGCGCCTCCCTGCTGCTCAGCTGTTTAAGTTTAAAGGGACTGCACAAGATGGCCCGAAACAGCTGAGTGGCTCATAGTCCCTTTAAACCCCCACTTTCTGCTCTATTGATGGACTACCATGAACCACCACAAACTGCTTTGAAAGTTCATGGATGTTCATGAGCGTAGACCCATCACAAACTTTGGTTTGCGAACTATGAACAGGGCAAAATTCATTAAAAAAAATGCTTTGTGGTTCGGTTCATGCCCATCCCTAATCATCACCTCACCCTACCTCACCATGCAAGCCACTTCTCTCTCTCTCTCTCTCTTTCTTTCTTTGCTTGATCTTCTCTTACCCACAATTCGGGCTGTACGTTTTGTTCCGATTCTAAACTCCATCTCCTCCTGCAAGAGCCAGAGCCATCCGATTGCTTCATAATGTTATTTACCGTCCTGATTGTCCACCAAAAGTTCTGGGCCGGGAACGTTAGAATGCGTAAGCATGCCCCGAGCTGTCAGCCACCCAGAATGGATGAGAGTAACCAGGTAGATTGGAAGAGGCAATTGCTCAAGCCAAGACAACTCTGCAGCCTCCATGCATCAAGCCAAGAGAGCCAGGCTCAACCTTTCGTTATGGAGGAAACCTTTAAGTTTTCCCCATGTCAGCCGCTGCCGCCATTCATAACTAAAAATATGACCAAGCGAGACATTTAAGTGCACTCTGGAATGGGTACAATGCAGCACTTGAAGGAGCGGTAATTGTGCATCCGGAAAAGGTTAAGTCTAATAACAAGGGGGCTGTGCTTCATTCGGATGTGTGGGTTCACAAAACTTGCCCACATGGGCCTCCCTAAATCACAGAGGCAGCAAAGTGTAGGCAAGTAAGTGCTAGCTTGCATCTTAGGTCTGGGGAGCGTGGGGAGATGTAGCTGCATGGACGCCCAGGTAGGCTTGCCAGCTGAAAGCAACTCTGAAAAGTTTTGTTCTTCCAGAAATCTTTGATTGGCATAGGACTGTTGACTACTGGCAGGGAAAAGGATCGATCGTGGCTAGCTTCAGAGTGCGATGAAGCTAGGCAGTAGATGTGGGCCATGGCTTCTGGGAGGCACCTTCTGCCAGTACGGCCTCATGTCAGCATTGGTGCTGCCCATTTCCCACCCAACCCTCAGGAGCTGGAGCAACCAACGCTGCTTCCTTGTTCTGAAGCATTTCTAAAGACAGTGTCACAAGCTGTGCACATCCAGTGGGGCTTTCCAAACTCTTATTTGCTCTGAACAGTGAGACTTGAGTCCAGCAGCATTTTAGTGACTGACGTGAGTTCCAGGATGAAAGCTTTTGAGAGAGAAAGCTTCCTTTGTCAGACACAAGTAGAAATGGAGATCTCGGAGCCTTTTTATCACAGTCAGAAGGTGGAAGGGGTGCTGTGAAGAATGTAAAGGATGCAAAGGTACCCTGCATATTTTAATCAGCTTGATTAGAGCAGAGAGGAAATGGTTGGGGGCAGAACATTAGCATCTGTAGTGAGATAAGAATCTTATGTCACTATTTGGTCCTGGGAGCTCCATTGTTCTGAACTTGTGAATGAAGTTCAAGTTCAGCAATCTCACACTGTAATTTCTCCTTGAAGTTTGCTGCTTAAGGACTGCCACTCTTAGGTCAGCAATGGAAAGACCTGGAAGATTAAAATGTTATTTACTGTGCTGTCTTAAAAGACACCTGGGGAATGAGGAGGACGGGTGTGCTTGGGGGCTGCACATGAGAAAGGCATGAAGGCAAGTGGTGTGGGCAGGTGGCAAGAGGTGAGGGGGTCACAGTGGGAGAAGGGGGAAGCTGGGGGTGGCAGCTTTAGGTGGCACCCATTCGTGGGTTGCCAATAACAGTTCCAGATTGACTTTTTGGTTAGCGTATAGGCTTGTAAGCTCAGTAGTGTTTTTGGGTACAGTTGAGTTCTGACCAAGAATTGGATAAACGTGTGGAGCAGAGGTCCATCAGTGGCTCTTAGCCACAAGGTATAGATAGGAGCTCTCGGTCTGGGGAAAGTGATGCTCTGAATTCTTGGTGCTGGGGGGGGGGCAACAATGGGAGGGCTTCTAGTGTCCTGGCCCCACTGCTGGACCTCCTGATGGCACCTGGTATTTTTGGCCTCTGTGTGACAGAGTGTTGGACTGGATGGGCCACTGGCCCGATCCAACATTGGCTTCTCTTACGTTCTTATGTTCTTAAGTCTTGCTTTGTCTCACTGCAGCAACAGCATTACAGAGATTCCACATTAGCAAGATCTGAAGGGAAAGCATCCTTGGAAAATACGAGGTGGCTTTGTAGAACACATGCAGAACTGCAGATTGCTTTCTTATTTGTAGCGGCGCCGTTCCGATTGCAGCTGGACAAAATCAAAATGCAAGGGTCTTAGCAGTCACCTTCTAAGCCCAACCATAAACCATTACATACTGAGACCACTGTTCCTTCTAAGCTGAGTTAGCGTGAGCTAGCTCACCGTTTTTTACCCTCCGGCTCATACAATTTTTGTCTTAGCTCAGGAAGGATGGCTCCAGAGCAAACAAATGTATGCCGCAGCCAAATCGCTCACTCACCACTTTAATGCCAGTAGCTCACAAAGTAGGATTTTTGCTCTCAAAGACTCCGCGGCTTAGAGAGAGCATTGATTGAGACATTTCCACATGGCAAGAAGCAAATGCCCCCACATCAGGACACTATCTGACTCCGCCTCATACCCCACGGCAAGACTGAGCCCATGGTCTGCCAATCCACAATCTTAGTTTGCGCCGGGTCACTTAGTTTGCAAAGGGCCAACTGGGCCTTTGGCCTTTCCGCTGGTTGGTTTCAAGCCGAGAGTGGATTTTTACAGAGAAATCAACTGTGCTCTGACTGATGTGTAACTCAATAGCCCAGCTCACTTGGCAATGTGAGATGACGTGGGCAAAGGTGCCTGGTGGGTTATGCCCCTGCTGGTGGGTGTTCCTGTGAAGGACTGAGGGCACACAGAAACTGGAGTCAACCGGCAAAACAAAACAAAACAAAACAAAAAAATTGAAATTGAAAGTCTTCTGAATACAACTTAGGCTCGGGTTGTCGCTAGGCATGCTGAGAACACCGAGAGAATGCAATCAACGAGAAAATGCATCTATACTGTGTTCAACCACCAATCCCTACATTTGAGTCTAGGGTTGCCAGCCTCCAGATGGGGCCTGGAGATCTCCCAGAAGGAACAACTGATGGGGCATGGGGCACAGGTGACCTCACCACAGAAGGCCAGAATCAGAACAGAAGAGAGACTTTTAGTGGGCATTGCTGGGTGGGAACAAACAGGTGATACAGTTCGACACTATAGTAGCCACAGGCGGCCACCCTAAAAACAACATCTCAGAGATATGTCTCTTTAGTGGAGCAGGTTGCCACAGTTTGCACCAACAAGAAAGTTCTGGACTGTTATCAAGGGCAGCAGAACATGGGATGGATTGAAGCGATGAAACCAAATCATTGCTCTAGATGTCCCAGTTGAGCCTGATCTCACCAGATCTCAGCAGCTAAGCAGGGCTGGTCAAGGTTAGTACTCGGATGGGAGACCACCCCAAAAGTCCAAGATTGCTACACGGAGGCAGGCGATGGCAAACCCACCTCTGAGCAGCTCATGCCTGGTCAGTATAAGTTGGCTGCAACTTGATGGCATCTTCCAACACCTCCAGCTGTGTGGTCACCTATTGATAAACCTGCTGAAACCATTTTTTAAAGGCAATATAGTCACGATATTTGATGCTTGCAGAGCACTGGCAGCGCTAGAGCCAGTTTGGTGTAATGGTTAGGAGCATGGGCTCTAGTCTGGGAGAACTGGGTTTGATTCCCCTCTCCTCCACATGCAGCTGCCGGTGTGACCTTGGGTCAGTCACAAGTTCTTTCAGAGCTGTTCTCTCAAAGGCAGTCCTTGACAGCCCCACCTACCTCCCAGGGTGTCTGTTGTGGGGAGGGGAAGGGACAGGGGATTGTAAGCCGCTCTGAGACTCCTTCGGGTAGTGAAGGGCGGGGTATAAATCCAATCTCCTCCTCCTTCAAAATCATAGGGCTATCATTGCCCAAATGAGTCCCCACAACTAACCCTCCACCAAGCAGCCTAGATTTCCTGCACTGCATAGAAGCCCTGCTGATAAAGCCCATTGAGGGATGCGCTGAAACAGGCAAAACATCAGCTGCCTGAGCCATCCCCTCCTCCAGCTCAACACGGTTCTGCCAAGTCAGCCTTCCACTGGGGAAGGTTCGTGGCCAGGATCTGCAACTGCATCTCCTTTGTGCCAGAATTTCCAACGCTGGCAGCCTTGCACCAAAGACTGAGGTTGGCAGAACCCAGAGCTTATTCCTTAGGTGTGTCTGGTCTTTACACCAGAAACTTGGATGGTTTAATTAAAGAAGGGGGGCGGGGTTGCATTGGCCCAAACTTTGGAAGTGTTCAGGGATCAAAACTTGCTTCATCCCCTTCTGCTCACCTATTGGGCACCCAAATCAGCAAAAAGGCAGGAAGAGGAATGGCCAATGCAGACCTATCAAAGCAGCGTCTGACTCACTGGAGGACACACCGAAGAGGTGCATTTCCTTCCAAAAGGTGCTGGCTCAGAAATAAAATGTTCCACTGACAATCCCTTTCCCTTCCCGTCCCTGCAACAGACACCCTGTGAGGGAGGTGGGGCTGATAGTGCTCTCTCGAGAGCTGCCCTTGAGAGAATAGCTCTGAAAGGACTTACAGCTGACCCAAGGTCACCCCAGCAGTTGCATTTGGAGGAGTGGGGAAAAACCCAGTTCTCCCAGATTAGAGTCCGTGCTCCTGACCACTACACCCAATTTGGACAGATTCATGGAGGAGAGGTCTACCACTGGCTGCTAGCTATGTTGGCTAAAAGGAGCCTGCACCTTCAGAAACAGTGAACCTCTGAAACCCAGTGCCAGGAGGCCTCTATGCCCGGTTGTTGGACATCTAGGTGGTAAGAAGCGTATGAGACAGGATTCTGGACTAGGTGGACCATTGGTCTGATCTTGCAAAAAGACACTGTATAAATAATGCAGGAATAACACAGTCTGAGATGTAATCACTTAAACATTTAAGGAATGTACTTACATAAGCTACTTACAGATAACAAAGAAGTACACACCAGTATAGCGAATGATATGAGGATATTTTCAATATTTTCAAGGACGACGAAAACTCTGGATTTCACACTTCGTTTCAGAAATTCTTCCTCAGTAAGGTGCAGTAAGCCCCACTCATATGTAGAAGGGGTCTCCAAGATAAACGTCAAAAAGTGACTGTCGTCCTCGAAAATATTGGAAACATCCTCATATATTATATTATGTATTGCTGTTGATATATAGGTTTCTTTTTGTATTGTATTAGATGGATGACAAAATTATTGTCCTTGAAAACATTGGTAACATCCTCATATTATATTACTTTATTTATTTATTTATTTTATTCGATTTATGGGCCGCTCTCCCTGCTTTGGCAGGCCCGGAGCGGCTTGGGTGTGTACGCATTTGTTATCTGTAGTATTATGTTTACGTAAGTACATTCCTTAAATGCCTCAAGTGATTGCATCTCAGACTGTGTTATTCCTGCGTTACTTATACAGTGTCTTTTCCCACTGGCCTGATCCACCAGGGCTCTTTGGATGTTCTTAAGTTCAGGGGTCCGTTGGAGCGGGAGCGCACAGGAGCGCAGCTCTGGGAGTGAGGAGCCCAGGAGGCGGGCACATGGCCAAGCCCCGCCCCCTCCTCGGCTTCCCCGAACAGTGCAGAGGCGCAGCGCCCCAGGGAAAGCCCTGCTAGGGTCTTTGTTGATTTTAATGTTTTGTTTTAATATTGATAATTTTATCATTGTTCCTTTTATGACTGTGTGCTGCTTTTCCAGAGACTTGCTCAAGGTGGCGTATAAATTTTCTAAGTATACCATTTTTTATCTGGGCACATGGCACAGAAGTACTGGAGAAATTTCACCAACCCTTCAGCAGCTTCCACCCCATCAGTTTGGTGTAGTGGTCAGGAGTTGGACTCTAATCTGGGAGAACTGGGTTTGATTCCCCACTCCTCCACATGCAGCTGCTGGTGTGGCCTTGGGCCAGTCACAAGTTCTCTCAGAGCTGTTCTCTCATGAGCAGTTCTCAAAAGACCTCTCTCAGCCCCACCTACCTCACAGGGTGTCTTGTTGTGGGGAGGGGAAGGGGAAGGGGAAGGGATCGGTGGTGCACATGTCCTGGGTATCTCAAGTCTACTTGAAACCTGGTGGTTTCAAGGGAGCAGGAAGAGAATGAGGGTGTGTTCTTTACGCTTATTTTTATTGCACAAAGTTTTGGATGGGGAAGGGAATGGAGGAAGAGCAGGTCAGTTTCACTCACCTGTGGAGTGGAGCCTGAGGGTGTTGCCTTCTGACATACTTCTGGTATGTTAGGGGGTGTAGCATATGCAAATGAGTTATGGTAATGAGCTCCTGCACCTCTTTTTCTACGAAATGACCCCTGCTTATGTTCCATTTGTGCCCGAGTTCCCTTGTAGACCAAACCTCTTCTCTCTGCTTTGAACGTAGTTATGGTTGATATACTGAACTAGGGAGTATGTTGTTAAATTATGCACCTGGCAAAGGGAGTCGTGGGGACATAACACTGTTCTCTTGATTGGATGCTTGCCATATACCATGATGACTAATCAGTTGGCCTTGGGAGAGTCTGAGATGTATCGCTCCTGTCAAGGTCAGTTATGTATTATTACAAGCACTGGAGAAATTAATGATGGTTAAGATAAGATACAACGACTCGGGAGAAGCCTTGAGACTGGAACCTCAGCTCAGACTGAAAGCACAGAACAGCACTACGCTGCCGGCCACTTCCAGAGGAGGGGGCGCTGTCCAAGATCTTTCTCCGGGGTTTCCCGACGGCTGAAGGGTGGTAGGTATGGTAATTTTCTTGCACTGATTCTTCTGTAGATGGGGTTTTCTTCTGTACACTGCTTAAGCTACTTAATGGAATCAATTTTCCTTCACGGTTTGTGTGTTTATTGCCTCCATATCCCTTTGAGGAGGCGGGGGAAGAACCGCTGCCCCTTGGAAATAGAGTCCTACTGGCACTTGGTATGAAGCCTGAGGGACAAGATACTGAGCTATAAATTAGGAATCCCCCCCCCTTTAAAATCTCACCTCTGCCATGAACTCAGGACACTTGCTGGCATAAGCAGGCACCTGTGCTACTGCAGGTGGCAAAATCAGAAAGTACAAAAAAGAGACCCCCCCCCACGGGGAAGGGGGGATCTCCTTCCCTCCCTCACTGCCGGCTCCAAACCCCCCCCCCCTTATCTTACCACTAATTCAGGCTGACCTCACCCTATTTCTCATCTCCAGCTTCCTGCCACCTCCCCAATGTCTGGGCTTGAATGGATATGGTGTTTTTACCACAATCCAAAATGGCACCCAGACCAGTATTTTTCTTTATATAGGGTTGCCAAGTCTTGCTTGGAAAATACCTGGGGACTTTGGGGGTGGAGCCAGGAGAGGGTGGGGTTTGGGGAGGGGAGGGGAGGGGCCTCAGCAGGGTACAGTGCCATAGAGTCCACCCTTCAAAGCAGCCATTTTCTCCAGGGGAGCTGATCTCTGTCAGCTGGAGATCAGTTGTAAAAGCAGGAGATCCCCAGGCCCCACCTGGAGGCTGGCAACCCTATCTTTATGAGACACCTGGACATGGGTAGATGTTACAGTTTAGGGCAGGAAGGGGCTAACCCCAAATTAAGTTTGTTTGTTTTTGTTTAAACAAATTGCATTTTTTCTGCAAACCTGGGAGTTCCTTTATGTGCTAACAGTGTGCTTAGGGTTGCCAAGTCCGGGTTGGAAAATACCTGGGGACTTTGGTGGTGGAGCCAGGAGAAGGTGGGGTTTGGGGAGGGGAGGGGCCTCAGCAGGGTACGCCGCCATAGAGCCCACCCTTCAGAGCAGCCATTTTCTCCAGGGGAGCTGATCCCTGTCAGCTGGGGATCGGTTGTAAAAGCGGGAGAACCCCAGGCCCCGCCTGGAGGCTGGCAATCCTAGGCGTGCCGAAGGCACACTACATGCACTACCCTGCATATGCAACATATTCTGGGGCTCTGTAACTGAGCCACATCCATTGGGTACAAACGCTGGGGAACTCCATTTCCATTTTAGTCATTTGGTGTGTTTTTGCATTAAGGGGCAAAATAAATTGCCTCCATAACTGAGCAAGGACTTGTTCTACCGCCCTGCTTTGGGGTGGGGGCAGGGTGGGTTCCATTCATGCCCTGAGGGCCACAGTGGAACATCAGGATAACAGGCCGCGGGCTGGAGCATGAAACTAGAACCTAGGCTTAATCCACAGCCTGCTTTCGATTAATCGATTTCCTTGGGATTACTTCCAGAGAAGATTTTGCAAGACATGCCAGTCCGAGTGTTGCAGAAACCGGATCCTGGGCTGTGGTCCAAGAAGCGTGTTGGTCTCATTTGCACAGAGCTGAAAGACGTGCGGCTAGCCTGCAATTCCTTTCCGGCCTGATAAGTTATAAATTGGTAGAGCTGATGTACCTTTTTGATGATATACGTATCGAATCGAGCCTGGACGCTCTGTGGAAGCTGAAGTGACTAAACTGAGGCTTTGTTTGCATTATGAGGAGGCAAGATTCGCTGGAAAAGGCAATCGTGCTAGGAAAAGTTGAAGGCAGCAGGCAAAGGAGAAGACACAATTTGAGACGCTGACACTAGAAAGGAAGCCGTGGGCCTCAGTTTGCAAAACCTGGCCAAGACTGTTAACAATATGATGCTTTGGAGTCATTAATTCGTAGGTTCGCTGTAAGAAAGATGTGACTTGGCAGCGCTGAAGTTATCATAGACATACAAAGAAATCCTATTTCAATTTCCTCAAGAGGTGGGTTGGTCCTGCGTTGACTTCTGCAGGGCTAGAGCAGAACAGAAGACAGCATCAAGGCGACCAGCCTGGGCCACGTGGCACGACTTCAAGGAGAAGAGAGTTGAAGGAAGATGCGGCATCCTGACTTTGCAAACCCCAAAGAAATATCCTCCCCCCAAAAAAATGACACTGGGGTGGGTCAGGGGGATATTAATGAATGGCTCACGTAAGCCTAATAGACAAAGAGACTATAAAGCAGAAATAGAAGCCCTGTTCTTCAGTCCCATCTGCTGCAAATGACTATCCTGTCCTGCGATTCTATTGATTTGCCTGCACTATATCAAATTTTAATCACCATAAAATATAGGCTTATACAGCTCTGCCACCAACAAGTGTTCTTTGCTGGCAACTGATTATCTTGGACATCGTTTGGAAACCTGCTCAAGGGGGGGGGGGGGAGGGAAAGTAATCAGCACGCAAATAGGCTTCATAAAATCCTCTGTTCGGTTTCTTCATTCAAAGTGACTCAGGCTATCCACCTTTGGCAGCAAGCCTAAGAAACAGGGTGGAACAGGGCAAGTTCCCCCCCGGTCTGCTGAGCTAAGCACCAGAATAGCATAGTAGCTCATGAGCGCATGAAGTTTCACTATAGTGAAATCGGACCATCAAGCCATTATAGGTCAGTGCTGCCTACTCAAACAGGCATCAGCTGGCCAAGGTCTCAGGTGGAGGTCGTTCACATCATCTACTACCTCAGGGGTGGGCAATTGTTTTGGCTCGGGGGGCCACTTTGTGAGAGTGGAGGTTAGCGGAGGGCCGCACCTTTTTAAATGATTGCATTCATTAGTAAACTCTGCATTTCAGAAAAGGTATAAATTGTATCATAAAAATCAATAAATATAAATTAAATAAAATAGTGGTAGTTTTATTCAATTTATTCATTGTGCTAATTTCATATCATCTATGTGTGATCTGACTGCTAACCTGTAAAGCGAGGATAACAGCCCATGTGGTTGATTTGTTTCTTCTTCTGCCTCCTTGTCAGGGCTGCTGGGAGCAGGGGGTGGGGCTTGGTAATGTGCCCGCCCCCTGGACACTTCACTCCCGGAGCGCCGCTTCTCTGCACTCCGGGCCCAACGGAGGCCTGACTGAAACCATGTGGCCGACTGTCTAGGCGGGCCGCAAAAAACTCTGTGGCGGGCCGCATGTGGCCCACGGGCAGCAATTTGCCCACCCCTGTACTACCTGATCCTTTTAGCCGGAGATGCCAGGGATTGAACCTGAGACCTTCTGCATGCCAAGCAGACATTCTACCACTGAGCCATAGTACTTCTAGCTTAAGTCGTGGAAACCCAGGTTCATACTTCAACTCAGCCCTGAAATTCACAGGATCACTGTGGGGATCAAGTAGGGAGTGAGCAGCCCATGGTGGGCTGCCAAAAAGACAAATCAGGGGGGTTCTAGATTAAATCAAGTGTCAATTCTGCATAGAGGCTGTTGTACTTTGGTCATGCCATGAGAAGACAAGACTCGCTGGAAAAGACAACGATGCTAGGAAAAGTTGAAGGCAGCAGGGAAAGAAGAAGACCCAACATGAGAGGATTGTCAAGGAAGCCACTGCCCTCAGTTTGCAAACCTGAGCAAGGCTGTAAATGACAGGACGTTTGGGGGTCATCAATCCATAGGGTCACTGTTAAGTTGGAAGCAACTTGATGGCACATAATACACACGTAGTAAGGTTCATGGCGGAGTGGAGATCTAGCCAATCTGACATCAGACCTCACTGGCACTCTCCTTTTCTCTTGCTGCTGCTGTTATTTTACTGCTGTTGCTTTTTCTATTTTTCTACTGTTTTTATCATTGTTTCTTCTGGCTGGTTTAATTCTTACTGTATTTTTCTTACTGCATTTCTTACTGTATCTGAAGAAGTGAGTGGTGACTCATGAAAGCACATACCCTGCCACAAATTCTGTTAAGGTGCTACTGAGCTCTTACTCTTTTTCATCGCTACAGACAGACTAACACGGTTACCCATCTTGATGTATTTTTCCTATGCAGTTAAATTATTAATTCTATGCAATTGAATTTCTTATGGCTAGCTCTAGGTTTCTACTGTTTTTATTATTGTTTCTGCTGTTTTTATTATGGCTGGCCTTATTCTCACGGTATTTTTTCCCTACGCAATTAAATCACAAGCTGCCATGAGGGAGGTTTTGTAAGTAGGCTGGCTACGCATGTTGTAAGCAAAAACAACAACAAAGAAAGAAAGAAAAGAAAGCCATTGCTGACTCAGAGCCTTGGAACCTAATTCTGTACATGGCAGGTAAATTGCAAGCTTTCATTCCGATTTACAGCCGAGACTTATGACTGGTAAGAACATAACATACTGTGGCAGCAAATTCGATAAATAAATTGGTTTGGATCCTGCCAGCTTTTCTGTTGATGGAAGAAAGAAGAAGGCATCTTTCAGACCACCAGAAGGTCTATGCCAGGGATCATAAGAACCCCGGAAGAGCCCTGCTGGATCAGACCAGTGAGGGTCCATCTAGTCCAGCCTCCTGTCTCACACAGTGGCCAGCCAGTTCCTCTAGAGGGCCAACAACAGGGCAGAGAGGCGGAGGCCTTCCCCTGAGAAGAACCTCAGAAGAGCCCTGCTGGATCGGACCAGGGAGGGTCCATCTAGTCCAGCCTCCTGTCTCACACAGTGGCCAGCCAGTTCCTCTGGAGGGCCAGCAACAGGGCAGAGAGGCTGAGGCCTTCCCCAGATAAGAACCTCAGAAGAGCCCTGCTGGATCAGACCAGGGAGGGTCCCTCTAGTCCAGCATCCTGTCTCACACAGTGGCCAGCCAGTTCCTCTGGAGGGCCAGCAACAGGGCAGAGAGGCTGAGGCCTTTCCCTGAGAAGAACATCAGAAGAGCCCTGCTGGATCAGACCAAAGAGGGTCCCTCTAGTCCAGCATCCTGTCTCACACAGGGGCCTCAGCCAGTTCCTCTGGGCAGCCAACAACAGGGCAGAGAGGCCGAGGCCTTCCCCTGATAAGAACATCAGAACCGCCCTGCTGGATCAGATCAGAGGTCCATCAAGTCCTTCACATCCTGTCTCACACAGAGGCCAACCAGTTCCTCTGGAGGGCCAACAACAGGGCAGAGAGGCCGAGGCCTTTCTAAGAACATCAGAACCGCCCTGCTGGATCAGATCAGAGGTCCATCAAGTCCTTCACATCCTGTCTCACACAGAGGCCAACCAGTTCCTCTGGAGGGCCAACAACAGGGCAGAGAGGCCGAGGCCTTTCTAAGAACATCAGAACCGCCCTGCTGGATCAGATCAGAGGCCCATCAAGTCCTTCACATCCTGTCTCACACAGAGGCCAACCAGTTCCTCTGGAGGGCCAACAACAGGGCAGAGAGGCCGAGGCCTTTCTAAGAACATCAGAAGAGCCCTGCTGGATCAGATCAGAGGTCCATCAAGTCCAGCACATCCTGTCTCACACAGTGGCCTCAGCCAGTTCCTCTGGAGGGCCAACAACAGGGCAGAGAGGCCGAGGCCTTTCTAAGAACATCAGAACCGCCCTGCTGGATCAGATCAGAGGTCCATCAAGTCCTTCCCATCCTGTCTCACACAGAGGCCAACCAGTTCCTCTGGAGGGCCAACAACAGGGCAGAGAGGCCGAGGCCTTTCTAAGAACATTAGAACCGCCCTGCTGGATCAGATCAGAGGTCCATCAAGTCCTTCACATCCTGTCTCACACAGGGGCCAACCAGTTCCTCTGGAGGGCCAACAACAGGGCAGAGAGGCCGAGGCCTTTCTAAGAACATCAGAAGAGCCCTGCTGGATCAGATCAGAGGTCCATCTAGTCCAGCACATCCTGTCTCACACAGTGGCCTCAGCCAGTTCCTCTGGAGGGCCAACAATAGGGCAGAGAGGCCGAGGCCTTCCCCTGATGTTGCCTCCTGGCACAGAGATTCAGAGGATCTTTTGTCACCATGGCAAGCAGCCACTGACCTATCCTCCATGACTCTGTCTAATTCCCTTTTAAAGGTATCTGTGCCTGCGGACTATCACGGAACCTGAAAAGTCATGTGGGATGGGAACTGAATTAAGAAGGGTAACTGGACGGGCCCAAGCAGGGAAGTTGGTAGGATCCAACCCATTATCCATTACAGGAAGAACCACTTCTTAATCTCTTTGAATCTAAGGCTCAGCAATGTCATAGCGTGATCCCACATTCTGTATTCTACTGAAATGGAGGGAACAAAGTTCCCAGTAACACTGAGAACGTTTAGAATGACCTTGTGGGACAGTAATCCCATTTTAAAGAAGGGAAATTGGGCCGTGGGGACAAAAAAAAACTTTCCCTCAAGGTGGTTTGAGGGCATGGTGGATGAGACCTCAATCCAGGGCTGTCATTCGGTCTTTCAAGTGACACCTTTGTATGTGTTAAATTCTGCATCCCTGTTTTCTTAGGAGCAAGGTTCCATACTCATTCAACCTCTGGCCACTGTCTATTATACCAACAGAGAGCAAATGCATCCTTGCTTCCGGTGTTCTCCCCATCAGTGCATTACCATAAGTCAGTTGTGACCTGACAACACTCTCCGCCACCACCACTACTGTGGCAAGCAGAAGTGTAGAAGGGGAAATCAGTCAACAGTGGGGGGGGGGAAATGTTGGGAATCCAGTTGCGGTGCATTTTTTAATCTGCTCTTTTCAAGGGCTCCGTTGGATCAAGAGCTTGGGTGATGGCAGCCCACAAAGGTCTTCATTTTTCCTCAGTGTAATGCAATGTGGCTGGAATGAGTTTCCTGAGATTTCAGCCTCAGGTCAGATTCTCTTTCGGAGCATTGGAATCCATTCTTCTGAAGCCTACTCTGGGCTGACACCTGGGATGTCCCTTGGCAATGTCGCGGCTGCGGTCGGTTGCATGCCTGGGTGTTTGCTTTTTATTAAAGATCACTGCTGGTCAGCTGCTGCGTCTCTCTCCCAGCAAGTGGTCTGCTCAACTTCTCTGTCTCCTTCCGACAGCCCTTTCTTCCCAACTACTCCTCACCATAGCCTTTCTGCAACTCTCATCCTCTGTTTGCCCAACAGTTTTTAGACTTTAATCGTTTTAGTTGTGAAATTCTTTATTTTATAACTCATCAGGCACTTCTTATCACTGTCTATACACATGACAAGTGAACTGCCACTTTCAAGCACCTGTTTAAGAGTTTGTGACCACCACCCTCAACCATAACAAATTCAAAATTCTACGAAGGAGAATGAATCTTGTGGACCAGCCCAAATAGACCTCGAGAAGGGGTGTTGAAATATGCAAGGTCTATAGTGCAGCCTTGTAAAAAAAAAAATGGGTTGAAGATCATCCTACAAAGGAACAGCTGAAGGCCTGGTAGTTAGCATAGCCTAGATTAAGGACTTCCCACTATTTCAAATTGTGTCCTTGGTGTCTCCTGATGGGCTCTTCTGGAGACTTCCTGCTCCTGCAAAGCTTCCTGTTCTTGTTGTTCCTCCTCCAGCAGTTAGACAAAATAGTTAAAGCTCTCTCTCTCTCTCTTCTATAGCAGCTCGTTCTTTAATATATCAACTTTCCCCCCCTCTAAACAGTCAGTGTATATTTGTATATTTAAACTCTGCCAACAAAAAGATGACTTTTTTGCACTCAGGCCCATATGACCCCTGAACCAGTTGTCCACCCATTTATATGGCAGATAACTTGGCCGCGGTGCTCGTGCCCTCTGCAAGGGACCCACAGCCCCAAATGTGATGCCAGGTGGAGTGTATGTAGGCCTGTCCTCTTGAGCATTCTTGTCTCTAACAACATCTGCCCCAGTGGCCAGGTTGCTGCATTCTCACAAACATAGACAGACCTCACGTTCTTATAATCCCGTGTTCTTCCAGAAACGTTTCTTTCTGGAAAGAAACCCATTTTCTCTTTTCTGAAATCCTGCTTTGTTGTCCGAAGAGAACTGGACCAGAACCCACAGAGCAACAAATGAAGGGCCGCTTCATCCCTAGTAAACGTTGACATTGAATACATAGATAGTGATACATAATCGTGATACATAATCTTCAAAGAACATAAACTTCTCAGACTGCAGGGAAGTCACCACAATTCCACCTCGGAGCAGTGGAGTTTAAGGACCGGTCTTGCTACTGCAAATCCACCCCTAAATCCATCACCCCTTCCACTTTTAATATTGCATTTTTAATATTTGGGGGGGGTGAGTGTCTGTGTGTGTCTGTGTGCATGTGCTTGTGAGCCTGGAAGTCATGGTGACTTCTGGCAACCCCTGGTGGGGTTTCAAAGAGGTGGCTTGACAATCTGCCTCTGCCTTCCGGCCCTGTTATTCCTTGGAGGTCGCCCTCCCAAGTACTTGCCAGGGTTGGCCCTGCTTAGCTTCTGAGATCTGACAAGATCAGGCTTGCCTGGGCTATCCAGGTCAGGGCTTATTATTGCACTAAGTAGTTTGGGCAGACAATCTACTAGCTGCCCGATGCGCTTTCTATTTATTTGTGTCCGTAGCAGCACACTGGAATGTCTCTTTGGTTGTGCGCCTGGCACAGATAGTCACTCGGCTTTACTGCTCTGCTGGCAAAGTTTTAGGTGAAATCTGCTTGCGGATGCTGGAGGTGTTATTGACAAGGCACAAGAAATATGGGTTACCCATCAGTTGATTGGATGCCGTTTAAGCTTACGGTGAAACAGAGGACCTTGCAGGGTGAAATTACACAAGGGAATAGATTTTACCAAACTCAAGGACCTGTGTTGGCCTTCAGTATATCCACATCTGAAATGAAACATCAAAATAACCAACACAGAAACCTACTTTGGACTCAAAGTCAGTTTTAATAACACATGAGGATTGAGATCTGAGGCAGGGAAGAGGTACTCCTTGTGGGAGCGTCCATGACTCAGTGCATCGGCTTGGCATCCAGAAGGCCCCAGGTTCAATCCCCGGCATCTCCAGTTAAAGGACCAAGCAGTAGGTGATGTGATGTGCAATACCTCTGCCTGAGAGCCTGGAGGACACCTGCCAGTCTGAGGGGGCAGCACCGGCCTTGAGGAACCACTGGTCTGATTTAGTATAAGGTAGCTCCATGT
The DNA here is from genome assembly GCA_029233225.1 of Lepidodactylus listeri. Classification (NCBI taxonomy): domain Eukaryota; kingdom Metazoa; phylum Chordata; class Lepidosauria; order Squamata; family Gekkonidae; genus Lepidodactylus; species Lepidodactylus listeri. The sequence goes on along the minus strand of JARCFY010000009.1, from coordinate 8,238,204 downwards.
GTTCATCTGTGGCTACTGCTTCATGGTGATTCTAGAGCTATTACCAATTGATTTTTAAAAAGTCAACCTCAAACCGATGTCTGGGTGCTTCAGGGTGGGACACCAGAATTCAGTGGTACAGCACATGTGCTGCGTGTAGAAAATCTCAAGGTTCAGGAAGAAGAAGGAGGAAGAGGAGGAGGAGGAGGTGGAAGAGTTGGATTTATACCCCGCCCTTCACTCAGAATCTCAGAGTGGCTTACAATCTCCTTCCCTTCCTCTCTGCACAACACACACCCTGTGAGGTAGGTGGGGCTGAGAGAGCTCTGAGAAAACTGCTCTTGAGAGAACAGCTCTGGAAGAACTGTGACTGACCCAAGGTCACCCAGCTGACTGCTTGTGGAAGAGTGGGGAATCAAACCTGGTTTGATTAGAGATTAGAGTCCACCACTCTTAACCACTACACCAAACTGGAATCTCCAATTAAAAAGACCCCTGGAAGCAAAGCTGGGAGATACCTTTGTCTGAAGTCATGGAGAGCCTCGACCAGATGTGGTGAAGACAATACTGAGCTAGATGGACTAATTATCAGACTCAGAACAGGTCCAGATGTTCAGCAGGTGGGCCCAGGGACAACTGAGGACCTGCTGGAGTCTGGCATAATCAGAACTCCCAACTTGCTTTCCAATTTATATGGCTAATGCTCGTAGGTATGATGGGCTACCCTTTGAGCTGAATTCTACTGTGGGCTGAAGCACCTGTAGGGAAATAAATAGGCATAAGTTAAGTCATGCTGACCTTCCTCTACCTAATTCGCATGCACACCTGAGAGTCCCACACAGCAACAACATGAAATGTCACACTCAGCCTTAGCTGAACAACCATGTATGAACAAGCATGTATATACAAGCATGGGGCTGATTCTGCTAAACAAAACTTGGTTGGGTGGAGTTTGTTGGGTTGACTGGCAATTCTGGTTGTCTCCGAGGCTCAACTTAGACCCAGAGATACTTGAATAATTTATTTTTATTAAAATACAGTTTGCTACACGGCAGCCAATACAAAGTGTTATACTGCTGTTGACGACAGTCTGGCTTACCTCCACTAACTTGTTGGCGTGTTCACGGAAAACTTGTGCGTATTCCTTCACTTCTTTCTCATTGCCACTCTTAGCTGCTTCGATGAGAACCAGTAATGGAACGTTGGTCTCAAGGAAGGAATCCGATATGTGATCCATCACTGCTTTCCGGAGCTGTGAGAGAAGAAAGCAGAGCTGTGAGAAAAGAAAGCAAGAAAGTCGCCTTGGTGACGACTTCAGGTGACTCCGTAGGGTTTTCAAGGCAAGAGACAATCAGAGGTAGTTTGCCACTGCACGCCTCTGCTTAGCAACCCTGGACTTCCTCGGTTGTCTCCCATTCAGGTACTAACCAGGGCTGACCCTGCTTAGCAGCCCGGATCTGATGAGATGGAGCTAGTCTGGGCTATCCGGGTCAGGGCATTTGACTGAATAGTAAAGGTAAAGGTTTCCCTTGCTGAAAAGTCAGTAGAGTACGACTCTAGGGATGCGGTGCTCATCTCCGTTCCCAAGCCAAAGAGCCAGCACTGTCCAAAGACGTTTCCATGGTCCTGTGGCCGGCATGACTAGACACCGAGGCGCACAGAACGTTATTACCTTCCCACCAAAGTGGTACCTATTCCAGGGAGTGACCTCCAATTAGCAGGGCAACCTCATCATGGTACATGACTCTGTGTATAATAACATAAAAGAAAATATAGGACTCTGTTCCCAAGGAATTTACAGTCAAAGGATCCATGGAAAGAAAAGGTGGGGAAAGAGAGGGGAAGCATAACAAGAGGGGCGTATCTCCACATGAAATTATACGTATCTAAGCACTGTTTTGGTTGTGGATGAGAATTATGGAAATTATGCCATGTGGGGGGGAGAAGCTTTTGAGGAGGGATTTGAAGGAAGAGAAGGACGTGAGCTAATAGGTTACCTTCTGATCCTATTGGGACTGGGAAAAGGAAACAAACGACAAAAAAAGGAGAGAGATTAGTTTGCACAGAGCGAAGGGTAGGAGAAAGGAAATGGAGAGAATTTAAGAAAAAAATGCACCAGAAGAGAGGCTTTTTAAAAGCCCTTGGATTTGAAATAAATCACTTGGGATTTCCTTTTTAAAAGAACAAAGCCAAACTCTACCTATTGTGGCTATCATCACGGACAGCATCAGTGCGGGGTGGATTATAAGCCTGAGTGATTACCTTATTTGACCCGCAGTCCCACCTAAAGATATACAACTTAATGAGACTAATTTCTTGTCACCCCCCCCCATGCTGTGTGGTTTCCAACCTGTGGGCTTTGAGTGGTGCTCCCCCCACCCCATCCCTCATTTTTTAAAAGAATAATTAAACTCCAAAGCTTAAGGGAAGATTCAACATGGCTGTCACACTATCAGAGGACAATTGCTACCCCACTGATTAATTATTTAGGCTTTAATAATCTTGGTGGGCACCTAAACAATAACACTAAGTTTAACACTGAGCTACAATTTTTAAAGTGACAGTAGAGAGTGAAGTTGGACTATGGGGAAGGCCGAGCACCGAAGACTAGATGCTTTCAAATTATGGTGCTGGAGAAGACTCTTGAGAGTCCCTTGGACTGCAAGGAGATCAAACCAGTCGATCCTAAAAGAAATCAACCCCGACTGTTCCCTCGAAGGCCAGATCCTGAAGCTGGAGCTCAAATACTTTGGCCACCAGATGAGAAGGGAACACTCCCTGGAGAAGACCCTGATGCTGGGAAAGACTGAAGGTAAAAGAAGAAGGGGACGGCAAAGGATGAGGTGGTTAGACAGTGTCATTGATGCAACGAACATGAAATTAAGCAAACTCCGGAACATGGCAGAAGACAGAAGGTCCTGGCGTGATGTGGTCCATGGTGTTGGGAGGAGTTGGACTCAACTGTATGACTGAACAACAACAAAAAGAGAAGATGAGGTTGCCATTTGAAGATTTTAGCTGTATATTATTACTTTTTTAAAAATCAAGAGTTTTTGCTAAGAACATCTATTCCTACCATTAAGAAACGGATACCTATAAGCCTGGACTGTAGCATGGCCTGGAGTGAAGATAAAGACAGTACCAAAAAAAAAAAAAAAACCCTGATTTTTGTCTTTGTATATTTTTGGGATGGAACCAACACAACACACCTGTGGAGAGTGACTTTTTGGCTCCTCCCTCCCACGGCTGTCCAAGATGCTGCCCAAATCCTGCTCCAGGGCAGGCCCGTAACCAGGGTTTTTTTTAAATTCGGGGGGCCTTTTAATAAGTCAGGGGGCACCCTGCACGCATCCCTGCACCCTCCCCCCCCAGGGAGCACCTGGGATGGATGGGAAGTCTTGGTGGTAAGTCAGGGGGCTGGGCCCCAAGATGCCCCACTGTAGCGATGGGCCTGCTCCAGGGGGCCCCCAAGGACAGGATACTGGGCGTGATACATCAAGCTACTGCAGGGTAGGGGCAGAGAATATCACTCGAGGGGATGCGAAGTCACTGCGCCGACAGAATCACATCACTAGATCAAACTCAATCAAAGCAAAAACCTGCTTTAAAATGTAATCTAAACTTACCACATTTTAACACGATATACTGCTCATTCCAGTCTCTTAATGTGAATTTATGACCCTCTGTTGAACAGAAGTTAATCTGCTCTTTAATTTTTTTAAAAGGCAGAAAATCAGAATTTTGGGACTGATCATTACATATAGGGCACAATAGCCATTATTGTTCCACGACCTGAATAGTCCAGGCTGGCCTAATCTTGTCAGATCTTGTACTTGGATGTGAAGAAGAAGAAGAGACTGGATTTATACCACGCGCTTTGCTTGGAGTCTCAGAGCGGCTTACAATCTCCTTTCTCTTCCTCTCCCCACAACAGACACCCTGTGAGCAATTTTTTTTACGACCACCGCTATCATGAGAATCATGGGGGTGGTATATAACCTCAAAACAGAGATGCTGGCTCAGACAAACAACCCCTCCAGTACATCACAAAGACCTCTACATAAGGGGCTCCCGCAAGGACTCTGAGACTACAGTGGGTCCTGAGCAGGTGAGCAGAGAGGTCCTTCGGCATATGCACAGGGGAGCTGCTTTAATCAAAAGGGGCGACTAAATGGAAAACAAGCAAATAAATAAACTGTTACACCAGCAAGGAACCCTCTATCTCAGTAGATAAAATTAATTTTTTTTGGGGGGGTGTCTCTGATTCAAACAACAGATTCCAGATCAAGAGCCTGGTGTGACGAATGTAGGATCTCTGAAGAACTTTCCTACATACATTTGTTCAGACTGGTCTGCACAGTTTCCTTACAAATAATATTTCTGCATTGCTTAATGTGTCCTGTCAATATCTATACGATGTTTCAGTCTTGTTCCAGATTTTTATTTGGTTTAAATCCCCACAATCCTAATCCTGTTCTGCAGTCACTCCAATTTAAAGTATTGGTTATCACATACAATGTTCTCCATGGCCTTGGTCCCTCATATCCATGGGGTAGCCTCTCCCCCTATATTCTACCATGACAGCTTTGTTCATTGGAGGAGGACCTATAAGCGGGCAAAATCAACATCTGCTCATGCACAGTGCCTTCTCCATGGTGGCCCCCATGTTATGAAATGGCCTGTCTGAGGAGGTCAGGAAGGCTCCTATTCTCCCAGCTTTCTGCAAACTATGCAAAATGGAATTATTCAAGAGGGCTATTTTTACAGAGGTGATTGGTCTGTACTGTAACAAAATGGCTCAGGAAGGTGCTCCAGTTGGCAGCTGAAGATCTCCTGATATGACAACTGATCTCCAGGTGACAGCGATCAGTTCACCTGGAGAAAATGGCTACTTCGGAAGTTGGACATTATGACATTATGCCCCAAACTCTGCCCTCCTGAAGGTCCACCTCTCCAAATCTCCAGGTATTTCCCAACCCGGAGCTGGCAACCCTAAAGGTGCTTGGCTATGGGGCTAGGAACTGTGGGCTGTACTGCTGAGCACAGCTCGTACGGTCTGTTGATGTAAGTAGGATCTTGCTATTTAAATTTTGGGTAGTTCAAATGTGTTACGTTAATACTTATGCTTTGTTTCAGCTCTGCTTCACGCTTCTGGTTGCCTCCAGATTTCTGCAACCAAATCTTATTGCACTGTTTCCTGGATGTCCCATCCTGTGGACTGCGTTGATTTACTTTGTGCAGTCCACCTTGAGTCCCAGTGAGAAAGGCGGGCTATCAATAACGTATACAAATAAATAAAATGAACATGACTGGGTGTCCCATTCTATTGACTGCATTAACTTACAGTGTCTAATTCACCTTGCGTATCAGTGAGAAAGGCGAACCCTAAATAATATCAATGAAATAATAACAGTGACAGCAAAAACAGCATAGTGCATCTCATTTACAGTCTGCCCTGGAAGCTAAGCCGAGTTGGCCCTGGTTAGTACTTGAATGCAAGGCCATCAATGAAATCCAGGGGCGCTATGCAAAGAAAGGCAAACTACCTCTTTTCTTCTTTTGCCTTGATAACCCTACAGCAGGGGTGGGCAATTGTTTTGGCTCGGGGGCCGCTTTGTGGGAGCGGAGGCTAGCGGAGGGCCGCACCTTTTAAAATGATTGCATTCGTTAGTTAACTTTGCATTTCAGAACAGGTATAAATTGTATCATAAAAATCAATAAATATAAATTAAATAAAATAGTGGTAGTTTTATTCAATTTATTTATTGTGCTAATTTCATATCGTCTATAGCTGCAAGCACATTTAATTTTAGAATCAGTTTAATGAGACAAATGCACCCTATTACACTTTTCTACACTTTTTTTGAAATCAGGAGTGAGATTGCGTGTTGGGTCTCATCACAGCCTGCAAGTTAATGTCTGTCAAGGAGCATCTATATTTACTCTTGTTGATCTTCGTGCAAGAAAAAACTTTGCTCACAAATATATGTAGACCCAAATATAGAGAACATTTTCCCAGCAAATTTCTTCATACATGGAATTTTTTTCAGCAGACAAAGATTTGTAAAAGTCAACTAATGTCACAGCATTAAACATTTCTTTCACAGTGTGATCTGACTGCATGTCAATAAGTTCAAGCTGCAGCTCCTCAGGGGCTGTATCAATATCAGCAGTGATGGGATAAGAGAGCAAATTGAATTTAGGCTCAATTTTCTTGAAGTCCTGAAATCTTCTTGACGGGCTGCAAAAAACTCTGTGGCGGGCCGCATGTGGCCCCCAGGCTGCAATTTGCCCACCCCTGCCCTACAGGTTTGCCACAGGACGTCTGTGACTTGAGGGCCCTTTCCACTTTCTAGTTCTCTTCAAACTAAACGAATCCCATCTCCATAAGAAATATTGATTACAAATTTTCAAGTAAACCAGCATCTGAATCTCTTTATGAATGCATCGAATGCCCTTGCATGAATGTTGAAAGGTACAGTTAACCGCTTTTACATATGCAATGGGATACCCAAAAAATTTAGCAATCCATCAACAGTTGCCTATAAGGAATGCCTTGACAAAATCATTTGTTAAACGTGACAGGAGTGTGAACATAAGGCATTCTTCTAATAGCTTGAGCAGATGCATGACAAGGGAATATTAATTGTCCCAGACAAGATATTCCAAGGTATTAGATCAGCAGAACTAGTCTGTTTTATCCAATTAGAGCAATTCATCAATGTAAATAACTGTTGCAAAGCTAATTTCACATGGTTTCTCTGCACACACTATATATGTATGCATTAAATCGGAGTCTAGAAACAAACCAATGGCTGATGCCTCTGGTTCTTTCATAAGATTAACAGTATTAATCTTTGGCAGGGATGCAAAAACGCTGCCAGATTTCTGCACGCCAGAAATCTTTCATAGCCTATAGTCTGCTCTGCTGCTCGTGGATACAGAAAGGTTAGGTCCGTCACGTTCTCAGGAAGCACCGGTATAACTTCAGCAGGTCGATTCAGTGGGTAGTCATATTGCTCTTCAGTAGAACATTTGAGTCTGGTAGCACCTTATCGAGACCAACAAGATTTGGGGGAGTCAAAGTTCTTGTCATGAGATAGAAGTCAGTTTGGTACCCGACGAAGGGAGCTTTGAATCTCAAAAGCTCATACCCCCCAAATTTTGCTGGTCTCTAAAGGTGCAACCGAACTCGAATCTAGCTGCATAACTTCGGAAGTTTCTTAGCAGGGAACAGTGACTAAACCCTGATCTTTCCTCTCTCTGTCATCTTGTTCTTCTCCTCCCAGCTAGGGATGCTCAAGCTCCACTTGTCTGGTTGGTGTTCTGAAAGCCAGTCACAATCGGGGAGCTGAGTTTTTGGCGCTGTTCGTGCCAGTTCGGCAAATACAAGAAATATCTGGCTATGCCTCAGCCTTGGAGGGTTTCAGTAAGAAGGCTGCAGGGAGACCAAAAGTCAACTTACAAGTTTACCAATTGATGACAAACTAGGAGGGCAGGGTACGCTTCACATCTGCCTGCCTGCAGGGTGTAAACCCTTAGACCCAGTCCTCTGTCTTCAAGAAATTGAGGAGCTGGGGGGGGGGGGGATGGCTGGAAAATGGCCTCCACAGTGATGCTCGAGGAACTTCCCCATTTCTCACAGACATTAGGGGAAATTAATACTGCATCACTGTCCAAGCCCCACCCTTCCTAGGTACCACCCTCAAAATTTCCCAACATTTGCAGAGGCAGTGAAGAGAAGAAGAAGAGAAGAGATTGGATTTATACCCAGCCCTTCACTACCCAAGGGAGTCTCAGAGCGACTTACGGACTCCTTTCCCTTCCCCTCCCCACAACAGACACCCTGAGGTAGGTGAGGCTGAGAGAGCTCTTTCCCAAGCTGCCCTTGAGGGAACAGCTGGTACAGAGCTATGGCTTGCCCAAGGTCATCCAGCAGCTGCAAGCTGAGGAGCGGGGAATCAAACCCAGTTCTCCCAGATTAGAGTCCACACACTTAACCACTATGCCAAACTGGTAACCATGAGGTAGGGTTCTATATAGCTGTTCTCTTGTGGGGGGGGAAACTTACTGGACACTGGTACTCCCAACTACTGTTACAGTGTTGTTTTATCATTTTATTGTTCAGCCCCAAGTTCCAATTGCAGTAACAGGGGGGATTAAATTGTCCCCCAGAATAACACTTCCCACTGCATATTTTTTCTTCCATCCCTTCCTCATGTCCCTTAGTACTGTTTATGGCCATGCATGGAATAAAACAACCTAACATGGAAATCCTGCAACTTCCTTGGACAGCAAAGGTGACAAACAAACAAGTATTGGAGCACATAAAACCAGACATGCTACTGGAAGGAAAAATCACAAAACTGAGACTGACTTATTTTGGCCATGTCATGTGGAAGAACTCGCTAGAAAGAAGCGATTATGCTTGGATTGGTTAGTGGCAAAGGGAAACCGGGCTGCGAACACAGTGGCTAGACACCATAAAAGTCGACACCAGCATGAGCATGAAACGACACAAAGAAACAGTACAAGATCGGAAAATGTGGCGAGACCTGGTGTCCCGTCTTGGGACTTTCACCCCCAAACTCCGCCCCCCCCCCACTCGAGCCGCATCGGCAGAGCCACCAGCAACCCCGATTCGGGGCCCCGCCGAGGACACGATGGGCAACCGATGGCCCAAAGAAGAGGAGACACTGCTCGCCGACACCAGCAGGAGGCCCGACGCGGTCGGGCACAGGAGCCCCGCCCCGACCCCAGCGATGACGGGGCGCGTACGCTGCGGAGCCCGGGAACTGCGCCCGGGGAGCCGCTTACCTGGGACCCCGCCAGCAAGCCAGACGCACGGAGGTGGACCAGAACCGGTGCCGCTGCACCCACGACGTGGGGAGGCCGGGCAGGCAGAGAGCGAAGTCAGCGGGAACCTGCCGCGGCCCAGGGCCGTCCGGCGGCGGGGTAGCCAAGGGGGCGGGGCAGTTGGGGATCAGTGCTTATAAGGGGTGGGCGGGGTTTGAAGGAGGTGGTGCTGCACGGGGAAGAGGGAATAAAAGAGGGGGGCTTCAGCTGGGCCGGGGAGGAGGAACCTGCGAGCAAAGAGAGAGTGCGAGACGAAGAGAGAGAGAGAGACCCAGGGACGGGTGTGAAGGAAAAGAGAGAAGGACACCGTCCTGGGCCTGGTCTCTGCTCCCGGGGGGGCAAGAGGGTGCAGCAGGGTGATGCTAACCTGCACCCCTTGCCGTTCTGAGGCCTGAGCGACCCACCCCATTCCCACTCTTGGGTGCACCATCCCTCCTCCGCCCGCAGCACCACAGTGACTGGCGCCCCACCGGGGGGGGACCAGGTGGGGCGTGACACCTGACCCATAGAATCGCTAAGAGTTGAACACAACTGAATGGCTAACAACGACAAACATGGGAATGAGAAGGGACTACCCAAGTGGGCGACTGATGGCCCTCACTGATTATTCAAGTTTTATCCACTGCCTCTCTCTCACCAGTAAGAAAAGTTTACAGAACCTTTGTTCACAAATAACACTTGCTTCCAGCAATTCCCTATGTAGTGCTTGAGAGCTCAAGGACCCTCTGACAGCCTTGTTACTTGTTGCTAACGAACGGTTGCGATCGTACATTGATCGGTGTGAACGGAAGCTAGCGTTTTCCGCTGAAAGGTAATCACGCCTGAAGCAAGAAGCTGAGCCTTCCCGTCGAGTGTGGGCGAGGGGGAAGGGGACAATACCAAACTGGGAGGTGCGATCGGAAACAAAGCCGGTATCTCCTGTTCAAAAGAAACTGCAGACCACAAAAAACGGATGGAATGCATGTGGGCGCATAACATGTGCAGTACGTCTTGAGTGGAGGTGATACGTTTGCGGGCATCCACCTTCTAAAGTGGCCATTTTCTCCAGGTGAACTGATCTGTACCGCCTGGAAATCAGTTGTAATCCCAGGAGATCTCCAGTCACCACCTGGAGGCTGGCAACTCTACACTGATCACTCCACAAGTCGGCTACTGTGCGCCACTTGTCATCTGGTTTAGTTAGGGGAATTACTGATATTTAGGCCAAGTTCAGACTGGCAGTTTGGTCCGATATAGGCCCGCTTTGCAAGCGGATTAAGGCTGTTTTTACATCTGACTTTCCCGCTGGAATCATTCTAGTTCCAAAAAGACCTGCCCACACCTCTGTGCGGTGTGAAACCGTGCTGCTACTGAAATGTCCACATCTACTAATTGCCCTCCTGTGGTCAAGCTAGTATTCAACCGGCTTGATTCTGCTTTAAACAATTGCTGTTGATTAGTGCACTTAGACCCCCTGGAGTGAAATTTCACACCACTGTGAAATCAGCACAGGAAAAGACAGCAGTCAAACTACTTTAGAGGGGAGGTGTAAAATGACCCTAAGAGAGACCGTTCACACATCCACAGCTGCCTGGCGTTGCCGTGCCACACTCACCCCGTCCTGAAGCACTTTCATCCCGCTTTACAAAGGTACCTGGTGAAACCGGCGTCAAGCCGTCTGGATGCGCGGTCATCCCGCTTCCTGGCAGTGTGGATGCAAATAAGCCACACATCAAGCGGCGCCGGTAATGTAAACCCACTGATCTAGCTGCTGCACCCATGCGCCTATGCGCCCATGAGCAAGTCAGCAAAATGGACCAAAGCCCTGCACCACCACAGCGCTACCACTAGAGGCCGCCCCACAGTGCAAACGCTCCGTTCCGCCTCCTCCCCGGTATGATACCGCATCAGTCTACGCAGTGCGAATGGAAAGCCCCGCGACAACTCAGCCCGGGTCTTTTTGCCCAGCCTCCCTTGCACTTCATTTTGCCAGTCTGTCCTCAGTCTTAGTGCACACACCCAACTAGCCACAGTTTTCATGTAAACCCCCCCCCCATCCCCCTTAATGGTGACAGAGCTACCGGAGCTGGTTTGGAGGCCAGCAGCACCTTCGAGACCAACAAGATTTGGGAAGCATAAGTTTTGAATGTCAAAGCTACCTTCGTCAGGAAAAAACTGTCTTTGTCTCAAAGATGCTAGACACAAATCTAGCTGTTCTGTTACAGACCAACACCGCTACCCTCTCAAACTGTAACCATACAGCCACTGATTTAAACACAAAAACAAAAAAGGTGTGAAATGGAAACGATGAAATGCCCAGTCAGTGTGAGATTTGCTTTGACTTTTTAAATAACACGCATGCATTCATGCACGATGCTGATCTGATAGCACTGAAGAAGAAGAGATTGGATTTACACCCCGCCCTTCACTCAGAGTCTCAAAGTGGCTTGCAATCTCCTTTTCCTTCCCCTCCCGCAACAGACACCCCTGTGAGGTAGGCGGGGCTGAGAGAGCTCTGACAGAAACTGCTACTGAGAGAACAGCTCTGAGAGAACTATGGCTTGCCTGAGGTCATCCAGCAGCTGTATGTGGAAGAGTCGGGAATCAAACCCGGTTCTCCCAGATGAGAATTCGTGCTCTTAAACCACTACACCAAACTGGCTTTCACTGAGATTCTCCCCCCGCCCCCCTCCAGTGGTAAGCATGAAGGCTGAGTCTCCAGTCAACTGACTGCATGGAATTCAGGAATGGGGACAGCACGAGGGATTCCCATGCCCCCCCACCACAAACATGCATATAACATCTGAATGGAACTAGTAGAGTCTTTAATTTATCACGAACTGAGACCAGATTCAACAGTCTACCACGTGTAACAGTTCACAAGGGATCTTAGGGGGTGGTTTCGTAGATCTTTAATTTCTCTCCTTTTCTCACAGACTATAAGTGAAACCTGGCTCTTAACATCACTGGCTCTCCCCTTTCTGTGGCAGCTGATGCCACTGAACTCCACCAAAGACACATCTTCCTCTTTCCGTCCTCTGAGCTGCTCAGGTGAGGCTGGATGCTTCCCTCCCTGTGATGCAAACTGAATGTGATTAATTACAGAAAAAAGATAAATTAAATTAAATGCAACAAGGCCGTCATCAGGGAAGTGGCGGACTCTCAGAGCCACCGTTTGGATAAGCTCAATGTTTGCCGCTCGCCTCATGGGGCACATTGGCTGAGAAATGCGAGACCCCTGGAATCCTTCAAACAATCTAATTCTGTGTGTGATCTGCTACTTCTTGCCCCTTTCCAGGCATATAACAGGGATAGAATTGCATGCATGCAGGGTGCAGCAGGATTACAGCAGTAAGCTTCAATGGACTGTACAGAGAGAACTGATGCACACCGAAGTGCACAAAAGGTATAGATAGAGGCTGAGGACAGACTGGCAATGTAAAGCGGGACAGCCCCGCATTGGAAGTGGAAGAAGGGAGCGTGTTCAGTCATGCGCATCTGTCCGTCGGCTCCGTTTCGCACTTACTCGTCTCCCACTCGCTTTCCATCTGCTTTAACAGGACACCGGGAGAAACCGGTGTCCAGGGGCCGTCTTGCGCTTGCCTCCCACTTCCAGGCAGTGTGAACCGGAAGAAGGCGGGAGGCAAGCAGAGGCGGCAGTGTGAACGCGGCGTTTTGCCAGTTTGCGCATATGCGCAAATTGCCGAAACAGCCCTATCACGAGCTGCGAAGGCCGGCCCACGCGGGGCCACTCCGCAGCAGTCTGAACGCTCCGTATCGGCATCGTTGCGCAATACACCGGCCGGTGTGAACGGCCAGCCCCGGGGAGTTTTTCCCCCGCGGCAGTTTCCTCCGCATTCATCTCGCTCCAGATTGCCAGTCTGTCCTCAGCCAGAGTCCCTCACTCTGGGACAAGTGGCCTGATCCAACATTGGCTTCTCTTCTTTTGTATATGGTGCAATGCACAGCTTGCAGATGGGGAATTCTGAAAAAAAAGAGTGGTGATAGCCACACACACACGTGTGTGTGTGTTTGCGTGTGTGTATGCCCATGTTACAATTGTGCATTGGTCGGGGTAGAGCTTGAAGCCAGAATGCCACCACCTTCCACCCTGTGTATCACATGAGTTATGTTCACTGGGCAAAAAGAAAGCCTTGTTGCCTAAGGGCCAAACTACATATTTCTGAGGGCACCTGGTGTTTTTGGCCACTGGGTGCCACAGAGTGTTGGACTGGATGGGCTAATGGCCTGATCCAACATTGGCTTCTCTTATGTTCTTATTTTACTGCAAACTTTTTGAGCCTGCAGGCATCTTTGGAATTCTGACACAATGTGGCAAGCGCAGCCACCAAATGTCTGCCGTAGAAGGTGGAGCCACCCACAAAATGGCTGCTCCCTCTAAGCCACTGGTGGCAAACCTATGGCACGCGTGCCAGAGGCGGCACTCAGAGCCCTCTCTGTGGGCACACACGCAGTTTGGGCACTCAGTCTCTAAAAGGAAAAAGACGACACAGACTCGAGGCTGGGCTGCTCTCAAACTTACAAAGTATGAGCCAAGGTTAGACAAATTATCAGCATGCATACAACAGCAAGAATCACATTAATTGTTCAAAAGCAGGCCAAATGCAAACTTTCACCTTTCAATAAAAAGTTGTTTGTATAATTGAAAGCTCTGTTATTGTGTTTTTCTTTTAAGACAAAAGATGTTAATGTATGAGTTCTTTTTTCTAAACTAAAACCTCAGTATTCAGGTTAAATTGTCGTGCTGGCACTTTGCAATAAATAAGTGGGTTTTGGGTTGCAGTTTGGGCACTTGGGCTGAGGACAGACTGGCAATCTGGAGCGGGATGAATGTGGAGGCAACTGCTGCGGGGGGAAAACTCCCCGGGGATGGCCGTTCACACTGGCCAGTGTATTGTGCAAGGATGCCGTTATGGAGCGTTCAGACTGCTGCAGAGTGGCCCCAGGTGGGCCGGCCTCCGCAGCTCGTGATAGGGCTGTTTCAGCAATTTGCACATGTGCGCATGTGCTTATGTGCGCATATGCACATGAGCGCTCATGCGCAAACTGGCAAAACACTGCGTTCGCACTGCTGCCTCTGCTTGCCTCCTGCCTTCTTCCGGTTCACACTGCCTGGAAGTGGGAGGCAAGCGCAAGACAGCCTCCGGACACCGGTTTCTCCCGGTGTCCTTCTAAAGCGCAAGAAACCCGGCTTCAAAGCGCGTAAGTGCGGAAGGGAGCCGAGGGACAGCTGCGCATGTCTGAACGGGCTCCCTTCCCCCGCTTCCCAAGCAAAACTGTCCCGGAGCAGATTGACAGTCTGTCCTCAGCCTTGGTTTCTAAAAGGTTCGCCATCACTGCTCTAAGCTGTTATTGTGAGCTAGCTGACAGTTTTTTAGCCTCCAGCTCACCTTTTTTTTTTTTTGGTCTTAGCTCAGGAAGGATGGATCCGGGGCAAACTAATTTCTGCAGTAGCCCAATCTCTCGCTCACAACTTGAATGCCAGTAGCTTGCTAGGTAGAATTTTTGCTCAGACGACTCCACAGCTTAGAGGGAGCGCTGCCTGCCACAGTTTACTTTTCAGTCACACAGTAAAGATCTCTGTCCTGCGTTTGCAGCCGTGGCCAAAAGTACATCCAACAAAAATCTGCACAGCCAATCGAATCTCCAATGGCTAATCAGAAGCTTTGCTGGGCAAAAGTCCCACCTGGCCCCACCCACTTTCTAACTAACACTTGATGGGCGCCAGGAATGATGTTGGCAAGTACATGGGCACCGTGTCGGGGATCCCTGCATTACTGCTTTTAAAGAGTGGAGTATCTGTGCATGTGGAGCAGAAGAAACAGGTGGAACACGACACCCTCAGTGCTGTTTCCACAAGGGAAAAATGGCTGGTGGGGGCAGCAGGCGCTTCTCCTCCCCCCCATGGCGGTGTTCTCAGCTGTGGGCTCTCCTCCCCTCCTCTTAAAGTTGTTCCTCACTGCTGTACAGCTGCAGGGAACCTGAACTGGGCTCTCTGGATCCAACACTTTAAAAACACTAATGTGTAGTTTGGCCCCAAATCCTCCAGTGTTTAAAATATGGAAGGATTTTAAGGGGTGAGCGATGCTCTGTCTTCTTGGTGCTTGGGGAGGGGTGACAGTGGGAGGGCTTCTAGTGTCCTTAGCCCCGCATGTGGACCTCCTGAGGGCACCTGGTGTTTTTGGCCACTGTGTGACACAGAGCATTGGATGTGATGGGCCACTGGCCTGATCCAACATTGGCTTCTCTTATGTTCTTATGTCTGGGGCAAGTGATGTTCTGTCTTCTTGGTGCTTGGGGGGGGGGGGGACAACAGTGGGAGGGCTTCTAGTGTCCTGGCCCCACTGCTGGACCTCCTGAGGGCACCTAGTATTTCTGGCCACTGTGTGACACAGAGTGGATGGGCCATTGGCCTGATCCAACATTGGCGTCTCTTATGTTCTTATGTCTGGGGCAAGTGATGTTCTGTCTTCTTGGTGCTTGGGGGGGGGGGGGGGAGGACAACAGTGGGAGGACTTCTGGAGTTCTGGCCCCACTGCTGGACCTCCTGAGGGCACCTGGTGTTTCTGGCCACTGTGTGACACAGTGTGTTGGGCTGGATGGGCCACTGGCCTGACCCAACATGGCTTCTCTTACGTTCTTAGGATATAGGGATGTGGGAGAGAAAGACACCTAAGTTCCTGTTCCATCGGCAGCCTGTTTCTCTCCACGCCTGGAGTTTCCAAAGCAAAATAAATGATGGGAAATGGGATGGGGGGAGGAGGGAGAAATGTTTCTGCAGAAGTTGTTTAATATGCATTTTTAAACAAGAACGCTCGGGTGCATCTGCACAGAATGTGGACTCTCTTAAAAAAACGCACACACCGTTCTTTCTTGAGTACACAATCTGCTTGGCAAAGAGCCATGACGGGGGACGGGGGTCTTTGCAAAAAAAAAAATGCAATGTGATCAGGTAGTCGGCAAAGAGTGGCTCGCTTTGTGCTTTATGGCTCAACCCGCCACATAAAAAGATATTGAAACAAAAGGAATTTATTAAATATTTACTAATTGCTCTAAATGGCGCTGGGTGCCTGCAGTTAGCCAGCCTCAGCATTAGCGTTAATCAAGGTATTGACTGCAGTAAGCATCGGGAAGGTTAAGAAAGCACCGTACATCACTCGGTTCCACTTGCCAGAGGGAAAGAGGCTTCATGGGAAGCTTCAGGCAGGTAGTTAGCCATGCCGGTCTGCACTCGAAGAACTAGATTTGAGTCCAGTCACACCTTGGTGATCAACAAGATTCCCGAGGTACACACCTCCGAGCATCAAAGGGAGTTCCGAAGGGAGCTTTGACTGCGAAAAGCTTATACCCTGGAAATCCCATTGGTCTGTAAGGTGCAGCTGGATGCAAATTTAGCTCCTGCTCATGGGAAGAAACAGCTCTCGTTGCAAGAATGGGCCAATATATTTATGGAGAGATCACAGGTTGGTAGGGTTGCCAAGTCTGTTGGAACAACGGGTGGGGGGGTGGAGGGAGCATTCCAGCAGTGGAAAGTGACATACCAGGAAATAAACATAAGGGGGCATTTCAAACAGCACCCCATAGCGCTTCAGGACTGGTACAAGAACTGAAGAACACTTGTGTTGTGTATCAAGACCGCGGTCGCCAGGGACTCTCGTAATGGCAACCGCCACGTGGTCATCGCACATGGCCGGAATCTACCTGAGCTTCGGCCAGGTAGAACAATACCTGGTCAGATCCTAAATGGCCACCAATCATGAGCCTAGGTCTCCCGCAGGGGACCTATGAACTGCAACCACTGACTTAAGGTCCTATCAGGACATTTGGGCAAGGTCGGGGGATTATCTCCGACCGGCATAAAAGAGGGCTCTGAGCCCAGGGTTTCTCATGTTCCATCTTGACCCGCAATAAACCACTATACTGATTTCACTATTACTGGCCTCCCTACTCCAATACTTTCCAGCTTAGGAGGAGGTTTCCAGGAACGCTTCCCCAACGGGAGAGGCATGTTACTGTGTGGAAGGGCCAATATGTTCCGTTAGGGAACTGGTACTAATACGGTTCTGTGTGAAAGGCCCGACAGAAACCGTTACTGAAGAGTTCCTGAAACGGGACATATTGGCTGTGTGAAATTCCTCACAGTGTCTAAGTCACCCGGGAGTGACATGGGCATGTTGGTGACATTGGGGGTGACACAGAATTCTGTGGTAAAACTGGGTTCAAACCATAGAGTTTTGCCCAAAAACCAACCCCACCCACCCCCAATGCCACCGAGGTGCCTACATCACCGAGGTGGAGCCTGGGGAGGGTGGGGTTTGGGGAGGGGAGGGGCCTAGGCCATAGAGTCCACCCTTCAAAGCAGCCATTTTCTCCAGGGGAGCTGATCTCTGTCAGCTGGGGATCAGTTGTAAAAGCGGGGGATCTCCAGGTCACACCTGGAGGCTGGCAACCCCATGCTCTTATGAGCTTTCCTGAAGTGTAGGCCTCATTCAAAGGATGAAAGTAAAGGCGGCAGTTTTCACTGATGGCAACGGCAAGTGTGGCGCTCTGTGAGCCATGGAATGAAAGCCAAACAATACATTGTGAGTGGGCACAGGAGAACCTGTGACCAGCAGCACCATTTTAGATGAGGATTTAATGAAACTGAACTATTCAACTATTCAAGAGGAAGAGGCCTTTTCTCCCTAGGTAAAAGGGTTGAACTGGATAATATGGTTTGGGACTGTGGTCTATACTGTTGTGTATAATTTATAGTGCCGTATTTTTCGCTCCGTAAGACGCACCTGATCATAAGACGCACCTTGTTTTTAGAGGAGGAAAACAGGAAAAAATGAAACAGAAAGAAAGAAAGAGAGAGAGAGAGAGATAAAGGAAGGAAGGAGGAGGAGAGAGAGAGAGGGAGAGAGAAAGGAAGAAAGGTGGGGACAGAGAGAGAGACAGAAAGACAGACAGACAGAAAAAAGGAAAAGAAGGAAGGAAGGAAGAAAGATAAAGGAAAGAAGAGAGACGTCGGCATGCCATGCAAAGCCAGACCTTTCTGTGCAAAGTAGCCACGGAGCTTAATCTGTGGGCGGGGCTTTCTGCTGCTGGCTGTTTTAAAGGGGAAAAACACTTAAAGGAAAAGAGTACTTAGCCTGGTGAGGTTTTTCCTGCCGTTTCCCTTTTAAGTCTTAACAGCTCAGGCCCAGCAGGGAGGGGCGGGGAAGGCTGGGATGCCAGCCTGAATGGCGTTCCCCTGCGTTCCTGCTGAAGAAAAAGCCCTGTTACAGGTAAGAAAAGCTCCATATTCGCTCCATAAGACACATACACTTCCCCCCCCCCACTTTTTTGGGGAGGAAAAGTGTGTCTTATGGAGCAAAAAATACGGTAAGTAGGATCCTAATCTCTGCACCACTTACTGTGTCCTCTGAATAGAAGAAGAGATTGGATTTATACCCTGCCTTTCACTCCGAGTCTCAGAGCAGCTTGCAAGCTCCTTCCCCAAAACAGACATCCCCTGTGAGGTAGGTAGGGCTGAGAGAGCTCTGACAGCAACTGTCCTTGAGAGAACAGCTCTGACAGAACTATGGCTTGCCCAAGGTCATCCAGCAGCTGCACGTGGAGGCGTGGGGAATCAAACCCGGTTCTCCCAGATTAGAGTCCGTGCACTTCTGCTCCAATTCTTCCTGGTGGTCCCAGACTTCTAAAATCCTAATGCACTGTTATTGAATGTCCCATTTGGTCAACTGTACTATGTGTAATCCACCTTGAGTCTCTGTGAAAAAGGCTGACTACATGCAATGTAAATTATAAACAGACAAACACACAAATGAGCAAACAAAATTTGTGCAGCAGCATCATGCAATGCTCCCCCCCGGGGGGGGGTGCTTCCAAGTGCCCAAATAGTCGGATGAGCTGTTCTGGGACTTGAAAAGGCATGGAAAGAAACAAGATCTCCTGCCACAGTCCCGACCAGGATCAGGCCCTCGCAGCCATTTTTAAACTGCAAAACTCTCATCTAAAATGGCATCGGTGACCACGGATTGTCCCACGCCCGCCCATAATGTGTAGTTTGGCTCTGCGTAGCTCTGCCCCCAGGTCCAACAGGTGCTGCTATACATTTTGTGTGATTTATGGATCAAAATATGGCTGCCACACATTTGACAACCTGAGAAGGAAACCGACGCATAACCTGCAAAACAGACTTTTATGGGTTTTTTTTTTTAAATGATGGCATGCAATACACAGGGCAGTTAGACACGGCGGCTCTTTGCTTATTCCTTTGAATGAAGTTGACAAAGGTTTCTTTTTCATGCCCAGAGTCTCTGTCCTGATGTTTGTCTGCATGTTTGATCTTCTGCAAGGAGAAACTGCTGCTGTGGCGGAACAGCCGCATATGGCAGACAGAAAGCAAACTAGTCTTTTTCCCCTCCCCTCCTGTGAGCTGAGAGCTTGCGTGGGGTCTGAATCAATCAGTAAATGCCTATGCCAGATTAGAGTTTTTAATAGTGTGTGTGTGGGGAGATATCACCAACTGTAAAGACCTACATACACAGGTGGTGGGCAAGAAATGCCCACAAAACCTGGAGGCGCGGGGGGGGGGGGGGGGGGAGTGTCCATGAAGGTATTTTTTAAAATGTTCCTACCGTAATGGATTGCCATGGTGGAACTGGCAAGCCTTTGGGAACCAGCTTGCCCATGCAAGCGGGTGGCTTCCAGAACACCTCTGGCTGTGCCGTTCCTTTCCCATGTGTCTGGTGTTTCAGCGATGACCCGCAGTGCGCTTGGACAACAGATGAAGCAGCTGTTGCCTCCGGCCAGGAAGGCAATTTGCAATCAGAGCTACAGCCAGGCTTCCCGTGGATCGTCCCTGACTGCGTTTCTGCGTCATTCGGAAGGGGCAGGGTTTCGAAGCAATTCGGGAGCAGGCCGGGCCCTGCAAAGACACTTCAAAAGCACAGGCTCAGCGCTGCTTCAAGATCAGGCACTGCCCTTAGCTAGAGTCCTAGCCTATGCAGAGAACGGAAGGGCACTGTTGACATTTAACGGCATATACCATGTTAGAAGATGCCATTAAATGTCAACAGTGCCCTCCCGTTCTCTACACAGGACGCACAGGGCAAGCCCTGCGCCAGGGGATAAATGGTCACAAATCTGACACCAGGAATCACAAGACTGAGGAACCTGTAGGAGAACACTTTACCCTTCCAGGACACTCAATGGATGCCCTCAAAGTATCTGTTTTATTACAAAGGAGCTTCAGGAACAGAATGGAAAGGGAAACTGCTGGATTACAGGTTATTACAACACTTGGAAGAAAAACCTCCCCAGGACTCAACAGGGATATAGGGTTTTTATCCCATCACATGTGCTGACTCATTCAGCCCTCACTTTGTATTCTCAGCAAGAAGGACTATAAATCCTCTGTATTTTAGTGTATTTATAATACTGAATGTAATGCAAGAGATACTGAATTGTCTGATGGGGATGCAGGGTTGTGCCCTTCACACCTTAGAGGAGAGAATGAAGATTCCCAGTCACTTCCCACAATTACAAAATACACCTTTAGACATTTATGGCCTATATGGCCAGGGACCTATCTACCTGGGGGACCGTCTCTCCCTGTATGTACCCCAGCGAGCACTATGATCGGGCTCCCCGAACCGTGTGGTCCTTCCAGGGCCTAAGGAGGCCCAGTTGGCAGCAACGAGAGCCAGGGCCTTTTTGGTGGTGGCCTCACACTGGTGGAACGAGCTCCTGGATAACATCAGGGCCCTGTGGAACCTTTCATAGTTCTGCAGGGCCTGCAAGATGGAGCTCTTCCGCCAGGCTTTCAAGTAGGGGCTGCCTCGATTTCATAGCCCTGGCCCAATTATTGAAAACCACCAATATGACCATCTGCACCAACTGGAAGTTTTTAAAAAATGCCTGCTGACGCCGCTCGGATGAGGGCCATGAAGTTCGCCATCTTGTACTGTGCTTTTAAACTGTGTATTGTATATTTTATATGCTGGTTGTTTTTTTATGGCATTTTATTGTATATGAACCGTGCTGGTAGCTGCCCTGAGCCTGCCGAAAAGCAGGGAGGGCAGGATAGAACTCTAAATAAATAAATAAATAAATATTTATCTGCTATTCTGACATATTCACTGCTTTTCAACTGTTGACCTTATAACCTTAACTTGTTATTTAGTTTTTCACTTTGCATTTCTTGAACTTCGTCATGTTACATGTTAATTCGCTGTTTATTCTCTGGCTAAAAGTTTGAACTCTACCTTCTCTCCCAGGGTATATGAAAAAAGTGAGCCTCGTGCACGAAGGCTCATGCCTTGAATAAACCCTTTGTTGGTCTTAGAGGTGTCCCTGGATTCTAAATTTGTTCTACTGCTTCAGCCCAACACGGCTGACCGTCTGGATCTACCTCTGAGGCAGGTGAGGCTGAGAGTATGTGACTGGCCCAGGGCCACCCAAGTGAGAGAGGGGATTTGAACTCGAGTCTCCCAGATACTAGTCGGGCACTCTTAACCATTATTACACCACACTGGGTCCACACTGATGGCCGTTGCTGGCACACAGGAACTAGACCTCAGATACCAAGTATTGGAGCAGACATTTCTCTTCCTGAGAAAACCCTATATTTGACGGGGTCAATATTGGGCTGCCAGCTCTGGGTTGGGAAATACCTGGAGATTTAGGGGTGGAGCCTGGAGAGGGTGACGTCTGGGGAGGGGAGGGGCCTCAGCAGGGTATAATGCCATAGAGTCCACCCTCCAAAGCAGCCATTTACTGCAGAGGAACTGATCTTGGTCATCCGGAGATTACTTGGAACAGCGGAAGATCTCCAGGTGCCACCTCGAGGGAGGTGATATTAATGGGGAGATATGGAAGGAGATGGTTCTTCCAATCAGTGTTTCCTGAGAGCCAGTTTGGTGTAGTGGTTAAGTGTGCGGACTCTAATCTGGGAGAACCGGGTTTGATTCCCCACTCCTCCACTTGCACCTGCTGGTGTGACCTTGGGCAAGCCATAACTCTGTACCAGCTGTTCTCTCAAGGACAGTTGTCTCAGAGCTCTCTCAGCCCCACCCACCTCACAGGGTGTCTGTTGTGGGGAGGGGAAGGAAAAGGAGTTTGTAAGCCGCTCTGAGACTCCAAGTGAAGAGCGGGGTATAAATCCAATCTCTTCTTCTTCTTCTTCTTCTTCTTCTTCGCTGAGTTAGTGCAAGCCAGCTCACATTTTTTCAGCCTCCGGCTCACACATTTTTGTCTCAGCTCAGGAAGGATGGCTCCAGAGCAAAGTAATTTATGCAGGAGCCAAACTGCTCGCTCACAACTTTAACGTCAGTAGCCCACAAAGTAGAATTTTTGCTCACAAGACCCCACAGCTTGGAGGGAGAATTGCTTCCAATATGTGGTTCCTTCCTGGAATGTCTTCTACAGGACACTGAATGACCTGAACTGTAGGAAGGAAGTCCAGGCCCACCCAGTCTCGAGCCGGTTCACACTTTCGCAAATGCGCACAGCCTTTGGGGATGAGCATACAGCATCAGCAAACAGTATGTGCAGGACAAATGAATACAATCCCCGTAATTAGGCTGGAAGGAAATTACAGCAGGCCCCAAAGAATCAATCAGCAGCGTTAAAAGACTCTCCCCATAGTCTCTGAAGCGCTTCGGAGAGTGATAAGAGCAGACCGCGTCACAGGGATAAACCGTCCCCAAGAATGAGATTCAGACAGAGGTAAGCAAAACAAGCAATTGGAAGTGAAGGGAAGGAACCGGCCCACCTTTCCCATAATTGCCGAGAACTCAGATCTCATCAAATCAGTCTATAGTCCACAGTTAGCATGTG
The DNA here is from genome assembly GCA_029233225.1 of Lepidodactylus listeri. NCBI lineage: Eukaryota > Metazoa > Chordata > Lepidosauria > Squamata > Gekkonidae > Lepidodactylus > Lepidodactylus listeri. The sequence continues at coordinate 8,215,542 of JARCFY010000009.1, read as the reverse complement.
ACAGCCGCGAGGTCTGATCTCAAACACACACGCACAATGCAATGGGCATAGGTAGCTTTCGATTTCTGGGCATAACCATATCTCTGTTAATCATCATCATCAGCATCATTAGCGGAGCTTAAAAAACACTTCAATGCTGGCTTTGCATAGAAGGGGATGATGTAGCCGAGAAGAAGAGTAACAGAGTCGCACAAACACATGCACAGGGACAAACAGAAGTTTGTGAAATGCCAGCTGTAGGCAAGGCGAGTCTTTTCAGTCTTCAAGTGCAAAAGAGAACAAGAAAACACTGGATGTGGTGTCCATGGCTGCGGCAGCGCTCACCGACCCCTTTCTGTTGGAGCGAGCAACTCAGCATGCTTGGACATTTGGGGGGGGGGGTGTGGCTACATCACTCTAAGTGTGTATAGGCTGGGGTGCCTTGAATGGGATGCCTCTCTTGGTCTTAACCTGGGAGCTGCCCTCTGACCTCTCCTCTTTCTCTATGCACTTTGTCCTCTCCCTCTCTGCACATGGCCTTCCATGGAGTCACGTGTCTCTGCAAGTCTCTCCTGTAAATACAATGCCCTCATACTCCCATACACACGATGCCGGACTAGCTGGCCATCTGCGATAGGGAAAATGCTCCTTAAATTAGACTTCTCTCTCTCTTTTGACTGCAACCTGAATGGGAACTGGATCTACTTGAATAAATATCCTTCTTGGGAGATTTATTTACTGCAGCCAGTATCACACTTCTAGGACTGGGCAAAACTCTGTGGTATTAACCAAATATACCGATACATTCCTGGTGCCCACCTAGTGATGTTAGAAAGTAGGTGGGGCTTTTAACCCACAAGGCTTTGAACTGGCTGAACAGATGTTTTGTTTTAAATATTGCTTTGGCAGGCGCTCCCACCACAGCTGAAGGATCTTGCCTGTGTGATTGAAGTAAGCTGCCGCAGGCGTTCTCTGGCTGGATCTGCCTCTCGCAGCAGCTATTTTGCAGCAGCCACATCCTGATTATGTTACGGATAGTGACCAAGAGACACTTGTGAAAACTGTACAACTGTACTGCACAAGGTCCCTACAGTAACAGCAGGCTCATTTACTTGGGTGCAAACACCTGAATAGACCAGACTTGCCCAAAGCTTGTCAGAGGCCGATTCCGCACAAATGGTTGCCCCGGCGTCATCCTCTGATAATATCCACAGCAAAGGATCAGTTCCCCACTTGTTGCTACAGGGTCAGCAGTTGGCCTGATTCTAAGCCTCTTTCCCCCAGATTTTCCATATTGGGCATTTTCAGGATCTTTTTCTTGCTATGGGGTTGAAGTCGGGGCATGACCCAGATAGCCCAGGCTAGCCTAATCCTGCCAGATCTCGTAACCTAAGCACAGTCAGACCTGCTCAGTATTTGAGAGTCAGTTTGGTGTAGTGGTTAAGTGCACAGACTCTAATCTGGGAGAACCGGGTTTGATTCCCCACTCCTCCACTTGCAGCTGCTGGATGACCTTGGGCAAGCCATAGCTCTGTCCCAGCTGTTCTCTCAAGGACAGTTCTCAAGAGAGCTCTCTCAGCCCTACCTACCTCACAGGATGTCTGTTGTGGGGAGGGGAAGGGAAATAAGTTTCTAAACCGCTCTGAGACTACAAGTGAAGGGCGGGGTATAAATCCAATCTCTTCTTTTTCATCTTTGGATGGGAGACCACCAAAGAATACCAGAGTCACTCTGAACTACCTCTGAACCTCTCTGTCTTGAAAACTGTATGGGGTCACCATAAATCAGCTGCGACTTGATGGCAAAAAGTTTTATCTTGATATGTTAACTCACTGTTCCTGATGCACTATTTCCTTTAATCCCTTCTCTTATGCAAACGCTGTCGGTACAAACAACTGATTTCACTGAGATCCTCCATTATGAAGCTCACAAACCATATGAGAACAAACAAGGTTGGGAAAAGCTGTTCCTTCTGGGTACACAAGTTTAGGAGGACCTGCGCTGAGCAACCCCCCCCCCCTAAACCAGAGCAACATTCTTTTGGACTTTTCTGGTGATTTATGACAGCAGTGAATGGACTATGCTGCCAGTTATGTGGGTTAAAATAGTACACACGGTGACCAGTGGGAAAATGATAGCAGATGCTTCCAACAAAGGTTTAAAGCGCCATTTTCTGAGGTTACCACCTCCAGCCTGGAGGTTGTCACAAAGCACAAAGACACTCGCACACACACAAAGCCATGTGAAGCTGTTTGGCTAGAGACACATGCCACTAACTCCATGGAAGTACGAACTCCATGCACGTACACAGGCTTAAACCCCCTCCTGCAACTTCCCCCCCTCCATTTGGGGACATCAAAGGACTGCGAAAGCAGCGGGATGCTTCCTGCTGGACCAGTTCTGCCACCGGGGACCCCTGTCATCTAGAAGACCATGCCAGATCCAGCTGAGGTCAACATCCTGTCCTGACCATCAGGTAGATCTAAATATTGACCACTCCCATAAGACCCTCTTAGTGGCTAGGGACAGAGAACGGACCATCTATAGGTGTTTCTGGGAAGGTCCCATACCTTGCCAACCTCCCGGGAACACCCCCCAATAAATACTGCTCCCCAAGAGTCACAAGTCAGAATAGTTTTTCCTCCCCACTCCTGCTTGTTTCTCCTCCCTCCCTCACGGATCCTTGGGTGCACCACTTGGATCCACCACGTGGCTTCTGCTGGTCCAGGACCACGACCCTTTGTCCTTTGTCCAAAGATACTTTCCCCGCTTTTTCCAGATGGACTCCGCTAGATTCCTATATAGGTAAATATCACCCCGACGGATACCATCAATTCTCCTGCTCATGCAAACGTCTCTGCAGGGGTCCTTTCGTAGAAAAAGGGGTGCAGGAGCTCATTAGCATAACTCATTAGCATAACTCATTAGCATATGCCACGTCCCCTGACATCACCAGAAGTGTGTCAGAAAGGGAATGTCAGTTTCAGCCCCATTATATCCTATGGGCAATTGAAATCAATGGCAAAAACTCATAGGATATATGAGGGGCTGGAGGATAGTGGGTTTGAGGGAGAGGCTCCAAACTTGCAGGGTAGCTGCTGGGGCCTCTCCTCGAAATACCCACTAAGTTTCAAGAAGATTGGACCACGGGGTCCAATTCTACGGGCCCCCAAACAGATTGTCCCATCCCCTCCATTGTTCTCTATGGAGGGAAAAAATGTTAACTTTTTTCTTTTTTCTTGGTGGGAATTTCGAGGAGAGGCCCCAGCAACTACCCTGCAAGTTTGGAGCCTCTCCTTCAAACCCCCTCCCCTCCAGTGGCTTTTAAAGTTGCTGCCGAATTTCATCAGCAATTTGGCGGCGAGCTGAATCAGATTAGAGAATCTGATTCAGCCCGTGGCTGCCCTAGTGGCCAGTCCTGAGCTGGCGGAGCTTTGCTCCGCCTCGCTCCGGCCCCAACAGACCCCTGCGTCTCTGTGATTCTACCTAATTTCTTAGATCTATGTAATTGTGTGTATGATCGTGTAATATTGCCTATGAATCTTTTATCATTTTTATAGCAAACACCTTATCTTTATAACTCTTAACTTGAGTCTTGTGTCAATTCCTGGGAAGTCTCGGTGAAGTGCAGCCTCTGTAGACACAGGTGGAGACCCGCAACGCCTGCTGCATATTTCTAAAAGCTAATATTCCCCCAAATATTACTAAATAAAAGAGCAGTCAGGCTAACACCCCACCTTTGAGAAGGAGAGGTCAAACTGGATTTCACTGTAATGCTTGTCCAAAAATCCTGTTAACTGTTGTTAGGTTATCTTGTTGAAAAACAGTACTGGAAACACAGGCAGGAATCAGTGAATCTACCATGTCTTGGTGCACTCGCTGTTCCCCACCTGCTGATTGCTGGTCTCAGCTGGATTTTAAATTCCATGCAAGCCCTAGTAGAACGGACATCCCACTAAAACACATTTATGCATCATCTCACATCTCTGAAGCACATTTGCACGGCTGTGAACGGAGCCAAAGATGGGCGGGAGGTCTTCATAAATAGAAACATCTGCCTAATCCAATCCTGATGAGGCAGAAATTGTGTCAGGATCCTGCTGGAAGCACATTGAGGGAACTCAATGACCTCAAGAACACAACCAGAATGCCTGCAGAGCAGGAACAGAAAGGACAACACCGCTTGGCTGGCGACAGAGAATGAGAAGAGCCAAAAGAGTGTCTAAGAACCTGAGAAGAGCCCTGCGGGATCAGACCTGTAGTCCATCTGGTCCAGCATCCTGTCTCACACAGTGGCCAGCCAGTTCCTCTGGAGGGCCAACAACAGGGCAGGGAGACTGAGGCCTTCCCCTGATAAGAACATCAGAAGAGCCCTGCTGGGTCAGACCAGTGAGGGTCCCTCTAGTCTAGCATCTTGTCTCACACAGTGGCCAACCAGTTCCTCTGGAGGGCCAACAACAGGGCAGGGAGACTGAGGCCTTCCCCTGATAAGAACATCAGAAGAGCCCTGCTGGGTCAGACCAGTGAGGGTCCCTCTAGTCTAGCATCTTGTCTCACACAGTGGCCAGCCAGTTCCTCTGGAGGGCCAACAACAGGGCAGGGAGACTGAGGCCTTCCCCTGATAAGAACATCAGAAGAGCCCTGCTGGGTCAGACCAGTGAGGGTCCCTCTAGTCTAGCATCTTGTCTCACACAGTGGCCAACCAGTTCCTCTGGAGGGCCAACAACAGGGCAGGGAGACTGAGGCCTTCCCGATAAGAACATCAGAAGAGCCCTGCTGGGTCAGACCAGTGAGGGTCCCTCTAGTCTAGCATCTTGTCTCACACAGTGGCCAACCAGTTCCTCTGGAGGGCCAACAACAGGGCAGGGAGACTGAGGCCTTCCCCTGATAAGAACATCAGAAGAGCCCTGCTGGGTCAGACCAGTGAGGGTCCCTCTAGTCTAGCATCTTGTCTCACACAGTGGCCAGCCAGTTCCTCTGGAGGGCCAGCAACAGGGCAGAGAGGCCGAGGCCTTCCCCTGATAAGAACATCAGAAGAGCCCTGCTGGGTCAGACCAGTGAGGGTCCCTCTAGTCCAGCCTCCTGTCTCACATAGTGGCCAGCCAGTTCCTCTGGAGGGCCAACAACAGGGCAGAGAGGCTGAGGCCTTCCCCTGAGAAGAACATCAGAAGAGCCCTGCTGGATCAGACCTGGAGGGCCAACAACAGGGCATGGAGGCTGAACCAAGGTCTTCCCCTGATGTTGCCTCCTGGCTCTGGGATTCAGAGGATTAGTTCCTCCGAACGTGGAGGTTCTCCTCAGTCACAATGGCCAGTGGCCATTGATAGACTTATCCTCCATGAATCTACTGAATCCCCCTTTAAAGCTGTTAATTCCTGTGGCCATCACTACATCCTCTGGCAGCGAATACCACATTTTAATCACTCTCTGTGTAAAGTAGCATCTCCTTTTGTCCCTCCTGAATCTACTGCCCATCACGAATTGTATGAAGCCGAATATCAAGGAGAGCAACCCGATATACTGCTATAACAAACCTTTGCTAAGGAGGCGTAAACCCAACTGAAAGGAAAAGGCTCCAGCAAATATACTGAATGGTATCAAAATGCCAGCTTCATACCCTCGATTCATTAAGATGAGGGTATGGTTTCAGATCCCCCCTCCCTTTACAACACTACAGCTTTTGTGGTTGCTATATGACTGACAAGCACAAGGAACTGCTCTGGCATACCCCCACCCTTCCATACTGGTAGAATGAGCTCACAAAAAGAGATCGGGGCCCTGCGGAACCTCTTAAAGTTCTGCAGGGCCTGCAAGACTGAGCTCTTCCATCAGGTTTTTTTTTGTTTTTGTTTTTTAACTAAAGAGCCGCACTGCACTCCGAGGAGTGTCCCTGAGCCCTGGTTTCACCACCTTCCATCTTCAGCCTGTGTCTACCACACAATAACTCAAGTAAGAAGAAAAAGTAAGAAGAAATTGGATTTATACCCCGCCCCTCACTCGGAGTCTCAGAGCGGCTTACAAACTCCTTTCCTTCCCCCTCCCCACAATAGATACCCTGTGAGGTAGGTGGGGCTGAGAGAGCCCTGACAGAAAAGTGCTCTTTTTCAAGAACAGCTCTGAAAGAACTTGTGGCTGACCCAAGGTCATCCAGCAGGTGCAAATGGAGGAGTGGGGAATCAAACCCGGTTCTCCCAGATTAGAGCCCGCGCACTTAACCACTAGACCAAACTGGCTCTTACCAAACTGGTGAATGGAGTTGGCGTGAGCACCATCATGAAAACACTGCCACCTTTAGTATCATGAATGTAAACTTCTGCTCTCGCTTTTTATCAGATCAAGTTCCAGCATTTTAGGAGTATTTTAAATAAATGTATGCTATTTTATGTTTATGTTGTTTATGGTGGGTTTAAATTGTAATTATATGAAATTTTATGTCAGCCGCCCTGAGCCCGCCTCGGCGGAGAGGGTGGGGTATAAACTGAATTAAACAAACAAACAAACAAACAAACAATGGGTACTGACCAGTGTTTCCTCTAAACTGAGTTAGTGTGAGCTGGCTCACAGCTTTTTAGCCTCCAGCTCACAGATTTTTGTCTTTGCTCAGGAAGGATGGCTCCAGAGCAAACTAATTGATGCAGTAGCAAAATCGCTCGCTCACAACTTTAATGCCAGTCGCTTGCAAAGTATAATTTTTGCTTACAAGACTCCACAGCTTAGAAGAAGAAGAGAAGAAGAGATTGGATTTATATCCTGCCCTTCACTCACTTAGGAGTCTCAGAGCGGCTTACAAACTCCTTTTCCCTTCCCCTCCCCACAACAGACACCCTGTGAGGTAGGTGGGGCTGAGAGAGCTCTTTCCCAAGCTGTCCTTGAGGGAACAGCTGGTACAGAGCTATGGCTTGCCCAAGGTCATCCAGCCAGGTGCAAGTGGAGGAGTGGGGAATCAAACCCGGTTCTCCCAGATTAGAGTCTGCACACTTAACCACTACACCAAACTGGCTCTCTTAGAGGGAGCATTGCGGCTTAGAGGGAGCATTGGCACTGACCCGCCTTCTAGACTTTTTTTTTTAATTTAAGTGCTGTTAATTTGATTATTTGCTATCTTAACTGTCCAAATATTGTAACGTCTTTATGTTCACCGCCTTGAAGACCCTGATCAGGTAGAAAGGCAGCATTACACGTTTCAAATTTATCTTTTTTTTAATAGTGAAAAATGGCAAAGGCAGATACTCAACTGGCTTGGCAAAGCATCGGATACAGACCGCATAGGGCAATGGGTGAAAAAGACCACAGTCGTAGCTGGTGAAATGCCGGGGCAGTGACAGTCAAACAGATGGCACTGAGGATGTATCGGCCAGGCGTGTTCTTGCTATGGCTCACTCCCTTCGTGGAAGAAAAACCCATTCTTCCGTCTGCCCTCCTCCTTTCTCTCTCCTCTGACACCACTGAAGAAATCACAGCCTTTGAAACCCCGTGCGTGCCTGCTGTCCTAGGACAATGTGTATTGTTTATTAATTAGTCCTTCTCTCTCTCTCTCTCTCTCTCTCTTTCCATTGCTCCAAAAAGAGATAATGCATGAAAACCAAATAATTGGCAGCGGGGAATACCCCGCTGTTGTGAACGCTCTTGCCCACCGTCGCCTGCAATGAAAGAGGCTTTCGTTGTGTTCTGTTTGACAAGCTTGTCTGTAGAAGAAGAGCGGAGAATCCTGCCAGTTGGCACAACTCCCCCATCGGACGTCAAGCTCCCCCGTCTTTGCCGTGCAGGGGGGAGAAGCGACGGCCGACGCTACAGGCTGCTGCTAGTACATGCCAGCTTACTCGTAAGCGTTTTGTTCGCGGCCTGGCTCCGTTCCTTACTGATCTCCCTGAGCAACGTTTGGAAGGGATGCATGGAGAAATATATGTTTGATGCACCCAGGGAAGATGCAGAATGATGACTGCCGGTAAAGGCTCCCGTGGAAATGAGAAGCATGGCTCCTTTCGCACGGGGACGGTTCTCTATGGAGGTCTCATTGCTGCTAGTAATGCAGAACCGTTCATAGTGGTGATGGTACCTCTACGCAGATGTTTTCCCTGCACTTCCTTTGCCTCTGTGGCCGCCGTTGCCCCTCTCCCACTGCATGACTTTTTCAGTTTTTTTTAAAAAAGGCAATAGCTATATTGCTACAGCATTATAATGACCTTTTGCAACTATATATTAGTTCCCTGTTTAGTTCTTTTTAATATGAGTTCTTTATAATGTTTTTAAAGCCTCTGGCAGTTTTGATTGTAGAGTTAGAAGGAGAAATGTGTGCCAGTACCTTTCCCCTTATAATTCTGCAAACAAAAGGGAGGGGGGAGGAACTAGTACACTCTTGTATTATGTCATTATCTATATATCTAATTCCGAAGTGTCCCCCTTTGTGCGGATATCTAAATCCACCCGGGGGGGGGGCACTTGGGGGGAGGGGGTTTTCCTACACATGGGGAGCACTCCCCCCGTGTGCAGAAAAATCCTAAATGTTAAAAAAAAAGCCTTCAGTGACCGTAGAATCCCCCAAAATACTTGTTGAAATGGCCTCAGCTCCAGGCATCAACTGTGGGGAGATTAGAATGTTTGGGGGAGGGGGGGAGGTTCCAACTGTTTCTGTCAGTCAAAGGCAGGGATTTGATTGGCAGCAGTCTACGGTTGCCAAGTACCCCCCCCCCGACCACCAGCAGCGGATCCAGATCCAGGCTGGGAAACTCCTGGCTATTTGGGGGTGGAGCCTGGGGAGGACAGGGACCTCAGTGGGGTACAGTGCCATAAACTCTACCCTCCAAAGCATCCATTTTCTCCATGGAAAGTTATCTCTGTAGTCTGGAGATGAGCAGTAACTCAGTGTTACTGAGGGGGAGAAGAGAGGAAGCAAAGGTGTGAGGAATGGGATAACCATCCTGCAAGTTTCTTGCAGGTCTCCACTTGTCTATATACTAATACCCAAGTTGCCCCCTCTGTGCGGATATCTAAATCCATGCGGAGGGGGCACTTAGGGGGCAGGGAGATTTTTCTGCACACTTGGGGGACTCCCCAGGTGTGCAGAAAAATCCTAAAAGTTAAAAAAAAAAACACATCCTTTTTGGGGGATACTTAAATCACCCCAAAAGTAAAAGAGCGTTCCCTGCACATGCTCAGAGAACGCTCTGGGAACTGTCTGTTGCCACTGCTGGGGGGGGGAGGGAGAAAGCTTGGCAGGCCAGCCTCACCGCCGCCGCTGGGGGGGGGGGGGAGGGATAAGGGCTCACCTGCTGCCGCTTCCTCCTCCTCCGGAGCGCCTCCGGCTTCAGCAGGCCCTGAGCTGTGGGGAATACTCCCCCCCACGAGTATTGCGGGTCCCACTTCTTGTAATGTTATAACACCATAGCGATGCTATTACAATTTTAACCCTCCCCCCAACCCCCCTCCACACATTCTATGGAAGCATTTTGGTGGAGGGGGGATGACTGTCGAAGACACTAAGGTAAATGAAATGGTGCCAATGTTAGATGGACCTGACAAAATGTGACCTGCCCTAGAGTCGCCAGGCGGGAGGGCCGGGGGTGGGGACACAAGGCGTGGGCGCAGCATTGCCTTCACTGCTGCATCGTTTCGGAGGGTAGCTCTTGGAATCACCATTGGCAATGTTGCTCTTATTTTTATTCTCCTGCTGCTCAGAACGGCTGCCGGCTATCGAGCTTGCCAAGGACAGACTTCTATAACAGGAGACCAGCCAGGTCTAACCTGCCCATAAATACAGAATTCAAAGGTAGTTTCAAAGTGTTGACCTTTAAAGCCCTATATGGTCTGGGGCCTGCCTTTCCCCATAGGTGCCCCAGAGAGCACGGAGGTCAAGCTCACAATACTGCTTGACTCTTCCCTGGTCCGAAAGAAGCCCGGCTGGCCAGTACTAGAAGCGGGGCTTTCTCGGTGGCAGCTCCATACTGGTGGAACAACGTCCCAGAGGACATCAGGGCCCTGCAGGAACTCTCACGGTTCTGCAGGGCCTGTAAAACGGAGCTCTTCCACCAGGCTTTCAATTAGGAGCTGCCACCGGGGACTGAGGACAACTATGCCCCTGGAACTTGCTGGCCAAGACCCTGCCGGAGGCAGCTTGATCGGATGCTGTCCCCTTCACCCTTGTGACTCTGAATGCCGCCATCGTCCATCTGTTTGGTTCTATTTGTAAATTATGTTGTGTTTTAAATTCTGTAAATTATTGTTTTATGGTATTTTAATTGTTGGAAGCCGCCTTGAGCCAGCTTGTTCGGCAAGGTGGGGTAGAAATACAAGTAATAAACAAGCAAACAAACAAACAAACAAATAAATAACACCGAACTTTTCCAAGCTAGATTTGGGAAAGAGGTCCAAGAGGACTTCCACAGACTGGGTGAGCAGCTGACAATGTGACAAATGAAGTTCACTGTTGGTAAGTGTAAGGTGACACACACTGGGAGAGCAAATCCCACCTTCAAGGATAGGCTAATGGGTTCTGAACTTGCTGAGACTGAGAAGGAGAAAAGATCTTGGGGACATAACAGGGGATATAATAGAGGTTTATATCCATGGAGTAGAGAGTTGACCTTTCCCCCCCTCTCCCAAAAAGAAGAATTCAAGGGCATCCAATGAAACTGATGGGCAGTAGGTTCAGGGCAGACAAAAGGAAATACTACTTTACACAGAGTGATTCAAATGTGGAATTCTCTGCCAGAAGGAATAAACAGGAATAAACAGCTTTAAAGGGGGACTAGATAGATTCATGGAAGATAAGTCTATCAATGGCTCCTCGCCATGGTGACTGAGGGGAACCTCCACATTCAGAAACACTAATCCGCTGAATCCCAGAGCCAGGAGGCAAAACCAGGGGAAGGCCTCAGCCTCTGCCCTATTGTTGGCTGTCCAGAGGAACTGGCTTTCACCGTGTGAGACAGGACCCAGCAGGGCTCTTATGTTTGTGTCAGGGAGACGCCTCGGCCTCTCTGCCCTGTTGCTGACCCTCCAGAGGAACTGGCTGGCCCTGTGTGAGACAGGATGCTGGACTAGATGGACCCTCACTGGTCTGATCCAGCAGGGCTTTTCTGAGGTTCTTATCTGGGGAAGGCCTCGGCCTCTCTGCCCTGGCACCATAGAGTTTCAGGGTGATTGCCAGAGTGTCACCCTGGCAATGTCCCCAGCGTGATGGCGTCACTTCCGGGTGACGCCATCACACTAGGCATTCGCCCAGGAGGGAGGGGGAGGGAGGATTGACCAGGTGGCAGGGATAGGTGGCGGCGGGGACATTGTCCCGGGGCGTGCGCACACTTTGCGTGTGCACAGGAGCCCCCACCCCCCCGGGAAATGGACAACTCGACGCCCCTGGCGGGACCAGATGGACCACTGGTCTGATCAAAACAGGGCTCTTCTTATGTTCTTATGAAAGACTGCAGCAAAGTGGGAGGAAACATGGAAAGAGGACGAACCAAGGGCAAGGGAATATGAATGTTCCCCAAAGCAGTGTTACAACAGGGAAGCCAAGGCAGAGCAAGGCATCCATGTGGAAACAGCCCGTATTAGTGAGATCGGTTTTACGGATCAGTCTTCATTGCATTAGCAAAGAGGACAAGGTGGAGATGCCACCAAAATTAAAAGGGAAGAAAGAAAACAATAAAATAATTTAAAAATTAAACATTTTCCCCTCTAGTATTAAAATATAAATACAACATCATCATTAAAACGGTATATCTGAAAGTAAGAGAGGAAGACCTTGCAATCCGGAGACAAATGAAAGACGACAAATAACAATTGACCCAGAGTGAAGCCGTCATGGGTCAGACACACCATGGCCAGCCCGCTCCGTCATCTTTTTATCCTTCATAATCGTGGCAGCAAATCTTGCCATTTGGAGAGTAATGAGTTTCTCTCTGTGCGTGTCAGTAATATAACTAATTTCTCCTGATCTGACCTTCCTGGGGAAACAGGATATTATGGTCCGCAATAATCTATTATGTTCATCCTCATATCTTGAACACTGACATTTGACAGTGTTACAATATGGAAGCCAAGGGACAGCAAGACATCTATGGGGAAACAGCCCATATTAGTGGTGAGATCAGTTTTAAGAGTCAGTTGCATGGTTTTCATTTTTAATTTTCTGGAACTAAAGTGGCCCTGCGACCACTGGATGCTCACATTATCTTTGAAAACCGGACACCTTTTGGACCTCAGGAGAGTTCTTTGTACGGAGGAGAGGGTCTCAATGTCTCAATGTCTATGAAAACTTTGGTGATGTTAAGTCACACTCAGCTTATGACGATCCCGTAGGGTTTTCAAGGCAAGAGACGCTCAAAGGTGGTTGGCCATTGCCTGCCTCTGCGCAGTGACCCTGGACTTCCTTGGTGGTCTCCCATTCAAGTATTGATCAGGGCCAGACCTGCTTAGCTTGGATCAGGCTAGCCTGTGCTATTTTTAAACACATGGTTGTAGCAACATTTACTGGATGCATTTTACTGTGTTTTTTTTATTTCATTGATTTTTATTGCTTTATTTATACTGGCCTGTTGACACTGTTTTTGAATTCTGTTATCTACCTTGAGTCTCAATGAGAAAGAGATAAAAGTGGTCGGATACAGCCATCCCCCCCCACTCAGTGTTGCCCAATTCCCCTCCTTACGACAGTCCCCAACTCACATAACTTCAGTTCATGCAGGTCCCATGATTCTCAGCATAGCCTCTCTTCTTTTCTTTTTTTGGCATATGAGAAGAACACATGGAATTCACTGCTAGAGGAAGTGATGATGTCTACAAGCATAGACAGCTTCAAGAGGGGATTGGAGAAACATATGGAGCAGAGGTCCATCAGTGGCTATTAGCCACAAGGTATAGATAGGAACTCTCAGTCTGGGGCAAGTGATGTTCTGTCTTCTTGGCGCTTAGGGGGGCAATAGTGGGAGGGCTTCTGGAGTTCTGGCCCCTCTGGTGGGCCTCCTGATGGCACCTGGGATTGGGCCACTATATGACACAAAGTGTTGAACTGGATGGGCCACTGGCCTGACCCAACATGGCGTTCTCTGTATTCTTGGTGCTTGGGGGGTAACAGTGGGAGAGCTTCTGGAGTTGTGGCCCTGCTGGTGGACCTCCTGATGGCACCTGAGTTTTGGCCACTGTGTGACAGAGTGCTGGACTAGATGGGCCATTGGCCTGATCCAATATGGCTTCTCTTAGGTTTTTATGAGGACCCCGTTCATTCCTTCTTCAGCAGTAAAAAAGCTAGATGGATCTAAGACTAAACATAATGTAAGAATGAAGTAAGTAAATATGTGCAACAAATCACTTCTTGCTGAGTCTTAGCACTTTGCCTTCTTTCTGTCTAACATCCTCTCTTTGCTTCTAGGCCTTGCAGTTTCTGGTAGCTAATCCTTCTTGCTCATCTTTAATAATTTTTGCGCACTATCACACTGACTTCTGGATTAGCAACTGCCTCATTCTTCTGTAAGAGACCTTGACCTAGCTCCATGAAAGTGCTGGTGAACAATGGAGGTGATTCCCAAAGACGAGATGAACACGCAACAAACAGAAACTATGAGCTTGCACCATTTGAAGAATGGAATGCAAATACACTGGACCTTGTCCACATTTAGTTAATGCGTATATTCCTGGAGCATCAAGGAATCACAGCAGAAGGAAGCATGGACTAGTCCAGGGGTGGGCAAATTGCGGCCCGGGGGCCACATGCGGCCCGCCACAGAGTTTTTTGCGGCCCGCCAAGACAGTCGGCCATGTGGTTTCAGTCAGGCCTCTGTTGGGCCCGGAGCGCAGAGAAGTGGCGCTCCGGGAGTGAAGTGTCCAGGGGGCGGGCACATTACCAAGCCCCACCCCCTGCTCCCAGCAGCCCTGTTGGGCGACGAGGAGGCAGAAGAAGGAAGGTAAGTTACCTTCCCTCCCCCATCCTCCTCTTCCCAGGGCCGCAGCGCTCTGGGGAAGCCCTGCCCGCCCCCACCCTCGCCTTCCCCGGGGCCACGCCAAAGCGAGGGTTAACTAATGAATGCAATCATTTTAAAAGGTGCGGCCCTCCGCTAACCTCTGCTCCCACAAAGGGGCCCCCGAGCCAAAACAATTGCCCACCCCTGGACTAGTCCAAAGTTGGAGTACAATTTGAAAAAAAAAAAGAGTATGACTGTATAATTATTTTGTAACTGGTGTTGGACCACTCGTAGAATACTCCACAGGGATAAAATTATTAGCATTAGCTACAGAAAGGGACATGGGAACCATGATGGTTCTTACAGAAAACAAACAAACTTACAGAAAACAAACAAACTCTCTCTCTCAACCAATATACTAGAAGTGGGTATACTAGAACTCCCCCCCCCATTGCCATATCTGCAACAACAAAAAATCAGAACCAAAGAACTGAGCTGAAAACACTTTGATTCAACAACTGACAAGTGATCCTAGCAAAATCTCGAGCTACACAAAAGCTCATATTCTTCAAACAGCCGGATTAGAAAGCGAAACAAATCAGAGCACACAGATGTCATTATACTTAATTGATTCTGATCCCAAGTATTCTGGATTTCATTTTTTTTTTTCAAACGTTCTGTTTTGGAGGGTCTTCAAATGGACTGGCGGGTCTGTTTGATTTCAGCGGCACTTTAATCATTCGGAGGCTTTTATTTCTGTTCAAGAGGAGGACATGGCATGATGCATATGTATTTTTAGGAGGTTTTTACTGTTAACTACCCTGAGGGTGCCTCGGTCTGGATGGCCCAAGCTGCCCTGATCTTGTCAGATCTTGGAAGCTAAGCAGGGTCTGTCCAGGGTGGCTACACAGAGGCAGGCAATGGCAAACCATCTCTGAATGTCTCTTACCTTGAAAACCCTAAAGGGTCGCTGTGAGCAATGTTGCCTCTAAGCTGAACATAAGAACATAAGAGAGGCCAATGTTGGATCAGGCCAATGGCTCATCCAGTCCAACACGCTGGCTGAGGACAGACTGGCAATCTGGAGCGAGATGAATGCGGAGGAAACTGCTGCGGGGGAAAAACTCCCCGGGGCTGGCCGTTCACACCGGCCGGTGTATTGCGCAACGGTGCCGATACGGAGCGTTCAGACTGCTGCGGAGTGGCCCCACTTGGGCCGGCCTCCGCAGCTCGTGATAGGGCTGTTTCGGCAATTTGCGCACATGTGCAAACTGGCAAAACGCCGCGTTCACACTGCCGCCTCCGCTTGCCTCCCGCCTTCTTCCGGTTCACACTGCCTGGAAGCGGGAGGCAAGCGCAAGACGGCCCCTGGACACCGGTTTCTCCCGGTGTCCTGTTAAAGCGGATGGAAAGCGAGTGGGAGACGGGTAAGTGCGAAACGGAGCCGACGGACAGATGCGCATGTCTGAACGCGCTCCCTTCTTCCACTTCCAACGCGGGGCTGTCCCGCTTTACATTGCCAGTCTGTCCTCAGCCTCTGTGTCACACAGTGGCCCAAAACACCAGGGGCCATCAGGAGGTCCAGCAGTGGGGCCAGGACACTAGAAGCCCTCCCACTGTTGCTTGAAAGCTAAGCAGGGTCAGCCTTGGTTACTATTTGGATGGGAGACCGCCAAGGAAGTCCAGGGTTGCTATGCAGATCCAGGCAATGACAAACCACTTAGGTTTGTCATTTGCCCTGAACAGGGCTTTTTTTGTAGAAAAAGCCCAGCAGGAACTCATTAGCATAACAGGCCACACCCAACAGCAGAAACCCATTAGCATATTAGGCCACACCACTGACAGCACAGCTTATTAGCATTTTAGGCCTCACCTCCATGTTACCAGAAGAGTGGCCATCCAGCCATACCCATCTTTTGCTTCTTTTTCCGCTTATCTTGTTTGTTGTCAAAACCCAGGGCTTTTTTTGTAGCAGGAATTAATATGCATGTTAGGCCACATACCCCAAATGTTGCCAATCCTAGTGAGATTCTGCTGTTGGGTGTGGCCTATTATGCTAATGAGTTCCTGCTGGGTGTGGCCAGCTCAGGAGCCAGCCGGAACTCTGTTCCTGTGCGTTCCTGCCCAAAAATAGCCCTGGCCCTGAAAATCTATGGGGTTGTCATAATTGGACTGTGGCATGATGACACTTTCCACCACCACCCTGAGGTCTGCTTCAGACCCAAATTGTGGAATGTTAATTTGAAATAAAATAAAATACTCTTTGTGTGTGTGGCCGGACTATACACAGCCTCTCCCTATGGTTCCAAGAACAAGATTTCTGGCAGGGCACATTTACAGATTTACACTCCCGCTAGCCTCCTTAGCTTGCACTTGTGAAGTGTACGCTTTCTGAAGGGACAGCCCACACTGAGACTTGCAAGACAGTACTTGCCGAAAGAGGACACCACTCTCCAACTCTGTTACTGCCTCAGCAGCCGATGGCCCCGCCAACCCTGGCTTTCTTTACAGCTAACCGATACAGCAAAGGACAAGAAATACCTGTCGTCGAAGATCTCGTGTCTTCTTGGTCATCTTGTCGATAGCAATGTTCAGCGGGTCTCCTTTCTCCTTCCTTCCAGTCTAATCAAAAAAGAAGAGGAAAGAAAACATACAAGTTCAGTCAATGGCCTGCTTTAAGTTCAGCACTGCTCTGGTCCAGATTTAGTGCAGAAACTCTGATGGGCACATGGAACTTCTCAAAAATGTTCTTGGAGATTTGGGGGTGGAGCCTGGAGAACGGAGGGACCTCATAATTCCATGGAGTCCACCCTCGAAATCAGCCATTTTCTCCAGGGGATCTGATCTCAGTAGTCTGGAGATAAATTGTAATCCCACGAGATCTCGAGGACCTCATACGGAGGCTGGCAACCCAATTCCTTACCGATGTCAAATGGTGAAAAGAAGATCTGTACCTTTTGCATGAGCAGATCTCTTCTTTTCACTGAAAAACAGCATCCACATACTGTTAGGGTTGCCAGCTCAGAGCTGGGACATTTCTGGAGATTAGGGGAGTGAGACATGGGGAGGCAGGGCCTGGGAAGGAGAGGGACATCAAAGGGGCATAAGGCCATACAGTCCACCCTCCGAAGCAGCCATTTCATCGAGGGAAACTGATCTCTGTAATTCCAGGAGAATTCCAGGTCCCATCCAGTGGTTGACAACCCGAAGTCCTGCACATACTTGAGAGCACACATGGGATTCTGGATCATACTAAATATAGTCCGTCCGTCCGTCCGTCCGTCTATCTATCTATCTCTCTATCTATCTCTCTATCTATCTCTCTATCCATCCATCCATCCATCCATCCATCCATCCATCCATCTATCTATCTATCTATCTATCTATCTATCTATCTATCTATCTATCTATCTATCTATCTATCTATCTGAAAAGTACTGGAGTCTGGAGGCCGGTGGAGTGAGTTTCAGCATGATCAAGTTTATTGTAGGTCAGGAACAAGCATACCTGAGGTGGCCCAGGGGTCAGCTTATAAGCACAGAAAAGCCTCGCCCCCGTTCACACCCACACTGCGGGATAGGTGAATCTTCCCACCAGAGATTACATTGGTTCATTTGAATATGCTAAGCCCCTGATAGGTGGATCTTTAGGAGCCTGGGTGCCACTGTTCTTTTACCTCAAGCTTGTACCTTTTCCAGGCCATGCGGTGAGACCGCATGGCCGGCGCCATTACATGTTTGGTCACATCAAAGAATCATACGAGTGTACACATAGAGAATCACAGCCTGGTTGTCTGTGGAATTGTGTCCAGGACATAACACTATCTAATTCTAACAAATCATTTTATTGTTCACGTATGTTGCATGCCTTTAGCAGCAGCAGAAGTGTCCTTGTGGGCAACAGTGGGCACAACCCCTTGGGGAGAGCTCTTTCACCTCCACTCAGCTGTGTGCCATCTGGTTTTGTATGTCACTGAAAACAACCCTCCTCAAATCACCAGGAAGCTCAGAGTAAATCCTCTCTGCTCCAGTGTTCCCTCTAAGCTGAGTTAGTGTGAGCTGGCTCACAGTTTGTTAGCCTCCGGCTCACACATTTTTAATTTTAGGTCAGGAAGGATGGTTCCAGAGCGAACTAATTTATGCAGCAGCCAGATCACTCGCTCACGACTTTCATGCCAGTAGCTCACAAAGTAGAATTCTTGCTCAGAAGACTCCACAGCTTAGAGGGCGCACTGGTTTCAAGTGGGAAGGCATGCTAGTCTGCAGTAGAAGAGGGAGGTTCAAGTCCACTAGCAAGGATGTTCCTAGGCAGAGGCAGGCAATGGGAAACCACCTCTGTCCATCTCTTGCTTTGACTTGGATGGCCCAGGCTCACCCGATCTCATCAGACCTCAGAAGCTAAACAGGGTCAGCCTTGGTCAGTACTTAGATGGGAGGTGACCCAGGGCGGCCAGGGTCACCACACAGAGGCAGGCAATGGCAAAGCCACCTCTGAACATCTCTTGCTCTGAAACCACCAGGGGTCCTTTCGAGCAGGAGCTCAGGGAAGCTCAACTCTGGGAGTTGGTGCCAGCGCCCCCCCCCCCCCCCCGCGGGGGAATGCCTGCTTGTGTCATGGCTGCAGCAAAATGACCCCGTCCCCTGGAAAGGTCCTTGTTCCTCCCACCAGCCTTCTGAAGGCTTCAGCCACCACTGAAGCCATCCTCCCAGAATAGTGGTATTTCTTAGGCTTGGGTTAGTAGCGGTCCCCTCTCTGCCAGCTCTTCCTTCCTTCCTTCCTTCCTTCCTTCCTTCCTTCCTTCCTTCCTTCCTTCCTTCCTTCCTTCCTCCCTCCCTCCCTTCCTTCCTTCCCTCCCTCCTTTCCTTCCTTCCTTCCTTCCTTCCTCTCTGTCTCCCTCTTTCTTTCTTGCCTTCTGATATATTTCCGGTGATGTCAGGTGGTTTAGCATATGCAAATAAGTTATGCTAATGAGCTATGCTAATGAGCTCCTGCACCTCTTTTTCTATGAAATGACCCCTGGAGACCACTATATGGGATCACCGTATGCCGGCTGCGGCTTGATGGCACTTTCCATCACAGCACAGGAGCACACGAAGCTGCCTTATACTGAATGGGCCCCTCGGTCCGCCAAAGTTAGTATTGTCTACTCAGACTGGCAGCAGCTCTCCAGGGTCTCAGGCTGAGGTCTTTCACCTCACCTAATGCCAGGTCCTTTAAATGGAGATGCCGGGGATTGAACCTGGGACCTTCTGCATGCCAAACAGATGCTTTATCACTGAGCCACAGGCCCTCCTTCGGTCTTTTTTTGTTTGACTCCGTCTGAAGTATTAAGTTTTCAAGCACCTTAAAGACCAGCACAATTTTCAAGGTATTTATTTTATCTATTCCACCTCAGTGGGTAGCCAAATCAGCTGACATTGTCCTGTGTTGTTTTAGCCAGTGAGATAGGTCAGACTCCGTGTGACCGGCCCAAGGTCACCCAGCAGGCCTCCATGGCAGAGTGGGGATTCGAACCCGGGTTTCTCAGATCCAAGTCCATCATCTTAACCACAGCTCTGCGCTGGCAGTCCTGACAAAGGGGGCTTTGTCTCTCGAAAGCTTATACCCCGAAAATCTTGTTGGCCTTGAAGGCGCAACTGCACTCAAATCTTACCCTTGCCGGATATTTCTATCAAATCGCTCTATCTTGCATAGCTCACATTCAGTTTAATGCTGCTTCTGTGGAGGAACTTCCGTGCTCCGCCTTTCTTTTCTTTTAACTATTTTGCCTCTGTCTGAAATCTACAGTTCTCGCTATATTCAGTTTTCAAGCACGTTCTTATGGGTATAACAGCTGACGGCAGCGGATTACTTTAAAACAAACCATAAAGAAGGATGAAGGCGGGAGATTAAGGGGGCTCAATAGATCACACCAAACTTTTGTGCTAATGCATTATATCGCTGCACTGTGGCCTCTGCAGTCCCCCCCCCAAAAAATCAGCAATTCTCCTATAAAATGAATATTAAGCACTTCTAATCTCCATCCTGCCAGGCAGCTGGGATGTTTGACAAGATAATAAGCAGCAAAACAGCTTGAGGACAGAAGGAAAATGTGCCTTACTACTGTAACAAGGCCCACATTAGCAGACATTCGGGCAGGATAAAGAAGAATTCTGCCTAGAACATTTCCCCCCTGCATGGATATCAAAGCAAAGGATCTTCAATGCAGATTTATAAAGACAGTCGAGAGGGGGGAAATATAGTTTACGCTCACAGTTCATTGCTTTTAATGCAACACCCCCCCCCCCCCAAACTGTAAAGTTTGAAAGTTGAAAGCAGGCAAACATTTTAAGGGACTCACTCATTTCGTAGATCATTAAAGCCTTCCCTTTTAATCCTTGGCTCTTACGACTACAGTCTTGCACATTAACCATTCAGAATAACAACAAAGGAATACTATTAATAATAATTTGAACAATGGGCACGCCTATAAACAGGTAAAATGTCAAATTGTCCAAATCTATCAGCTGGATTTTAATTACACAAGAAAAAGAATCTAGAAACAGTCAGACTAAAATCATGGTTGTTTCCCAGCCAAGCAGGACTGTAGCTTACAGTGAACAGAGGGACCGGCCAGGTCCTTTAGGACGGGAGAAACGGACACAATTATATACCTACGAAAGATGGGACAGTCCAATAAGTGTAACAAAGTGCCAAGACTCCCTGTTTCTCAGGTAAAGAATCCTTCAGTTAATGGAATCCTCTCAAAGTAACCTGAAAGTTCTGCCATTGGGATTAAGTCGGGCCAACATAAAGGCTCATAAGCAGAAAAGGGCAACTGGAATGACAAAAGGGTTGGAACACTTTCCCTGTGAAGAAAGGTTCAAGCGCTTGGGGCTCTTTCGCTTGGAGAAACAACAGCTGAGGGGTGACATGATCGAGGTTTACAAGATTATGTATGGGACAGAGCAGATAGAGAAAGAGGTCCTTTTCTCCCTTTCTCACAGTACAAGAACTTGGGGGCACTCCATGAAATTGCTGAGCAGTCGGGTTAGAACGGATAAAAGGAAGGACTTCTTCATCCAAAGAGTGATTAACAGGTGGAATTCACTGCCACAAGAGGTGGCGGTGGCTACAGGCATGGACGGCTTCAAGATGGAATTAGATAAACACGTGGGATCTGCAGTACTCGTGGGGGGGGGGGCAGAAGGAGCTCCACATGGAAGAGGAGGAGGAAGCAGCCACAGGTAAGCCTCCCTCCCCCGGGGAATGACAGTGAGGCCCGGGCCGCTAATCCTTCCCTCGCCCGCACCAACAGAGAGGCCTGCGCGGCTCTGAGCCACCGGGCCCGCCAATCTCTCCCCCCCCCCCCGGTTCTGAAGGCAAGGCCCGGGCCCGCCGATTTCCCCCCCCCCAGCACCAGTGGCGAGGCCTGGAGCCTCCCAACCGCTGGCCAGATGCAGAGTTCCCAGAGTGTTCTCTACGCATGCACAGGGAACGCTCTTTTACTTTTGGGAGGATTTAAATATCCCCCGTATCATTTTCTTAAACTTTTAGGATTTTTCTGCAAACCTGGGGAGTCCCCCAAGTGTGCAGGAAAATCTCTTTGCCCCCCAAGTGCCCCCAATGTGCAGATTTAGATATCCACATGCACAGAGGCACTTGGCTAGTAGATATATAGATATGGAGCAGAGATCCATCAGTGGCTATTAGCCACAAGGTATAGATAGGATCTCTCAGTCTGGGGCAAGGGATGCTCTGTATTCTGGGTGTTTTGGGGGGGCAACAGTGGGAGGGCTTCTAGTGTCCTTGCCCCACTGCTGGACCTCTTGATGGCACCTGGTGTTTTTGACCACTATGTGACCCAGAGTGCTGGACTGGATGAGCCATTGGCCTGATCCAACATTGGCTTCTTATATTTAGGAACCATCAGATAACTGTGATAAACCGGATGATATAAGGCGAACACTAAATTATTGGCTAATAATCTGACAAACATCAGTAAATTGTTTTATCTAGCTTCTGGTCACAGTTTTGAGGATGCCAATCCCAAATAAAGGAGAGAGCAAACTCTGCGGGCCCTGAATCTAGTTCTGGACTCATCTAAGGCATAAAGACATCTCAAAATCAACTTTCTAACAGAGGTTCAAGATCGCTCCCAACCAAATACTATCCAGGGCTGACTTTGCTTTGCTTTCATGATGAGACTGGCTTAGCCTCAGTCTGGAAGGAGGAAGCAGTAAGGATGAACATGGCTTATAATAGGATTGCCCACCTCCAGCTGGAGCCAGTGGAGATCTCCCAGAATTCTACCTGATCTCCAGACTACAGAGATAAATTTCCCGGTTTGGGGGGGGGGGGGGGGAATGGCTGCATTGGAAGGTAGACTTTATGGCATTATACTCCACTGAGGTCCCTCCCCTCCCCAAACTATGTCTTTTCCAGGTTTCCCCAGGCACCACCCCCAGATACCTAGGAATTTTCAAACCCAGAATTGGGAATCTTAATGTATAATGCCACTTTCTCACAACCACCTGTCAATGGAAACACAAATTGCCAGTTGGGAGAATGTTAAGAGATACTACTTGCATGACAAGGGTTTTTTTGTTGTTGTTTCCATCATACACTAAATGCTCACCTTTAAATTGCATGTTTTATAAAGGAATTCTTAACCTAGACATGGTTACAATCAAGCCACGCATATGGAACATTCAAGGAGGATGGTCACGGGAGGTATGTATTGAATTGTTTAAGGGTTGGAAACAGGAACTTTGCACATTATATATAAAAAAATGGTGAAAGACACAGAAACACACACACGTGTATACACATAAACACACAAAAAACCCAACCAAACCAAAAAGCACCCTATATTTGTACCTATAATTCAATATTCTCCTTTCAAACTCCAAACTGGAAATCAGAAAGAGAATAAACTACACTATAAAAGGCTTAAACAGTAGCAAGGGCAAACAATGTTATTTTCGCTTCAGGCGGCTTTGTCATATACCATCTGCTGTGCACCAAAAGTATATGTGTTTATTAAAGTTTACTTTATTTAGCAAGGTCTCAAAATGTTGCTATATCCAAAATGTACTATGGCGAATTTGAACTGGAATTCCTAGAGCGGAGATATATATATATTCTTTCTCAATTCTAAATTTCTCATCTGACAACGATAATCAGAGCCATATCCCAAAGTAGGAAGCTCAATAAAAAATTAACTGGACTCCAATAAAATAAAGCATAGATGCCCGTCAAGGTGTTCAAAATGGGATCAAAGGAAGGATTCCCACAACACAATATTTAAACCAACATGGTAAAAGCAACTTTCCGGAACCCCTGTGGGAGGGCCCCACGGCTACCTAAAAATGCTCTCTTGAGCATCCCCATTTTTACACCCTTTCAACTGGCCAGGAAACCCAAACGGCTGGCTGATGAGGGAAGCCCCGCCCCCAACAACCACGACCCAGTGTGACATCCCCGATGTGATAACATCATCATGTTGGGAATGTCACATGCAGTGATTTTGGCCCCCCCCAGAAAGCTTCCTCCCACCCCCAGCTGGAAAGAGCTTACGACCTGCCAACCCCAACAAGGCCCAGGGTCTCCAGGCACCACCGTCTCCACCTGGGCACGCCCTGAATCCCAGAGCTGCTTCATCCACCCAGAATCACATCTGACCTTGTGATCAGTTACTTTGGAGAATGGGGTTACCTTGGAGGGTGGACTCTGTGGTAGGGTTACCAAGATGTCCTTTTTTTAGAGGACACGTCCTCTTTTTTGGTGCCCTCCCTCTTTTGGGCTCTTAAAAAAAACCCTTTTGGGGTTGGAAGGTTAGGAATATCCCTAGCTAGTGACAATTATCACGGCTTAAATAGTAGGGGACTTTAAAATGAGATTAGAAGAAGAAGCAGAAGAAAAGAGATTGGATTTATACCCCACCCTTCACTCACTTGGAGTCTCAGAGCGGCTTACAAACTCCTTTCCCTTCCCCTCCCCACAACAGACACCCTGTGAGGTAGGTGGGGCTGAGAGAGCTCTGAGACAACTGTCCTTGAGAGAACAGCTGGTACAGAGCTATGGCTTGCCCAAGGTCATCCAGCCAGGTGCAAGTGGAGGAGTGGGGAATCAAACCCGGTTCTCCCAGATTAGAGTCCACGCACTTAACCACTACACCAAACTGGCTCTACACCACTACACCAAATGAGTCATAATGATCACTTGTTTGAAGTAATCAGTCAGGAAATACATCTTCTTTTTTGCTTTTAAAAATATGGTAACCCTAATCTATAGTATTATACCCCTCTGGCAACTCTAACCTCTCTGTATATGAGCCTGCACATCACACATCACCTGCTAGAAATCTCTATCAGAGCCATTGATCTGGCCATAGGGTTGCCAGTTCCGGGTTGGGCAATACCTGAATATTTTGGGGGTGGAGCCTGAGGAGGGTGGAGTTTAGGGAGAGGAGAACCTTCAATGGCGTACAATGTCATAGAGTTCACCTTCCAAAGTGGCCATTTTCTCCAGGTGAACTGATCTCTGTTGCCTGGAGATCAGTTGTAATCCCAGGGATCTCCAGTCACCATCTGGAGATTGGCAACCTTACGTTTCAGGCAGGCCTTTGACATGCATTGGGCTAGATGGTGGATTTATGTCTGTGGAGGACATGGAGGCTGGCTGCTGATATTCTAAATTCTGTGAAGCTTTGATTCTATCTATCTATCTATCTATCTATCTATACCTACCTACCTACCTACCTACCTACCTATCTATCTATCTATCTAATCTTAGGGTTGCCAGCCTCCAGATGGGGCCTGGGGATCTCCCACTTTTACAACTGATCTCCAGCTGACAGAGATCACCTCCCCTGGAGAAAATGGTGGCTCTGAAGGGTGAACTCTATGGCACTGTACCATGCTGAGGCCCCTCCCCAAACCCCAAACCCCTCCCTCTCCCAGATCCCCCCACCAAGTCTCCAGGTATTTTCCAACCCAGATCTGCAACCCTGATCTATCTATCTATCCATCCATCCATCCATCCATCCATCCATCCATCCATCTATCTGTCCATCTATCCATCCATCCATCCATCCATCCATCCATCACTTTGGTGGACTTTGTAAGTCAGCCCGAGTCACATTTACAGTGAGAGTGATGGGATTAAAAAACAACAACAACAACAACAAACATTTTAATGAATAAATAAAATGTGCCCTTGATGCTGTGGATTTTCCCACAGGCTACTCTGTCTCTCTATGGAGCCGGATACTACCCATCAAACATGATGCCCCTGCATTCCCCTCCCGCCCAACATGGTTCCTTCTGCAAAAAAAGAAAAAAAAATGAAATCACATTAAGTTAAAAGCCCTCGGGGTTGGCTAGGAGTTTTTAGACCGCCATCTGGTTCAGCTTCTTTATATCACCCAATTAGTCACCATGCATATACGCTCCTATCATACATGCATTTGTAGAAATATTTTTCTACCCACTTATTTTGCTTTTCTCCCACGCACTCATACCGTTGCCAGGTCTCAAACAGCATATGTTTATACAGTATCCTTTACCCCAGATACCATGAACATAGTGATAGGGAGTGGGGGTGCCAACCTCCAGGTGGCGCCTAGAGCTCTCCCAGAGTTATAACTCATCTACTGGCTACACTATTCTGTTCCCCTGGACAAAATGGAGGGTGGACTCTATGGCCTTCTTTCCAGCTGATGCCCTTCCCCTTCCCAAACCTCAGCTTCCTCAGGCCGCAGCCCCCCCCAATCTCCACAAATTTCCTGACCTAGGGACAGTATGTCTAGGGTTGCCAGCCTCCAGGTGGGGCCTGGGGATCTCCCGCTTTTGCAACTGCTCTCCAGCTGACAGAGATCAGCTCCCCTGGAGGAAATGGCTGCTTTGGAGGGTGGACTCTGTGGCACTGGACCATCCTGAGGCCCCTCCCCTCCCCAAACCCCACCTTCTCCTGGATCCACCCCCAAAGTCTCCGGGTATTTTCCAACCCAGACTTGGCAACCCTAAGCATGTCTGACAATGTCCTTGGACGACCCTCAATATAACATAACATGCTGGTGATTCTCAACAAAATCAGTTTCTTTCTTTTTTTTTCGGGAGGGGGGTGTTATTCCAAGAACTGGCCTCTCTCCAGTATTAGAAATCAGAAATTCACTAGTCACATTCAGACAGTTACGGTTAATTTAGCAACTGTTGCTACAGTAAAGTTACTACAAGTAAACAGTGGTTCAGTTAGGTGGAGTTTGGGGGAGAGGAGCTGGCCTAGGCTGGGAGGGCGGGATAAAAGTCGAATAAAAGAAGAAGAGGAGGAGGAGAAGGAGGAGATTGGATTTATACCCTGCCTTTCACTCCCGAAGGGAGTCTCAGAGCGGTTTACAAACTCCTTTTCCCTTCCCCTCCCCACAACAGACACCCTGTGAGGTAGGTGGGGCTGAGAGAGCTCTTTCCCAAGCTGTCCTTGAGAGAACAGCTGGGACAGAGCTATGGCTTGCCCAAGGTCACCCAGCAGCTGCAAGAGGAGGAGTGGGGAATCAAACCCGGTTCTCCCAGATTAGAGTCCGTGCACTTACACCGTGCACTTACACCGTCCACTACACCAAACTGATAATGATAATAATAACAAAAAGTTCAGTGGGGGTGTGCCACAAATTCATATTACAGTTGCCAGGCTTCAGGCGGTGGCTAGAGATCTCCTGGAATTATGCCTGGTCTCCAGGCTACTGGTCTCCAGTTCCTCTGGAGAAAATGGCTGCTTTGGAAGGTTGGGCTCTGTGGCTTTATACCCCACCGAAGAAGAGCCAGTTGGTTAAGCGTGGCAGAGTCTGCCCTGACCTGGATAGCCCTGGCAAGTCCGCTCTCGTCAGATCTCAGAAGATAAACAGGGCCGACTCTGGCGTGTACTTGGATGGAAGCAGAGAATGACAGAGTTGAAGGGGCCCTACAGGCCATCTAGTCCAACCTCCTGCTCAGTGTAGGATCAGCCGGCAGTATCCCTACAAGGGTTTGCCCAGATCACCTTTGAAATACCAGAGGTGGGGGCAGGCTTTATTCAGCCACCTCTCTGAGGCTGAGGACAGACTGGCAATGTAAAGCGGGACAGCCCCGCGTTGGAAGTGGAAGAAGGGAGCGCGTTCAGACATGCGCATCTGTCCGTCGGCTCCGTTTCGCACTTACCCGTCTCCCACTCGCTTTCCATCCGCTTTAACAGGACACCGGGAGAAACCGGTGTCCAGGGGCCGTCTTGCGCTTGCCTCCCGCTTCCAGGCAGTGTGAACCGGAAGAAGGCGGGAGGCAAGCGGAGGCGGCAGTGCGAACGCGGCGTTTTGCCAGTTTGCGTATAAGCGCACATGCGCAAATTGCCGAAACAGCCCTATCACGAGCTGCGGAGGCCGGCCCACGTGGGGCCACTCCGCAGCAGTCTGAACGCTCCGTATCGGCACCGTTGCGCAATACACCGGCCGGTGTGAACGGCCAGCCCCGGGGAGTTTTTCCCCCGCAGCAGTTTCCTCCGCATTCATCTCGCTCCAGATTGCCAGTCTGTCCTCAGCCTGAATATCTTCCAGGCCCCAGTAGGTGTCAGTCACCAGAAGTCGCCATGACTTCCAGGTGCACACATTCTCAAATGCGCGCGCACACACACACACATTTATAAAAAGGTGTGGTGGACTCTAATCTGGGAGAACCGGGTTTGATTCCCCACTCCTCCACTTGCACCTGCTGGATGACCTTGGGCAAGCCATAGCTCTGTACCAACTGTTCTCTCAAGGACAGTTCTCTCAGAGCTCTCTTAGCCCCACCAACCTCCCAGGGTGTCTGTTGTGGGGAGGGGAAGGGAAAGGAGTTTGTAAGCCACTCTGAGACTCTGAGTGAAGGGGATCTCTTGGCAGCCAGGATCCACCTGGAGGTTGGCAGCCCCAGAAAAGGAGCATCACACACACACACACACACAAACTTCCTGGAATTCACACAAATGTGGTGCTGTGATGTGCTGGCAAAGGCCAAGTGGGAAGCGGATTTCAAATTAGGGTTTTAAAGGAAGACACAGCCCTTCTTTCTCCTACCCCAAAGAACCCTCTGCCATCCACTCCAGAGACTGGTTCAGTTTCGAAAACCAAAAGTGGCCCCATTTTTCCAAGGAACTCTGCAAGAAGGGGGTTAAAGAACTGCCATTGTTTTCTATCACCAAAGTGCTCCCCTCCTGGAGTCTGTGCAGCTGATACAGAAGTGAAAATGAAAAGCTACCCGGAACCGCTTCGGTGACTAACGTATTATTACACATTGTCTGTCCAAAATGTCCCTGTGTCATTTACCTGATCATTTACCCAGCGAGAGAGAAAGCGATGGAGAGATTATCTATCAATCCAACAGCTATAGCACCTTAATATACATTTCTTCTTCCTCCCCCCACCAATCATCAGCTTGGAAAAGGAGTCCATTATTCACAGTCCATCCAGCGCCTCAATATCACACTCCTTGATTAAGGCATGCATTACCACTAATGCACACACACATACGCATGGACCTAAAATGATTCCTAACATTTCTTTCGTACGGGAAAACATCATTATCCTTTTAAAGAACTTTCATACCTTGTGACTTGGCAATGCAGTGGGTATGACGTGACAGGAAAAGGAAATGAAGATGCAGTTGGCCAAGTGAGGGGTTTCACTGCTGTGGAAAGGGAATGCCACCGCCCCCCCATTCCCTTCTCCTGCTGATTGACTTTACCATCATGCTCCCTCTAAGCCAGGGGTGTCAAACATGCGGCCCAGGGGCCGGATCAGGCCCCCAGAGGGTTTCTATCAGGCCCACCCTGGAACTGGCCACCTCCTGCTTCCAGTTCTGCTGCTGCTGCTGCATCATAGCTTGCTTCGCCAGACTCTCTCAGTCACTCAGCCATTGCATGTTTCCCCCTGGGTCCTAGACTCAGAACTCTGACCATGAGATTTCTGTGGTGAATGTCAATAAATCAAAAGTAGGTTCGCAGCTTACAGATACACACCTGAACAGCATATTCAAGATTGCAACAGCACAGGCATTTTGATGCAGTAATTCAGAGCAAGAGGTGTTAGTTATCACTAGTGTTAAATAAACAAAATATTGCAAGGGTGCTAATGTTTTAAGCATGTTTTTAAGTTTTTTAAAAAATCATTATTTGTGTCCTTTATATTGTTTCTCTGCTACCTGGCATTACATTTTAGGACACACATGGTCCGGCCCAACAAGGTCTCATTTATGTCAGATCCGGCCCTCATAATAAATGAGTTTGACACCCCTGCTCTAAGCGACGGAGTCTTGTGAGCAGAAATTCTACTTCATGAGCTCCTGGCATTAAAGTTGTGAGTGAGCGATTTGGCTGCTGCATACATTAGTTTGCCCTGGAGCCATCCTTCCTGAGCAAGGACAAAAATGGGTGAGCCACTAAAGTCAGAGGAAGGCTCCTTAGATGGGAGGGAGGTTGCTTTAGGAGGGCAGCCATGCTGGTCTGCAACGGGAAAACTAGTTTCAAGTCCAGTAGCACCGTAGAGATGGACAAGATTTTCTGGCGTATAAGCTTCCGAGAGTCACAGCTCTTTTGCCTGAGCTTTGCACTTGCAAACTGTCAGAGCGATTCGATAGAGCTTTGACCCTCCAAAGCTTATACCCAAAAAACTTGTTGGCCACTAAGGTGCTACTGGACTCAGATCTGGACTGGGGAAAAGTGTCATACTTCAAAAGTAAAAACGGGGTATCAGGGGTCATTACGTAGAAAAAGAGGTGCAGGAGCTCATTAGCATAACGCATTAGCATAACTCATTTGCATGTGCCACACCCCCTGACATCACCAGAAGTATGTCAGAAAGCAAGAAAGAAAGAGAGGAAGGAAGGAAGGAAGGAAGGAAGGAAGGAAGGAAGGAAGGAAGGAAGGAAGGAAGGAAGGAAGGAAGAACTGGCAGAGAGGGGACAGCTACTAATCCAAGCCTCAGAAAGACCCTTCCAGGGGACGGGGTCATTTTGCTGCAGCCATGACACAAGCAGGCATTCCCCCGCCGGGGGGTGGGGGCTGGCACCAACTCCTGGAGCTGAGCTCCCCTGAGCTCCTGATCGAAATGACCCCTGCGGGGTATCCATATTTAAATGCATCAATAAATTTTGTTCAGTGAAGTGGTAAAATAGGGGTAGGACAGGGATAGGAGGATCAACTACACTGATGGGATCTCTATGGCCTCAGCTCTCTGTGTTGCCAGGTCTGATTAATCTGCCGGAGGGGGGTGAAAGGGAGCCGTCTGGGAGTGGGGGGCAGGGCGATGTTGGTGTATGCGACATCACCAGCACAATAATGTCCTGAGCAAGTGAAGCCATCACGCCAGGGACATTGTATGGCGACGCTCTGGTAGTTGGGGCAAAACTCTATGGTTGCCATAGAGTTTTGTCCAAAATACCAGAGCACTGCCATGCGGCGCCCCCAGCGTGATGATGTCACTTCCATGTGACATCCTCAGGCCGGCAATGTTGATGCAGACATTGCTGTTCAGGGGTGGGGCTTCCCCCATGGCCAGCTGGCTGCCGGTGGGCTCTAGTCCCAGAAATCAGGGGAAACCCCGCCCAGAAGAGGGGTCGGGTAACCCTAATGCATGCACACCTGACCAAACTCTGGATCTTTCCTTCATCCCTTTACATATAGCTGACAACTTATGGTGGCTCCGTAGGGTTTTCAAGGCAAGAGACATTCAGAGGTGGCTTGCCATGACCTGGTCCAAAGTAGAGAACAACACATCAGCCTTCGATGATTTCTTTTCAGAGGCAGTAAGCCTCTGAATCCCAGTGCCGGAGGCAGTATCAGGAGAAGGCCTCGGCCTTTATGCCCTGTTTGTTGGCCCTCCAGAGGAACTGCTTGTCTGTTGTGGGAGCCAGGATGATTGACTAGACGGACCACTGGTCTGAGCCAGCAGGGCTCTTCTGATGTTCTTTAAGCTGCCTGCAAGTCATGTGCGGAAACAAACCATTAAGTAGGCACCATATAGTCATATGAACATACATCACTGTTTCACACCAAGTCAGACTGTCGATTCAGGCAGCAACTCTATCTCAGGAAAAGGTCTTCCAGGGATACCAGGGACTGAACTGGAGAGCTTTGCACATAAAGCAGGTACCCTGCAATTTAGCTAGACGGCTTTCCTGCAGCCACTGGCCATTTGCATTCTTAATCACAATTATGTTTTCAGAGTACAGTGCAAGATTCCATCCATTTCTAGTGACACACTAACTGTTAGATGGACAAAGTAGTTGTATTTGATACAGGAGTCCCCAACAGGGCACCTTTACTGGTGCCCAACAAATGTTTTTTTTAGGAAGTAGGCGGGGCTGGATAGGGCTTTTGTCCAGGAAGGCATCTGATTGGCTATGGAAGAACTGATTGGCTCTGCAGATTTTTTCAAATGTTGCTTTGGCAGCAGCTATTACCACCCAACAAGGATCGGCACAGTGTTACTGAGGTTAAGATGTGGCAATAATTTTGTGGCTGACTCCGCCTTCCGTGGCAGCCAGTTTGTTTCCGCACCCACCATGCCATGTCAGAATTCCAAATGTGCCCACAGTAGGTAGGGGACCCGCGATTTAATAGACGTGTACCTCTGGCGTTCCCAGAACCAGAAAATGCTGTTTCCAAAGAGACTATGAATCATTGCAATTAGGGGGTTAGGGGAGGATCCAAATTATTCTTTAAGCAGCTGCCAAAAAAGGATTCGTACCCAACTCTTAGAATAATCCACATCCCAGAGTGCTGTAAACAGTTCTCAATGTTAGTTAAGGGATTGGTGCTAGAAGACATTTAAAGATAAACGCACCCACTTTATTACATTTTGAAGAAGGAAGCAGGTGCCTGCAATTTAAAGCAGACATATGTTTTAGGTTCGAAGCCGAAGGAGAAGTATCAGGAGGTACTAGACTCCGTCTTTTCAGCACTTTAAACTTGACTTGCTGAGAAAGTGACAGATTAGATACGGGAGAGGTGGCGACATCGTGGGAAGGGGGATAGTCTGGGACTGGACACTCATCCGATAGTGGATGGATGAGACCACTCGAAACATGCTTCTAGTTGAAGAAATCAGATAAAAATCACCCCCCCCCAAAAAAAAAACAATTTTTCATGCTTCAAGAATGCATTTCAAGAACAAATCACTTCTTCTTCTGAAGAGGTGTGCTTTGCACACAAAAGCTTATGCCTTGAATAAAACTTTGTCTTAAAGGTGCCCCTGGACTCAAACTTAGTTCTAAATCACTGGTCTCTATTCCATCAGTTCTTGCAGCTGTATTAACTGTGTACCTTCGAGACCACCTCTCCCCATATGAGATCCCCATATGAGCCCCGTAGAGCACTAAGGTCAGCTTATCAACATCTTTTGGTAGTCCCTGGCCCCAGGGACATCCAACTTGCCTCAATCAGGGCCAGGACCTTTTTGGCGCTGGCCCCTACCTGGTGGAATGAGCTCTTGAGTGAGATCAGGGCCCCGCAGGATTTACTACAATTCCGCAGGGCCTCTAAGTCGGAGCTCTTCCGCCAGGCTTTTGGCTGAGGCAGCGGGAACCCCCCCTCCCGCCCCCCTTTTGTGATTCTTCGTTGGAAACTCATTTTGTGCACACTGGACCTGCTATTGGAACTTATTGTACAATACATACGATGTACTATTATTGAAACTGTTGTGATGTTGTAGTTGTTACGTCTTGTTACACAGCTTTGCTCTACTTCTGGATCCCCCCCCCCTTGTGGCCAACCCCACCAGCGGCCTGGACCCTAACATCTTGGAATCTTCCACCACTGTTAATATGGTTCTATCAGACCTGACGTGGTACATAGGACTATGCCATGTTATACTGTTGTTTAAATCCGGTTTTAACTGTGCAGTATTTTACATTGTTGTTACCCGCCCTGAGCCCGCCTGTGGGGAGGGCGGGAGATAAATCCAAATAATAAATAAATAAATAAATACATAAATAAATAAGTTCACCCTCCCACTGTTCCTTAGTTTCACTGCTTCCCCCCCCCCCCAAAAAAATCAAATGTACATACAAGATGGGGCCACAGTGTTCTGCAAACTATATCAAAAAACAGAAATCACCATGACCAGAGACTAGACAAAACGATTGACTGATGTTTGTCAGATTATTAGTCAACAATTTAGTATTGACCTTATATAGTACTATCTAATGTATTTTAACCTTTTGTTAATACAGTACACACACTTGTGCGTGATGCAATTACTGATATTTACAGGTAATATTTCAAAGACACTTATGCGAGTTGTTGGCATATGCATGCAATAATCAAAGTCCATGGATATACCACTAATGGAGCTTCTTTGGTGTTCTCTGTAGACTCCCACCAAGACCTTCAGCGATCTGACGTGCTATCCTAGGTTAAAGCTCGTTTCTGACGTCTTCCTCAGAGTCACATAAGAACATAAGAGAAGCCAACGTTGGATCAGGCCAGTGGCCCATCCAGTCCAACACTCTGTCACACAGTGGCCAAAAACGCCAGGTGCCCTCAGGAGGTCCAGCAGCGGGGGCAGGAAGCCCTCCCACTGTTGCCCCCCCAAAACACCCAGAATACAGAGCATCACTTGCCCCAGACTGAGAGTTCCTATCTATACTTTGTGGCTAACAGCCACTGATGGACTTCTGCTGCATATCAACCATCATCTTTTAAGCAGTTATTCTGGAACCGATGCCTTGCAAAACTGAACCTGAGCAGTCCACAATTGCTTCCCCAAGAGCGATCAACTGACTCTAGACTCCTCCAAGGTTGGCATAAGGTTCTCCCCCAAAGAACAGACCAGCAAAACCCATCAATTCCCACAGCTGAACACAATTTCACTTGCAGCCTTTGGTCCCCTTCTGTGGATAAGCATGCTGAGGACCGATACGTATCTCCTATGGACTGCTTTAAGCAAGTATTGTGGCGTGCATTGATTGGGTTGTGAGGCTGGGGTGATCGAATTAATGAAAGCTGCCGGGATCTCACACACCTGGTGTGGCGTACAGACTGAGTTGTCAGGGTCCAGTTTGTACCAACATCAATGACTCGCAGGTCATCGATCCTCAGCCTGCTAATCATCCCCTTTGATACAAAGAACCCAAGCTCCTGATTCCTCTTCTAAGGATAATTGAAGAAGAAGAAGAGACTGGATTTATACCTGCCCTTCACTTCCCAAAGGAGTCTCAGAGCAGCTTACAAACTCATTTTCCTTCCTCTCCCCACAACGTATACCCTGTGAGGTAGGTGGGGCTGAGAGAGCTCTGGCAGAAATTGCTCTTTTTCAAGAACAGCTGTGCCAGAACTATGGCTTGCCCAAGGTCATCCAGCAGGTGCAAGTGAAGGAGTGGGGAATCAAACCTGGTTCTCCCAGATTAGAGTCTGCACACTTAACCACTACACCAAACATGGCTTCAAATATTTTACCCCTCGGAAGCCTATTAAAACCTGATGATCATGAGAACGAAGGCAGAAAGGGACGAACCAGTGCTCATTTCCCATGGCCCTTCCTTATGTGCTCAGGGTAATGTTGTTTGCCACTTTGGGGCCAGGAAGGAATTTTCCTGGAGGCCAGATTGGCCCAGGGATCCTGGGGATTTTTTTTTAACCTTCCCCTGGGCATAGAGCAGGGGTCACTGGGGGAGCAGGGGAGGGGACAGGGGAGGTAGGTAGCTGTGAATTTCCCGCATTTTGCAGGGGGTTGGACTGGATGACCCTTGAGGAAACTTCCAGCTCTTTGTTTTGATGATAGCATGTACCCTACTGTCCTTCCTTGGGGGTGTTATTCTGACTTTGGAAGGAGCTATACAGTTTAGCAGTGACCTGACCTGGATGCGCAGGGGCAGTGAATGGCAAACCACCTCCGTTCATCGCTTGCCTTGAAAAAACTACAGAGTTGCCATAAGTCGGCTGGGACTTGGTGACATTTTCCACCACAGCTTAGCAGTAGACCACATGTTCTGTAGACAGTGGCTCGAGAAATCAGTCCCTGGCATCTCCAGGAATCGGGTCTCAAGTAGACATACTTTACTCGAGACATAAGAAAGCTACTATGAGGGGATGGGGCGAGGCTCCCAACTCCAGGTGGGAAATTCCCATAAATTTGGGGGTGCAGCTAGGAGATCTCCAGGCCCTGTCTGGATGTTGGCACCACTAGATGTGATGAGAAGTTTTGCACACAGAAGGTCCAGGTGTGATGTCTAGAAAAGAACAATAGCAACACAAAAACAAACAACAATAACAACACAAAAACAAACAACCAAACAGGTAGCAGATATGGGGGCATTTCTCTTCCAGATATGGTTATCAACCTCCAGCTGGCTTTTGGAGATCTCCTACTACTATTACAAGTGATCTACAGAGTACAGAGATCAGCAGGGGTCTGTTGGGGCTGGAGCGAGGCGGAGCAAAGCTCCGCCAGCTCAGGACTGGCCAGTAGGAAATTTGGCGGCAACTTTAAAAGCCACTGGAGGGGAGGGGGTTTGAGGGAGAGGCTCCAAACTTGCAGGGTAGCTGCTGGGGCCTCCCCTCGAAATGCCCACCAAGTTTCAAGAAGATTGGATCAGGGGGTCCAATTCTACAGGCCCCCAAACAGGTTGCCCCCATTCCCTCCATTGTTCTCTATGGTAGGGAAAAAGTTAACATTTTTTCCCTCCATAGAGAACAATGGAAGGGATGGGACAATCTGTTTGGGGGCCCATAGAATTGGACCCCGTGGTCCAATCTTCTTGAAACTTAGTGGGTATTTCGAGGAGAGGCCCCAGCAGCTACCCTGCAAGTTTGGAGCCTCTCTCTCAAACCCCGTTTCCTCCAGCCCCTCATATTCCCTATGAGTTTTTGCCATTGATTTCAATGGCCCATAGGATATAATGGGGCTGAAACTGACATTCCCTTTCTGACACACTTCTGGTGATGTCAGGGGACGTGGCATATGCTAATGAGGTATGCTAATGAGTTATGCTAATGAGCTCCTGCACCTCTTTTTCTACGAAAGGACCCCTGGAGATCAGTCCCCCCCCCTGCTTTGGGGGTGAGGTGAGGTCTATGGCATTATATCCTGCTGAGGCCCCTCCCCCTTCCCAAACCCCACACCCCCAGTCATTTCCCAAAATGGAGCTAGCAACCCTACTTCCAGATAAATCCCTGTATTAGACAGTTCCAGTTTAAGGCAATTTTATTTGTTCAGGAAAGTAAATAGCAGGCAGTCATGCAACAGCAACAGGGCTAGGCTACTGTACCAAGATGCATTGCAGACTTACTATGGAAGCAAAAAGAAGAGAGAGAGAGAGAGAGAGAGAGAGAATCTGTCTCATGTGGCAGATCTTGAGAACAAGTGTTTTCCTTTCACTGGACTACCAAATTGATGGGGGGAACCCACCTGTTCTTTGGATCGCATAAAAAACATGCATTTTCTAATTAGCAAATTGCCCATTTAAAAGTTTGATAGCGGCAAACATTAAGCTACTGGCCTTTTCAAAGGAAAGCTTGCAGATGTCTTTACGTAGACAGCAACAAGCATTTCATCCAAGGAGCTAATTTCCTAATTACCGTTCCCAGCATCACCCGCAACACACTCCTAATTTAAAGACCCATCGATCGCCAGCTGTAGATGGCAAGAGGGATTCCTTTCGTTTCTGCTTCTGCCCGCTGCCTTCTGGTGGCCAGAGATGCCTGCAGGAAGGTAAGGTGTCCCTGGCCTTCAGTTTCAAGCTGGGGCCGTTGGAAAAAGAAATTTTCAAAAATAGGTGAAAGAGCTGTTGGGCTTGAAAAAAATCAATAGGAATGATAAAGTAACATTTATATACTTGTTCATGTACTCCATGTATACCCTGCGTTTCTCCCCCATGGGGATCCAAGATGGCTTACGGAATTCTCCTCTCCTACATTTTCTCTTTGCGACAACCCCGTGAGGTTGGTTAGGCTGTGACTGCCCCCCCCCCCCCCCCGTGCCAAGCATATTACTTGTAACAAATCTGTTTATGCTGCCCTGGAGGAAGGAAGGAAGGAAGGAAGGAAGGAAGGAAGGAAGGAAGGAAGGAAGGAAGGAAGGAAGGAAGGAAGGAAGGGAGGGAGGGAGGGAGGGAGGGAGGGAGGGAGGGAGGGAGGGAGGGTTCCGTCTCACCGTCATCTAAAATAAAAGTTGAAGTAGACCCTCACTGGTAAACATAAGAGAGGTTCATGGGGGAGGGGTCCAGTGTTCCCTCTAAGCTGAGTTAGTGTGAGCTAGCTCACAGTTTTTGAGCCTCCGGCTCACCTATTTTTGTCTCAGCTCAGGAAGGATGCCTCCAGAGCAAACTAATTTATGCAGTAGCCAAATCTCTTGCTCACAGCTTTAATGTCAGTAGCTCACAAAGTAGCACTTTTGCTCACAAGACTCCGCAGCTCAGAGGGATCACTATAAAAACTGCCACACTCACTTGCAATATTACTGATCAGCCTCCTCTGCCCCTTCACAAACAAACACAAATCCCCTAATGATTGGAAGAACCCAGTATTTATAGAGATAACTCATACTGAATTTGAATAATGAGGGGCTCTGGGTAACTATGGTTCAGGTTACAGTTGAGGGAAGGGTTGTTGATGGTGAACTGATGGAACGTGATTGACTTTCAGACACAGAGAAAGGTGCAGAGAAGGAAACCAGCTACTTAATTAACAATCCCTAACATCTCTGGGAAATCTCCCATTGTAGACTCAATCCGTTGAACTGTATAGGTCCAACAGAATCTCCACACCAGGGCAGGATGCAGATGGTCAAGCGTATCTTTTAAAATGAGCATCATATAAAGTGTTCTCATTTGAGTCAAAGTGGAATAGATAAGAGAGGCTGGAGAGATGCAGACTGCATCCTCATATCTGAATGACTCTTGATGGAGGTCTAGGGAAGGGTTCCCTGGCATAGTGCCCATGGGCTTCACAGCATTTGCCAGCACCTTTCCCGGCACCCATCAAGTGTTTTACACAGTGGGTGGGGATGGGTGGGGCTTTTGCTCAGCAAGGCTTCTGACTGAAGAAGAAGCGTAGGGTTTTCTACCCCTCTTTCCTGAACCCTAAGGCGTCTCAAAGCTGATTACAATCTCCTTCCCTTTCCCACAACAGCCCCCTCGTGAGGTAGATGAGCTGAGAGAGCTCTGAGAGAACTTGTGACTGACCCAAGGTCACCCAACAGACTTCATGGGGAGGAGTGGGGAATCAAACCCAGTTCTCCGAATTAAAGTCCACTGCTCTTAACTACTATACCACGCTGGCCATTGGAGATTTGACTGGTAGTACAGATTTTAAAGAAGCAAACGTGGTTTTGGCAGCAGCTGCCACCACAGCACCTTTTGACCGAAGGTAAGCTACTGCAGCCATGTTGTGGCTGAGCCCAACACACTGTGTCGGAATCCCAAAGGTCCTGCAGGCTCAAAAGCTCGGGTACTCCGGTCTACAATTTGTCAAGTCGAGCCAAATCTATCTATTTAGTACTGCTCATACGGCTGTCACCTTAAGCAAAAAAATGTGTTGGTGTTGTTCAGTTGCACAGTTGAGTCTTTGCGATCCCATGGACCACATCACGACAGGCCCTCCTGTCTTTGGTCATCCCCTGGAGTTTGCTCAACTTCATGTCTGTTGCATCGATAACACTGTCTAACCATCTCATCCTCTGCCGTCCCCTTCTTCTTTTACTTTCAACCTTTCCCAGCATCTGGGTCTTCTCCAGTGAGTGCTCCCTTCTCATTTGGTGGCCAAAGGATTTGAGCTTCAGCTTCAGGATCTGTCCTTCCGGGGAACAGTCAGGTTTGATTTCCTTTAGGATTGACTGATTTGATGTCCTCGCAGTCCAGGGGACTCTCGAGAGTCCTCTCCAGCAACAGACCTTACTCAGTATTATTTCTCTTATATCTGATTATCGCGCCTATGAATCTTGCCACTGAGATGATGACACAATCATTGGCATCCAGCAATAGCCATGCCACCTGGGATCACACATTTAGCTATTCTGCACCTTTAGGTAAAGTGGCAACTAAATTAGCCCTCAACTCGTTGAACACAGGATGCTCCATAATCAAAGCTGAGCCAAATTTGAGGCCATGGACTCCTCTGTGACCCCATGGGACTCTTAATGACTGGATATTACCCTTGGGGCTTCCTGCCATTAACACTACACTATGTTTGGATGCCACTGAGCGGGTTGGCCACCAATGGAAGCCCTGTCACACTTTGACAACATTGAGCACTGGGATTAATTACGCACATTGTGTAACTTCCACCTATCCCTTTGAATTGACGGCTGGCTGGCTAAGATGGCGAGATCATCCGTAGTGTAAATAATTAAGCTCTGCAAACTGAGCGCTGTGTCTAAGAATTTCTCTTTAGCACCCTGCTACCCAGATGGAAGAAACCAGAAAGAAAAACACTGCGTAGGTGACACAAAGAAGAAAAGAGCGCATGTACTAACTTAAAGGGATATATCACCAAAAACAAGGTTTGACAGGTAAATACACGATACCTACGAAGTACACAAGAGTCCAACAGGTGGACTGTGTCACGACTGAGCCTCTGGCTTGAGACAGAGCTGCAGCTGGCAGGCGTGCAGATCAGAGTTCTCGGGTTACAAGGCAAGCGTTATCAACAGTCCGGGAGTCACAACCATAAATCAGTCAGCCGAAGGATTAAACAGACGAATCGTCAGCAGGAATGCCAGAAGTCAGAGCCGGAGAGTATGAAAGCCAGGAGTCAGGGGTAGCAGGGATCACAACAGAAAGACAAGCCAAAGTCCAAATACCAGTCCGTAGTCCAAAATGCCAAGTCCAGGGTCAGAAGTCCGAGAGTCCAGCAGCCGGGTTCAGGAACAGAGTTCAGAAGGGTGCAGGGCGAGGCCACGTCGGTGACGAGCGTTCTTTGCCAGCACAATCTGTTGGCCGTTGACAGGCTGCTGATAACGTGTGCCGATTCATTAACCAATTAGCAGCCGCCGGCCACGGCCCAGCGTCTGCTAGTACTCTGGACTGATAGATCTCCTGGCCCTCATGCGTGCCTCACTCCTTCTGTCTCTTAATTCCTGGCGTCTCCTTTCACAGAGACGCCTGACAGGTGGAGGTGATGACTCGGGGCTATGGTTTTCTCCAGGAGGAGCCTGATGGGTCTCAGGTG
The DNA here is from genome assembly GCA_029233225.1 of Lepidodactylus listeri. Classification (NCBI taxonomy): domain Eukaryota; kingdom Metazoa; phylum Chordata; class Lepidosauria; order Squamata; family Gekkonidae; genus Lepidodactylus; species Lepidodactylus listeri. The sequence goes on along the minus strand of JARCFY010000009.1, from coordinate 8,175,520 downwards.
CTTGACTAGTCCCTGGTGGCTCCTGTTGCTGGCTTAACTCCTCTGGACTTACGTCCAGGTCCGTTAAAGGAGCCTGATCTTGCTCTGCAGGGGCTGGGTCAGGAGCAGGGTCAGGAGCAGGCATGACAGACTGATACAATATACACATTCCAGTACAATAAAGTTTTCAGTGTATCCAGAGGATATTTCCAATAAGATATTTTAATTTCAATATTAGTAACTTAGAGAGATACAATGCCAAGACAAGGTTCAACAAGATCCAGGCGGAGCCTAGTGATCTCCTGTGGTGTAGTGGAGAAGAGCGGCAGACTCTAATATGGAGAACAGGGTTTGATTCCCCACTCCCCACTCCTCCACATGCCACCAGCTGGGTGACCTTGGGTCAGTCACAGTTCTCTCAGAGCTCTCTCAGCCCTGCCTACCTTACAGGGTGCATGCTGTGGGGAAGGGAAGGGAGACTGTAAGCCACTTTGAGACTCCTTCTGGTACAGAGGAGTGGGGTATAAAACCAACCCTCCTCCTCCTCCTCCTGGAATTATAACTGATCACCAAATGGCAGAGATCTTTTCCCCTGGGGGGAAATGGATATTCTGGAGGGCGGAATGTATGGTGTTATGACCTGCTGAGCTTTTTCCCTCAAATCGCCAAGAATTTTCCAAACTGGAGTTGACAACTTTAAACACAGGAGAAACACAGGAGAAGGTGGAGAAGATCAATTCAAAGGGTTTCATTGGCCCGGGGGTGGGGGGGCGGAGAGGATTCACTCTCAATTCTCTGCCATTTCAGGCACCATTGTGATACTGCTAACGAGTCCCGGATACCACACACCAGAGATGAGAAATGCAACAATCTATTTCTGCCACCTCCTCAAATCAATGTTCTAAGTGATATCAATTCAAGTTGCTTGTCAGTTTAATTAGGGGGAGTGAAACACAATTACAGGGCATTAGTGCAAAGCCAGTGCGGAGGGTCCTTTTGGGACACACTGCAGCAGGAGAAACCGACCAACTTATGACATTTTCCATCAAAAATCTTAATTAAAAGCATTACCCAAGGGGGGGGGGTGTAGAGCAAGTGCCACAAATAGCAAAAACCCCCCTTCCCCCTTTTTTTCTTTTCATCTGTGCACTAATTAAAGCTCATATATTTTACTTTGGAGGGGAATTTTGGGCATTTCCTTAATCATTTGGTAGAAAATAAAACAAGCCAAGCACAGTGCAAATGAAACTCTTCCTCTCCCCATAGCCCTCCTTTCGAGTACAGGCAGAATTGAAAATTTCCAGTGCAAAATCCCGGGCACCTCTGGTACCCAACACAGCTTCTCATTGCATCAACTTTTCTGGCACTTTTTTCACTGTGGGCTGTGAAGTTAAACTTGTTCAGGATTCCGTATTACAGAGTGGATGGTCACTTGAGTTACCTACCGTATGACCCAACATAGTCCACTAAAGCAGTGTTTTTCAACCACTGTGCCGCGGCACACTGGTGTGCCGCAAGATATTGTCAGGTGTGCTGCGGGATTTTTTCAATAAAAGAAATGTTCCTTCTGGGCTGACCTTCCGGGACGCGTTTGCGCATGCGAGAAAGAACAGTGGCGCTCTCTCGCTGATTCCGCTCGCACACTCTGTGGCCGGCCTAAGGTAGGAGGGAGCCGCCGTTGAGGCGCAGCTCCCCTTGGCCTTGCGAGATGGTTTTAAATGAATGAGGAGGACTCGTGTGCTGAATCAGAGTCATGCTAGACCTGTGGATGTTAATACAGAGGACAGGAACATTCGGTACCAAGGGCATTCACTCCTCCAGCAGAGTAAGCTGGTTTCTTCCAGTATGTGTGTGTGTGGGGGGGGGGGGTGATTTGCACCAAGACATTCCAAGTAAACATGAATATGTCTGATGGTAACAGCTAGCTGTTTCTGTCAGGGTGGGGTTCAAATCAGTAACTGTCCCTCAGCGAAGAATGGGTGTACTGTGCTTCTCTTCAAATCACTTATGGTCAGCGGAATGCCGTTCACATAAGAGTAAGAGTTTAAACTCTCTGTTTGAAAAACTTTAGCAGAATCACAGTATTAAAATACATCCACATTATATTTCTTCTGAAACTCAGGTCAATGTTATGGGAAGGAGCCATCACACTTTGGATCTGTAACTTACGATTTCAAGTTGAGTGGCTATTACGTGTATTTGTAATACTGTCATAGTTAATACTTGAGCTGAGGCAACTAAGGACCCATTTATCTTGTATTTCAGTGTTTTTCAACCACTGTGCCGTGAGGTATTGTCAGGTGTGCCGCGGGATTTTTTCAATGAAAGAAATGTGCCTTAGCTCGAAAAAGGTTGAAAAACACTGCACTAAAGATAAACAACACTCTCGGGGGGTGGGGGGGACAGATTCAGGTGGGTAGCCATGTTGGTCTGAAGCAAAAGAATATCCAAAGAAGTGCTCTTGCACAAAAAGGGTTATACCCTGAAGTCGACCCCAAGGCATTAGTAGTAACGCCATCTGAATGTTTAGTACCAACATCTTTGCGAGCACTTTATTTGTACTGTTATTGTTAGTATTATATTTCAACTGGTTTTGAATTGTTTTATCTGAGTGGCACTGTGTGCCGTTTGTAAGCCGCCCTGAGCCCGTTTGCGGGGAGGGCGGGGTAAAAATGTGAATAAATAAAATAAAAATAAAACACCCAGAATTTGTTCGTCTTAAAGGTGCCACTGGACTCAAACTTGGTGGGGGAGGGAGAAAAGATAATGATGATAGGAAAAGTTAAAGGCAGTTGGAAAAGAAGAAGACCCAACACGAGATGGATTAAATCAATAGAAGAGAGAGAGAGAAAGACAGAGAGAGAGAGAGAAGCAATTGGATTTATATCCCACCCTTCACTACCCGAAGGAGTCTCAGAGCGGCTTACAAACTCCTTCCCCTCCCCACGACAGATGCCCTGGGAGGTAGGTGGGGCTGAGAGAGCTCTGACAGAAACTGCTCATGAGAGAACAGCTCTGACAGGAACAGCTAGGGTAAGGAGACTATTTCTAGAAAAGGGCTTTAATGCTATAATCTGCATTTTAAATTCAGATTTTTTTTAAAAAAAGACGTCACCTGCATTTTTGGTAGAAGAGAAGAAGAGATTGGATCTATACCCCGCCCTTCGTTACCCAAAGGAGTCTCAGAGCAGCTTAACATCTCCTTTCCTTTCCCTTCCCGTCCCCCAACAGATACCCTGTGAGGTAGGTGGGGCTGGGAGAGATCTGAGACAACTGCCCTTGAGAGAACAGCTCTGAGAGAACTTGCGACTGACCCAAGGTCACACCAGCAGCTGCATATGGAGGAGTGGCGAACCAAACCTGGCTCTCCCAGATTAGAGTCCACGCTCCTAACCACTACACCAAACTGGCTCTCAGGAAGGAAGCTTCGGTCTTCGGACTGCAAGACCAGAGCAAGGGAGTTAATGATAGCCCATTTAGTAGGTCATTAATTCATAGGGTTGACAAAAGTCAAGAGCAACTTGCTGGCACATAACACACACAGAGATAAACAGGCATAGGGAGACTGATAGTAGCAACATTCAAAGTGGGTCAATATCCCGGGGTCTTTTACTACGATGCTAATACAGCTACTCCCATTTGGTGTTTATGACACTAAAATACTTTTCAACCCTACCATTTAACTCAAAATGACCACCCCCCTTCCCCAGGAAGCACAGAATACACAACCATCTGCAGTTTCTCCCCCTGAATTTGCGTCGTTCCCCTTCAAAGCTTCATGTCGTGTCCTCTTCCGAGCCCAGTGGTGACTGCACCTTGGGCTGTGCTGGGCGTCGGAACGCAGACACAGGACTCTGCTTTACGAGCTCAGCAAATCTTGCCCTTGCCACAACCGATCTGCATCCGCCATTATTCCCCTGCACCCGCTCGACCTGGGGCCGTTTTATGGTTAATGTTCCCGTCGCTGGTTTCGCTTATCGGAACTGACTTTTCTGTTTCTTTTGTCTGCGGCTTGTTGAGGGTGATTATTAGAATGACATCCCCCCCCCCCTGTTAGGTTTTCAACAGACCGAACCGGAGGGACATCATATTATTACTGTTATTCCAAGAATAACTTGGGAGGCTAGAGGCTGATTGCCGTGTGCCATCCCTCCTCTATCCTGAGAATGCAAAGGGGTCCTAGGTTCTACCTTGATTTTCAATTACAGTAACAGAGTTTGGCAGGGACATGCCACAATATATACGTCCGCGTGACGATACAATTATGAAGTGACTGGTTTGAAGGCTTCTCTTGGGATTTGTTGTCCTCTGCTCTGTGGCAGAACTTAATAGCTGATTTGTGCTAATGATCAGAAAGGACTTCATCACTTCGCTGGGGACCCAGCAACAACTAATTCACTGGCTCCTCTTCCCATAATGTGAGAAAGTGAAGCATCCATCTGTATGGATACATGACTGCTTTGGCAGAAAGCGTGGGAAGTGCCTCAACTCACAGATGAACTTACGGCGACCCCATGGGGTCTTCAAGGCAAGAGGTGAACAGAAGTGGTCTGCTGCTACCTGCCTGGACTTACTTAGTGGTCTAAGAACATAAGAGAAGCCAATGTTGGTAATACAGATTAATTTATTTCTGAAAATAGCAACCAGTCCTTTCTCTAATATCCGGCTGAAAGCCTTCTTCTTTTTATATAGGCTGGTAAATGTTCTCTGTCTCAAGTTGCTGGCTCAGTTGCTCTCTAGTTGCACATGGTAGAAGCATACATCAGTCCTCTTTTCTCCCGGCTAGAAGCCTTCATTGTAAATAGACTTACTTTCTCCGTCTCCATCCTTCTCTGTCTAATCACCCCGAGGGCAAGGTGTGCTCTTTCTGTACAGCCTCTCTCCATCCTAGCCTAGACATATACCCAGGGGTCCTTTCGTAGAAAAAGAGGTGCAGGGGCTCATTAGCATAACTCATTAGCATAACTCATTAGCATATGCCACGTCCCGTGACATCACCAGAAGTGTGTCAGAAAGGGAATGTCAGTTTCAGCCCCATTATACCCTATGGGCCATTGAAATCAATGGCAAAAACTCATAGGGTATATGAGGGGCTGGAGGAAAGGGGGTTTGAGGAAGATGCTCCAAACTTGCAGGGTAGCTGCTGGGGCCTCTCCTCGAAATACCCACCAAGTTTCAAGAAGATTGGACCACGGGGTCCAATTCTATGGGCCCCCAAACAGGTTATCCCATCCCCTCCATTGTTCTCTATGGTGGGAAAAAATGTTAACTTTTTTCCTACCATAGAGAACAATGGAGGGAATGGGGGCTACCCTGCAAGTTTGGAGCCTCTCTCTCAAACCCCCTCCCTTACAGTGGCTTTTAAAGTTGCCGCCGAATTTCGGTGGCAATTAGTCAGTGGGCTGAATCAGATTAGAGAATCTGATTCGGCCTGTGGCTGCCCTAGTGGCCACTCCTGAGCTGGCGGAGCTCTGCTCCGCCTCGCTCCGGCCCCAACGGACCCCTGCATATACCTGGAATGCCAACTTGACACTTCCCTATCCAGTATGGAGTTCCTTCCCCATAAAGGATTTCTCTTTCTTTCCTAAAGCACCAAGCCTAATGAGAGCTTTTCATCCTAAAGGAGCATTTCCATTCCTCTCTGCAAAGCTAACTCTGGCCAACAGGATTCAACCTGAAGTTTTATATCTAGCTCATTTGGCTCATCTAGCTCATAATCTCAACTTTTTTTTATTAGCACAGAAAGAGCCAGTTTGGTGCAGTGGTTAAGTGCGCGGACTCCCCACTCTTCCACTTGCACCTGCTGGATGACCTTGGGCAAGCCATAGTTCTGGCAAAGCTGTTCTTGAAAAAGGGCAGTTTCTGTCAGAGCTCTCAGCCCCGCCTACCTCACAGGGTGGCTGTTGTAAGGGAAGGGAGGGGAAGGGAAAGGAGTTTGTAAGCCACTCTAAGTGACGGGAGAGGTATAAATTCAATTTCTTCCTCCTCCTTCTCCTTCCCTTTCTCTCTTCCTTCTCTCTGAAGATGATTTTATACCCTGCTTTTCTCTACCTTAAGGAGTCTCAAAGTGGCTTACAGTTGCCTTCCCTTCCTCTGCTCACAACAGGTATCTTGCAAGGTAGGTGGGTCTGAGAGAGTTCTGAGAGAACTGTGACTGGCCCAAGGTCACCCAGCAGGCTTCACGTGGAGCTTCTGCAGATTAGAGTCCACCGCTCTTAACCACTATACCACGCCAGCGCTCTCTCTCCGTCCGGAAAAAAAAACAGAGCTTACTGTCTCTAAATGAAGGTAAAAAACTTTAAGGAAAGAAAAGCAAACTGGGGGCGGAAATGCTCTTTCAGGGTAACCTAATAAATCCAGAGAAGTTTAAGCACTGTTCATGTCATGATTTAGTTAAGAAGAAGAAATTTGAGATAGGTGTCTTCAAGTCGTTGGCTAAAAAATATGAGCAACAGGATGACGGACTGAGGCGGCGTCCCTGGTGAAAGATGAGGCCCCGGGCGGGAGGATATGACAAACAACTTCTCCAGGCAAAGTCCTCTTCACCGAATGTCATCCTGCTCTCCGAAATATATACTTTTGACACCAGAAACAAATTGCGACGACATGCAAAAGAACGAGAAACTGCCACGAGGAGCCATTTGTCATTTTCTATGGTCTTGGGGTTTGTCAAATGGCATGAACAATACTGCTCAGAGGACGGGATATATTGCAAGATCAGGTGCCTTTCAAAGGTTATTTTACTCTGCTTCCGAGGAAAGAAAACAGTGGCAAAGGACGGGTTATGCCTTTCCTAGTTAACCTGCATTATATAATTTTCATTACAAAAAAAAAAAAAGAAGAAGAAAGAAAAAAGAATATGTATGTGTGTTTATATGAGGGGTGGAATTCGAACTCAAGAAACAGGCTGGCAGCTGCAGGTGATACGAAGCCGCTGCTGTCAATCTCCCACGACCCAAAATAGCAAAATGTGCTGCGAGCACAAAGCAAGATTTTTTACTTAAAAAAAAAATGACAATTATTTGCCGAAATATTTTTTATTATTATTTTCTGGATTTAGAGACTGACAAGATTTTTGGGACTGCAGAGGTATCTGACAAAGGGAGCTTTGACTCTTGAAAGATCATACTCCCAAAGTCTTGTTGGTTGAGGGTTGCCAACCTCCAGTTGGTGGCTGGAGATCTCCTGGAATTACAACTGATCTGCAGGCAACAGAGGTCAGTTCACCTGGTAAAAATGGCTGCTTTGGAAGGTGGACTCTATGGCACTGTACCACACTCAACTACGCCCCTCCACAAACACCACCTTTCTAAGGACCTTCCCCCCCAATCTCCAGGTATTTTCCAACCTGGACCCGGCAACCCTATCAATTTGGTGCCAGTTTGGTGTAGTGGTTAAGTGCGCGGACTCTAATCTGGGAGAACCGGGTTTGATTCCCCACTCCTCCACTTGCACCTGGCTGGATGACCTTGGGCAAGCCATAGCTCTGTGCCTGCTGTTCCCTCAAGGACAACTTGGGAAAGAGCTCTCTCAGCCCCACCTACCTCACAGGGTGTCTGTTGTGGGGTGGTGAAGGGAAAGAAGTTTGTAAGCCGCTCTGAGACTACAAGTGGAGGGCGGGGTATAAATCCAATCTCTTCTTCTTCTTCTATCGAGCTGTTCTTCCAGAGACTCACGTGGCTACCCCCTGAAAATATTACTTCCTGGTTATCTAACACAAGTAACAGTTTAAATGAGACCTCAGGTCCCTTCCCTTGAAAAATATATAACCACACAAGATATTTCCCTTCAGCCTCCCCCCTTCATAATAGTGTAGTGGTTTGGTGCAGTGCTTAAGTGCACAGACTGTAATCTGGGAGAACCGGGTTTGACTGCCCACTCCTCCACTTGCAGCTGCTGGATGACCTTGGGCAAGCCATAGTTCTCTCAGAGCTGTTCTTGAAATAGCAGTTCTCGGTAGAGCTCTCTCAGACCCACCTACCTCACAAGGACCAATTCTGCAAAAACAAACAAAACAAAAACAAAAACGGTTCTTCTTGCCTCGGCCTCCCATTTCCCCTGGTTGCACTGCTCAATTTCTCATTATTTGCTGTGTGGCTGCATTTTGACCCACATCTCATCTGCATCTCCTAAGGATCAAGAAGACGCGGGGGAAATCAGGGAGAGATGCGGGTCAAAATGTGACCACGCAGCAAATAGTGGGAAATTGAGCAGTACAACTGGAGGAAACAGGAGACCGAGGCCAGAACAACTGCTTTTGCAGAACCGGTCAGAGGGTCTGTTGTGGGGAGGAGAAGGGAAAGGAGACTGTAAGCCGCTCTGAGACTCCTTTGGGCAATGAAGGGTGGGGTATAGATCCAATCTCTTCTCTTCTACCAAAAATGCGAGTGACATCTTTTTTTAAAAAATCTAAATTTAAAATGCAGATTATAGCATTCAAGCTTTTTTCTAGAAACAGTCTCCTTACCCTAGCCAATATCTTTTTAAAGATGAGAAGCAGTACTGCCCCCCCCAACAAACAAAAGGGAACCCCCCCCCCCCCCGGATTTACCCTTTTGTCTTTGCACTACATAGATTGCAGCTATCACATTTTCCGCCTGTATGAGTTTCTTTTGGACAATGAAGAAAGCTGGCAGGAAGAAAGTTGATTAATTTGAAATGCAGCGTCGGAAGAGAGTTTATAGATACTGTGGACTGCCAGAAAGACAAATAAGTGGGTTCTGGATCGAATCGAGATTGAACTCTGCCTAGCAGCTAAAATGACTAAGCTGAGGCTATTGTACTTTGGCCACATTATGAGAAGGCAGGAGTCGCTGGGAAAGACAACCTTTAGGAAAAGGAGAAGCCAGCATGCCAAGAGGAAGGCCCAACATGAGACAGACTGATGTCATCAAGAAAGGACCCACAATTTGTGGGACCTGAGCGAGGATGTTATTGATAGGATGTTCTGGAGGAAATTAATACATAGGGTCAGAAGCAACTTGATGACACCTCTCTCTCTCTCACACACACACACACACACACACTCTCTCTCACACACACACAGTCATGAAGATGCAACAGTGGGAAATTCACTCTGCCTCATTTTATTACCAGCAAGGGAAATGAAATCAAGCTTTTCATTAATTGTCTTATTTCCTCACACGACAGGAACCACATTTATTTCTTAAACACACACACACACGTTGTTTGTATAGATATAAGGTCATTGTCCCTCATCAATGGCTACCCAAAGCCCAGCGTCAGGAATTTGGAATCTTTCCTAATGAAAGGCACTGTGTACATCCAATCCCATTTAAACCTTTCTTGGCACTTACAAAATAGAAGGGGACAATTAATTCAAATGCAATTGTACTAATTTCATATTTTAACTTTCCTCACTGTGTTGTGCTCTGTTTTCCATTTTTCTTGTCCAAACCCATCAAATCAGCTTTTATGCCTGGAGATTCTAATTTTTAATCTCATTCGCGGCTCTCCCAAATCATTAGGCGATGAATCAAGTCTGCAGCAAAAAGCTCATCTCCCTCACATTTCCTTGCATGTTAAATCGGTTGTGTCCACAGATTGCTGCCCTTACATCAAACACTTCCTTTAAATAGAGAGCAGTTCAACCGCATTTAAGACTTTCACCTTAATAGGACATCGGAGCTTCTGTGATAGTCTTGGGAAAAATGCTGACTCAAAAGCAGTACGTATTGCGTGCATTTATTGGAGTTACATTCCCCCATAAAGCAATGGTCCTGACCGAGCTATAGAAAAGGTAGAAATCTATTATTTCATGCTTCACAAGCTAGGGATAATTTCCATTTATGTTTTTATTACACTTTTTTTAAAAAAACTTGCACAATTTATAAGAGGTGTTTCATCTTCACCTGACCATTTTGCACTTTTTAAGTCTCCTGTGTTTTTTTAAAAAAGCACGCCTTCCAACTATATTTTGATCCTTCTTAAAGATGAGCCCAAACTTCTCTTTCCACATCAATCATTTTCTTTGGTACCATCATCAACTTTGCTTCTACATGCACAGTGAAATATGATTTCATCTTGCTGGCAGCTAGCTATAAAAGACACTTAATCCCCAAGCAAATATTCACGTTTGGGTACCTGATAATTTGACTATAACATCAAAAATATCCAGTGCCTCTTTGGACTTGTTTGTTTGTTTGTCTTCTCTTTTGTTTCTTTCTCCAGGCCAGTGTATGTTGAGGGCCAGTTTGGTGTAGTGGTTAGGAACATGGGCTCTAATTTGGGAGAACCGGGTTTGATTCCCCACTCCTCCACATGCACCTGGCTGGATGACCTTGGGCAAGCCATAGCTCTGGCACAGCTATTCTTGAAAAAGAGCAGATTCTGTCTGAGCTCTCTCAGCCCCACCTACCTCCCGGGGTGTTTGTTGTGGGGAGGGGAAGGGAAAGGAGTTTGTAAGACGCTCTGAGACTTCTTTGGGGAGTGAAGGGTGGGGTCTAAATCTAATCTCTTCTTCTCTTCTTCTCACAATACAATAACTCGTGGACACTCAATTAAATTGCTGAGCAGTCGGGTTAGAACGGATAAAAGGAAGTACTTCTTCACCCAGAGAGTGATTCACACATGGAATTCACTGCCACAGGAGGGGGTGGCAGCTACAAGCATGGACAGCTTCAAGAGGGAACTGGATAAACATATAGAGCAGAGGTCCATCAGTGGCTATTAGCCACAAGCCACATAGGAACTCTCAGTCTGGGGCTAGTGATGCTCTGTATTCTTGGTGCTTGATGGGGGCAACAGTGGGAGGGCTTCTAGTATCCTGGCCCCACTGGTGGACCTCCTGATGGCACCTGGTATTTTTGGCCACTGTGTGACAGAGTGTTGGACTGGATGGGCCACTGGCCTGATCCAACACTGGCTTCTCTTATGTTCTTATGTTCTTCTAATAGGCAGTGAAGACCTGAGGATACAGAGACATTATCTCATGATCCACCAGTGGCATTCAGCAGGAAATGAATGAAGTCTAGAGATGCCTGGAACATATTCAGGGTCTGATGCAAGGAGGAGGATGCTGTTTAGCGAAGCGGGTAGTGAAAAGTGCCATCAAGTCATAGCTGACTTATGGAGACCCCACAGGGTTTTCAAGGGAAGGGATGAGCAGAAGTGGCTTGCCATTGCCTTCCTTTGTGTAGCAACCCAGGGCTTCCTCGGTGGTCTCCCACTGAAGAACTCAGCAGGGCCAACCCTCATTAGTTTCTGATATCTGTAAATCAGGCTAGTCTGGGCCATCTAGGTCAAGGTTTAGTAAAGCTACATAGCAAGGAGGAAAGGCTAATCAAAGGCCACAACAGCACCTAATTGTCCAGCTGACCTGGATGGCCCAGGCTAGTCTCCCATTGGGTAAACGAATTAAACAAATGATCAAACCATCTCTGTGAGTTATGCTAGAGTGAAAGAGAGCGACTATCCCCAGGCAATTGGGGATACTGACTATCACCCAAACAAGTTTTATAGCAAGGTAGGGATATGGACTCACATCTCCTGGATTCCAGTGCAAACTACTAAACCGCACTGGCTTAAATGGACAAAGACTTCTAGCCTTGCATTCTGGTTCCACAAGGTCCTGGATAGCCCGGGCCAGCCTGAGCTCGTCAGATCTCGGAAGCTAAGCAGGGTCCGCCTTGGCTAGCATTTGGAAGGGCGATCTCCAAGGAATACCAGAGACTTGTGACGCAGAAGCAGGCAATGGCAAACCACTTCTGAAATGTCTCTTCCCTTCAAAACAAGTCCAGCTCGCCACCTAGTGGTGCATAATGCTAAAAGAGCTAGAACGTCTGGCTGCCAGACAATCATAGGATCTCCTGGCTATTCTGCACACATGTCATACGATAATTATAATTACTATAAGGTACTTCTGGGAAGAACCGGCCATCAAGTCACAACAGACTCATGTCAACCCCTTCCGTGGGACATGAGATAATAAGCAGAGGTGGCTTGCCATTGCCTTCCTTTGAGTAGTGGCGCTGGACTTCCTGGGCCGTCTCCCAACCAAGTACCTTCTGTGTCTGACCTTGTTGAGCTCCCAAGCTGTGGTGAACCTGGGCCAAACAGCGCTGATGGAGCTCCTAGAAACCTGGAGCCCACAAGTCTGATTGAGCAGTTGTGGATTATTAACAGATCTGATACATCCTCCATGATTGTGTGTTATAGTTTTAAGTGCCACTCTAGTTGCCACCTCCATGTACACACCCCTTTCTCTGTCCTCAAGTCGTAAGGTTTTCGCCATGGGAATGATCTCCACATGCAAACTCCTGAGCAAAATCGGCAAAGCTAGGAAAGCAAGCCCCTTGGGACGTGCATACAAAACCGATGAAGTTGGGAAACCACAGTGCAAAACACTGCAATAATTTTATCGCGGAGTCATTCTCTTTGAGTTGAATGCATCTGGATTAAAAAAAAAAAAAAAGCATGATGCTTCGGTCTGCCAACTCAGCATGACCTGCAGAAGCAGGATCACAATGGTTAACGGCTGACAAATGAGTTCCGAATTTCTGATGCCTCAATTTGAGGAAATTATTAACCACACTCACTTGATATCAGATGGTTACAGCCGGCGAGGGGCCTTTGGCCGTGCAACCTGCTTTGCAACTGATCGAAGCTACGCCATGGAATACTGACTGAGTGAGGCTTTCTGATCTTCGGCTCAGCTGACCTGAGCCATTTCTCCCAGTCCCCTTACAAATATTCGTCTCGACAACAGACACATCCGAAACGTATCAACTCCTTTATTATATTACTTTGCTCCATTAGCTGGCCATGTCTGAAAGACTGGGAGGAAATGAGAGGGGAGGGGGAAGCTCATAAAGAAACCCTGCAACAACATGCCTATTATTTAGGAGGCAAATGCAATTCCTGGTTGCTCCACATATTAAATCTAATAAACAAAAAAAAGAAGTGTGTGTTTCAAGCGCTGTTAGGACACAGCCAACATATGGCAACACCACAAGTTTTCCATGGGAAAGAGATGAAGAAAGGTGGTTTGCCATTATTTTGCTCTGTGAAGTGACCCTGGACATCCTTGCTGGTCTCCCATCCAAGTACTGACCATGGCTAGCTCTGCTTAGCTTCTTAGATCTGATGAGGATCTTGGCCATCCGGGGCCAACCAAGGCAAACAAATAAGACCATGTTATTACTGAAGCTGTTGTAGATATTGCTGAATGGATGTGACCCAGGGGTCCGTTGGAGCAGGAGCGCACAGGAGCGCAGCTCCAGGAGTGAGGATCTCAGGGGCGGGCACATGACCAAGCCCCGCCCCCTCCTCGGCTTCCCTGAGCAGAGTGCAGAGGCGCAGCGCCCTGGGGAAAAGCCCTGCTAGGGTCTTTATTGTTTTTAATGTTTTGTTTTAATATGTGTTACTTTTTTCCTGCCATAGAGAACAATGGAGGGAATGGGGACAACCTGTTTGGGGGCCTATAGAATTGGACCCCCTGGTCCAATCTTCTTGAAACTTGGTGGGTATTTCGAGGAGAGGCCCCAGCAGCTACCCTGCAAGTTTGGAGCCTCTCCCTCAAACCCCCTCCCCTCCAGTCGCTTTTAAAGTTGCTGCCGAATTTCGGCGGCAATTTGGCAGCAGGCCGAATCAGATCAGAGAATCTGATTCGGCCCGTGGCTGCCCTAGTGGCCACTCCTGAGCTGGTGGAGCTTCCCCTGACTATTGTACTAGTGCTGCACTCAAGTGTAGCTGCCACCGCTTCTCTCACCCCCACCCCAAAATGTTCCCGCTTCAGAGCTACTGCTACTAATGTTCCAGAAAAGAAGGGGAAGGCAGAAGTTTTATTTATTTACGCATTTGTATCCGCCGCCTCTTTTCCCTTACAAGGGCCACCAAGGAGGCTAAGAGTTTAAAATGTACATGATAAAATCATACTTTAAAACTGTTAAAATTACCCCCCCTCCCAAACAGACATCATTAAAACATTTTTGCAAGAGTTAAAAAACACAAAACAGTGTCACAATATATACAAAACCTTTTGGGGTGGGGGATGGCTAGGAAGGAGGGATCGCTGAGAGAACAGGAAACAAAGAAGCAAAAAAGTCTTCACCTGGTGGTGGAAGATGGGGTGACAGAAGGGGACAGATTAGAGTTGCCAGCCTCCAGGTGGGGCCTGGAGACCTCCCGTTTTTACAGCTGATCTCCAGCTGACAGAGATCAGCTCCCCTGGAGAAAATGGCTGCTTTGGAGGGTGAACTCTATGGCATTGTACCATGTCGAGGCCCCTCCCCTCCCTTCCGCAAACCCCGCCCTCTCTGGATCCACCCCCAAAGTCTCCAGGTATTTTCCAACCCAGGCCTGGCAACCCTAGGGCAGACAAATCTCCCCAGGGAGAGGATTCCAGAGCCTTGGTCACATGACCGAGAAGGGCCTCCCCAGGGTTGCCGCCCTCCTAATGTTCTGTTTGTATTGCACAGTGAACACCCTAACTGTTGGATATTGTAAGTCTGCATGCAAGAGGATCTGGGAGGGAAAGGGTTAAGAGAACTCTCTCTCCTATGGGTACACTTGGCAGTTGGCCCCACCCACTCAACGGTTAGAAGCCGAGCCTCTTTGTCCCTTGCGTGCCTTCTGTTTTCATCTTATGTAGGACCTCTCTTCGTCTCCCTCTTACCTGGGCCTGGAGCTATAGCAAGTTGACCTGTTTTTGAAGTTAATCCACTCACAATAAGTTAAACGCCCCCCTATAGGGATATGTCATGGAAATGGTACTTCTTCTTTTGTAAGTAAAATTTCTTTCTCTTGTTACCATTGGGGGTCAGGTCATCTTTGTAATCTGCCTGAGTAGCATTTTCCGCTTAACCAGGAAAGATGGAGGATCAGGGATACTGTGTAAAGTTTCCATGCTTCCACTGCAAATGATCCCCCCCCCCGCAAATTTAACCCAATACTAACACCAATGGAATGCCTTACCAGTGCATGAAAGATAAATAATCTCTCTCAGAAATGCATTATGCATTGTTGTCTCCCTGTGTGTGGAAACCTAATGGGTTGGGAACAGTGTATTATGTATGCATCGTATCTTCTTAACAAAACAAAACAAGGATTAAAAAGAAATGCTTTCCATGAGCTAACAGGTGCATGCACTCTTCTCCATGTAGAAATAGAATTTGCAAGTTCCTTGTGGCAAATTTGAAATGCTGGCCTGGGGAGCGCCCAACAAGACGTAATTCATTTCAGTAGATAGAAGAGCTCTAGCTTCGACATCCATTTCTCTAAACTCATTACTGACCCGGGGGGGGGGGGGGACGCTAGCCTTAAGCAAGTTTTAATGAAGACTCTGGTGCAGCCGCTGCTGTAGCACTAAATGCGATAATGAGAAACAAACCACTTAGCGGCAATAGACTCAGGACCTGTATATAACCTGAAAGGTTGGTTTCTTGGGTTCTGGGGGATTCTTTCCAGGGATGAAGCTGACATCCCAAAAAGAGATTTAATTACCTTGCGCACTAATTTGTTATAGAAAGCTCAGTCAAGGTGACCAAGATTATGGTGTACACTTGTTCATGCATTATATAATAGAGAGCCATTTCTAGACCAGCACAAAAATTGTAACCCATGGGTGAATTTAGGTGAGCATCTATCTCAAGGATTGCCTTACCACTGTGTACCCGTAACCTTCTGAACAGATGGCTCCCTGTGGTCACCTACTTATCCCTTTGGGGTAGGAATCACTGCAATATGATATCTACACAAAGGTACTGAGGGAAGCCATGGTCCTTGTAGCTTCTACATTTCTAATATGCATATCCAGCCTTAGTCTTGTTTGGCACTCAAAGTGGAGGACCTAATCAGTGACCCTTCCCAAACACATCCGGCTAGAACCTTAACTTGGGAACATACATGAAAGAAGGCATGGCTTCTGGGGAACAGCATCCGGGAGGTTCTGTCCCTTCCCACTACTGAAATGGTACCAGCATATTTTCAACTGCCCCCAAATTTGGTGTCTGAGAGCCAGCATATCATTGTGGCTGAGAGTCTACACACCGGGTTCCAGACTTACCTTTGCCACAAATTGTCAGTGGACTTGGTCAAACCTCTAATTTTCTTAGCTTCAGGCTATTGATCTCCAATATGAATAGGGTTCCCAGGTCTGGGTTGGGAAATACCTGGAGACTTTGGGGGTGGATCTGGGAGAGGGCAGGGTTTGGGGGAGGAGTGGCCTCAGCATGGTACAATGCTAGGGTTGCCAGGTCCCCCTGGGGGGTGGAGAAACCCCCATTCAATTGGCCTGTTACCATTCAATTGGCCTGTTATTCATCCCAGGCAGACAACAGTGAAAAAAAACCCAAGCCACCTAGATCCTTTCTGAAGACTCAGAAATTTCGACAAATCTTATTATGGCTCTCTTTCACTCCCCTCAACCGTTAAGAAATTTAACAAAGTTAAACAAAACAAAACGCCACCAACAACTTTCTGGACAGAAGCAGCTGTTTGAGAACTGGATGACATTCTGAATGGGCAGGTCGTGTCATGATCCCGGGCCTATAGTAGTGCGGCCTACAGGCTCCAGGGAAGCCTGTACTAGAGTGACTACAGGGCCTATATTTCCCAGGTTCCCTCTGGACCCTGTGATTGGTCAACAGGGGATTTTGGAGGAAAAACTTACACCAGTAGAGGAATGGGGGGCGGTGCCTGGGAAGAACAGACAAAAGGCCTTCTAGCTCTTCCCCTGCCACAAATTTTGCCAATCTCTAAGGTGCTACCAGACTCTGAAGGGACAGGAGCAGTGTGGGTAGCAGTGGGAGGCCTTCTGCCATAGTGGGAGGTCTGGCAACCCTATCTTCATCTCAGGCTTTCCTTTGTGGCCACAAAGGACAGGGACTTTTTGGTGGCTGCCCCCAACATTGGCTGCCCATCGTCTCAGCAACGGCCATGACCTTGGGCCTATAGTAGTGCGGCCTACAGGCTCGAGAGAGGCCTAGTGGCTCCAAAGAGGCCTGTATTAGAGTGATTACAGGGCCTACATTTCCCAGGTCATCCTTAGGGCCCTGTGATTGGCTGACAGGGGATTTGGAGGGAAAACTTACACCAGCAGAGGAGTAGAGGGTGGTGCCTGGGAAGAAGTGATAAAAGGTCTTGCCCAAAGTGGGTGGGGGTACAGTCCCAGGGAGCAGAGCTGGTGTGAGGCTGCTGCAGAAGGAGGGACCCCTCATCCAAAAGGGGTGAGTCAGTCTGAGACCAAATACCTAGAGAAGGCTAGGGGCAGTATAGTCAGACATGCTAGGATTTCTTATTTCACTGATTTACCTACCTTTATGGTGCTCATTTTCCCTACGCGTTATTGAATTATAGTTGTAGTTAAATCTCTTTAGTAAAACTAGATGGTTACTCTCAGGGGTCCGTTGGAGCGGGAGCGCACAGGAGCGCAGCTCCGGGAGTGAGGAGCCCAGGGGGCGGGCACATGACCAAGCCCCGCCCCCTCCTCGGCTTCCCTGAGCAGAGCAGAGGCACAGCGCCCCGGGGAAAGCCCTGCTGGGGTCTTTATTGTTTTTAATGTTTTGTTTTAATGTTGATAATTTTATCATTGTTCCTTTTATGACTGTGTGCTGCTTTTCCAGAGACTTGTTCAAGGTGGCATATAAATTTTCTAAGTAGACCATTTTTTATCTGGGCACATGGCACATAAATACTGGAGAAATTTCACCAACCCTTCAGCAGCTTCCACCCCATCAGTTTGGTGTAGTGGTCAGGAGTTGGACTCTAATCTGGGAGAACCGGGTTTGATTCCCCCCACTCCTCCACATGCAGCTGCTGGTGTGACCTTGGGCCAGTCACAAGTTCTCTCAGAGCTGTTCTCTCATGAGCAGTTCTCCAAAGACCTCTCTCACAGGGTGTCTTGTTGTGGGGAAGGAAAGGGGAAGGGATGGGTGGTGCACATGTCCTGGGTATCTCAAGTCTACTTGAAACCTGGTGGTTTCAAGGGAGCAGGAAGAGAATGAGGGTGTGTTCTTGATGCTTATTTTTATTGCACAAAGTATTGGATGGGGAAGGGAATGGAGGAAGAGCAGGTCAGTTTCACTCACCTGTGGAGGGGAGCCTGAGGGGTGGGTGTTGCCTTCTGACACACTTCTGGTATGTTAGGGGGTGTGGCATATGCAAATGAGTTATGCAAATGAGCTCCTGCTCCTCTTTTTCTACAAAATGACCCCTGGTTACCCTGCCTGGGTTCTCACACCTAATTCAGCCACTTATAAGGGGAAACCTGCTGGAAAAGTACTGCAATAAGGGGTCGGGTGGACACTCTGGACCCCCCTGAGGAGACCCATACCAGAGTGGTGGCAGCCAGTAGATACCCTTTCCAGCCGCTGCCCACAACACCAGGGGACACACCTTTTTGCCTACTGGTCCAGATAATCTGTCTCCCCAAAGGGTAGCCGGGGGGGGGGGGATCTGTCCATGTTCAAAGCCAGTCTGTAGCCGATAGCTGATCTTTGTTCAGGGAAGGATGCTGATTTTCGGTACTGCAAGTCTGGCAGGCCAGAAAGGGATCACCAGGCACAAAGACACTCAAGGGGGAAAGATGAAGAGGACGGCTGCTCGAGGAAACAACCTTAAAAGGCTTGGCACAAAGAGAGAGGGGGAGAGAGGGAGGATGTCCACAGTCTCAAAAGAACAGGAACAGAGAGATTGGCTGCATTAGGAAACCATGACAAATGGTTTGTCATTATGGGAACAAGTGTTGGAAGCCTTCCTGTTCATGTCCTTCCCCCTCCACCCTCCTGTGACGTGTGGCTGGTAGACTTCCTGGCTGGTTCTCACAGAAGCATGGTGTGGTGAGGCATCCGAAATCAACCCGAATGATAAACGGCAGCGTCGTTCTTGGACCCGGAAACCAGAATTCCAAACTGGGATTCGGCTATGGTTTGAAATTCTGGTCTGTAAGCAACGGAACAGAAAGTCCTGCACCTCGGAGATGTTGGGAGGAGGAGGGCTCGGGGCCGTTTCCAACAATCCGACCAACAATAAAATCAGAACTACAGTCTGAAACAAACCTTAGAGTTAAAACTTAAAATCAGTCGATCGAATCCTATCAGATGGTACCCCAGCAAACCTTCAGGGGTGGATAACTGAGACAGCAGCCAGCCCACTGAGATTCGAAACCCAACAATGGGGAGCCCGAGTGATCTTTTTAGCCAGCACTGTCCTCAACCGTACGTAAAGGCAAGTACCAAAACCTTGAAACTGATTTGGTACTCAATCTGTAGCTAGTGCAGCTGGTAGAGCACAAGTTGCATATGTGCTTTTAGGGGGGTCCCAGTGAGGACCCACACCACTGCATTCTGGACCAACTGAAGTTTCCAGAGCAAGTTCAAGGGTAGCCCTGAGAAGAGCAAGTTACAGTAGTCTAATCTAGAGGTGACCGTTGAATGAATCACTGTGGACAGGTCAGTGTGGGACAGGTAAGAGATCAATTGCCAGGCTTGAAAAAGATGGGAAAATGCTGCCTTGGCAGTATTTGTGACCTGAGCCTCCAATGAGAGAGAGGCATCAAGGATCACACGTAAGTTCCTGATGAAGGAGGCTGGTACCAGCTGTACTCCGTCAAGAGTGGGAAGGTGAATTCCCCGACTTGGACCCTCCCCCCACCAACCTAGACACTGGTAGGAAGCTGGAGGACTTCAAAGGCTCATCCCTAGGTTTCCGAATTCTGGGTTGGGGATTTTCTTGAGACTTGAGGGTGAAGCTTGGGGAGGACTGGGTTTGGGGAGGGGGGACCCCGACGGGGTAGAATGTCATAGAGTCCACCTTCCAAAGCAGTCATTTTCTCAAGAGGAACTCATATCCATAGACCGGAGATCTGTTGTAATTCTGGGGGTGGGGGGGGGGGGAACCGTCAGGCCACACCTGGCGCGTGGCAACCCTACTCATTCCCATAATGCAATTGTTCTTAAAAATGAATTTGGAGATACTTCTAAGCTTGTTCTACTTTTGGGGAACCATTTGCAAAATATTTCTGTAAGACTTCGTATTTCCCTTTTTGGAGCACCAGGCTGAACCCCGTGGCCTTTCAACACGGCAGATAGAGGCAGACCCAGACACCCAGAGCATCCTCTCTCAGTCCCGCCTGTCTCTCCTCCTCCCTTCTGTCCAACCTCCAAGACAGTCACAACCCACTTTGGGGTTCCACAGAGAGCCCTGTTTCTGAACTACTACATAAGAACAAACCGTTCATTGCTGTTACCTCACTCAACCGACTGAGATTCGTTCAGGTCTAACTTTGGGAAGCATTTTCTTTTCAAAATACATCCACTGCTAAAATTTCCCTCATTTCTGGAGACCTGTACTTATCCTGATGCAGGTCTGACGAAGGGATTCCTGGACAGAGAACAATGCGAAAGACTAATATAAACCAAGTGAGGACAGCTCATTGCTTTCAATTGCATAACTGGCCCAAATGTTTTAAAGTACAGATTTGCCTTGCCAAGTCTTCAATCTTGTTTAAAATTTACCTACATTCAATCACCAGCCCTTCTAATCCAATCTCTAAATCATTTTTTTTTAAAGCATACAGATAGTTACGGAATTAAACTGCTTTTGAGCTTACAAGCCGGTTCTCTCTTGGTTGGTCTAAAATCAGATGTGATTGGGCAATTCCAGTAAAAATAGAACTGAGTCATGTATCTATATATGCCTTATCTTTGTATATAGATGAAAGATGGAGGGGGGGTGGAATTTCTACTTTTATTAGACTTGAAATGTCAAGAAGACTGGAGTTGCCATCTACTGGAATGTGCAAAGAATGACAAATACAGGTTGCTTACTGCATCTTCGAGTGGTCATCTGTGCATTCACACAGGGAATAAAGGATAGGACACTGGCTAAAGAAATTCAAAGCTTGCCAGTGATGTTTCGTAGGTGATCCCACAAGGCAAGTGGGGATGAGATTTCTGTCAAAGGGTTTGGGAGCCCTTGTCAGTGTGCTAGCCGTGTGCTCCTTCCTGCGAGATCTTCAAATATGTCAGATCTTCTTCGTGGTCTCTGTGCATCACACCTCTGGGATTAAGTGCGCCTGCGCCGATCCCGATCGGTAATCTTCAAAGCCTAACGGATTTTCGTGCCAGCTCCCCGGTCACGTGCATGTCCCACTGCGCATGACCCGGGGAGGGGCACGAGGATCCCGCCAGTTCCTTCTGACCGCTGCTAACAGCCCCCAAGAAAAAATGAGGGAGACCGAAAGCAGAGGGGAAGGAGGGTGGGTGGTGTGAATGCACAGATGACCACTCGAAGATCTCCAATTACAGGTAAGCAACCTGTGTATCTTCTTCGTGGTCTCTGTGCATCACACCTCTGGGAGAATAGCGAGCAATAAACACACCACATACCTGGGGGTGGGTGCTGGAGGTCTCACATCTGAGCTGCTTGTAGAACTGCACGGCCCACCATGGTACGCTGATGGATGCGGACATCTAGGGCGTAGTGCTTCACAAACGTGTGAGGAGATGCCCACGTTGCAGCATTGCAGGTGTCTCCCAGGGGGATGCCCTTGAGGAATGCCGTGGAAGCAGCCACGGCTCTCGTGGAGTGTGCCCGGAGGGATGCCGGCAATGGCCTCTTAGCCAGGAGGTAGGCAAGCTTTATCGTCTCTACTATCCACTTCGAGAGTCTCTGAGACGATAGTTTCTGTCCCTGTCTGGGCAAGGCATACATGACGAAGAGAGCCGGAGACTTGCGAAACGGCTTTGTCCGATGCAAGTAAAAGGAAAGAGCTCTCTTGACGTCCAGAGAGTGCAAGCTGCGTTGTGATGGGTCCTGAGGATCAGGAAAAAACACAGGCAGCGTGATGTCCGCTCCCACATGGAAGTCTGAGACAATCTTGGGTAGGAAGGTGATATCCGGAGCCAGGGTAACTGCTCCATGATGAAAAGTGAGATACGGGGGGTCGCAACGAAGCACTGAAAGCTCACTCACACGCCGAGCAGATGTGATAGCCACCAGAAACGCTACCTTCCACGAGAGAAGCTGGAGGCTGCAGGAGGCCATGGGCTCAAACGGTTTGCCCATTAACTTGGCCAGAACTAATGGGAGGTCCCATGCTGGGACCGGTGTCCGTACTGGTGGATAGAGGCGACGCATTCCCTTGAGGAATTGTTTCGTAGTCGGGTGAGAGAATACTGAGTATCCCCCAATCTCCGGATGGTTGACGGAGATAGCCGATAAGTAAACTCTTATAGAAGAGTGGCACAGTCCTCTATCCGAACAGGATAACAAAAAACCAAAAATATCATTAAGGGTGGCAGGAACAGTAGGCCGCCCTATTGAAGTTAGAAAAACCATAAACTTATTCCACTTCGCCGTGTAGGAGCGGCGTGTGGACAGCTTGCGTGAGTTCAAGAGAACCTGTGCAATGCGTGAGTCTATATCTGAGGTTGAAGCATCCATGCTGTTAGCTTCAACTTGGGAACGTCGTGGTGAAGTACCTGACCTCCGTGCATCCAAAGAAGGTCTGGGAGCGTCAGGAGGTGAAGGTAGATCCCTAGGGAGAGATGAAGGAGCATGGGAAACCACGGTTGTCTCGGCCACCACGGTGTGATGAGAATCGCTCGTGGTCGCTCTGACATCAGTTTGTGGACTACCCTCGGTATCAGAGGGATCGGGGGGAAGAGGTACAGATGTCTCCCCGTCCACTGAAGCAGGAGGCCGTCCCCAAGGGACGCTGGATCTGCACCGGCTCTGGAGCAAAAGAGATGACATTTCTTGTTCTCCCGAGAGGCGAATACGTCCACTGAGGGATGACCCCACCGATCGAAGATCGGGGTCAGGTAGAAAGGGTTCAGTTCCCAGTCGTGTAGGGATGCTCCTCCTCTGCTCAGGAAGTCTGCTTGGGTGTTGAGCAGTCCTGGAAGGTGATTCGCTACTAGGTGAATGCCGATGGCTTGGCACTCGTCCCAAAACTCGATAGCTAAGCGGCAGAGTCCACGGGAGACCGTTCCACCCTGCCAGTTGATGTAGTACATGGTGGTTGTATTGTCCGTGAGGACAGCCACCGTCCTTCCCGACAGGGAGTTGCGGAATGACCGCACTGCATAGGGAACTGCCAGGAGTTCTAGAAAATTGATGTGGTTGTGGGCCACAGATGGGTCCCATTTGCCGCCCACACCGACACCATCCAGGTGAGCTCCCCAGCCCCATAGGGAGGCATCCATGGTAATGGTTGCTGAGGGGGGCGGGAGTCGAAAGGGTGCACCAGATTGAAGATTCTGGGGTGCCAGCCACCACGTCATGGTTTCCAGAACTTGCTCTGAGAATCGGAAGAGCTTGGAGAGAGAGTGGATGCTGGGACGAAAGCGTCTCAGGAACCAGAGCTGTAGTGGTCTCATCCGTAGCTTGGCGAACGGAATCACCGCTGTGGTTGAGGCCATTAGGCTTAGTAGGCAAAGTATTTGCTTGGCCGTAGCCTCCTTGTCCTGTTGGATTGAATGGAGGAGAGAGGTTATGTCCGTTGCCCTGTTGGGGGGCAGAAAGGCCCTGCATTGCAGGGAGTCCAGAATGGCTCCGATGAATTGTACTCGTCTGGACGGTATGAGCATGGACTTTTTGAGATTGATCGTTAGACCTAGAGAGTCTAGGGTGCTGAGGGTTATCCGGATGTGATCTTGTAAAACTGTCGCGGAGGGGGCGACCAGTAACCAGTCGTCCAGCTACGGGTAAAGCTGAACACCTTGAAGCCGTAGGTGGGCAGCCACCACTGCCATAAGTTTCGTGAAGACACGAGGGGCCGTAGAGAGGCCAAAGGGGAGAGCCTTGTATTGGAAGTGACGCAGACCGACCGCGAAACGCAAAAACGGTCTGTGAGCTGGATGGATCGTCACATGGAAGTACGCATCCTTTAAGTCCAGCGTCACCATCCATACGTTGGCTTCTAGCAGTGGCAGGATGGTCTGGAGGGTGGTCATGCGGAACTTCTTGTATGTGATGAACGCATTGAGGTTCCTCAGGTCTAAAATGGGACGGAGTCCGCCATCCTTCTTTGGTACCGTGAAGTAGCGGGAGTAAAACCCCTGCTGGAGATGGTATATGGGTACCGGCTCTATGGTGTCCTTGGATAGAAGGGCTTCGACCTCTGATGACAGGGTGTCTGAGGGAGGGGTGGCTACAAAGTGGGGTTCCTGTGGTGTCTGGAAGCACTCTATCCGGTAACCTTCCGCTACTACGGATAGGGCCCACTTGGCCGTGGTTATAACTTGCCATGCAGATAGGAAGGGTGCCAGACGGGTGGGAGGATCGGAGCGCGTGTGGGAGTCAAAGACCCTGTTTATTGGGTCTAGGGGGTTTTGCCTTGGAGGCAGAAGCTGTTGGGAAGCGCGGTTTGTGGCTGTAAGGCTTCTGCTGATAAGCAGAGTGTGCCGGTCTTTGCCACTGTGGTTCGTTGGGAGATCTTTGTGGTTGCTTCTTTGACCAGGATCTCTGCCAACTTTTTTGTTTCTGTTGCCTTGGCTGAGAGACACCTAAGTTACGTGATGTCTTCATACTTTTGTCTAGATCATGAAGGACTGTGTCTGTGGTAGAGCTGAACAGCCCTTCACCCTCGAAGGGGAGATCTTCGACTAGCGATTTTGTGTCCTGAGGAAGCGCCGTCGACCTCAGCCAAGCATGTCTCCGGAGGGCAACTGCCGAAGTAAGCGTCTTCGAAGTTACATCAGCAACATGTTTGGAGGCATTCAACTGGTGTTTAGCCAAGACCATGCCCTCCTTTTGAATCTTCCTGGCCAGACGCTGTTTGTCTTCAGGAAGGTGTGCCAGGAGCGGTGTCATCTGCTCCCATAGGGAGGATTGATATCGGCTCATGCAAGCCGTGTAGTTTGCAGTTTTGATACCTAATGCTCCTGCAGAATAAAATCGTCTTCCGAACGAATCGAGTTTCCGTCCTTCTTTATCGAGGGGGGAGGAATGGCCACTGCAGCCCCTAGCTGAAGGTGTCACTACGACTGAGTTGGGTTTGGGGTGGATGAACAAAAATTCTGCCCCCGGCTCTTGAAGACGATACATGTGATCCAACCTCTTGCTCGAGATTGGAGTCGATGAGGGGTGTCCCCAGGATTCTTTAGCGGTGTTAAGAAGCACCGAAATTAGTGGTAGAGCTACTGCTGTAGATGTGTCCATCTTCACTATGTCAAAGATGGCATCGGTAGCGGCTGGGGCTGGTTGGATGGTGGCTAGAGCCAGGGAATGGGCCATTCTTTTGACGAGTTCCCCGTAGGACTTTACATCTTCGGAAGGGGAAATTGGGAGATTGTCAGCAACATCAGGGGATGGTGATGGATGAGTGGGGGATTCCTCTTCGGAATCGGATGAAGCGGAGGAATTCGGTACTGACAGGTGTTCGGAAGGTGACATAGGGTTCGACGGGTCCGGTTGATACGGAGGGAGGTCGACATCGGGTGGGGTCTGCGGTATCGGCATTGGTATCGGCATCAGTGCTGGTGATGGCTTTGGCATCAGAGACGGGAGAGGCCCCGGGGCCGGTGGATCTCGGCATCGTGAGACTCTCGACGACGTCGACTGTCGGTCCCATTCCGCTGGGTACCATTGTGGTGGCGGGGGATACGAGGAACCGTATAGGTATCGCCACTGACGGACGTCCCACAGCACCAAAGAAGGAGGAAGATGCCAGTCTCGTTCTCCTCTCGGTGGCGGTGACGGGTCAGTTCCGGCCTCTGGACTGCTCCGAGGGACCTGTGTCAGCTCGATGTCGGGGTCCGAGTCCATCAATTGAATGGGTCGCGGCATCGGGGAGACTGAGCTGCCCCGGGGTCGCTCGCGCCCGGAAGGGTCAAGCTGCGGAGACCCGCGCTGGGTCAGGTCGGACGCACCCTGCGTCGACTGTGCACCCGATTTTTTGTGCTTGTGCTTGCCCTTTTCCTCCTTGCCCTCTCTGCGCTTCTTTGCAGGAGTTTGCGGCAGCGGGAGGGATCGTTTCGTTACCGACTTATCGGTACCGACGGTGCTCCTTGTCGGGGACGGTGCCGGGCCCGTCGGGGCCAATGGTGATGTCGTTGAGGCCTCGGCGGTCGACATTTTAGGCGATAACACTGCTTCCAAAAGTGCCACTCTCAGTCTTCGCCGCACGGTTCTTGCGGGTTTGTTTAGAGAAGGCAGCGCAGCTCAAACAGGAGTCTACTCGATGCGACTCGCCCAGGCACAGGAGGCAAAGAGCGTGCTTATCTGGAGGCGCTATTTTACTGCCACAGTCCCGACAGCGCTTAAAGAAGCCCCACCGCTGGGCCATAGGCCGAGCGGGGAGAAGAACGAGGAAAATCCAAGAGCGAGTCCAGTAAACAGTCCGAGGTCAAAAAGGGGAAGAAAAACAGTCCAAAAAGGCTTTTTCTAATAGGAAAACGAAAGTACTACCGACCGGAGCGAGAGAGGGGTCCTCACGATGCGGCGGTCAGAAGAGAACTGGCGGGATCCTCGTGCCCCTCCCCGGGTCATGCGCAGTGGGACGTGCACGTGACCGGGGAGCTGGTGCGAAAATCCATTAGGCTTTGAAGATTACCGATCGGGATCGGCGCAGGCGCACTTAATCCCAGAGGTGTGATGCACAGAGACCACGAAGAAGATCTGACATATTTGAAGATCTCACAGGAAGGAGCACACGGCTAGCACACTGACAAGGGCTCCCAAACCCTTTGACAGAAATCTCATCCCCACTTGCCTTGTGGGATCACCTACGAAACATCACTGGCAAGCTTTGAATTTCTTTAGCCAGTGTCCTATCCTTTATTCCCTCCTGCACACATCTTGTCTGTTCCCCTGGTTCAAGCTTCTTTACCCTCTTTCAAATGCCAGCTACAGTACAAAAATATCCATAGGCTGGCTTCTGCCATGTTTTTCTTTTCTGCATACCATGTTTTTCTTTTCTGCATACAGGTCTCACAAGATAATATCTGGAAGGCAAAAAATGTGCGTGGCTACTGAAATAGTAAGCACTGGATTCCTTAGGAGGAAGCAGGCAAGATAATAAATGTCCTTAACCAAAGCAAATTGTGTTGGTAGAGGGATACACACTTTTTTTGGCATGCAATGGAACACACTCAGGGAAATTATCAAAGGCAGAGAAGCAAGTAATCTCCCCTCCCTCCAACAACAACCTAATCTCCTCAGCAGCAAGAGCGAAACAAACTTTACTATGCATGTTTTAACTGTATTTTTATATTTGCATTTTATGTAAGCCATTGTGGAACTGCTTTACTCTGAGTCAGATCACGGGTCGAAGAAGAAGAAGATTGGATTTATATCCCGCCCTTCACTCACTTGGAGTCTCAGAGCGGCTTACAAACTCCTTTCCCTCCCCCTCCCCACAACAGACACCCTGGGAGGTAGGTGGGGCTGAGAGAGCTCTGAGACAACTGTCCTTGAGAGAACAGCTGGTACAGAGCTATGGCTTGCCCAAGGTCATCCAGCAGGTGCAAAACTAGCACTGTCTACTTAGACTGGCAGCAGCTCTCCAGGGTTTCAGGCAAAGGTCTTCCATATCACCAGCTATCAAAATCCTTAAACTAGAGATGCCGGGGGTTGAAACTGGGACCTGCTGTCTGCCAAGCAGATGCTCTGCCACTGAGCCGCGGACCCTCCCCCTACATTCAAATATGGTCTACAAGCACACACGTAGACACACACACACAAATAAACAGAGGGAGGGACACTTCTTTCAGACACAAGTGCAAGCGGATGGCGTCTCATAAATGCAACTTCATCACACATTAATTTCTTGATGAAACCTTACTGGCATGGCTCAGATACACCAAATTGCCCGGGCAGAAAAATCACAGGTGGTGAGGAACGGTAACAACTCGGGTTGCCAGCTCTGGGCTAGGAAATACCTGGGTATTTTTGGGTGGAGCCTGAGGAGGGTGGGGTTTGGGGAGGGGAGAGATCTCAGCGGGGCACGATGCCAAACAGATGACTCTACAGATTTTATCCAGGGAAACTGATCTCTATCATCTGGAGATCAGTTGTAAGAGTGGGAGATCTCCAGCCCCCCCAAGGAATTTGGCAGCCCAATTAACAACTAGTGGGTGGCAAGATGACTGCTAGTGGGGCCAATACCAGACAAATCAACAGCAAGTTCAAGGGACAGCAAGTAGCAACGGCCCGGTCTCCCTACCCTATTAAAGGTATAGGTCTCCCTTGCTCAAAAGCCAGTCAAATCTGACTCCAGGGAGTGGTGCTCATCTCTGTTTCCAAGCCAAAGAGCCAGCACTGTCCAAAGACTTTTTCCATGGTCATGTGGCCGGCATGACTAGACGCCGAGGCGCACAGAACGCTGTTACCTTCCCACCAAAGCGGTACCTATTTATCTACTTGCAATTTCTTGCTCTCGGACTGCTAGGTTGGCAGGAGCTGGGGCCAGAGATGGGAGCTCACTCCGTCACGTGGCACTCGGGTCTCAAACTGCCGAACTACCGAGCTTCCAGTCTGCAGTTCAGCGTCTTAACCACTGAGCCATCGTGGCTCCCTACCCTACCCCCCCCCAAAAAAAAACCTTCAAAGAAATTGCTGTTTTTTGTAGTTCGTGTTTCACACGAATGGATACAGCACACAGCTTCAAAAGATATCTTGGACATATGCATCTAGTACCAAATGATTTCGACAATATATGAACCCTGGGAGTTTAGAGGAGAGCATGTAAAGCCCCCGGAATCGAGTCTCAGTAGAGGACACCCTCAGCGTGCCTTAAGGCTTGATCTGTAAAGCAAGGATGACGTTAATCCCTCCTCCTCCCAATTACTACTGCAAGAATGGGGAAGCTAACGTTTGGCAAGCACTTGGCGACCTGTGATTAACACTGATGAGCAATAGGTCCGGGAAAGATGTAGGGAAGTCCTCCTTTGCACAAAAATATTGATAGCTAATGGGACTCACTGCCATCATGCAGACAATTTTAATACTGGTCATGGGAGGGAGCAGAAGGGAGTTTGGGACTCTGGGCCATCCGGTACGCCTTCAAGGTGCAGCAGGTTAATCAGTGTTATGTCCTAATGACAACTGCGCATGCGGTCAGAGAAACACATGTGGCCGGGCTGGCTACCGGAGCTTCCCTTCGGGAGACAGTAGCCTGGCCGGATTGGAAATTAGACCAAGTGGCCACCCAGGTTCCACCAGGGGACCTATGGTTTAAGGTAACTCATGATTAATTCCATGGGATTAATCCTATCAGGAAGTGGCGTAATCTTATCAGGGTAATCCTATCAGGGAGTAATCCTATCAGGGAGTTTGGGCAAGGCCGGGGGTGCGGTTTAGACGTGTATTTAAGCAGACCCCCAAGCCTTGTTCAATAGCCTGGAATTGTACCATCAATAAATTTATGAGTTGATTTCACTGCAACTTGTCTCTGGACTCAGTACTTTATAGTCAGTTAGGGAAATGGAGAACTGGAATAGCTGGACCACTAGTCTGATCCAGAACAACTGCTTTTGTGTTCCTATGATGACAAAAACGAATTGGAAATTATTGCTACCTTTTCTTTGTTTTGGACTGGTCCAGAGTTACACAGAGATCCTCTCCAAAGCACAGCTAAATCCGAGTCCAGTTGCACCTTTTGAAACCAACGAGATTTGGGGGTTATGGTCTTTCGAGAGTCAAATGCCTGGTATCTGATGAAGGGCCCTTGGACTCTTGGAAGCTCATACCCTCCCAGGCTCCAAGGATGCCAGGCTGGCAATAACCAGGGCCAGGGCCTTCTTGGTGGTGGCTCCGTACTGGTGGAATGAGCTCCTGGAGGAGATCAGGGCCCTGCGGTACCTTTCACAGTTCTGCAGGGCCTGTAAGATGGAGCTCTTCCACCAGGCCTTCGATTAGGAGCCAACTTAAACACCGAGGAGTGACCCTGTGCCCTGGCTTTACCACCTGCGGCCTGGCTCGCTGCATAAAGTAGTTGATCAAACTGAGCCGCTGTGGGAATGCCATCAGAACTAACACCGAAGTAGTGGCATGGTTCTAAATTGGGAATTTTGCTCTTGCGCTTGAATTGCACTTTAGGAAAATGAATAATTGATTGTTTATGTATGTTTTAACTGTATTTTTATATTTGCATTTTATGTAAGCCACCCTGAGCCTGCCTTGGTGGGGAGGGCAAGGTATTAAAAGAATAAATAAAGATGGAAAGCTGACAAGGCCCCCACACTCTCTGGTTGGTTTAATAAAATCTGGGACCACCTAATCTTGGAGAAAATCACAGATCACCTTCAGCAATCAGTAATATATCCTAAACCTTTTAACTTTATAGGGAAGTGGTTCCCTTTCATGGAATTTCTTTCTGCATCAGACATACAACCACACAATCCTACATACCAAGCTTTGTTATAGTGCTAAGCCTCACAGCTCCTAGATTGCATCGCCTAATGTGTTGCGATTATATTACTTTTGGAATAAATAAGTGCAACAACTACCTTCTAGCTCTAGTTTTTTCTAGGACCTTTCTGATATAAAGGAAATACTCTTCATACCGTTCTTAGTATTAGATAAAACTGACTCTCATGTTAGCTATGAAATCTTATTGTTGAAATGTTATCACGTTCATACAACACTTTATGTACACTGTTGTTGCTCTCTGTTTATTATTGGAAAACTAATGAAAAATAATGGTTAAAAAAGTAATAAATAAGTAAATAAACACACACACCAACTCCTGTTGTCCCCTTAAGATGCTCTGGGACTCAAATCTAGGTGTTCTACTGCAGACCAACCCAGCTGCCCTCTGAGACTATCTCCAAAGCACTGTGTCTTATGATGATCACTCCATTTGTTACAAAAGTGAGATCTCTTCTGGGCATCTCTGAAGAAGAGTTTCTCCCCTCCTCTGGATGCAGGGTGTTCTCCTCAAGATGCATGGCGCTGAAGCCCCTTCGTGGATGGGGCTCTGAATCAAGGCCGGCCACTTGAGAATAGTTCCGTTGTAGGACCGGCAGCCCGTCTTTACATTTCTCCTTGTTGGTGAACAATAGGATGAAGCAGTTTCTGCTCAGTGAAATATGAAGTGAACGTGTACTAGTTATGTATCTTGTATAAGGATGAAGTTTGCTTATCTCATTGGAATCTGTGGAATGAACTTGTACTAGTTTATGAACCCTGTATAAGTCTTCAGATAAAGATCCAATCGAAATGGAGAGCTCAATCCGGAGTCTTCATTGGATTTAGCTATTGTTAATAAGTTTCATTGATGATGGCAACACGATTGTAACATGATTATGACATGAGTTTGTGATAATAATTTATTGTCCTGTGGAGAACTCTTATAATATAGTCTAGTAGTTGAATATGCATACCTGTTTTGCTTGCATTTGAGTGCAGTGTTTATTTCCTATTAGCAGGGGTCCGTTGGAGTGGGAGCGCACAGGAGCGCAGCTCCAGGAGTGAGAAGCCCAGGGGGCGGGCACATGACCAAGCCCCGCCCCCTCCTTGGCTTCCCCGAGCAGTGCAGAGGCGCAGCGCCCCGGGGAAAGCCCTGCTAGGGTCTTTATTGTTTTTAATGTTTTGTTTTAGTATTGATAATGTTATCATTGTTCCTTTTATGACTGTGTGCTGCTTTTCCAGAGACTTGCTCAAGGTGGCATATAAATTTTCTAAGCATACCATTTTTTATTTGGGCACATGGCACATAATTACTGGAGAAATTTCACCAACCCTTCAGCAGCTTCCACCCCATCAGTTTGGTGTAGTGGTCAGGAGTTGGACTCTAATCTGGGAGAACCAGGTTTGATTCCCCACTCCTCCCCATGCAGCTGCTGGTGTGACCTTGGGCCAGTCACAAGTTCTCTCAGAGCTGTTCTCTCATGAGCAGTTCTCAAAAGCCCTCTCTCAGCCCCACCTGCCTCACAGGGTGTCTTGTTGTGGGGAGGGGAAGGGGAAGGGATGGGTGGTGCACATGTCCTGGGTATCTCAAGTCTACTTGAAACCTGGTGGTTTCAAGGGAGCAGGAAGAGAATGAGGGTGTGTTCTTGACGCTTATTTTTATTGCACAAAGTATTGGATGGGGAAGGGAATGGAGGAAGAGCAGGTCAGTTTCACTCACCTGTGGAGTGGAGCCTGAGGGGTGGGTGTTGCCTTCTGACACACTTCCGGTATGTTAGGGGGTGTGGCATATGCAAATGAGTCATGCAAATGAGCTCCTGCACCTCTTTTTCTACGAAATGACCCCTGCCTATTAGTGTTGATTACCGCTTTTCATCGTTTATATTTTACTGCTCTGAATCAAGGCGACAGTCTCAAATCGCCCCTGCAAGGGCCCATTTCGGTTCTCTTGTTTTCAGACTACTTGTCTTGACATTTATATTAGAGTTATAGGCAACCGGAGAACAAAACTTGGCGGATAAATATCAGTTTCAGTGTTGGAGATGTACTAGCTGCTCTCCCCCTTCCCCGGATTGTTGACCTTAATAGAATTTATCCCTGGAAGCTTGAAGCAAACAGTTCTGACTTTTGATCTCTGGCTCCTGAATTTAAGACCCCATGTGTTACTTTTCTTTTCATATTACAAGCTCCACATTTGTCACAGCTGGAGAACAGAAGGAAATAAATGTTACAGAGTCCAATCCTGGTATCAGGTGTGTCGAAGATTGGCTTCTGTTTTATCTCACTTTTTGTCTTTTATACATAGACTAGAGTTATTGTAGAAATCTGGCTTGACTGTGCAGCCTGAACTAGCATTGAGTTGAGTCCATAAAGTTTCCTGGGTCTATTTCCCTGAGCACCACAGAGACAGACATACCGTGCCTAGTTCATTCTCTGTATCCCACTAAACCCTTTCCCACAGGAAGCATACAACAAAGATCTTTTAATTCGATTCTGAATAGTTCAGTACACGGCTCAATTAAGTGTCAGGTGTCAAGCAGGCAATGAAACAGGACATGGTCTCCCTCGCCAAACTAAGCCTGAAGAAGAGAGGTGTTAAGACTGCCTTTCCTAGGGACGGGGTGTGTCGTGCAAAGTCCTGAAATTAAGCTAGCTTTCTAACCTCAGGGTCACATCAGCACGCAGTGTCGCTTTGTCCAGGTGCTGAACATAGAGGCTGTTATTGTGTGGTTTGGGGACATCACAACCATTTTATGAGTGTGCAGGACAGGACTTCCCTGTGAGACTAATAACTGTTGCTTAATTTTACTTTATTGTTGTTGTTGCTGTTTTTGACAACACGGACGAAGCTTGCTCAAGGTGAAGCTTTCCATCGTATACACATCTCCCCATTTATTGCACTACCTTCATTTCCTGGAGATTGCCACATCAAATTTAGATGCAGGGCTCATTTCGTAGCAGGGGCTCCTTTGCATATTAGGCCACGCACCCCTGATGTAGCCAGTCCTCCAAGAGTTTACAGTAGCCCCTGTAAGAAGAGCTCTGTAAGCTCTTGGAGGATTGGCTACATTAGGGGTGTGTGGCTTAATATGCAAAGGAGCTCCTGCTACAAAATGAGCCCTGTTTGGATGCATGGGCTCCTAGTCTTCATTCACTCTGGTGGTAAAATGTGCTGTCAAGTTGCAGCTGACTTGTGGCAACCCCTGGTGAGGTTTTCAAGACAAGAGACATTCAATTGTGGTTCGCCATTGCCTGCCTCTGGGTAACAACCCTGGACTTCCTTGGTGGTCTCCCATCCAAGTACAAACCAGGGCTGAACCTGCTTAGCTTAAGAGATCTGATGAGACGGAGCTAGCCTGGGCAATCCAGGTCAGGGCCTCATTCACTCTAGCCTGGGGGGGGGGGTCCAAAGGGAAACACCAGTCAAGATCAAACCTCCGGGCAACAATTGTGTCTGCTAAGAATTCTGGGAGAGGTCCCAAGATGCCTGCTGCCACACACTGTCCCTCTGAGGCAAAGCTTTCACAACTAACAGTCCACCTTATCTTGACTGTACCTGTTTCAACCTCATTTACAGGGAAGGGAAGGGAAGGGAAGGGAAGGAAGGAAGGAAGGAAGGAAGTGCTGTGGCTCAGTGGCAGAGCTTCTGCTTGGCATGCAGAAGTTCCCAGATTCTATCCCCCGCATCTTCAGTTAAAAGGACCAGGCAGTAGGTGATGTGGAAGAACTCTACCTGAGACCTTGGAGAGCAGCTGCTGGTCTGCGTAGACAATACTGACCTTGATGGACTAATAGTCTAATTCAGCGTAAGGCAGCATGATGTGTTCCCTGATGAACTTTTGTTCACACATTCTAAAAGTTCTGGTTCAGGACTGACACATTTAAATAATTTATCAGCAATCAATGAACACCCCTTTACAGCTTTCTGAACGTTGTCACTTCTCCCTCTCCAGTGCGAGTCCGTGCTTCCTTCCTCTTCAGTTGCATCCTTCATGAACCATCTTCACCCAAGGAACTTGTCTCCCAGCTCCATGGAAACAGGTTCGTCCTTGGCTCCCCACCGAGCCAACCCATCACACAAGCTTGGGTTCGCAATCTCTCAGGCAAGGAACAGATACAGCCACATCTCACAGGAGTGAAAGGCAACGGTCAATGGATTAGCATGCATCCATCACACTACTTAGAGTCAGGAGCTAGCTCAACGTCTTATGCTTTCTTACTGAGTGTTGGACCCCTGGTCCATTTAGCCAGTGTCAGTTATTCTGGCAGGCACTCTTCAAGGTATCCAGCAACGGACTTTCCCGCACCCAGAATATAGTATCCTTGGTCATGGATGATAGAGCAAAACACAACTGTAGGATCGACAGATTATTTTACGCCACATCCACACAACGCCTAGCTTTTTCATGCATTCACTTTCTAAAACTATACTTTCAGCAGATGTCACCAAAGTACCAATGGGTCCCTAAAACGGGGCAGCAGTGATATTCCCCATCCTGTCCCAGAGGTCCCTCAGTTTCCCACTCGTCTGACAAAACGATTCAGCAATAAAGAAGAGAAGAAAAGGAGACTGGATTTATACCCCACCCTTCACTTGGAGTCTCAGAATGGCTTTGGGAAGAGAAGGCAGCATCGTATAGCTCAATCTCGTCAGATCTCAGAAGCTAAGCAGGGCCGGTGCTTGGATGGGAGAACTCCAAGGAAGACTCTGCAGAGGAAGGCCATGGCCAACCACCTCTGCTTCTCACTTGCCTTGAAAGCCCCTTGCTGGGGTCACCATAAGTCTTGGATGGGAGACCACCAAGGAAGGCTCTGCAGATGAAGGCAATGGCCAACCACCTCTGCTTCTCACTTGCCTTGAAAACCCCTTGCTGGAGTTGCCATAAGTCTTGGATGGGAGGCCACCAAGGAAGACTCTGCAGAGGAAGGCCATGGCAAACCACCTCTGCTTCTCCCTTGCCTCGAAAGCCCCCGAGGTCATCATAATTTGGCTGTGACTTGCCGGCATTTTACACCACTGACTGTATACTCTCCGAGGTAGGGTGTCACGGCATAGACTGAGCTCGTCGGATCTCGGAAGCTAAGCAGGGTCAGTACTTGAATGGTAGACCACCAAGGAAGACACTGAAGAGGAAGGCAGTGGCAAGCCGCCTCTGCTTCTCCCTTGCCTCAAATACCCCTTAATGGGATCAGCCTAAGTCAGTTGTGAGTTGATGACACGTGTGAACATGTAATGGATTTGACTTGGATCTTGTGGGACACTGAGCATCCTAGAAACGGTTACACCCCACAGTTAAAACAAAGCAGAGCATCGCTCACTGTTCCCACGCAGGCCGGCCTCCGCACAGATCTGATACCTACCCTCCTGCATGGGCTCTCTGGGAAGCTGCCAGCAGCGACAACCGCAGTGTCCACATGGAGGGGAAGTGCATTTAGCACATTGTCAAAATGAACAGGGCAAGTTGAGTGAGCAGATCCATTGCTTAAAAGAGCGCACCACATTCGATGTGCCAACGAAGCAGCGGCTCGGGAGTTAACGGCACTTACCTCGGCGCCCTGAAGTCCTGTTGGCCTGAAAATTGGTGACTTATTTTGGTTTGGGTTTTTTTTAAACAGAAAGAAGAATGGGTCAGCTCCCATATTAATCTAACTCCCTGGCTCCTTAATGTAACCAGAATCATTTCTAAAAACCCATTTAGCGGGGGTCGCCTCCCAAATGTCAGCAAGGCTCGAGATGTGAATATCGGAGAAATAACTCATTTAAACTTGCGGCTCCAGGGGTCGTCTTTCCCTGTTTCTTTTTTTTTAAATGCCCGTCATAGGAGAAGCATCACGGTTTGCTGCGCTTGGAAATTAAAGGCGACAGAGTAAAGATCAATGTTTGGGTCCCCCCCCCGGGCCAGTGAGAAAGGGAAATTAAAATCGCCTCTCAAATGATCCTTGTTCGTAGCACGCGGATAGATATGGCTTGAAAACATATGAACGGCTGATCCATAACTGCTGAAGCTGCTTACGACTGGGACCAGTGTGCTCTCAAGCCCCCAGCACACAAGCCAAATGAGAGATACATTGCTATGCAAATAAAGCAGCCAAATTGTACTTTCACTGGCTGCAATTCTGGGAATGCCTATTTTTTCAAATGGAAAGTTAGCTTCAAAATTCATTTTTCCCCTTAAGAAGAAGACAACATTATAGCTTTGGAAATTTGGATATTATAGCATTGGAAAAAGTGCAGAAAAGGGCAACTAGGATGATAAAAGGTTGAAGAAAGGTTGAAACGCTTGGGGCTCTTTAGCTTGGAGAAACGACGGCTGAGGGGCGACATGATCGAGGTTTATAAGATTATGCATGGGACAGAGCAGGTAGAGAAAATAGTCCTTTTCTCCCTTTCTCAAATACAAGAACTCGTGGGCACTCCATGAAATTGCTGAGCAGTCGGGTTAGAACAGATAAAAGGAAGTACTTCTTCACCCAAAGAGTGATTTAACATGTAGAATTCCCTGCCACAGGAGGTGGTGGCAACTACAAGCATGGACGGCTTCAAGAGGGAATTAGATAAGCATATGGAGCAGAGGTCCATCAGTGGCTCTGAGCCACAAGGTATAGATAGGAACTCTCAGTCTGGGGCAGGTGATGCTCTGTATTCTTAGTGCTTGGGGGGGCAACAGTGGGAGGGCTGCTAGTGTCCCGGCCCCACTGGTGGACCTCCTGAGGGCACCTGGTGTTTTTGGCCACTGTGTGACAGAGTGTTGGACTGGATGGGCCACTGGCCTGATCCAACACTGGCTTCTCTTATGTTCTTATGTCTGAGACCCTGGAGAGCTGCTGGCAGTCTGAGCAGACAGTGGTGACCCTGATAGACCAAAGTTCTGATTCAGTGTAAGGCAGTGTTTCGTGTGCTCATGTGAATGCAAAAGAGCCTAGCATAGAGTGACTGGCCCAAGAAAATTTGGGTTTCTCAAATATAGTTGGTATAACATGAATACATAATCAGGGATAGACATGAACCAGCTCCCAAGCCAAAAATTGGCACAAAATTTGGCTGGTTTGGAGCCCTCAAACTGATGTTCACGGAATGCACCTTTCCCAAACATTTACTGGATTTTTTGTCTGGTTCAGCTGTTTGAGGCCATTTAAACCTAACAGCTGAGAGGCAAGGGGTCCGTAGCTGAGAAGTTGAAATGGCTGCCAGCCATTTATCCCAACCTGGGTGCCCCCCCCCCACTTCTCCTGGCTGAGAAAGCAGGAACCAAATGTGCCGGACTGGCTCGGTTCAGGTGGGGGTTGGTTTGGGGCCTGCCCCAAACCCAGAACTGAACTGAACTTTTTTTTTTTTAAATGTTCATGCCCATCCCTATACACACTATATATTGCAGTTGGAAGAGAAAAATGATGGAAGGGTAACGGTTTTTGTGGCGTTCAAAATCCAGCCAATTTCAAGGGAACCGATGTTTCTCAGCTACATTATGTGGCCAATTTAGCTGGTCTGTTTAAATATTCATACACTTAGCTTGTGCCAATGCCTAGAAATAGCTACCTTTTAATTAAAAACGCACACAAACAAAAACACCTCATTTCA
Organism: Lepidodactylus listeri; assembly: GCA_029233225.1. Taxonomy (NCBI): domain Eukaryota; kingdom Metazoa; phylum Chordata; class Lepidosauria; order Squamata; family Gekkonidae; genus Lepidodactylus; species Lepidodactylus listeri. The sequence goes on along the minus strand of JARCFY010000009.1, from coordinate 8,137,647 downwards.
ATCCGTTAATTTACCGCAGGCAAAACTTAGAACTTTTGGACAAATTTGGAAGTGTAAGATTTCAGCAACAATGAGAGTTTAAAAACGAGACAAGAAAAAAATTAGGCCACTTGCAGATTAAGTTTCACAGGAGTTTTATCGCGCACCACAAAATCGCATCTGGAAACTGCTCTTCGGCTGAGTCTAGCCGTCGCCATATCTGAAGCCATGATGGACTGTTCCCGTTGACCCGGAGCAGGGGTCCCCAACCATGACACCCACCAGCAACGCCTTTCCTGATACGCACCAAGTGTTTTTAGAATGTGAATGGGGCCCTGGTGGGGCTTTTCCCCAAGAAGGTTTCTGACTGGCCACTGGATATTTGATTGGCTGTGCTTTTTTTTTTTTGAAGCTGTTTTGGCAGCAGCTGCCCCCTCAGTGCAGGAATCTGCACTGCACGTCTCAAGGTAAGCTGCAGTAGCCATTTTATAGCTGGCTCTGCCTCCCGCAGAAGCTATTTTGTGGGCGCCATTGTGGGGCTGCTCCCACCACATTGGGTTGGAATTCCAAAGGTACCCACAGACTCAGAATAGGTTGGGGACCCCAGCAGGGTCCAGCGAATGGGTGGATAGTTGCTTTTCCCTGCATTAAGTGGCAAACAGTGGGTTGCTGTGCGGCTTGGAGATTCCTCTGACAGCAGGAAGTTGGATCCCATGCATCTCTTCCACGAACAGAGGTGCTTTTCTCTGGATGACACAGCCCATCCACTGACGGAAGGGCTTCCTTTATCAACCACCAGCTCCTGGCACCGGAGGCAAGTGACGCTGTTAGCTGAACGGATCCACGGGATCCAATCCCGGATGACGAGTCGCTGTCTGAATCCCTACTCTTTTCTGAAGTCCTGTGCTACAGTTTGCAATTTCAAAACCTAGAGCAATTATTAATAAGTGCTTTCTCTGGGGAAAGTATGGTGGGATCCCAACAGCAGTTAGAAGACAAAGAATTCGCTGCCACAGGAGGTGGCGGGCGGCTACAAGCATGGACGGCTTCAAGAGGGAGTTGGATAAACAGAAGGAGCAGGGGTCCATCAGTGGCTCTTAGCCAGAAGGTATAGATAGGAAATCTCGGTCTGGGGCAAGTGATGCTCTGTATTCTTTTTGCTTGAGGTGGGGGGGCAACGGAGTGCTTCTAGTGTCCTGGCCCCACTGCTGGACCTCCTGAGGGCACCTGGTGTTTTTGGCCACTGTGTGACAGAGTGTTGGACTGGATGGGCCATTGGCCTGATCCAACATGGGCTTCTCTTTATGTTCTCACTTTACCCAATATTTTTTTTTTTTAAGTAGCCACTGGGGGCTGTAATCAGGAGTGCGGGAACAGGGTAGGTTCTTAACCCCTTCCCTGTAAGAACATAAGAGAACATAAGAGAAGCCAATGTTGGATCAGGCCAGTGGCCCATCCAGTTAACCTTGCAGAATCACTGTTCAGCTGCCCATTCCTCCTACACACCGGGGGGGGGGGGTACAGTTCCTAAGGTTGCTGGTGCTGGATTGGTAAATTCTTGCAAATTTGTGAGTGGAGCCTTGGGACATCAGAGGGATATAATGCTGTAGGCCCATTATCCATGCACATATTGCTGCAGAGTTTCAGAGCAGTAAGGCTTTAATTGTGACTTCAAGTTCTGTGCCCGCCTTACACACCATTCTTTTCCCTCCGGTGTATTTGTTCTGCAGCTACAAGTTAAAACAAAACCCCCACAACTTTTCTAAACCAGGGTGAAACATCGCTTGTGACATATGAGGGGTAGGGTCCAAAGGTTGTTTGTCCAGCAAGCACCTTCCATTTAAATCCTCATGGTTCAGGTTTTGAGCTTGCATTTTAGCCTTACATTGGATGAAAGGGAACAGAAAAGAACATAAGCCAAGGGGGAAATTCCAATATTGAAACTGACAAGACTTTTTCTGAAACTGACAAGCAGCTGTGAAACACCATTTTTCATATTGCAGAGCACTAGGGGAACCTCTGTTGTATTTATCAGCCACTGTGAAAACTGAGAAGAGTCACATGATCTCATAATATGGGGGGACATGTTGAGTGCACAGAATACACGGTAGAGCCCCCTGACACTGGCATTGCAAGCTGTGATCGTACAAAATGTGTGTGTGTCTGTGTGGGTGCACCTGTGAAAAGTAAGCTGCAACTCCAACACGCTTTGTAAAGGGCTGCAATTTTTATTGGAGAGGAGTCCTCTGGCAGAAGCTCTGGAGACCATTTTTAGTCTTGTGCCACTAAATGGGAAAAAATGGGGGGTATTTTCACCAATGAAGAAGAAGACGAAGATTGGATTTATACCCCACTATTCACTATACAAAGGTGTCTCAGAGTGATTTACAATCCCTTTCCTTTCCCCTCCTCGCAACAGACACCTTGTGAGGTAGGTAGGTCTGAGAGGGCTCTCTCAAGATCTGCGCTTGAGAGAACAGCTCTGAAAGAACTTATGACTGACCCAAGGTCACACCAAGCTGCATGTGGAAGAGTGGGGGATCAAACCCAGTTCTCCCAGATTAGAGTCTGCACTCCTAACCACTAAACCACTACATCAAACTGCCCTAGTGCAGCTGCATAGTAATGCTAATTTCCTGTCCTTCCTTGCAAATGTGTGTGGTTTTCTCTTTGTGATTCTCTAATTTGATTCTGCACAGTGGTTGTGATCTTGGTAGTTTCTTAAAGCCTGTCCTGTGTGGATTGCACTCTGTCCTCCAAATGGATCAATCCCAAGCAATTCTTACATTCAGCAGTTCACAGAAGGTCCATTTGGCTCAGCCACCATTTGAATGTTATGCTTTTGGAGACTGCCAAAATGCCTCCCACAACTTTGTTACCTAAAGCATTAAAGGGGGAAAAATGTTTTCAAAGCTTTAGGCTTCCCATCCTAGTCTCTCTCTCTCTCTCTCTCTTAACATCTCATGTCAATTTTATTCCATGTTGACAATCCCCCCTTATTCTGTTTGCATGCCGCACTGAAATCTTTTTTTTTTTTTTTTTGCACTGGGGACAATGCCATTTGCCTCCTCTTCAATCCCCCTTTCCAGTCAATACCAGCAGGGAACTAATCCTCACACAACTCCTTTTAAACTCCCCCCCCCTTTTTTTTAATATTCTGTGATCTGAGACTAGTGATAGTCTCATATCACTAGACTCATGCTGCTTGTAAAAAAAAAATAAAATTTAAAAATGGGGGGGATGGAGCTTGTACATTAATGAAGGGGGGAATAGCAGAAGATGCAGAGTGAGCGGAACAACCTCGGTGTGGGTGGGGGAGTGACCTCCGAGGGGTGGCAAAATGGCAGGGGGAAACACAAGGGAATCTGTATGCTTTTGAATTGCCTTCAGCTTAGAAGTGAAACAAGGGGGAAATCAGCAATAAAGTATTTTCAGGAAAAAAAGGGGAAACAGTGACCAGAAAACGAAATGAGCACTGAAGGGAGGAAAATCATGCAGAACGGCAAAGAAAACCTGATGGACATGCATGTGAAAGCAAGGTAAAGAGCCAGTTTGGTGTAGTGGTCAAGTGCGCGGACTCTAATCTGGGAGAACCGGGTTTGATTCCCCACTCCTCCACTTGCACCTGGCTGGATGACCTTGGGCAAGCCATCACTCTGTACCAGCTGTTCCCTCAAGGACAGCTTGGGAAAGAGCTCTCTCAGCCCCACCTACCTCACAGGGTGTCTGTTGTGGGGAGGGGAAGGGAAAAGGAGTTTGTAAGCCACTCTGAGACTCCCTTGGGGAGTGGAGGGCGGGGTGTAAATCCAATCTCTTCTTCTTCTTCTTCTTCTAAAACAGTTGTGCACAATGTGTCAGAGTCCACCCTACAAAGCAGCCACTTTCTCCAATGGAACAGATCTCTGTAGTCTGAAGATTAGTTGTAAAAACAGAATATTTCCAGGCCCCACCTGGGGCTTGGGAATCCTAACAGGTCCCCATGTCTTTTCTCCTGTGGAAACAGACAGGAGCTTGAGGGAGGAAAGGTGAAAATCTTCAAAAGAAGAATCAACAATAGAGAAAGGGTTAACTCCTACTTTCTAGACTGCAGCCTCCAGTAAAGAAACAAGATTTGGGGGAAAGATGCACACTATGTGAGGCATAATTTACCCCCAAGAGGCCGTTTCTCTATGTCAAGAGACTTCTTTGCCTCACGGCTGACCTTTTATGCCCCATGAATAACAGAAATAACGTACCCTTTTTATAAGAACACTATTAACGTCCACGGGGCTTTACTCTCTTTCCTACCAATTGCACAGCCACAGTGAACATCTCTGACATTCCCAAATCAGCTGGAAGTGGGAAGTGAGAGATGGTACTGGTTTTGTGGAGAACATAAATTTGAAACCCGGCTCTTTCATGACCAAGCCCAGTACTTGATACATTGCAATGACTTAATTTTGTAAACTGCTTGGAGCATTTTCAGGGTTTTTTTTTTTTAAATGAGGGGTGCAAAGTATTACAGTCAGGCTCCATTCCCCCAAAAACTCCCCCTCCAGGATTCTCTAATAGGGATGCCAGTGTCTGGGTTGGACCTGGGTATCCCCTGGAATTACAGCTCATCTCCAGATTACAGAGATACATCCCCCTGGAGAAAATGAATGCTTTGGAAGGTGGGCTGTATGACATTGTATGCTGCTGAGGCCCCTGTCCTGCCTAGGGTCCATCCCCAAATGGATTAAAGTTTCCCAGTCAGGATCTGGCAACCCTATCCCCCCGCTGGGGGGGGGGGGGGAGGCTGACAAATCAATGTTCCCTTTAAGCTGTGGAGTCTTGTGAACAAAAATTTTACTTTGTGAGCTACCGGCATTAAAGTTGTCAGCACGCAATTCGGCTACTGCATAAATTAGTTTGCTCTGGAGCCATCCTTCCTGAGCTAAGACAAAAATATGTGAGCTGGAGGCTAAAAAAATTGTGAGCTAGCTCACACTAACTCAGTTTAGAGGGAACACTGCTGGTAATCCGGTTCTGTAAACACTTAGGGACGTAAACAAGTTCTCCCCACCCTTCCCTCATGCCTTCATGCTTGGTAGGTCCCAGGTTCAATCCCCAGCATCTCCAGTTAAAAGGATCAGGTAGGAGGTGATGTGAAAGACCTCTGCCTGAGACCCCGGAGAGCTGTAAAGAGGGGCTGTGGCTCAGTGGAAGAGCCTCTGCTTGACATGCAGAAGGTCTCAGGTTCAATCCCCGGCATCTCCAGTTAAAAGGACCAGGCAGGAGGTGATGGGAAAGACCTCTGCCTGAGACCCCGGAGAGCTGTAAGGAGGGGCTGTGGCTCAGTGGAAGAGCCTCTGCTTGGCATGCAGAAGGTCCCAGGTTCAATCCCCGGCATCTCCAGTTAAAAAGACCAGTCAGGAGGTGACGAGAAAGACCTCCGCCTGAGACCCTGGAGAGCTGTAAAGAGGGGCTGTGGCTCAGTGGCAGAGCCTCTGCTTGGCATGCAGAAGGTCCCAGGTTCAGTCCTTGGCATCTCCAGTTAAAAAGGACCAGGCAGGAGGTGATGTGAAAGACCTCTGCCTGAGACCCTGGAGAGCTGTAAAGAGGGGCTGTGGCTCAGGGGTAGAGCCTCTGCTTGGCATGCAGAAGGTCCCAGGTTCAATCCCTGGCATCTCCAGTTAAAGGACCAGGCAGGAGGTGATGGGAAAGACCTCTGTCTGTGGCCCTAGAGAGCAGCTGCCAGTCTGAGTAGACAATTCTGACTTTGATGGACGGAGGGTCCGATTCAGTAGAAGGCAGCTTCATGTATTCATGTGTGTGTGTCCCTCTATGTTTCTTTGCAAAACCATGTTTTTCTTCAGTCCTGGAGAAGCCACAATGCAGATACCTCTACTTTATTTGTGGGTGAAGGTTTTATGGTGCTTTCTGGACCCGTACAGGGTCACTTAGCTCAATGTAAGTTTGAGTGGTAAGTCACACACATACACACACACATACACACAAGCAGTGACTCTATGGGTGTGTGACCCAGGATATCCAAGATATTGTCTCAAGATGGTTCCCTCTGATTGTAGGGTTTCTGTCATTGTCGATCAGCCAAAGGAAAATCTGCCCACTAAAACCAACAATCCTGATGCTCTTTACCGATAAAAGTGATGTGAGTAACCCTTGTTCCCCACTTTTACCCCAAGGTGTCCCCGCACAGCAAACCTGAGCAACTGAGACATAAACAAATCAGACGCTAATGTCACTATTATTATGGTCTAATGGCTTACAGGTTTTCTCTGCCTGTCTCAGACACACAGACAAAGCTGCCTCATGCTGAATCAGATAATCAGTCCACCCGGGTCAATGTTGTGTCCTCAGACTGGCAGTGGCTGTCTGGGGTCTCAGGTAAAGGTCTTTGATACTACCTGCTACCTGGGGATTGAACCTAGGAGCTTCTGAATGGAAAGCAGAGGCTCTTCCACTGAGCCACAGTCCCTCTCTGCACATATGCACGTGCGCACACCCACCCACACCAGTTTCTAAGTCCTAAAAGAGGCTTGTCGTAAAAGAGGACTGTCAGAAAGCGCTGGGAAGAAGATCTCTACAAATGCGTGAAGGTCTGCAGTGCCAATGTCCTGGCCCTTCCCTAAGCTACCCAGGGCTACTGGTCCAGCACGTCTGTGAAGCCTTTGGCTAGAGACTCCACAGTGCTCACCTCCCCGTCTGCCTTCCACCCACTTCCCTGCTGGGTTTTCCTACCCTCTGCTACCACTGGGCAGGATCAGCAGCGCAGGACTGCCTAGGCAGGGAATGGGAAGAAGAAGAAAAATTAGGAGGCGGAGCCTGCCCTCCCCCTTCCAAAGCAGACTTATTGGAGATGGGATTTCAGCTTCGCATGTGGCTCTGGTGTGCAGAAACACACCTTAAATATGTGAGGAGGGTGTGCAGAATGCTGGGAATTGTAGCAGTGCACCCTTCCTTCCTTCCTTGTTTCCAACACATCAGAATGTTCACCTTCCTATAGCCTCCATAATATTTTCCCCTGGTCTATGTTTTGTCCCCCCCCCTCAATTTAAATTGTACCTCTTTTGACTCCACATTCTACCTGGCGCCCAAGGGCAGCGGGAGAGCGCACTTAAACCCACTCTCAAGGATTTGAGATTGTGCTCCTTGATCCTGTATCCAGCGGCCCCCGACCCCATCTGCAACGGACCATCCCTTGGAGAAGCACCCTTCATGTTACCCAACAGGGCTATTTTATCCAATGTCTTTGCAGAGTATCAGGGGCTCTGGGATCAAAATGCAAATATCACCCCCACTCCCCCCCCCCCCAAAGCTTGAAGTACCTGCTCCCAAACACTGGCCGGGGGGCAGGCATCCAGGTGTGCCGCAAAAATGGGCAAGAGACTGAGCAGTTATTGCCCTGGCAACAGAGTGGTTCTTGTTCCCCAAGTCACCAAGGGATGCAGGAAACGCCTGTCGACAATGGCCTTTCCCATACCTAATGGTGGCTGGAAATTAGTGGGCAGGCATCTCTTCGTCCAGTGAACAAAACGGGAGCCTGGTTTCAGAAAGCTGGGGGGGGGGGTGTCTGACCCTCCCTCTCCCTGCAAAACACACACACACACACACACACACACACACACACACACACACACACACACACACCCCGTCTCTAGAAGCAAGCTGCAGGGAACATTGATTCACAAATGCAGCATCCCAAGCACATGAATAACGGTTTTGTATGCCCTGGCACTGACAGCTGAACCCCCCCCCCAAAGATGCCATCAGCCAGATCGTGCCCTAAAGACTCCCCCCCCCCCCCTTAAATGCAGCATGGCAAAGACACCAAACCGTATTCACTCTCGCACCGCCCCAGTCCCCTTTGCAACAACCTCGCTGGCATCTCCGCAAAATAAATAATTCCCGAAGGGCTTCGCTCCAGCGGGCAATGCACACTGAAAAGGAGAAAGGGCGTCCGACCAAGCGCCTCTCCCTCTGAAACGGACTGGGTGGGGGGGGTGGGGTGGGGGGGGAGTAAAATCCTCAGCTCAGACAACAGAAAAGCGTTCCAGGCTTGGAATTTGGACAGATTCTTCGGGGAGCGGGGGGGGGGGGGGGGGGGAAGGTATCCATCCAGGAAGGCAGGCGCCTCCTCCTGCACCCCCAGCCTGGGGAGTAAAGGGTGGGTAAGACCCCTGCTGAGACGAAAAGTAAGGGAGGGAGGAAAGGGGGGGACATCTAATCTCAGAGCCCCAGCCTCAAGAAATGTCTTTCCACTGCAGCTGTCTTGCTGTGTGTGCCTCTGTGTGTGTGTGTGTGTGCGTGTACGTGTGTGCGCGCGCGCGTGTGCCTGCCTCTGTTGGAGTTAATGGCGAGAGAGGGGCTTCGACTCTCCCCCCCTCCCCCCCAGTTTCATCAGAGAACATATATTTCTTTACTGGTTCTCCCTAAAATGTTGGTTTGATGCCCACCCACCCCGTCTTCCCTCCTCCTCCTTCTTCCCCCATTTGCCCGTCGCGTCCGCGAAGCCGCTTCGCAGGCAGACACAGTCGTGAACAGCTTACGACACGCAGCGAGCGCCGGGCGCCTCTGCATGCTGGGGCGACGTACTGCTCGGCTGGAAGGCGGAAGGGATGCGCGCCCGGCTCTGCCTCTCTGCTCTAAGCGTCTGCTGACCAGCCCGGCGGACCGGAGGGTGGCGAGAGAAAGCCATCGGGAGCCGCTCCGGTCACTACCGCTGCTACCGCTGCTGCTGCTGCTGCCTCGGTGGAGTAAAACGGTGGCCGCTGCTCTTCTGCGATGATGGGCATGCAAGAGACTGTCAGAACCCGGGGAGCTGTTAAGTAAAGAGCATTTTTTGGGGGGAGAAGGGGCTTCCTTCTTGCATTCCCCCCCCCCCTTCATTCCGCACGTCACAGTATTAACTGCAGAGGGGGAGAAAAGAAGGACAGAGGGGGAGAGAGAGAAGAAGGAGGAGGAGAAGAAGGGGGATCCAAGCCTTATGCCCACACTTCTGAAACTTGGAGGTGGTGGGAGTCAGCTTAAACATCAGGAAGGGAAAGAAGAAGAAAAAAAGCGGGAGGGTGGGGGGGGGGGGGTCTGAAGAGCTGGCTGGACACCCCTCTTGCCCTTTGGAGACGGAGCAAAGTGAGACATTGTGCGCCTGCCAGGCTCGCGGAGAGCCGGGGGAAAAAAAGAGAGAGAGAGAGAGAGAGCCAGAGAGACCGAACTGGGAGCAACAGAGAGCTCCTTTTGAGCCCTGCATATAATTAAGTCCAAACACAAAGGAAGCCGCTGAATGGAGGTTGTCAGTCTCTGGAAAAAGGGTGGGTAAGACAGTTTTTAATTTCATTCTTTTCTCTTTTTTTTCCTGAAGAAACAGAGAGATTTTTTTTAAATTGTTCTTTCCTCTCTTTTTTTTTTTTCTTTTTTCCCCGTTGCTGCAGCATCTAACGTGGACAAAACCCCTTGCACCTTTCGAATGCCTCCGAACTTTAATGCTGTACGGCTCCCTGCATGCTGGGCTTGTGTGTTTCTAAAGAGACCCCGGAGCGAGGTTCTCGGGGGCCCCCCATGCTTGTTTTTGCCTGGCCCCCACCCCCCGAACCCCCTATTTTATATATGGTATGATGTAGAATTCGAAGGGGAAGGAAACTGAGGAACAAAAGATTCAATGGACATTCTCCTGCGCCTCTGGGGATATTCTTGCTAATGGATTTCCTTCTTATTGGTGTCTGTTTAAACTGGCTGCTAAGGAAGCCCCCCGGGTTGATCCTGTGCACACTGGCTCTCTTTTTCAAAATGCTTCCTGCCGTGAATAGTGGGTGCCCGCTCCTCTGTCGCTGCGAGGGGAGGCTATTGTACTGCGAGTCCCTCAACCTCACAGAGATGCCGCACAACCTGTCGGGCGTGATGGGCTTGTCGTTGCGGTACAACAGCCTTTCGGAGCTGCGTGACGGACAGTTCACAGGGTTAATGCAACTCACGTGGCTCTATCTGGATCACAATCACATTTGCTCCGTGGAGGAAAATGCCTTTCAGAAGCTGCGGAGAGTTAAAGAACTCACTCTGAGTTCCAACAAGATCACCCAGCTGCCCAACACCACCTTCCGGCCCATGCCCAACTTGCGCAGTGTGGATTTATCCTACAACAACCTGCAGGCGCTCGAGCCGGACCTGTTCCACGGGCTGCGGAAGCTGACGACTTTGCACATGAGGTCCAACGCCATCAAGTTCGTGCCCGTCCGCATCTTCCAGGACTGCCGCAGCCTCAAGTTTCTCGACATAGGATACAATCAGTTGAAGAGCCTGGCTCGGAACTCTTTTGCTGGCTTGTTCAAACTCACCGAGTTGCACCTGGAGCACAATGACTTGGTGAAGGTGAACTTGGCCCATTTCCCCAGGCTCCTGGCTCTGCACTCCCTCTGCCTGCGGAGGAATAAGGTCACGCTGGTGGTCAATTCCTTGGACTGGGTATGGAAACTGGAAAAACTGGACCTCGCGGGCAATGAGATTGAATACATCGAGCCGCATGTTTTCGAGAGCGTCCCTCACCTCCAGTCCCTGCAGCTGGATTCCAACCGGCTCACCTACATTCACCCGAGGATCCTCAACTCCTGGAAGTCCCTCATTAGCATCAGCCTTTCTGCCAATGTCTGGGATTGTGGCCGCAACATCTGTGCCTTGGCCTCCTGGCTGAGCAGCTTTAAGGGCCGCTATGACAGTAACTTGCTCTGTGCCACCCCCGAGTACGCGCAGGGCGAGGATGTCTTAGATGCGGTCTACGCTTTCCACTTGTGCGAAGATGCCATGGACCAGACCACCGACGGTCACCTGCAGCCGGCTGTAGCCAACAACAGTGACCAGCTGTTCAGCTACAGCCCTGCCACCCTGAACTACGACGTGCAGGAGGCCGAAGGGGACAGGACGACCAATGCCGTCACGGTAACTATGACTGGCGAGAACAGCGAAAACGCTGTTCAGATTCACAAGGTGGTCACGGGGACCATGGCCCTCATCTTCTCCTTCCTCATAGTGGTCCTGGTCTTGTACGTTTCCTGGAAGTGTTTCCCGGCCAGCCTCAGGCAACTGAGGCAATGCTTTGTGTCCCAGCGTAGGAAGCAGAAGCAGAAACAGACCATGCATCAGATGGCTGCCATGTCAGCCCAGGAGTATTACGTTGATTACAAGCCCAATCACATTGAGGGAGCTCTGGTGATCATTAACGAGTATGGATCCTGTACATGCCACCAGCAGCCAGCGAGGGAGTGTGAGGTGTGAGCTTATTCTGTGTGTGTTTGTTTTCTTCTGGTGGGGGGAAAATCCTGGAAACCAAATAGCAAAGGGCCGAGCAAGAGACAGTCGGGGCAGAGCTGACTGCTGCTGCCGCCACGGTGCCCGTCTTTGCTAAAACCATTTTAAAAAAGAGAGGAGCTCTTTCCCCAAAAAACAAGACTTGAAATCTTAGCTTTACTGTGGCTTAAAAACCTTCGGAGACAGTCCACTAGAAAGAGAGAGAGAGAGAGATTTCAAAGAACGGCTCTCTTTAAAGATCTGTTAATATTCAGAACAAATCTGAGTGTAAAAAAAAAAAGTACCAACTATTGATTTTTTTTTGTAAAATGACAACAGGAAAAAAATATGTTTAAAATAAAAAGGAAAACAACAGTTACGTCTTTTTTTAAAGACTGGTGTACGTCGCCTGGGGTGCCAAACTATACTCCAGTGTGTGTTGGGGGGTGTTATTTGATCATGTGTGTGTGTGTTGGGGGGGGGGTTATTTGATTTCTTTTACTCCCCCAAAGTATATCAGCAAGCCCCCGGTGCCAATCAAGCCACACAGAAGCAGAAAGTTTAAATGGTCTGTGGCTTCTTGGTTTGTCAAGGCGATGGTTGTCTTACCCTGTTGCTGTCAAATTTTAAACAGCAGCAACAACAACAAAGGCACTGGAAATCTAGTTCTCGATCTGGTACCTGTCAAGTCTGCAAGGATCCAATGAGGATCCAAGAGGAGTGGGGAGGCTTTGAGCACTCGAGGCAGCTGATTCACTCTGCCGACACTGCAGAGGGCTTGCAAGTTGCTTCCAGTGGCACAGAAATGCAACTCCCTTCATCCTGAAGCAAAAACCAAAAAAATGGTCCCCACATCTCAACTGTTGGCCTGGGGCTAGGGGGAGGAGAACAGGAAAAGGGGGGGGGCTCTGCCCAAGATTGCTGTTTTCTGCTGTTCTTCTGACACTCGTAATTCCTGAATGGTATTAAATATCCTACCGTTTTCTAATTTAGTGCCCCCCCAAAAAAAAGTAATGGGGGGCTACAGAGTACAGAGGAAACGTGAGTGGAGGCCACACTCTTTCACATGCAGTGTGTGTGTGTGGAACTCTCTCTGTGGCTCTGGAGGTTCTAGGTAACACAGTGAACCACCTTTGGGAACAGGGCATACCTCTGGTTGCTATAGCAAATAAGGTGCCAACTCCAGGTCAGGAAATTCCTGGAGATTTGGGGTGCAGCTTAGTGATGGTGGGGTTTGGGAAGGGGAGGGGCCTTGGTGGGGTAGAATGCCGTGGAGCCCACCTCCCGAAGAAGCTGTGTCTCCAGGGGAATGGATCTCTGTAATCTGTGGATCAGCTGTAATTCTGAGAGTTCTCCAGGCCCCGACTGGAGGTTGACAACCCTTACAGCAAACCATGGGGGGGGGGGGAGAGACACATCTTGTGGAGGACCAGGCCTTATCGGTTAATGTGTTGGGGACAAAAGTGGGGGTGGGTGTCATTTGCTCATTAGTGGCATGAATGTGATTAAGGGCAAACATTAAAACTTGCTAATGCAAGCCCAGTTTGCTAGGTTGATTCCTGCACCTTGCTCTAAGTGTCAGCCTTACGTTGTGCCTGCATTCTTCTGTTTTCTGAGCTTGCCAACACTAGTAGTGTGAGCAGCCTCTCCAACACTGTTTTCAAATGTTCCTTAAACCTGCATGTTCTACCTGTGGATTTTCTTAAATGAAAGAACAGCTAGGCATCTCTCTCTCTCTCTCTCTCTCTCTCTCTCTCTCTCTCTCATATTCTCTCTTTAATCATCAACAAACAGCTTAGCATCCAAGTAAAGTGTATGGATGGGAGATTGTCAGTGTGTGTGTGTGTGAGTGAGTGAGTGTGCGTGGTGTTGGAGGAGGTAGAAGCGAATGCCATGGAATTAGCTTATATTTAATTAACTTAAAATGTCACTGCTTTGAAGCACATAAATGTTTGAAGCAGACAACTGACACCTGGTGGAAGAAACCGGGGGGGGGGGGGGTTCCATAAAAATGCAGAGGAGGGAAGAACTAAGCTAGGCTTCAATCCCCCCCCCCCCCCCCGCACAGAACTGTTGCAGGCAAAAAATAAAAAAATAAAAAATGATAATAAAAGATCTCCACTTTGTGATACTGGCACTTCTCTGGCGGAGGAGCCCTATCACAAGTTGCTTCTCCCCTTTTTAAAAGTGAAGCCCTGTTTATTGCCTGTCCCCTTCCTCTCACACTGGCATACAACAACCTAAACTGAACCAGAGAACCCTGAGCAATGGATATGGAGGAGAGGGCATATCCCTCACTGCAAAGCCCCATCCCGAAGGAAACATGTTCCTTCCAAAAGCCTGTTACACTTCCGTCAAGGGTCTTAGCATTTAATCAGATGAGAAGAACCTGGAAAGATGCTAGAGCAGAGCTGGGAAAGTAACTGCCGCTCTCGGCCAGCAGCCACAGTTGCAATCCGGTGGGTAAAACTCCCAATGACTAATGGCAGACGGAGCCTCTCCAGAGCTTCCTGAACATCCCGTCCTTTTAGAAACAGAAGAAAACACCTTAGCCAAATGCTCAGTTTACAATGAAATCATGCAGATTTGACTCACGAAGCTCTTCCCCCAGAAAGAGCTTGAGAAAAGTGCCACTGAATGCTCTGGAGAGCAGGGGGGGTGGGGGGGATTGGTCCAGGTTTTACACTCGATGCCTTCTTGCGCCAGTATTTTGATACTTGCTGCAGAAAGGTCATGCAGATTTTCGAGCTGCAAAAACCGACAAGCCGCACAGAAGTGTCAATCACGCAACGCCCTTAAACCCCACCCTTCCCCGTCAGTCACAGACTTCTGATTAGCACACTGTCTCCTGTTGCAATGAGGATAGATCGCTGAAGGATGCAGGGTTTTTTTTTTTCCCCACCAGCTTTCAAGAATGCATAAGGTTGTTTGGAACTGCATAGCTTTGTTGTAAATTTACAGGGCACAGAAGGAGGGACTCGAAGAATGCAACTGTATAGCCATGCGGTGTGCACACATGACTGTACATATGCAGTTATACAAAACGGACAAGATGGATGCACAGAAAGACAGACAGATGAGAGTCGAGCACACATTTCCTAAGTAACCACACACCTCTGCTGAAATAAGCAGAAATGCCTTGCCTTTTAGCAAAGACTCACAATTTCAATGCAGATAGTTCGAGAATTAAACTTTATAACCTGCTCATTCCTCATCCTTTAGCAGCATACCTTGCCACCTTAATCCATTCTGCACCACTTCTGAAAGGTTTTCTAGCTAACCTGACCATCTTTTATTATGATTTTCCCTAAGGAAAGCAGCGCTACCGATGGCTTTGGGATGCTCTCGCCTCAAAAAGAAAGAGAGAAAAATGGAGTTGGAGATAATGTTGAGATGGGTGAGGGGGGCATGGCTCAGTGGAAGAGACTCTGCTTGGCATGCAGAAGGTCCCAGGTTCAATCCCTGGCATCTCCAGTTAAAGGATCTGGAAGCAGGTGATGCAAAAGACCTCAGCTTAAGACCTGGAGAGCCACTGCTTGGTCCCTGATGGATCAAGACTCTGATTCAGTATAGGGCAGCTTAATGTGTTCATCTGTTGCTAGATCGATGGCTGGAATGGAAAACACCACTTTGCCAACAAGAAGTGTATAGGGGACTGCAGCTAGATAGTCTCTTTGCCAAAACTTGTCCAAGCTACGCTACACTCACAACTAGCCTTCCACAGGCTGTGTGGAAGTTGGCCTAATAAGCAAGTTAATAATTGCAGAGCAAAATGACTTACGTTAATTTTCTACAGCCCAAATAAAACTGCAGTCATTTCCTCCTTCCTTCCAGGTAGCTGTCACTGATCTGATTGAACACCACTGCATACTTGGGGCAGGAGAATCCTTCTTGATTTCCGACATTGGACTAGCTAACCACAATGATTCGGAAAAACCTGTTTGGCGTCTGCCAATCAGAACAGTAGCAAGGCGGGTACAAAGTGTGTGTGTGTGTGTGTGAAAGCACACTACCATGCAGGGGATCCCCTTGTATGCAACCAGATTGTTGGGTCTTTACCACACAATGCTTTTCTCCTAACATTAGTATACACGTATACCCTTCTCCATACACAAGAGCACACACTGTCTCTTTTAGGAGTCTGCTAAATTTTTGCAACTCTGAATGCTAATCAGAGTTCATTTATCTTCCTTCGGGTCCCTCTTCTACACTATAGGGGGATATCACAAAATCAATGTTAATGGATCACAATCTGTATGTGCTCTGAATTTTGAGGAAAAAGCAGCAATCGTTGTTCCAATGAGAAAAAAAAAGGTTCCAGATCGCACCCTTTTTATAATGGTTAATGGGAAACCGCAGGGATCTCTAAGCGAGTGGGAAACATGTTATGTATGATGCACATCAATAACGTCTAAGGTGGGCTAAGGAAGTGGTCCCAGTTGCCTGCGAGTGGAGAAAAATAGAAACACATTTAGCAGATTGTGAACGCTGTCAAGGAAATGAAGGTACGTAGGAAGCAGAGTGGGTATCCCCCCCCCCCCCTTGAGCTCTAAGGAAAACCAAAACAGAGTGGAGGCTTTGCTTCCGAGGAAGACACACAAAATGCCTTCCTCCTCTAGGGAACAAAACACCACGTATTCAGTGCCATTCTTAATAGCTAAAGGAAACAACGGTATTGAGCCAGCACTTAGATGGAACAGAAAGAGAGAGCAAAGAAAAGCAATATAGGGGATGCTGAATGACAGACGGATGGACAGACAGACCCATACACATATATAGAGGCACCAAAGAAACAAAACAGAGGTGTTACATGTAAATATCAGGAAATAGGAGGGGTGCAGTGTTCCCTCTAAGCTGAGTTAGTGTGAGCTTGCTCACAGTTTTTTAGCCTTTGTTTTGTCTCAGCTCAGGAAGGATGGCTCCAGAGCAAACTGATTTATGCAGCAGCCAAATCGCTCCCTCACAACTTTAATGCCAGCGGCTCACAGCTTAGAGGGAACATTGGAGGAGTGTGAGTATTTCTGGGGATTGCGTCGCAAGACAATGGCAGACACAACCTGTATAGGTTGTGCAAGTCGAGATGAAAGGGGTTCTAGGGAAAGAGGGATCTGTAAAGGTGGACCATGTTTCCACAAGTGTTATGATGAAGGAGAGGGTGATAACGGGATGTCCAGGCAAGCATTTATCTTCTTCAGAACATACCCGTCCCGTGATGGAGTTTTAGGAGGACTAACCTGACGGCTTGACATACTTTTTTCTTTCTTTCTTTTTGGTGCCCTCAAGTGGCAGCCGGCTTATGGCGACCCCTGGTGGGCTTTTCAAGGCAAGAGCTGTTCAGAGGTGGTTTTGCCATTGCCTGCCTCTGCGCAGCAAACCCGGACTTCCCGAGTGGTCTCCCCTCCAAAAGCTTTGCTTCCGAGATCTGATGAGATTGGGCTAGCCTGGGCTGGTCAGGGCGTTTTACAGGGCTTTCACGGGTACCCAGGCAAATTTAGTACTATGGTCCTCAGTGAATTTACCCGCTATGGCTTCTTCCAGGGAACTCATCCTGCCCTTTGGGAACACTGCTGTTTTCTTGCTGAAGAAGTTTCTTGCTTGCAGAGCAGTTACTCACCACCTACCTACACAGTCCCCAGCATCTTTTGATGATGATGATGATTAGCATTTACCTGGAAGGGGTATAGCGACATAGATGATGTCGGCAGGGCTTGGTAGTTGGGGGACTCCTATCACAGAGGGGAGGCTTGACAGGTCTCGTCACAACTCAGGATGCCAGCCTCCAGGTGGGGCCTGGAGATTTCCCAGAATTGCACCTCATCTCCAGACTACAGAGATCAATTCCCTTGGAGGAAATGGCTGCTTTGGAGGGTGGACTCTGGGGCATTGTACCCCACTGAGGTCCCTGTCCTCCCCAGGCTCCGTTCCCAAATCTCCAGGCGTTTCCCAATCTGGAGATGGCCATCTTACCCCCCACCTCTATCGGGGCCGAGGCAGACTTGGCAACGCTGGTCACCCAAAAGCTGTCTGGATGGTGCATGGGTAGAAAAGTCTGGATTCCCCCAGTCCCACCCACAACAGCTGTCATTCCCCCTGGTCCAGGCCTCTGGCAACCCCCCCCCCCAACACACACCACACCACCATTTTGTTTGTTTGTTCTGGCAAAACAACAACAACAACAACAACAAAACCACTGCCACAACTCCAGGGCTTCCATCGAGAAATGTTTCATGTGGAAAAGGCCTATATCTTTCTCCTCTTATTTTCCTCTTTACCCCCTCCTTTTTAACATATAAAGCAGCTGTGCTGTGTTATTCTTTTCTTTTCCTTTTTTTTCTTTTCTTTTTTGGTATTTGGACACTGGTTATTAAATGGAAAATCACTTAAAAAAGAAAACCTTTAACTTCCCCCCTCTCAACTTCAAGTGGAGGCTGGAAATCTCCTGGGATTAGAACTGACCTCCAGAGGAGACAGCTCGGTGCGCCTGGAGAAAAGGGCTCCTTTGGAAAGGGAACTTTGGCATTATACTTTGCTAGGATCCCTCCCCTCCCCAAACCCCAGGCTCCACCCCCCCAAAATCTCCAGTATTCCCCAATCCAGAGCTGGCAACCCTACTCCAAATTTACATGGCCAATCTAGCTGGATATTTCCACCAGAATACTCTGAACTAGCTCACTTTTAGGAATATTTTTTTAACAGAAGCAAAAAAAAAAAATGTCGCTCCTTCCTAACCTTTGGTGACAGGCCATGAGGCTTCTTTCCGCACATACTGTTTCATTCCTGACCGCAGGTATACTGGCATAGGCATGTCAAGAAGGTGAACCTTTGGACAGGAAACTCTACATATGCATCCGTTTCCCAGCCAGAAACAAGCCAGTGAGCTAAAGGTTAATGTTTCAAAAGATTACTGGGGCTGTATGGCTGGACCTTCCCATTTATTTCAGGCAGGTATTCGGAGTTCCCTGCTGCAGCATGGAAACCCAGTGAAAAAGAAAGGGCGGGGGGAATGCAGGGTCATCTTGAAAATTGTCTAGAATTAGTAATGCCTTGAGAAACTAATGAAACAGCAGAGTGTTCTGGCAAGCCACAAAACTGTAATTGGGTGGGTGGGTGTGAGAAACCCAACAGAACACAGAAGAACACAGTGATTCTCCCCCCCCCCCCCCGCTAAAGGGCGCTGAGGCTGGCTTTATAATGGATGCCTTTGTTGTGAACCTGGCAATTCTCTCTGAGTCAGAGGCCTTTCTTTCTTTCTTTCTTTCTTTCTTTCTTTCTTCCTTCCTTCCTTCCTTCCTTCCTTCCTTCCTTCCTTCCTTCCTTTTTTCTTTCATGTCTTCCTTCTCCCTGTATTTCCTTCCTTCCTTCCTTCCTTCCTTCCTTCCTTCCTTCCTTCCTTCCTTCCTTCCTTCCCTCCCTCCCTCCCTCCCTCCCTCCCTCTTTCAGTTAGGAAAATCTTCTCACTTTTAGTATTCAAGAACACTGATTCTTCCCTCTCTTCATTCCTTAGACCAATTTTTATTTTTGTTCTCCTCCTCCTGTGTTGATCCATCCAGAACATTCTGATTTCAAGAGGGGTAGAAGATAGAGAAGGCACGCTCTCTCTTTATTATCATTATTTTTTAAAATAAATATACCTAATGTATGATTAAATGTAATATATCAAAGGGGAAGAAAATGGCACACAATTTGAATGATCTTGACCAGATATGATGCTGGGATAAGAAGGGGCATATTGGCTTGGATCCAGTGGTGCACAAGCGGAAACGTAAACTGACTTAGAGCACTGCTTGTCCACACCTAGTGTTTTCCTCCATATTATAGTACCCAGAAATTAGTTGTGCAGGGTAATAAGTGGGAATGCAAGGGAGAGCCAGTAAGTTTGATTGAGCCCAAGAGGATATCTTAATCCCTCTCCCCCTTGTGCCCGACTTGAAGAAGAAATGTTGTGCTGGCTATGACCCACTGGGCACACTCCGGCTAAAGCTTAGCACTGGGAACATTAAGTGCATGACATAAATGTCTCACACTGGGGGAAACTATGGAACATGTAAGTTTGCAAAGCTGGTGTCGCTGTGTCCACAGCACTGCCTGTGTGGATATTAGTTAACCTAAGATGCACAACGACATATGTTATCATCATGGGTTATTTTATGTATTTAAAGAATTAGTGTGCTTGAACCATCCTTAAAAAGAGGGCTTAGAAAAGTGTTAACTCTGCTTACAATTGCACTGTTAGTGTCTGTAATTCACTAACATTAAAAGACCAAGCTACATGTAACTCTGGACTTCTGTGATAGGCACTCCCAGCACGTGACCTGGTATCTGACTCTAAAACAAGCCACCAAGGGAGACCCAGATAAGATAGTGAGGGAGAAGACAACATGGTGGCACATGAGGTGTGGGGTGTGCGTGACAAGGAACAATGGCCAAAACACATACACATAACGTAAACACAAAGTAACAAGAGGGTTTTTAGGGGGGACTTCACAGTCTCTCTCTCTCGTTTCATCTGGAGATCTTGTTAACATCTATGCTGACCCTGAATGAACATCAAACAATTGTGGAAGACAGAAGATGCACAACATTTTTCTCCTCCCTCCCCTCCCAAGGGTGGATCCATCATTCATAATACTGGGATGTGCGAAAGGAATGGTGGGAGAAAGAAATCTGAACAAGCTAATTGTTACTGTAGTGAAAGCAGAAGTTCAAACACCCCACATTCACACACAAAAAAGGGGTAATCGATTGGTAGATTAGTAAATCAAGAGTCAATGGTCTTCTGAAATTAACATACAACATCTGATTGGTTAGCATCAGCTGAGCAGAGAAAGACTTGAGAGCTGCACACTGAGGAGAGAGGCAGTCAGATTTCGGCCTTGACTGAGTTGAGTTCAATTCCATCCTTAGCTGAGAGCAGTGTTATACAGTTGGGGGGAAATTGGCAAGGAAGTTTGGGAAGTAGGCAAAGATTGAGGCCAAGGAAAGGGGATAGCTCTTCTAGTGAGAGGAGAATTTCCCTACCCAATCAAACAGGGAGTTAGCTCTGAAGAGTGCAGAGATCCCTGGTCTGGTGTGGCTAGAAACTGCATTTAGAGACCTTGAAAGTCAGTTAAAAACTTAAGACGAGTACTGGTGTTTCAAGAGAAGGGGGTTTGTGTACTGGAAAGAGTGTGCCAGCCTTCTGGAAACCAGAAGCATCAAATAATACTCAAGGAAATTGTACTGAAGTGTTTGGGGAAAACACTGGAACAAAAGCCTCTCAACATAAATATTTAAGTCACTGTGAAAAGCTTAAGAAACTCTCATTAGCATGAAAGAGAACTAAAGTCTCTGTGCACTGGGTTTATCTCAAAAAATTCCAATCTCTGATTTCACCTGACCTTTCCCCTCTGTGTTAAATAAAATATGTTATTATGTTTGAATTTTAAAACACCTCGAGTGCCATTTAAGTTGTTTAAGTTAAAGGGGGCTCTTGATCCTTCCCTCAGTTTCCTGGGTTGAGCCAACACGCAAAAATATTGTGCAGTGAGAGTGGGACAGCCAGAGGTCTTCAGCAAAGAAGAAAACACACTACTAGGGTGGCTCAGTCAGTAAAGGGAAAAGGAAATGGAGGGAAAATCTTGCCTCTGGGGGAGGAAAGTGGATGGGGATGTCACAGCTGCCTTTCTACCTTACAGGAACTCAAAGTGGCTAACAATTTAAATAATCATAAAATACTATAAAATACAAAACTAGTCAAATATTGGAGGTTACCTCTGTTTCCATTCCAGTTTCTGAAGATTCAGCTTTTGGCTTTCCAGTTGATGCCTCCTGTATACCTTGTTGACAGTTTGAACTTTCTAGAAGGATCACTTAAAAAAACTCATAAAGTTCCTAACTAAACAGGAAAAGTGTGATCTCTCAGACTCTATGATGGACAGGTCTGGTGGCTGGAAATGAATCCACAAGCCAAGAGATGCTCTTTGCACATAAAGGTGAGCTATGTGCCCAGTGACATTTGAGCCCAAAGTGTGACTGTGGAATGATAATGAGAATGTCTGCTTTGTTTCAAACAGGGGAAATCTGAGTGACATGTCGAATCAAAGGCAATTTCTGGGTGGCAATAGAAAACTCCAGAGGTGGAAGATCTAAGCTAGACTGTGTTGGACTGCACTTTTTAAAAGCCTGCTTGTGGGGAGAGTGGGGTATAAATTAAATTAATAAACAATAAATAAATAATAAAAGCTTAGAAGTGCTGTAGAAACAGATAAAGGACTGTGAAGGGTTCATTCTTCACAGAACCAGAGAGCTTTGAGTGGCAGGCTGCTCCAAGCAATCTGATTGGTTAACATCAGCTGAGCAGAGAAATGTTCTGAATTGAATGCTGAGGAGGATGGAGTCTAGTTTTCAGCCCTAGTTGAGAGCAATTTAACACAGATGGAGAACTGGGGAAAAGTTAGCAAGGAAGTTTGGGAAATAGGCAAAGACTCCCACTTGGGCCAAGGAAAGGGAATAGATTTTCTAGTGAGAGGAGAAATTTCCCTACCCAGTCAAACAGGCAGTTAGCTTTGAAGAGAGGAGAGATCCCTGGTCTGGTGTGGTTTGAAACTGCCTTTAGAGACCTTGACAGTCAGTTGAAAACTGAAGACAAGTACTGGTGTTTTGAGAGAAGGGTTCTGGGTACTGGAAAGAGTGTACCAGCCTTCTGGAAACCAGAAGAGATAAATAATACTCAAGGAAATTGTACTGAATTGTTTGGGGAAAACACTGGAACAAAAGCCTCTCAACATAAAGATTTAAGTCACCATGAAAAGCTTAAGAAACTCGTATTAGCCTGAAAGAGAAGAACTAAAATCTCTATGTACTGGTTTTACCTCAAAAATTTCAACCCCTGATTTCATCTGGCCTTTCCCCTCTATGCTAAATAAAATATGTTATTTTTGAATTTCAAGTACCATTTAAATTGTTTAAGTTAAAGGGGGCTTCCGATCGTTCCCTCAATTTCCTGGGCTGAGCCAACAGCCGAAATATTGCACGGTGAGAAGATGGGACAGCCAGAGGTCTTCAGCAAAGAAGAAAACACATTACTAGGGCAGCTCGGTCAGTGAAGGGAAAGAGAAATGGAGGCATAATCTTGCCTCTAAGGGAAGTGGAGGGGGGGGGACATCATAATGGCACAGCATTAAATTATGCCTGACTGATAGTATTAACGACTAAGCACACAGTCCCCTTGTTTACACATTCCGCCCCTCAGTGCTCATTTGGAAAACATTTATTGGAGGACCCAATAAAGTCAATTCTACCATTATTAAAAATAATACAGGATCATGTGCATGTAGCAGGACTTAAAATAAACTTTAGAAAAACAAATATGATTGTTAAAAATTGTACACTATCACAAATCTCTAAATATCAGGCATCAAGGTAGTAAAGAAAATGAAATACTTAGGCATAATAATATCCAATAGAAATACCTCTTTAGTAAAAGACAACTATTATAAGCTATATAAAGAGATAAAAAGTGATTTGCAGAAGGATTTAAAAATATTGTTTATGGGAAGAATATCAACAATAAAAATGAATATACTCCCTAGATTTCTCTTTTTAGCTCAAAACCTACCTGCATTGCAAAAATTGAAATTTATGAAGAATCTTGATAAAATATATAGTAAATTTATTTGGAACTACAAGAAGCCAAGGATTCGGTGGAAAATTTTGCAAGACAAAAAAGACAGAGGTGGATTTAGTCTCCCAAACTGGGAAATTTACTATAAAGCCTCAGTACTAACTTAAGGGAATAGGTGACTCTGGAAAATATAAGAACACTGAACCTAGAAGGACATAATTTACCTATGGGCTGGCATGCCTATGCCTGGTATGAAAAGGAGAAAGTTCATTCTATATTTCAACAACATACAATAAGGGGGGCACTGATGAAAAGTTGGAAGCAAACAAAAGAAAGGTATTATAATAAAATCCCTAAGTGGGTATCACCATTGGAAGCTTTTATAAAACCTACACTGATTACAGAGACTAAGAGAGAAACGTATGATTTATTGCTAGATAAAAATAATAATTTAATAACCGAAGAGAATACATTCTGGCAAGAACTGAAATTAACTTGGTGGGAGAAGATACAAATAAAAGCGAAATATAACAAGGATAGTAAAAAGGGCTTTTATGAAGGGAAAAATGAATTGGACAAGATATGGCTGTCATCAAGCAATAAGTTAATTCAAAAGCTATATAATTTACTACTTGAAGGTTATATGTACGAGGGATGTGTAAAAACCACAATGGTCACATGGATGAAGGATTTGGAACACACTGTAGAGTATGATCAATGGTCTAAGATATGGAAGACTGTAAGATTGATGAGGACTGTTGTATATAAGGAAAATATTTACAAGATGTTTTATAGATAGCACTGGACACCTGACAAAATAGCTAGATGTTATGCCAACACCTCCAGCAATTGTTGGAAATATAAGAGCATTGTGGGGACATTCTACCATATGTGGTGGAGGTATAATAAAGTTCAAAGATTTTGGCATAAAATACACAGAATGATACAAGAAATAACAAAATTAGAGGTGTCATTCATGCCAGAAATATTTTTATTAAATATGCTTCCGGATAACTACAACAGAAACGATACATATCTTATTACCTAAATATTAACAGCGGCTAGAATAGCAATGGCAAAAAGTTGGAAACTAGACAAAGTACCGACAGGAGAAGAAGTAATATATAAAATTCTTGAGGTAGCAGAAATGGATAAATTAAGCATTAATTTACCGGGAAAAGATCAAGAAATATATATATATATATAAAGATGGAATCGTGTATATACATGGTTGAATTAAAAAAAAGGAACTGTAGACTCGCATGTATGTAACAATGTAAAGCATTTGATGTAATATGTAAGACAGTAAATGACAGTTGTCTATAAAGTTGTGGATTCTATATTGGGTTAGATTAAGAAAAGAAATCATAGACTCAAACATGCACAGTATTTGAGATGGAGGCTTGTAGGGGCCCTGCCTCGGATACTTTTGCTAAAAGAAGATATTTATGGTTAGCAGTCGAATTAGAATCTAGGTATCGAAAGGCACGGTATAGAATATATGTAACAGTATTGTTTTTCTTTCTTGTAACTGACTACGGATGTTGATAACTGTATTAGTTGAAAAATGAAAATAAATATTGGAAAACATACTGTTCTTTTCTCCCCCACCCTGCTGTCCAGGTAAGGTGTGTAGTGGTGGAGTTTAATGACAGAAAACCCCAAATTGTTTTCTCAATAAAGTCCCTGAGAAGAAATATGCATGCATCTATTAAAGTGGCGTAAAAAAGGGCTTGTCCAATTAAGCTCTCTGCATCATAGGAACAATGCTGCTCTTCTTATGCTTCGATACTAAGAGAGGTGTTGTGGGGTGTTTTGTTACAAACATGGAGGTAAGATTGGATTCAGTTTTAAAATACTATTTTTTGTAGGGGGACAGCAAGGAATTAGCATTAGACTTAGTCCATTTATATTTTCTTACTGTGTCTCCAAACAAATCCTTCAAATATTTCCTCCCAGAATTTAACACTGGGATAACTAGTCAACTGTGCAGAGGACACTGACCGGGAGACGAAGGTCTCAGTTTGGTGTAGTGGTTAGGAGCACAGACTCTAATCTGGGCGGACCGGGTTTGATTCCTCACTCTTCCTCATGCAGCTGCTCGTGTGACCTTGGTTCAGTCACAAGTTCTCTCAGAGCTGTTCTCTCAAGGACAGTTCTCAAGAGATCTCTCTCAGCCCCACACATTTCACAGGGTGGCTGTTATGGGGAGGGGAAGGGACAGGAATTGTAAGCTGCTCTGAGACTCCTTCAGGTAGTGAAGGTATAAAACTAATCTCCTCCTTCTGTAGAGCATCTGCTTGGCATAGAGGAGGCCCCCAGATTCAATCCCCGGCACCTCAGCTTAGTAGATAAAAGGCAAAGGTAAAGGTTTCTCTTGCTCAAAAGCTAGTCAAATCTGACTCTAGGTGGCGGTGCTCATCTTTGTTTCCAAGCCGAAGAGCCAGCATTGTCCGAAGAATTCTCAGTAGTCATGTGGACAGCATGACTAAATACCGAGGCGTACGGATCGCTGTTACCTTCCCAATGAAGTGGTACCTATTTCTCTACTTGCAGTTTCTTGCTTTCGAACTGCTATGTTGGCAGGAGCTGGGGCCAGAGATGGGAGCTTACTCCGTCATGCGGCACTTGGGTCTCGGTCTGCACCTGAGACCCAGAGAGCCACTGACTCTCTGAGTAGACAATACTGGCCTTGACAGACCAGCTATCTGGTTCAATATAAGGCAGCTTCATGCAAAGGGCTCAGCTCCCATGAATCTCACTTGGAAACAATTAATGGCTATTGTATAAAACAGGGAAAAGAAGAGAAGAAACGTAATAACAGGACTGGGGTCACTTCTGAGTGATGAAACTCTGTGGGTCAATGGTGCCCCTTCGTGGGCCTCGGCGTTTAGTTAAGCCGACCACATGACTGTGGAGAAGTCTTCGGACAGCGCTGGCTCTTCGGCTTGGAAGCAGAGATGAGCACCGCCCCCTAGAGTCAGATCTGACTGGCTTTCCAGCAAGGGAAGCCTTTACCTTTACCTTACCTGATATTCAGCTGACTGCAGGAATTTGGATTTAGAATCCAAACTTCTGTTAGGTGTCTTTTTGTTTATTTGCTTCCACTTTTTAGCCATGGCTGTGTTTGTGATGCACACCTGCAATCAACCACATGAGTGTGGACAAAGCCAGACCTATGCTGGATCTCTGTGGGAAATCACATAGTGACTGAACCAACAGTTTGGTTTGCAACCTGTGCTAAATATTAAAGAACACCAGTTAAAAAAAATACACATGGGAATTGTATTTTTAAAGACTACACTTGACTCACTGTTAAAGTTTATTGTGATGGGAAATTTACTTCTCTGATCCAGCCCATTTCCCAAAGCAATTTCCCGATCACACTCATAAATCTGTGGCTGCTGCCAAAGTGGTTCTCAGACCTTGTGCTAAAGAGGCCACCACACACCTAATGTTTATCCTGATTCCATATAGATGTTACTATACGGTCCTGGCTGCAACCTCGTCCACTTTAGAGGCCGCAACTGCTTCCACTCAGGCCCCATGAGTTACGAAGGCCTTTCTGCTGGGGTCCTTAAACCAATGGCTTTGTTTCAAACCAGCATCTCAACAGCTGAAGTACTGAGACGTTAGCAAGTCACTCATTAACACTAACAGAGCCCATCAATTAAGTAGGAACCTCTAGAAAGCAGTTTACGGTTCGCCAGCTCTGGGTTGGAAAACACCTGGAGACGTTGGGGGTGGAGCCAAGAGAGGGCGGGGTTTGGGGAGGGGAGGGACCTCGGCATGGTACAGTGCCACAGAGTCCGCCCTTCAAAGCAGCCATTTTCTCCAGGGGAGCTGATCTCTGTCACCTGGAGATCAGCTGTAAAAGCGGGGGGATCTCCAGGTCCCACCTGGAGGCTGGCACCCCTAGTTTAGTTCTCTGGGGGAGGGAATCTAGACATCAGATTAAATGGTCAGCTGCTGACCAGATATCACAGCCACATGACTACTTCCTCACTCCTGCCTTTGATGTAGGTTGCCGGGCACCGGCTGACAACCAGCTGGAGGGCTTGGGGAGGGAGAAAGGGCGAGCCGGACACTGGCTGAAGCATCCTGTCATTTCAGGTTTTGTTTTTTTTTTAAAAACAGCTCTAGGCATAGGCGTAGAGTACGGGGGGGCTCGAGGGCTTGAGCCACCCCCGAAATTTCCCGGGGGGGGGGCTCAGCCTCCCCCGGGAAAACTGAGCGCCTGCTGCCGTGCCTCCCCGGGTCCTTCTGAGGCCCGGCGGCCGCTGCTGGAGAGGGAGAGGGAAGGGGTGGCGGGGGGGGGGGGGAGAGGCACCGGCAGCAGCGGCTGGCGGGCCTCAGAAGGGCCGGGGGAGGCGGGGCAATTTCCTGGGGGGGGAAAGAACATTGTCCAAGCGAGCGTGCACGCTTTGCGTTCGCGCTAAGTAGCCCCCGCCTTCCCCCCGGATTTCCAAAACTCTACACCCCTGGCTCTAGGGATCACTAGAAACCCTATGCCTTTTGTTTTAACAGGGAGTGATGTACAGGAGGGTGCAGACAATGCTGAGATAAATTCCCCTGTGGAAATGGCTGCTTTGGAGGGTGGACTCTCTGGAATACCATCCTGAGGTCCCTCCCCTCCCCAACTCCTCGTATTCCCGTCCTCCAGCCACCAAATCTCCAGGAATTTCCCAACCTGGAACACCCAACGGCTCTTTTAGGTGACAGATTGGCCACTCCAGTTTTTAGTTTTGCAGTACTAATTTGCCAAACCAGAAAATTACTCAAACGGGTACATTAAAGATATTAAACTCGGGAACCGAGCAGATGCAAGAGAGAGAAACTGCATTAGGTGAATCTGCTTGTTCAGGAAAATATTGCTTCTGTGTAACGGTTCCATTCAACCAAACCAGATACTAATTTGTCTGCTCCTAGTAAGGATGCTCACCTTTGCTAGAAGAAGAGGAGGAGGAGGGGGAAGAGGAGATTGGATTTATACCCCGCCCTTCACTCACTTGGAGTCTCAGAGCGGCTTACAAACTCCTTTCCCTTCCCCTCCCCGCAACAGACACCCTGTGAGGTAGGTGGGGCTGAGAGAGCTCTTTCCCAAGCTGTCCTTGAGGGAACAGCTGGTACAGAACTATGGCTTGCCCAAGGCCATCCAGCAGCTGCAAGTGGAGGAGTGGGGAATCAAACCCGGTTCTCCCAGATTAGAGTCCGCGCTCTTAACCACTACACCGAACTGGAATGTTTGGTGGGATACTCTATACAGTTTGTGTTTATCCAGCATGCAGGTGTCATAGACTGAAGTGTCTCAAAGGGATTCGGCTCCTGCTGTGACATTAATTCCAAATGGCATGCACAAATCACTGAAGGAAATATTACATGGCATATGATCTGACAGACTGGTAGCTCTCAACCTGAACACAGAGGGTGACTCTTCATGCAGAAACAAGTTGAGCGGAGCTCAATCCAAGCTGAGATTTGAAGATAGCTAAATTTGGTTGATTTCTGAAAGGATTCAGACGTTCTTTGTTAGGCTGCCCTAGTGGAGGGGAGGATGAAAACAGCTTATGGGAGGGAAAACTGGTGTGGGCTGGGGCACATGTACCTAAAAGGTAAAAGGTAAAGGTTTCCCTTGCTCAGAAGCCAGTCAAATCCGACTCTAGGGGGTGGTGCTCGTCTCCGTTTCCAAGCCAAAGAGCCAGCACAGTCCAAGGACTTATCCGTGGTCATGTGGTCGGCATGACTAGATGCCACGGCACATGGAACGTTGTTACCTTCCCACTGAAGCGGTACCTGTTTATCTCCTTGGAACGTTGTTACCTTCCCACTGAAGCGGTACCTGTTTATCTCCTTGGAACGTTGTTACCTTCCCACTGAGGCGGTACCTGTTTATCTCCTTGCAGTTTCTTGCTTTCGAACTGCTAGGTTGGCAGGAGCTGGGGCCAGAGATGGGAGCTCACTCCGTCATGCGGCACTCGGATCTTGAACTGCTGAGTTACCAACCTTCTGGTCTGCAGTTCGGCGTCTTAACCTCAGAGCCACCACGGCCCCTACATACACCGTGGCTTCTTCTTACACACTGTAATTCCTACTCACCCACGGAAAAAATGTGCACCAGGTTTTTTGTTTGTTTGTTTGTTTTTGGATGTCAAGCCACTGCACCATGCCTACCACCAGGAAACGAATGAAATACCTGGAGAGACAGAACTAACTGTATATTTCATCTAAGTCAGGAGCTGACAAATTGTCTTTGGATTTAAAGGGAGGTGGGATTTGGCAATGGGTTTGCAGACATGAGTGCACACACATGAGAAATCTGCCTACTCCTCCTGGAATCCTTTTCTATTTTTTTTCCTGAGATGGCTGTTGGCATTACAGCATAAGGACATCAGAAGAGCCCTGCTGGATCAGACCAGTGAGGGTCCATCTAGTCCAGCCTCCTGTCTCACACAGTGGCCAACCAGTTCCTCTGGAGGGCCAGCCACAGGGCAGAGAGGCCAAGGCCTTCCCCTGAGAAGAACATCAGAAGAGCCCTGCTGGATCAGACCAGTGAGGGTCCACCTAGTCCAGCCTCCTGTCTCACACAGTGGCCAACCAGTTCCTCTGGAGGGCCAGCCACAGGGCAGAGAGGCCAAGGCCTTCCCCTGAGAAGAACATCAGAAGAGCCCTGCTGGATCAGACCACTGAGGGTCCATCTAGTCCAGCCTCCTGTCTCACACAGTGGCCAACCAGTTCCTCTGGAGGGCCAACAACAGGGCAGAGAGGCCGAGGCCTTCCCCTGATAAGAACACCAGAAGAGCCCTGCTGGATCAGACCACTGAGGGTCCATCTAGTCCAGCCTTCTGTCTCACACAGTGGCCAACCAGTTCCTCTGGAGGGCCAACAACAGGGCAGAGAGGCCGAGGCCTTCCCCTGAGAAGAACACCAGAAGAGCCCTGCTGGATCAGACCACTGAGGGTCCATCTAGTCCAGCCTTCTGTCTCACACAGTGGCCAACCAGTTCCTCTGGAGGGCCAACAACAGGGCAGAGAGGCCGAGGCCTTCCCCTGAGAAGAACATCAGAAGAGCCCTGCTGGGTCAGACCAGTGAGGGTCCACCTAGTCCAGCCTTCTGTCTCACACAGAGGCCAACCAGTTCCTCTGGAGGGCCAACAGCAGAGCACAGAGGCCGAGGCCTTCTCTTGATAAGAACATTAGAAGAGCCCTGCTGGATCAGACCATTGAGGGTCCATCTAGTCCAGCACATCCTGTCTCACACAGGGGCCAACCAGTTCCTCTGGAGAGTCAACCACAGGGCATAGAGGCTGAGGCCTTCCCCTGATGTTGCCTCCTGGCTTTGGGAACCAGAGGACTAAGTACCTCTGAAGGTGGAGGCTCATTAATAGACATCCTCCATGAATCCATCCAATCTCCTTTTAAATCTATCTGTTTCTGTAGCCATCACTCTGGCAACGAATTCCACATTTTAATCTCTCTCTGTTTAAAGAAGTATTTCCCTTTGTCTGTCCTGAACCTACTGCCCGTCAGCTTCATTGGATCCCCTCCAGGTTTGGGAGAGGGAGAAAAAGTTCGGAGGTCCCTTCCCTCTCTAAACACCACTCTCTCAGGGTTCACTCTCAAATCTCCAGGTATTTCCAAACCTCGAATTGGCAGCCTGATGACTCGGGAGCCCAGTATATACATAGATTAAGTATATACTAGTTCCCCTTACCCACTCTGTGGCTGCACCCTTAATCTATGATAGCATGCCCACAGCCGAGGGAAACTGGAACCATCCTATCCGCATATTCGCATTATTGTGTGTTGTCCCTACATATCAAAATGCGATGGATAGGGAAGCTGACAAACTATATCCATAGTCTCTGTTTTGCACATTAAGGAGGCAATGTTGTATACCGTCTCCCACTGAACGCCATTTGAATAATTCCCTTCTTGTTTTTGTGCAAATGTTCTACCCAATCTGTTGTTCATTCACACTAATAAAATCAAAGAACCTGACACACACACACCGCAAGTACCCACTGGGCTTAGTTCCCACAACTCTCACATAATTCCTTTCTTTCCAGTGTCTCAATCATGAAACGTAGGTGCAGATGGGGTGGGCCAGTATCATGGTGGCAAACTCTACTACCACTTGCACAGGCACATTAGCAAGTGCATCAGAATGTGTGCAAAGCACTCGACCCGATTCGAGTCTGCTTCACATAAACAGGCACTCTGCTCGTTTTCAGGGTTCTGATTTTATAAAGACAGGCACAGACACATTCACAGACTACGTGCATGCAATCCAATGCATGGGCACACACAGACTGGAGTTAGGAACTACAATCCCATTTCCATAGGGCTGCCAGGTCCCTTCGGGTAGGGGAACGGAGGCCCTGCCAACGTTGCCGCGACATGTCTACATCACTTCCGATGTGACCTGGATGTGATGTCATCATGCGGCCACATCAGATGCTCTGGCATTTGGGTAAAAGTTCTGTGGTAAATTTGGCTCCTACCGTAGAGTTTTCCCCCCAAACACCAGAGTGTTGCCCCAACATTACCAGTGTGATAACATCACTTCTGGGTAGGGTTGCCAGCCTCCAGGTGGGGCCTGGGGATCTCCCGCTTTTACAACTGAGCTCCAGCTGACAGAGATCAGCTCCCCTGGAGAACATGGCTGCTTTGAAGGGCGGACTCTATGGCATTCTACCATGCTGAGGCCCCTCCCCTCCCCAAACCCCGCCCTCTCCTGGCTCCACCCCCAAAGTCCCCAGGTATTTCCCAACCTGGACTTGGCAACCCTACTTCTGGGTCACGGCATAAGTGCAACATTGCTGGGTCACGTCATAAGACACATCGCTGCAACATTGACTGGGCCTCCTCTTTTTCCAGGTAAGTTCCCCCCACACACCAGCAAGCTGATCAGCAGAGGGGTGGTGGATCCCGGCGGTGGGGGGGGGGGGTCTGGCAACCCTACATTTCCACCACTCATATCCCACATGAGTTCATTACATGTGACTGGAACAGACAGTGGGACATAACTTGATTCCTTTTCTTGAAGTAGGGTAGAAAATGGCAATTAATTTACACTATTTAGGGCTTTGCCCAGCAGATTTTGAGAAATGTTTGCTCTTTTATTTAATTCATTTATACACCATAGCTTTTCCCCCAGTGGGTACCCAAAGCAGTTTGCACCATAATCCTTGCCTCTGTTTTACCCTTAGAACAACCCTGCGGGGCAGGGCAGGCTGTGAGCATCAAACTTCAAAGGCACGAGTGGGGATTCGAACCTGGGTCTTCCAGATCCTAGTCTGATACTCTTAACCACTGCACCACATCATTGTGAAAGGAAAGGATCATCACTGAATTATAATTCCTTAAGATCCCTCTCTGTGTGTGCGCACATGTGTCTCTCTGTCTGTGTGTGGGAGCGGCATTGGCCATTTCTGCAATGTGGACATACAAGCCCAGCAATCCATATGATGGGATTCAACAGGACCCAACGGCTCATCTAAACCAACCTCCGGTTCAGAGGCAGAGTATCCAAGGCATAAAGTGTCCCTTTCAAAATCTTGTCCAGTATTGTTTGAACATCTCCAGAGTTCGCATCCTCCCTGGGTAGCCTAGAGTTGCCAAACCCCCAATCTGGCTGGGGGTTCCCCTGGTTTGGGGGGCTTCAATCCGCCGCAGGCCAGCTGGCTGGTGGGGGAAGCCCCATCCCACAACAGGGATGTTACTGTGTGACGTCCCCCCACGATGACATCACTTGGAATTTATGTCATTGCATTGCCGGCATTTGGGGGGGGGGGTGTCCTCTCTAGTTTTTAAGGCAAACTATGTGGTTTTCAGGGCAAGAACAACCCATAGAGTTTTGCCCAGAAAACTAGAGTGGCACCCCCCCCCCCCCCAATGTCGGCCACACAATGACATCACTTTCAGGCCGCACAATGACATCACTTTGTCATTGTGGCACACACGCACGAAGATCCCAGGCACCAGTCAGGAGCCCCGCCCCCCCCCAGCAGCCGGTAAGGACCTGGCGACTCTAGGGTGGCCAGACCTCACTTACTATGTTCTTCCAATCATGCAAAGTTATGCAGTCTGAAAGCTTCTTGTGGCCTGCCCTCCTCAGACCCTTGCAAGGATCTAAAATGTTCCAACTCCTCCCCTCCCCATGTTGGTGATGGAAAGCGTCATCAAGTTGTGGCTGACCTATAGGGTTTTCAAGGCAAGAGACGTCCTGAGGAGGCCATTTCCTGCCCCTGCGTAGCAACCGTGGACTTCACTGGTGGTCTCCCATCCAAGTACTAACCAGGGCCAGCCCTGCTTAGTTCCGAGATCTGATGAGATTGTGCTAGCCTGATCCATCCAAGTCCGCATTTCCTTTACCCCCATACTAAGCACAACTGTTTTTATTCAGCCCATTCTTATGGGACCTGCATTCTAAAATCTTTATCTTCTTTCAGTCATGTTTACCAGGAAGTAAGTTCTACCAGTTCAAACAGCCTTTCCCCTGTTGCTCTAATCTGCTGACCTGGTAATTGCTGGGGAGTAAACTGTTCCTCACAATGAGCAAACCAAAATGATTTCTGCATTTCTCCTAAGTGGGCACATAAGCACAGCACCATGCTCAGAGCTGTGGGGAATGATAAAGAAACTTTAGTGCAGGAAATAAGATATTCCACCACCCATCCACACCGCCATTATGTATGTTACAGCGAGAGCCCCTAATTTGCTCTATGGGCCAATGCTATAGTGTGCTTAGAGTAAAAATCGCGGGGGAGGGCGAGATATAAATGTGAAGAATGAATAAATAAATAAATAAATAAATAAATAAATAAATAACCCCGCTGGAATCCCTCCCCAGAAATTCAGCTGCGAGGATTAAGCCCAGCATGTGTGTATGTATGTACATTATGTACTGTTTTATATAGAGAAACGTAATACAAAAGTGTTGTCAGAGATTCAGGTATCTTGGGAAGGGGGAAATGACATATTAACTATTAGTTCATTTTCATTTTCAGACAAGACAAGGAAAAACAACTAAAAGGATAAAACTGCTGGGTACCTTCTGCTGGGCCACCTGAGAGTAAGGGTGCCTATTTTAAACGCAAAATAGTAAGATGGGGAAATGCCCGACGATAAACTTTTTTCACAGGAATGGGAGGGAGGAGAAAAGCTGGGATGAAAAAAAACCCAGCCTGTTAATATTATTGGAGAGTCTTTGTGGACTCTGGAAAGGGGTGGGGGAGATGCTCTCCAAGTTAAAATTTGATTTGGTGGTGGAGAGTGCCGTAAGGTCAGAGCTGGTTTATGGTGACCCCACTGGGTTTTAAAGGCAAAAAAAGTTCAGAGGTGGTTTGCCAGGACCTGTGTTTGCATAGCAACCCTGGACTTCCTCGGCGGTCTTCCATCCATGTCTTAACCAAGGCTGGCCCTGCTTAGCTTCCAAGATTCAATGACATCAGGCTAGCCTCAGCCATCCAAGTCAAGGGGCTTATGTATATTTTTATAATGCAGATGTGGTAGTTATCGTACTTTGATGGCCCCTTCCCAACTCAGGAATACAAAGAGAACCACAGCTCATGAATTCACAGCTTATTAATCTCGTATGGTTTTAGCCTTCATTCAACATGTTTTGTTATGACTGAATTGTAGTACTAGATACTGATGTAGACTTGATTCTTATGCCCTGTTTTGTATTCATCATGCGACTCAACAAATATTTCCTGTTTGGATAAAGTCTTCTGACGAAACGGGATTTTATTCTGGAGAACCTTGTCACCTTGGACTACTTTGGACTTTTGCCCACACTTCTGTATTTATCGTGTAATCATAGGCGTAGAGTACGGGGGGGCTCGAGCCACCCCCAAAATTTCCCGGGGGGGCCCCAGCCGCCGCTGCTGGAGAGGGAGAGGGAGGGGGTGGGCGAGAGGCACTGGCAGCAGCTGCTGGCGGGCCTCAGAAGGGCCCGGGGAGGTGCAGCGGTTTCCGGGGGGGAACATTGCCCCAGCAAGCGTGCACGCTTTGCGCGCGCTAAGGAGCCCCCCCCTCACCGGAATTTCCAAAAGTATCTGCCCCTGTGTGTAATGTATTGTTTTGTTCATTGCATTTATATTATACTAGAATTTTCACAGCCTCCTTGTTCCCTTCCCAACTCAACCATCACTGTAGCGATTTTTAGGCTTTCATTTTGTGGGGCGAGGGTTTGCTGTTTATGACTCTGCCTGTGAGTAACAGTAATCGAGAAGTAAGAAGAAAGTAACTCAACCATCACATAGGCTTTGGTGTTGTTGTTGTTGTTTTTAAAGCCTTATTTCTCTGTACTCAAATTTTAGGCGTGTGTCCCTAGCAATGCCAAGAAATGAGGTTCTGCTTTTTCATTTGTGTCCATAGATCAGCTCCTGCAAGAGAGCTAAGTGGAATCCTATATTCGAATAGCCCACCCATGACTCTGATCTGTGTATAGATAAATCCACAGATTGGGGCCATGCAGAGGCGAAACAGATTTTGCAGCAAACATGGGACGCTCCCCAGGTTTGCAGGGAAAAAAAATCTTAAAAAAAAAACCACAGAGCGTTTTTTAAATCCCCGGACAGTTAAATAAGCCAGGAGGCATTTGGGACCCTGCTGCGGTGGCAGTGGACACTGGGAGTTATTCTGGTCTCAGCAGTGACAGGCACTGGGAGTGACTCCGGGCTCGTAGTCGCTCCCAGATAGTGCTGGCACTGGGCACCAAGGCTGCCCCACTCGCTCTACATAAGCAGTGTCCATAAGACTTAAGTGAATTCTTAAAATAACCACAGTGGAAGTTGTGGCAACCTAATATATAAAATTGTCCCATTGCCGTGTGCATCTTGCTTCCAGAGAGCTAGAATGATATAGTGGTTAAGAACGACGGACTCTAATCTAGAGAACTGAGTTCGATTCCCCACTCCCCCACGTGAAGCCTGCTGGGTGACCTCGGACCAGCCACAGTTCTCCCAGAGCTCTCTCAGACTCACCTCCCTCACAAGGTGCCTGTTGTGGGGAGAAGAAGGGAAAGGTGATTGTAAGCTGCTCTGAGACTCCTTGTAGAGAAAAGTGGGGTACGAAAACCAATTCTTCTTCTTGCTGACGTAGATCAAACAAACCAACACAACAGAAGCACAAGGGAACCCGAGGGGGAATACTGTTTTCATAAACAGACAGACAGACAGACAGACAGACAGACACAATGCTTGGGGGGGGGTTAATCTCCTGAAAACAGTGATAGTGATCAATGTTCCCTCTAAGCTGTGGAGCCTTGTAAGCAAAAAATCTACTTTGTGAGCTACTAGCACTGAAGTTCTGAGCGAGAGATTTGGCTGCAGAAATTAGTTTGCTCTGGAACAATCCTTCCTGAGCTAAAAGAAAAATGTGTGAGCTGGAAGCTAAACAACTGTGAGCGAACTCACACTAACTCAGCTTAGAGGGAATACTGATAGTGATTTCTGTGACCGTGCCCATAAGGGGGGGGGGGGATTTTAACATGGCTTTTTGGGTTGCCAGAGCACATGGAAACGACCACTGAAAACCAGGGGACGTCTGCTCAGGAGGGGGAGCAAAGCCAACAAGTTAAGCATGGAAGGCGAAGGAGCAAAACTGGAGAGAGGACCATGGCGGATAGGGAGACCATGGGGGCTGTGAAGGGGGTGAGAAGTAGCAAGAGGGAGGGAAGAAAACAGCAAATTAGAGGGGAGAGCAATTTGGATGGTCGGGGAGACAGGTAGGAAGAAAAATGGGGAAGGATAAACTAGAACCCAAATGGCAGGATGGAGACAGGTGAGATGAAGGCAGGTGGGATGAAGGCAGGCAGGCAGGGAAGCGAGGAAGGAACCACCGCAGGTTAACTGGGGGCTAGTGGGGGACATGGGACTACTTCTCTCCTGTGGATATTTATGGTTCCCCCTCTTATAGGTCATAAGTAGGTTAAAGGGCATATTATCTTACACAAAACTAGACAATTGGACTACCTGCCTACTTTGACTGGCAGAGGCTCCTGCACAAAGATTGGTCTCTTCCAGGACCTGGCGCTTGAGATCACACATTTTTCAGCCACGGAGTCTCAGCGCGGCTTACAATCTCCTTTCCCTTCCCCTTCCCACAACAGACACCCTGTGAGGTAGGTGGGGCGGAGGGAGCTCTTTCGAGAACTGCCCTTGAGAGAGCAGCTCTGACCCAAGGTCACACCAGCAGCTGCATGTGGAGGAGTGGGGAATCAAACCCGGTTCTCCCAGATTAGAGTCTGCACCCTTAGCCACTACACCAAACAAAATTATGGCACTGCCACGGGCATGAGTGATCTTAGACTGGGGTGCGGCCAATCCATGGGTCCCCTCCCTACCTGCCGAAGGCCACTGTTGATGCGTGGCAGCGGTAAAGAACATTGCAGACTGAGACACCGAAGCGGTCAGAACAATAGTCAGCCATGTGGTAAATAATATCACTCTTCCAGCTGAATCGCTGAAATATTTTTATTTTTGGTCGTCCTATTAAGAAAAAAGGGAGATGGCAGCAGGAAGAGACAGTTGGGGGCTGATAATTTGATTAAGAGGGGTGGGGAAACAAAAAAAAACAAACTGTCCTTATGAAGACAGATGGGGAGACGAAGGCTGTTACGCGCTTGTAAAATGTGTAGCCGCTCTCCCTCTAGTGGCCGCTTTTTGAAGAAGAAGAAAAATACAGACAAGAAGGAGAAAGCAAGAATATCAAGTGAGGGGTGATGGGTGTCGGGGGGGAATCACAGTTAATTGTATTATTATTATACCAGGAGCAAGGCCCGTTGTGACAATAAATACAACAGGCGTGTGGGGTGCAGCTGCCCTCATCTCCTTCCCCGCCCCAACTGTTGTTCCACACCACGGCTGCCGGAGGTCTCATGCCCACTGTACCCGGCCCCCATTTGAGGGTGCAGCTGCCCACTCTGGCCGCCCAGTCTCCCCCCAGCTCTGTTCAAGGCTGTGGCGGGCCAGGCCACCTGGCCTCGCCCCCCCCCCCCCACACACCTTCGTTGGAGGCTGCGCCGGTCCTCATCCCCTCCGCTCTCCCTGGCCTGAGCTCCGTCCTCGTCCTCCATCCTTCCGGCTGCCTCTTTCGGCCAGCTCTTCCCTCGGGCTCGGCATCCCAACCCACCGCGGTGGCTCTCTGGGCGGGTGGGTGGGACTGCAGGGCATGCTCGCCCCGGCGCTGTTTCAGCCAGTGGCCAGAATCCCTGCGCTGAGTGGCGGTTCATGCAGCCTACGCCTGAGGGAGCACATTTTACGTGGCCACGGTGGCCACCCCAAATTGAAAATATATTATTATAATATTACTGGACATCACACAGGTCTAGGACAAGAAAAAAGCCCTACAGAGAACAAACGGACCCACAGAATAAGCACAAACAGGAATCTCAATGTTTCTAGCAAACTTTCGCTGAAGAAGGTGCAGCTTTGATCCTCCCACAATTGTTGCTGAGGTGACACATGATTAGCACTCTTTATTCCAGAATAACTGGCAACTTCCAGACCCACCACCTATAATTAAACTGAAGGAAGGGCTGCAAGGTTGGTAGCACCACCCTCAGTCTGGGTCAGAAATTAGTGGCAACCAGTGGAGCTTTTTTAAAGGGAGGGGCTGTGGCTCAGTGGTAGAGCATCTCCTTGGCATACAGGAAGTCCCAGTTTCAGTCCCCGGTATGTCCAATAAAAAAAAGGACCAAACAGTAAGTGATGTGAAAGACCTCTGCCTGAGACCCCGGAGAGCTGCTGCCAGTCTGAGAAGACAATGCGGACTTTGATGGACCAAGGGTCTGAGTCAGTATGAGGCAGTTTCATGTGTTCATGTGATGTAATATACTACAGGAAGCTAGACCAAAATGACGCACAAGGCTCTAAGTTCTGGAAAAGCTAAAGGCTCACGCCTGTATTCATGAGCAGCGTTATATAACATGTAATGCAGTAGTCAAACCACAATGCCTTCTACAGGCTGGACCGCAGCCCAAGCCTGCAATAGTATTCACCATCTGTCACCCTACAGACCAACAGGGCATCTTCCATCCCAGTGAAAGTACCAGGTGTTTCAACAAGTGAAAGTGCAGAACCGGGAAGGAGTTAGTTACAGTCCATAAACGATTTGGAACGGCTGCATTCCCCCCAGCAAGGATCAAGGATGCTCAGATTAAAATATGCTACGTGAAAAGTCCACAGGCAGAACCAATGAAATGTGCCCATCCTTTCTTAAGCACGCTCACAAAGTAACCAGAGAAGTCAAGTGAGGAGGACTATTAGTGGTGGAAAGTGTTGTCACATCAGAGCCGACTTGTGGCAACCCTGGAGGGTTCTCGGGGCAAGAGATGAACGGAGGTGGTTTGCCATTGCCCACATCTGTGTCGTGACACTGGACTTCCATGGCGGTCTCCCATCCAAGTACTAAGCAAGACTGACCCTGCTTAGCTTCCCACATCTAATGGGATCAAGCTAGCCTAGACCATCCAGGTCATGGCAGATGGATTATTAGGTGTGAGTAACTCGTACTTGGGTGCAAATACCAATAGGGACCTTCCAGGAGAGATCGCAGATCAACATGGTACCCACACACACCCATCAGCTTATCTAAGTGCTGGACAGCACACCATTATAAGAACTAGATTTTACCACAGAGGGGGGCAGCAGGCCCATGGAATTGGCCATTTCTTTCATGACAACATAAGAAGTGCCCTGATGCATCAGATCAGTGGCCCATCTAGTCCAGATCAGTGGCCTATCTAGTCCAGCACCCTGTCCCACCCAATGGCCAACCAATTCCTCTGGACAGCCAACAACAGGGCAGAGAGGCCGAGGCCTTCCCCTGGTGTTGCCTCCTGGCTTTGGGATCCAGAGGTTGACTGCCTCTGAATGTGGAGGTTGCCCTCAGTCACCACTGATAGACTCATCTTCCTTGAAACTCTCTAATCCCCTTTTAAAGCTGTCTATTCCTGTGGCCATCACAATATCCTCTGGCGGTGAATCCCACATTTTAATTTAAAAGGAAGCATTTCCTTTTGTCTGCCCATGCATGCCTTCCCTCCCTATTTCAGGAACCACAAAGCCTCCCCTGTCAACATATTTCTTTTCCACTTGGGAAGGCACCATGGGGAAGTGCTCAAGAAATATAAGCAGTGAGGCACCTGGCTGCCCTTTAGAGAGTTCAGATTCAGTGGGAAATGCAGGGACCCCTCTTTGCCTGTGACTGTCGATTTTCAGGAGGCAGCTGAAGACAGTCGTATTTAGGACTACATTTGACTGATTTAGTTTTCTTTGAATTGTAAGCTACCATGAGTACTGTGAGGAAGAAAGGAGGCTAATAAATATTTCAAATTAAAAAACA
This sequence comes from Lepidodactylus listeri, assembly GCA_029233225.1. Taxonomy (NCBI): domain Eukaryota; kingdom Metazoa; phylum Chordata; class Lepidosauria; order Squamata; family Gekkonidae; genus Lepidodactylus; species Lepidodactylus listeri. Next base: position 8,097,456 of record JARCFY010000009.1, on the reverse strand, counting down.
AACAAACATAAAATTGGACAGGATTGATCCCATGGGTCAGGAGGACACTTGCAGGAGTTTCTTCCAAACTGGATGGGAAAAGAAAGTTGTTACAACCGATGTTCCCTCTAAGCTGTGGAGTCTTGTGAGCAAAAATTCTGCTGGGCGAGCTACTGGCCTTAAAGTCGCGAGCGAGCAATTCGGCTACTGCATAAATTAGTTTGCTCTGGAGCCACCTTTCTTGAGCTAAGAATAAAAATGTGTGAGCTGGAGGCTAAAGAAACTGTGAGCTAGCTCATACACTAACTGAGCTTACAGGGACCACTGGTTACAACTGAAATAAATCATACATATTAACAGTTTCAGAGGTTCTGCAGCAGAAGCACAGGCTTCAAGTCCTGTAGCACATCTTAGAGATCAACAAGATTTTGAGGAGGGATATAAACTTTTAAGAGTCAAAGATCCCTTCATCAGATACAACAAAGGGAACTTTTGCTCTTATAAGCTTATAGCACCCAAATTTTGTTGGTCCCTAAGGCACTACTGAACTCAAATCTCTGTATATAAAAAGGGACCCTTTACTTATCTGCATGGGATTTACAAGGAAGGATCAGTTAGGTTAAGGATAAAATTCCTGAAAGTTTCAACCCGATTGGATGGAAGAGAAAGACATTACAAATTAATTGTGTGTTTCCAATTAAAACCAATGGGAAACAAGAAACAACAATAACAACAAAATGAATATACCAACAAATAAAATGGGGAGAAGGAAAACAACCACAAAGCTCTAATTTCTTGGTCACTCGTGATAGCATCTGATCTCTCATTCTCATCTAAGGACATTTTGCCACTGCTGAGAAGGTAGAGTGTCTTATTCAAAGCTACAGCCTAATGCTTTCATCGATTACAAGGGGGGCATTAGTAGGGTTAATTAAGTGTTCAACTACTGACTAATTAATCATATATTAAATTTTAAAAAAGAAAGGGGGGGGGCAACACTCCGACAGCTCCTTTCCCCTTCTAAGCACATTTTACAGACAACCAAAAGGCGTTCACTTCTGCTAAACTCATCTCTGACATTCTCCCCTGTTTTCAACCTCAATAACATTTCCCCCCCCCAAAAAAAATCATTTAATCATCGCTTTAATGGCTGATCATTTTTTCCCTTCACTGGAATTAAATCATAAAAAGCTCTTTAATTAAATTGAACGGTAATTGAATGACTTTAGTCATGCAAAGAATGGGAATGAAAGATGTTCCCCCCACCCAAAACCTCCAGCATTTAACATCTTGCCATTGCCAGATGGAAAGAAGCATTTACAAAACAGCCTACACTAGGCCGAGATTTCTTGCACATGAATAAGTCCGTATTAGAAGACTCAGCCATTTCCTGATCCACACATCCCTTCAGATCTTTCAAAAGCGGTTAGAAACTAACTATAAATCATCCTTCCCTAGCTGGCAGGAAAGATACCATACCTTAGGGTTGCCAAGTCTTCGGAACTCACCGGCGGGGGGGAGTCCTCCTCCGTCCGGGAGTTCCTCCTGGCATGCGCGTGAAGCGCGCGCGCCCAGCGACGTCACCGGAAGTGACGTCAGCACATTGGGGGCATTGCCAGAGCGTCACCCTGGCAACGCCCCCAACGTAATGACGTCCCTTCCGGTGACATCATTACGTCGTCCTTGCTGGACGACGTCGGGGGTGGAGTTCCCCCTGCCAGCCAAATGCTGGCCGGCGGATCGGGAACCCCTTCAGCGGGGGATCTCCCGCCCCCCGGGTTGACTTGGCAGCCCTACCATACCTACATCGGAAGGTCGCCAGGTCCCCCTGGTCACTGGCAGGGGATGGGTGGTAGGGTTGCCAGCTCCAGGTTGGGAGAATCCTGGATATTTGGGGATGGAGCCTGGGGAGGACAGGGACATCACTGGGGTACCATGTTATAGAGTCCACCCCCCAAAAAGAAGCATTCATTCCCCCCCCCAAGGGGGACTGATCTCTGTAATCTGGAGATGAGTTGTAATTCCAGGGGATCCCCAGATCCCACCTGGAGGCTGGCATCCCTACATGAACACTGATCCAGTGGAAACCACCCCCCCCATTGCACACAATATGGCTGTCCCGTGCCTGAAATAAATTATCTGTGCATGCAGAGACATATGGATCCTGCCATTAATTAAGTGAAAATAGTAATAAACAAACAAAAAAATTGAGTGATTCACCTACTTAAATCTGCAAATACATCCCAGTGCAATATCCCATTCATAATGGGAAACCATGCAATCATATGATGTTGTACCTCTCTGACTCCTATCTGGCCATGGTGAATCGCTGCCATATTTAGCTGTAATCGACCCATTTCTGGGTATAGCTCACTGTAGACAAATCAACCCATGTATCATTGAGAGAGGGGACCAAATAAATCTTATCTTTTGTTTCAACTGGGAATAGAAAGATGCAGCGCTGTTATGTGCTTGAGGCTTGAAACAAATTGATCTCATTTATGGAAATAAGTAATCTGTAAAATCCAATTATCATCTGTAAGTATTTTGCTACAACCTTCTCCTCCAGTATTCTTAAATAGCAGAATTTGGCTGATGCTATTTTGGTTAAAGCATGAAAAAAGACAAATCCTCGTGGGCAACATTCATCTGTCGAGGGATTTGATGTTCTCCAACTCACTTGCTGACATTAACAACACACAATTTTGCGTTTCTAAGGCACTCTTTTACTGGTGCACATACGATAAATAGTTTATTATTTATAGATAAATGCAGAGTGATGCATGAGAGAAACCAACATAATTAAAGCTGTTATGAAGCCTTAAGAAATTTATCACAATGCAAAGGACGTTTGAAGTAGTATTAAATTACTGAGTTAGGGGAGGGGCTGTGGCTTGGTGGTAAAACATCTGGCAGTCCTAGGTTCAATCCCCGGCACCTCCAGTTAAAAGGACCAGGCAGCGGGTGATGTGAAAGACTTCAGCCTGAGACCCCAGAGAGCTGCTGCCAGTCTGAGTAGACAATACTGATTTTGATGGACTGAGGGTCTGATTCAGTATAAGGTCACATCATAAGTTCTTAAAAAAGAGCCACATTCAAATTATGGTATCTGGGCATCACACATATACAGTGCGTTTCTGGGCATCACAGGTGAACAATGGACAGCAAGTTCAAATATCTCGTGATTGGGTAAAGTCAGCCACAGGGTTAGAAGCTGAGATGTTCAACCATCAGTGGGTAACCTAAAGTGAAAACTCAGAACCTGAAGCTCAAGTCAGAAGAGATGCCAGGGCCGGGAGAAAGCTGGGATCAAAAGGGTGCTTGAGAGATTTGTTCGCCCTAACCATTCCTTGGCATTGTGACTCAGCGTGGTGTAGCAGTTAATGTGTCAGGCTAGAAACTGGGAGATCCAGGTTCGAATCCCCACTCTGCCATGGAAGCTGTAAGCCAGAGCTACATTCTTGTGGACTTTTCTGGTGATCTATGAGAGCAGTGAATGGACTATGCTGCCAGTTATGTGGGTTAAAAGAGTGCACACGGTAACCAGAGGGAAGATGGTGGCAAATGCCTCCAACGAAGGTTTAAAGCACCATTTTCTGAGGTTACCACCTCCAGCCTGGAGATTGTCACAAAGCACAAAGACACTCGCACACACACAAAGCCATGTGAAGCTGTTTGGCTAGAGACACATGCCACTAACTCCATGAAAGTACGAACTCCATGCACGTACACAGGCTTAAACCCCCTCCTGCAACTTCCCCCCTTCATTTGGGGACATCAAAGGACTTCACACAAGGGTGCAAAAGCAGCGGGATGTTTCCTGCTGGACCAGTTTTGCCGCCCGGGATCCCTTTCATCTAGAAGACCATGCCAGACGTAGTTGACGTCGACATCATGTCCTGACCATCAGGTAGATCTAAATATTGACCACTCCAATAAGACCCTCTTAGTGGCTAGGGACAGAGAACGGACCATCTATAGACATTTCTGGGAAGGTCTCAGACCTTGCCAACCTCCCAGGGACACCCCCCAATAAATACTGCTCCCCAAGAGTCTCAAGTCAGAATAGACTTTCCTCCCTGCTCCTGCTTGTTCTTCCTCCCTCCTTCACGGATCCTTGGGTGCACCACTTGGATCCGCCACGTGGCCTCTGCTGGTCCAGGACCATGACCCTTTGTCCTTTGTCCGAAGATACATTCCCCACTTTTTCCAGATGGACTCTGCTAGATTCCTATATAGGTAAATATCACCCCCGACGGACACCATCAATTCTCCTGCTTATCCAAACGTCTCTGTGATTCTACCTAATTTCTTAGATCTGTGTAATTGTGTGTATGCAGGGGTCCGTTGGAGCAGGAGCGCACAGGAGCGCAGCTCCGGGAGTGAGGAGCCCAGGGGGCGGGCACATGACCAAGCCCCACCCCCTCCTCGGCTTCCCCGAGCAGTGCAGAGGCGCAGCGCCCCGGGGAAAGCCCTGCTAGGGTCTTTATTGTTTTTAATGTTTTGTTTTAATGTTGATAATTTTATAATTGTTTCTTTTATGACTGTGTGCTGCTTTTCCAGAGACTTGCTCAAGGTGGCATCTAAATTTTCTAAGTACACCATTTTTTATCAGGGCACATGGCACATAAGTACTGGAGAAATTTCACCAACCCCTTCAGCAGCTTCCACCTTATCAGTTTGGTGTAGAGGTCAGGAGTTGGACTCTAATCTGGGAGAACCGGATTTGATTCCCCACTCCTCCTCCACATGCAGCTGCTGGTGTGATCTTGGGTGAGTCACGAGTTCTCTCAGAGCTGTTCTCTCATGAGCAGTTCTCAAGAGACCTCTCTCAGCCCCACCTACCTCACAGGGTGTCTTGTTGTGGAGAGGGGAAGGGGAGGGGATGGGTGGTGCACATGTCCTGGGTATCTCAAGTCTACTTGAGACCTGGTGGTTTCAAGGGAGCAGGAAGAGAAGGAGGGTGTGTTCTTTACACCTATTTTTTTTGCACAAAGTATTGGATGGGGAAGGGAAGGGAGGAAGAGCAGGTCAGTTTCACTCACCTGTGGAGTGGAGCCTGAGGGGTGAGTGTTGCCTTCTGACACACTTCCGGTATGTTAGGGGGTGTGGCATATGCAAGTGAGTTATGCAAATGAGCTATGCTAATGAGTTCCTGCACCTCTTTTTCTACGAAATGACCCCTGTGTGTATGATCGTGTAATATTGCCTGTGAATCTTTTATCATTTTTATAGCAAATACCTTATCTTTATAACTCTTAACTTGAGTCATGTGTCAGTTCCTGGGAAGTCTCGGTGAAGCGCCGCCTCTGTAGACACAGGTGGAGATCCGCAACGCCTGCTGCACATTTTTAAAAGCTAATATTCCCCCAAATATTACTAAATAAAAGAGCAGTCAGGCTAACAAAGCTTAGTGGGTGACATCGGGGCTAGTCACGCTCTCGTTCAGCCTGTCAAAGTATTATACATTTGGCTGGTCCCTACAGGCCATTTTGCCAGTTGTTACATACGGGGGGGGGGGGGGGGGGGTCAGTTCTACTTTTTTAAACTGAAAAATGATGGCAGCCCCTTTCTTCTAACTACTTCTTCACAATAAATACTGTTGATTTCTTAAGAAAGAAATTGGTTCCTTCTTTACAGGTATCATATTCAGGCACACACGTTTGTATGTATTCTCAAAGGTCTCAAACACGGATCAGCTGTGCCTGTGTGGATGCGGAACACAGAGGTACTCCTTATCTCATGCTGATAACCACATATCTGAGAGATTCAAATGAGCCAAGATCAACCCTCTTCTTTCCCCTGAACCTCTAGAATAATGGGAAAGTCGGCAGGAAGGACAGGAATGGACAGGAATAGGGGAAGCATTCCTCTATGCATCAAAGAAATAAAGTTAAAAAAAAAACATAATAGGAAGAGGCTCCATTGTGGAATTGCTATGGGCGAAGATACTGGGCAAAGATATTGGGTTATAATCTCCTTTCCCTTCCCCTCCCCACAACAGACACCCTGTGAGGTAAGTAGGGCTGAGAGAGCTCTGACAGAAACAGCTCTTTTTCAAGAACAGCTGCGCCAGAACTATGGCTTCCCCAGGGTCATCCAGCAGGTGCAAGTGGAGGAGTGGGGAATCAAACCCGGTTCTCCCAGATTAGAGTCTGTGCACATAACCACTACGCCAAACTGATATAGAAGAGAAGAGATCGGATTTATACCCCGCCCTTCATTTCAAAGCGGCTTACAATCTCCTTTCCCTTCCCCTCCCCACAACAGACACCCTGTGAGGTCGGTGGGGCTGAGAGAGCTCTGACAGAAACTGCTCTTTTTCAAGAACAGCTGTGCCAGAACTATGGCTTTCCCAAGGTCATCCAGCAGGTGCAAGCGGAGGAGTGGGGAAACAAACCCGGTTCTCCCAGATTAGAGTCCATGTACTTAACCACCACACCAAACTGGCTCTGAGTTTGGTAAATCTGTATCTGAAGAAATGTGCATGCACTTGAAAGCTTATACCCAGAATTAAACTTCATTGGTCTTAAAGGTGCCTCTGGACTAGAACTTTGTTCTTCGACGTACCTGATGTTTAGGATAAACACATCCAGACTAGAGGACTATGAAGACTGCTATGTCCCTTCGGAATAGATCATGAGAGGATCAAATGATTAACAGACTGCAGGTAATTCTCCTGCACTCCTTGTGGAATGGTCTGCCTGAGGAGGTTGGGAAGGCTCCCATGCTCCTGGCTTTCTGCAAACTACTGGGTGGGGGGGGGGAGAGACAAAAATTATCCAAGATGGCTTTCTCCACAGGCAATAGGGTAGCATCGTATAAAAGGCTTCATAAAGTTAATTGGGGAAATTATTATGGACTGTGGTCTATACTACTGTGTATAGTTTGCAGTGAGGAAGATCCTACTGTGAAACTTTGCATCATTTAACGTGTCATGTTCCTTCCTTCCTTCCTTCCTTCCTGGTTGGTTCTACAACTCAAATCTTATTCCTTGGTTTATTGAATGTCTCATTCTGCTGAATGTTTGGAGCCACTCTCTGTAGTCTGCCTTGTGTCCCAGAAAGAAAGGTGGACTATAAATAACTTTACAACTTCCAAACAGCCAGTCTCTGGACCAGAGAGGTCCTTTGTTCCAAGCAAATGGAAACAGCTGGACGGCAGAGTATTATAGCCAGGGCTGGGCCACGTGATGGGGGGGGGGGGGCTGCCCTAGGCAAACTATGACTTTACCGCCTCCCTTTTATACAGAAGTGGGGGGGGGGGAGAGTTAAAAGTCTAGAATGAATGTTTTGCTTACCGGACTTCCAAAATGAACAATGCAAAAAATGAAAATGGCTAGGCACACCACTTCTTTTGTCCTGTGGCTGCTTCCTTCTGCCGGCTCTAGCTGCAGTGGCTGCAGGAAACGGCCAAGAAAACTCTAGCCATGTACTATGTGTTTGGTTGCCAACTCTGGGTAGTGGAATTCCTGGATATGTGGGGGTTGAACATGGAGACGGCAGGGTTTGGAGAAGAATCTCAGTGGTGTATAAGGCCATGGAGTCCACCCTCCAGAACATCCATTTTCTGCAGGGGAACTGATCTCAGTAGGCTGAAAATCAGCTGTAATTCTGGGAGATCGCTAGGCACCACCTGGAGGTTGGCAACCATATCTCCCAACCAGACTACCGCGGGGGGGGGGCAGCAGACACAGCTAATGCTTTGGCAGGGAAGGAGAGAAGGATAGAGGCTTATCTTTAGACTCCAAGAGAAAGGTGGTGAGGAAAGAGGAGGTCCCTCTTGCCTTTTGGGCACTCCTCAAAATCTGGTGCCCCCGGCAATCACCTAGGTTTGCCTAGTGGTTGGCCCAGCCCTGAGCACAGCAGTCAAGACACCACATAGCTCTGTAGATAAGCCGCTACTGGTCCATCTAGCCTAGTACTATCTACTGCAATGCTTGCATCTGGAAACTTCTGAATACACTCACTGGCGACATTCCCCCCAAAACAGTCTTGCATGTAAACATGTCCATATGACATCTACCCACTTGTCCTTTACAGAATCAGGCCACTAGGCCATCTGACTCAATATTTGTTTCCAATGAAAGCACTCTTATGCAGAGAGTAGGCTTCCCATTTGCCCATGTATAGTGGGAGACCTCCAGCCAATCACAGCCCTTGTCCACCAATGCTCAGGTGATCAGTGGGTGGAAACTGAGACCGGGGGGGGGGGGGGTGAAGGCAATCATCCATGGGATAAATATGTAATAATAATAATAATAATAATAATAATAATAATAATAATACGGCATTGTGTACTTACAGGAAGTGCTGACCATAAAATTCCTGATGATTTCTAGAGCTACCCAGAAGTGACAAGTCTAGCTTCTGTGATCACCAGAAACTCTATGGAAATCTTACCAAAGAGTTCCTGATAATGGCTAGAGCTACCCTTCCCACTTCCAGGTAGCTACAGGGAATTCTAGGAAGTCTAAGGTCAGAATTTCTGGTGAGTAAATGAGGCCTTTCCCCCCTCTCTCTTATTTCATTTTATTTTATTTGACACAGCTCCCCATAACCCCCAGTTGCCAGGTTCTGCCCGGCAGCCTTAGCAGAGAAAAGTCTTCCTCGTTACTGAGCTCTTTCAAACAGAGATGCCAGGGACTGAACCTAGGGTTGCCAGCCTCCAGGTGGGGCATGGGGATCTCCCGCTTTTACAACTGATCTCCACCTGCCAGAGATCAGCTCCCCTGGAGAAAATGGCCTCCCCAAACCCCGCCCTCTCCTGGCTCCACCCCCAAAGTCCCCAGGTATTTTCCAACCCAGACTTGGCAACCCTAACTGAACCTGGGATCTTCTGAATGCAAAGCCTGTGTTCCGCTACTGAGCCATGGTCACCACTCCCTACAAACCGTCCTCCATTGGGTCTGCCAGTAATGCTGTACAGTACGGATTTTCATCTGCCTGAAACTGTTTCAGGGGCACCTGTTCTGGTGCACTAATTCTGTTGGATGCCATTATCCCCGCTCCCAATCCCTCCAAATCCTACTCCGGACCAGCTGTCACTGTACTGTCACCCTTCCTATCCATGCCTATTTTCTTAAATGATCTACTCCCCCCTCCCCCAGTGTGAAAGGACCATCAAATTACCTGTAGGAAGGGGGGACATGAGAGATTACGTTCAAGTAAAGTGAAAAAAAACAAATCCTGGTATCTTGCTGCAGAGCAGACTATTATCAACCTGCCAGATTTAAAAGGCGAAAAAGTCCCACAGAGCATTGCCAGAGACAGATGAAAATACAGACACGAGACAGAGAATTCTGCTGAGTCAAGTGTAAAAAGTGGTCTTTGACTATCTCATAAAAACTTACATTAAATATTCAAGCTTCCTTCCAACTTCACAATGCATTTTTAATTTCCTCTATGCTGGAATGGTACGTAAAACATAATGCTTTCTTTTCCTCACTTTGACAAAAGCGTAACTGTGATTGCGTGTTCTGTAAAACCGTAATATTAATAGCAGATGCAAACCTTTTCTCTTTTTTTTCATTTTGGAAAGTGCTTTTCATTAGCGCCGAGCTGAAGGCTCACTAGCAAACATTTTTAGCATGCCGAGTAGGAGGCGGGGGTAGTTAACGGACACCCCTGCTCCGCTTTTCTTCCCCGTGCCTCTTCACAGCCTTCGGTGCCGGCTGCCTTGGCACCATTCCTTATTTTTATTCCCAAAATTGGTTGCCTTATTCCTAGGAACAGATTTGGCTATGTGAAATCACTGTTGCTAGGAAGAAGACAACTCATTTGAAGGGGTGGAGGGGGAAGGAATGCTACTGGAACAGCCACTGATCGGGGTAGAAAGGATCCTCCTCGGGGCTGGGGACGGGAGGGACTTCAATGGCGCATAAATACCATGGAGCACACCATCCGATGTGGCCATTGCCTCCAGATGAATTGATCTCTGTCACCTGGAGATCAGTTGTAATTGCTGTTCCCTCTAAGTTGAGTTACTGTGAGCTAGCTCACAGCTTTTTAGCCTCCGACTCACACATTTTGGTCTTTGCTCAGGAAGGAAGGCATGGCTCCAGAGCAAACTAATCTATGCAGTAGCCAAATCGCTCGCTCACAACTTTAGTAGCCAGTAGCTCACAGAGTACAATTTTTGCTCACAAAACTCCCCAGCTTAGAGGGAGCATTGGTTGTAATCCCAGGAGATATCCGGCCATCACCTGGAGATTAGGAACCCTGTCCTTCTGGAGTGACAACAACTAAATGGGAATGATCATACAATGCTATAAATGCCCCTTGTGTGTGTGTGTGGGGGGGGGGGTGAAACTGGGTAAATTGTATATAAACATATTGTATATAAAAGTAAATACCCACAAAATACCCACCCAATGCTGTAATTTCATTTTGGCCTTAGGGCTGGACTGTCTGTTACATTAATTCATTAATTCATTCAAGCGTTTATCTCTCAGCTTTCCTTTCGGATCAAGGTGACTTACAATAATAGGTAAAACATCCCCAGAAAAACCAAAGGTAAAATAACCAGCCCTGAATCCCTTTCCTCTTCAGAGAAGTCTGTCATTCAAACTCCTTCAAAAGCCCTAGCAAAAAGTGCCTACTGAAGACCTCCAAGGAGGGGGGACCCCCTACCTCTTAAGGGTGCCCATTCCACAGGGCGGGGGCCACAACGGAAAAGACCCGTGCTCTAGTCAAGGCCAGATGGGCCGCCCTGAGGGGTGGGATCGGCCAGACGACTGCAGCTGGTGCACAGGGAGGCGTGGAAGGAGACGGTCACGATTTCATGGAATGATTGTTTTAAAACGCTTTTTTAAAAAATCCAAATCTGCTGGGACTGGTTTTTTGAAGTGAAGAGGGGCTCTTTAATCTTACTCTTATCTGCAGATTTCCCACTTGGGGGGGGGCAAGGCTGCTTTTACATCAATGGGGTATTATATTAATGGGTTTTTACAAGTACAGGTTGCTGTATTTTTTATATATTTATTTTCCCTGCAGAGCAAGTCATGGTGGAATTGGTCGGTGAGGGAAACGACTGATGCGGAAAGGATTAAGGAATCTCCCACAAATGTGTGAGGGTAACACTTGCATTTAAAAAAAAGGGGGGAGGGGAGTAATAGTAACAGAACTAAACAAGTGTGGGCTCAGAATACTCCCCCCCCACACACACATACACACACTTTCTTGCTGGGCACAGTGTGACTGTCAGGTTATGCTGTTCCCTCTGGGAACCGCACGGCTTCTGGGCTCCTCTGACGACTGCCAGAGATAGGTACATTCTCTATGCTTACACTTGCACAGAGAACGGTATTTACTTTTTTTTGGGGGGGGGGGAATTAAACCCTTTCCCTGTTTGCTTTTATTTTTAAGTTTTCATATTTGTTTTCTGCAAATTTGGGGGGGTCACCCAATTTTGCAGGGGGAAAAAAATCTGTTTGGGGGGAGTGTGACTTCAGTCTATGGATTTAGGTATCCACAGATCAGGGCCACACTTGAGAAGCAGACATACAGATGTATACAATGCTCCCTCTAAGCTATGGAGTCTTGTGAGCAAACATTCTACTTTGTGAGCTACTGGCATTAAAGTTGTGAGCGAGTGATTTGGCTGCTGCATAAATTAGTTTGCTCCGGAGCCGTCCTTCCTGATCGAAGACAAAAATGTGCGAGCCGGAGGCTCAAAAACTGTGGGCTAGCTCACACTAACTCAGCTTAGAGGGGACACTGGATGTAACATCTGTGTCCACCTGATTTCATGACGCTAATGAAACAAATTGGCCTAAATGCTTTACCCCCCCCCCCCCCGCACACAAAATTCAATATTTATTTAGTTTGCATTTTAACTTTGGGTAGCGTTCAAGGGAGGACATCAAGGCCTCTGAAATATTCAGCTCATCCATAGTCAAGACATCCCAGGAGATTTTAGTGCTGTCTTCTGATATTGTAAATATGCACAGCTGTGACAATCTTCATGCTGAAAGGTCTAAATGTTGTTCCACCGGCCTCCTCTGGGACAGAAACACGGAATTGCTACTAGGTTTCCTGGTCTCTCAGATGCAGGGGGGAAAGCCAGTGCATCAGCTCGGCAGTGGCCAAGACTGGTCTTCAGAAAAGAAGACAGGTCAGCCATTCCCAACAGAGATGCGTGGATATTCCCTGATCCATCCGATGATTGTTCCATGGATTCACAGTCCCCACTTGGTCTCCTGTTCACTTCAACGTAAAGAAAGTCTAAAATTAACTATGGAACTGGCAAATGAATTGCTGGTTCCCAGTTTTATCTTTTCCCTCTCTTTACATTTATCGTGTGCACCCAAGTGCATGGATTAAAACAGCATACATACAGCGGTCTTGATCATGTGGTTGCAAGTTTGTTTGTTTTCCCTCAGTGTTTTAATCCCGGTGCTGAAACATACTGAATAGTAAAATTGAAGGTACCCGGAAAAGAGGAAGACCCGTATGAGACTGATTGATTGACTTGGTAAAAGGAAGCCACGGCCTCCAGTTTGCAAGACCCGAGCAAGGCTGTTGATGATAGGATATTGAGGATGTCTTTAATTCAGAGGGCTGGCATAAGTCAGAGGTGACTTGATGGCACGTAGCACGGACACGCTCCAGTCCACCAAACTGCATTCATACCCTGGTCCACCAAACTGCATTAATAAAGGGGGAGAGAATACTCCAAGAGGACACAATGACATCATATCATTAGAACTAAGCAGGGTTTAACTCTCACGGGACAGTCACCGAGGAAAAGGGTTGCCAACCTCCAGATGGCACCTGGAGATCTCCCAGGTTATTACAGCTGATCTCCAGACACCCAAGATCAGTTCCCCCGTTGGCTGCTTCGGAGGGTGGAGTCCATGGCATTATACCCTGTTGAGGTCCCTGCCTTCCCCAAACCCCGCCCTCCCCAGGCTCCACCCCCCAAAATATCCAGGTATTTCCCAATCCAGAGCTGGCAACCCTACCCAGGAGTCCATGGAAACCACTCGGAGTCATCTGAAGGAAGTCAGGAGGAGTGGGAAATAAAAATCAACACAAGGCAACAATCCATGGGCAAAAGAGACTCTGTAGCCATTACTGGGAAAGCCTGAACTGTGTTCACGTGAGCTGGTGATTGTTTCACAACCCTCACATTGAGCTACACGGGGCTTCACAACCCTTACGTTGAGCTACACCGGCCTGGCCACATGGATTTATCCATCACAGAGAGAAAGAAACAAAGAATCTCTTCTTCCAGAGAGCAGGTTTAACTTTACTAATTAACTCACTGCCTTATTGGAGGGGGGGAGAGGAAAGAGATGGCTGTGCCTAGGATTACAATGGAGGAAAGGTTCTGTGTGATATTCCACTGTTTATCAGATGTTCTGCCACAGGGATATTAACAAGCACAATGTGAATTATTTCTGTCCTTTGAATGTAGACTGGCTTAAAAGGCCAACAGATAGCCTGCGCGCATCTCCAGGCGCTGTATAATTTGTCGTCCTTAGAAATCTATCTTGATCTGCAGACGAATGAAGTCCCTTTATTCATTTTATTATGCTGATGCTGAAACATTAATGAATATCTTGATAGAAGAAAAGGAAACCCCCCCCCCCAAAGGATTTTCAGAAAGTTAGACATTCTATTTTTTTCCTCTTTCCCCCACCCTGACCATAAGGATTTCAGCCTTGGGACTCAAAAACAGGTACAAGTTGGAGAAGACAATGCTAAGGGAGAACTGAGGGGGAGCTGCGTTGAGGAAAGGGTTCCTGGCAATGCACGGAACGGGGGTGAAACAGAAACATGACACTTCCACACATCATGTTCCTGATGCCGATCAAATCTCATGGCACGTTGGAGCCAAGTCACCAGCAATAGCGTGCATGACAGGTGGGGGGTGAAGGACTTTGTGGGTACAGGGGTAGGACGTGATGTAATGGTCATGACACAGTTCTCTCCTCTGGCACAATTCTGAGTCGCAAGGTCATCCATCTTTAAGTTGCTTTTTATGTGGTCTTTACAATTAATTTGCCATGGTCTCAATTCTGGGGTCAGTGCGAGCATGGCTACTGTCGTGGGTCTGTCTCCAAAACTGCTTTGGCAGTTGGACCATAATCATGACGAAAACCGGGGCTCATTGCGTAGCAGGAGCTCCTCTGCCTATTAGGCCTGATGTAGCCAATCCTCCAAGAGCTTACAGTAGCCCCTGTAAGAAGAGCTCTGTAAGCTCTTGGGGGATTGGCTACATTAAGGGTGTGTGGCCTCATAGGCAAAGGAGCTCCTGCTACGAAATGAGCCCTGATGAAAACTGATTTCTCCTGCACATGTTCTATCCTTCCTTCCTGTCCAATGTTTTAGTTGTTGTTTCTTGGCTTTTGTATACCTTTTAGCTCTGGCTTATATCATTTTTATGCCTTTTGTTAGTTTTAATGGTTTTTAAGATGTGATTTTATTATGCATGTTTTGACCTGTTACCTCCCACTGTGGCCCTTATAAGGACAGAAAGGTAAGGTATAAGTTTTGGATAGGTGGATGATGGACAGGCAGACAGGCAGATACTGTTCTTTCTCCAAGGAACTCAGGGTGGCACACATGGTTTCCCTCTCTTTCAGTTTGGTATACTGGTTAGGAACATGGACTCTAATCTGGAAGAAACAGGTTTGATTCCCCACTCCTCCACATGCGGCTGCTGGTGTGACCTTGGGTCAGTCATAAGTCCTTTCAGAGCTGTTATCTCAAGAGCAGTTCTCAAAAGAGGTCCCACCTACCTCACAGGGTGTCTGTTGTGGGGAAGGGAAGGGAAAGGAGATTATAAACTCCACTGAGACTTCTTCGGGTAGTGAAGGGTGGGATATAAATCCAATCTCCTCCTCCACATAGACCCACAAGAAAGAGAGAGAGAGAGAGAGAGAGATGTACAGATAGAGGTATCAGATAAGCTTCATGACTGAGAATGGATTTGAATCTGCATCTCCCAGGTCCTCTTCAGGCACTCAAAGCACTGTGTCACTGTACCACTGCTGTACCACTGCTGGGGATTATTACGAAGGGAACTGAAAACAAATCAGCCAGTATCATAATGTCCCTGTGTAAATCGACGGTGCAACCTCATTTGGAGTACTGTGTACAGTTCTGGTCGCCACACCTCAAGAAAGTTATTATAGCATTGGAAAAAGTGCAGAAAAGCGCAACTAAAATGATAAAAGGGTTGGAACACTTTCCCTATGAAGAAAGGTTAAAGCATTTGGGACTCTTTAGCTTGGAGAAATGACATCTGAGGGGTGACATGATCAAGGTTTACAAGATTATGCATGAGACAGGGCAGGTAGAGAAAGAAGTCCTTTTCTCCCTTTCTCACAATACAAGAACTCGTGGGCACTCCATGAAATTACTGAGCAGTTGGGTTAGAATGGATAAAAGGAAGTCCTTCTTCACCCAAAGAGTGATTAACACATGGAATTCACTGCCACAGGAGGTGGTGGTGGCTACAAGCATGGACGGCTTCAAGAGGGAATTGGATAAACATCTGGAGCAGAGGTCCGTCAGTGGCTATTAGCCACAAGGTATAGATGGGAACTCTCAGTCTGGGACAAGTGATGCTCTGTCTTCTTGGTGCTTGGGGGGGGGGGAACAGTGGGAGGGCTTCTAGTGTCCTGGCCCCACTGGTGGACCTCCTGAGGGCACGTGGTGTTTTTGGCCACTGTGTGACAGAGTGTTGGACTGGATGGCCCACTGGCCTGATCCAGCATTGGCTTCTCTTATGTTCTTATCAAGTATCATACTGATTTGCCACACAGGCCAACCCTCATGGAGAGCTGCATGTAGACATTAATACCACTAGCGCTGTACATTTGGGACTGCACAAGCAGCCCGCAAACACACTCACAGAACGTGTAAAAGAATGGTAGAGGAGTGAGGGTAGCTGCATGCCTAACCACTGACGAGACAATAATGACTTTTAAAAGCGTGCCCGTGGAACAATAAACATCTATTAGATTGTGCATTTTGTTGTACAAATTACTTGACTGCTTCAGGGTTTTTTTCCCCCTAAACAGAACACAAAAGAAGAGGTGATATTTGTACATCTGCTAGCTAGAGGAAGGCGGAACAAAAGTTTAAGGCGATCAGAGTTAATTTAATTTTATCTCCTAATTCCCACATTGGCAGAGTTATCAGGTCCATTAATGAAAATGCTTTATTTACAATATGTTAAAGGACTATTGCGTGACCTCACCTTCTGCAGCATTTCTGCAGGGTTTTTAAAAAGGAGCATTAAAGCTACAGCGATGGCTTTATGAGTTACTTCTACAACACTGCCTTATTTGCAGCAAAAGACTCCCCTCCCATACGTAAGAGGCTGCCTTATTCTGAAACAGGCCATCAATCTATCAGGGTCAGTAGCGGCTCTCCAGGGTCTCAGACAGGTCTTTGACATAGTCTACCACCTGATCCTTAACTGGAGATGCCGGGGATTGAACCTGGGACCTTCTGCATGTCTAGCATATGATCTACCACTGAATCATGGCCCTGTTGGGATATTTGGTTAATATAGCAGAGTTTCCCCAGTCACAGAAGTGTGATACTGAGTGCAGTAAATAAATCTCCCAAGAAGTATATTACAGCAAGGGTAAAAAACTTATGTTTATTTAAGTGGATTCAGTTCACACTCAGGTTGCAGTCAGAGAGAGACGCTTAATCGAAAGAGTACTTTCCCTGCCACAAATGGCCAGCTAATCCGGCATCATGTGTGTGGGAGTACGGGGGCACTGTCTCTACAGGGGAGTCCTGCAGAGACATGTGTCTCCACAAAAAGCCGTGTGAAGAGAGATAGTGAGAGTTAGGGTTGGCCAGGTCCTTCTGAGTCCCCAGTGGGGGGCTTTGGCGGGTGTTCCAAGGAGGCGGGGACAGCTCCAACATGATGATGTCACACAGAAGTGACATCATCACATTGGGGGCCGACACCTGTGCTCCAATCCACAAATTCATGACTTGGATTGCAGGTGTGTAATGTATGTAATGGCGGCAGCCACCTGGCCCCCGCAGAGCACATGGCCCAGTTAAGCCCTGAGCTTGGGGCCAGAGAACAATAGTGCACTAGGATCCTCACTGTCCCCATATCAGAGGCTTAGAATATTCAAATAGTCCCATGATAGCCTCTGGACTTATTTGATTATCTTGGACCTTATTCAGTTATCTTGGAACATATCCAATTACCTTGAAACTTGTTCAATTACCTTGAAACTTATTCAATTATCTTGGAACTTATTCAGTTGCCTTAGCCAATTGCATTGTTTGGGCGAGGTCAGGGGTGTAGCTTACCTGTGTATACAAGCAGGCCCCCAGAACCTCCTTTTTTTTCATGCCTCATCTGAACCAGCTGAATAAAATGCTTACTGAAAGCACATCAACCAGCCTCCACTTCCAGTACTTTTTAAAGTGCATGCCACCCCTGCTTCTCCCCCCAAAAAACATTTAAGAGATCTTTAAGAGAAACATTTAAATTCTTTGGGGAAGAAAGGGGGGGAATGAGGTGAACTGCACACATGGCCCCCTCCCCACTTCTCAAAAAACAGATTCTTTGAATGCTTTGGGGGAGAAGCAGGGGTGGGGCACACTCCTCTCCCTCCCTCCTGCAAAATTTAAAGGGCCCTCCAGCTGATTGGCGGGCCACATGCTCCCTGCTGATCAGCGGAAGGGCCCTTTAAATCTTAAAGGAGGGGAGAGAGAGGGGTGGCTGTCGGCAGTCAGGCTTGAGGGCGGGGCTTGGGGTGGGGCTTCTCTCACCGGCCAGCTGGGCCAGTGGCGGATTGTAGCCCCCCTCAAAATGGGTGAACCCCTGCCAGGACCTGGGGGGTGGCAACCCTAGTGAGAGGACAAAGCGAGAGAGAAGGGATCAGAGGGGAGAGAGAAGGGATCAGAGGGGATAACACTTATACACACTTACAGTGATGTAGTGCCTCCCCCCAATGTCCAGTCATGCTGACTCCAACAGGCCCCACCCCTCCAACAGGCCCCACCCACTCTGTGACATACATGCAGGCGCAGAAACAAACAAACACAGAAACGAACAAAGCTAGATGTGATTTGAGCATAGGTAACTGATTCCAGCCCATGGTTCCACAAGGAAAGGCTGCAGCTGGTCTTATCAGAGGGGCAGCTGTAGTAGTCTGTTGCAGCAAAATAAAAGAGAAGTCCAGCAGTAACTTAAAATCTAAAAATGTTTATCCCGGCACGAGTTTTCATGAGTTATACCTCACTTCTTCCCAGGCTGTGAACAGGAAATGGTTTTAGAGTTGTTGTTGTTTTTGTAAAGAAAATCACAGAAGGGGAAAAGGAGATGGAAGCTGAGTTTGGGACAGAGACACTTATTACTGATACAACACACAGCAAAGAGATGAGCGCCTCTACCCATTGAATGGCCTGGATCTAACAGCACACCCTCCCTCCCCCCAGACTACAAACTCATTCCGAAGGGAGGGACTGTAAACCAGGCTGAACTGGCAAAGCTCAGTTAGACTGATTGGTCACTACGCTGTCAGTCTTATATGGGCGGGTCTTCAGTTTATTGGCCCTCATCCAGTCCCTTACTGATTTCAAGAGCCAGTTCAGAAATCCCTCTGCTTCTCTGGTTTGAGACGGAAAGGCGAAACAGAGCTGGGGGGTCAGTTGTGTAATGGCGTAATACCACACAAATTAGGGTTGCCAGGTCCCCCCAGGGGGCGGGGATTCCCCCGCTAAATGGGTCCCCAATCCGCCGGTCCGGATTTGGCCCTCAGGGGGAACCCCACCCCACCAATGTGCCCGGTATGATGACGTTGCCTGGAAGTGATGTAGGGCAATGCTCTAGCAATTGCCATGAAAACTCTATGGTACCATGCAGTTTTTAGGGTGATGACCAGAGCGTCGCTCAGTGGGTCCTGGACCAGGAGCGGGACTCCCCTGCTCGGATGCGTAAGTGACTTGGCAATCCTAACACAAACGCCTCTTCAAGAATAGTAGGCCACTACAGGTCATCAGACAGAAAAAAAGGTTGCCAGCCCATCACTGGCAACTCTTGGGAGCTTTCCACGGGTGCTGCGTTGGCAAACCGCATGACGGACACTGCGACATTACTTCCAGGCAAAAACTTGGATGTGAGGTAATGCTCACAGCACGATGCTCTAGGAATCCCACAAATTGGTCAATCAGCAGAGTTCCTAGAGTGTCACAGTAGCCTGTGATGTCACTTCCATGGTTTTGTTGTTGGTCTCCCATTTTTCCCCCTACCACTCTCGCATTGATTGGGAGCGTCCAATTGGGTGCAGTGGCAGGGGGTTTCCTACCACTGCCTGGCGGCCGGCGACCCTATGATCCGATCTTCATGGAACCTTCCAGTTTAGGTTTGTTGTCTAGTCTGAGGGAAAAAGTAGACTTTTCGAGCTACTGTCCCTTACTACAGATATGCCCAATATGTCTCACGGTGGTGGTACCACCCAGAGCCTCCCCGGTTCATAGATGTTCTTGCAGCACTCTCATTTCTTTACTTTATCAGTCAGTGAGCAGTACCCAGTGAATTCTTGTACATGAAGGACAGTTCTAAGTTACTGGTGCAGAGCAATTTCACTAACGCACAGAAACAAAAGTCATGTTGACTCATTTCCTTTATGCAAAAAGGGGGTAAAACGGTTTTTAGTTAAAACACAAAATGAAGCCTTTAAAGAGAAAGATGGCTACTGCAGTCCTGCCATTGCTTCAGTGCTGGGTTTTGAAGTTGCCTGCTCTAGAGCTACTTAAGCTCCCTATGATCGCCTTGTGCACTCAAAGGATGCTTTAGGTGGGTTCCCATTGTGTTTTATCCTGCTAGTTCTGACCTGAGCATTATCCAAAAGATCTGCCACTATCTCCAAGGAGTCAGAATCAGCTAAAGCCAGTATTTAAAATGTACAGCATGTAGCACTTAAGGCCCATAAAAGGCTTGATAATGAAACCATTAACATGGATTACCTTAATTTCCACAGAATGTACTGACCTGCACCTTAATACTCATTTCTTTCAAGGCCTTCCTCTGTCTCTGAACTACCTGCTTCGGGGGGGGGGGGGGGGTGACCAAAGAATGCTGCAAGACATGAATATTCAGAATCTGAAAGGAAATGTCTAGATGCTTTATAGTAAAAACATACAAGTTGGTAAAGGAATAACCAGGGCTATTTTTGGGGCAGGGACGCACAGGAACGGAGTTCCGGCTGGCTTCCGAGTTGGCCATGCCTAAAGTCTCCCCCCCTTCAGGTTCCCCAGGCGCCTCGCAAGCCGGGGGGGGGGGGCGCCTGGGGAAGCCAATCCAATCCAGGGAGGGAAGGGAGTTTAAACTGCCTCTCCCCCCCCCTCCCCGGGTTCCCCAGGTGCCCTGCAGGTGCAGGGCACTTGAGGAAGCCAATCCTGGGAGGGAACTGCACTGTCAGGGGTGTGGCCTAATATGCTAATTAGTTTCTGTTGTTGGGTGTGGCCTATTATGCTAATGAGTTCCTCCTGGGCTTTTTCTACAAAAAAAGCCCTGGGAATAACCATTAAGTTAAAAGTTAAGAGGACTTTAACTAGGGTTGCCAAGCCTTTCCATGGCATCACTCCCGGGGGGGAGGGGACAGAAGAAGAGAAGAAGAGATTGGATTTATACCCCACCTTTCACTTGGAGTCTCAGAGCGGCTTACAAACTCCTTTCCCTTCCCCTCCCCACAACAGACACCCTGGGAGGTAGGTTGGGCGGAGAGAGCTCTTTTGGGGACTGTCCTTGAGAGAACAGCTGGTACAGAGCTATGGCTTGCCCAAGGTCATCCAGCCAGGTGCAAGTGAAGGAGTGGGGAATCAAACCCGGTTCTCCCAGATTAGAGTCCATGCACTTAACCACTACACCAAACAGAAGTGCTGGCAAGGTAGCTCTAGAGCAGAGGTGTCAAACGCATTTGTTACGGGGTCCGGATCTGACATAAATGTCACTTTGCTGGGCCGGGCCAAGGCCACGTGTGCCATAAAACATAATGCTAGGCACCAGAGATATAAACTGCATAAAGGACAGTAGGTGGTAAGCTCCAAATTGGTGCATCCTCACTGCAATGGACAGATGCTCTCAGGCTGCTTGACTGCTACAGAAGAGGTGGCTCTGCTTTGCTGAAGCCACAATTGGAGTGGCTCCACTCACTCCCCCCGGAACCGTCTCCTGCTCCCTTCCTTGCACTAGTTGCTCGTGGGCCGCATAAGAGCCCTGGACGGGCCAGATCTAGCCCTCGGGCCTTATGTTTGACACCTCCTTCTACTCTAGAGTTTTGGGCCATTTCTAGAGTTTTCTTTGCTGTCCCTTCTGGGGTTTCCCTGGAAGTGGCATCACAGCACGTGCACCAATGATAGGATTTTTTTTTCCTACTGCCACTGCTCAGAACAGTAGCGGGCAATGTGGGTTACTGGTGGGAGGCATCCCGCCGTAGTGAGAGGCCTGCCAACCCTAGCTTTAACAGGTCGATTCAATTCTTTGTCTTTGAGGATTTCAATCCAGAAACTCCCCTTCTTGTCTCCCTGTTATCAATGGGCGAGACATACAGTTCAAGCACCTTCTGGCTTTGGATGCCCCAATTCATGGTTGCCAATCTCCAGGTGGTGGCTGGAGATCTCCTGGGATTGAAACTTGTGTCCAGGCATGAAAAGTACTGAGGTCGGAGACGTGTCGAGTGAAAACAGCTCCTAGTTTATTTAGAGGTCAGAACAAGACTGGTTGGCTGGACTTGCAGGTCCGCTTTTTATCCCCGTTCGTGACCGCACCCATGCACGCACCCGACTGTCAGTATACTATCATGTATAGGTACAAGATGACAGCTACTGAAGTGTAAATAGATGACAGTGAACTAAGTAGTCAGATGCTGGATCATGTGATCTGTATCATATGAGCTTGGGTTGCATCAGCCATAGTGAGTCAGCACTGGGTGCTGATTGGAGGAACTCTGTATATATTTGTTGCCTGTATTCTGCTCTTCCTTCTCACTTGTATTGGATTGCCAAGCGGAGCATTCTGTCAGTCTGTATAGCATTTATGAACTATTTTCTTTTGTAAAATAAATTCACTGTAAATATTCGCACCAGACAACCTGCTGTCGTTATAGTCTCATTCTACGCTTAATACTACACACCGTCACCGCTTAATACTACACACTGTGATTTGCTATTTACAGTGCGCTCTTAGATCATCAGTTCCCCTAATGATCCGATTCCCCCGACTGGACCTCGCCAGGATCATCTCAGTCTCTTGTTTACGTGAGCGAGGCTCAGGCACTTCGTCCGACAGCGTGGTCGCCCGACCACGTGCACGGACTTTGGATAGGACACAGCAAGGCAACAGAGAACAATTGCCCTGGAGAAAATGGCTGTTTTGAAAGGTGGACTCTGTAACATTATACCATGCTGAAGTCCTTCCCCGCCCCAAACCCTGCCCTCCCCAGATTCCACCTCCAAAATCTCCAGGAATTTCCCACCCTAAAGCTGGCAACCCTATGTCTCAAAGACCTGAGATCCAGCGCATTCTCTGTTTTGAAAGGCATAGGTGTGCCCTCACATCATGGGTTTCTGGAATGAATTCGACAAAAGAGTTTCTAAACAGAGACATGAACATTGGAGCAGCTTTGAGAGACAGAGACGCCAAAAATTAGACAGGTAATTTTACAGGTCCTATAGACAAAACTATTACGGGTTTCCCCCCAAAAAAATCATCTTACACAGATTTTCTTTTAAAGTTCATCTGGTTTCCTAAAGCTACTATTCATAACTGTTTCAACATGACAGACGTTAAAATGAGACAGAAGAACAACTCAATTCAGAACTTAAAGCCAGATTTGTTTTAAAATTAAAGTCTGCAGAAGGAAATGGATATTTAAATTCTTTTCCACATGCTTAACTCAGTGTAGGTATGTGTAACTTTTATAGGTGTAAGGGGATTTGTATTCAGATTTTCAAGATATTCTCAGAACATCGGGGAGAAATGCTTGTTTCAAATCATTTTGGTCCGGCTGATGTTTGCGTGCACAAGACGGCGCAGTGAAGCTCCTCATTAAGAGTCAATACTGACAACTTCTAAAAAGGTTCACTTCCAAAAGGTTCAATTCCTTTCTTCCAAAGTGGACAGTTTGTGAGCAACACCCAAACTCCATCATGAACAGTCAATCAAGAATATAATAATTCATTCAGATCTTGGTCCCAGCCAATCAGACTTCAGATGCTTACTTTCATTTACACACACATACACACACACATACACACACAAACCCCACTGGAAAATATATTCCTCTTCTGCCAAGGAAGGCCTGGACACTACTAATTTTCAGGAAAGGAGGAGGAGATTGAATTTATACCCTGCCCTTCACTACCAGAACAGGTCTCAGAGCAACTTAGAATTTCCTTTCCATTCCCCGCCCCACAACAGAAACCCTGTGAGGTAGGTGGGGCTGAGAGAGCTCTTTCGAGGACTGGTCTTTCAAGAACAGCTCTGACAGAACTACGGCTTGCCCAAGGTCATCCAGCAGCTGCAAGTGGAGGAGTGGGGAATCAAACCCAGTTCTCCCAGATCAGAGTCTGCACACTTAACCACTATGCCAAACTCCTTTTTTGGGGGGTGGGGGGAGGAAAACAAAGCTGGATACTTAGTCTTCATGTGTGTGTGAGCTTGTGTGTCCGTCCCTCCACAGAGTTGCCAACTTTCATGTGTGGCTGGAGATCTCCAAGTGACAGAGATCAGTTCCCCTGGCGGAAATGGCTGTTTTGGAAGGTGGACTCTATGACATTATATCCCACTGAATTCCCTCCCCTCCCCTCCCCAAACCCCGCCCTCTTCAGGCTCCACCCCCCAAAGATCCAAGTATTTCTCAGCCCAGAGCTGGCAACCCTAATTGTCCAAAATATTGTTTGCATCTGATGGTTTAGTACATTTCTCATCTGAAACCATCCAGTCATTTATCTACCAAATAACACAGCTGCCGATATATCATTGGTGTGTTGGTCTCTAAGACGGTGCTAGACTTGAATGCAGTTATTCCACTGCAGGCCAAAATGGCCGTCCTCTGAAACTATGTTCATAACGCTCTCCCCCATTTTGTTATGTTTTCTAGTCCTGTGGTCTTTTTTTGTTTAACAGAGGACTTTCCCTTAGACAGGGAGGGACTAGTCTTCCTCTTAAAACCTAGTGCTCAACGGAAGTTGAGGACTCAGGATTGGCCCTTGTCTGTTCTGGACAGAAAAGGCTAACTGACCCTAAGTAAAGAGGCAGGGGTCAGTGAGGAACTTATAAAATCATTCTCCAAATTCTGTGCGCATTTCCCCTTGGGACTAGATAGCAGGGTGGCTACTCGGAATATCACTTCCAAATGAAGACCAGGAAATGATGTCACCATGCTGAGTGATGCTGTAACAGTTTCCCCAATAACTATGGTAAAGACTATAGAAGAAGAAGAGATTGGATTTATATCCCGCCCTTCACTCACTTGGAGTCTTAGAGTGGCTGACAAACTCCTTTCCCTTCCCCTCCCCACAACAGGCACCCTGGGAGGTAGGTGGGGCTGAGACAGCTCTGAGACAACTGTCCTTGAGAGAACAGCTGTGCCAGAACTACAGCTTGCCCAAGGTCATCCAGCAGGTGCAAGTGGAGGAGTGGGGAATCAAGGCCAGTTCTTCCAGATTAGAGTCCGTGGACTTAACTACTACACCAAACTGGCTCTCCCCCAGAGATGGGGAGGGCTCCTGGATAGCTGTTCAACATAGTGACATCACTTCTGCCCTAGGGAGGGTGGGCTTCGGGGAGTGGAGGGACCACTTCAAGGTACAATGATATAGAGTTCACTCTCTGAAGCAGCCATTTCCTCCAAGGGAACCGATCTCTATAGTTTGGAGTTCAGCTGTATTTCTGGGAGATCTCCAGGTCCCACTTGGAGGCTGACAAACATACTGGCCTGGGTCTCCTGAAGTAATGGTCACCACTGGTCCATGATTCTGAATTCTGGCCTACCTGGCTGAAGTTCAACTCTTCATCCACTACTCCTCCCCAGAACTTCCATATCTGTGCATATCCCCATGGATCAGTTAGTTCCCCTTCTCCCCTGTTTCCTTTAGTGCTAAATAATAAGCAGGTAAACAAGCCAATTGCTTATTGACTGAACCACTGTCTAATGCATGGCACTCTGTTGAATCTAAATAAATGGCATTTCTGAATTGCGTCATTGCAAGCATCCTCAACAACTAATTACTACTTCTCAAGGTCTTCACCGTTTTGCTAGATACTAATGGAAAACTGGATACTTCAACTCTCTCAGGCTCCGTTAAAAAATAATAATAATAAAAAACTCTACCTCATTTTGTCCCGAATGTGATTTGCTACATTTAAAATCCTTAATAGCCCTCCGTTCCTTTTTTTTTTTTTTTACATAAGTAGAAACAACTCATTATGTCTTAGAATCCATGGCTTTCATCTCCCGTGAAGTGTGGACATGTAAAAATGAAGTGTCCTTTAACCTGACAAATACAGAAGAATTCAGAGATAAGGGAGGGGTGGTGTTCTGTACCTTCACGTAATTATCATCTTTCTCGAGAGCCGGGGTGGCGTCCTTCCAGGAGGCTCGGAGGAAACAATAGCAGATAAAACTGCCAGAAATAAATGTCTTCCTGATTTCTTTGATTAGCTGCATAATCAAGCCATTGTTCCTCTGGGTGACCTTTCTCACCACGATTATAAGCTCCCCTGTGCTACCATTCCTCAAAACTTTATTCTTTCTTACTGTGCTCTCTCCCCAGACGCCAGAGGATCCGATCTCCCCTTCTACTCATTAAAAAATAATAATAATGTTTCAATTGATCAGCGTCCCCCAAATGATCTGTGCTTATCTGGGTCCTTGAGCTATTTGAGCAAGGTAACTGGATTCTTAATTCACACTCGAATTCTAAGACCCCTCTACCTTCAACGAAATCCCTATTTGATTCCTGTTACTGTACACATTAGGGGCTGCAGTGGCTCAAGTGGTTAAGACGCTGAATTGCAGACCAGAGGGTCGGTAGTTCGGCAGTTCGAGACCCGAGTGCCGCATGACAGAGTGAGCTCCCGTCTCTAGTCCCAGCTCCTGCCAGCCTAGCAGTTCGAACGCAAGAAATTGCAAGTAGATAGATAGGTACCACTTTGGTGGGAAGGTAACAGCGTTCCGTGCGCCTCAACATCTAGTCATGCTGGCCACATGACCACAGAAACATCTTTGGACAGTGCTGGCTCTTTGGCTTGGAAGAGAAGAGCACCACATCCCTAGAGGCGTATTCAACTGGCTTTCGAGCAAGGCTTTACCTTTACCTTTACTGTACACATTAAAAAAAAAAATCACAGCCTTCTCCAAAATAACTTGGGGTAATGTGGACAAGTGCAAAGGAATGCACACTGGAGCCAAACAATCTTAACTATAAATAAATGTTGTTGGAGTCTGAACTGGTGGTCATAGATTCATGGCAGATAACTCACTGAAGATGTCAACTCAGTGTGTGACTGCAATGAAAAAAGCCAATGCTCTGCTGGGGATTATTAGGAAGGGGACTGAAAACAAATCAGCCAGTCTCATAATGTCCCTGTATAAACCTTTGATGCGGCCTCATTTGGAATACTATGAACAGTTCTGGTCATCGCACAGTTCTGGTCACCTCCAAAAAGATTACTATTGAAAGAGGTGCAGAAAAGAGCAACTAAAATGATTAAGGGAGGAAAACACCTTCCCTGTGAAGAAAGGTTAAAGAGGTTAGGGCTCTTTAGCTTGGAGAAACAGCGCTTGAGGGGGTGACATGATAGAGGTTTACAGCATTATGCATGGGATATAGAGAATGTAGAGATGTAAGTAATTTTCTCCCTTTCTCAAAATACAAGAACTCATGGACACTGAATAAAATGAATGAGCAGTAGACTTAGAACAGATAAAAGGAAGGAATTCTTCACCCAAAGAGTAAATTGACACGTGGAATTCACTGCTGCAGGAAGTGGTGGTGGCTACAAGCATAGACAACTTCAATAGAGGATTGGATAAACATATGCAGCAGGGGTCCATCAGTGGCTATTAGCCACAAGGTATAGAGGGAACATTATGTCTGGGTCAGTGTTGCTCTGTATTCTTGGTGCTTGGGGGGCAACAATGAGAGGGCTTCTGGAGTTCTGGCTCCACAGGTGGGTCTCCTAATGGCACCTAGGTCTGGGCCAGTGTATGACACAAGGTGTTGGACTGGATCCAACATGGCTTCTCTTATGTTCTTCTTATGTTCTTACCTCAGAATGATGTACACAACTCTTCCTAACAATCCTGTGAGGTGGCTGAGGGGGAGATTTAAACCCACCTTTCCCCACTCATAGCCTGAAACTCAAACCACAAAAGCATGCTGGATCTCAGTCAAGTCCTTGTTCCTGATATTTGCCATTCCGATTGTGTTTTGGAATGCAACAGCTTTTTCTAGCCCCCATTCAACATTTTTCAAGTTGTGAAATATCACGTCTCCTCCCACAATTAAGATGTTGCAAAAGAAGAAATCCCTTAATTTCATTAGTCATCTGTCTGTGTAATTAGACTCTTGATTTAAATAATAATAATAGTGATGATGGTGGTGTGGTGGTGGCGGTGACAGTGATAACAACAACAACATTTAGTGTAATCTACCAGATTATGGGGGATTGAGAACATTTTGAAGAGTTTACCCTAAGGACTCTGCCAGGAAATTTCTGGGTGGCATTTCTCAACCCTTATGCTCGCAACACCTCTCTTATCCATTTCACAGGTCACTTCAATACAACTGATTCTCAGAAGCAATGCGACCAGAACCATGTCCTTGCTAGTTCTTCACCTGCCTGCATGACAGACTAAAATATAGCTAGCGTGGACCAATATGAGTGAAAGTGCAATGAAGATGTAGCATTTCCCCACATTGGTTATATATATTTGGGGTAGGTATCCAGGAGCTAATTTCTTCCTGCCCTCATCTGGTTGTCCCAGACTACTCTTAACTTCATCAGACCTAGGAAGCTAATCAGGGTCAGCCTTGGTTAATACTTTAATGGGAGACCACCAAGAAAGTCCAGGGAAGCAGGCAATGACAAACCTCTGAACATCTCTTGCCTTGAAAACCCTGTGGGGTCACCACGTTGGTTGCAGATTGACGGCACTTTGCACCACCAGTCTCTCCTTACTTCCAATTAGTAATTAAAGAGCAAAACTGGGAGAAACTTCTGCTCTTGTAGTACTGGCCAACATTTCCACCAGTAAAGTGAGAATTATGTTGGTCTTCTTTATGTGGTCACTATGAGATGAGGGTCTCCATGCTGCTGGAATCCGATCCACGGTTGGAAGCCCCATGTTTTCCTTCCTGCAAGCTTCCACAAAGCATCTAGCTAGACACCAGGTTGGATGGTCCTGTGGCTTTAGCAAGAGGCATTGACATGGCTGCCTGGGAATGAGCAGAGAGAGGGAGAGAGAGAGAGGAGGGAGGCATGGATAGTTTTAGCTCATCAGATTGATGGAGCCTGTTTTAGAAAACACCTAACATCAGCAAAGGGAACTATTTTTTCCCCTAGTTGTTGAATATTGTTTAACAACCCTTGATGGCAATCAAATGTAGAACATCTATAAAATGCAAGGCAGCTCTAGAGGATGAAAATGTAATCTTGGCAGGCCCAAAGAGGACGTTTCTACTGACAGTGCTGCCACTGGATTGCCACCAAACAGGTACAAATGAAATCAGGCATGGAAGGTCAGCACCTTGGAAAGCAACAGTCAACAAAGCTCTACTAACATCTGGTGGGCACCAGGAAAGGAGCCAGCAGGCAACATCTATACCTTGTGGCTAATGGCCACTGATGGACCTCTTCTCCAGTCCCCTCTCAAAGCTGTCTATGCTCATACATTTGCAAAGCAACTCAAAACATCCAGAAGAACTCCCTCTTCAGCATGATGTTCTTCTCCTCTGGGAGCCAGTTTGGTGTAGTGGTTAAGTGCGCGGACTCTAATCTGGGAGAACCGGGTTTGATTCCTCACTCCTCCACTTGCACCTGGCTGGATGACCTTGGGCAAGCCATAGCTCTGTACCAGCTGTTCCCTCAAGGACAGCTTGGGAAAGAGTTCTCTCAGCCCCACCTACCTCACAGGGTGTCTGTTGTGGGGAGGGGAAGGGAAAAGGAGTTTGTAAGACGCTCTGAGACTCCCTTGGGGAGTGGAGAGCGGGGTATAAATCCAATCTCTTCTTCTTCTTCTTCCTCACCACAAATGCAATCATATACGTACTATGTTGGCTGTAATGTGATAGGCCGGGCTAGGCCAAAGCCCATTTAAGAACATAAGATAAGCCATGTTGGATCAGGCCAATGCCCCATCCTGTCTGAGTCACACAGTGGCCAAAACTCAGGGGCCATCAGGAGTCCACCAGTGGGGCCAGAACTCCAGAAGCCCTCCCACTGTTGCCCCTCAACAACCAAGATCACAGAGCATCACTGCCCCAGACAGAATGTTTCATCTATACCTTGTGGCTAATGGCCACTGATGGACCTCTTCTCCAGTCCCCTCTCAAAGCTGTCTATGCTCATACATTTGCAAAGCAACTCAAAACATCCAGCAGCTACTTTCTCTCAGGTGCCTTGGAAACAGGCTAACTGAACCAGTAGCTGGAACATCAACATGCAGATCCATTGTCACTTGGGAACTGATTATGGTGATGATCTAAACACTATAGTACAGGTGAGCCATTGATTTTATTTTTTTTAACGTGCTTTTGATAACCATTCAAAGCAGTTCCAACAGACTCGGCTGGAGCCTCCGCACAGCTTAAGGCAGGCAGCCAACATAGATTAACTTGTTTCAGCTCATGGCTTTCTTGAATGAAGATAGCTAAAACCTGATAGCACATACTGATCTCATATCACATCTGAAATCTTAGTGAAAAGAGAAAGGGGTGGGGGGGACCACTTTTTTGGAAAGACTGATGGTGTGACCTTAAACTCCTAATAGCTTATGAGAAGTTACAGCCCAATGAGGCTCAAATGGAGAAATGCCCCCATGCGATATACTGTTAACTTCAAGTCAATATACAATTTCCTTACTTAAGAGCCTTGGAGTAATGAAGGGGTAGGCGAAGTAAAGGTATGAATTATTATTTCATACAAAATGCATTGTAAAAGACTGGATGCAAAGGCTTCCCTTAACAGACTAATTAATCAGTTGCTGCTGTTGTTGAACAGACTGCTGTAACCCTACAGTGAACCCAATCTCTGTCTCCCCAGTGACCTTCAAACACAATCCCAATCGATACAAATGCACACTTAAACAGCACCTTAAAAATCCAGAGCTATAAATGACAATAAACACCAGCTTAGGGTATTTATTAACCATTATGCCAGGATACATTGCCAAACACACACCACTATCAGGAACATTCCCCTCCAGAGAACCGGGACATCGGGGCTTGAAGTCAAATATCGTTTGACTTCTGATTTCATGCACCATTCTTTCCCCTTTCTGGTATATCATTTGGTCAAAATTAGGAGGAAAAGAATCCCAAATGGCTCATTTTACCCAGATTTTCATGCAGAGGCAGACTTCTTCTGTCCCCCCATTCAGAATATTGGAGCCGTCAGGATGTTGAGTTATGCATGCACCAAATTTCAGCCTTTTGGGGTGCCCTAAGAAACATTTACCATTTGGAGATATAATTTGATTCCTGTGTTTTCAGAGAGAGATGCACAGTTACCCTTTTTTCAGATGATCTGTAATCTTGGGCCAGGGGCTGATCTCCCATTAAACTAATGAAGCTTAAGCTTCATGGCCCCTAATCCTGGAGGGCCCCTGAAGCAACTTTTTTTTCTTTAATTAGTGAATTTTTCAACAAAATTGATGGAGTTTTCAAAGTGTTTGTTATTAAAATAAGGCTATTTTAGTGACAGAATCATAAACCATGGCTGAGAAGTGCTCAAATTCTTTATTCATATTGTCTCTAGAAAATGACACTGCATGGAAGCTCTCATATGACAAAACTGTATGCAAATATGTTGCTAGGAAAAAAAAAATAAACCCAGAAAAATAGTATTTTGAAAAAATGTGATTGTAGTAGTTAAGTGCATGTGTAGTGGTTAAGTTCATGAACTCTAATCTGGGAGAACCGGGTTTGATTCCCCACTCCTC
The DNA here is from genome assembly GCA_029233225.1 of Lepidodactylus listeri. NCBI lineage: Eukaryota > Metazoa > Chordata > Lepidosauria > Squamata > Gekkonidae > Lepidodactylus > Lepidodactylus listeri. The sequence continues at coordinate 8,066,315 of JARCFY010000009.1, read as the reverse complement.
CACATACAGCTGCTGGATGACCTTGGGCAAGCCGTAGTTCTGTCAGAGCTGTTCTTGAAAAACAGCCATTTCTGGCAGAGCTCTCTCAGCCTCACCTACCTCACAGGGTGTCTGTTGTGGGGAGGGGAAGGGAAAGGAGTTTGTAAGCCACTCTGAGACTCAGAGTGAAGGGAGAGGTATAACTCCAATCTCCTCCTCCTCCTCCTCTTCTTCTTCTTCTATGTATTCTCATAGGTGTCTAAAATAAAAGCTGATATTAACTGTGGTCTTTGCTATGTTTTATTTCATCGTTTTATGATGCATCATGCATGTATAATGTTTCCCTAATTTTCATCCCACATAACTTGGAAACTTTAAGGCGTAGTCTAGGAAATTGTGTGACTTTGACAAGTGAGATAACCCAGTACAGCAATTTTAATCAAAATCTGAGATGTAGTAGTTATTTTTTTTAAAAAATGTGGTGATCTGCCATGTAATAACCCCAATGAAAAAAGACCACAGCGGTTACCCAGACCCCGTTGCTGGTGGGAAGGGTCCCACTGTATGGCCTGTTTTCAAGGGCTCCATCCCACCACCTCGTTCTCCATCATTTGGGCCTCGAAGTCCTTGCAAGGGCAGCAAGGCCCTTTGGACCATGTTGGATGGTGCCCAACTGTTGCTAGTTGAGAAAGGGGGCCCATAACAGTTCAAGGTTCAGGGTCCCAAAAATGTAGGTCTGCCATTGTATTGGGCTATCCTTGACTGTATGTGCAACAGATCTGTAAACCCTGTCTCAAGCTAGGGATGCCAGCCTCCGTGGGACCTGGGAATCCCCTGGAATTACAGCTCATCTCCAGACTACAGAGATCAGCTCCCCTGGAGAAAACAGATGCTCTGGAGGGTGGGCTCTATATGGCACTGCTCCTCACTGAGGTCCCTGTACTCCTCAGGCTCCATCCTCAAATCCTCAAGAGTTTCCTAGCCTGGATCTGGCAATCCTACCCCCCCCCCCCCCATCCTCTGCCAGTGGCGGGGGGAGGATAAACCCATGTTCAAGGAGAAGTGTGGTAACAATTAAATTACACAATCAGTGAGAGACACAATCCAGAACACAAGAAACCAGAACAATTACTGCAGAGATTAACCACCTGCTTTACCCATTTGTATCTAAATACTTGAAAAAAAAAGGTTAGCTATTTGGGGCCGGGAGATACTGGAAGCCAAGCGTGTCGGACTCCCCGGACAACATCAGCGCAGTGGCCAAAAAGAGCCTCCTGCCACACTGCCAGGGTGAGCTGTATCTATTATCTGCAGTGATACCTAATAAAAATGTTAATAAGGTAAATTAAGTGATTGAAGTTAAATGATGCTGGCAAGGCAGTTAACTCAGGGCAAAGCATCTCTGGCCAAACGTGCCCAGTAAGCCTGACAAAACATTGGTAGGCGGAGAGGAGAGAGAAACATGCGCCCCATGTTCACTCCAAAGGCAGTATATATGCACATAACACCCCCCCCCCCCCGGGTAATGGATTTGCAGCAGGAAGTCAAGTATAAAATATGTTTTTCAAGGCTCAGCGGTGCGGGAAAACTCTCGCCCAGTTTTTTTTTTCTTCTAATTTTCCTGTTTGAGGTCAATGCAGAATTTTTTGGGGGTGGGGGGTGGGGAGGTAACATGCCTTGGTCTCCCAGATGGAAAGGGGACAGTTGCAATAGGTCTGCTGTGTGTTCTGTTCATACGGCAGTTCCAGCCAGCCTCCTCTGCTGCGATCTGCGGTTCTTCTGTTCTCGGGGAGGGGAGGGGGAGGCAGGGGTTGTTTTTGTTCTTTGCAAATGCAGTTCTGAGCACAGTGAGGAGGAGGGATGTAGCTGGACCAGTCGAGATTAAGCCTGCGGTTCTGTAAGGGCCGAGGCTTCTAAATTCTTATTGAAGAAGCCGGGCGGGCGGGGGGGGGGGGGCAGAACCTCAGCCCGATCCCAGGCGTTGTTAGCCGAATTGCTTTAATTTACGCTTAGCAATTGGCGAAATACACGGGTTCTTGCCAACTATACCAGGGTCCCACCCCTCCCGGGAGTTCTCAAGGAAAGAGGCACGTGAGGCAGATGGCAAATTCAATGCAGTTTACTGAATGATGTTGTTCACGCACACAAAACAGATTCACACACACAGGCCTAAGAAATAAAGACAGAAAATAGCACTGTTACATTAGCAGGAGTTTCATTGATGGATGATACTTTACCTATCCTGGAGATGGATCCTTGTTCCAACAGAAGATTAGAGGGATTGGAAAGGCAAGCTGGACATAAGGGGGGGGGGGGTAAAGCAGATAGGGGACGATGGCTCAAGAGAGCGAATGCCTTTGTGCAGGGTCTTTTATTAGGTGGCCTAGAGGGTGGGCAGCGCTAACCACATCCCACTAACACACCTACTAGGCGGTCCGTCCCTTTCTGACCTTGTCATAGGTTAAAGGTGGACAAAAGGAGGAGGGCCGGGTAGTGGACAATATTGCAGAAACTGAAACTAAACAGGAACTTTACACCTGGGTGAGGTCCGATGACTCACCTGGGCCACATCTATTGTTACTTAATGGCTCTGGCCGACTGGGTGATGGCCCGAACATTAGTTGCTAGGCAACTGCGTTAGCATAATCCATTTAGCTATGTTGGAGGGGGCAGGGGTTGACCAGCGGGTTGAAACAGAAAGAAACCCCATGGCAGAAGTTCTCAGGTGAACTGTCTAGGGTGTCAGCCTCCTGGCATGGGCTGGAGCTGGCTCCTATAATGAAGAAAGCACACGGCCCTTCCAATATGGGCAACCCAAGTTCAGGCTTATGAATATCAAAATCCATAAGAGCACTAAAAGTGCCTTGCTGGCCAACAGCGTGCTTATGATGAAGTAAATGTGTCCACTTACTACTGTAGATTTCACTGTTACGCCAGAAGATCAACTCTTAAATACTTGGGGGTCTACAATTCATAAAGAATTTCTCTACTGCTCTATGTGGCTCAATTGCATTGAATTGGATCTCTCCAAAATCTCCTACTCTTACACAATGGCCCCAAAAGCTATGGAATCTGTCTATCATGGCACAAATCACAATCTGAGACATCTTTCTCAGCCTTCTATGCACTCTACCTTCTCCACGAGTTGGTTACCCATTTGGAAATACTGTACGACTGTTCTAAGGACTGGGTAAGCATTAGACAGAAGAGTAGGGTGAATTTTATCAATTTTAACCAGCATAATAGTTCATGTCTATAGTCATAACATGTATCTAATTTTAACATTTACTAGGTCTATATTTTATAGGCCAAGTTTTATCTTATAAGTTCTCCGTATTGTATGAACTATGGAATTGTTTTATGTATTTTCTGGTCAAATGATCGTAGCAATAAAGAACTGAACGAGTTGGTTACCCATACTAGAATATCTCACATCCAGGGCTATTTTTGGGCAGGAACGCACAGGAACGGAGTTCCGGCTAGCTCCTGAGTTGGCCACACCCAGCAGGAACTCATTAGCATAATAGGCCACACCCAAACAGCAGAAACTCATTAGGACTGGCTACACTAGGGGTATGTGGCCTAACATGCAAATTAATTCCTGCTACAAAAAAAGTCCTGGGTTTTGGCAACAAACAAGGTAAACAGAATAAGAAGCAAAAGGTGGGTGTGGCTAGATGACCACTCTTCTGGTAACATGGGGGTGTGGCCTAATCTGCTAATAAACTGTGCTGTCAGGGGTGTGATGTAATATGCTAATGAGTTTCTACTGTTGGGTGTGGCCTATTATGCTAACGAGTTCCTGCTGGGCTTTTTCTACAAAAACAGCCCTGCTCACATCTCAGCATGAAATCCCTGAAATGGTTGTTGATCTAGGCTTATGATGCGTCTTTGGAGATGATAATAATGTTCTTGGTTGTTATATTTTGAGCTTGTCAAAGCTAACTATTGTTTGATAGTGTAATGGAAAATTACTTTTTTACATCTCTGTTAAAGCTTACAGCATGTATTTCATTGTTTGATTTTATTGTGATATTTTTGCATTGTTATTGTTATTAATGACAAAAAAATGTTATTTTTTTGAAAAAGAAAATGTGTCCACAACCAGTCTGCAAAGGAAGCAATCCCATCTGTATAATCACGCTTGTGTGATCACTCTTGAAGTCTGCACCTAGGTGGCAGGTGGAGAGTAGCTTCCTCCTGGGCACTGAATTCAGACACAGCTTCTGCATCCTGCCTCCCTCTTGGAAAAGGCAATGCCTGGTGTACAAAGATGAAAAGAAGAAGACCCTGCAGGGGGCAGCAAGGTCCATCTTGGTCTGCTTTTCCCTGCCACCAGTGTAGTCCTCCAAACACTATGGAGGTGAGAGGAACAGAGCTTTGCAAAGGGGGGAAAGGGAAAAAAAAATACTTGTTTACGTTCTAAAGCAGGGGTGGGCAAACTGTGGCTCGGGAGCCACATGCGGCTCTTTCACATATATTATGTGGCTCCCGGCAGGGCGGCCGGGGAAGCTAAATATCATTAGCAAACAAATATCATTGAACAAATTAACATCATTATCAATATCTGCTTTTACCCCTTTTGTTATTATTTTTGGCAGTCTCATTTAATGCTAATAAAAAACAAATGCGCTTATTTTCCAATAAAAGCAGGTAATGTTTGTTCATGTCTTGTGGCTCTCAAATATCTGATGTTTATTCTATGCGGCTCTTACGTTAAGCAAGTTTGGCCACCCCTGTTCTAAAGCATATTTATAGGCAATTCAGGTATGCTGGTAGGTGAGAGATATTAACACAAACAAAGACTTCTCCATCTGGGGCGAAGTCAGATGTGCTGAGATGCTATCTGTGCCAAGGGGTTCAAATCAAGACCCTATGCCGGATTGCCATAATTCAGATAGGCCCTGGAGATCTCCCAGAGTTACAACTGATCTCCAGACAATAGAGATCAGTTCCCCTGGAGAAAATGGCTGCTCTGGAGGGTGGGATCTATAGCATTATACATTGCTGAGGTTCCTCTCCTCCCTAAACCCCACTCTCCTCAGTATCAACCCCCCAAATCTCCACGTGTTTCCCTACCTGGAGTTGGCAACCCTTGCCCTGTGGCTTACACATGTATACCCTACTTCCTGTGCAACTCGGATCTGTGGTGGTATTAAAGAACGACATGCAACTGGCCCCTGAAATGCTGGCTTGTAGATACACAGGGGCTGCTCAGCTGAGCTTGTTCCAGGGCTATTGGGCACATGAAGCGGCCTTATACAGAAGTGGAGCCTTGATTCAACAAGGTCAGGATTGTCTACTCAGACTGGCAGCAGCTGCCCAGGGTCCCAACTCCTGGTCCTTGGTGGGGAACCACTGGTGCTGACCCCAATGGTGAGGAACTTAGGGGTGATTCTGGATGCCTCCCTTTCTGTAGAGGCCCAGGTCACCAATGCTGCCAGATCGCCAGATCGGCCTTCTACCATCTTCAGATGGTCAGACAGTTGTTTCCTTACCTCTCTCTTCATGACCACACAACAGTGATCCACACAATGGTCACTTCCAGGTTAGATTACTGCAATTCGCTCTACACAGGCCTACCCTTGACTCTTGGCCTCCTTAAAACTCGAGAGGACCAGTCGGTTCTGGGTCCCTGATCGCAGTGCTCTCTGGGGCATATATGGGGAAAGACGGTCCCTCGTCTGTTTATTTAAAGCATTAATAGGCCCACCTTTCCCCTGAGCAACTCAGAGCCCAAGAGCGACATAAAACCATTATAAAACAGAAATTAAATGCATAAATACCATATAAATAAATGCTCGAGAGACAGCAAGATAGACCAGGGAGGGAGGAAAGACTGAAAGTGGAAAGGGCAGCCCAAAAAGAGCTAGAAAAAGATTCTTAAGTGTAAGGATGTGTCTCTGGTGACCAAGATCAACATAATTCACACTACAGTATTCCACATTACTATGCATGGTTATATAAGCTGAGCAATGAAAAAAAAAACTGTCAGGAAGAAAGTCGATTCATTTGAGACATGGTGTTAGAGGCAAGTTTTATGGAACTAAAATGACTAAACTGAGCCTATCGTACTTTGGTCGCATTGTGAGAAGGCAGGAGTCACTGGCAAAGACAATAATGCTAGGGAAAGCGGAAGACAGCTGGAAAAGAGGAAGACCCGACATGAGATGGATTGACTCGGACAAGGAAGCCACGGCCTTCACTTTGAAGACCTGAACAATCCCCGTTAATGAGAGGATGTTCCGGAGGTCATCAGTTACCTATGGTCACCATAACTCAGAAACAACTTAATGGCACTTAACCCACAACAGCAGGCTTCGTCTGTAGCATTATTGGGTAAAATCTAACTTCATTCACCCTGTTGTCGTCGCTTAACACACATGACACTGCCTTTTACTGAACCAGGCCATTGGTCCATCAAGGTCAGTCTTATTCACTCAGACCAGCAGTCGCTCTCCAGGGTCTCAGGCGGCCTGGTCCTTTTAACTGGAGATTTTTGGGGACTGAACCTGGGGCCTTTGTTATGCAAAACAGATGCCTTCTGCCACTTAGCCACAGCCCCTCCCCCAATAATAATAATTATCATCATCATTATTATATGCACACGCAGTAAAATCCTGTCTTTAAACTGCTCTTCCCTGGGGGGGAAAGTATACACTGCGTGTTTCTCACACTGGAGTTTAAAGGCTTAATAATCCTCCTCCGCCATGCATGATCACACTCGTACCTCTAGTAAACCATGGGCTATGAACATGGGTTATGCACACTGCTGCTTTCTTGCCCCACCTAGCGGCACTACTGTAGAATGTCACACAGCAATGATCAAGGCTCAGCTGGGTAAAAGAAAAGAAGCAACGGAGCAGAACGGAAAAGAAAAAGAAACCAGCCCTAGAGAGCGAGCAAGTGAATTTCCAAAAGCCGTGCTGTGATTGCTGGTTCTAACTTGACAAAAAAGAAAAAAAGAAAAGAAAGCATTCCCCATCTCCCCATATACAATGTTAAATGCGGGGCAGGGCGTTTGAATCCATATGCATGCCGCTTGCAGCTATTCCGTTTCCAGCTGTGCCATGAATTTTACAGAAAACTGCAGCCTCTGATTTGGCTTGTACAGAACACAAGTGAAAGCAGACGTGTGGACCTATTTGCAGTGCTCTGAGAGCCAGCCAACAGATTTATGGCTGCAAGAGGACTGTGTGCTGGGGAAGATAAATGGATGCCCGGCCCTCCCGGCACCAGCCAGAGAGAGACTGCAAGCTTCGGTTTGGTCAATAAAGTATTTAAGCCTTTGGTGCCATGTGGGTTGTTGCAGATTAATTTTTGAACGCCTTTCATAGAGTAACAAGGTCTTTAATTTTATGTTAACTCTCGGCATCAGATTGTGCGCTGCCCAAGTTCAATCGCTGGGAGGATTCTTTGCAAAACAAGGCTCTTAGATCTGGTCGTACAAGACAAAACACTCAGCTATTGCAGTGGGGCTTATAAATATTCACGGCGGGCTGAAGCACAAAGACACCGGCGTTGCAGGCCGCAAGTTAAAACTTGCCTTTGACAATTAGAGGCTGCTCTCAAAGCCCTGCTTCTCAACACCACACTAGCGGCCAAACTCATGGGGCCCCAGAAGTCATGCTAGCCACATGCTGGTGTGACTCACTACTTGTTTCTCTACCTTGTTTAAATTCATCCCAGTTGAACATAACATAAGAACATAAGAGAAGCCAATGTTGGATCAGGCCAGTGGCCCATCCAGTTGAACACTCTGTCACACAGTGGCCAAAAACACCAGGTGCCCTCAGGAGGTCCAGCAGTGGGGCCAGGACACTAGAAGCCCTCCCACTGTTACCCCCCCATCAAGCACCAAGAATACAGAGCATCATTTGGAGGCTGTTGGAGGAGGAGGACATCATCATCATCATCCTCTCTCCTCCAGGGCTGACTGACCCTCCTTAGCTTCTGAGATCATGCTAGCCTGAGCCATCCGGCTCAGGGTCTAGAAAAGTGCCATCAAGTTGCTGTTTGCTTATGACAATCCAGGAGGGTTTTCAAGCCAAGAGTAGTGCAGAGGTGGTTTGCCTGTCTCTGTGTAGTGACCCTGGATCCACTTGGTGGTACTGGACAGGGCCAACCCTGCTTAGCTTCTAAGATCTGAGGAGATCAGGCTAGTCTGGGCCATCCAGTTCAGGGCACAGTTCAATGACAACCCTACAATACTTCTGATGCCTAGCTCTCACTGCAGACCCTTGCGTACAACAGAGGCCCCGATCACATGCAGAATTAGCCGCGCGAGAGGCACGACTCCCTGCTGGATTTCAAGGGTGCGATCACAAGAGCACGCCTGCGAAGCGTCCTGCACCTAACGGCAAGCTGTTGCCCTCCGCCAAAGAAGTGCAGTAAAAATAAATAAATAAACAGTAGGGGAAATCCAGTATCAAACGTGTCGCTACGGGCCACAGCCGGACTTTCCCCACGCGATCGCTCCAGCGCGCACTTGTGGCGTCGGGGATAGTCTGGTCAGGCTACCCCGACGCCGTGCCGTTGTTTGTTTCCCCTTCTCAGTATGCGCATCGTCGCATACTGCCATTGGAAGCCCTCAGGGCGGAGGTGCGATTCATCGATCCCCCATTTAAGCGAATGGGAAAGGAACGGGAGGGGAGGGGGGACCCGACTTGCCTGCAGTTGCGTCTGATCACGCGGTGGCGCGTTGTGACCGCAGCTGTGCTGAAATGTGTGATCACGCAACTGTGGGTCAAAGGACTCTGGGGCAAAAAGCCTTGCTCCCCCCCCCATTTTATCTCGCTTGTGAGGCCGGGGCCTAAATCATGTCTAAAAGGGAGGGGGGGGACATATTAGTATGCAGCTGCCTAGTACCAAAGCAAACAGCTGCTTCATTTAGTTCAGTGCTCTCTTCCCTGGTTGGTGGCCGTTCTCCGAGTCTCAGGCAGAGAAAATTATCTCCCAGCACCTGTGATCTGAAATCCTTTAACCAAAGATGCCGGGGACTGAAGGCACGGCACTCTGCTTGCCCAGCGTGCTCTCCGCACTTGAGCCATAGTCCCTCCCCGGGGAGGGTAAGCCATATGGCCATCTACGTGCAGGAAAAGTTTATTGTGGGGGAAGATTTCAAACCCTCATCCATAGTCCATGTGACTCTGATGCTCGGCCTGTGGGCAGGACATGGGTGGGAGATGCTACACAGAAGAAGGAGTGGTGCCACAGCATTGACCGCATGAAGCTGGCTTCCAGTCCCTTGAGTCATCAAGGTTGGTCTGCTGTCTACTCAGACTGGCAATGGCTCTCCAAGGTCTCTGGCTGAGACCTTCCACCTTAACTACTCTGTGAGCCAGTGTGGTGTAGTAGTTAAGGGCGGTGGACTCTGATCTGAAGAACCCCCTGCCTCCACATGAAGCCAGCTGGGTGACCTTGGGCCAGTCACAGTTCCCTCAGAACTCTCTCAGCCCCACCTACCTCACAAGGTGCCTGTTGTGGGGAGGGGAAAGGAAGGTGATTGGAAGCCTCTTCTTCTCCTTAACCTTTTTAACCAGAAACACTGGGGACTGAACCTGGGAGCTTCTGCATGCAGAAGAAGAAGAAGAAGAAGAAGAAGAAGAAGGAGAAGAGATTGGATTTATATCCCACCCTTCACTCACTTGGAGTCTCAGAGCGGCTTACAAACTCCTTTTCCCTTCCCCTCCCCACAACAGACACCCTGTGAGGTAAGTGGGGCTGAGAGAACTCTTTCCCAAGCTCTCCTTGAGAGAACAGCTGTTACAGAGCTATGGCTTGCCCAAGGTCATCCAGCAGCTGCAAGTGGAGGAGTGGGGAATCAAACCCGGTTCTCCCAGATTAGAGTCCGCGCACTTAACCACTACACCAAACTGGCAAATCAGAGGCTCTACCACTAAGCCATAACCCTTCACCCCCGCCTTCTTGAATGTGATCTCCCTGGCAGCCCACCAACCATATCTTTGATTGCCTTGGGTAATGTTACATTGACACCGGTCTCAAGCGATGGACACATGATGCTACTTCATATTGCATCAGGCCATGGGCAGAGCAAAATAGTACTGTCAACTCAGACTGGCAGCAGCCTTCCAGGGTCTCTAGCAGAAGTCTTTCACATCATTTGCTACCTGATCCCTTTAGGTGGAGATGCCAGGAATTGAACCTGGGACCTTCTGCATGCCATGCGGAGGCTCTACCACTGAGACACGGACCCTGCTATCGCCCCATGTGGCATCGCACTGCCATGCTAGGAGTGTACTTTTTCTGAAAAGTCAGGATTTAACTGCCGGAGTCCTCTTTAGCAGACATGTCCAGGATGCGTACTAATGTTTCTCTTTGCTAAGGTGGACTTGCTTACCAAGGTTATATCGCCGCACAATACATGCAAGCATTCAATTAATGGGATACGGACATCCGATTAAGCCTCCCTTTCCTAACTGTGCACCTGCTACAAATTACCATACAGAACAGCATGAGCATCCAAACTATGCATTCCAGTTGTAAAAGGGAAGCTGGGAATATCTTCTTGGTTGCTCTAAAATGACCAGAGGACTGTCAAGGCGAGGGATACCAGTAGAACAAATGGACAGGAAACAAATTCTGATCTTAGTGAGGCAGGCGGTGCGTGGAGTGGGAAGAGTTTCAGGAACTTTCCAGGGTCTGCATTCAAACAAACAAACAAATTTACTCCCGTGCAAGATTATGCGGTTTTCTGAACAGGCGCACCTTGCAGTGTCCCTCCAATCCAGGCCTACTGATGGGATTAGACTGGAGGGATTCTGTGTGTCCTTGACCTGGATCACCCAGGCTAACCGGAGCTCATCAGATCTCAGAAGTTAAGCAGGGGGATGGGGGAACACCAAGGAAGTCCAGCATCATGGCGTGGCAGCAGGAAATGACAGACCACTTCTGAATGACTCTTGCCTTGAACACCCTCCAGCGGTGCCAGAAATCAGCTGTGACTTGATTGTACTTTCCACCACCCTCACTAACGTTTCTAACTCTCTATATGATGGACGTACTCAGTGAAATCAGGACAAAATTAAAACGGTATGTAACAGACAACTGAAAAGGGGGAAATGTTTTCCATCCATTTCCCCTCCTTCGAACCCCCCCTTCTAATGAAACACAAATGTTGATTGTGTTAGAGAACAAGACCTCGTGTATACAAGACAAGGTTAATCTAAGGGCCTTTATAGGAAACACATTTGGGTGGGGGGGATATATATTCAACAAGATGAGGCAAGCTGTCTCCTGACCAGCAGATTTAGGCTACCTGCTCCCATGGGACAGACTGGAAATGGAGCTTAGCTCTGAGGCTTGTCAGCTGAAATAATTGCATCGGGGGGGGGGGGGGGAGGGATGCCAACATTTTTCTTTGGGCCCCCAATTTATTTCACAGGACGAAGTTGAAGCTCATGACCACTAGATGGCAACTATCACTATATTTCTATTACATTATGGAGATTCTCATGAGATCCATCCTCTGCTTTAAAGAAAACAAACAACCCTCCCTCTATCTTCATGAGACTTTCTGGGGGCACTTACCTTCTGGTTAACGTCAGTACTCTTACTGATGACGGATTAGAGGGGGGACCCCCCCATCATGCTTGTTATTGTAGAACTATATGCACAATTTTTAAAATGTAAACAGGAAAATAAAATGGGGGGGGGAGGATGTTCCTGGGGTGATGTATTTATGGCTGTCGAGATACGAGGGGGACTTTATTACTGTATTTCTCAGGGCTGCCCGAGATATTGTGTGAAGAAAAAGGCAGGAGGATAAAGAGCTGCGAGCAATAGATGGGTAAGCAGGAGATTTGGAGAGAAGGGGAGGACCAAACCCCCTGCTCCCCTTTACCAAACACTTAGGAATATAGAGGTTGGGGGGCTAGGCCATAAGCGAATGCAGCCCATCCAGTCCGATTCTCTGTGTCACAAAGTGGCCCCAAACCAGGTGTTGTCAGGAGCTTCACTGGCAGGGCCAGAACACTAGAAGCCCTCCCACTGTTGCCTCCCCACCCACCACCCCCAAGCACCAAGAATACAGAGCATCCCTTGCCCCAGACAGAGGGTTCCTATCTACACCGTGTGGCTCATAGCCACTGATGGACCCCTGCTCCATATGTTTATCCAGTCCCCTCTTAAAGCTGTCTGTGCTTGTAGCTGCCACCACCTCCTGGGGCAGTGAATTCCACATGTTAATCACTCTTGAGGCGAAGAAGAATTACTCCTCTGTTCAATAGCAACACTGTTAATCAAATGTTCTGTAAATTGGATCAGTGCAGCCAAAAACTGTTGTCATTGCCTCACTTGTATGCCAGTATGGATTTGAAGTTGTTGTTTTTTTTCCCCAATAAATTTTTATTAATAAATTTCAAATACAAACACAAGCTTAAACTAGAACAGCAGTACAAAACCCGGGAACAAAAGTATCCTGAACATAGACTGGCACAAAAAAGATTATAATGCTTAACAACAATATATACTACTTTAAAAAAAAAAAAAAGCAAGTTTCCATAAAAAGGATTCCTTGGTATGATTTTACACTCGTCTAAATAATTCACAATTGGAAACCAGATTGCCTGGAAAGATTTGTGTTGTTTTCCTCCATCTAGACCAGGGACATTGAGAATTTTACTATAAATAAAACATTCCCACAGTTTATTTTGCCAGCTGTAAAGCGGTGGGTTTTTTTCATTCTTCCAAAATTGTGCAATAGTAATTCGCGCAACAGCAATAAGTGTATGGATTTGAAGTTTGAACACAGATGATGCAGCCTTACGTTGAATCAGGCCATGGGTCCATCAAAGTCAGTGTTGCCTACTCAGACTGGCAGCAGCTCGCCAAGGTTGCAGGCAGAGGTTTTTCCCATCACCTCCTCCCTGGTCCTTTTAACTGGAGATGCCGGAGACTGAACCTGGGACCTTCCGCATGCCAAGCAGAGGCTCTGCCACTCAGCCACTTAGGTCTTTCATATCACCCACTGCCTGGTCCTTTTAACTGGAGTTGCCAGGGATTGAACCTGAGACCTTCTGCATGCCAAGTAGATGGTCCATCACTGATGGCTGAGTGGCCCCTTCCCATTTTAAGCCACTCTGGCAGCCAGCTTAGATGAAAACCTCCCATAAGGACAAGGGATGCCCTCCCTCCAATTAGTCTGAAACTGAGCAAAACTTGAAAATGCCCCACATCTATCTCTCGTGGCATTTGAAGCGACCACTTCCCAATGACGTACTGTAGAGCCAAGTGTTCCCTCTAAGCTGAGTTAGTGTGAGCTAGCTCACAGCTTTTTAGCCTCCGGCTCACATGTTTTCTGTCTTAGCTCAGGAAGGGTGGCTCCAGAGCAAACTAATTTATGCAGTAGCCAAATCGCTCGCTCACAGCTTTAATGCCATTAATTCACAAAGTAGAATTTTTGCTCACAAGACTCCACAGCTTAGAGGGAGTATTGGATCCAACCCAGGTGCTTTTGGAAAAGGGAACCTGTTCTTGACAGTGGACCTTACAACTATGGGTCAGGACCCAAAATCGAGGTACGTCTAACTTGCAAGTGGAAGTAGATTATGATGAGGGGACAGGGTACACTGGAAGTGGAGGATCTTGGAGCCCGGATGACAAATCTAGCTTAGCCTCTGCATAATAAATGAAGTGGTCATAGAACTAATTGCTCAGCAATGTAGATTATTTAGTAAACCCAGCAGGAATCCCCATACTAAATACTAAACCCAACAACCCGCCCCCCCATAAAATATGAAGCTCTTCAGTGTTAATGGGTGAGAGATTTTTGCACTTCATACTGGGGAGTGGGAAAGGAGGCTGACGTTATTTTGCAAGCATATCTGCGGAAGCACAGGCGGAGGACAGACTGGCAGAATGAAGCGCAAGGGAAGCGGGGCAAAAAGACCCAGACCAAGTTGTCGCAGGGCTTTCTGGTTGCACTGCGTGAACTGATGCAGGACCATACTGGGGAGGAGGCGGAATGGAGTGTTCACACTGTGGGGTGGCCCCTAGCGGAGGCGCCCCAGTTGCGCACGGCTTTGGTCCGTTTCTGTGGGGTGGCCCCTGCGCGTAGGGGCATGTAGGCGCCCCAGTTGCGCACGGCTTTGGTCCGTTTCTGTGGGGTGGCCCCTGCGCGTAGGGGCATGGGCGCATAGGTGCATAGGCGCAGCAGCAATTGAGGCAGAATCCCATGGCTGGGAGCTTTAACTCCACGAGCTGGAAGCATCCCCACAGGCGATTGTGCACTTAAGCGTACAACACGCATGGGCGGTTATGCCGGATCAGCAGGTTTACATTACCGGCGCTGCTTGATTCCGGCTTCTTTGCAGCCACGCTTCCAGGAAGCGGGATCAACGCGAACCCAAACGGCTTGCCACAGCTTTCACCTGGTAATTTTTTAAAAAGTGGGATCAAAACGCTTCAGGACGGGGTGAGTACGGCACGGGAACGCCAGACGGCTGTGGCTGTGTGAATCGGCCGACTTAATCCACTTGAGAAACGTGCCTGTATCTGGCCAAACTGCCAGTCTGAACTCAGCCACAGTAAACTCCACTTGAAAGTTTCAAGCATCACTGGATTAACAGTTTCCCTTCCACGGCCTATTAATGAATTGCAGAGTTACTGTGCTTTTAAACAAATGAATAAAACATTGTGTTCCTTTCCCTAAGCAGCTTGTTTCCTTAATGAATAGTCATGGCAATCAGGACCCCAGAAGGAAGGGAGGGAGGGAGGGATGGATGGATGGACAGAGGGAGGGTCTCTGTTGAATTTGAGCACTGCAGCCCTCAAAATCTTATCTGTCACCCATTAAAACCTTAACAGGTATAATGGGGAAAAAAAAAAAAAAACAGGATCCAGCGCTCACAGAGAATGGTACTAGAGGCTCTTGACTCACTCTGACTGCGCTGGAGAAGGTAGGAGGATAAGTTTATCAGTGGCTACCAGCCGTGGTGACTAAAGGGAACCTCCATGTTCAGGGCCAGTAAACCTTTGAATCCCAGTGACGGGAAGACCTCTATTCCTTCTTGTCAGGTGCTGTGTGACACAGGATGCTGGACTAGATCAACCACTGGTCTGATCCAGCAGGGCTCTTGGAAAATGGTCTTGCCAGGATGAAAGCGGAACTCTCAGAGGGTTCTGAGTTGCCATTGTGTGAAAAGGGATCAGGGTATTAACCTCAAGGGGTCTTTGCTTCTGTCCTTAAGTAATTGAGAATTCCACTGGTGGGGGGTGGGGGTGGGGGTGGGATGGAGCCTTTGAATATATAAGGGCCCTGATCCTCTGCTAGGAGTAATGCTGTTTTTGCATGTTGCACTGAGTAGATGCAGAATCACAATCAGGAAAAAGAGCATCTCAGAAAATTAAGGGGGGGGAGAGAGACTGCAGAAGAAGGAGAAAGGTGATTATTGATGGCAATTGTCCTGTGATGGGCTTCATATGACTTTCCCAAGAGAGGAGGGCTGAGGAAGGCATTCACACTTTGACCAGCTGAGGAAATGGCCGTGATTGCTTCGGAAAACTGTGCTGGTTTTCTGATTAATATTCAGCTAAATTAAGACTTTTTTCGAACCTCCCCTCCAAAAAAAAAAATGTCAAGGTGATTTTTCTATTCCCCTAAAGGATACCCACCCACCCTGAAATATGCTTAACTGGAGCTCACCATGTTATCCCAGTAACTATGAAGACGGGAGAAGATATCGCATCCGAATGTCTTGAAATGTGGTATCTTGGGGAACTGAGTTTCTTCTGCATGATTATAGAGAAACTGTCTACGGAGTGCAGAATTCCATCAGGGAATGGGAACAGAAGAATGCATCCGGAGAAGAAAAGGGTATCTAAAACATAAGTACTGTTAAGAAAGTAGCAAAGACCTTGGAGGCTAAGCAGGGCGGACCCTGACAAGTATTTGGAAGGGAGACCACCAAGAAATACCAGGGCCAGGACGCAGAGGCAGGCAAAGGTAAGCCACCATTCTGAAACACCCAAGCCCCTCTAGGGGTCACCAGAAGTCAACCATAACTTCCAGGCATGCATACACACACACACACACACACACACACACACACACACACACACACACACACTACTCAAGTAGTACAGAGAAATGGGGATGTGGAATGGTATGGCACAGCCACATCTCATTTGACCTCAGAAGAGAGAAGTATCTTCTTGGAGCATGCCACTGGAAGAGGGGTCAAAAGTAATTGTTTGGGGGAGAGATCAAAATACTTCCCCAATCTCATGATGGTTTGCCTCTTTTGAATCCTATTTACTGGCACTTCCCGCCCAAATGCTGATTTCTTCAATATCGTCACCATGCTGTGTGCCAAGGGGGATCGTCCTCCAGCTAATCAGGGATCACACCCTAACATCACACATCACATCCTAACATCACAACAATCGGACCAAGCGATGCCGTTGCAGAGACGTGTCTCTTTGTTTAAGAGGGGAGAGGGGAGGGCTTCACATTCAGTCTCATTAGCACAGAATTCACTGCAGCCAGCTGTGGTACAGGGCCCCGGGTTCACCTAGCTTAAAGCAGCACTTATACACCCTTATAGTTCCAGAGGGCAGCCTTGTCGGTCTGCGGTAGAAGAGCAAGATTTGAGTCCAGCAGGACCTTAGAGACCAACATGCATTTTGGGACATAAACTTTTGGGACATAAACTTTTGAGAGTCAAAGTTCCCTTCGTCAGATACTTTTGGCCAGGACTTTTTTTTGTAGAAAAAGCCCAGCAGGGACTCATTAGCATAATAGGCCACACCCAGCTGCAGAAACTCATTAGCATATTAGGCCACACCCCTGACAGTGCAGCTTCCTCCCAGGATCGGCTTTCCTGGGGCCCCGCGGCTTGCAGGGCGCATGGGGAACTTGAAGGAAGGTAGGCAGTTTCTGGATCAGCTTCCCCAGTCGCCCCACAGCTGCAGGGCACCTGGGGAACCCGAGGAGGGGAGGCAGTTTAAACTGCCTTCCCTCCCTGGATCAGCTTGGCTTCCCCAGGTGCCCCGCGGCTTGTGAAGCGCCTGGGGAACCTGGGGGAGGGGCAGGCTATAGGCATGGCCAACTCGGAAGCCAGCCAGAACTCCATTCCTGTGCGTTCCTGCTCAAAAATAGCCCTGCTTTTGCCAAATTTCATCATTAGATATGCTATCCGACAAAGGAAGAAGAAGAAGAAGAAGAGATTGGATTTATATCCCACCCTTCACTCACTTGGAGTCTCAGAGCAGCTTACAAACTCCTTTCCCTTCCCCTCCCCACAACAGGCACCCTGTGAGGTAGGTGGGGCTGAGAGAGCTCTGAGACAACTGTCCTTGAGAGAACAGCTGGTACAGAGCTATGGCTTGCCCAAGGTCATCCAGCCAGGTGCAAGTGGAGGAGTGGGGAATCAAACCCGGTTCTCCCAGATTAGAGTCCACACACTTAACCACTACACCAAACTGGCTCTCTTTGGGGAGGCTTTGGTTCTTTTTTTTTGGGGGGGGTGTATTTGTGTGATAGAAGCAGTGACAGACTTCACATTCCTGGGATCCAAGATCCCTGCAGATGGTGACTGCAGCCATGAAATTAGAAGACACCTGCTCTTTGGGAGGAAAGCAATAGCAACCTAGACAACATGCTAAAAAGTAGAGACATCCCCCTGCCAACAGAAGTCTGTATGGTGAAAGCGACGGTATTCCCAATGATAATGCATGGCTGCGAGAGTTCAGAGAAGCGGCTTAATAGCCCGCCTCACAGGAAGCTTTGATTCTTATCAAAGGTTATACTCCGGAGATCTTGTTGGTCTCTAAGGTCCTACTGAACTCAAATCTAGTGCCTCACCATGATAAACCAAGTCACCGTGTTCAGGATGGCAGTTGCTGAGAAACCAGCAGTTAAATGGGGATGTTGTTTCCATGCTCTGCTTGGAGGAGACGTGATGGGAGTCAGCTCCTTGCCTACACTGGAAACAGGACATTGATACGGGTTGCCAACCTCCAGGTGGGGTCTGGCAATCTCCCAGAATCACAACTGCTCTCCAGATTACAGAGAACCGTTTCCCTGAAGAAAATGGCTGCTTCGGAGGACAGATTCTATGATATTATATCTCACTGAGGCCTCTACCCTCCCCAAACCCTGCCTCACCAGAATCCACCCCCAAATCTCCAGGAGTTTTTTTTTTCTTCAACCCAGAGTTGAGAACCATAATGCTGAAAATCTGTGTTCTCAGTGTCTAACCCAGCAGTGATCTTCTACCATTGGCCTTATTCGTGCACCTGAGTTCTGATCCTGCTAAGGCACATTGAGATTTTTCTGGAGCACAAGTGCTTCCAACTGTTTGCATTGCCCACTTAAAAAAAAAAAAGTCCTATTATAACACGTAAATTCATGCTACGATGCATAAAATGGCTAACTATCCCCAGGATGATAAATGACACCAAAACTGTATTGTACTTCTATAGATGCTCTTTAAAAAAAAATACTTTGACACATAAGTCAGTGTTTGCATAGCCTACCTGTGATCCCGAATCTCGAAATACTCATTATTAAGTGTCGCAGTCCCTAAACTATGCTGGCACCACTATTTAACAAGAGCTCCCCGTGGATAGAGAAGTCGGCAACACACAATTCCACAGCCGCACTGTCTGGTTAATGAGAGAAACTCCCAGAGACCAAAACGCCAAGATCGGAAAGTGCAGAAAGACAGGCGGCACGAAAGGACGGGGTGGTGACACGCAGGTGGGATGGAGGGCAGAAGTGGGATGTAGTCATATTAGGGACGGGCTTCTTTGAAGGCCCTTTTTAAAAGGAATAATGGTCTCAGGTATCGATGCTGCAAGCCAGGCTGCATTACACAAGGCCTAATGGCTGCTTAAGGACCAGATCTTGCTTCTAACACCTTCTCGACAAGTACAAAAGATGTCAGAGGTTGTCTGCAAAGGAGATTTTCCTCAATAGCTGTGTCTTCAAAAGAGGCTGTACCCACTTCGTGTGGCTAGCATAAAAAGAAGAAAGAAGACGATAAATACTGCCTTCCTCCCCCAAAGCCCTGTGAAGTCCCTTTCTTACACACAAGAAGACTTCAGCAAGCCCGAGTGAATGCGCCTTTTATCCTCCCAATTTCGAATCACGCTCCTGAGGTTGCTAGAAAACTGGGTTGGGGGGCGGGGAGGGAAAAGTCTGTACTTAGCAGACCAAGAGGGATATGTTTGGCACGGAGATCTTAGAAGCCTAATACTTGATCCCTGCTACATGGAAACTTTCTAAAGTCTTTTGCTTAGAGCTAAATTAACAACTTATCACATACTTTATTGCATTAACAACTTTATAAGAACATAAGAGAAGCCTCTGGCCCGTCCAGTCCAACACTCTGTCTCATAGTGGCCAAAATACCAGTTGCCATCGGGAGGTCCACCAGTGGGGCCAGGGTCACAAAGGATCCACGTAAACTATCAAAGACTTTTTCTGGAGGCCTGTGTTGAGGCCTATATAATGTGCATCTGACCTTCGAACATAAGAAGAGCCCTGTGGGAACTGACCAGTGGTCCATCTAGTGCAGCATCCTGTCTCACAAAGGGGCCAATCAGTTCCTCTGGAGGGCCAACAACAGGGCAGAGTGGTCAGGGCCTTCCCCTGATGTTGCTTCCTGGCTCTACAATTCAGAGGCTCAGTCCCTCTAAGTGTGGTGGCTCCCCTCAGTCACCATGACTAGTAGCCACAGATAGACCTCTCCTCCATGGATCTATCTGGGGGTCATTTCATAGAAAAAGAGGTGCAGGAGCTCATTAGCATAACTCATTTGCATAACTCATTTGCATATGCCACCCCCCCTAACATACCGGAAGTGTGTCAGAAGGCAACACCCAGCCCTCAGGCTCCACTCCGCAGGTGAGTGAAGCTGACCTGCTCTTCCTGCATTCCCTTCCCCATCCAATACTTTGTGCCACAAAAATAAGCGTAAAGAATACACCCTCATTCTCTTCCTGCTCCCTTGAAACCACCAGGTTTCAAGTAGACTTGAGATACCCAGGACACGTGCACCACCCGTCCCTTCCCCTTCCCCTCCCCACAACAAGACACCCTGTGAGGTAGGTGGGGCTGAGAGAGGTCTTTTGAGAACTGCTCATGAGAGAACAGCTCTGAGAGAACTTGTGACTGGCCCAAGGTCACACCAGCAGCTGCATGTGGAGGCGTGGGGAATCAAACCCGGTTCTCCCAGATTAGAGTCCAACTCCTGACCACTACACCAAACTGATGGGGTGGAAGCTGCTGAAGGGTTGGTGAAATTTCTCCAGTACTTATGTGCCATGTGCCCAGATAAAAAATGGCATACTTAGAAATTTTAGATGCCACCTTGAGCAAGTCTCTGGAAAAGCAGCACACAGTCATAAAAGGAACAATGATAAAATGATCAATATTAAAACAAAACATTAAAAACTATAAAGACCCTAGCAGGGCTTTCCCCGGGGCGCTGCGCCTCTGCACTGCTCGGGGAAGACGAGGAGGGGGCGGGGCTTGGTCATGTGCCCGCCCCCTGGGCTCCTCACTCCCGGAGCTGCGCTCCTGTGCGCTCCCGCTCCAACGGACCCCTGGCTCTATCTAACCCCTTTTAAAGTTGTCTGTGTCCGCAGCCATCACTACATCCTCTGGCGGCAAACTATTTGCCTGACCCATGAGTGCAAACATATTTCATGCAGTGGGATACTGGGCACAGGCAAAGCAAAACCGAAGCCAAAGTTTTCTTGCAGTGCAAGCTCCACGCTATCTCATCAGTTTAGAAAGAGTCGAGTTTGGCTCCCTTTATTCCGAGACTCCCACGGGTTTCTTTTGGCAAATTCTAACGCAATAGAAATTGACTTGCTGTCTGTCTATCGCCACTCTGATATATGATGTTTGGATCCTATTTCAGAGGGAGCTTTTCAGGGCAGGGGCTTAGGCATGAGAATCCCTCGGCAAGAACTGGATGGCGGAAAAATGTAGAGGCTACATTTGAAGCTGGGGGGGGGGGGGGTGGTTTAAAAAGGAAACAAGCCGAGATGTCTGTACCTCCAGTTTCAGTGTAAGAGACCCAGGTTCACAACTAGAGATGATTCCAAAATTCTGCTCATTCAAATCGCTCACCAGAGTTTAGAGCCTGGATAGCTCAGGCTAGTCTGATCTCGTCAGATCTCAGAAGCTAAGCAGGGCCAGCCCTGGCTAATATTTGGATGGGAGACCTTTAAGCAATACCAGAGTCGTTTGTGATGTGGAAGAAGACAATGGCGACTACCTATGAACTTCTGCCTTGAAAACCCTATGGGGTCGCCATAAATCAGCCGTGACTTGACGGCAAAAAGAAACAAACAAAGAAACAAACAACAACAACAAAACACCTGTTATCCCCCCACACCCAAAGCAGAATAGATGCACTGGAAAGTCTCTACTCCCCCAGTGTGCATGGATTTCCCACCACACTCTCACATGGCTCCCATGACCTCAGGGCTATTACTAAAGCACATGTGGACATTGATAGAACAAGACCAAGAGGAGCAAATAATGATTCTGCTCTTATTTATGTATGGCACTTTCAAAAAAATATTTGTGGGTGTTTGCAAACACTCAGCAGTTCATAAGTACATTAATTAAACATCATACAATTTACTTGGACACAGTCAGAGACAGGGTCACGTCAACATTTTTGCACTATTTTGTCACTGAAGATGTGCACATCCATGATGTTCTGGCTTTACTGATGGACCTTCTGATGGAACTTGGTTTTTGGCCACTGTGTGACACAGAGCGTTGGACTGGATGGGCCACTGGCCTGATTCAACATTGGCTTCTCTTAGGTTCAGAATAGCAACACACTGGAATGGAGGGAATCCTCCAAGAGCCAGTTTGGTGTAGTGGTTAAATGCGAGGACTCTAATCTGGGAGAACCGGGTTTGATTCCCCACTCCTCCACTTGCACCTGCTGGGTGACCTTGCCCAAGCCATAGTTCTGTCAGAGCTGTTCTTGAAAAAGAGGAGTTTCTGTCAGAACTCTCTCAGCCCCACCTACCTCACCGGGTGTCTGCTGTGGGGAAGGGAAGGGAAAGGAGATTGTAAGTCTCTCTGAGACTCCTTCAGGTAGTGAGGGGCAGGGTATAAATCCAATCTCCTCCTCCTCCTTCTTCCCACATTCCCACTGTTCTTTCCCTTTCCACTCATGGGCATCTGATCAAAAAGGGGGGCAGCATGGTAGGGGTCGAGAGAGAACCGTCCACAACTTCCCTTCCTTTTCTCCCCTTTATCACTATTTCATCAGAATTTGCAATCACTGCAGACATTGGGATGAAACGATAATAGTAATAATAATCCTGCCTTTTAGAGAAGGCTCTGTAAATGCCAAAACCATTCTCAAGGCCAACAGTGTGTGCTTTGGGCCTCTCAGAAACATACCCAGTACTTACAAGAATCATCTCTAAAGTGTCTGCATACGATCTGAGTCCAGAAGTCTTCTAGGTTGCAAGAAGCAATCGCTCCACTTACAATGCCCCCAAGAGTGCACACTTTGGGGCTCTTCTGAGATGCTTAAATGACATCCTAAGCAGAGCTGCCCCCGTGCTACCCCCACTGACTTCCACTGACTTGGAATGGGGCAACGGTGCTTGGGACTGCACCTCTAGAGGAGCTTCTCTGTGTACCAGGAGCGGGCCTCAGACTGCTCTCCGAACTCCCTTGGAAGAGAATGTGATCTGATGAGTAGTTTGAGGAAACAGGGAATCTGAATTGATTGTGAAATCTGATCCAGTTGGGTTTTGCAGCTTTCTGTATTGCCATGTTGTTCAACCATGAAACCATGACTGCTTAAGAACATAAGAACCACAGGGCACAGAGGCTGAGGCCGTCCCCCGATGTTGCCTCCCACCTCTGGGATTCAGAGGCTTACTGCCTCTGAACATGGAGGTTCCCTGTACACACCATGGGTGGGAGCCACTGGTGGGCCTCTCCTCCATGAATCTGCCTAACCTCCTTTTAGAGAGCCAGTTTGGTGTAGTGGTTAAGTGTGTGGACTCTAACCTGGGAGAACCGGGTTTGATTCCCCACTCCTCCACTTGCACCTGCTGGATGACCTTGGGCAAGCCATAGCTCTGGCACAGCTGTTCTTGAAAAAGAACAGTTTCTGCCAGAGCTCTCTCAGCCCCACCTACCTCCCAGGGTGTCTGTTGTAGGGAGGGGAAGGGAAAGGAGTCTGTAAGCCGCTCTGAGACTCCCTCTGGTAGTGAAGGGTGGGGTATAAATCCAATCTCCTCCCTTCTTCTTCTTCTTAAAACTAGCTATCCCTGTGGCCATCACTACTTCCTCTGGCAGTGAATCCCGCATTTTAATCACTCTCGGTGTAAAGTAGTATTTCCTTTGGTCCATCCTAAACCAACTGCCCATCAGCTTCTCTGAATGCCCTTGAGCTCTAGGACTTTGGGGGAGGAAGAAACGGTTCTCTTTGTCCACTCTCCCCACCCCCTGTATAATCTTATAAACTTCTATCATGCCCCTCCTCTTACTCATCTCTTTTCTAATCTGGAAAGCCCCAGGCTCTTCAGCTTGTCCTCTTCAGAGAGGTGCTCCCAGTCAAAGACGCTTAACGTCCCCCCCCCCCCCCCAATTCTCACCTATTCCACAGTGATTCGGTCAAGACTATTTCGATCAGCTTCACAAACGCACAGTGTCCATGGCTGAGTAACGCACCGTGGCTACGTGCCTCAGCTGAAAAGTTGGAAACCCACAGTTTGAACTACTGTTCTGCTGTGAAGCTCGCTTGGTGGCCAAGAAGTAGAGTCAACGAGGAGGGCAACAACAGCCCAGAACCACGGATTTAAGTCTGCAGTCAAACTGCGTCTGTCAACACTGCTGGCAGAGGGTGCACTGGAGGCATCTTTTAATTAGGCCGTGGTGGTGGTGGTGGAGGGGGGGATAAAGCCTGTCATAATGTTCTGCAACTTCAGTTCATAGACGCGGCTCTACTTAACAATGGCTTATTGGGGGTGGGGGGGTCACAGCAAACTTTTGAGCTACTAAAATATTATTTCTTTTGGAAAATACTGCCTTAATATTCACAGGAAGGCAAAAAAGGCCACTGTGTAAAGTATCTTTTTCCTTCACGATCACAGCGCCGAGAAGAGTATTGGACACGTGAGATGCTTGATGATGGCAATAGCATTTACTTTTGGTTTCCTCCGTTTATTCGCATCATTTATGCCTACACTTCTATCCATAAGGGCACTGCTAATGTCAAACCCGAAACGGGTAGGGCATGGTTGCTTATCACGCTGGGACACCCGCTGATCCAGCTCCTGCCTTCTTTGTCTGTTGTCATTGTGACTGAACAAACTAAGTTATGTCTGTCTGATTTGACAATTTCCTTGTATGGTTAAGATTGTTTTCTCGCAACTGCTGGGCTGCCATCACCGACAGTTTCAAGATAAAACAGTCTAAAGGAGGGTCCTGAGATGTTTGAGCTGACGAACTGTTTAGATTTCTCTGTGTCTGGGCACAATCCTCGAGATGAACTTCAGCAGCAAGCAACAGAACACTGAAGCGATCTGTTATGGAATTTGCTTCATGGGGTAGTCCAGAACATTCGATCAAGGCAAAATAACTTTCTGATCGGGTTCTGAACACGACTAATGGTCACATGAGTTGAACATCTGGAAATTTACAACAGTAGACAGCAGCAGGATTTTACTGACTAACTAAAAGAGGCTCGGACAGGGAGGGAGGATGAGCAGCGAAAACTAAGAAAAAAATATCCCTCAACACCCTTCATCTAACTCTGAAGTCCCTCTGGTGTTTGGACTGCAATGGACTATTATAACTTTTCCTCGGGACCATAATGTATGGAATCAGTGATGTAGAGGGCTGTGACATATTGTGGGGGGGGGGGGGGGGTAGACATAGGGTAGCCAACCTCCAGGCACCACCTGAAATAAGGAATAAACAGCTTTAAAAGAGGATTAGATAGATTTATGGAGGATAAATCCATCAATGCTACTAGCCATGGTGACTAAGGGAAACCTCCACATTCAGAGGAACTAATCCTCTGAGCCAAGAGGCAGCATCAGGGGAAGGCCTCGGCCTCCCTGCCCTGTTGTTGGCCTTCCAGAGGAGCTCGTTGGC
The DNA here is from genome assembly GCA_029233225.1 of Lepidodactylus listeri. Classification (NCBI taxonomy): domain Eukaryota; kingdom Metazoa; phylum Chordata; class Lepidosauria; order Squamata; family Gekkonidae; genus Lepidodactylus; species Lepidodactylus listeri. Next base: position 8,041,219 of record JARCFY010000009.1, on the reverse strand, counting down.
CACTGTGTGAGACAGGAGGCTGGACTAGATGGACCCTCACTGGTCTGATCCAGCAGGGCTCTTCTGATGTTCTTATCAGGGGAAGGCCTCGGCCTCTCTGCCTTGTTGTTGGCCCTCCAGAGGAGCTCGTTGGCCACTGTGTGAGACAGGAGGCTGGACTAGATGGACCCTCACTGGTCTGATCCAGCAGGGCTCTTCTGATGTTCTTATCAGGGGAAGGCCTCGGCCTCTCTGCCTTGTTGTTGGCCCTCCAGAGGAACTGGTTGGCCACTGTGTGAGATGGGATGCTGGACTAGAGGGACCCTCACTGGTCTGATCCAGCAGGGCTCTTCTTATCAGGAGAAGGCCTCAGCCTCTTTGCCCTGTTGTTGGCCCGCCAGAGGAACTGGATGGCCACTGTGTGAGACAGGATGCTGGACTAGATGGACCCTCACTGGTCTGATCCAGTAGGACATCTCACACTGTTACAATTGGACTCCAGACAACCAAGGTCAGTTTCCCAAGAGAAAAAAGCTGCTTTGGGGGGTGGTCCCTGGCATCATACCCTACCGGGGTCCCTTCCCCAAACCCTTCTGCTCAGAAAAGGAAAAAGAAAAAGAAAGAAAGAAAAGAAAAAAAATCTTGGGATTCAATGCAATGTGAGATTATCTCTATGGAGCCCTGAGCTCTAGGAAGTAAACAGTCATGGCTATTTTATTACTGTGGATATTCCTTATTATTGACTTATTGCTGGAACAGCATGTAGCGTGTTATCAGAAGGACTGCCAGCCTCCAGGTGGCACTTTGCGATCACCCATTATTACAACTGATCTTCCATCTACAGGGATTTTTCCCCCAGAGAACATGGCTGCTTGGGAGGGTGCAATATACGAGAAGCCATGTTGAATCAGGCCAATGGCCCGTCCAGTCCAACACTCTGTGTCATACAGTGGCCAAAGCCCAGGTGTCATTAGGAGGTCCAAGAATCATCGTGGTATGACTGAAGGTAAGCTGTGGCACTCATTTTGAACCTGGTTTCGCCTCCTGTGGTGGCAGCCAATTTCTGGCAGCCATTTTGTGGCTGTGCCCGCCACATGGTGTCAGAATTCTAAAGGTGCCCACAGGCTCAAATAGGTTGGGGACCCCTGTCCTAGACTATGTTATTCAACCATTCAAGATAGATTTCAGCAGCTGGAGAATGTGGTATTGCTAAGGTTATGGGTCAGAGGAAAGATGCATATAGAAAAGCAGACTCCTTTCCCAACGTACGAAATGGCGATCATCATTCCTTCAGCAATTTCAAGTGCAGTAAAGATGGGAATAGGCATTCCTTCTTTTTTTTAAAAAAAAGATTCAATTTAAGGGTAAAGGGAGGAGAAAGACTCTTAACTGGTCACATTTAATATTGTTCAGTGCAAAGAAGAACAGAGTGGAGGCCCAGAGCAATACATTAAAGCAAATATCAAGAAAACAAAGCCCTCCCCTCACTCAGGATTCTTGGAGGGGGGGAAGGGTAAGAGTGGGGCACTAAATCCCCCCCCCTCGGGTAGTGCCCCTTCAGGAACTATTCACTACATTCAATAGCCAACCCACCCCTACCCAAAAATGTTACCCTGGACTATTCTAACTGGAAATCAATTTCACTTTTCTGAGTCTAATTGTCGTCCCCAGTTCCATTTCAGTGTCTGATCCAAAAGGACAGAGTAGTTTTTGGAACAGTATGAGCCCCAGAAAAATCAGTATACCAGTGATGGAAGTGGGATTTAGCATAGGTACTATGAGACTGATTGATTCAGAAAGAGAAGCCAGGGCCCTCCTTTTGCAAGACCCGAGCGAGGCTCTTGGATGTTTTGGAGGTCTGTAATCCACAGGGCTGCTGTGGGTTGGAAGTGGTTTGGCAGCACTTGGCGCGCACACACACCATGGAGAGCAATTCCTCTTCCAAGTCGTTATCAGGTCCCTGAAGGAAAGTTGGGAGTGAAGCATAAGAACATAAGAGAAGCCATGTTGGGTCAGGCTAACAACCCATCCAGTCCAACACCCTGAGTCACACAGTGGCCCAAATACCAGGTGCCCTCAGGAGGCCCACCAGCGGGGCCAGGAGTCCAGGAGCCCTCCCTCTGTTGCCCCCCTCCAAGCACCAAGAATACACCACATTAAGTGTTCCATCTAGAAAAAAAGTAAAAGTTTTCCCTTGCTCGAAAGCCAGTCGAACCTGACTCTAGGGGGCGGTGTTCATCTCCGTTTCCAAGCCGAAAAGCCAGTGCTGTCCGAAGACTTTTTCTGTGGTCATGGGGCCGGCCTGACTAAACACCAAGGCACATGGAACGCTGTGACTTTCCCACTGAAGTGGTGCCTATTTCTCTACTTGCAATTTCTTGCTTTCGAACTGCTGGGTTGGCAGGAGCTGGGGCCGGAGACGGGAGCTCACTCTGTCATGCAGCACTTGGGTCTCAAACTGCCAAGCTACTGACCTTCCAGTCTGCAGCTCAACGTCTTAACTTCTGAGCCACTGCAGCCTCTTGTTCCATCTATACCTTGTGACTGATGGCTACTGATGGCTACATATTTATCCAATCCCCTCTTGAAGCTGTCTATGTTTGTAGCTGCCACCACTTCCTGCATCCGTAAATTCCAAGTGCCTGTTCCTAGACCCTATTGGGCACATAACCGACTCCAGAAGAGTCCACAGGCAGCCCAAGGCTAGTTCCCCTCTTTGGGGTGTGAAATTGCTTCATGGCGCAGGCACCCCCAATGTCCTGGGGGGGGGAGTGCAAGAGTCTCCAGGCAAAAGCTTCAGATCTGCCTCCAGCCTTAACCAAACATTTTTGTTTTAAAACAGTGCTGATCAAACAATCCTTTCTCAGCTGGGTCACAAATGGTCAGCCAAGACCAGCAGTGCTTACCGAATGACTTTGCATGTGAAGGTTCTTTATAGCATAATAGATAAAGAATCAGTGTTCATCACGAGTTAGCTCTGGTTTGGCTGTGGGTTATCAGAAATAATAAAGATCGCCGTTGGTCTTTCAGAAATAAAACAGACAAACAAAGTCTACTAATGGCTCCACTAATGGCTCCAATGACACTGATAAATGCAGAATGACATTTACGGGGAACATAAAGGTAAGGACCTGTTCCTTCAACTTGTGCCATTCAAAGGCAACCGGGGGCGGGGGGACGGGTTGTCCCAGGGACACATACATTTTTAATGGACAGTACACATAAAAAACATATGCACACATAAATGCACTCAATGGCAAAGGCAAATTATTAATGGTGTATTAGAAGGTAGATTGACAAAGGGAACTCTGACGCTCGAAAGCTCATACCCTGAAACTCTTGCTGGTCTCGATGGTGCTACTGGACTCAAATCTAACAAGACTACATAAAACACCCATAATCCTCAAATATACCCAAATCGTTGGCAGGATCCCATTTTGTTGATGTGTCTAGAGGGGATTCAAATAGCAACTTTAACATAAAGAAAGGTGAGGGTAGCTTCATAACCACAGATTTACATTTAAAAAAAAATCTGTCAGAAAAGAAGAAGAAGAAGAGGAGGAGGAGGAGGAGGAGGAGGAGAAGATTGGATTTATACCCCGCCCTTCACTACCCAAGGGAGTCTCAGAGCGGCTTACAAACTCCTTTCCTTTCCCCCTCCCCACAACAGACACCCTGTGAGGCAGGTGGGGCTGAGAGAGCTCTGAGTCAACTGTCCTTGAGAGAACAGCTGTACCAGAACTACGGCTTGCCCAAGGTCATCCAGCCAGGTGCAAGTGGAGGAGTGGGGAATCAAACCCAGCTCTCCCAGATTAGAGTCTGTGCAGTTAACCACTGCACCAAATTGGCTCTCAAAGGTGGCAATATTTAAGGGAAGAGCTGGTCTTTCCCAAACAGACCCCATAGCTATGGCTAAGGACATCTGAAAGTAAGAGAGAGATTGCAGATTGGCGGAAAGTGCTGCCAAGTCACAGCTGACTTATGGCGACCCCCTAGAGTTCTCAAGGCAAGAGATAAACAGAGGTAGTTTGCCACTGCCTGTCTCTGCACACTGACTCTCACCTTCCTTTGTGGTCTTCTGGTCTCTCATCCAAGTACTAACCAGGTCCAAGTCTGGTTCTGCATCTAGCTTCCAAGGCTGGCTCTGCATCTAGCATTCACTCCATATTTTCTCAACTGGGAGGGGAAAGTACAACTCAAACCACATTCAAATACCTCGTGGCAACACTGTAAAGACTGCAAAGTCACCCCTAAATTGCCACAGATCTATGCAGAAGGCACCATAAAACCCGACGATCAAAGGAAGCAAAAGTGTCATGCAGTGCAGAGGGTGCCATAAAATCCGGTTATCAAAGGAAGTGCAAGCAGCATGTGATTCAGAGGGTACCACAAAATCCGATGCTCAAAGGAAGAGAAAGTGGCCCAGAGTGTGGAGGCTACCATAAGTTCCGGTGATCAAAAAAAGTGGAAGCGGCATGAGATGCCAAGGGGAATTTCTGTTCCAAGGTGTGTTTGGTAAAACAAGGGAGGGAAAAGCCAACGCAGAATCAGCCCAAGATCACTCAAGAGCGGACTATCCTGTGCAATCCAGCTCAGAGCATATTACACACATATACATTAAGAGACTGCATGGTTACTTTTCAAGTCACCTCGTCCTCCTCGGCATATACTGGGAGTTTTTCCCCACTTCTGCAAGGATACCGCCACACACTCCCTTTCATTGCAACCCTTTCACGCTTCCTCCCAAGCCACTCCCCCAAGTGTGAGGATGTCCCAATGAATACAGTCCACAACAGGTCTGGCAGGCTCTGACACCAAGGACTGAGGGCCCTTCAGAAACAGCATGTGATGTGTTTTTAGCGTCTTCTGCTGGGGGGGGGGGGATCTTGGGATTCAAGTCAATGTGAGATGATCTCTAGCAGGGGTGGCCAACCTGTGGCTCGGGAGCCACACGCGGCTCTTTCACACATATTGTGCGGCTCCTGGCAGGGCGGCTGGGGAAGCAAAGGGGAGGCATGCTTTTTCTCTCTTTCTCCCTTCCTTCCTTCCTTCCTTCCCTCCTCCCTCCCATCTATTTGCTTTCCTAGTTTCTCTCTCTCTCTTTCTTTCCACTTCTTTAATTCTTTCTTTCCATCTCTCTCTTTCTCTCTCTCTCTCTCAATATCATTAGCAAACAAATAATATCATTATCAATAACCGGTTTTCCTTGTTTGTTTTTATTTTTGGCAGTCCCATTTAACGTTAATAAAAAGCAAATTTGCATATTTTTAAAAATAAAAACGTGTGTGTGATATTTGTTCCTGTCTTGCGGCTCTCAGACATCTGACGTTTATTCTATGTGGCTCTTACGTTAAGCAAGGTTGGCCACCCCTGATCTCTAGCAACAACAACAACAACAACAAAACGTTTCAGGTGCTGCTACAGCAGGGAACCCTAAGCTCTAGGACATAAACTGTCATGCCTATTTGATTCTTAGGGATATTCCGATCCTTATTTTTGGCTTAAAAATACACCAGCCTGTCGATAAGCAGCCACGGCTCTGTGTTGGAGCATCTGCAGAAGGTCCCAGGTTCAATCCCCGGCATCTTCGGTTGAAGGGACTGGGCGGAAGGTTATATGAGAGACCCTCATGTGAATTGTGTAGAGCTGCTGCCAGTCTGAGTAGACAATGGCTGCGGTCACACCCACTCAATAATCCACTTGCATGCCACTTTCCAAGTGGATTTTGCCAGTTCACACTGTAAAAAGCAAGGTGGAAAGTGCACTGGAAGTGGATTATTTAGTATGTGTGACCGCAGCCAATACTGACTTTGATGAACCCATGGTCTGATTGAGTAGAAGGTAGTTAGAAGAAGAAAGAAGAAGAAGAAGAAGAAGAAGAAGAAGGGGCTGTGGCTCAGTTGTAGAGCATCTGCTTGGCATGCAGAAGGTCCCAGGTTCAATACCTGGCATCTCCAGTTGAAAGGACCAGGTGATGTGAAAGACCTCTGCCTGAGACCTGAAGAGCCGCTGCCAGTCTGAGTAGACAATACTTACCATGGTGGAGCCGAGGGTCTGATTCTGTATAAGGCAGCCTCACCTCCAATGCTCCCTCTAAGCTGCGGAGTCTTGTGAGCAAAAATCCTACTTTGTGAGCTACTGGCATTAAAGTTGTGAGCGAGCAATTTGGCTTCTGCATAAATTAGTTTGCTCTGGAGCCATCTTTCCTGAGTGAAGATGAAAATGTGTGAGCTGGAGGCAGAAAAACTGTGAGCTAGCTCACACTAACTCAGCTTATAGGGAACACTGCTCACATCTCTCTCTCTCTCTCTCTCTCTCTCTCTGTGTGTGTTTAAACAGTGTTTTCATATTTAAGCTTCATGCATTTGTGTATCTTTGCAAGCGTTAATTTTAAGATGTCTTTATCTGAATGCCAATTAACCACCCGAGAGCCAGTTTCTAAGGACAGGCACTGGCGTGGGCAGGGAGGTTTCCAACATCGCGATGAATTCTTCTTGAGAGCCTTTCTGTCTCTTCCAAAAATGGCAGGACCTGATATGCTTATCGGCTCCGATGCTGACAGTCTGACATGTCAGAAGCCGGGCGCTCAGGCTGGGAGATGTAAAACTCTGGCATTTACTGTCCTCATTTGGGCGCTGGACATTTCAGAGCTTGTAAATCACCAGCTGAGGAATGAAGGGCTGCAGGGGATGGAAGGGAGGGAAACGAGGACACGGGACTGCCGCTTCATCTGTCAGGAGGGAAAGAGGCTCTCCCCGTACTACTCTTAAACGTGTCACTGCAGCAGAGAAAACCCTTTGCTGACAAGTTAATTGTGTGCCTTAAAAACACTGGCATCTCTTCAGTGAAAGACACGCTCCACTTCATAGCAAGTTCAGCTTAGGCTGCTGGTGCCCGTTTCTTAGAATCCACAGGCAAAGGCAGAAATGTGCCCCTAATGCCTACCTGTTCATTGTTTTGCTCTACCCTCTTTCTGGGGCAGAGATGCATCCTGGATCAATATTCCTGTGCTTCTCTCTCTCCCCCTCTCTCCCTCTCTCTCTCTCAGCCTCTAATTCCAAGGATCTGCATCTACAGAAAGGACCACCAATAGACAACTGGCAGGTTTACAACAATAAGGGCTACTGAGGGCCAAACTTGACACAATGATGGTAGGATCTTCATGGGATCCATTCCTGGTTCCTCGCCCGACGCTGAATTGCAGCTGTGCGGCCCATGCCATGGCATGACAGCTCGTGGCCTGAATCCCACAGGGAGTGAAGAACATAAGAAGAGCCCTGCTGGATCAGGTCCACTAGTCCTGCATCCTGTCTCACAGAGTGGCTAACCAGTTCCTCTGGAGGGTCAGCAACAGGGCAGAGAGGCCGAGGCCTTCCCTTGATAAGAACACCAGAAAATCCCGGCTGGATCAGGCCAGTGGTTCATCTAATCCAGCATCCTGTCTCACAGAATGGCTGACCAGTTCCTCTGGTGGGCCCACAACAGGGCAGAGAGGCCGAGGCCTTCCCCTGATAAGAACATCAGAAGAACCCAGCTGGATCAGATCAATGGTCCATCCAGTCCAGCATCCCATCTCACACAGAGGCCAACCAGTTGCTCTGGAGGGCCAGCAACAGGACATAGAAACTGATGTTGCCTCAGGTGTTGCCTCCTGGCTCTGGGATGCAGAAGATTAGTGCCTCTGAATGCAGAGGTTCCCCTCAGCCACTATGGCTAGTAGCCACTGATAGACATATCCTCCATGAATCTGTCTCATCCTCATTTAAAGCTGTTTATAACTGTGGCCTTCACTACATCCGCTGGCAGTGAATTCCACATTTTAAGCACTCACCGTGTAAATAAGCGTTTTCTTTTGTCTGTCCTGAATCTACTGTACACCAGCTTCATTGGATGCCCTCGAGTTCTAGTATGTTGGGAGTTGCTGTTGCTATCTTGATATTTGCCTCACATGCATAGGGAGGGGGGTATACAGGCACACACACCCCACCCATTGAATCAGTAGCAATCCCAAGAGTGTGAATTTATATTTTGAATATGGGGGGGGGGGCAGTATTACATTTTCCTCTTCTTTGCTTTAGCCCTTACTCAAATTGGGTTCTATATATCTGCAATTCGAAGTCCTACAAGTTCAGGAGAGCCATTCACATCTGATTTGGCCTTTGGCTTCCAACATCAAAGGTTCCCTTCCCACAAAGATCCCCAGTACCCTCTATCGATGGCCTTCATGTCCAATTGTTGGTCTTCCAGAGAAGAAGAAGAAGAGATTGGATTTATACCCCGCCCTTCACTCACTTAGAGTCTCAGAGCGGCTTACAAACTCCTTTCCTTTCCCTTCCGCTCCCCACAACAGACACCCTGCGAGGTAGGTGGGGCTGAGAGAGCTCTTTCCCAAGCTGTCCTTGAGAGAACAGCTGGTACAGAGCTATGGCTTGCCCAAGGTCATCCAGCCAGATGCAAGTGGAGAAGTGGGGAATCAAACCCGGTTCTCCCAGATTAGAGTCCGCGCACTTAACCACTACACCAAACTGGCTCTCGTTGGCCACTGTGTGAGATGGGATGCTGGACTAGATGGACCACTGGTCTGATCCAGCAGGGCTCTTCTAATGTTCTTATGTTCTCATGTCCTTCACATACTTCTTACTTCTAGTGAGTTACGTATCTTCCTCCTCCTTGCCTCAACTAAAAAAAAAAAAAAATACAAAGACAGCCTCCCCAGGTTGAATACAAATAATCTGATGGAATGCTACGCATTTGTATTTTTCTTCAAGGCACCAGCTGTTCTTGTCAGTGATAGATGCTACCTTATAATTACCAATTAAAAAAGCCAATAAATCAAATCAAACAAACAAAGTCACATAAAGTCCCGTACCGCTTCCCCCCCCCCAACTAGGTACTTCAAAATCCATATCAAGATTGCAAGCTAAAGGGCAAGCATTAATTTTTTTAAGGCTACGTCCAAAGCCAAACAAAGAAATTCTCAGCAAGGAGAACTGAGGATCATGTCAGGCACAATTCACTGGACTGTATTGACTTTCTGACTTAGCAAGTAATGGCCAAATCCTGAGACAAATGAACAGCACAGTTATCACCTGCCTTTGGTGGTGGGAGGAAATATACGTCAAGAGTACCAGCATAGGTAGATCGTGAGAGGGAGGGAACGAAGGGATGAGCCAGTGCTTAGCTTTCAAGTCCCTTTCTTACATTCCCAGGGTGATGCTGATTGCTGCTTTGGAGTCAGGAAGGAATTTTCCTCCAGGCCAGACTGGCCAGGGATCCCGGAGGCATTTCGCCTTCCTCTGGTCACTAGAGGAATGGGGTGGGGGTGGGAGGTAGTTGTGAATTTCCTGCATTTTGTAGGGCGGGTGGACTGGATAACCCTTGTCCACCAGTGGATGAAAAACTCAGAGAGATGAGCACCTATAGCCTTTGTAGCTATCACAACAATTTGGAAAGTCAATGCAAAAGTGACTATGGAAGAGAATGACAGTGCTCCTTGACGCAATAATATCTCCTGTTAGTTATTAGGAGATATCAGGATTTTGTTTTTAGTTACTTCTTGGGACACAATGCGTCAGAGCACACACCCCAAAACAGCACCTGTGACTTTCTCCCACCACAATGACTAGCAGGCCTGACAACTCTAAGAACGTAAGAACATAAGATAAGCTAATGTTGGATCAGTCCAATGGCCCATCCAGTTCAACACTCTGTAACACAGTGGGGCCATGACACTAGAAGCTCTCCCACTGTTCCCCCCGCAAACATCAAGAATACCGAGCATCACTTGCCCCAGACTGAGGGATCCTATGTGGCTAAGAGCCACTGACGGACCTCTGCTCCATATGTTTATCCAGTTCCCTCTTGAAGCCGTCCATGCTTGTAGCTGCCACCTGGGCAGTGAATTCCACGTGTCAATCACTCTTTGGGTGAAGAAGGACTTCCTTTTATCTGTTCTAACCCGACTGCTCAGCAATTTCATGGAGTGCCCACGAGTTCTTGTTTTGTCAGAAAAGGGGGGAAAGGACTTCTTTCTCTACCTGCTCTATCCCATGCATAATGTTGTAAATCTTGATCATGTCACCCCTCAGCCATCGTCTCTCCAAGCTAAAGAGTCCCAAGCGCTTCAACCTTTCTTCATAGGGAAGTGTTCCAACCCTTTTATCATTCTAGTTGCCCTTTTCTGCACTTTTTCCAACACTAGTGCAATTACTTCTTAGGATGGTGCTGCAAGCTGAGTTTGCCCAGCGGGGAAGGCAGGATGAAAATCTAATAAATAAAGAAATAATCTACTCATGCATTGAGGGGTGAAGTAAAACACATGTACAGAAAACAGAATGAGCAGATGAAGAAAATTCAACTCTCCCTTCTCTTTCCATATCGTTCTGTTCTGTGTTATGTATAGTATTTTCTACCTGTCCAGTTGTAATGGAGCAAGACTGGAAGGGGAAAAATAGATGTCCAAAGCAACAGAAGACAGCATAGTAAGGCGGGGGAAACACCCTTCACCCACATACTCAATTTTCTGCATAAACAAACAAATAAATCCCATGAAGACGAATGTGTGAATAAAATACACTTGGAGTGCAACAACACATTCCACTTGGTCCTTCTATGTTAACATGAATTCCTTCACAACAAGTGTGTGTATGAAGTCTAGTTATTAGTCTAGGCTACTGAAATTAGAAATTAATGAATGCACTACGATATAATGATTTTCTTTCTGCTTTTCTTTCTGCTAAACAGATGGCAGAGGTGGCTAGGAGTGTGTTGTACCATATTTGACTGGTTAGACAGCTGTGGTACATGCCCTGGTAACATCTAGATTAGATTACTGTAATGTGTGCTAGGGGGGACTGCTCTTGATGACTATCCAGAAGCTATAGTGCAGAATGCTGCAGCCAAGATTTTGACTGGAGTGGGCTATAAGGATCATATCACTCCAGTCTTGGCCATCTAAACTGGCTCCTATTTTTTTTTGTTTCCAGGCAGAATTCAAGGTGCTGGCCTTGACCTTCAAAGCCCTATATGGTTTGGGACCAATGTACCTGAAGGACTGCCTGTTATCCTCAGAAGCCATGCATTGGGTGCCCACCCCTTCTGAGATTAGGCAGGTGGTAACCCAGGAGAGGGCCTTCTTAGTTGTGGCATCAAAGCTCTTGAACTCTCTCCCACGGGAGATTGTGTCTGACGGCTTCTTCTGCCATCTTCCATTGGCAGGTGAGGTCATTATTGTTTTGTTTGGTGCACCCTCAGTTATCCTTCCTTCCTGACCATTGCGGCAGTTGTCATGTTTATGGGGGATTTGGTATATATTTGAGCTCATTTTGAAAACTTTGTGTGTTTGGAAAGGTGATTTTAATGGCTTTTACATGTTATTTTTAGTACTTACATTTTCAGTTGTCAGCTGGTTTGATCATACAAATGTTTAAATACCCACGTACCTTTATACAATATTCCATAGGTTATTCATTGGGGGGGAGGTGCTGCTATGGCGACACATTCACAATTTGATAGGTCATTCATTGGGGGGGGGGGGTTATGACCACACATTTACAATTTGATACCCATCTAACTGCCAGACACTCATCAGAGGGTTTGAAAGAGCATCTGATCCCATTTGTTTTTGTTAAGTTCATACAAACACACACTCTCCGAGATACTCTTCCAAAGAAGGCAATTGTTTTGGCCTTCAGGATCTTTTGTAAAGATTTGGCATTTCTCCCTGGCTGTGTCAGCAGGGCTGCTGAAAGCAGTCTTTCAAAAAGAACTCTTCACTTTTCCTCAGGGTCTCAGTTATTTACTCTTAGCATCCCACAATTAAGAAGGATACATTTACACATTAATCTCCTATTTTGACATATTTATTTGCTCCGCTGTGTCCCCCCCCACCCCCGTAACTAAATCCAAACAAATGGCGACCATATAAACTTAGCTTGTTATTCCTGTTTGGTCTTTGCATCTGTTGAAACAGCTTAATTATGTTTCTCCCCCTGCACTTCTTTGGACAGCTTAAATGCTGATTGACAGGCTGTGGAGTGTCAACCATGCTTGTCTGAAATGGCAGATCAATTTGGTTTTGCTGCCATTTACTCAGCCTAATACTTCCATCGTTCCTCTTGCAGAGGGTTCAAGAGTGCGGAAGGGCTTCGCTTCGAGGTAAAGGCATCTTGATGGGGGCTGCAACAACAGTCTCATCAAACAGACTTCAAATGATTTCCCTTCTCTTAATGGGTGTTCTCGGAAGAAAAGGTTTTCTTAACCACTCACCGTAATTCACAGTAGCCAGACTGCTGTATCATAGAAACCCAATTATTTGATAGGAAATGCCTTCGTGATTAAAGGAACAGCTACTGGTGAATCCGGTCCAAAATCATCATGCAAAGTATTGCAGGGGGTATACCTGACCCTGAGAGAACTGGTAGAAACGCTCCTCCAAGTTTAGCCTGCTATCATTTAAATGTGGATATGCGGCTTTCTATTAATGTACTCCAAGCCTCTTTAAACGAAGATCATTTGGGGGCGAAGATGGGGGGGGGGACAGGATTTTAGAAAGAGCAAAATAAATTCCCTTTACAGGTAGCCAAATGGCATCCCCCCCCCCCCTTTACTATAAACTTGTTAACATTGTTGGGAGTTTGCTATAGCTGTCAAGAGCCTGAAACAACCGTCCATACGTGGTCAGATCAAGTGATCTCATTGTCCACCAGAGACAGCAAAGCTCTAAGCAGCCCCCTATAGAATGCACCCTCCCTGCATCAAAGCTGACCAGACATACATAAATGCATGGTGCCTTGGGGGAGTCAGACAGATAGCCTCTTAGTAATGGTTGCTTTGGAACCTTTTTGCGCTGAACCCAGTGACAACAGCAAATTGAGCTGTCATGCAATGGAATAAACAATGAGGTGCCATGTCAAAACTGGTCATGAGTCTCGGGATAATCATCCTGGGTGACACGCTGGCATCACTTTGTTTTCTCCAACTTCCCAGGATATACAGGCTAAAAACTTATCAGTTAATCATGGATACTGTTGGGGGGGGGGGGGCGCAACAACAACACAGAATGACTATACTACAATCGAGAACGTTAGAACTGAAACGTTCCTGTCCCCTGACGCCTTAGGAAATAATCTGCAACACAGTTAGTCTCATACTTATTGCCACAGGGCTCTCATCGCGTGGGAAATACTGGACACCGACGGCCTGGATGAATGACCCCAGAATGTGGAATATGATGCATAAACTGGCATTTGGGGAATCTCACATGTAAGACTGAATGGGCCTGCTGAAAAGGGAGCCCCTCCAAGTCCAAGGCAACTGACTCCTAAGAAATGAGCAGAAGAGGAAGCTTTAGTTCTGTTTGTGTGTTTGCTGTCGGAGGTATTTTAACCTCTCCTGAGAATCGTTATGGTTGAAGAGTAGCTTGCAAACGCTTCCAGAGGGGTAGCCATATTAGTCCGCTGAGGCAAAAAACAAACAGGAGCTATAGGCTGCTTTGAAGACTTGCACGTCCTTAAATAAGTAAAGACGGCTCAGCCAACCCTGCCTCTTCGGCTGGGCCTTCCATTTGCATGCAGCTGCGGTGCATGTTGATGGATACTCTCTTTAATAATTGATCACCTAGACACTTCACACACAAGCAGACTGAGCTGCGGTCCAGTAAAGCCTTCTATGATGCCGGTGATACCTTTCAGGAAACAGGGTGCTTTCTGAAAGAGCATTATAGAAGGTGAACCCAGAACGGTCCAAATGGAGATGCATTCAGAACATCTCAATGTCTTCTGTTTCTATGACGTGGGAGGGCTGGTTGCAAATGGCAGCAACCACTAGCCAACTATGTCTGTTAGGTTCTTGTGCCAGAGTGACCTCGGAGTGCTGTGCTGTGGCTTCGTCTTGGGACCGCGGTGGCGGCCTTTCCCACCTGTCCGCTTGCTCCTGTTCTGCAGGTGCACGGGTCTCCTAGGTCTTCCTGTCCACCTGCTGTCTCTAAAAACCCACACCATTGAAGGTCAGGAGTAGTGGGGCTTGACCCACACCTGCCTGGCTCCCAGACAGGGTCCTCTGGCTGTGCTGAGACGCCCCTGCCACTTGGGGCTCAACCCTGTAAGCCGAGTCATATGAGAAGCATGGAGGCTGGTCTTGAAAAAATGAAAATAATTTTAAAAGAATAATTAAGACTAAAACTAAAACCTTTTCCAACACCCATCCTTGGATAGCAAGGAACACCCCACCCCTGTCTGGGGCACTCCTTGGTATTGGCTGCTACTGGCAAGATAATTTCTTCTTCTTCTTCTTCATCATCATCATCTTTGTCGCCGTTGTCGTTGTCATCATTGTCATCTGGCTGAGAAGGGCTTTTGAGCCTCTCTCTCTCTCTCTCTCAATGTTTTTGCGCATCTCCCTGATGGAGCTGTCTGGAGCTATCCATCAGCATTGGCTCACTCTTTTAGCTAAACAGATGAAAGGTGAGTGAGATGAAAGGTGAGTGAGATGAAAGGTGAGTGAGTCTTCAGCAACCAACCTGGAATTCATGGGTATAGCAGGTCGTTAAAAACTACATTAACAACTACGCATAAATCCTAAAAAGCGTAGATACTTGGGAACAATCTATAAACATGATTTTCGGGGTATAAACTTTTGAGAGTCAAAGCTCTCTTCATCTGCTACTCCTAGGCCGCAGCCACAAGAGAGAGATAATCCGGAGGGGAAGCTATTTTGCCCTGTAGCAATTTGCCCCGCAGTTGTGCAATAACACAGATCTGTGGACCTGCCGGCGCAACTCGCCACTGCGTGATCAGACGCAACCGTAGGCGATTATTTTTTGTATGCGTATGGTTGGTTCCGATTCACTTAAACGGGGGATTGATGAATCGCTTCTCCACCCTAAGGGCTTTCAATGATGTGCACACTGAGAAGGGGGGAAAAACAACAGCATGGTGTCGGGATAGCCTGTGAACAGACTATCCCCAATGCCACAAGTCTGCGCTAGCGGAACCACACGGGGAAAGTCCGGCTGTGGCCCGCAGCAAACTGTTTGATACTGGAGTTTCCCTAGTAGTGTTTTACTCCGCTTCTCCTTCGGATCAAAACAACTTGTAATGACTTGCCAACGGTTGCGGGACGCTTCCCAAATCTGCTGGTGTGATCGTGCCGCTTTGATCTGCCAGTGAATCGTCCCTCTCGTGTGGCTAATGGGTGCGTATGATTGCGCCCCTACAGTGGCTACTAGCCATGGTGACTGAGGGGAACCACCACATTCAGAGACATTAAACATTTGAATCGCACAGCCAGCAGGCGACATCAGGGGAAGGTCTTGGCATCTATGTCCTGCTGGGGTCTGTCCAGAGGAACTGTTTGGCCACAGTATGAGACAGGATGCTAGATGGACCTCTGGCCTGATCCAGCAGGGCTCTTCTGATGTTCTTATAACTCTTGAAACCTTATGCCTTGGAAATTTAGCTGGTCTCTAAGGTGCTACTGGACTCAAATCTAGCTATTCTACTTCAGCCCAACACAATCACCCTCTGAAACTTTCTATAAACATGTACACTTTAGGCAGAACACCACAAAAGACCACACAAAGCATTTTGCTAGCTAATCGTACACTCGAAGGAGCATCTACATTCCCATTCCTGGAATGGTTCCAAGATGGAGACACAGACTGTTAGAGCTTATGTTTGTACCGGGGGAGGGGGAATCCAGGATTCTAAATTTACATAACCCACGTTCTGAACCAGGACAAGCTGCATTCTGTTATCCGCAGATTAAACATTCTTGCATACATGATGCTCACTTGCATAATTGCATATGCCTCCACCCTGATAAGGAGCTCTTTTTGGACTAAAAAAAGGCGAAACAAAAACGAAACAAAACTGTGGTTACTGAAAATCCTGCTTAGCTCTGTTAACAGCTCTTGAAATTTGGCCGGAGATTGAACAAAATGCGCCAAAACTTATCCACATTTGTTAAAAGGAAATAGGGCTTGTTCAATTAAAACTGGAGTTGAAATTCTCAGGAGTCACAGAGTTCTTATCAGTCCATCTAATGTCACAAAGTATTCCAGTGGAGCTCAGGTTCCTAACCATTTATTTGGCGTTTCAAATAAAGAGACGGCATCTAGTAAAAGGGAGGAGAGAAGAGCAGAAAGAATAATTTGTTTTGTTTCAGTCAAACCATTAATAAATAGCCCATAAAATGTGTACTGCTTAAATTGTAAGAGCTGAAACTAGTGCTGAAGGTTTACCCCAGAATGTGAGCTTATCAAAGATAAACAAGGAATATTGTGGGGCACATAATTCTGCAGAATTTCCAGTTTGCAAACTCATCTCTTCCACACCTTCCTCGGCACAGACATGATGATCCTACAAGCAATCCCCAAGAAGGAAATGACTTATTAGGTCTGCCAAAAAGGTGTTGCTAGAATGCTAAAATGGATCAGGCAATTTTGACGGGTTTATTATTTCTCATTTATTCTTCATCCTATCCCACAGGCACGAGGCAGCCGAGTATATTCACATATATTCTAGCCTACTGCTAGAAATATCCCTCTGATGATCTTCTGGCCAGCAGATGTCTGCCTGAATGAAGCTCAAGAAAATGCCTTTGGGGAAAGTTCTTCAATGGAAGAGAAAACTAATTATTCTTTCAAACAGAACCAGCGAAGAAGATCCCCGAACCAAGCACATATAACTGTTTTGTCCAAGCACAGTTGACATGCTGGGGAGGGGAGGCAATGCCCAAGGGCTGGTCTTGGCAGATTGGATGGAACATCAGGACCTCCATCTGGCTAAACTTAGTTATGATTAAGGCTACAGTCTTCTTGTACAATTGAGTGTAAACCACTGCAAACATAATGGAGGTTACATCTGAGTTAACATGCTTAGAATGGGGCCTCACAGCTAGGGTTGTCAACTCCAGAAAATTCCTGGAGATGTGGAGTGTAGATTAGGGAGGGTGGGGCTCAGAGAGGAGAGGAACCTTATAGAATTAAAGAATCATAGAGTTGGAAGGGACCTCTAGGGTCATCTAGTCCAACCCCCTACACAATGCAGGAAATTCACAAATACCTCCACACCCACAGTGACCCACACCCAGAAGATGACCAAAAACCTCCAGGAACTCCAGCCAAACTGACCTGGAGAAAAATGGCTTCCTGATCCCAAAGTGGTGATCAGCATTTCCCTGGGCATGTAAGAAAGGGTCCCAAGAACTAAGTACTGGTGCAACCCTTCCTGCCCTCCCTCTCATGATCTCTGCCCAAGTCCCCAAAATCAGCATTGCTGTCAGATGGCCATCTAGCCTTGGTTTGAAAACCTCCAAAGAAAGAGAGCTTATCGCCTCCTGAGGAAGCCTGTTCCACTGTCACAGAGTCCACCATCCAAAGCTGCCACTTTCTCCAGGAGAATTCAACTTTGGACTCCAGAGATTGGTTGTAATTCCAGGATATCTCCAAGCCCCACCTGGAGGCTGGCTACCTGACATCCCACTGAAACTCATGGTGCGGGTTACATATAACTAAGGCCCCAAACGTCTTAGTCCTGACTCTTTTCATTGGACTGGGGGCCATAAGTCAGTCCAATCCATTTCATTTATACAGAACTCTGTATCTTGCACACTTAGGTTCCCTCAAGGCAGTGGACGTCACTGTGGACAACTATTATAGAGGGGGGCAGATCAGTCTCCATAAGAACAAAAGAACATAAGAGAAGCCAATGTTGGATCAGGCCAGTGGCCCATCCAGTCCAACATTCTGTCACACCGTGGCCAAAAACACCAGGTGCCCTCAGGAGGTCCAGCAGTGGGGCCAGGACACTAGAAGCCCTCCCACTGTTGCCCCCCCCCCCCAACACCAAGAATACAGAGCATCACTTCCCCAGACTGAGAGCTCCTACCTATACCTAGTGGCTACTAGCCACTGATGGTCCTCAGCTCCAAATGTTCCCTCTGTGGGAGGGAATTCCAAAGTTTTGGCACCATGGCTGAGAGAAGTAAGACCCTTCAAGCTGTTTAGAGGAAGGGTGGAATACAGACACAAAAACAACATTTGTTGTTTCACACTTTCTCTATGTTCTTGGAGTCACTTGGGGGGGGGGCGGTGATTAGAGACTGAGAGAATGAAGAAGGGCCCTCATGAGGCATCTGTCTAACCTTCTACATCTTTCCCTTCAGGGTCCCAGCAGTCAAGATGGAACACGAGTGCTTTTATTGATTGCATAGGGGAGCGAGATTTTATTTGTACAGAGAGTTTAGCTGTAATTGTGCATCAGTATTTTTTTTTTTTAAAAAAAAGAAGATATTTTCTTCAATCAATCTCTTGTATAAAATATGGGCATGTGGTGAAGGAAGCTGATATGTAGGCTGGGCTCTGCAAACTGGCACAGCAGTTTGTTATAGAGGGAGATTAATCCCTAACAAATTATTATGTGGTCTGCTCTATCTCAAAGTAGGAACAATTTTCCAAGCGTCGTATTTCTTTTCTTTTCAACCTCCCATCGTTTTAGTTATAAATTAGAAGCATTTTCTGGCACTTTTCATGTAAGAAAGACATCACACCATCAGCCTCCCTGATAAGACTGAGAAACCTTAAAAGCAGACCGTATGTGCGCTGCTTGGTTTGCAGAACTGTTTCCACGTCAATACCCGCGTATACCCACACACGTGATTATGTCAGTGGGGTGCTAAGTAAATGTTAAAAAGGCATAGCATTGGTATGTTAATTTGTTTTGACTATTTCGACAGCCATTTTGACCAGAATATTGCAGAATTAAATAATTTAAATTTTATATGGCCAGTAATACCATCTCCCCACCACATCTCCTTACATCAGAGAACCTCTTACGCTCACCTTCGTTGTTCACATGGCCACTTTCCCTTTCGAAAATCTATCCTGTCATCTTTATCTCAATGCAGGAAGCTTAAAAGCAGCATTTGGCTCCAGAAGAAGAGCTAAGTAGGCATGCAATGACTATTATGCCTTAATTTGCCATGCATGCGAATTTTGGATGAAATAAAATAATGGATCTGTTTATCCAGTGGGCAGACATTACAGCGGAGAGGTATATGCAGACTGACAGTTTCCAGGCACATCTAGAACTGTGTTTAACATTTCATAAATGAAAACTGGAGCAATCTTATAGCAATCCTATGTTCCTGCCATATGCCAAAGATCCGACCCACCACTGCTTCACCGCTGTCTAAGGAGCTTCACTATTTGCCTGTATGCTGTGTCCGTTCGCTCTGTGATGACTCGGTTTGGCCAGGTTGATTGAGAAGAAGAAGAAGAAGAAGAAGAAGAAGAAGAGGAGGAGGAGGAGGAGGAGGAGGAGGAGGAGATTGGATTTATATCCCGCCCTTCACTCACTTAAGAGTCTCAGAGCGGCTTACAAACTCCTTTTCCCTTCCCCTCCCCACAACAGACACCCTGTGAGGTAGGTGGGGCTGAGAGAGCTCTTCCCCAAGCTGTCCTTGAGGGAACAGCTGTGCCAGAGCTATGGCTTGCCCAAGGTCATCCAGCCAGGTGCAAGTGGAGGAGTGGGGAAGGAAACCCGGTTCTCCCAGATTAGAGTCCACACACTTAACCACTACACCAGACTGGCTTCTTCTTGAGAAGAAGCTGGTGGGTCTTTTGGACTTACTGAGAGCCAGTTTGGTGTAGTGGTTAAATGCACAGACTCTAATCTGGGATGGAGTGGGTCTGATTCCCCACTCCTCCACTTGCACCTGCTGGATGACCTTGGGCAAGCACTAGTTCTGGCACAGCTGTTCTCTCAAGAGCAGTTTCTGTCAGAGCTCTCTCAGCCCCACCTACCTCCCAGGGTGTCTGTTGTGAGGAAGGGGAAGAGAAAGGAGGTTGTAAGCCGCTCTGAGACTCCTTCAGGTTATGAAGGGTGGCGTATCAATCCAATCTCTTCTTCTCTTCTTCTTCTGTTCATTTACCTTCTTCATTTCCAGTCTGTCTTTCTTGCTGAGACTTGCCCAATTGGAAACAGGGGTCCCCAGTGGGATGCCCTTGGGCACAATCGTGCCCATCAACAGACTTCTTGGTACTTGCCAAGTGTTTTTAGAAAATGGGCGCTGCCATGTGGGGCTTTTACCCAGCAAGGCTTCTGACTGGTCACTAGATGTTTGATTGACTGTGTCAACAGCACCTGCCACCATGGCACAAGGATCTTCACTGTGTGACTGAAGGTGAACTGCAACAGCTATCAACTGGCAGATCCTACAGCAGCTATTTTGCAGTGGCTCTGAGCCACAAGGTATACATAGGAACTCTCAGTCTGGGGCAAGGGATGCTCTGTATTCTTGGTGCTTGGGGAGAGGGGGCAACAGTGGGAGGGCTTCTAGTGTCCTGGCCCCACTGCTGGACCTCCTGAGGGCACCTGCTGTTTTTGGCCACTGTGTGACACAGAGTGTTGGACTGGATGGGCCATTGGTCTGATCCAAGTTTGGCTTCTCTTGTGTTCTTCCGTTATTATGTGGTGGCACCCACCACACCATGTGAGTATTCCAAAGGCAGCCACAGGTTCAAACAGCTTGGGGATCCGATCTAATACAATACAATAAGAACAACAGGGAACAACAGGGGACATACAACCAGGGGTCCTTTCGAGCAGGAGCTCGGGGGAGCGCAGCTCCGGGAGTTGGTGCCAGCCCCCCCCCCCCCCCCCCCCGTGGGGGAATGCCTGCCTGTGTCATGGCTGCAGCAAAATGACCCCGTCCCCTGGAAAGGTCCTTGTTCCTCCGACCAGCCTTCTGAAGGCTTCAGCCACCACTGAAGCTGTCCTCCCAGAATAGTGGTATTTCTGAGGCCTGGATTAGTAGCTGTCCCCTCTCTGCCAGCTCTCCTTCCTTCCTTCCTTCCTTCCTTCCTTCCTTCCTTCCTTCCTTCCTTCCTTCCTTCCTCTTTCTTTCTTTCTTCCTTCCTTCCTTTCTTCCTTCCTCCCTCTCTTTCTCTCTTCCTTCCTTCCTTCCTTCCTTCCTTCTAGCATACGTCTGGTGATGTCAGGTGGTGTAGCATATGCAAACAAGTGATGCTAATGAGTTATGCTAATGAGCTCCTGCACCTCTTTCTCTACAAATGACCCCTGCATACAACTAACTGTCAATAAGACTGTGTTACAAAAATAAAGAGCAACATGTTTCAAGTATAATGCATACAAATAACACAGTGGAGTTGAACTGCAAAACTGGAAAGCAACGCAATGCATAACAGCATTGATCCGCGCTGTGGCAGCCAGGGATACCTTTCCTGGTGGCCAGGCGCTTTTAGAAAGTGAGCTGGTCCGGGGGGGGGACTTTGGCCCAGCAGGGCTTCTGATTAACCACTGGAGATCTCATTCATTGGGCAGGTTCGGGGGGGGGGGGGGGTAAATGTTTCAGCAGCAGCTGCCACCGCATCACAAGGATCTTCACTGAGTGACTGACGGAAGGCCTGTCGTGTGTAAGCAAGGAAATACTTTTAAAGAGCATGTTATTCTAAAAGGCATCCTATTAAGCAGACCTTCTGCCTGAAATGCTGAATGTGAATGAAAACATACTGGCTTCATAGACGTACACTGTCAGCCTCTGATATAATGAGATCTGGCTCACATAGAGTTTGTGCCGGGATAAACTTTGCTGCTGTTTCATTGTCCTGACTTGCCTGATCTTGGTGGAGGCTAAGAGGGGTCATTTGGGGATGTCGTTCCCCAACTGGGACAGAACTAACCTGGAAGGGAAAGTATAAATCTGCAAATGAAAAGGTAAAACTCTCCCATTCTTTTTCAAAGACAAGTGATAATACTCATCGAAATACATTAAATACAAGAAGGGGGGGACCTACGATACTCACGGGGGGGGGGGAGCTCCACCGAGTGGAGGAAGCAGCCACAGGGGAGTCTTCTCCACCACCCCACCCCACCCCACCCCACCCTGGCACCCACAGCGAGGCCTGGGCCCGCAATCCTTCCCCCCCCCCCAGTTCTGGTGGTGAGGCCCGAGAAGCTCAGAGCTACTCGGGTCTCCCGATCCCCCCCCCACGGGCTCTGGTAGCGAGGCCTGAGCAGCTCTCAGCCACTCGGGCCTGCCGATCACCCCTCCTCCCCCCCTGGCTCCGGTGGCAAGGCTTGGATGCCTCCCAACCACCGGGCCACCGCAGAGTCTCTGTGCATGCGCAGGTAATGCTCTTTAACTTTTGGGGAAATTTAAATATCCCCCCCCCTTTTAAGATTTTTCTGCACACATGGGGAGTCCCCCAAGTGTGCAGAAAAATCTCCCTGCCCCCCAAGTGCCCCCTCTGCACGGATTTAGATATCCGCACGGAGGGGGCAACTTGGCTATTAGTTTATAGATATTGAACTTACAGCACTTCAAGAAAAAGTAATACATGTCATAAAGTCTCGCAAACCACAGAATTATAATTCTTGAAACACAATCCTAAATAATCCCTAAGCACAAACCCTCTAAGGGGCAATAACAATCCACAGAAGGAATACTATCCAGTGTATCCCAACGGTATCTTTCGTGATATTCAGACTGTTTTGAAGAAAATTCTTCATCAAAGGGTATAACGAGCCAAGGTAGGTGCAATGACCGTGCACAGATCAAGATTCTATTATGTATTAAGCGGAGTCCAAAGCCTCTTAACAAATGCACAACCCAACGGTATCAAATCTAGCAGGAAAAAAAGACTCTTGGAGCCATAGAGTTTTGCTCCAAATGCCAGAGTGTTGCCGTGCAACATCACCAACGTGATGATGTCACTTCCACGTGAGTTTTACTACCATAGTTTTGCCCAAAATACTAGGGTGTCAACAACTTGATGGTGTCGCTTCTGTGCGACACCATTACGTGTGTGCAGTGTCGTGTAATAGATGTAATAGAGTTGTGCCCCAAATACCAGAGTGTTGCACACTGTGCACTCCCCCCTTCCCAGAAAGTCCCTCCCTCTCTGCCAGGTTGATCCAATCTGGCAACCCTAAGGTCAGCCCAGGTTAGTAATTGGATGGGAGACCACCAATGAAGTCCAGGTTCACTACCAAGAGTCAGACAATGGCAAAGCACCTCTGAATGCTTTTTGGTTTGAAAACCCTACCGGGTTGCCATAAATTGGGTATGACTTGACAGCATTTCACACACATATATACACAGACACAGACACACACACACACACACACACAGAGTGTTTGTGGACTTCTCTTTTATTTTGCTGCTACAGACTAACATGGTCCCTCTTCTGGAATTAGCCAGTTCTCCAATTCTCATGCTTTCTCAATATGGAGATTTTTCAAGGGTCCATACTGAAAGGTAAGGCTACTATCCCACTGGCAACATGTTATGATCATGTTATGTATGCAAATGATGACTGCACAGACATCAAATCTGCCGATTACCTATGACCCTCGTATGTGCTTCCAGTGTGCTACCAGGAGCTGAACAAGTCGGTGCATACCGATCTATCCCCCTTCCCAGGCTGCAAAAGATTCCAGGATGCTTTGCCACCCTTTCATAGTTGAATGGACTGTACATAATCATTTCTCAAGTCCTGCGGATGTACACGGGGAGAGGCAACGAGGCCTGGGGATTTCATGCTAATTAGACTTCCTTCCCACAAGCTGATCTTGTTTTGATTGAAACAGGGTCAAACCCCGACCCCTCTACGAAAGCAGAAGCTGCATTTGAAATGTTGATAATGATCCAAGCTCAGGGCAGGATTAACTATCTCACACATCCTCCCCGAACGCTTTGTACTTGGGAAAGAAGGAGCCGCGTTCAATTTGCTTTTAAACCAGCTCTCCGGCGCCTTGAGGGAGTTGTACCGCTGAAACAAGCTGTGTTCCCAAAGTAAGAGGAGCTTATCCCTGAAATCAAATACCAGGGTGAAGCCTGCTTGGGGAAACATATGGCTCAGTGGCAGAGCATCTGCTTTGCATGGAGTAGGTCCTAGCTTCTCCAGTTAACAAGGGTCAGGTAACAGGTGATGTGAAAGACCTCCATTTGAAACCCTCCCTGGAGAGCTGCAGCAAGTCACACATGAAGATGCCTTACAGTGAATCAGGCCCTTTATCATGGTCAGTACTGTCTACTCTGACGGGCAGCAGCTCTCCGAGTTCTCAGGTCAAGGTTTCGTGCATCACCTACAAACAGATCTTTCGAACTGGAGATGCTGGGGGTTGAACCTGGGACCTTCTGCATGCCAAGAAGATGTTCTACCACTGACCCACTGACCCCCCCCCCAAAAAAAAATCAGAATAGCCAAGACCAATGTTCCCTCTAAACTGAGGAGTCTTGTGAGGAAAAAAATTCTACTTTGTGAGCTACTGGCATTAAAGTTGTGAGTGAGCAATTTGGCTATTGCATAAATTAGTTTGCTCTGGAGCCATCCTTCCTGAGCGAAGACAAGAATGTGTGAGCCGGAGGCTCAAAAACTGTGAGCTAGCTCACACTAAGGTTGCGATCACATGCACAATTTGCCCTGACATAGCTGCAAATGCCGGGTGGATTGAAAGAGCGCGATCAGATGACAACGTCTGGGAAACGCCCCACAGCCGTCGGCAACCCGTTTTGCTCCGCTGCACGAGCGGATTTAAAAGACACCTCAGAAAGTCCTGTCGCAAACGGGTTGCTACGGGTCACGGGCGGACTATCCTGTGTCTGATCACCCCGGCGCGCTTCTATGGCATCAGGATGGTCTGATCGGCCCATCCCAACTCCGTGCCGTTGTTTTTTGCCCTTCGCAGTATGCGCATCATCACACACTCCATAGGGAGCCCGCAGGGCTGAGGTGCGAATCATCCATCCCTCATTTAAGCACATCAGAGATAGACGGCAAAAAAAAAAAGACTCACCTGTGGTTGCATCTGATCATGAGGTGGTGGGCTGTGCCCGCAGCTTCCAAAGTCCTTGTGATTGGGCAAATGCGGGTCAACTTCTGCCGGTGGAAATAGCCTCTCTTCCCCCCCCCCCACTGCTGTATCTCACACGTGTGACCGCAACCTAATTCAGCTTAGAGGGAACACTGGCCAAGACTGACCGTGATTGACTAGTGATCTAACTCAGGATGTGGCAGTTTCATGAGCGGGTAAAAACAAAACAGTCTCCGTTCCATCCACTGTGGAAAACTTCTGAAATCCCCTTATGTGCTCCTTAAAAGGCAGGCAATCAAAGAGATCTGAGGATGTTCTCCGCATGTTTCCTGTGGGTCACACCTGTGCTGCTTAGGTGCTGAATATGAGGGCAAGTTAGCCGCCCCAAACATTAGGGGGGTATTCTTGAAGCCCTCAGGCACTTATAGGCCATACAATGTTCCTGTAACAGAACGACAGTGGCACAAGGGCATATTAATATAAATTGGAACATTTGTGCTAATTTGTTTTTGAAAAATGGTTTCTGATGCAGTTTGATTTGTTTTGAGAAGTTGTAGACTTAACTTTTAACCGAATTTCCTGGCGGCAGCAGGAGGGAAAGTCAACCATTTTTTTCCTAATGATGATAGTATTGACTGACATGATGGATTACTGTGCAGGACATAAATATTTGCATGTTCCAGTCATGCTGACAGCTATGCCACTTTAACAGCAACTGAAAAAATTACTGTCATTTTTGTTAATATCCAAAAGAACCAGTCTATTAATCACTGGCCCTCGAAGAGCTAACAGCCACTTTCCTTAATGGAGGGCGTAAAGATAGGCTGAGGCCTCTGGCTGCTGGAGCACCTAGGACTCAGATCAGCCAGTAGCTCCTGTTCAAGGGCTATGTGTTGCAGATGTCCTTTGGGAAAGTATCTGTTCTACCCTATATGCAGGGCTATTTTTGGGCAGGAACGCACAGGAACAGAGTTCCTGCTGGCTTCCAAGTTGGCCTATAGCCTCCCCCCCCCCTTGGGTTCCCCAGGTGCCTTGCAAGCCACGGGGCACCTGAGGAAGCCAATCCAATCCAGGGAGGGAAGGCCGTTTAAACTGCCTCCCCTCCTCGGGTTCCCCATGCGCCCCACAAGCCACGGGGCACCTGAGGAAGCCGATCCTGGGAGGGAGCTGCACTGTCAGGGGTGTGGCCTAATATGCTAATGAGTTTCTGTGGTTGGGTGTGGCCTATTATGCTAATAAGCCCTGCCCATATGTATGTAAGTGCCGTCAAGTTGCAGCTGACTTATGGCAACACCAGAAAGGCGTGGGAGAAGGAGAAGCGGTTGGCCATGCCTTCCTCTACAAAGCCTTCCTTGGGAAGGTCCCAACCAAATACTGACCCTACTTAGCTTCCAAGATCTGACGAGATAGGGCTATACCATTCAGTCTTCCTGGCCATTCCACTCCATACCTTAGACTGACTATTAGGCTTTTCTGTTGGAACCTGCAGGTTATGAAGTCCGATTGACAGGAGGAGATTGGATGTATACCCCACCCACCCTTCACTTGGAGTCTCAGAGCGGCTCACAATCTCCTTTCCCTTCCCCTCCCCACAACAGACACCCTGTGAGGTGGGGGGTGTGTGAGAAAGCTCTGCCCTTCAGAGATCAGCTCTGAGTGAACTCTGACTGGCCCAAGGTCACCCAACAGCTGCATGTGGAGGAGTGGGGAATCAAATCCGGTTCTCCCAGATTAGAGTTCACCGCTCTTAACCGCTAAACCAAGGGAGGTCAGACCCCCTCCCCCAGGCTGTGATACTCTATTCTCCAAGAGACAACTCTGATGTGGTCTTTGCAGGCCTTCTACAGAAAAAATTAAAACTTTGTGGGGGGTTTAGATACTGGGGGGGGGGGAACCTCAGGATGATTGATTAGACAGCAGTGGTTACTGTAGATTGATTTTATGATAGTTATGCCATTATTTTTCATGATGATTCAATGATGTCTGTTCTATGGTATGTCCTTGTGAGCCCCATGGATGTCTTATTCGAAAAACAAACCAAAAAACATAGGAATCAGCTCAACAGATAGACGGGCCAATGCAACACCTCAGTAAAAAACACAACTTCATATTCGCAATCTCATACTGAAGATTATCAGTGATGAAGATTCCATGTCTTCCCTGGGCAACCTTGTTCACTGCCAAGCTGCCCGTAAACTTTCCAAAGCGCCCCCTCCATGGGTAGATTAGCAACTAATGCCACAGGGTTCCGCTCTGTAGCATCTTTGGCAGGGGCATTAGCAACAAACGAACAAAACTATTGTCAGAGTAGACATGAGTTTAACAGCACAACACACTACATCTTGGTAAACTAAGCATACTTCATTACATCGTCTAGAGCAGGGGTCCTCAAACTTTTTAACCAGGGGGCCAGTTCACTGTCCCTCAGACCGTTGGAGGGCCGGACTATAGTTTAAAAAAAACAACTATGAACAAATTCCTATGCACACTGCACATATCTTATTTTGAAGTAAAAAAACAAAATGGGAACAAATATAATATTTAAAACGAAGAACAAGTAAAGTTAAATCAACAAACTTACCAGTATTTCAATGGGAACTATGGGCCTGCTTTTGGCTAATGAGATGGTCAATGTCCGGTTCCATATTTGTCACTGCTAGTCGTAACAAGTGATGCAAATGTGCATCAGTTAGTCTAGATCTGGTTGGAGATTTCAGATGTTATTTTGCGGGTAGGGAAAGCGCACCGGGGGGGGGGGGGTGCGCGCGCAAGCAAGGCACCCTTGACGGGGCTGTTTTCTTTCCCTCTCCGAAGAAACAAAGAACTCGGCATCCTCACAAACTTTTTAAGGCAGCAAGCCCCCAGCTGCTTCTCCCTGAAACTCCACTACTGCAGGCATCATGATGGGAAAGAGAAACCTCTCTCTCTCTCCCCCTCCGATTCCCAGCAGCACAAAAAGCCTCGAAAAAGACCCCCGCCCGGCTCTTGGGACTGGCGCAGGTCTCCTAGCCGGCCGAGAGGCCTCTCAGCCGGCTAGGAGACTTGGGGCCAGCCGGAGCGCCTGCCACCCCACACTTACCCTCTTCCAGTCTTCCTTTTGCCTCCTCCTGGCTGACTGGAAGCAGGGGGGCGGGGCTTTGTCATGTGGCCCGGGACGAGTCGGCTGCAATTTTTCCGCTGCTTTGTGTGCTGCTGGGAATTGGAGGACAGGCAGCGGCACACCCGGCGGGCCAGAAAAATGCCCTCGGCGGGCCGCATGTGGCCCCCGGGCCATAGTTTGAGGACTCCTGGTCTAGATTAAAAGAGTTGTGAGATATTTGTCAGACACCAGTCTTGTGCTGAGATCATCCCAAGGGGGGGGGGGGGAGTCAGTATGATCCAACCACATGAACCATAGAAATCTGTTCTCAGATATTCAAGTAAAACCAGGTCCTGTTAGAGAAAGCAACTGAATTCCCTCTACAGAGAGTACCAAAAGCAGGGTCATTGCCTGCAGATGATTAACACTAACCCAAGAGCGACTCTGTGTCCTTTCAGACCATATGACCCCGAACGCCCCTCTAAACAAACCTCCTTGGATCAGGAGTTTCTCCAAAGTGGCTATCTCCATCAACATGGATATCAACCAAAGATACCACTCAAACAAGAAGACCAGACATCTTTCCTTCCTTAGCTTGCTTTATCCTCTCTCCTCCTTCCCGCTCCAGGAGTCTTGCCCCCAGCCAATCCCTGGCTCTCACTGCCTTGCCCACAATGTCTCCCGAGCCTCACTGAATGACGGTTCCATTGCACTGTGGTCCACTGTCCTTGGGACCTCTTAGCACTACTTTGTGCAGAACAGACTCCCCATCAACTGACCCTTGCTCCGATCTCTTCCCTCCCACAAATATCCATGCCAAAACTTCTGTGGCTCCATCCCCTGATTCATCCTTACTCCCTTTAAACCACCCCTACTGAAGCTTGGCTTCATGGTTTCACCCCTCGGCATCCAACTAATTCCCCATTTCCCTTTTCCCATCCTGTTGCATGTATTGTGGTGGTCTTCGTAACTCCGTCATCAGCCTGAGTCTCAACGAGAAAGGTGGGCAATATATTAAGTAAGTGGATAAATATATGCAGACTCAAGGATCCTATACTAGGATCAGATGTGTGTACGTGACACACACACACACACACCTCATTGACACAGGGCAGGAAAACATCTCCACTTGCCATGCCACTGGCCCAATGGAGAAAGAAATACTAGTAGGGAAAATGTCCTGGGGAGAAGAGCTGGAGCATCACTCCCTTCCCCAGCCAGAGCTTTCTTCTTCCACCTAGGGTTGCCAAGTCCCCCCAGGGGGCGGGGAAAACCCCGCTCGATTGGCCTGCTCCCCGCCGGCCCGGATTGGGCTGCCGGGGGGAACTCCACCCCCAAATTGCCGGGCTGCAGAGACTGTCAGTTATAGAGACTCACAACTTTCAGCACAGTGAGCTGTCAGATCAGAAGGATCTAGGATGACAGGTAACAGAGAGTCAGGTGACTGAGGCAAGTAGAAACTGTACAGGGACATGTACGAGCTTGTTCAGTAATGTGACATTGATTGATGTACTCACCATGACTCAGCAGCTCATGCACTGGCTAATGAGTAGCTCCAATATTGTATATATATATATATATATGTAACAATGTACAGAGTGTGTTTTTCTATTCTCACAAATCAGTTGTTTGGTGTAGCACTTTGCTGGTGGACGTCAGCATTTATAGCACTGTAAATAAACTGTAAATACACTTCGCTGGTGTGGTGCAGTTTAATATGGTCTTGTGGACTCAAATCTCCTGGGTTGGTGTTGTTTGGTCAAGCACATCACACACACCAACAGAGACATGCCTGGTGTGTTTGGGGGGCCACTCTATCATTCAAGAGGAAACTCTATGGTTTTCCCTCAAATTATAGAGGTCCCGCCCCCAACATGCCTGACGTGATGACATCACTTCTGGGTGATGCCATCGTGGTGTGCACGCCAGAAG
Organism: Lepidodactylus listeri; assembly: GCA_029233225.1. Lineage (NCBI taxonomy): Eukaryota > Metazoa > Chordata > Lepidosauria > Squamata > Gekkonidae > Lepidodactylus > Lepidodactylus listeri. The sequence continues at coordinate 8,011,390 of JARCFY010000009.1, read as the reverse complement.
ACTCCCGAAAAGGACTGGACTCCCCCCGCTAGAACTTAAGGCTGTTTTTACATCTGACTTTCCCGCTGGAATCATTCTAGTTCCAAAAAAACCTGCCCACACCTCTGTGCGGTGTGAAACCATGCTGCTACTGAAATGTCCACATCTACTAATTGCCCTCCTGTGGTCAAGCTAATGTCCAACCGGCTTTATTCTGCTTTAAACAATTGCTGTTGCTTAGTGCACTTAGACCCCCTGGAGTGAAATTTCACACCACTGTGAAATCAGCACAGGAAAAGACAGCAGTCAAACTACTTTAGAGGGGAGGTGTAAAATGACCCTGAGTTAGACTTGGCAACCCTACTTCCACCACAACCAGTTTATTAGTTAGACTGGAGACTAGTGGCACCTTAGAGACTCGACAAGAGTTTCAGGATATAAATGTTTGACAGCCAAAGCTCCCTTTGTCAGTAGGGCTGCCAAGTCCCCCGGAAGAGCGGGGGAAACACCGATTTTGAAAGCTTTCCCCCGCTTTTCCAAGATTGGCCACCGGGGGGACAAAATGGCTGCCAGCAGGGGAACCTCGGAGCCTGCCCTGGCCAGCCTCTTGAACTTCTTAAAAGGGAAATTTCCCCTTTAAGAGCTGAGCCAGCTAGAGAGCCCCACCCAGAGATTAAGGAGGGACTAAGCTCTTTCTACTGCGTGCAAGGTTGCTGCTAAGTAAACTGCTCCGGTAAGCTGGGGTCTGCGAGCTCTTTTCCTTCTCTGTCTCTCCCCCTCCCCCTCTTTCTTTTTGCTGTCTGTCTGTCCACTGTGGTTTTGTCAAAGGAATAAACTGTCACTTCCAAAGAGGTAAACATCACAAGGAGAGGTTGCCTGTAGAAGGTCTGGGAGTGGGATTGTTTAAAATGTCTTGTCGTGGCTGCTTGGGTCCCACCAATCCTCATTTCCCTTCTGCAAATAAAAGTTGGGATTCCTCATTTTTATGCCAATTTTCTGTTTCTTTCAACCGTGTCCCCCCCTCCAGCAGTAAAAATCTGCATTTTTAAAAGCATTTGTACATCAAGTAACCGGTATTTTAAATTAGGGATGGATCCAACTAGCTTTTCTGCTGGCGAAAAGGGGAGGACAAAGGTCCTCTTTAGCCACCAAAAAGCCTATGCTGGGGGGGGGGGGGAGAGAAGTTATGGGACTTACATGGACAACAGCTGGGTGAAACAAGGGCCAGAAATAAAGCCTGGGAATTGGGCAAGAGTAAGTGAAAAAGCTGTCTGTCTGTCTCTCTCTCTCTCTCTCTGTCCCCATCCAGCAGAGGTCTATCAGTGGCTATTATGAGCCACAAGGTCTAAATGGAACCCTTTGTCTGGGGCAGTGAGGCTCTGCATTCTTGGTGCTTGGGGGGCAACAGTGGGAGGGCTTCTGGAGTTCTGGCCCCGCTGCTGGACCTCCTGAGGGCACCTGGTATTTTTGGCCACTGTTGTGACACAGAGTGTTGTACTGGATGGGCTGTACTGGATGGGCCGATCCACTGTGGCTTCTCTCCTGTTCTTATGATATGAAAATCATATTTAGCACTTGTGTAGCACTTAGGGCTTCATATTCTGCCGAGATGAGGAAGGATTCAGTAGGGCCGTTGCTCAGTGATAGAGCATCTGCTTGACATGCAGGAGGTATCAGCCTCTTCAGCTAAAAAAGGATCAGGTAATAGGTGACATTAAAGATCTCAGCCTGAGACCCTGGAGAGCCACTACCAGTCTGAGTAGTCAATACTGACCTTGATGGACCAATGGCCTGATTCAGTATTAGGAAACTTCATGAGTTCATGTGGAAGCATGTGGAAGCAACATCACAGGATGTGACTTCACAAAATGATGTCACTTCCTTTCTCCTGGCTCCACCCCCAAAGTCTCCTGGCTCCACCCCCAAAGTCCCCAGATATTTCCCAAGTTGGACTTGGCAGCCCTATTTGTCAGGCACAGAAGCTGAGAAGGGAACTTTGACTATTGAAAGCTGATACCCCCCTCCCCCAAAATGCTTGTTGGTCTCTAAGGTGCTACTGGACTTAAATCTCACTGTTCCACTGCAGACCAGACCCACACGAGTACTCTCTGAAACAATCAATTGATTTTAACTGTAAAATTGCCTTTTTTTTTTCTCTTGTAAACCGCCTTGGAAGATATTAGTGCAAAAGGTTGGCTGACGCATACAACAGATAAATAAAATTGTGATTTCCTAATTAAATCCTGCAGTGCCAGTTCAAACTTTAGGCCCTTCTAAGAACTGTCTACAGCATCTGTATTTTATTACAAGAGCCAGTTTGGTGTAGTGGTTTTGATTCCCCACTCCTCCACATGAAGCTAGCTGGGTGACCTTGGGTCAGTCACAGCTCTTTCAGAGCTCTCTCAGATCCCCCCATAAGTCTAGCTCGCCACAAAAGAGCTAGAAGTTAAGACTGCCAGACAATCTTCCGATCTACTGGCTATACCACGCACAATGCCGTGCAATAATTATATCCACCTCCTCATATTTTATTTGATTTTTTTTCATTGTTCTCCACATATTTGTCACAAACAACATTGTTGTTTAAGCCTACTGTTTTTGTTAACCAGCACTTTCAATGTTAATCCTGGCCTTTACAAGCCTTTGTGGTTTTCCCCATTTTTTATCACCTGCAAATTCAATGCAAACACGGCACCCCTTACGGAGTAACGGCTTTGACAGCAATCTATTATCTCCCCCAACTGCATCTGGCTTTCTCACTAAATGTGGACTGCCGACTTGTTTGTTTGTTGATTTAATTTAAGTGAATTACATAAATGGGAAATTAAAATCAAACAGAATAACAACCGTTCTCTTTTGACCTATGTTTTCCACACTTCTAACAGTGTGTGGGGTTTTTTTTTAATTGCAATAAACAAATGTATCTTTATGTTAAATTTCCCTGTGGCTTTTTAGTGAAGCCAGTGTTCAGAATATCTAGCACAAAATTACTTCTGTCGAGATAACAAAAGTCAACTGTTCCAGCCTAAACTTTTCACTTAATTTTGCAATACATTCTCTCTTATCTTCCCTTTCAAATTGGCAATGCAGTCTACTATGCCTGTTTACAAGCAACTTAAAGCCACATTACATGTCACATTCTACACAATGGCGCCATTTGCCGCTGTGTTCTAATTAACACGTTCTGAAAAGATAAGAGCTCTAATTGATTCCATTATAATTGTTTCCTTCAAATATCAACATTTAGCGAATAGTCAGATTTGTGGGAGGACGTCTGATGGGGCTCCCTAGAGAATGTCACATGATCCCTTTGTGATAGCTGCATTCTAAATTTTGAGGTGGGTTCTGAATACTCTGAATTCTGTGATGAACATCAGTCCTAAATAGGGTTCCCAGACCCCTGTTCTAGTCAGGGGATCCCCCAGTCTTTGGGGCTCCAATCCACCGCCAGCCAGCTGGCCAGAGGGGGAAGCCCCACTCCTGAACAGGGACATCGTGGTGAAAACATCCCTGTCACAATGACATCATCTGGAAGTGATGTCATCACGTTGCCAACGTTGTAAAGTGATACTCTAGTTTTTGGGCAAAATCTATAGTTTTGAGGGCAAAAAGACATAGAGTTTTGCCCAAAAACTAGTGCAACTCCCCCGACATCAGCAACGTGATGGCGTCACTTCAGGGAAATGAAAACATAAGTGAGTTTCATGACAGTGAACTGCTCCACCTTGCCGGGCAAACTGGCTTAAGGCGGCGCACAATCACAAAAGTGATAAAACAATGGTACAATAAAATTCATACTTACAGCATACAGTACTAATAAAACAATACAAGTGATACAGATGATGGCAGCATTCAGTATACAATCTAATACTGGTAGGCACTGTCCAACGGTATATTGTAAGAGCCAAAGAGTGGTCCGGGCTCAAGTCATCAGTGGCGGCTCCTAATTGAAAACCTGGTGGAAGCGCTCAATTTTACAGGCCGTGCGGAACTGTACGAGGTCCTGCATGGTCCTGATGTCCTGAGGTTCTGGCGGCCATTGTCAGGATCATAGCCAGACTTGCAAGGGCCAACCGTTTTCACAATGATCATAACTAGCACGATGGTATCAAAGATCCAAACAGGGATAAATATGAAGAACCAGTGTGTGTTGGGGGAGAGGTTAATCCAGCCTTAACACCAACTTGATCAGGAACAGCAATGTGATGCGCACTCTCTACTCCAAGGACATTCTCATTTAAACAGCTTTAATAGGTAGTTGGTAATGGTAGAAAAGACAGTCCCGGGAAGGCTTTAGCTGCCTAGGAAGGCTCCTCTGAGACCCAACTCATCCAGCAATGGCTAGTCAAATACTACAGAGGAGCCCATAAGCAGGGTTTCATTTACAAGAGCCCTTACTCGCTGATGGTCCCTAAGCATCAGACCATCAAAGGCACTCTGCCATCACTTGTGTATGCATTCATTTGTTTGTGTATCCCTCGTTTGCCTTTCTCACTGGGACTCCAGGCGGACTGCACAGAGTGAGTCCATACTATCAAAAGGATGGGGCATTCAATAAACTGGAAGGTGGGAAATGCTATCGGGTCACAACTGACTCATGATGACCCCACAGGGTTTGCAAGGCAAGAGAGAAACAGTGGTGGTTTGTCATTGCCCACCTCTGCATAGCAACCCGGAACTTCTGTGGTCCCCCCCCCCCACAAGTGCAAACCTTACTTAGCTTCCGCTATCTGATGGGACAGGATTCAATGAACACCCTAAATTTAGCTTCCAGGACATCCAACTTACAACTTCTCACTGATGTCAGTGCTAGCATGTATCAAATTTATTTATTTATTTGTTTCGGTTTATACCCCGCCCGCCACACCAAGGCAGGCTCGGGGTGGCTTGTATAGAAATACATGTATAGAAATACAGTTAAAACCACTGGGTCTATCTTGCATTGACTAATAACCTATTGACATGGGCTATTTACACCTGCAAACTTTGCACCAGGCAGGCAAGCCACCATGCAGCCATTACTCCAGTATTTTATTTATTTATTTATTTTTATATTTGCGTTTATATTCCGCCCTCCCCACCATTTGGCGAGCTCAGGGCGGCTGACAACATAATACATATACATTAAAATCAGTTGATGTAAAATCATACTACAAACATAATATACAGTAAAATACAGTACAAGATGGTGATCTTCAAACATCACTAACAACTAAGTGGTGTTAACAAGCTCCCGCTTAGCTGTAAAGCTATAAAGCTATGAAGCCTCGCTTGGTGGCATTGTTGGTCCTAGTTGGTATAGTTGGTGAATGGGCCAGGGCCAGAAAGTCGAGGCGGCGCCCTACTTGAAAGCCTGGCAGAAGAGCTCTGTTTTACAGGCCCTGTGGAACTGTAAAAGGACCCGCAGAGCCCTGATGTCCTCTGGGAGCTCATTCCACCAGTGAGGGTCTGCCACAGAAAAGGCCCTGGCCCTCATTGTAGCCAACCTGGCCTCTTTAGGCCCTGGAAGAACCAGGCGATTTTGGGAACCTGATCTTAGTGCTCACTGGGGTACATACGGGGAAAGGCAGTCCCTTAAGTAGATAGGTCCCTTGCCACTATAGGACCCTTTTCACTATAACTTCATCCCCATGCTAGTTACTAAAACAGAACACTATATGGATTCCCAGAGGCATATGCTCAGTCTGAGAGGGCATCTGTCCATCACCCAACAAATTAGTCCCTACTGATGGAGCATCTCCTGGACCATCAGTATGATACCCACCTCCTTCAAGACCTTCATTCGCCATAACCGGGGGGGGGGGGGGGGGGAGGCATGCCTACTGAACATTGAGATTTCCTCTATTAATCCCTGAAGGTCTCCTGCATAAACCTTTCTATGTCTCTCAGCTCTTCTAGGTCAGTCACTAGAATTGCCTTTTTGTTACTGTTGTATTTATACGTCAGTTTTCTCCCATCTTGGAATGTAAAACAGTTTGTACAGGATTACTGAGAGGTCTCCTTCCCAGGCACAAATAGAACCCAGATCTGCTTAGCTTCAGCAACGAGGTTGTATCAAGTGCCTTCAGACTATGCCCTGAGATACAAAGATATAGCTGACAGATGCACAGAAAGGTGGGCACATTGATATGGAGGTGCATTGATATGGAGGTGTGAGCACCGGGGTGAGGGGGGGGGGGCACTTCAAATATAGCTTTGACCCCGCCTCCAGGAGGGGGACACTTCAGATATGGCTTGAATCTCTCCTCCAGAAACACGATCTCAATCAAACTGAAATCCCTAAAAGACACCATTCCCAAACACATGACTGAAGGGATCATTCAAGTAACAAAGATAAAGTTTCCTCGCAAGTGAAAAGCACAGAGGCTTACAGACTCAAGCTTAAGAAACAAGGAGAGGTGCCAATCTAATTGGTAATCCACGTCCTAGAACCCAGTGTTCCGGTGGAGAACTGGGTAGGCTGAGAACCATGGCAAAGAGCTGTCACCCACAGAGATCACTGCCCTCTTTGTATCGCCCTGCCTCTACCAACCCCTTCCTGCTTTAAACAATTCAGAGGAAGATCATGTACACTTTTTAAAAAAAGGATGAGTGGCCCATTTATAATGAATGAGGGTAGTCTGATAGAGAATGCACTTAGTATTAAAGGTAGTGGGACAGGCTGGCATCTAGAACCCTGCTATTGCTAATCAAATTCAACACAGCTGTCTAGTCGCTCTGGATAGTCCATTCAAAAGTAGACTGGCTGCAGTCTGACCTAAGCTTTTTGAGATGTGTATAAAAATAACCAGTTTCAGGTGGTGGTAGACCAAGGCTACTTTGAGGCTTAATCTCACTGGGTATTGTGCAAAGATCTGTGCAGGAAGCAGCCAGCCACCACACCATAGTTGCCTATTATCATACATTAACAACACAGTCACTCTGAGTACTAAATCTCTCTCTATCTCTCTCCCTTTCTTTTAAATCCCAATTTGGCTGTTTCAGTGAATATTAGTTAACTGTTCTATGCCTACTTAGCTTCAGTCATTTTTACTGTCAGGATGTTTCTGTTTGTTTGTTTGTTTTTAATTGTTATGTCTCATTATGTGGAGGCTGTATCAATTGTTGCATAAATAAACATTAAATCATGAGGGGTGCACAGTTGCATACTGCTCTGGTCTTCCTGAAAGAACTTGTGTTGTCAGGGGAAAATCTCATAACAAGAAAAGAAACTCATTAAGGAACCATCAGATGATATTATGCGTCATCAACATAACAAAGGGATGGTCAGAGTACAGAGTTGCAGGTTAGGAAGTAAGTTTTGTTTAATCCCTGAAATGCTAAACAGGGGACAAAATCTAAATGTTAGCTAATTGTTCAAAGAAATGGAACCAAGTATGAGTCCAGTGGCACCTTTAAGATCAACAAAGTTGAATTCTGGGTATAAAATTCTGTGTGCATGCACGCTTCTTCAGATGCAAACAAAAACTTATGTCCAGAATTAAAATTTGTTGGTCTTAAAGGTGTCACTGGACTCAAATGCTGTTCTGTTGCTTCAGACCAACACGGATACCCACCTGAATATGTGTTCAAAGAAGTCTAATCAAAAGGGTGTGTGTGTGTGTGAAAGGGGATGGGGCATTCCATTCTTCTGCTATCTATATATCTAATAGCCAAGTGGCCCACCCCCGTGCGGATACCTAAATCCGCGCGGGGGGGCCCTTGGAGGGCAGAGGGGGGGTTCTGCAGACGTGGGGCAGTCCCCACGTTTGCAGAAAAATGGCAAAACTAACAAAAACTTTTCAGGGGATATTTAAATCCCCTGAAAAGTAAAAGAGCGTCCCCTGCGCATGCACAGGGAACGCTCTACTAACCGCCACGGCAGGGGGGGAGGGGGCGAGTGGCGGGCCCGGCGAGGCCCGCTGGGTCTCTTTGGGGAGGGGAGGGGAGGGGGCGAGCGGCGGGCCCGGCGAGGCCTGCCGGGACTCTTGGGGGGGGACGGGGGCGAGCGGCAGGCCCGGCGAGGCCTGCCGGGTCTCTTTGGGGAGGGGAGGGGGCGAGCGGCGGGCCCGGCGAGGCCCGCCGGGACTCTTGTGGGGGGAAGGGGGCGAGCGGCGGGCCCGGCGAGGCCCGCCGGGACTCTTGGGGGGGGAAGGGGGCGAGCGGCGGGCCCGGCGAGGCCCGCCGGCCCGGGACTCTTTGGCGGGGGGAGGGGGCGAGCGGTGGGCCCGGCGAGGCCCGCCAGGACTCTTTGTGGGGGGGGAAGGGGGCGAGCTACTTCTCTCCCCCCCTGCGAGTACTGCGGGTCCCCACCTTGTACTTTTATAATGCTTTTATGCCCCCCCATTATCTGTGTTGTTGTTGTTGTTGCTGCTGTTGTTGTCTCTGTTATTACCACCACCCCTGGCCAGTCAAAAAAGTCCCCTTTTCTGAGCATGGTGATATTTTTTAGATCCCCCCCCCCCCCCCCAGTTTTCATTCCAGGCTCATGTTGACAGTTAGATATGTGATACAAAGACAGAATTATCCTTATTGAAGGTACTGAAGAAAACTTAGCAAACATTGGATAAAAGACTGAGTTGTTCTACAGACTTCAGATGGTTTAAAATCAAGAAAAAGAGAGGTAGAACACATGGTAATTTTCCCAGTGGAGGGAAATAAATTGGGGGACATCTGGAATCATGTGAAAGATGGCAAATTTTACGCACACAAAAACCCAGCAAAATATTTAGACGGGGGGGTCAAAAGTAATTTCCTAAGAATTTCCAAAATATTGACTTTGTTTCATGTTTCAGCTCAAAACACTTATCTCAAAACAATTAGCAGCTTTGATAAATCCACCAACCATTCAGACATATTAACATATTTAAAGAATGACCAGCGACGTGTCAGAAAGGAAAAGAAAAGGCTACTTTAAACCCCTAAACAATGACCAATTTGTAAGTGAGCCCTAAAAGTGAACAGAGACTCACGAAAGCTCATACCCTACAAGTGAACAGAGACTCATGAAAGCTCATACCCTACAACTGATCAGAGACTCATGAAAGCTCATATCCTACAAGTGACCAGTGACTCATGAAAGCTCATACCCTAAAACTAAGCAGTGACTCATGAAAGGTCACATGCTAGAAGTGAGCAGTGACTCATGAAAGTTCATACCCTAGCAGTGAGCTCCTACCCTGCCACAAATTGTGTTAGTCATTAAGGCGCTCCTCGACTCTTGCTCTTTTCTACTGCTACAGACAGACTAACCCGGATACCCTCTATCACCACAGAATGTGTTAAACAGCAACTGCCATTCAGCTGTGCCCTGGACCAAAGGTCAGCCCAGACAAACCCTGAAGGACAAGGGAATGCCCATCAGTAGTATAACACACACAGACCTGCAAACCGGTACAAACAACAGATAACTGTTTGTTTGTTTGTTTGAGATTTCAGCAGGACGTAGGGATGGCCATTATTCTCACATGGGTTTAGGGAGGAAATAAGAGTCGTCAAAGGAAGATGTGGACCCCTTAATTACCAGCCTTAGCTGATGTATTAAAAGATGTTTGCAGATGAGGAACATCCCACCCCTCCAAAAAAATAATCACTATGACCGTTAGACAACTGATCAAGATTTCTAACAAGACGTATTACGAGCAAGAACACATACTGAAGCAGAACCCTTTGACCACCTTTATATCGAGAGGGAAGATTTCTTGTTTCTGTAGCCGGGGGCCATTCCATGCAGGGGGTTTTTTTTGGTGTGTGTTTGTTGTTTTATTCCTTTTCTTTTCTCTTCTTTCTCCTCCAGCTTTGGTGATTCCTACTAGTTACCTATCATCAACTCACCCTTTTACATTTGAGACAAACTGAGCCCAAGTTTGATGGCGGTAACGATATTTTTTGGGGGGTCACATGTTGTGTACACATTAGATCATGTTCTCCACTGGAATGCCAATGATGCCGCCAAACCATCACATGTGGATTTGTCCTACTATATTAGTCATCTATTCTACAGGCCACCAAAAAATACTTGTAGTTTGATTTTTTTGTGTGTGTGTGCAGGATGCATGGCAACCATACCAGTATCTCCCTCCCACCCACCCCCCCAAAAAGAAGCAGCTATATTATAAAACCTGAAACCTACTTTGGAGTCTAACTCTTACCGTACGAGTGTGTGTGTAAAATGCTGTCAAGTCGTAGCCGACTTATGGTGACCACAGCACGGGGTTTCCAAGGCAACTGAGAAGCAGAGGTGGTTTGCTATGGTGTTAGCCAAATTGTCTTGAATTCCTTATCAATACTGGGGAATTATAGTTTATTAATTAATTGGCAATAGGCAAAAAGGGTCACCACCAGTATATACAGAGGTCTCACCTCTTCCAGACGCACCCGAAATAAACAAGGAGGCTGGCTTCAGTAACAAAATAGTTTCTTTACTGAAAGATTCTTACTCAAGCAAACAAAACTGATTCGTGCATTCACTTATACAGAGCCTAAGAAATAAAGATGGAGCAAAGACTGTTGCGTTAGCAGGATATGTTGGTATCCGTTGAGGGCAATAATTACCTGTCTGGAGAGACGTCGCGTTCCCACTGGAAAAATAAGGGGCGCCTAGGAGGGAATTAGGGGCACATGTCCTGAACCTGCAGCAACCAAGAGCCAAGGAGGTAGGGTAAGGTAAGAGGTAGACAAAGCTAGCGAGAGAACACATTGCTGGGTGTCCTCTTTTATTAGGGGGCTCTGGGGGAGGGCTTGACTGGACACCTCCCTTGAGACCACCCCTTGATGGCCCACCCCAAAAAACCTGTCTACTAGAGGAGAGGGGCTTAAAGGGTTGGGCAATGTTACACTCTACCTGGGTTGTGACAGAGATACCTGGAGGGAGGAAATGACTCATTTGCTAGACCCTTTGTCTTGCAAATGGGCTTAATGTCTCTGAGTGGCAGAACTGGTTTCTGGCTAGCCAAGGCCATTGTCTATGTAAACTGTGGAAATAATCTTTTTATTTCTCCGGAGCAAGGAATGTTGGGGGTGGTTTGCCTGTGTGAGGAAGAAGGACATCGCTAATGGTGTCTGAAAGCACACGTTCAAGCCACAATGGCGAGTGGCTGTTTCTGTGTAAGTAGTTGTGTTAAGGGACGTCTCTGGGAGCTGGTGACCTTGGGAACCCCTGGCATATTGTCTCAGGCGTCGGCTGGCGTGTGTATACAGCTGACATCGCGATCATGGTCAATTGCATCTCAGTCCCTTTTACACATTCAGTAACACAGTCTCTTATTAACACTTATGGGTTTTTAGGTCCATAACAGTGCATATGCGCCTTGCAGGGCAACAACTGCCTTCCTCTGCCGTGTCCTTCTTGGTGGTCTCCCTTCCAAGTATTAACCCTGCTTAGCTTCCAAGATCCAACAAGGCCCTCCCTTCCCAACTTCTGCCTTGAAAGAAACATTTTTCAAAACACATCGCAGAACCAATAATGGGAATAGCTTTCACCGAAACAAGTCTGGAGGGAGAGGTCAGGGGAAACGAGAACGGTTGTTTGGCACGGTGTCAGCTTCTCTAGAAACAGCTGGAATACTGGAGGATCCTGGATTTCTACAGCACAGCAGGGAGGAGATGAAAGTGTATCTCGTTCTGAGATATACTTCTGTTCGGCCCCTGACATGAAGAGCTCTTCATACATCAAGTATCATAGCTTGTTGACACAGACAGCTCTTCAGGCGCCAGGAAGATAGTGGGGAGGGCTAGCAGACGGTTCAAAACAAAACAATAGTCTTCCTAAAAGTGAGGAGAAAAGGATACAGCATCCGAAGCAATGCTAGAATTGGGCAGAACTGCAAACTGTATATGTGGATTTCCAGGAAGCGATAGATCACCAGGGAGCCCGGAAAAATCAACACACACAGAGACACACACAAAGTGGGGCTCTTTCTTTTCTCGCATGACTGTTTCCCACTGAGGCGCTGGCCAAAAGACGGAGCCCTGTGTGCAGCACAATTGGCGATTGTCTTTTTTTTTTTTTTTAAGGGACTAAACAAATCTCGATCTCTCTCACGGACCCTGTAAGTAACCTGAAGCTGGTTTTGCATCCGTGTCTGGGCGATTCTGCATCTAGCGTTCACTCCGCATTTTCTCCACTGGGAGGGGGGGAAGTGCAGCTCAAAACCACATTGAAATACCCTGGGGCGAGTCAAAGTCACCCCTGAACGGCCATAAAATCCATGCAGAACTGCAATGTTCCCTCTAAGCTGTGGAGTCTTGTGAGCAAAAATTCCATTTTGTGAGCTCCTTGCATTAAAGTAGAAAGCAAGCAATCTGGCAACTGCATAAATTAGTCTGCTCTGGAGCCATCCTTCCTAAGCTAAGGCAAAAACGTGGGAGCCGGAGGCTAAAAATCTGTGAGCTAGCTCACATTAACTCAGCTTAGAGGAAATACTGGCAGAAGTTACAGGCACTGATTATAATCCTTCTTTCTTTCTTTCTTTCTTTCTTTCTTTCTTTCTTTCTTTCTTGGTATCTCACATTTTTCTTCAAACTTGGGGCATTGTCCAGGCTTGTAGGAAGAATTGTCTTGTCTGTTCTTGTCTCCAGTTGAGAATTAGATATATTCATAATTCTACCTCATATTTTATCTATTTTTAAATTATGCAAAATTGCAATGGAAACATCTGAAATTCATTGAATTAGAAATGCTAGTTTTCTACCTGAAGACAACTCCTCCCCCCCTTTCATTCATTTAGCAAGAAAATTGAGTAAAAATGGATGGTCCAGTTTTGCTAATCTTACAACCCACAAAACAGGGGAAGAAAAACAAGAAAAGCAAACTGATTGCCAAATGTGTGTGTGGGGGGGGGGGGGGGGGTTACTCAGAATGATGAAACAAGAAGATTTTCATGGCATTATAAAGTTAAACAGCACTTACTCTTATTTAAAATGTCATCCCTGTTCAGTGTAGCTGTTAGATATTTAATGCAGATAGATGAACTGAGTGGACTCTATGAGGAAAAAACTTCCCCCTTTACATCCACTCTAAAAGCTTTTAAAATCTCTCTGTCAGGAACAATTTGATGGCGTATCAATTGCATTTCCCTTCCTCCTGCAGAATTTATTGTAGGTGAGCATCACAGGGGGGCAGAGGAAGAGAAACCTATATGTGGGAAAATATGACAGTGATTTTAGGGAGCCTCAACTGAAGCACTGCATTTATGTGTGCACATACGCCTCTCATTTTGCTCATTAGCATTTTATCCAATTACAATTACAGGAACACCTGGATTCATAAGTCTGCTGCCACCTGAGCATGCTGATCAATGTGAAACCTTGAAGAATTTGGAAGAAAACATTCCAGAGGGTTTCTAATGACATTTCGCATAACCTGAGATATTCCCCCCCACCCGTCCCACCACATGTAGCCTTCTAGACCAAAGTATGATGCAACATTTCTTTTTCTTTTTTTTTGATTTTACCTATTTTCTACTTCTACAACGCTACAAACTAAGCTACATATACCTTATACAGAGAATACTTTATGAAATGCTTAATTATATCAAGTTAATAAAAAAAAAATAAGAAGCTTAATTAAGACCATGGTTTACAGCTTATTACTTTGTTACTGTTTCCACTGAGAAAGCTATTTGGCAAGTATGCATACTTTGAAGAAATATGCTTAACAATACTTTTTATAGATCACATTAGTGCATAAGCTTAATAAAACATTTTTAAACAATCATTTCTTCTTTCGTCCTCTTCTTGTTTTTACAGTCTCAATTTGTATTTTTGGGGCTGCTGCTCCTTTTTCCGAGTCAGATTCATCTTCACTTTTTGAACTGTCAAATCCATACATACTTTCTTGCGAAGCCAGTGAACCATCTGTGTCTCCTCCTGCTTTCTTTTCTTTGCTTTTTTCCAGGAATTTTTTCGCTTGGTCAACAGAGTCAATTTTGTATTTCTTATCTTTGATGTTGAAGCTTAGTCCCTCTGGAGTATTCCAACGATATATGATAGATTCAGACTGAAGCCAGGTTGTTAGTTTTCTGTAGGCTTTTCTTCTTTTCCTTATTTCAGATGGAATGTCCTTCAAAACTTTCACCTCTTCTTCTTGGATCTTCAGAACCGTCTTATTTGTGGTTTTTAAAACCACATCCCTTGTAGATTTTTTGGAGAACCTTATCATGATTTCACCAGGCAGGCTATTTTTTTTAATATAATCTGGATAGGTCCTATAGACCATATCCATATCGCTTTTTAAAGCTTCTGCTTTTAAACCTGTTACTGGTTCCAACGCTTCACTCAACAAGCTTTTAAGGTCTTCTCCTTTCTTCTCTGACACATTCTGAAGTCTTAGGAAGAAACTTGCACGTTCCATCTGTAGTTTTAGAAGTTGGTCATGATGAAGAGCCTTGTCTTTGTGATGCAACATTTCTTCATACTTTGGGTCTCTCTGAAAACTGGAAGCAGTGTGAGGATGGGAAAGTCACCACTGTGACTACCTGGGCTTCAAAGATGCTCTGGCATGCACACTGTCATTGCAGGTGGGAACATCACTCAGCAGATGCAGCACCTAGAAACACGAAGACCCATCTACAACGTACACTCCCAATGCAAGTACATAGGATGTTGACTGCATCATAGACATGAGGGGTACAAAGAAGGTTATCTGACAACGGTTTGCAAGATCCATTCCCCCGTTTGGAACCGAAAGAGTTTCTTTAGGTAAAACCAAGAGTTTGCATGCACCCCCAAACCTGTGTTCCAATCTAAACAAGAACCCCCCCCCTCCACCATATCATAATCAGCCTTTGAAAAACCTCTCATTTCAAGTTTTTCTGCACCGCCGCCACATGTGAAATAAGGTTCCGATGTTCGTCTTACATTTCCAACAACTGTTGGGCACATTAGGGTAGCATTTTGAAATTTTGTCTGGCGACCAGTGCCATCTATAAAACATCTTGTAGATATCTTATTTGTAAGATGTCGCCCTCATATATTTTACTGAGGTCCAAATTTTAGACCATGAATCCATCTCTAGAGTGTGACCTATATCTTTTATCCAGGATATCATAGGAACTTTTATGACTTCATCTAGCATATATTTTTTAATCAACCAATTATACAGTTTCTGTATCAGTTTATTATCATTGGGAAGCCAGATTTTATCTAGTTCATTTGGGATGTCATAAAAGCCTAATTTTCTATCTTCCTTACATCTTGAGCTTAATTGCAGTTTTTCCCACCAGGATAGTTCTATTTTTTGTTCCAGTAATTTCTCTTCTGTTTTTAATTCATTATTTTTATCTAGTAGATATTTGTAACATTCTTTATTGCTTTTTGTTAGCAAAGAGGGTTTAATATAAGCTTCCAGAGGAGATACCCATTTGGGTGTTTTATCATATATTCTTTCTCTCAGTTTTGGGAATGTGTGCAGAAAATAATTATTGAAATATTTAGTGTTAATTTTCCAATGCTACCAGAATTGTTTTTATTAAATATTTTTTTCCAGAAAATATAAAAACAGACAGGTATGTAATTACCTATATTCTTATGACTGCTAGAATACTTATAGCTAAGAACTGGAAAATAGATAGACTCCCAACAAGAGAAGATTTAAAATATAAACTGCTAGATATTGCAGAAATAGATAGGCTGAGTATGGTTTGGCAAAACAAATTAGAAAATAAGTTTTGGAAGAGGTGGAATAAAGTATATTTATGGATGGGTATAAAAATGTAAAAATAGACTCAAAAATGTTTATTGATAAGCCTTAATGTAACTCATATTTATAAGAACTTTGTCTGTATTGGCTTTATTTATCTTGTATAATATTGTAAAAACTCAATAAAAATGTCTCAAAAAAGAAAAGAAAAACCTCTCATTTCCAAAACTGATTTGCTACTCTGTAGAGGGGATGAGACTGCTGTTCAAGTAACATGTCCAAAGCCTACTTCACACAAGTGGAATTACAGTGAGCCAATAACAAATCCCAAGAATGTAAATCCACGTATCTTATTTGGAAAATCTTGTCAAATTAACATACTGGAACAACAACAATAGACAGTACCCAAGGAGCCTATGGACTGTCCTTCCTTGGAAGCTTCAAGACAAGCTTGGATGGCCATTTGTTACGGATGTCCCATGCTAGGGCTATTTACCCTAACTTCCATAAACATACCAGTGCAGGGTGAACATGACAGCCTGTCCGGATCAGGGAGGGGCCATGGCTCAGTGGAAGAGCCTCAGCTTTGCATGTGAAAGGTCCTGGGTTCAATCCCTGGCATCTCCAGATTAAAAGACCAGGCAGTGGGTGATGTGAAAGACCTCTGCCTGAGACTGTGGAGAAGGCACTGTGTCAGTCAATGCTGCTATAACCTGGGCGGGAGTTGGTTCCCGGGTGGTAGAGCCCCCGTCTTTGGAATGTGCTCACTGTTCTCAGCCTTACCGCTAGTTTATCACCTCCTCACTTCCCTGACCTTGAATGTCTGACTCCCAGCCACTTCTTTAGTTCAGGTGCAAACTGTAAGTTTTCCCGCTTGAAGCCTGTGAGCAAATGACCAGTATATTTTAGGCACCTTTTTATCTTTCTGTTGATTGGAGGTGCCATTGTATTCTAACCTTTTGAATATGGTATATCTATACTGAATGTATGAATGCCCAGCATTACTAACACAAGACGTGTAGATGACAACTGGACCTGTTTGCAAATAAAGGACTTTTCTGATTAAGAACACCTGTTGCTGACTGGAATACCTTGGGCTCTCACAGAGTGTTAGTAATGCTGAGTTGACAGTACAGACCTCGATGGGCCAGTGGCCTGATTCAGAATAAGGCAGCTTCATGTATGATAAAATAATAGGGGGTGATAAAATAAAAGGCACACCCCCGGGTATTCCTCTTTCCTGCAAGAGGTTTAGGACTGGAAGAGTTCTATCATGCCGTGTCCTTGATTACTCCAAAGTAGGGACCCTAGAGTGGTCAGCTTACCTGGGAAGCCTTTGGCATTACCCCTTAGGCCCTGAGTCTCACTCCCTACTCCCAGAGAAGAAGAAGAACTACTACTACTACTAGTTGTTGTTGTTGTAGTTGTTGACACAACACTGGAATAGGCAGTGGTGTTGATCTTCTAACCAACCTGTATTAGGTTGCTAAGTTACAGATAACTGGCTAGCCATGGTGAATGCAGTAATAACTTGAGCATGCATCATGTTGACAAAACGAGAGGCCAGACACTTACTGAAACATCCAGATCTGAAGGAACTCGGCACATTTAACACAATTAAAAAACAAAACAAAACAGGGGAGATGTGATAGCAGTTTAAGCCAAAGTCAACAAGAGGAACCATATTGAATCAGGCCAGTGGCCGATCCAGTCCAACACTGTGAATCACACAGTGGCTAAAACCCAGGTACCATCAGGAGGAGGTCCATGAATGGCCCACTTAATTCAACCTTCTTTGAAAATAGCTCTGGTTAAGGTTGTGTGGCACGTCTGGGTGGTCCTCTGCGTGACACGTTCAGCCACCTTGAGTGTGGGAAACTAGCACATGAGAAGAGAGACAAAGTTCTTCCATCTCCTCCACATTGCGTGTGAGAAAATGTGCTGTGCTTTGTTATTTGGCTTTTAAAAAAAAAAAAATTACACAAGGTTTTTACAGCCACTTTTATTTTAAGTTTGACATCCCTTCTACACTGCTACTAAAGCCGTACAAATCCATAAAACAGTAACATATTTCACAGTTTGTTCTGTCACATAAAAATAGCAAATTGGGTTGTGTTACATAGTCTGTCACATAAAAAAAACCCCTCACCTGGGAAATTATGTTCTGCTGATTCGGCTTCTGCAGGAGTGGAATTGACTTTTTACTTAACAGAAATGGAACTAATTCTGTCTTCGGAAACGTCCTCCCGTTCCCTGTTCCTCCCAACTTTCTTAGGCCTATGCAGGTTCTCTCTCTCCTAAAGGTGTACCCAGTCCACTCACGGCACCCACCAACTCCTTTCACAAGATAGCAAGCTTTCTTCTTCTGTTCACTCAATCCTGACAGAGAGCCACTGAAGTTGATATGAGGCCCCAGTTCCCTAATGGTTTCAGCTTCACCACTCCTAAAAGGTAAATGTTTCCCTTGCTCGAAAGCCAGTCAAATCTGACTTTAGGGAAGTGGTGCTCATCTCCGTTTCCAAGCTGAAGTGCCAGCGCTGTCTGAAGACATCTCCGTGGTCATGTGGCCAGCATGACTAAACGCTGAAGTGCACGGAACACTGTTACCTTCCCACCAAAGTGGTACCCATTTATCTACATGCAATTTCTTGCTTTCGAACTGCTAAGTTGGCAGGATCACCTCTCCTAGAGGTACACAAAGTCCCCACATACTACTTAGGAGACAGCAAGCTTTCTTCTTTTAGCTCAGTCATCACAAATAAATCACTCCCGTCTATATGGGGCTCCAGGTTTCCCTATTGGATTCAATGTCACTGAAGGGTCTTACTAAGCTCCTGCCTGAGGATGAGAGAATCACAGGCACACCAGTGCCTTTGGGAAGTCGGGAGGTTGCCTTCTGTTTCTTGCCCTCTGCAAGATTTACATTGTCATCCACCTACAGGCACTACTGGCAACAACAACCAGAAGTTTAGGACAGTATGCATATGACTGTGTTGCTACAGCGTAAGAATGGAGTAGTTATTGTCAGGTCATTCACACCGGCAGGTCAACGAATTGTTAGTCTCTCTCTCTCTCTCTCTTTCTCAGTGGATCCAGAAGCAAAATGGCAAACGGCAGCACTCTGGCCAATATCAGATCACCCAACACTAGGGTTGCCAAGTCTGGGTTGGAAAATACCTGGAGACTTTGGGGGTGGAGCCGGGAGAGGGCTGGGCTTGGGGAGGGGAGGGGCCTCAGCATGGTACAATGCCTTCCCTCCACCCTTCAAAGCAACCATTTTCTCCAGGGGAGCTGATCTCTGTCAGCTGGAGATCAGTTGTAAAAGCGAGAGATCCCCAGTTCTCACCTGAAGGCTGGCAACCCTACCCAACACGATGATGAGTGAAGCAGGGATTCTAAAGGGCGAGTGGAATAATCTACCCACAGGGCCACAATAGCTCGGACAACCACTAGGGAAAGAAAACAAGGATCCTCAATCGAGCAAACCTATGGACCTCCATCCTGTCATTTTCTCCAAATCCTCTTTAACCCCTTTCCCTATCCCAGTGGAAGTCATGCAAAAAGGATACAATCTCATATGAATTGCTGATTATTTCAGGGCCTTTTCAAGGTTTGTGTGTGTGTATGTACACACACACACACATTTTCTTTGAGTGTACTGGGGGGGGGGGAGAATCATTCTCAAAGGATGCAAAACAGAAATGAATACCAAAGGAACAAAGTCCAAGGCTGAGCAGTATTATATTAACAGTATGTTGTTCTTAAAACATGAAAAGTACTTCTCTTTCTCAATCTTTCCCAATCAGAAGTTCACTTTTTATCTGTACTGATTCACTGACTCATCTCTCCCTCAAGTGCAGAAAACAGATATATCTCGGGCTGCGGACACACGGCACAGGATTCCCAGTTAAAATCCTGCTTGGATTTTAACCGGGTTTTTTTTTTCTGGTGGCGATGGCGGGGGGGCATTCTTCCTGCTCAAAGGAGAGTGCTCTACACCCCCCGCCGCCACCAGCCGCTGGCAGACCCGTCCCGGTTTCCTGGCTTGCCCCAGGCTCTGCTCCGGGCTCCGAGCCCTGCCGGTCACCGCCAGTGTTCCCTCTAAGCTGAGTTAGCGTGAGCTAGCTCACAGGTTTTTAGCCTCCAGCTCACATCTTTTTGTCTCAGCTCAGGAAGGATGGCTCCAAAGCAAACTAATTTATGCAGCAGCCAAATCACTCGCTCACAACTTTAATGCCAGTAGCTCACAAAGTAGAATTTCTGCTCACAAGTCTCCATGGCTTCAAGAGAACCTTGCCGCCTGCTAATTTTTTGGGTAAGAGATGCGGGGGGGGGGGGGGGGCTAGGCGGCGGCGGCCAGCGGGGTTCGAGGCTGGGAGCGGAGTGCAAGGCAGGTTCTTTTCCCTTTTTTGCACTTGGGCGCTTGAGTGCCCCAGCGCCCAACTGCAAAAACTGGGGGGGGAAAACAGGGACGGACGATCTGAACAGCCCTCTCTCACAAACACTGCGAGAGAGGGCTGTTCAGATTGGCTCAGGAAGGATGGCTCAGGAAGGATGGCTCCAGATCAAACTAATTTATGCAGTAGCCAGATTGCTCACCCACAATTTTTTGAGCCACATCTTTTTCTGTTCCAGCGTGAGTTTGGTAAAACTACGGAACAAATGCTAGATGCAGATTGGGCCAGTGATAGCCCTCTCCTCCGTGAACTTATCCACTCCATTTTAAAGCCTTCAAAGTTGGTGGCCATCACCACATCCAGTGGCAGTGAGTTCCACAATTTAAATATGTGCTGTTTGAAGAAGTGCTTCCTTGTGTCCATCCTGAATCTCCTGTATATATTCTGTGTATGCAGTAGCTGGGCAACAACTATTCTATTCTCAATTCCTCCAGTTAACATAGCCAGTTCCATCTGTAATGTGAACTGGAAACGTCACGGGCTTGCAAATTCAGGCATAGGCTTGTAAGCTAGCCAGTACTATGCAAACGTGAGACCTTGACTGGACAGGACTCTCGAGAATCATACCCTAGCTATGGTATGACCTCCTACAGTTTCACCATGCTCATGGCACAAAGGCAAGAATTGGATAAAGAAGGATTAAAGAAAGAAAAAAGAAGGCAATAAGGCATGAAGAAAAAAGGGGATCGGAAAGGATCAGTGCAAAGAACCAAGAGCTGATAGACCTTTAACATAAATACACATTCCGTGCTGCGATGGCAGCCAGGGCGGGGACAGATAGCACACTCTATCTACAAGGAAGCCCAGGGACATAAGAAAAAAGAGACTGGCATAGCAAAAGAGTGGCATCATCTTGGCAGGTTTCTTATTCTGCTTCTGCCAAAGTAATCTGTGGATGTGCAGAGCATGTGGCACTCTGATAGGTCGAAGGACCAGCCTCGACTCCCCAAGTACGTTTGCTGGGCTCCTTCCGCTATGCCCCATGCAGCGCACAGAAGCAGATGCCAGGCCCAAAGCCCTCGCCTTCCTCCTCTTGCCCCTGCAAGCACAGTGCCCCCCCCCCTCCTCCAGTCTCTCCCCGGTCATGTCTCTCCAGCCCTGATGCCCCTCAAAGATTTCAGCGCACAGGGGTGAATCACCCGAGAAGGACTGGAGAATCAGGAGGGGGACGAAGAGAGGACGATGCCTTCGGCAGAGTGTGATTCTTCCGTCCACCTGGGTTAGGCAAAGCAGGTTACACTGAGGAAAGGTAGCTGAGAGCAAGGGGGAAACAGTCATCTCATATCTCAGCTCAAGAGTTTACTTATTCCAGAGGTGTTATGGAAATGTGAAAGAAGCTCACTTTGGAGTCACTTCCCCCTCCCCCCCCAAAAAAACCAAAGCTGTTGCTTTCTTTAAAGCAACTGCATGCACAAAACACACACACACACAAAAGGGGAACCTTTTTAAGATTCAAACCTTTATGGCAGCTTTAAGATTCAGAAATCTGAATGTAAGATCTATGAATCAAGGTAAAACTGGACGTGGACAAAAATGAGATGGCAGGACTGAACATCGACATCTTGGGTATCAGTGAACTAAAGTGGACCAAATGAGAAGGGGGCACTCACTGGAGAAGACCCCGATGCTGGGAAAGATGGAAGGTCAAAGAAGAAGGGGACGGCAAAGGAGGAGATGGTTAGACAGTGTTAGCGATGCAGTGGACATGAAGTTAAGCAAATTCCGGAGCACGACGGAAGATCAGGAGGGCTTGGCGTGATGTGGTCCACGGGGCCGCGAAGAGTCGGACCCGACTGTGCGACTGAACAACAAACAAAATATCCCCCAAAGAGTATTACGCTCAGGAGAGAAGAACTTACTGGTGATCCCTAGCATGAAGCGTATCCAGCTGTCCTCAACCAGAGCCATGGTGTTTTTTTTAGCTCTGGCGCTGACCTGGTGGAATTTTCTGCTGCATGATATCCACGCCCCGCGGGTCCTAATGCAATTCCACAGTGGAGATGTTCCACCAGTCCTACGGTTGAGGACAGCAACAGTCTCCATTTACCCTGGTTTCCTCTGTGTCATCTGTAAACTGTTCTAGAATTGCTTAAGGCGTTTCAACTGTGTAAACCGGACTGCGAGTGTTGTTTATTTGGAAGTGTCATTCCCCACTCTGAGCCTTGAGTACAGGGGAGGGTGGGTTACAAATCAAATCACACACACACACATACATACCTTTGAGTTCTGGCAAGTCAAACCTTATGATGTACCAAGAAAACAATGGGGAAAGGAATGGGAAATGAAAGAATGGGGATGAGAAGGTTGGTAGGAAGAGGCATCAAAAGGCCAATAGGACTTTAAGAAGTCGAGCCCTTTGCTAACAGCACAAACTAGACATGTGTTCTCTGCTCATACAGCTTTCAGAATATGATATTTGCAGGGGAAGCTGTGGGGGCAGGGTTGCCAGCTCTGGGTTGGAAAATTCCTGGAGATTTGGGTGGGGGGGACCTCAGCAGGGCACAGCCCCAGAGAGTCCACCCTCTAAAGAATCCCTGTTCCCCAAGGAAACTGATCTTGGTCATCTGGAGTTCAATTATAATAGCAGGAGATATCCAGGTGCTACCTGGAAGTTGGTAACTGTAGGCAGGGACATGCTGGGGGACAGTGGGGAGGCCATGGCATTGTCACTTCTGGGGGAAACTTCTAGCTTCTGTAAATTTCCTTTTCCGAATCGAAGGTTGCTTCAGAAGAGTGAAGGTGTGTGTGTCTGAAGGGGGGAGGGGGACTCAGAACTGCATAAAATCCCCTTTCAACTGTGCCTTAGCTTGTTCCTTTAACATCTTTATTAATAATCACAGTATTGTGGAATAAATGTGCACCTAATTTTCTTTTTCTCCATGTTGCTTAATTAACTAGCTTAATTTTTATATCCTTTTCAAGTAATTAGTCAATGAGGCCCTCTCTCTCTCTCTCTCTCTCTCTCTCACACACACACATACACAGAAAGAGAGACACACACACCTACCTATTTATGTGATTTCTCATTTAATGCAAGTAACAATCACTTTCACTCGTGTGAGCCTAGAGTCCCACCATGGTTATGAGCACACAGGAAAAATCTTGCGTGGGTTGAAGGTTTCTCTGCTAAGGAGAATCAAGCGTCCTTATGATACAGTAAGGCCATTCTAAGGATTAAAACACACCCACAAATCAGTGTTCCGGATGTGTGCTCGCATTTCATTTTTACATCTTCATTTTACGCAGGCTGCTGGGTTCAGTGAGGATAACAGGTAGAGAGACGGAAGCCGCAGAACACAACATTCCAAAAGGAACCAGCACGAAATAAGCGTTTGTTGAGGTGAGCCCGAAATCCCATTTGATCTCTCTGCCCGAACTGTCCAACACAATGGTTTCCTCTTGGCAGTGTTTAATTGGTTAGCTTAAAACAAAAAACAAAACTCTGCAAGATTGAAACAAGAGCTGTTGTTATCAAAATCAACACAGTGGGAAAATGAGAGGCAGCTTTCCTCACTACTGTGGAAGGATGGATATGTCTAATGCCCAGTCCTAAATGAGAGAAGCTGGCAATGTCTGAGGTGGGGCGGGGGTAGGGTTGCCAAGTCTTCAAAACTCACTGGCGGGGGGGAGTCCTCACTTCCGGTGGCGTCATTACGTCGTCCTCACTGGACGGCTTCGGGGGTGGGGTTCCCCCCGCCGGCCAAATGCTGGCCGGCGGATCGGGAACCCCTTTAGCGGGGGATCCCCTGTCCCCCGGGTTGACTTGGCAGCCCTAGGCGGGGGGGAGTCATGGATTCCTCCAAACTGGATGAAGGGGAGGGTAATAATTGCAGGGTTTCAAATATATTCAGTTTTTTTAGACCCAGGAACTGCTTCCCATCTTCTCAATCATACTAAGACAGGGGTGGCCAAACCGCGGCTCAAGAGCCACATGCAGCTCTTTTATACATATTGTGTGGCTCCCGGCAGGGCAGCTGGGGAAGCAAAGGGGAGGCATGCCTCCCTGATTGGTCTTCCTTTCCCCAGCCAGTTCTCCCCTCCCTGGGTAAGCTTGAGGTTGGGTGGGGGGAACAAAGAAAGAAAGCAACTTTAACTTTAAATGTGTTCTCAAAGCCCCCCCCCCCCTCCCGGCTTGAGGAAGGCATTTGTCTCTTTAATTTAATACGCACATTTGTATATTTTTTTCAATAAAAAGGTGTGTGTTCATGTCTTGCGGCTCTCAGACATCTGATGTTTATTCCATGTGGCTCTTACGTTAAGCAAGTTTGGCCACCCCTGGACTAAGAGGTTCAGGAAAAATGGTGGGCGCAACAGTTGAGACTGAAGGTCCCACCTGGTCCCACAATCTGTTATCTTATAAATGACCCTGCCTGAAATTATATAAATTACCCCCCCTGACAAAGATTGTTGGAAATAGGTGTTGTTGTTGTTTTTTTAATTAAACAAACAAAGCCTGTAGGCCAGGGAGAATTGGTAAGAAGAAACAGGAGGAACAGCTGTGTGCAGTTTCCTCTTGTGACTTGGGAAGTACCGATAACCCTGCTCTAGGAGGTTAAAGCAGTCCTTTTTTATATGAAGGAAATCTATCCCAGTTAACAATTAAGAGTCCAGTCCAGTCAAAGCTCCCTTCATCAAACTCTCAAAAGCTCATATTCCAAAAATATTGCTGGTCTCTAAGGAGCTTCTGGACTTGAATCTAACTCTTCTAAAGCAAACCAACATGTAAAGGTAAAGGTTTCCCTTGCTTGTAAGCCAGTCGAATCTGGTTCTAGGGGCCGGTGCCCATCTCCATTTCCAAGCCGAAGAGCCAGCGCTGTCTGAAGACTTCTCTGTGGTCATGTGGCCAGCATGACTAAATGTCAAGGTGCACAGAATGCTATTATCTTCCCACCTAAGGGGTACCTATTTATCTACTTGCAGTTCCTTGCTTTCGAACTACTAGGTTGGCAGGATCTGGGGCCAGAAACGGGCGCTCACTCCATCACGTGGGACTCGGGTCTCGAACTGCTGAGCTACCGACCTTCCGGTCTGCAACCCAGTGTGGGTTAAGCAACATAGGAGAGAAGCGCCCTCATGTAATGCTGGATATCTGAACACCCACACAAGTATTCTTCCTGTTGTAAATGCCATTATCATCTTAAAGCCCGCCGTGTTTCTTCGATCCTACACTCCACTGAACAGAGTTTGCATCCCTTCCATACATGTACAAGGAACAGCCCTAGATGCTAAACTCTCCTCTAACATGTCACAATTCCTGAACTTCTTTAACTCTAATCTCCACACTCACAACAGAGATCCTATGCTGTCCTCTGAATTCTAGAAATATAAAACACCATAAATGAAATTGTTTGAAAACCACACAAGCAATGTCTGCAAAGGTAAGGAGGGAGGGAGAAATAAATAGAATGACTTCTTCTAAAAAACAAAAAGGCTGGGAGAGAGGGGAAAAAAACCACTCATGTTTTAATATTTAACTGCAACGTTTCAACCGTGCATTTGAACATTTCCTTAATGTTGCTCATTGTGAAAGAGGCACAACACTTTACATTTGTTAGCATTTCCCCCCCACAGTCTGAGCATCTCATTGTGAGGCTCATGCTATGCGCTCCATCTTAAAACACTTCCTTATCCACAGGTGGACCGTTCACTCTTGCATCAAGACAGAGAAAACAGAAAACCCACACCGGCACCACACATTTATTTCGAGGATCTTCCCTCCTGCTAAATTCAGCCAAGCCCAGCTCTAGAAATCCCTGATTATCCTTCCCCGCCGGAAACATGTGTACCCACAGAGCCAGAGATTGAGCACGGCCTTTTTAAAGAGTGGGGTCATTTTAACGAAGGAAGTGCCTGCCTCACGGCACGTATTTCTTCAAACAAATACAGATGGACTTCCTGCAATATGTAGACATGGAAATTGAGAGAGGGGGGCAGGCATCCACTTACTTCGAAGCCAAAAGCCGACCGCAGACCATCATTTAGCTGGGAGTGCAGGAAGAAGTTCAATTTCTTTCTTCCTTTTTTTTTTTTAAAAAAACTCACACCTTCAATTATGTGTTTCATTCATGTCACAAATCCCTCAGTTTTCTGCAGGAAATGTACTAAGTCACTGCTTTCTCACATCCTCTAGTGGCCAGAGTAAGGCAAAGTGTCATTAAGACAGACAGTGCTACAATTGGATTCAAACTCACCTGTGGCACCAAGCAATATGGCTATGCCCTCGTGTTTATGATCCTTGACATCTGCTGCTATGAGAAGCAGCCAATTACGGACTAAATCTTCCTCTGGTTTTCAAGGAGGGTTGATATGTCTCTTTTTTAAAAGCCATAAAGAGGAGTGGGGAGAATAAGAGATGCGTAATCATATAACTTTTTAAAAACTTCCGCCTGAACGTCTTTCTGCAAATATCCCCAATGGACCCCCAGGGAATATTCAGGGGCAGCTCAGGGCATTTGGGTCCCGCGCTCCTAAAAGCCGGCTAACAGGAATCTAACATCCCCCCAGAGGATGATGGTCTTAAGTAAGTCAATAGCTCGCTGTCCGACCTCCAGTGATTGATAATGCGTAATTGACTGACTTCACATAGTACACATATGGGTCAAGGGTCCAACTAGGGTTGCCAGCCTCCAGGTGGGGCCTTGGGATCTCCCGCTTTTACAACTGATCCCCAGCTGACAGAGATCAGCTCCCCTGGAGAAAATGGCTGCTTTGAAGGGCAGACTCTGTGGCACTGTACCATGCCGAGGCCCCTCCCCTCCCCAAACCCCGCCCTCCCCTGGATCCACCCCCAACGTCTCCAGGTATTTTCCAACCAAGACATGGCAACCCTAGGTTCAACACCCTTGCCAGGAAGCCATCCCAGCAAAACTTCCAGCTTTCAGCTACTAGAGTAGAGGATAGCCACTCAGAGAAGGATTTCATCCGTTAACAGAAGACTGAGAAGAAGGGCGCCTTGGATCTAACTGTATGGTCTGAATCCAGTCCATAGCTCCTAAAGACTAAGGATATGGCCAAGAAGCAAAAGACTTTCCAGGCCTACCTACAGCCCTATACTACTATCAGCAGGGGTCATTTCGTAAAAAAAGAGGTGCAGGAGCTCATTAGCATAATTCATTAGCATGACTTATTTGCATATGCCACACCCCCTGACATCTCCGGAAGTGTGTCAGAAGGCAACACCCACCACTCAGGCTCCACCCCAAAAATAACCCAGTATGTCCCAACTCAGAGCTGGCAAGCCAGCTTGACACTTTGACTAAAGACACTTTAGGTTTCCTTTGCTCTTGCAGGGAAGCTGCCCTACAACAAGCATGGAAATACAGATCAAGTTAGCATGCTTTTGCTTTTTTCCACAGCACATCACCATATATGCCCGCTCCTGGGTTTGTTACTCCCAAATGACTATTTACTGGCATCTCACCATTTCGCAACTGGCAGGATGGCTAGTTTTACCCAATCCCTACTTCGTCAGAACAGCCATCTTGGAGCTACCACTCCTGTTGCAACGGAACCATTAGCTTGCATTTAGTAAGAAGTCTTTCTCTCTTTACTGAGAGAGCCAATACATTTCTTAAAAGAGGCTGTTTAATAGTATGGGCAGCAGGTGCAAGGGTCTTACGAAGAAGATCTTTACATGATTACTAAATTCAAATATTCAGGTGTTTGAAATGGAGGCGAGGGGAAAGATGAAAGCCGCTTTGGGTCCTGCTGGGGTGGGGTATAGGTGAACTAAGTAAAAGCATAAATATATTTTTCAACTGTTAACAGTAAATGAAAACAGGTGTCTTGCCTTTACAAAGTTATTAAGCAGCAACTGATTTCCAGTGTTTTCTTAACGTGGAACAGAAGGCAGGAACATTTGCTTGCCCTCCTTCTGTTACTCTTCTATCTACCATATGACCACATGAGAATCCTAATGAGTTGGATCCATTCTTCAGTCTCCTCCGATCCTCCTCTTCGCTTCAGTCCCCATCTTCTGTCCATGCAGGTCCCATAATCCCCAGCACAGACATGTGGAAAAAGCTGGCCGGAGCCTACTCAGAATGTGTAAATGATACATTATTTCTTGTATGCTTTCAGATATCCACCTCAGATATCCACCTCTTTGGGGACTTCTTCTCTAACTCTGTTATGTCCGTGTTCAAATGGTACCTTAACAATAATAATAATTTTTAAAAAACCATATGCCACACCCCCTGATCTTTCCTGATCTCTCATCCAAACACCACTGAGAAGCGTGTGTGCATCCAAACAATAGCAACCCTCTTTGAGCTGGTACTTCCGTTGCCTGTTTATTCCCTTCTGCTTTTCAAGTTTTCTATCTGTGTGTGTGTGTGTGTGTGTACGTGTGTTGGTGTGTGTGTGTTTGTGTGTGCCAATTGTTAGCCAGCAAGGCACTTTTTGTGCTCTTATGGAGTTTTATATCCATAAGTTTGAACTCTGTGTTGCCAACAGTGGTAGGGTCTTGCGCTTTCTTCTTGAACAGGAGCCAGCTCCAGCCCATGCCAGGAGGCTGACACCCTAAGCAGTTCACCCAAGACAAAGGATTCTTCTTGCCATGAGGTTTCCTTCTGTCAGACATCCGCTGGCTAACCCCCACTCCCCCACTATACATCTGGATAGTTATGCTAACTAGCCTGCCTAGCAACTAATGTGCCAGCCATCAGATACTTGGCTAAAACCATCAACTAACAATAGATATGGCCAGGTGAGTCATCGGACCCCAGACTCAGTGTATATTTCCTGGTGAGATCATAGTTTTGCAACAGTGTCCATCCCCTGGCCCTCCGCCTTTTGTCAATAAAAGAGCCTGAGCAGAGGCATTTCGCTCTCTTAAGCCATCGTCCCCTATCTGCTTTACCTCCCCTTTACCCTTCCCCCCCCCCCCAGCTTGCCTTTCCAGTCCCTCTAATCTTCTGTTGGAACAAGGATTCATCTCCACCCAATTCTTCCTTCGGTCAGACAACTCCTCTTTAGGATAGGTAACGTATTGCTTCCCCACCAATGAACTCCTGCAAATTGCAATAGTGCTATTTTCTATCTTTATTTCCCTACACCTGTGTGTATGTGTGTAAGAATCTGTTTTTGTGTGAGTGAACAACATCATTTAGTAAACAGCATTTAATTTGCCATCTGCCTCACGTGCCTCTTTCCTTGAGAACTCCCGGGAGGGATGGGACCCTGGTATAGTTGGCAAGAACCCGTGTATTTTGCTGACTGCTAAACATAAATTAAAGCAAGTCGGCTAACAGTTCTATTAAACCCTC
Organism: Lepidodactylus listeri; assembly: GCA_029233225.1. Taxonomy (NCBI): domain Eukaryota; kingdom Metazoa; phylum Chordata; class Lepidosauria; order Squamata; family Gekkonidae; genus Lepidodactylus; species Lepidodactylus listeri. The sequence continues at coordinate 7,982,069 of JARCFY010000009.1, read as the reverse complement.
ATTCTATACTGCAGAACTTTTACTTTTAACATTTTCAGTGTTCTTCTCATAGTGGTGGGGTGGGACTTACACCTATCCTATCAGTCCACTGAACAAAGCTGATTGATTTATTCATTGATTAAAATATTTATATCCCACCTTTCCTTTTGACACAAGACTGGAGTTTGCCTCCATGTTGTCGCTCTTTTATTGCAGGTAAAGCCCCTTTAACTGGGGGAGGGCTACCTGGAAGACGTTTAGACACACACACACACCCCGGGTGCTTCCCCAGGGTTAAAGGAGCCTGCTGCTAGGACAGAGGCGGTGTCACTCATGTGTTACGAGGGCCGGATCTGACATAAATGTCACTTTGTTGGGCCGGGCCACTTGTGCCATAAAACATAATGCCAGATAGAAACTGTATAAAGGACAGCAGCTGGTAAGCTCTGAGTTGGTTTGTCCTCACAGCAAGGCCCCGTGGGCTGGGAGGAGAGGTGCAGAGGAAAACCAGCATGGGTGGGCTTGAGAGCCATTGGTGCAGCGCTGGGCAGACGCTCCCATGAAGAGAGGAGAAGAAGAAAAAGAGGTTGGATTTATACCCCACCCTCCACTCCCCAAGGGAGTCTCAGAGCGGCCTACAATCTCCTTTCCCTTCCCCTCCCCACAACAGACACCCTGGGAGGCGGGTGGGGCTGAGAGAGCGCTGACAGAAACTGCTCTTTTTCGAGGACACGCCAGCAGCTGCAGTTGGAGGAGCGGGGAATCAAACCCGGTTCTCCCAGATTAGAGTCCACACACTTAACCCCTACACCAAACTGCTTGACTGCTGCAGTCAAGGTCGTTCTGCCGTGCTGAGGCCACAATGGAGTGGTTCTGTCCACTCCACCCCCAGCACTTCCTCCCTTGTATCAGTTGCTCACGGGCCACATAAGAGCCCTGGATGGGCCGGATCTGGCCCCTGGGCCTTACGCTTGACACCCACGTGCTAGGAGAGCACCCACTTGCATTAGGGGATAGCTCATGTTGGAGAAAGCCCAGATACTACCAAACTGCAAGATACAAACCCACGATATGCCCATCAGAGATCCCTTAGGAGGTTTCACATGTGATGATTTAGCTTCCCTTTCTTCACAGAATTAATATGTCATACTAGCATGTTAGTGTAAATGTGGTGAAATACTCTCTTCTTTTTTTTAACTTAAGGCTTTGGGCTTAACACAACTGCGACATTTAGTTTCATTTTCTGATTCTCTCTCTCTCCTAGCAGAAGTCAGGCAGAAAGGGGGAAGTCAGTTGTTCCCAAGTGTCATCAAAGTGCAAACCTTCAAAGCTTGGGAATGCTAATAGCCGTCCTGGGTGCAGACCATGAAATAGTCCCCTCACACTGTGCCTGAAATCTGACACGTAGAAGGGACCTGGAGACACGGTGTGTGAGGAACTAGACTGTATCTTCCTGGAGATTTCAGGAAATAATTATTTGACCCTCATGAGGGTGAGAAAACTGAAGAGATAAAATCCCTTGGCACAGAGGGAGAGGAGCCGTTTTGGCAGGTCCGTTCTGCCTGAACATATCTGGAGGAAGGAGCTCTCTCACCTGAGCTCCATCTTGATGGCTGCCTTACCATGTGGAACAGACAAAGGGCTGATTGCTTGGACAAAGACTCCAAGACTGATTGCCTGGACAAAGACTGGAAAACTTCTAGTGAGCTGTAACTTTTTAAGTTAAACAGCCTTCTTTAAAATAAGATCAGCTAGGGCATGTAGAAAGTGAATGACACTGTGGGTTTACAGCTTTCTTTTGTATTCTTTGCTCACAACATTGTTGTGCAGAAAATATGTGCATGAATTTTTTGTTTTTTTCATATTTTTTTTAAATGCTGGCAGTTGTTCTCCAAACCACATAGAACCTTGCCATTCAGACATGATATTTAAAATGGGTGGCAGGAAGGGGGGGCTCAGTTGCTAAATTACTATTTCCCCAGGAGTGCACAAATGTGTTAAGACATTCCTATGGTAACCGGTCACTAGATAGAGGGAGACAAAGGCACTAGGTGGGGCCTTAGAATGGCAGTGTGGGAAGGAAAAGCTGTCACTTGACCCCTTGGAAGGTGATTCCTAAAATGGCCTGTTAGTGGCAGAGTACTGAAGGAGAAGTAAGTAAATTCCTCTAAAGGTTGGGTAATCTGGAAGAGTGATGTGGTGCCTGACAGAGACTCTGGACGGTTGCTGGATGCCTAGACACCTCCGAGGGTCAAACAAAGCAACATTCACAGTTCAGAAGAGTTGTTCTGCCTCAGTAACCATATATGTGTGTTTTTTTCCCATCAATACAAGAAAACTGTTCTCTAGTAGGTATTGCAAAACAGGGCTTTAACTTCTCTGAATGTGTTTCTATTAGGCAATTCATGGCACCCTTTTACAAATAATTATTAGTTTTTGTTAATGTTGTGTTTTCCTTAACTGAGATTTTAAAAAGGCGATTCCTAGGCATAATCTTCGAGCCTTAGTATTATAAAACAGATGCATGAAGCACCCAGCCACCCCATCAACACAGGGAGCGAGTGATGATTTCACAATGTAAAGGTCACTTTAGCTACATACGGATTTCTTTATTTGGTGTCAGCAAAATCTTGAATGTCAGTCGAATAGCTGAACTCAATACCATAGCAAAGCATATCAAAGTCAATGTGCTATATTGCTAATTATCTGCAAGTGTTTAGGCAAGCAAAGAGACCAGTTCTGATTTTTCTATCCCCTTTTTTACCCGCAGCACGCACCAGGCACCGCTCACAAAACTAATTAGTATATTTAGCAGCCGATTAAATAAATGAAGTGATAATAATGGAGTGGATTATATAAACTATTCCGAAGCATGAAGAAACTTTGTCTTTTTTTGCTAAAGGAAGAGGCAGCTGCAGAATTACAAAATAGTTACAACCTCAGTGAAACCACTGCTGTGAGCAATTACAAGTATGCATACTTAGCTATTGCTCTATGATTAAATAAAACCTTCACTGTTAATGGGCACTGTGTGGAGGGCTAAAGGAATGGTATTTTATAGAGTGCTTGAGGCTTTAATTTCTTGATAGCACATTATAGTCTGTCTTTTAGCCATTTTAACCTTGTTTAGCATAAATGGCTGAATGTGAAAATTCACTGGTTTCTATACTCCATGGAAGATGTCATTAAGAACTGCTGTACTGGATAATTCCCCCCCCCCTCGTATGAATATAATAAATTTAGCCTGTAGTCTTGTGCCAAAGTATGCCTATGTGTTCCCAACTGAAGCCAACAGTTTTAAGTTCACAAAGCTTGACAACCAATTGCTGCCTCAAGTATTAATCTACCTTTACCATTTACAGGTCGTAGATCAAGATGGGCAGCTGTGTAAGTCTGTAGCAGCAGAAAAGAGCAAGAGTCCAGTGGCACCTTAAAGACTTACAAAATTTGTGGGAGGGTGTAATTTTTCATGAGTCACAACTCACTTCTTCAGATACAGTGCAAATGTGAGTCCACCTGTCTTTATACCATGGAGACTGGAGTAATTTCAGATGCCAAATGACAATAGCAGGTGTACAACAATAGCAGGTGAATGACAATAGCAGGCATGATTGGATTAGGAGTGATATGCAGAGTGGTAGTAGGCATGGAGAAATCAGCACTAAGACAGGAAACCTAAGTCTCAATTCAGTCCAGGAAGATGCATCGTCTTGAGCTTCTTTATCAGTTGCAATCCAGCAGAGTCTCTTTCTAATTTCATTCTAATCTTCCTTTGAAAATCATTTGTAAGGTCACCACCCCTGAAGGATTCTTTCAAACTTATGCAATTGATGAGTTTGAACAAGAAAGCTAAAGAGATTGTTGTTGTTGTTATTGTTTTGTTTGTTTTTAAGGGTTTTGATTAGGTTTTTAGGGGTCGCGGTGGCTCAGAGGTTGAGACGCTGAATTGCAGACTGGAAGACCAGTAGTTTGGCAGTTCGAGACCCGAGTGCCACGTGACAGAGCGAGCTCCTGTCTCTGGCCCCAGCTCCTGCCAGCCTAGCAGTTCAAAAGCAAGAAATTGCAAGTAGATAAATAGGCACCACTTAGATGGGAAGGTAACAGTGTTCCATGCACCTCAGCATTTAGTCATGCCAGCCACATGACCATAGAAACATCTCCAGACAGAGCTGGCTCTTCAGCTTGGAAACGGAGATAAGCACTGTCCCCGAGAGTCGGATTCAACTAGCTCTCGAGCAAGGGAAACCTTTACCTTTACCTAATTAGGTTTTTAAAAAGCCTAATTCACCAAGAGCTGCCGTTAAGCCAGGGCAACTCATATTACTGATTTCACGACAAATATCCTATCTGCTGCTCTGCTAGTTAGTCATTTTGCAAGATATTCTACCTTTAGAGGTCACCGAAAAGAAAACCAGACTTACTGTCATTCTCATGATTAATATGTTACATTTTAAGTGAATTACTTTAAGAATAAAAGCAATAAGACGACCTACTGACTCACTAGCTACTTGTCAATGTACAGTAAATAGAACCTAATATATCTGCTTCTTGAAGTATCTTGGCTATAGGAATGTTCACATAAATGGCTACTAAGCAAAGGGCCATTTAAAGGGAATGGAGCATTGGTCTCATTTTGGATTGTCTTATTGTAGGATTTCCGAGGAAAGAGCTAGTCAGACGTGGTTTACCACTGCCTCCTTCTGCCCAGTACTAACCAGGGTGAGCTGAAGCGGCTCTGCCATTGTCTATGATAGACCCTCCACCAGTGTTGCCTTCCACTACTGCTGCTGCCCAGCAGCGACCCTTCAAGGATCCCTCTGTCCCCATCACCACTGGAACTGACCGTCCTATTCTGCTGATGGGGCCAATGATCCCTGAAGGGGGGTGACTGTATCTTAGTCTGGTGGTTCAGCTGTGACCATCCTTCCTTGAGTGGCTCTGCGAGGAGTTTAGACCCCTCACAGTACTGTTCTCAGCATTGCTGACAGACAGAACCCCGCCCCCGCCATGTTAAGAGTGTGAAAACAGGCGATTGTGCTAGGAAAAGCTGAAGGCAGAAGGAAAAGAGGCAGACCCAACAGAACGTGGATGGACTCAGTCAAGGGACTCAAAGTCCTCAGTTTGCAAGACCTGAGGAAGGCTGTCCATGAGAGGATGTTTTGGAGGACATCAGGTCACAGGGCCGCCATGAGTCGGAAGCAGCTTGATGATACTTAACATACATGCAACGCTGGCCATCTGCCATCTTTCATGGGAAAATGTACACAGGTGAGCAACAAAATAGATACTTCACATTATAATGTGTACTCTATGTGGATGTTTTATATTTATGGTCTCTGTGGTTACACACATCTACACACTAGGGTTGCCAGGTCTTACCGGGCTTTACAGTGGGGAGGGGCACGTCCTGGTTTGTTCCCGGGGTTTCTTCAGCGCGCGTATGAAGCCTGCGTGCCACAATCACATCACCCAAAAGTGATGTCATTGAGTTGGGCATGTTGGGGGGTGGAACACTGACATTTGAGGGAAAACCATAGAGTATTCCTCCAGATACTAGAGCATCCCGCGCAACGTGCCCCAGTGTGATGATGTTCCCTCCGGATGATGTTATCACACCGGGGCACGTGGCCACAATGCTGGCACTTTGGGGGTGGAGTTCCCCCAGCGGCCGGTTCTGGGGTTTGGGGAGGGGAGGGGCCTCAGCAGGGTACAATGCCATAGAGTCCACCCTTCAAAGCAGCCATTTTCTCCAGAGGAGTTGATCTCTGTCAGCTGGAGATCAGTTGTAAAAGCGGGAGATCCCCAGGCCCCACCTGGAGGCTGGCGACCCTAGCCCTACTACACACTCACCCTTGCCAACTCATTCCTAAGCTGTTCCTTCCATCCCAGTCAAGTCCAACATTTTGAAAATTCCTACTACACTGAAATTGATTGGCAATCCATGTAGATCAAATAGAGATGGAAGTTGTGTTGTTACACCAGCTATAGAAGAGAAGAAGAAGAAGAAGAGATTGGATTTATACCCCGCCCTCCACTCCTCAAGGGAGTCTCAGAGCGGCTTACAAACTCCTTTTCCCTTCCCCTCCCCACAACAGACACCCTGTGAGGTAGGTGGGGCTGAGAGAGCTCTTTCCCAAGCTGTCCTTGAGGGAACAGCTGTGCCAGAACTACGGCTTGCCCAAGGTCATCCAGCCAGGTGCAAGTGGAGGAGTGGGGAATCAAGCCCGGTTCTCCCAGATTAGAGTCCGCGCACTTAACCACTACACCAGACTGGCTGGTGTAGTAGCCCAGCGATGTCCTGATGCCCTGGGATCGTGAAAAGGTAACCCCGCCTCAGACCCAGAAGCTAGGGGAAGAAGCCACTTGGATTGGACAGCCAGTCCCATAGCCATGGTGTACAAAAAGGGGGATGGGCCCCGACTATCATTTGTCCAGTCGGCATTACGGGTTGGTGTGAAATCTGTCACACTCTTTCAGGTGTAAATTTTCTACTTAAAAAAGAAAGGAGATGAGGTTAAAAAGTACGAATCCTTCCTGTCATAAATCTCTAGGCAATCGGCTAGAATAGAATTAGTAGTTAGCAAGGCTGAAGGGTCTTCGTTTTAAAAGCCTGCAGGGGTGGGGAAGGGTGAAATAATGCCGGAGTAAAGCAGAGAAAGCAAGAGAGAGAGAGAGATCTCGGAATCCAAGAAAAAGACAGAGAAAACAGGACAGTGTTTCACGATAGTCCTGTAGCACTCTCATTGCTAGGGACGTTATTTTTGATGGAACAGGAGACCAATAATAAGGAACAATAAGGAGATTCCCATAGTTTAAAAGGAGGTTGAACCAGCTAAGGTTGGGATTTAGCTGCAGGATTACATAGGGAACTGAGAGTCTCATCTTTTCATGTAACCAGGCCTTAGGTCCCTTACTGTGCAAAAACCGTAAGAACATCAGAGAAGCCATGTTGGATCAGTCTAGTGGCCCATCCAATACTAACACTTAGGGTTGCCAAGTACCGGCGACTTACCGGCGGGGGGGAGTTGTTCTCCCCCCGGGAGCTCTTCTGGCGCGGGCGCTTTGCGCGCGCGCCACGGCGACGTAATGACGTCCCCCAGAGGTGACGTCATTACATGGGGGAAGTCGTCCTCACCGGACGACTTCTGGGGTGGGGTTCCCCCCGTCGGCCGAATGCCGGCCAGCGGATCGGGAACCCCTATAGCGGGGGATCCCCCGCCCCCCGGGCTGACTTGGCAGCCCTACTAACACTCTGTATCACACAGTGGCCAAAACCCAGGGGCCATCAGGAAGGGTTGCCACCCTCCAGGTGGGGCCTGGGGAGCTCCCGCTTTTACAACTCATCTCCAGCTGACAGAGATCAGCTCCCCTGGAGAAAACGGCTGCCTTGAAGGGTGGACTCTGTGGCGCTGCACCATGCTAAGGCCCCTCCCCTCCCCAAACCCTCCCCTCTCCTGGATCCACCCCCAAAGTCCCCAGGTATTTTCCAACCCGGACTTGGCACCCCTACCATCAGGAGGTCCACCAGCAGGGCCAAAACTCTAGTGGACCTCCCAAGAACTGACTGCCCCAGACAGATCTACAGAGCTGACTTTTCCTTCCAACACAGGCTAGTGTGGGAGGCCCAAGGTGCCAAGGATGTACTTCTCTGCCTTGTCTAGGATTCAGCTCTGACCCTCTGCCTTCGCCGTCCCTAAAAAAAAAGACTCTGGAGATGCAGGAGGTGGACTGGCCTACTCAGAGGTTTCCTCGCCTGCTGGTTCTAATGGAACTTGAACAGGAAATTGTTGGTAGAGAGGACGTACAGGGTTAGTTAGGTCCCTTAAAGAGAATTAGAGGAGGGTGCAAAAGTGCCAAAAAGAGAGAGGAATGTATATTTTCTCTTTGTTGCTGTGCTATTAGGTTTCTCTAGAGCATTAACTTCATTCGGTGACCCCCGCAACCATTATGATGGGATAAGGGTAAAATGTTCTCCCTTTGTATGTTCTGTACACAGTGGAGGATTTTAAAAAACTCTTATGCCTCATTACTCATTATTTTTCTAAACTGAAAAGCATCTTTCCTTATAGAGATCATTTTGCTTGTCCTTTTTACAGTCTATGAAAGCTTTTTTTCCTTTTTTTTGATGGGGGCAGACTGTTGTATAATTTCAGGTATCTAAGATGGTTCCATGTAATCAGCTGTGATGGTCTGAAGCAGTAGAACAAATTTAGAGTCCAGTGGCACCTTTAAGATGAACACAGGTTTATTCAAGGTAGTAGGATATGAGAGAAAATAAAAAGGTATTGTTGTTTGTTTGTTTGTCTGTTTGTTTGGTTAATTTTATTATTATTATTTTTTTTTTATCCAGCAAAATTGTTCAGCATTATTCATCCTTTTCATTTTATACAGGAAATCAGGGCGAGCAGCCCTGAGATGCAAAATTAATATTCTGAAACTCAGTTGCTTAAGGTTTGATACAGGCAGGGCTATTTTGGGGCAGGAACGCACAGGAACGGAGTTCTGGCTGACTTCCGAGTTGGCCATGCTTACAGCCTCCCCCCCACCCCAGGTGTCTCGCAAGCCGTGGGGTGCCTGGGGGAAGGCAAGCCGATCCAGGAAGGGAAGGCAGTTTAATCTACCTCCCCTCCTCAGGTTCCCCAAGTGCCCCACAAGCGGATGGGGAAGCCAATCCTGGGAGGGAGCTGCACTGTCAGGGGTGTGGCCTGATATGCTAATGAGTTTCTGCTGTTGGGTATGGTCTGTTATGCTATTGAGTTCCTGCTGGGTACAGGCAAGTTGCAACTAAATCTCCTGCAGCAGCACCTTTCAGTCCAAGTTGCTTTTTCTGTAAGGATCCTATTACAAGCACGACACACCTCCTCCGTTGTTTATGGGACATGGGCTTACTCCAGGAAACCCCACAAGAGAACCACTCCCAAATAACAAGGTTAATCAGCATGCTCCTGGCACAAGCACTCCAAAAGCACTTTTATGGAGACAAGAATCAAAAGAGGTGGTTAGATGGGCTACAATACAGAGAACATTGAGTGTACTGAAGTCACAGAACAATTGCAGACTGTGAAACTCTCTTTATTTCTCCCTTACTATGCATGCAAAACGGTTTATTTAAGCAGTTATCAATTTAAATACGTCTAAACTGAAACTCAAGTTGTTATTTTCTTTCTTTCTCCCAGCAGGAACATTCTGAACTCATAATCATACATATTTTAAAAAGATAATACAACAACTGTATTATCTAATTTTTTGTTCTCTTCCCCAGCTGGGGTTACTCCCTTTCATGGCTTACATGTTATCTATAACATTTTTTTTTTTCCTCTCTCTCTCTCCCACTCTCCTATTGAATACCATTAGCTTTTAAAGGGCCTTACAATTAGCAAGTTATTTATGTGTGTACATGTGTGTGTGTGTGTGTGTGTGTGTGTGTGTTTCCCATTTGTGTGCCTATTCATTTTATTATAATGAAAGGAATATTGGGGCACAAGAGATAAATCCATTATGAGTCATGCCAAATGATTTAAAATGCTTCTTCACAATGCACAGTAGAAAACAGGCTCTGAGGGTTTAAAAAAAGGGAATGCAGAACTCATTTTGAAATGCAGTAGTTCCCAGTGATAAACAAGACGCATTGTTTCTCAAAATCGTCGCTACTAAATTAATTTTTCAGTGTTTTTGCCATTAGGAGTCTTATTACAGCCTGTCTTGTGTAGTTATGCAGTAATTTAAATTATGTTTCCCCAGGCAAATGCAACTTACAAACTTGGCATTCAAGACACGTGTTCTATGATTGAGTACCGATATTAGCTGTGACTGAATGACAGCATGCACACCCCAAATTAAGAGATGGGGAGGGATACCAGCCTCCAGGTGGGGCCTGGGGATCTCTTGGAACTGCAGCTCACCACCAGACACAGAGACCAGTTCCCCTGGAGAAAATGGACACTTTGGAGGATGGACTTTATGGCCTTGTACCCCACTGAGGTCCCTGTCCCTCCTAGGCTCCACCACTAAATCTCCAGGAGTTTCCCAGCCTGGAGATGGCAACCCTCCACCAGGGATAAACTGGCAACCATAGAGGGGGGAGAAATGGACTCAGTCCAGTCTCCTGTAAGTGTCCTAGGTAGCCACAAAACTGGTCGCCAACTCCGGGTTCAGAGTCGCCTGGATCTTTAAGGCGGAGCCTGGAAGGGCGGGGTTTAGGGAGGGGAGGGAACTTAGTAGGGTATAGCGCCATGCAATCCACCTTCCTAAGCAGCCATTTTTTCTAGGAGAAGTGGAACAAATGGTTTAAATAAGCCAGTAATAAATAAATAAGTTAATTGTGTAGTCTGGAACATAAGAACATAAGAGAAGCCAATGTTGGATCAGGCCAGTGGCCCATCCAGTCCAACACTCTGTCACACAGTGGCCAAAAATACCAGGTGCCCTCAGGAGGTCCAGCAGCAGGGCCAGGACACTAGAAGCCCTCCCACCTGTTGCCCCCCCCCAAAAAAAACACCAAGAATACAGTGCATCACTTGCCCCAGACTGAGAGTTCCTATCTATACCTTGTGGCTAAAAGCCACTGATGGACTTCTGCTCTATATGTTTATCCAATTTCCTCTTGAAGCCATCCATGCTTGTAGCCATTGCCACCTCCTGTGGCAGTGAATTCCACGTGTTAATCACTCTTTGGGTGAAGAAGTACTTCCTTTTATCTGTTCTAACCCGACTGCTCAGCAATTTCATGGAGAGCCCACGAGTTCTTGTATTGTGAGAAAGGGGGAAAAGGACTTCTTTCTCTAACATGCATAATCTTGTAAACCTCAATCATGTCACCCCTCACTCGTCCTTTCTCCAAGCTAAAAACCCCAAGCATTTTAACCTTTCTTCCTAGGGAAAGTGTTCCAACCCTTTTATAATTCTAGTTGCCCTTTTCTGCACTTTTGCCAATGCTATAATATCTTTTTTGAGGTGTGGCAACCAGAACTGTACACAGTACTCCAAATGAGGTTGCACCATCGATTTATACAGGGGCATTATGATACTGGCTGATTTGTTTTCAATTCCCTTCTTAATAACCCCTAGCATAGTGTTGGCCTTTTTCACTGCAGTCACACACTATCTCGACATTTTCATTGAGTTATCTACTACGACTCCAAGATCTCTCTCTTGGTCAGTCTCCGCCAGTTCGGACCCCATCAATGAGTATTCATAGTTAGGATTTTTGGCTCCAATGTGCATCACTTTGCACTTGGCCACATTAAACCTCATTTGCCACACTGATGCCCACTCGCCCATCCTTGACAGATCCCTTTGGAGTGCCTCACAATCCTCCCTGGTTCTCACCACCCTGAACAACTTCGTGTCATCTGCAAATTTAGCCACTTCACTGCTTACTCCCAACTCCAAATCATTAATAAACAAGTTAAAAAGCATTGGACCGAGTACTGATCCCTGCGGTACCCCACTGCTTACCTCCCTCCACTGAGAAAATTGCCCATTTATACTCACTCGCTGTTTCCTTTTAATTAGCCAGTTTTTGATCCACAAAAGGACTTGTCGTTTTATCCCATGACTATTGAGCTTACTTAGGAGCCTTTGATGAGGAACTTCATCAAAAGCTTTCTGGAAGTCAAGGTAAACAACATCTATTGGGTCCCCCTTGTCCACATGTTTGTTTACTCCCTCAAAGAACACAAACAGGTTAGTGAGACAAGATCTTCCCTTACAGAACCCATGCTGAGTCTTCCTCAAGAGATTTTGTTCATCAATGTGCCTACTATTTTTTTTCCTTAATAACAGTTTCCACCAACTTACCCGATATCGATGTCAGACTGACTGGCCTGTGATTCCCCGGATCTCCTCTGGAACCCTTTTTAAAGATAGGAGTGACATTCGCTACCTTCCAGTCCTCAGGAATGGAGACAGATTTTAAGGAAAGATTACATATTTTTGTCAGGAGATCCACAAGTTCACATTTGAGTTCTTTCAGAACTCTCGGATGTATGCCATCCGGGACCAGTGATTTATTTGTTTTTAAGTTGTCATTTTTAACTGGAGATCAGTTGTAGATCAGGGAAATGTTCAGAGCTAACCTGGAGGTCGGCAACCCTAATCCACAACTACTTCACTGTTAACTTCAGCAGAATGATATATTCAGAACTTCTGGAGCATCTGTACCTGCCTTCTCCACCCAAACAAATGGTTGTTGAGTGCAGATACCCGGGCTCCAGCCACCATGCCCCAGGGCCCAGTTTGGCTGAAGTTCCTTCTCTTGGTTTTAGACAGAGAAGGGTGGAGGTTGGGTACCACCCTATTCCATCTTCAGTTTGGTGTGGTGGTTAAGTGCGCGGAGAACCGGGTTTGATTCCCCACTCCTCCACTTGCAGCTGCTGGATGACCTTGGGCAAGCCATAGTTCTGTCAGAGTTGTTCTTGAAAGAGCAGCTCTCTCGGAGCTTTCTCAGCCCCGCCTACCTGTTGTGGGGAGGGGAAGGGAAAGGAGTTTGTAAGCCTCTCTGAGACTTCGAGTGAAGGGTGGGGTATAAATCCAATCTCCTCCTCCTCCTCCTCTTCTTCTCCTTCTCCTCCTCCTCCTCCTCTCTATTTCTACTCGTTCTGTGGTGGGAACCAGTTGGTCTGGCCTCCCTGGCCTCCTCCCTTGAAGGTCCTAGCCAGGCCTGGGGCATGTCCAATGGCCTACCTCTACCCAGAAGCCCTATGTTTGGTGTAGTGGTTAAGTGTGCAGACTCTAATCTGGGAGAACCGGGTTTGATTCCCCACTCCACCACTTGCACCTGCTGGGTGACCTTGGGCAAGCCGTAGCTCTGGCACAGCTGTTCTCTCAAGGACAGATGTCTCAGAGCTCTCTCAGCCCCACCTACCTCACAGGGTGTCTGTTGTGGGGAGGGGGAGGGAAAGGAGTTTGTAAGCCGCTCTGAGACTACAGGTGAAGGGCAGGGTATACATCCAATTTCTTCTTCTTCTTCTTCTTCTTCTTCTTCTTCTATGGGTACAGGGCCAAGACCAAGAGAAGCACCAAAGAAATGCATCACAAATTCCTGCCATTATCTTCTTTCCAGATGTTCCAGGCATACCCAATGACACCAATTTCCCCTCAGTGCATTTATCCTACCTACATTTCTACCAGCCTTATGAACCGTGAGCGTTATGAATGTAGCCTGGAAAGGGAAGAAAATAATCTACTGGCACCGTTTGAATTCACTCTTAATATTTCAGGCTTTGCTAATCAATATCACCTGATTGAGGAGCCTTTCCATGCCACCATCCCAAAGATTGCCACTTAACCTCCCAAACCGACTGCTTTGGCTGCACAAACCCGAGGGAAGCAACAAAGATGTGCTTGCATTCCATAGAAAATGAGTGGTGGATTTGATTTCCTCATGTTTATTTTTGGCTTCAATTGGAAGCTTTACTGCTGAAGAGAAACTGTCAGCTTCACTTTGGATCCTCAAAACAAAATATGTACCATAATTTAATAGCAGAATAATCAGAAAATAAGATGTTTCAGCAGTGAAACACACACACACACACACACACAAACGTAACATGGAGATGTAGAGTTGACAAAGAGAATGTTTTCTCCGTCTCCTGAAATCCTAGAAGTCAAGGGCATCCAGTGAAGCTGATGGGCAGCAGGTTCAGGACAGACAAAAGGAGATACTTCTTTAAGCAGAGGATGATTAAAGTGTGGCATTCGCTGCCAGAGGATGTAGTGATGGCCACAGGAATAAACAGCTTTAAAGGGGGATTTGATAGATTCACGGAGGATAAGCCTACCAATGACTACATTGGCGACTGAGGGGAACCTCCACATTCAGAGGCAGTCAACCTCAGGAGGCAATATCAGGGGAAGGACTCAGTCTCTATGCCCTGTTAGACAGGGTGTGTGAGACAGGTTGCTGAACTGGATGGACCACTGGTCTGATCCAGCATGGCTCTTCTGATGGTCTTATTCCAAAATCCCAAGGCTCAGTCCAGATATGCAGCTCCTTTCTAGGGTTGCCAACCTCCAAGTGGCACCGGTATATCTCCTGTTATTGCAACTGATCTCCAGACAACAGTGGGAGGGCTTCTGGAGTTCTGGTCCCGCTGGTGGACCTCCTGATGGCACCTGGGTTTTGACCACCGTGTGACACAAGAGTGTTGGGCTGGATGGACCATTGGCCTGATCCAACGCAGCTTGTTCTTAACCAAGAACAATCAGAGAAAATGGCTGCTTTGGAGGTTGGACTCTATAGCATTAGATCTCCTGTTATTTGGCTCCAATGTGCATCACATGTGTATCCGGGCTTCACCCTCAAAGTCTCCAGGAATTCCCCCACCCAGAGTTGGCAACTCTACTAATTTCCCTGGGACAGATGTTAGGCTATCTGGCCTATAATTATCTAGATCGCCTGTGGAGTCCTCTTAGAAAAACGAATGAAAAACCGGGGTGACATTTGCTACTTTCCAGTCCTCTGATACAGAGAACAGTTTTTGCAGCACAGAACATATACTATTTATGCATTAGTTCACAAAATATATACCCTGCTTTTCTGCCCTCACAAGGGTCACCAAGGCAGCTATTTAAAACAAGCATGATAAAACCACACTTAAAAACCATTACAATCAACCTCACCTAACATACAGCATTACCACAAAATAAAAACAGAGCTCAAATAACATCCAAAGACATCAAGGGGGCAATAATAACATTGGTCAGGAAGGAGGTTTCACTGAGGGAATGCCAGACAAAACAAACCCATTGGCAGAAGATGGCAACAGAAGGGGACAGAAAGTGCTAAAGGTTTGGTGCCGTGACCAAGAAGGCCCTGTCCTGGATTGTCACCCTCTGATCTCGGACTGGTCAGGAATACCATACAAGATATCCTAAATAACCCTTAGATTTGTGCTAGCTGGACTCAGAGTCTTATTAGTTCTCAATTTCCCTAACAGTTCTAGAACTTTGTCTCTTACCAGTTCAGTTTGACTTATTTTTCAGAAGCCCTTCCCAAAGACAGCCTTCTGCATGGGTGCATGCCCAATACTTCCCACTAAGAAAACAGATACAACATATTCATTTCGTTTCTCTGCTATCTTCCCATCTTCCTTAAGCAATTCTTTCATTTCTTTGTCAACTGGAAGTCCAGCTGCCTCCCTAGCCAGTTTCCTATTAGCTGTAGATTTTCTGGGCTGTATGGCCGTGGCCTTGGCATTGTAGTACCTGACATTTTGCCAGCAGCTGTAACTGGCATCCCCAGAGGTACAATACAGAAAGATGGAGTACGCTCTGTGTCAATGGGAGAAGAAAAATGGTAGGCAGGAAGGTGGGTGGGGTAAGGGCTGAGTCATTATATTGTAGGAGTTTCCCAAGCTGTGACATGCTAATGGAGGAGCATTCCTGAGGAGGTTCTTTTGCATATGGATTGGCTGCCGAAACTCTAATCTTATCTGTAGTAAGTTATATCTGTTGTAAGTTGTAGAGCATTTTGTGATTTCCAGGACTGGAAACCATGCCCTGTTTATTTTTAGACTCTCTTCCTTCCTGTTGAAATTGTGTTTATGTTTATGAATTTTCCTATTCTTGATTTATTTGAAGAAATACCCATTGTTAGAGTTGCCAGGTTCCCCCCTGACCACCAGCAGGGGATGGGGGGAGTGGGGGAGCCAAATCCAGGTTAGGAAACTCCTGGAGATTTGGGGTGGGGCCTAATGCCATAGATTCCACCCTCCCAATTTCTGTAGTCTGGCAATGAGCTGTAATTCCAAGGGATCCCCAGGTCACACATGGAGGCCAGCATCCTGCTATTGTTTGCTTAGAGCCCACATAACAATTATGGAGCCACACATACAATCCACCGGCTTTAACTTTTTTTACACTTGTCTCATACTATTTCTGCATAGTTTGCATCAGTCAGTTTTTTAACTGCACAGGACAATTCTGTTTCCTTCCTTTTCACAAAAACGCTGGCAATAAGGTCTCATTTCAGCTATAGAACACTGGTCTTGCATTATTCTTTTTTTTTTCTTTCTTTTCTCTTGATTAAAATCTAATTAAGGGACTATGAATTATCCCTCTTTTTCTCTGTCAGATAATCTAATGAAAGTATTATAATCAGGTCCATTGTGTTGGTGTGCGGGAAGGGAAGATGAGATCTACGCTGAGGGGTGAATACCTACATTTAAAGAAATGCTGGAATGTTTTATGGTGAATGGAGTTGAAGATAAATGGTAGTTACGGAGAAGAAAAGTTGAATGGAGCCAGTGTGTAATTTATTTCACTTCATTAAAGGCTATATTCTTCAAACACAACTAGAAATGAAAATCCTTTGGAAGTAAATTGTTATAAACATGTTTAATCATATCTTTGAAGTTACTTTCAACATTGTACTTGCCTTCAGATTAGATTAGATTTTTTCCTGCCATTCAACTGTCATTGTCCTGTACGGCAGCGCAAAACTCCTCTGTTAAAAGGTCAGACGCAAAGAAAAGTGGAGTATTCTTCTGAAGCACAAATCACAATAGCATTTCTAGCTTTCCCGCTGTTAGAACTAGTGTCATGCAAATTGAAAGTATAAAGGGGGGGGGGATCCCAGAGAATAGCTCATATTTAAGTAGAATGACAGGCAAATGGGAGAGGGTGGGTGTACAGCGGCAGACAATGTGGTCCCAAATTCAAGCTCCAGTTAAAGGATCCCACCCCTGGTACCTGAGAAAAAACTTCAGATGCTGAAGGACCAGTGCCAGGGGAGAGGCTAGAGTTGCCAACTTTGAATTGAGAAATCCCTGGACATTTGGGGGGGACTGAGGAAGGAGGGATTTGGGGAGGGGCAGAATCTCAGTGTGGTATACTGTCATAGAGTGCACCCTCTAAAGGAGCCATTTTCTCCAGGGGAACTATCTCTGATGCCTGGAGATCACTTCTAATTCTAATCCTCCAGCCACCACCTGAGGATTGGCAATCCTAGAAGAGGCTCATTTGCTTGTCTAAGATAGCACTGGATCACCTTCTTATGGATGGTCAAGAATGCAGACAGATACAAGAATACAGATCTCATGCTGGTTGTCACCACTATGACCAGCAGGAGAACAGTTTCGGGGTGGGGTGAGGGTCAAAATAGCACTATCGTCAACATCACTACGTCACTTGCAGGGCAAACCTGGCGGTAACACAAGGTAGGCTCTAGGCATTACCAGAAACTCTATTGTAAAACCATATTTCTGGTGATTTATAGAGCTACCCTACAATCAATGTGTTCCCTCTAAGCTGTGGAGTCTTGAACAAAAATTCAGCTTTGTGAGCTACTGCCATTAAAGTTGTGAGTGAGCGATTTGGCTCCTGCATAAATTAGTTTGCTCCGGAGCCATTTCCTGAGCTAGGACAAAAATGTGTGAGCCAGAGGCTAAGAAAACTGTGAGCTAGCTCACACTAACTCAGCTTAGAGGAAACACTGTTCTACATCACTTCTGTGTTTTCTCTGGAGGTGACGTGACAACCATACCCGTGTCCTTATTTGGCCTGGCAACCCTAGCTGTAAGATAAAGAACCTCAGAGTAGTTGTCAAACCCACTGGGGGAACTGGACACTCTTCCATCAACTTATATTTGCAGAGATTAACACGATTAGACTCATGAGAGTTCAAAACTACCCACCATTTAGACGGACTAAAACAACACCTGGGAGGACTGACAAGGCTAGTTTAAGAGGCCAGGTGGCACATTTGCACACAGTCAGCTTTATGAGCCTACTGATGGCAGCTAATCATTCCCCTTGATTAACCAAATCCGATAATGGGGATTGTGGGAAATCACAGGTGAGTTTGCACCAGTGGTCCAACGGCTGTGTCCTACATCCACAGTGAATTCACTCCTAGATCTTTGATGACTATGGAATTAACTCTTGTTGCAGCAAGCATAGCTGCCCACCCAAAAAGGGCAATAGAAAAAAGCAGGTAGGAAGGCAGGAAGGAAGGAAGTACAGAGACAGAGACCCAGGCTCCAAGGGAAGGTCAATGACAGCTAAGCAGCTTCCATTGACACAGTGAAAATCTCACTGAAATCAATGAATTTAAACTGGAATAACCCTATGTTACAATCACATTACTAATCACACTTATTAGCAGAGGCTTTTAAACCTTTCCCGACTTTGGTAGTGAACAATAAAGACCAAGTGTCCTTCACACTCAGTGAAGCACAGTCCTGACCTGGATAGCCAAGGCTAGCCTGATCTCATCCAGTTTGGTTATTGGTTAAGTAGTAGTTAAGTGCGTGGACTCTAATCTGGGAGAACCGGGTTTGATTCCCCACTCCTCCACTTGCACCTGCTGGATGACCTTGGGCAAGCCATAAGCTCTGGCACAGCTGTTCTTGAAAAAGAGACGTTTCTGCCAGAGCTCTCTCAGCCCCACCTACCTCACAGGGTGTCTGTCGTGGGGAGGGGAAGGGAAAGGAGTTTGTAAGCCGCTCTGAGACTCCCTTGGGTAGTGAAGGGCGGGGTATAAATCCAATCTCTTCTTCTTCTTCTTCTTCTTCTTCTTCACAAGCTAAGCAGGGTCGGCCCAGGCTAGTATTTGGATGGACAACCTCCAAGGAATAACAGAGGTAGGACACAAACAAACCTCTGAAACATATCTTGCCTTAAAAACAACACTAGCTCGTCACCTAGTGGTGCATAACACTAAGAGCTAGGACTGCTGGCTGCCAGACAATCTTAGGATCTCCCAGCTAAAGTACACACACTACCATACAATAATTATTAGTATTAGTGAAGCACAGGGGCTTGCACTGAGTCAGGTCACTGATCTGTTTAGCTGCTACGGTCTCCAGGAGACCAGGCAAGCTTCTTTCCCAGCCCTGAGAGCTGGTTAAACGGAGGTAGCAGGAACTGACCCTGGGAGTGTCTCCATGTGAACTGCATAGGGATGCCAGTTTCCAGGTGTTGGCTGGAGATCTTTTGCCATTACACCTGCTCTCCAGGCAACAGAGATCAGTTCACCTGGAGAAAACTTCGGGATGTGGACTCTATGGCCTCACGCCACTTTGACCAATTTCCTACTTGTTCCGCCCGATCTTCCCTGTGGTTTCAGTGATCCTGTTTTTTTGAGGATCACTGAAGCCGTGGGGAAGATCGGGCAGAACCGCGGGTCAAAATGTGCCCCGTGGCAAACAGTGTGAAATTCAAGCACAGCATCGGGGCAAACGGAGGAAGAACGCCGGGGCAGCGCTAGTGGGAAATCGGTCTTTTGAGTTCCCTCTCTTCAAACTCCACCCTCTTCAGTCTCCACCCCCAAAATATCCAGGTATTTCCCAACTCGGAGCTGGCAACCCTGCCATCCCATTATCTGCTGTGGCGCTATGGGAGTCCAAAGACCTCAAAGTCAACTGAATCATTTGTATTTATTGTGATACAAAAGGGACTAAGAATACTGGAGTCCTCCTCCTCTTTTTCAGGTCTTACTTTACAGAATGGGACTGGCCAACCTTCGCCTTCCATAGCTGTAGGTCATACTCTGTGTTAAATACTGGGTTCCATGGAATGAGCAGACCCCAAGTCTAGTGATCAGCTCAGCTTTATTTGTGATGCAGCGAGAACAAGGACAAAACCCCAGGGAAACAGCCCTGTTTAAGTAGCATGCAAAACCACACCCAACCACACCCAAACGCTCAACGATAGGCTATTTACATAACATTGATTCCTCACTGGTCACCTCTAGAGTCTTAGTGAGCTATTGTTCTAGAGACAGTCCTAGAATGTTCCAGCCCTAATACATAACACTCTGTTTGCTTTAATATTTATACACTACCATATTAGACCACAACAGGCCTTTATGAGTGTCTACAACCAAACACTGAACAAGAAAGACGCCAACAAATCTTAAAAGCAATTCCCAAATTCAATCAGACCAACATATAGGTCAGTTCAGCAGAGCTGGAAACCAAGCAGCTACAGAAATAGAACTGATCACCTCACTGTCCAAACGTGTTTCTGGACGTTAGAGTAGACACTAATTTTGGAAACTCCCCAGAGAGCAGGCTCGCTAATCCGTTATTGCCAAGAAATTCTAGGGAGATGGAACCATGGTGTGAAAAACCCTGTTCATCATTCTCGTGCACTAATCACACATCGCATGGAAAGTTGGAATAGAGTTTCCTCTAAAGCTCCCAAGTATGTGGCCCCTTCAACATCTGAGGGGTCCTGGATAGCATGAGGACCCCTGCAGAACTCCTGGTCCCTGGCCATAGAGTACTCTATGGTCAAGACCACTATGAATTTGGCCCAGGAAACGGTTCAGCTCTCTGAACATAGGTCTTGTATCACCCCTAGCTACAGATTGCTCATAATCTGGGTGCCGCATTCTGGACCACTTATAGCTTTACATTACGAGTAAGACTTCAAAAAAGTATTTTGGTAAATACCCCAAAACTGCCACTTTCTTAAATGTCTCCCCAGTGTCCTCTTTCGCAGGCAGCTGTGTATGTGTGTGTTAAGTGCCGCCAAGTCGTTTCCGACTTATGGCTACCCTGTGAATGAACTAGCAGGCAGCTAGTTAATGCACAAGCCATAACTGATTCTCTTGTTGTAGCATTCCCCATTATTTGTCTCCGTTAACGGCACCATAACAGCAAGCCACCAGTTCCTACTCTGGTATCCCCATGCTTATAGCCCAATTCTTTCAGAATCTAATTTAAAGAACAATTAGTGAGATGTATTCAAAACTAATTGTCTTGATCTAGACTGATTTGTCAATACTATTCAACTGTAGCTGTCATCTAAAGGTCGCCCGTAGATAAGACTCTCTGTAGAATCAGCATTAACTTTCCAATTCTTATGTCTGCTGCTGCAGTTAACCTCGCGGAATGCATAAATGCGGCACTCCTTGGCCGTGCGATTGTCTCTCGGTTGGAACACTATTTTATCAAGAACAGCAGAATCAATTCTAGCAAAACTTTGCAGAAACAATTGGCCAGGCACCAACTCGGTATAGATTTGGCATTGACCTTGCTCTTCGCCATTCCCCGCGATAACAGAGCCATGGTCTCTGTCTGACTTTAGAATAACGAAGTGATATACCCTGACGAAGCAAGTTTGCGCATTTGGTCTCTGCAAAGCTTTCTCCATGAGGTGAGCAAGTGCTGAAATTCTTATAGGATTAATGAAATAGTAAATGATTGCCTGTATGGTGAAAAGAGGGGTATAGACTAAAAATGGTTCTAAATGTCTCATATCCCTGCCAATTTGTCCCCCCAAAACCCCTCTTTTGATATTGCTTCTCCCATTAGGCAAACTGCATTATTTATTTTTTGTACCATTTTTCTATTACAGTTTATCTCCCATAATGCATATGCATTTTTCATTAGGGAAAAAAAGTGCAGAACTGAAGCTGATAACAACAAATCTACTATGGGAAAGAAATAGGAAATATCCACTCATACATAATAAAAACCACTGGATTGCAGCGGGAGGGCGTTGAACTATGTTTACCCTGCAATGGTGTTTATTTTAATAATAGGCTCGGCTGGCGGTTACAAGGTCCAGGGCTTTCTCTGTGGCGGCCCCATACTGGTGGAATGAGCTCCTGGATAACATCAGGGCCCTGCGGGACTATTTACAATTCTGCAGGGCCTGCAAGATGGAGCTCTTCCACCAGGCTTTTAAGTAGGGTCTGCCTAATATTTACATCTTCGCCCTGGCCTGATTCTATCCGCCAGTCTGTACGACCGTATCCAATGGTCACATCTGGGAGCTGCTGTGCTATACCAAATTGAAGATACGCCATCTGATGTTATGTTGTTTTATATGTTTTAATGTTTTTATAATATGGTATTTATACTGTTTGTCTTTGCTGTTAGCCGCCCTGAGCCCGCCGTATGGCGGGGAGGGCAGGATATAAATCTCAAGAAAGAAAGAAAGAAAGAAAGAAAGAAAGAAAGAAAGAAAGAAAGAAAGAAAGAAAGAAAGAAAGAAAGAAAGAAAGAAATATGCAAAGGACATGAAGATAACAAGCAGCAGGTTGTAAGCAATAAATATTGATGGCAAGAAGCCGAAGTTGGTAGAACATTGGTAAATATACAAGCTGCAAGTCAGACACTGAGAACAGACACTGATTAGCCAGTTTGGTGTGAGAGCCAGTTTGGTGTAGCGGTTAAGTGTGCGGACTCTTAATCTGGGAGAACTGGGTTTGATTCCCCACTTCTCCACATGTACCTGCTGGATGACCTTGGGCAAGCAGTTTCTGTCAGAGCTCTCTCAGCCCCACCTACCTCACAGGGTGTCTGTTGTGGGGAGGGGAGAGAAAGGGGTTTGTAAGCCGCTCTGAGACTCCAAGTGAAGGGCGGGGTATAAATCCAATCTCCTCCTCCTCCTCCTCTTCTTCTTCTTCTTCTTCTTCTTCTTCTTCCCATCACCATTTTGCTAAGGCCCTCAGTGCCTAACTAGGTGTAGCTGCATCCAAGGTTTCCAACACAGCAATGTCTGCTGTGAAGTGAACAGGACACGTCCTTGTGACTTTGCCATACACAAGCTGCAAGCCCATTACAAAAGCTTTCTACCATGCATGGTACTGTAGCTTGTTCTACGGGGGCAAATGGGTGGGGGAGATAAGCTGTATCACTGCCCCATGCCCCATCAAGAAGAAGAAGAAGAAGAGATTGAATTTATACCCTGCCCTCCACTCCCCAAGGGAGTCTCAGAGCGGCTTACAAACTCCTTTTCCCTTCCCCTCCCCGCAACAAACACCCTGTGAGGTAGGTGGGGCTGAGAGAGCTCTTTCCCAAGCTGTCCTTGAGGGAACAGCTGGTCCAGAGCTATGGCTTGCCCAAGGTCATCCAGCCAGGTGCAAGTGGAGGAGTGGGGAATCAAACCCGGTTCTCCCAGATTAGAGTCTGCACACTTAACCACTACACGAAACTGGCTCTCAGTTCAATCAAGAACGGTACATCATGCTTCCAATGTTCATTAAACAGATGAATAGAAAAGAGCATAAAAGTGTGTGATGGGTCAACATTGCCACGTGCCTTTTGACTTTGTTATCAGGTTCCCAATAATTCCAATGACATTCTGATTCATTCCCCTCTTCTCCTTCATATGATAATATAAGACAGACAGGAGTTTTAAAGAAACAAGATGAACTCTCCCTCCACCACCCGCCCACCCACTCGAGGCTGCAGCCCAGGAGCAAATTCTGATTTATTGAATGCGAGCACTAGTAATGACTTATCAGTCTGGGTGAGAGAAGTCTATTACCCTTCGACCATATATCAAGTGCTTTTCATTTCTGTTATATACAGCATGTCAGGTAGCCCACAGCCAGAGCCGAACACTAAATTCACTCCAGGGTTAATAAAACTTGGTGGTGAGCAAGCATGACAGACAAGGTCTTGATTATAGAGAGCAAGATGGCAATTTCAGAACAAGGGCTTCCATCTATATTTCAAAGGAAAACTTAAAGAGCTCAAGAAACAAAGTATTAGATACAGCAAAGTGTAATGAAAAGCAGTAAAATCAAATGCAGACTTTGCTAAGTAGTTCCTGGGCTTAATGAACCTCTTTCTCCCCAAGTCTCAAACAGACCACAAAGGCGGCAGTCCTAAGCAAAATGTACGAGGACTCTCCAACCAACTCAGCCCACAGAGAACGGCCTACGTGGCCCGTCCAAAGCAGACCACCATGTGGTTTTGTTTATCCTGACAAAGTTGAGTGCCTCCTCCTGTGCAGCCACAAGCAAGGAGATACAAAGAGGAGAAGAAGAGAAGAGATTGGATTTATACCCCACCCTTCACTCGGAGTCTCAGAGTGGCTTAAAATCTCCTTTCCCTTCCCGTCCCCACAACAGACACCCTGGGAGGTAGGTGGGGCTGAGAGAGCTCTGACAGAAACTGCTTGCCCAAGGTCACCTGGCAGCTGCCTGTGGAGGAGTGGGGAATCAAACCCGGTTCTCCCAGATTAGAGTCCGTGCACCTAACCACTACACGAAACTGGCCAAAGCCAATGGTGCAAAAACAGGTAAAAATATATATCTTTATTACTCAGTTTAGTTTCCCAAAATTCCCTTTGAGTTTTTTCCAACAGGCTTTGTCAGGGGAATCTGGGCTTCTTGCAGTAATTCTTCAGAAAGTATAAAAGCCACCCAGGGAGCTTTCAGACTCGAAGGAGCTTTGCTTAGACCCGTCTGGTGGCCATGTGAGCAATGGGGGTGACGCTGGGCATAGACCGCACCCATTGCTTCCTACGGGGCCTCAGGAGTGTTAGCAGGACCAGAGAAGCTCAGCTTAGACACAAACAGTGGGTAGCCAAGCTGGGAGGCGACACCCGATGCCTCCTTAGGGCCGCTAACAATGGCTGGCAATCTGTGGGAAACTGAAAGGCACGGGTTCAAAGGGGAGCCATCACATCTACGGTGCGGCATCATTTCCTGGCCGCACCCAGAAGTTACTTCATCTCACCTGCATGACGTTATCCCCGGACCAAATCCAGAAGGGACATCACGCCACTCTAGGGTTCAGCAGAAATGGTGCTGTTATCACAGAGTTTGCAGTGGATCCTAGAGTGTTGTGGTATCAGTTCTGGGTTTGTCTCAGAAATTATGTCACACTGCTGTCATGACAGCAATTTTTCTCTGTGTTTTTTTTCTCCTCCCGCCAGCTTCCCAAGTAGTTGCATGACTTGAGTTCTTGGGGCTGGAAGTCTCCCAGTTTGGCATGCTGGTTAAGTGTGTGGACTCTAATCTCGGAGAACTGGGTTTGATCACCCACTCCTGCACTCGCAGCTGCTGGTGTGACCTTGGGCAAGCCATAGCTTTGTCAGAGTTGTCCTTGAAAGAGCAGTTCTGGAAAGAGCTCTCTCAGCCCCACCTGCCTCACAGGGTGCCTGTTGTGGGGAGGGGAAGGGAAAAGGAGTTTGTAAGCCGCTCTGAGACTCAGAGTGCAGGGCGGGGTATAAATTGAATCTCTTCCTCCTCCTCCTCCACTATAGCTGAAGACCTGCAACGTCTATGCCTCCCACACCCCAACAGCAGAAACTCACCCAACAGCAGAAACGCATTAGCATATTAGGCCACACCCCCTGACAGCGCAGCTCCCTCCCAAGATCGGCTTCTCCAGGTGCCCCATGGCTTGTGGGGCACACGGGGAACCTGAGGAAAGGAAGGCAAGTTCTGGATCGGCTTTCTCAGGCACTCCACAGCTGCAGGGCACCTGGGGAATCCGAGGAGGGGAGGCAGTTTAAACGGCCTTCCCTCCCTGGATCGGCTTGGCTTTCCCAGTTGCCCCGCAGCATTCAAGGAGCCTGGGGAACCTGAGGGGGGGGGGAAGGCTGTAGGCAAGGGCGTAGACTTTTTAATTTGGGGGGGGGGGCTGGGGCTGGGCCAGAGACATTACAGGCCATTGTCTTTGGGGGAGGCTCAGCACGTCCTGGAAAAGTTCAGGGGGGGGGCTCCAGCTCCCCAGCCCCCCTGAAGTTGATGCCTATGGCTGTAGGCGTGGCCAACTCTTTTATTGTTGCCCTGGAAACAATAACTCTGCTCACTTATGTATGTGCGTGCGTGTTGCTTTCGAACTGCTCGGTTGGCAGGAGCTGGGGCTAGAGACAGGAGCTCACGCTGTCATGCGGCACTCGGGTCTCGAACTGCCGAGCTACCGACCTTCCGGCCTGCAGCTCTAATCTCTCCGCTATGACTGGGGGCTGGCTTTGCACTCTCAGAGTCATTCCTCAGTCATCACCTTTTGATGGGCGCGGGTAAGGATGGATCTGAACTGACTTTGACCAGTGCTAAGGCTAACCTTAATTCCAGGTTCAGGATTTGAAACTTATGGTCAAGAAGCATTTGGGCTCATGTTAACCATGGTCAAGATTAGACAGTTTGAGGAGGAGAGGGTAGCCTGTGCCCCAGCGGAGAGAAAGAAGGCAAGCTCTTGGCCTGTTCATCCAGTAAATGAGACACTCTTGTCTCCAGCAGTTCTGGGAAGAGAAATATACAAGCAAAAGGATTTGCAACACTAAACTTGTCCCATCGCCGCGGCTCCGGGCCTCGCCCCCCGGCCCCTGGCAACCCCACAGAACTCACCCTGTCCCTCCGGGGAGGCGTTGCCCGCAGAGGAGGAGACCGGCCAGCGACCTGCTTCCACCGCTGTTCCCCGGCCTCCCCACGCCCGGCTGGTGCATCGCTGGCCCCAGCCCGGTATCCCGTGCGCGCCGGGAGGCGCTGCCGGCCCCCTTGGTGTTATCAGCGTTTCCGCCCCACCCCAGGAGGGCTTGGGGCAGGAGAGAAGGAGGGCGAGGGCTGACAGGTGCTCCCACGATGATAGGCCATGTCTGGGCCTGACAACGGAGCAACGGTTGGGAGGGGCTGGGCCAACTGAGTTGGCGCAGTGTCGATCCTTAAGAGGGGAGGGGCAGAGTTTGGAAGGAGGGGGGAGATCCCTGGGGTGGTCCTGCCAGGGGGAGGGAGGGGATAAAAGGCTGCCCATTGCGCAGAGGCCAGGGAGGAGATGCCAGAGTAGTAGCAAGCTGAGGAAGAGCGTGAGAGAGAAAGAGTAAGAGAGAGAGAGGGGGGGAACAGTGAATGGCCGATAACGCTCTCCAACAGAGGCTGGGAGGTGGCAGAGGGTGCTGTAAACCCCCGCCCCCGGCTTATCTGAGGCCTCCAAAGCCTTTGGGACCCCCCAACTCCATGGAGGACTGCCCCTGAGTCACGCCGCTGCGACGGCCACCGGTGGCACCCCGAGGACGGACGAGGAGGGGCCTGACAAAACTGGAACACGGATCAGGTTGACAGTGTTGTACCACACCAACGATGTTAGCTGGCTCTTCCTGGAAACTAAGTCCCATTTAATTCAATGGGATTTCTGAGTAAATGCATTCAGAATTAGTGTGAAGGAAGAAGAAAAGAGAGAAGAGATTGGATTTATACCCTGCCCTTCACTACCCAAGGGAGTCTCAGAGTGGCTTACAAATTTCTTTCCCCTCCCCTCCCCACAACAGACACCCTGTGAGGGAGGTGGGGCTGAGAGAGCTCTGCCAGAAATGGCTCTTTTTCAAGAACAGCTGTGCCAGAACTATGGCTTGCCCAAGGCCATCCAGCAGCTGCAAGTGGAGGAGTGGGGAATCCTAATGGCGGAGTGGGGGATCAAACCCAGTTCTCCCAGATTAGAGTCCGTGCACTGAACCACTACACCAAACTGGCTCTATAAAGGAATGCACACAGGGAATTTCACTGAAAAGTTGTCAACGCTGCCAGCAAGTTTGGCTCTCATCGTGATTATTGCTGTGAACCAGTTCACCATTCCTAAAATATAATTAAGGGGTAAAAAGAATCTATCCCCGCATATGCACATATAGTGAATATGCCAAACACGGAGGCGGAACAGAATGAGAGGTGATAACAGAATGCCGGAGCATTTTTTATTTGTTTAATTATAGTTTCCCCCTGACAGCTTTCAATAATGTCATTGCAGCATTCGGAGGTGGGGGGGGGGGGGAGACGACAGCCAAGCTGAACAAGAGTGATTACATGCTATTTACAATATTTGAATTAATAATCAGTCTCCACACACAAATGGAAGCCTTCTAGCCATAAGAAATAAACCGCAGTCAAAATATTTAAGCTTCGCTAAGGAGTTGGACCATCGTGAGAAGATAAGAATGAATAAATGAGGTGGGAGGGTAAGCCCAGGAAGGGAAGGGTTCTAAAAGAAACAATATTTCAATACTGTTTGTTTCATGTATTGACAGTCTTGTGTATATCCCCCGTTATCTTGCTCAGAATGTGCTCCTGAGACACTCAAGAGCCTGCTTGTGAGAGGGCAAATATGTGACCAAACTCAAACTTAGATGTGGAGGGTGTATTCTCCAACCCAGGATGTACAAGACAAGTTGCTGGAGCTGATGGAACTGCCAGAAACTGGTAGTGTATCATGCATTGGCTTGTAGCACTCACACCAGGCCTGGCCAATCATCTATATATCTAATAGCCAAGGTGCCCCCTGTGTGTGGATATCTAAATCTGCACATTGGGTGCACCTAAGGGGCAAAGAGATTTTCCTGCACACTTGGGGGCTCCCTAGGTGTGCAGAAAAATCCAAAAAGTTAAAAAAAAATATTCAAGGGATACTTAAATCCCCTTAAAAGTAAAAGAGCGTTTCCTGCACATGCGCAGACAATGCTCTGGGAACTGTCCGTTGCCACCGCTGTGGGGGGAGGGAGAAGGCTTGGCAGGCCGGCCTCGCCGCCGCCACTGGGGGAGGGGAGGGAGAAGGGCTCACCTGCTGCCGCTTCCTCCGGAGTGTCTCTGGCTTCAGCAGGCCCTGAGCTGTGGGGAATATCCCCACACACACGTGTATTGCGGGTCCCACTTCTTGTTCATACTACCTGTCATTCTCAGGGATAGTACTGCTCATAAATTGGGTTGTCAGATCTGGGTTGGGAAATACAGGAAGATCTAGGGGGTAGAACCTGGGAAAGGCAGGGTTTGGGGAGGGGAGGCACTTCAATGGGGGTATAATGGCATAGAGTCTACCTTCCAAAGCGACCATTTTCTCCAGTTGAACAGATCTCTGTCACCTGGAGATTGGCTGCACTTTCAGGCGATCTCCAGCCACGACCTGGAGGTTGGCAAACCTACTAATCTATCTGCCTCTGGGTTTGACTCTGCAGTGTGCCCTTCCAATGAGATCTTGTCTTGATTGGAGCTGGTCTGTCCAGGACTCTGCATTCCATCCTTTGACACTCATCTTGTATACATCCTAGATTAAGTTTGTGCCGTGAATCTTGATGTCACAGACTGACAGAGAAATCTGCCTTGTCATCTCCTTGGCATGCAGCCCTGCACGCAGAGAAGTATTAATTTATTTCTAGCTTAAATATGTGACACGGTATTTTTTTCCCCCTTAGTTGTATTCAAAGCAACAGTGTCTTCTGACAGCGCTTCCCCAGACGTGCGGGCTCGTTGCTCATGTCAAAGCAAGTGACCGCCACCGGCCTGTGCATTTAGATTATGTCTCCCGCTACCCTGGAAGTGCAGTCTTTGAAAACAGCTCTGCGGCTCAGATCAGTCTACCGTGAGCCACTAGGAGGAAGGCTGACATTGCATGGGGTCAGCCACGGGGGCGCCTTAGACACCTGTCCACTTAAATGTGGCCCCACTTCTCAATCGGAGCCCACGCTGACAAAATGGTGTTAGGGAAACTTCTCTTGGGCAGGGTCTCACATTATAGCCACAGAGATGCTGGCTTGGGTTCTAACACTGTGTTTGTTTGTTGTATTTATAGCCCGCCTTTCCCGCAAGCAGGCTCAGGGCGGTTCACCTTGCTTGGCCAGCGTGCCAAGATCCATAAAACCAGGGATTTTTTTTGTAATCCAGTACTTTCCCCTCATGTTCTAGAGACTAGAGCTGAGCCTTAACATCCAAACCAGACCCTACAAAAAGTTCTGCCAAATTTCAGTATTAATGTATAAAAGCTAGACAGATCAGGACACACAGAAATCATCACTCACACTCTGGGGAGAAAGAGAGGGGGGAGTAGTCTTTTGCAATCTCCAATATAATTTGCATCAAACTCTGGATTCCTACACCTTCCTACACCTCCTTCCCCAATGGGAAAGTGTCTGGAACAGGAGAATAGCTAAAAGGTAAACAAGAAACCGATCAGAGGGAACTGTCACCTAAATCTCTTTTAACAAGCCCTCTGTGTGCAGCACTGACTGAGCTCTCAAAAGAAACTGAATTAAAATAATCGTGGGATTAAATCACTTTTTCTTTTCTTTTTTTTGCCTTGCAACAGGCAAAGTTACGCCAGCAAAACTGAGTGGCATTCAAAGGCTGCGCGGGGACAAAGACGGTGAAATTTGTTGAAATGCATTACTTGCCCAGGACTCAAAGAACAGATTAATTGTGCTTACCTTTGTATTGCTTCGTGTGATACTGAATTTGTCAGTCTGCTGCCAGATTTCCAAGCCATATTGTGCATCACTGAAGTGTAAAAGTGGTGAATGTGTGCCAATGCGATTTTAATCGTATTACAGAAAGTGCTCCAACTTGATGGAATCAAATTGCTCTAATTGCAGCAATCAGCTGTATTCTGTTCACTACTGCTAACTAATGTTTAGCATACAGTAATTTTAAAAAGGCCAAAAGAGAGTCTGCCTCTTTCTGTATTAAACATTCAGCTTTAATATCTGTACTGTGGGGAAGCTTTGAGATGTAAATCAGCTGGAATGGTGAGGAGAGGGGTGCAGAGTAGAGGAAACACAGGTTGAGGGAAACTGTGGAGTTATCCCTAAATTGTTGGGGGGGGGGGGTATCGGAAGGACATGAGCTAGAAGGGAGCAAAGGGGAGGGACATTGGGAGAATGGTGAGAGGAGTGGTGAGAGGAAGAAGAAGAAGAAGAAGAAGAAGAAGAGAGAAGAGATTGGATTTATATCCCGCCCTTCACTCCCCAAGGGAGTCTCAGAGCGGCTTACAAACTCCTTTTCCCTTCCCCTCCCCACAACAGCCACCCTGTGAGGTAGGTGAGGCTGAGAGAGCTCTTTCCCAAGCTGTCCTTGAGGGAACAGCTGGTACAGAGCTATGGCTTGCCCAAGGTCATCCAGCAGGTGCAAGTGGAGGAGTGGGGAATCAAACCCAGTTCTCCCAGATTAGAGTCCGCGCACTTAACCACAACACCAAACTGGTGTAGATTGTGTAGTAGATTGTAGTAGACTGGTGTAGTAGACTGGTGTAGAGATTGTATTTACACTCCGCCCTTCACTCGGAGTCTCAGAGCGGCTTACAGAGTGATCCTTTGTACTGAAATTGTGTTTTTAGTGGAATGGCCTGACCTATTGAAGAAAGTTTTTTTGCAGTGTAGATGCACAATACCATGTGATGGTCCTCTTCTGATGAAGAGGCACTAAGCCTCTGAATCCCAGTGTCAGAAGGCAACATCAGGGGAAGGCCCCAGCCTCCATGCCCGGTTTGTTGGCCGTCTAGAGGAACTGGTTGGCCACTGTGTGAGACAGAAGGCTGGACTCGATGGACCATCCCTGGGCTGATCCAGCAGGGCTCTTCTGATGCTCTTATCAGGGGAAGGCCTTGGCCTCTTTGCCCTGTTTGTTGGCCATCCAGAGGAACTGGTCGTCCACTGTGAGACAGGACGCTGAACTAGATAGACCAGTGGTCTGATCCAGCAGGGCTCTTCCGATGTTCTAATGAAGGCCTCGGCCTCCATGCTCTGTTGTTGTCCCCCAAGAGGAACTGGTTGGCAACTCTGTGAGATAGGATGCTGGAATAGAGGGACCACTGGTCTGATCCAGCAGGGCTCTTCTGATGTTCTTATCAGGGGAAGGCCTTAGCCTCTATGCCCTGTTGTTCGCTGTCCAGAGGAACTGGCTGGCCACTGTGTGAGACAGGATGCTGGACTAGATGGATGACTGGTCTGATCCAGCAGGGCTCTTCTTATGTTCTTTTCAGGAGAAGGCCTCGGCCTTTCTGCCCTGTTGTTGGCCCTCCAGAGGAACTGGTTGTCCACTGTGTGAGACAGGATGCTGGACTAGATGGACCACTGGTCTGATCCAGAAGGGCTCTTCTTATGCTCTTATCAGGGGAAGGCCCCGGCCTCTCTGCCCTGTTTGTTGGCCGTCTAGAGAAACTGGTCATCCACTGTGTGAGATAGGATGCTGAACTAGATAGACCACTGGTCTGATCCAGCAGGGCTCTTCTGATGTTCTTACATGAATTGACTGTAGATAAGAGTATGGACCTGGGAGAATTTACTGAGACCTAACTAGGTTATTGTTGTAGTCTAGTTTGGTTCATGGGCAATCATCAGTCTCGTTAAGGAGGATAGGAAGGATGCAGTCTACACCGGACTACCCCTGAAGACAACTTGAAATCTCAACTAGTGCAGAACACGGCTGTCCAACTTTATCTTTGGGGTGAGTTGCTGAGATCACATTTAATAAGTACTACAGCAGCTGCACTGGCTATCAATTTCCTTCCAAAGTCATTCCAAAGTTCTAGAGTTAACGTATGGAGTTTTTCATGACTTTGGACCAACATACCTGATGGATTCCCCCTCTCCGTATGAACAAACTTTCCTACTGAGATCTCAGAAACAAGCTTTATTGACAATTCCTTCTCACTGTGAGCTTAAATCAGTACTGGCAAGGAACAGGATATTTCCTGTGGCTGCAGTTTCCTTGTTTGAATCACCCCCTGTAGAGTCGAGGAAGACAACTTCTGACACACAAACACACACACACACACACCGCCAATGTCTTAAAACCTTCCTTTAAAAAATACTTCTAACCTTTAAAGTATGTGGTGACCTGTTTTGATGGGTGTCTTAACTGAGCTGTATACCTGCTGTTATTGTTAAGTGATCTTTTAATACTGAATAGCTGGGTTAATCATATTGTTCTGAGCCTCCCTGTGTGCAGAAGTGTTAGACTATAAACATTCTAATAAATGAAGATCAAACATTAGAGGAACAAGATAGTATTCCTAGCTTGAAGCACCCGATTGAGCACTATTTATGGTGGATAAAAATTTATGTGTTGAATGGTTCTAAACAATCACCTCCTCTCCTCTCTCCATGTAAATCATGTGAAAAGAAGGAAGGACCTCATACTCTGGGTCTGAAAAAGGTAATTAACAGATGGAATAATTAATGTGTGGAATTCATTGCCACAGGAAGTGGTGGTGGCTACAAGCACAGACAGCTTCAAGAGGGGACTGGATGAACATATGGAGCAGAGGTCATGGAATCACAGAAGCACAGAGTTGGAAGGGGCCATCCAGGCCATCCAGTCCAACCCCCTGCTCAATACAGGATCAGCCTAGAGCATCCCTGACAAGGGTTTGTCCAGCCGCTGCTTGAGGGCTGCCAGGGAGGGGGAGCTCACCACATTCCTAGGTAGCTGATTCCACTGTTGTACAACTCTTGCTGTCAAAAAGTTTTGTTTCCCCTCCTAATATCCTGCCGGGACCTTCCCACCTGAATTTCAACCCATTCTTGCATGTCCTCTCCTCTGCTGCCAACAAGAATAGCTTCCTGCCCTCCTCGGAGTGGCGGCCCTTCCAGTACTTCCAGAGAGCCATCCTGTCCCCCCTGAGCTTCTTCTTCTCCAGACTGAACCTTCCCAAGAAGTCCCTCAGCCTTTCCTCCTCCTAGGGCTTCTTGGTCTCCAGGCCCCCGACCGTCCTCATTGCTCTCCATTGCACCAGCTCCATTCTGTCCACATCCTTTTTTGGAAGTGAGGCCTCCAGAACTCCATGAGTGGCTATTAGCCACAAGGTATAGATGGAATACTATGTCTGGGGCAGTGACGCTCTGTATACTTGGTGCTTGGGGGGGGGGGGCAACAGTGGGAGGATTTCTGGTGTTCTGGCCCTGCTGGTGGACCTCCTGAGGGCACCTGGGTTGTAGCTACTATGTGACCCGGAGTACTGTACTGGTT
Organism: Lepidodactylus listeri; assembly: GCA_029233225.1. Lineage (NCBI taxonomy): Eukaryota > Metazoa > Chordata > Lepidosauria > Squamata > Gekkonidae > Lepidodactylus > Lepidodactylus listeri. The sequence continues at coordinate 7,948,675 of JARCFY010000009.1, read as the reverse complement.
GGCCATTGGCCTGATCCAACATGGGTTCTCTAATTTTCTTATACTGCTGTGCTAGATTGCAAGGGGCTTGAGGACTAAAAGGTTTTCTGTGCCCTTGGTAAGGGGAAAAAGGCCTTCCCCCGGTAGCGTCAAATGTCAAATATCAAGACACTTGCATATGCCAAAGTGTCTTCCACCAGGCCTATAAGTAGGGGGCGCCAATAGCTCCATCTTGGGCCCTGGCCCCGATTTTCTCCGCCAGGATGTGTGACCGTCCTTTGTGGCTAACATCTAGGCGCTACTCTGATGCTCTAAACTGAAGAACCGCCATCTGTATTAGGTCTTCTAGTTTTATATGTTTTAATGCTTTAAATATTAATGTGTATTGTTACCTGCTGTTAGCCGCCCTGAGCCTGCCGTTTGGTGGGGAGGGCGGGATATAAATCTCAAAAAACAAACAAACAAACAAATAAAGGTTTGTAACACGTAAGCTAGTATGCCTCTTTAATGCATACTCTTATTCTGTGCTTGGCTTTCCCGAAGGAAACAGGGAAATGTGTTCCTCTAACCATCCAGATCACAAGTCTCTGCTACCACTATTAACCTTAAGGAAGACACATTTGTGTGTGTGTGTGTGTGTTTTGTGTGTGTAAGTGTGTGTGTGTGCTTGCAGGCCTGAACGTCATGGTGACTTCTGGCAACCCCTAGTGGGGCTTGGATGTTTCAGAGAGATGGCTTGATTGTCTGCCTCTGGGTCCTGAGCCCTGGTAATCCTTGGAGGTCTCCCTCCCAAGGACTTGCCAAGGTCGGTCCTGCTTAGCTTCCGAGATCTGACAAGATCGGGCAATCCAGGTCAGGGCAAGGAGAGCACATTTTGACAAACAAGGGGCATGCTTTTAAGCAAGCAGGACTACCCAATTTGTAACTTTTCCCCCCCACACCTGTGAGGATTAATGACATTTGGAAAGCACATCCAGTCTTCCTCCTTTAGACTTCCTTACACAAAGATGCCGGGCGATGAGATAGTTTTCGAGAGTTACTTAAACAAACATGATTTTAATCCAGAGGCTCAGAGCTGGCAGGCCAAGTCTGTCAAAGCTGACCTCGCCTTGTCTTAAAAACCCAACATTATTTCTAAATATGAGTGGGAGTCAGCGGAAGATTGTGGAAGGAAACACTCTGAGCCAGTATCGTCAGAGGTAGGAGTGACCGGGGGAACTGAGCTGGGCCATACTCTCTTAAGCAAGACCCTGGCAGACAGCTGATATGAATATGTACATCACAGGACAAAGAATATTGAGGATGAAACCCACAAGAGATCAGCCCGCGACCGCCAGTGCTTCCATACAGACTGAGCACTTTGGATCCAACCTGTGATTTCCAGCAACTCAGAAGATGAACAAGCAGACTGAGTGCAGGGGACACCTGGAAAGACTTCCCAGGAGAAGCTTTCCAGGCGATGTGAAACTCGATGGCCCGAAAAGAGCTTTTTCTGCCCACCTTGACCTATGGGCAGAATATATAAGAACCAACAGTTCCTGGTGGAGTGGCATATGTGAAGCATCACAACTTTTCAGCTTTCTTTCTCCATGCACATTAAGGTTTGCAAACACATGTATACCTAAGCTCAGCTGACTTTCCAGATGTATCTGGAAGCTGCACCAAAATCAGTGGGGGTTCCTTTCATTTGGTGTAGTGGTTAAGTGCGTGGACTCTAATCTGGGAGAACCGGGTTTGATTCCCCACTCCTCCACTTGCACCTGGCTGGATGACCTGGGGCAAGCCATAGCTCTGTACCAGCTGTTCCCTCAAGGACAGCTTGGGAAAGAGTTCTCTCAGCCCCACCTACCCCACAGGGTGCCTATTGTGGGGAGGGGAAGGGAAAAAGGAGTTTGTAAGCCGCTCTGAGACTCTTAAGTGAGTGAAGGGCGGGATATAAATCCAATCTCTTCTTCTTCTTCCTTTGTTTATCAGTAATAGGCACTGAATACGGATACAGTTTGCTGTTGAATCACAAGAAACTCAAGGCAACCCCATGAAGTAGAACTTGAAGTTTTCAAGGCCAGAGATGATCAAAGGTGCTTTGCCACTGCCTTCCTCTGCAAAGGAGTCCCGGTGTTTCTCGGTGGTCTCCAATACAAGTACTGAACCTGTTTAGCTTCTAAACTCTGACAAAATCAGGCTAATCTGGGCTAGTTTGGTGTAGTGGTTAAGTGCGCGGACTCTAATCTGGGAGAACCGGGCTTGATTCCCCACTCTTCCACTTGTACCTGCTGGATGACCTTGGGCAAGCCATGGCTCTGCCAGAGCTGTTCTTGAAAAAGAGTCATTTCTGTCAGAGCTCTCTCAGCCCCACCTACCTCCCAGGGTGTCTGTTGTGGGGGGGGGGGAGGGAAAGGAGATTGTAAGCCACTCTGACACTCCTTCAGTTAGTGAAGGGCGGGGTATAAATCCAATCTCCTCCTCCTCTTCTTCTTCTTCTTCTTCTTCTTCTATTAGGGATGATACCCAAAATATTAGCACTGTGTCTACATGTCTGCACCCTGACCTGGATGGCCCAGACTAGCGCAATCTCGTCAGATCTCAGAAGCTAAGAAGGGTTGGTCCCGGACGGTAGTTGGACGAGAGACCACCAAGGAAGCCCAGGGCTGTGATACAGAGGCAAGCAATGACAAATCTGTTAAGTTTGTTGCCAAAACCCTGTGGGGTCACCATAAACTGTCTGTGACTTGATGCACTTTACACACATACACACACTATCATCTCTCTCTCTCACCCTCTCTCTTTCTCCTTCAAGTAATTTAGACATAAATTCATCTTTTTACAGTGATTTCCCCCAAATATATTCATGCACTTGAATGAAAACACTCAAAGCCACACATTTTTAATAGGTTGTCAAAGAAACTAATTCATGGTTTTATTAGTTGTTCATCCTAATGCAATAAATGGCCTCGATGCCATTCATCACTCATTAAGAAAAATGGTTCATTTCCCTTGCCCTTTATGTGCTGCTGAATATTCCTAATGAACTTAATGTGGCAAATGATGTAATCCAACAAAAAGAACAGCAGGAACTCTTTCCGTCCCTGTAAGTGCAAAACCCTTCCGCTAAGGGGTTGGTGCTAACGCAAGGCTCTAGTTAGCACTTGCAGATGGGAAGGGTCACTCATTACAGCCCCCCTCGCTCTACAAATTAAAACACAAACACTACAGAGCAGCAGGAGGAAACAAAGTTAGCAATGGGAATATGGCATGCAGCCCAGGAACCTGGCATGAAGAAAACTTGTTGTAACTCAGTAATTGTAACATACCAATAACGGTAGAGAAACAGAAGATATAAAAATCAGGAATTACTAACAAAAGGGGAGGAGGGGAAATCTTGTGACACTTTCAAGACTTTAAGGTCAAAGATGCTATAACCCACCTACCCACCCCGGTGACAGTCTAAGATGGCAACCATTTTGGAGCATCTGTTTTGGAAAGATCCCCCTTATGGTCTAGCTGGCAGTCCCTGCATTGCCCATCTGCCTGGGCTATAAATGGCACACACAGTGGGTGTCAGGTAGACTCAAAGAACTGAATGGTTGTAAGGGAAAGAAAGAAAGAAAGAAAGAAAGAAAGAAAGAAAGAAAGAAAGAAAGAAAGAAAGAAAGAAAGAAGAAAGAAAGAAAGAAAGAAAGAAAGAAAGAAAGAAAGGAAGGAAGGAAGGAAGGAAGGAAGGAAGGAAGGAAGGAAGGAAGGAAGGAAGGAAGGAAGGAAGGAAGGGGATGGATGGATGGAAGGAAGCAAGCAAGCAAGCAAGCAAGCATAAGAGGACCTGAAAGCTTGACTGTGGATCAGAGCTAGATATGCATGTAAGCCTGACTTTGTCTGTGCTGTGCTCTCTGTCCACGGTAAAATAACAGCCAAAGACCCGCAGAGGCACTTGCTTATTGTTTGTTTGTTTTTTAATGGCCATCTCTTGAACTGGTTGCGTGAATCACTGTCTACTCCAGACATTTCAGATAACTCCCTCCAATTTCTGATGAAGGGACCTTTGACTCTCAAAAGCTCATACCCCTAAAATCTTGTTGGTCTACAATGTGCTACTGGACTCGAATTCAGCTCTTATACTGCAGACCTGCACAGTTACCCTCTGAAACGATCTGCTTATAAAAATTGGGGGGGGGGGGGATCCCTTGTATAAATTATTTCAGCACAAGTCAAGAATCCTTTTAAAGACAGACTGAACATGCAGAAGAAACTTCCACTACTCTCCCCCTTTAAAAAGTTGCTTGCTTGAACAGCCCCCCTCCCACTTCATAGAACAGGTAGTTACTCCCCATTGCACTGTGAACATTGGAGATTTAGAGAGACCAGGGGCCCGTTAGAGCAGGGGCGCACAGAAGCGCAGCTCCGGGAGTGAGGAGCCCAGGGGGCGGGCACATGACCAAGCCCCGCCCCCTCCTCAGCTTCCCTGAGCAGTGCAGAGGCGCAGCGCCCCGGGGAAAGCCCTGCTAGGGTCTTTATTGGTTTTAATGTTTTGTTTTAATATTGATCATTTTATCATTGCTCCTTTTATGACTGTGTGCTGCTTTTCCAGAGACTTGCTCAAGGTGGCATATAAATTTTCTAAGTATACCATTTTTTATCTGGGCACATGGCACATAAGTACTGGAGAAATTTCACCAACCCTTCAGCAGCTTCCACCCCATCAGTTTGGTGTAGTGGTCAGGAGTTGGACTCTAATCTGGGAGAACCGGGTTTGATTCCCCACTCCTCCACATGCAGCTGCTGGTGTGACCTTGGGCCAGTCACAAGTTCTCTCCGAGCTGTTCTCTCATGAGCAGTTCTCAAAAGACCTCTCTCAGCCCCACCTACCTCACAGGATGCCTTGTTGTGGGGAGGGGAAGGGAAAGGGATGGGTGGTGCACATGTCCCGGGTATCTCAAGTCTACTGGAAACCTGATGGTTTCAAGGGAGCAGGAAGAGAATGAGGGTGTGTTCTTTACGCTTATTTTTATTGCACAAAGTATTGGATGGGGAAGGGACTGGAGGAAGAGCAGGTCAGTTTCACTCACCTGTGGAGTGGAGCCCGAGGGGTGGGTGTTGCCTTCTGACACACTTCCGGTGATGTCAGGTGGTGTAGCATATGCAAATGAGTTATGCAAATGAGTTATGCTAATGAGCTCCTGCACCTCTTTTTCTACGAAATGACCCGAGAGAGACATTAGAGTGCATATGCCATGCCAAAGGATTTAACGCATTCACTGGTTTGACTCAAACTTCAGTGTCTTAAGTGGTTCTTTTAACCTGAGGGATGAAACTGTAGCAGCCGAACATGCTTGTCATGCAAATAAAACAGACAAGGGAAAAACAAACAAACAGGGGTCACTACTGATGTTTCTTGTTCAAGGGATTTAGGCTGCAACCAATGCTCCCTCTAAGTTGTGGAGTCTTGTGAGCAAAAATTCTACTTTGTGAGCTGCTGGCGTTAATGTGGTGAGCGAGTGATTTGGCTATTGCATAAGTTAGTTTGCTCTGGAGCCATCCTTCCTGAGCTAAGGCAAAAATCTGTGAGCTGGAGGCTAAAAAACTGTGAGCTAGCTCACACAAACTCAGCTTAGAGGGAACACTGGCTGCAACCATAAGAACACCTTCCTGGGAGTGAGCCCCACTGAGTAAAATGGGAATTACTCCCAATTATACTTGCTTAGTAGCATTCCTAATATCCCAGACTGGTCCAGTCTCATCACATCTCAGAAGCTAAGCAGGATCCGTTCTTGAATGGGGGACACCCCCCCCCCCAAGGAAGACCCTGCAGAGGAAGGCAATGGCCACATATTTTTTGCCATGAAAACCCATGAAGTGGAACTAGGGTTGCCAGGTCCTACCGGGCTCCCGGCGGGAGGACTCCCAAGCCTTCCTGTAGTTATTCTGGGGCACATGCTGCGATGATGTCACCCGGGAGTGGTGTCATTGCATTTCCAATGTTGGAAGTGACACTCTAGGTTTTGGGTAAAACTCTATGGTTCGGGGGGCTTCAAAACCTACAGTCTTGCCCCTGACATCTTCCACTACTCTCCCCCTTTAAAAAGTTGCTTGCTTTAAAAAGTGACATCACTCCTAGGTGATGTCTTCGTGCTGAAGCCAGTGGTGCCAGGAGGGGGCTTCTCAGGGGTGGGGCTTCCCCTGCTGGCCAGCTGGACCACGACCACGGGTCCTTTCATAAAAAAAGAGGTGCAGGAGCTCATTAGCATAACTTATTTGCATATGCCACACCCCCTGACGTCACCGGAAGTGTCATAAGGCCACACATCCCTGACGTCAGGTGTGTCAGAAGGCAAGAAGGGAGGGAGGGGGAAGGAAGGAAAGGAACAGGAAGGGAGGGAGGGAGGTGGGGGAGAGAGAGAAGAAAGAAAAAGAAAGGAAGGAAGGAAGGAGGGAGGAAGAAAGAAGGGAGGAAGGGGGGAAGGAAGGAAAAAAGAAAAGAACAGTAAGGTAGGTAGGAAGGTGGGGGGGAGAGAGAGAAGGAAGGGAGGGAGGGGAGAGAGAGGGAGGAAGGAAGGGAGAGGGGAAGGACGGGGAAAGGAAGGAACAGGAAGGTAGGTAGGCAGGCGGGGGAGAGAGAAGGAAGGAAGGAAGGAACAGGAAGGTAGGTAGGTAGGTGGGGAGAGAGAGAGAAGGAAGGAAGGGAGAGGGGAAGGAACAGGTAGGTAGGTAGGTGGGGAGAGAGAGAGAGAAGGAAAGAAGGAGGGAAGGGGAAGGAAGGGGGAAAGGAAGGAACAGGAAGGTAGGTAGGTAGGTGGGGGGGAGAGAGGGAAGGAAGGAAGGAAGGGGGGAGAGAGGGAGGAAGGAAGGGAGAGGGGAAGGACGGGGAAAGGAAGGAACAGGAAGGTAGGTAGGTGGAGGAGAGAGAGAGAAGAACGGAAGGAAGGGAGAGGGGAAGGAAGGGAGAGGGGAAGGAGTAGGTAGGTAGGTAGGTGGGGAGAGAGAGAGAGAAGGAAGGAAGGGAGAGGGGAAGGAACAGGTAGGTAGGTAGGTGGGGAGAGAGAGAAGGAAGGAAGGAAGGAAGGGGAAGGAAGGGGGAAAGGAAGGAACAGGAAGGTAGGTAGGTAGGTAGGTGGGGGGGAGAAAGAGAGAAGGAAGGGAGGGAGGGAGTATTGAGGGGGGGAGGAAGGGAGCTCCCCGGGGCTCGCGGCGCTCTGCCGTGACCCCGGGAGCAGTGGGAGGCGGGAGGGACAGGGCTTCTCTTGAGGGGGCAGGGGGGAGGAAGGGAGCTCCCCAGGGCTTGCAGCGCTCTGCCGCGACCCCGGGAGCAGTGGGAGGGGGGAGGGACAGGGCTTCTCTTGAGGGGGCGGGGGGAGGGACAGGGCTTCTCTTGAGGGGGCGGGGGGGAGGAAGGGAGCTCCCCGGGGCTCGCGGCGCTCTGCCGCGACCCCAGGAGCAGTGGGAGGGGGGAGGGACAGGGCTTCTCTTTCCTGGGGCCGGCGGAGCGCCGCCGGCCCCAGGAGTATTCAGGAGGCGAGGGGGAGGAAGGGAGCATTGAGGGGGGGGCTGTGTTAAGTGCCCGCCCCCCGCCTCCTCTCTCCCGGAGCGGCGCTCCGGCGCGCCCCGGCCCCAACGGAGCCCTGACCACGACAGATTGGGGAGCCAAAACTGGGGAGTCCCCTAGATCCACCAGGGGAATGGCAACCCTAAGTGGAACTTATGATGGGTAAGTTGTGACTCAATGCACATTTTTGCTTACTCACACAGACCTACTTAAGCTTGCTTCCTAAGTAGCTCCCCATGCTGTGTACCTCCACGGGCTGATCATTGTCCTGCTTCACTGGAAATTCAGAATAGGGTTGCCAACCGCCAGGGGGGCAGCTGGAGGTCTCCAGCTATTACAGCTGATCTCCAGGTGACAGAGACCAGTTCACCCTAGAGAAAATGGCTATTTTATTCTGTAAGTCATAAGGAGTAAGTCAGTGAGGAACCAGTGCGGTGGCACTGTTAAGCGTGTCAGACTAGTATTTGGGAGGTCCCGGTTTGAATCCCCGCACATTCCACGGGAGCTCGCTGGGGGACCTTGGGCCGGTCACTCACTTTCAGCCTAACCGATCTCACAGGGTTGTAGTGAGGGTAAGATGGAGGGGTGCAGAATGAGGTAAGCTGTTTGGGTTCCCACTGGGAAAGACACAAGTAAGGGATGCACCATATTTTCTGGCAGCAAATTCAGAGATGGATCATAAAGCAGTGCAACCCCCCTGTTCTGTTGCTTGTTTATGTGCTGTTCACCACCACTTCTTTCCTCATTCTGTAGCATCAGTGGCATTTAAAAGAAAGCTTTGACTTATCCACATGTAATTAAGGTTTTTTTTTTGTTTTTGTTTTAAAGCTCATGGGGCCATGTTTGTTGCTGCTGCTGCTGCTTTGCAATGTATACCCAGCAAACACTCCAGCCAATGGCTCTCGAGACAGCAAATGTCACGTTTCACAGCCAATCAAAGTTTGGCGATATGACAATGCCAAGAAGTCAAATCAGAAGGAGATCAATGCTTCCTGTTCTGAACAGTAGGGAAGACTAATCAAAACAACCCTTTCTTAGTGCAAATGTGGTCAAATCTCATTAGGTCTATGCTGGAGTAACGCATATTAGACTTTCAAAAGATCTCTGTCCTTCCTGACACAGTATCACTTTGATCTCGCCCCTCCCCAAATTAAGCGTTTGGCGGGGTGGAGTGAGGTGGCAGTATTACAGAGAGAGATTAGAAATTACTCTTATCTCCCTTGACCGAAATGCAACCGGCATTAAAGATTTCCAAGCAGTCCACTCTTCAGAAGATCTCTGACTATCCACGGGCTTATTATAAAATGAAACACCGGAGGAAAGGGTGCTCTATCTAGCCAATAAATTAGCTAATGAATACTCCCCCTCTGATCAGATGACGCATGGAAAACTACGTTCTGCACTGCTGAGGAAACTGCCAAAGAGAGACAGAGGAACAGAGCCGAGGTTGCCTTAAATAAAAAAGTGTTTTTCTCCAGAGAAGGGTAAATAATTATGTGGGAAACAGCTAACACTGCATTATCATGCTTGAATTCCTTAAAACAGCAAATTATATTTTTTTCCCCCACTACAGAATCAATAGGCATACGGCTCTATCCCTGCCCTATACAGCACTGAACAAATATTAAGTAGCAGGAATAACAGTTATGTAGGGAATAAATAATATGCATTATCAATTTTCCTGTCTGCGTGGGACTGCCAAACCATACAGGATTCCTGAGCGCACTACATATTAATCTACTTCATGCATATATAGTCAACTTGACTACCGGGCAGAAAAGAACACGGCCAGGAATTATACACATGAACTCATAAAGCTGCTTTATACTGAAACAGACCATCAAACCATCACATCGCTTACTAGCTAATCCTTTTAACTGGAGATGCTAGGGACTGAACCTGGGACCTTCTACATGCCAAGCAGACGCTCTTGTCAATCCCTGAGGGGAGATGATAGATAGATAGATAGATAGATAGATAGATAGATAGATAGATAGATAGATAGATAGATAGATAGATAGATATCCCTAACCATGGAGGCCCAGGTAGCAGCCACTGCCAAAGCAGCCTTTTACCATCTACGGCTGATTAGGCAGTTGGTTCCCTTCCTCGAACGCAATGACCTGGCGACAGTGATCCATGCTATGGTCACCTCAAGGCTGGACTACTGTAACGCTCTCTACATGGGGCTGCCCTTGACCCAGCTCCGGAGGCTGCAGCTAGTGCAGAATGCCGCGGCCAGGCTGCTGATGGGCCTCTCAGTGAGGGACCACGTCTGGCCTGTGCTGAGGGCGTTGCACTGGCTGCCTATAGCATACCGGATCCGGTTCAAGGTGCTGCTTTTAACTTTTAAAGCCCTATATGGCCTGGGGCCTGCCTACCTAAGGGACCGCCTTTCCCCATATACACCCCAAAGAGCACTGCGGTCAGGCACTCAACATCGCCTGACCCTTCCGGGCCTGAAGGAGGCTAGGTTGACAACCACCAGGAACAGGGCCTTCTCGGTGGCGGCTCCCCACTGGTGGAACGAGCTCCCAGAGAACATCAGGGCCCTGCGGGACCTTTTGCAGTTCCGCAGGGCCTGCAAAGCGGAGCTCTTCCGCCAGGCTTTTGGGGCCGCCACCGGAGGGAATGGCCCTTAGTAGATGGCGTGATGAACCATCTCCAGATCATCTACGGTGGAAGCCTCCTGGCTGGGCATAAGTTAGTGGCTGGTATTTGGTGCTGGTTTGCTTGCTGCCATCTGTGATCTGATTGTTTAATTGTATTTTAATATGAGTCAATTTTATACGCTGTGTTTTAACTTTGTACCTGAATGATTTTATGTTGTTAACCGCCTAGAGCCGGTTCGCTGGCTAGGCGGGATATAAAACGAAATAGATAGATAGATAGATAGATAGATAGATAGATAGATAGACAGACAGACAGACAGACCTTCAATAAATACAGGGTTGTGATTTTTTCTAACTGGAGCGCCAGTCCATTAAGTCATTCCAAGAATTATTGTGAACCTTGGAGGGAGGGCAACAAATTAATACAAGGGCTAGCCTATTAGAATTATTGCCTTTAATTTGAAGCTAGGTGTTTTTTCCCCCCCCTCTCCCCCACCTTCAAGGTTTGACGGTAATCCCCATGTGAAGACAAATTACTTTATTATCTTCAGAAAGTGTGCTGAAAATCATTGAATTTTTTAGTCCTACTTGCAGAAGATATTTCTTCCTTGACAAAATACATCAATACCTGTCAGTGCCATAGAGATTGAATACCAAGCCATTTATAGAACAAAAGACATGTGGAAGATTTAGCCATGACATTCATTCAAAGTAAAACATTCAAATGTAATAAGAGTCGTTAAAAGTTTGCAACTGGAAGTCGGTCCCTGCATTGCCGGTAATCGGGATCCCCCCCTTCCCCCCCCCCCCAACCACCAGCAGGTTAAGAGAGCATCTAAGGGAGAAGGCTATCAGCAGACAGACTGCCAGAGGGGAAAGGGTTAAGCAAACTACCACCCCCACGCCTGCTTGCCCCCTCTGCTGAAACTGGGGGAGAGAATCACACCCCTTTTCTGTCCCTTTTATTCCCTCCTGAACGGACAGTGCTGCAATCAGAATGCAAGGGGGTGCAGATCCATCTCATGCTCTGTTGCATTTTATTCTGCATTGTTCGGTTTTATTAGATTTAGGTGGGGGCTATTGGGCTTTCGGGGCTGCAGTGGCTCAAGTGGTTAAGACGCTGAGCTGCAGACCAGAAGGTCCGTAGTTCAGCAGTTCGAGACCCGAGTGCCGTGTGACAGAGTGAGCTCCCGTCTCTGGCCCCAGCTCCTGCCAGCCTAGCAGTTCGAAATCAAGGAATTGCAAGTAGATAAACAGGTACCACTTTGGTGGGAAGATAACAGCGTTCTGTGCACCGCAGCATCTAGTCATGCCTGCCACATGACTACAGGAACGTCTTCAGACAGCGCTAGCTCTTCGGCTTGGAAACGGAGATGAGCACCACATCCCTAGAGTCGTATTCGCCTGGCTTTTGAGCAAGGGAAAACTTTACCTTTACAATTGGGCTTTTATTGTTGTTTGTTTGTTTTTATTATATATTGTAAGCCTCCTTGAGCTACTGGGAAAGACGGGATATAAATGAGTTAATAAAAAAGTAATAAGCACATTCATGAGAGACACCCTAAAACTGATAACTGCTCCTCCGCATGGTTTTCTCAAACGTAAATCCCACTAGTTTCACTGGTGCTTATTCCCCGGATAGATGTACATAGATAGGACGTAAATATCAGACAGAATGACAGGATTCCTTGGACAGAAGCAGGAGACTTGGTGGCGTGGGTGAGTGTGTTTCCAAGTCTTTAACCTAAAACAAATTCCCCCATCGAGACTGGCAGCTTGCACGGAAAAGCAGAGAATTCCCAAGGATTGTTTTATTAGCAGAATGTCAGTCAGTGTGGCATGGTGGTTACATTGTCTGACTAGGATCCGGGGGAGCCGGGTTCGAACATCCACTCTGCCACGCGGATGGCCCTGGGCCAGTCAGAATCCCTCACCCTAACCCACCTCACGGGGTTGTTGTGAAGATAAAAGCCAAGGAAAGAACAACGTACACCACGTTGGGGCACCCTTGGGGAGAAAGGCAGGATACACATGAAATAGATAAATAGAAATGTGGCAAGAAAGGAAGCAAAGACAAGAATGACTGACAGCAAAGGCATGAACCCTCGAAACAAACACATGCATAGATCAAGACGGGTCGCTGCGTTAGTCTGTCTGTAGCAGCAGAAAAGAGCAAGGGCACAGTAGCATCTTAAAGACTAACACAATCTGTGGCAGGTGAGGAGCTCATAGCCTGCCACCAGAACTTGGGGATTTTTTTGTAGAAAAAGCCCAGCAGGAACTCATTAGCATAACAGGCCACACCCAACAGCAGGAAATTCATTAGCATATTAGGCCACACCCCTGACAGCACAGTTCCCACTCGGGATTGGCTTCCCCAGGTGCCCCGCGGCTCGTAAAGCACTTGAGGAACCCGGGGGGGGGGGGGCTGTGGGCGTGGCCAACTCAGAAGCCAGCCGGAACTCCATTCCTGTGCATTCCTGCCCCAAAATAGCCACAAATTCTTGTATTCTTTAAGGTGCGACTGGACTCTTGCTCTTTTCTAAATGCATTTGTGTATAGGCTCAGTTCAGGGAAGGGAGGATCCACACTCCTTGGCCCCTCACTTCATTTTCTCACAGAGAGAGAGAGAGAGACTCATACACACACTTCAGTCAGCACCAGGTTATTGCAGTAATCCGAATCCTTCCCCCTTTCTTTTTCTCCAGTGCAGTCACCCTAAGATAATGCACAAGTAAACATCACTATTTGTTTTCTTTCCTTTTGCTAATAAATATGTCAGCATTCATGCAGATAATTCTCTATAAATTAAATATGGAGGAATGGAGACCCTATCAAATAGCTAACAGCCCCCACTGGTGGACCTCCTGAGGGCACCTGGTGTTTTTGGACACTGTGTGACACAGAGTGTTGGACTGGATGGGCCATTGGCCTGACCCAACACTGGCTTCTCTTATGTTCTTATATGGAGCAGAGGTCCATCAGTGGCTCTTAGCCACAAGGTATAGATAGGAACTCTCGGTATGGGGCAAGTGATGCTCTGTATTCTTGGTGCTTGACGGGGGGGGGGGGGCAACAGTGGGAGGGCTTCTAGTGTCCTGGCCCCACTGGTGGACCTCCTGAAGGCACCTGGTGTTTTTGGCCACTGTGTGACACAGAGTGTTGGACTGGATGGGCCACTGGCCTGATCCAACACTGGCTTCTCTTATGTTCTCATGTTATTATGAAGACCGATATGTGTCTGCCTGGGCTTGGAATATTTAAGGGTCTACCTATGGGAGTCCTTTCCTCTTGGTCCCAGTTTCTGCTGAAAGTCCCTTTGCTGAAAACTGTTGGGGAGGAGAACTTTTCATCATCTATTACCCAGAAGCTTGTGTGTGTGTGTATATGAGAGAGAGAGAATGAGAATTAATTAATTCATGCAAGTCTCTCCCCCCCTCCCCAAAGACACTTGGAAATTATATGAAGAGGTTATTTATTATTTTACCGCTTTCTGATGGTTAATTATCTTCTAGATACCCTTATTAATGTGTTTTGGAATATACTACTGAGAAGCAGTAATCCTGGTTTTAAAAAGCCCAAAGTTAAGGTGAGTGGTGCAGATCTAATGCTGGATTGTGGGAAGAAGAAGGAGGAGGAGGAAGAGGAGGAGGAGGGGAGGGGGGTTGGACATACCCTGCCCTTCACTTGTAGTCTCAGAGCGGCTTACAAACTCCTTTCCCTTCCCCTCCCCACAACAGAAACCCTGTGAGGTAGGTGGGGCTGAGAGAGCTCTCTCGAGAACTGCTCTTGAGAGAACAGCTCCGAGAGAACTTGTGAATGACCCAAGGTCATCCAGGAGCTGCAAAGTGGAGCAGTGGGGAGTCAACCCAGATTCTCCCAGATTACAGTCCATGTATTTAACTACTACACCAAAGAAAAGAGGCAGAGGAAACTAACTAACAGGCAAAGGAAAAACTAACATTTATTTCAATATGAGCCTGGGCTGCCAGGCCAAACCAGGCAATGGGTGGGAAGGTTGGGGAACGTGGGCATGATAACTGTAGAAAGTGCAGTCAAGGAGCAACCGACTTATGGCGACCTCCTAGAGTTCTCAAGGCAAGAGGTTTCAGAGGTGGTCTGTGGCAACCCTGGACTTCCTTGGTGGTCTCCAACCCAAACAGTAGCCACAGCCAACCCAGCTTAGCTTCCGAGATCTGACAGGAACAGGCTACCTGGAGCCATCGATGGTGGAGGGATGGTGCTGTGAGCCCACTGATGTCACTGGCACATAATGGCAGCAGCTCTCGAAATCACCAGTTTCCCCCAGAGGGGACATCACCACGCTTGTGATGACAGTGAGTCCCCCCCCCCCCCAGGGTCAGTGGGCAACAGGAGCTCGAGGCAGGGGATCCTCTGCCCAGGCTTGGCGGCCCTAGTATGAGCTCATATTGTAATAAATCTTGTTAGTCTTTAAGGTGTGAGCGGACTTTTGTTCCGTGGACTCTGCAATTAAGAGCCTACAGCAGCCATGATGTCCTCACCAGTCTTGGAAGACTCACTTTGTGAAAGAAACTGATATTCTGAACTGGTGCTCAGAGCCAGTAACGGGCTGGATGAGTGTGAGCCAGCTGAGACTTAATTCTGATGAGACCCAGGTCCTCTGGGTTAGTAGAAAGGCAGGCCACAGACTTCAAATTCCCCCTGTCTTGGATGGGGTTAGATTCCCCTTGTAAAGCCAGGTTCACAGCTTGGGAGTGCTGCTTTACACAGCGATCACTTAAGATGAACAGGTGGCTGTTGTGGCGTGGAGTGTGCCTGCTCCTGGTTCAGTCAAACCGAGCCTCAGTGGTCCATGCCTTTGTTACATCTCGACTGGACTACTGCAATGGGCTCTGCTTGGGGCTACCCTGGAAGCCTGTTCAGAAGCAGCAGCCAGTGCAGAACCCTGCAGGTAGACTGGAGGTTGGGGCCAACTACCAGGAGCACAGGCCCCCAATACGACAGCAGTTTGGCTACTAATCTGCTCTTGAGCTTAATTCAAGGTGTTGTGTTTGACCTTTAAAGCCCTATGTGGCTTGGAACCAGGGCATCTGAAGGACAATCTTCTCCTATGTGCTCCTTCCTACCTGGGAGTTAAAATTGCAGGGAGGTGCCCTCCTGACTGTCCCTCCAATGAAAGATGCTTGTTTGTTGGGTACCTGAAAATGGGCCTTTTTCCCTGCCTGCCCCATAACTAGAAGAAGAAGAAGAAGAAGAAGAGATTGGATTTATACCCCGCCCTTCACTCACTTAAGAGTCTCAGAGCGGCTTACAAACTCCTCTTCCTTCCCCTCCCCACAACAGACACCCTCTGAGGTAGGTGGGGCTGAGAGAGCTCTTTCCCAAGCTGTCCTTGAGGGAACAGCTGGTACAGAGCTATGGCTTGCCCAAGGTCATCCAGCCAGGTGCAAGTGGAGGAGTGGGGAATCAAACCCGGTTCTCCCAGATTAGAGTCCGCGCACTTAACCACTACACCAGACTGGCTCTCCCCAGGAACAATCTCCCCAGGGAGGTGTGCCTGGCCCCTCATCATCTATCTTCAGGAGGCAGTTGAAGACAGTGTTATTTAGGACAACATCTGAATGATAAGAACATAAGAGAAGCCAACGGCAGTGGGTGTTGCATAGCCAGGGGATCCTAAGATTGTCTGGCAGCTAGAAGTTCTAGCTCTTTTTCATGGCAAGCTTGACTTGTTTCTTGGGCTCAGAGAGCTCTGATTTTACAGAGATGGTTTTACAAACTTGCTTGGGTAAACGATTAGGGACTGTGGTCTATACCGCTCTGTAGAGCTTATGGTAAGTAGGATCCTATTGATGTGAACACTTATGCCATGGTGTGGATTCACGGGCTCAGTGGGAGGCACATTGATCGCATACAGAAGGTCACATGCTCCATAAGAACATAAGAACATAACAAAAGCCAATGCTGGATCAGGCCAGTGGCCCATCCAGTCCAACACTCTGTGTCACACAGTGGCCAAAAACACCAGGTGACCTCAGGAGGTCCAGCAGTGGGGCCAGGACACTAGAAGCCCCTCCCACTGTCGCTCCCCCCCAAAAAAACACCAAGAATACAGAGCATCCCTTGCCCCAGACTGAGAGTTCCTATCTATACCTTGTGGCTAAGAGCCCCTGATGGACCTCTGCTCTATATAAGAACATAAAGAGAAGCCAGTGTTGGATCAGGCCAGTGGCCCCTCCAGTCCAACACTCTGTGTCGCACAGTGGCCAAAAACACCAGGCGCCCTCAGGAGGTCCAGCAGTGAGGCCAGGACACTAGAAGCCCTCCCACTGTTGCCCCCCCGTCAAGCACCAAGAATACAGAGCATCACTTGCCCTAGACTGAGAGTTCCTATCTATGCCTTCTGGCTAATAGCCACTGATGAACCTCTGCTCCATATCTATATATCTAATTCCCAAGTGCCCCCCCCCCGATGCAGATACTTAAATCCACACGGGGGGGGCACTTGGAGGGCAGAGGGGGGGGTTCTGCAGGTGGGGGGTTACCCCCCCCCCACTTGCAGAAAAATCCGAAATCTATCGAAAACTTTTCGGGGGATCTTTAAATCTCCCAAAAAGTAAAAGAGCATCCCCTGTGCATGAGCGGGGAACGCTCTTGGAATGGCAGCGGCCCGGCGAGAGTCGCCGAGGCCAGCCAACAGCCCACGGAGGAGGGGGAAGGGGGCGAGCGGCGGGCCCGCCAAGAGCCACCGAGGCACGCCGGGAGTCTCTGGGGGGGGGGAGGGGGCAGAGGAAGGGGGGAAGGGGGCGGAGGAAGGAGGAGCAGCTGTCAGCTTCTCCCCCCCACAAATATCGCGGGGCCCCCCCTGTGTTTATCTAATTCCCTTCTGAAGCTGTCCATGCTTGTAGCCGCCACCACCTCCTGTGGCAGTGAATTCCATGTGTGAATCACTCTTTGGGTGAAGAAGGACTTCCTTATATCTGTTCTAACCCGACTGCTCAGCAACTTCATGGAGTGCCCACGAGTTCTTGTATTGTGAGAAAGGGAGAAAAGTACCTCTTTTTCTACCTGCTATATCCCATGCATAATCTTATAAACCTCGATCATGTCGCCCCTCAGCCATCAACCTCGATCATGTCGCCCCTCAGCCATCAAATGATTTGGCTTTTCTAATCTGTGGTCCTAACTGGAGTTTTTAAACTGACTTTTATAGGTTTTATAATTGTTGTTTTTATTGTGCTTTTAATAATATTTTACTTGTACCTTAAGAGTTCTGCAAGGGGAAAAGGTGACTAATAAACATTTTAAATAAATAGGCGATCTGCTCTGAAAAAAAGACCATCAATCATTCAATTCCTTCATTGGCACACACTGGGGAAAAAATGCAACAGTACTAGCAATACAATGAGAGCGATCCCCTTCAGACCCACGCTCGCTTCCGAAGCTAGTCCCCCACAAACACAGGATAAAGCACAGCAAAGCATTGCCTGCTTCTCAGCTCAGTCTGGATGGAAATGTCACGCTGCGACTCCCAATTCAAACTTGCAGATGGCAGCAGACAAGTTAAATGTCAAGAGAAAGAGAAGTGCGAGGAAGTGGGTGGTGTTTCTCCACAGCCGAGAAGGTGAGAGCGGTTGGATCCAAGCTCCATTCAGTCGGCACGCATCAAAGCAACAGGGCGGTGAGAAGGAAGGATGAGGGAATCTGTCATTAAAGCGACCAGGTGGGAGTACAGCGACCCACATTCTGAAATCCCCCGCAGCTCAACATCCCATAAGGACACTTTTTTGGTATAACCCACAAAAAGACATTTGGTGATGCACCAAGTAACAAGTGGGAGGGGGCATAATTCCAATGCGGTTGTCATTTCGAGAGGGTGTTCGTGCATCCACTGCAATCTTTCCAACCCGCATCAAAATGCAAACTCAGGGGAGGAGGGCATCTGGTCAAATATATGAACAAATTGAAAAGCGGGGGTCACAGGTATCAAACAAGAAAACCACACAGATCACACTGCGATACACATGACATTTGATAAAATTTATATTACTTATCCAAAATAGCAATTTGTTCAACCTACTTAACTTGACAATATTACAAAATTACAATATTACAATGAGCACCCGGTTTACACTCATTTCCACAGTAGTCTTCCTCAGGAATAATTCATTATTGTATTTTGTAAGGAGGTGTCAGATTCTTGATCCAGTTCAAAAATACATATAGGAGCAAACTTCTTAGTTTCTTCAAAGCATCCTGGAACACAAAGCATCCTGAACACAAACATCTCTGTTTCCACGATACTCGGCTCACGTGAGACCCACAACGGGAAAGCTGGCCGCAAAGAAGATAGCAATTCAAGTACTAAACATTTAGTTCATTTGTACCCCAACCTTTCTCCCCAAAGGGGACCCGAAGGGGTTGACATCATTCTCCCCTTTTCCATTCTGTCCTCACAATAACCCTGTGAGGTAGGTTCAGCTGAGAGACGGTGACTGACCTAAGGTCACCCAACCAATTTAGAGTCCGGTGGCACCTTTGAGACCAAGAAAGGCTTTCAAGGTATGAACTTCCGTGTGCGTGCCCGCTTTATCAAAGACATTAGAATGGCAGTCAAGGTTCAAACTTATAGCCAGAGAATGAACAGCAAATTGACATGCAACATCATGGTGATGATGATCAAGAGATGCAAAGTGACACTAAATAACAAGTTACGTTTATAAGGTCAACAGTTGTAAATCAATAAATATGCCAAACTAGCAGAGAAATGTCTAAAGGTATCTTTTTTTCTAATTGTGGGAAGTGTCTGGGAATCTTCATTCTCTCCATTCAGGGCATGGAGGGCACTTAACTCTCCATCCACCTACCCCCCTCAAGGAACGTGTCCAACAGTGACCTGAAAATTTTACTGTCCGACAAGTTCCCGGTAATTACTCTGTAGCTGAATTTTTAGCTTACGTTTGAAAGTTAAGGGTAAGGGAGTATAAGGCTTAATCCTCTCTGATTAGTGCCATCTAGTCATCTCGGCTATTGTTTGGTTTACTGCTAGCTGTTTGCTACTGTTTCTTTACTGATGTCCCTGCAGTGTATGCCAATAAAGGTTGTGTGTTGTGTATTGTATTGTAACTCTCCATCCCAGTGAGCACAAGCTGGGATTTAAACCCGGGACTCCCAGATACTAGTTCACCACCACTGGCTCTTCTTTGCTGTCACTTATAACCCCATAGCCCATGAGAAGTGGAACTTTTCGTTCACGGTCAGTCATTTCATTTATAGCCAGCCATACCTGAACATTTGGTGAAGGAAGGTTAGGTTCAACTTCAAGGGAACGTCAGTTGAGCCGTGATATTGGCTGCCCAGGTGTTGCGGCACTCACAACTTTCCCCACAATTGCAAGATTGTTCCACTGGACTCCCCCCCCCCCCCCCCCCGCCAGTTCCTTGGGAAAATGAAAAGGCCCTGGCATGGTTGTCAACAACCTGGAGGGGGAAAAATGGCCAAAGGATGTGTGGAAATGGGCATGGCCTGGAGGTAAATAACATCACCTGGTAAAGATCATCCTATTAATCCTCTATTGAAGAGGCAGGCTTTTCTTTCTTTCTCCCCACCCCCCACCTCCAGGCTGTTGGCAACCCTAGGTCCCGGGTGAAGGGAATAAAGGTCTCACGGTCTGGCAACCGAGCACCCCACTGTCTGCGTTCAGGTTGATGTAACTGGATGAAAGGGCTTAATGAGAAATGAGACTTGGGTGAGATGCAATCTGAGAGCGTTGCTACGTCAAAGATGATGGGGGAAACCCCAAATTAATTGTACGCTACTGATCTGTGAAAGCCACTTTGGTGAGTATTGTGTACTGGGTTCGATGCATGGAAGCCCGGACTACGACGTAGTGATCAGCACAGATTTACTGAGTACACAAGAAGCATGCAGTACCGGCCGAGATGGCCAGCTATATACAATCTCTAGGACACACCCGCTAGTCCAATTGGCAGGTTTGAATTTCCCGCCAGAGTTCTTATTGGAGGACTAGTGGTGGTCTAGAATCCTTGCCTCCTATTGTTCCTAGAAGTCAAGCGCAGGCTGTATGTTGCTGATGTCCCGTGGCAGTCAGCGGACATAACAGTGAGCCTTCTGGATCATATGGCAGAGTACAAAACAAGATGATATGTCACTGTTTCTGCCAAAATCACCCTTAAAACACTTCTAGCAACAATACTGATGAGTTATATTTTTTGAAAAGAAATGATGCAGACCATCAGCTGTCATTGTGCTTTCATAGTTTCCCCAACCTCCAGCATAAAAACCTATAATAGTTTTGGTGAGGCAGCCACTCCTGTTTCTGGTATTTTCTATATATTTATTGAAATATATTCCACTTTTCCTCATGGTTCATAGAATCATGGAGTTAGAAGGGACCTCCAGGGTCATCTAGTCCAACCCCCTGCACAATGCAGGGAATTCACAAATACCCCCCCACACACACACACATCAAGTGACCCTTGTTCCATGCCCAGAAAATGATAAAAACCTCTAGGATCTTCAGCCAAACTGGCCTGGAGAGAAATGGCTTCCTGACCCCAAAGTGGCGATCAGCGTTTCCCTGGGTGTGTAAGAAAGGGCCACGAGAACTAAGCACTGAGGCAACCCTTCCTGCCCTTCCTTCTCATGATCTGTCCAAGTTCACAGAATCCACATTGCTGTCAGATGGCCATCTAGATCCTGCTTAAAAACCTCCAAAGAAGGGGAGCCCACCACCTCCCGAGAAAGCCTGTTCTACCGAGGAACCGCTCTGTCAGGAAGTTCCTCCTAATGTTTAGACAAAAACTCTTCTGATTTAATTTCAACCCCTTGGTTCTGGTCCGACCTTCTGGGGCAACAGAAAACAACTCCGCACCATCCTCTATAATGACAGCCCTTCATGTACTTGATGATGGCGATCATATCACCTCTCAGTCGTCTCCTCTCCAGGCAAAGCAGCTTACAATAATAGTTGAAAACATTTTCAGTTTAAAACTAAAAAAGAATGACAAACGTGAAATCCTTGTGCCCCCCCCCCCAAAAAAAGAAACCTGCCAATTCAAACTCCCTCAAAAGTCCTGGCAAACAGGTAGGCCGTGGGGTGTCTTCTGAAGATCTCCAAGGGTAAGAGCAGCTCGCTTGGATCAGACTGAAGGCACACCTACCCACCACTCTGCTTCTCATGCCGGCCAAGCAGCTAGAGAGCCAGTGGGGTGTAGTGGTTAGATCTTGGATTGAAAACAAATCAGCCAGTCTCATAATGCCCCTGTATAAATCGATGGTGCGACCTCATTTGGAGTACTGTGTACAGTTCTGGTCGCCACACCTCAAAAAGGATATTATAGCATTGGGGAAAGTGCAGAAAAGGGCAACTAGAATGATAAAAGGGTTGGAACACTTTCCCTATGAAGAAAGGTTGAAGCGCTTGGGGCTCTTTAGCTTGGAGAAACGATGGCTGAGGGGTGACATGATCGAGGTTTACAAGATTATGCATGGGATAGAGCAGGTAGAGAAAGAAGTCCTTTTCTCCCTTTCTCACAATACAAGAACTCATGGGCACTCTGTGAAATTGCTGAGCAGTCGGGTTAGAACAGATGAAAGGAAGTCCTTCTTCACCCAAAGAGTGATTAACATGTGGAATTCACTGCCACAGGAGGTGGCGGCGGCTACAAGCATGGACGGCTTCACGAGGGAACTGGATAAACATCTGGAGCAGAGGTCCATCAGTGGCTATTAGCCACAATGTATAGATAGGAACTCTCAATCTGGGGCAGGTGATGCTCTGTATTCTTGGTGCTTAAGGGGGCAACAGTGGGAGGGCTTCTAGTGTCCTGGCCCCACTGGTGGACCTCCTGAGGGCACCTGGTGTTTTTGGCCACTGTGTGACAAAGAGTGTTGGACTGGATGGGCCACTGGCCTGATCCAACATTGGCTTCTCTTATGTTATTTTTCGACTAGGATCTGAGAGACCCAGGTGCAAACCCTCCCTCTGCCATGTAATCTTACTGGGTGTGGGTGACCTTGGACTCCACGCCCACTCTTTGCAAGAATAAAATGGGGGAGAGGAATGGAGGAGTGAGTGACTTAGCATGCCTGGACATGGGGGTGGGTGGGCGCTACATCACTCTGTGCATAGGTATTAGCTCCTTGAATGGGGTGCCTCTCTTTGTGCATTGTGCCTGCCTCCCATGTTTATTTGCTGAGGCATTGATTCCTACAAGTCTGCCCTGTGCAATATGTGCAACTCGAGTTGTTTTGTAGTAGCCAGGATGCGAGAAAATAGATCACTTTGACAGTGGTAAATGACAGACACATCGCTCTGAATCTCTCCATGCTTGGCTGATAAATGAGGCATAACAGGCCCAGATTTACTATCAAGTTAAAGCCCAGTGCAAACAAGCTAAAAATCTTTAGGAAATTAGGTGGATGTTTTCCAAGCAGAGTGCTGCATTAAGAAAACCGTTCGGGCTGCAGAAGACTTGCAGAGAGCAAAGTGCATTTGTGTTCCATGGCAATAGCGGAGACTCCTAATCATTATTTCACCATCAACAGCTGCTGCCCGACCCTTTTGTTAAATGGAAGTCCCCTGCAACTGAAGTCGCCAAGCAGTGCCTGGAGGGAGGGTTCTGGGCAGGGACAGGGGAGGGCCACAATGTCGGTTGTGATGCTACATTATTTCCAGTAAAAACCCCGGTAGCAAGCAGGGGTAGCTCTAGGAATCGACAGAAACTTGCACTATAGAGTTCTGGGTAATCTCCAGACCAGGGGTGGCCAACCTTGCTTAACGTAAGAGCCACATAGAATAAATGTCAGATGTCTGAGAGCCGCAAGACAGGAACAAATATCACCCACACGTTTTTATTTTTAAAAATATGCAAATTTGCTTTTTATTAACGTTAAATGGGACTGCCAAAAATAAAAACAAACGAGGAAACCCAGTTATTGATAATGATATTACTTGTTTGCTAATGATATTGAGAGAGATGGAAAGAAAGAATTAAAGAAGTGGAAAGAAAGAGAGAGAGAGAAACTAGGAAAGCAAATAGATGGGAGGGAGGAGGGAAGGAAGGGAGGGAGGGAGGGAGAAAGAGAGAAAAAGCATGCCTCCCCTTTGCTTCCCCAGCCGCCCTGCCAGGAGCCGCACAATATATGTGAAAGAGCCGCATGTGGCTC
This sequence comes from Lepidodactylus listeri, assembly GCA_029233225.1. Lineage (NCBI taxonomy): Eukaryota > Metazoa > Chordata > Lepidosauria > Squamata > Gekkonidae > Lepidodactylus > Lepidodactylus listeri. The sequence goes on along the minus strand of JARCFY010000009.1, from coordinate 7,925,377 downwards.
CCGAGCCACAGGTTGGCCACCCCTGCTCTAGAGCTACCCTATACAACTTCTGGAGTTTTCACTGGAAGCAAGTGTAGCACCACGTACAATGCTGCCTTTTTTGTTCCTCCCCACAACCACGTGTCATTCAGCCCAATGACTTAGTAATGTGCTCAGAGTTAACAGAACGGAGGCGCGGTGGTGGAAACTGTCACCAAGACACCACCAATTTATGGTGACCCATCCCGGGGTTTTCAAGGTATGAGCCAAACCGTGGTGGTTTGCGATCGCCTGCCTCTTCCTTGTTCTCCCTTCCAAGCACTCACCAGGCTTCTTAGCCCCTGAAATATGGCCCAATTGGGCCATCCAGGTCTGGACAAAGGAGTCCTTGGGTACAATAAATCCCACCAAAAACTCCCAGGTCGATTTCTCACTAGCGTTTGCCCCAGGTTTGCCCTCATGCTTGCACTGGAGCTTCTGATCGATTTCACACCAGTTGCTCCAGGCTCACATTTTGCTCTGGAGTATCGCCCTGCTGCACCGGAGTTTCCCTGGAGCAAACAAATTCTGTTTTTAGAGGATTTTCCTGTTTGCTCCGGGGGAGAACCCAAAATGAAAACACGTTCACTCGCCTGCCTTTCATCAAGGCCGCCCCATTGTGGGAGTTTCTAATTTTTGGGGGAGAAAACCCTTCGTCCCGCTATATTGAAAGGGCTGAGGCTCCAAGTGGCAAAATGAAGAAAATACTCCGGAGGAAACTGGGAGGGGAAATTCCGGAGAGAACGAGAGGCAACTGGCCAGTGCGAAATCGGCCTTAGTGTGTTGTGGGTGTGTTAGCCAACTACTCATCATGCTGAGTCCTATTTAGAACACTCTCTATGTAAAGCCCTATTTATATTTTAGACAGGTGCCACCATCTTCAGCTCAGGGGGAAGGGAACTTGTTTAGAGAAGGAAATTATACATGGCTGGACAGGCCTATATGACTACGTGATGAAGGGGCATTTGTATTCCCCAGTCCTGCAGATGTGTACATGCAGGATAATGACGATGGAGAAAAATTCAAATTAAAGGGAGGTTGTTCATGATAGGTTTCCATTAGAAATAATGGCAGCCAGAAGTGAGGAGGGAAGACAGCGCAATATCAGCCATACAGCCTTTTCATATCTCCCCTTCCTCATCAGTCAGAATCGCACACATACCCTTATTACTACCTGCTTCAAGCAGAGATTTTAAATCATCCTGCATTCAGACTCAGTGGGGCAGGGCAGGGAAATCAGCCTGAGCTCTGGAAGAGGAAAGGGTGGGGGAGAGAAGAGAAGAGAAGAGGAGAGGAGAGAAGAGAAGAGAGAGACATGTATACATGTTACTCTTATATTTATGCATATTCTGTAAATTCTTTGCCAGTGACAGACATCAGATGCGTTGCCTACCAGTTGTTTGGGGTCTAGTCATGCAAGAGGAAGGAAGGAAGGAAGGGAGGGAGGGAGGGAGGGAGGGAGGGAGGGAGGGAGGGAGGGAGGGATTGGAACCATTTCACCTCATTTTCTGCCCCCTGCCACTTTTCATGGGGAGCAGAAAGCGAGGGTTTAAATGGCTCCCAAACCAATAAGAACTGGTTTGGTTCACAAGCCAGTGTATCGGTTCATGGTTCAGCCATAAAATGAACCACAAAAAATGTAGTTCATGCCCATCCTACTAGACATTTCCGTTCCCAAATATCACAAAGTTGCCAGGGAAAGACTGTGTTTCATTTCCAAGCATCATCTGCATCTCACAAGATCCTTTCTGTATTATGTCCCAGGTAGAAGTCATCACTTGGAAGGCAATGGAAGTAGACCTGGCCTCCAAAGCCATCCACCACTGAGCTTGATGGAGGTAGATCCGGCCTCTGGACAACAGGTCTACCCAACACGGGAAATAATAGAGATGGACCTGGCTTCTAAACAGCAGGTCTGCCATTGGAATTAATGGAGGTAGACCTGGTCTCTTGACAACATGTTCTTAGGACGCTCCCACTAGTAAGTCTAGGGTTGCCAGGTCCCCCATGGCCACCAGAAGGGTTTGGGGGGTAGGGCTGCCGGATCCAGGTAAGGAAAGTCCTGGAGAGTTGGGACTGGAGCGTGGGGAGTGTTAGAAGTGGAGTCTCCTGTCTCAAACTTGAGAAGATGGCACCAAAGAGTTTAGACAGACAGAGGGGTCAGGACACCTACAGCATCCTTTCCTTCCTGCTATCCGATCCTTTCCTTTGAAGTAGAATGCTACTCTTAGAGGCAACTCCCTCTGCTTCTGCTCACACACTCTCTTCTCTCTCGCACACACACAAAGAAGGGGCACAATCTCCATCCTGCAGCATGGAGGATGGACACGCGCCCAGCATCCAGCGCCATCTAGTTAGTTAGAGTAGGGAATCTGTATCTATCTCTTACCTGCACTCTCCAGCATGTATTTCCTTTAATAAAAGTTGCTTATTAGCTTTAGAACTGACTGCTGACGCTGTGTACCTTTGTTAAGTCTGCTGCCACACCAAGCCCCAATAGTCTTTGACAGGAGCCTCAGTGGGGTGCAATGCCACAGAGCCTAGCCTCTAAAGCAGGGGTGTCAAACATGCCGCCCGGGGGCCGAATCAGGCCCCCGAAGGGCTTCTATCAGGCCCGCAGTGGAACTGGCTGTCTTCCGCTTTTTCTTCCAGTTCTGCTGCGTCATCACAGTATACTGACCAGTATACTCAAGACTACAACAGCACAGACATTTTGATGCAGTAATTCAGAGCAAGAGGTGTCCGTTATCAGAGACTGTTAAATAAACAAAACCCTTTGTGTGTTTGTGTCCTTTATAAAGTTTATATATCTGCTACCTGGCATTGTATTTTATGATACACATGGCCCGGCCCAGCAAGGTCTCATTTATGTCAGGTCCGGCCCTCATAACAAATGAGTTTGACACCCTTGCTTTAGAGAGCCAGTTTGGTGTAGTGGTTAAGTGCGCGGACTCTAATCTGGGAGAACCGGGTTTCATTCCCCACTCCTCCACTTGCAGCCGCTGGATGACCTTGGGCAAGCCATAGTTCTGGCACAGCTGTTCTTGAAAAAGAGCCGTTTCTGTCAGAGCTCTCTCAGCCCCACCTGCCTCACAGGGTGCCTGTTGTGGGGAGGGGAAGGGAAAGGAGATTGTAAGCCTCTCTGAGACTCCCTTGGGTAGTGAAGGGCGGGGTATAAAGCCAATCTCTTCTTCATCTTCTTCTCTCTAAAGTATCCATTTCCCCCAGGTGAACGGATCTTTGTAGTCTAGAGATGAGCTGTAACTCCAGGGGATCCCCAGGTCCCACCTGGAGGCTGGCATCCCTAAATAAGTCCCACTGAAAAACAAATAAGTTAATTCTGAGTAGTCATGCTTAGGAGGACTGCTCCCTTTATCTCTCATGACATCTGGAACGTAGTCAGAAGAAGAATGACAGTGACTCTGCAAAGGCAGGCAGAACGGGACAGATATAATATTTCAGTTGTTAAAAAGCTTTTTCCAGAGGGTCAGTCAGAACCCCAACTTGATTCTCTCACATTTAAAAAGGAAAAAAAAAAAGAAAAAGAAAAGGAAATGAAGATTACATGCAAACATCAGCAGTTCTACCCTTTTTCATTTGAAGTCAATTATATTATAATGTCTTAAAGGAATTTATAGCACCATATTCATTATCCTAGATATGCTGTTATGGATATTTTTCATTATGGAAGACTTACAGCATGCTGCCCACCTAAATTTAAATAAATACGGGAGCAAGACCTGAACAACTAGGAGGGGAGGGAACCGTCCCAGGCTTTGTGTGGACAGAAAGTCCACAAGCAGCAAGTCCTTCAACCAGGGGTCCTTTCGAGCAGGAGCTCGGGGGAGCGCAGCTCCGGGAGTTGGTGCCAGCCACCCCCCCATGGGGGAATGCCTGCTTGTGTCATGGCTGCAGCAAAATGACCCCATCCCCTGGAGAGGTCCTTGTTCCTCCCACCAGCCTTCTGAAGGCTTCAGCCACCACTGAAGCTATCCTCCCAGAATAGTGGTATTTCTGAGGCTTGGATTAGAAGCTGTCCCTTCTCTGCCAGTTCTCTCTCTCTCCCCTTTCTTTCTTGCCTTCTGACATACTTCCAGTGATGTCAGGTGGTGTCATATGCAAATAAGTTATGCTAATGAGTTATGTTAATGAGCTCCTGCGCCTCTTTTTCTACAAAATGACCCCTGCCTTAAACTAAGCCACTGGATTTTAACATCAAGGCCATTTCTGTCTATCTCATGAATGTGGAAGGGCTTTGTTTGTTTAGTTTCTAAACTGCTGAAACAGGCACAAAGTAATTTAACAAACATTACACTGAGATATCTATTTTCATACGCATGGACACACGAAGCTGCCTTAAACTGAGTCAGACTCTTGGTCCGTCAAAGTCAGTATTGTCTTCTGAGACTGGCAGCTGCTCTGCAGGGCTTCAGGGTGAGGTCTTTCACAGCGCCTACTACCCGGCCCTTCTAACTGGAGATGCCAGGGATTGAACCTGCGACCTTCTGCATGCAAAGGAGAAGAAGAAGAGTAGTAGAAAAAGAAGAGATTGGATTTATACCCCGCCCTTCACTACCCAAGGGAGTCTCAGAGTGGCTCACAAACTCCTTTCCCTTCCCATCCCCACAACAGACACCCTGTGAGGTAGGCGGGGCTGAGAGAGCTCTGAGACAACTGTCCTTGAGAGAACAGCTGGTACAGAGCTATGGCTTGCCCAAGGTCATCCAGCCAGGTGCGAGTGGAGGAGTAAGGAATCAAACCCGGTTCTCCCAGATTACAGTCCGCACACTTGACCACGATGCCAAACTGGCTCTTTTATACCCCACTTTTCTCTACTTTAAGAAGTCGCAAAGTGGCTTACAATCACCTTTCTCTTCCTCTCCCCACAACGGACATCTTGTGAGGCAAGCAGGGCTGAAGGGGTTCTGAGAGAATTGTGACTGGCCCAAGGTCACCCAGAGGGCTTCAGGTGGAGGAGTGGAGAATCAAACCCAGTTCTCCAGATTAGAGTCTGCCTCCCTTAACCATTCCAACGCAATCGCCTTCCCTTCCTCTCCCCACATCAGCCACCTTGTGAGGCAGGTGGAGCTGAGAGAGTTCAGAGAGAACTGGGACTGACCCAAGGTCACCCAGCAGGCTCATGTGGAGAAGGAGTCAGGAATCAAACCCGGTTCTCCCAGATTAGGGTCTGCCACTACCACAGAGCCACAGCCCCTGCCTGCCAAAAAGCTGGCTCTTCCACTGAGCCACAGCCACTCCCCAAAAGCTGGCTGCTGTTGCTGCATGTGTGTGTGTGTTTAAGCTAGGAAAAGCATATCACCATCACCACCCATTACCTTGACACACATAAGGGGGAAAGCAAACTTCCCCAAAAGAAAACCAGTCTCTCTAAAGAACCTTAAACTAACACTGGTTAGTTGTGTGCCACACTCATACTATCATTCTCTTTGGTTATATTCATGTTGTGGCAGAAGATTGCACTTTTCCCAAGGGCATCGGAGACAGGTACCGCTGGGAATTCAACCCCAGTTATTGCAGACACCAGCAAACAGAGAGGAATAATTTTTTTGTTCCTTGAAGTTCTATAAAATTCAGTGGAAGACCATAAGTTTAAAACCCGATGAGCTACGTACATAAATCCTGGCAAGTTGCAACCGACTTAGGCAGGGGTCATTTTGTAGAAAAAGAGGTGCAGGAGCTCATTAGCATAACTTATTTGCATATGCTATACCACCTGACATCACTGGAAGGAAGGAAGGAAGGAAGGAAGGAAGGAAGGGAGGGAGGGAGGGAGGGAGGGCAGGCTGCCAGAAAGGGGACAGATACTAATCCCAGCCTCAGAAATACCACTATTCTGGGAGGAGAGCTTCAGTGGTGGCTGAAGCCTTCAGAAGGCTGGTCGGAGGAACAAGGACCTTTTCAGGGGACGGGGTCATTTTGCTGCAGCCATGACACAAGCAGGCATTCCCCTGTGGGGGGGGGGCGCTGACACCAACTCCCCCGAGCTCCTGCTCGAAAGGACCCCTGGACTTAGGTATACCCCAGGAAGGGTCTCTCAGGGTGAGTGAGAAGCAGAGGTGATTTGCCCTGGCCTTTCTCTGCAGAGTCTTCCTTGGGGGTCTCCCATTCAACCCTGCTTAGCTCCCAAGATCTGAGAAGATCGAGCTAAACCACGCCACCTTCCCTCTCCCCTGTTTTATGGCACAATTAATCCTAACGAAGACAAAATCAGGAAAATCTGTTCATGAGCAAAGCAGCTCATTTTGTGTATTCCCTGGATGGAAGATTGAAAGGGCTGTTTTATTATGTTGTAATGTAATAATGTTGTAATGTTTTAATTCGTTTTAACTGTTTTAATTGTTTTATTGTGAACAATGTTCACCTAACTTTGTAAGCCGCTCTGAGCCTGCTATGCGGGGAGAGCGGCCTAGAAATTGAATTAAATAAATAAATAAATAAAATATTAATCAGCAAGATCAAGTGAAAAACATTGCCCTGGGCTGTGTGACTTCAAGCTACCGATGCGAAGTGCTAGATCATGGAACGGGGGTGGGGGAGACTCTGTGTACAGAGTTAAGTTGGGGGGGGGGGCTGTGCTAACAATCTTAGATTTCTATGCAGAGATACGTTCAGCCCTGTAATGTTTATTTGTTTGTTTTAATGTAAAAATTTCTCCCCAAGTAGGTCTAGTATAACTGGATACAAATCCTCAGTTTGGAGAGCCAGTTTGGTGCAGTGGTTAGGAGCCGCCATGAGCCAGCCTGTCTTGGCAAAGCGGGATGTAAATCTAAATAAATAAATAGGAGTGCAGACTCTAATCTGGGACAACCAGGTTTGTTTCCCCACTTCTCCACATGCCGCTGCTGGTGTGACCTTGGGTCACTCACAAGTTTTTTCTGAGCTGTTCTCTCAAGGGCAGTTCTCAAGAGAGCTCTCTCGGCCCTACCTACTTCACAGGGTGTCTGATGTGGGGAGGGGAAGGGAAAGGAGATTATAAACTGCTCTGGGTAGTGAAGGGGTATAAAGACTCCTTTGGGTAGTGAAGGGGTATAAATCCAATCTCTTCTTCTCAGCCAGAGTAACTATTAACTTAAAGCTTATTAACTTGATGTTTCTGGTTCTGCTTGATGGTTCTGGTGAAAGGGCAAAGGATGAACAGCTCACGTTGTTTGGCCCACAGAGTGGCTGGACACTTTCATGAATGAGAAACATTCTCTCATTGATCACAGAATTATTTTAAAAAAAAAACCATAGTGAACTATTGATTGCTATAACTTACCTGCATAGAAGAAGAAGAAGAAGAGATTGGATTTATACCCCGCCCTCCACTCCCCAAGGGAGTCTCAGAGCGGCTTACAAACTCCTTTCCCTTCCCCTCCCCACAACAGACACCCTGTGAGGTAGGTGGGGCTGAGAGAGCTCTTTCCCAAGCTGTCCTTGAGGGAACAGCTGGTACAGAGCTATGGCTTGCCCAAGGCCATCCAGCCAGGTGCAAGTGGAGGAGTGGGGAATCAAACCCGGTTCTCCCAGATTAGAGTCTGCGCACTTAACCACTACACCAAACCTGCTAGTTTTAAAAAGGAGCATGAATGATGCAAAGAATTTTTTTTTTTCACGTATAATGTATATCATCGGTGTTTTATGCAGACAGCTCCTCCTGAATAATCCTTCCAGCCAACAGTGTCGGCATGCAAAACAGCCTGAAAGACCATGACTGATCCTGAGGATGTGGCGGGGCTGGCAGTGACGTCAAGTGCGGGCACAATTATGACAACCACCAGGAATCTGAAAAGGACCGCCTGGCCTAAAGAGAAAGTGACGATGAGCAATAAATATCCTGCCTTTTACCACCGCCACCCCAAAGGAAATGAGTAATTTTAAAGAAGACAAGACAGCCTCAAATCCCAGAGTGGCATCCAAGTTCATCTGATACAGCAAAACAGAGAATCTTGAGGCATGTTAAAAACAATATGATTTATTCAGGTATGCTCTTTCATCGGAGAGTTGGAGGAGAGTTTTACAGACACCGTGTACTGCTAAAAAGACAAAGGTTCCAGATCAAATCGAGCCCAACTCTCCCCGGAAGCCAGAATGACTACACCGAGGCTATCATGCTTTGGTTACAATATGAGAAGACATTGGAAAAGACAATCATGCTAGGCAGCAAGAGAAGAGGAAGACCCAACATGAGATGGAGGGACTCAATCAAGGAAGCCACGACCCTCAGTTTGCAAGACCCGAGCGAGGCTGGTAAGGAGGGGATGTTTTGGAAGTCATCAATCCATACCGTCACCATAAGTCAGAAATGACTTCAGCAGTAGTAGTAGTAGCAGCAGCAGCAGCAACGTTGCTAGTATTGTGTTGTTATTATTGTTGTTGTTATTATTACTATTTAATTTATACCCCGCCCTATCCCGCGAGTGGTCTCAGGTCGGCTCACAACACAAGAGTCATAAAACAATAAAAATGATAAAACCAGTAAAACAACAGATGGCACCAGGGGTCATTTTGTAGAAAAAGAGGTGCAGGAGCTCATTAGCATGACTCATCAGCATAGCTTATTTGCATATGCCACACCCCCTGACATCACCGGAAATGTGTCAGAAGGCAACCCCCACTGCTCAGGCTCCACCCCCAAAAATCTCCGGGTATTCCCCAACTCAGAGCTGGCGAGCCAGCTTGACACTTTGACAAAAGACACTTGAGGTTTCCTTTGCTCTCGCAGGGAAGCTGCCCTACAACAAGCATGAAAAGACAGATCGAGTTAGTCGGCTTTTGCTTTTTTCCACAGCGCATCACCATATGTGCCCGCTCCTGGGCTTGTTACTCCCGGCACCTGCTCGAAATGACCCCTGCGTGGCACAATGAACAATGACGGAAAAGAGCCCATGCCTCATGCCCAGTGAATAAAAGCTCCAGTGCCCAAGTAATGTTCTCTAAAGCAGCAGGGTACTGGGAAGGGGGGATGAACAGGGGAGGCCAGAATGGCTGAACGTCTGCCACCACAACCGAAAGCCTGGCGGAACAGCTCCGCTTTACAGGCCCTGTGGAACTGTAATAGGTCCTGCGGGGCCCTGATCTAGGGAGCATGTTCCAGTAGGTTGGGGCAAGGGCCAAAAAAGCCCTTGCCCTGGTTGATGGCACTTAACACAGAGAGGGACATGCTTTCATAGACTGATCACAGTTTCAGGTGGGTGGCCCTGTTGGTCTGCAGTAGAAGAACAAGAATCAAGTCCAGTTGCACCTTAAAGACGAACAAGCTTTTGAAGGGTATATAGGCTACATGATGTGGCCGAAGTCGTTCTGGAGGGAAATCTTAGAAGCCACTCAGACTGACCATGGCAGCTTCATGGCAACATCCAAATCCTCTCCTGGAACACTGCCGGCTGGCCATCCAAGAGAACTGATCCTTCCTTTCTGGAATGCCCGTCCTTCTTTGATATTGTTATTCGTCAAGAGACCTGGGCTCAAGCGCCCATGAAAGAAGATGGATTCTCCAGATGGGTGTAAGCTTTTGAGAGTCAAAGCAGACAAAGTGACTCTCAATTGTCTATACCAGTGGTTCTCAACCTGTGGGTCGGGACCCCTTTTGGGGTCGAACAACCCTTTCACAGGGGTCGCCGGCTGGCATCCAAGGCCGCCCCGCCGGCAGGAAAGGGACCCACGCAAGCTGATTGCCATGGGAACCTATCTTTTAGGAACTGATTCCAATCCAGTGTAGGAATAATGGTTGGACATAAGATATTGGTTCAGGCAAGATTTTGTATAGATGGGACAGAAAATAATGTTTTTACTGGTTTTGTCAAAGCCGTTTAGACAACACAACAAATAATTTTATGGTTGGGGGTCACCACAACGTGAGGAACTGTATTAAAGGGTCGCGGCATTAAGAAGGTTGAAAACCACTGGTCTATACCGTGTAAAACTGTGTGGTCTTTAAGGCGCTGCTGGACTCAAACCATGCTTTTGTAGTCCGATCAAAATATCTTATTGCGCCTTGACAACATCTACATCTTCCTATATGTTCATCAGAAAACGTCTCACTGGGATTAACAACAAAACTCTACCTGAAAATACTACAAAAAGTAATACGCACAACTGGTAAGCACAGCACATGGGCCAGCTTTCAGTTTTGTGGGCAGACTGCAAAACTGGTGCAGAACTGCCGTAGAACGTCATTAGCCAAATAGCTCTGGTGGCCCATGGGGACTCATGGCTGTGGGGCACCGGTTTTATTGTACTGTATATTTACACAGGATTGAGTGGCTGAGAAAAGCACTCCTATGAAGGAGCCCTTAAATGGCAGAGAACTTCATTTTGTTCGCTCGCAATAAAAGTTCCCCTTGCGCTGCTACTGCTGGCTCTTCTCCCCCAACCCAAAGTAATTTGCCTAAAGATCTAAATCACACTAATGCAGTTAAGACTACTGTGGGGTTAGCCATCTGGCTCTGTGGCTCATTAGTAAAGAAATGACCCCATGCAAAAAAACACAGCTGGGTCATTCCAACTTAATGAGCCCTTCCATTTTATTGTCTGTTACCTCTACAATGGAAACATGTGGATCCCTTTGATACAGCCAAGGAGATACTCCAAGTAGGCCATGAAACAAAGCTCTGTTTGGATTCTATTGCCTGCGAACCCAAGCATTGTGTCCCCCCCATAACTTTAAGTAGCCAAGTAGATACTCCAAGTAGGCCATGAAACAAAGCTCTGTTTCGATTCTATTGCCTGCGAACCCAAACACTGTGTCCCTTCTTTGAGCCCTCATTATATGGCAGACTATATATTTAAGAAACAAAATTAAAGCTACACTTCTGTAGCATGTGCTCAAGGTTTATGGATGGGGGAAGCCGACCTGAGTCTTCCCCAGGGAAGGATTTGCTTGGCGACTTACACCAAGGGTTTTTTTTTTTTTAGCATTGTCCAGGACGGCTGTGGGACTTCCATCCATGGAGATGGATTAGGCCTGAAAATCCCAGTCTTTTTTGGCATGGTGACCCATAAATACACTTGGGTCTAGTGACCCATCAAGGGGTGGCCCAAGGTTTTTAGTGTCCTAGGTAAATCCAAACCTTGGCACCCATCTAGTTCAGCATTCCATTTTCTACAGTGGCTAACCAGATGTGTGTGTGTGTTTTTGAGAAACCAACCAATGTCAACGGAAGGGCAAGTGGCATTCTGACATACATAGCCTTTGCATATGGAGGATATATGATAGCCGCTGACCACCCTGTCCTTCCACATTGCTTCCTCTAATCCCTCCTGTGTCTCAGAAACTCACTCTAGCCTGTTTCATTTGATCAACATGTATAGGCAATGTTGTTGCTGCTGTCCCCAATTCATTTGTTCACGCCACTCTCATAACCACAAAAGCTTATCTGAAATGGCCTCAAGAGATAAATAACAAATGTGTTGGTGACTTGCAACTGTTGCCCCCTTGGGAAACTTCAACCCAGCCTTTTCATCCCGGAGGGAGCTATCAAGGGATGCCTTCCAAGGTTCCAAGCGGCATCCCTCCTTTCCCCAAGGGCCCTTTTGACCAGGCTGGGCTCCTCTTTAGAAGTGCCACTGCGATCTGCACTGTCATCCCCATGGTTTTCTCCATTGTGGGTGAGTCCCTTGTCCTATCTGAGAAAAAGAGTTGGCTGTTCCTCTGGCAGTAGCATGACATCACTTCCACGAACATGACGCTGAGCTCTCCCCCATAGCCATTTATAGCCTATTAATGCATAAATAATGTTGGGAAAAGGCATACGATTCCACAGGAAAAGAACTGAGACAAGGAAACAGGGAAATGGTGCAGATATTAAGATGGTGTTCATTCACGTCAGGGAGATGCAAAACTGAAAGATGGCTGAAAACTAGGGATGGGCATGAACCACATTTCTGTGGTTCAGTTTTCGGCTGACCACGAACTGAACCACAACTGATATGCTGGTCTGTGAACCAAACCAGTTCATATGGGTTTGTGAGCGGTTTAAAATTTAAATCCCTGCTTTCTGCTCCCCAAAACTTTTGTTGTGGGGAGCAGAAAACAGGGGTTTCCAAACAGCTGAGTGGTGGAGACTGCTATTCAGCAGTTTGTTTTAAATGGCTCCAAGCTATTTTAAATGGCTCCAAGCCATTTAAACCCTGCTTTCTTCTACCCACAGCTCAGCTATTTTCCTTCATGAACTGCCAAAAACTGCATCAAAATCTGTGGAAGTTTGTGGTGGTTCTTCAGTTCATGAACATTGCTTTGCAAGCCACAAACTGCCCAAAATTTGTGATGAACTTTAGTTCATCAGCCAGTTTGTGACCACCCTTAGTTGAAACTGCTGGGATGAGAAATCCAAAAGTATCCCAATTTAAAGGGATGTTGTTCATAAGCATTTGTTGGTCAGTGCCGTCCTTTTTGCATGCAAAGCATTACCTTGCTGTAATTGTTAATAGATTTGTTTTTGGCTCGACTAATGGAATATGGAGCAAATCTGATGTTTTTCAGTTTTACTGCCTTATTTAAATTTCACTCTCCTGGACATGTCTGTGTTAAAAAATACTAAATGAAAGAAAAAATGAGGTTATTGGGGAAAAGGTCATGTCTGTAATGAAAATTAAATTCCAGACTGTTAGAAAACATCATAAGCCTGTTAATAAGTGAGATAAATAAGCCAATGTTACCATCGTCTCATAGTAAGCAGTAATTTGTTTTGCCTTTTTCTCTTAAAAATTAAAATAAAACTAATTCTCTGCTTGAATGGCCCCTTATCTGCTTTGCGAAACTCAATTTTGTTGTCTCCAAAAATGCTGTAATACAACTAACGTGGGTTTGCCGATTTCCTGGGATTTCCATTGTTCAAGGTAATATGATTATATTTGAACTCCTGCCCTACCTATCAAGATCAATCTTTCTCCCCCCCTACCCTTGCATGACATCTCCTATCAGTGATATATGGCATGGTCTTTAACGCAATAGCCTCAAGAAACCAGGGATTTCATTGTATTAGTGTCTCCCTGGTTAATTCCACCTTATCTTCTTATTCAGCTTAGCCTTAAAACCCAATTAAAATCTAATTTATCTGATCCCTGGATTAAAAATACTATTTGACAATGAATCTGAAAGGCATGCAGTAACCACATTACTACACATTGTGCCCCGAGGAATTCTAGATAGCGTTAAAAAAAAATTCAATCAACGTCCATTTTAAAAGACAAACAAGTCTCTGCTGAGGCTCTTTGATTTCACATTGCACAGCAATTGTCCAATCATACTGCCCCCCCCCCCCCCCCGATTAAAAAGATAAAGTTGTTGGTTCTCCGCATCTCTGAATATTCTGCTTGCAGAAGAATGACAACTGTAATAATTTCCTCATGAGATGCCTTATGAGATGCCTTATACATCTCTGGCACAAGAACAGCTCCAAAGACTCTATGTACCTGGCACACTGGGGTGGATCCAACATCCTATCAGTGGCCTTCCACCATTTAAGGGGCTCTTCTTCCAGAGCCACTTAATTTGATGGAAGTCCACTTAGACTGGAGGAAAATTCCAAACCTGAGCCAAAAGGAATGGTGGGGAATAACTATTTTAATAAATAAATAAACTTTGTTCATTGGAGAACATAGTAAGAGCCTTGCTGGATCAAACCAATAGTCCATCTAGTCCAGCATCCTGTCTCACACAGTGGCCAACCAACTCCTCTGGGCAGCCAACAACAGGGCAGAGAGGCTGAGGCATCACCTCATCTCTGATGATATCTCTAATTCCAAAAGGCACACAGTAGATTGTTTTTTTTTTGTTTTTTTTTAAATCTTCAGATTTCTGAATTGAGACTTACTACTGTTATCTCTAGGTGCCTTCAAAGTCTGCTTGCTCAAGTCTTGCAAACTGAAAGACATGGCTTCCTTTATTGAGTCAATCCATCTCTGGTGCATCTATCCTCCATTTAGTCATTTTAGCTTCAAGGCAGAATCCAGTTGGTGTGATCTAGAAACCAAATGTGGTGTCCTTGCTTATTGGGGAGACTGTTTGTCCTTTAAAACACACTCTGTGTACATGAACTTAGTAGATTTCTGCTGCCACCAGGAATTAAAAAATCCAACTCTCACTATTTTGGTAAAATGACCCAGTGTCTGGGCACTTCAGAGGACTATGTGGCCCTAAGGAAGGACTGATCTGATTGCTGGGATGAGTTTAAACAAATAAGGATTTATTTATACAAGAACAAAACAGGTTTCTGGATATTTCTGAAACGTTGTTGAAGAAAGAACATATAACTGACAAAGCTTGGTATCACACGCAGCCACTCAAACACCAAAACTCAACTCTGACAGGCTTCTATCTCTGGCCGAGGACAGACTGGCAATCTGGCCCGCTCTGACTCCACTTTAGAAGCGGAGGCAGAGAGGGCGTCCAGACTGCCGCAGCTGTCCCCCGTCAGCGGGCCGCACTTACCTGCATGTGAGGCGCTTTCCACGCGCTGCAGCCGGAGACCTCTTGGAGCTGGTCTCCGGCTGTCTGGGCGCGTGTCCCTGCCGCTTCCTGGCAGTGTGGACGCATCAGAAAGCGGGGCCGGAAGTGCGAACCAGCTGTCCCGGCCGTGCCTCGCTGGAACAGCCGCGCGCCGCTCACCACCCCAATGGAGGCTTTAGGGGCCGGCTGAGGAAGAGTGGATGTGCCAGTCCACCTCCTTTCAGGTAAGGTCCCGCAGCACTGGAGCCAGTGCGAACAGGCAGCCACAGGACGGCTTGGCCCCAGGGCTTTTTCGCCCGCTCGCACTGCCCTCCAGCTTGCCAGTCTGTCCTCGGCCTCTCTCTCATATACACAGCCACACAGGCTAAACTCTGTCTTATTCACACATAATAGACTCAAACTCTCATAGCCACACAGGCTAAACTGTTTGTCTTATTCACACAGAATAGACTCAGACTCTCATAGGCATACAGACTAGTTTTATTCACACAGAATAGACTCAAACTCCCATAGTCACACAGATTATGCTCTCCAAACTTCACACAGAATCATCTCACAGATACCCAGCCTCCCACACTCTCAGTCATCAGCCAATCACATCACACTTGTCTCCCTCTATCATTCTTCTTACATTACTGCAGTCACACCAAACATTTAAAGAAACACACACACCAAAACAAGAAATCATTACACCAAATATTTGTCTTTTTGGCAGTCCATGGTATCTGTAAAACTGTCCTCCAATACCACAATCAACAGATCGATAGGCTTTTTTTTTGGGGGGGGGGGAACAGTATGCATTTGTACCCCACTTTTGTCCCCAATGGGAATCCAAAGTGGCTTACAATACACAAACAAAAATACAGTGGGAACAAAAAAAATGGGAGGAGGCCTCTGAGTACAGAGTATGTTTTCCTCTGTCTCCTGACTGATCTTCCTGCCAGATCAAGGCTGCAACCCTTAGGCTAGGAAACAAAGAGCAGGGGCCATTTGGCTAGCACCTCTGGGCACATCCCAGCCTCACATTCCCATGAAGCAGAAAGAGAACAAGGTCAGGTACATGATATTCAGCTGCTGCTAGCCAGCTTGCCATGGGTCTTTCCCATTTTGTTCCCTGCCAAAATACGGGGGTGTTTTATGATTCTGTCTCTATCTGACTGAGCTTTACTAGGTTATAAACTGCAGCAATCTGGCAAAATGAAGAAAAATAGTAGGTAAATGACTGCATTATGATGTTACGTGCAAGGGGATCTGGCACTGGGTTTAGTTCCTTGATCTTGGTGTCTGAGGGTTCAGTTGAGGTTGATGAGCGGTTTGTGTTAAAGGATTCAGAAAAGGGTGCAGAATGCCTTGAGGTTGGGTTGCCAAGCTTCACGTGGTCCCTAGAGATCTTCCAGCATTATAATTGATTGGTTAGGAATGCCACCCTCCAGGTGGGACCTGGGGATCCCCTGAAATTACAGCCTATCTTCAGACTGCAGAGATCAGTTGCCCTGGGGAAGATGGATGCTTTGGAGGCTGTTCACAAAACTGGCTGCATTTTCCAGCCTCTAGCACACAAATGATGGAAGGGTTCCCTCCCTATAAAACATAATCACCTTCCATTTAGGTTAAGAACTGTGTTCTAAAGCGATCTGCTCAGCAACCAGGGTATGCTTTGTATGAAAGGTGGTTTTCACTGTCTTCTATAGTTTTAGTATGCCCAGGTCTTGTGAATACCTAGCCTTCACCTTCTCAGTACTATATGCACCTAAGAATAGCAGACTGCTGCATACAAGGTCTCAGGACACAACCACCAGTTTTCCTAGTCTAACCCCCCACCCCCCAAGCCTTATGTTAAAACAGAGAAAGGAGGGTGGATGTGTGAATCTAACCTTTCTGCAGGACAGCTTACATCTTTATTGTGGGCAGAAGAAGCCTTCAGCATTCAGAGTCTTGTTAAAGATTCCATGCCTCATAAAAATAAGCTCTGCATTTGGTTTATTATTATTAAATTTCATTTTTTTTTATTGTGGTCGTACAGCGGTAGAATACAGATATTTCAATTATGCAGAAAGTTGTGGGTTTTTAAAATATATATATACAGCATGCAAGTATGCCCTCTTCTGGCTATCCAAGTAAGCATTTAATAGTCTCTCTCTTTAAACAGTCTACTATAAGGGAAGTTCTGTGCGTCACGACAGATGCAGGAAACATGGATATAAGAGTGTTCCTCATACTGAATGCAGAACATATAGGAGTCTTCCTGAATTTTTTGGCCTACACATAACTAAGAAACTATGTAACTGCACAAAACTAAAATGTAAAAGGCATTATGGCACAGTATCCCAGCGTTATGTTCTTTAGGACTAACCAACTAGATTCCAAGCGAGATGAATGGGGTAGTCTCTCAGATTAAAGGAAAAGCAGGCATAGGAGGTTGTTAGCTTGGATAAAATAATGGGGGGGGGGCTAAGGAAGAGGATCTGCTGACGGTCTTACCCAGCTGCTTTTGCACTCGGAATAATTTGTTCAACCTATTTTTCCATCCCTGAAGATGCAGGTACCTGTGTCTTAACGATATATGCGTCTCTATAAATAGAAAGCCCATGGAAGCCTTTGCCGTCGAGAGTCCTCAAACAATATAGCGAGAATCATACCGCCTGCCCTTTGAAAGGAAGTTTAGATAAGCTATACATGGCCTACAAGGTTAGGAATCGGACAGTAGCTGATCCTATAGGGACACAATTGAAAAAGGTAATGCCACAGAGTTTCCTAGAGCTACCTTATTTTTGAGTTTTTTCCAAGAAGAAGAAGAGAAGGAGGAGGAAGAGGAAGAGGAGATTGGATTTATACCCCGCCCTTCACTAACCAAGGGAGTCTCAGAGCGGCTTACAAACTCCTTTCCCTTCTCCTCCCCACAACAGACACCTTGTGAGGTGGGTGGGGCTGGGAGAGCCCTGACAGAAACTGCTCTTTTTCAAGGACAGCTGTGCCAGAACTATGGCTTGCCCAAGGTCATCCAGCAGGTGCAAGAGGAGGAGTGGGGAATTAAACCTGGTTCTCCCAGATTTGAGTCTGCACACTTAACCACTACACCAAAGTGACATCATAACATCAATGACATCTTCCCTCCCCCTCCCACCATAGCTGAGAGCAGAGGCAAGCATTGAGAGCTGCCAGCAGGAGACCTCCTATCACAGAGGGATGCCCAGCAGCTCTAGGCCTGAGAAAGGTTCACCCTTTGCCCAGACCATCGTCTGTATCCAAATCCAAGAGGTTTTAATGTCTTCTCCTTCAGTGATTCCCCCCACCTTCCAGCTGTGATTGCCATCGGTTTGCAGATGAACTGGAACCAAAGTTGTGCTCAGCTAGGGCCAATGGACTTAGTGCAACGCCAAACTGCTGCAATTCTCCCATCTGGGAAATAGACAGAGAAGCTGGACAAAAAGCTAAGACTAACAGCTGAGGGGTGGGTGGGTGTTTGAATGCAATCCCCACAAGGTAAACTCAAAAACGGTCTTCGGGAAATCGCCGCTTCCATCACTGAAAACAGCACGCCTCCCTGCTGAAAGAAATATGCTGCCTGCTCGAATATTAAGTCAGTGGAAGCTTCGGCCTACCCTCCTTGAGTGGAAAACCAGTTGAACGTTTTAGTAAAAATGCTAGGGGGAATGAGACCGCTGGAGCAAGAAATTGGAACAAATTGTTGAATTGTCTTATTGGCCATCCTCAGGGTTCCATGCTCCTCCTCTGAACTGTGCTTAAATGGAAGAGTGGCAGCCCAGCGTCTGGGACTAGAACAATGAAGACATGCCCAGAACAGAAACGCTGCTGCCGTTGCAAGCAATTCACAGCAAATAATGGCATTCAGAGATTGCTCAGGGATTTCTTCCCATACAAACATTGATGTAGCAACAGTCATTTCCTCGCATGTACAGATGTGAAGGCCAGGGGGAAAGTGCAAAGATATGGAGGAATCTCCCTCCCCCCCGCCCCAATCTACAATATGGTATATGATAATCCATGTGCATGCTGTAGACATACACCGACACAATGTGTTCAAACAGCTAGATCTGAGTCCAGCAGAATCTTACAGATCAACTCAGTTTTCAGGGTATAAGTTTCTGAGAATCGAAGCTTCATTTGTCAGATACCGGAACATTTTTTTTCAAAGACACAGTTGTTGTTTAACAGTGCAATCCTAAAAAGAGTCATAGGGCGCGATCATACGCACCCATTTACGACGTAAGCGGTGCGATGAAGCGACGGCGCAAACCAACATGATCAGACGAGCACATCTGCAAAGCGTCGTGTGCCCGGCATAACAACGTCGCGAGCGCCCGTTGATGCGCTTCAAAAAGAGACCGCTTAAACAGAAGTCTTTTCCGGAAAAGCCGGAAGCAGGCGTGCGCGCTCTCTCTTTGGTACGCTTGAACGATGCTGTGTGATCGCGCACCGATGTTTGCCGTCTGATTCTGTGACGTACCGTAGGATCACATTAACGCACCTTTTTATGCAGCGACGCAACACAGGTACACGCCCCGTCCGCTTTATCGCACTCGTGTGGACGGGCCCATACTGTTCTAAGCCAATTGCCTTTGAATGGACTTGAAAGGATGTAACTCCACTTAGGACTGCACTGTAAATGTGACTAATTCAATTGACAATTAATATGATATAATTTGTAAGATAATATGTTACCAAATTGTTCAATGGGTTAGACCTAGCCAGCTTCTTTCATTCGCCCAGTTCACTCTATTGACTACATCCTCCATGTAGGACCCATCACTGTTAGTTTAGCCTTTTTCACCAGCAGAAGAGATGCTTGGCTCCAACCCAACATTTTACAAAATCTAATGCTGCTTGTCAGGTTGTATCTGTCCCTTTGTTAACTAATAAAATTGTGTTTTCTGATTCAGCTCCTCCCCACACTTCGCACTCGACAGAAACAAAGATATATGTGCTAAGGCAGCATAGAGTATAGAATATAGAATAGAATATACTTTATTGTCATTGTACATAGTACAATGAAATTAAAAAGTGCCATCATTCAGTGACTCGCAACATATACACATGCACACTCACACAGACATTCACAACTGCTTCTCCCTTTTACATAGCAACCAAACCACTGTTTCCTCCAGATTTCAGTCTCATGCAGCATTCAGGGCAATAATAGCTCTCGAGTAAAAACTGTTTTTTAGTCTATTTGTCCTTGTTTTGATTGTCCTATATCTTCTGCCCGAAGGCAGCAGTTCAAACAAGGAATATGCAGGATGTGATAAATCCTGTAGGATGTTCTTCACTTTTTTCAGACATCGAGAACTGTACAGTTCCTCCAAAAGTGGGAGAGGACAGCCAATTATCTTCTGGGCTGTGGTGATGACTCTCTGGAGTGCTTTCCTATCTGCGACCGTACAACTAGCAAACCAGGCGCAGATACAGTATATTAAAATGCTCTCTATTGAGCAACGATAGAAAGACATCAGTATTTTCTCATTCAAGTTATTTTTCTTTAAAAGTCTGAGAAAATAAAGCCTCTGCTGGGCCTTCTTCACCAGAGCAGTGGTGTTTGCACTCCAGGTCAGATTTTGTTCAATAGTCACTCCCAAAAACTTGAAAGTAGCCACCCTTTCCACACATTCTCCGCCAATAAACAGTGGCTTAATGTCCGTTTTGCAGCTCTCTTTAAGTAAGGGTAGATTTGCAATTTGAATTGGGAAAAATTAAGTAATTTACACTTTTAAATTGCATAAATATGTCTAATAATGTAGTGTTTTATGATAACTGAGTTATAAACTATGTGTTTTATGTTCTCATAGCAGTAAAATAGAGAGCCAGATTGGTGTAGTGGTTGAGTGAGCGGACTCTAATCTGGGATGAACCAGGTTTGATTCCCCACTCCTCCTCTTGCACCTGCTGGATGACCTTGGGCAAGCCATAGTTCTGGCACAGTTGTTCTTGAAAAAGAGCAGTTTCTGTCAGAGCTCTCTCAGCCCCGCCTACCTCACAGGGTGTCCGTTGTGGGGAGGGGAAGGGAAAGGAGATTGTAAGCCACTCTGAGACTCCTTTGGGTAGTGAAGGGCAGGGTATAAATCCAATCTCTTCTTCTTCTTCTAAAATAAGTTCAGGCTTGAAAAAAGTAAGTATTGCATATATTTCAGTTTCTTCCAAAACATTATTTTTCCATGGCAAAAAATCTTGGAATTGTACATCTCTGCTTGCAAGAGCAAGATGTAATTGTCACCAAAAGGAAGTAGCTAAAAAACATGGTTTGAATTAACTGGGTAAGTTATATGCTGGGGGAGGGGGGGAGAATCACCTTTGTGATTCCCATATATGCTTGCATTATTTTCAAAAAATGGATGCTTACAGGATTAGCAGTTATTCATCTTTAACAAAAGAGATTATGAGTTTCATCACAAGATATTCAAGAGGTGATATTAATTCTTCCTCTGGTAGCAGGTGGCACATTTATTTATTTATTATTTTACATTTATACCCCACCCTCCCCGCAAACGGGCTCCCCGTGAATGGGCACATTCTCAAACACACAAAGAAAATGTGATCAGTGGCTGTGAATCAACTTATTTTGGATTTCTATCATCTGTTCTAGGAAAACAGAGTTTAACACTCTCCTTCCAATGATTCACTTACTTTTAAGGTAAAGGGGAAATCCACCAGAAAATCATTCCTTCCAACCAACAGAGCCAATTATTCTGAGAAACATATGTGTAATTTGCATAATGAAACTAACCTGTTACAAAAATCTTTGTTAGTTGATTGAAAAGTAGTTTGGTTTTATTATTTTCAAATTGTTAGCATATTCCTTTAATAGCTTAATTTTCCAAAGCCAGCAGTTGATGTATTATTGTGCCTAAGTTGCCGTACCTAAATTAGAGAATCCAAATGACTCAGCAATCTACCTCGACCACCAATCATTGATGAATGAATTGGAGACAACTATGGATATTTTGCCATCTTGTGAATGTAATTTACTACTTACTGTCACAGAGATTAACCTTGTGTGATTCTGGAGTACAAAAATGACTCTCCCCGCAACCCCCCCCCCCCCCCGGCTCCACTTTCAAGCACGAGGCTCAGCCAGATCTGTTAAATATGGTTCTGGATACTGTCTTGTGAGCTCATAAACCTGCATTTTCCATCAACCTTTTTATTGCAGGTGATGCCTTCTGGATCAGCTACCTCTAAGTGCTTGGGGGAAAAACTGCCTCTTTCATTTCTTGTAAAAGGAAAACTTTCCTCCTTATACTTCTATAGAGAACAAAACGTTCAATATTCTATGACTTCCATACTTTACAAATGCAAGACAAAATGCACCACTTTGCAAAGGGCAAATTAACCAGTATGCTAAAAATGTTACTAAAGTTGTCATCTGCATAAATTATACCGGTATTAGCTGGTACATGTGTTTGGGGGCATGACTCAAAGAAGTGACATTCAAGAGCATTTCTGAAACACAAGAAATCCCCTCACTTCCTCTTCTGTCCCAATGCTCCTGATCATGGCTTTCTAAGAAAGTCCATACTGAACATTCATCCTTTTCCCATTCCCTAAGCAAGTTTATTTGGGGGATATTCTTCCCTATTCTTCCCAGTCACCTCTTTAAATATGGCTTACATTTGCGTTTTCTGTGATAACCTCTTTCTGCAGTTCATGAAGTCTTAAATCCCCCCCACTAAATTATTATTATTATTTTAATTATTCAGCATTATGAAACACTATGTGAAGGATTTAGAGGGAATGGTGGTGCTAAAAGGGGCGGGGGGGGCGGGGACCAGCTCATTTAAGTTAAGCCAGGGGTCCTCAAACTACGGCCCGGGGGCCACATGCGGCCCGCTGAGGGCATTTTTCTGGCCCGCCGGGTGTGCCGCTGCCTGTCCTCCAATTCCCAGCAGCACACAAAGCAGCGGAAAAATTGCAGCCGACTCGTCCCGGGCCACATGACAAAGCCCCGCCCCCCTGCTTCCAGTCAGCCAGGAGGAGGCAAAAGGAAGACTGGAAGAGGGTAAGTGTGGGGTGGCAGGCGCTCCGGCTGGCCCCAAGTCTCCTAGCTGGCTGAGAGGCCTCTCAGCCGGCTAGGAGACCTGCGCCAGTCCCAAGAGCCAGGCGGGGGTCTTTTTCGAGGCTTTTTGTGCTGCTGGGAATCAGGGAGAGAGAGAGAGAGAGGTTTCTCTTTCCCATCATGATGCCTGCAGTAGTGGAGTTTCAGGGAGAAGCAGCTGGGGGCTTGCTGCCTTAAAAAGTTTGTGAGGATGCCGAGTTCTTTGTTTCTTCGGAGAGGGAAAGAAAACAGCCCCGTCAAGGGTGCCTTGCTTGCGTGCGCACCCCCCCCCCCCCCCCGTGCGCCTTCCCTACCCGCAAAATAACATCTGAAATCTCCAACCAGATCTAGACTAACTGATGCACACTTGCATCACTTGTTACGACTAGCAGTGACAAATATGGAACTGGACATTGACCATCTCATCAGCCAAAAGCAGGCCCATAGTTCCCATTGAAATACTGGTAAGTTTGTTGATTTAACTTTACTTGTTCTTCATTTTAAATATTGTATTTGTTCCCATTTTGTTTTTTTACTTCAAAATAAGATATGTGCAGTGTGAATAGGAATTTGCTCATAGTTGTTTTTTTTAAACTATAGTCCGGCCCTCCAATGGTCTGAGGGACAGTGAACTGGCCCCGTTTAAAAAGTTTGAGGACCCCTGAGTTAAGCAAACAAAATACCCACTGAAATGCTAAGAACAATCTCAGACTTATTTAACTGTGGACCAAACAAGTTAATTAGATTGGGAAGACTGCAACTGACTTTAGACTCTGTAAAAGTAATGTTTTATGCCCCTCCCATTTAAAAACCATCTTGTCAAGGTAATAAAAATTCCCTTTAAAAATATTTAGATCTCATTGTGATAGACTATCTTTACGGCAATGACAACTGAGGCTTCTGGCTTTCCTGAAACTACTGTGATTTACAAAAGCTTGTGGTAACAAATGTTTTCACTGTTGTCACGAATTGTTCCGGATTACAAAATTCTGTCTGGACTGAATGATGCCCTTGCTGAATCAGCACCTAATGCCTGAAATGTATGCAATGACTGTGGCTAGCCCAGTATTAATTGCTGAAAGTTCAAGTCCAACAGGGGTAGAACAGCAACTACAGAGGAAAAACTACTTTAAAAAAAAAGCTAGTTGGTAGCTCTTCTGTGAGATTTAGGACAGTTAGTAAAGGTACACAGACATTTATATGTCAAAGGTTTACACTAAAAAGATTTCTCTGGAAGTAGCATTAGAAAATAAAATAAGCAACATTTCATAAAGGGCAAATGTCTTCTGCTCTCATACAGGTTTGCACATAAAAAAGACACCGTAAGTAAAAGAAGACAATAATCTATCAGCTCTCAAGCTATCTTTGTAAAGGCCTTTTAGCGCTTCCACTGAGAAAGCCATAACTCCACGAGACAAGAACGTACAGACAAGGAGGGCAAAAAAGTATACGGCATATCATCATCACCTGTTCTTTGACACACTTGCTTTATAGTTCTCACCTCAAGATAAACCAGCATCTACTTTTTTATTGTCATTTGCACTCCAAAAAAACATCTTAACTGTCACCTGGTGAAACATAGCAAGCCATTTCTGCCTCTTTAATTCCCTACTTGGGAAAGAAAGATCCCTTGAAGTTAACTCCTCTTGACGGAATGGAAAAAGCCACCTGATGTATTAAAATATAGCTCCTTCAAGACACACTGAATAAAGCAACAGGAAGTCAAAACGCCTTATTTTCTTTATGTGACGCATTATGGGTTTTCACAAAGGGTAAGATAAACAACTTGTTCTTTTCAGGGGTGTTTATAACCTGCTTTAGGGATATGGAAACTTGAAGCGCAAAAAGATAGATCAGTTTGTGATGCATGTTATCGCCACTCACCTAGACAATTTGTTTTGGTAAACAGGCTACAAAACTGAGAAACACAAAATGATTTTTCTTGCTTATCGAAAACAAAGAGTGGTTTGATATTTATATTTAAAAAGCATAAGGAAGGAAGGGAGGGAGAGAGAGAAAGAGAGAGAGAGAGAGAGGAAGGGAGGGAGGGAGGTTGGGAGGGAGGGAAGGAGGGAGAGAGAAAGAGAGAGGAAGGAAGGAAGGAAGGAAGGAAGGAAGGAAGGAAGGAAGGAAGGAAGGAAGGAAGGAAGGAAGGAAGAAAGAAAGAAAGAAAGAAAGAAAGAAAGAAAGAAAGAAAGAAAGCTACAGCACCGTCTGGAAAGAGGTCCCATAATGTTAGTGGTGAGGAACAAAACGTAGAACATGCCATATTGCTCAAACTACATATTATTTGACAACACACATACTTTGTCTTCCTTATTCTGAAACATGCCAAATGCCAAAAAGACTGGCAGAGGTCCTTATGCCATGTATCCCATGGATCCATACAACAGTGTAAACTAGCCAACTCTCAGGTAAAGCTTCAAGTCTATAGGTATCTTGACGTGATTCACCATTTATATCTAACCCCCCCCCCCAATGCTGTACAGCTGAGAATGTGACAATGTAAAATAATGGGTTCTTTGTTAGCAGAGGCTGTGGTGCTTATGTCTAGAAATGCGAATCACTGTATTTCAGGCATTTCAAATATTTCACTTGTGTGCACTGCTGTAATGATCAAGATTATTCAGCAGCTCCGGGGAATCCACACAAGTCACATTCACTTATTAGTTCCAATTAGACTGTTAGCAAACATCCAGCAATCCATCTTTTATGTCTGCCTTCGTTCTTCCGACACAGAAACCTAGAACCCCCCACAAGACTTGCAACAGGGAATAATGAAGGACACTGTGGGTGTACTACTAAGTTTAATTTATTTATCAGGGCTATGCCCTGCCCTTTCACAAAAGAAATGAGGGCAGCAGAACAGAAGGCGATCAGTTACGTCTTACCTGACTTCCACAGGTACACTTGTAGCAAAATTCAACCTGTTCGTAACAGAATATCAGCTTCTTGGAAATACTCAATAACTGTGCAAGGTCTTTTCGAGTTAAGAAAAACTAGAACCTCTAGAACAGGACAACATGTCTAAAATGGTGCTGGAAGCAAGAAGTGATTTATCTCCACCACCCGTTTTAGAGAAAGATAAAAGATTGTGAAATAGCAGTGTTGAGACAGTAATTCCGTTGCAATGGTTTGCAATTAGGGTTGCCAACATTCAGGCGGGGCCTGAAGATCTCCTGGGATTCCAACCAATGTTCCCTCTAAGCAATGGAGTCTTGTGAGCAAAAATTCTACTTTGTGAGCAACTGGAGTGAAAGTTGTGAGCGAGTGATTTGCTTACTGCATAAATTAGTTTGCTCCAGAGCCATCCTTCCTGAGCTAAGTGAGCTAAGACAAAAATGTGTGAGCCGGAGGCTAAAAAACTGTGAGCTAGCTCACACTAACTCAGCTTAGAGGGAACATTGATTCCAACTGATTTCCAGACAACAGGGATCAGTTCCTCTGGAGACCATGGCTGCTTTGGAAGACGGACTCTGTGGCGTCACACCCGGCTGACAGCCCTCCCCTCTCCAAACCCCACCCTCCCTGGGCTCCTCCTCCAAATCTCCAGGAAATCCCAGCCCTGAGTTGGCGACCCTGTTTGCAAGTGAGAATCCAGGTGGCGCTCAAGGCCAAACCTCCATCGTGTCCATGGATGAACCTTATGCGCCCTAGCTGAATCACCGGCACACTGATCTTAAAGGCGTTTCAACTTCAAGTTCTCTGCTAAGATCAGAGGGTGGGGGGAGAGAGTCCGAAGGGCGACGGCTTCACAAAACACAGACACCTTTAATCGCATCCGCAGGATAGTCAATCGACAGAGGAAAAAGAAAGTGAAAGCAGAATTCGACTTACGTTGTTCATGTATTCACTAAGCAGATCCTGGAGGGCCTGTCGTACGGCGTTGCACTCTGCGACGATTCTCTCTCGCCGGTCGTCGCGGGTGCAGGAAGAGTCTGCCATGAGTGCCGCTCCACTGATGATACTCTCCAACCTCTCTTCGAGAGATGGTCGGAATCGGGCTTCACTGAACGTCATGGGGTCTAAAATGATCTTGTTCTGCGGGTGGGGGGGGGGGGCGGGGGGAGAAAATGGACAGGTGGTAAGTGTGTGTTTCCCTTTAAACTGTTATTTGTGAGAAGCGCAGCACTGAAGAAGAGGGGCTCCTTTCTAAGGCTGAAGGAGAAAATCCAGCTTCGTAAAAATAGGTACCCTCCTAACTCCTCCTTCTTTGGCTAACATCCTTGATCTTCCAAAGTGTTGAGATACTTTTGGAAGTTCAAAATGCTGAGCCCTATTTACTCGTTGTCATGGAGTATCTCAAAGGACATCATGAGAAAGTGTTAAATTCCCAAAAAAAAACATAGACGGTGACCTTCAAGCCCAAAGAGCATTAAAAAAAAATGCTGAGACCTACAGTTTCCACATTTGGCAAGCGTCATGAAGCATATGACAAGAACAAGCCGTATCACATCACCATCTCATCACTACCCACCCCACCGGTTTTATTTATTTTCTTCTCCCCTTTACTCTGTATCATATAATGTCTTCCAACACCAAATTGTAAAACTCTACCCTGTCCCCACGGTTCTTCTGATCATATTTCATTTTGTCAACCAAAAGATCTTTGTACTTCTTTGACCTTCCCTTGCGACACATCAGTCCTGAACGCCTCTGTCCAAAACTCTACTGTGAACATCACCAGTGTTTCCCATTACCCAGAACATCTACTGTCCCACGCTGAACTCCCTACTCCGATCCTCAAACACCGATCTCCCTGTCCTTACCACTCAAACTCTCCACAGTTTACATAAGAACATGAGAGAAGCCAATGTTGGGTCAGGCCAGTGGCCCATCCAGTCCAACACTCTGTCACACAGTGGCCAAAAACACCAGGTGCCCTCAGGAGGTCCAGCAGTGGGGCCAGGACACTAGAAGCCCTCCCACTGTTGCCCCCCCCCATCAAGCACCAAGAATACAGAGCATCACTGGCCCCAGACAGAGAGATCCTATCTATACCCTGTGGCGAATAGCCACTGATGGATCTCTGCTCCATATAAGAACATAAGAGAAGCCAATGTTGGGTCAGGACAATGACCCATCCAGTCCAACACTCTGTGTCACACAGTGGCCAAAAACACCAGGTTCCCTCAGGAGGTCCAGCAGTGGGGCCAGGACACTAGAAGCCCTCCCACTGTTGTGCCCCCCCCTCCGTCAAGCACCAAGAATACAGAGCATCCCTTGCCCCAGACTGAGAGTTCCTATCTATACCTTGTGGTTACTTTAGTCCTTTCTTTCTGCCCCTATTCCATGATAGCCCTTCCAACTCTGGCACCCCTAGCAGTGCTTCCTGGTTCCTCGAATGGCTTCTCCCTTACCATCTGACACCCCTTCTAGGAAGGGGTCACCAGGGTGGTGTCTGTAGGCCCCGAGGTGCCCACTGACACCTTCCCTGGTGCCCGTCAAGTATTTCAGAGAGTTGGCAGGGTCAAGCGGGGTTTTTGCCCAGCAAGGCTTCTGATTGGCTGTGCAGATTTTTTTTATATATAAATGTTGCCTTGGCAATAGCAGCCACTGAATGGCAAGGATCCTCATGGTGTAACTCAAGGCAAGCCGTGGCAACTTTGTGGTTGGCTCCACCTCCCAAGGCAGCCATGCTGTGCCTGCACCCTCCATAGCGTGTCAGAATTCTAAAGGTGCCCACAGGCTTAAAACGGTCGGGGAGCTCTGGTCTAGGACAATGACACCTTTTTTCTTTCAAACTGTTCCTCAGAAACCACCTGTTCTGCATAGTCCAGATGTTCCCAAATTTATTTGGCCCACCGCCCCCCTTTCAGAAAAAAAAAAAAAACTACTCCGCGCAGCCCTGGAAACCTATCTTCAAGAAGTGGACAAATCTGCACATAGTAAAGAAAGATGTTGTTGTAAATAAAACACTTCGAAGCTCAAAATCATAAAAGTATTGAAGAAAACCAACCTTAGTAACATTTGCATACACAAAGACAATTAAGATAATGAAGGTGGTGATTGGCTGTGGGGACCCCTTCTTCACCTCCCCCTCCCTCCCTGATCCCAGGGAAGACAAGGAGAAGGCAGGAAATAGCTGCTTTAGATAGGTTCTGGACTCTTCTTTCTTTACGCTTCCACCACCTCCTTGTTTTTATTCAATGCCCCCCAATTGCACCCAAGGCTCCCACCATAGGCGTAGAGTACGGGGGGGGGGGGGGGCTCGAGGGCTTGAGCCACCCCCGAAATTTCCCGGGGGGCGCTCAGCAACCACCGGGAAAATGGAGCGCCTGCTGCCGCACCTCCCCGGGTCCTTCTGAGGCCTGGCTGCCGCTGCTGGATAGGAAAGGGGTGGGGGGGGGAAGAGAGAGGCACCGGCAGCAGCGACTGGCGGGCCTCAGAAGGGCCCGGGGAGGCGGGGCGGTTTCCCAGGGGGGGGAGAACATCTGGGGGGGGGAGAACATCGCTAAGGAGCCCCCCCTGGATTTCCAAAAGTCTACGCCCCTGGCTCCCACCATCAACCTGGATCATTCCAGCGCCTCCAGGGGATGGTATTGCCCACTTTGGGAACCAGTATAGTCTTTAGCTTCAGCCCTCACTCCTCACCGCGAATTGAAGCAAATCCTAAAAATGGGCAGTTCCATCATATTTAATCCATCATGGCCTCCCCTGCTGACATTGGAAATTAAAATAGTGTAAGCTCCTAGGGGCAGACCCTGTATTTTTTTTCCTGCGTTACCCTTTTGTTTAGATCACTCTATAAAGTGGAGTTGATGGTACTAAAACAATACCAAATGATTCTCTACGAGGACTCATAAAGGAAACAGGAGATTCCCAGGCAATCATATATAAGTAAAGGTAAATGCATGCCTTGCTCGAAAGCCAGTCGAATCCGACTCTAGGGGGAGGTGCTCATCTCCATTTCCAAGCCGAAGAACCAGCACTGTTTGAAGACATTCCCGTGGTCATGTGGCCAGCATGACTAAACACCGAGGCGCATGGAACACTGTCGCCTTCCCACTGAAGCGGTACCTATTTATCTACTTGCACTTTCTTGCTTTCGAACTGCTAGGCTGGCAGGAGCAGGGGCCAGAGACGGGAGCTCACTCCATCACAGAGCACTCGGGTCTCGAACTGCCGAGCTACTGACCTTCCAGTCGGCACCTCAGCATCTTAACCTCTGAGCCACTATATATAGGGCTATATATAGGCTACCGTATATAACCTGATGTCTTGGTTATGACAAGGAAAGAACATTTAAAAGCTTCCTTCAAACCAGTTCTATAGCACAGCGGGAGTAGAAGTTGGCATGCCAACAATAAGGATTAGGTTATTTTGAACAATTTTGAGTAGGAAAGAAATGCTCAAAGGGGTGGGGGGGGGGGGCTGTGGCTCACTGGTAGAGCATCAGTTTGACATGCAGAAGGTCCCAGGTTCAATACCCAGCATCTCCAGACAAAAGGATCAGGCAAGAGGCGATGTAAAAGCCCTTTGCTGAGACCTTGGAGAGCTACCGCCAGTATGAGTAGAAAATACTGACTTTGATGGACCAGCAGTCTGATCCGGTATAAGGCAGCTCCGTATATTCAAACCAGATTACTGAACTGAATGGCTTTTAAAAACAGATTCCACCCTGAGCCACAAGCTTCTAATTGCACTTGCTGTCTGCCATGTAAAGCTACAGTGCTTTCCGTTCACAGAAGAAGTTCACAGAAGGGCTAGGGAGATATGATACTGTACTCCAATTTAAAATGATATTTGTCATCGGAGGGAACAATCACCTTCATTTCCTGGCTTGCTACACTAAGGACGTTTTTTGTTTTGTTTTTTTTTAATCTACACATTAATGTTTCCTGCAGCCGGCTTCAATTTGATTTGCGGGCTGGGTGCAAAGCAAGATCCCAAATGGTGCACTTCTCGCTCGGTAGAACCCTTGGTCTCAACGATGAGTAGTTTGAGGTCACCCCTGGGTTATTTTTTTTTTTAAGTCAAGGTAGTCCAGGTGGCAGCTGCAAAAAACAAAGGAAATACTAGTGCTTGTTACTGCCTTGCAACATTACACCCACACTGACTGCGGCTCAGAGCAGCACAGATTGTGGCCATGAGAAGATGAGATGAGACAAAATCGGTATGCCAACGCAGCACATGCTCTTCTGTGTGCAACTAAAACTTCAGGTGGGTAGCCGTGTTGGTCTGAAGCAACAGAACAGACCTTAGGTCCAGTGGCACCTTTAAGACCAGCAAAGTTTAATCCTGGGCACAAGCTTCTGTGAGCATGCACACTTGGCATCTGAAGATACCACTGGACTGAGGCTGCGGCCACATGGCCACTTTAATCTGGGAGAGATCCCAGATGTAAAGGGGCCGCATTTTTCCTCCTGCGGGTTGGGATGTTTACACAACCCAACCCCGGTGGTGGCGGCATCGGTGGTGGCGGCATCGGTGGCGGTGGCAACGGCGGCAGCGGCAACAGCCGCGGCGTCGGAAATGGCGAAAACGGCCACGGTTGCGGCGGCAGCGGCTGCCGCTGAAGAGGCAGCCGCGGCAGCGGGAAAGGCTGCCGGAAACGGCGGCAGAGGCGGCCGCAGCAGCGGCAGAAGCGGTGGTGGCCTGGTGAGTTGGGGTTCCCCCCCCCCTTTTACACTTGGGCGCATGAGTGACCATGCGCCCAAGTGTAAAAAGGGGGGGGGGAATGGCAGGGGGGCCATCTGGACAGCCCTGCTCTTGCAATGCTTGCGAGAGAGGGCTGTCCAGATACCTCAAATGCAGGTTCCTCCCGCAACACCCGGGAAAATACTTGATTTTCCCAGGGTCGGAAAATGCGGGAGGAACCCGCATTGGAGCCCGCTTCGGCACGGGACTTGGGCTGGGCCGTGTGGTCGGCCCCTTTAAATGCGGGAGGAAATAGCCCTTCCTCCTGCATTTAAGGCCCGTGTGACCACAGCCTAAAACTTTGGCTGTGGTCACACACACTAAATAATCCACTTTCAGTGCACTTTCAAACTGGATTTGCCAGTTCACACAGTAAAAATCCAGTTTCAAAGTGCATTGAGAGTGCACTGAAAGTGGATTGTTTAGTGTGTGTGACCGCAGCCTTTGTTTTACAACAGGGGTGTCAAACCTGCGGGCCTGAACTAGCCCACCCAGGCCTTTGATGCAGCCCACGAGCAATGCTCCCTCTAAGCTGTGGTGTCTTGTGAGCAAAAATCCTACTTTGTGAGCTACTGGCATTCAAGTCGTGAGCCAGCGATTTGGCAGCTGCAGAAATCAATTTGCTCTGGAGCCATCCTTCCTGAGCAAAGACAAAAATGTGTGAGCTGGAGGCTAAAAGGCTGTGAGCTGGCTCACACTAACTCAGCTTAGAGGGGACACTGCCCACGAGTGGGGCTCTCTTCTCTCCCCCCTTTGCCCCCTCCCCTGCCTGTACTAGCCCTTCTGAGCTGGAGCTGCTGCTGAGTGCAGGGAGCAGAGGGCGGGGCTGCCAAACTTCCCAACTCCCTCGGTTTTCCAGGCTGTGTCCCTCTCTGCTTCCCAGCTGCTGCTCCGGGCCTCTGTCTCCCTCCTCACAGGTAGGCACCATGGGGCATCCTTCTTCTGTGATCCCGTGTGCTTCTGCTTAATGTTTTATTTTAAAACTTGTGCTGCCAAACCCCACTATCCCCTCACCTTTCCATTTAGGCGGGCATCTTCTAAGGGTGGGGGGAGGAGGTCTGGGACCAACCTCAGTTAAATTATAGAGTTCTACAAACTCAAGGGACTCCAGCTTTGCCGAGATATATTAGTTTTAACACACACCCCTCCTAGTGTGGGACTCCAATGGAATAGCAGAACAAGTGCTGAAGAAGACAGCCAAAATTATTATCTCAAACCACCCTGTAAAAAAAAAAAAAAAAACACAACACCCTGAGACCCTGGAAAGCCACTGCCACTCTGAGTAGACCGGGGGTGAAAGAGCTTGCCATGCTCAGCCATTTCATACCTCCCCCTGGGTGCTAGGCTCAGAGCATTGAGGTTTGTAGTTTCTGCTGCGATCCTTGTGCTTCTTTGCGATGTTTTTGTTAAAAAAAAATTGTATTGCCAACTCCATTTCCAAGCCAGCGCTGTCCGAAGACTTTTCTGTGGTCACGTGGCCGGCACGACTAGATGCCGAGGCGCACGGAACGCTGCTGCCTCCCCATCGAAGCGGTACCTATTTATCTACTTGCGGTTTCTTGCTTTCGAACTGCTAGGTTGGCAGGAGCTGGGGCCAGAGATGGGAGCTCACTCCGTCACGTGACACTAGGGTCTCGAACTGTCTGTCTCGAACTGTCCTTCCGGTCTGCAGCTCAGTGTCTTAACCTCTGAGCCACCGCTCAGTTCTACAAACTCAAGGAACTCCAGTTTTGCAAAGATATATTAGTTTTAGCACACACCCCTCCTAGTGTGGGGCTCCAATGGAATACGTCTGGTACCTGGCATTATGTTTTATGACACACATGGCCCAGCCCGACAAAGTCCCATTTATTTATTTATTTATATTTCATATTTATACCCCGCTCTCCCCACGATTTATGACAGATCCGGCCCTCATAACAAATGAATCCAACACCCCTGTTCTACAACTTGTAGACTAGATCAAAGACACATTGCGGAGGGATGGAAATAAAACAAAGTAGCAACATCTTAGGGTCATTGTATTTTGAAAAGCAAAAAAAAAAAAAAAAGTGTAATGGTTACGTGCAGGAGGAAAAACATGTGACCTGCTGTCATGATCTCTAGGCTGTGCCAGTAAAGGCCTAGTAGGTCCAGGGAGCCTGACTCGCAGTGGGAGGAGGCCAGGCCTACAACTCCCAGAAGCCCCTGAGAGGTTTTGGTGCCCATTTTAGCCAATCACAGAGAAAGGGGACTTACAATGAAAGAGCTGGCACAGAAGAAGAGCTGTTCTTTCTCCCAAGAGAGCAGGGCCAGAGGGAAGGCAGCTCCTGCTGCTGGGAGAGGCCCTCACCCTGAGGGGAAGGGTGAGCAGACTCGGGCCCAACGGAGACAGTGGACTCGGGACCGTGAGTCTAGCCGCGTTA
Organism: Lepidodactylus listeri; assembly: GCA_029233225.1. Taxonomy (NCBI): domain Eukaryota; kingdom Metazoa; phylum Chordata; class Lepidosauria; order Squamata; family Gekkonidae; genus Lepidodactylus; species Lepidodactylus listeri. The sequence continues at coordinate 7,891,815 of JARCFY010000009.1, read as the reverse complement.
GGGCATTTGGTTTCTTTTCCCTTCACCCACTTATTGTTACTTTTCTTCCCCCTTGTTTGTTTTCCCACATTGGGCTGACCTCCCATACAAATAATCCTTTTGTTTGTTGCTTACTCTGCCTGGTCCTCACGCCCATAGGCGTCAACTACGGGGGGGCTCAAGCCACCCCCGAAATTTCCTGGGGGGGGACTGAGCCCCCCCTGGGAAAACGGTGCGCCCTCTGCTGTGCCTCCCTCGGCCCTTCCCAGGGCCGCCGCCGCTGTCTCTCTCTCCCCCCCCAGCCTGGCCACTCCGACCCTCCGTCCGTCCATCCGTTCAGGGGCCAGCTAAGCAAATGCCCAGCTGGCCCCTGGACAGATGGAGGGAGGGATGGAAGCAGGAGCGGTCAGGTGGGGGGGGAGGCAGCGGCGGGGACATGGTCCTGGCAGGCGCGCGCACTTTGCGCACGCACACAGAAGAGCCCCCGCTCCCCCCCGGGAGTTTTTAAACTCTACGCCCTTGCTCACGCCTATTATTTGGCCAAATTTGAGTTGCCAGGTCCCCCTGGGGGGGGGCGGGAAAAACCCCTGCTCGATGGGTCCGTTACCTACCGGCCCATATTGGGCCCCCTGGGGGAGCCCCCCCCCCAAATTGCCAGGATTACGGAGACGTGCTCGGCGTGATGACCTCACCCAGAGGTGACATCATTGTGTTGGGCACGTTGCGGGGGGACGCGCTATCATTCAAGGGAAAACTCTATGTTTTTCCCTTGAATGATAGTGGTCCCGCCCCCAATGTGCCCGATGCGATGACGTCACTTCCTGGTGACGTCATTGCTTCACACACACGCCAAGCAACTCCCAGAGATGGCCAGGATCCCCCTTCTGCAGCTATGGTAGGACTTGGCAACCCTAGGCCGAATAAGGGAGGCCTGAAGGAACTTCGGAGGGTGCTCTGGGGCTTTTCAAGGGACCCTAAAATCAGAGTGGCGGCAGCGTCAGGTGACACCCCACCTGAGCCGTGACACCTGCATTTCCTCTCCCCTTTTCCAACAGGCAAGCAATATTTTAAACAGACATGCCAACAGATATAACATGCCCACAAACACAGCTTTCAAAGACTGCAGCTTCCGTTTGGAGCTATTTGGATAAAAGTAAGCTAGAAACATGATTGACCCTTTTGTATTCTCATCTCACACATGCCACTGTGGGTAGGTAGTTTCTGTATTTAAAGGGGGGGGGGGTGTCAGAGAGACAGACAAAGAGATTGAGGCTTATTTCTGTTAAGGGGAAAAAAAACATGATTTTCTTAGTTAATCGTTAAAAAAAAAAGGGTAAGATTTTCAAAAGAACATTTTTTTTTTCTGGGGAAGTTACCCACAATGAGAAAATGGCCACCTTAACCTTCCTGCCACTCACTGACAGGCAGTTAGTGAATGACTAATGTAAAGTGTTCCAATTCATTTACATTCATAATTAATCAAAAGCCATTAAAGTCATAAATCAAAGGCTGACAACATAATTCGGATTATGATTAATTGTCCTGAAGTTCATCGCTGCCAAAGACAAAGTAATGGAAAATGTGTCCCTGTGATAGGAGGGCTGACACAGATTTAATTTTGTTAAATTTCATTTTGCGGCCGTCCTAGACACGTTTGAAAAGCCGGCAGCCCCGCTGCTTAAGGGGTAAACCACAACATCGTCACAAGCGTCTCTTTGGATAGCTCCTGCAGTTTTAGAGAGCTCTGATGCGAATTCCTAATTATGAACGGCTAGATTTGAGTCTGGTAACATCATGGAGGCCAACATGATTTTCAGAAAATGAGCTTTCAAGAGTCACAGCTCCCTTTGGGAGAGAGGGGAAGACATGTTGCTCTTCAGTAGAACTGCTGGATTCAAGTCCAGTAGCACCTTAGAAATCAACAAGACTTTAGAGACCAACAAGATACTTGGAGTATGAGCTTTTGAGAGTCAAAGCTCCCTTTGGGAGAGGGGGAGACATGTTGATCTTCAATAGAAATGCTAGATTTGAGTACAGTTGCACTTTAGAAACCAACAGGACTTTAGAGACCAAGTTTTTCGGAGTATGAGCTTTCAGGAGTCTCTTGAAAACTCATACCCTGTATGATATAATATCTTACATATAATCTCCTCCATTGTACCCTCATGACAACCCCGAAAGGTAGGTTAGGTTGAGTGTGTGTGACTGGCCCAAAGTCACCCAGTGAGCTTCCGTAGCAGAATTAAGATATGAACCTGGATCTCCCAAATCTCCTCTTCCTCTTCTTATTTTTTTTTAAATATGTTCTTAAATGTTCTATCAAATGCCTTAAATCAGGGGTGTCGAACTGATTTGTTATGAGGGCCAGATCTCACATAAATGAGACCTTGTTCGGCTGGGCCGTGTGTGTCGTAAAATGTAATGCCAGGTAGTGGAGATATAAACTTTATAAAGGACACAAACAGTTTTTTTTTTAAATTTAAAATAAAAACATGCTTATGACATTAGCACTCTTGCAATATTTTGTTTAGTTAACAGTGCCTAATAACTGACACCTCTTGCTCCGAATTACTGCATCCAAATGTCTGTGCTGTTGCAATCTTGAGTATGCTGTTCAAGTGTGTATCTGTTAAGCTGCAAACCTACTTTTGATTTATTGACAATCACCACAAAACTCTCATGCTCAGAGTTCTGAGTCTAGGACTCAGGGGGAAACATGAAATGGCTGAGTGATTGAGAGAGTCTGGTGAAGAAAGCTATGATGCTGCGGCAGCAGAACTGGAAGATGGAGATGGCCAGTTCTACTCCGGGCCTGATAGAAGCTCTCCGGGGGCCTGATCTGGCCCCTGGGCCACATGTTTGACACCCCTGCCTTAAATGTCCTATTCTGGAGCAGAGGCAGATTTATTTATTTTTAAGTAAGCTCAAATAAGCCTGGGAGGGAGGAACTAATGCAACAGGGAAGTATTTGTCAAAGCAAGGCAGGAGTAAACATAGTTGCTACTGTTTTCTGCCTTCTGCTTCATTTCTAGGATAGTAGCTAGGACAGAAGCACTTTGTTTGTTCAGTTCTAGCTGGCAAAGATCTTTATCTGAAGTGAAAATCCATATGGTTCTCCCCCCCCTCTAAAATTACAGAAGTGATGCCTGTAGCATTAAGAAATGAATGTTGTTGCTAGGCAACCACAATAGTATTGCCAGCTTTCCAGCCTTGGTTTCTATCAGCAAAAGGCAAGGGGAAGGGTCCTTTCCAGGGCTGTCTTGGCCTATGAGGGAGGACTTACTGGGACCAGGCCCAGCAGCAACCATCAGGGGCTTACACGGCTCACCTAGGCTCAGCTGCTTGCAACTGTTCAACAGCAGCCACCTTAGAAAAGACAGTTTGATACTATGGCTAGAGTTTCAGAATAGGGTTTGTGAGATACAGGTTCAAATCTTCATTCTGCTGTGAAAACTCAATGGGTGACTTTGGGCCAGTCACACACACGCAACCTAACCTACCTTTTGGGGTTGTCATGAGGGTACAATGGAGGAGAGGAGAATTATGTAAGGTGTTCCAGGCACCCATTGTGGAGAAAGATGCGGTATAAATTTAGTAAATAAATATCAATATAGTCAAAGATGGGGAGCAGATAATAGGTAAGTTAGTTGGCAGGTGATAGGAACAGAAATAAGGGAAATGGGGGGGGTTGCCAAGGGTGGGGGGAAGAAGAAATAGTGTGGAGAGAGAAAGATACAGGAGAAAGTATTTGTGGGTACCTTCACAAGTCTTTGTGGGTTCCTAACTATGCAATTGGGTCAGGCACCTTCTATTGCACAAGTGGCCCATAGATTTCCAGGGGAGAGGCTTCCAGTGTGAAGAAAGGAGGGAAAGTTCAAAGTGGGGCGGGGCAGCTGAAAGTAGGTTGGCTGGTGGGTGAGGAGAGAAGGAAGCAGGAAAAGGGAAATGACTGTGGGGCAACCAGGAAAGGGAAAGAGGAAGCATTGGGGGAGGTATAAATTAGAAGCCCCCCTCCAGTTTTGCAGCTCTCCTGCTAGTAAAACTCTAAAAGGCATTTGATGCAGGTGGAAAATAAAAAATCCAAAGCAGCCACCCTTCTAAGAAACTGATTTGTGGCAAACAGTTTTAAGATTAAAAAAAAAAAATCAACAACAACCCTGCCATGGATAAGTGCAGTGGAAACATAAAGGCATGTGTTTGTTTTGCATGTGGCAGCCCAGGAACGCTTCCTGTAACACTGGGTGATTTGCAAATGATATATTCCGTTTCATGCAGTAGAGGGTTTTTTTTGCCAGTCATCACGCATCTCGAAGGTGACAGTTTCCATGCAGTAACGACAAGTGAATCAATGACTGCATTTGCAATGCTGAGAACCGGGACAGACAATGGTATGTCTCCTAAAATTATTATTATTATTATTTATTTAGCTGCCGCAATGCATTAGTGTAGGTTTGGAGACTGCCAGAAAAAAGGGGAAATGGAGATTTGATGATTGTTTTGTACACAAATCACAAGTCAGCAGTCATATTGGTGAAGCCTCAGCAAACTGTCCTCAGACATTTTGATTCAAATGAACACAGTCTTTCAACATCTGAAGTGTTACAGATAGAACTATTTAGTTCCCAGAGAAACATGCAAGACAAATCTTTTTGGAAATGTGTGTGTGTGTGCATGTGCGCACGCGCACGCAAGTAAACCTCATCAGGTTTTGGTTTTGTTGTGGTGGTTTTTTAATCTACCTAGCACATTTTCTCTCTCACCCATCCTCCAAAGACCTTGAGACAACAAACCTCACCCCCCTACCATAGCAATCCTGTACCCATTGGCTCAACTGACAGCATGTGAGTCATCCTGAGGACCTCCAAAGAGCTTTGTGGAAGACATAGGGTTGCCAACTCTGGTTTGGGAAATCCCTGGAGAAATAGGGGTAGAACATAAGAACATAAGAGAAGCCAATGCTGGATCAGGCCAACAGCCCATCCAGTCCAACACTCTGTGTCACACTGTGGCCAAAAATACCAGGTACTATCAGGAGGTCCACCAGTGGGGCCAGGACACTAGAAGCCCTCCCACCATTGCTTCCCCCCCCAAGCACCAAGAATACAGAGCATCACTGGCCCCAGACTGAGAGTTCCTATCTATACCTTGTGGCTAATAGCCACTGATGGACCTCAGCTCCATATGTTTATCTAATTCCCTCTTGAAGCCATCCGTGCTTGTAGCCGCCACTACCTCCTGTGGCAGTGAATTCCATAGGAACAGCGCTTATGCATTTGTGGCTCTCCTGTTATTGAGGATCTTCTCCATTATATCCTTGATTGTTCATTGTATACTCAACCTAGGTTAACATTTCTCTCTGGTATTTTACCAGTTTTAAGCTTTTACTCAGACCATGAGAAGATTGTATTTTTTTTTAGCTGATTCCAATGCCAATATATCCTACAGAATGGCTTTATTTGCCCTGGCTGCAAAGAAAATACGGGCCAACGCTGTTCTTAGGGGAACTGCTGTGATTCAATTAACTGTTCATAACTTTAGTTTTATGGTTTTATAATATTTTAGACCAGGGTTTTATGGTTTTATAATATTTAGACTATATTCTATTTTATACTATTTTTATGTACTTTTTTGGGGTTTGTAATGGCCTATGGCTAAATACAATAAAATCTGTCTGTCTGTCATATGTTAATCACTCTTTGGGTGAAGAAGTACTTCCTTTTATCTGTTCTAACCCGACTGCTCAACAAATTCATTGAGCACCCATGAGTTCTTATTTATTTATTTCTTTATTTGTTTGTTTGTTTGTTTGTTCTATTTATATCCCGTCTTGCCAGTTTTTTAAACCAGCTCAAGGCGGCTTACAACATAAAAGACCATCAAGGTTTACAATAAAAACAATTAAAACAACACTACATTATAAATACAGAAGATGGCGACTTGAGAGCACTCAGGTAGACAGAGGCAGCAGGGGTGCGACCAGCAGGGCCAGGGCGATGTTATAGTCAGCTCTCTCCCCGATGGCGGCTCCTATTTGAAAGCCTGGCGGAAGAGCTCCGTCTTACAGGCCCTGCGGAATTGCAATAGATCCCGCAGGGCCCTGATGTCATCCGGGAGCTCATTCCACCAGTAAGGAGCCGCCACCGAGAAAGCCCTGGCTCTGGTACAAGACAACCAGGCCTCTTTCGGACTGGGGCAAGTCAGACGATTTTGGGTGCCTGACCTCAGTAACCTCTGGGGCCTATATGGGGAAAGGCGGTCCCTCAAGTAGGCGGGCCCCTGACCATAAAGGGCTTTAAAGATTAACCCCAGCACCTTGAACCTGATCCAGTATGCTATAGGCAGCCAGTGCAACAACTGCAGCACAGGCCGGACGCGGTCCCGCAAAGAGAGACCCATCAACAGCCTGGCCGCAGCATTCTGCACCAGCTGCAGCCTCCGGATCTGGGACAAGGGCAGCCCCAAGTAGACAGCGTTGCAGTGATCAAGACGTGAGGTGACCATAGCGTGGATCACTGTAGCTAGGTCTTCGCGTTCGAGGAAGGGAGCCAACTGCCTAGTCAGCCGTAGATGGAAAAAGGCTGCTTTAGCAGTGGCTGCTACCTGGGCCTCCATCGTCAAGGAGGAGTCCAGGAGCACACCCAAATTCCTGACCCTTGGCGCTGGCACCAATGGTGCCCCACTGAAGGACGGAAGTGGGTGCCCCAACCCCGATCCGGTCCGACTCAAGCACAGGACCTCCGTCTTCAGAGGATTCAATTTCAGTCGGCTCAGTCTAAACCAGCCCGCAACCTCTTGCAGCGCTCGCTCCAGGTCATCAGGGGTGGAGCCGGACCGGCCGCCCAACAACAGATAGAGCTGGGTGTCATCCGCATATTGATGACACCCAGCTCTATTGATGACACCCAGCCCATGCCTCCGGACAATCTGGGCAAGGGAGCGCATATAGATGTTAAATAACATCGGGGATAGAACAGCCCCTTGAGGAACACCACACACCAGTGGGTGCCTCTGGGAGGTCTGTTCCCCGAGCGCAACCCTCTGTCCCCGATCTTGGAGGAAGGAGGCAAGCCATTGTAAAGCGAGCCCCCGTATCCCCGCATCGGCGAGGCGGTGGATCAGCAACTGGTGGTCGACCACATCAAATGCCGCCGACAGATCTAACAGCACCAGTGCCGCCGTACCGCCTCGATCCAGATGTTCTCTTGTATTGTGAGAAAGGGAGAAAAGTACCTCCTTCTCTACCTGCTCTATCCCCCGAATAACCTTATAAACGTGGGAAGGGTGGGCTTTGAAGAGGAGAGAGACCTGAGTGGGGTATAACGCTACTTCAGTGGGGTAGGGCAGGATATAAGCTGAATAAACTAAACTACCCACAGCATTCATTTTCTTCAGGGGGACTGGACTCTGTTGTCTGCAGATCAGCTGAAATACTGGGAAATGGCCAGGCCCCATCTGAAGGCTGGCAACACAGAACATCACATTAGCTTACCATTGCCATTCCCCAGCTGGGGGCGGTGGATTCCCCGGTTTTGTGGGTTCCTGCTCACCACCGGCCAGCTGGCAGGCAGTAGGGAACCCCCCCCCCCCCAAAAAAAAGAACAGCGATGCCATCAGAAACAAATGTGATGTGTCTACGTCACCTGGAAGCGACGCAGGCACGTCTGTGACATTGGGAGCAACGCTCTAGTTTTGGGGGGAAGCTCTATGGTCTGAGGCTGATTTTACCATAGACTTTTGCCCAAAAACTGGAGTGTTGCCCTAAACGTCGCCAACGCACCTAATATCACTTCCAGGTGATGTAGACGCGTTGCACGACAATGTTTCCGGCTTCCAGAATGTCCTCCCCATCACCCCACCAGCATTTCTGACGGACCTGGCAGCCCTACATTAGCTCTAAGCATCTGTTTTAAAATGTCCATGCATGCGTTTGTTAAGGTTATTGCCAGGCCACCTCTCCACAATTGCGTAGGGTTGTCAACCCCCAGGTGGCAGCTGGAGATCTCCTGGGATTACAGCAGAGATCAGTTCACCCACAGAAAAAGGCCCCTTTGGAAGGTGGACTCTGTGGCATTATACCCCACTGCAGCTCCTCCCGTCCCCAAACCCAGCCCTCCTCAGGCTCCACCCCCAAAGTCTGCAAACGTGCCTGGCTTGCAATATTACATAATAAAAATAAAAATAGATTGCTCACCATTATGGCACCATCTGTTTTCAACAACAAACAGTACAGCACCCAGTAAGGAGAGCCAAAAACCACAGAAAAGCTGAATATGTGAGCTGAATATCCCACAAAGATATACAAAAGGAGACTTCAATACAGTGAATGATATATCTAATCTGAAATAACTCTGTTCATAATCCATCATAAGAGAATACATAAATCAACAAAATCCATAGAGAGAAAATACAGACTCCAAAAGTATAAATATACAAAATAAATATCCAACACTTTCCCCAGGTCGTATTCAGAGTTTCAGACTTCTGGTCCTTCCTCAGGGGGAAAACAACCACAACTACAGGAAGTCTCATTCCATTTCCTGATAGGCTAATATTATTCAATTTCTTACATATTGGGCAAGGTCTTGTGAACTTAAGTCAGCGCCTCTAAAGGCTGCTTCTGTGTACCAGGACCAACAGATGGGAGGTGTTGGGAAAGTGTTGGATATTTATTTTGTATATTTATTCTTTTGAAGTCTGTATTTTCTTTTTATGGATTTTGTTCACTTCTGTATTCTCCCATGATGGATTATGTATAGACTTATTTCAGATTAGATATATTGTTCATTGTATTGACCATCTATTTTTAATACAGCAGATTAACCTTACTGATCCCCAAATTCTGGAGTGTGAAGCATAGGCGTAGACTACGGGGGGGCTCGAGGGCTCGAGCCACCCCCAAAATTTCCCAAGGGGGACTGAGCCCCCCCGGGAAAACATAGCGCCTGCCGCCGCACCTCCCTGGGCCCTTCCAAGGACCGCCAGCCACTGCTGCTGGTGCCTCTCTCCCCACCCCCCACCCCGGCCTGGCCATTCTTCCCTCCTTCCCTCTCCCTCCCTCTTTTCCGGGCGAAATGGTGCCATAGAGTTTCAGAGTGATTGCTAGAGCGTCACCCTGGCAACATGCGCAGCGTGATGGCGTCACTTCTGGGTGACGTAATCACGCTGGGCATTTCGCCTGGAAAAGAGGGAGGGAGAGGGAAGGAGTGGCCAGGCGGGGTGGGGAGAGAGAGAGAGGCACCGGCAGCAGCAGCTGGCGGGCCTCGGAAGGGCCTGGAGAGGCATGGTGGTAAGGCGCAGCGGCAGGCGCTACGTTTTCCCGGGGGGAACATCGCCCCAGCGACCGCGCGCGCTAAAGAGTCCCTGCCCCCCCCCTGGCATTCACAAAACTCTACGCCCCTGGTGTGTAGTGGTTTGAGCCCCTAGGAGCAAAGGGCCTCAGACACGTAACACTGTCCTGAGGAATCTCTTCACTATGCCCCTGTTTTGCTTTTAATGTAAAGTCATGCAACCTATCAGATCAAGCTGGACACTGGAAAGTTTGCCATTCAATCAAAAATTTATGGCGGTGAGCTACAATCCACTGTCTAACCCAGGTTGCAACTGCATGGTGAATATCCTCCGATGGGCATTAAGTGCTGCCGCAAAAGCACTGGGACCATTTGTATCCAGACAGGCGTTTTCTCTACCTTTTGCTCTGTCAGCTGTTATTTCCCCACCACGCCAATGGCGGGTTGTTTTTTGTTTGTTTGTTTGTTTGTTTTTTCAAAAGCTGGGTAGTGGTCCCGTAGGGAAAATGGCAGCTGTGAGGGACTGATGAATGGGAAACGGTGCTTGTGGAGGCAGGAGTTTGGGAAATGTGCAGCGTTCTGTTCATCTGGTGTGCTGAGGGATTTGGACTGTGCTCACAGTAAACTGGGCAGTGTTCCCTCTAAACCGTGCACATGAGTAGCTGCTCGTTAACGAGAAGCTATGCTCAGCAGCAATCTGGAGCTGAGCAGGGTCTTGCACTGTCGATTGCCCATTTTAAGACTGCTCAGGATCTGAACTCCTCCACTCAGTGGGAGGGGGGAAATCAGAGATAATATTGGAACTGGGGTTTCTGCTTAGTGTAGCTCTCATCACTGCGGAGCATGTCAAGGCATTCACGGCGACGTATCCATAAAGCTGTCTGTTTGTTTTCCATGCCTCAAACCCCCCGAGACATCGTTGTCCCCATTCCATCAAATGGCTTTTTAAAAATGTGAATTAATAGATCGTTATAGAATTCTAACAGTCGACATCCACAACCTATTAGTTCCAAGCTTTCATTAAAAAAAAAAAATCCTCTCTAAACCTTTTGCTATTAAGCTATATGGAGAAATGAGCACATTCCCCTTATAACTCCAAATAAAAGGGGCAAGGGACTTGTTCTTTTTAAAAATGTAAATTGGGGACCAGTGGATCATGATAATAAATCATCACCATGTTAAAATACTACAGCAATCTAGCATTTTTGTAAAGAAGTCCAAAGAAGCTCCCCCCCCGGAGGGGGGGGGGCTGAGGCAAGGAAAATGGTGTGCCAGTATGACCAGGATCTGAGGGGGGGGGGGATGCAAACCTTCCCATCTACATGGCATTTAAAGGCATTTTGACTGTAGCCTTTAAAAAAAGAAGAAGAAGAGAAGAGATTGGGTTTATACCCTGCCCTTCACTACCCAAAGGAGTCTCAGAGCAGCTTATAAACTCCTTTCCCTTCCCCTCCCCTCCCCACAACAGACACCCTGGGAGGGAGGTAGGGCTGAGAGAGCTCTGACAGAAATGGCTCTTTTTCAAGAACAGCTCTGACAGAACTACGGCTTGCCCAAGGTCACCCAGCAGGTGCAAGTGGAGGAGTGGGGAATCAAACCCGGTTCTCCCAGATTAGAGTCTGCCCACTTCACCACTACACCAAACTGGCTCAAGGGTCATATTATACCAAATTTGAAAAGGATTCCAACCGGGGGGGGGGGGGGCGTGCTGGAGCAGAACAAATAGAGGATAACATCATGTGGATGCACTGTAGAATACTGCTGCTGTCGGGCAGGTCAAAAGACCCATGTGGAAGCAGCCCACGTTTGAGAAAGAGCGTGCTGGGGACAGGGGAGATCTGGAAAGTGGAAAGTTAGAGGACAGTGTTGTACAGAGGCTCCACAAAACAGCATCAAGTTTGGAGGCAAAAACATAGAAAGCACCCCTGCGGAAGCAACCCCAGTTGCTACCACAAGGTTCCAACCCTTCAGTGAGACAGAAGCCCATGCAACAGAGTTCTATGAACTGTCTATTGCAGACTCACAGCTTTAAATTAATGGGGAATGAGAAAGACAAAATGTTAACTGAAGTCACCAGGTGAAGGATTTCAGAGCATCCTCTGCCTTTTTCTCTAGGAAGGGACCAACTCCATTATGAAAGTATGGGGCGAGAACTAGTCTTGTGAACTCTGGGTGGGGAAATACCTAGAGATTTAGGGGGGTGGAGCCTGGAGAGGGGAGGGACCTCAACAAGGTATAACATCATAGAGTCCCACCCTCCGAAGCAACAGTTTCCTCTAGGGAAACTGATCTCTATTGCCTGGAAATCAATTACAATAGCATGAGATATCCAGGCCCCACCTGGAGGTTGGCAACCCAAGCAAAAACAAACTCATTTAAAAAAAAGGTTCCATTTCCCTAATTGCAAGTGTTTAAAGTAATGGAGATCAAGCATATCCCAAACTGCAAACTGTCCGTATGAAAGATCCAAAGGTAGGATGTCACAGATGTTCACATTTTACTTCCAATCTGGGGGGGAAAGAAATACTTCTGCCTGTTGTCCACTAGATGTCAGGATGACATAAGAAATAAAACACCTGAACTAAAGCCCGAAAGTTCTCAGTGAAACAAGAGTCGGTGCCCAAGGGCTGGGCTACACGGGTTGTGCATAGCCTCGCGTGTCTCTATTTCAGCTTAATTCTTAACTAAAGCAGACCCTTCCCTGGGGGAGGAACGGCAGTCTCGTGGCATCAGCAACTGCCCACGCAAGACCTTTCTCTGTAGCAGCTGAGGAATGACCTGCCTGAGGAGGAATGGAGGGCTTCCCGGCCCCTGGGGCCTTTTACTAACAACAGAACTGTTTGGGAGGATATTTTTATAAAGGAAACAAGAAGCGGGGACCCATGATACTCACGGGGGGGGGGGGGAGGAGGAGGAGCTCCACATGGAGGAGGAGGAAGCAGCTGCAGGTGAGCCCAGGCCCGCCAATCCTTCTCCCCCGCCACCTACGCACCAATGGCAAGGCCTGCATGGCTCTCAGCTGCCAGGCCCACCTTTCTCCCCCCCCCCCCCCCGGGCACTGGCGGTGAGGCCTCAGCAGCTCCCAGCCCCCCAGCCCGCTACAGAGTTCTCAGAGCATTCTGTGCGCATGCACAGGGAATGCCCTTTTACTTTTGGGGGGATTTAAATATTCCCCGTATCGTTTTTAAAAGTTTTCAGATTTTTCTGCATACCTGCGGAGTGCCCCAACTGTGCAGGAAAATCTCTCTGCCCCCCAAGTGCTCCCGATAGGCGGATTTAGATATCCGGATGCACAGGGGACACTTGGCTATTAGTATATAGATAGGGCTACATCATAACAGGTTAGACCAGGAGAAATTCACTGTGTTTCTACTGATGTAATAACATGTTCTGCACTGTTTAAACATGCCACGTGTAATACTCAGGGCTGCAGAGTGCCACTGGACAAAGATTTCATCCGCCCCCTCCCCATATGACCCTAACCCAAACCAAACATCATTAAACAAACAACAACAACAAACAAATGACTTAGCTGACTATTACCGTGAATCTATAGCAATGACAGAATTGGCCTTGTCTGCCCATGTTTGTTTGTTGATCTACTGATTTAATCACACCTTCCTCCCCAAAGGTCACCCCAAAGCAGTTTACATCATTCTCCTCTCCTCCGTTTTTTATCCTCACAACAACCCCTCCTCATTCCCCCTTCTCTTAAAAAGAAACAATTACACCAAACTAAAAGCCACGGTGGTACCTCTGGTGCAGTCCACCTGAGGGCAGGGACAGACCCAATGGTGGACATCCATTGTCTTAGGCGGTACAGGAAGTGTCCCATGAGATCAGACTGACTTCCATCTGGGCTAGAGGTCCCCAGTGCGCTGCTCGCCAACGTCTTCCGTGGAGCCTTTTTTTTAAGTTGCTTTGGCAGCACCTCAGGTCAGCCCCTCCGTACTGTGGGAAGCCAGAGACACCAAGTTGTACCACACGTGGCCCTGACACTGAGCCTGGAAGCCAGCCCACTCTTGGCCTGCCTCCCTCCTGCCTCTAATCGGCTTCCCTTATCTCTGCCCGCCCCGCTCTTCCAGCCAGGCAGGAATGAAAAAGTGTCTCCCTTCCATTGGCTGCGTGCTGCAGCCCCTCTGAATGGTGTGCAGGCCACACACAAAAATGGCAGAGAACAATCAAGGCAGCATATACCTAAGCAAGATTTTGCCAGAGTGATTCTGTTACATTCATATTTCTGAGATACTTTTTTTTCCCCTCTTGCCTGCCCCATTGATTTTCTGTGCCACACTTCTGTGACAGAGAACTGAATTTCAAAAGACTACAACATAAGACATCTTTCTCTCAATCACCATCATTGCAGCTTTACTTACTAGCTTATCCCTGTGTTGAGCATCTGTTTTTATCCATTTGCTGTTTGTACAGTTCATTGTTGGAAAGCAGTAGCTTTTGTTATATTGGCTTTTGGACTGGGTAGTTTTGGGGCCACAAGCACATCAATCGCTAGAGCAGTGGTTCTCAACCTTTCTAATGCTGCGACCCTTTAATACAGTTCCTCATGTTGTGGTGACCCCCAACCATAAAATTCTGCCAACACACACAACAATGAAGCTACTTTTTCAGAGGTTTTCTCTTGCATGGCAGTTAGCACCAAACAACTTTAATACAGACTTTAGACACACATATGTTTGCAAGCTAGTCCCAACAAGACACAACAAACACTCAGGCTTCAGACTTACTTTTCTTCAACAGAAGATGCCATGAGAAAATGAAGGTAGGTGGGGGGGAGAGGCTGTTGCAGGTAGGGGGGGAGAGAGAGAGAGGTAGGGGGAGAGAGAGAGAGAGAGAAAGGGGGGAGAGAGAGAAAGGGAAAAGAGAGAGACAGAGAGAGAGAAAGGGGGGAGAGAGGGGGAAGGAAGGTGGGGGGGGGCTGCTTTTGCCACTTTTCCTGGGCTCTCCTGCTACCCCCAGTGGTTGTCCTTCCACTTTCCTGGTCTCTCATTCTAGTCACAGAACACTCCTGCTACCCCCAGGGGCTGTCATTCCACTCTGGGGCCTGTCATTCCATTCCCAGAATACTCCTGCTGCCCCCAGGGGCTGTCATTCCACTCTCATGGTCTCTTGTTCTAGTCACAAAACAGTCCTGCTACCCCCAGTGGTTGTCCTTCCACTTTCCTGGTCTCTCATTCTAGTCACAGAACTCTCCTGCTACCCCCAGGGGCTGTCATTCCACTCTGGGGCCTGTCATTCCATTCCCAGAATACTCCTGCTGCCCCCAGGGGCTGTCATTCCACTCTCATGGTCTCTTGTTCTAGTCACAAAACAGTCCTGCTACCCCCAGTGGTTGTCCTTCCACTTTCCTGGTCTCTCATTCTAGTCACAGAACACTCCTGCTACCCCCAGGGGCTGTCATTCCATTCTGGGGCCTGTCATTCCATTCCCAGAATACTCCTGCTGCCCCCAGGGGCTGTCATTCCACTCTCATGGTCTCTTGTTCTAGTCACAAAACAGTCCTGCTACCCCCAGTGGCTGTCATTCCACTTTCCTGGTCTCTCATTCTAGTCACAGAACTCTCCTGCTACCCCCAGGGGCTGTCATTCCACTCTGGGGCCTGTCATTCCATTCCCAGAATACTCCTGCTACCCCTAGTGGCTGTCATTCCACTCTCGTGGTCTCTCATTCCAGTCCCAGAACTCTCCTGCTACCCCCAGGCCCTGTCATTCCACTCTGGGGCCTGTCATTCCAGTCCCAGAAGGCTTCTGCTACCCCCTGGGGCTATCATTCCAAGCTGGGGCCTGTCATTCCAGTCCCAGAGTAGTCTATATGGGCCCAGAGACCCTAATGGAAAATCCATTCCACATTTTCTTTGCAACTCTACTTGTACTGTAACGTATTTCAGCAGAGCCCATGCAAATCAATTGGCATTCCTGGCTCCCATTATTTCCAATGGGCCTTCAAGTGTTTCCCATTGTTTCCAATGGGCAATCCTGTCCTTTTAGTACATCTCTTTCTGGCATGAGCAGTCAGAAACAGAAAAAAAAATGATTTCTTTCTTTTTAAAAATAAAAGCTAAGAGGTAACAAAGAACGGAAAAGCTGGAGAAATTCAAAAAGGACTGGGGGTGGAGGAGAGGAGAGCTGGGTTGGAATCAAACTTTGCTCTTGGAGCAGGAGAGCGAAACAGAAGCCACATTTTTGCTTCAACTTTTTGGGCACTGAAAATAGTAAGAAGCCTGATTAAAGATATATATTGTTTTTAATCCACAGTTTTTTCTACTCCTCTCTCTTTCTCTCTCTGTCCATACACACACACACACACACACACACACACAAACACTCCTCCTTTCTTTCTACTTTGGTGTTCAAAATAAAAAGGGGGGGGCGGCCACCGGAGGAGGCATCTCACCCTGTTCCCCAAGGATTTCTACATTTAAAACACAAAAGCTTACCAGAAGATGCAGAAGTTGTGCAACCTGGAGAAGCAAAACTTTTAGACAGAGGACCCCCCACACACACACTCTGTAGGAAAGCTACAGCATGCTCTGCTCGGACTTCTGGGTGAGCGGAGCAGGGCTTTTGGTGAGGGAGCGGTGGGGAGGGGAGGGGCTCAGATGCCAGCCGGCGACCCCAGTGAAATGTTTGTTCGACCCCAAAAGGGGTCCCGACCCCCAGGTTGAGAACCGCTGCGCTAGAGTTTCCCCTTTGTTTACCACTTTAAAATCCTCGATTTATATTTATTAACCCAGATTATTTATTTATTTATTTATTTATTTATTTATTTCGATTTCTAGGCCGCTCTCCCCGCAGAGCAGGCTCAGATTACAGTCTGCACTCCTAACCACTATACCAAACTGGAAATATAGCCTAGAACATTAAACACATATCCCAGAATCTCCTGTCGGCAACACTGTCAGCAAGACATTTCCCATATCTAAGTCATGCACGCTGGACATGGATCCCTACACGTTTCAAGGATTTACTCAGAGTAAACGGCAGTGAGTGTCTTTCCATTCACGGCTGCAATCATTTTGCGCTTCACTCCTTGTGCCTTTTAGCCTATCTATTTTGGCCCTTGTGCTTTCAACTGAAAAGGCTAAATCCCTTTGAAACTGATAGACTCAGTAAAGGAAGTTCATGGCCTCCAGTTTGCAAGAGCTGAGCAAAGCTTTTAACGGTGGGGCATTTTGGAGGTCATTAGTTTACAGGGTCACTGTAAGTTGGAAGCAACTTGGGCCCCGATCACACGCAGAATTAGCTGCGTGATAGGCACGACTCCCAGCCAGATTTTAAGGGCGCGATTACAAGAGAACATGTGGCAAGCGTCCCGTACCCGTCGGCAAGCCGTTTTGCTCCTCCAGAGAAGCGGAGTAAAAAACCAGTAGGGCAAATCCAGTAGCAAACAGGTTGCTACGGGCCACAGACGGGACCTTCCCAGTGTGATCGCTCCAACGCGCACTTGTGGCGTAGAGGATAGTCTGATCAGGCTATCCCGATGCCATGCTGCTGTTGTTGTTTTTTCCCCTTCTCAGTATGTGCATCATCGCATACTGCCATAGGAAGCCCTCAGGGTGGGGATGTGATTCATCAATCCTCCATTTAAGCTAATCGGAATTGAACAACAACAAAAAAACCCAACTTGCCCATGGTTGCGTCTGATCACGCAGTGGCGAGTTGCGCCCTCAGCTTCACAGAACTGTGTGATCGTGCAACTGCAGATCAAATTACTCTGGCACAAATAGCCTCGCTTCCCCCACACACACACCTTATCTTGTGTGTGTGACCGGGACCTTGATGGCATTTAACACACAGGCAACCACTGTCCTTGTGTGATTGTCTCCAGTCACTGACCACCAACTTAACCCATGGAACCCTCCTCAAAATAGCCCACTGTTCCAAAGTGGGAAAGGAACACATTACTAAGCACCTAAGAAATCACAACCCTGTAAAAGGTGCTTTCTGCCATTCAACACCAGATAGTACTATTGAAAAGTAGTTAGGTACTAATCCAAACGAAAATGGAACACCAACCTTAATTGAGTCAGACAGCGAAAAGATAACATTTCAAACACGTGAAGACGTTCTGTTTTGTGCAAGGATCAGGATGAGCGCGAAAATGTATAAATTTCAGAACACCAAGGTACACATGATAAATCTTGGGTGTTGACATAAATGCTCCTCCGAGGACAGCTGATTATAACCTGGCGAAGACTGACACATCAAACTTTACAGTTACTCTGCAGAATTATTCAGAGATGACGGTTCAGATGTTTCTGAGATGCATCACCCAAGCAGAGCTGCACGCTGGGCCTTTGTTCTGTGCTGCATCGTGAAGTTTCTGCTCTTTAGAAATCTATTTTCTACGGCACCCTGCTGCTTTCAAATGTTATGCCTGTCAATAGAAGAAGCTGGAGCTATGTCTTATTTAGAGGCAGTGCTGTCCTCATTGCTTTGTTTCAGGTTACTTTTGACCTTCATCTGAAACTCCTGTAATGCAAACTTCACATGATGTTGGTCTGTTAGTACACAGATGCACAAACTGACTCCAGAACAACCGGGGTGGAAGGGGGGGGGGAGGCATTTGATAAGACTATGAGAAAGAAACTGTTTCAGCCTCAAAGAATAAGGGAGGCCAACACTTGGTCTGAAGGCTACTACGGGGAATATTTCCAGCAAGGGTTTGAAGAAAAAAATGTACAAAGCAAGCAAGACACAAAAGGTGAAACTGTGTTTGTTAAATTAAAGCCTATTCATTCACACGTTTGGGTATGAACTATAATTTTCCTCTTAAAAAAAAAAAGGTTGACAAACTTTAAAAAATACATTACAAAGCACACATATTTATATATCATGATACACAGATAAAGTGACATTTATCGAGTTGGGGAGAAAGTGAGAAAACGACTATTACCTGCGGTGAGAAGGATGCATGAATAGTCCTACGGGAATACACAGTATCTGCTGGAAGCCCTGCACAGGATATTCCATCCCATTAGTCATTGTGTTGATCGTCACACAGCACAATGTCCCTTGGTGGCGTTCCATGCAGTCCTTTCTGGACAGCAGCAGCTCCAAACTGACAAACATCAGGTGATTGTGGTGTGGTTAAAAAATGTGTGCTGCACAAATGGGAAAATCAGGGCTATTCTATGGAGGGGTCAATTTATTTCTACAGCGTGAATTAACACCACTTTAGGGAGTTTACCCCCATCAATTTAAGTTTTGTGCAAATGTGTTAAATATATAGGGTTGTATTTATTTATTTCTCCTGCCAGCCTAGCAGTTTGAAAGCAAGAGACTGCAAGTAGATAAATAGGTACTGCTTCAGTGGGAAGGTCACAGCGTTCCGTGTGCCTCGGGGTTTAGTCATGCTGGCCACATGACCACGGAAACATCTTTGGACAGCGCTGGCTCTTCAGCTTGGAAACAGACATGAGCACCGCCCCCTAGAGTCGAATTCGACTGGCTTTTGAGCAAGGGAAACCTTTACCTTTACCTATTTATTTATTTATTGGGGGGGGGTGTTCTCGCTCACCCAAAGGGCCTCACGGCAACTTACAATGTTAAATAATATAAATAAGGTAAAAAATAAAAACAGATAACAATTATAAAATAGCCACACTGAAATATTAAACTATTAAAATATCCTGTTAGGACCATACTACTTTATTTATTTATTTATTTTTCGCATTTCTATCCCGCCTTTCCAGCGAACTGGCTCAAGGCGGCTCACAACATACCACCAAAGTGGTTTACAATTTAAAAGCATAAATAAACAACATTATAAAACGACTCGGATAGCCGTACTGGCGGCATCTACGTGCTCTTGGAGAGCAGCGGCAACAGAAGGTTTGGCCTGTGGATCCAGGGCGATGTTGTCCTGCCATCTCCCCGGTGGCGGCTCCTATTCGAAAGCCTGGCGGAAGAGCTCCGTCTTGCAGGCCCTGCGGAACTGCAACAAATCCCGCAGGGCCCTGATGTCATCTGGGAGCTCATTCCACCAGTATGGGGCCACCACCGAGAAAGCCCTAGTTCTGGTACAGGCCAGCCGCGCATCCCTCGGACCGGGAATAGTCAAGCGATGCTGAGTGCTTGACCTTCGTGCCCTCTGGGGCACATACGGGGAAAGGCGGTCCCTCAAGTAGGCAGGCCCCTGACCATATAGGGCTTTAAAGGTCAACACCAACACCTTGAACCAGATCCGGTATGCTATAGGCAGCCAGTGCAGCAGCCACAGCACAGGCCGGATGTGGTCACCCGTAGGGAGGCCCATCAGTAACCTGGCCGCGGCATTCTGCACTAGCTGCAGCCTCCGGATCTCACTAACTCTGGATACCACTAACAAAAACAACCCAAACGTGGATTACCCTCCAAAGGCCAACCTAAACAATTTTGCCTTGTGTACTTTGTGGAAGCTAAAGAAGTCAGGCAGGTCATGGGTATAACCCAAGAGTGCATTCCACAGAGTAGGGCCCACAATTGAAAAGGCCCTTCCCCTGGTGACAGCTAACTGAGCCATCCTGGGGCCCCTAGAGGATGACTGGAGGGAGGGGCGGGGTTGTAGAAAATGTGAGGCCAGTAGCACCTTAAAGACCAACAAGATATCCAAGGTGTAAGCTTTTGAAAGTCAAGGGTCCTGATGTCAGACACAAGGGAAGGGAGCTTTGACTCTCAAAAGCTTTGTACCCTGGAAGTTTTGTTGGTCTTTAAGGTGCTACTGGACTCAAATCTAGTTCTTCTACGGCAGCTCCGCACAGCTACCCGCCTGAAACTACCCACTGTGATGTTTCATTTGAATCCATCGCTGGTTCCCCCAGTGCTTGGTTGTTTTCAGTTTCGCAGCAGGTGCCTGGTGCAAAATTACTGGCAGAAGAGCAGAGAATATTTTTTTCAAGCATTACGGTAAAGTAATGAAAGCATTCAGGAGAGCAAGTTTAGTCCTCGGGAGGAAGAACAGATGCTGTAGACTTCAGTTAGCAGTTAGCAGTATGTGTTTCCCTTCACCCTCACTGCAAGCAGAGGATAATCTTGAAAGAGTCCGTACCTACTGAAACGGCAGGCAAGGTGCAGGGATGAACTCCGTGACTCAGTTCCAGGCGCACTGACTTGGCACTCATCAGTAGGGCTTTGTGGAGTAGCGAGACAGGAGCTCTGCGGCCAAGCAGACTCACCAAAGCCCCAGAAAAACAGAGACGACTGACAGATGTGCGCTCAGTGACTGAAACTGACCTGCTCAGTTGTGCCTCCTTGTCAAGCCAGGGGAGCTGAGAACATACCGTAGTGCAGAAGCAAATTATTCTTTGCATCTGTACTTGCAAGGAATGCTCAGTGGGACTGGGCAAGCTCACTGTCCAGTGCGTATGGGATCACCGGACCAAAGAGCAGGAAGGGGCCACAGAGGCCATCTAATCCAACCCAGCCACTGATGGACCTCTGCTCCATATGTTTATGCAGGATCAGCCTACGGCAGGGGTGGCCAACCTGTGGCTCGGGAGCCACATGCGGCTCTTTCACACATATTGTGCGGCTCCTGGCAGGGCGGCTGGGGAAGCAAAGGGGAGGCATGCTTTTTCTCTCTTTCTCCCTTCCTTCCTTCCCTCCTCCCTCCCATCTATTTGCTTTCCTAGTTTCTCTCTCTCTCTTTCTTTCCACTTCTTTAATTCTTTCTTTCCATCTCTCTCTTTTTCTCTCTCTCTCTCAATATCATTAGCAAACAAGTAATATCATTATCAATAACCGGTTTTCCTCGTTTGTTTTTATTCTTGGCAGTCCCATTTAACGTTAATAAAAAGCACATTTGCATATTTTTAAAAATAAAAACGTGTGTGTGATATTTGTTGCTGTCTTGCGGCTCTCAGACATCTGACGTTTATTCTATGTGGCTCTTACGTTAAGCAAGGTTGGCCACCCCTGGCCTACGGCATCCCTGACAAGTGTTTGTCCAGTGCTGCTGGAAGGCTGTCAGTGAAGGGGAGCTCACCACCTCTCGAGGCAGCCGATTCCCGGCTGAACTACTGTTAGTGTGTGTGTGTGTGTGTGTGTGTGTGTGTGTGTGTGTGTATATCTATTTTTCGCTCCATAAGACGCTCTTTTCCTCCCAAAAAAAGTGGGGGGGAAAGTGTGTGCGTCTTATGGAGTGAATATAGAGCTTTTCTTACCTGTAACAGGGCTCTTTCTTCAGCAGGAACGCAGAGGAACACCATTCAGGCTGACATCCCAGCCTTCCCCGCCCCTCCCTGCTGGGCCTGAGCTGTTAAGACTTAAAAGGAAAACGGCAGGAAAAACCCCACCAGGCTAAGTACTCTTTCCCTTTAAGTGCTTTCCCCCTTTAAGACAGCCAGCAGCAGAAAGCCCCGCCCACAGATTAAGCTCTGTGGCTACTTTGCACAGAAAGGCCTGGCTTTGCATGGCATGCCGACGTCTCTCTTTTTTCCTTTCTCTCTTCCTTCCTTCCTTCCTTCCTTTCCTTTTTTCTGTTTGTCTGTCTGTCTTTCTGCCTCTCTCTCTGTCCCCACCTTTCTTTCTTCCTTTCTCTTTCTCTCTCTCTCTCCTCCTCCTTCCTTCCTTTATCTCTCTCTCTCTCTCTTTCTTTCTGTTTCATTTTTTCCTGTTTTCCTCCTTTAAAAACAAGGTGCATCTTATGATCAGGTGCGTCTTATGGAGCGAAAAATATGGTATATTAAAAAGTCCTAATATCCAGCCGGTATCTTCCCACCCATAATTTAAACCCATTATTGCAAGTCCTATCCTCTTCTGCCAACAAGAACAGCTCCATGCCCTCCTCTTAAGTAACAGGTGTTTTTTCAAACACTTCCAAATCATGTCTCCCCTCCACCTCCTCTTCTCCAGACTGAATGTTTCAAAGTCCTTCAACCTTTCCTTGTAGGCCCCTGATCATCCTTGCCACTCTCTTCTGCACCCGTTCCATGTCAGGCACGGTGATGGGTGCCCCCCCCTCCACGACTCTTGCATGCCCCTCACTTTCTAAAAATAATTAGTAACAGGGTCTGTATCGTGCAGGAAGGGAAAATCTGCTACCTACTTACCAAAAACCTATTTGCAATCTTCTCTTGTACTGCAGCTATGAAATCTACCAGACAAAGTATCTTATCTTTCTGTACACATTTTGCTTCAAAATTAAATCAATACTGCACTTAAATTTTAGATTTGCCTGTCTAAGACAATTAACATATCCAGATTTATTGGGACTGCCTGTCCCTTTGAAAACTGGGCACTGGGCACGATTTTGCTGATTCAACAGCTGCAGAAGCAAGACTTATTGATCAAGGCCCAAGTCCACAACATTCCAATTAGCACTGACTGCAAGAACTATATATATATATATTTCCCCCAGCGATAATTGTACGTTAAAACAAAATGGCCCCATACAAGTTGCTTGCCATTTCAGATCAAACCCATGTTAACACAACTTAATACACAGTGGATCTGGGGTGAAACAGATGCAGAAATTGGTGTCCAATGTATTGTAGATGAAATAACAGATCCCCTGAACAAACAGATATGCAGCTTGGGGTTAGTTCTGGATGGCTTCCATCATTGGAGAAACAGGCAATACCAGCTATAAAAAGGGGTGTCCAGCTGGTGCTCTATCAGCTGCCAAATAGCTCCTAAGCTCCACTCAGGATGATGGTGATGCTCTTTGAAGCCCTTAACTGCTTGGCTGCAAAGTATCTGCTTCCCTTTCTCCACCCACACGAACCTGACCAAGTTCTGAGAGCCAAAGATGGCGCCTTCCTCTGGGAACCAGTCTTATCTGAAGCAAGATAAGGTTGGTTGAGGAGCAGCCATGGCTCAGAGGTAGACAATCTATGTGGCAGGTTCAGTCCCAGACATCTCCAGTTAAAGGATCAGGTGGTAGGTGATGTGAAAGACCTCAGCCTGAGACCCTGGAGAGCCACTGCCAGCCTAAGTAGACGATACTGATCTTGATGGACTGCTGGTCTGAAAGGCAACTTCACGTGAAGACTGGTTGGGAGGACCTTTTTCAGCAATTACCCCCTCGGCATGTTCTCCCAACTGGTGGTGAGAGAGGCATTCCCCCCTACAGGCCTCTGGACTATACTGAAGGCATCTCTAGTCTGGGAGACCTCTGAGATGAACACCCTGACCTTAAAATGACCCCTGCTGGTTTCAATAGATTGGCCCCGATACGCCGTCAAGTTGAACCTCGACGTAAATCGCTGCTGGTTTAATGTGAGTCTTTAGATGTAGTTTCTTATTGGTAACTACACTGAGGGCTGTTTGCATTCAAAAGACAGCATATAAAAACGATGATACAAGCAAACCAGTACTGGGCAAAATACCGGGTAATTATTGAGGTTCCTGTGTTTTGGCCTGGCGAAGGAAGGAAGGAAGGAAGGAAGGAAGGAAGGAAGGAAGGAAGGAAGGAAGGAAGGAAGGAAGGAAGGAAGGAAGGAAGGAAGGAAGGAAGGAAGGAAGGAAGGAAGGAAGGACTTACATCAAATTCATTCAGTGCGGCAGCAAGCTCCCCAATGCCAGTGTGACCCTTATTTTCATCAGTGGGGGAGGTGGCTTGAGCAGCGTTCGAGATGCCAGCAATCGCTTCCTGGACCTGCTTGAAAACGTAGTCCCTGTTAGCTCTGGTTGCTGCCACGTCAGGGTGGCGGAGGAAAGCTTGCGAGGCAGTGTACAGCATGGTGGCATTCTTCTTCAGGGCACCACGTGCAGCAGCCATCTCGTCCCGACAGTGGGGATCCTTCAGCTCCTGCAAAACACCGTTGCTGATGTGATTTTTTTTTTTAAAAAGTATACAGAAGCCATGCAGAATTCGCATAAGCCTTGTTCCAAAGACTTGGAGGGTACCTAAGAAGATCTACGTATCCAAAGCCGTGATCTGCCTTTCCTCCAAGTTCCTCAGGGTGGCGTAAGTGCCTCCCCCCACCCCACCCCGGCAACAGAAAAGGGTGACATCACACCCCAAGTAACTTGGTAAAGCTTGAGTGTTATGTGTCGGTCAAGTTGCTCAAACTTATGGTGACTGTCTGAAGTAACATCCTCCAAAATGCGCTCTCGTTAACCGCCCTGCTTCGGTCTTTCAACCCAAGGGCTGTGGCTTGAGAGCCAGTTTGGTGTAGTGGTTAAGTGCGCGGACTCTAATCTGGGAGAACTAGGTTTGATTCCCCACTCCTCCACAGGCAGCTGCTGGATGACCTTGGGCAAGCCATAGCTCTGTACCAGCTGTTCTCTCAAGGACAGTTGTCTCAGAGCTCTCTCAGCCCCACCTACCTCCCAGGGTGTCTGTTGTGGGGAGGGGAAGGGAAAGGAGTTTGTAAGCTGCTCTGAGACTCCAAGTGAGTGAAGGGCGGGATATAAAACCAATCTCTTATCTTCTTCTCTCTTCTTCTTCTTTGACTGAGTCAATCCATTTCCTGCTGCCTTGAACTTTTTCTAGCATTACTGTCTTTTCCAGTGAGTCTTGCCTTCTCATAAGGAGACCTAAAGACAATAGCCTCGTTTAGCCTAGAGTACAGGTGAATGTAAAATAAACACTTCACCTGTCCAGTCGCTACAAGCTTTACCAAGTTACTTGTGGTGAGATATATCACTTCTCCAGTGTAAAGCATGTATATCCCACGTATTAATTATTCTGTGGGTGAAGGAGGACTTCCTTTTACCTGTTCTAAGCCTACCATGAACTAATTTCATTGAGTGCCCACTTGTATTGTGAGAAAGGAAGAAAATCTACCTGGCTGGGAGAATTGCAATTGATATATAGGTGGCCAGGTGCTAGCAGGGGTGAAAGCCAATTTTTTTTTGGGGGGGGGGGGGTGACCAATCACAGACCAAGGTCATGGGGGCCATGACCTCCTTTGGCCCCTCTGGAACCAGGAAGAAGTGATGGTGAATAAAATACAACTGATCTCTTTGATGGCGGGAGAGAGAAGTTCTTGCTTTGTTGTAAGCCAAGAGGAACCCACCATTTTGAAGAAACTGACCTCCTTAAAAGAAGAATCAGGAGTGGATTAGCCAGAAGAGCCACCAGGAGTTCCCATAGTGGGTCAAGTGCCCCCCCCCCTCCAGGCCAGGTCAGCCCAACAGCAAGAAGGGCCCACCTGGGGAACCAGCACTCCCCCCCCCCCCCCATGGTGGTATCCTGCTCACCTAAAGCCAGCACAGGTAACCCACCAGCCCAAGGTTGCACAAGAAATGTCCCCAGCCCACTCAAGCCCCGTGTGGAGCCTGGAAAGAGGTGTCTGGCTGGGCAGGCAACGGTCCTGTTTTTCCCTCCCGCCTTTGTGGGGTGTAGCCAGGATGGGCTGGCGGCTTTTTTTCTGGGGCCATTTTTCCATCCCAGTCTGCCCCTGAGAAGAATGCGAGCTGAAATCAGACAACTTCATTGTGCCTGTCTCTTAAACTGCCAACAGTCTGAAGCCCAGATGAGAGGGTTTTTATTTACTACTAATTTTATTTAGCCTTGGGTTAGCCATTGTTAAGACACCCTCTAGATCATCCACGGTATCCCCCTCCCCCCGCCCATTAGTAATTGATGCCTTTAAGCGCAACGGCTGGTTTGTTGGCTTTGTTTTATTACAGAACTGCAGTCGCCTAGCAGTCATGCCGCCCTTCCTAAGAGTCTGACTTTTATATCTTACAAAGACAAGGTGGGGAAACCCCTGCCTGGATACGAATGTGTGTAACAGGTTAGACGCCTAAAATGTGTCATTACTTTCACTGTCGATCAGAGCAGGTGGCCAGGAAAAGCCTGTTTATTGTCTATAGAGAGGAGAGGGGGGGGGTGTCTGTGTGTTTAAAGACTCAAAGGGGGATAATTTACAGTGTGATCCTAATCCTTCTAAACCCATTGAAGTAAATCGGCTTAGAAGGGTGTGCTCTCTGCTTAGGATCCGCAATTAGTTTCCAAAAGGACTAAACCGGCACATTTATACCACCTTCTGCAGACGGTGAAAAGTTCATATCTCTGGTGGGGGTGATGAACTGGAGAGATGAACTCTTCCGTAAGGTCTAGTAACTTGGTAACCTGGCCAGCTCGATAAATCCCCCAGCTGTTTGGTACATTGAAGGTGCAGATCTGAACTGTTTTACAACTCTCCCTCTCTTGTTGTTTCCTTCACAGAAAGAGAAGGGTTTTTTTAGTTTAAAAAAAACATGGAGACTAGAATCTCTTTATCTTCAACTGGTAGTGGCCACAGGGAAAGAGAAAGGTTGCGGCCGACTAAAGAGCTGTTGCCCGTCTTACAGCTGATGAGCACCTTTGGGTGGAGCTAGGGTTGCCAGGTCCCCCCTGGTCACCAGTGGGGGTGGGGGTGGGGTGTAGGGCTGTCAGTTCCTAGTTGGGAAATTCCTAGAGGTTTGGGGAGGACAGAGACTTCTGTGGGGTACAATGCCATACAGTCCACCCACCAAAGCATCCATTTTCTCCAGGGAAACTAATATCTGGAGATGAGCTGAAATTCCAAGGGATTCCCAGGTCCCACCTGTAGGCTGGCATTCTAAAAGGGCCTGGGAGGGGACCAGCAAGTAGAGTCCCTGCTCCTGGTTGCGTGGGAGGGAAGCCAGGGAGAGAAGACAGAACCAAGCCGCTGGCAGGGAGGGGGGCAGGACCCCACCTCCTGCCAGAATCATCATCCGATGATCAAAGTCACTGTATACATAAGGGATCCCGGTTCCTGGTTAACAGGCTACATCTTTATTTTTAGTCGCCGAGCAGATAACGTTCTATACCCACAAACATCGCAAAAAAAAAAAAGCTTTTATAATTACATGTGGCCTATTTTTTAAAGGCAAGCCCTCTACTGCGATCAAAGCACGTGATGACCAATTAGAAAAGGAAGCCCTTGATAAACCGGGTTCTTAAAAGGAACTCTTTAAAATGCTGATTTGTTAATGAAAATGCTGTTGCTTTTATTTTATTTTTTAAAAAACAACGAAATAACGTATCTGTGGCTGGCTACCCATCCCCCCCCCCCCCCCAAAAATAAAAGTTTCAACAGATAGAGTGTTTGACTAAGAAGGAGACGCATCTAATCTCTAGTTAGCCGTTTTCTTACTGGTCATGCCATCTGGGCAACCTAACCAACCTCCCAGGTTTGTTGTGAGGACAAAATGGAGGATGGAGGAACCGTGCATGTGTGTGTGTGTGTGTGTGTGTGTGTGTGTGTTACTCCCCACCCTGAGTTCCCTGGAGGACACACAGGATGAGGATAGGTGGATGCTATGCAGGTCTGACAGTGCAATCCTAAGAACACTTTCCGGGGAGTCAGCATCATTGAATGGAGCTGAGTCGGATTACGAGAAGACCTGCTTAGGATGGCACCTAATTACCAGAATGGAAGGTCTCCTGGGAATCCTGAGTATACCACCTGCCAGCTAGACTGTCATAAATAAAAGGGGGGGGGGGGGAGGTTGTGGACACTGGAATGTCACTACTGATTCTCCTCTAGCATTTGTCTGTGTTTTGTTAAGATCTTGGGTTTCTCCTGTGAGTTTCCTGTTAGGTACTAAAAGCCATTATTTTCTGCACAAGGGTAACATGGCATTCAGTGGCTTGTAGCCATCTGACAACCCAGTTTGAACCCCGTATATAATCCCATTCCTGCTTTCCCTCTTTAGTCCTAACACAGATAGTGTTTAGAGAAGTACAGTAAACTGACTACAATAAACTGATCCTGCTTAAGGAATGTTGTTGCGTGCTGATTACTAGAGACTCTGACACCACTGTTGGCCAGCAAGGCACTTTTAGTGCTCTTATGAATTGTGATGTTCATAAGCATGAACTTTGGGTTGCCTGAAATGGAAGGACCATGTGCTTTCTTCATGATAGGAGCCAGCTCCAGCCCATGCCAGGAGGCTGACACCCTAGACAGTTCACCTGAGACAGAGACAAAGCCATGAGGTTTCTTTCTGTTTCAGCACGCTGGTCAACCCCTGCCCCCTCCAACGTACCTGCATAGTTATGCTAACGCAGTTGCTTAGCAACTAATGTTCGGGCCATCACCCAGTCGGCCAAAGTCACTGACTAACAATAGATGTGGCCAGGTGAGTCATCGGACCCCAGCCCAGGTGTCCACTTCCTGGTGAAATCATGGTTTTGCAACATGGTCCATCCCCTGGCCCTCCTCCTTTTGTCCACCTTTAACCTATGGAAGGGTCCCAGAGGGACGGATTGCCTACAAGGTGTGTTAGTGGGATGTGGCCTGATCAGCCCACCCCAAGACCATCTAATAAAAGACCTTGCACAGAGGCACTCGGTCTCTTGAGCCATCGTCCCCTATCGGCTTTAAAATACCTCTTCAGTCCAGCTTGCTGTACCCAACCCTTGCCTCCATCTTTAACCCTCTCTCTCTCTGGACTCGCGATCCAGGAGAACCACGTGGTCTCGCAGGTTCGAGCCTCGTGTCCCCATAGTCTTTCTATTTTTCTCCCCATCCAATTCTACCATTGTTCGGACAACACATCTAAGGTAAGGCACTGCTTCCCCACCAACGATTACCTGCTCATGCAAACGTGCTATTTTCTATCTTTATTTCTTAGGCCTGTGTGAGTGTGTTTGTGATTAAGTTTTTGGTGTGATTGAACAACATTGCCCAGTAAACCACATTTAACTGGCTACCTGCCTCACGTGCCTCTTTCCTTGAGAACTCCCGGGAGGGTTGGGACCCTGGTATAGTTAGCTAAGATCCCGTGTATTTCGCTGATTGCTAAACTGTAAATTAAAGCAATTCGGCTAACACCACCTTAAGTTGCATGACCAAATAAAGGTAGAATGAAATGCGAAATAACTACAGTTCCTTTCTTTGGTTTCCTTATTATCACACATCCCAGTACATATCTGCACTTGATGTGTGATAAAAATCTGTCGTGCCACTTGGCAAGATTGTACAGATGATCAAACACAGGTTGTGGTACTTTGGGTGTATGGTCTGAACTCACTGATAACCTGATATGCAGAAATCATTTAGACTACTGTGCTTCTTTCTTTCTTTAAAACGTGTGTATGTCGTCTCTCCAGCCAACTTAAGGTACCCAAGGCACTGGAGATTCACAGTTTGGGCACCACTACTGAGAAGGCCCTTTCTCAGGTTGCCAGCCATCTAGCCTTCAGATGGTGGGAGCACCCCAGACAGGGCCTCAGATGAAAGCTGGAGTGGTCAGCTAGGTCCATATGGGGTAGGTGGTCCTCAAGGTGATGCTGGTGCTATGGCTGCAGGAGTGTAAACAGAAGGATAAACACCCTCCACACACTCACACATATGCAATCATCTGCATGGATCTGCATTGTTCAGTGCCTCGAACCAAGGGCGTAGACTTTCCAATTTCCCGGGGGGGGGGGGGGGGGGGGGCTGGGGCTGGGCCAGAGATATCACAGCCCATTGTCTCTGGTGGAGGCTCAGCACCTCCTGGAAAAGTTTGGGGAGGGGCTCCAGCTCCCCAGCCCCCCTGAAGTTGACGCCTATGCCTTGAACTAGAATGCATCAAAAGCAGTTCAGGAGGATTTTCTGCTTTTTTTGGAGTCCTTTCTTTTGGGATGAAAGAGGTTGTGGCAGACATGTAGGGGACCTGTCGAGACCCATCCATGGTTAAGCCACATCCATGGATCTCACCTAGGGTTGCCAGACTGAGGCTGGAGACCAGCAGGAAGGGTTGGGTGCGGGGACATTGAGGAATGGTGTTGCAAGCGCAATAGCACAATAGCATTGCTTTTGCGGTAAACCCAGAAGTGAGGGTGGTGGCTCTAATAATCACCAGAAATTCCCAAAGCTACTGCTGTCACTTCTGGGTTTTCACTGTAAGTGACATTATTGCACTCCCAATACTGTTGACACCCCCCCCCCCCCGGAGCTCAGAGCTGGGCATCACCTGCACTAACTGGGGGCTTGGCAGCCCTCATCTTACCACAGAGTCTCTGAACTTGATAAAAAGACCGACTGTCCCCCCCCCCCCCCACTTATTATACTAAAACAGTATGTCTTATTATTTCCCCGCATACTTACCTGTTGCCTTCTTGCAGCGACATAGTTCAGTTTCACCATCTCTTTCCCAAATTCCTTGAAGCGATTTGCAAGGTCTTGCTCGTTTGTGGCATTCTTCACAGCTTCTAGCGCCTCTTCTACCTACAAGGCAAGATGGGAGGAGTGGGGAGAGAAGAGGAAGAAAGAATGTACATAAGTTGCATCAGCTGGACATGTACAAGCCCGGAAGGATACCTAAAACAGTTACCTGGATCCCAGCCCCAAACTGTGACATTATTTTGCTCTTAAGTCATTTACTTAGTGAAGCAGCCAAATAAGGAGGGAGCCCAGGTTTTTCAGACTTACTGGGAGTGCAGTAGGGTTGCTAATCCCCAGGTCTCAGCAGGGGTTGCCCTGCTTTTGGGGGCTTCTGCCCACCACCAGTCCCCTGGCCAGCAGGGGAAACCCCACCCCCAATGTGATGACATCACCCAGAAGTGACATCATCACGCTGGGGACATTGCACATGATGCTCTGGTTTCAGGGCAAAGGTAAAGGTTTCCCTTGCTTGAAAGTCAGTCGAATTCGACTCTAGGGGGCAGTGCTCATCTCTGTTTCCAAGCCAAAGAGCCAGTGCTGTCCGAAGACTTTTATTTGGTCATGTGGCCGGCATGACTAGACGCCGAGGCGCACGGAACGCTGTTACCTTCCCACCAAAGTGGTACCTATTTATCTCCTTGCAATTTCTGGCTTTCGAACTGCTAGGTTGAACTATGGTAAATCTGGCCTAAGAGCATAGAGTTTTGCCCTTAAAACAAGGCGTTGCCAACATGATGATCTCACTTCCAGGTGATGTCATCACAGTGGTGATGTCCCAGAACGTCCCCCAAATCCCCCCCCACTCCCTCACAAACCTTACTGATCTCTAGCATGAATGAATACACAACCTTGCAGTACACTTTTTAAAAAGGCATTTTAGTGCCTGTCTCGAAAGTCTACTTCAAGCCTGAAAATGCCTTGATTGCTGCAAATACTGGTAAAACTGGGTTTCATTCTTCTAACTGTCGCTGATTCAACCAACAGAGAGGGCAGGAAGTAGGTAAGTGACATCTTCCATCCTACTTTGATTTGGCTTCACCGAGGAGAATCTTTTGTGCCCTACTTCCAGTTACCATTAGAGCAACCGCAGAGGAAAAGCAGGAAGCAGCCAGGCCAATGGGCCCACATTCCGTTACTGCACAGAGCCTCCCCTCTCATTGGAAACTGCCCTCAAGGTGACCACAGAGGAAGGCAGGAAGCAGTCAGGCAAACTTCCACTGCATCTAGATCTTCTTCCGGTAAGAATGTCCTCCCCAAAGGAAACTTGCCTTACATTTCAACCATCTTTGCACGGGTTTTGGATTCCCAAAAGCTAATGTTGGCTTCCAGAAATCAGGATGACAAACAGGGCAGCATGCTTTTGATCCCCGTCTTAGGATGCATTTGCTTGCACCCCAAAACATGAGGTCGGTACTGTAAATTATGGGAGGGGGGGGATTAAATTACATGAAAGGCCAAGAACCGACTCCTCACACTCTTGCAGGTTTTGCAGGATTTGTAGGGTTGTCAATCTCCAGGTGATGACTGGAGATGTCCTGGGATTACAGGCAATGCTCCCTCTAAGCTGTTGAGTCTTGTGAGCAAAAATCCTGCTTTGTGAGCTACTGGCATTAAAGTTGTGAGTGAGCAATTTGGCTGCTGCATAAATTAGTTTGCTTGGGAGCCATCCTTCCTGAGCTAAGACAAGAATGTGTGAGCCGGAGGCTCAAAAACTGTGAGCTAGCTCACATTAACTCAGCTTAGAGGGAACACTGATTACAGGCAATCAGTTTACCTGGATAAGATGGCTGCTTTGGAAGGTGGACTCTATGGCATTCTGCCCCGTTGAAGTCTCTCCCCTCCACAAACCCCACTCTTTTCATGTTCCACTCCCCAAATCTGCAGGTTATTTCCCAACCCGGAGCTGGCAGTTCTAAATCACAGACTTTCAACTACAGAACACTCCAGGCACAATGTGAAGAACAGCTGTAGTGACATCCGAGTGATTGTGAACCTTCAATTTTTGTTCTATGTGCTTCTGCACAATCTATTCAAAAAACCATTAGTTTCCAGACACAGAGAAGCACACCACCAGACAGGACACCGCCCCATCAAAGCTGCTCTGATTGACTGTATGAAAGGAAATTCTGAGGCTTGCCATCAAGTTGGCATCGCAAATAATAATAAAAATAAAATGTCATGACAAATCACTGTTTCTCAGCAATTCACATGAGAGCTGGGTAACACAACAAGAATAAAAGTATTTCAAGTTCTGATTCGGTCGGCTTGCCAAAAAAAAAAAGGAAAATCCCCTTCCCACCGAAGAAGAGGCAATTCCATTTTGAAAAACAATTCCATCAAAATAGCAAAACTCACACCTTTTAAGAAATGAAAAGCACTACCGGAATCTAACCCAGAGCTTTCAAATGCCCTAGAGAGCCATATATCTCCACCCAAAATGGATATAAGATGTTGGGACTAATCTGAAACCCCGCATAAGCCACCAATCACTGCTGAGAAAAAAGCAGGAGTCCTGTCAGAGGAGAGAAATGGCTGATAAAACTCAACACGCCCTCCCTGCAGATATTCTCCTGTCAAGTCACTACTCGAGGCTGCAGAGGATTTTTGATGCCAACAGCTGCCCCCCTGCCCTTTGCAGGAGCCATGGTTTTTATGCCCCACAAATTGCCATGGCTTCTTCAGCCAGAGGTGCAAAGAAAGAGGGCCAGGAAGGCTCCCACTGTCCAGGCTTTTTGCAAACTGCGCAAAACCGAATTATCCAAGAGACCTTTCTACATGGGCATGAGGACATAAAAAGAGCCCTGCTGGATCAGACCAGTGAGGGTCCACATAGTCCAGCATCCTGTCTCACACAGAGGCCAACCAGTTCCTCTGGAGTGCCAACAACAGGGCAGAGAGGCCGAGGCCTTCCCCTGATAAAGACGCCAGAAGAGCCCTGCTGGATCAGACCAGTGAGGGTCCATCTAGTCCAGCATCCTGTCTCACATAGGGGCCAACCAGTTCCTCTGGAGGGCCAACAACAGGGCAGAGAGGCCGAGGCCTTCCCCTGAGAAGAACCTCAGAAGAGCCCTGCTGGATCAGACCAGTGAGGGTCCATCTAGTCCAGCATCCTGTCTCACACAGAGGCCAACCAGTTCCTCTGGAGGGCCAACAACAGGGCAGAGAGGCCGAGGCCTTCCCCTGATAAGAACATCAGAAGAGCCCTGCTGGATCAGACCAGTGAGGGTCCACCTAGTCCAGCATCCTGTCTCACACAGAGGCCAACCAGTTCCTCTGGAGGGCCAACAACCGGGCAGAGAGGCCGAGGCCTTCCCCTGAGAAGAACATCAGAAGAGCCCTGCTGGATCAGACCAGTGAGGGTCCACCTAGTCCAGCATCCTGTCTCACACAGAGGCCAACCAGTTCCTCTGGAGGGCCAACAACAGGGCAGAGAGGCCGAGGCCTTCCCCTGATAAGAACCTCAGAAGAGCCCTGCTGGATCAGACCAGTGAGGGTCCAACTAGTCCAGCATCCTGTCTCACACAGAGGCCAACCAGTTCCTCTGGAGGGCCAACAACAGGGCAGAGAGGCCGAGGCCTTCCCCTGAGAAGAACCTCAGAAGAGCCCTGCTGGATCAGACCAGTGAGGGTCCACCTAGTCCAGCATCCTGTCTCACACAGTGGCTAGCCAGTTCCTCTGGAGGGCCAACAGCAGGGCAGAGAGGCCGAGGCCTTCCCCTGATGCTGCCTCCTGGCTCTGGGATTCAGAGGATTATTGAGGGTTCCCCTCAGTCACCATGGCTAGTAGCCATTGATAGACTTATCCTCCATGAATCTAATCCCCCTTTAAAGCTGTTTATTTCTGTGGCCATCACTACATCTTCTGGCAGTGACTTCCACATTTCTTTTAATGAAAAGGGTCACTTCATATATTTAATCTTATTATACATCTCTTTCTAAATTACAAAGTCAACAAGTTGCAAGCATAGTTTGCTACAAAGCTTTCTGTACAAAATATCTTCTATAAGAAAATACATCTCATTAAACATTTCCTGAAAATTAATTATTTCAAATACTGGATCTTGCAGGAAAATAAGGGACGGGCATGCAGAAGCTCTCTGACAACCTTTAAACGAGGGAGAGTTCTGACCCTGCAACTGCTGGGCGTGCCATCCCACAGAGGCCAAAGGGTTAGGGGTGTGTGGATACCATCCATTTCAGCAAAAGGGGAAATGCTTCATTGAAATGATGCCCTGGATGACCTTGTTCCGGCTTTCATTGCACTTGCATAAACCGGGCGCAGCTTCTACATCAATCCAAAACAAGGCCCAGTGGGATGCAGTATTGTACCTTTGTCGTTTAAAGTTTAAATAATCTGTGTAATTTTTTAAAAAAAGAAATAATGAAACAGAGGCCTAAACTCCGAGATGGTGTTACAGGCAAATGCTCATAAATGTGACTTCCACATTTTAATCGATCTCTGTGTCAAGTAGTGTTTTCTTTTGTCCATCCTGAACCGACTGCCCATCAGCTTCATTGGATGTCCTCAAGTTCTAGTATTTTGGGAAAGGGAGAAAAAAATCTCTTGGTCAACTCTCTCCACCGCATGCATAATTTTATAAACCCCTGCCATGTCCCCCCTTAGTCATCTCTGCTCTAAACTGAAAAATCCCAGACTCTTCAGCCTTTCCTCATAAGGAAGTTGTTCTAACCCCCTAATCATCTTGGTTGCCCACCTCTGTACTTTTTCCGGCTCTGCAATTTCCTTTGGGAGATACAGTGACCAGAACTGTTCCACATGAGGCTGCACCATTGATCTATGCAAGGGCATTACAATATTGGTCGTTTTATTGTCAGTCCCTATCAACAGAATAGCACTTCACAAAATGATTTCACAAAGTTATTTGGACAAATTATCAGGGACTGTGGTCTATACTACTGTGCATAGTTTACTGGAAATTGGATCCTACTGTGTAATCTTGCATCATGTAATGTATCATGTTAACTCTAATGCTTTGCTTCTGTTATGTAGATTTCTGGTTAGTTCTACAACCCTAATCCTATTGCATTGTTTACTGAATGTCCTATCTATTGATTGTATTGGCTCACTCTAAGTAATCCGGCTTGAGTCCAAGTGAGAAAGGTGGACTATAAGAACTGTCCCAATCGTGGGGCTAGTCCGAGCCCCACACCCCCGGCATGGCCCCCGCACTTACCAGCCCAGGCGAAGAAGTGGCGAGAAGACGGAAGCCCGGGAGAGCCCTGCCAGCTCTTCGGAGCAAGGCAGGGGCCGGGGGACAGCCGCAGCGGCCAGCCGCGGGCTCAGGCAGCAGCAGCGGGGGAGGGAATGAGGGAGGAGCCAGAACGGTGCTGACCGAGGTCGCCCCAGAGCTCCGCGCACCATAGTGGGAGGGGATAGGCAGGGCGGGTCCGGAAGCCAGCCCCCCAGAGTCAGCATCCAGGAATAAGAAGGGGGCGGGGGCGGGGAGAGGAGGAACACGGGGACGGAAGGTGATAGGGGGGAAGCATAAAAGGAAGGCAGCCAGCAGGGGCCGGGGAGGAGAAGCCTGGAAGTGGATGTGGCACAGCGAGAGAGAACGAGTGCACAAGCGAATCCAACCAGGAGGGCAAGTGAGATTGGGAGTGGTGATGTAACCCTCCCCCTCCTTGGCCGTTTCTGAGGCCCTGGCTGCCTAATAAGAGGGAGACACGGTGGCGGCACGAAATGCGGCCAGTGAGAGCAGTGACAGTGGAGACAGCTCCAGCGATTCGTGTGACAAGAACATAAGAGAAGCCAATGTTGGATCAGGCTAATGGCCCATCCAGTCCAGCACTCAGTGTCACACAGTGGCCAAAAATACCAGGTGCCATTAGGCGGTCCAGCAGTGGGGCCAGGACACTAGAAGCCCTCCCACTGTTGCCCTCCCCAAAGCATCAAGAATACAGAGCATCACTTGCCCCAGACTGAGAGTTCCTATCTATACCTTGTGGCTAATAGCCACTGATGGACCTCTGTTCCATATATTTTTATCTAACTCCCTCTTGAAGCTGTCCATGCTTGTAGCCGCCACCACCTCCTGTGGAAGTGAATTCCATGTGTTAATCACTCTTTGGGTGAAGAAGAGAATCACTCTTTGGGTGAAGAAGTCAGTTTGGTGTAGTGGTTAAGTGCGCGGACTCTAATCTGGGAGAACCGGTTTAGACGGACATTCCCCACTCCTCCACTTGCACCTGGCTGGATGACCTTGGGCAAGCCATAGCTCTGGACCAGCTGTTCCCTCAAGGACAGCTTGGGAAAGAGCTCTCTCAGCCCCACCTACCTCACAGGGTGTCTGTTGTGGGGAGGGGAAGGAAAAGGAGTTTGTAAACCGCTCTGAGACTCCCTTGGGGAGTGGAGGGCGGGGTATAAATCCAATCTCTTCTTCTTCTTCTTCTTCTTCTTCCTTTCATCCATTCTAACCTGACTGCTCTGCAAGTCCATTGAGTGCCCACAAGTTCTTGTATTGTGAGAATAATGTAAGTAAAAATAAATAAATCAGACCAGAAAATCACAGTCAGGTGATGTGCAATAGCACCCAGTGCTCAAGGAAGCAGCCTGATTTCAACGGGAATTCTGGGAAACCCTAATCAAGACTCTTTTTCTGTGATTCTCCAAGAACCAAGCACTCCAGCTGTTACATCCTAATGGCGACCGCACATGCAATCAGAGAAACGCACGTAGCCGGGCTAGCTACCAGAGCTTCGCTTCGGGAGACAATAGCCCGGGCGGATTGTAAATCAGACCAATCGGCCACCCAAGATCCGCCAGGGGACCTATGCCGTAGGGTCACCTGTAATTAACCCTATCAGGGAGACTGGGCGAGGCTGGGGATGCGGTTTAGACGGACATTTAAGCAGACCCCCCTGAGCCCCGTTCTCCAGTCGTGATTTGTACCATTAATAAACTTATGAGCTGATTTCACTGCAACACGTCTCTGGACCCAGTACTTTATACCAGCCATGATGGATGTCTGAGGTCTGCAGGAGCAATAACCGAACATCTCACAGTACGCAAAATATCCCTGGCAATACGAGCTTCTGAGGAAACCTGAATGAATGAATGAATGAATGAATGAATGAATGAATGAATGAATGAATGCTTGATCAGGCAGGATAACCTCACCTGAGAAATGAGTTCAGGTACTAGACTAGGATCTGGGACACTCAGATCCCCACATAATAGTTGCTTTAACACGCACGGAATGATGCACTTCCAAAAGCGGACTGAAAGTGCATTATTCAGTGGGCATGAAAGATACCGTCATGGAGCTTGCTGGGTGACCCTGGGCCATTCACTCTGCCTCTGAGCCTAGATCTACCTCACAGAGCTTCCGTGAGAATAAAGTGGTAGAGAGGATAATGATGTATGCTGCTAGGGCTGCCAACATCCAGGTGGCTCCTAGAGATCTCCTGCTATTACAGTTGATCTTAGGGATGCCAAGTCAGCCCGGGGGGTGGGGGATCCCCCGCTATAGAGGTTCCCGATCCGCCGGCCGAGAACCCCGCCCCAGAAGTCGTCCGGTGAGGACAACTTCCCCTGTGTAATGATGTCACCCAGAGGTGACGTCATTACGTCGCCGTGTAATGTCACCCAGAGGTGACGTCATTACGTCGCCGTGGCGCGTGCGCAAAGCGCACGTGCCAGAAGAGCTCCCGGGGGGAGAACAACTCCCCCCCGCCGGTAAGTCGCCGGTACTTGGCAGCCCTAGTTGATCTCCAGATGACCAGTTTCTCTGAAGAAAATGGTTGCTTTGGAGGGTAGACAGTGGCATTATAGCCTGGCTTCCTTCCCAGGCTCAACCCCCCAAATCTCCAAGCGTTTCCCAACCCAGACCTGGCAACCCTACGCACTGCCCTGAGATCCTTGGAAAAAGTGATGAATGAATGAATGTTTTCAAAAACTCTCTCACTGATAAAGCACTATTTACTCCCAAACCCAAATGGTTTGGTAAAGAACCATCATAGCAACTTATGGACTAACACTGTCTTCTAAACACTCAAATTAATGACGTACTTTTCAGAAAAAGATTTAAAAAAAAAAAAATCTTAAAAGAATTAGTCTTCTAATAGAAGGCACTGATAGCATGATTGAAACAGAAGAATTTGGCCAGCAGTCACAAATTTAAAGTACATGGATACTCAGGAGGATCCTGAGCCAGAAATTGATATTTAAATGGATGGGGGGAATGGATATAGTTGCACAGTTCTCTGACATATGCAACAAAGAAAGATGAGAAACAATGGCCCAAGAGGGCAGGCATATTATAGAGAGAATCACCATCCCAAAGGCAGAATTAACAAATTAACTCTGCAGCCTCTGAGACAGAATCAAAAAAAATTAAAGCCAGAAAAGGGCATTCTAATTAAAATGGTTAAATTTGTCCAGTCTACAAGCCTAGCTACATAGACAGACATACTTGCCAATAAATGGGAATAAAGGTTATGTCTGAGCAAACCAAACTAAGGGCGGAATTTAAACTTTGTGGTAATGCAGATGGGCAAATTAAAATATGA
This sequence comes from Lepidodactylus listeri, assembly GCA_029233225.1. Taxonomy (NCBI): domain Eukaryota; kingdom Metazoa; phylum Chordata; class Lepidosauria; order Squamata; family Gekkonidae; genus Lepidodactylus; species Lepidodactylus listeri. The sequence goes on along the minus strand of JARCFY010000009.1, from coordinate 7,852,969 downwards.
AGCCATTGCCCGTCACTATCCCTCATCTCTAGAAGATAAAACATTACTCAGAGGTTTGAGGGATTTTTTTGCAAAAAGAAAAAAAAATTAAAAAATTAAAAGTTACAACTAAAGGAATATGCATTGAAGATGGATGCAAGTTAACATGAAAATTCCCAAATTGGCCACCCAGGAATGCCAGCCTCTAGGTGGGAGCTGGGGATCCTCCAGAATTGCAGTTCACCTCCAAACCAAAGAGATCAGTTCCCCTGGAAACAAGGGATGCCTTGGACTCTAGGGCATAGTACGCCACAGAGGTCCCTGTCCTCCCCAGGTTCCATCCCCAAATCTCTAGGAGTTTCCCAGCCTGGAGATGGCAACCGTATTGGCAACTGGCAGCACCACAGCAAATCTTTTTTTTACTAACCCTAACAATAATCTGTTTGTTTGTTTCCAGAATATAAAGTAGTTAAAATAGTACAGAACTTCCCAAGGAAAGTCACTGCACACAAGCACACAAACACACACACACACACACAAACAGAACAATGGGGTGTGATTGATTTAGTGGCAAGGGAGAAAATTCAAAATTATTTACTAAGATCTCTCTTTTATCTACACCATAACACTCCCGCAGCAACGTTGTGGGCCCACATCTGGCTGCAAACTAATAAGCCCCGTGTGCATGAAGTGCTAATCATATAGAGGCTAAATTTACAGCACATGGAAGATGAAAGGCAGATGAAGAGGTCCCTCTTGGAACAGCAAACAAATATTTAAGCAAGTTATTTGGACAAAGGATTGTGAAGCTATGACATTTACTTAGAAGTTTATTTTTGGACAGACTGAGTTATAACACTAGAAGCCGTCAAGTCATAGCTGACTTATGGCAAACCCCACAGGCTTTTAAAGGCCAGAAAGGTGGGTTTGACAATGCCTGACTCCATGGAGCGATCCCTGAATTTCCTCGGTGGTCTCCCATCCAAATAAGGACCACGACCAAACCTACTTAGCTTCCATGATCAGACAAGATCACACAAGCCTGGGCCATCCAGGTCAGGACCAGTGTTCCCTCTAAGATGAGTTAGTGTGAGCTAGCTCGCCGTTTTTTAGCCTCCGGCTCACAGATTTTTGTCTTAGCTCAGGAAGGAGGGCTCCAGAGCAAACTAACTTATGCAGCAGCCGAATGGCTTGCTCACAACTTTAATGCCAGGAGCTCACAAAAGGAGAACTTTTGCTCACAAGACTCCACAGCTTAGAGGGAGCACTGGTCAGGACCAATGCTCCCTCCAAACTGTGGAGTCCTGTGAGCAGAAATTCTTCTTTGTGAGCTGCTGCCATTAAAGTTGTGAGCCAGCGATTGACTACTGCAGAAATTAGCTGGCTCTGGAGCCCTTCCTGAACTAAGACAAAAAGGTGTGAGATGGAGGCTAAAAATCGGTGAGCTAGCTCACACTAACTCAGTGTAGACGGAACACTGTTCAGGACTTTACCAGGACAAAATTAAGAATAAGTTAAAATAGGAAGATATTAAATGAGGCAAAGTGCATTTTTAGTATACATTTGTTTGCTTTAAAATATAAGCACACGCCAGAAGAAGAGAAGAAGGGATTGGATTTATAACCCGCTCTTCGCTCAGCGTCTCAGAGCGTCTTACAATCTCCTTCCCTTCCTCTCCCCACAACAGACACCCTGTGAGGAAGATGGGGCTGAGAGAGCTCTTTGAGATCTGCTCTTGAGAGAACAGCTCTGAGAGAACAATGGCTTGCCCAAGGTCACCCAGCAGCCGCATGTGGAGGTGTGGGGAATCAAACCCGGTTCTCCCAGATTACAGTCCACATTCCTAAGTGTTACACCAAACCACTCCACCAAACTGGCTGAACATGTGTGTGCTTTAACTTTCTATTTATTAGTATTATTATTATCATCATCAATTTATATCTCGCCTTGCCTGCCCAGACAGGCTCCATAGCCCACATATAAAGGAGGTGTATACTTTGGAGTACCTGCTTATCAAGAAGAAGAAGAAGAAGAGGAGATTGGATTTATATCCCACCCTTCACTCACTTGGAGTCTCAGAGCGGCTTACAAACTCCTTTCCCTTCCCCTCCCCACAACAGGCACCCTGTGAGGTCAGTGGGGCTGAGAGAGCTCTGAGACAACTGTCCTTGAGAGAACAGCTGGTACAGAGCTATGGCTTGCCCAAGGTCATCCAGCAGGTGCAAGTGGAGGAGTGGGGAATCAAACCCAGTTCTCCCAGATCAGAGTCTGCGCACTTAACCACTACACCAAACTGGCTCCCTTATCAGCCTTGTGGCTCCATTGTGTGTTGTGTGCACCCTAAGTAAAAGAGAATACAGTAGGTTGTGATATTATGGGGGAGGGTCTTTTCCCCAAAATTCGCTTCTTTAGATGTAGCCATTCATTCCTTTTATTCTCTTTCAAAAGAGGAATTTCTCCTTAATTGCTTTTTGTAGCTTTCTATCACATCTCCATGTGGCTTACTGTAACTTCAGTAATTACATTTTTTGTTGTGTTGGTGTTCCTTTTTGTTTTGTTTTATATGATGTTACACACCACAAGGTGCTCTAGCAGAGGGAAAGGGTTTGGGAAGAATGTGCCTGCCCTGCAGAGCTACCGAGGGAAATTCTGAAATTATGCATAACCCCCCTTCCTGCCCCTCCTCTCCTGGAATACTTTTGACCAAAATGGAATTGCTTTGAAATAGACTCCAACTGCCTAACGAAAACAACGAAACAAGAAAACAAAATTGATTGTTGGATTTCAGAGAGAAGTTGGGTAAAGTGGCATTAAGAACTCAAGAGCCCTGCTGGATCAGACCAATAGTCCATCTAGTCCAGTGACCTGTCTCACCCAATGGCCAGCCAGTTCCTCTGGAGGGCCAACAACAGAGGCTGAGGCCTTCCCCTGATATTGCCTCCTAGTTCAGGGATTCAGAGGATCAGTGCCTCTGAATGTGGAGGTTCCACTCAGGCGCCATAGCTAGCAGCCGTTGACAGACTTCTCCTCCATGAATTTATTGAATCCCCTTTTAAAGCTATTTATTCCTTTGGACAACTCACTACATCCCCTGGCAGGGAATTTTAATCACTCTCTGTGCAATGAAATTCTTCTTCACGATGCTACTGATAGGCTTGCCTGGCTGACATATTATTTTGACAAGTTTTTCAGTGCCTATCAGGCTAGGTCACTGGAAAAGACATTCATGCTGGGAAAAGTTGAAGGCAGCAAGAGAAGAAGAAGACCTAACGTGAGACGGATGGACTCAATCAAGGAAGCCATGGCCCTCAGCCTGGGAGATCTGAGCAAGGCTGCTAACAAGGGGACGTTTGGGAGGTCATTAATCCATAGGGCTGCCCAGGGCTTTTTTTGTAGAAAACGCCCAGCAGGAACTAATTAGCATAATAGACCACACCCAACAGCAGGAACATATTACCATATTAGGCCACACCCCTGACCGCGCAGCTCCCTTCCAGGATCGGCTTCCGCAGGTGCCCTGCAGCTTGCAGGGCGCATGGGGAACCTGAGGGAAGGAAGGCAGTTTCTGGATCGGCTTCCCCAGGCGCTCCACAGCTGTGGGGAACCTGAGGAGAGGAGGCAATTTAAACTGCCTTCCCTCCCTGGATCAGCTTGGCTTCCCCCAGGCGCCCCACGGCTTGCGAGGTGCATGGGGAACCCCGGGGGGTGGGGGGGAGGCTGTAGGCGTGGCCAACTCAGAAGCCAGCTGGAACTCCGTTCCTGTATGTTCCTGCCCAAAAATAGCCCTGGCCGGTTGCCATAAATCAGAAGTGACTTGACAGCACTTAACACACACACATACACACTCACACGTCAGGCTAGGGCCAGGTTATAACATACGGATCCATCTGCTGCAGCAGTAATGAGCGCTTACTAAGTGTATTTTTTTAAATGTCCTCTGACTGACACTGCAAGCCACTGGTCTTGTGAAGAAACTGTCTGCAGAGACCTCAGCTATGGTGAAGACAGAAGCACATGAAACCAGGAATACTTCTAGGCCTGAAATTCCACAAAGACTATCAGTAGGAGAAAGCAAAACCAGTCTTCACTAACGCTCCCTCTGTCTAGACCAGGGGTGGGAAAACTTGCTCAGCGTAAGAGCCACCTAGAACAGGGGTGGCCAAACTTGCTTAACGTAAGAGCCGCATAGAATAAACATCAGATGTTTGAGAGCCACAAGGCATGAACAAACATTACCTGCTTTTATTGGAAAAAAAACAAATTTGCTTTTCATTAACATTAAATGAGACTGCCAAAAATAAGAACAATAGGGGTAAAAGCAGATATTGATATTAATTTGTCCAATGATATTTATTTGCTAATGATCTTTAACTTCTCCAGCCGCCCTGCCGGGAGCCATATAATATATGTGAAAGAGCTGCATGCGGCTCCCGAGCCACAGTTTGCCCACCCCTGGTCTAGACCAAAGCACCACCAGGCAATGCGGGGGGGGGGGGGTGCTTTTATCTCTCAGTCCCTGCCCAGGAACACGTGAACGTGGGAGGGGACTCCCCCACCCGCCTCCCCATCATGGGGAAGAAGCCGCAGTCCCACAAGGGTGAAGGAAGCAAACAAAGTGTCCACTGCCTACATCTGAAACTGCTGGATGGAAGGATGCAGTAAAGGGACGGGTGATCTCTCACTGCATCCAACAGACTGATATAGGCAAAATGTGTATGTGCAATTCACCTCAACAGTACACAAGTGATCCAGTTAGATTCTAGTCCACCACCTGAGAGACCAACAAGATTTTGGGGTTAAAAGCTTTCAAGAGTCAACGTTCCCTTTGTTAGTCTTTAAGCAGCGGCTGAAAAAACCAGGGCTTTTTTGGTGGGAAAAGCCCAGCAGGAACTCATTAGCATAATAGGCCACACCCAACAGCAGAAACGCATTAGCATATTAGGCCACACCACTGACAGCACAGCTTATTAGCGTATTAGGCCACACCGCCGTGTTACCAGAAGAGTGGTCATCTAGCCACACCCACCTTTTGCTTCTTATTCTGTTTACCTTGTTTGTTGTCAAAACCCAGGGCTCTTTTTATAGCAGGAATTGATTTGCATGTTAGGCCACACACCCCTAATGCAGCCAATCCTTATGCGTTTCTGCTGTTGGGCGTGGCCTATTATGCGAATGAGTTCCTGCTGGGTGTGGCCAACTCAGGAGCCAGCCGGAACTCCGTTCCTGGGCGTTCCTGCCCAAAAATAGCCCTGGAAAAAACACTTGTCAGGGATACTGTAAGCTGATCCTGCATTCAGCAGGGGGCTGGCCTGGATGGCCCCTTCCAACTCTGTGATTCTATGATTATATGATATGAATAGGAATTTCTTACTACTTGTATCTGACAAAGGGATCACTGACCCTTGAAAGCTCATACTCCAAAAAAAATGTGTTGATCTCTAAGGTGCTTCTGGACTCAAATCAAACTGTGGTAGAAAATTACATTAGGGCTGCCAACCTCCAGGTGGGGCCTGGAATTGCAACTGACCTCCAGATGACAGAGATCAGTTCCTCTAGAGAAAATGGCAGTTTCAGAGGGTGGACTCTGTGACATCACATCCCTGCTGAGCAACCTCCCTAAACTCTGCCCTCCCCAGCCTCTGCCCCCAAACCTCTAAGAATTCCCCACCCTGGATTTGGCAACACTACGCCCATCCCTGACATTTGGCACCGCTGTTGAATAAGGTTGTTTTTCTCTCTATTTTTAGTAGTTCTGCTGTTTTCCATATTGTATTTCTATATTCTAGAACTCAAGGGCATCCAATGAGGCAAACGGGAAGCACATTTGGCACGGACCAAATAAATCCTTCTTTACACAGTCAGTGATTAAAATGTGGAATTTGCTGCCAGAGGATGTAGTGATGGCAACAGGTACTGACAACTTTAAAAACAGGATGAGACAGATTCCCCACCAGGGGATGGCCTCGGCCTCTCTGCCCTGTTGTTGGCCCTCCAGAGGAACTGGTTGGCCGCTGTGTGAGACAGGAGGCTGGACTAGATGGACCCCCAGTCTGATACAGCAGGGTTCTTCTCAGGGCTCATTTCGTAGCAGGAGCTCCTTTGCATATTAGGCCACACACCCCTAATGTAGCCAATCCTCCAAGAGCTTACAGAGCTCTTCTTACAGGGGCTACTGTAAACTCTTGGAGGATTGGCTACATCAGGGAGGTGTGGCCTAATATGCAGAGGAGCTCCTGCTACGAAATGAGCCCTGGCTCCTCTGATGTTCTTATACAGGATTTACTATATTAGGATTTACTATATTTATTTTTACTGTTGAGTTTTATGATGCTTTCACATGTTTGTTAGCTTACTAGAATATGAAAAAAATAGCAGAAAGATGATAGATAAGCCCCCTAAATCAAATTTATTTCCTTAGTACCTACGAAGGTTCACTACATATGTTGTTCCTCCTTTCTTCCTATACTTCTGTTCCTATATTAAAACATATGCAATCAAGTCAGGTAAGAATAGCTAAACTCAAATCTGGAAAGCTATTCTTTGTCGCTGTGCTCTAATTACCCACTGGCAGGATCAACTAATTGCTTCCCCCTTAAAAAAAAGGCACAAGTACAAACCTCACCAAACTGCTATGACAGTGAAGAAAATTACCATGAAAAACAGAATCTAATCATCTTGTGATTTGTTCCTGCTGCTACCTCTCCCTCACTGAAAATACTAACTAATTTTCTGACATGGAAATGGCTACAATTGTAAAGTACAGAAGACTACTTTTTTGCTTTCATTCTCATGCAAATGTATTTCCTGACAACTTCCATTACAGGCCAGTTTTCCTCCTTTTCATTAAATGTCAGTTGCTGGAGTGGGGTAGGAGGCAATTAGGTCTGTTTATTGGGTTTTTAGGAGGACATTTATGGAACTAGGCAATGGTTGAGGGGGAAGTTGTTGAATTTTTCAGGTAACTTACAGAAAATGCTACATGTTTTTGTTCAGGTCCAAAAAAGATGCCAAAAGAATGTCATCTCTGCTGGACAACCTGACCAACATACTTTTAAATGTTTCAACAGATGTCTAGGAAAGTAGGCTGTTAGGACCATGGGGGGGGGGGGGGGGAACAGAATTTTAAAAATGAGTTGGGTTTTTTCCCCAATCTCTTTATAAGCTCAACCAACTAGCTAGTAAGCAATGCTTCTATACCAGGGATGGCCAACCTGTGGCTCGGGAGCCACATGCGGCTCTTTCACACATATTGTGCGGCTCCTGGCAGGGCGGCTGGGGAAGCAAAGGGGAGGCATGCTTTTTCTCTCTTTCTCCCTTCCTTCCTTCCCTCCTCCCTCCCATCTATTTGCTTTCCTAGTTTCTCTCTCTCTCTTTCTTATAACTGGTTTTCCTCGTTTGTTTTTATTTTTGGCAGTCCCATTTAACGTTAATAAAAAGCAAATTTGCATATTTTTCAAAATAAAAACGTGTGTGTGATATTTGTTCCTGTCTTGCGGCTCTCAGACATCTCTATGTGGCTCTTACGTTTATTCTATGTGGCTCTTACGTTAAGCAAGGTTGGCCACCCCTGTTCTATACGAACAATGGGGAACCGGTGTGTAAAGATATACACTAACAAAGTCAGTCACCGGAAAAAAGGTCACCAATAAAAACAAGACAATATGTATTCATATGTTTCTATGTGTTTATATTTTTTTGTATAAATTGATTACCTTTCTATAATAAATACTCTACTTTCAGTTGTTGTCATATTTATACAGAATTTCTATAAATTTCATACATTAAGGCTGTGGTCACACAACAAGTTTATCCTGATTTGTTCCCACTATAGTTTAATTGGGAATATTTGGGGGGGGGGGGGGGTTGAGATGACCACACACACACCCGAACTGCAAGCATTGCACAGTGAGGCTCTGGGCACTGCCTAGATAGCTGCGCCACAAGTTTTGTTTTTTTTGTTTTTTAATTGCTTTGTGCATGCTCATATGCACACAGCCGATTCACCACCCCCACCTGGACTCGCCAGACTCCCTTGTTTTTACAGCCCCCCCCCCCCCCCCGAACAGCAAACAAACTGAACTGGCAATGTATTAGCAAGCGCTGGAGTTTATATCTGCGCTTGAATGTGTAAACATTGAATTTATTCGGTGCAGGATTGCTCATGCGCACAAAGGTGGAAGCTGTGGGGGGGGGGGGGGGAACCTCATCGTGTGAAGGATGGTCAGATGACCTAATCACAATCATTGTGAGAGATGGCTGTCCAGATCGGCAAAATTGCAGATTCAAAACGCAAATACCCAGAAAGTACTCGATTTTCCCAGTGTCGGAAAACTCGCTATGGAACAGGGAGGATTGCGCGAGTGAGTCCACTTTGGTGCGGGAGGTGGATGCAGCCGTCTGATCAGCAATCAGAGGGAGGGAGAGGGAACAGCAGTGAAATCCAATCAAAATGACCGTAAGACCGCAGCCTAATATATTCCTAAACACTGGCAAAAATATACAGGCCCTAAAGTTCATATGACCCAAATTAGGGAAGAAAAAAAGAAGAAATCCTTGCTCTTCCTATGAGAATTCCAGCTTGCTCTTAAGAATTCCAAAATGAAGCTGATGGCAAAAGGAAGCAATTCTCACTTTCTCCAGGAGTCTCCCACAACTCTCATAACGCTCCACATTCACAGCATCAGCAACAGTGCTTGCACTTGACATACCCTCTGGATTTAAATGGGTGTGTTTTGTTGCCCTTCTTCGGAGCCATGCACAGGAACAGCTCTCAGATTAGGAGCATCTCTCACAGATTCAAACACCCAGCTATTGGATTTTGATTGCTCCACAACTCAGTTGTGATACCTTAATTTGTATGTAGTCCTCTGTTACATCTTTGAATAGGTTCTTTGTTGTGATATGAGTATTATAGAGTGGTTTTCTTACTGTATAACAGCCTTGCTTGTATTGGTGATGTGAGCATTATAGAGTGATTCTCTTACTGTATAATAGCTTGCTTGTATTGAAAGTAAGTACTATATGTGGTTATCACCTTTAAGAAAGACAATATACTTTATAAATGTTATCATAATACTCTTCATTGTTTAGTGTCAGTTTGGCAGGATGTTACACTTCTTGTGCTTATTACATTTTATGGCTCACATGGCCCAGCCCAACAAAGTACCATTTATGTTAGATCCAGCCCTTGTAAGAAATGAGTTTGACACTGTAAGGCCGCACAGCATTCCTATGAACTTTTCAGATGATTTATGAGAGTAGTGAATGGACTATGATATCAGTTACGGAAGACATGAAAGTACACTAGGTGACCAGTGGGAAGATGGGAATAGATGCCTACGCTATAGGATCAGAGTACCATTTTCTGAGGTTGCCACCTCCAGGCGGGAGGTTGACACAGAGGACAAAGACACTCTCTCACGCAAAGCCATGAGGTTACAGGCTTACACCAGCAACTCCATACAGATACACACTCCATGCACATACGCAGGCTTGTGCCCCCTTCTGTAAGTCGTCATCCCATTTGCTGTATCAAAGGACTTCACACCTGGGTGCGAAGACAGCGGGGTGCTTCCTGAAGATCGGGGTGCTTCACACCTGGGTGCGAAGACAGCGGGGTGCTTCCATGCCCGGCGCTCCTGTGATCCAGAAGCCAGAAGCCAGATCCCGCTGACAGCGACATCCTGCCCTGGCCATCATATAGATCTGAATATTGACCACTCCTTTAGCACCCCCTTAGTGGCTAGAGATAGTAAACAGACCTTCTATAGGCTCTCTAGGGATGGCATCATATCATGCCATCCTCTCAGGTACCACCTCCCAATAAAAGATGCTCCCCAAGAGACACGGTTCAGTTCCTGTTTTAGTATCAGTTGAAGAAGAAGAAGAAGAAGAAGAAGAAGAAGAGATTGGATTTATATCCCACCCTTCACTCACTTAAGAGTCTCAGAGTGGCTTACAAACTCCTTTTCCCTTCCCCTCCCCACAACAGACACCCTGTGAGGTAGGTGAGGCTGAGAGAGCTCTTTCCCAAGCTGTCCTTGAGAGAACAGCTGGTACAGAGCTACGGCTTGCCCAAGGTCATCCAGCCAGGTGCAAGTGGAGGAGTGGGGAATCAAACCCGGTTCTCCCAGATTAGAGTCCACGCACTTAACCACTACACCAAACTGGAAGGTTGGTAGACCTTCCAACCCATCCCTTGCTTGTCTCCCTGCCTCCCTCACGGACCCTTGGGTGCACCACTAGGGTCTGACACATGGCTTTCTGCTGGTTCAGAATCACGATCCTTTGTCTACTTCCTAAGGATTTCTCACCCTCGTTCTTCCAGCCGGATTTCACTGCTTCATATAGAGATAAATATCACCCTCGACGGAAACCATCAACATCCTGCTCATGCAAACGTCTCTGTAATTTCTACCTAATTTCCTAGCACTGTATGATTGTATGAATGACAGAACATTCTGTAAATCCTTTTATTAGATTTTAGTAAATAATCCCTTTTTATACTATAAATTGAGTCTGTGTAAGTCTTCTCAGAAGTGTCGGTAAGCGCCCCCTCTGTAGACACTGGCAAAGGTCCCGGAAGCCGACTGCATATTGATAAGAGCTGATATTCCCTCAAATATTGATAGCATAAGAGCGCAGTCAGGCTAACAACACCTCCGTTTTAGAGTCTGGAAGCTAACTTGTGACGTGAGAACAAAATATCCCACCCCCCACTAAGAGATGCTGGCAAACCTATTTTTTTTTCCTTCGTGAAGCCTGTACGCTGATATAAGGACCACAGACCTATTTTCAGAGATGGACACTGCCATGTTCCTTCTGCTGACACTGCCCCTCCTCAGGCGGCAGTAGCATCACCTCGTTCGAATATCAGAAACAGTAGCCCAGTGCCTGTGACTGCCCCAGGCATTGACCAAGCAAGTGGGAAGGAAGGGAGTGAGCATGCTGAACCGCCCCTTGCCTCCGTGTGATCTCCGGCTCATCTGCAGGGTAGACTGTGCAGAGGAAACAGCTATGCGAACTCTCCCTCCCCGTGATCAGTGCCATTCAAAAATCAGAGTAACCGACTATGGGGAAGAAGAGTTTGGGTGGCCACTTATTCCATGCAGTTGCTCCTGCAGATGACCAGATAACTGCATGGAAGCAAAGGCGGGGTTTCCTTGATCCTGCTCTCCCTCCACGCACATTCAGTAGGCCTGTTGTCTGTTCCAAACTAACATGCTTTGTTGTGGTTGTTCAGTCGCACAGTTGAGTCTGACTCTTCACAAACCCATGGAACACATCAGGCCAGGCCCTCCTGTATTCCATTGTGCTCCAGAGTTTGCTCAATTTCATGTCCACTGCATCGATAACACTGTCTAACCATCTCATCGTTTGCCGTCCCCTCCTTCTTTGGCCTTCAATCTTTCCCAACATCAGGGTCTTCTCCAGGGAGTGCTCCCTTCTCATTTGGTGGCCAAAGTCTGTGAACTTCAGCTTCGGGATCCAGCCTTCCAGGGAACAGTCAGGGTTGATTTCTTTTAGGATTGACTGATTGGATCTCCTTGCAGTCCAAGGGGCTCTCAAGAGTCTTCTCCAACACCATAATTCAAAAGCATCTATTCTTCAGCGCTCACCCTTCCTTATGGTCCAACTTTGGCAGCCATACATTACTAGTGGGAATACCATCGCTTTGACCATACGGACTTTTGTTGGCAGAGTGACGTCTCTATTTTTTTGTTATGATTTCTAGGTTTGCCATCGCTTTCCTCCCAAGAAGCAAATGCTTGTCCAAAAGTCTGCCTTGTCAAGTCTGCCATGTCACCCAAACCAGGCCAGTGTGTATTACAAGTTGGAAATCACTGTCACATATTCAAGGCACACATTACTTACTATGCACATATTTATGGGGTAATGCACTGACATTTTAGCAGGACAGCATTGAAATTTGTTTAAGCACAGCGTTGGCGTCTTCCCTGCAGGGAAGGAGTTGGCATTTTCCATTACAGAACCTGATTTGTGAGGATTGAAATTTGCCTACGTGGATCTCTCTTCAGGATAAAAGCTGCCATGTATCATGGCCTGAGGAACAACATCCCATCACAATTCGAGGCCGAGGAGAGAGAAGGGTGGCGCACCTGTTATGCCTCTGGTCGAGAAGAGAGGCCAGATTTTGGAAACACTCTGCTCAATCCTGTCTGCACAAGCAGATCTCTTTTTTTCCCCCACCCATCGATCTGCAACATGTGGATATGGAGAGGAATGGGGAAAAAAATCAATCATGACTATGGTTTGTTCCAATTACAAAGCATTTTGTTATATGCCTCTGCAGGCGCGAAGGCAGACAGCGGCAAACCAAATGAAAACCCACAGTAAATCTTTTCACTGTTCTATAATTCCTCCGCGGCTCACTTCTCCCTTTCTGTCTGTGATGATTCATTAAGCACTTACTGTTTCTAGCTTCAATCAAAGTTCCAGCATTTAGACGTATGCAATTTCTTCACAAGCAAGAAAACTGCCATGTTCCAAGTCTACCACAAGAGGGGGATAGTCTACAGCTTCTGTGTGCCACCAGAAGGCCTGGAAAAGTCATTATGGAGCAAACTGATTCATATCTGTACCCGCTACATATAAGCTATGCAAGGCCAAGTATGGCCGTGCATACTTTTAAGGTATACACATGATCAGTGTCAGACAATGGTAACACAACACCGGAAAGACAACAACGCCAGAAAGCACCCCAAGCTGCATTTTCAAGTGGTACCCAGCATCCAATATATACTGTGTCGGTGCGCAATATGGCAGAGATTTTAAAAACGAACACCTCAGACATGGTATCTGCATATACAAAAACCCACTTATGAAACTTTAGCCCAGTGTGGCCTTTAAGAGCAGTGGCAGGGATCACTGAAGGAATGTCAGGCGGAAGATGCCAACAGAAGAGGACAGATGAGTCTCCCTGGGGGGGAGAGTTCCAGAGTTTTGATGCCACAACCAAGAAGGCCGTACCCTGGGTGGCCGGTCACCTAACCTCAGAAGTGGGGGCACCACAAGCGGGGCCTCAGTGGGTGAGCACAGACATTGGGTAAGTTTGTGCGTCGGCGGTCCTTTAGATATGTTGATCCCAAATCATACAAGGATTTACTGGCCTAACAGCAGCACCTCAAAACTGTGCCCAGAAACAGATTAGAAGTGATGTCGATGGGCCGAGTTGGGAGTGATGCGGTCCTTATGACCCACTCCAGTCTACACCCTGAAGTTTCTGAATGCTTTGCAAGTGCAATCCCATGTAGAACACTCCGCAGTAATCTAAGGTATTAAGCCAGGTGGGGCTTTTGCAACAGGAGAGTTTCATAAGAACATATGAGAAGCCAATGCTGGATCAGGCCAATGGCCCATCCAGTCCAACACTCTGTGTCACACAGTGGCCAAAAATATCAGGTGCCCTCAGGAGGTCCAGCAGTGGGGCCAGGACACTTGAAGCCCTCCCACTGTTGCCCCCCCCCCCAAGCACCAAGAATACAGAGCATCACTTGCCCCAGACTGAGAGTTCCTATCTGTACCTCATGGCTAAGAGCCACTGATGGACCTCTGTTCCATATGTTTATCCAATTCCCTCTTGAAGCCGCCCATGCTTGTAGCCACCACCACCTCCTGTGGCAGTGAGTTCCATGTATTCAGTTTCCACTGAATAGTAACACGCAACCACATATCTGTACATATGGTGCCTCAGTGGTAACACACACTAGAAACCAGCTAGTTCTCCCTTTCTTTGCAGCATGCATTGCACACTCAACAAACCAGGGGGTAGCAAATTTAAGGAATCTTACAATTTTCAGGTGAGACAGGAGTCTCATGACGTCTGCCATGTCGGCCAGGATGAGCAAGCGAGTGACGGCTGACAGCAGAGCGCGGGCTGCTCGGACCATGGTGCCACGCTTGACGGAGGAGCAGGGATCGTCGGCAAACTCTGAAGAAGCAATTCGCATCGTTTCACCTATAGGGCGATACAAGCACATGGGGCGGGGAAGATGATCAGACAAGATGTTCAGTAATTTCATATGTGAGGAGAAGCATACTGAAGTTTAAAACAGAGAGGGATTCAAATGTAGAACTCGCTGCCAGAGGATGTAGCGATAGCCACAGGAATAAACAGCTTGGAAGGAGGACTAGATAGATTCATGGAGGATAAGTCTACCAATGGCTACTACCCATGGTGGCTGAGGGAAATCTACACATTCAGAGGCACTAATCCTCTGTAGCCCAGAACCAGGAGGCAACATCAAGGGAAGGCCTCAGCACTCCAAAGGAACTGGTTGGCCACTGTATGAGACAGGATGCTGGACTAGATGGACCACTGGTCTGATCCAGCAGGGCTCTTCTTATGTTCTTCAAGGCCAAGTCAGATATTCAGCAATTAAGGGCAATTAAATTTGTCACCAACAGCCTGATCTTACGAACTGTCTTTAGCCCACAAGCTACGAAGTGTTTGCAAGAAGGCAGTCTACATTTGGCAGATAGGGCTGATCTGTCATGATCGACCGTCTTGCCCAGAAGACCTTTGCTATGTGGGAAGAGAATCCCAGGGGCCAAGCCCACTGGTTTTAGCTCTAGGACGGATAAATGTACATAGGAGCCTACATAGAAAGAAAAATGAAAACAACACTGGCTGGCAGCAGTAGCCATTTGGGGGGGGGGGGGGATATCTGTGCCCAAGAGCTAATTTGAAGCAGCCAGTGTTTCACCTGGCTGGCACCAAAACCAGTCTTACTCATTGGAATCTCAGTGCAGTGGCTGATGCATAGGACTGGGAGGTTAAACGTGTATTTTGTATAGTATCAGCATCCCAATACATGTGTGTCCACCTGCAATACCTTTGCATGGCTTCAGATGCCGCACTAACAGCACGAAGAATACCCCATCCAAACTGCAGGGTTCCCCTCCTCCAGGTGGAATCGAGAGATCTCCCAGAATTTTAACAGATCTCCAAACTACAGTTCCCCTGGAGAAAATGGCTACTTTGGAGGGGGGGGGGGGTCTCTATGGCATTATACCCCTCTGATGTCCCAAACCCGCCCCTCCCCAAACCCCATCCTCCCCAGGCTCTGCCCCAACCAAATCTCCAGATAGTTCCAACCCAGAGTCGGCAATCCTAAAAAATATATATATACATGACAGGGCAGAGTTAAGTCTTCATACCAAGCATGAGAAGAACCTTCCTCCAAAGGACAAGCAAGCTTTTTCGAAGTCCATTAATGGTTTTGGCACTCCATCATTGGTAAGATCTCATTTACAAGCCTACTTATACAATTCTACTATTTTTTACATGCAAATGGTTTCTCTGAAGGCCAAACAGGACCAGATTTGAGGAGATGCAAAACAGGTCTCCCCCAGTTTTACATGAACTGTAACTGAAGGCTGTGAATCAAATTAAAGGAGAGAGAGCTGGGAATGTTTAACCCTTTCCTTTCAGGTCAGTTTGAATCCTTTTCCCACCTGCTGGCTCAACTAATCTGACCAGGGGCGTCGAGTTTTAAAATCCCCAGGGGGTCAGGGGCTCTTGAGTGCTGGGACCATATCCCCTCCACTGCTGCCTCTCCCCCCCTGGCCTGGCCACTCCTGCTTCCGTCCCTCCCTCCATCCATCCAGGGGCCAGCTGGGCATTTGCTTAGCTGGCCCCTGGACAGATGGAGGGAGGGAGGGACGGAGGCAGCTGGTGGGGGAGGGAGAGAAAGAGAGAGAGAGATGGTGGCGGCCCTAGGAAGGGCCCGGGGAGGCACAGCGGTGGGCGTTCCGTTTTCCCAGGGGGGGGGCTCAGTCCCCCCCGGGTAATTTCGGTGGTGGCTTGAGCCCCCCCACCCATAGCTGACGCCTATGAATCTGACCCTCAGTTTGCTTCGAAGTGGACACCATCAAAGCAAAAGAGTATTTTGCTGTTGTTATTTTGTTGACTAAAGACCCCCCAAAATGTTTATAGGAAATGCATACATACAGAAATGTTCTTCACAACTACCTCAACTCATGAACAACAGCAGCCTCCCGATTCCAGCAGACACCATGTTACATTTTGTTGTTAGCAAACTCAACATCCGCTGGAGACCGACCGGTCAGTGTTCTGTTGAGAAGATTATTTGTACGTTGGGAGAACAAAATTGGTATCAACGACCCCAAACGCTAAACATTCCTGCCTGTCATTTTCTATGCCTCAATTGATCCAGTCTCTGTCTCTCCCTCTTTTTAATATCCTGGAGTTCTTCTGTTAAGAACTGTAATAAAATGAAATGAAAAGTGTTTCATGGCAGATTTCAGAGTCACACACTGTTCTGAAATGGAGAGGAGGGCGGGGGCTGTGCCTGCGCGTGTGTTTCTGCATGAGAAACTTAACAGGGAACAGACTCGCCAAGCCAATCTGACGTCTGTCGCTTTTAATAGCTAAAGTGCATTTCAGTTAAAAAAAAAAGAAAGAAAGAAAAACTCTGCACAAATGGAAATGCAAATAAACTTTACGGAGGTCGGGGTCATTTGAAATTCAACTACAACTAACACTTCGTTTGCTTGGCACTTCACTTTTAAGCATAATTATTGTTATTAAAATCTGCGAATCTCCTGGAGAAATCTGAATAAAGCTATAAATGTTACAAGAGATCGGGGTGTTGGCGTTGTTGCTTTTCTTGTTCGCCGTATTTAGAAGCACACTTCGGTCCATTACGCGCACACGTCTTGCTGCAAATTTTCAGAGTGGTAAGCCTTTAATTTTGAGTTTGGATTCTGTGTCCACCTTACACGTCATTCTTTTTTCCTCTGGTGCAGGGGTGGCCAGACTGCAGCTCGGGAGCCACATGCGGCTCTTTCACACATGTTGTGCGGCTCTCAGCAGGGTGGCTGGGGAAGGGAAGGGAATTGCATGCCTCCCCAACCAGTCTTCCCTTACCTAGCCAGTCTTCCCCTCTCTGGGTAGGCTTGAGGTGGGGAGGGAGCAGAGAAAGAAAGTAATTTTAACTTTAAATGCGTTCTCAAAGCCCCCCCCCCGGCCCACCTTGGAGAAAGCATTTGTCTCTTTAAATATCATTATCAATATCTGTTTTTATCCCTTTTGTTTTTCTTTCTGGCAGTCTTATTTAATGTTCGTGTTAATAAAAAGCAAATTTGCATATTTTTTTCCAATAAAAACACGTGTAAAATTTGTTTATATCTTGTGGCGCTCAGACATCTGATGTTTCTTCTGTGTGGCTCTTACGTTGAGCAAGTCTGGCCACCCCTGCTCTGGTGTATTTATTCTGTGGCTATAATTAAAAAAAAAACACTTTTTCTAAATTGGGGGGTAGAACGTCACTTGTGATGCGTGGAAATGGTGTCCAAAGGTTGGGTTTAAAAAAAAAAATTATGCAATTGCCCTATTAAAGCTGTGCAGTAGCAGCCAGGGGGTGCTGTCATTTGCCTCCTCTCTGATCCCCCTTTCCAGTCAATACCAGTAGGCAGGGGTCATTTTGTAGAAAAAGAGGTGCAGGAGCTCATTAGCATAACTCATTTGCATATGCCACACCCCCTAACATACCGGAAGTGTATCAGAAGGCAACACCCACCCCTCAGGCTCCACTCCACAGGTGAGTGAAACTGACCTGCTCTTCCTCCATTCCCTTCCCCATCCAATACTTTGTGCAATAAAAATAAGCGTAAAGAACACACCCACATTCTCTTCCTGCTCCCTTGAAACCACCAGGTTTCAAGGAGACTTGAGATACCCAGGACATGTGCACCACCCATCCCTTCCCCTTCCCCTCCCCACAACAGGTGGGGCTGAGAGAGGTTTTTTGAGAACTGCTCATGAGAGAACAGCTCTGAGAGAACTTGTGAGTGGCCCAAGGTCACACTAGCAGCTGCATGTGGAGGAATGGGGAATCAAACCCGGTTCTCCCAGATTAGAGTACAACTCCTGACCACTACACCGAACTGATGGGGTGGAAGCTGCTGAAGGGTTGGTGAAATTTCTCCAGTACTTATGTGCCATGTGCCCAGATAAAAAATGGTATACTTAGAAAATTTAGATGCCACCTTGAGCAAGTCTCTGGAAAAGCAGCACACAGTCATAAAAGGAACAATGAAAAAATTATCAATATTAAAACAAAACATTAAAAACAATAAAGACCCTAGCAGGGCTTTCCCCGGGGCACTGCGCCTCTGTACTGCTCTGGGAAGCCGAGGAGGGAGCGGGGCTTGGTCATGTGCCCACCCCCTAGGCTCCTCACTCCCGGAGCTGCGCTCCTGTGCACTCCCACTCCAACGGACCCCTGCCAGCAGGGAACTAAATCTCACGCAGCTCCTTTTAAACTCCCCATTGTTTTGTTATTTTTTTTATTCAGCGATCTGAGACTAGTGAGAGTCTCATATTGCTAGACTCATGCCACTTGTTTAAAAAAATTAAAAACAAGGGGCAAATGGAGCTTGTACACCAGTGAAGGGGGGAAGGATGGTGGAAGGTGCAGAGTGGGTGGAACGACCTCGATGTGGGGGGGGGAGTCCGAGGGAAGGGGCAGCAAAAGGGTGGGGGGGGAATCTGAGGGAATCTATGTGCTTTTAAATTACCTTCAGCTTGGAAGCAAATCAAGGGGGAAATCAGCACAAAAGCACTCTCAGAAAATCTGGTGGAAATACTGACCAGAAAGTAAACTGAGTGCTGAAGGAAGTAAAAACCAATGCAGAATGACAAAGAAACCCTGACAGATGTGCACTGTGAAAGTGAGGGAACACATCTGTACATAATAGGGCTTCAAAAGAAAACAGTGAATCTCTTAGATTTAAAACACATACACAAAAACTATCTCTGTTTTCTTTAGAATGAAGTTTGAGTCCAGTGGCACCTTTAAGACCAACAAACTGTGTATAAGAGCCAGTTTGGTGTATTGGTTAAGAGTGATGGACTCTAATCTGGAGAACCAGGTTTGAGCCCCTACTCCTCCATATGCAGCTGCTGGGTGACCTTGGGTCAGTTACAAGTTCTTTCAGAGCTGTTCCCTCACGGGCAGTTCTCTCAGAGCTCTCTCAGCCCCACCTACCGCCCAGGGTGTCTGTTGTGGGGAGAGGAAGGGAAGAAGATTGTAAGCTACTCTGAGACTCCAAGTGAAGGGTGGGGTATAAATCCACCCTCTTCCTCTTCCTTTCATGTGCACACATTTCTTCTCCGTGCATACACAGGAAAGCTTATACCTTGAATAAAACATTGTTGGTCTTAAAGGTGTCACTGAACTCAAACTTTGTTCTGCTGCTTCAGACCAACACGGCTACTCACTTGAATCTGTTTTCATCAATCTATACACCATACCTTCAGAGAGAAACAGTACTTTTACCTTCAGAGGGAGAAGGTACACAATGAACTGTTTATGTAAAATGATAAAACCTGAGAAAACATTAACATATATTAACATATATTAACATATATTGCCAAGGCTTTTTTTGTAGAAAAAGCCCAGCAGGAACTCATTAGCATAATAGGCCACACCCAACAGCAGAGACTCATTAGCATATTATGCTACACCCGGACAGAGCCGCTCCCTTCCAGGATCAGCTTCCCTAGGTCTCCCGTGGCTTGTGGGGCACCTGGGGAACCCGAGGAGGGGAGGCCGTTTAAACGGCCTTCCCTTCCTGGATTGGCTTGGCTTCCCCAGGTGCCCTGTGGCTTGCAAGGCACCTGGGTAACCCGGGGGGGGACGGGGACGTGTAGGCATGGCCAACTAGGAAACCAGCCGGAACTCCGTTCCTGCCCAAAAATAGCCCTGTATATTGCTATCTAAACAGCAAACAAAGGTTATTAACACAATAGAAATTCACCGTCTGTGTATCTCTATCCTGGCTCCCAAAGAAAAGATGACAACTCGCCAGTGACTCCATGGGCTCCCCAAAAATGTGATTTTAATCCTACACCAAAATAATATTTTTTGTCACAGATGTGTCCGTTTCGCAGACTTCCTGTGTGGACTGAAATGCTGCCATTTCCCCAACCCAGTGTTCCCAAAACAGAGTCCAATCCTCACTGCAAGCTGTGCCCTAATTCCACGTCACACCGATTTTGTTTCTAGCCCTCTAGCTGCCGTAAGCTCCTCTCTCTGCCACCGTGTCCTTGTCTGCACTCAGATTTTGCCAGCTCGTATCAACCTTACCGGTAGCCAGCCACAGTCCACGGTTGGCAACGCAACACAGAGCGCAATGATATCAGGCTGTAATGACAACAGTGTGGCCAATTACTCCTCGTTGGATGGCCAGTTTCTTACAGGAGGCCGAGCCAGTGCACAGGCCATCTTAGTTCCGCTCTGGTTCAAGCTGTGTAGGGAAGAAAATGTCCCAATTTCTGTTACTTCTTGTTTTCTTCCACATAAGGATCACAAGACACCTGGATCTATCGAAACAGCACAGGCAGAGTTACAACAGAATTTCGTAAATGGGAGAGAGTTCAAATGTGCCAATTTTAGGAAACAGCAAACCATAGAAAAGTTCTGACAAAAATGTCCTTGTTCTCAGTGGTCAGGCTATTACGTACACGCCCTTTGTAGGGGGAAATGTCGCTCATGAACAAAATTAAATACCGCATTCCTGCTTTCTGCCATTATGAGATTCTGGGTTTTTTTGTTGGTGGCTTTCCTAGTTTGTCCCTGGCTTTTATGCTATTCATTGCAACTAGTGTTGAAAACGCTGTACATTTAACATGAAAAATTCTGCACAAGGAAAAGAAAAAAATAAAGGACCTGTGTGAATCAAGGGAAACGAAAACCAAAATCGGGATTTCTGAGGGAGGACAGTGACATTGCAAAGTAGTATCCCTACATGAAAACAAGAATTTGAAAGGGGAGGGCAGGATGGCTAGTCATTTAAACGTTATTAATTTCAAGGATTCAGTAGTGGGTGATGGAGACAATATGGCCCTAAATAATGTTCAAATCAAGAGGGGCTGTGGCTCCGTGGTAAAGCATCTACTTGGCAGGCAGAAGGTCCCAGATTCAATCCCCAGCATCTCCACGTAAAAGCCTCAGGTAGGAAGCGATATGAAAGACCTTTGCCTGAGACCCTGGAAAGCTTGATGGGCCGATTCAGTATAAGGGAATTCCATGTGTGTTCAAAGACATGAAACAGAGCAGGGTCAAATAAATCCTCTTACAAGATAGGGCACTGCAGTGGCTAGAAACCTGCTTGGATGTAGGAGAACTTGCAGGACGCAAGGCTTACCAAAGTGCCCTTCAGCAATTCACTGTATCAAGCTCAATTTCTCACCTGCTGCTTTTTGCAAGGATGAGCAAAGTAGTGTCTTTTGAAAAGTGCTACACAAACGATAGATACCCAGACTCCTTCCCAGGTCGCCTGGTGAAATCTGACACAGGAAGAGCCAAGCTCTTCAAACACTGATCTCGAAAAGGTGATGCATTCACACTGTTTCCATCCTAACCCCTCGGGGTGTTTGGCTGATAATGCAGGACAAGGAATGAGGGTATTTGTATTTGTGCTGTCAGAAGTCAAGAAACAGTCTCTGAATTGAATAGGTCATTGTTCCTACCCCAATAGCTCTATCATATCTATAGTCAATACTCCTTGCAGAAGCTTTGATTGCCAACACCACTATTATGAAGGGCTGCGGCTCAGTGGAAGAGAATCTACTTGGCATGAAGAAGGTCCCAGGTTCGATCCCTGGCACCTCCAGTTAAAAGGATCAGGTAGTTGGTAGTGTGAAAGACCTCTGTCTGAGACCCTGGAGAGCCACTGCCAGTCTGAGTAGATAATACAGACCTTGATGGACAGATGGTCTAGGCAGCAGGTGATGTGAAAGAAGACCTCCACCTGAGACCCTAGAGATCTGCTGCCAGTTTGAGTAGACAATACAGACCTTGATGGACAGATTCAATATAAAGCAGTTTTATGTGTTCGTTTGAACGCAACCACTGTCACAATAGACATGATGGTAGAAAAGGTTATGGACCAGAGCCTCCAGTTCCCAAGCACAATTCACTAATTTCATCGCTGAACCTTAAAAGATTGGAAAGAAATTAGGAGTCATGTTTCTGTACTACAGAAGTTCATTCCTGTTGAGGAGCTGACATACTAATTTAAATACATTCTATTGATTTTTTTTAACTTTTGAAAGCTTTCAGATTGACACTGATTTCGCCAATATGAATCAGCTTACATTTAGCCATAATAGATTCAGTTTGAGTCCAGTGGCACCTTTAAGACCAACAAAGTTTAATTCTGTGTATAAGCTTTCGTGTGCACGCACACTTCTTCAGATATGCACACAAAAGCTTATACTCAGAATTAAACTGTGTTGGTCTTAAAGGTTCCGCAGGACTCAAATGTTGTTCTGTTGGTTCAGACCAACACGGCTACCCACCTGAATCTAAACTGAGTTGTCACTGGGGGGAGGTCACCTGAGCAAGCATGAGCAGAATCTTCCGTTTCCTTAGAACAGTTATTCTCCCTCAGCACAGGGCAGGACTTCTAAGTGGATTCGATGGATAGACTTAACATTGCCAAGTGCATCACCCATTTTCCTAGTGCAGTAAATCTACTAGTAATATTTGATCTTTGGCCTCCTATTTTCCATCACCACCTTTCTTCCCTTGCCAGATTTCATTGGGTGATATGTACATACACACGTATACACACATGCCCCCTTTGTGAAAAGCTTATTCTAGCAATATTTATATTTTCAATCTATTCTTGGAAACACTGCATTAATAAATTAAAATAAATATTGCAACAGTATGCTCGACTTTACAAAACACGGTCTGATGAATGAAGCAGAGGTTCCCAAGGACTGAATAGCTGGGATGTGTGGCGACAGATCATCTTAAGAATGAGATCAGAGAGGAACACACTGAATTAAGACCATTAATAACTAAGAGTGTGGTGCATTGGACGGTGTTGAATTTAGAACAGGGAGATTTGGACTGGAACTCCTGTTCTGTCATAAAGCCCACTGAGGTGAGGGAGAGGTAAACATATCTATATCTGTCAACAGATATGAATGTCTCCTATGTGGAGGATGAAAGCCACAGACAGGGGCATTTCTAGACAAGGGAAGAGGCCTCTGCCAACTTGGGGGACTCCTCAGCAATGCTCCCTCTAAGCTGTGGAGTCTTGTGAGCAAAAGTTCTGCGTTGTGAGCTGCTGGCATTGAAGTTGTGAGTGCGCAATTTGGCCACTGCATCAATTAGTTTGCTCTGGAGCCATCCTTCCTGAGCTAAGACAAAAATGTGTGAGACGGAGGCTGAAAAACTTTGAGCTAGCTCACACTAACTCAGCTTAGAGGGAACACTGCTCCTCAGACATGCAGACAAATAAGGCATTCTGAAATAACCAAACTATAGCCCAGGCTAGCCTGATCTCGTCAGATCTTAGAAGCAGGGTTGGCCCTAGCTAGTATTTGGATGGACGACCTCCAAAGAATACTCGGGTCATGACGTGGAGGCAGCCAATGGCAAAACCACCTCTGACCGCCTCTTGCCTTGAAAACCCTACAAGGTCGCCATAAATCAGCTGTGACTTGAAGGCTCAAAAAAAAATAACAAAACCCTAAATATGCTTGAGAATGGATGGAGCACTGAGACCAACTGAGCATCAAAGGGAAACTATGAATGTTGTTACGGGGAGGGGAATTCCGCTTCCTGAAATTCACTTTTTAGACCTAGACATTGATTTACCTTATTTCTCATTTAAAAGAAGGATTTCTCTTTCATTTCCTTTTGAAGATAATAAAGGAACCCTTTTGTAAGTTCTGCTCTTGCAGTTGTTTTTATGTCACACACCACAGGGTGGTGCACTAATAAGAACATAGAAAGGTTTGGGAAGACATTACCTTCCTGAGCATCTACAAAGCGACATTCTGAAACTCTGCAGAACCTCCCTTCATCCCCCTCCACTCTTTGAACTGATCTTTGATCAAATATCAATTGCTAAGAAACAAACTCAAAATTCAGAGAGAGAGAGAGACTGAGATTGAGATTGTCAGATTTCAGGGAGAAATTAGGCAAAGAGCAATTAAAGGAATGTATCAATCATAAAAATTAGCCAGTTCAGACAATCCCAGAGGAGGCTGAAGATACTCAAATGGCCCCTATCCAAAAAATGCATATAAAGAAAGCAAAAGGCTAAAATAACTTTATATGGGAGGGAATTGTTCTGATTCAGCTACATTTGCTAAAACTTGGACTCAACAAAAAAATCAACTTATTTTATCTGGCTTTTGTATGGGGAAGAAGCTCCATAGTACAAGAGGTACACAAGTGTGGAAGTTGTGACACAGACAACCCAATCCTTTATCTACCAAAAAATATGACTTATTTTCAACAGGGTATCCAGCTGAGCTCCACAGAAACATTAAGCTAACCAACTGAGTCAAAATTAGTGACTTTCAAATAGGGGAGAGAACACTCAAATAATTAGCTCAGAATATTATAAGAAGAAGAGAAGAGATTGGATTTATACCCCGCCCTTCACTACCTGAAGGAGTCTCAGAGTGGCTTACAAACTCCTTTCCCTTCCCCTCCCCACAGCAGACACCGTGGGAGCAGTGTTCCTTCTAAGCTGAGTTAGTGTGAGCTAGCTCAGTTTTTTTAGCCTCCGGCTCACACATTTTTGCCTTAGCTCAGGAAGGATGGCTCCAGAGCAAACTAATTTATGCAGTAGCCAAATTGCTCAGTCACAACTTTAAGGCCAGTAGCTCACAAAGTAGAATTTTTGCTCACAAGACTCCACAGCTTGGAGGGAGCGTTGCTAGTCAGTAGCAATTATCACAGCTTAAACGGTAGGGGTATTTGAAATGAGATTTGTCACAGGGATCACTTGTTTAAAGTAGTCAGGCAGGAAATGTATCCTCTTTTCTTTTCTTTTTTCCCTTTTTGGCTTTTCAAAATACAGTAACCCTATAATGAGATTGTGCCAGTCCAGTCTGATGGTGCCAAAAACCAACCTGGTGGTGCAAAGGGACACAACTTTATTAGTTTATGTGAGTCGAAGCACTGCAGGAATGATTGGTGCTCCGATTACTCCCAGAGAGCAGGATCAGGGGCTGGGCACTCAAATTATTGTCAGCGCTAAACATCGCCCAACTTTCGTGTCGTTGGATTGGGCAGGCAATATCCGCCACACTCAAAGGCTTTCCAATGGTTTTCTGAACGCCAGTAATTTTCATCTGATAATTATCGGAACAATCCAGATTTTGATAGGAGGCTTACTGTCAGTTCTGTGTAGGGTTGCCAGCTCAGAGTTGGGAAACACCTGGAGATTTTGGAGGTGGAACCTGAAGAGGGCAAGGTGTGGGGAGGGGAGAGGAGAGACTTCAATGCCAGGAAGTCTACCCTCCAAAACAGCTGTTTTCTCCAGGTGAACTGATCTATGTTTCCTGGAGATCAGTTTAATAGTGGGGGATCTCCAGCTACCACCTGGAGGTTGGCAACCCTAGTTCTGTGCCTGCTATTTGTTCGTGTTTCCTGCTTCAGCTTCAGTATCTGACCTTCCAGGGAACAGTCAAGGCTGATTTCTTTTAGGATTGATGATGCAGGTACTGGACTCTTATTAAAAAGTCCTGTGTAAGAATCACACCTGGATGGCCATACTAACTCAGTCTTGTCAGGTCTTGGAAGCTAAGTAGGGTTGGCTGTGGTTAGCACTTAGATGGGAGACCACCAAGAAAATCCAGGCACACTACACAAAGACGGGTAATGGCAAAACCACCTCTGTTTGTCTCTTGCCTTGCAAACCCTACGGGGTCACCGCAAGAGGGCTGCAACTTGACCGCACTCATCACCCACCACCAAAAGCAAAAACACTCAGTCATGAAGGTCAGGCCCACTTATTCTGTCAGTACCCAGCCTACCACCAAGAGGTACTGTAAGGATAAAACGGAAGAGGAGGAACCACACACACCATTCTCAGCCCTTTACAGGAAGGACAGGATACAAACATAAAGCAGATACCTCTTTTGCCTTTATCTGCTTTTTGTCCACCGTGCAAATTTTTCCCCCTCACCCCATAATGATATAAATGTATGTTTCCTGGAAGTTTGAGGGAAAGTTTTCTTTCTTTTCTTTTTCTTTAGTTGAACCTGTCAATAGTTAAGAGTATTCTCATCTGACAGCCAAGATGACTGACAGGGCAGAGGGGGAAGGGAGAGCGGAAGAGTGATATCCTCCCATGCCTGTCAGGTGTTGCAGCTCCAAGCGTCACCAACACTGTATATTTAATGAAGCTCGAGGCACGCCACCGCCTTAAATAACAGTGATTAGCAATTCTTCTGACAATGATTCACACCCCCCACCCTAACATTCTAAATTCCAAACAGTATCATTAATGTGCTTTAAATAGCTTCCGAGTATTTGCCCCATGTGGCTCTTTGTGCCACGCCATTCATGGAAGGGGGCAAGCACGGCACCGCATCCTTCCTTCCCACAGCGGCCATTAGACTTGCCGTGGAGTGTCTTTTTCTTTTCTTTTTTTTTAAGGAGCTAGTAATGACTGAGTAGCTTCAGGATCACAAAAACAACATCAACGCCACTTAAAGATTATATAGCATATTGGATTTTCCTAAGGCCGCTAAACGTTTTCGGATCCAATTGCCCACAGCCTCACATAATGCACAGGCCATTAAATGTATGGATTTTAATTATCGTAACTACAGCCTTTCCCTGGGGAAGCTGAAGGAGAATGCATAACCTGACAGTCGTCCAGGCCACAAAACTATCAAACTGATGTACGACACCTTGCAAATGTCACCTTGCGGTAGCAGCTCCATTTTTGTTAACTCTTGGCGATTACCCTAACCACGCTCTTCATTTCACTTGTGCTGCTCAACCTTATTTTACTGTGTTCCACTGCAGATTATGCTAATATCCAAACAGTTGTCTTCTGACTTTAAAGCTTTCCCTTGCTTGAAAGCCGGTCGAATCCGACTCTACAGGGCGGTGCTCATCTCGGTTTCCGAGCCAAAGAGCCAGCGCTGTCCGAAGACTTTTCCGTGGTCATGTGGCTTGCATGACTAAACGTCGAGGCATACGGATCGCTGTTTACCTTCCCACCAAAGTGGTACCTATTTATCTACTTGCAATTTCTTGCTTTTGAACTACTGGGTTGGCAGGAGCTGGGGCCAGAGACGGGAGCTCAGTCAGTCATGCAGAGAAGAAAAAGAGATTGGATTTATACCCCGCCCTTCACTACCCAAGGGAATCTCAGAGCGGCTTACCAACTCCTTTCCCCTCCCCTCCCCACAACAGACACCTTGTGAGCAGTGTTCCCTCTAAGCTGAGTTAGTGTGAGCTAGCTGATAGTTTTGTAGCCTCCAGCTCACTCATTTTTGTCATAGCTCAGGCAGGATGGCTCCAGAGCAAACTAATTTACGCAGCAGCCAAATCACTTGCTCACAACTTTGATGCCAGTAGCTCACAAAGGATTTTTTTTTTTTTGCTCACTAGACTCCACATCTTAGAGGGAGCATTGCCTGTGAGGTAGATGAGGCTGAGAGAGCTCTGACAGAAGCTGCTCTTTTTCCAAGAACAGCTGTGCCAGAACTATGGCTTGCCCAAGGTCATCCAGCAGGTGCAAGTGGAGGAGTGCGGAATCAAACCCAGTTCTCCCAGATTAGAGTCCGCGCACTTAACCACTACACCAAACTGGGTCTCAAACTGCTGAGCTTTCGACCTTCTGGTCTGCAGCTCAGCGTCTCAACCTCTGAGCTTTACCACTGTTCAAACAGAAGAGCCACTTTATTACTGTTTACTATTTATGTCTGTCTCTCCCCTTCACCTTTGGACAGCCTCCTTCCTCTTCCTGCTGATAATCTCTCCTCTGTTTTGTTTTGTTTTTAATTGTCTTTAAAAACTCTGTGAACACAACAGGGACAATCAATTTTAACATGCTGGCCTACTAATTGAAAGAAGAGCCACACAGGTGACAATAAGAAACATACGAGTTGTCCTGCTGCAACGGGATAGTGGTCCACATAGTCCGAGCATCCTGTTGCAAACAGAAGCCAATTATTATCTACAAGAGAACCAAACTTCCATTCACAGCAGAATCGTTCTCGGATGGGAAACCACCAGGGAAGTTCAGGGTTGCTACGCAGAGGGCAGGCAATGGCAAACCACCTCCACTCATCTCTTGAGAACCCTACGGGGTCACCAGAAGTTGGCTGCGCCTCGACGGCACTTTCTACCACCTGTTCTTAGTAAGGTGGAAAGTCTGTTGTTTCATTTGAGGAGACACCAAAATGGTAGGGGTCAGTCTTGCTGAGCTTCACTAGAACATAAGAAGAGCCCTGGTGGATTGGACGAGTGGTTCTGCTAATCCAACATCGTGTTTCACACAGTAGTTGATCGGTTGCCCAGGCTGGCCAACATACAGAGCACAGAGGCCAAGGTCTGCCCTTGAGGTTGCTTCCTAGAACTGGGATTCAGAGGTTTACTGACTCTAGATGTATAGGATCCCTTTAGTCATCACACACAGTATTTAACGATGGACATATTACTCATGGATTTATCTAATTCCCTTTCAAGCCATCCGAGCTAGTGGCCACTACTACATCCAACACAGCAAATTCCACTATTTAATTATTTATTGAGTGAAGAAAGACTCCTTTTCATCCATCCTGAATCTGCTGCCTGTCACCGGATGTCTCCCCCCACCCCGTGTTCTAGTATTATGAGATAGTGCCCACTGTCTTTTTACTTAACTTAAAAGCTCTGCATCATCCCTTCCCACTACCAGTTTGGTGTAGTGGTTAAGTGCGCAGACTCTAATCTGGGAGAACTGAGTTTGATTCCCCACTCCTCCACTTGCACCTGCCGGATGACCTTGGGCAAGCCATAGTTCTGGCACAGCTGTTCTTGAAAAAGAACAGTTTCTGACAGAGCTCTCTGAGCCCCACCTACCTCACAGGGTGTCTGTTGTGGGGAAGGGAAGGAGTTTGTAAGCTACTCTGAGACTCCCTTGGGTAGTGAAGGGCAGGGTATAAATCCAATATCTTCCTTATCTTCTTCTCTTCTACCCACCATGAGTTCTTTGATGCTGCATCCACAGAAAGACACACTGATGTACTATTTAGATACTCAGATCTTCACCATGACAGAAGAAAAAAGTCCGAAGGCAGCCCAAATCAATGTGCCTGCATTCAAGCGGTGTGAGTGAACCAGTCAAAATGAAAGAAGATTTTATTTTAACACACACACATGGCTTTGTAACACTGAGTCTGTATCAAGTCCCTGGGTTAGTTCACCCTGCATGAGCTACAGGCTCTGTCTTGCTGGGGAAAAAGCTAATTAGCGGATTACATAATCCTGACCTTTACTAAAAAGTCAAGAAGTACCAGAGGTGTCTTTGCTGGATAAAAAAGGAATAGGATGGAGGAGAGAACTAATCGCACTATTTGGGCAATGAGGATCCATGTGCGTTGACTTTGGTGCTTATGAATCTGAAAGAGCTGCAGCTGAAATGGGACTGGCATGAGAACAGGAAAAGTAGAATAGTTATTTTTTTAAAAAAAGGAAAGAAAAGAAATCCCCCTCTGGCCCCAACCCTGGATCTAGTAGCTTGACCTGAAGAAAATAAGATAGTAATGTTCTTCTCATCACTTGATCCACATACTAGAGAAAATACCAGATGTTGAATTCCTATGTGCCATGCCGCTGTGAGAGACACAGAAGATTCAGAAAAACGCTGGCAAGCTCTTTCTGAGGGGGAAAAAAATGTTTGTAAAATATTTTAATTGCTTAACAGGCTACTTAATAGGCTCTAATTGCACAGAAGACTGAGATTTCCGGAGGGTACAGACACAGCAAGTGGTTCAGCGACTGGGAATGGGCTTCATTTCTTATAGGCCTATCAACCCACCACAGATCCAAGTTAACCGTTATTTAACTAAAATGTTTCATATGCACGAAAGCATATCAGTCTTTACTCCTTCCTCCACTTAGCACTTCAGTGAGGAAGATTAGTCGTACTTTACAGAGAGGGAACCGAGGCTTAACAAGGCTATCCCATGAATCCAAGACAGAGGCAGAACTTGAATACAGATCTTCCAGTCCCAGACCACGCTCTCTAATTGCACTCTAATTGCCCACACTCCAGCACCGCACCTCTCTGGAAAGAATACACAAGTATAACTTCTGGGACAAAAACACACTAGACAGACAGACAGAAATATGAATAATGATGGCATACTATAGAAAACACTAGTTTTCTATGTGCACCTTAGACATGTGATCAAGTCATCTTCCTCAGGTCTCAGATAAGCTAAGCAGTACTGATGCAAACCAGATGATTGATTTTAATGAACTTTTAAATATTTGGGTATAAATGGTCCTGTGTGGCTAAGAAGTTTGCATATCTCAAACAAGCAAAAACACCAGTATTGTACCAAAAATATATATATTCCCCTATCTTGAATATTTTTAAAGCCCTGATATCAATCTACGAACTAGTACACATTTATCTTGCCTTTCATTCAAAAGAGACCACGGTGGTGTATATCATTCGCTCTTCCCCATTTTACCCTCATTTATCCCTGAGATAGTCTGTAGTAGTAGAGCAAAATTAGAGTCCAGTAGTATCTTAAAGACCAACGAATTTTTCCAGGGCATAAGCTTTCATGTGTCAAAGCTCACTTCACTGAACTTTGACTCACAAAAGCTTATTCCCTAGACAATTTGCTGATCTTTAAAGTGCTACTGGACTCTAACTTGGTTCTCCTTCACAGCAGTGTGGGGATGCAAACCTGAATATTCTAGGTCCGAAACCAACATCCTAACTACTACACCACACATAGCTCATTCTCTAAGAAAGGGCATGCAACAGCTAGCAAAAGAGTCTCCCCCCCCCTCAAAAAAAAGCCACTTACACTATTTTAATCTAAAATTTAATAGCCATGACCAGTTGATCTGAAATTAACAGAACAGGAATAGGCAACACAACTGCATAGACTGAAGTATTTACTCGACTTCACCCTTGGCACAAGGAAGAAGAAGAAGAGAAGAGATTGGATTTATACCCCGCCCTTCACTTACTTGGAGTCTCAGAGCGGCTTACAAACTCCTTTCCCTTCCCATCCCCACAACAGACACCCTGTGAGGTAGGTGGGGCTGAGAAAGCTCTGAGACAATTGTCCTTGAGAGAACAGCTGATACAGAGCTACGGCTTGTCCAAGGTCATCCAGCCAGGTGCAAGTGGAGGAGTGGGGAATCAAACCCAGTTCTCCCAGATTAGAGTCCGCGCACTTAACCACTACACCAAACTGGCTCTCAGAAAATCAGAGCAATATATCCTTTGATCAGGATTCATCGCTTCACCCACGAGACGCACAACACAAAAACAGACCATCTTCTGCAGGATAAAAATCACTAGTTACTTTCAGGGTACTTGCAACAGAAATTTTGCACAATTATTTTATACTATGAATTAAATTACTATAAAGCTTATCTGCCATAAATCGTTAATTGTTCAGTTATGTAGTCACGTTTAGGTTTGTATCAAGAGTACTCAAGTGCTGCACACAATACTGAAGTGATGCCTATAGCTCTGCTCAGGCATCTTCATTCAAATGTAAAAGAGGGATGCAGGAAGAGATCGGAGACTGACAAATTATTAAAAGAAACTGGATAAGTAGCGCACAGTCAAGCACCCAAAGAAAAGCCCTGGCAAAACTGAACCAGATAAATAGAGACTAATTTAGAGAAGGATGTTCCAAACTGTTTCCTCCAATTTTCAGCAGCAATCTGCCCTGGTCTTTGGTTTTTCATCTCACTCCCATCCTTTCTTTCCATCTGATTGCCCCACAAATCTCTCACATTGATGCCACCAGCCTCCCTCTTTTACACAACACTGTATTATTAATCCTGCCGTAATTGATTCATCTTGGTAAGATATCCTAAACGTTCATTCATCTGCATCCAGTCAATGCCCTGGTACTATCTGAAAAATTTAGATTCTCCGGCTTATGCCCTTAAAATTATTATCAGTACTGCAGAAAACCACACACACACACACTCAAAGACAAATCAGTGGGTTCTAGATCAAATCAAGCTTGAACTCTCCATAGAAGCTAAAATGACCAAACCGAGGCTATAGTACTTTGACCACATTGGTGGTAGAAAGTGCCATCAAGTCACAGCTGATTTATGGAGACCCCGTAGGGTTTTAAGGAAACAGACATTCAAAGGTGGCTTGCCTTTGCCTGCCTCTGCGTCATGACCCTGGTATTCCTTGAAGGTCTCCCACCCAAATACTTGCCAGGGCCGGCCCTGCTTAACTTTTGAGAACTGATGAGATCGGGCTAGCCTGGGCTATCCAGGCCAGGGCTTGGTCACATTACGAGAAGACAAGACTGATTGGAAATGACAATCATGCCAGGAAAAGTTGGAAGGCAGCAGGAGAAGAGGAAGGCCCAAGATAAGATGGGTTGAAGCCACATCCCTCAGTTTGCAAGACCTGAGCAAGGCTGTTAACAATAGGATGTCTGGCAGGTCATTCATTCATAGGATCACCGTAAGTCAGAAGTGACTTGATGGCGTTTAACACACACATACACATTGTAGAGTTTTGGATGATAAACCATTGGCAGGATGTGATGAACCCCAAAGTGTGTCAACAGCTAAAATGAAGAAAAAGGCTGGAAGGAAACATCTGGAAAGACCATAGGCCCAAAGTGTCAGAACTTCATCATCTCTACTTCGCCAAACACGCCCTTTCAGTATAATCCTAGCACTTTCAGTATAATCCTAATTGTTCCTTACACAAATTGTTTTTGTTTTCAACATTAGAACCATGTAACGTTGTACCTCCATGGCCAAAATTAAATTAGCGGAAAGGAAATGCAATAAAAATGTTGGAAATGTGTATTGGCAAATCTTGTATTAAAAATGCTCAGAGTGTTAATGGGTTGCATGCAGTCCTAAAAGGGTCTTCTTGACAGCGGTTCACGAAAAGGGAGGGGGGGAGAATATGAATTGCTGGTTGATGAAGTTGAATCAAATGCATTGATTTTATGTTCTAAGATTGAAAAGGAGATATAAATATACTAACCTTAAATGTGGCATAACGGAAGAACTTCTACAACAAGCGGAAAAAAACAACATGCACTCCCTAGCCTCCTGCACAAGCAGATTTCTTTTATTGTATCATTTAGAATATTGCTTTCAGTTTGCTGCTTTAAGAGGATTATAGATTCTATTTTGTGGAGTCAAGATAATATACCGCACCTGTATCCCAGGCACAATAGCAATTTCCTTTCTTTTTTTCTGGCTGCAGTTCAACCCTCCGTTTGCTCTCTGATATCAAGAGTGCTGAGATCTGCCAAAACACCTGCTAGCAGCGTCTTCAAAGGAACAATACTCTCATGCTAAGGCTGAGAGACTTTCATTCCCTCTCTGTTGTACATCTGTTTGGCAGCTGGCCACAGGTAGCCCAAGTTCCTAAACCTCAGTTCCACATGACCAAGAATATTATCTATAGCAAACAGCAACAACCACTCTGTCCGCCTCAGTTTACTACCCTCCTAAACACATAATACGCTTTAATCTACTGATATTTCTGCAATGGAGAAACTATGGCAAGAGGTGGAACGCTGCGAGAGTGCCCTTGTGCTCGCCAGAGCCACTAAGAAGAGAAGAAGAAGAAGAGATTGGATTTATACCCCGCCCTCCACTCCCCAAGGGAGTCTCAGAGCGGCTTACAAACTCCTTTTCCCTTCCCCTCCCCACAACAGACACCCTGTGAGGGAGGTGGGGCTGAGAGAGCTCTTTCCCAAGCTGTCCTTGAGGGAACAGCTGTGAGAGAACTTGTGACTAGCCCAAGGTCATCCAGCCAGGTGCAAGTGGAGGAGTGGGGAATCAAACCCGGTTCTCCCAGATTAGAGTCCGCGCACTTAACCACTACACCAAACTGGCTCTCTCCACTAAGTAATGGAGAGTATATTTCAGTTGCTTAGTAGACAGCCAGAGCAGCCTGAAC
Source organism: Lepidodactylus listeri (assembly GCA_029233225.1). Taxonomy (NCBI): domain Eukaryota; kingdom Metazoa; phylum Chordata; class Lepidosauria; order Squamata; family Gekkonidae; genus Lepidodactylus; species Lepidodactylus listeri. The sequence goes on along the minus strand of JARCFY010000009.1, from coordinate 7,819,036 downwards.
GGCCCCGAACAGCCCAAGCTCCTCAGAGCTCAAAAGCTAAGCAGGCTCAGCCAGGGTTAGTACTTGGATGGGAGACGATCAAGGAAGACCGGGGGCTACTGGTCTTGGTGGCCTGGAAAACGAAAATTTCAAATCTAAATAAATACAATTGGCAGCTCATTTTCCTCAGGGCTTTTTTGGTAGAAAAAGCCCAGCAGGAACTCATTAGCATAACAGGCCACACCCAACAGCAGAAACTCATTAGCATATTAGGCCACACCCCTGACCGGGCAGCTCCCTCCCAGGATCGGCTTCCCCAGGTGCCCCGCAGCTTGCAGGGCGCATGGGGAACCCAAGGGAAGGAAGGCAGTTTCTGGATCGGCTTCCCCAGGTGGCACCTGGGAAACCTAAGGAGGGGGAAGGCAGTTAAAACGGCCTTCCCTTCCTGGATCAGCGTGGCTTTCCCAGGTGCCCCACGGCTTGCGAGGCGCCTGGGGAACCCAAGGAGGGGGAGGCTATAGGCATGGCCAACTCAGAAGCCAGCTGGAATTCCGTTCCTATGCGTTCCTGCCCAAAAATAGCCCTGGTTTTCCTTATGCACTGGGACCCGGGTCAAGGGCAGAAACACTGCTCCGCTTTTCAAGCGTGCCTCTTTCTTAATGGCCAGAGGTTAATGATTTAACTTGAAACAAAGATAATTCATATATAGAAAGCAGTTCACGAGCTTAAACAGCGGCATTGCCCCAACCATTGCCCAAGGTTGCTATGCAGAGGCAATGGCAGATCACCTCTGAACATCTCTTGCCTTGTAAACCCCATGAGGGATCACCGTAATTCAGCTATGACTTGAGGGCTCATCATCATCATCATCATAGGTGGTGGCTACAATTAAATGCTTGAAGGTTGTAATTGAGAGGTCATGAATTTCTCAGTGAACCTGCCTGGCGACTGAACCTACCTTGTATGAGACTCACCGCCACCCTGAGAGCTGATCAAGAATACGTTCGGATTACATCAAGCAACTCAAATAGCCGCTGAACAAGCTGGTCAGAAGCCGACTCACAGATGATGGGAGATCATCTGGGAATTGGCTCTGATCCCGCCCACTCGGCGAAACAGCTGCAAAGTGAAGCTGCAAAATGGAGAGGAGAGAGAGCTTCCTCTTCCCTCTCATCCAAACTGAGCGGGGACAGAAGCAATGCTTTTGGTCTCAGTTTTGCCAAAGGGAGAGAAGAAAGGATGTTCATCTCTCCTTCTCTCTGCAGCCCAAGAGCGCAGCTGGGGAAGCGGGAGAAGAGAAGGGGAAATGAGCAGGGTTCCTGATTCCCCCACCTCCAAATTGCTGTGTATCGGCAAAGTTTCCAGGATGGGAGATCAGCACCAGACTTCAAGCTGATCAGTTGGGAGTGGGTTCCTGATTCCCCATCCCTCAAAAACCCTTGCTGGATACAGTCCCCCCCCCCCCCCAGGCAATCAAAACCAGTCTCCAAGCTGATCCCTCATCAGCTGAGAGCTGGCTGCTGATAGCTACAGCAAGTAGTTTGCTCCTGTGAATACAGGTCACAATCAGTCCATTGACTAATTGGCTGCCTGATTATTACTGGCAAATGAGATGTGAGCCAAACTGGCAGGTGGTCGAACATCCCTTGGATGTACCCATATAACCTCACAGACATGCTCACAGATTTTACTGTAAAAATTTGCAAAGAGGAGAAACTTCAGGCAGGTCTATCAACAGCAGTAGATTCTGTTATGTAAGAACAGCCCTCATGGAACAGAACAATGGTCCATCTAGTCCAGCAACCAATTTTAAACCATAAGCAGAATCCCATGGCTGTAATCTTACTCAGGATCTTTGGTGAGGAACTTTGTCAAAAGCCCTTCAGAAGTCCATGCAGAAGATGTCTACTAGATCACCTGTATCCATACTCGTGTTAACCTTCTCAAAGAACTCCAAGAGTTTGGTGAGGCCAGACTTCCCACAGAACCCATGCTGGTTTTCCCTCAGCAGATTTTGTTATTCGAGATATACAGGTTGCTTACCTGTAATTGGAGATCTTCGAGTGGTCATCTGTGCATTCACACCTCTGGGATAAAGTGCGCCTGCGCCGATCCCGATCGGTAATCTTCAAAGCCTAACGGATTTTCGCGCCAGCTCCCCGGTCACGTGCACGCCCACTGCGCATGACCCGGGGAGAGGCACGAGGATCCCGCCAGTTCCTTCTGACCGCTGCTAACAGCCCCCAAGGAAAAAGGTGAGGGAGACCGAAAGCAGAGGGGAAGGAGGGCGGGTGGTGTGAATGCACAGATGACCACTCGAAGATCTCCAATTACAGGTAAGCAACCTGTATATCTTCTTCGTGGTCTCTGTGCATCACACCTCTGGGAGAATAGCGAGCAATAAACACCACATACTTGGAGGTGGGTGCTGGAGGTCTCACATCTGAGCTGCTTGCAGGACTGCACGGCCCACCACAGTACGCTGATGGACGCGGACATCTAGGGCGTAGTGCTTCACAAACGTGTGAGGGGACGCCCACGTTGCAGCATTGCAGATGTCTCCCAGGGGAATGCCCTTGAGGAATGCTGTGGAAGTAGCCACGGCTCGAGTGGAGTGTGCCCGGAGGGACGCCGGCAGTGGCCTTTTGGCCAGAAGATAGGCGAGTTTTATCGTCTCAACTATCCACTTCGAGAGTCTTTGAGACGACAGTTTCTGTCCCTGCCTGGGCAAGGCATAAGAAATGAAGAGAGCTGGAGACTTGCGAAAGGATTTTGTCCGGTGCAAGTAGAAAGACAAGGCTCTCTTGACATCTAAAGTATGCAGACTACGCTGCGTTGGGTCCTGGGGATCAGGAAAAAATACCGGCAAGGTGATATCTGCCCCTATATGAAAGTCCGACACTATTTTAGGCAGGAAAGCGACATCTGGAGCCAAAGTGACGGCATTATGATGAAACGTGAGGTATGGTGGGTCGCAACGGAACGCCGAGAGCTCACTCACGCGTCGAGTAGACGTGATGGCCACTAAAAATGCAACCTTCCATGACAAAAGCTGAAGACTGCATGAGGCCATGGGTTCGAAGGGTTTTCCCATCAGCTTAGTGAGAACCAGGGGCAAGTCCCATGCCGGGACTGGTGTCCGCACTGGGGGATAGAGGCGATTCATTCCCTTGAGGAATTGTTTCGTTGTTGGGTGGGAAAACACTGAATAGCCATCAATCTTAGGATGATTGACTGAGATGGCCGACAAGTAGACTCGGATAGATGAGTGACACAGTCCCCTGTCCTGACATGACAGGAGGAAACCAAAAACATCTTTAAGTCCAGCGGGGACTGAGGGTCGTCCCACAGACGCCAGGAAAGTTAAAAATTTAGTCCATTTTGACTCATATGAACGTCGAGTGGAGAGTTTGCGTGAGTTCAGTAGCACTTGAGCAATGCGTGATTCTAACCCTAAGTTAGGATCAGCCACGCTGTCAATTTTAGCCTGGGCACATCGTGGTGCAGTACTCGGCCCCCGCACATCCCGAGGAGATCCGGGTCCGTCGGGAGATGGAGATACGTCTCTCGTGAGAGGCTGAGGAGCGTGGGGAACCAGGGTTGTCTCGGCCACCATGGGGTGACAAGAATTGCCCACGGTCGCTCTGTCAACAGTTTGTGGACTACTCTCGGAATGAGAGGGATTGGGGGAAATAGGTACACCCGTTTCCCTGTCCACGGGAAGAGGAGACCGTCTCCGAGAGAGGTCGGGTCCGTTCCCGCTCTGGAACAGAATAGATGGCACTTCTTGTTCTCCCGAGAGGCGAATACATCCACGGATGGATGTCCCCAATGGTCGAAGATCGGAGTCAGGTAGAGGGGGTTCAGTTCCCACTCGTGTAGGGATGCTCCTCCTCTGCTTAGGAAGTCCGCTTGGACGTTGAGTAGTCCTGGGAGATGAGTCGCCACCAGGTGAATATTTAGCGCCTGGCACTCGTTCCACAGCTCTATTGCTAACCGGCAAAGTCCACGGGAGACCGTCCCGCCCTGGCGGTTGATGTAAAACATAGTGGTGGTGTTGTCTGTAAGGACAGTCACCGTTTTCCCCGTTAGGGATTGGCGGAAAGACCTCACTGCGTAGAGAACTGCCAGCAGCTCTAAGAAATTGATATGGTTGTGTGCCACCGAGGGGTGCCACCTGTCTCCCACACCTACACCTTCCAGGTGAGCTCCCCAGCCCCATAGGGATGCATCCGTGGTGACGGTCGCTGAGGGGGGTGGAAGCCGGAAAGGTGCACCTGAGTGTAAATTCTGGGGCACAAGCCACCAACTCAGGGTCTCCAGGACCTGGGTAGATATCTGGAAACGTTTGGAGAGGGAGTGGAGTTTGGGGCGGAAACGCCTCAAGAACCAAAGCTGCAGTGGTCTCATTCGCAATTTGGCGAAGGGAATCACTGCCGTTGTTGCGGCCATCAAGCCTAGCAGGCGAAGGATTTGTTTGGCTGTAGCCTCCTTGGTCTCTTGGATAGCCTGGAGAAGGGAGACTATATCCGCTGCTCTGTTGGGGGGTAGGAACGCCCTGCATTGCAAGGAGTCCAGGATAGCTCCGATAAACTGAACCCGTCTGGAAGGGATAAGCATGGACTTTTTGAGGTTTATAGTCAACCCTAGCAATTCTAGGGTGTGAAGGGTAGTAGAGATGTGGTTCTGTAATTCTGTCATAGAAGGGGCGACTAGAAGCCAGTCGTCCAGGTAGGGGTAGAGGTGGACACCTTGGAGTCTCAGATGTGCCGCTACTACTGCCATAAGCTTCGTGAAGACACGAGGAGCTGTAGAGAGGCCGAAGGGTAGGGCCTTGTACTGGAAGTGACGCAGACCGATCGCAAAACGTAAGTACTGTCTGTGTGACGGGTGGATCGTCACATGAAAGTATGCGTCCTTTAAGTCCAGCGTCACCATCCACGTGTTGGCTTCTAGTAGCGGTAGGATGGTCTGTAGAGTGGTCATACGGAATTTCTTGTAGGTGATGAACGCATTGAGGTTCCGCAGATCTAATATGGGACGAAGTCCGCCATCCTTTTTTGGGACCGTGAAGTAGCGGGAGTAGAACCCCCGCTGAAGGTGTTTTGTTGGTACCTGTTCTATGGCGTCTTTTAACAGGAGGGCTTCGACTTCCGACGATAAGGTGTCGGAGGGAGGGGTGGTTACGAAGTACGATTCTTGTGGAATCTGGAAAAATTCTATTCTGTAGCCTTCTGCTACAACCGACAGTGCCCATTTGTCTGTCGTGATACGCTGCCATGTTAGTAGGAAGGGGGATAGACGGGTGGGAATATCGGAGTGAATGGGAGAGTCAAAGACTCTGCTTGTTCGGCTTGGGTGGTTTAGCCTTAGAAGCGGAAGCGGGCGGGAATCGTGGCTTATGGCCATAAGGTTTCTGCTGATATACAGTAGACGGTGGTCTCTGCCATTGGGGTTCAGTGGGAGATCTTCGCGGTTGCTGTTTGGACCAAGATCTCTGCCATGTTTTCTGCTTCTGTTGTCTCGGTTGTGAGACACCCAAGTTACGAGATGTTTTGATACTCTTATCTAAATCATGAAGAACTGTGTCCGTCGTGGAGCTGAACAGTCCTTCACCCTCGAAAGGGAGGTCTTCCACTAAGGACTTAGTGTCTTGTGGAAGCGAAGTCGACCTCAGCCAGGCGTGGCGACGAAGGGCAACTGCTGAAGTGAGTGTCTTGGACGTGACGTCCGCAGCATGCTTGGATGCGTTAAGTTGATGCTTTGCTAGCACCATGCCTTCCCTCTGGATCTTCCTAGCGAGGCGTTGCTTATCCTCAGGAAGCTGAGCCAGAAGAGGTGTCATCTGTTCCCATAGGGAATACTGGTACCTGCTCATGCAGGCTGTGTAATTTGCCGTTTTTATGCCCAATGCACCGGCTGAATAAAATCGTCTTCCAAAAGAATCTAGTTTCCGTCCCTCCTTGTCCAAGGGGGAGGAATGTCCGCTACGTCCCCTAGCCGAGGGGGTCACGACTACTGAGTTGGGTTTGGGGTGGATGAATAGGAATTCTGCCCCTGGCTCTTGGAGCCTATACATGTGGTCCAACCTTTTGTTGGAAATTGGGGTTGAGGAGGGGTGGCCCCAGGATTCTTTGGCAGTGCTCAAGAGCACCGAAATTAGTGGTAACGCTACCGCGGTGGATGTGTCCATCTGTACGATATCGAAGATGGCATCGGTAGCGGTAGGAGTTGGTTGGACCGTGGCAAGCGCCAAGGAATGTGCCATTCGTTTGATAAGTTCTCCATAGGATTTCACGTCTTCGGAGGGGGAGATTGGTAAATTTTCAGCCACATCAGGGGATGGTGACGGCTGGATGGGAGATTCGTCATCGGATGATTCGGGAGATTCGGGCATCGAATGGTCGGAATGTTCGGAGGGAGACATAGGGGTCGACGGGTCTGGCTGATAAGGAGGGAGGTCGATATCGGGTGATGTGGGCATCGGTATCGTTAGTTTCGGTATTTTCGGTTTCGGTTGCGGCATCGGTATCGGAGTCGGAGGCGGGGCCGGGGGATCTCGGCATCGGGAGACTCTTGACGACGTCGATTGGCGATCCCACTCCGCTGGGTACCATTGTGGAGGTGGCGGGTAGGAGGAACCATACAGGTATCGCCATTGACGGACGTCCCACGGCACCGAAGATGGGGGAAGGCGCCAGTCTCGCTCGCCTCTCGGTGCCGGCATCGGGTCAGGCCCTGTCTCGGGACTGCTGTGAGGGATCTGCGTCAGCTCGATGTCGGGTTCCGAATCCGTGAGCTGGATGGGTCGCGGCATCGGGGAGACGGGGCTGCCCCGGGGTCGCTCGCGCCCAGGAGGGTCAAGCTGTGGAGACCCATGCTGGGTCATGTCGGACGCGGGATGCGTCGACGAAGCACTCGAGGTCTTGTGCTTCAGCTTGCCCTTACCCTCTTTGCCCTCCTTACGCTTCTTAGCGGGAGTTCGTGGCAGTGAGAGGGGTCTTTTCGATGCCGACTTCTCGGTGCCGGAAGGGCTTCGCATCGGTGGCGACGTCGGGCCCGTCGGTATCGATGGGGACGTTGCCGAGGCGTCGGCTGCGGACATCTTCGGTGACAACGCTGCCTCCAAGAGAGCCACTCGGAGTCGGGCCGCTCGGTTCTTACGAGTTTGTTTGGAGAACGCGGCGCAGCTCGAACAGGAGTCGACGCGATGCGACTCGCCTAGGCACAGCAAGCAGAGGGAGTGCTTGTCTGGGGGGGGGGATTTTACTCCCACACTTAAGGCAGCGTTTAAAGAAACCCCACCGCTGGGCCATAGGCCGGGCGGGGAGTAGAAGGAGGAGAATCCAAAAGAGAGTCCAGGAAAACAGTCCGTAGTCAGTAAGAGGTCTAAGAATCAGTCCGAAAGGCCTTTCCAAGTTGGAAAAGAAGAAACGAAAGTTAACTACCGACCGGAGCGGAGAGGGAGTCCTCACGACGCGGCGGTCAGAAGAGAACTGGCGGGATCCTCGTGCCTCTCCCCGGGTCATGCGCAGTGGGCGTGCACGTGACCGGGGAGCTGGCGCGAAAATCCGTTAGGCTTTGAAGATTACCGATCGGGATCGGCGCAGGCGCACTTTATCCCAGAGGTGTGATGCACAGAGACCACGAAGAAGATACTTAATAATTCTTTCTTCAGTAACAGTTTCAACCAATTTACCTGGAACAAATGTTAGGATAACTGGTCTACAATTCATTGGATCCTCTTGGGGGCCGTCTTCCCCAAAATTAGGGTGACATTTGCTATTCTCCAGTCAACTGGTACAGAGGCAAATTTTAGTGACAGGTTTAGTGACAGTAACAAGTTACTTATACTTGTTAGTAGATCAACAGCTTCAGATTCAAGTTCTTTAAGAACCCTCAGGTGTGTGTGCTGTATGGACCTGCAGACTTATTAGTTCTCAGCTTGCCTAGAAGTCCTGGAGCTTCATCTCTCTTTACCTCAACTTGGTGTAGAGGTTAAGTGCACGTACTCTAATCTGAGACAGCTGTTCTTGAAAAAGAGCAGTTTCTGTCAGAGCTCTTTCAGTCCCACCTACCTCACAGGGTGTCTGTTGTGGGGAGGGGAGGGGAAAGGAGATTGTAAGCCACTCTGAGACTCCCTTGGGTAGTGAAGGGCGGGGTATAAATCCAATCTCTTCTTCTTCAATCTAACTTAGTTCTCCTGACACCCTTCCTAAAAAACAGTGTCTCCAGTGTAGATATGTACCGTACATTTTCCACAGTGAAAACAGATATATGTAATTCACTAGATTTCTCTGACATCTCCACATCTTCCTTAAACAATTGTTTTATTCCTTTGTTCCAAAGGCCCAATTGCCCCCCTGGCTAGTTTTCTGCTCCTGGTACATTTGAAGAAATTCTTGGTTTTAAGCCATCCACTTCTCAGATTCTCATTTTTGTTCCCCTTATTGTCGAACCACGTTTGTGATGCCAGAATCTGTGCTCCTTTCTGCTCACCTTGATCAGGAAAGTCTTTTTTGCCTTTGGATAGGAGTACTTCAAATAGTTTGTGATATTTCTACTCCCAAGGCAAAACTTACTCATTTGCCAGTGGGGATAAGTGTCCTGAATCACCAAGGGATCACCAAGATCAATCACCCCCTGCAATACTAACCAAGCAACAACCCATTACAATACACCAGGTCTGTCTTTTGCACAGAGAACGGGTAAGCAGAGGCCAACATAGCTTGCAACAATTAACTGGGCCTGGGCTTCGATTTTACAAGCAACAACCCAGCAGGTATAGCAAAAGCAAGTGATTGTTTTGAAGGGGGAATGATAAGCGATCAAAAAAACATGGTTAAAGATAGCAAGAATATCCCAGGGGCTGGAACACTGTACATCTCTCATTTGGGATATCTAAACTGTTAGCAAAGGTAGACAGTTTGTATTAAGTAGACTACAAGAACTACCAACTATGATGCGTTTTGTTGAATATTACAAGAAAGTCATTAAGGTTTTGAGGAAGGCTGCACTGAACACCACACTAAATGGCGGCAGATGAGACGGTGTTGGCCAGCAAGGCACTGCTAGTGCTCTTATGAAGTATGATATTCATAAGCCTGAACTTTGGGCTGCCTTTAATGGAAGGGCCATGTGCTTTCTTCATAATAGGAGCCAGCTCCAGCCCACGCCAGGAGGCTGACACCCTAGATGAGTTCACCAGAGACAAAGGACTCCTCTTGCCATGAGGTTTCTTTCTGTTTCCACTCGCTGGCCTTCCCCTGCCCCCTCCAACATAGCTAAATGGATTATGCTAACGCAGTTGCTTAGCAACTATTGTTCGGGACACCACCCAGTCAGCCAAAGTCATTGACTTACAATAGATGTGGCCAGGTGAGTCATCGGACCTCAGGCCCAGAACCTGTTTCCTGATGAGATCATACTCTGCAACACTGACCATCCCCTGGACCTCCTACCTCTGTCCATCTTGTACCTATCCCAAGGTCCAGAAGGGACGGACCGCCTAGTAGGTGTGTTAGTGGGATGTGGTCTGTGCAGCCCTCCCCAAGACCACCTAATAAAAGACCTTGAGCAGAAGCATTCTCTCTCTCGAGCCATCGTCTCCTGCTTTACCCCCCCCCCCCCCATGTCCAGCTTGCCTTTCCAGTCACTCTAATCTTCTGTTGGAACAAGGATCCATCTCCAGGATAGGTAACGTATTGCTTCCCCACCAATTAACTCCTGCAAATTGCAACAGTGCTATTTTCTATCTTTATTTCCCTAGACCGGTGTGTATGTGTGTGAGAATCTGTTTTTGTGTGCTTGAACTACACCATTAAGTAAACAACATTTAATTTGCTATCTGCCTCACGTGCCTCTTTCCTTGAGAACTCCCGGGAGGGGTGGGACCCTGGTATAGTTGGCAAGAACCCGTGTATTTTGCTGATTGCTAAACGTAAATTAAAGCAATTCGGCTAACAATGGTATAGTGGCAAGAATATCAGTCTAGGATTTAGGAGACCAGGGGTTGGAGTGGACAGCTTAATGAGCATGTCAGCCCAGTGTGCAGAAGCAGTGAAAAAGGTCAACTCCATGCTAGGAATGATTAGGAAAGGGACTGAAAATAGAACAGCTGATATAAAAGGTATGGTCGCATTTGGAATTCAGTGTGCAGTTTTGATCACCGTAGCTCAAAAAGTGCATAGCAGAGCTGGGAGAAGAACAGAAGAGGGCAACCAAGATGATTATGGGGTTGGGGCACCTTGCCTAGGAGGAAAGGCTGAAGAGTCTGGGACTTTTCAGTTTAGAAAAGAAACAGCTGGGGGGGGCATGATAGACATTTATAAAATGATCCATGGGGTGAAAAAAGTTGACAGAGGGAGGTTTTCTCCCCCCCCCCCCCCAATTTGTCATAAATCCTGCTGGGCAACCTTGGACCAGTCATATATTCTCAATGCACCCCTTCTCACAAGATTATAGTGAAGGGGGGGAGAGGGAGGGAGAAACCTGAACTAAGGGCACATGCTCTCTGAGCTCCTGAGAGGAAGGGCAGTTTAAAAACCTGACAAATGATCCATAAACAAAACAGCCATTCTTTTCCACACTGTGTTATACATCCTAGGCTGTCAAGAGGAACATGCTGCTATTTCATGCAAACTATAAATAATATATTTACATCAAATATAGATAGATGAGAGAAACAGACAGACAGACTCAGTGCACAGAACAACAATTTGGTTTTAGTTTGTTAAAAACAAAAAAACCCTAGCATATAATCTTGCAATACAGACATCTCCAAATGTCAACCTCCATGACAGCTAGGTCTATTTTTTCTTCTGCTTATCCATACAAAATAAATTGTGTTAGATTAAAAAGAAAGCCTATGAAGCATCATGGATTATAACAAGCAATGACCTAATCTTGATTTCCGGTAAAATTTTAATACTTGACATTCTGCCGCTGATAAAAATCAAAACTCTGCGGCAGCTTATGCTAATGCAGTATAGATAACCTTCTCTTATCCAAAGATGCATTACGCATAAATGTGTCACAAACAGAGCTCTGTCAAAAGAGGGAGGCAAACAGCTAACACGATACCATACAGTCAAATTATTATTTATCCATGTTAATCACTGGTTTGAAGGAACATGAAGAAAAATGCTCTTGGGCGACTTTATAGGAAAAATTCACCACCCCTCACCCCAAGACCACCAACCATCACCACCAATTTTGGAGAAGGATGGTTGACTGCTCTTTTGCTTGTCTTTGTAGCCCAAACATGGATTATAGGGAAGCAGGTAATTCAAACTGTCCCTGTTGTCATCAAAGCTACCCAAACTATGTGTCCAATCCAGGGTCTGAGAGTGAGCCTGCTGGTAATATATGTGAGTACCAACAGATCAGAAAGATTATGGGGTTGTCTCTGAAATAGCTTTAAAGATTTACCACATCCACTTCGAGTGCAGATAAGCCCCAAGTGAACAGAGAAAGACCGTCCCGTTACCCCTTGACATAAACTTTGGTGTCTCTCTCTTCAGGGGGTTTCAACTGTTGACCGGCATATTATTACAAAATACATTAATACAGATCAAGATGGGTAGCCATATTAGTCTGTCTGTAGCAGCAGAAAAGAGCGAGAGTCCAGTAGCACCTTAAAGACTAAAAAAAATGTGGCAGGCTATGAGCTTTCGGGAGTCACTGCTCTCTTCTTCAGATAACATCTATTAAGTATGTGATTGGATTAGCATACAGATTTTCAATACGTCATCAGAGTGTAGAATTTAGGGAAGTTAATGGGAGAGATGGACATTTTATGAGCAAAGCTGATGAAACCCAAATCTGAGAGAAGGCAGTCTAAGCTGTTTGTAAATGCAATGGAAGGGCTAGAATGCAAGACGCTGCTCAGAACAGAAAAGTGGGGAGGCATTATGACAAATTTAAAGAAGTTGTTCTTCTTCCAGGCCAAGCTGGCATTATCAGCTTGAAGTGACAAAGCATTTTTGATAATCTGGCAGATTGTTAAACCAATAGCTATAAAAAGAACATCACCCTCTCAAGACAAGCAGGGGTTCCTCTTTATTCACTGTTCATTCTGTGTCTGGAGCTCTAGAAATAAGAAAATCTAAAGAAACAGCTAAGAGAACAAAAAGAAGCTAACGTTCAACATATTCTTTTGAAATGGACAGGTGGGGAAAAAACAGTTCATGGTCTCTCCTTCAAAGTATGAAATAATGCAGTGTGTGTCCTTGAAGAACTATACAGAGGTGAACCCCATTTTATTTATTTGTTTGTTTGTTTGTTTGTTTGTTCCATTTATATCCCGCCTTGCCAGTTTCAAACCGGCTCAAGGCGGCTAACAGCATAAAATACCCACAGGGTTTCCAATGTAAAATAGTTAAAATTAGCAGCACATGCTACATACATGTTTACAAATCCACATGCTTACAAATCCACAGATGGCGACTTCCGAGTTCTCATGGTGAACAGCGTCTGCAGGGGTGCGATCCACAAGACCAGGGCGATGTTACAAAATCAGTTCTTCCCCCGGTGGCGGCTCCTACTTGAAAGCCTGGCGGAAGAGCTCCGTCTTACAGGCCCTGCGGAATTGCAATAGATCCCGCAGGGCCCTGATGTCATCCGGGAGCTCATTCCACCAGTGGGGAGCCGCTACCGAGAAAGCCCTGGCCCTGGTGCAAGCCAACCGTACGTCTTTTGGACCGGGGCAAGTCAGGCGATTTTGAGTGCCTGACCTCAGTAGCCTCTGGGGCCTATATGGGGAAAGGCGGTCCCTCAAGTAGGCAAATATAAAGAGGAGAACCCCCCAATATATTATAGAGGAAAGGGAAAGGATTCTCTCTTACTTTGGCATGACCCAGGTTCTGAAAGAAAGGGATTATGAAGAAAACAAAAGGGGGAGTGTCCCGTTTCTTACTTAAATGCAGTGCTATTATGGGAGGGTGATATACTTGAATTAATTTATTTAAAATTATTTATATTCCATCCTCTGGATTACATCAAATCCCGCATGCTACTAACAAGGAAGCGAAAATTTCAAAAACTGAACCAGCAAAAAGGTAAGTACACAAACAAAAGAGCTTTTGAAAAAAAAGGTGATTGTTAATAGGGCAGCAAGCAACCTAAAGCATGTCTTAATACAGGAATAGCAGGAACAAGATAGGCTAGTTTTTTAAAAAGTGGGGGACTTGCAAGGATTTACAGGGGGCATCTAATTTCCCCCTCCCTTACCATTTTCTCTTTTCCTTTCCTGAAAGTCCCACAGTCTCTCTAGAGGTCTTGATTTAGGGCCAGAAAGATAACAAATTCAACGCCAGGTGAGTATCCAGATTTTCCCTCCATGTTTCTTTCCCATTACTTACTGAGCAGCCCTAGTGGTCTGTTTTCTTTTTTCCTAAAGAATTCTGGCTGTCCCATCCTGTCTCAATATATTTTACTGCTGGCTCAGCCCAGGAACCTGAGGGAAGGGTCAGGATCAGTGTTCCCTCTAAGTTGAGTTAGTGTGAGCTAGCTCAGTTTTTTAGCCTCCAGATCACAGATTTTTGTCTTAGCTCAGGAAGGATGATTCCAGAGCAAACTAATTTATGCAGTAGCCAAATCACTCACTCACAACTTTAATGCCAGTGACACACAAAGTAGAATTTTTGCTCACAAGACTCCACAGCTTAGAGGGAGCATTGGTCAGGATCGCCCTTACACCACCAAACATGACATTTGAGACATTTTAAAATTAAAAATTAATGAAGTATTTTATTAAACATAGAGGAGGAAGGCCAGGGATTGAAATTTCTCAAGTAATTCAATATAGATAACTCTGAGGTAAAAATCAGTACGTGCACAGACTTTAGTTCTTATGTTTCAGCTAGTGACAGTTTCTTAAGCTTTTCACAGTGACTTAAATCGTTATGCGGAGCGGCTTTCATTGCTTGGAGCATGCCTGTCACTCAAGGCTCTCTGTTTCTATGAAGAATCAACTCTTCACAGTCCTTTACTCTGTTTGTACAGCCAGGCCTGTGGCTACAGTGGGGCATCTCGACCCCCCCAACCCCAACTTACTGGCCAGGCCACCCGACTTCCCATCCATTTTATTTTTTTTGTGTGCATGCTACACTGAGCCAAGAAATCACCCTGATCTGCCTGCTGGCATCCTCGCCCCTTGCCCCTTGCTTTTTAAAAAACGTTTACTCTCTTGTTGCTCTTGACACAGCCTGGGGTTGGGTTGGGGTGCCCCAAAGTCAAAAATCCTGGCTATGGCCCTGTGTACAGCACTTCTAAGCTTTTAAAAAGTGCAGTCCAAAGCCCGGCACCATGACTGAAAGGGCCCTGTTCACAGTTACTATTTCACCTTCAATCAGGAAGGGGATGGAGCACAGCCTCCAATGACATTCTCAAAAGATGTGAAGGGAAATACGGTGAAAACACCATGCTCTAACGCCACAGTGCCAAACAAGTTTCAAAGGCAACAGCCAATACTTTTAATTGGTCCCGGAAGAGAACAGAAAGCCTGTAAAGTTGTAGGTAGGGCTGTGCACTTGGAAAAAAAATGGTATCTTTTTCAGATTTTGGGAAGGGCATAAATACTGGTATTTCAAGTCATGTGGATGTTATGAAAAATTCTAATACCGAAGGTTTGGGTGAGAGAAACCAGTGCCTAATAATATAAAATCATTGTTTTTATCTGTGTCTCTGTAAGCAGACGGCTTTCCTTGCTTAGCTACACTGAACCAAACTCCCAAGATTCTTTGCAAACCCCAGCAACACCTAAATCCTACACCCCCACTTTCCTCTTTGAGATAATGTCATGGATGTTTTATCTTCATTGCTAGGAACATAAAGGAGCACTGTAACATAAACATTTTAGAATTGTCATTAACCTTTGGTAAGGAGGTTCGTCTTACACATACGAGCAAAGGAGGGAGGGGTGGTTTACACACACTTTATAGAGACGTGTGAACACATTCTGCCCACAGTGGGTACCCAGTACTGGTGTGATATTTGGATTTGCTCCCTCACCCCAACCCTGGGATTCTAAAATTATTCAGGCCCATTATTCCCTATGGGGAATCTTTCTGGGTGGGTAGGGCTGTAGTGGCTGTTTTTCAAGCAAATGACGCTAATATTTTACATATACTAGTCCCGCCTATCCATCAAAGACCTGCCAAGTTCCAAGTAGATAGGATCACAGGGCGAAATTCTATAGGCCCCTGAAAAAGGTGCCCCCAACCATCCTCCACTGTTTCCTATGGGGGGGATTCCCAAACTTTCTCCATGGCAAATAAGCTAATAGCCAAACACGCCAGAGCAAGCATCCACTGGCTAAAAGCCTCCCAATGCAAACAAAATCAACAAGCCCAACGGAACCAATGTCAAACCAGAGAATCCAAGTCAAACCAATTTAATCAAGGGACACTGTTGAAAGACTAACAGAGCCCTTTTTCAAAACAGAAACTCCAAGCAAAACCAACCTGGCACACCAAAACTAAGAAACTCACATAAATAAAAACCAAAAAAAAAAAAAGAAGAACAGGCAAGAAGACACTGACACAGGCACACTGTTAAATCCAACATACCATCCAGATGCCCAAATAATTCGGAAAATAGGCAGTTATTCACACTTCTGTAGTTATAGCACTAAGGAGACATGATTTCTGTAGGCAGAATCTCTTACGGCATTCTGTGCAAAATTGAAGCTTCTGAACCATTTTCAAAGCTGGTCACAATTACAGTAAAATAATCTGGTTGTGATTAATGCATGGATTATTGTGACACACAGCATCTCTGAATGAGTACCTTCCCATAGTGAATGAGTCACTGCTTTAAGCACCTCTGACCTGCCTATCAGAAACCCAGACATTCCTCAGTAGATATTAGGTGCCAAAAAGATATTTGAAATATTATAGGTTCTCAGAAGCATAATTAAGTACTAATACATATGATAAACTCTTACTACCTTAGAGGGGAAAAACACCCTATAATATAACAAATGAACCTTGCTTGTAATCTGGGTGAAAGATGTGATAGGAGCTTCATAAATTTGTTTTTGTTTGTTTTGGTGTGTGTTTTTTAAAGCATCCACGGAGGTTTAGCAATGTCCTGTATTCTGCCAACAGGTCCAGTCAGGACTCCTTCTCCCTCTGGCTTGGGCAGAAATGCCTGAGAGTTAGGAGCTGGAATCAACAACCGTGGGAGTCAGCAGGAGCTAGAACAGAGACACGGGCTTACAGCTAGTGGACCAGTTGATCCAGAAAACTTCACCTCCCAGCCCAAAGCTTAAATAGGCTGAGAGGACAGCTGCTGTGGAAGCAGCACTTGAGACTCATCCATCGAGGCTTTAACTAGGGCAAGAATCCTGGAAAGAATTTACATCCACTGCGGTCTGGCCCAGGAGCTGGAGTATGGGAGGCCAGCAGGGCATTGCATCTTTGCTGGGCTATTTCAGCATGAGCACCTCTGCTAATCCCGCCAGGTAGAGGCGGATTCTGGTGTGCCTGTGGACCAAGTCCTGTACGGTGCTTAATTGCCCCAGGACCGGGGGGGGGAGAGAGAGACAGAGGGAAGTTCTGGTGGAGGTAGGGCTGCCAAGTCAGCCCGGGGGGCAGGGGATCCCCCGCTACAGGGGTTCCCAATTCGCCGGCCAGCATTCGGCCGGCAGGGGAAACCCCACCCCCGAGGTCGTCCAGCCTGGACGACCCTCCCTCACGTAATGACGTCACCCAGAAGTGACGCTATCACGTTGGGGGCGTTGCCAGGGCGACGCTCTGGCAATCGCCCCAAAACTCTATGATACCATAGAGTTTTGGGGCGATTGCCAGAGCGTCACCCTGGCAACGCCCCCAACGTGCTGACGTCACTTCCGGTGACGCCGCCCGGCCAGCGGAGCTTCCCACCCCCCACCCCGCCGGTAAGTTAAATACACTTGGCAACCCTAGGTGGAGGAGCTCCTTCTACAGGCTCCTCGGGGGCAATTTATGGAGGATCTCCTACTGCATATTTTTCAGGGTCCAGTTTTGGAGAATACAGGCCAGGGGTATCTGCCATGTAGGGATCTTGCAAACTTTTCCGCTCTCTTCCTGGCCATGTTTTGGGCTCCTCAGGCTTTCAAGTCGGACTTCCAAGTTGGGACTCCAGAGCCAGCCCGGTGGGGCTCATGACAAGCAATGCCACGCTCCGTGGAAAAGTTTTCATGAAAGAATGGTGTGGGGTAGATAGGAGGTGGCTGAAAAGACAGAGCCACAGTTAGAAAAACAAAACCCAATGTGGAAGTTAGAGAGCTAACTTGGTTAACCCAAAAAATATACACAGTGACAAACCGATTGCACTCACTAAGAGTAACAAGATGACAAAGTGGTATGAGGCAGCTGTGAGTTTCGTTTCTTCCTCATTACAACAGCATTTGTTTTTTGTTTGCTGCACAGACTGCAGTTCTGAAAAAGGCAAACCCAACATTCTATCACCCCTAAGATCCCACACAGCATCTACTCATTCATCACAAGTGCTTCAGATCATCCCAGAGCAGGGAATTTAATGCCTTTCACAATCTCTGTTTTCTGAGAGCCGAATGATAATTAATGGATTTTGAGAGGGCCTGAGAGGACTAACAATAGAACATTTGCATAGAGTGACATTTAGTGTGCAATATTTCACGGAATGAGTACCAGCAAGCCTGAATAACAATCGGAACTGGTAGCAAATACTTTGAAATAGGTTATGAATATTTTCCCCAATAAAATGTGATGAACGTTTAAGGATAGATCGTCGTGAGCAGCCAGCGATTATGCAACCAAATTTAATAATGCCTCTGCTCTGATAGTCAATGGTTTTTTTCTCCTCAATACAAATTACCACGAAGAAGGAAGATGTGTCAGGAATTCTTGCTGCCAACAGCTTTTATAGATGAAGATACATTTCCACTGAAAGATAATCTGGGTACAGGAAAGCAGCATTTTACGTACCTGTCACCACAGTACTTCTAAGTTTTGCAGTAACTATTATTATTAAATGCACTTTCATTGCACCCTTCATCTAAACAGCTCCAGCTGAGGTACACTGGTCTCGTCTCCATTCCACTTCCGCAACAATCCTATGAAGTACCTTAGGATGAAAAAGTGACTGGCTCGAGGTCACCCAGAAAGCTTCATAGCAGAGTTGGGATTTGAACCTGCCTCGCCTGGACCAACAAGCTAACCACAACACTACCCTGGCTCTCCTATGGGAACTAATGATGTGCAGACCAGCTTGTGATTTCTTTTAAACATCTGAAGAATGAGGCACACAGTGTAAAGTTTGGAGAACTGCAGCTACCTAGATTCGAGTCCTTAGAGACTAAGGCGCTACTGGACTCCAATCTGTTTTGCTGCAGACCAACATGGCTACCCTCTGAAAGTGCAGCCATCTAGTGGCAGAAAATGGCATTGCGGGCAATGAAGAAAATGAGGCAAAATTATCTGATTTGCATAACTGTAGGGAGTGACTTGATTTAATACAACGTATGTGCAATTGATAAAACTATAAAATTAGCATTTAAGGTTGTGTCTGAGCATTATACTGCTGTGATGGCGTACGCTGGCTCTGCCCACCCTCAATACCTGTCCTAGAACTAGGAGGGCAGAACTGGAAAGGGGCTTTACTTTTTGGATACTAGTAGCAGAATAGCCTCGGCAAGTCCTTGACCTGTTCTACCATAACACTAGTTGCTGCATCTCGAGGAAAAAAAGGTGAAAACAAAGCAGCGACGGGTCCTTCTTAGCTGGGTTTTTTAAAATCATTTGCTCAATCATTCTCAAGTTAAGAGAGTCTACTCTGGTGGCGGGGGGGGGGGCATCTTCTCTTGTACCTCTCCAGAAACCCTTCGATGGCAAAGAGGAAAAGCCCCCAGAGCATCACTAAAGAAAAGCTGCACAAGCTGTATCATTCCACAGGGCTTTTTGCTGGTTGTGTTTGTATTTCCACTCATCCACAAATCATGTCGAGGACACTGTTCGAGGGTAAGAAGGATCACCTCTGAACTATAGTTAATGCTGTGAACTTTGAAAATGTCTCACTATCTAGTCCTGTTCCATCTTGTACCGCTCCATATTTGTTTTACACTGATGAGAGTGTGACCAGGAACTGGAAGTTAACAGTCCAACTTTTATATGATGACCCAGGTTTCCTGGGTTGGAAACCGAAGAAAGAGGGAGATAAGATACCCTAGACTCTTGAACCCTGACCCTTGGTTTCAGCATAAGGGCTACAGGAGGGAGCAGACGTTTGGCCACTCTGTAGGACCAGTTTGCTCAACTAAGGCCCCGTCCACACGAGCGAGATAAGCCGGACGGGAAGTGATACAAATTTGTGCTGGCGCAATTTGCGCCGCTTTTGCGGGATCACACAGGTCCATGGACCTGTGAGGGCGAACCGCCGCTGCATGATCACACGCAGCCACGGGCGAGTTGGGTTTTTTTTCCCGGCCGTTTTCAGTGCGCTTATCTGCTTCTACAAGGGATCGATGACTTGCCTCTTCACCCTCGGGATCATCTGATGATGCGCACACTGGGATGGGAGGGGGAAAAAAAACAAAAAGCCCGCTCCCCAATGCCACTTGTTTGCGCTGGCATGATCACACCTGGAAAGGTCAGTTCTGGGCCGTTGCAAACCATTTGAGACTGCCTTTTCACTGGTAGCTAAATAAGTCGATTCCCCACCGGCTCAAAGCAGTTTGCGACACTTTGACACCGGCTGCAGGACGCTTCCCAGATGTGCTTGTGTGATCGCGCCACTTTGAGCCGGCGGGGAATCGTCCTTCTTGTGTCGCAAATGGGTGCGTATGACCGCGCCCTATATACCACACATTTTCACACCATCGCACTAGACATTCGGCCACTCTGTAGGACCAGTTTGTTAAACTAAATGTCACACAGTTTCACACCATCGTAGCAGCCAGGGTGGACTGGCCATTTAACGTACAGGGAAATTGCCCAGTGGGGCATTGCCGTACGGGGGGGAGGGGGGGTGTCTCATGACCAGGAGAAAGCACAGCCGCAGAAACTGCCCCTTGGCTCACAAACCCTTTATCGGGGGGGGGGGGGCAGGTCACACGCCATCTCCTCCTACACTACTGCCATTTTGCGGGATGAAATCCATTGTTGGTGCCACTGAGTTCCATGGGACCTGCAGCACCGGTCTGTAGTTGGGACAAAGGTCACTCAGCTTGGCTTGCTCCAGAGCCAGTTGTCACTCCTCAGCCCATTCCTGCTAACAGCCGACACAACGATCAAGACAGTTGGTTGATTTAAACGAGACTTATATGATATTTAACGAACTGGTATATCACTTCAGAACTGGCTATCAAAGTAATTACTGTAATTCCGGAAACAAAAATAAATCCTTCACAGAAGAGCATAACTCTTTCTATGGTTAAGTAATCAGTTTAAAAACTTGCTCCCGTCGTACAGACACAGGATCGTGGGGATGACTGATTTATGGGGGGAGGGGGATAATGTCTAATCAGTGCTTCTGCAAGGGAGAAGCAGTTCTTAAGTGGAGCCACGTGGAACAGCTGCCTAATTAAGGATTTCAGGAGATGCCATTCACCAAGAACAAACCTGGCTTTGGATTAGCACAACATCCTTCTAATGGTACGGTTTTCAAGTCTCTCCTCCTGTTTAAGGAAAGGCCATGCAACAAGAGCGGGTACTGTCTCAAGCAATTGAGATAAGAATCATTATTGAACACTTGTCTGAAAATTGAATGGTGCTCGCACTATATATAAATATCAGAGAGCACTCAAAAGAAATCACACCAATGAAATAGCCAGGGGTCTAAAAAAAAAATAAAAAATTATCCCCTCAGGATCAGTTGAGTATTCTTAATAGATACGGTATAGAGATTGTAAAAAAGGTAAAATACTTAGGCGTGGTATGTACAAATAAAACCAGCTCATTAATAGAGGACAATTATGATACCCTTTTAAAAAAGATCAAAAAAGATTTTGATAACTGGAATAACTTAAAGCTCTCTTGGTTGGGCAGGGTTGCTGCAATTAAAATGAACACTCTTCCGAGATTCTTATTTCTGGCACAAACGATCCCACTCCTAAAAGAAAATGCGACATTTTACAAAAAAATTAATGAACGCACAAGAAAATTCATTTGGTTTCCCAAAAAACCTAGAGTAAAATGGAAGATTCTTCAAGATCGGAAGGAGGAAGGAGGGATTGCCTTGCCAAATTGGGAACTCTATGGAAAAGCAGCGGCTCTAATCTGGCTGAAAGAATGGTTACTACTGGATAATAATAGAATTTTGGCACTAGAGGGACATGATCTCCTAATGGGGTGGCATGCGTACATATGGTACAATAAGCATAAGGTTCACACAAATTTTAGCATTCATACCCTAAGAGCCGCGTTATTGAGAAACTGGTTGTCAATAAAAGAAAAATTTTATAGGAAAACTCCTAGATGGGTTTCACCAATGGAGGCATTTATTAAACCAACATTGCTAAATGCTAAGAACATGGTAAGTTACGATAAAATATTAGATAAAAAAGGTGAATTGAAAAATATCGAACAAACGTTAATAGAATTAGGCATGCAATTATCATGGTGGGAAATTAACCAATTAAAATCTAGATATAATTTAGATAGAAAAGTGGGCTTTGAATTGGTACCAAATGAATTAGAGTTAAATTGGATGAATAGTAATAAGCTTAAAAATAATTATAAAATAATACTCACATATGAAATGCAAGATGAAAAGGTAAAAGTCACTATGATAAAATGGATGGAAGACTTTGGTTATAACATCCAAATTGATCAATGGGCAAAGGTGTGGAAAACAACTAAATTTTTAGGGGCGGTAAATTATAAGGAAAATATCTATAAACTGTTTTATCGATGGCATTGGTCCCCTGACAGGCTTCACAAGTGCTACAAGAGTGTGTCAAATAAATGTTGGATGTGTGGGACAGAGATAGGCACCTACTTTCACATGTGGTGGAAATGCAGAAAAATGCAAAGATACTGGGTAATGTTGAATTCAATGGCAGAAGAAATATTGGGACTAGATATCGCGTTACTGCCAGAAATCTGTTTGTTAAATATACTGCCTGAAGGTATGTCGAGAAGTGATCAGAAACTTCTTGCATATATATTGACGGCTGCTAGGATCTCACGGGCTAGTGCATGGAAAGCGATAACACCTCCGGAGAAAGAAGCAGTGATTGTTAGATTGTTGGAATGGGCTGAACTATGTAAGTTGGTTTTTTTGTTGAATGCAACCGCAAAGAAAGATCCAGCGAAGATCTGGTCAAAATTTTATGTGTGGTTAAGTAACGGTAAAGGGCTCCAGTAATATGTAACTGTTAATCTTATGGGATTGATATAAATGTATAAACTTTACCATAAATAAATTTAATTAAAAAAAAAAAAAGAAATAGTCGGGTCATTTTGTAGAAAAAGAGGTGCAGAAGCTCATTAGCATAACTCATTTGCATAACTCATTTGCATATGCCACACCCCCTAACATACCGGAAGTGTGTCAGAAGGCAACACCCACCCCTCAGGCTCCACTCCACAGGTGAGTGAAACTGACCTGCTCTTCCTCCATTCCCTTCCCCATCCAATACTTTGGGCAATAAAAATAAGCGTAAAGAACACACCCTCATTCTCTTCCTGCTCCCTTGAAACCACCAGGTTTCAAGTAGACTTGAGATACCCAGGACACGTGCACCACCCATCCCTTCCCCTTCCCCTCCCCACAACAAGACACCCTGTGAGGTAGGTGGGGCTGAGAGAGGTCTCTTGAGAACTGCTCATGAGAGAACAGCTCTGAGAGAACTTGTGACTGGCCCAAGGTCACATCAGCAGCTGCATGTGGAGGAGTGGGGAATCAAACCCGGTTCTCCCAGATTAGAGTCCAACTCTTGACCACTACACCAAACTGATGGGGTGGAAGCTGCTGAAGGGTTGGTGAAATTTCTCCAGTACTTATGTGCCATGTGCCCCGATAAAAAATGGTATACTTAGAAAATGTATATGCACCTTGAGCAAGTCTCTGGAAAAGCAGCACACAGTCATAAAAGGAACAATGATAAAATTATCAATATTAAAACAAAACATTAAAAACAATAAAGACCCTAGCAGGGCTTTCCCCGGGGCGCTGCGCCTCTGCACTGCTCGGGGAAGCTGAGGAGGGGGCGGGGCTTGGCCATGTGCCTGCCCCCTGGGCTCCCCACTCCCGGAGCTGCGCTCCTGTGCGCTCCTGCTCCAACGGACCCCTGGAAATAGTTATCCTGGCGACATCTATCGTCCCACTTCTTTCTCCCCTCCTGGACACGTCTACATACATACCTTGCTTACGCACATCCTCCACAGCAGCCACCAACTCATCTTTGAGGTCTTGGCTCTCCTTTGCAATCTGTTCTCCCTTTTCCAAGAAGTTCTGAGTCGCTTGTTCAACCGATGCAGCTAGCACATGGGCCTTCTTGGATCGGCCTTTCTTTTTACCGGAGGGCCCTTTGTTACTTGTGTTTACCAGGGTTGTCACCTTAAAAGAAGATTAAAAAAAAAAAAAAGTGGATTAAAAACCACAACTTAAATTTGGCACAATTCTTTTTTTCTAAACAAATGTTCAAACAATTTATTTACTTGTTTTGATTTTTAGTCTGCCCCTTCCCCAGCAATCAGGACTTGGGGGAGTTGATGACATAAATAAGAAAACATAAATAAAAATACAAACATTCTCGAAAGTGTCAGGATCTGACGATGGCTTACTTTCTTGTTTGCATTTAATGGTTGTCTGCTGTTACTTTCTGTTTCTTTGTGCCACACTATCACCCAATGTTTTATTGCTTGCCTTGAAGTAGAAATAGCTGTCCTGCTTATTGTTACTTTCTTCCTGGGAGGATGGCCTGCCACATTCCTGGTCATCACATAAACAACTAAAGCTATCTCATCCTGTCCACTCTTCCTCCCCCTTTCGGGTTTGGAGTCTTTTATCAAAGTTGTTTCAACCTTGGGGACTGTTTAATTGTTGCTGGCCAAATGTTTAGCCTAGAGTTCGCACATCTGGGTCACACAGGGCAAGAAGGGAATTTTTATAACTTTCCCACCTTTTGGTGAGAACCAACGGTTGCCATTTTTCCCCGCTTTTCTGTATTCATTCTGATTGGTCAATCATGTTCAAGCACCTATGCCTGAAGGTATATTAATCCATGTTATTTCTTTTCCTGTATCTCTAACAAACATCGAGAACCTGAGTCCATTATTAGGAAATAAGGAACTTTGCTTTTAATCAAAGGTCTGGTCTGATAGTGTTAACCCAGAAGCCTCACAGAAAGCAAGTTAACACACTGGCACTCTGGCATGACGATCAGAGAAGCTGAGAGCAGGTCTAGTAAGGTTGCCTCAGTGGGATGTCTGGAGGAATAGTTCTGGCATACAGCCCCTACTTAACCTAGACAGGGCCCGCAGGGCATGAGCCTCTTCAGACAGAGCATTCCACCAGGCTGGGACCATGATCGAAAAAGCTCTCGTTCTGATCAAAGTTAAATGAGCTACCCGAGGGTCAGGCACCACCAGAAGTCCACGTAAAGTGGAACGCAAGCACTGCAGGGAGTCACAATAGAAGAGGTGGTCCTTAACGTGCGACTGTCCTAGTCTGTTTAGGGCTTTAGAGGTTAAAACCAGCATTGTGAGTTTGACCCGGAAACCAGCTGGAAGCCAACTGGAACAAGACGCAGGTCTCATGATTTCCTGAAGTGTCAGAATAGTTCCATCTTCAACCTATAGGGAACTGACACACACACACACACACAAAATAAGTGCTAAAGCAAGAGAAAACATGTTGATCATATGTAAAAGACCATAAGAGAAAAGCCCTGCTGGGTCAGAGCAGTAGTCCATCTAGTCGCATACCATGGCCATGTTCAAGAAGTCCTGCATAGTGCATCAAGCTTCTTATTATTTAGGTAAAGGTAAAGGTTTCCCTTGCTCGAAAGCCAGTCGAATACGACTCTAGGGATGCGGTGCTCATCTCCGTTTCCAAGCCAAAGAGCCGGCGCTGTCCGAAGATGTTTCCGTGGTCATGTGGCCGGCATGAATAGACGCCGAGGCGCACGGAACGCTGTTACCTTCCCACCAAAGCGGTACCTATTTCTCTACTTGCCCTTCCTTGCTTTCGAACTGCTAGGCTGGCAGGAGCTGGGGCCAGAGATGTGAGCTCACTCCGTCATGCAGCGCTCAGGTCTCGAACCGCTGAACTATCGGTCTGCAGTTCAGCGTCTTAACCACTTGAGCCACTGCAGCCCCTTCGTATTGTTTACTCAGATTGAAAGAAAATTAAAGGTTTATAGAGAAAATACAGCAAAATTCTGGAAATCAGAACATGTCTACATGTCCCTGTCCCCCCCAAGCATCCTCAGATCGCCTTCCTTCATGAACAAGAAGACGCAGGTCAGAAACGTACTATAGGAAGGATGCCCTTCGCCTGGGAGGAAGAATATGCCACAGTTTCTACTTGCACCTAACTATGCCACACAGTTATACTTAAAGCCAGGGGTCATTTCGTAGAAAAAGAGGTGCAGGAGCTCATTAGCATAACTCATTTGCATAACTCATTTGCATATGGCACACCCCCTAACATACCGGAAGTGTGTCAAAAGGCAACACCCACCCCTCAGGCTGCACTCCACAGGTGAGTGAAACTGACCTGCTCTTCCTCCATTCCCTTCCCCATCCCATACTTTGTGCAATAAAAATAAGTGTAAAGAACACACCCTCATTCTCTTCCTGCTCCCTTGAAACCACCAGGTTTCAAGTAGACTTGAGATACCCAGGACACGTGCACCACCCATCCCTTTCTCTTCCCCTCCCCACAACAAGACACCCTGTGAGGTAGATGGGGCTGAGAGAGGTCTTTTGAGAACTGCTCATGAGAGGACAGCTCTGAGAGAATTTGTGACTGGCCCAAGGTCACACCAGCAGCTGCATGTGGAGGAGTGGGGAATCAAACCCGGTTCTCCCAGATTAGAGTCCAACTCCTGACCACTACACCAAACTGATGGGGTGGAAGCTGCTGAAGGGTTGGTGAAATTTCTCCAGTACTTATGTGCCATGTGCCCAGATAAAAAATGGTATACTTAGAAAATTTAGATGCCACCTTGAGCAAGTATCTGGAAAAGCAGCACACAGTCATAAAAGGAACAATGATAAAATTATCAATATTAAAACAAAACATTAAAAACAATAAAGACCCTAGCAGGGCTTTCCCCGGGGCGCTGCGCCTCTGCACTGCTCGGGGAAGCCGAGGAGGGGGCGGGGCTTGGTCATGTGCCCTCCCCCTGGGCTCCTCACTCCCGGAGCTGCGCTCCTGTGCGCTCCCGCTCCAACGGACCCCTGCTTAAAGCCACAATTCAGAGAGGATATGAAGCCATGAGTTGGCATTTGTCTATGACTGAGCATCGCGAAGGCATGCACCCGCTTCTTCCCTTGTGTTCTGCGATTCCTGATTCTCAGACAGCCATTGTTTGCTGTTATGACTGAACAAGACAGACTGGCAATGCCTTTTGATTGCTTGTTAGCATGCTGTGGCTTCCATTCAGGAAACACTAAAGCCAGGGTCTGAACGGAACTCCGTGAGAGAAGCAGCACCGTAGAGACGAACAGCTCCTCCGTTTATCAGGTACGAATAAGAGGTAAATTGGAAAATCCATTATTTTTTTCTCTTAATTGCATTGTGTCTGTAAATTGTAAGGCTGGCGCAAGTTCACTTCACACACACACACACACACACAATGTACCTCAATTCTCACCCTGCTTTGTTTGAGAAAATCTTCCCCCCTTCCCCACAGAAACTTGTATGAGGAGGAAACAAGGCTGGGCTTGGAAGGCCTTATGAGACAAACACCATAATCCCAGTTTGGAGGTCTGAGGATAATCTTAGGCAACCTTACTTGCTGATAACACAAATTTCTGTGCTTTGGGGAAATAAAATGCAGAGCAATGTGTTCCTACCCAAACTTGTTCTAACTCGCTTGCCCATGAATATTCTGGCAATCATTTGTAACCGAAACCTCCACAGACATCCAACTAATTCCATTCCCTAGCAATGCTTCAGTCCCACAAGTAAGTTCCTCAAGAACTGCCTCCTCTCACATTGTCCAGCCCACCGGTTAAGACCCTTTTCCAAGCCCAAGGTCTCCATTCCCCAGCTGCAAAGGAGAGGCTGGTGGTGACCCGAGGCAGGACTTCTTCTGTGGTGACACTTCACCTTTGGGATGCTCTCCTCCCTCGAGGATCACCCAGTGCCCTAGCTCAAAAAAAAAAAAAAAATTAAACCCAAGATTTTAACTGATGGGTTGCAGATTTTTAAGCTCCTTCTACCCTGAATACTGGTTTATGAATAACATTTTAGGCTGTTGAATATTCTTTTCGTGCAGTGGTTAAGTGCGCAGACTCTAATCTGGGAGAACCGGGTTTGATTCCCCACGCCTCCACTTGCACCTGCTGGATGACCTTGGGCAAGCCGTAGTTCTGGCACAGCTGTTCTTGAAAAAGAATGGTTTCTGTCAGAGCTCTCTCAGCCCCACCTACCTCATAGGATGTCTGTTGTGGGGAGGGGAAGAGAAAGGAGATTGTAAGCCGCTCTGAGACTCCCTTGGGTAGTGGGCAGGGTATAAATCCAATCTCTCCTCCTCCTCTTCTTCTATTTTGTTATGTTTCTAGCTTGTTTTAGCATTTAACAGTTTTATTGTTTTGGTTTCTTAAAATTTGATGAGCCACATCGAGGAGGTCTCTAGAAAGGTGGCATATTGATTATCTAAATAAGCTGGTGTACAGCTAATGTTCCCTCTAAGCTGCGAAGTCTTGTGAGCAAAAATTCTACTTTGTGAGCTACTGGCATTAAAGTTGTGAGCAAGCCATTTTGCTACTGCATAAATTAGTTGGCCCTGGGTCCATCCTTCCTGAGCTGGGACAAAAATTTGTGAACCGGAAGCTAAAAAACTGTGAGCTAGCTCACACTAACTCAGCTTGGAGGGAACATTGGTGGCTATGTATATATTAGGAATGTTACTGAATTTTCCTGATAACTGTACACATGAAGTTACCAAATTAGACCCTTGGTCCATCAGCACCCTGAGCCTGCCTCGGTGGGAAGGGCAGGGTATAAATCAAATAAATAAATAAATAAATAGAGGCAGTGTTGTCTACTCAGACTGCCAGCGGCTCTCTGGGGTCTCAGGCAGACATCTTTCACATCACTTTGGTGTAGTGGTTAAGTGCGCGGACTCTAATCTGGGAGAACCAGGTTTGGTTCTCCACTCCTCCACTTGCAGCTGCTGGATGACCTTGGGCAAGACATTGTTCTATCAGAGCTGTCCTTGAAAAAGAGCAGACCTTGAAAGAGTTCTCTACCTACTTCACAGGGAAGGGAAAGGGGTTTGTAAGCCAGTCTGAGACTCAGAGTGAACGGTGGGGTATAAAATCCAATCTCCTCCTCCTCCTCCCTCATCTGCTACCTAATTGTTACCACTGGAAATGGCAGGGATTGAACCTGGGACCTTCTGCATATCAAGCAGAAGCTTTGCCACTGTGCCATACCCCCTTCCTATATAATATGATTTGAAATTCAGGTTTGTTTTCATAGCTTCTCTACACTTGGAAGGAAATTGTGGTCAACCTCCCCTCTCCCCTCGCAATGGTCTTAATGAAATCTGATGAAACTGATAGCACTGAACATGATTCCTGTTAAAATGGAGTAAAATGACATAAAAGAGATAAGTGAAAGCAATGCATTTGCCAAAGATAAATAGGTAGGATGGAAATACTTTCCCAAGCTGTGCAAGAAAATAAAAAGAAACAGAATAATGTTTGTTGGTGCATCACTAGTGAGCAAATTCACGCACACCCCAAACAACAGGCAATACTTCAGCTAAACGAATGCAGGCAGAGAAAAGAACAACCTTCTAATCTGAATTATGTAAACTACGCCCCCAGTGGAAAAACTCTACCTTTTTTGTGTGTGTGTGCTTCTGAACAAAAATGCACATTCCTTATATGCCCTTCCATGACCATGGAGAATAAATGCAGCCATTCTGGAAGCTATTTGACAACAGGCCACGTGCAGTGCAAGTGAAAGGACAAAGGGGATCAGGCACTAAACAGCACTAAAGGTGTATTGTCACTGTTAACAGACATTCAATGACTTGCAAACGCCGGGTAGCTTGCAGCTTTACACAATGGAGCACATTTTCAGCATGCGCTAGCAACAGCTGAAACAAAGAAAAGCAGTGTTTTGCAGCTTTCATACACAGAACTGATAGGTGCCTTATGAGCGATATCAGGAACAAAAGAGGAACAAAAGCTGTTCAAGATTCAAACCACAGGTATCATTGCATTCAGCTGTGAAGAAGAGAGGAAAGACAGATACGCTATGCATATATGAACTGGGTTGTATACAAAAGAAAAAAAAAAGTGCAGAAGACACTGAATTCCTACTCTTTTTTCTGACACTGGGATTTAGGGTTGCCAAACCTCCCGCTATGGTGGGAAACTTCCCGTCAGTAACCCATGTGGCCTCCATGAGATCAGAGTGGTGGCAGGAGAGGGGAAATGTCAGTGGTGCTTGTGTCATGATGCCACTTCCACGTTTTCCCTGGAAGAAGAAGAGGAGGAGGAGGAGGAGGAGGAGGAGGAGGAGGAGGAGAGATTGGATTTATACCCCGCCCTTCACTCACTTGGAGTCTCAGAGCGGCTTACAAACTCCTTTCCCTTCCCCTCCCCACAACAGACACCCTGTGAGGTAGGTGGGGCTGAGAGAGCTCTTTCCCAAGCTGTCCTTGAGAGAACAGCTGGTACAGAGCTATGGCTTGCCCAAGGTCATCCAGCAGGTGCAAGTGGAGGAGTGGGGAATCAAACCTGGTTCTCCCGGATTAGAGTCCACGCACTTAACCACCACATCAAACTGGAAGCTTTACAAAACTCTACAGTAAAACCAAAGAGGTTCCAGCCACTCCTAGAACCACCTTTTGTCACTTCTGATTTTCCCAGAAGTGACATCACGGCACACGCAATGGCAAGCACCCCCATGTCTCCCCCCCCCCCCGCTTCTTTTCATTGTCAGGCATGCCCCTGGAAACCCTACAGGGAACTGATCTCCATAAAATGAGATTTTACGGCAAGAATCAGCTCAAAATCAAGAAAAACAAAATTCAAGCACAACTCACCATTACCATCCCCTTGTTGGGATGTTTCAAGAAAAGAGGAAGAATGAAAGGGAGGGCAAATCCCCATTCAGTGCCCAGATTTGGTTTAGTGTTCTTTATAGGTTTCTTTATAGAAGTTCTTTATAGATTTTTTTATTATAGATTTCTCTTTTTTATTATTGTTAAGATGCTCTGCATCCCCGTTGGAGAGGAATGAAAGATACAAATCATTACAAAATAATGATCATTATGTAACTTTTAACTGTGCATGTTTCTTTTTTTAATACTTTATTTATAGTTTTGTACAAAGGAAAAATACATTCAGCTAGTATTCTAATCTTATGGTCTATTTGTCCGTTGTCTTGTAGTACCGATTATAGAATCTTGACCACCGATTTAAATAAGCCTCTTCACCTTTACCTTGCAGTATAATATTCAATCTATCCATGCCTGCTATTCCCAACAATGTATGAACTATTTCTTCTCTTGAAGGTATCCTCTCTGTCTTCCAATATTTTGCCGGTAATATTCTAGCTGTTGTTAATATGTAAAGATCACTTTGCTTATAAGCATCAGGGAGCATATTCAACAACAAAAAATATGGTAATGCTAATTTAATACTTAGTATTTCTTGTATTATCTTATGAATTTTAAACCAAGAATTTCGAACTTTTCCACATCTCCACCACATATAATATGTTCCTACATTATTTTTACTTTTCCAACAATTGTTATTTGTGTTGGCATGCCACTTAGCTATTTTATCAGGCGACCAATGCCACCTGTGAAACATTTTATAAACATTTTCTTTATAAGAGGTGGCTCTTGTAAATTTTGTTGCCTTCCACATTTTCGCCCAGTGATCTATATCTATATTGTGGCCTATGTCCTGCATCCAGGTGACCATTGATACCTTCATGATTTCATCCTGCTTATATCCATCTAGGAAAAAGTTATATAACTTCTTAATTAGTTTCTCCTCTGTAGGCAGCCAGAGCTTGTCAAATTCATTCATTTTCCCATAAAAGCCTGCTCTGTTAAACGTAGATTTTTAGTTGTAACTTTTCCCACCATGTTAAATTCAAATTTTGTAAAGTTAACATGTCATCCAGTTTTAGTTTATTATTTCCATCTAAGTGATTAATGTTGGTTTAATCAAAGCTTCAAGAGGTGACACCCATTTTTGGAGTTTTGTTATAATAGTGTTAAATCTGTACTTATTTTTGGCCTTCCAATTATAGACTACAAAATTCAAGACACCTGATTTTCACATCTTAATCAATTAATGTCATTGATAAAACTATCAGAGGATG
Organism: Lepidodactylus listeri; assembly: GCA_029233225.1. Taxonomy (NCBI): domain Eukaryota; kingdom Metazoa; phylum Chordata; class Lepidosauria; order Squamata; family Gekkonidae; genus Lepidodactylus; species Lepidodactylus listeri. The sequence goes on along the minus strand of JARCFY010000009.1, from coordinate 7,787,563 downwards.
AGAGTGAATACAGGAATTAAAAATTCTACATCCCTGCTCCTTTCGGTTCTTAACAATGTTTAACTCGGATCAACAGTTATTGAATTTTCAGATACAGAAATTGTATAGATTGTTAAGGTTTTGTTTGTTTGCTTTTAAAAAATAAGAATAGGCTCCCTTTTTTGGTAATATCTCTACTATTGAGGAAATGAGAGTATTCTATCAATAGATCCATATAAGATTTTGTTGTTGTTGTTGTTGTTGTTATGTCAAAAAGGGGGTACAATATATTTTGTGAAAATACAATTTCAGAAAAGCCCACAAAGATGAATAAAATTAATCTCTAATATATATTGCATTTTGTTGGAGGAAGAAAAATGGAATAGCATCAGTCTTATGACCAAATATAAGACAGGTTCACAAGATGAAGTCCCAAATGAGTTTTGCCTTTCCCCCCCTTAGCTTTTATTGTGTTTCCTAAAGGTTCTCAATCATTCTTAATGTTGCAGGAAAATTGATAGAAGATGGAAGCACAATAGCCTTCATCACGTTAGAAACGTCAGCTGTACAGATCTTGTGTCAATAATAGGTATTAGCACTGCACAGATGAGAAAGGCGACTTGTGTTGTATGAAGAGACTGTGTAAAAGAGCTGGGAAGCTTTAGAAGATGGTTATGGCCATAATGACTGCGATTTTCTTTAATATTTCTTCTCAGCTACTCAGAAAACAATGTGATTCAAAGGACTGCACTATTAGTCGTGTGCCTCAAAGAGAGGTAGATTATGTCCCCTTAATAGCAGCTCAAACAATTTCCATTATAACATGGCAAATCCTGTTTTGAAATGGAGGGCAGTTTTCTATGCAGCTTGTGATATGGTGTGCAGATAGACAGGTACAGACATAACACACACACATAATGACAGAAGCCAGACAGATATTTTCTAAGATATATTAGGGGTATTGTTATGTATTGGGTTAAATGTATAACTTGTAAGCATGAGCTTCGGTCATAGCTCCATAGACTGCCAGCATCCAAAAATAAGCAACCGTATTGATCGCTGTTGAAAACAGACCAATCCAGAAAGACTCTGACTGTTGGCGGGAACAATTCCCAATAGTCCCAAGCACTGATCTCTGATTGAACGTTATTGCTCCAGGAGGTGTGGTTTTCCTGGTTGAAACTGTATATAGTTGGATTGTTCTGAGTGTTGGTTGTCATGTTCTGAGCTGAATAAAGAAATCACTTGTTTGCAACGCTGCCTCGATCTCAGTACATAATAGGTATTCAGTGTTTAGCCAAAATGAATACACGACACATACATGAAGTTGTCTTATACCAGATTGAGCCACTGGTACATCACTGTCAATATCATCTACTCAAACTAGCAGTGGCTTTCCATGGTCTCAGGCCGAGAAAGGTTTTTCATATCACCTACTACCCAGTCCTTTTAACTACAAATACCAGAGACTGAACCTGGGACCTTCTGCATGCCAAGCAGATGTTCTACCACTAAGCCACAGCCCTACCCAAATAGCTTTTTAAAAGTCTGGGGAATGTTATTTAGATATATAAAAGCTATAATAGTTCAAAATGTTACCTTAGGAGACAAATATTTATATATATATATATATGTTTATCAGTCGATATATATGATGGTGCAGGTGGGGTGGGAAGTCATTTAATTATTATATCTTTTTAACTTAGTACGCAGTTTTATAGAGAATGGAATATATATAAAAGCTAATTGTGTTAAAAAAACATTGGAAAAAAATAAAAGTTTTATTACAAAAAAAAAAAAAGTCTGGGGAATGTTTATTCTCAGGCCCAGATTAGACATAATGACCAAAACTTAGTTTAACCAACAGAGTTGGACTACAGGATAGAACAATTCTGTTCTCTCCTTAATTTCCTAGACCAGGCCAGCTATAGTCTCCATCTGAACTGGTGAATTACGATCAGCAGCTACCCTCTGAAGGAGAACTAAAGCAGACAGTCTGAAGGATCAGGAATGGTATGTTTGAACCATCACTATACATTAACATTCATCAAAAATAAGAGACCTAGAAGACTTTTGTTTTCATTGTTTCAACAAAGTTATCCAATTCTATCGCGTACGTAAGTGTCATCAAGTTGCAACCAACTTATGGCCACCCCAGCAAGGGGCGTTCAAGGCAAGTGAGAAGCAGAGGCGGCTGGCCTTCCTCTGCAGAGCTTTCCTTGGTGGTCTCCCATCCAAGTACCGACCCTGACTATCTTCAGTGATCCAACAAGATCAGGCTATGCCACACTGCCTTTGCTCCACTCTTCTTCTATTAATGTTCATTATTCTTTAAACACATGAGGGGTTTTTAATGTTAATATGTAAACACGCTTAAAATAAATGGAATAATACAAGAGAATAAGCCCATGGTATATTATACCTTTCCTTTTAAGAAGCATGTTTTTAATGGCGCACAAAATATATCTTTCATTGCTCTAGCTTTGAGTGAACAGATAACGCTGCCATGTACTGAATTAGACCCTTGGTCCATCAAGGTCAGTATTGTCTACTCAGACCGGCAGTGGCTCTCCAGGGTTTCAGACCTCTTTCACATCATCTGCTGCTTGTGGCTGTTCAGTCGGCTGCTTCACTGTATTCCTTCCTAATCACAACTTTGAACACGTTCAATTCAATTGTCAAATGCCTTTGTAGCAAAATCTGCAGCATCCCTACTTGGTTGCTGTAATCCTCTCCCCAGTTGTAATATGAGGGGCATTCTGCTACCTTCAGAGAGCTCTGTCTCATCCTGATCGTTATGCACAAGGATTCATGGCATTAAAAGGCATAATGTAACATCCATAATACATTAAAACACATTAAGTAATGGAACTCAGAGACCTGATGAGGCATGTATCCTCAGCATGGCTTCAGTGAAATCTTAATTTACATTTTTTTTTTAATTTTACATATTTTTTAATTCATTTGCCATTAGCCTCATTGATTCCACCTTCCTGTTCAACATTTTAAACTTCATTTATTTATTTTCTGTATGTAGTTTAGCTCTGGTTTTAATTGTGTGTGTGTTGGTTTTTAAATGTGGTGTTATTATGCATGCTTTAATTTGTTAGCAGCCTTAGCAGCTCTTACTTTGCTAAATAAATAAATATTTGTAATTAAGCCTGGGATCCTATTTGAGAGAGATGGATATTTTTAAAGTTCCCTAGTTCTTCAAAGAGTCCCACATTTTGTTAAAGTAAGAGCCTTGATTTCCCTTTATATTTATCTATATGCTACTATTCCCCCCCCCCCCACAGATTAATACAATTACTGAAAACTGTGAAAAGAGGTTGCACTTAGGTTTTGCGGCAGGAATAATAATAAAATGTGGTCATTAAAATATACAATCCTTAAAGCTGAAAAAAGGCCTATTTTGGGGGAGGGGGTATGGTTTCTTGACTCAAAGAAAATTCGTTAAGACCTGAACTGCAGCTATGAGACCAGGTGCGCTATGTAGATTCTGCCTTCCTTACTTCCCCTTCTCTTTATGGTGATAATCTCAGTGAAGTGTCACATGCATGGAATTCGCTCAAACCAAAGTTTGCATACTTTCATCAAGCCAGGGTTTCAAATTCTGGCTTGAAGCCAACCATGGTGAACATGAACATCAACACAAATAAAATGCCACTCCATGTATATTTGTCTACAAAAACACCAAGTCTCACAACATGAAAGAAGAAAAAGATGTTTAAGATGTGCTCAATTATGCCTCCTCTTGGCATAACCATATAGTGTTGTTCTCTTACAATAATATGAGGATTTGCTTATGTGAAGCAGTCCAAAATTAATCCTAGTCTACCCCCTTTTAAGTTAAAACTAAAGAGAATTATTGAGATGCAGCCCCCCCACCCGCCTTCCAAGTCTGAAGAAAGTTACTTCCAAGAAATAGGGAGAACTGAAGCAGTCTATGTGTTTCTCTCTAAGGAAATAAAAACTCCCCTTATATGTTCAAAGATCTGGCTGTTCAAAGAAAGCAGCATCTCGGGATTAAGAGGTACCTAGAAATACTCTAAAATAAATAATTCTCTGTGCTATGGAAACGGGATTTTAAAAGACAGACGTCAGAGACCAAAGAACCATGTGGCATTTCAGATGCTTATAGGATGCCTGGGACATGGCATAAAAAAGGGGAGACAATGATCCCACTGGACATGTTGTTGTGGGTATGCCTAAAGTAATTGTTAGACCCCAGACAGCATCCTCCCATCACGACTGTATGCAGAAGATCGTGCATTGAGCATGGGCCTTTGCTCCAAAAAGACACATTAGAAAGTAAATTATTTTAAAAATGTGCTTTTCTTCTCTAACTGACTTTGAACACCTAAATAACGAGGCGCTCAAAGGACAAACATGATTTAAAGTAATAACTGACTTATTAAAGTGTAACTGACTTATTTTTGGAGAGAGCTAACCTGACATGAGATGGATGGACTCAGTCAAGGAAGCCACGGGCCCTCAGTTCGCAAGGCTTGAGCAAGGCTGTTAACAATAGGGTGTTTGGGAGGTCATTCGTTCATCGGGTCGCCAGTAGCTGGAAGTGACTTGATGGCACTTAACACACAACCTTGCGTGGCTCTTGCCAAACCCAGACGGACAGTCAAGAACATGTCTCAAAAACAGGAGCGAGGATAATGCAAAAAATAGGAGCGAGAGGAAAAGGTGGCTTTTAGTCTTAATGAATACACTTCTTGACAGGGCCTTGAGCAAAGGCTGCCACCGAAATCCATGTGATGAACAGATAATGCTGTGAGCTGCAGTCTTGAGTGAACAGAGGTAGTTGCGAACAAAAGAGCCAGACAGTCAAAACTCTGCTCTGTGGGCACACTAATTACAAAACTGGCTGTGGTTACAGATTGACAGCACTAAAAGCCCTGCATAAGCAATGTCAGATTAGAGAAGCCCAAATGCCACAATCTGCATTTTGAAGAACAGTCCTGATGTACCTGGGGGAGTATAGAATGACACATGGAACAGGAAGGGCAAGAGGGGTGAGAGCAGAGACAGCAGAGTCTAAATAACCATCAATTGCTCAAATGCATTCTGCTGAAGAGATGACCATCTTAGAAGACCTATATGACTCCTTAGGACTGACGAAGGGAGACCCAAGACACTCAGCTCTCCACAGATGTTCCTCCCTCCCTCTGTGATACTTATTACAAAATCAAAGAAACAAATTGACAAGCTCCTTCATTTCTGTATGTCCATTAGGGAAAATGTGAAATTCTACATAAATGAAGAACAGGTCAAAACGAAGACTGAAAGTAGAGCACACTCTCTTACTTTGCCAATGTGGTAAAAAGAGGACTGTCACCAGCAGAGCTTCCTCTGATTGCTGCAAAATAAGGAATAGCACCTTAAAGGATGCTAATTTGTGTTTAGATATATATATTTCTGTGAGAGTTGGACTATAAGGAAGGCTGAGCGCCGAAGAATAGATGCTTTCAAATAATGGTGCTGGAGAAGACTCTTGAGAGTCCCTTGGACTGCAAAGAGGTCAAATCAGTCAATCCTAAAAGAAATCAACCCTGACTGTTCCCTGGAAGGCCAGATGCTGAAGCTGAAGCTCAAATATTCTGGCCACCAGATGAGAAGGGAACACTCCCTGGAGAAGACCCTGATGCTGGGAAAGACTGAAGGTCAAAGAAGAAGGGGACGGCAAAGGATGAGATGGTTAGACAGTGTCATCGATGCAACGAACATGAAATTAAGCAAACTCCGGAGCACGAGAGAAGACAGGAGGGCCTGGAGGGTTGTGGTCCATGGGGTCGCAAAGAGTCGGACTCAACTGTGCAACTGAACAACAACAAAAATATATATATATATATTTACCCATGTTTTACCAATTGCCTTTGGATATTAATACACTAAGTTACCACTTTTAACTTACTCAGTGTTCATTTTTATTTTATTTTTCCAATTTACAGTCTGCCCTCCCTGCAAACGGGCTCAGGGCAGATCACAACAATAGCTAGGCCAGTCAGCAACACAGACACAATAATAAATAGTTAATTAAAACATTAAAACAGCATTTCAAAAACAGCGTTTCAAAACAATCTGCACTGATACTGGTGCTGCTGGACTCTGAGTTTGCTCAACCTGGGCCTCATGGAAGTGGCACCTTCAGCAAGGGAGGCCAAGGGATTTTTGTTGTTGTTGTTTGATTAATGGTTTGTTTTTACTGGAAGCCTGCCGCCTCAACCAAAGGCCTGGCAGAACAGCTCCATTTTACAGGCTCTGTGGAATGGTAAAATATCCCACAACCCCCTGATCTTATGAGGGAGCATGTTCTACCAAGTTACCCAAGGTGACTACTTTAAAGGCGTTCTTGGGGTACACATCAAAGAGGGAGCGTTGTTTGTTTTGTTTTATGTTTTTAAACCCTAGAACTATAAAATGGTATGAGATCTCAAATATCCTTTGATACATAGTCTGGAACAGAGGAGTGGCTCTACAGCTCTCGCCTCTGAGGACACGGCCACCAAAACGTTAGTAAACAATAGGGTTACCATATTTTGAAAAGCAAAAAAGAGGATATATTACCTGACTGACTCCTTCAACCACTATGAGAAATCATATTTTGAATACCTCGACGAACTAGGAGTATTCCTAACCTTCCAACCCAAAAAGGCCATTTTCATCAGGTTTTTTTTTAAGAGCCCCGAAGGGGACAGACACCCCCAAAAAAGGGCATGTCCTCTAAAAAGAGAACATCTGGTAACCCCAGTAAACAATATCCACAAGGGCAGCCACTTACCAATTGCAATTACCTTTCTGCAAGAAGGAAGGGAAGAAGAAAGAGGAGGAGCATCTTTACTGACCGTGCTACATCTCTATTGAGGACTGCTTTTTTTCCCCTTCCATCCTCAGGTACCTTTATAAAGCTTAGGCCACGGTCACACGGCCCTTTAATGCGGGAGGAAGGGCTGTGTCCTCCCGCATTTAAAGGGACCGTCTACAAAGGCCGGGGCTAGTCCCGTGCCAAAGCGGGCTCAAATGCGGGTTCCTCCCGCATTTTCCGACCCCAGGAAAATCAACAGTTTTCCCGGGAGTCGCGTGAGGAACCCGCATTTAAGCTATCTGGACAGCCCGCAGGGCTGTCCTGATGGTCCCGTCGGCCATTTCCCCCCCCTTTACACATGGGCGCTTGTGCGCTTGGTCAATCAAGCGCCCAAGTGTAAAAAGGGGAAAAAAATACCCCCAAACTTACCAGGCGGTTGGCGGGTCCTTTGCTGCTTCTTCCGCTGCCACCGCTGCCGCCGGTTCTTCTGCCACCGCCGCCGCAGCTTCTGCCGCCACCGCAGCTTCTGCCGCCTCTTTCGCGGCTTCTGCTGCCACCGCTGCTTCTACCACCACTGCTCTGCTGCCCCCGCCGGCCTTCGCAGGGGTTGGGATGTGTAGACATCCCAACCTGAGGTAAAAAAATGCGGCCCCTTTAATCCGGGAGGGCTCCTGGATTTAAAGGGGCCGTGTGACCGCAGCCTTAGGGGCTCTTGGCCTTTAGCCCTCTCACTCAGCCAGCCAGTGAATCAAGGACTTCCCTGAGGCGTATTTGTTTCTTGGTTTTGCACGTTTAATGTGAGCTGGTTTATGTATTTTTGTTGTAAGCCACTTTGGGCCACGTTTGGAGAAAATTAGGATATAAATGCTTGAATAAATGTGCACACAGACATCCTGTGGTACTGAACGACCTCAGAGATGTACAGATTTTGACTGTATGGTAGGTGTTTGTTTATTTAATAACGGAAGCCTATCAAATATTTGATCGGTCCCCCTTCCAAATAAACGCACTGCACCAGGTATTTTAAATACAATTCAGAAATATAGTCCCCCCTGATGAGCTCACAAGATAATTGAGAGCGAAACACAGAATAAAAATAAAAATGAGGATCCCACCCGGATTGTAGCTTGGCCATATAACCATTGATTACTTCTGCCACTGAAGGAGAATGAAACATTGGAGCTTACCTGAAACTTTCTTCTCTTCAGTGAGGTGAAGTCACCCAAACAGGTTAGGTCACGCCTCCTCTCACTCCAGGCAGGGCTAAGCAAATTTGTGTAGACTCTGTTGGCTCAGACCAAGGCTGACTCTCCAGTCTTAGTATAGCCCAGCTCCATAACAGATTTTGTGTCCAACTAGAAATTTTTTGTTTGTTTTTTGCAGTGGGATGTGGATGACTTTTCCCCACTGAACAGAAGAATCCTTCAGGTAAGCTCCAATGTTTCATTGTCCTTCAGTGGAAGAAGCCATCCAGATTGGTTTTATGCCCAAGCTACAACCTGGGTGGGATCCTCACTTTTATTTTTATTCTGTTCCACAACTATGTTATACACTTTTCTAACAGATGAAGCTTCCATAGATTTTAACTGGTCCAACCTTTAATGTCTCACACAAGTATAAAAGGTGGACCAGGTTGCAGCTCTACAGATGTCTTCCAGCAGAGCCCCAGTGGGAAAAGTTGCTGATGTTGCTATAGATCTGGTGGAGTGGATGTTCAACTCCGAAGAGTCCTTAACGGATCCATACACCATGGTTAGTTAAACCCTAACTGTGGACCTAAATGAGGGACACTTGCTCAGGGATGGGAACGATTCACTCCAACCCTTAAAGAGACCTTGGATCATCCGGTAGAATGGGAAGGGGGGAAACAAACTCGCTGGAACTTAAGCTGTCGCTCTGCGGGGGTTTGCTGAGTAGCAGGGGAAAGACGGGTCAGGAATCAAACTGAGCTAACCTGGTCCAAATTCAAATACCATTTTGTTTTCAGAAGGGAGGGGTATCTTACTCCGCAGTCCAAAGAAACTGCTAAATCCTAACAAGTCTGTCACCACGGCCAATGCACAGAACTGTTCTTCCAAGTGGTGTGCACCTTGGGGAATTGAAGCTATGGTGCTGGGGACTCCCCCCCCCCCCCCGACCAAACATGAAATGACAGCTCACGGACAACTCTGGGAGATGCCTACCCCAAGTCACTGAGGGATTCAGACCCTAGTTCTATACTCCAAACCAACCTTGATTAACCCAAGATGGGGGAGGCTGAGGGAAGAACCGCATGTCACCACCTTGCGTTCTAAAGAACCTCACAGTCATTTGCACAGACTCATGGGCCAATAGATACAGCTGAATGACGCGGGCCCAAGAGGTGAGAAAGAGAAAAGATTCCAACCCTGACAGTAGTGCTTATAGTGCCAGGCACATGAAACCACACACATACACACACACTGGCAAGAGTTTCTCTGGGGATGTCTCCCTACATCTGCACTCTAAGACGTGTGCATCAACTCACAATACTTAGAGGTGCAGGTGATGCCCACGTGCTCCACCATTAATCTGTTACCCAAATAGGTCTCCAGTTAGTTGGGGGAATTAGCTTTAAGGAACCAGAGCGAGAGAGGGTAACTGGGATTCCCCACCCATGCATACAGGGATTTCTCCCTTAAGAGAACTCTTGAAATAACGCAGGCAAATATTCAACCAGAAAGACTTTTATTTAAAAGAAAAAAAAAATGCACACAATAAGCACACATACTAGAATGAACTAAGACAGGGGTGGGCAAACTTGCTCAGCGTAAGAGCCACCTAGAACAGGGGTGGCCAAACTTGCTTAATGTAAGAGCTGCATAGAATAAACATCAGATGTTTGAGAACCACAAGACATATACAAATATTACCTGCTTTTATTGGAAAATAAGCAAATTTACTTTTTATTAACATTAAATGAGACTGCCAAAAATAAGAACAAAAGGGGTAAAAGCAGATATTGATAATGATATTAATTTGTCCAATGATATTTGTTTGCTAATGATATTTAGCTTCCTCAGCCGCCCTGCCGGGAGCCACATGATATATGTGAAAGAGCCGAATGCGGCTCCCGAGCCACAGTTTGCCCACCCCTGAACTAAGAGAACCACAGGGAGGGGAGAGAGATCTTATGGAAGGATGATAATTACCAATCTCAAAGGTCCGTGGAAGCAGCAAAACAACCAGTGTTTTGTGAGAAGAGAGTCCAACAAAGTGGGGGTGTATGCCAAGGAACCAAGGTGAGCATGCACGCACACACATACATACTGCACCAGTGGCTGGGTACTCTTGATATAGGGCAAAATGCACCCTGGGGCAAGCTGATATATTTGCCTGAAAAACAATAACTCGAGGTGGACAAAAGGTGTGAGCAAAGCTTGATGACCCTGTAAGTACTGGACTGGAAAGCTAGTGGGTTTTGTGAATAGAATTAAGTGTTGCTTAACTGTCACAATGAGGGTAAGTAGGTGCAGAGGAAGTAAGGTTGAACTTGATGAGACTAGTCCAAGGTGAGTCAATGAGTTTTGGGAGACACATTGTCCTATGGTTATGCATCTCTCCAGGGTGTGGAGGGGGCAGTAGACAGTCAGCCACTCTGACTCACCATCCAAAATACTTGTCCAGGCTTGTTTCTAACCAGCAACCGTTCTGTGTCATTTTGGACCAGGCAGTGTCTTGGACTTATGATTTTTGAGATGGTATTTTAAGAAGGGTGTTTCCGCCACTATGAACTGTTCCTCTGATTGCTAACAACCCAGCCTACTATACTACTGTGACAAAAGTCAGAGGGATAAAACCCCACTAGTCTTGCCTTAGCACTGGTACTACAATAATATGCAATCTAGTTCTTCTCACATGTCCCCAATTGTGCAGTTGGCTAATATACATTAAAAGAGGCACAGTTATCAACTTTAAACACTTTTTAAAAATAATAATAATAATAAAGTTGCCGATGAAAACCCCTAGTTTATACATAATTGTGCTTCTCTCATATTAATTGTAGAATTCTTATCACAATTATATCCACCCAAACACAGAGAAACAAACTGCATGATTTGGCAACCAAAAAAAATTGCGCTCATTATGTGATGGTGTTAGGCAGTGTCTGTTCATAGATCATGGCTTGATACTTCTTATGCTGCTACAGTACATGGCAAATGTGGGGGGGAGCATATTTGAACACTGCTACTCAAGTTGTAAGAATCAGTCCAAAGATAAAAGCTAGATAAAGGAGGCAGATGGAGCCAAAAACAAAAGGTGTTTCCTAATTTGAAACAGTATTGCTTCTGCATTCAGCTATACCATTCGGCGTATCTCCGTGCATCCAACAAACAGGGCATTTTCATTTTGTGGTGCCATTTACTATCAAATGCAAATGACGGTATCATTTTCCCTCTTTTCAAAATTCTGATTTATCATTGAGCTTCTGGAAACAGTCAATGACCTGAATAAAAGGCAGCCCTGACATTTGAGTGTAAGGCCTTTATCCCTTCCGGATGTAATGCCACCCTTCCACTTGAATGCACTATCTTGTTGCCTGACTGATTATACTAATAGCATCCCCCTAAGCATTGCTTTTCAAAGCTCTCATCATTTGGGGGGGGGGGGGGGAACAGAAATCAAAGCACAGCGTGGAAAGCATACAAGTTTTATTCAACACTTAACAGATACACTGAGGAAAAGGTGTTTATATCTCAACACTCCATCCCCCCTTCCCTATTCCTCTTTTCAGGACCATTTTCAGATATCCTTACACAACAAAGATCAAAAATCCCAACTTGTAATTGTTGATAGAGGATGGAGAGGCAGCCAGGTAATCTAAATGCCAATGGGCTACTTCCTCCCAAAAACTACTGCATCAGTGACCATTGCAAACAGTCATTCTTTAAACTGAATGTACTGGAATCTGTTCTTCTTTCCTACAGTATTTCTTTTCATGCCATGCCTTGTTTATTAGATAGTAAATTGAGGAGGAGTGGGAGGGGGAGAGATCTTCTTGAATTAGAGGGAAATGTTGTGGCCATATGCAATGCTGTCTCTAAGCTGTGGAGTCTTGTGAGCAAAAATTCTACTTTGTGAGCTCCTGGCATTAAAGTTGTGAGCAAGTGATTTGGCTCCTGCATGAATTAGCTTGCTCTGGAGCCACCCTTCCTAAGACAAAAATGTGTGAGCCAGAGGATAAAAAACTGGGAGCTAGCTCACACTAACTCAGCTTAGAGGGAACACTGGCCATATGTAATCTGCAAACTATGGTTTGCCATGAAAACCTTCAGTTATCAAGCTCTGCATGATGAGAGGGGGACAAGGTTGACATCTCCAGGATGGGAAATCTATGGGGTTTGGGGATGGTGCCCAGAGACAGCAGGCTTTGGGGAGTCGAGGAACTTCCACAGGGTAAACATAAGGACATCAGAAGAGCCCTGCTGGATCAGACCAGTGAGGGTCCATCTAGTCCAGCATCCTGTCTCACACAGGGGCCAACCAGTTCCTTTGGAGGTCTGACAACAGGGCAGAGAGGCCGAGGCCTACCCCTGATAAGAACATCAGAAGAGCCCTGCTGGATCAGACCAGTGAGGGTCCCTCTAGTCCAGCATCCTGTCTTACATAGTGGCCAGCCAGTTCCTCTGGAGGGCCAACAAAAGAGCAGAAAGTTTGAGACCTTCCCCTGATGTTGTCTCCCAGCTCTGGGATTTAGAGGTTTAGTGCCTCTGAACGTTGGAGGATCCCTTCAGTCACCATGGCTAGTAGACACTGACAGACCTATCCTCCAGGAAAGGAGGACAGTGAATAATAATGTGCCTTTGAGCACATGTAAAGTGCCTTCCCCTTGCAACAGCTAATTGCTACAGCACTGAGATTAAGGGTAAATGGTTGCCAACTGAGTGTGACTCAGCCCCAGCCCCAGAGAAGCTGAACACCAAAAAGGGCAGGGAATGTCTCATGAAGGTCTCTGCTTGAACACAGCCAGGTCAGAAAACCCTGCAGCCAAGATGAAGGTGGAAAATACCCACAGGAGTCCATGCAAGGACCACAGGGTCTAGAGGGACCCACTCAGGAGACCAGAACCAAGCCACTATCCTGTTTTGTGCAAAACGGCGCCACAGCTCCAAGAAATACAGAAAATGTTTCCATTTCTCAGGCTGCCCTCCCCCCAGCCCCTGATAGGGAGAAGAGGAAAATGGGAAGAGGAAAATGGTATAATGTCATAGAGTCCACCCTCCAAGGCTGCAATTCCTCCAAGGGGAACTGATCTGTAGCTTGAATTCTGGGAGATCTCCAGGTCCCACCTAGAGGTTGGCAACCATAATCTTAGGCACCCAGGCTCATTCTCATTTTAGACAAAAAGATGGTTCAAATGAAGCACGCCATCCACAGTCCTTTCATCTGCTTCCTTCTTCCCTGCCCCTCCAAGCACCCTTTTTCCACCACTGGCTCTGCCATTCCAATTCCATTCCATTCAGTTCTAACTCCAACGCCACTCCACATGCTGTTATATATTTTGGATGCCTCATTGATTCAGATAGCAAAACAAACAGGTGTACATTTAATTCTGTTTCAAATGCATTGGACTATAAATAGCTGTTATAACCTGCTCTCCAGGTTATTACATTAATTTTTAAACTTGTCATATTTTTTTTAGTCACTGGAACAATTTTTTTTACTAAATCTGTTTTTGTGGGGGGTTTTGGTGTGGGGTTTTTTTGTTGTTTGGAAGTAATTGGGTAGGTGTTTAATTGAGATAATTAAGCCGTATGCAGCCAGTTCCAGTTTACCATGTGTTCTCATTGAAGACAAGTTATTAACAAACTGGGTTATTTAACTGTCTAATTTAAAAATCTGTCGACTGCCTTAAGTACAATTGAAAAGAGAGAGAAATCTGGTCAATAGTCCATATTTCTTTGTGTTGGTGAATGCCGTCTAATTAATTAGGTCTCCTTTTGCTGAAAGCTTACGCTTCACCTTCACATTGTTTATACGCCTCATCCACATGCACCACAATCATTAATTAAAAACGTATGCAGGGTCTCTCTCTTTTGCTTAAACAAACTGATATACTAGGGCAGGGGTGGGCAAACTGTGGCTCGGGAGCCGCATGCGGCTCTTTCACATATATTACGTGGCTCCCGGCAGGGCGGCTGCAGAAGCTAAATATCATTAGCAAACAAATATCATTGGACAAATTAATATCATTATCAATATCTGCTTTTACCCCTTTTGTTCTTATTTTTGGCAGTCTCATTTAATGTTAATAAAAAGCAAATTTGCTTATTTTCCAATAAAAGCAGGTAATATTTGTTCGTGTCTTGTGGCTCTCAAACATCTGATGTTTATTCTATGCGGCTCTTACGTTAAGCAAGTTTGGCCACCCCTGTTCTAGGTGGCTCTTACGCTGAGCAAGTTGGCCCACCCCTGTACTAGGCTATACTAGGGTAGTGATCTTCAATATCTCCAGATACAACATCAACGTCTCCCTCCAAGCAGTAGCACAGGACCACCTGAGCCACAAGCACATGACAGGAAGTCATCTGACAGGAAGAAGAGGCGCCAGAGCTAACAACTCACCACTGCACGAAACATCAGGAGACCAACCGATGAGGTTAGTGAGGATAGGTGAGGTGAAGGAAAGCAAACGCAAGGGTTTTAATCTGCATTGAGGACTGAATGATGGGGACAGCAGTATCATGGGCCAACCAGACCAGCCTGAGTCCAGGGTGGCTGAAGACTCCTCAGGAATTGAGGAGCCATATGCAACCAGGTGTGAACCAGCTAAAGTTAGTGAATCAGAGATACAGGAGCCTCAAGATTTATTGCCAGCAGCTGACCTTGACCCACCCATACACAGCTACAGGAAAGTAGCCCACCGGGCTCCCCCTACTAAATTGAACAGTGAAGGGAAAAGCTCCGACAAGATGTAAGGACCCACAGACAGAGTGCTCGCTTCTTGGCTCAGTGCCAGCTGCTTAATCATAGCAGTTCTTCTGAGTAAGCGCAAGAGCACCTCCGAGCAGTGAGCAGTTGGCTGTAAATTAGGCTTGTTAAAGAATGCTTACATAAACCAGACCTGGAGAACTGCAGATTGCGGAAGCAACTTGTGACAACCCTGTGAACTTTGCAACCACAAATCTGTGCCTGCCTCCTGCAACCTTTTGACCTTCGACTGCTTTTTGGCATGCCTGAACCTTTGCTGATTAACGACCTCAGACTGCTTTGACTCAGCTTTCCTGAACAACCCATGAATTCTGACTGCTGCTAAACCAGTATTTGACCTCTGGACTGAACTCTTGAATGTGATCTAACTTTATTGCCTTGTTCCGTGGCTTAGCTCTGTTGCCTTACTCTTAGGGTTGCCAAGTCTTCGGAACTCACTGGTGGGGGAAGTCCTCCTCCGTCCGGGAGTCCCTCCTGGTGCGCGCGCTTCGCGCGCACGCCCAGCACCGTCACCGGAAGTGACGTCAGCACGTTGGGGGCGTTGCCAGAGCGTCACCCTGGCAACGCCCCCAACGTGCTGACGTCACTTCCGGTGACGTCATTACGTCGTTCTCGCTGGATGACGTCGGGGGTGGGGTTCCAGCATTTGGCCGGTGGATCGGGAACCCCTTTAGCGGGGGGTCCCCCGGGCTGACTTGGCAGCCCTACTTACTCTGCCTGTATACCAGGACAGGCTGGGCTAAGCAGGCGGTGGACAAGAATGCAAGGGAGATCTGGGTGATGGGTGATGTGGGGCTCTGAATCTTTCTCTGATGAAAATTAATCCTTTACGCTGTTGAGTAAATTTACCTCACCATTCTCCTGCTCCCTTAGTGTGTATACAGGACGTGTGGTGCCTTTTTTCTCTACTCAAGGACAACAGTGACAGACCTTTCAAAAAGAAGCAAAAATACCAGTTCTATAGGGGCCCAGAAGCTGTGGATCCATGACTCACCTGAAGGCTGTGTGCAACATGCTGGAGACCAGTAACCTTGGAGACTGAAGCAAGTTGTAAAGTTCCTGATAAGGCACATGTCCTACTTCATGTCTTACCCCTATTATGAAAATTCTAGGCTACTTTACACAGGCCACAGTCTCAGCCTCAAGTCTAAAACATCAGGAAAATAATACTGGCCTATCAGAGTGTCAGGATCAGATGCCAAATGGAGTTCCCAGAAAAGTGAGAGTCAGGAAGACCTGACTGAACCCAAGGGATCAATTCATCAGAATTTCTGATTCTCAGAGGATAAACTGGGCATCTGAGATCAGCCAAGAGGATAAATCTATGGACAGGCAGACACAGAAAAGGGCACATGTGAGGACAGCAATATTTTGCAGGAAAAAAACAGACGACAGGCAACAGTAAAACAGAAAGTCATTATTTCCGTGTCCTAGCATTAACCTTGAAGCGTATACAGGTCTCAGAGGCAGCCAAACCTGAAGGGTGGGGTATAAATCCAATCTCTTCTTCTTCATGCACCATGTGCCTCAATAGATAATGGAACAGGCAAGGTTCCATGTCAAGAGGAAGATTTTTCCTTTATCCCAGCCAGCTAGCTGCAATCCTAGTACAAGAAGTAACCCGGCTTGAGGGGCAGGAGCTTCTGTAAGCCCATGACGCTCCCAGTGATATCAATAGGAGGAGCACTATAGGCATTTTGAAGCCATCCACAGCACTTGTAATCTGGCTGAGGATATCCCAAACTATGCACCTATTTGTTAGCACAAACCCTGATTTATCAATACCCGACTGTGAAGAACACACATAAAGATAGTTTCAGAGTGAAGTCACATGGGTGTGCAGTAGAACAGCTAGATTAGAGCCCAGTGGCACCTGAGTTTATTCACAAATTCAGAGCAATGAAACCTCTCAGGGCTGAATAGGGATACTGGATTCTTATCTCACTAGAGATGCTAATTTTCTACCCCTAAGCATTTCTACCCTGCTCTAATCAAGCTGATCACATTTTGCATTCTTGACACTGTCCTTTGCAACATCACTCTCAACTTAGAATCACCAAATCACAGAGTTGGAAGGGGCCATAGAGGCCATCTAGCCCAACTCCCTGCCCAATACAGAATCAGCCTAAAGCTTCCCTGACCAGTATTCATCCACCTGCTGAAGACTGCCAATGAGGGGGAGCTCACCACCTCCCTAGGCAACCAATTTCACTTCTGAACTACTTTTACTGTTATTTTTAAAAAAATCCTAATATTCAGCTGGTACCTTCCCACCCTTAATTTAAACCCATTATTTTGAGTCCTATCCTCTGCTGCCAACAGGAACAGCTCCTTCCCCTCCTCTAAGTGACAGCCTTCAAATATTTCGAGAGAGCAATCATGTCCCCCCTCAACCTCCTCTTCTACAGACTTAATATTCCCAAGTCCATCAGCCTTTCCTCGTAGAGCGTGGCCTCTGAGCTCGATATCCTCGTCGCTCTCCTCTGCACCCGCTCCATTCTGTCCACATCCTTTTTGAAGTGAGGCCTCCAGAACCGCACACAGTATTCCAGGTGCAGCCTGATCAATGTGGTGTACAGCGAGGCGGTGGCATCTTGCAATCTGGATGTTATGCCTCTGTTGATACACCCCAAGACCTCATTTGCCTTTTTTGCCGCTGCATCACTCTAACTTCAGACTGGGATATAAGGACTCAGAGATCTCCATTCCTTCCTGTATCTGAGGAAGAGCTTTGACTCTTGAAAGCTCATACCCTGAAAATTTTGTTGGTCTCCAGATGCTGAGCTCAAATCTAGGTGAAGCAAACCCTGAGGATTTGGCCATCATTGCCTGCTTCAGCACTCAGCAAAGGATGATGAAGAAGAAGAGATTGGATTTATACCCTGCCCTTCACTACCCAAGGGAGTCTCACAGTGGTTTACAAACTCCTTTCCCTTCCCCTCCCCACAACAGACACCCTGTGAGGTAGGTGGGGCTGAGAGAGCTCTGAGACAACTGTCTTTGAGAGAACAGCTGGTACAGAGCTATGGCTTGCCCAAGGTCATCCAGCAGGTGCAAGTGGAGTGGGGAATCAAACCCGGTTCTCCCAGATTAGAGTCCGTCCACTTAACCACTACACCAAACTGGATGAAAAAGTATTATACATAAATGCACACACATATATGTGTATTTTACATGCTGACACAACATAGTTCACACTGAGAAGGTAACAATTAATTGTATAAAAATTAGATACATATACGAAGCTATGTGTTTAACTGCTTTATTCCAGCAATCACGTTCAACTCATCCAAGATCAGTACCTGCATGACCTGACCTTTTCACCTCAGTTTAAGTTAGTTTCCATGAAAAAAGCCATTTCATGGAAAATCTGGAGGCATCTTTCCAACAAGTGAGCCCAGAAAAGGTCACCACAGCTCAGTAAAAAAGCAAACTTTAAATCTACATTCACCAGACACTTGGACATTGCATCTAAAACATAAGCTTCAATGTTATTAACTGTGAGCTTTATTTTAGTATTGAATTCTTCTATTCACAGTGACAAATGATAAAAGGATTTAATTAATTCGCAACTGAGAACCCAGAACTAGAATTCCAGGCTGCATTGAGATCAACCTGGAAGATCAATCCACCCAATTCCCTTGAACATTGATCTAAGACTTCAAAAAGAGTCATTCAGATCTTTAATCAACAGCAGGTGAGAGAAAGGATGCTCTCCGCCAATAAGTAGGGATTTAGATATCCCGAGTTCCTTTTTTTTAATAATATTTTAAATTTTATTTCAAAGTACTAACATATAAGCATAAAATATAAACTATAATCACCACATGTGATAGAATGTTGTATCTGTGTTTTGACATTTCCAGCACTTCTCATTATAGAATCACAGAATCAGAGTTGGAAGGGATCTTCAGGGTCATCTAGTCCAACCCCCCCCCTACAATACAGGAAATTAACAAATACCTCCCCCCAAACACCCCAGAGACCCCTTTTTCTGCTATCTCTTTAGGGGTTATATATCATCTAAAGAACATTGTATACTAGTTCTCCCTTAATATTTGACATTCAGTGAACTTAATTTCTTTAGACCATATATTTTCCCACTGAGTCATATGCATGTTTTCTCCAACATTTTGCATCCATTTTGCCATAGTTTATTACTTGCTCTGTTTCAGTATCAAACTGCAGTAACATTTTATATTATTTTTCCCTAATAGAGGCTTTAAATTTCCAGTGATTAATTGTCCAAAAGTCATTTTCTTTCTTAGTTGAAGCCCTTATTTTGCTATTTATTCTTTCAATTTGGATACCATTTGATGGTATAGCAACCATGGGATTTCCCCCCCCCCTTCATCCTGAACGGCTTGCCAGGATTTTATTTCTTCTTGTTTATCCATCATATACTCATAAGTTATATGGTCAAACTTCTTTCTTGTACTATTGTCACAATAGATGTCAAATGGGGATGTCAATAGTGAGATTGTGTTTGAACTGTTTTAGTGATTCCTTAGTTCGTAAGTAATTATGCATTCCTTCTTTAATATCGATGATCTCCACTTTAACATTCCTTTGATTTGAATGTGTAATCCCACCTTATCTTTTGTAAGGTGAATTCGAGGGAAATGAGAAGTAGAGGTGGCTTGTCATTGCCTTATCTTCTGTGCCGAGTTTCTTAAAACCAGAAGCAACCATCAATATCCATCAACAAATCTTTGTTGGTTCTTTTAATCTAGGGATGCCAACTTCCTGGTGGGACCTGGGGTTCCCCCCAAAATTACAATTGATCTCCAGACTAGAGAGATCAGTTCCCCTGAAGAAAATGGATGCTTTGGAGAGTGGACTCTACGTCATTGGACTGAGGTCCCTGTCCACTCCAGGCTCCATACCCAAATCTCCAGAAGTTTCCTAACCTGGATCTGTCAGACCTACCCCCTCATCCCCCACTAGTGGCTGGGCAGGGGGACCTGGCAACTCCATTTGAATCAGAATGCACCACCACACAGAATTATTCCAGCAGCCCCTAAATGATCATTTCATCCCCGCCCTGAGCCTGCTTCAGCGGGGAGGGCAGGGTATAAATAAAATAAATAAATATCTTTAGTATCCAAACTTTTCCCAAGTCAGCTATATGAAATGTGGATGCACTAGAGGGAACAGATACAAAATATTCTACTTATGGTCTATGCCAGGGGTCCTCAAACTACGGCCGGGGGCCACATGCGGCCCGCCGAGGGCATTTTTCTGGCCCGCCAGGTGTGCCGCTGCCTGTCCTCCAATTCCCAGCAGCACACAAAGCAGCGGAAAAATTGCAGCCGACTCGTCCCGGGCCACATGACAAAGCCCCACCCCCCTGCTTCCAGTCAGCCAGGAGGAGGCAAAAGGAAGACTGGAAGAGGGTAAGTGTGGGGTGGCAGGCGCTCCGGCTGGCCCCAAGTCTCCTAGCCGGCTGAGAGGCCTCTCGGCCGGCTAGGAGACCTGCGCCAGTCCCAAGAGCCGGGCGGGGGTCTTTTTCAAGGCTTTTAGTGCTGCTGGGAATCGGAGGGGGAGAGAGAGAAAGAGAGAGAGAGAGAGAGAGAGGTTTCTCTTTCCCATCATGATGCCTGCAGTAGTGGAGTTTCAGGGAGAAGCAGCTGGGGGCTCGCTGCCTTAAAAAGTTTGTGAGGATGCCGAGTTCTTTGTTTCTTCGGAGAGGGAAAGAAAACAGCCCCGTCAAGGGTGCCTTGCTTGCAGGCGCACCGCCCCCCCCCCCACCCGTGCACCTTCCCTACCCGCAAACTAACATCTGAAATCTCCAACCAGATCTAGACTAACTGATGCACACTTGCATCACTTGTTATGACTAGCAGTGACAAGTATGGAACTGGACATTGACCATCTCATTAGCCAAAAGCAGGCCCATAGTTCCCATTGAAATACTAGTAAGTCTGTGGATTTAACTTTACTTGTTCTTCATTTTAAATATTGTATTTGTTCCCATTTTGTTTTTTTACTTCAAAATAAGATATGTGCAGTGTGCATAGGAATTTGTTCATAGGTTTTTTAAAAAAACTATAGTCTGGCCCTCCAACGGTCTGAGGGACAGTGAACTGGCCCCCTGTTTCAAAAGTTTGAGGACCCTGGTCTATGCCATATGATGTCGCTTTTGGTTCGACTGACTGAGAAATTGGGGGGGGGGGGGGGATTGTTAGAACATGTTTCCAAAACAAACCCATCCAGTTGAAATGTAAGCAGGGCAGAATTATTAAATCCTGTGGATAAATTACATTATGTAATTACCTGACACAGGCTGAGGACAGACTGGCAATCTAAAGCGGAGCAGGCACACTTCGCAAACGGAGGAAAGGAGCACGTTCAGACATGCGCATCTGCCCGTCGGCTCCGTTGCGTACTTACCCGTCTCCCAGTCGCTTTCCTTCCGCTTTACCCGGACACCGGTTTTTCCCGGTGTTCAGGGGCCTTCCTCCGCATGCCTCCCGCTTCCAAACAGTGTGAACTGGAAGAAGCAGGAGGCATCCGGAGGAAGTGTGAACGCACCGGCAAAAAGTTTTGCGCATATGCGCATGTGCGCACATGCGAAAAACATCAAAGGAAAACAAAAAAAAGGGCAGCGGCGCGCGCAAGCCACGTGCGCTGACTATGCGGCAGTCTGAACGCTCCGTGGCAGTCTGAACGCTCCGTATCGCCGCTGATCCGCATTGCTCTGGCCAGTGTGAACGGCCAGCTCCGTGGGTTTTTCCCCCCGCTCCAGTTCCCTCCGCTTTGCCTCCGCTTCAGATTGCCAGTCTGTCCTCAGCCACAAATTGTTAAAGGCAGCAGTGATGGCTGCTGTTGAGTTTTGCGAGTGGTTGTTTATATCCCACTATCTATTTAAGAAACAGCCTCGTGGCACTCTGTAGAAAGGGAGCAAACAAGAAAAGTTGGTTGCTGAAATTACTGTAGTTCTGAAAATGTTGTCGTTTTTGGTTAGGGTGTTTTCAAGAGGGAAAAAAAAAGTTGATGTTTACTACATTTCCTGACTGACCCCCAACTGGAGCACATCGCCAGCAAATAACATATAATATTAAAAACTGCAGCAATTACTACAGAAGATAAATTCTCTATTATAGCTTTTAACAATTTCTTCTAAATTGGTAGGGGGGGAACAATCCATAACAACAGTTATGTATATCGACTTTTTCAGACTCAATACATACTCTATAGAGTCTCCTGTCTTTGTTACTATCTGTTCTCTTCTACTGTTTAACATTTCCCAAGCAGTGATCCCGCCACCCCTGTGAACTCCGACAACCATAAAAACTCAATAGCATCTTGCTCTTTTGTTAGATTTGATGACCTTGGTGTTTTCATTCCAATAGGACTTTGGTTACCTCTTAGAAAAGAAGCGAGAAGAGAGAAGAGATTGGGTTTATACCTCGTTCTTCGCTACCTAGACAAGTCTCAGAATGGTTTACAATCTCCTTTCCCTTCCCCTCCCCACAGCAGACATCGTGAGAGGTGGGTGGGGCTGAGAGAGCTCTTTTGAGAACTGCTCTTGAGAGAACAGCTCTGAAAAAACTTGTGACTGACCCAAGGTCACACTAGCAACTGCCTGTGGAAGAGTGGGGAATCAAACCCAGTTTTCTCAGATTAGATTCCTTGTTCCTACCCACTCCACCAGACTGGCTCTCCATCGCACACTCTCCACCGTGCACTCATTCTATCCTTCGCAATCCTCGTCAGAGAGTCTCCAGGGATTGATAAATGCTGCTCTAATGCAATACGTCCATCAGAATATTTCATCACATCATCAAGGAGCCACTAAAATGTGTCTACAACTTTGTTAATTGAGCTGCGAAAAAAATCTGTAGTGAAAAGCCTATTAGGAGCTAACAGATGGGTGTGCAGTGCCGGCAAGGGTTTTGAAGAGCAGACCAGGAGTAATACAGAGGGAGCATCTACATGACAAGTTATGAGAGGTGGGGGAGGGCAATACAAGTTGCACTCTGCATATTACATAAAGTCTGTAAGGCCTTATAAAAATAGTACCTGTTTGCACAAAATAGACACATTCAATGGAGAAGGGAAAAACTATATCAAATTTCTTGCTATATTAGGATATGTTTATTTCTCATCCTTCATTTCCATTATGCCCAGGTGCAAAAAAAACAGAGTTCTCATCCTTTTAGACTATTGAAACATGCAGAAGACCAAACATATCCAAGGAATTAAAAATTGCCAGGAGAGGCCAGGCTGCTAGTTATCAATCAACCAATCAATCGAATGGATGGATGGTTGGATGGATGGATGGATGGATGGATGGATGGATGGATGAATGAAAATTTTTAAATCCCACTCTTGTTCTTAAGATGAGCCAAACAAGCACAAGTTCTAATCAAATGCAGCAAAAGCAAATATAGAATTGATTCACAACCCCATTTTTTGCAAGGTCATGAGAGATGGGCAAAGCAACTACAGCTTGCTATTTATTTTGATAGGGCACCAGCAATTCTTGTGAATCATCAGGCAAAACACTGAGATTGCTTCACACCAAGTGCTGATTCAGTCCCTGTTTCCAAAAAGTTCAACAAAGTATGTCTCCCGAAGACATATCAGCACTCACCAGATTCAGTACTAATATGCAAAACAAATGGCAAACCAGTGGCTAATCTCGCACCTCACTTAAAGTCACTACCAAAATTCCTCCTAAAGAAAAATTCCAGGTTCATCTGGGGAGGGGGGAGATCTTATCCAGGAGAAACACCCACAAAAGTCTGAAGGAAGTCAAGAGTGTTGATGTTAGTCTCCCGCAAAAGTAGGGAGAGGCAGTAAGGCCAATACATCCCTACGATGTCAACAGATTTCACCTAGAGAAAAATCCAGTGAATGTTTGGAGGTTTATCCATAGGCAAAACATTTGGTGATTTTGAGAGAACTCAAAGGAGTTTCCCCCTCTTGGGTCCTGGCACATCCCCAAGTTTTCTTACCACTCTGTCAATCACAACTATATGAACTGGTATCAAATCAAAAGTCAATATGTAACCAAGAACTGAAATACACTAAAAGCTATGTCTACACACACTTACACACTTGAGGGAGGGGGCATTTTTCTCCAGAGTTTCCCTGCTAGGACAAGAATCAGTTGAGAGAGCAGGCAACCAGCTGAAGCTCAGCTCGCAGTGGCAGGCAGGAAATGCCAGAGCTTCACACTGTATTATATAGGGCTGCCAAGTCAGCCTGGGGGACGGGGGATCCCCTGCTAAAGGGGTTCCTGATCCGCAGGCCAGCATTTGGCTGGTGGGGGGAACCCCACCCCCGACGTCGTCCAGCAAGGACGACGTAATGACGTCACAGGAAGTGACACAGCACATTGGGGGCGTTGCCAGGGCGACGCTCTGGCAATCGCCCCAAAACTTTATGATACCTGGCAAAACTTTATGATACCTGGCAACGCCCCCAAAGTGCTGCGTCACTTCCGGTGTCGTCGATGGGCGCGCGTGCAAGGCGCGCGCATCAGAAGAAACTCCCGGCGGCAGGAGGACTCCCCCCTGCCGGTGAGTTTTCAATACTTGGCAGCCCTAGTATTATACAAACTGGTCACATCCACGCAACAACACACAAGTCAATAATTTCCCCAAACTCCTTTGTTGTGTCTCTAAGAGTGACCAGCCAAAAGTGCTTGGGAAGCAATTAGATAGCAATAGACCTAGAATCACCTTGAATGTATCTCCTCCTTTATACAAGGCATCCAAAAGTGGCTAGCCAAACATCCTAGGACAATTAAATCCATAAGAAAGGCATATATAATATGAAGTGCTATTTCCCAAAACATTTGAGAAATGCATGCAATTGCAACTAAACAACATTATCCCATCATACTTGCTTCTATTTCCTCTCCTACCCGTATCACCACAATCTCCCTTCTGCCAATATTTAGACTTAAGGACTTAATGGCACAGTCTAGCCTGAAAACCAGCAGCAGAACAGGGTGAGGATGGAGGAGCAGCCATTGATGTGATGTCACCTCAATGGAAAAACCGGAAGTGATGTCATGCCTCCTCAGAAACTCTATGGTAAATCTATAGTTTCTGGTGGTTCCTAGAGAGGACTGATATCACTTCCAGTTTTGCCCCAGAAGTGACATAAGGGCTGAGGACAGACTGGCAATCTAGAGTGGGATGAATCCGAAGGCAAAAGCTGCGGGGGGGAAATCCCCCGGGGCTGGCTGTCCACACTGGCCAGGGTATTGCGCAAGGATGCTGTTACGGAGCGTTCAGACTGCTGCGGAGTGGCCCCAGGTGGGCCGGCCTCTGCAGCTCATGATAGGGCTGTTTCGGCAATTTGCGCATGAGCGCTCATGTGCAAACTGGCAAAACGCCGCGTTCGCACTGCCGCCTCCGCACTGCCTCCTCCGCTTGCCTCTCGCCTTCTTTCGGTTCACACTGCCTGGAAGCGGGAAGCAAGCGCAAGACGGCCTCCGGACACCAGTTTCTCCCAGTGTCCTTCTAAAGCGCAAGAAAACTGGCTTCAAAGCGGGTAAGTGCGGAAGGGAGCCAAGGGACAGCTGCGCATGTCTAAACAGGCTCCCTTCCCCTGCTTCCCATGCGGACCTATCCCGGGGCAGATTGCCAGTCTGTCCTCAGCCAATACTAACAACAGGGCAGCCTTCCAAAAATCTTGTATCTCGTCACCTCTCCAAGCAGTGGAAACAAAACAAAAGCTAGGAGCAGAAAATTCTCTTCCCCACTGGGGGCCTGGCAACCCTATTTAGATTTCCAAATCCTTTGGCTATACTTAGATGCAGTGTAGGAAATGGAATCAAGCTCATTACTATAACACTTGGCATTTGTATAATGTTTCCAAGGGTTCAAAACACACACATTGTTTGGCTGTAATAACCTTGTTACTGCCTCCCCCCAATTCACTGCCTCCCCCCAATTCACAGAGCAAGGCACACAAAATGCCACAGAGTAAGTTCAGAACAGAAGAGAAGAATGACTTGAACGGGATCCCTTAGCTTTGTCTCGTCACTATATTATACATCAGCTCGCTGGCTGTACGTCACTGCAGGAAGACTCAAGAAAGCGTTTCCCTGCTGCACATGTCATAAAATCCCAAATCAAAAAGGACCCCTCGTGATACAGCAACAATGCCACCTGATGTATATTACAGCGATCGTGTGAGGCTGATGAGGCCCGAAGGCTAAAAATAGTATGTAAGACGTAAAAAGAAAAAGCAGTTTCTGGCCCTGACTAAAAATGCCTACTTGCAGATGTCTGCCTAATTACAAACATATCCAAGCGCTTTCCAGAAATTGTATTATAAGATGCAAGCCAGCTGGGTCATTCAGATCCTCTGAGATGCTGTCAAACTGTCACAAGCCTGCCTGCATCTATTACTGTCCTTTGTTACGGGGGCTGTCCAAAACCCACTGGGGTAACTGCATGAATAATGTAAGGCATTTAGATGGAACGTTTTAATATTAAGAATGCATTGGCAAAAAAATCTATTGCACAGCATCGGATTTTGATAAAACTTTTGGGTAATCTCAGCTTTACGTGTAATCATGTACTCAGAGCATTTTTTTTCATCTCTCCCATCAAAGAGAATGAGGGACCTTCACAAAGAGGAAATTTCTCTGCATGCACACATCCCCTAATTTAAAAGACATTGCAATCAGTGCTCCCTCTAAGCTGTGGATTCTTGTGAGCAAAAATCCTACTTTGTGAGCTCCCGGCATTAAAGTTGTGAGCGAGTGATTGGGCTGCTGCATAAATCAGTTTGCTCTGGAGCCACCCTTCCTGAGTTGAGACAAAAACGTGTGAGCCTGAGGCGATTAAACTGTGAGCTAGCTCACACTAACTCGGCTTAGAGGGAACACTGATTGCAATGCCTTTTAAATTAGGGGATGTGTACATGCAGAGAAATTTCCTCTTTGTAAAGGTCCCTCGTTCCTATTTGTGGGGAGGGCGTGGTAGAAGTATGAAATAATAAATGAATGAATTAATGAATGCATTCTTTACGTAATGAAACCTCCTTCAACTTAGAAGGCACTTAAATATATTCCTCTTCTGTAATACCTCTATTGCCTTCCTATCTACAGTCCACAGCGCTGTGCAAATGGCTAGTTTACTTGATTTCAAAGATTCTCTAGAGATTACAGATGAAGCAGTAAAATAAAACTATTAATACGTGGGTTTCTCTCACACACACACTCCTAGGGTTGCCAAGTCTTCAGTACTCACCAGCGGGGGGGAGTCCTCCTCCGGCCGGGAGTTTCCCTGGCACGCACGCGAAGTGACGTCAGCACGTTGGGGGCGTTGCCAGAGCGTCGCCCTGGCAACGCCCCCAAATGTGCTCACGTCACTTCCGGTGACATCATTACGTCGTCCTGGCTGGATGACTTTGTGGGTGGAGTTCCCCCCGCCGGCCGAATGCTGGCCGGTGGATCGGGAACCCCTTTAGCGGGGGATCCCCTGCCCCCCGGGCTGACTTGGCAGCCCTACACACACCCTTTTTTTCTCCTGACTGTTTTCTGGGTTTATCAAGCATTTCCAACATGATCTGTAATTACACAACTGCAGAAGGAGATACACCCTTGCTATAATCTGATTTTATAATCCACTGCCTTTAATCTTTCTTTTACAGTGATTCTATAAATGCTGTCAGCTTTAAAATATCTGCATGCCTCTCAGCCCTTCCATCAGCAACATAGGGATAAACTACTTGACCTTTCTTTCATGATCTCAGTAAGCCTACCTCAGAGTGATCAAGATAACATGCATGAAGCATGTTAAACAAAAGCTGTTCAAAATTATTATCATTGACACCATAAACCTCTACGACCAATATTAATCTATTATCATCTTTAGATGGATGGAGCTCAAAGGCAATTGCTTAATTTGTTATTTATTTTTTTATTTATGGTCTGCCTTTCTCACTGAGACTCAAGGCAGAGTACATAAAGTAAATCAATACAATCAACAGGATGGAGAATGGAATACTCCAGAATTGTAGTGTGTGTGTCCCTGTGTCCCCATGTGTGTATGTCCCTGTGTGTGTGTGTGTTAAGTGCCATCAAGTCGCTTCCGACTTATAGCAACCCTATGAATTAATGACCTTCACAATGTCCCATCTTTAACACCCTTGCTCAGGTCTTGCAAACTGAGGGCTGAATTCTAATATCCTGGCAAGAAAACAGGACTGTGGCAGTTTGTGTGTGTGTTTGTGCATGTCATATCCCCTCGTCACAGTTTGCATTTGTGAGTTAAATCTATCTGTAATGGCACTTTTATAAATTATTTGTATCTCCATGAGCAAGGAGTTCTGTGGAGGAGTAAGGACAACTGAAAAATGGCAGCTCAGTTGTGAAGGGAGGAAGGATTATAGGTTTGGGAGGGGGAATGGGTTCTATTTATTTTTTAATGATATCTATAGTTTGCCTTTACCCAAGGCGAATTACACAGCATAAATCAATACAATCAGCAGAATGGGACACCCAATGAACGACACACTAGGAACTTGGCTTGCAGAAATCTGAAGCCAAGAAGAAATCTGAAACAGAGGCGAAACAAAGCATAAGTATTAACATGACATGTTCAATGATGCATAAATTGCATAACAGTATCATGTTTGCAGAGACCGACTGTACACAGTAGTATAGTCCACAGCCACTTTCCCTTTACCAAAGCATCTTCCCAAACCATTCTGTTATAGTACTGTCCTGCCGCTTGTGTAAAAATGCCCTCCTGAATAATTCAGTTTTGCATACCGTCTGGGAGGTCATGAGAGTGGGAGCTGCCCTGACCTCATCAGGCAGGCCATTCCAGAAGGTGGGGGGGTCACAACCAAGAACGCACGTGTGCAGGCAGCCATCAACCTAACCCATTTGCCAGGTGACATGTGCAGAAAACCAAGCTCAGTTGAGAGAAGCTTTCGAGGTGGAGCATGGGGCGAGAGCCAGAGTCCTGCAGATATTAGTCTTTAAGACTGTTGAAGGAGGCATGCAGTTTTCCCTTGGGGTTTGCATCCAGTGCTTTCAGACAGGGATTCTACCAGCGGAGCTGATGTTGGGGGGGGGGGGGGGAGGAAACCAGCCCTCTAGTCTTGAGTTTCCTGAAAAAGGATCAGAAAGGAGGGCAATGTACTGCAGTCATCAAGTACCTGAAAGGTAAGTTAAAAAGCAAAAGCAATAGAAGCTACAAACAGGCTCTTATTACAATCAAAAGACAATACATAAGTAGGTACAGGATCAAAACAAGAGTGCTGTCAAGGAAGAAAAAGAATAATATTCCAGTATCAATGATATATATTATTTAAAAAGCCAAATTTATTGCACTTACTTCAAAAAAGAAATCAAAAGACACAAGAAAAATATTAATGAGCCTATTTGTACCTTCTATTGTTTGACCTCTGAAGAAGGCCCAGTTGGGTCAAAATATGTTAGGTTACTATTTGTGCGAGTCCAATAGATTTCAAACCAAAAAAAAAGGGTCTTAAACAAGAACTTATTTTATTTGTTGTTGGATCCACTGGTACACACTTGTTGAGTCAGTAATGGAGGGGTGTGGTGGGTACTGGTACAGTTACAGTATATCCAAACTGCAGTGTAGCAAAGATATCTATCAATCATCATACAGTGAAAAAAGGAGCCCAAAACCCCGGTCCGTTTATTCCCAGGGAGAAAGGTGGGAAGGAAAAGCGGTTTGCACCTGCAGGAATATTCCAATTAGCAACATAGCCCGTGAGAAGACATAGCCAAGGCCATAGATAAGAAGGATACAGAAGCAGAGGCGAAAGCAAGGGAAAGGAGCACATTCTGCAGGAGGGGGGGAGTAAGCACGTAATCAGATAGCCACATCCCAACCCCCGGGCGGGAAATGTCAGATTCTGACACTATTGTTTTCTCTTGGACATATGTTACTTTTTACGATATTATGAGGCTTATGTTGGGCCCTGATATGCTTTTAAATATTTTTGTAATACATACATGTATTTTATGTACAACTAGGAATAAGACCCGTTGTGGAAATAAATACAATGGGCTCTAGAAAGAGGCTCTGGGAGAGTGCCAAGGCCTTGGGCACTCATCGTCAATTTGATGTGGCAACCTCAGCAGGGTTTAATGACACCGAGTCCACCATTTTCTCCAGGGGAACTGATCTCTGCTACCTGAAGAGCAGTTATAATTCTGAGTTATCTCCAGCCCACACCTGGAGATTGGCAAGAGTGGTTCCCCAAGAGGGAATAGCTGGTTTGGAGGGCAAAGTCTATGGCATTGTACCTGTCTGAGGCCCCACCCCTCCTCAAACCTCACCCTCTCCAGGCTCCATCCCTCAAATCTCCAGAAATTCCCCACCTGGAGTTGCAACCCTATCTCCTTCCCAGCCAAGCATCAGCCTACCTTAATTTCCCCCTTACTCTTCAGCTTTCCATCTCCTCCCCCACCTGCAGCCTTTACTGTGCTCTGAAGCCCTGACTGCCACGTCACATTGGCTGTCATGGGCGGGGGGGGATTTCAGCAGGGTATCAGAGTTCACCATTTTCTCCAGGGGAGCTAATCAATGCCATCTGGAAAGCAGTTGTAATTCTGAGTGTTCTGCAGCCCTCACCTGGAGATTGGCAACAGTGGTTCCCCAAGAGGGAATAGCTGGTTTGGAGGGCAGAGTCTATGGCATTGTACCTGTCTGAGGCCCCACCCCTTCTTAAACCTCACTCTCTCCAGGCTCCATCCCTTAAATCTCCAGGATTTCCCCCACCTGGAGCTGGCAACCCATTCTCCTTCCGAGCCAAGCATCAACCTACCTTTCCCCTCTCACTGTACAGTTTTCCATTCCCCCCCACACACACCTGCAGCCTCTACCATGCTCTGAAGCCCTGACTGCCACGTCACCCTCTTTTCCCGCACTTTTTGGCCTTGTGGCAGCTGCGAACTGTGGGCCAGCAGATGAGGAAGCCCCATTCAACCCAGTGAGTGACACCCCTGCAGGGCCCTCTCTGGAACTACAGCTCAATTGAACCTTATGGGGGAACATTTTAAACAAACAACCACAG
The DNA here is from genome assembly GCA_029233225.1 of Lepidodactylus listeri. Classification (NCBI taxonomy): domain Eukaryota; kingdom Metazoa; phylum Chordata; class Lepidosauria; order Squamata; family Gekkonidae; genus Lepidodactylus; species Lepidodactylus listeri. Next base: position 7,756,788 of record JARCFY010000009.1, on the reverse strand, counting down.
ACAGCAGCCATCTTAGAAACACAGGTAACTGCCATTTCATTACACCTACCAACAGCCACTAAGGGAACAGTTGATCTCACACAGGAGGGAAGCAGGAGAAGCGTCTTCGTCAAGAGAGAAAGTAATCTGCCAGAAATTCTGACAGGGCACAGTGGCTGAAGTAGTGGGTGGGGAAGAGGAGCAGACCCAACACCTAACCAGTGGTACGCGAATACTCAGAGCCAGTGGATTGGGACAGCTTCTGAGTGACACTTCAGGGAGCCAACTGATTTTGGAGCATGTGGAATGTTCAGGAGAGTCCATGGTGAAAACAGAATTAGACTGGTTTATATATTTCATTTTAGAATTTGGCCTTGCTCTTGCTTTCTAACTCATCTTTCAGATACTTGATTAAATTTTGTTGGGTTTTCCCCCCACCCCTTTCTCTATCAGTGTACTGCAGTATCCCTCTTGCTATGGAAATCTGCAGAGATTCAGGTAAGCACCCTATTTTATCCCTAAGTCAATTTTAAACAACCAAATCGGTTATGAAGGTAGAAATCCAGCAAGAGAGTGAGGGCTATCTACTGTTTGTGGTGATTACCACGTATATGGTTATCTGTCCATTGAGCAGAATCAGTGGGTATGTGCTTGATACATGGAGCTCTTGGCTCTCAAGAACAAGCTTTTTTTGTGTGTTTTCTCTCCCCTTCTAACTAAGGTTGCTGACCTGGAAAAACTGAGGAAGTGAGATATACGGACATGGCCTTCAGGGACCTACTAGAACAGCCCCTCTCCTACGCTGACAGCTCTTCTGTTGTTAAGTGAAGGTTGGAGGAAAGAAGCAACGGTCAGCTGAAACCCTCAGGAGGGGAGCACAGTGTCCTTCAAGATGCCCTCCTTCTCCACCAGCATTACCTCTGACACTGCTCTACATGGCTCGTTTTAGGTTAAGGGTGGCGCTTTGCTGAAAGCAACAGACAGCCCAGTGCTCTCTTTTCTCATGCTACTGAGAGAAGTAGGGGAGGGTGGAGTAATCACAAAAGCCGTCACTACACAGGACCAAGGAAAAGGCAAGAACCTGCAGATGTTCTCTGACAGTAACAAGTACTTAAGTATGTCCAGACCGTGATAGTGTACATGGTTGTGTTTAGTAACTGCCTGCCAGGAGTAGCAGACAAGGTTAGTATCTTTCTCCCCGGAATGCAGATGGAAGCGCTGAGGCTTAGAGAGGCCAGCCTGTTGGATTCATGAAAGGAATGATGTAGGGATTCTAGGGTCTGAGTCTGGAGACAAAGGACGATATGCAAGATGTTTGTGACACGAAAGCAGTAATTCCCGGCTGTTGTGCACCCCAGAACTCCAAGATGAAAGGGCTCTTTGTGATGCTGGAGCAGCAACTGTAGTACCTGATGCATTTCATGGTGTGTGAATTAGAAGAGTCAGTAGGGGGAGGGGAAGAGAAAGAAGATGATAGCTAAATATCTGTCCGAGGTCCCTCTGGACACTGGGTGGTTCAGAGGTGTTATTGTTCAAGAAAGGCAAAGGGAAGGCGTAAACCAGTACAGCATTATCAGGACTCAGTCCTTAGGTCATACACGGAGTCAGAGGGCTGTCATGAGAGCAAGTTCAAGGCAAGTCCAGAAGTCAAAGTCCAGAAACAGTCTGGTGGGTCACAAGAGCGAGGGAGAGACAGGACCAGTGGTGAGGGGGGTCAAAAGTACTTCGACTTGTTGCTTCCATAGCCAGTCCCTCTTCCTCTCCGTCCTTTATAGCCGAGGCACTTGTATAAAGCCGAGGCTGCAGGCTCCTCCTTCCTCATTAGATCTGGGTGTCTCTGGGCTGCTAAATGCGCCCTACGTCTTCTTTCCAGGACCCTCCTCTGTCTGCGCTCCAGGGGCTCTGAAGACAGAGGAGGAAAGGTGGGTGGTGGGATGCTGTCTGATCCTGAATCATCCACCTGGACAGCCAGGACACTGCTCTCAGATGGCAGCTCCTTATTTGGCAGCAGTAACTCCTGGTGGCAGGCTGTCCGTAGCTGACTGTGGGCTGGGACCCCTTCCATAGAGCCCTCAGCCTCGCCAGGCCTGACTGTGTCTGGCTGATCCACGACACCATCCTTGTTTGCAGATGTCTGCCTAATTTGGAACCTGGCTTTGAACCAAAGTTCCCAGTGTGGGAAACCTCGGCACTTTCCTCCAAGATCAGAGGCAGGGCAGTAGGGGACCTCCCGGAGCCCTCTGACTCAAGGCCTGATTGCCAGTGGGTGGATTTGTACAGACCTGTTCGTACAAGAGGCAGGACAGGGATTCAGTATCACCTTGAACGTAATTTTGTTTTGTCGGCTGAAGCAGACCACAGTCCAGGTGCAAGTCACTAAAGATGTCAAGAGTTGTCAATGCATGAATGCATCACCTCCACACTTCCCCTCACGCCTTCCTCCTCAGGTCTCTATTAATACAAAACACTGGCCACAGCTATGCTACAACTTTATGCCTGCATATTTGTACCTCTATATGCCTCCTCCTATGCATGGGCCTGCTTTTACTGCAGCTGCCAACACCAACCTCCTTCTAAAAGACTGCTACTCCAAGGGCTGACTCCAAGATAAAGCAGCCAATCAATCAATCAGTCAATCAATGCATCAATGAATGAATGAGCCACTGAAGCCCCCTTTTTCCTGCACTCGACCCACTATTCTTCATGGTCCCCTGACCTTCAGCAATGGCTTTTCAAGGGCCGCATTTGCAAAGGAAAGCAACTTGCTCAATATTCGTATTTCTTTATTTGAAATATTTTCACTCCGTCATTCTTCATGCTGACTAGAAAGGAACATTTTATGGAAGTATTGAATGCAATCACATCTGATTTTGGCTCTGATACATCCCCTGAGAAGCCCCATTCTCTCCTTTAATGACCTTGATTCAAAATCAGATACCCTGTTCCCACCTGTGCCCTCTGCTTTAAGAGCTTTACAGGACATATTGACTTGGAAGTTAAATTCATTCTAAGAAAAAAACCAGGCTTATATCCAGATTAGGGAGCTAAAGCTGTTTGGCAGTCTATATCTGCATTTTGGATGTGTCAGTCCTGGCCAGAACAGCATCCACCTTGGACCTGACCCTGCTACCGTACACCTCATTTGACCCAGCCGATATTCTGGCAAATGGTTGTGAAGAAAAATATTCCTGGTAGGCAGAATAGCAGGAGAAGGCCCCTGGATAGCAGCCCAATTTCTGATCCTCAAGATTACTTTCCTCACCTGCCAACATTGCAAGTAAGGTATCAATTATGATGTAATTGATTTCTTTAAAAAAATACTGGGAGACTTGCCTGTCCTGGATTTGATTCACCCATGAACTGACCCTATGCAATTCTGAAAAAAATGAACCAATGTTTAGTTTTCATTTCAAGTTTTGTTGTGTTTTTCCTTTCCTTTCCTTTCTTTTTTACTTACATGTCAAGCAGTGAGGGAAAATGTTGTGCAATGTTTGACACCTCTATCCTGAAAGACAACTGCAAACTGAAACCTACGTAGGAGCAGGGCTATTTTTGGGCAGGAGCGCACAGGAACGGAGTTCCGGCTGGCTTCTGAGTTGGCCACGCCCACAGCCTCCCCCCCCCCTCAGGTTCCCCAGGTGCCTCACAGCTGTGGGGCACCTGGGGGAGCCGATCCAGAAACTGCCTTCCTTCCCTTGGGTTCCCCATGTGTCCTGCAAGCCGCGGGGCTCCTGGGGAAGCCAATCCTGGGAGGGAGCTGTGCTGTCAGGGGTATTGCCTAAAATGCTAATGAGTTTCTGCTGTTGGGTGTGGCCTATTACGCTAATGAATTCCTGCTGGGCTTTTTCTACAAAAAAAGCGCTGCGTAGGAGCATTCCAATAGCATCTGTAGTTAAATGTAGATAATCCCAGAATCAAGAAAAGCGCCACCGTTATGTCAAGACTTCAAAAACACAAAAGAATGGAACGTCTTGTATGTAGCCCCCCCCCTCCAAAGTAGTAGTTCTATCAGGATTAGGGCTGCCAAGTCTTGAAAACTCACCGGCGGGGGGGGGTCCTCCTCCCGCCGGGAGTTTCTTCTGGCGCGCGCGCTTTGCACGCACGCCCATCGACGTCACCGGAAGTGACGCAGCACGTTGGGGGTGTTGCCAGGGCGATGCTCTGGCAATTGCCCCAAAACTCTATGGTGTCATAGAGTTTTGGGGCGATTGCCAGAGCGTCGCCCTGGCAACGCCCCCAACGTGCTGCGTCACTTCCGGTGACGTCACTACGTCGTCCTTGCTGGACGATGTGGGCGGTGGGGTTCCCCCCGCCGGCCAAATGCTGGCCGGCGGATCGGGAGCCCCTTTAGCGGGGGATCCCCCGCCCCCAGGGCTGACTTGGCAGCCCTAATCAGGATAAAGCACTGGAGAAAATTTGTAATATACTGGGGAAGGTACCATGAAATCCAGATCCAGATGGAACACCTATTATCTGGCTAGGTTGTACAAAAGACAAAAATTTAATAATGATATTTTTAAAAAAAAATCAGCAGAGGTTTTAACAGCACAGAATTTAAATATTTTTGACCTAGTCAGGATTGTCCCAGTTTGTACTTGAAAAGGTAGAGAGAGATTTGTCATGAGCTGTAATACTGGGGAGGGGGGAAATACTCCACACTAATAAGCTTCATATTAAAAGTATGCATGCTACGGACAGATTATTATGAAAACTTCTGTACTTAATTCCTTATGGATAATAGTCACAGTGGTCAGCTTGCACAGGATATTTTTATAAAGCAAAATGGACGTCTATATGCGCGCGTCCATGCACCATGTGGGAAGTAGAGCAGCCAAAGTAAACATAAAAATAAGCCTGGACAAATGTTGCCACAGAAGCTGATGTACTTTAAGCTATACTGTTCTTATATCTCAACCCGGGCTGACTTTTAAAAATACACAGCAGAACAGAAGACTAGACCAACTGGCTTTCCCACTGATAATTCATAAGCAACCAGAAATATCTCTATCACCCCCAACCAGGGCTCATTTCGTAGCAGGAGCTCCTCTGCATATTAGGCCACACACCCCCTAATGTAGCCAATCCTCCAAGAGCTTACAGAGCTCTTCTTACAGGGGCTACTGTAAGCTCTTGGAGGACTGGCTACATCAGGGGTGTGCGGCCTAATATGCAGAGGAGCTCCTGCTACGAAATGAGCCCTGCCCCCAACAAAAAAAGTGCTCAGAGACATATAAATTTTTTCAGGAAAAAAAAATTGGGTGGTGGAGCCTGGGGAAGATGGGATTTAGGGAGGGTTGCCAAGTACTCACCACAGGCCAGCGGGGTGGGGGGGGGAAGTCCTCTTCTTGCCGGGAGTTTCCCAGCCACCGGAAGTGAAATCATCACATTGTGCACATTGCCAGGGTGACACTCTGGCAACCGCCCCAAAACTCTATGGTACCATAGAGTTTTGGGGGCAGTTGCTAGATCGTTGCCCCGGCAATGTGCACAACGTGATGATGTCACTTCTGGTGACATCATCACTCTGGGGATGTCGTCCTGACCGGACAACTTCAGGGGTGGGTTCCCCCCGCCGGCCAAATCCGGGCCAGTGGATTGGGGACCCCTGTAGCGGGGGATCCCCCGCCCCCCGGGCAGACTTGGCAGCCCTAGATTTAGGGATGGGGAGGGGCCCCAGCAGGGTATTATATCATACAATCCACTCTCCAAAGCAGCCATTTTCTCCAGGTGAACTGATCTCTGTTGCCTGGAGAACAGTTGTAATGGTGGGAGATCTCCAGTCACCATCTGGAGATTGGCAGCCCTAATACTAGGGATGCCAGCTGGGAGAAATTTGGGGACAGGAATCGGCTTGCTGGTGTTGCACTGGCGCAGAATGTCACTCTCAGAACAAAACTGGAAGTGACATCATCATGTTGGGGCAACAGCCTAGGATTCACCCTAGCACTGCCCAGAACAACAGAACGACAGATAAACATACCCTCTTGCTTTTTATTTGTTAATGAATTGCTGTTAGCATCCTGCTTTTTCTTCTTTTCACATTTATTAAGGCATTAATTATCATAATATATTTAACAAAAGTAGGGGGAAGACTGAATAAATTTACTGTAGCATAAGCTTTTGTGGATTTGGAATATTAGATCCATAAAGTGAAACTTCAGTCAGCAGACGTATATGTAGGCACAGAATGGAAAACTATAAACGATAGAATTTAAAAAAAAATCCATTCAAAGGACAAGAGTTCTGTATGTGTGTGTGTTCTTGCATTTTGGAGTCTTTTAACCCTACTGTTCACAGCTCTCTATGCCCCCATGATGTACCATATATTTAAATCTGAATCAAGACCTTGACATGCTGATCACTAATTTTGCACTCTGGGGTCAGGTACAGAATACGAAGATGTTTGTGCAAACCCAGGTCAGCCGCTGAGTTGTACAAATATTGGGCGGGGGGGGGAGATTAAAAAAGACTTCCTATGGTGGGGGAAATTGCCACTATATGGAAAGCAAACATCGAAGGGGGGGGGATTAAAACTTTCTAAGGAGGGGGAAATGGCTGCTATGTGGAGAGCATGCTCCTTCTCGAAACACGCATACAGTGGGTGGAGTGGCCTCCCTCTCCCACCTCCACCCCTTCTCTACTGGATCTCGGAACCTCTTAGGTCTGCCTTCCTTGCTGCTGCCTATCAGGAACGCAGCAGTGGCACTGCAGGGGGGAGAGGAAGCCCCAGACACACAAGGCAAGCAGAAGAGGGGGAACAGTGATTGTTGCACAGCTGCCAACTGTGGGTTAGGAAACTCCTAGAGATTGGTGGGTGGAGCCTGAGAATGGAACTCAGAATCCATGTGGTTTAGAGCATAGCTGAGTCTTCAGAACACCATGTTCTTGCAAATAAAACATACCTTTACATGAAAAAAAAAAGAATGGAACTCAGAAGGATATAATGCCACACACTCCAAAACAGCCATTTTCTCCAATGGAACTGATCTCTGTCATCTGAACACCAGTTGTAATTCCAGGAAGACCCCAGGCCAGCAAGGCTGAAAACCCTAGAGTGCTGCCAACATGAGCACCATCCGGGCAGAGGTGATCATGTGGCAGGTAGGAGGGGGTGGAGGACAGGAAGAGGAGAAGGAGCAGCAGGAGTCACCACCTCTTGTGTCACAGCAGGTGGGTAGGCCGGCTGATAAATGGCCAGCCTGGTTAGCAAGAGGCAAGGAGGGGGATGGGATAGCCCCCCCATGGGTCTTGTGGGATCTCCATTTGTGTGCGTATGTCTTTACATATGTTCTGACTTCACGCAACTGATAAAGTGGACTGGTTCCCAGGAAAGATTATGAATGGTATGTTAGTCTTAAAGGTATTGCAAGGCTGATTTTTGTGTTTTGCTACAACTGCCCTGCTCCCACCAGCTGCAGAAGAACATCAGAAGAGCTCTGCTGGATTAGACCAATATTCCATCTAGTCCAGCATCCCATCTCACACAGGGGCCAACCAGTTCCTCCGGAGGGCCAACAACAGGTCATAGCAGCCGAGGCCTTCCCTTGATGCTGCCTCCTGGCTCTGGGATTCAGAGGCTTGGTGCCTCTGAATGTGGAGGTTTCCCTCAGGCTGCGAGCACACGGCCCCTTTAATCTGGGAGGGATCCCGGATGTAAAGGGGCCGCATTATTATTCCTGCGGGTTGGGATGTTTCACAACCCCGGGGGCAGCGTCGGCGGCCGTAGCGGCCGCGGAAACGGTGGCCGCAGAAACGGCCACGGAACGGCGGTGGCCACGGCGGCTGCCGCTGAAGAGGCGGCCACGGCAGCGAGGAAAGGCTGCCGGGAACGGAGGCAGAGGCGGCCGCAGCAGTGTCAGAAGCAGCGGTGGACGGGTGAGTTGGGGGGGGGTTCCCCCCTTTTACACTTGGGCGCATGAGTGGCCATGCGCCCAAGTGTAAAAAGGGGGGGGGAATGGCGGGGGGGCCATCTGGACAGCCCTGCTCTCGCAATGCTTGCGAGAGAGAGCTGTCCAGAAGGCTCGAATGCGGGTTCCTCCCGCGACTCCCAGGAAAACACTAGTTTTTCCCGGGGTCGGAAAATGTGGGAGCAACCCGCACTGGAGCCCGCTTCGCTGCGGGACTCGCTGCGGGCCGTTGTGGACGGCCCCTTTAATTGCGGGAGGAAGCAGCCCTTCCTCCCGCATTAAAGGGCTGTGTGCTCGCAGCCAGTCACCATAGCAAGGAGCCACTGATAGACTTATCCTCCATGAGTGTATCTAATCCCCTTTGAAAGCTGTTTATTCCTGTGGCTATCACAACATCCTCTGGCAGCGAATTCCACATTTGATTCACCCTCTGTGTCAAGTAGTATTTCCTTTTTCCTGTCCTGAACCTACTGACCATCAATCAGCTTCACTGGAAGCCCTCAAATTCTAGTATTTTGAGAGGGGGAGAAAATTTATCGTTGTCAACTCTCCCCACCCCATGCATCATCTTAGAAACCTCTATCAGCCTTTCCTCATAGGAATACACAAAATTAAGGTCAAGTGTGCAACCTCTGCAAGAAGTGCAGCCGCAACCATGAACCAACCCCAGGGTGTGATACCCTGCAGTGGCAGCCAACACTTCCCGGCTATTACATTATTATTACCACCACAACAATGAAATAAACTGAACTCACTTCATGGATGGCACCATTTGGGTCTTTGCGCATTTAAATTTAAAGGCACTATGCAGCATACATTATTCTCTCCTGCTTCAGCTATATGAACCAAGGCCAATGATTTCTCAAGAAGATCCCAAGATTCTTTTGACAGTTCCTCCGCAGTACCACTTAACTGGGTTTTTTACTGCTTTTACAGTTCCCTATTCTTCCAGCTGTTCCATTTAACAGCTCTTCTTTAATTATCACAATGAAAGGCTGAATCCTCAAAAAGAAAGCTCTGCTACTGAGACATATGCCAAATGCCTGGAAAAGCTGTGACCATGGATCAGGAACTATGGATAGCCCGGGATAGCTCTATCTTTTCAGATCTCAGAAGCTAATCAGGATCGCCCCTGGCTAGTACTTAGATGGGAGACCACCAAGGAAGTCCAGAGATGCAATGCAGAGGCAGGCAATGGCAAACCACTTCTGAAGTCTGTAGCCTTGAAAAAAACCATGAGGACTAGCCATAAATCAGCTAGTACTTTACACACAGGTATGGCTCAGTGAAGGAAAAGGACATATATTCAGCCTTAAGAAATCTCAGAAGAATTTCCCACCAGGGTCCAACCAAAGAATGAGACTGCCCCACAAAATAAGCACAGAAAGAGCACCTATAGATCGTTTCGAGAGTAACCTGACACCACTGAACGAGAAGTCAAAATGTGACCTGACTGCTGGGGCCACAGGTCTGCAAAAGGGCTTCGAAATAACCAGGAGGCATATGCAAAATTCATCGGCAACTCGAAAGGGGAGGGGGGAAACAACTCGGCTTACACTCTACGGGAATTTTAAAGGGGCCATAAACACCCCAAATTAAAAGCAACACAACACACTTCTCAAAGCTAGCTCTCAAAAAATTAATCCCTGACAAATCATACATCATGTTCCAAGGGTTCTCCCCAACAGATTTAGATTCTCTGTTATACGCATGGCAAGGGTATTTTAATGCTTATGTAATTTTTCCTTGACAGGCTTTTCTACATCAAAACATTTGCTCATACCTCTGCGTTGGAATGTCTGACGAGAATGGTGCCTGAATACAGTCTGACAGCTTGCAGCTGGCCTACGTCAACATTACTTCATTCATTCATTCATTCATTCATTCATTCATTCCAGTTTATAGCCTGCCCTTCCCGTCGAGCTGGGCTCAGGGAGGCTTACATGGAATTTCATATAAAATACAATTAAAACCTATCACAGACCACATAAACATAAAATAACATGATATTCATTTAAAAACTCCTAAAATGCTGGAACATGATCTAAACAGGACCATCTCCTCGGAAGAATGCTGAAATCAGCTGATAACAACTTGCTGGTGATCCCTGGCCCTAGAGAGGGTCTGGCTGTCCTCGACTAGGGCCAGGGCCTTTTTAGTCCTGGCCCCAACCTGGTGGAACTCTCTGTCAAATAACATCACGGCCCTGCAGGATCTAATGCAATTCCGCAGGGCCTGTAAAGCAGAGATGTTTCAGAAAGGTTTTAGTTGAGGGCAGCAACAGGAGGTTAAGACCGGCACCCTTTCTCTCTTTCCCCCCCACAGCCCCCACATACCGTGCCCCGCCCTACCACGCGGGATAGCCATTTGTCCAGCAATGGAGGATTATTTATTGCCCTCCTGATTGGTCCTAATTTCATGTTTATGATTTGTGATTTTAATTATATATCAACCGTGGGGTTTTTTAACTGTTTACAGTGTTGTAAATTGCCCAGAGCTTGCCCTGCAGGGTGGGCGATACACAAGTTTAATAAAATAATAAATGACAATTATAATGAACACAGGTGAACCCAACCGAATATCCACTGAAATCATAAATACCTTTAGAACTAGCTAACCCTACAGCTATTATCCGCTGAGTGGGGAGGGAGACACTTTTCAGGTGGATTATGGGCAAATCACCTCCAAAATGTATCTACATGGAAGCATGACATCTTTTTTCATTGAGACTTGCTTCCAAATAATTAAGCTCAGGGTTCCTGCCTAAGATTGGCGTGATTCTAAAATAAGGACTTTTAAATCACCCATTTTATTTTCATCGACAGAGATGACAGGATGCAATCCCTCCCCTGACACACACTTTCTGCATAAAAGTACTTCTATACGCGCAAGATCAAGATGGGTAGCCGTGTCAGTCTGTCTGTAGCAGTAGAAAAGAGCAAGGGCACCTAAAACACTTTTTTAAAAACCTGCCACAAATTTTGTTAGTCTTTAAGGGACTACTGGACTTTTCTGCTTCTATAACTATACAGAGAAGAGAGGTTTTCGACTGTGTGGCGGCCACTTGCATAAGGATGTAAAATTTCAGGAAACTTTGAAGCCATGAAAATGGGGAGGGGAAGAAATTTTGGAAGAAAATGTAAATACTTACCTACCAAACCCAAACCTATAACTTAGTTAACATATACTATTGCACTATTCTGGCATATTTATCAACTGTAATGAAAGGTATTTAATAAATGTAACAGTTGTCCTGACCTGGATAAGCCAGGCTATCCAGATCTCATCAGATCTCAGAAGCTAAGCAGGGTCAGACCTGGTTAGTACTTGGACGGGAAACCATCAAGGAAGCCCAGGGTAGCTATGCAGAGGCAGGCAATGGCAAAACCACCTCGGAATGTCTCTTGCCTTCAAAACTCTATGAGGTTGCCATGTCAGCTGTGACCTGACAGCAGGAAAAAAAAGTATGAAAGTTCCTACAAGTAAAGTTATGAGCATACTTCATATTAGAGACAATCTTAAACATTTGTACTCTAGGCTATATTAGCACATAAATCAGTTTTGCTACCTGCATGCAGGAAAAATTAAAAGGTTGAAAAGAGAAAACAAAATATTCCATAAAACTATTATTTGGAGATAAACAGTCATAAAATGGCTGTTAGTATACCTGTATATCAAGTTAGACATTGAAAATACTGAACTCTTTAACACTATATTACCATAGCACACATTATAGCATATTAACTGTGTACACCAGGCGTATCAAACATGCGGCCTGGGGGCTGTATCAGGCCCTCAGAGGACTCCAATCAGGCCCACAAGGCCCTGGCTGTTTCTTAGGCTGCGGTCACACGGGCCCCTTTAAATCTGGGAGCCCTCCCGGATTAAAGGGGCCGCATTTTTCTAGCTCGGGTTGGGAACTCTACACATCCCAACCCCTGCGGCGGCAGAAGTGGCGGCTGTGGCTGCGGAAGTGGCGGCTGCCGCGAACAGGCAGCGGCGGAAGCGGCAGCCGTGGAAGAGGCGGCGAAGGAGGCGGCCACGGCAGAAGCGGCCGCAGTGGGAGAAGCAGCAAAGGAACCGCCAGCCACCTGGTATGTTTGGGGGGGGGGGGTTCCCCCCTTTTTACACTTGAGCGCTTGACTGCCCAAGAGCCCAAGTGTAAAGGGGGGGGGGGGGATGGCCGACGGGACCATCTGGACAGCCCTGCTCTTGCAATGATTGTGAGAGAGGGCTGTCCAGATACCTCAAATGCGGGTTCCTCCCACAACTCCCGGGAAAACTGTCGATTTTCCCGGGGTCAGAAAATGCGGGAGGAACCCGCATTTAAGCCCGCTTCGGTGCAGGACTTTCTGCGGCCGTTGTAGACGGCCCTTTTAAATGCGGGAGGAAATAGCCCTTCCTCCCGCATTTAAGGGCCGTGTGACCGCGGCCTTACTTTCATTTGTAGTTCTGCTGCTGCCGCCAAGTTACAGCCTGCTTTACCAGTCTCTCTTAAATCGCACAGAAGAGATTGATAGGCTCTCCTATGCGATTGAGAGAGTCTGGTAAAGAACTGGCTGAGGCTCCTCTCCATCCTCCTCCTAGAGGGAGGGAGGGAACAGCCAGAGCTCGCTTCCTGGCCAGGCTGCAGGAGACAAAGAGAAGCCTTTCTTTCCTTCCACTGGCTGAGGCTCCTCCCTGAAGGGAGGGAGGGAGGGAAGGAAGGAGGGAGGGAGAGTTTGTTTTGTTGGGCTGCCTCAATCGCATGAGAGAAATACCAAGCACCTTTAAGATCAACGAAGTTTTGTTCAAAATATGAGCTTGTGTGTGTGTGTGTGTGTGTGTGTGTGTGTGTGTGTGTGTGTTGGGCTCTTTATGCCAGGGCTCTCCTGGGTGCCTTCTTATGTTCTTGACCAGCTCATTAATCAACTAATGTACAAAAGGTTGCAATGCCCAGCCATTTCATGTTTTCCCCTGGGTCCTAGGCTAGGAACACTGAGCGTGAGATTTCTGTAATAAGTGTCAATAAATCAAAAGTAGGTTTGCGGCTTACAGATACACACCTGAACAGCATACTCAAGATTGCTACAGCACAGACATTTTGATGTAATAATTCCGAGCAGAGGTGTCAGTTATCAGAGACTGTTAAACAGGCAAAATATTGCAAGATTGCTAGTGTTTTAAGCTTTAAGTGTTTAAAAAATCTTTAATTGTGTTTGTCTGTGTCAGGGGCGTAGAGTTTTGTAAATTCCAGGGGGGGCTCTTTAGCACGCGTGCAAAGCATGTGCACTCGCTGGGGCGATGTCCCCCCACCCCCGCCGGAAAACCTCCACGCCTCCCCGGGCCCTTCCGAGGCCTGCCAGCTGCTGCTGCCGGAGCCTCTCCCCCCCCCCCACTCCTTCCCTCTCCCTTCGTCGGGAAAAGAGGGAGGGAGAGGGAAGGATGGAAGAGTGGCCAGGTGGGGGGGGAGAGGCACCAGCAGCAGCAGCTGCCGGCCTCGGAAGGGCCCCGGGAGGCGCGGCAGCAGGCTCGAGCCTCCCCGTAGTCTACGCCTATGGTCTGTGTCCTTTATAAAGTTTATATCTCTGCTACGTGGCATGACATTTTATGACACATATGGCCTGGCCCGACAAGGTCTCATTTATGTCAGATCTGGCCCGCATAACAAATGAGCTCGACACCCCTTGGTGTACACAATTGGTCAAATGTCAGCAACAGCAAACCTTAAAACCATGCGGCATACATATACAGTAAATGTATGTAACTACCGTCAACTCTGGCAAGTGGCTTTCAAGGCAACTGAGAAGGAGAGGTGGCTGGCCATCACCTTCCTCTGCGGACCCTTCCTTCGTGGTTTCCCAAGTACCGACCCCACTTAGCTTCCCTCCCACAGATACAGTATATACAGGAACTACCGTTATATCAGTGGTACTCATTCCCCAGTCTGTGGAGAGCCACATTCATATTTACCATCAGCCAGAAGAGCCACATGATTCCTGCTTGCACAGTGTGCCACCCTGCTGAATACACATATGCAATAATAAAGCTATTAATATTAAATAACCATAACCTTAACAATAACCAGACTCCCTCTGAGCACACTGTCTTTCTCCACCGACAGATAATGGCTTCAGCTCTCCCCACCACTGTGAAACCTTAGACAGTACTATTGTGTTTGGAGTGAGATGAAGGGCTTTCTTCTGCGCTGTCCTACTCTCTCCTCCTCAAGAGGCACGGCAGGTCAAGCGCCAGCCAAAACATCTGGAGGAGGAATCTCCTCCTGGAGGAGGAGAGCCAGTTTGGTGTAGTGGTTAAGTGCGCGGACTCTAATCTGGGAGAACCGGGTTTGATTCCCTACTCCTCCACTTGCACCTGGCTGGATGACCTTGGGCAAGCCATTGCTCTGTACCAGCTGTTCTCTCAAGGACAGCTTGGGAAAGAGCTCTCTCAGCCCCACCTACCTCACCGGGTGTCTGTTGTGGGGAGGGGAAGGGAAAAGGAGTTTGTAAGCCGCTCTGAGACTCCAAGTGAGTGAAGGGCGGGGTATAAATCCAATCTCTTCTTCTTCTTCTTCTTCTTCTCTTCTTCAAAGCAGCTGTGGAGAAGGGGGATTAAAATCACCATCCACTGTGGCCAGCTTTCTTCCTGGGTAACTGCCATGGTGGTATATTCACTTCCTCTTCTCTGCAGCCAGCATGCTGCCTTTCCCAAAAGCTGCCCAGGTGCTGGAATGAGACTGCATGGAGGCTGCAGAGGGGAAGGTGCTGGAGAAGATAGGCCCTTTACTCCCATCCCTGTCATGAGGTCAACAGACTCCATCCCTTGAGGAAGCATTAGCCATCCTTCTATCCCTCCGGCAGTGTCAGGCAGGAACTACTTACCAGTCACAAGCCCTACCGGGCAACAACCTTGCCCACTTCCCTGGAACTTGGGCCAGTCACTAATGAGGGGAAAGGGCTCAGAGGAGCCACATGTGATATGCCAACGATCCACTTCATTATACAACTGGGTAGACTGGTTTTTATGTACACAAATTATACATTTTGAGCGAGTTAATGTTTTTTCTTCGAAAGCATATTCCCGCACTCTATTTTTTAAAAAAAAAAAACTCATATGTTCCACGGCAAACTCCAGAATTTCCACTTTTCCCCCATTTTTCAGGCAAACATATCTCTGCCCTTGTACATTATGTAACAATAGAAGAAGAAGAGGAGATTGGATTTATACCACACCCTTCACTATCCAAGGGAGTCTCAGAACGGTTTACAAACTCCTTTCCCTTCCCCTCCCCACAACAGACACCCTGTGAGGTAGGTGGGGCTGAGAGAGCTCTTTCCCAAGCTGTCCTTGAGAGAACAGCTCTGACAGAACTATGGCTTGCCCAAGGTCATCCAGCAGCTTCAAGTGGAGGAGTGGGGAATCAAACCTGGTTCTCCCAGATTAGAGTCCGCGCACTTAACCACTACACCAAACTGGCTCTCCAATGTTCTGGGGGATTCTCTTGACAACTGAGGGGCCATCACCAGAAGAATCTGAACAGTCCCTTTGCATTAACAGAAGCAACCTTACACAAGTATGACTCCAGCTAGGGGTTCTGAGACACATATTGCCCTTTGGAGGAAGGCTGGTTCAAGATGTAATATGCAAGAAAACTAAGCCACTTTTATTAGGCTAGTGGAAACTATGAAAGGGTTCTGAGATGCCTGCAGGTCCACGTCAACATTATTAGTTTCCACTAGTAGCCATAAACCATCTTAGCATTATTAAGTACAGTGATGTGCTACGAATTCTCCATGGGCCTTGGAATGTATAAAAGTAACCAAAAGTCTTTCTTCTACATAACAAAGTCACCAAAATTCCAGCCTAAATTAATCTTGTGCAGGCTTTTGTCAAGAAAAATTTAACATGCAGTGTAGATGCTTAACCCAGTAGCTTTAAGTGAACATTAAAAGGAGTTACTGGGTTATTTTTTTCCCCTGTTATAAAGAAAAGTGGAAGAGGAGGATCAAAAGGAAAGTCGGTAGAGAATGTGCGGCACCAAGGCAACAAAACTATACACCAAATGGCATTCCGAACTGCTTGCATTTTGATGGCAAATGTCCAAGGGCTCTTCGCTCACGGGCTGCAGCCTGAGACCTATGATGGTATGCTGGGCAATTCCGTAGTCTGATAAACTGAGGGGGACTGTGTGGGCCCTCACCCGAGGAACCCACAGGCTGAGCCCCTCTGCCTGGCAGTTGCAGAGGGACAGGTGGCTCAGAGCCCTGGGACCACCAGACACCACCCCCTGTCTGGGACAGGCGTGCGAAACTCCCAGTGAAGAAGAGGTTTTGTGGAGGGGCGGGTCCTCAGCTGAGGAACCCACTGGCTGTGCCCCTCTGCCTGGCTGTAGCAGAGGGACAGGTGGTGGGGCACTCCGAGCCCTGAGTAAGCAGGCAACAAACACACCCAACCCTACTGTTTTCCCACTGGGGAATGACTTTCTGTTTCCTTTCCTTTTCTCTGCCTCTGACTCCTTCCCAGACAAATGGCTTGCTGCCCAGTATAAAGAGCTGGGTGTGAGCTGGGGGTATATCCATACTGCTCCCATAGAGCAGAATGCGAGCTCTCTTGTTGGCAGCCAGGGCTGCCCGTCAAGCTTTGGAGGGCCACTATAGGTGTTTCCAGGCTACAGAAAGGCTGCAGAAGTCCATTCTCCCCTACCCTGGTGCCTTGGCAATTAATTCATCTGCACCAGCATATCTGGCTCACAAACTGCTGTCATGAACCTCTGGGGGTAAAAACGGTTCCTGGGCGGTTCATTGGAGACGTGATTTCACAAAGCTAGGCCTCACAAACCATGAACCGGCCAAGTTCATGACAAAATTAGGTTTGTAGTGAGGTTCGTGCCCATCCCTACTCCAGACCAACCCAGATTTATTTGTTTTCTTTGTCTATTTGCTTTTGCAATTATTGATTGATTGATTGATTGATTGATTGAGGGGGATAAGATGTGTTGAGTCCCTCCAAGGGGAAAAGTAGCATAATAATATTTAAATAAATATGGTGAAGTTCCGTTTCCTTCTGTCTTGTATCTGCTTTTGCCTCTGCACCGTAGGTGCAATTGATTCTCCTCCAATGTCGTGGATGGTTCGGTAAAGTAATTATCCAATGCCATGAAAATTGGTAAGTGACCTTGAGCCAGATACCCGTCAGCCTAACCTGCCTCACAAATCTGGTGTGAAGATAAAATGGAATGAGGGGAGAATAATGTACACCACTCCTGGCTTCTTACTGTAAGGATGGTATAACAAAAGAACCTAATGTGCATGTTAGATGCTTCTGACTTATGGTGACCATATGAATTAATGACCTCCAAGATGTCCTATTGTCAACTGCTTCACTCAGGGGTCTTACAAATTGAGGGCAGTGGCTTCCTTTATTAAGTTAATCCATCTCATGTTGAATCTAACAGAAAGAATTAGCTGAAGGCGAGAACTACAACTCCCATACAGCTGTGTGAAAGCATAGGTACATGAAACGTTAACAACACCTTTAAAATGACATGGCAAGAATTTTCAAACACACACGATGGTTCACTCTATACAGACAACTGGCTAGGGTTGCCATCCCCCAAGTGGGGCTAGGGGAGCCTCCAATTTGGGGGGGGGGGGGCAATATATGGCCCAGCTGGCCGGCAGGGGAAACCCCAAACCAGAGAAACCCCCTCCCAGTGGTGGCACAATGACATCAACCGGTAGTGACATCGTCACATTTCTGATGTAGGGAGCAACATTCTAGTTTTTGGGCAAAATTCTATGGCTTTGAGACCCAAAAAAACATAGAATTTTGCCCAAAATCTGAAGTACCACCCCAATGTTCGAAATGCGATGACATCACTTCCTGGTGACATCATCACAGCACGTGTGTGCAAGAAGAACCCAAGGAAGGATCAGGAGTCCCACCGCCTGCAGCCAGGTAGGATCTAGCAACACTACCTCTGGCTGAGGAGTACGGGCATTGAATGCTGACTGTTGCACTGTACTGTAGAAAGGAACCTACTAAACAGGATCAAGCTGCTCACATACAGCTGAACTGCTTCATGAACAACTGTCTTACTGTTTGCAACCAGGAAATGTGCTGAACTGGCAAGTGCTCAGGCATGCCTGTTTAGAAGAGAGCCAGTTTGGTGTAGTGGTTAAGTGCGCAGACTCTAATCTGGGAGAACCGGGTTTGATTCCCCACTCCTCCACTTGCACCTGGCTGGATGACCTTGGGCAAGCCATAGCTCTGTACCAGCTGTTCCCTCAAGGACAGCTTGGGAAAGAGCTCTCTTAGCCCCACCTACCTCACAGGGTGTCTGTTGTGGGGAGGGGAAGGGAAAGGAGTTTGTAAGCCGCTCTGAGACTCCCTTGGGGAGTGGAGGGCGGGGTATAAATCCAATCTCTTCTTCTCTTCTTCTTCTTCTTCTAAATCTCATTCCAAAAAGTTCAAGAACCACTACTCTAGAAAACAAAAAGTCTCCACTATGGAGATTTAACAAAACCATTAGAAGCAAAACAAAGCTGAATGGTTTTAAGGTTAGCACTGACTGTGGGAGTCAATTTATATAGATACAGCAAGCCCAAGGATTTAATGTGATTTAAGGACAGTTGAGACTACCAAACATTCAGCATTAAATGCAAATTATTCAATCGGGTGCCTCTGGGTGAATGCTGCTCCCATGTGGTCATAAGGCTTGGAACCATCAAGAAAAACCACAGGACAACCGTTGATGAATGGAATGGATGATACAGTTTATGATGCAGTTGTTAGTACTGTTTAGGGGATGATGCACACTGTGGAAGCTAGACAAGAGGGACCATCTCTTCCCATATTACGTATCCCGCTAGTTAAAATCTGCCTCTTAAGTCCTGTTCTCTCTGCCTCCACCTTCAGAGGTGGGAGCCTCCACATCCAGGGGGCAGTAAACCTTTGAATCCCAGTGCCAGGAGACAACATCAGGGGAAGGCCTGGACCTCTGTGCTGTTGCTGGCCCTCCATAATAACTGGTTGGCCGCTGTGTGAGACAGGATGCCGAACTAAACTTTCCACTGGTGTGATTCAGTGGGGCTCTTCTTATGTTCTTAGTAGTGAGGAGGGTGGCTACCAATGCTCCCTCTAAGCTGTGGAGTCTTGTGAGAAAAAATTCTACTTTATGAGCTACTGGCATTAAAATTGTGAGCGAGCGATTTGGCTGCTACACAAATTAGTTTGCTCTCGAGCCATCCTTCCTGAGCTACGATAAAAATGTGTGAGTCAGATAGGGCTGCCAAGTCAGCCCGGGGGGCGGGGGATCCCCCGCTACACGGGTTCCCGATCCACCGGCCAGCATTCGGTCGACGGGGGAAACCCCACCCCCGAAGTCGTCCATCCTGGACGACTTCCCCCACGTAATGACGTCACCCGGAAGTGATGCCATCACGTTGGGGGCGTTGCCAGGGCGACGCTCTGGCAATCGCCCCAAAACTCTATGATACCATAGACTGGGGCAATTGCCAGAGCATCGCCCTGGCAATGCCCCCAACGTGCTGACATCACTTCTGGTAAGCTCCCGGCCAGCGGGAAGCTCCCGGCCAGCGGAGGACTCCATCCCGCCGGTAAGTTTAACCGACTTGGCAACCCTAGAGTCAGAGCCCAAAAAAACTGTGAGCTAGCGCACACTGACTCACCTTAGAGAGAACACTGGTGGCTACTAAAGACAGGGCATTTCCTCTGGTGGCACCTCACCACTGGAATCCCCTCCCCCTTGAGGCTCACCTGTCTCTTCCTTTACTTTAGGAGCCAAGCTAAAACAAATTGTTTTTAGGGGGTTTACCTTACTAGATCTTTAAATGGTCTGCTTCTGTTTTATGGTTAGTTCTTACTCTATTTATGTCCAAGGGCTTTCTTTTATACTATTACGTTGTTTTAACTGTGTGCCATCTCAAGGAGGACTCTCTGAGGAGGGGGCACAGAAATATCCCAAATAAATAAATAACACAAATGGCAAGTCGGAAAAAGTTGTCTGATCCAAGACAGAAGATATGACGTTACCAAGGCATGTTATTGATATATATGGTCAAGGTCTCGCTGAACTTGTCTTTCAATCAAACGGGTGTGAGAAGAATTACAACGTATCTGGAAGCCATCTACATATCAGAAAGTGGAGACTGCAGAAGGCAGTGATACAGCATTGCTAGCATTAATTAACAATGAGCTCTGCCTTGAGGGACACTCTCCTCTTATCCAGAAGATCTGAAATAAACCTGGAACATACATTCCTTCAAAGAGCTCTATACTCAGATGGGCCGACTGCCTTTTAATCCAAGACTGTGAAGTTTTCTGAGAGTTCCTCGAGATACTACAAGCATTTAAAGTGTTGGGGGGGGGGTTGTTTGTTTGTTTTTAAACTGATACAAGATGCTTCCGTGACAGGGAGAGCAGAAGGAAAACTGTACCAATAAAAAATACAGTTTCCATTAAGGGTAACAAGACTTCGCTGATTCAGATGGGTAGCCATGTTGGTCGGAAACAACAGAACAAAGTTTTAGACCGGTGCCACTGGACTCAAACTTGGTTGTAAGAATCCACCTGCTTAAAGTTGCTAACTGGTAACAGCCATTATTAAACAATCTTGGCTAAATGGTAAGAGTACCTGAACTCTAAATTGTGAGTTTTAATTTACATGTGTCTTACACTAAATAGCTGGTGCGGGATCATTAGCGGTAAACAGAAACTTCAATGACTGACATGGGAATGGCCATAACGCTGGACATGGTCATTCTGGCACTGACCATAGGAACAAGCATGGCCCATTCACAATATTTACAGACTTTCCTGCTGAGACCCAAGATGGATTAGGATATCCCGATAATTGCATGATTTGGGTCAGATTTTGAGATTTAAATCATTATACTATGATTTTGTGAGGGCTTTGGGCAATTTACTGCATATTCAAGAAATCGGATTCCAGGATTTCTAACATAACAGCAAGACATGAGTACTCTAGGGTCGGGAAATCTCAGGGGGTTGGGGGGCAGAGCATGGGGAGGGCAGAATTTGACGCGGGGAGGGGCCTCAGCAGGGCTTGATGGCATAGAGTCAACCTTTGTAGCTGTCATTTTCTTGAGGGTAACGGACCTCTTTTGCCTGGAGATCAGATGGAATGCAGGGAGAACTTCAGACCTCACCTGGCCGTTGGCAACCCCAGTATTCCCACTGTCAAGAGCGAAGCCATCTTCCACTTCAGCCCTCTTCCACTGAATTCCACTCATCATTCTTTTCCTTGTCTGTCAGCAACTGGTGTCAGCCGCCACTCCCCCACCACACACACACACACACACACACACACACACACAGACTGTTAGTTGTCAAAGTCATTTTTCAGGCCCGCTAACTGGCTCAGTAACCTCATCTGAATGCAGGTGGGAGGAGGGAAGTTGCTCTTCCAGAGCATTCCTCAGAGACAGCACAGTGATTGTTTGAAGGCATCTGTTTCTATAAAATATAGCCTATGCTGTCAGGCCACAACCCACATCCCATCCCTATCCTATCTCTACTTCCCTTTCTCCATCCCTGTTAGCAGCTGTGCCTTATGTTACATCTGCACAGCATTTTGCTGCTTACTTTGGTCTGACTCTTCCAGAGTTTTAAGGAGTTAAGATATATGCTGATAATCCAGTAAGTGTAAACAGAAAAGTCAGCCTTGTTGTGTGTGTGTGCACGCGCGCACATGCGCGCGCGCGCACTTGAACCTGCCACTGGAATAGGGTTGCAGGGGGTTGCCAGATCCAGGTTTGAAAACTCCTGGAGATTTGGAGGTGAAACCTCGGGGGCATCAGTGGGGTATAATGCCATAGAATCCACACTCCAAAGCATTCATCTTCTGCAGGGGAACTGATCTCAGTAGTCTGAAGATGAGATGTAGTTCTAGGGAATCCCCAAGTCCCACCTGGAGGCTGGCATCCCTAAATTGCTTTTAAAATATTTTTCTTCAATTTCTTTAATAAAGATTCCTTTTGCTTTACTGCGTTTTGATTGATTGGTTGGTTGGTTGTTTGGTTGGTTGATTAATTAGATTTTTACCCTGCCCTCCCAGCTGAGGCTGGCTCAGCTGTGAGTCTGCTGTGAGTTCACTGGACCAAACCCGGGCTGAGCTTGGTTACGTTATCACAGAGAAGCCTGCTCTAGCGTCTTGGTTTGGAGACGGGAACAAATCTCTCAGACCAAGGCAGTTCAGCCTTGACATCCATAAATCCCAGTCCCAGCAAGATCCCCACAGAGCCAGTTTGGTGTAGTGGTTAAGAGTGGTGGACTCGAATCTGGAGAACAGGGTTCGATTCCCCACTCCTCCACATGAAGCCAGCTGGGTGACCTTGGTCCAGTCACAGTTCTCTCAGAGTTCTCTCAGCCCCTAATAACAAGTATAGTTCACCATGAGTATAACTCTAAGAGCTCGAACTTGCAGCTACCGGACAGTCTTTGGATCTCCTGGCTATTCTACGCACAATGTCATAAGATGATGGTGGTGATGGTGATGGGGGGGGGGAAGAGACAGGATTTATACCCCGCCCTTCACTACCCAAAGAAGTCTCAGAGTGGCTTACAATACCTTTCCCTTCCCCTCCCCACAACAGACACCCTGTGAGGTAGGTGGGGCTGAGAGAGCTCTGACAGAAACTGCCCTTAAGAGAACAGCTCTGAAAGAACTTGTGACTGACCCAAGGTCACACCAACAGCTGCATGTAGAGGAAGGGGGAATCAAACCCAGTTCTTCCAGATAAGAGTCCGCACTCCTAACCACTACACCAAACTGGAGTCCAATGGCACCTTTAAGACCAACAAAGTTTTATTCAAAGTGAGCTTTCGTGTACACGCACACTTCTTCAGACACAATGAAGTACAGCAGGACAAAAAGGGTGCTTGCTGAGGTGCTACAAAACAATTAAATCAAATTTGGGATATCCAACAGAAAGCACTCCTCATGCTCTGTGGATGCCTCTATCTAAATAATTTTGATCAGAACTGGATTTCACAGCATTTTATCTATCTGACTATTTATTTATTTATTTATTAGTTCGATTTATAACCTGACCTCCCCACGATTTATACCTCACCCTCCCCGAGAAGGCGTCAATCAAGTAATTTTCAACATGGGAAAATGGATAATTAAATCCAGAGCCTGGAACCATGAGCAGAGAAGACAATCTTTCTAGAAATTTGAGAAAAACCACAGGATTCCAGAAAAATCTGAAGTTTTTTAAAACAAAAGCATTGGGGGAGGGGTGCTAAAACCCTCCGAAATGATATTAGCAGCGTCTGTAGTTTTACAGAATGAATGTCCTCAGTGATCATTGCTGGGCAAGCAAAACAGTATTGCCAGCCTT
Source organism: Lepidodactylus listeri (assembly GCA_029233225.1). Lineage (NCBI taxonomy): Eukaryota > Metazoa > Chordata > Lepidosauria > Squamata > Gekkonidae > Lepidodactylus > Lepidodactylus listeri. The sequence goes on along the minus strand of JARCFY010000009.1, from coordinate 7,733,534 downwards.
CAAGTCTTGGTTTCTGTCAGTTAAAGACAGGAGGAGGAGACAGAGTCCTTTCCAGGGCTGTTTTGGACTTTGAGAGACGTCGTTAGGTCCAGGCCCAGCAGGAACTACTTGCTACCACGCTACCATGTAACTCACATGACTCTCCTAGGCCTAGTTGCTTTCTACTATTCAATAGCAGCACCCTATGATAGCCCATGAAGTGTAGTACTTAGAGTATCAGACTAAGATCTGGGAGATCCAGGTTCAAATCCTTACTCTGCCAGGGAAGTTTACTGGATAACTTTGGACAAGTTACACACTCAGGCTAAGCTACCTCAGAGAGTTGTTGTAAGGATAAAATGGAGGAGAGGAGAATGCTGCTTTGGCTCCCCATTGTAGAAAAAGGCAGGGCACAAATGAAGCAAATAATAAATATAGCAGAAGGTGGGGAGCACCTTTTTAAACTTTTAATTGTTTTTATTAAGAAACCTTAAGAGGTAACAATGAGTAACAATAAACATAAAACTAGGTATAATTATAGCAAAGATGGGTGGTAGGATAGCAGAGAAGAAAGCAGGAAAAATTGAGGATGCGAGTGTTGCCAGGATGAGGGAAACAGGACATAGTGTGGGGAGGGAGATAAAGTGGAAAGAGAGGAGTCCCTTGCAAGTCCTGCAGGTTCCCTACTGTGAAATGTATCCCAGCCTAGACAAGTGATTGTCATCACCCAACAGGGCCCAGCCCAGTGTCTACAACTACCAAACTTGACCAGGGAGAGGCTGCCGGGGGAGGGAAGGAGGGGAAGCTGAAGATTGGGGGGAGAGATAAAAGTAGGCTGGCCAGTGGGTGGGAAGGAAACAGGGAAGAGGAAGAGAATATAGGAGATTTCAGGAAAGGGAAAGAAGAAGCAGTAGGAAGGAAGAAAAGAGATGCTTGCTACAAGATCTTGCAAATTTCCCTCCTTGTCATTCCTAAACTTCTATTAACATGTTGGCTTCAATTATGACTGTGTCAATTCTAGCTCTATTATGCAGATAAAATCTATGATGACTAACACAATCTAATCTTCCCTATTAAAAAAAAATTGTCCATGAACCTTTACAGGTAAACTTGCAGTCCTTCACTAACATCTACAGAATGGGGTTAGACCAGGGGTGGGCAAATTGTGGCCCGGGGGCCACATGTGGCCCGCCACAGAGTTTTTTGCGGCCCGCCAAGACAGTCGGCCACGTTTCTCAACAAGCAATCTCCTGATTTCAAAAAGATTGTAGAAAAGTGTGATAGGGTACATTTCTCTCATTAAACTGATTCTAAAATTAAATGTGCTTGCAGCTATAGATGATATGAAATTAGCACAATAAATAAATTGAATAAAACTACCACTATTGTATTTAATTTATATTTATTGATTTTTATGATACAATTTATACCTTTTCTGAAATGCAAAGTTAACTAATGAATGCAATCATTTTAAAAGGTGCGGCCCTCCGTTAACCCCCGCTCCCACAAAGTGGCCCCCGAGCCAAAACAATTGCCCACCCCTGGGTTAGACGGTTAGGTGAACACTTGATTGTATGCTCAGCTCTCGAACATTCACTTCCAAATGAGTTTAAAATTTTAAAAATGTTAGTTTTGCTAATCTGCCAGATATTTCTAGTGATCAGTTAAGATGTTGAACTCTGCTCCCTAATTTGTTCATACTGATAATTACTTCATGGGACTGAATATTGAAAATTAAGCACGCCAAGCTCAGATCTAATTGTGTTACTTGTATCTGCTAAGGCTGCAATCAGATTTAGCCTCAATGTTTTCTTCATTTGCTCTCATTACGGAGCAGCTAAACCAGATGGGAGATCTCTCGTTAAAGGTTGGTGCCTCAACTGTTCAGATGATTAAATGATTGCAAAAACTCTGGTTTGTTGATCTGATTTCAACAAACTCAATATTTCAAGAAAATCAACAGCTGCAGCCCATTTCCTTCATAAATATTTGAAAGCAGTCGCACTACTCCAAAATCATGTAAGTGATTCTCGCGGGCTATATTTATATATCTGTACTACAGTGCTAGCTATTTCTGCTTCCCAAGAATAGTGAGGATTGGTTGGAGAGCCAATAATTCTCTCTTGGACCTACTCAGCTCACACAGAAGTGCAATCCCTAGGATCCCTGGGGAAGAGCAAAGTATCGTTAAATCGGTTTAGGTTCAATGTATATATGCCCCGTGCTGGGACTGAAACCCCTTAAACCTGGACTAACACCACAAAGAAGACTGAATTAAAAAATATATTTAACAGTGTTGAAGTGTTCACATTTTATATAAGATAAGCTTATCAAAATATAGAAGCCAAGAACTACAGGCAGCATTCTGTTAGCAAGTTTTGCTGTTCGTAACAGAATAGCAGGAACAAGAAAAGAAGCATAATTGTCTCTTCTTACCGGTAAACAAAGCAGATGACAATTATGAAACTAAAGACATTACAGCAGTCTTGCTGGATCAAAATAGCAGCCCTTCTAGCCCAGCACACTATTTCACACATCTGCCAACCAGTTTTCCTGGAGGACCAATGAACAGGACACAGAGGCCAAGGGTAACTGATACTGCTTCCTAGCACTAGTATTCAGATATTTTATGTCTCTGTGATTCCCTTGACTCACCGTGGCTAGTAGCCACTGAGGAACCTCTACTCCATGAATCTGCTTAACCCCCTTTTAAAGCCACCTGTGCTTGTGTTCATCACTATATCCACTGGCAGCGAATTCCTCAATTTCATTATGTATTGAGCAAAGTAGTACTTCAATTTGTCTGTCCAAAACCTATTGCCCTTTACTAGGTGTCCCCAAGTTCTAGTATTATGGGAGAGGGAGAAAAGGCTTTCTATCTACTTTCTCCCACCACATTCATAACTTTATAAATCTCTATCATGTCCACTCTCTGCCATATGTTTTCCTAAACTGAAAAGTCCCAGACTCTTTAATCTTTCCTCATAGGAAATATGCTCCAACCCATTGATCATCTTGGTTGCCATCTTCTGCCGTTTTCCCAGCTCTGCAACGTCATTTTTGAGATACACCGAGCAGAACTGCACACCGTATTCCAAACTGGGCTTCAACATAGACCTAGATAGGTTCACCACAATCATTTTATTTTCATTTCATTCCGAATCATCTCCAGCATGAAGTTCACTTTTTTTTTTCACCACTGCCACACACTGAATCAGCATTTGCATTGAAGTTTCCACTACAATCCCTAGATTGCTTTCAGACTTAGTCTTACCAAGTTCAGACCCCATCAGCATATATTTAAAGTTAGGAAGTTAAAGTTTGTTTGTTTGAGGGACGGCCTTTCCCCATATGTTCCCCAGAGGGCACTTTGATCAGGACTACAAAACCGCCTGGCCCTCCCTGGTCCAAAGAATGCCAGATTGACATCAACTAAGACCAGGGCATTTTCCTTAGCAGCTCCGGCTTACTGGAATGAGCTCTCTGGGACCTCTCACAGTTCCACAGGGCCATGAAAATGGAGCTTTTCCGGCAGGCTTTCCAATAGCCCCTAGGCTGACCTAGACCAAGAGTTAAAAGCTTTTTAGAGCGGTAGTACAGCTGACTGCACGTGAACGTACTTTATCCAGAGAACCGCCATCGATATTAATGGTTTTAATTGTTATTATGTAGCATTTGAGATGTATTTTTGTACTGAATATATATTGTTTTTATCGGTTTTGTGAGCCGCCCTGAGCCTGCTTTGGTGGGGGAAAAGTTGAAATAATGAATGAATGAATGAATGAATGAATGAATGAATGGATGGATGGATGGATGGATGGATGGATGGATGGATGGATGGATGAATGAATGAATGAATGAATGAAAAATTGTTTGTTTGTTTAAGTGTAAATCGCCTTACATTTACCAACAATGAACTTGGTTTTCGACACTGAAGCCCACTCACCCCATTTAGAGAGATCCTCTTGCTGCTCTTCACAGTCTGGCTTGGTGCACACCAGCCTGGGTATGAGTGTCCCACAGTTCTAGTGTTACAGGGAAGAGAGACAAAACTCCTGCAGCTCTTCACTGCCTACTTCTATGTTCACCATTCTGAGGAATTTGGTATCATCCACAAACCTGGCTGCTCCACAGCTTGTCCATGCATCCAAATAATTTATGAACAAATCGAACAGAACCAGTCCCAATACCAATCCTTGGTGGGACTCAAATACACACTTCCCTCCATTTTGAGAACTGTCTGTTTATTCCTATTCTCTGCTTTTTGTTGTTTACCCTTCTTTTTAAAAAAAAAATCTATAAAATGGCCCAACCTCTTATCCCATGACCTTTTAGCTTAGTCTTGAATCTTTGGTGAGGTACATTGTAAAAAGCATTCTGGAAGTCCAAGTATCTTCCTGTTTTTTAAAAACTCCCCCCCACACCACCACCAGCACTTCATTTATGCTCTGCCTTTCTCAATGAGATTCAGGGCAGATTACCTAGTAGCAGCAGAACTTTATCTCCCATCACCACAATCAGACTCAATTTTTCAGATATCCTTGCCCAAAACAGCTGTTCTGCCGTGAGTATGTGTCCTGCAATTTCCCCAGTAAACACAGAAGCAAAGAGTCCATTCAGTTTTTGTTTGCCTCTATGAAAACAGCATTGTGCTGACAGCTTGGTTTTCTGCTGATCCCATTTCCCCCACTTTACCTGCAAGTGAACAGAGGGACAGGTGCATTAGAACTGGACCCAGTCACACAGTGTCGGGCAATGGCAAACTACCTCTGAATTCATGTCATGGTGGAGGTGGAAAGTGTCTTTAGGTCGCAGCAGACTTCTCGTGATCCCGTAGGGTTTTCAAGGAAAGAGACGTTCAGAGGTAGTTTGCCATTGCCTGACACTGTGTCACGACCCTGGGCTTCCTTGGTGGACTACCTATCTACCTAAGGAACTGCCTTGGTGGGACCTATCCACCTAAGGGACCGCCTTTCCCCGTATGTACCCCAGCGAGCACTACAATCAGGTTCCCAGAACCGCCTGGTTCTTCCAGGGCCTAAGGAGGTGTGAGACTGTCCCAGTAGATATAGTCCACAACAGGTCTCCTTAAACAGATAGTCCTTTATTTGTAGGAAAGATCATGTTGGTCGGACACTTCTTCTGTTAGTAATGCTTAAGCTTTAAATTACAATCATAATTATGCTGGATATGAAATATGGCCCAACTACCCTCTACCAATCAATACAGAGAATTCTTGGTGCCCAATTATACTGGCCCAGTGTTCCCAAGGAAAGTGCGGCAAAATGAGTTCTCAGGGAGAAATACTGTTGAACATTTTGGGAGAACAGTTCCCAGAGAAATTAGGAAAATAGAATACATAACACCTGTGGTTCTTGTAACAGGAGGCACTTCCTTTCAAGGTCGTTACCTGAGGAGGCTAGAGATAAAAGCGAATGAGTATTGAGCATGCGCAAAGCAAAGCAAAGTGAGCGAGGCAAAGCGAAGCGAGGTGTGCATTCCAAGGGTGGGGGTCAGGTCCCTGAAGCTATCTCCCGGTCGGGACCTATAAGCATGGAATAAAACATTCAGACCCAGAACAATGCAAGTTAAACAGAAAGGCTTAGCCAGATGTAATATTGGAATACTGATGCAGTCACCCCAGTCTATGACAGTTCACTGACAGGAGGCCCAGTTGGCGACAAGGTCCAGGGCCTTTTTGGTGGTGGCCCCACACTGGTGGAACGAGCTCCCGGACAACATCAGGGCCCTGTGGGACCATTTACAGTCCCGCAGGGCCTGTAAGATGGAGCTCTTCCGCCAGGCTTTCAAGTAGGGGCCACCTCGACTCTACAGCCCTCGCCCGACCATCAAAGTCCGCCAATCAGGACCATCTGCACCACAAATTGGAAGTTCAGAAGTCTGAAGAAGCCTGCCAACACCGCCCAGATAAGGGTGCTGAAGATTGCCATCTTGTATTGTATTTTAAAGTTTGTACTGTATGTTTTTATATTGTTGGTAGTTTTATAGAATTTTATTGTATAGAAATTGTGTTGTCAGCTGCCCTGAGCCTGCCGAATGGCAGGGAAGGCAGGATAGAAATCTAAATAATAAATAAATAAAATAAATACCATCAAAATACTAACCAGGGCCGACCCTGCTTAACTTGTGAAATATGATGAGATCAAGCTACCCTGAGCTAATTCACATCACAGAGAAGAATACATCCACGAAATGTACAATTTACTGGAAATACAATATTCCCTTCAGGGCTAGATGTTTGGTTTTTAACTTCCAAGACAAAGATTCAGAAATGTTTGTCTTAAACAGTTATTATTTTACCCTTCGGTTAGTTTAACCTTTCATAATGATGTATGGTCATGAAAGCAGTTCAAACCCTGAATTAAGGCTTAAACAGCTGTATACTGCAATGCACAGCTATGCTTAATTTGTTGCGAAAACATCAATAGATGAAAAATATATGAACTCCGAAAACTACTCAATATTCAGCGGCGGCTCCAAATGAGGATTGATTATACTTCCACATGATTAAAGGTAAAGTTTTCCCTTGCTCAAGAGCCAGTCGAATCCGACTCTAGGGGGTGGTGCTCATCTCCATTTCCAAGCCGAAGAGCCAGCACTGTCTGAAGATTTCTCTGTGGTCACGTGGCAGGCATGACTAGATGCTGAGGTGCCCAGAACGCTGTTACCTTCCCACCAAAGCGGTACCTATTTATCTACTTGCAATTTCTTGCTTTCGAACTGCTAGGTTGTTAGGAGCTGGGACCAGAGACAGGAGCTCCCCCCGGCATGCGGCACTCGGGTCTCGAACTGCTGAACTACCGACCTTCTGGTCTACAGTTCAGTGTCTTAACCACTTGAGCCACTGCAGCCCCATTCCACATGATTAGCTTGTAATAAAAGCTGCTGCAGCTAGTAAGGGACAGTGTAGTACAGTCACAGTGCAATTCTATGCAAAGTAACTGCAATTTCAATGCTAAGAGCACTAGGTATGGTTAACACTACAATTAGCTGTATGCATAAACACAGACAAAAGTTATTAAAGAACAACAGTCAGGAGTAACAAGGGACACAAACAAACAATTCCCTGGGCAATAACAAGCCAGGTGGCACGGACTGCATTCAGAAAAACAGTCCACCTGGATACACAAATGCTTTCCCATCACTAACCCCAGTTAGTAGAAGAGTCACAAACCAGGACACCGAACCGACTTGTACATTCTTATTTGTAGTACCGCTGCTTGGCTCTAACATACAAATGACGGAATCCTGTTTTAAGCCCAGCTTCTCTCGTAGTGCCTGTCATGACTCCTCACGTGTCTCTGAATCCACTATGCATGTACGTAACCATGCATGTTTACATGCTCAGTCTCACGGACTCCAGTAATACTTCCGGGTAGTCTTGCCACCACTGTAAGGCTGGGCTGCTCCAAAAGGGTTCCGTGTGCTAGAAGCACTCGGAGCCATGGCCGTCATGGCGTGGTACCTCAATCATTTCACTTGTTTACTTTATCTATATCCTACCTTTCACCCAGTGGGGACCCGAAGCGGCTTACATCATTCTCCCCTTCTTGGTCGAATCCTCACAGCAACCCTGTGAGGACCGCTGGGCTGAGAGAGTGTGACTAGCCCAAGAGCACCCAGCAAGCGTCTGTGGCGCGGGGACGGGATTCAGACCTCAGCTCCCCAGATCCTAGTCTGACACTTTGACCACCTCATCATGCTCTCTCCTCAGGCCATAATGGCAACAGCCCCCTCAGGGAGACAACATGTCCTGATGGTGTCTAGGATGCCGCAAGGGCAGCAGTTCTGCCAAATGCTGAGGAGACCAGGAAAGCAAATGATGGAGGCGAGAAAAAAGAAGTTTTCAGTTCTGTACAGAAGTGTACAGTTCTGGTCGCCACACCTCAAAAAAGATATTATAGCATTGGGGAAAGTGCAGGAAAGGGCAAGTAGAATGATAAAAGGGTTGGAACACTTTCCCTATGAAGAACGGTTAAAGCACTTGGGGCTCTTTAGCTTGGAGAGACGACGGCTGAGGGGTGACAGGATCGAGGTTTATAAGATGATGCATGGGATAGAGCAGGTAGAGAAGGAAGCACTTTTCCCCCTTTCTCACAAGACAAGAACTCGTGGGCACTCCATGAAATTGCTGAGCAGTCGGGTTGGAACAGATAAAAGGAAGCCTTTCTTCCCCCCAAAGAGTGATTAACACGTGGAATTCACTGCCACAGGAGGTGGTGGCGGCTACAAACACAGACAGCTTCAAGAAGGAATTAAATAAACATATGGAGCAGAGGTCCATCAGTGGCTATTAGCCGGAAGGTATAGATAGGGACTCTCAGTCTAGGGCAAGTGATGCTCTGTATTCTTGGCGCTGGGGGGGGGGGAGAGAATAGTGGGAGGGGCTTCTAGTGTCCTGGCCCCACTGGTGGACCTCCTGAGGGCACCTGGCGTTTTTGGCCACTGTGTGACAGAGTGTTGGACTGGATGGGCCACTGGCCTGATCCAACATTTGCTTGTCTTATGTTCTCTAATGTTCTTAAATTCCATTCCACTGGAATCGCAGCCACCACCTTGAGAGCTGCTGCCTCCATGCAATTGTCTGTTGGTGCTTGGAGGCACGCAGGAAAACCTCCAAGAAAATTTAGAAAGCTTTCCTGAGTGTTCTCCACCACGGCTTGCAATTGCCAGAACCATTTTTAATCGAGTCAGGTGCTGATCGCTCATCAAGATTATCAGCCACCAGACTCTCAAGGAAATGCCATCCACAGTGAGGTCACGTTTCAAGTGTTGGGCAAGTGGCACCTAAGATCATGGAGACAGAAAGTTAGTAGCCAGCAGAGGATGTTCACAAGAGTTGCTGCAGTGTTAACTTCACTGTCTGGAAATTAGCCTCTGAACAAATCGTACATCTGCCAGTATGGTGTGCAACCTCATTTAACAGCGAAAATGATCTGTTTTCATTCAGCTAGCTCCAGCCATCACTATAGGAACATGAGAACATCAGAAGAGCCCTGCTGGATCAGACTGGTGGCCCATCTAGTCCAGCATCCTCTCTCACACAGTGGCCAACAACAGGGCAGAGAGGTCGAGGCCTTCTCCTATTGTTGCTTCTTGTCTCTGGGATTCAGAGGCTTAGTGCTAAACACAAGTGCAGGTAAAATGCCCCCTTGTGTTATTCATGCTGTTAACAACCCTCATATAACATACTGCAGCAAAACCTCAGAGAATTCTCTTCATGCCAAGGTAGCTTACAGAGTGCTTGCTGTTTAAATCCTGAAGATCCTCATATATTTAAATGGCTCACAACAACGCAACCCAGCAAGAACTGGCAATACAAGCAAGCCTGCAAGTTCTCCTTTGCATTAGTTAGTTCATTAGTTTATTATATTTGATTTTTCGGCCACCCTTCCCTGAAAACAGGGCTTAGAGCGGCTTACGTCAGAAATAAATACAATAATATTGAGCTAAAACAGTATTAAAATGGTTAAAAATCAGTCAAAAACAACATTAACTCCAAGATTGCAGTACTTTCCACCAGCTCCCTGGATGGAGGGAATATGTGGAATAAAAGGGGGGGGGGTTGAAGTGGGAGAGTGCCAAACCATCACTGTCCTCAACCAAACGCCTGGCGAAACATGAACGATATCCATAAGCATAGGTAACAACAGATAAAATATAAGGCTGCAGTCACACAGCCCTTAAATGCGGGAGGAAGGGCTATTTCCTCCGCAATTAAAGGGGCCGACCACACGGCCCGCCCCAAGTCCCGCGCTGAAGCGGGCTCAAATGCGGGTTCCTCCCGCATTTTCTGACCCCAGGAAAATCAACAGTTTTCCCGCGTGTTGCGGGAGGAACCCGCATTTGAGGTATCTGGACAGCCCTCTCTCGCAATCATTGCGAGAGCAGGGCTGTCCAGATAGTCCCGCCGGCCATTTCCCCCCCCCTTTTACACTTGGGCGCTTGGCCACTCAAGTGCTCAAGTGTAAAAGGGGGGGGGACCCCAAACTCACCAGGCGGCTGGCGGGTCCTTGGCATCCCAACCCGCGGTTGTACCTAACAGGCCTTTGGCCCATGTAAGCCGCCCTGAGCCCGCTTGCGGGGAGGGCGGGATATAAATACAAAAAAAAAATAAATATAAATAAATATAAAAATGCGGCCCCTTTAAATCCGGGAGCCCTCCCGGATTTAAAGGGGCCGTGTGACCGCAGCCTAAGACTAACTTTCTTCCCTTCTCTCAACACGTGAGGGGGTTTTTTTCCTTTCTTTTTTTCATCTGAGCTGCGGATCTGGTTGTCGAAAGCAGCTTACAAGAGGTTTTTAAGAGGGAAAAGGGAAAGTATGAGATTATGGCTTGTTTTAAAATATTTGAAACAAATTCTGTGTTCCGAGTCACTGTAGTAGAGCAGGAACACATAACTGTTTCCAGATCACTCTGCATAAGCACATTAATTCAATTAAACTCAAAAGCAAGAGCTGGTAATTGGCTTATTCCTTTCACAACACAGACAACTGGTTAGCTCCCCCCCCCCCCCCCGAGTTCTAACACTAAACAGTGCATGTCATTAAGCAAATTGCATCAGTGAATAATTGAAATGCTCTTATTTAATATAAAAGATTTTACTTGCTAAAGATAGTTTGGAATCTCTTGCCTAAAGAGATACAGAACATGCAGATACAGGATATTCTGCCTCAAGAGATTTGGTGAACAAGATGGTCTAATTGAATTTATATATATTTTACATTTTTGGCTTATTTGCATTTTTTATCTCACCCCCACCTCCAAAGAGTTCCCCCTCTTCCCCCTTCTTCTTAACTCTTACGGTTACCCTTAAGGTAGGGTTAGGCTGAAACAGGATCAGGGAGTTTCACTGTTGAGCAGAGATCTGAACTCCTATCTTCCTGCACCACAAACCCACTGCACCACACTGGGTCTTTGCTTATACAAAACCCTCTATTAAGAAGCGAGATTGCAGGACTAGAGTTAAGATTCAACAGTGCCTAAGGGCAGCAGTCTAATGCCTGGTTTATTGCTTTCCCTTAAGCTAAGGCTTTTGCATTGGTTATTAGAGACCCCCTTCCTTATATTTTGTCCCTTGAAAGTGTCAGCGGGATCCAGGAGAGATTAGTCTGGTAATTGGATAGTCCCTGCTACCTCCAAAAGGCTGATAAAGTGATGCAGACAGAGATGCAGGAAGACACGATGGCTAAATCTTTCTGCAAAGTTTCAGATATAGACGTATTATAAAGCAGCAGCAGTGACAAGAAGGCACGTACTGCAACAAATCCATCGATATGAAGCAGAGCATATCACCGTTACGAGAAGAATCTTAAGAGACTAGATTTTACTGAATGGCCAACACTCTTGGGGTTCCTCCCTCTAGGAATCTAATAAGAACTACGCAACGTTTCACATCCCCCTGGTATACAATCATACTTGATTAATTCGGAAACAATACTGGTCCAGTTGGCCCCAGAATGTAGATCAGAACATTCACGTTGTGGGGGCATGCACAGATAGGGGAGATATTCCTGCAAAACTGGGGGAAACTGCAGGTAAGTAGAAAATTTGAAAAATTTAACGAATTTTCAAATGCTGTTAACAAAACATGAATGAAAGACTGCAATAAGAAACTGAGTTCCTTGATGCGCAAGGTCTTGTGTCTTTTACCTACCTCCCCTCAAACACTACCAAGAGAGAAGGATAAGCGCAATCAGACATCATATGACCATGATCATATGACCATGATTCCATGGAGTTGTGTCAGAAGGGGGGAAAGTCCAGCTTGCAAACTGAATCTTAGGTTCGGCATAAACTGAACTGTCATACTTGACTGTCAACATAGCCTAGCTCAGTCACCTCACAGCGATATTTCATTTGGGTTTAAAGTAGAAAAAAATAACCATTTACAGCAAAATACTTACAGATCACAAATACGCTTCTGTCATTATGTAATGCCATGCCTACTTAAGAAGGCAGAAGCTTAAGCGTTAAAACTTCTTTAGAAAATTAAGGACTAGTTAAGGAAAACTGTAGGCTTAATGACTCAGGAAAAAAAGCACCATCGGAAAAGAGCAGTTTAAGAAGAAGAAGAAGAAGAAGAGATTGGATTTATACTCCGCCCTTCATTCACTTAGAGTCTCAGAGCAGCTTACAAACTCCTTTCCCTTCCCCTCCCCACAACAGACACCCTGTGAGGTAGGTGGGGCTGAGAGAGCTCTTTCCAGAGCTGTCCTTGAGAGAACAGCTGGTACAGAGCTATGGCTTGCCCAAGGTCATCCAGCCAGGTGCAAGTGGAGGAGTGGGGAATCAAACCCGGTTCTCCCAGATTAGAGTCCGCGCACTTAACCACTACACCAAACTGGCTCCCATAATAGCCATATGTAACCCTCCCTCCCCCATGTATACTATAACACGCACCTATAACCAAGGGTTACAACAGAAGATTTTGCAAACTGAGGGTGACCCTCAGGTTCCCAAAAAAGGGAAAGGGAATGACCCACCCATCCACACACAAACCGTTAAAAACGGAGATCTTGCGTGGAGGCCTTAAAAAATTTCAAGCCCTATTTAGGGATGTAATGGCATTCCTGAAACCCAACACTGAGCCTAGCCCACTTTTCACGTAAGCCCTTCTTGAGATTTCCTGCCACACTCTAAGAGCCCTCTCTCAGGCATCAGGTGACGTACCCAGTGCCTGATCACTGGAAGGCGGCAGCAAACCCTTCTGGAGACCACCTGCCACCTTATATGACAGCCGGGAGCCTCAGCACTTTCCTAGAATAAGGAAGAGGAAGAAAGTGGAGCAAGTAGGGAGGGGAAATACTGAGCCAGAGGTGGGAAAAATAGAAATCCCTGCCCCTTGCTGTCCTCAGGGGCTCCCCTCTTGTCAATCAAAATGGGGGAGACTTTTAGGTCTTCTTTACTATACTCAGGGCTTTTTTTGTAGAAAAAGCCCAGCAGGAACTCGTTAGCATGATAGGCCACACCCAACAGCAGAAACTAATTAGCGTATTAGGCCACACCACTGACAGCACAGCTTATTAGCATATTAGACAACACCCCCACGTTGCCAGAAGAGTAGTCATCCAGCCACACCCACCTTTTGCTTCTTATTCTGTTTACCTTGTTTGTTGTCAAAACCCAGGGCTTTTTTTCTAGCAGGGATTAATTCGCATGTTAGGACACATACTTCTACTGTAGCCAATCCTAATGAGTTTCTGCTGTTGGGTGTGGCCTATTATGCTAATGAGTTCCTGCTGGGTGTGGCCAGCTCAGGAGCCAGCCGGAACTCCGTTCCTGTGCATTCCTGCCCATAAACAGCCTTGACTATACTACCTACTTCAGCATGACCATTATGTGATCCTATACTTGCCCTATGCTTGGAATGAAGTCAATATGTAGCTAATTACCATCTTTCCAGGTCTGTACAATAATGCATGGAGACATGCTCTGCCCAACAGTCTACGCTCAACTGCCTGTAGCTTTATGCCCCTTATTTAAGATTTCAAGCTCTCAAAACTAGGATTTAAGTTCCTTGCCAGAGTCAAATTCTGTTACACCAGGGATCTTGGTGAATCACCGAGAAGGTGCAATCTCCTGTGCTAAATTAGAGATGGACATTTTGTTCAGCACCAAAGGCCAAATTGGAAGTACATCATGAGCCATATTAAATTTGCATATTTTAATTGCATGTGATTAACATATTATGGACAGCCTTTTGATAAAAGGGAAAGTTGTTAGAATGTGTTGACGTATTTCACTTGATCTCTCACATTTCATGATTCAAAGGATGCCTTCAACATAATGCACAGAACAAACCTTTAGATGGACTATGAAACTATTTATGCATTCCTAAAAATCAAGGACTGGCAACACACGCATCCAGTTGCTCAACTGAATTTAGGCTTTACTGCCTTCCACTTTCCAGCCATTTAGCAATTTGGAATAGCTCTTAAGAAATCTGCAAACCTATATAAGTACTAGGGGGGAAAAAGCCAGCAATTGCTAAGAGAATACTATGCTTCAATTACACATTCAAGATTCTAAAAGGAGAGTGCAGAATAATCAAAAGTGAATCAGGGAGAGAGAAAGATAGATAGACAGACAGACAGACAGACAGACAGGACAGACACACACACACACACACACACACACACACACACATCAGGAGGAGGCGACTGGATTTATACCCCGCCCTTACAATCTCCTTTTCCTTCCCCTCCCCACAACAGACACCCTGTGAGGTGGGTGGGGCTGAGAGAGCTCTTTTGAGGACTGCCCTTGAGAGAACAGCTCTAAAAGAATTTGTACCTGACTCAAGGTCACACCAGCAGCTGCATGCGGAGGAGTGGGGAATCAAACCCGGTTCTCCTAGATCAGAATCCATGTTCCTAACCATTACACCAAACACACAAACGCACACGTATATTTGCATTATGGTCTTCCACTGGTATAGCTTCTTGATTGATAAGTGTGGAAGCTATAGCTCTGCCTGACTCAACAAAAGGGAGCTGTCCCATCTCTACTGCTTCTAAACCAGTTGTTTGTCCAGCCTAAAGCAAGGGTGTCAAGCTCATTAGTTAAGAAAGACGGATCTGACATAAATGAGACCTTGTTGGGCCGGGCCATATGTGTCATAACATGCAATGCCAGGTAGCAGAGATATAAACTTTATAAAGGACACAAACACAAAGTTTTTTTAACTTAAAATAAAAACATGCTTAAAACATTAGCACTCTTGCAATATTTTGTTTATTTCACAGTGTTTGATAACTGACATCTCTTGCTCTAAATTATAGCATCAAAATGTCTGTGCTGTTGCAATCTTGAGTATGCTGTTCAAGTGTGTATCTGTAAGCGGCAAACCTACAATGACGTAGCAGCAGCAGAACTGGAAGAAGAGGCTGAAGCCAGCCAGTTCCACTGTGGGCCTGATAGAAGTCCTCTGGGGGCATGATCCGGCCCCCAGGCCGCATGTTTAACACCCCTGGCCTAAAGCTTAAACCACCTGGATTGGGAAAGTCAAACCTTGTTGAGGTTCAAGGGCTAAGGTCATGGCTTGAATCCACTGGTAGAGCTCCAGTGTTGAATGGGACTTCCATTAGCAGAATGAGGATTCCTCACCGTAATATTTTGGATACCATCTAGGACAGACAAGACGTTGTTGCTTTGATGTCACACAATCATATGAAGCTGTTTTTTTAGTCAATTGGACCATTGGTCCACCAAGGTCAGTATTGTCTACTCAGACTGAAGTGACTCTCCAGGATTTCTAGGAGAGGTATTTCACATCACCTACTACCTGGTCAGGTTTTTTTTTAACCAGAGTTGCCAGGGGTTGAACACCTGGGACCATCTGCATGCCAAGCAGATGCTCCTACCACTGAGCCACAGCCCTTGTCCAAGTCATCACGAGTATTCACTAGGATTGGCACTGCTTGCTGATATCACAAGCTTGATAATATCAGAACACCACAGTTCATGTGGTAATGCTCAAACAGAATCCAAACTGTAATTTATCAGAACACTTCTTCTATAGTTCAGAATGTTAATAAGTCAACATGATTTGTACAGGTATGTCCAAAAACATGTTAAACTTCTCATGGAACGGTTAAGCAAATCACACAGTTAATGTCTATTTCAAATCCAAGTCTTGGACTCTAAATGATAGCTCTAATACAACTGGGCTAATACTCTCCAAGGGTGATTTTTTATTTATTTATGGATTCATACCCCGCCTAGCCGGCGTATGCCGGCTCAAGGCAGTTTACAAGGGTTAAAACAGCAAACATTATAAGTTATAATCAGTTGGCTTAAAAAATATACCCTGACACCGAACTACGGAAGTTGGCGGAAGATCTGTAGTACAGAAGACTCACAAAATTTGTGGCAGGGCATAAGCTTTTGTGAGTCACTGCTCATTTCTTCAGATACAGCTGTATCTGTATCAGATATAGCTGTAGCTGAAGAAGTGAGTAGTGACTCACAAAAAGCTCATGCCCTAGCACAAATTGTGTTGGTCTTTACAGCGCTACTGGACTCTTGCTTCTTTCTACTGCTACAGACTAGCAAAGCTACCCAACTGTGTGACTAAACAACAACAACAACAAAGTATAGTAACATCTAATTTGCAAACTATGCCAACAAGGTTTTTGGAAGGGAAGTCATTGGCCATATTATGTTCTGTAAAGTCTGCAAGTACCAAGTTGATTCAAAATCAAGAAGACGGACGTTTGCCCAATATTATGACTGCCCTTCAATCCTACGGGACTTTGTGCATTCCTGGGCTTTGCTGAAGTGGCAACTGGCATTATCATGATGCTCCCAAAGGTCTGGCAAACACAGAATGAGACAGGTTTTTTTTGGCACATAGCTCAGCTGGCCTGGGCTTCCATTAACATGGCAAACAAATGCTAAGACAGATCTCACAGCTGATCCTTGAGATCTCATTAATACCTATAACAGACAGAGCTAATTTTTGCACTGGGCAAACTCAGACAAAAAAAGTCTGTGCATAAATTATAAAACACTTTTTTTTGTAATTCAACGTTTTGTGGTGGGAGAAAGGGGGTCTACATTTTTCATAAACAGATTTATTCAGTTACTAAATTGGCTATGTTTCACTACTTAACAGTTACCATTCCAACAACAGAAAGAGAAATGAACACAGCTTTCAAGAGACTCTGGAAGGGTTTTTGCAGCCTCCCTACAAGCATGCACGGATTGGTCCATACAGGTTTTATGAAGGTGAAAACTGAAGGGTACCAAAGCAAACAATGTATTTCTCATTAATACCTACCAGTCCTCAGATGGCTGAGACATCTGGAACAGGGCCAGACAGAGCCAATGTAGCATAACAAATGACTGAACTACGAATTACAAAGTCCTCAGTTCAGACGTCACCTCTGCTGTGAGTTCACTTGGCCTGAGGCAAGCCCACCCCCAAGTCATTTTCCGGCCCCATGAAGATATAAAATGTCCATTATGAAGCAAGAGTTTAAAAGTGTTGTGTACTAAGACCACGATCGCCTGGTCTCCCGTAAAAGCGCACATGGTCAGAATCTACCTGAGCTTCGGCCAGGTAGAACAATAGCCAGTTGGATCCTGAGTGACCACCAATTACGAGCCTAGGTCTCCCGCTGGGGGACCTATGAACTACAACCGCGGACTTAAGGTCCTATCAGGACCTGTGGGCGAGGTCGGGGCATTGTCTCCGGCCGGCATAAAAGAGGGCTCCGAGCCCGGTGTTTCTCATGTTCCATCTGACCCACAATAAAGAGCTGTACTATGAAATCACTACCACTCGCCTCCCGACTCCAATACTTTCCAAAAAGTTTAACTCTTCTGTCCAAATACCATAGAAGTCCTATTGTGTTTGTGTGAGTGCCCTTCCAATGTCTCTTGAAAGCGGTGTTCATTTCTCTTTCTCTTATTGGAATGGTAGCTGCTAAGTAGTGAAACATAGCCAATTTCAGTGGAATACCTTATTAAAGATAGAATTAGCAGGCATATAGATGACCAAAAGCTATTGAGGAAGAAACAGCATGGATTCTGTAAGGAAAGATCTTGTCTCACTAACCTGTTAAAGAGTTCTTTGAGAGGCTGAACAAACGTATGGACAAGGGTGACCCAATAGATGTTGTTTACCTTGATTTCCAGAAAGCTTTTGATAAAGTTCCTCATTAAAGGCCCCTAAATAAACTTAGCAGTCATAGGATTAGAAGACAAGCCCTCTCGTGGATTAAAAACTGGTTAATTAACAGGAAACAGTAAGTATAAATGGGTAGTTCACAGTGGAGGGTGGTAAGAAGTGGGGTACCACAGGGCCCAGTACTGGATCTGGTGCTTTTTAACTTGTTCATTAATGATTTGGTGTTGGGAGTAAGCAGTGAAGTGCCTAAATTTGCAGATGACTCTAAGTTGTTCAGGGTGAGGAGAGCCAGGGGAAATCGTGAGGTGCTCCAGAGGGATCTATTGACACTGCCATGTGGGCATCAACATGGAAAATGAGATTCAACGTGGGCAAGTGCAAAGTAATGCATATTGGAGTCAAAAATCCCAACTATAAATACACATTTATGGAGTCCAAACTGGTGGAGACTGACCAAGAGAGAGATCTTGGAGTTGCGGTAGATAACTCACTGAAAATGTTGACTCAGTGTCTGACAGCAATAAAAAAAGGCAAATGCTCTCTGCTGGGGATTATTAGGAAGGGAATTGAAAACAAATCATCCAGTATCATAATGCCCCTGTATAAATCTATGGTGCCACCTCATTTGGAATACTGTGTACAGGTCACCATACCTCAGAAAGGATATTATAGCATTGGGAAAAAATGCAGAAAAGGGCAACTAAATGATTATGGAGATGGAACAATTTCCCTATGAAGAAAGGTTAAAGAGGTTGGGGCTCTTTAGCTTGGAGAAACAACAACTGAAGGATGACCTCAACTATGGCGTCATGAAGGATGGCGTCAACTATGGAAGGGCTCGGGGGCTCAGGCCACCCCTGAAGTTTTCCAGGGGGGACTGAGCCCCTCCTGGCGAAATGGGGCACCTGCCTGCCCACCGCTGCTGCGCCTCCCCGCCGCCGCGCCTCCTCGCCCGGTTGGACTATGTCCCTGGTTGGACCGCTTGGACCATGTCCCTGCTGCCACCTCTGCCTTCCCCCCCCCCGCTCACCCGCTCGCTCACCCGCTTGCCCGGCCGGCTGGCTCCCCTGAACCCATTTGCTCTCTCCCTCCTCCCTCCCTTCCTTCCGGGACTGCCCAGTGTAATGTCACCCAGAAGTGACATCATCACGCCAGGTACGTTGCTGGGGCGACGCTTTAGCAATCACCCTGAAACTCTATGGCACCATAGAGTTTTGGGAGGATTGCCAGAGCGTCGCCCCAGCAACATGCCTGGCGTGATGATGTCACTTCCAGGTGACATCATCATGCTGGGCAGTCCCCAGATGGCCCCGGGAGGAGGGAGAGAAGTGGGCTCAGGGGAGCTGGGCGGGCGAGTGGGGGGGAGGCGGAGGCGGCAGCGGCAGCAGCAAGGACATAGTCCAAGTGTGCGCGTGCACTTTGCGCACACGCACGAGCCCCCCCCCCCCAGGAAGTTAAGAACTCTACGCCCCTGGATGACGTTAGAGAGGTTTACAAAATTATGCATGGGATAGAGAAGGTAGAGAAAGAAGTTCTTTTCTCCCTTAACAACACTGCTGTGAAATCATAGATTCTAGCACTTTATTATGTCTTATGGTTTTAGAATTGTTTACTTGTATTAATTGATGTTGTTTAATTTTTAATCTATACTATTGTAAATTTTATGCTGTTTTTATGTAAGCCGCCCTGAGCTGACTTCAGCTGGGGGGGTGGGGGGCAGATCAATCAATCAATCAAAATCACGCAATATGAGAACTCATGGGCACTCAATAAAATTAATAAGCATTAGGTTTAGAATAGATAAAAGGAAGTACTTCTTCACCCAAAGAGTAATTAGCATGTGGAATTCCCTGACAAAGAGTAACTGGTGGCAGCTACAAGCACAGAACTTCATAGCAACCTCAGTATTCCTTGGTAATCTCCCATGCAAATACTAACCATGGCCAACCCTGCTTGGCTTCCAAGGTCTGACAAGATTAGACTAGGCTGAACTATTCAGGCTGCTAAAGTAGTCAGTTTATTTAATTCGGTACATAACCATCAGTTAATACAATTTTAAGAGACAATCGGTGAAATTTAAAACATATGTAAAACATTGAAAACATATATACGAATATTATACAAGTAAGAATCACCATGTATCTAAAATACCCAGTGATAAAAATACCTAAAACACAGGATATATCTAATTCACTTCTATTTTCATCTGCTTTACTTCTTTATACATTCCTTATAATTCTATAAGTTGCAACCAAAAATATGGCACAAGATAACTGAGAAATCTCCCTAATGAGGACTGAATAAACTTCGCTCACATTTCTTGGTAGTAACCAGTGTAGCAAAGTATGCTTGATCGTCTCCACTTTAACAGCGCCAAAAGGGCAAACCCGGTCTATCATTTATACCACCTTTTATACCAACTTTCTACTACTGCAGGTGGAAAAAATAAAAAAAGCCCTACAATACGATGGAAGTTGCTGGAGTAGCCACGTATCTCGTTTTCAGAGGGGCCGAGAAGGTCGGGACCCTAACGATATCACTCTGCCTTTCAATATCAAGTATTCTTTGCTTGACTACAGCCCTTGCCTGGTCTAGGGACTCAAAAGAAAAACCTGAAGGGACTCAAAAGAAAAACCAAGCAGATGTAACTTCTGATAAACTGCCTTAAGACAAGATCACCCAGAAAGTTGCTAAATTCTGCTCCCGAGCAATTAAACGGTGTTCTATATATATTTCCCAACTTAATGTGGAAGATCGTAGCTGATGGTATTCTATATCTATATTTTTATGTAGTTAGGTTAGAAATGGCTGTATTTGTATTAGTATTAGTTTTAATTAGTTGAGAGCCAGTTTGTGCCCAGACTCTAATCTGGGAAAACCGGCTTTGATTCGCCACTCCTCCACTTGCACCTGGCTGGATGACCTTGGGCAAGCCATAGCTCTGTCGGAGCTGTTCCCTCAAGGACAGCTTGGGAAAGAGCTCTCTCAGCCCCACCTACCTCACCGGGTGTCTGTTGTGGGGAGGGGAAGGGAAAGGAGTTTGTAAACCGCTCCGAGACTCTAAGTGAGTGAAGGGCGGGACATAAATCCAATCTCTTCTTTTCTTCTTCTTCTTCTTCTTCTAATTACTTTGATACACTTCTATATTTGTATACCTTAATTTTTATATTTTATTAGGCTATGATCACTTTTTTCTTACTTATTTGTATTCTGGTCATGGACTGTAAATAAAGAAAAGAAAGAAAAGCCTCCGAATCTAGGGAGGGGATGGAGTTACTAGCTCATCAAACAATCCTGGTGATGGAAACTCTCAGAAAAATATTTGAACAACGAAAGAGGATGTTATCCTTACTTCACGAACAAGCTAATCAGGCTGCTACGGGGGGGGGGGGGGGGGAGGTTTTCCACATCAAAATCTAATATTCTAATAATTAGGTGGTATATGCTGTTTAAGCACTGTGAATTATATTCTGTATATGAATTATCTATGTTACAAGCTAAACCAAGATGGGTTATTCTGTCTGTAGCAGTAGAAAAGAGCAAGAGTCCGGTAGTAGTACCTTAAAGACTAACAAAATATGTGGCAAGTAAACCAATGACATCTGGGCAGTAAGGATGAGGCATGTTGAAAGACAGAGCATTATTTCTGTCCTTGACCCAAGTCCCAATGCATAAGCAAAATGAGCTGCCAATGGTATTTATTTAGAATGGAAATTTCCATTTCCCATTCCGCCAAGGGCAGAGACTTTGCATTTCCATCTTCTTAATGGACACCCACCCATCCTATTTTGTTGTGTTTTCCTAATGGCTTTCTTAAGATGACAATAAATCTAATTTAAGATCCACAGAAAAGCAGTGAGTAAACCTTCATTACTATTAGACAAAATGAAATCACTGCAGTTCAAAATAACAATTCCTCCATTTAGACAGAATATTCTAATGGCAAACCAGTACTGCAGATCTGAACTGTTCCCATCACAGCACTTGGGAGGAGGGAGCACAATTTAATCCTGTGGAATTATGTTTTGTAATCACTCAATAAATTCAAACATACAATAGTTAATTAAGTGTGAGTCCTCTTTGTTTTTTGAGCATCTTGTCCTTGTGCTCGGCACTACAAAATACTACAGCCCAAAGGGCTGGAATTTGCAGTCCGACAAGTGAGAGACAGGATACAGTTTTGTGTCTCATCAATTACCCTCCCTATGAGAAAGCATCTAATTTTTGATTTGTTTGCACATATCACATGAATAGAGTACACTATGGTTATCAATGCGCAAAGGTAAGTATTTAAAATATGTTATCCAATAAGAGTGAATTTGCCTCCTATAATATTTTCTTATTCTGGGCATCCCTTATATTCTTCTAAAACAAATACTTTGTACCTGTGTATTCTAGATACCCTTGTGTGATAACAGTTTAACGTAATTTTGCGCTGTACAGATGACAAGAGGTCTACAGAGCACCAACACTAAGAAGATAAAGACAGAAATGTACCTTCAACCGCAATAACCATTCGACTACTCATTATTTTAAGGTTGCATCACAGGTCATTGCCAACAATGAACACAGCTACCGATTTAGGCTCCTAGACTGCTGACAGTAAGAGAAGAAAATACTTATTTGGGGTATAGGCAACCTTAAAAGAAGAGAGTATATATTTATTTTGATGCTTTAGGGGTTTGGAGAGGCACTGTCTTTTTTTCTTCTACTTTATGAATGTCTTTCAAGCAGGGGTCATTTCGTAGAAAAAGAGGTGCAGGAGCTCATTAGCATAACTCATTTGCATAACTCATTTGCATATGCCACACCCCCTAACATACCGGAAGTGTGTCAGAAGGCAACACCCACCCCTCAGGCTCCACTCCACAGGTGAGTGAAACTGACCTGCTCTTCCTCCATTGCCTTCCCCATCCAATACTTTGGGCAATAAAAATAAGCGTCAAGAACACACCCTCATTCTCTTCCTGCTCCCTTGAAACCACCAGGTTTCAAGTAGACTTGAGATACCCAGGACATGTGCACCACCCATCCCTTTCCCTTCCCCTCCCCACAACAAGACACCCTGTGAGGTAGGTGGGGCTGAGAGAGGTCTTTTGAGAACTGCTCATGAGAGAACAGCTCTGAGAGAACTTGTGACTGGCCCAAGGTCACACCAGCAGTTGCATGTGGAGGAGTGGGGAATCAAACCCAGTTCTCCCAGATTAGAGTCTAACTCCTGACCACTACACCAAACTGATGGGGTGGAAGCTGCTGAAGGGTTGGTGAAATTTCTCCAGTACTTATGTGCCATGTGCCCAGATAAAAAATGGTATACTTAGAAAATTTATATGCCACCTTGAGCAAGTCTCTGGAAAAGCAGCACACAGTCATAAAAGGAACAATGATAAAATTATCAATATTAAAACAAAACATTAAAATCAATAAAGACCCTAGCAGGGCTTTCCCTGGGGTGCTGCACTGCTCGGGGAAGCCAAGGAAGGGGCGGGGCTTGGTCATGTGCCCGCCCCCTGGGCTTCTCACTCCCGGAGCTGCGCTCCTGTGCACTCCCGCTCCAACGGACCCCTGCTTTCAAGGATTCAGGAAATAGTGATACCATTAAAATGCATGGCACTTTACACTTAAACAAAAGTTGAAGGACAGGTCTCTGCCCAATAAAATTATTATCTATATTTCAACAGAAGAGGAGACAACAAAATTAGAGACAATGGCCTACTTAACAGCTATCAGCATAGGAGAGCCAGAAGCCAGTCACAATATTGAACTCTCTCAGTGCGCAGTCACCACTGTTAAATGTTAAACGAGCCTCTAAAACAGATTCTCCCACCTTTGTAATGCCATCATCATCATCTACATTTTTAAACACATGTTCAGTTACACAAAGTGTGATCAAATGCCTTAACCCCAGAATTTGCATAAAAGTTGACAATAGTTGGATCTGCACTCTGCCCCAGCTCAGAGGCTACAAAGTGTCTTTTACAAGCCAACAGGTATACACAAGGGAAAAGTGGAGTGGGGATGGCTAATCTCCCAGCACAAGAGCCATCCAGCTGCATAGACCTAGCACAGGAAGAACAAAGGACAGATTAAATTTCTTAACATTTTGAACATTTTGACTTTTGTACCCACACTCAAAGGGGAGTGACCAGCAGTCTATTCCTTCGTCCTCATTGTTACCAAGTGCATTTGTTCGTCCCCAGGTTCGCCCCCTCATTATCCTAATGAGATTTGAACTGGCCAAGCCAGAGACAGAAAGAGATTTGGTGGTGGTTTTAGGACCAAGCTACACAATACACTGTTTAATTAGTTGTATTTGGGTTCCCCCAGCCCAATACACTTACACCTCAGACAAACAGCAGCTGCAGGGAGTGTCAATTTTAAGGCCTGCAAGAAACAATTTGACCCAAAACATCAGCATGGGGAGAGAAGGAAGCTCCTGCCCCCCAATCCAATTAACAATGCAGGAGGACTAGGAATACAAGATTGAATAAGGATGTGAACAGCACCGCCCAGGCCAGTGGAATGCAAGCAAAGGCAGAGTGTGGTACTGCAAAGATATAGGCAATGTCATACCCACTCCCCTATCCCATATGTAGGTGCCCTTCGGTACGGTTCTGTCCAGGTACAGATCTAATTCTACTACAAGACTGTCCTCCTGTACATTTCCATTTTGCGCATTTTATGGAATAGAAGTATCGTGGGAGATTCCCCAATTTCCTCAGGCAGGCCATTCTACAGGTGGGAGCCACCACAAGAGAAGAAGTAGAAGAGATTGAATTTATACCCCACCCTTCACTACCCGAGGGAGTCTCAGAGCAGCTTACTAACTCCTCTCCCTTCCCCTCCCCACAACAGACACCCCTGTGAGGTAGGTGGGGGTGAGAAAGCTCTGACAGAAACTGTTCTTTTTCAAGAACAGCTCTGACAGAGCTGTGGCTTGCCCAGTGTCATCCAGCAGCTGCAAGTGGAGGCGTGGGGAATCAAACCTGGTTCTCCCAGATTAGAGTCCGCGCACTTAACCACTACACAGTTGCTGATCTTACAACTTTGCATGGAGGAATCCCTATTCAGAAAACCGAAGCTGCCTCGGTATGTCTGTCAGCATCTCTCAACAGGTGCTAGAACGTGTCTGTGTGTTTGCTTGCCACATTCTATGCATTTTCACTGTCAAAAAACAGGCTCACTTAGGGCTTCACAAACTGTGGCAACTAGCCATGATGACTAAAGGGAACCTCCACATCCAGAGGCAGTACACCTCTGAATAACAGTTTTAACAGGCAACATCAGGGGAAGGCCTTACCTTCTATGCCCCATTTGTTGGCCCTCCAGGGCAACTAGTGGTCACTGCGTAAAATACACTGTTGAGCTAGATCAGGGGTGGCCAACCTGTGGCTCGGGAGCCACATGCGGCTCTTTCACACATATTGTGCGGCTCCTGGCAGGGCGGCTGAGAAAGCAAAGGGGAGGCATGCTTTTTCTCTCTTTCTCCCTTCCTTCCTTCCTTCCTTCCCTCCTCCCTCCCATCTATTTGCTTTCCTAGTTTCTCTCTCTCTCTTTCTTATAACCGGTTTTCCTCGTTTGTTTTTATTTTTGGCAGTCCCATTTAACGTTAATAAAAAGCAAATTTGCATATTTTTCAAAATAAAAACGTGTGTGTGATATTTGTTCCTGTCTTGCGGCTCTCAGACATCTCTATGTGGCTCTTACGTTTATTCTATGTGGCTCTTACGTTAAGCAAGGTTGGCCACCCCTGAGCTAGATGGACCAGTAGCCTGATCCAGCAGAGCACTTCTTATATTCTTATGGGAACAGCAGCAGCAGCCAAGATAATAAAGAGGTTGCAATTTTAAAACGCTGCTCCAGAACGCTCTTGTCTACTCCCCCCCCCCCCCCCCTTCCCTGGCCATAAAGAGAGAAGGGACTCCGCTAGTTTCAAAAGTTCTACCCACATCCTCATTGTTAAGGGTGACACAAAGCTTTCAGAAACTAGCAGAACCCCTCCTCCAGTATGGCCAAGGAGAGGACAAGACCTGCCAGCAGTAGTGGCAGGACACTAAGAGACAGAGGGCCGGTGCTTATCAAACAGACTAGGTGGCACAATTAAATGCCAAGGCATCAGGATGCCTGGTGCCCATGATTTGCCGAGCCCTGCCATAGCCACCCAGCAAGTAAACACACTAATTCAGACTACCATACTACCAGACCCCCACAGAGTCTTGTCTCATCCCTTTTCAGAACAAAAACATTCAATGACGTTTGAAAAATACACAATTCCAGTAAGCCCAAGGAGGTTATTGTCTATCTTATATGTTTTATTTGTTAGAAGAACCTAGACCAGTGCATGCAACATTATTCACATGCCAGGAAAGCAGGAACTGTGCAACACCGCGCTGATCATTATATAAAGTTTTAACAAAACATACCAAGACAATCAAAAGAGCAACTAGCACGGTGCCAGGTGACTCACCTGTGTAACTAGCGGCTCCAATAGCCTCTCTACAGTAAGAGTCCTGATTTCCAAACTTTTGGGGTCCCATTTTAAAATGATAGGTGAAGTTGCAGACGTCATGCTCCCTAGAAGAGAAACAAATCTGTTACCGCTCTACGCAGGAATTGCAGTCATATCAGAATTTCAATTAGATGCTACCTTGAGAAACTGGCTACCACCAGAATTACACCGCGGTATAAGTGGCACTAAGGGATTCACAAATTACAACTCACTGGGTATGGTGTACACTTTCTTTACAACAGGAACAAACCCACACCACAAAAAAAAAAAAGGCCTCAGGTACAATGTACCCTTTTTTGTAAAGATGTGCAATAAACTATTAGGTGACAGGGTCAAAACCACAAGGTTTTACTCCAACATGGACAGATTTGCAAAACCAGCCGTGGACATGAATTATTCAGTGTGAAGGAAGGGATGTAGGTAGCTGCTGACCCTAGTTGCTGTGCTTCCATGAATGGCCCAAGACAACACTCATTTTCCTTGACCCAGAGAAAACTCAAAAACGAATGTTACAAAAATAGCCATGGCAACCCATCTCAGCTGGCCACACAGTTTAAAATAATATACTGACGAGGCATTTGTGCAGAGCACATTGCACCAGCATCCACGCAACTCTACTTAGGAGCAACTCCAACGTATCTCAAAAGGTCAATCTAATTTATCAAGAGCTGTACTCATCTTACCTTTCTACACATTAAGAAGGTAATGGTTAGAAGCTAGAGAACTACAACAGATCCCAGTTGAGTGCAAGTCATACAGTGCTATAATCTCTTCCTATCAAAGACCACTGTCTGAGCAAAAGTGCAAAGCATGCATTATGTGCTCTAATATTGCACTTTAACCTGGATGGCCCAGGCTGGCCTGATCTCATAGGCGTAGAGTACGGGGGGGCTCGAGGGCTTGAGCCACCCCCGAAATTTCCCAGGGGGGGGCTCAGCCACCCCTGGGAAAACAGAGCACCTGCCGCCACGCCTCCCCGGGTCCTTCCGAGGCCCGGCCGCCGCTGCTGGAGAGGGAGAAGGAAGGGGTGGCGGGCGGGGGGGGAGAGAGAGAGGCACCGGCAGCAGCAGCTGGCGGGCCTCGGAAGGGCCCGGGGAGGTGGGGCGGTTTCCGGGGGGGGGGAGAACATCGCTCCAGCAAGTGCACACGCAAAGCGCATGCGCTAAGGAGCCCCCGCCCCCCCGGGATTTCCAAAAGTCTACGCCCCTGCCTGATCTTGCCAGCTTTCAAAAACTAAGCAGGGCTGGCCCTGATTAGTACTTGGATGAGAGACCATCAAGGAAATCCAGGGTTGCTACATACAAGCAAGAAGTGACAACCCACCTGTTTGACTCTTGCTTTGAAAACCCTCTGGGGTTTCTGTAAATCAGCTGTGACCCAAGGGCGCTTTCCACCAGTGCTGTGGTGTTTTGTTTTTTAATGCATACAGCTTCAGAAGAGGACAACTCTGAGCACGGGAGTGGTGGTGAATGTTTTCCATCCATTTCCTGCTCTAAATAGTCCTTCAAGATGTTTCTTTCTTCTTCCCACTGGAGCAACACAAATGGCTTTGATTATACCAGGACTTCTCAAGGCACAAGACAGCAAGCTCACTTCAGAGGCTGCACAGAGGCCATGTGCGATCCCCTCCTCACACACACACACACAAACAAATCTCTTCTTCCCGTGTTTTAGAAGTCACATAAAACATGGGAAAGGGATGACGTCAATTTACCATATTGTCCTATTTCAAGATGATAACGCAAAATGCCAAGCAAAACTATTCCCCACCCTACTTCTGAAGCCAGTCTCTCAGAAAGAAATCACAGAGCCTCGAAACAGAAACGAAATGAAAGTTGAGATCTCAGCACGTGTATGAATGACAAAAGTGGGATATTTTGCCATCAAAGTTTAAAGTAGCAAAGTATACCACTGAAAATATTTTCCCCTTACGATTTCCCCATCAAAAACAGATTACCAGATTGTGGGACTATTTTGCTGATGTATTTTACTGGCATTACACTTGGATTATATCCTTCTGTTAAATGCAAGATTCATACATAGGGCTCCCAGAAGCCCCCCATCCAGAGTTAGGCCTGCTTAATTTTGGCACATTTGTGACATGCGTAAGCATTCATAAGTGTGATTTTGGAGTTGGACTATGCAGATGGCAATCATGCTTGACCCCTAATTAGGGTTGTCAGGTTCTGCCTGGCCACCGGCAGGGGATGGTGGCTAAGGTTGCCAGATCCAGGTGAGGAAATTCCTGGAGACTTGGGGGTGGAGCCTGGGGAGGACAGGGACCTCAGTGGGATACAATGTCATAGAGTCCACCCTCCAAAGCATCCATTTTCTCCAGGGGAATTTATCTCTTTGGTCTGGAGATGAGCTATAATTCCAGAGGATCCCCAGGTCTCACCTGGAGGCTGGCATCCCTACCACCAATGAGATCACAGAACTGGAAGGGGACTTCTGTCCAACCCTCTTGCTCCATGCAGGAAATACAGCCCTAAAGAATACTCAATAGACGGCCATCCAACCTCTGCTTGGTTCCATTATAAACTGGTTCCATGGTCAGACTGCTATCACTATTAAAAAGTTTCTTCTGCCATTCAAATGAAGCCTCGCCCCCTATGGCTTTAGCCCATAAATCTAGCTTTGCCATGTGATGCAGCAGATAGCGAGTCTTTCCTTTTCCCTGTGGCAAATCCTCAAGTACTTGAAGACTGTGCTCATGTCCCCACTCAGTCTTCTCAACACTAAACATACCCAGTTCTCTCGGCCTTTCCTCATACCAGGAAAGCCAGTTTCCTCATACCAGGAGAGTTTCCTCATACCAGGAGAGCCAGTTTGGTGTAGGGGTTAAGTGCGCGGACTCTAATCTGGGAGAACCAGGTTTGATTCCCCACTCCTCCACTTGCACCTGACTGGATGACCTTGGGCAAGCCATAGCTCTGTACCAGCTGTTGCCTCAAGGACTGCTTGGGAAAGAGCTCTCTCAGCCCCACCTACCTCCCAGGGTGTCTGTTGTGGGAAGGGGAAGGGAAAAGGAGTTTGTAAGCCGCTCTGAGACTCCCTGGGGAGTGGAGGGCGGGGTATAAATCCAATCTCCTCTCCTCCTCCTCCTCATACTACTTGTTTTACTGAATTCTTTCCAGAACATATTGCCCCCTTCTGAATGTTTCCCAGTTTGTTTTCATCTTTCTTAAAGTGCGGTGCCCAGAACAATGAGTATTGTGAGGGCAAAATGGAGGAGATGTTTGGAGGAAGGACAGGATAAAACTGAAGCAGGCGGATAAACCACCGAGCCACAAAGATGGCTGGTCTCTGGGTATTGTGCTCCGAAGTCAATTAAACTTTAGTCTTTATATTCAAAGTATCTCCCTCTCTCTCATGAACCTGTGAAATTGTACTAGGATCTCAGGGAAGGTGTAACATGGTATAACAGAAATCCCTTTGCATTTAAGTTTGAACGAATTCTACGCCATTTGTGCTGACTAATTTCATTAAAGAGCTTTCTAATGTGTTATAGCTTTTGCATTACACAGCTGTATTCTAATTGGAAAATGAAATGGCTTAAGAGAAAGAACAAGCTTCTTTTATATCTTCATGAAAGTGGGTAAATGCTGATGTAAGAAGTTAAAGGTGCTTTTTCAAACTGCAATATTAAATACAGTCATAGAGCACCCTCCTATTTCAGTCTGTCCTAATCCTCAATGCTGTTTGGATAGTTTCTTTCCAATTACATTTATCCATAGCATTGTCTGAAAGTAGCTCACAGCAAAATGTTTGACTGTGTGGATCAGCAATGGCAAACTTTATTGGCATAACGGATTAAAGAAAAACAAACAGGAGGAAAATAAACATATCTCTCAATTTATAAGCCAGATACAGAAAATTTGCCACTGTTTCAATAATTACATCATTTTGGGTGGAAAGAAGATGTGAATCATGAAAAGCTATGGTTGATTTTAAAATAAATGGCTGTGTCACAACATCCAGTTGTTTTGATGTGCAACCTATACTCTGGAATATAGGATACTGTTAGGAGAGAATATGGAGGAACAAAATGGTTTCCAGTTGGCAAAGGTGTCAGACAAGGATTCATTTTATGTCCCTGTCTCTTCAGTCTACACGCACAACATAGCATAAGGAAAACTGGATTAGATTTCGATGGAGGTGGAGTGAAAATTGAGGGAAGGAACATCAACAATTTGATACATGCTGATGGCAACATATTCCTGGCAGAAAATGGTGAACACTTGAAACGGTACTGATGAAGATTAAAGCAGAAAATGCCAAAGCAGAATTACAGCTGAACATCAAGAAGACAAGAGTAATGACTATGGAGAAAAGCTTTTAGGCTGAAGATGAGGAAACTGAAATTGTTTTAAGGTTTTCTATCATCATCAGTCATCAATCAAATCATCAACCAAAAGGACGACTGCAACCAAGAAATCAAAAGGAGGTTGTGCTGGACAGGAATGTTTCACGGGACAGAGAAGGAAGAGAAAGGGGTACTCTTCTCCCTTTCACACAATACAAGAACTTGGGGCCATTCAACGAAATGAATGAGCAGTAGGCTTCAAACAGATAAAAGTACTTCTTCACCCAAAGAGTTATTAACATGTGGAATTCCCTGCCACAGGAAGTGGTGGCAGCTACAAGTATACACAGCTCCAAGAGGAAATTGGATAAACATCTGGAGCAGAGGTCCATCAGTGTCTATTAGCCACAAGTAACAGATGGAACACTCTGTCTGGGGCAGTGATGCTCTGTATTCTTGGTACTGGGGGGGGTGCAACAATGGGAAGGCTTCTAGAATTCTGGACTTGCTGGTGGACCTCCTGAAGACACCTGGGTTTGGCCACTGTGTGACACAGAGTATTGGACTGGATGGGCCACTGGCCTTATCCAACATTGGCTTCTCTTATGTTCTTATGTCCTAACTGCACATTACAGGGAAAACACAGAGTTGCCAATACTGTGCATTCCTCATAAGGTAAAGGGGCAGGGGACACAACTCTCCCTGCACTTATTTTCCTCTGGCCTCTATATTTCCCAAGATATTGTAAAGCTTTATTCACCTAGTCAGGCTTTGAAAAATAAAATCAGGCATGAATAAGGGAAACAGTGTTATGCAATTATATTTTGTAAGGGACAGTCAAGTACTTCTCCTTCCTACCAGCCTTCCCTTGCAAATCCTCCCTCTGATCCTTCACTGCCACAGCATTTCATTTGGTGGAAAACATTTTCCAAACCTAACCTATTTTTGCTCTTATTCCCAATACACAACTCGGACTACGTAACCTGCCCTTTGAGGTCTCTTTCTAGCATTACAGTTATACAAATAAGCCTAAACTAACATTTCTAATTAAATCTCCATACAACTGGGAGAAGTAAGAAAGTAATATTCCACCAAAACAGCACTAATAAAACTTTGCAACCGACATTAAACAAATATTCTGCTAATCAGCTTGTTTCGTTGGTTGGTTTTTAAAGGAACAATAACTACTGAAATGTACATAATACAACACAAATACAACAATGCTTCCAACTGGATGTTCTAAGAGTAATTAATAAGGCACTATACTATGCAGCTTATGGTCTTAAATAATGTTCTTCTCAAAGACATATAGTGCCATACAGACATTGAGTGTGGTAGACCCATAGACCAAAGACTTAAATAAGTACTCTAGGATGCAGGTTGCTGAACAGGTAGATGAATCCCAGCTCCACATTGTGAAGCAAAGTTGGTAAAATGCTTTCACTTGGTAGAAGGCTTCTCACAGTTGAATGGGTCTCTTCTCAAGGCCTTCAGAAGTGACTGACTGAATATTCCATGCCACAGATTTCAGCATGTCTGGATATACAACCATGCCCTAGTGCTGAGACAGAAGATCCAGAACCCTGAGCAAACTGATGAAATGAACATCCAATGGGCCTTTTCTCACTAGCTTTCCCCCGCGGTTTACACCGAAGCTAGCACCGGAGCTTCTGGTCAGTTTCCCACCATTTGCTCCGTGCTCACAATTTCCTCCAGAGTATCACTGCACTACTCCAGAGCTTCCCTGGAGCAAGAAAATCCTGCTGGAACAATTATGGTTGCAAATTATGCAGGATATTAAAAAGTGGAATGTATTGAATTTGTCATTGCTGGGTAGAATTGCGGTGGTCAAGATGAATGTGTTACCACGATTAATGTTTTTGTTTCAAACTATTCCAATTGTGAAAGATGCAAAAACATTCAAATGTTGGCAGAAGGAGCTGTCTAAATTTGTGTGGGGAGGGAAAAAACCAAGAATAATGTGTGAAAATAATGTGTGATGCCAAAGAAAGAGGAGGGTTTCAACTACCAAATCTAAGGTTATACCATGATGCAATATGTTTGACCTGGGTAGGGACATGGACTATGTTACAAGATAGAATGTTATTGTCCCTGGAAGGTCATGATTGTAGATTTGGGTGGCATGCATATTTGTATTATGGCAAAACAAAAATGGACAATATGTTTAAACATCACTATTTGAGAAGAACACTAATGGATACGTGGACAAGATATAAAAACTTTTTTTCAGAAGAGATACCCATGTGGATTGTACCCGCAGAAGTCTTACATCCAACATCAAGATATAAAGGACAAGATTGGCTGAAGTTATAGAGACTTATTAATAAGACATGGCAAAGATTTCAAACTGAAGGAGCAGCATCAGATTGACTTTGATTATGGTTGGTTAAGATATAGACAAATATATGATTTGTATAGAAGTGATAAAAAACACGGTTTCAGGGAAAAAATAATGAAATAGAAAAGTTTGGGAGGAAGGTGGGGAAAAAATGATTTCTAAAATGTATAAAGTCTTGCTAAAATGGTTTAATGCAGATGAAATGGTAAAAGAACAAATGGTAAAATGGGCGATAAACTTTAACAAAGACATTGAAATGGAATCTTGGGAATTTTTATGGAAAAATGCTATGAGTATATCTACGTGTTATAACTTAAAAGAAAATTGTTTTAAAATGATGTATAGATGGTATATGACACCAAAAAAAATTGCAAATATTGGTCAGAATATGTCTAACAAATGTTGGAAGTGTAAAAAGAAAGAAGGTCAAAAATACATGCAGAAATGGAAAAAATCTTGAAATGTACATTTAAGAAGTTGCCTGAAATGTTATTGCTAGGACTTAAACTAGAAGAGATAAATGTAAAGAAAAGGACAATAATATGGTATATGATTACAACAGCAAGAATGGTGTATGCACAAAATTGGAAAAATGAAAAAATACCAGAGGTGTGGGAATGGTTGAAAAAACTGTTATATATGGCTGAAATGGATAAATGGACTAGAAAATTGAATAATCTCTACTCAGAGACCTTTCTAGAAGACTGGAAAGATTTGAAAGAATATGTTGAAAAATACTGGGATATGAAAAACTACATTTATACATGGTTATAATAGCATAAAGGAATAGAAATATATTATATGAATGTTTTAGTTAAAATTAGACAATGAAGCTGTTTTTATTTAGAAATACATAAGAGTATAGAAAATAAGAATTGGTGTATAAGTATTTTAAAGATATATAACCGTTACCAGAAATGAAACATAGATATAAGTATTACTATTTTGAATAAAATGGAAAATGTGTTATGCTTCAGAGGTGGTGGGAAACCACCAAAACAAGATAAAAATAGAATGTACAAATAGAACAAAATGTTATATAATATGGAAAAAGGGATTTGTATAAGGTAAATGTATTATTTTTGAAAAATAAAAATTTCTTTACAAAAAAAAAAGAAAACTGGGGGGAGGCATGACTCCTCCCCCATGGGCATGCACAGTTGGAACTACATCTGAGGGGAGATAACTCTTTGCACCTGAAACTTAGCTGTACAAACTTCCAAACTGCTGCTCTGCATGGGCGCAAAGAAACCTCAGTGTTTATGAAGGGAAGTCAAAGGTTAAAAGGACAACAACAAGAAAGCAGTTTGAGGAAGAGATATGGGGAAAAAATCAAAAGGTAAAAAGCTATCAAGGAAGTACCCTTTAGGTAGAACCACCTGTCATTCTCTCTGAAAGACTGCACGGCCCCCGGGAGATCTTGCTACTGTAACACAAGATGACAGGGTAGACCAGGATTGTTTTTCTTTTGTCTTTTTCAGACATATAAGGGAATGGAAATAGGATAGGCAGATTGTTTGGAGGGATGCTGTGTACTCCAGCATACCATCTGAACCACACAATTCTGACATACCTTATTACAGACTTTTAAGTTTTGTTGCCCTTAAAGTCATTTCCATAAGTTCCATGGGAGAGAAAAAAACGACCAGCATTCTCATCTCGGTGCATGGAAATGCAAAGAAACGACTCTGGTTTTCTTTTCCTTTTTTGGTATAACATTTTGGATCCTGTATCAGTGAAATTAACTTTAATACTAAACAATCCTATTAGTTAAATTACTACATAATTCAGTGTATTATATATATTGTATATAATAAAATTGTATTATTAACCATATAATTAAAATGTAGATATATTTTATATAATTAAATTTTAAATACAAAACAACCATGCACCTTAGTCACCTCAGTTACTCCAACGAGTTCTACCCACTCACCTCTCTCAGACACACACCCTTCAAAGGACAAATATGTGAGCACTCCGTGAAATTGCTGAGCAGTCAGGTTAGAACAGGTAAAAGGAAGGACTTCTTCACCCAAAGAGTGATTAACACGTGGAATTCACTGCCACAGTAGGTGGTGGTGGCTACAAGCATGGGTGGCTTCAAGAGGGAGTTGGATAAACATATCGAGCAGAGTCCATCAGTGGCTATTAGCCACCAGGTATAGATAGGATCTCTCAGCCTGGGGCAAGTGATGCACAGTATTCTTGGTGCTTGGGGGGGGGGGCAACAGTGAGAGGGCTTCTAGTGTCCTGGCCCCACTCGTGGACCTCCTGAGGTCACCTGGTGTTCTTGGCCATTGTGTGGCACAGAGTGTTGGACTGGATGGGCCACTGGCCTGATCCAACATTGGCTTCTCTTATGTTCTTATGACTGCAGTACCATCACTTCAAATACTATCCGCTACCAAAAAGTAGAATATCAGTGTGCTCCATCAAATGTGTTTATAATAAACCATTTGGCTCGAAAAACTGTGCAAATCTGAGATTTGGCCCACAGCCTTAGACCCTCATATCTGCAAGACTACCTCTCTACTTATGCCCCGCCACAACTTTGTTCAGCTGAGCAGTGCCTTCTGCAGGGGTAACCCTAGAAGTGTCTTCTCTGTAGTGGCCCCCCACTCTGTGGAATGGCCTGCCTGAGGAAGGCCTCCATGCTCCTGGCATTTTGCAAAGTATGTAAAACAGAATGGCTCAGGAAAGCATTTTTTTGTTTTACAATTGAAATAGGGCTGCATCATAAAATATTGGTTTAGAAAATGCACGGTGTTTCAGCTGGGGAATTTTCATGGTTCTGCATTGTTTAACGTGTTGTATTTAATATCTATTTTTTTTTCAGACAAAAACCTGTTTCAAAATTCCTTCAACTCCTAATCTTATTACATTTCCTATTAGACGTTTCATCCTATTGATTGCATCGATTAACCCTGTGCAATCCAACTTTTATCTTTTATTTTATCTTTTTTTATTAACTCATTTACATCCCACCTTTCCCAGTGGCTCAGGGCCGCCTACGATATGTAATTAAATCGTAAACGAACAATAAAAGTCCACATCCTGCCCTCGTAAATCTAATAAAGCTGAAAAATACAAAAGAAAATACAACAGAACATGAAACGGACCTGCATCTTAGAAGGCCTTTGCATCCACGCATTCTGATTGCAACAAAATTCCTCATTTCTGTATGTCACTGCCAGCTCTAGGGTTGCCAAGTCCAGGTTGGAAAATACCTGGGGACTTTGGGGGTGGAGCCAGGAGAGGGTGGGGTTTTGGGAGGGGCGGGGCCTCAGCAGGGTACAGTGCCATAGAGTCCACCCTTCAAAGCAGCCATTTTCTCCAGGGGGAGCTGATCTCTGTCAGCTGGAGATCAGTTGTAAGAGCGGGAGATCCCCAGGCCCCACCTGGAGGCTGGCAACCCTAGCCAGCTCAGAGGGGAGTTGTGTGATTCTCTCCCCCAGTTCGAGCAAAGGGCTGAAATCAGGGGGGAAGGGATGGTCTGCTTAAACCTTTCCCTACTTGAAGTCCGTCAGCTTAAAGCCTTCTCCCTAAAATGCTCTCTAACCTCCTGAGAGGAAAAGATGAAGTGTCCCTGTATCGGTCTCCTGTGGGGAGGTAAATAAATACGTGACCGCCATTCATCTTCCTACCCTCAGGGTGTCTTCAGTTTTTGTGGATATTATAAAAGTTACCAGATGCCCCTTTAATCGCCTCTCTTTGCTGCATCTCTGGAGAAATCCCGACCCCCACCAGTACTTCGACTCTGAAAGTGACAGGCCCAAGGAACGAGGTATATTGCGCCTGGCAGGACACGATGTACTGAACTGGGAGCAGGTCCGGCTCTCAGTTCCGGGGTCATTAGGTGCAAGGAGCAGATTTAACTGCAAATAATTGCATGGCGACCCCTTCGCATTCCGAACAGCAGCCATTAACTTCAGCAGGGGAAAGTAAAGGAAAACACTTGAGAGCCCTGCTACTGTGCTCTTCATCCTTGACGGGGTATTCCCTGCACATTAAAAACAGTGTACAAGCAATCACTGACTTGGCTAGCTTCACTAGGGCTTAATTGTACTTCGGATGACAAACTAGATTATTCTGAATGTTGAAAGCTACTAAGCTAGCACTGGCCAGGGCTACAATAATTGTTAAAATTTGTGATGTTCTGCACTGAATGGTGAAAAGAGGAGGAAACAGTAACATCATAAGCACACCGGATGCCCCCCAACTGACAACATTCCTCCAATTTGTCAAGTGGATATTCAGTGTGGTGCAGTTACAGTGTACTGGATGATACCCGGGGAGACTCAAGCTCATTGCACGGTCTTGGGCTCATCTCCGGTTCAGTCCACCTAACCCTACTTCATAGGTAAGGCTGCCAGCTCTGGGTTGGGACATACCTGAACATTTTGGGGGTGGAGCCCAGCAAGGGTGAGGCTTGGGAGGGGAGGGGAGGGATCTCAGCACAGTACAGAGCCAGTTTGGTGTAGTGGCTAAGTGCGCGGACTCTAATCTGGGAGAACCGGGTTTGATTCCCCACTCCTCCACTTGCACCTGCTGGATGACCTTGGGCAAGCCATAGCTCTGTACCAGCTGTTCCCTCAAGGACAGCTTGGGAAAGAGCTCTCTCAGCCTCACCTACCTCACAGGATGTCTGTTGTGGGGAGGGGAAGGGAAAGGAGTTTGTAAGCTGCTCTGAGACTCCAAGTGAGTGAAGGACGGGATATAAATCCAATCTCTTCTTTTTCTTCTTCTTCTACAGTGCCATACAGTCCTCCCTCCTAAGCAGCCATTTTCTCCAGGAGAGGGGAATAAAAACCAAATAAATGTGTAAAGGTAATAAGGGGCTATTAGCCACAAGGTATAGATAGGAACCCTCAATCTGGGGCAAGTGATGCTCTGTATTCTTGGTGCTTGATGGGGGGGGGCAACAGTGGGAGGGCTTCTAGTTTCCTGGCCCCACTGGCGGACCTCCTGATTGCCCCTGGGTTTTGGCCACTGTGTGAAACAGAGTGTTGGACTGGATGGGCCACTGGCCTGATCCAACATTGGCTTCTCTTATGTTCTTATGGGGGAGGATGCTACAATCTGCCAGCCTTGATTGGGCTAGGGCTCCCTGACACACACACAGACAGAGAGAAATGTACAAAGCTGTACATGTTATCCTGACCTGGATAGCCCAGGCTAGCCTAATCTCGTCAGTCAGAAGCTAAGCAGGGTTGGCCCTGGTCACTATTTAGGTGGGAAGCCACCAAGCAATACCAGGGTCGGGATGTGGAGGCAGGCAATGGCAAACCACCTATGAATGCCTCTTGCCTAGAAAACACCATGGGGTCACCATGACTCATCTGTGACTTGATGGCAAAAAAACCCCAGTGAAATACCGTATTTTTCGCTCCATAAGACGCACTTTTCCTCCCCAAAAAAGTGGGGGGGAAAGTGTGTGCGTCTTATGGAGCGAATATGGAGCTTTTCTTACCTGTAACAGGGCTCTTTCTTCAGCAGGAACGCAGGGGAACGCCATTCAGGCTGGCATCCCAGCCTTCCCTGCCCCTCCCTGCTGGGCCTGAGCTGTTAAGGCTTAAAAGGGAAACGGCAGGAAAAACCCCACCAGGCTAAGTACTCTTTCCCTTTAAGTGCTTTTCCCCTTTAAGACAGCCAGCAGCAGAAAGCCCCGCCCACAGATTAAGCTCCGTGGCTACTTTGCACAGAAAGGCCTGGCTTTGCATGGCATGCCGACGTCTCTCTTCTTTCCTTTCTCTGTCTTTCTTCCTTCCTTCCTTCCTTTCCTTTTTTCTGTCTGTCTGTCTGTCTGTCTTTTTGTCTGTCTGTCTGTCCCCACCTTTCTTCCTTCCTTTCTCTTTCTCTCTCTCTCTCTCCTCCTCCTTCCTTCCTTTATCTCTCTCTCTCTTTCTTTCTGTTTCATTTTTTCCTGTTTTCGTCCTCTAAAAACAAGGTGCGTCTTATGATCAGGTGCGTCTTATGGAGCGAAAAATATGGTAAA
The DNA here is from genome assembly GCA_029233225.1 of Lepidodactylus listeri. Classification (NCBI taxonomy): domain Eukaryota; kingdom Metazoa; phylum Chordata; class Lepidosauria; order Squamata; family Gekkonidae; genus Lepidodactylus; species Lepidodactylus listeri. Next base: position 7,694,726 of record JARCFY010000009.1, on the reverse strand, counting down.
TACGTTGTCCACATCTAATATATTTGCCATAGGAAACACTGGAATGAAACTGATGTATCGGCAACAGTCATGTTAGCTGTGCTGAGTGTGAAGAGGAGAGCCAGCATGGTGCAGTGGTTGGGGTGGCAGACCAGATTCTGGAAGACCCGGGTTCAATTCCCCACTCTGGCCCAAGTTCACCCACCAAGCTTCCTAGGCAATCACGCTCTCTCTCTCTCTGCCTAGCCTACTTCTCGTAGTTAACGTGAGGATAAAGAGGCAAAGGAGATACTTAGTATCTGAAGTAAGAGTGTGATAAAAACGTACTAAATAAATAAACTACCGTCACACACAACACAGACAGCTTTGATTCAGGGTAAATACAGAATTCTTATATATTCACAATTCAGCTAGAGATTAAAATCAGGCTTAACACATGTCAGACGATTTGGGGCTCATTACTTTCTAAGGTTCTAACTGTACCATGCCGGGCTGCAAAAGAGAGACTGAGGACATAAAACCTAACAAGCTTAACACAACCCCATTAACCATGCACTGCTGCCTGCTGTGAGCTCCCCTGCCCAAACACGCACACACATGCATGTGTACTGGAAGACCAAGCGGGCGGCAGAAACAGAAAGTGAGCCATATACTGCATAGGCTTGGTGCAGGAGAAAGCTTTGCTACGTGCACTGAGGTGACCCCAGAGAAGCTGGCAGGAGACAGTAAGAGAAATTAAGAGTTGTAAATACGTGCTTGCGAAGGAAAACCTCCGGAGCTCTGCTTTTCCCAACACCTTTCTCCTGACATTTAGTTGTTTTCAGAATTCTTTCCAACAAACTCAGTTACTTCATAATCCAGCGGAACACAGTTCTGAATAAATGCCCTCAGTGTCAGTGGTGTCAGGAAAGCGCTTGAAGGGTGTGTGTGTGTGTGTTTAAGAAATCGCCTGTGAAGCTTTCTGTACAATCCATTTGATAGAGAAGGGGTCTATTACACTTCTCTGAATGCACTCTGCATTAATCCCCAAGAGCGAAGGGGAATGCATATCACAACCAGCAATATTGGCTCTGCAGTTCAAGCATAGCTAGCAGAATGGATTCCAATAACAGATTGAATTTCCTATAGTAATTACTATATCAGGCCCCATTAGCTTGCATTTGGCTATGGCATCCCTTTCAGGAAAGCATCTAATCTTCATTCGAAGCTGGAAATGGTGAAGATCCACCTTCTCATGCTGGACTCCATCCCAGAGCTAATACGCCTACTCTCTGTGTAAAGACTGTATGTGTTCCCACCACAGAATGTAGCTGGGCAGCACAGCAGCTAGGATGAAATAGAAAGTGTTTTGTTTTATGAAGTAGCAGAATGCAATATGTGATAAATGCAAGGAGGGGGGGGGGAATCATAAAGAGGCTTTGTTAATATTACAGTAATTGCTCTTCCCCCATAAATGTCCCTGGGTCCTACAGCCTCAGATTTCCAGAGCATAAGATACATACTGTACTTGATAAGTGAGCCATGGTGATTAATTGCATGAAATGCTTTGAAAGGTTGCTTTTTTAAAAAAAAAGTCTTAGAAAATGAAAGGAACAATGGGCGAAAAAAGCATTAAGCATTTATCACTACAGGATGTTCACCGTGTTTCTGATAATTGCGGCACGTAAGAGCAAAATGATGTCCAGAATTAGTTCTCAAATGATTTTGTATTTTAATAACAGGTAGAGTTCAAGCTGGAGAACAAAGCATAATCGGGGAGGGGGGAGGAAAAGTTGCTGTGACATGGCATTTCAGAGCCACCCCTCAGATGGTACAATGTGCGTACTCAGTGGTTCTGCAGAATTAACATAATTGCGAGATGCTCAGACCCTTTAGCCAAATCAAAAGAACTAACAGCGCAGATTACGGCTTGGATTCTACAGAGAAGTTCTGTGGATGGGGGGGGGGGCACAATTTTCAACAGTTTCCTCTCCTACTGAATCAGTCTTCTCCCCCCCCCCCGCCCCCAATGTAGAGTTATCAGTAGGCAGGGAGGGAAATGACCTGTCCCTTTAATAGTAACTAAAGGGCCCCTGGACAAGGCTGAGAAAAAGGTAGCAGGATGCAACCCATAGGCTAAACTTTCCCTCAGAAAGTGTGCTGCCTTTCACAAAGAACATGCCTCAGTTCTCCTAGGCGGCGAGAGCTCCTTTGCTCACATACAGGGGTCATTTCGTAGAAAAAGAGGTGCAGGAGCTCATTAGCATAGCTCATTTGCATAACTCATTTGCATATGCCACACCCCCTAACATACCGGAAGAGTGTCAGAAGGCAACACCCACCCCTCAGGCTCCACTCCACAGGTGAGTCAAACTGACCTGCTCTTCCTCCATTCCCTTCCCCACCCAATACTTTGTGCAATAAAAATAAGCGTAAAGAGCACACCCTCATTCTCTTCCTGCTCCCTTGAAACCACCAGGTTTCAAGTAGACTTGAGATACCCAGGACATGTGCACCACCCATCCCTTTCCCTTCCCCTCCCCACAACAAGACACCCTGTGAGGTAGGTGGGGCTGAGAGAGGTCTTTTGAGAACTGCTCATGAGAGAACAGCTCTGAGGGAACTTGTGACTGGCCCAAGGTCACACCAGCAGCTGCATGTGGAGGAGTGGGGAATCAAACCCGGTTCTCCCAGATTAGAGTCCAACTTCTGACCACTACACCAAACTGATGGGGTGGAAGCTGCTGAAGGGTTGGTGAAATTTCTCCAGTACTTATGTGCCATGTGCCCAGATAAAAAATGGTATACTTAGAAAAGTTATATGCCACCTTGAGCAAGTCCCTGGAAAAGCAGCACACAGTCATAAAAGGAACAATGATAAAATTATCAATATTAAAACAAAACATTAAAAACAATAAAGACCCTAGCAGGGCTTTCCCCGGGGCGCTGCGCCTCTGCACTGCTCGGGAAGCCGAGGAGGGGACGGGGCTTGGTCATGTGCCCGCCCCCTGGGCTCCTCACTCCCGGAGCTGCGTTCCTGTGCGCTCCCGCTCCAACGGACCCCTGCTCACATATATTGACTGATGAGACTCAGGACAGTTCTGGGCAGTCAATCACAGCCATAAATAAGTTAAACAGCAGATGGAGGCAGATTTGCCCTGAAGTAGAGAATTTGAGGACACTGGGTATCATGCAAAAAGCTAGCCAAATACATGTACCCCACAGAAGACCCATGTACCTTTGAACAGTTGGCAGCTACATAATGATAATCCAAAAATAGCTAAAGAGGTCTCTCCAAACTATATCATTCTTTATTCTGATATGCAAAGAGTCAGGGGAAAAAAGAGGAATAAAAAGGTTTAATATTTCTTAGGAGAAGAAAATGTATGTCAGGAGATCAGAAGGCAGAGGTTTTTTTTAAAAAAAAAGAAAGAAAAAAAAGAGAAAGAAATGTGCATGCCCTGAGGTGGCAGGAGCAGAAAGGCCTCTTTTAGCATTCCAGTGTTGTCCTAAAGTCTCCAGACTTCTTCAGATGCGGAGGGTCCAGGATCTTCGGAGAGGTTAGAGACTGTCATCCTTCTACAGATGCAGCTGGAGAGTATGGAGGAGGAGAAAGGCGGGTTGATGGAACTGAAAATAATCAGGACAGAGCACACAACGAAGGAGCTGGGACGGCCCCATGAAATAGAGATGCAAAAGCATACGGGTGTGATGTGGAGCAGTGAACTAGAGAACCTTGCATCCTGGTGGTAAGCCCTGCTTCCTGTACACAAAAAAACGCGCACACACACACACACACACACACACACACACACTGTTTATTTGGTTAACGCTGAACATTGAAGATTTTTGAAACCCGAATTTCTGGTGGTCTCTTGGACCTTTTGGAGAGATGGAGCTTGGAGAATTGTGGGATTCAAATAACTTCTTGTCATGAGAAGATAAGACTCACTGGAAAAGACAATAATGCTCTGAAAAGTTGAAGGCAATGGGAAAAGAGGTAGATCCAACAGGAGATGGAGTGATTCAGTCAAGGCAGGAGGAGAAAAGCATCTGTTAGCATAGACCAGCTAAACCACTGCAGTTTGCAAGACCTGAGCAAGGCTGTTCATGACAGGGTATTTTGGAGGTCATTGATCCACAGGGTAGCCATAAACTGGAAGAGACTTGATGACGCATAAGACTCACGGTAAGTTCTATAAAGAACATATCAGAACCTCATTCTAGAATACTGCCAATGCAAGATAAGGACTCTGGCTACCCCAGACAAATGAATCCTATGAGTCGGTGGGATGCTGGCTACATCCTTACATGACATGTTGACGGGAGGAAGAAAAAGTCATCTCTGTGAAAAAGATGAGAGAATTTTTCAAACTTATATAGTACCCCAGATACTGGTATTCCTTCACCAATACAGGTCAGAAAAGTCACTGCTGCCTTTCTTCATAGCAAAGCATATTTGATCTAGTAATATTACTTTGGAATGCAAGTTAAACAGCCGTTCTTTAAATGCAGCTACACATTTTGAGGGAAAGAATACCCTCCCTTTGACCCAGTATTTTAAAAAAAGAGTTCTGCCAGAAGCATTATAAATGGTGTTGAAAGGAAGTTCCAGGCTTCATACAATAAAGACAGCTGAAAACCTAATTTATGAAAAATGTGATTGATGATATAAGCATTTCAGCGCTGTTGTGTGTCTTGAAACATCAATGGGAACCACTAGATCAGGGGTGGCCAACCTTGCTTAACGTAAGAGCCACATAGAATAAACGTAAGAGCCACATAGAGATGTCTGAGAGCCGCAAGACAGGAACAAATATCACACACACGTTTTTATTTTTAAAAATATGCAAATTTGCTTTTTATTAACGTTAAATGGGACTGCCAAAAATAAAAACAAACGAGGAAAACCTGTTATTGATAATGATATTACTTGTTTGCTAATGATATTGAGAGAGAGAGAGAAAAAGAGAGAGATGGAAAAAAAGAATTAAAGAAGTGGAAAGAAAGAGAGAGAGAGAAACTAGGAAAGCAAATAGATGGGAGGGAGGAGGGAAGGAAGGAAGGAAGGAAGGGAGAAAGAGAGAAAAAGCATGCCTCCCCTTTGCTTCCCCAGCCGCCCTGCCAGGAGCCGCACAATATGTGTGAAAGAGCCGCATGTGGCTCCTGAGCCACAGGTTGGCCACCCCTGCACTAGATGCTTTCCTTGGCATTGCACTGAAACTCATCCATCTATTTTCAAAGTGATGTTGCATTCTTACATTACCATCTTAAGCAGAGTTACATTCCATTAAAGTCTATGCACTTAGAAAGGTGTAACTCTTCTTAGGGTGGCGCTGCTATAGCATGGTATGCCTTCACTCGCCATTAAAGACTTTTAAGCCATCCTAGGCATATAAGCGAGACATCTGAACACTCTCTCAACTGAAAATAAAAGAGCAGCCAGCTTTAGTTATGGAAGCAGAGGTCCTTATTAGTTGTGACACAGCATTTATTACAACAAACTCGGCAAAAATAGCAAAAAATCAATTCAGCTAAAAAGCTGATCTTTCTCCCAAGAATGTGCTTCAAGGGAACCATCTCCAGTCCCAAACTGCACTAGCCAGCAAACATTAAATTGCATGCAGAGGTTGTTACCTAGCTTGCTTTCCTCTACCAAAATATTACTAGCACACTGGAAATAAGCATCTCTTCTATCGCGAAGCAGTTACCTTCCCTGGAACATCTGTGTTCCAAGATGTTATGTATCAATATCGCGGTCGCCATGTGCTCACGTAATGGCGACCGCCACGTAGACTTCGCACACGGTCCGAATCTACCTGAGCTTCGGACAGGTAGAACAATAACCGGTCGGATCCTAAACGACCACCAATCATGAGCCTAGGTTTCCCCCCGGGGACCTATAAAATGTAACCACATCTTAAGGTCCTATCAGGACATCTGGGCGAGGTCGGAAGATTATCTCCGACCAGCATAAAAGAGGGCTCTGAGTCCGGGGTTTCCCATGTTCTATCCTGACCCGTAATAAAATTACAATGCTATTTTCATTATTACCGGCCTCCCGACTCCAGTACTTTTCACAAGATAAGGCCTTTCTAAAACAAGAGAATGGCACCTCTCCACTTCCATCCCAGGAATGTTACAAGATCTCTGCTTCCAGAAGGGAGGTGCTAAATCATCTACCATCTAAGCAACTGTCAGGCCATTTCTGCATGAAGCACTTGTTCTGCTTTTTCTCACGGCAGCCCCACGTCCAGCTAAACCACTCTCCCAAGTCTGCTTCCTGATGGGTTGCTTTCCTCTGCTTTTTCTCCACTTTTCTAAGTTGGTGAGTCCAGCTTTCCTTTGCTCTGGATTCCATGAAGGGTCGTATTCCAGTTCCATCAGTGCTTTTGTCACTGCAGAGGCAGTGCTGTGCCACCCCTTTTCTTCTTCTTCCATGCGCACTATGCCGACAGCAAAGGATAATGCAAGGAGCATCAGATGTTTGTTTGTGTGTTTTTTAGGCCAAAGGTTGCGTTTTGAAACAGCCCAGTCCCCATCCCACATAAAAAACAAGCAAACCAGTACAGGCTTACTGGGACCCCTATTAAAGCAGGAAAGGGACACACCTGTACTTCCTCTCCAGTCTAAGCCTTCCAAACCTCTAATCCCTCAGCTGTGGGCAATGCTCCCTCTAAACTGTGAGTCTGGGGAGCAAAAATTCTACTTTGTGAGCTACTGGCATTAAATCTGTAAGTACAAGATTTGGCTACTGCACAAATCAGTTTGCTCTGGAGCCATCCTTCCTGAGCTAAGACAAAAATGTGTGAGCTGGAGGCTAAGGAACTGTGAGCTAGCTCACACCAACTCAGCTTAGAGGGAACACTGGCTGAGGGAAATCTCCCCCCCCCCCCCCAAGCTGCTTGGGTTGAAATTCAATGTTCCAGTAGCTACCACAATCATCAGGAATCCTTTGACCCCATTCCATTTCCAGTTACTTTAGGTGCCCCTAATTCCCCAGAAAATCGGGAACTATCTGTGACAGTAACTGCTTTGGAACTAATTTAACCCTTTTTGTTTGATCAGCTCAGAACTCAGAGATGTCCATTAGCAATAAGCACATTAAAGGGAGGGGGACTTTAATAGCGAAGCAAAACATTATAGTGTGAGACAAGACACCCCTAAGGTTGCCAACCTCCAGGTGGCACCTAGAGATCTCTCATTCTTCTTCTTATTATTATTATTGATTTCCAGATGACCAAGATCAGATCCCCTGGAGAACACGACTGCCTTGGAAAGTGGACTCCATGGCAATATACCCTACTGAGGTCCCTCCCCTCCTCAAACCCTGCCCTCCCCAGGTTCTACCCCCAAAATCTTCAGCTATTTACCAGTCCAGAGCTGGCAATCCTAAACAGGCTCCTTGAACACACATACACCCCCCCCCCCCAAAAAAAAAACCCACATCAGTTTATGGTTGTCTGGTACAACGTTATGTTGATAGGGTTGCAAGTTCTTGTTGCTGTTGTTTTGGAAATACCGGACGGTTCCAGGGAAAATGGCAGCAGCTCAGAAAGAAGGAGAGTGTTATGAAAATGGGCATAGGAATGGTAGAATGTGGGTCGGAGTCTGAAGTGCAGAAAACTGTACGGACTGTATCTGGTCACTGTAACACAACTACACATGAGTTTGTGACCTAAAAGTACTCTGAGTTTAATACTAACATCAGTTTTGAGCTAGCAGTCTGAAGCTGAAAAAACAGAATGTCCAGTCACTAGTCTTAAACCATACATCCTTGTGACATCTCACAATGCAACTGAGAAACGGCCAGATACTCTCAAGATATCTTTGGGCTTTGAAACATGAAAATCAGGAAAACAGCACACGTTCAAACATCTCTGTTAGATCATACTAAACAATTCAAAACAGCAAATGACTATATTCAAAAAATAATCTCCTTTAGTAGCAATGATTTATTTTTTTATTGCAATTAATCCCTTCATTTCTTCCTAGAACAAATAGAAATACTGCTTTACACAGAGAGTGATTAAAATGTGGGATTCACTTCCAGAGCATGTACTGATGGCCACAAGAATAAACAGCTTTGAAAGGGTGTTAGATTGATTCATGGAGGATAAGTCTATCAGTGGCTACTAGCCACGGTGACTAAAGGAAACCTCCATGTTCAGAGGCAATAATCCTCTAAATCCCAGAGGCAGGAGGAAATATCAGGAGAAGGCTTCAGCCTCTATGCCCTGTTGTTGGCCTTCTAGAGGAACTGGCTGGCCACCTGTGTGAGACAGGATGCTGCAATAGATGGACTACAGGTCTGATCCAGCAGGGCTCTTCTTATGTTCTTAAGGAAACACAACATTTTGATTTCAGAGGATAGTCATGATGGTCTGCATTGGAACAGTTATATAAGAAAAAGAAGAGGAGGAGAATGGATTTATACCCTGCCCTTCTCTTGTAGTCTCAGAGTGGCTTACAAACTCCTTTCCCTTCCCCTCCCCACAGCAGACACCCTGTGAGGTAGGTGGGGCTGAGAGAGCTCTGAGACAACTGTCCTTGAGAGAACAGCTGGTACAGAACTATGGCTTGCCCAAGGTGCAAGTGGAGGAGTGGGGAAGCAAACCCGGTTCTCCCAGATTAGAGTCCGCGCACTTAACCGCTACGCCAAACTGCACACCAAACCACTACACCAAAAGGGAATTCTATTCTACACAAACAGAATAGAGCCACTTTGGGTCCCTGTTGGGGAGAAAGGTGGGGTACATATGAACTGAAGAAACTAAGAATAATTAAGTAAAACTACTCACAGGGAAAAACATGCCTTTACACTTAGAAAATGTGAGTGACCTAGGAAAGGGGTGCCCAAGAAAAATGCAGCATCTATTCAGCCCCGACCAAAACTCTGCCTAGCATAGCAAAATGGATACGGCTTGCTATTAAAATGTTCCCAACTCTCACTTCAGCTCTGCCCATACTGATAAGGCCAAATCTATAAATGTACCCACCTCCTCCCTCGTGGCCTACCTTGGAATCTGCATTGCTTGGCAAGCAATTTGCCCCTCTAGTTTTCCTCTTCTCCAGTGAACTTCTGAAAAAAAAATATTTCACTCTTCCTCAAAGCAGAGGAGGTTATGTCCTTTTCAAGATGAACAAAAGGAAGAAGAGAAAAGACAGAGGAGCTGGGGCCCACATGGGAGAAAACGGTTTTGATCCTGCTAAGATAACTCTACCATTCTGTGATCCTGACTCACAGGCACACAAAGGATGTGTTGTTCACAACAGGATCCCCCCCCCCCCCCAATATGCACACAGGAACAGCTGATGCCGTCTGTGCCTTGTCCTGGGTGATCCAGGCCCTGATTAGGTTTTTTTAACAGGGAGGGCAGAACTTCATTAGAATCACTGGCTTCCTTCCTATGTTCTTTACAGTGTTTTAACACGCGGCATATAATGTTCTCAACTGCAGGTCTTCCGGTCAAAATGGCTGGATGCGGTTCAAATTCCTGAGCAGATCTAATGGCAAAAAGATGCTTGAGCCTGCCACATTAAGTAAAGAGCCGCAGCTGCGGCCCTTCTCCGGCAGCTGATTTGGTTATAACTTGGCATGCCGACGGGCAGCTACAAATAGCAGGCAGCAGTACCTGACCCCCAAAAGTTCACGGGGAAAGGCTCAAGAGCTTACTGTGCCAAGGAAAAGCCTGGAGCAGTTCCCCCGGTCAACGTATTTACAACAAATACCTCTCCCTGCCTCCTGACACTGCAGCCCACTGCATTTTGTAAGCATCGAGTATACACAAGTAGAGGAGGGACAATTTGAGATTTGGAAGAACAGCCTCCCTGAAAGACAGCACAGAGTTTAAGTGCACCACAGAACAGCTCAGTGACATTGGAGCTGTAAAATTTCTAGTAATTTGGTCATCAGTTTGTTTGTGTGTAGTAGGGCTGCCAAGTCAGCCCGGGGTGTGTGGGATCCCCCGCTATAGGGGTTCCCGATCCGCCGGCCAGCATTCGGCCGGCGGGGGGAACCCCGCCCCCGAAGTCGTCCAGCATGGACGACTTCCCCAGCATAGTGACGTCACCTGGAGGTGACGTCATCACGTTGGAGACGTTGCCAGGGTGACGCCCCAACGTGGTGACGTCACTTCCGGGTGACGTCACCGGGCGGCGAGGGACCTCCCCCCCCCCCGCCAATCGGTGAGTTTGACTTGGCAGCCCTAGTGTGTAGTGTCATCACATGACAGCCGAAAAGGAAATACTTCTTTACCCGGCGAGTGATTAAAATGTGGAATTCGCTGCCAGAGGATGTCGTGAAGCCTGCAGGAATGAACAACTTTGAAACGGATTAGACAGATTCATAGAGGATAGATCTATCAGTGGCTTCCAGGCCTGGGGACTAAAGGAAACCTCCACATTCAGAGGCAGTCAGCCTATGAATCCCAGTGAAAAGAGGCAACATCAGGAGAAAGCCTCGGCCCCTGAGCCCTGTTCTTGGACCTACAGAGGAACTGGTTCGCCACTGTGTAAGACAAGATGTTGGATGCTGGACTATTAGTGTTTTTGTGCCACCTTGCTTTGAGTGTTCGAACTGTTTAATTGTTTTTTATATTATCCGTTTTAATGTCGTTTTATATGTTGTGGGCTGCCCTGAGCCCACTTGTGGGGTACGGCGGGATATAAATTTATCCAATATATAAAATAAATAAATAGATGGACCACTGGGCTGATCCTGCAGTGCTCTTTTTATGGCAACCCCGTAGGGTTTTCAAGGCGAGAGACAGTCAGAGATAGTTTGCCATTGCCTGCCTCTGCCCAGCAACCCTGGACTTCCTTGGTGGTCTCCCATCCAAGTCTCAATTTAGTATAGGCTTAAACTGGCATCCTGTACTACAGCTATGATTTAGAATCCATGCTACGCTGGATTATTAGTGAAAGAACACAGAACCGACCCACTAACAGCAGACTTTCCCCTGAGCAGTGGTGGAACTGAGGAAGCTCTTTCTGAGGGGAGCCAATTTGGTGTAGTGGTTAAGTGCGCGGACTCTAATCTGGGAGAACCGGGTTTGATTCCCCACTCCTCCACTTGTACCTGGCTGGATGACCTTGGGCAAGCCATAGCTCTGTACCAGCTGTTCTCTCAAGGGCAGTTCTCTCAGAGCTCTCTCAGCCCCACCCACCTCACAGGGTGTCTGTTGTGGGGAGGGGAAGGGAAAGGAGTTTGTAAGCCGCTCTGAGACTCCAAGTGAGTGAAGGGCGGGGTATAAATCTAATCTCTTCTTCTTCTTCTTTCTCACTTGCAGCCAGTAAGCTAATAGTTGAGAGTCACTTGGGCTAAGTTTGTCTTCCTCTCCTTGCAGGTGCTTAAAATCTGGGTCCAGGTGCAGGACCTTCAGCAAGAGCTCTTTGGCCTGTGTTAGGCAGCCTCACTGATCAGGACCAACCCAGGAGCAGTCGGAGGAGGAAATTGGATTTATACCCCACCCTTCACTACCTGAAGGAGTCTCAGAGCGGTGTACAATCCCTTTCCCTTCCCCTCCCCACAACAGACACCCTGTGAGGTCGGTGGGGCTGAGAGAGCTCTCTCTCTCGAGCTACCCGTGAGAGAACAGCTCTGAAAGAATTTATGACTGACCCAAGGTCACACCAGCAGCTGCAGGTGGAGGAGTGGGGAATCAAACCCAGTTCTCCCAGATTAGAGTCTGCGCGCTTAACCACTACACCAAACTGGCTCTCAAGTTTGTATTTGTTGTTCGGTTTTTTAAAAGTCCAGCATATCATGATAAGTTGCAATTTGAGGCAGTTCCCTGTTCAGTTTACTCATAAGCATACACAGCCCACCATTTCATTTAGAAAGCCTATGTGCCTACCCCACCCCCGACACACACACACACCAAGTTTCCCAGGCCTACCACAAAGCAGCAGGGTGGAGATCAATATATGTCACTAAATGGAGAAAGGGTAGGCTAAAAAAATACTAAACAAAAAAATCAAACAAACCATTCAACTCCAAAGTCTCTCTCAATTCCATTTAAAAAATTAAGTGTGGATTCCAATTAGCACCCCAAATTAGAGACAAAATTTGTGATCTGCTTTTTGGAGGAAGGAGGGGAGATATCATATCGAAGACTGCCGGTGTCATATTCAGCAACTAGAAACTGTAATAAGAACAGTGGGAAACAGATGGTTGGTATTGAGCAGTTAAGGGTTAACTTGAGACCAGAAACATCTAGAGCTACCCACTTAATGACATTAACAGAACCACAACCAAATTGCCCTCAAGGCACAGCTGGTCTGCTAAGTTTGGTAAAGGGAACTGGTAGAAGAGCATGTGGAAGTTTACTGCTTATTTTCCTGCTATTTTTGTTTTATGGAGCAAACGAAGGACTTAATTTCACAGAGCAATAATCACCCGTAAACCAAGTTACAGCCCAGTCCGTGAAAACCACTGCAAGAGTATTCCGTATCGTCTTCAATGGGACTTGTGCCAGCAGAGCATTTCACGGATCTGAGCATAAGCTGTACCAGGTATATGGAGGGAAGGCTGGCTGGCTATCATATCATCCACTTCAATACCATATGTCAGTGAGTGGAAAGGGAGCCAGAGTTTGAGGATAAACTGGCACCGAGACCTCTGGCCATTTTGGAAAAAAAACATCTAGAGGGGGAGAGCACAATAAAGTGAGGCAGAAGCAATAATCTGGGTTTAGATACCACAGTAAATCATAGTTTAAAAACATGGTCTAATTAAAGCTTTGTTTTCATGTGATGTTTAAATGAAAGCTGTGGCTTGTTGGTGGATTTGAAGCCAGCGGTCACACGGCAAGAAAACTGCGATTTTGATCCTGCTATAATTAGTATTGGGGGGTTTCTTCCAGATTGGGATGATCATACATCCCTCCCCAAACCACAACCATTGCGTGAGGAGGCTCTAGGCACCGTCTAGACGCAGCTGGCCCCTCTCTCCTCCATCCGCTTGCCTGCTAGCCTGCCTGGCTCTTCCATCCCTGCCCACCGGCTCCTGCCCCCCAGCAACGCCGAAGCCCGCGCTTCCCCTCCGGACGGGAAGCAACTTCGTAGGCAACTTGGCTGGTGCATGATTCAGGGAGGCGACCACTGGGAAGCGCCTCTCCTTCCCCAGCTGCTTAGGCTGGGCTCCTCTCCTGCCGCTGGCTGGCTCGGCGCTGCCTCCGCCTCCCCCCTGTCCCTAGTTTAGGATTCTAAAACATGGGCTGAGGACAGACTGGCAATCTGCCCCCGGAGAGGTCCGCATGGGAAGCGGGGGAAGGGAGCCGGTTCAGACATGCACAGCTGTCTCTCGGCTCCCTTCCGTACTTACGCGTCTTGAAGCCATTTTCCTTTCGCTTTAGCGGGACACCGGGAGAAACCGGTGTTCAGAGGCCATCTTCCGCATGCCTCCCGCTTCCAGGCAGTGTGAACCGGAAGAAGCGGGAGGCATCCGGAGGCGGCAGTGTGAACGTGCCGTCACTGAGGTTTGCGCATTAGCGCATATATGTTGCCGCTCATATGCTCATCCATAGCCAGTGACGCCTACTGCATGGTGCCTACAGGACGGTGCCCTTTTCCTAGGGAGCTGTGCCGGTGTGCTGCTCTCCCAGAGGGTGCTGAGGTGCCCAGCTGACCCTGCCTACTCTCCTATGTCAACTGCACTTGCGCTCATGCACTCATGTGCACATTTGCACATAGGCATCCTGCACGAGCCGCGGAGCAGCCTCCACGGCAGTCTGAATGCTCCATAACAGCAGACATGCGCAATACGCTGGCGAATGCGAACGGCCAGCCCCGGGGGATTTTTCCCCCGCAGCTTTTGCCTCCAGATTCATCCCGCTCCAGATTGCCAGTCTGTCTTCAGCCATGGGTTGGATCTAGTCAGGTTTTTCACTCATTCTCCCTCAATTCCATTTCTTACTATAGCCCCCACCACACATAGTTTTCACCCATGATGCAGGCTCCACAAGTCACTTGCACTGAACATGTTATGACAAAGAAGTTAATCTGGTACAAGCTTTTTCCAAACCTCCATCTCACTCCTTAAGACTAGTGCAGAGAAACCCATGGTAGACACAGTTCAGAGTTTCAGACTGTCAGACATCAAAACAACCCTCTTGTGTCAATACTGGGAGATTAGACTTCTTTCCATCAGTAAAGTAGCATAAAGTAAGATTTAATTAGTCCATGACTATATAGGATCTGGCTAGAAGCATTAAACAACAAACGTTCTGTAAATTCCCAAACTTGCAAAAGACATTTGCATCTTAGTAAAACCATCAAATGTACTTGGAATCAATGTAAAACAGGTTTTTTCTCCCCCTTTATAAGAAGCTAAATATCCTATACCTCAGTGATAATCACTCAGTGGCTTGGGAGCCGCATGTGGTTCTTTGACATGTCACCCAAGGATCTTCTGCACTTTGTTCCCAAATGTGGCACCTGGCCCACATTCCAGGAAAGTGGGCAAGGTCACCGGTTGGTAGGACTTACGACAGGCGGGTGGTTCACACCTTGAAATAGCTGCCACCAGAGGACAGGCGTTTGTGAGCCACTCTGAGCTGCATCTTCATGCCGAGGGTGGAAGTAAAGGGCACATCCTTTCCAACAACCCTCCACCCTTCTCTGTAGTCTCTGTGCTCTCATTCCAGCACTTGGATGGCTGCCAGGAAGAGACAAAGTTGGCTGTGGACACAAGAGATATATGGCACCCCCCTTGGAAAAAAGAAGAACCTGGCCACCGTAGAGTGGTGCTTGTTTTTACTCTCCCTTTCTCCAAGCAAGATAGCTTTTCCCTGATTCCTGGGAGATCTCACTCTCTCTAATAAGCTGCTATATTTCATGCTGGGGAGAGAATGGAAAGTCAGAACAAAGCTCTTCTCCTCTCTCCAGATTAGGGATGTGCATTTGGCTTTACCAAACCGGAAAAATACCGAATAAATACTTTATTAGTATTTTTCAGTATTTTTAAAGCCAAATGGAAATTCAGGAAACTCTTCCCAAATTTATCCACCTTTTCCAGGTTTTGGGTAGCCCAATACCAACTCCTCTCCCCTTGGGGCTTCCCTGGTCAATTTCACTCCCACCAGTCAGCTGAGGAACTGAAACTGACCAGAGAAAGCTTCATCTCTGCCTTCCCTTCTCCAGCTGTCCCTGAACCGCTGGAGAAGCACAGACAGAGAGCCCAGTCATGTTTGAATGCCTTTCTTTCCCTATCCCAGTTTGAGGAGGGGAAGAAAGGCATTTAAACATTGGTTGATAGTAACTGTGAAGGTGGCTCTCCACAAGCCATGGAGTGTTATTGCTATATCTAATTCTATATCTAATTCTGAACCTTGCCCCCTTGTGGATTGATAGACCCAGAAAATGGAGCCAGCTTCAGATGGAGTGTTCTTCTACAGACCTGGGGGAACCCCTCAAGTTTGCTGGAAATTGTGAAAGAAGTCGAAGAGTGAGGTGGTAAAGGTCGTGATTTCCCCCACAACAGTCTCACAGGTCTGCCACTTGTATTGCTTCTATAAGACTTAACAGAGGGACAGTGACTTATGGTTTCATTGGATACAAGCAAAGAGCATATATCTCCAAGCTCACCAATTTATTGACATCTAGTTACGGTTCTGAAGTAGCATTTTAAAAAGTCAATGACACTTAAGTGTCTCTAGCTGCGGAATGGAATGCAGTCCACAGCAGGGGTCCCCAACCATTTTGAGCCTTCGAGCACCTTTGATATTCTGTCACAGAATGGTAGATACGGGCACAAAATGGGTGCTACAGGAGGAAGAACCAGCCAAAAAATGTCTGCCATAGCTTGCCTTTAGTCACGCAGTGCAGTGTTTTATATTGTGGTAGCAGCTGCTGCCTAAGCAATGTATTTTAAAAAATCTGCACAGCCAATCAAATTTCCAGTGACCAATTAGAACTCTTGCTGGGCAAAAGCCCCACCTGGCCACACCCATATTCTAAAAACACTGGGCAAGGACCAGATAAGATGTCAGTGGTCATCATGGTTCCTACAGGCACCACGCTGGGGACCTCTGGTCTACAGGAATAATCTGCCTCAAATTGTCCCAACATTTCTACGCAGAGTTTGTGATCCATGAGAGAATTCATGCCACTGAGACAACTGAGTCACTAGTATCAGGGAATGGTGGGGGCTTCTCTGCAAGTTCCACATACCTCAGCGATGTTTCCTAAAAGAGCATTATTAAAAATCACCATGACCACTTAAAAATTCACTGCCACAGGAGACGGTGGTGGCTACAAGCATGGATGGCTTCAAGAGGAAATTAAGATAAACATATGGAGCAGAGGTCCATCAGTGGCTATTAGCCTCAAGGTATAGATAGGAACTCTCAGTCTGGGGCAAGTGATGCTCTGTATTCTTGGTGCTTGAGTGGGGGGCAACACTGGGAGGGCTTCTAGTGTTCTGGCCCCACTGCTGGACCTCCTGAGGGCACCTGGTGTTTTTGGCCACTGTGTGACAGAGTGTTGGACTGGATGGGCCACTGGCCTGATTCAACATTGGCTTCTCTTATGTTCTCTTATGTTCTTAATACCACATGTGTATCTATCCTGTTTCCTATACCTCCTTTTATAGTCTATTGGACAACAGGGTTCTATCCAGCACCAGCCAGTAAGAGGATCAGAATGTAACATGAACCCTGCAGGGCTGGCGGTAAAGGAACACTATTTCTGGACTCCCATTTCAATGAGACATTTAAACCATCAGCAGACCTCTAAATTACAGAGCTGCTGTATTGTTCACCAGTAGGAATAGAACATTGTTTGGACAAAAAGGAGACAAATTACTGAACTGATACAGACTATTGTTGAAGGCTGCTCCCAAAGAACTGTATGCCAAATCTCGCAAATTTGTGTATGGCCAGCTTAGGAGATCCTTCAGCAGGTAAACGATGAGACTAAGCCGCATACTAGTTTTAAATGTTAGTATCTGACACATTCACCTGCTCTTCCGCCCTTTATGTGTGACAATCAAAGCCACCCTGAGGCTCAACAGAAACTTTTTTAAAAGGTATTTTTCCTCTTTTTACGTAACTCCATTAAACAGGGTGTTTGCCCTGACAGTGAGTTGCTATTACTTATGCATCTCAGATATTGTTTACAATTAAATTAGTCATGCATTACAGCACTATAGCAGTCGCCTTTGATCAAGCGTCCAAACTAGAATTACACCAGCAGAGCAGCTCTTCTCTTCCTCTTAACAGTAGCTGAATATCACATTGATTTTAATGTCCCTCCACATTTACTGCACTTAGAGACTGTTGAGGCCCGAAATGACAATACGAGCCAGTGCTTTGCAAAATCATGCCAAGAAGCATCACAGTAGATCACACTAGATGCAGAGATAAAGGTCTTCCAGCCCAGAAGTCCCCAAGGATTCACACTTTTGCCGTTCTAGTCAACTTTATGTCAGCTACTCTGATGTACACAGCTTTGTAAATACCAGGAGATGGGGGGGGGGAGAGATGAGAGAGAGCGAGATTAAACAGGAGCATTCTGAAGGGAAGCTCTGATCCATAGCCTCTCTTCCTCAGGCCCTCAGTTTCTTTCAGACACAAAGGAACAACCTGCCTTTATCACAATTTCCAAACAAATGCTTTTTAATTACTTTTAACATGAACAGAGAATCCTCTAAGCTGAGGCACTCACCCAGTCGTGAGTCTACCCGTAAGCTTAGAACACTTGGTGGGGTGCCATGGAAGGATTTTCCTCATGGCAGAATTGTGTGGCCAAAGAAATGGCACTGCGGGTGATAGGTACAAATAATATAAGGCTTTGCTTCCAAATACTTTAGCCATGGTACAAATACCGTATTTTTCGCTCCATAAGACGCACCTGATCATAAGACGCACCTTGTTTTTAGAGGAGGAAAATAGGAAATAATGAAACAGAAAGAAAGAAAGAGAGTGAGAGAGAGAGAGATAAAGGAAGGAAGGAGGAGGAGAGAGAGAGAGAAAGAGAAAGGAAGAAAGAAAGGTGGGGACAGAGAGAGAGACAGAAAGGCAGACAGACAGACAGACAGACAGAAAAAAGGGAAGGAAGGAAGGAAGGAAGGAAGGAAGGAAGGAAGGAAGGAAGGAAGGAAGGAAGGAAGGAAGATAGAGAAAGGAAAGAAGAGAGACGTCAGCATGCCATGCAAAGCCAGGCCTTTCTGTGCAAAGTAGCCACGGAGCTTAATCTGTGGGCGGGGCTTTCTGCTGCTGGCTGTCTTAAAGGGGGAAAGCACTTAAAGGGAAAGAGTACTTAGCCTGGTGGGGTTTTTCCTGCCGTTTCCCTTTTAAGTCTTAACAGCTCAGGCCCAGCAGGGAGGGGCGGGGAAGGCTGGGATGCCAGCCTGAATGGCGTTCCCCTGCGTTCCTGCTGAAGAAAGAGCCCTGTTACAGGTAAGAAAAGCTCCATATTCGCTCCATAAGACACACACACTTTCCCCCCCACTTTTTTGGGGAGGAAAAGTGCGTCTTATGGAGCGAAAAATACGGTACTTCAATAAATAAATAAACCTATAGCACTTCAAAAAGCCATATTTCTTTCCATTTTCAAATAAGATAAAATTAGTATTATGCATCTTCTGCGATATGTCGCTTGTAATGTACTCCAGTGGTTGCAGTCACACACGCGAGATTAAAGTGGGGGGGAGGCAAGGCTATTTCCTCTGCCCGAAGTTGACCCGCTGTTGTGGGATCACACGGGTTGTTGTAGATGCGAGCGGAGCCCGCCACTGTGCGATCAGACACAACCATTGGTGATTCGGAGTTTTTTTAACTGTTTGTTCCCAAAGCACTTACACGAGGATTGATGATTCGCACTTCTTCCTATGGAATGTGCGGGGGGGGGGGGGGGGGTGCGCTTATGCACATACTGCGATGAGGGGGGAAACAACGTCACGGAGTCAGGATAGCCTGATCAGACTATCCCGATGCCATGGGAGCGCACTGGCACGATCAGACGCAGGAAAGTCCGTCTGTGGCCCGTAACAACCCATTCGCTACAGGACTTTCCGAGGTGTTTTTTTACTCCGCAGGTGCGGCAGAGCAAAACGGGTTGCCGAAGGCTACAGAATGCTTCCCAGATGTTGGCGTCTGATCGCGCTCCTTTAATCCGCCTGGCATTCGTGGCTATGTTGGGGCAAATTGTGTGTGTGATCACGCTCAATGATCACTTTCAGCAGAAGTGTGTACTCTTTGCCCTTTCCACATACCCCTTGTTCCTTCTTTTGTCCCCATCTTGTGCTTCTTTCCTCCCAGACTGCGATCTGCTTGGGCAGGGAATTCTTCTTCCAGTTTCTGTAAACCACCTCATTAACTCATTTCATCCAAACATTAGGAAAAAACTTCCTGACGATTAGAACAGTCCCTTGGTAGAACAGGCTTCCTCAGGAGGTAGTGGGCTCTCGTTCTTTGGAGGTTTTCAAACAGAGGCTAGATGGCCATCTGACAGCAGTGCTGATTCTGTGAACTTGGACAGATCATGAGAGGGAGGGCAGGAAGGGTTGCCTCAGTGCTTAGTTCTTGTAGCCCTTTCTTACATGCCCAGGTGGAAATGCTGATCACCACTTTGGACAGTCAGGAAGCAATTTTTTTCCCATGCCAGTTTGCCCCAGGATACTGGAGGGGGGGGTTGACCATCTTCTGGGCATGGAGATGTGTGTGGGAAGTAGTTGTGAATTTCCTACACTGGGGGCATGTGGGGAGGTAGTTGTGAATTTCCTGCATTGTGCAGAGGGTTGGACTACGTTGGGGTCAGGAAGCAATTTTTCTCCAGGCCAGTTTGGGGATCTTGGAGGTTTTTTGTCATTTTCTGGGCATGGAGCAGCAGTCACTGGGGGTGTGGGTGTGGGAGGTATTTGTGAATTCCCTGCATTGTGCAGGAGATTGGACTAGATCAGGGGTGGGCAATTGTTTTGGCTCGGGGGCCACTTTGTGGGAGCGGAGGTTAGCAGAGGGCCACACCTTTTAAAATGATTGCATTCATTAGTTAACTTTGCATTTCAGAAAAGGTATAAATTATATCATAAAAATCAATAAATATAAATTAAATAAAATAGTGGTCGTTTAGTGGTAAAATAGTGGTAAGCCAGGAGAGAGCGGGAGCCTTCCTGACCTTCTCAGACGGAGGCCTGACTGAAACCACCTGGCCGACTGTCTTGGTGGGCGACAACAAATTCTGTGGCGGGCCGCATGTGGCCCCTGGGCCACAATTTGCCCACCCCTGGACTAGATGACCCTCGAGGTCCCTTCCAACTCTATGATTCTATGATTAGATGACCCTGGAAGTCCCTTCCAGCTCTATGATTCTATTATTCTAATCTCGGACACAACAAAATTGTTTTCCAACTTCCCTACATTAAATTCTTACAAAATGAACAAACTCACAAGTCGAAGGACGTTTATTTAAAGGTAATTTTTTAAAGGATTGTGTAGCAAATTAAGTTTTCTACACGTGATCCTTTTAAATTTACACTGCAATCAAGTTTTCTTTAAAAAAAAAAAAAAGCAAAGAAAACAAAAGCAAAGCAAACATCCCCTTGCACTAAGACAGACTAGACACCTCAGGAGAATGTATGAGTTTACACTTAGTTTTTCCCCCCTGTTTGGCTACCTCTGTGTGTGGTGTCTGAGAAGCCACTCCATACTTCACTTTCCCCCTCTGAAACTGAACTAACAGAACTGCTATGCCTGACATGGTGCTGCTGCAGAGAGAACTGCCTTACGAGACCCAGAAGGAAAAGAACTGGGAAAGCAATACAATGGAGCCAGGGACTTGAACCTAAAATTTAACGGGTTGCCGGCCGCTTCTGGAGGAAGCAGCCTCTCTCTCTTCCTGAGTTGCCATGAGTGGCAAGTACAATCTTTGCTCGGGAAAGGTGTCAACTACGGGGGGGCTCGAGGACTCAAGCCACCCCCCAAATTTCCCGGGGGGGACTGAGCCCCCCCCCCCGGGAAAACGGTGCACCCTCCGCCATACCTCCCTCGGCCCTTCCTAGGGCCGCCGCCGTCTCTCCCCCCCCCAGCCTGGCCACTCCGACCCTCCGTCCGTCCAGGGGCCAGCTAAGCAAATGCCCAGCTGGCCCCTGGACAGACGGAGGGAGGGATGGAAGCAGGAGCGGTCAGGCAGGGGGGAGGCGGTGGTGGGGACATGGTCCCGGCGGGCACGCGCGCTTTGCGCACACGCACGGGAGAGCCCCCGCCCCTCCCGGGAGTTTTTAAACTCTACACCTCTGCTTGGCATACTGCAGGCATGCACAAGAGCCACAGAGTAGCACTGAAGCACTGGCTGCCGCTGTAGGTCTCCCTTTCTTCTGGTGGAAAGTGCTGTCAAGTCACAGCTGACTTATGGCAACCTCCACCCCCCCCCCCCCCACAATAGGATTTTCAAGGCAATAGACTTGAGAGGTGGCTTGCCATTACCTGCCTCTACATAGTGACCCTCGTCTTCCCTGGTCATCTCCCACTGAAGAACTAAACCAGGCTCGCCCTGCTTAGCTTCCAAGATCTTACGAAATTGGGCTGGCCTGGGCCACTGAGATCAGGGTTGTCTGGACTTCCTTCTAAAGAGTCCAGCAAGGCCAGAACTCGATTTGCTGGCTGAGGTGGACGTAAAATCCTTTTTCTAGGAGTATGAGCATCAGAGGCAAGAGACGAGCTGAGGGTTCTCTCGTGGCAGGCTGGTTTAGAACACTGGATATTATTTTTAAAAAAGAAATAATCCAGAAGTTATTAAATCATTTTAAAGTATTAGACGCCCTCACCCTTCAGAAAGAGGGTCCATTTTTAAAAACACCTGATGAATACATTTATTTAGATAGGGAGATTATATTACTGTGTGATCAAATTTCTGCTGTTACTTCAAGTAGCAGCTCCAGATGTCACAGAGCATGGCAAGGGAAGGACAGTCATCTTTATACTTCTGTTGCCTCCACTCCTCTAAATCGCCGGAAAGGACCAGCAGATCTCCCACTGGGAGGAGACGCAAGCACTCAGCACAGAGACAGACTGCATGCCGGCTTACGAGAAGGCAAATGCCAGCGTTGGATTTTAAATATATCAAAGAAGCACACGGAGCGGGAAACACGAGGCAACTGCAGTTCTAATTCACTTTGCATTTCAGCACACCCGCTGCGGCCAGTTGTGGTTGCCATCCTCCAGGTGGGGCCTGGAGTTCACCAGACTGCAACTGATTTTTTGACCACAAAATAATAATAATCAGGTCCCTTGGAGGAAATGGGCAGAGGGCAGACTAAGACATCATATGCCCGCTGAGCTCCCTCTCCCAGCCCAGCAACTTCCCAAGCTGGAGGTGGCAACCCTATAGGACAATCCATGACTCTTCTAGGCAGGTTTACTTTTAGCTGTTCCCCCCTCTCCGGAGAAGAATTTAATTCTATGCAGCCACCCTAGCAGTTCGAAAGCAAGAAATTGCAAGTAGATAAATAGGTACCGCTTCGGTGGGAAGGTAACAGCGTTCTGTGCACCTTGGCGTTTAGTCATGCCGGCCACATGACCACAGAGAAGTCTTCAGACAGCGCTGGCTCTTTGGCTTGGAAAAGGAGATGAGCACTGCCCCCTAGATTTGACTGGCTTTCAAGCAAGGAAAAACTTCACCGTTTTAGTCTGTGTTTAGCAATGGGTCGGGCCCACCTGCTTAGCTAATTCCCTAGAAATGAGAGCAAGGAAATATTTTTATTGGTCAATTTTAAATGTTATTGAGTGGTGCCAGGATATCATATATGATATTCTATTCTGCTCTGTATCTGTTTAAGATGTTTACTGTTTTACTGGCTGTTGTATTTGTTGATCAACAATGTGAGCCACAGAAGTAGGACACAAATCCCTTAAATGAGTACACAAAATAAGCATTTGGCCTCCTGATCAGTCTCAGTTCCTTTCTCTGTTAATTTCTCCCATGGCAAGAAAAGTACTTTGAATTCCCAGATCTAAATACAAAATAGAAGTGTTGCCATAATGCGGTTCTCTCTCCCTCCTCCCCATTTTTTTTCCGCTACTGCCACTTTCTGTGTGGCCAAGCAGCCCAAAACTCTATTGTACACTTTTTTTTTTCCTGTCACAGGGACCCCTGGGGAGTTCCAGCTTCTCCCCTTCAACAAGCACGCTTAAGCAATACATCCTCTTGTAACAACCATCATCGCTAATTAATGGCTCAAACCAGATGAAGCAAATCCTGGTGGCACATCTATCCCTTCAGAGCTCATGGTTTGGCTCACAGCTGCAGGAGAGAGAAGCACATTCTCCCTATCTGAGTACAGGGGAGTGGGGGAAGGTCGCCTTTAGCTTAGCCTTAGCCACTCCGAAGTGAGAAAAGTACAGAAGTTGTTTGTTCGTTGCCTGGTCAAATTCTGCCCCCTTTCTGCAGTACCTCAGAAGTACCTCGAAAATGAGTAACTGCTGAAATAACCAAAAAAACCTCTAAACCTCCATGGTTCAGGGGCTAGTGAGCATAGGCGTAGAGTACGGGGGGGGGCTCGAGGGCTTGAGCCACCCCCAAAATTTCCCAGGGGGAGCTCAGCCACCCCCGGAAAACGGAGTGCGTGCCACCGCACCTCCCCGGGTCCTTCCGAGGCCCAGCCGCCGCTGCCGGAGAGGGAGAGGGAGGGGGTGGCCGGAGGAGAGAGAGGCACCGGCAGCAGCGGCTGGCAGGCCTCGGAAGGGCCCGGGAAGGCGCGGCGGTTTCCTGGGGGGGGGGAGAACATCGCCCCAGCGAGAGCGCACGCTAAGGAGCCCCCCCCCCCCCGAATTTCCAAAAATCTACACCCCTGCTGGTGAGCACGGCTGCTTGATAATTACTGTTTAAGGAGAGAGTTTTCCAGTTTAGAAAAGAGATGACTGGGGACATGATAGAGGTTCATAAAGTTATGCATAAGGGTAGAGAGAATGCACATATTACCTTTTTCCCCTGTCCCAAAAATACTAGAACTTGGGAGCACCCAATGAAGTTGACAGACAGTAAATTCAGGATGGACAAAAGGAAATGTTTTTTACTCAATGGGTGATAGAATTCACGGCCAGAGGATGTGGTGATGGCCACAGGCACAGATGGCTTTAAAAAGGGATTAGACACATTCATAGAAGATAGGTCTATTAGTGGCTACTCGCCATGATGACTAAAGGGAACGTGCAGAACACATGTATCCCAGAGCCAGGAGGAAACATCAGGGGAAGGCCTTGACCCCTTTGACATGTTTGTTGACCCTCCAGAGGAAGTGGCTGGCCTCTGTGTGTGACGGGATGCTGGACTAGGTGGACCCTCACTGGTCTGATCCAGCAGGGCTCTTCTGGTGTTCTTCTCAGTGGAAGGCCTCAGCCTCTCTGCCCTGTTGCTGGATGTCCAGAGGAACTGTTTGGCCACTGTGTGAGATGGGATGCTGGACTGGATGGACCACTGGTCTGATCCAGCAGGGCTCTTCTGATGTTCTTAGGAAGGCCTTGGCCTCTCTGCCCTGTTGTTGGCCCTCCAGAGGAACTGCTTGGCCACTGTGTGAGACAGGATGCTGGACTAGATGGACCCTCCCTGGTCCGATTCAGCAGGGCTCTTCTGGTGTTCTTCTCAGTGGAAGGCCTCAGCCTCTCTGCCCTGTCGTTGGCCCTCCAGAGGAACTGGTTGGCCTCTGTGTGAGACAGGATGCTGGACTAGATGGACCCACACTGGTCTGATCCAGCAGGGCTCTTCTGGTGTTCTTCTCAGTGGAAGGCCTCAGCCTCTCTGCCCTGTTGCTGGCCCTCCAGAGGAACTGGTTGGCCACTGTGTGAGACAGGAGGCTGGACTGGATGGACTACTGGCCTGATCCAGCAGGGCTCTTCTGTTCTTATCTTTAATTGTATTCTCTATCCCCCATTTTATTTTAATATCTACTCTGTGCTTTGGATAATTCTTTAAGCTGGACAGAAAAGTTTGTGGCAAGTCATTTGCTGATTTCCACCCACACAATCAAGCCAAGGGGGTTTGGAAACTGCAGGAGGCTGCTTGCCTCAGGGTGAGGTGATGGGAAGTACACTTGAATTCACCTTTGGAGAGACGTCTCCTGGCCTAATTCTCTTCCTTTCTGATTTAAGCGAGACTACAGCAGCAGCTCAGAAAAGTAAATCGGACCCCACAGGCAGTGGCCACATTACCAGAGTAATTACCATTTATTCTCTGTGAGTAAATAATTCCAGAGGTTAAATACAGTCGGTTTACAGTCCGGAACACATTTCTAGGTGGGCTTCTATTTTTTTTTCTTCATCTGGGACCTGAGAATTCCATCAAATCTGATTAAACCAGAAAGGTCCTGCCATTAACGGCAAATTTTCAGAAAAATAACAAAGGGGGTCTTCCCCAATGATTCCTGAAAGTCAGTTTATGAAAATGTTAGGTTCTGTTTCCAAATTGTTATTATGCCATACAGGGCTCATTTCGTAGCAGGAGCTCCTCTGCATATTAGGCCACACACCCCTGATGTAGCCAATCCTCCAAGAGCTCATAGAGCTCTTCTTACAGGGGCTACTGTAAGCTCTTGGAGGACTGGCAAAATCAGGGGTGTGTGGCCTAATATGCAGAGGAGCTCCTGCTACGAAATGAGCCCTAAATAAAATAATAGTTTACAGAGAATGAACCAATCACATAGTGATTGCTGAGGCATTTGCTCTCCCCTTTCCAGCACCACCACCACCGTGCTCAATATTTATGTGGTTAAACTGATTTTATGACCTGCCTCCCTCAGGTGATGTGAATACGAATGATCTCACCCAGAGAAGTGCATCATCACCAATCCTCTCTAAATTGTGCTCTCATTAGATGATGCTTCTTCACTAAATTGTTTTATTGTGTTGAAGAAAGGAAAGGTTTGACCTCCCCTCTAAAAATGGGGATGCAATTTGGCTCAGCCTATTCTTTTCTTTTTTTTTCTCAGTTCCAACCAAATAAGGGCAGACCGTCTTGTATATACTGCACCCTGCAATGCATCACTGTACCTTACATCTGAGACAGTCTTCCTTCCTTCCTTCCTTCGCCTGTGCCTACAATCCCTCGCATGAATGCACAAGGACTCAGGGACAAAACCACTCCATAGCAACAGTTATAAGCAGGACACAGCTCAGTGCTCCCTATATTCTTTGCACCACGCTCCTGCTTCCATTCTTGAACTTGTTCAGTACCTTTGCATTATCTACTAGTTTGCAGAGTCGAAAATTATTCTGTATCTTTTTTTTATTTTGGTGAACTTTCCCCCTCAAACAATATGACTTGGGAAAGCTGTTTTAAGCTTCCAGCACTATTCATAATTCAGCCTTGCCTTAATGCCAGGCATGTGAGGGCTGGCTATGGTTATTCAGTATGCGGGATATATTTTCAGAGGCACACATTTCTCAAACCAGCAATCAGGTGGCAGACAAGTTCCAGCTACTTGCAAGGTAAGAGGAGATCAGGTACTCAAACAGGCTTGGCTCTAAGCCCAGGGTCAGGAAACGATGAATGCATTTATAGACACAAGTGCCACAAGACCAACTTCATCCAATGCTTCAGTTAGACGATTTCATGTTTCACACGGACTATGCTATAACATGAGTGGCCAGCTTGCGGCACAGGAAGCAAGAGGCTCTCCTGGATGGCATGAAACAC
This sequence comes from Lepidodactylus listeri, assembly GCA_029233225.1. Taxonomy (NCBI): domain Eukaryota; kingdom Metazoa; phylum Chordata; class Lepidosauria; order Squamata; family Gekkonidae; genus Lepidodactylus; species Lepidodactylus listeri. The sequence goes on along the minus strand of JARCFY010000009.1, from coordinate 7,668,140 downwards.
CCTGTAGATATAGAAATGACAGAGTCAGTTGGGCATCTCTCCCTGATGCTTCTTTGCTGAACTTGGGCCTAACCCAGCGAATAAAAAGCAGAATCATAGCAAAGAGCAAAACATGTGGAGGATGAGCTCCATGTGTGCACACTACAGCAGCACTCTCAAAGAGTAATTAATACATAGAATTCACTCCCGCGGGAAGTGGTGGTGGCTACAAACATAGTTTCAAGAGGGGACTGGGTAAACATGTGGAGCAGAGGTCCACCAGTGGCTATTAGCCAAAAGGTATAGATGAAACACTAAGTCTAGGGCAAGTGATGCTCTGTATTCTTGGTGTTTGGGGGGCAACAGTGGGAGGACTTCTGAAGTTCCGGCCTCACTGGTGGACCTCCTGATGGCACCTGGGTTTTGGCCACTGTGAGACACAGGGTGTTGGACTGGATGGGCCATTGGCCTGATCCAACATGGCTTCTCTGTATTCTTGGTGCTGGGGGGAGGCAACAGTGAGAGGAGGTCTTCTGAAGTTCTGGCTGCACTGTTAGACCGGATGGGCTATTGGTCTGATCCAACATAGCTTCTCTTATGTTCTTCATGTAATGTAATGGACTTTTGGAACACTTGTCAAGGCAGCCGGCCACTACTGCTTCATGGAATAAGCAGTCACAAGTGCCAGCTGACCCAATCGCCTTTGCTGATACACGCCATTGTTATGTTGAGAATAAAATGCTCTCCTGCAAATTGCCCTAAATGCTTACTTTTCTCCTTTTCCAAGGGTTTTGTCTTACTTTGTTTTCGGTTTGTCACTCTCATGGTACAACCAGGGCAGCATTACTTCACCCCACTAATACTGTCTAGACTGCAGCGACCATTCTTTGAAACAAGTAAACAAATAGTTGCTAAGCTCTCTGCCTCCAGCACCATGGAAAATGTGCTGACCGCAATAAACGCACGACAAATTTAGTATAACAGGGGTCCACTTGGCAGAATTTGCAGGACAACAGCAGATTTCACTACAGTGAAACTAATCCTACAGTCAAAACCAAATTAACATAGACAGAGAAAGAGATCAGCAAAACATATACTGCAGGCATATGGATAATACAGGAAACCACATCAAAAACAAAAAACCTGAAAATAATTAATGAACCAGTATTTGGAAAGAGAAAAGTTATATCAATGTTTGACAGTTTGTGCTTGGGGAAATACTGGTTCCTAAGGAAGTTATCATGAATTCATTAATGTGAGCGTCAACAACGGCATACAACTTTGCCTACAAGGCAGCACTGGGTATGTTGTAGGCCCACACACTGAAGGCCATAGCAAAATGCAGACAGTACGGTCTGCTCCCCACAGGAACAAAGCGTGCACCACCCAAATGGGCACTGGAATCTTCCAGCTACGTGCTGAGATTCCATGCAGGGGGTCCTCAGCAGATGAGGAGGTACAGAAATTGTCACGTGAAGTCTGAAAACTACTGATTTCGGTAGAACATTCAGTGACATGAAAACGGAATATCAGAACACTGTGAATGGAACAAAAGCAGCAAACGTTAACCTACTGCAAGAAGCACTTAAATCTAAAAGTTGTTCAAGGTTTCACATATTTTAGCTTTCAGCAGTTCTTCTACTGTTAGGAATTACAAAGTATCAGCTAATAATTGAGTAGGATGCATCAAGAATGGATGGGGGGCAGGCATAGAGGGTCTGCAGCAGGAAGCAGGAGAGGGACTTCCATGAGTGGAGCTCTGTTCGTGATGCCTGGCAGTGGTTAAGGAATCCACACTGCTGAGTCTCTTAGGCTGCAAGTGAAACAGCAGTTCGTTCAGTTTTATTTGCTGAAGAATTAGGGTTCTTTTTTTTTTTTCTTTTCTCTTCCACAGTCTAGGGTTCTTATTCTAAGGGAAATGTAGTTTTGCTATTCAGTGCTACATAAACATGTGGGCAGGGGTCCGCTGGAGCAGGAGCGCACAGGAGCGCAGCTCCGAGAGTGAGGAGCCCAGGGGGCGGGCACATGACTAAGCCCCGCCCCCTCCTCGGCTTCCCCGAGCAGTGCAGAGGTGCAGCGCCCCGGGGAAAGCCCTGCTAGGGTCTTTATTGTTTTTAATGTTTTGTTTTAATATTGATAATTTTATCATTGTTCCTTTTATGACTGTGTGCTGCTTTTCCAGATACTTGCTCAAGGTGGCATATAAATTTCCTAAGTATACCATTTTTTATCTGAGCAGATGGCACATAAGTACTGGAGACATTTCACCAACCCTTCATCAGCTTCCACCCCATCAGTTTGGTGTAGCGGTCAGGAGTTGGACTCTAATCTGGGAGAACCGGGTTTGATTCCCCACTCTTCCACATGCAGCTGCTGGTGTGACCTTAGGCCAGTCACAAATTCTCTCAGAGCTGTTCTCTCATGAGCAGTTCTCAAAAGACCTCTCTCAGCCCCACCTACCTCACAGGGTGTCTTGTTGTGGGGAGGAGAAGGGAAAGGGATGGGTGGTGCACATGTCCTGGGTATCTCAAGTCTCCTTGAAACCTGGTGGTTTCAAGGGAGCAAGAAGAGAATGAGGGTGTGTTCTTGACGCTTATTTTTATTGCACAAAGTATTGGATGGGGAAGGGAAGGGAGGAAGAGCAGGTCAGTTTCACTCACCTGTGGAGTGGAGCCTGAGGGGTGGGTGTTGCCTTCTGACACACTTCCGGTATGTTAGGGGGTGTGGCATATGCAAATGAGCTATGCAAATGAGTTATGCTAAAGTTATGCTAAAGTTATGCTTTTAATATACCATTAAAAAGGTATTCCAAATGTACAACATATATTCCAGCATAAGTTTCTAAGACTCAGAGCTCACTTCATCAGGTGCATGAACAAGCACTATCATTATTTAAAGTTGTAGAATGTCTTAGCCAGTTTGGTGTAGTGGTTCTGGGAGAACCGGGTTTGATTCCCCACTCCTCCACTTGCACCTGGCTGGATGACCTTGGGCAAGCCATAGCTCTGTACCAGCTGTTCCCTCAAGGGCAGTTCTGGAAAGAGCTCTCTCAGCCCCACCTACCTCACAGGGTGTCTGTTGTGGGGAGGGGAAGGGAAAGGAGTTTGTAAGCCGCTCTGAGACTCCAAGTGAGTGAAGGGTGGGGTATAAATCCAATCTCTTCTTCTTCTTCTTCTTCTTAGATAAAAATATTCATGTTGAGTAAGTAACATCCCATCCGGAAAAGCCATGTCACACATTCTAAAAAGAGATAATATTTCACAGGGGTATCTTTTAGCGCCTCCTGAATTCTCCAAATTTTTCCCATTTAAAAAAATGGGGGGAAGCTCAGGGGAAAAAATTATACTAATTTCCCCCCCAGGCCATTATCCCCATTGTCTAAAATGAAACTGAACTATACTTCCAGGCCTTTCCATCCCCTCCACTCACTAATGTGCAACATCATCACAATCACAACACATGACCTATACAATTGTCATGAAGGCACAACTGACTGTAAGAATACCCGCACCACTCCCCTCCAGGTTTGAGACTGCAGGTGACAAAAGTGTAAAAACACAGAAATCCAACATTAAGATAATCTCTGATCTTACATCCCTTCTCTGAAATGATTCCTCTGTTCCATACTTTATTTATTTACATTATTCCTAGTCCACTTTTCTCACTGAGACTGAAGGCGGATTATCTATATATCTAATTCCCAAGGCGCCCCCTGCATGCGGATATTTAAATCTGTGCCGGGGGGGGCACCTGGGGAGCAGGGAGATTTTTCTGCACACGGGGGGAGTAAAAAAATCCTAAAAGTAAAAAAGAAACTTTTGGGGGGATATTTAAATCCCCCCAAAAGTTAAAGAGCATTCCCTGCGCATGCGCAAGGAATGCTCTGGGAACTGCCGGGGCAAGCCGGGGCGGGGGGGAGAAGGATGGCGAGCCCTGCGCAGCGCCAAGCCACGGGGCAAGCCAGGGTGGGGGGAGAAAGGATGGTGAGGCCTGTGTGACGCTGAGCCACGGGCCTCGCCGGGGCAAGCCGGGGGGGGGGGGAGAAAGGATGGCGAGGCCCACAGCTCTGCGCCGCACGGGCCTTGCCAGGGGAAGCCGGGGCAGGGGGGAGAAAGGTTGGCTCCTTCTCCCCCCCCCCCCCCATGGATCCCGCAGGTCCCACCTCCTGTATAGCATAAATCGAACCAGCCTAAAGTATAGGTCACCTGTTTGGTTTGAAGAAATTTGAAGAGAAGCCACAACAGAGTTGAAAATGGCTTCTGCCAGCTGCAGGAGAGTATAGTTAAATCAAGAGGGGTAGTATATGACTTAAATACAGGGAATATATCATGCACACACTAGGCAATTTCGCCCTGACCCCAGCCAGCTAATTGGAGATGAATACAGAAAACCACATGATTCAGTTTTAGAGATGACACTGATAAAGTGACAAGAACCTGCTTTAAGAGGATTAAAAACAAGGGGAGGGACTCATAAAAGCACCTAAGTAATCGCTCTATCCTTCATCTTTTTTCCCTAAGAGTAAATGGGCTCAACAGAGAGGAATACCTCAATTCTGTCACACATCAAGGGGAGAGGAAGGTGTAAGAGACACTGCTGTGACCTAGGAGGGATTGATGTTAGTTAATACCCAAACCTTCTCCTCACATTCTTAAATATATAAATCTGGCACAATGTATCAGTGTGGCTAAAGTTAAGAAATAATGTTGACCGTTATAAATAGGAAACTGAAGCAATATTTCTTTTAGAAGTCTAGCTTGAATCCACAGGATCCTTACACTGCCGGGCGTGGAGCGATTTTTGCTGATACCTCCCCATGGTAAGCCTTCAATTACACCCCTAGGTTTCATGTCCCCCAACATAATTTCATGAAACAGTTTGGGACTGCAGATTAAGGGGATAGGTGTGGAACTCATGCTCCACAGCGAGAAATCCCTTCAGTCCACGGAAATCGGCTAGCAGACCCAATCCACTGGGTGTGCAAATTCAACTCCAAATGGGCATCCGAACAGGCAAGAAAAAAAAAAAGTAATCTCAACAATATGTTCCGTTTGAAAATCTGCCTGAGAGGACTTGCAATTGTTCCTACTTTCTTCCACAAGAAGCCATATTGTGAATGTCCTGCAGCTAGCAGGCTAATCACACACCATTTCTCAATACAGCTGCAACATTACGAGAAGAAGAAGAGGAGATTGGATTTATACCCCGCCCTCCACTCCCCAAGGGAGTCTCAGAGCGGCTTACAAACTCCTTTCCCTTCCCCTCCCCACAATAGACACCCTGTGAGGTAGGTGGGGCTGAGAGAGCTCTTTCCCAAGCTGTCCTTGAGGGAACAGCTGGCACAGAGCTATGGCTTGCCCAAGGTCATCCAGCCAGGTGCAAGTGGAGGAGTGGGGAATCAAACCCAGTTCTCCCAGATTAGAGTCCACGCACTTAACCACTACACCAAACTGGCTGTTAACATAAGGTACCATAGCAACTAAGACTTGCCTTGTGGGGGGGGGGGAGAACTATCTATGAGCTAGGGGTTAAATGTAATATACCTACTACTGTCATGCATTACTTTTTTTTAAGGACTGCTTTACCTGTTTTTGCCACATTGCTTTCGTCTACTTCAACTACAAGTTCCTAACCTGGTGGTTTTCAGATTTCTGCTTGGAATAGTAAATATTTTTCCTGTTACCCAAGTGGTTCCCCACATACACGTGTGAGCATTCCCAAACCAACGAGATATGTGTCTTGGAAGATCTTTGGGGTCTGTTGTATGCACAGCTCCAGGTTTTTTTGCAGCTCCCAAGGGTGAGGGGAAAACAGATGCTTAACCAAGAAAGTAACATTATTGTACAGAGTAGCCAAGAAAAGTAAGATGGTAGCAATATGAGACAGTATAACAAAACTGTTCAAATGATCAACACAGCAGGAATTTATACTTAACAAGCCAATCAACCGTTCACTTTGTAAATCCCAGAGTCCAGTCACAGTTATCTTAAAGCAGTGCCCCAAAAGCTGTGTTCCTCCCACGTGGCTGCCCACGGAAAAACCAACGTGTGGGGTTGCCTAAAAAAGAACCAGAAAATGTGAAGAAATGAATGGGGAAGGGATTTCGGGACCAGAAGGAAGGATTCCTGAACCAGGTAGGAGGGGAGCTATGGAGGTCAACAGGATGCTAAGTCTGGGCAGCAGGAAGTCAAGGAAGATGAAGCTAAGAAACAGGAATGGGAAGAAAGACACTGAGGGCAAAGGAAATCTACAGTGGGAAAAGATAGCTCACTCTCTGCCTATCTTGAGGATGGATTCCTGTGGTCTCATGTCAGCAGTGGGGAAAAGTCCAGAAAGCTGAACCAACTACAAAATGGAGTAACTCCAGATACCTCCTTTATGCACCTTGATTTATCAAGCCACAGGTAAGTGAAATGGCACTATTGAGCAATGTGGGTGCAATATTAGGATCTGCACCTTCAAAGATAGGGTCTCACAAAATGTCAGGAGCTCCCTCTAAGCTGCGTTAGCGTGAGCTAGCTCACAATTTTTTAGCCTCCGGCTCACACATTTTTGTCATAGCTCAGGAAGGATGGCTGCAGAGCAAACTAATCTATGCAGTGGCGAAATCGTTCGCTCACAACTTCAATGCCAGTAGCTCACAAAGTAGAATTTTTGCTCAAAAGAATCCACAGCTTAGAGGGAGCATCACTGATGACCCATCCTGATGGCGGGCTTTGGACATTTCTCAGAAGTTCATCAGTGATAGAAGATGAGCCTTCCTGACAGAAAGAATGGATAACTTTCACCTATGTACACACTGTTGGATCTACTTGGTAGATTCAGAATTTCAATAATTTCTCTAGCTAAAGACATTCCAGGCAAGTAGTCAAAGCATACTCCTTTCTCCAAAGGCTAGTTTATCCAGCAAACATGGCATTGCATTAAAAGTATTAATTTCACTCTAAGCTGCAATAATCCACTTGGTGAATAAGTTTGTTCACATAGTGATAAAGATCTTCAACTTATCCAAGCGAACGAACACTCCTATGGTATTGCTCATCTATAATCATGCAAAAATTAAACATTCATTAACAATGGTTTCATCAGATAGGGTCGCACTGGAAATGGTGTAAGAGTTGGAGATAATAGGCAGCAACATATCTCTAACAATAGTCAATTATATTAACAAAATACCAACACACACTCGTAAAAATGAAACAAGTAATCTCTGAAGTCTATCGTTTCATTTTCAGCCAGCCTCAAGTTAGAAGTACGTGTGGCAATATTCTAACCTATTTGCCTGGAGCCAAATGGAACACTAGTCCCAGTTGAGCATTTGAAAACTCAAGTGCTCGATACGAAGTGCTAAAAGGAAAACTGTCAGAGAGCAGTGAGGTAAAGAAGGAAGCATCAAGTTATGACACTTCTGCAGAGCCATGAAATTAGACTTCTGATGCAAAAAAAAAAAAAAAAAAATCCACCCGCAACCAATGTTTGTGAATACCTTAAAAAAAAGTAAAGCGTGGACGCATTAATATTACATAATATCAATGGTGAGGAAGCAGGGATTAAAAACGTCATCTCATCTGACAGCAGCAGTTCCTAAATCCTTTTTCATACTGATTTGTCAGTCTCAGCTCAGGAAGAAGCACCTGGATATGTTTGCAGTCTCTTTCAGGCCAGCTCTCCCATAATTTAGGATTTTGCACAGCTAAGAACCCTGACTTGGATAGTCCAGGCTAATCTGCTCTCTAGGTCTCAGAAACTAAACTGAGTCAGAGGTTGTTAGTACTTGGATGGGAGACGACCAAGGAAGATCAGGGTAGTTACGCAGAGACAGGCAATGGCAAACCACCTCTGCTTATTTTTTTATCTTGAAAACTGCATGAGGTGTTGCCATAAGTGAGTTTTTGATTGCCAAAAAAAAAAAAAGTCATAAATTAAGGATACTTCATATGGTACATTCACCTGTGAAGACAACTAGCAGCTCTTCCAAATACGTCCGGCAGCATCAATAATATTCACAAGGCAATCATTACAGCAGAACATTTGAGATAACTTAGGTCTCTTTAAAAATGTTATCTGCACTCATCAGGATACTGGTTCACATTTAGCCATTACGTTTCCAGACTTGGTCACTGATTCACCAAAATAAAAGAGTTCACAGAAATGTCTTCAAACCTTTATTTTTACTGATCAGAGTGCAAATGGGGGGCAGTTAGGATGATACATGGTCCACTGTGTAATGATGAACATGGAAGAGGGGGGAAATGTAGCAATTGTCCCATCAATATTGCCACTGGGTGTCAAAGTGGGAGAATAACATCCAAAGTTGGCTAGACCAAACACATGTAGACCAACTCAATACCTGGATTTAACCTATGAGATCGATTGCATATATGGAGGAGGAGGTGGAGATTGGATTTATATGTAAGCTTCCGAGAATCAAAGCTCACTTCATCAGATACATCTACTACTCTACTATGTCTGACAAAGGGGGCTCTGACTCTCAAAAACGTATACCCTGAAACTCTTGTTAGTCTCTAAGGTGCCACTGGATTCAAATCTAACCATTCTGCTTGCCACTCCATCATGCAAAAGACCAACATTGTTCATACAAGCATGATAGCATAAATCATGCATGTTCTCATATAGATCCTAGCGACACCATCAGTGGATGTGGCTCAGTGGCAGAGCATCTGCTTGGCATGCAGAAGGTCCCAGGTTCAATCCCTGGCAACTCCAGTTAAAAGGACTATAAAGTACTAAGTCCAGAGATGTGTTGCAGTGAAATCAGCTCATAAATTTATTGATGGTACAATTCCAGGCTACTGAACGAGGCTCGGGGGTCTGCTTAAATACACGCCTAAACTACACCCCCAGCCGTGCCCAAACTCCCTGACAGGATTACCCTGATAAGATCACGCCCACTCCTTGATAGGATTACTCCCTGATAGGATTACCCTGATAAGATTACGCCAAAACTCCCTGATGGGATTAATCATGAGTTACCTTAAACCATAGAACCTGGGTGGCCGCTTGGTCTAATTTACAATCCGCCTGGGCTATTGTCCCCCAAAGCGAAATTCCAGTAGCCAGCCCGGCCACGTGCGTTTCTCTGACTGCATGCATGGTTTCCATTAGGACATAACAAGGACCGGGCAGTAGGTGGTGTGAAAGACCTCAGCCTGCGACCTTGGAGAGCTGCTGCCAGTCTGAGTAGACAATACTGACCTTGATAAACCAAAAAGTTCTGATTCAGTATCAGGCAGCTTCATGTGTTCATGTGTGACCCAGCAACATCAGCCAGATCATCTCAGGGTCATATTCCTGCTCACCCTCTAATGTGATTTATGCCACCACGTCTCAACAATGCCCTTTCACCCTTGGACAAACAGGCCTGCCCCTTTGACAAAGAATTAACGGACATAAGTCTGACATTGGGAACTACAACATTCAAACACCAGTGGAGGAACATTTTAAACTTCCAGGACAGTTAGCTGCTGACCTAAAAGTAGCAGTTCTCTTACAAAGGTATTTCAATGAGAGATTAGAAAGAGAGACTGCTGAATTACAATTGATAATGAAGCTCAAGACAATGCATCCACCTGGACTGAATCGAGACCTAGCTTTCCTGTCTCATTACCAATGCTGATTTATTCATGCCTATTACCCCTCTGCATATCCAATCCCGTCTGCTATTGTGATTCACCTGCCATCGTCATTTGACTGTTAATATCACGAGGTATCTGAAATCACTCCACTATCCCATAAATAGGACAGATGGACTCCCATTCTAGCTGTATCTGAAGAAGTGAGTAGTGACTCACAAAAGCTCATACTCTGCAACATATTTTGTTAGTCTTTTAGGTGCTCCTGGACTTATGCAAACAAACAAATGTCTTTAGTTAGTTTGGTTTTTTTTAAAAAAAAAAACCTATAATTTTACCTGATGAGTTTTATTCACTTTAGCTTTGAAGGTCATACACACACTTCCCCTCTATTGTTCTTAGCACAAAAGACTTTTATTCAAAGATTAGCATGGCAGTATAGCTTCCTGAACAGGAAGCAATTTCAAAGCATTTCTGCTTCCACTCATTTATCATGCAAACCTTAGTAGAAATAATTATTGGGAAGGGTTGTTTTCCTTTCTCATAGCAAGGGGCTATTTCATTGCATCTTGCGAGCTTAGACCAGCCAAAATACCAAGACTTGCTTTTCCATGAAAGTTGCCGCTGTGATTGCATCCAGTCTGGGAGGCGGAAGAGTGGCCCTGCCAGGATTATCTCTGCCCAAAGGCAGTGGCCAGCTTGCAAGGCTCTGGGGGGAAGGCAAGCGGAAGGCCTTCCTACAGCTTCCATCCAAGGCCCTGCAGTTGTCATCGGCAATGTAGCTGGGCCCTGTCTGGATCACCTCGACATCAGCCACCACCATCTTTTTACATACATTGTTCTTCTCATGGTATGCACACAAGTACAAAACCCCAGCGTGGTGTAGTGGTTAGGAACGGTGGATTCTAATCTGGAGAACCAGGTTTGATTCCCCACTCCTCCTCCACATGAAGCCTGCTGGGTGACCTCGAGCCAATCACAGTTCTCCCAGAACTCTCGCAGCCCCACCTCCCTTCCACGGCACCTGATGTGGAGAGAGGAAGGGGAAAGGTGATCGTAAGGTGCTTTGGGACTCCTTAAGGTAGAGAAAAGTGGGATATAAGAAACTATTCTTCCACTAAAAGGCCAAAGCAATGTGATGGTGGAAAATGCAGCCAAATCACAGTCAACTGATGGAACCCCCGTAGGGTTTTTATGGCAAGAGGTGAACAGAGGTGGTTTGTGATTACCTGCCTCTGCAAAGCAACCCTGGATTTTCTTGGTGGTCTCCCCTCCCAGTACTAACCAGGGCCAACCCTGCTTAGCTTCCAAGATCTGATGAGACTGCATTAGCCTAGGCCAGGGGTGGGCAAACTGTGGCTCGGGAGCCGCAAGCGGCTCTTTCACATATATTATGTGGCTCCTGGCAGGGCAGCTGGGGAAGCTAAATATCATTAGCAAACAAATATCATTGGACAAATTAATATCATTATCAATATCTGCTTTTACCCCTTTTGTTATTATTTTTGGCAGTCTCATTTAATGTTAATAAAAAGCAAATTTGCTTATTTTCCAATAAAAGCAGGTGATATTTGTTCATGTCTTGTGGCTCTCAAACATCTGATGTTTATTCTATGCGACTCTTACATGAAGTAAGTTTGGCCACCCCCGTTCTAGGTGGCTCTTACGCTGAGAAAGTTTGCCCACCCCTGGCCTAGGCCATCCAGGTCAGGGCCACAGAGCAGTATTCTTAAAATGAATGTTGAAAATGTTTCATCTTTAAGTTGACTACATTCATTTTCCCATTATCTCCCTTACAAGTGACAAAAATCAACCAAAAACAAGGCAATAACAGTTAATTCCTTGATGTTTGATGCTGCCTTCTCTTTGGTATGGGGTAGAAATAACTTCAAATGAAATTTAAATGGTAACATTATGCTACATATACATACATAGCTGTGCAAGTTTCACTCCATCAGTTCTTGATAATTAGGCTAATGGGCACTGCGCCTGTTAGTAACGCTGCACTGAAAAGCGATCTAATTACAGCCGGCTGGTTTAACAGAAGATACCCACACCATGTGTCAAGCAGAAGTTCTAAGTAAGGGATTAAATTTGTCTCTTTCTGCAACTTGTAGCTTGATCCTTTTGTTCTCCTAATACAAAGCATAAGAATGTTACCTTCTGCTGCCAAAAATGAATAAATCCACACCTCTTTTTTTTCAGATTCATAGTATTCTAAAGTACAAGTAATCAGCCTGCAATTAAAGCCTTTGCTAGAAATAAATGCAAAAGGCTACCACAGAGTCTTCCCATATACAGGTCCAGTTCACTATCCAATACCAGATGGAATCCAGGGTGTTTACTACAACAATTTCCCTTGGAAATAATGGAGTTCCAGCACTGCTAGAACGGAAAGCGACATGAAAATACAACAAAAGTAATGTAGACATAACAGGCTGGATCCGGTGTAAAATTCTGACTTGCGCCAGATCCCCTGTACAAACGGAAATGCATGGAAAAGACTATGGTAGAGGCTTGTTTTATGTCAGGCTTACCATAGCCCCGCTGGTATTTCCACTTACTCAAATTCTTGTGCAACCGTTTTTGGCCGCTATAATATATATGGAGGAAAGTGCTAGATGGTGCACAAGATCAGAACTGTGTTAAATCTATGTTTCCCATTTACACATTGCTTTGGATTGCCAACCTCCAGAAGGAGGGAGCATGGGGCTCTCCCAGGATCACCACAGATCTCCAGACAACAGAGATCAGTTTCCCTGGAGAAAAATGGCTACTTGGGGGGTGGGGTGGACACTATGGCATTATACCCCGCTGAGGCCCTTCCCTAGGTTCTACCTCCAGGATTCCCCAACCCAGAGCTGGCAATCCTCACATTGCTGGACCCAAGCCAATAGATATCATGATAAGGATGCACGGTGCACCATCACACTCCTTTGGGATATTTTGGATAGTCCTAATAAAAAGATACTGTGCTACTGGCTTCGGGAGGTTGTCTGGATTTCCCCCCCCCCCCTTGTCTATATATTTGTTGCCTCTTTGGAGAAATAGCACGTTTTGGCATTCAAGAAAGCGATTTCGCAACTGGAAGAGAATGATTTCCAAATGGGACTCTGCTTATGAGGTTACATGCCATTACCCCACCAGATGATGCTGCTCAATTTGGTTTCTGTTGACTTGCCCATCTAGTGTGTCATCTATAATTATTTTGCAGGTTTGTTAATATAAGAATTGCCTTCCCCACCCCCCCGGCACTCATCCTTACAGGAACTTACGTGTTTCCAACACTGCTGAGAGGTGGAATCTAATGAACTGCTACATTTTATATATTTTCAAGGGGGCAGGGAGACTCTATTTTTGCTTCTTCAGCCCAAAAGCCCCTGGGGCATCTCGAAATCTGATTTGCAGCCAGCTCCATATAACCTAATTTAGTTTGCAACGCCTGGTCCCCATTTCTGAAAAGCCATAAACAGGATACTTTTGAGCTCTGCCAGCACGCCCCGCAGCGTCTTCTCTCCCTTCATCTTTTCGTACTTAACACTCAGCCTGATGAAGGGACCACAGAAACTTGTGCTTGCTATTTGGTGCTATTTTGGCTGGTTCTATTAAAGAAAAGGTACTAAACTACTGTTGTTGTTGTTGCTGTTTTCCACTTGGACAGTCTCCTGGGTATAAGCTTCAGAAATCTGACAGCCTATCAAGCTGGACTTTGATCATTTTAATAAGACCTGGCTGCTAAGCAGCATTATCTGCTTCTAGCGAGTCCAAGAAGGCAGCCCCCATTTCTGAAATCCATTCTGTTCCTAAATGGCGAACACAACAAGTGCTCTGACCCCCAAAAGAATCAAAGCACAGGAATTATTCTATCATGAGAAGATGTGGTAACCCACGTGCTTCGAAAACCTCAAAGAAACTCGAGGCAAATATACTGGGCATGGTAACTGGTAAGAGAGCCAGTTTGGTGTAGTGGTTAAGTGCGCGGACTCTAATCTGGGAGAACCGGGTTTGATTCCCCACTCCTCCACTTGCACCTGGCTGGATGACCTTGGGCAAGCCATAGCTCTGTACCAACTGTTCTCTCAAGGACAGCTTGGGAAAGAGCTCTCTCAGCCCCACCTACCTCACAGGGTGTCTGTTGTGGGGAGGGGAAGGGAAAGGAGTTTGTAAGCCGCTCTGAGACTCCCTTGGGGAGTGGAGGGCGAGGTTTAAATCCAATCTCTTCTTCTTCTTCTTCTTGCTGTCCCTTTTAGCCATCTGCAGTAGAACAGCTACATTTGAATCCAGTAGCACCTTAGAAACCAAGAAGATTTTCAGGGTACGAGGTCAAAGCTCCCTTTGTCTCATGTGGGTCTATCATACCTATCCCATGAAGGGAGCTTTGACTCTCAAAGGGAACTTTGATTCTCGAACGTTCATACCCTGAAAAGCCTGTTGGCCTCTAAGGTTCTACTGGACTTGAATCTAGCTCTTTTAGACTTGTAATACCTTTCAACCAGAGCCAGGTATGCTAGATTCAGTGACGAAGCTCGAAGAAATATTGAATGAGACAATGACTGGCAAAAGGGCCAAGAAGTTTTTAAAAGCTCCGGCAGTGTTTTATGCAAGCTAGGAATGGTGCCAGGTGTCAAACTGCAGTGCCAGCGTTCTAGCCTGTATTAGACCATTCTGGTTTGGCAGCAAGATGGCTTTTGTCAACAAGCCAGCATTTCTTTCCTCGAGGCTTTGCCCAGTGGGACTTTGGGCACAGGAATCAGGCTAATAGCGATACAAGAATTGCTTACAGATGATTCCAACTAATAAATAAGGTTTCCAATTTTTTTTTAAAAAAAAAATGTTTTCTAGAAGCCAAATGCAGAAATGGTTTCTTCTCCACCACCTCCCATTTTTGACAGTCAGTATCAAGCATGATTACACTGACCTGGCCATACATACTTGGATCCTGGCGTAAAAGAGCAACAGGTTCTTAGGTAAGAATTCTGCTCCCAAAACATGTGTACCAGCAACAGACTCTCAGTTACACACACATTTTAAGTACAGCTACACTCACAAGTGGCAAATATTGCTGAAGATGTGCAGTTGTAAATGAAAACACACACAAGTAGTTTAAAGGAATATCATTTATGGCACGGGTGTCAAATATATGGCCCGTGGGCCAGAACAGGCCCACCTAGAGCTTTAATCCGGCCCGTGAGGAATTGGCAAGAGGGAGAGAAGTGACGGGAACCACCCGTTCAACTGCCGAGGGCAGCATGTGCTTTGGGGCTCACTTCTCCCCCCCCCCCCCATGGATGGGGTCAAAAGCCCGCCGAGAGGTAGAACTCAATGAGCCCGCCGAGAGGCGGGGAGGGCATGGTACATATCCAATAAATACATAAATAGATAAATAAATAAATGCCGCTTCCTGTTCCCACACAAATCCCACCCCCTCATTGTTTGCAGTTGCTTTCTTCACCAATTGGGTTCTACCTACTCAAGCTCTCCACTAAGACTCTTGAATACTCACTTTTCTTTTCTTTTTTAAGAAGTCGCCTACTGGTAGACCACAGAAAACGGGTATCATCAGCTGCATTCATAGGCAATGCAATTCTGTTGAGACCAAACCACAAAAATCAACACAAAGCATTATCTCAACTACTGCAGAAGCTCTCTTTACCCCCCCCCCCCCAAAAAAAAAGCCCTGGGAATTTTCTTTCTTAAGCAAGTATGCACTTTTGTGACTAGCCAATGTTTGAAAGGCACTGGCACCAGAATGAAACTACTTTCCAACACCTTCCGTCCAATCCATGAGTAGGCATTTAAGTATAATGAGTAGGTATGTAAGCAGCCACAGGGCTAGGTAGCTATGTATCAGTGGTAGAGCATCTGCTTGGCATGCAGAAGATCCCAGGTTCAATCTCTGGCATCTCCAATTGAAAGGACCAGGTCGTAGCTGATGGGAAAGACCTCTGCTTGACACATCAGAGAGCCACTGCCAGTCTGAGTAGACATTAGACAACACTGACCTAGGTGGACCAATGGTCAGGTTCAGCGTAAGGCAGTTGTGTGCGTGCACATTCCTGTTTTCCATTTCAATGGCCAGCCAGCACTGCAGCAGAAATTTATTTAGTCCTTGAACCTTAGTCCTTGAACCAGAACTTGGTAGCCAGCAGCCGTATCAGTTGCCAGATTTTAGTATGCAACATCACTAATGACACAAAATATTACTCCCCACTGCAGGGTTCAAAGACTTACTGGAATAAAATCAGTGAAGTTAAAAACAAAGGTTGTGCTGAACTTCCATAAAGGAACTGACTTGCAGGGACACAGCACCAGTTTAAGAATTAAGTCTATTGAAGCTGTTAAAAGTCACGACAGAAACACTGAAGAATGAGAAAGAGTGCCTGAAACACAGTACACTGTAATATCTTTGTTCCAAAAGAACTGATACAAAACAATAAACTAATACCTTCAATGCAGTGAATCATAGGCACAATTACAGATACCAAAAGATTTATTGTGCCTATATTCCCTGCTCCTTTCAAGGAGTTGATTCAACTTTTCAATCACAAACTTGTCACATTCAAACTGCATACAGCTCTCAAGGGGGGAAAAACTCTCCCTTTTTCTTCAGCACGACTTGTGAAGGAGTTGCTAGGTTATGATACTCAGCAACGGCATTTGACTCCATTTTATCATTGTCTGCAAAAATGTGTCTACACAAAGAAGGTCAAAGATGCAGGTCCAGACGCAGTATTTCCTCTTAAAGCAGGACACACACCGCTGCCTTCATGTTATCATAGCACCACTTGGAACACCTGCCAAATTTTCACTGATTTCTGCCCAAGTCAGAATTTGACAATAAGACAGATCTTGCACAAAAAGTATTGTACTTAGTGTTGCCAGCCTGTGGGGAGGGGCCTGGAGATCTCCCAGAATTACAACTGTTCTTCAGAGTGCAGAGATCACCCAACCTGGAGGAAGTGGCTGCTTTGGAGAGTTGGCTGTATGGCATTATACCCCACTGAGGTGCCTTCCCTCCCCAAACCCCAAACCCCCTCCCCCCCCAAAAAAAACCCAGGAATTTCACAACCTGCTGTTAGCAACACTAATTGTACTACTAATATTAGTCATATGATATGTTGGAGCTGTAGTCCTTGTACCATACACAGAGAAAGAGGGAGGAAACTAAACGCATTTTTGTTTAAGTCAGTGTCCACAAAAACAGATCCAAAGGACCTCACTAGACAAACTCATTTTCTAGTCCCACATAACAGTAAAGAGTAGACATCCCCAATGTGGTGGCTATGGGTGCCATGGTGCCCAACACTTTTCCTGGCACCCACCAAGTGTTTTTATAAAGGGGGTGTGGCCAGGTGGAGCTCCTGCCCAGCAAGACTTCTGATTGGCCCAGGTCCATAGCCAGGATTTTGTGTCTCATGGGACAATTTTTTTTTCTGTTGGGGTTGAAGTTCGCAGTGCAGAAAGAAACGCCATTTAGCCAATAGAAAGCTATTACCAGGATAGAGCTCTAAATTGCAAGCTGTCAACTACTTTAGACGACAGTTCTCAGCTGCTGCAAGTTAATTACTTCTGCACAATTCTGAGAACAAGCCAGCAGGTGGGGGTAATGACTTCTACAGTCAAGAAAGCTAACAGGCAGAAAAACTCTCTTAAAGGAGACCAGTTTCCTTGACACAGAGTTAGAAGGGATGCTAGAGGTCACCTGCTCCAACCCCCTTGCTCAGTGCGGGAATTCGTCAACTACAGCACCCCACTCGGCTTAAAGGAGCACATGCCTTTAAAAATGTTTTTAAATGATTGCAAAAAAGCATTTACAGGAGAAATTCTTGTGTGGCTGTGCCTTGAAGAAAGGGGGTGGTGCCCCCCCCCCAAAGCCCCACCGTAGCTACAGGCCTGGATTGGCCGCTGGAGATTTGTAGGCTGTGCAGATAGGGTTGCCGGGTCCTAAACTCTCACCAGCAGGGGTGGAAAGGAGCTCTCCAGGAGTCGGGCAGAGAGACATCCCCATGCACAACATCCCCAGTGATGTCATCATGCCGGGAACGTCACACAGTGACACTCTGGCATTTGGGGCAAAACTATGTATCACATTGGGAATGTCGCGCTGGGTCATGGCTGCTGGGGGTGGGGCTTGCCTGCGGTGGGCAGGATTTTGTGGCTCATGGGGCAAATGGCCTGTGGTGGGCAGGAGCCCATGAAATCTGGGGGATCCCCCACTCCCACCTGGGGGCTGGCAACCCTATGTGTAGATTAAAATAATATTGTTTTGGCAACAGATGCCGCCACAAAATTGGTTTTATTTTCTCTCACTCCTCTTATTGGAGTATTTTTTCCCCCAATTATTTCTCTTGCCCTATGCGTTTGGACTTATTCAGGGAGGGAGGGTTGGCACCACTTCCCATGGTAGCTATTTTGCGGTTGCACCCACCACCCTGTGTCAGAATTCCAAAGGTGCTCACAAGCTCAAAACAAGCTGGGGACCCCAGGTATAGATCATGTTAAATAACCTTCCTTTTGATACAAATATGTAACTCATTGTCCAGACTTTGGTCCTGTCCTGAATACGCACCGGAAACAGACATCTAAGCAGCTCATATCTGAGAGTCCTTCTTTCCTGCTTGTATAGACACTTTTATTTTGCGCAACTTGAAGATATGGACAAAATCACTTGATCTGTAATCTAGTTGATAATGATCCTTCTGGGCTATATGATGCATCAGAAGAAAAGGGCACTGTTGGTTCACGGAAGTGTTAAATGCTTCTTTGGAGAACTCCGTCATGTCTTTAAAAACTGCCAAGCCCTAACCACACTTTAGTAAACTGTCACAATTTTTTTGAGATTACTTTATAAATGTTAAGAAAGTTTTCTCAGGGCTTGAATTGCCCTTAGCCCATCAGCTAGAGCTGAAATTTGCTACGTCTGTACGGAAAGCTACACTGGTTTTGTCAAGATCAAGCAAGAAGGCAGGGCAGTGGAATCAGAGGTCTTTTCAATCCCACTGCCCAACTGCGTTGTCAGCAGAGCCAGCTGGGAACATTAAAGGGAATATTAACCATTTCAATAACCCAGTAGTTTAATGGTAGTTGGACTGCAGCTTAAACCACATGGAAAACTTCTCCATTAAAAATTATATGTAGCAGAGAATAAAATTAGCTGATTAGGTCAATGAAATGCCAATGGCAATTAATCCCATTCTTCTGGGTCCTGAATGGGAAGGGGGGAAGAGTAGGGGGGAAACTGTTAAGAAAATGTACTGTTTTAGCTGGTCAAACTCGAGTTCTGAGATGTGTTAAGATCCTATTTATTTAAAAAGTGAAAAGATTTGCTGTTTGTAGTACCTTTACAGCAAAGATTTTAAGTACATGAATTTTCACAGGCTACAGTCCACTTCATAAAATGGAACGAACAGCACTTATTTGACTCTTCCTGTTAAATTGATAAACTTTAATCCATCAGATTTATAAATCAGAAGGAAATACAAGGTCCCTGTGAAGGCCTTAA
The DNA here is from genome assembly GCA_029233225.1 of Lepidodactylus listeri. NCBI lineage: Eukaryota > Metazoa > Chordata > Lepidosauria > Squamata > Gekkonidae > Lepidodactylus > Lepidodactylus listeri. The sequence goes on along the minus strand of JARCFY010000009.1, from coordinate 7,649,066 downwards.
TCTCTACAACCATATTTTGTTAAATGTGCTTGGTCTACCGTCTAACATTCCATCCATCTACCCAAGTTAACATATATGAAGAACCACTCTGATAACCTTGACAGAATGGTCAGCAAGGCTAAAGGGCTCCGCCATACGCTTGCTGATATTCCATCTCTTTACATCATATTTGTGATTCTATCCTCCTTCTTAAACAGGTGTATCAGGGGATGAGGACAGACTCGTGTTCTGCTGCGCCTCCGCGGTGCGGCAGAACAAGGCGGGGGGAATTGCCCCCACCGCGCGGCGTGTGCACGCCGCCGCAAGGAAGCCGCCCACAGCGTCCAGACTGCGGGTGGCTTCCGCTGGCGGCGTGCAAATGCTGCGCGGCTCCCCCGGCTGGCGCGCGCTCACACCCGCCGGAAGCGGGTGGAACACGTGCGCAGCAGCCGGGACACCACTTCTAAGTGGTGCCCAGCTGCTGCAGGAGGAGCGTGGCGCTGGATGCGTTGCGTCCAGACCGCCTCCTCCAAGCAGATGTGGCAGTCTGGACTGCTGCTCTGCCTCCGCTTTTAAAGCGGAGGCAGAGCGGGCCAGACTGCCAGTCTGTCCTCAGCCAGAGAATCCAAGAGGTCCAGTCACTTCATATGTATTAGTGCCGCTTCTATTTCTCATTAGCACAAAAAGGCCTAAAGCAGAATATCTGCTAGCTGAGGAGAAATATGAAACAATCGACACCTAGGAAGAGTTGAATGCCATCGCAAATGAAGTGGATATAAATATTTACCTAGAATCTTTTTCAACCTGCTCTAATCTCTGGGGTGCAAAGTAGCTTACAATAAAAAAAGAATAATCATGCAGAAACACCGTAAAATTAACTGTATTCACCAAAACACTAAGGGTAGCTTGGAAAACATATGAAAGTTAGTCTACAAGACTAGCCCTTCCACTACAAGAGGGGTTTTGTTTGTTTGGGGGGAGGGGAAACTACTGATCTCCAAGCATATTGTACAGTACAGCCAAAATCTGGGATGTGGCCTTGACTAAAGTGGAAAAAGTACTCAGGGAAGATGCAAACTTCATGGTTCCCTGTCCCAAATAGTGCAACAAACGTGCAACTGGGTGGTTCAAAACCTTCATATGCATTATTAATAGAAGAGGAAAATAAAAACCAGGAATAAAGGAAGCAAAAAAAGGACTCCTCACCTCCATCAGCAACCTGCTGAACAGAACCCAGTCTTAGCAATTCCTGTCTGCCCTAATTTTCCAGGTCAAACCAGATCAGGATCCTCTCGTGTTTACTTTCCCAGGTATATATTTAACGTATTTCTCTGCCACTCCTTTAGATTACTTGCCCAAGGTGGTTTGCAATTAAAAGAATGTAACAATGTGGAAAAGGCATTAAAAATAAGGCACTGGACACTAACAGCATAAAATCATTCATAAAACAAAAGGACGATTTTGAAAGCTGGTAAGATAACACCCTAATTAGAAGCCTGGGTAAAAACGTGTTTTGCCCTGGTACCTAAAACAAAGTAAGTAGGGGCCAGGCAAGCCTCAAGAGAGGTGGCATTCCAGAGGCTGGGGGCCATCGTGAAAAAGGCCCCGTCTCTAGTCACCACTTACCTCACTGCTGGGCAATGGGGTGGGGACAGAGATCAGGGCTTGGAAAGAGGATCTTGGTTCCAATCGTACGCACCCACTATCCGTGCAAGAGGGACGACTCACCGGCGGATCAAAGCAGCGCGATCACACCAGCACATGTGGGAGGCATCCCGCAGCCATCGGCAAGCCGTGGGCAAGCTGTTTTGCTCCACTGGAGAAGCGGAGTAAAAAAAAAACACTAGGGAAACTCCAGTATCAAATGGATTGCTGCGGACCACAGCCGGACTTTCCCCATGTGATCGCTCCAGCGCGGACTTGTGGCGTCGGAAATGGTCTGATCAGGCTATCCTGACACCATGCTGTTGTCGTCCCCCCCCCCCCCCCGCTTCTCAGTATGCGTATCATCACATACTGCTATTGGAAGCACTCAGGTAGAGAAGCAATTCATCAAACCCCTGTTTAAGTGAATTGGAAACCAACAACCAAAAAAAACCCCCAACTCGCCCGTGGTTGCGTCTGATCACACAGCGGCGAGTTGCACCGGCAGCTTCATGGACCTGTGTGATCGCGCAACTGTGGGTCACATTGCTCCGGGGCAAAATAGCCTCGCTTCCCTCCCCCCCCAGATTATCTTGCTCGTGTGGCCGGGACCCTTGACTAGCAAGCAGGATAGTACAGGAGAAGAAGGTCATTCAGGTATCCTGGCTCGAAACCACATGGGGTCTTAAAGGTACTTTAATAAGTCAGTCAGTCAGTCAGTCAGTCAGTCAGTCAGTACCAGCACTCTGAATTCTCCTCCCCCAATTAACATCATGGAACTTATTTTAATTTATTTAAAAGATTTGTATGTCTCCTCTCTAGAGAAACTGCTGGAGAGAGCTTACAAAGGAAAGCATAAAACAAAATCTCAGAGGCATTAGCAATTAATAAACCATTAAAACTCCAGCATTTAAGCCCAGCACAAAACGTTCCACAACTCAAAAACAACTCTCATGAATAATTCTCTGGCTGGAAGCAGACCGAAAAGAATTTTCAAAGCTCAAGCCTGCAATCCAAAGCCTAGGTAAAAGAGAAATGTTTGGTCCTAGTGCCTGAAAAGGAGTAGGGTAGGCACCAGGAGAGCCTGAAGGGGGTGCTGTCACTGAAAAAGGCCCATTTCTGGTCACCAGCCCCCTCATCTCTGAAGGAGGCCGCGCAGAGCACAGAACACAAGGAAGATTTTAACTGGCAGAGGACTGGACAGTACAGGAGGAGGGCCCATAGGGTTGCCAGCTCAGGGCTGGGAAACTCCTGGAGATTTGGGGGTGGAGCCTGAGAAGGGGAGGGTTTAGGGAGGGGAGGGACCTCAGCAGGGTATAATGCCGAGGAGAGTCCATTATCCAAAGAACCCATTTTCTCCAGGGGAACTAATCTTTGTAGTCTGGAGATGTTATAACTCCAGGCGATCTCAAGGCCCCACCTGGACCTTGGCAACCATAGTGAGGAAGCCCGTCAAAAGTACAATGACCTCAGGCCATTAGGGCCTTCAAGGTAATAACCAGCTGTTTCAATTGTGCCTGGAAACAGATGGCCAATCAATATAAATATCTCAACACAGGGGTGATGTCATTCTTACATCCAGCCAAACAATAACCTGGTTGCCACATTCTGGAAACGATGAGAAATCTGAGCAGTTGTCACAGGCAGCTCAAGCAGAGAACGTTATAGTGCTCTAAGCCGGATGTGGTGATAGCATGGATCACCGTGACCAAACTTTTCAAGGAATGGCTATAGATGGTGTACCAGCCAAAGCTGATCCAAGGTACCATGTGCTACAAAAGATACCCAAGCCTCCAACCACAGGCCAGAATCCAGCAGCACCCCAAAGCTACAAATCCACTCTTTCAGGGGGAGTGCAACCCCTTTCAGGAGAGGCCGAGTAGCTTTGTCACTGAACAACATCACCTCCGTCTTGTCTGGACTGAGCTTGCATCCCATTATCTTCTTCAGGCCCCTGTTCGGGATTTCCAAAAAGCCATGCCACTCAGCTGTTAAGGAGAAACAAAGCTGTGCATCATCTAAATATTGGGGGCACCTCACTCCAAATCCCAGTGATCTCTCCCAGTGGCTGCCTGTAGAGAATAAACAGCCTGGGAGACAAGAGGGATGCCTGAAGGTGGACGAAGACCTCTCTTCCGGTCCCTGTTCCCGGATGAAAATTATCTGCCCCTTGGCACCCCAGAGCTATAATTCAGAATGAAAACTAGCATGCTGTCCACTGTACTTGTAGGCAGAGGTGCATGTGTTGAATCTATATATCAGGAATCTCCAACATGGTACTCACTGACACTTGTTCCTTGTGCCAAGTGTTTTTGGAAAGTAGGCAGGGCCAGGTGGGGATTTTGCCCTGCAAGGCTTCTGACTGACCATTGGAGATTTGATTAGCTATGTAGACTTCTAAAAAAAAAAAACTTCAGCAGCAACTGCTGCCACAGCACAGGGATCGTCACTAGGGCTGCCAAGTCAGCCCGGAGGGCGGGGGATCCCCCGCTAAAGGGGTTCCCGATCCGCCGGCCACCATTTGGCCGGCGGGGGGAACCCCACCCCCAAAGTCGTCCAGTGAGGACGACGTAATGACGTCACCGGAAGTGACGTCATCACGTTGGGGGCGTTGCCAGGGCGATGCTCTGGCAATCGCCCCAAAACTCTATAATACCATAGAGTTTTGGGGTGATTGCCAGAGCGTCGCCCTGGCAACGCCCCCAGCGTGCTGACGTCACTTCTGGTGACGTCGCTGGGCGCGCGCGCTTTCCCAGCCGGAGGAGGACTCCACCCCGCCGGTGAGTCCCTAAGACTTGGCAACCCTAATCGTCACTGTGTGACTGAAGTTAAGCTGGGGCTGCCATTTCATGGTTGGGTCCACCTCCGGAGGCCGCCATTTTATGGTAGCTATTTTGTGGCTGTGCTCACAACTTTGTGTCAGAATTTCAGAGGTGCCTGCAGACTCAAAAAGGTTGGGGACCTCTACTACATATTTTCCCTGTTAATGAAATCTGCTCTTAAATTCCTATCTTCTTTATTTTTAGTGTTTTCTGGAATGAAATACATACATACAATTGCCGAGTTCCCTGGTCGCTTAATCGGGGCAGCCCCACCAAATAAGCAAGAGCCAGAAAACAGAGAACCATTAAAAATGCACTGATTTTATTTCACACTTGGTCATTGTCCTGGGGAAATCTTTGAAGGCAAGTGCGTTTGACTAGAGCAAGTCCGAATATTGTTCAAGACTTGCTATTCCCCTAAAATATTTGTCCTTCACGTTAAACGGTGCCAGCAGTGCCGCTGCTGTATGTCTAAGGGAAATGAAACAAATGAAGGTTATGTGCTTCGATAGACAAGTGAGGTAATTCTATTATTCGCTGCATTTGCTTCCAACTTTCTTCTTGGATAAGGTAAGTTCATTCAAAGTAAATCTGTTAACCAAAAAATAGCTTAACTGGTGATACAGCAGTGACATACATTTTTGAATGATAACATGCATACAAATTAATTTTTAGTATCCAACAATCAGAGCTGACAAACAGCACCCTCACCCCCACGATCGCTTTGATATTCAGTGCCAGACAATTTCCACTGAAATATATCACGGACAAGAAAAGCAATTTTACAGACGGAGACTTTTCATGTTGCCTAAAATTTGAGCTGTAGAAATACTCCACAGTGCAGAACCTACAATAAAATGGTACTTAAAGTGTTTACTATGCTAATGTGGGGTGACGAAATAAGACAGTGGCATTCATTTTATTTTCCTTGTAAGTATGGTTGCATTTGGCTTTTATGCCAGCCGAGTATATTAGCGTACACCACTCAAGACAGTTTAATTTTTGCATGCCTTTCAACCCAAATGATAATTATCTAGAATACAAACGTCCTTGTGGCTGTCTGTCCACTTGTGGTCGCCTGGCATAACTCACCAGAAAAAGCAGCTAGGAGTTCCAAAATTGGCCACCCCCTTCTGGAGACTGTGGGAGTGTCAGTGCCAGAAATGAAAAGAACTGGAACATCCTGGCCCAGATTATCTCTTGCTGTGTGAGCCTGGAACAGACACACACTCTCAGCCTAACCTACCTGAGAGGACTGTTGTTGTGAAGATAAAATGAAAGCCAGGTTTAAGCTGCTTTGAATCCACACTGGAGACCAAGGCAGGGTATAAAAATGAATTAAATCTGTAACAATAAAAGGGTATGTCTGTCTGATTTAGAAAACCTTTGAACAGATGTGCACATGGAGATGCCTTATATTGAATGAGACCCTTGGTCCATCAAGGTCAGTATTGTCTATTCAGACCTATAGTGGCTCTCCAGGGTCTCAGGCTGAGGTCTTTCACTTCACCCACTACCTAATCCTCTTAACTGGAGATGCCGGGGATTGAACCTGGGACCTTCTGCATGCCAAGCAGAGGCTCTTCCACTGAGCCACAGCCTCCTCCATAGCTCTTCAGGGTCTCAGGCTGAGGTCTTTCACTTCACCCACTACCTAATCCTCTTAACTGGAGATGCTGGGGATTGAACCTGGGACCTTCTGCATGCCAAGCAGAGGCTCTCCCACTGAGCCACAGCCTCCTCCATAGCTCTTCAGGGTCTCAGGCTGAGGTCTTTCACTTCACCCACTACCTAATCCTCTTAACTGGAGATGCTGGGGATTGAACCTGGGACCTTCTGCATGCCAAGCAGAGGCTCTCCCACTGAGCCACAGCCTCCTCCATAGCTCTTCAGGGTCTCAGGCTGAGGTCTTTCACTTCACCCACTACCTAATCCTCTTAACTGGAGATGTTGGGGATTGAACCTAGGACCTTCTGCATGCCAAGCAGAGGCTCTTCCACTGAGCCACAGCCTCCTCCATAGCTCTTCAGGGTCTCAGGCTGAGGTCTTTCACTTCACCCACTACCTAATCCTCTTAACTGGAGATGCTGGGGATTGAACCTGGGACCTTCTGCATGCCAAGCAGAGGCTCTTCCACTGAGCCACAGCCTCCTCCATAGCTCTCCAGGGTCTCAGGCTGAGGTCTTTCACTTCACCCACTACCTAATCCTCTTAACTGGAGATGTTGGGGATTGAACCTGGGACCTTCTGCATGCCAAGCAGAGGCTCTTCCACTGAGCCACAGCCTCCTCCATAGCTCTCCAGGGTCTCAGGCTGAGGTCTTTCACTTCACCCACTACCTAATCCTCTTAACTGGAGATGCTGGGGATTGAACCTGGGACCTTCTGCATGCCAAGCAGAGGCTCTTCCACTGAGCCACAGCCTCCTCCATAGCTCTCCAGGGTCTCAGGCTGAGGTCTTTCACTTCACCCACTACCTAATCCTCTTAACTGGAGATGCTGGGGACTGAACCTGGGACCTTCTACACATGCCAGGCAGATGCTCCGTCTGTGAGGCACAATTCTCGCTTTGCACAAAGGCAATTTCATGTTGGAGACAAAAGAAAACTATTTATTTAAGCAGTAGCAGGAATATTAATGGCATGAGTTGGCTGTTATATATAAGACAGCAGTGTGAATGGCAAGACTGCAATCCCTGGTTGTTTGGTTGTCTGTGCTGGAAATGCGGGAACAAGAGATACCGGGATAGGGGAGGGCCTCTGGCCTTAGGATGTTTATACTACCATAAATAATTATATTGCTCTTTCATTTCCTTAAGTAACTGTTATTTCTCAATATTTGTACTTCAATTACTTATTTGTTATTTTGTTCTTTACTATATATGTGTAGCTGTAAAATGGCTGCATCGTTAACTAAATTACTATATTGTTAAGCTGAATTGTTATTACACGCCATACCGAAAATGTATAACATCTGAACTAATTAACATCCAAATAACCCATGTGGTTGAATGCAAGCATTCTAACTGATTTCTTTCACACAACTAGGGCTGCCAGGTCCCCCAGGAGGACAGAGGTTCCCCCGCTAAAAGGGTCCCCAATCTGCCGGTCCGGATCCCCACCCCCGAAGTGGCCAGATCGGGCTGACGTGCCCCACATGATGACGTCGCTGGGAAGAGACATCATCACGCTGCACACATCACTGGGTGACGCTCTAGCAATCACTCTGAAAACTCTATGGCACCATAGAGTGATTGCTAGAGCGATTGCTAGAGTGTCGCCCAGTGACGTGCACGGTGTGATGACGTCACTTCCGAGCGATGTCAATGCGGCGTGCATGCTTTGCATGTGTGCCAAGGGACTCCCAGAGACGGCCAGGAGTCCCCCTGCTATAGCGCAGGTAGGACTTGGCAACCCTACACACAACAGATTTTTTTGTATCTAACAATGTATTGAATGAAAAGACTTCTGGGAAGAAGAAAAAAGGCCAGAGACCACTTTTATTTAGCCCACAAAATATCAGATAGCCCACAGTGATGGACAGAGTGGCAGACTAGCACCATGGGCAACCCAGGTCTGAATCTACACTTCTACCACAGGAGCTCACTGGGTGACCTTCAGCCTGTCACAGACTTTCAGCTTGGCCTATCTCACAGAGTTGTTGAGAGAGACTGAAGGAGGGGATGTTCTAAACTGGAGAGCCAGTTTGGTGTAGTGGTTAAGTGCGCGGACTCTAATCTGGGAGAACTGGGTTTGATTCCCCACTCCTCCACTTGCACCTGGCTGGATGACCTTGGGCAAGCCATGGCTCTGTACCAGCTGTTCCCTCAAGGACAGCTTGGGAAAGAGCTCTCTCAGCCCCACCTACCTCACAGGGTGTCTGTTGTGGGGAGGGGAGGGGAAAGGAGTTTGTAAGCCGCTCTGAGACTCCAAGTGAGTGAAGGGCGGGGTATAAATCCAATCTCTTCTCTCTTCTTCTTCTTCTAAAAGCTGATTTGAGTCCCAACTACAAGTACAAGTAAATTTATTGTATTAAGCCATTGGCCACTGCAAAATACAAAAAACACCATAACAATAATAAAAATTACCACCATTAGAATCAGATTAAAATTAACTACAAATTGTGCTGATAAAAAGGCTAAAACAGATTTAATCAGGTAACCATCCCCTTAGATCTAATTTTGGATGCTGCTAAAGCAAACAAGGAAACTCTATAAGATACATATGCATCATTATCTGAAAGCAGGAATGTTATCTTCTCAGTTTCTGCGTTATGTTTGCATAGAAATTTCACTCTTGGGATACCATATAACGGACAGTAAAGCATGTAGTGAGAAAGGTCCTCCACCACTGACGAGCCACATCTGCAGAGACAGTCCTCTTTTGGAGTATGGGAATAACAGCCAGCCAGAGAGGACAGGAAGTCCATCAAGGCTATGAAGACATCTGCCCCAGAATGCTGCAGGAGGGAGAGCCAGTCCCTGGGAGGGAAGCGAGTCTGTCAGAAGGAGAGGCAGTAGGGCTGCCAAGTCTGCCTGGGGGGCGGGGGATCCCCCGCTACAGGGGTCCCCAATCTGCCAGCCCGGATTCGGCCAGTAGGGGGAACCCCACCCCTGAAATCGTCTGGTCATGACGACTGCCCCAGTGTGATGATGTCACCCGGAAGTGACATCATCACATTGGGGACGTCACCGGGGCAACGCTCTAGCAATCGCCCCCAAAACTCTATGGTACCATAGAGTTTTGGGCGATTGCCAGAGCATTGCCCTGGCAATGCCCCCAACGTGATGATGTCACTTCTGGTGACATCATCGCAGCGTGCGCACTACGCGCGCGCCCCTGGAAACTCCCGGGACGAAGAGGATTTACTCCCACCAGTAGAAGGTAAGTACTTGGCAACCTTGAGAGGCAGTCTGGGGGAAGTCTGAAGCCCGTCAGCTGTTTGGTTGGTGTCTGCAGCAGGCAGAGGGGCCATGTTGGGAGAAATGCGGATCTAACCTTCTCCCCTGAAATGAAGTGATGTGCCTGCCCTGCTGACCATCCAGACAGGGTATGTGTGTAGAGAAGGGAAAGATGGAGTGGTTGTGTCACATTTATTTTTGATTCTTCAGTTCACTGTATGCCTGTAAATAGTTGAGTGTTTTCAAATAAATTCTTCCAATGACAAAGGAGTGAGATCCCTCTGTACCACCTAGTCCCCCAGCCGCTTTGACACGTCAGGAGTGGGTCGGGGAATCCCTGAGGAGAGGAGAAGGGAGCCAGATGGCCAGTTGCCAACTCTCCAGGGGAGCCCCAAAGATTCCCAGGAAGCCCCAGGATGGGTTCCTGGTGACTGTGGAGAGGCGGGTTAGGAGTCTGTCCCGCCTAACCATTGCCCCAGAGAGGGACAATGGTGGCAGCCATACCCAGAGCAGTAGAGAAGAACTGCCCCTTCAGGTGCCAGATCAAGCAAAGGAGGGGTGGGCAGAGCGGGGCCTGCCAGCTAAAGCAGGCCCGTTCCGCCGCAAATGCATATGCAAGAAAACAGGCCCTATAAAATATTGGGAGGGCAGTGAGCTACAGGGTTGGTAAGCAGAGCAAGAAGGACTAGGTCTCTAGTCTCAAATGTAAAAGAAAATATCCATATCACAACATTGAAATGCAGGGTCTCCCCCCTGCATTCCAGCAGGGTCTCCCCCCTGCATCCCATCCCAGCTTCGTACTAGCCCCTTAACAAAATTAACAGATTTACAGCATTTACAAATAATGCATGAGACTAGCTCCAAATGGTCTCATGGACCTCCACAGGAATGACAGCAGTTCCATATTCATGGGGCAACTACTCGGGAACATGACACAGAATAGAGTCTGACAGTTCTGGTCAGTTGATTGTAAAACAGTAAAAAGGTCTAAGGAGAACCCTGGCTGTAATACGGCCATCTAGCCTCTGCTTAAAAGCTTTCAAAGAAAGAGAGCCCACCACCTCCCAAGGAAGCCTGAGCCACTGAGGAAAGGTTCTAACTGTGAGGAAGTTCTTCTTAATGTTCAGCTGAAAACTCTTTTTGATTTCATTCCAACCCGCTGGTTCTGGTCCAACCTTCTGGGGCAACAGAAAACAACTCTGCTCCATCCTCTATATGACAGCCCTTCAAATACTTGAAGACAGCTATCAGATCACCTCTCAGTCATCTCCTCCCCAGGCTAAACACACCCTGGTTCCTTCAACCTTTCCTCATAGGACTTGGTATCCAGACCATCTTTGTTGCCCTCCTCTGGACACGTTCTAGATTGTCTATATGTTTTTTTAAACGGTGGTTCCCAAAACTGAACCCAGAACTCCAAGTGAGGTCCAACTAGAGTAGAGTAAAGTGATCTGGACATTTCATGTGATCTAGACACTATATTTCTGTTGATGCAGCCCAAATATTTCATCCCATATTGCATCCAAGCCCTTAAAGTAATGCAGCAGAGGCTCTTCCATAATATGCTCCGTGAGGAGCTCTGGGTTTATGTCTGTTTGGGTTTTCTGCTTCACTTTCTACTGCAGAGATTCGCTCTGGGAGAATCTGCCAGGCTGGCTGTATGCCTGCCTTGCTTCCCCACCACCACCACTGGAAACAATGAAGGATGGGGGCACCCCCTGGTCCAATCTTTTTGAAACTTGGGGGTTCTTTTGGGGAGAGGCTCCAGTAGCTACACTGCAAATCTGGTGCCTCTACCTCAACCCCCCCTCCCCTCAGCCCACTGAATATACCCTAGGACAGTGATGGCGAACCTTTTAGAGACCAAGTGCCCAAACTGCAACCCAAAACCCACTTATTTATCGCAAAGTGCCAGCACGACAATTTAACCTAAATACTGAGGTTTTAGTTTAGAAAAAAGAACTCATACATTAACATCTTTTGTCTTAGAAGAAAAGCACAATAACTGAGCTTTCAATTATACAAACAACTTTTTATTGAAAGGTAAAAGTTTGCATTTGGCCTGCTTTTGAACAGTTAATGTGATTTTTGCTGTTGTATGCATGCTGATAATTTGTCTAACCTTGGCTCATACTTTGTAAGTTTGAGAACAACCCAGCCTCGAGTTTGTGTCGTCTTTTTCCTTTTAGAGACTGAGTGCCCAAACTGCATGTGTGCCCACAGAGAGGGCTCTGAGTGCCGCCTCTGGCACGCGTGCCATAGGTTTGCCACCACTGCCTAGGAGATTTGTCATTGACTATAATGGCCCCAAAGGGTATAATGGAGCCAAAATATTCAGGATTCCCGAATTTTATCCAAATTTCCATACAATACCTATACTGGAATTTGGGGGTTTCAAAGCAATACCTATTTTTAAGGGTCCAAAAACCCTGAATCCCAAGTAGCCAACAGCAAGAGAAGAAGCAAGCAGGAGAAGGCTCAAGCATTAAATCCAAGGGGGGAGGTTAATGGGGAGGAAGGGGGAGGAAGATAACTTGAAGAGGCAGCTGTTCTAGAAATATACCCAGCATGGAAGATCAGAAGGAACAGAAGAGAATATAAGGAAGCAAACAAAAGGCATTGGCACAGAGCATGCAGAAGACAGCAAGAGGTGATGAGGATACAGAACTGCAAATAAAAGGACTTTATGCCAGTGGCAAAACGACGAGGAGTCAGGACAGAACTAGTAACATGATTCCTTTGGTGAATTTTTTTTACTGTGTTTTTAAGTTTACAGAGAGACCGTGCAGAACTGCCAAAAAGCTTGCCAATGAATACCCATTACATCCACCACAGTCCTGTCAGCATTACATGGCCAGGTCAAACGCTGGTCCCAAGATGTCCAAATAGCCTAGCATGTATCACACAGCAATACTGCCTTGCTTTTTGAAATTATACCCTGTGCAGCAACAATAGCATTGTAGAAACTCCCATCGTGTTTCTATGTGGTCTGATCGTGATCTCTGCACTTCAGGCCATTCACAACATTGTTTGGGGGGGGGGGTTCTCAACTTCTACGGTGTTGCCACAGTAACTGTATGCCAGCAGCTCAGTTATAAACACAGAGGGCTGAGGCAAAGTAGTAAAAATTCGCTTTGGGCAGAAGCCTGGTCTACAAATATTAGCCAAGTTGCACTTGTTTCCAGCCCACATTTATTCATTGCTTATTGTAGTGAGGACTGGAAGGAAGAAGAAAAGCTGGCAGACAAAACAGCTTTAGTACATGTGTACCCCTTCATTGAATCACAGAAATTAGTATAATTTCAAACTACTTCCTTGCGCATCTGTACGATATGTACTGCTATTCTTCAGATTTCAAAACCACTAATTAAGGTCTTTGCTCAATGTAAGCACCATTGTGAGAACTACGAACATGTGTTGCTCTTTTACGCAGCATTCAGTTACAAGTCGGTGACAGAGGATGTATTCATAACTGTGCGCTGTGCAGAATCTCATTTTAGTAGCAGAGAGGCTGGCTTAAGGAGTTCAGCCTGGAAAACAACCAGCAGGTTAAACTACAATATTTTGTTCTTTGTATAAATTAGTTACTGGTTTTTGTGCATGTTAATGGTTAAGAGTGCGGATTCTAAATCTGAGAGAACCGGGTTTGATTCCCCACTCCTCCATATGCAGCTGCTGGTGTGATCTTGGATCAGTCACAAGTTCTTTCAGACCTGTTTTCTCAAGGGCAGTTCTCGAGAGAGCTCTCTCAGCCCCACCTACCTCACAGGGTGTCTGCTGTGGGGAGGGGAAGGGATTGTAAGCCACTCTCAGACTCCCTCGGATAGTGAAGGGTGGAGTATAAACCTATATACTAATTCCAAGAGGGTTTTTTTTCTGTGTGGATACTTATATCAGTCAAAAGAGAGCTCCCTCTCCCCCAACAGCCTTTCCTACATAGTCAGGGGCCTTCCTCAGTCTGCCAAAAAATCCAAAAAGTTAAAAAAACACTTCAGAGATCGTTGAATTCCCCCAAAAACCTTTTGAAATGGCATCAGCTCCAGGCATCAACTGTGAGATTTTAGAATGTTCAGAGGAGGGGAAGGCTTCTAACTGTTTCTGTCAGTAAAAGGGTTTTTACTGGCAGCAGTCTAGGGTTGCCAAGTACCCCCCCCCCCCCGGTCACCGGCAGTGGATCCAGATCCAGGCTGGGAAACTCCTGGAGATTTGAGGGTGGAGTCTGGGGAGGACAGGGACCTCAGTGAGGTACAATGCCATAAACTCCACCCTCCAAAGCATCCATTTTCTCCATGGAAAGTTATCTCTGTACTCTGGAGATGAACAGTAATTCCAGGGGATCCCCAGGACACACCTGGAGGCTGGCATCCCTAGGCAACGCCCTCTGTATGACTTGATACCACCTGATTTGCATGACTTAATTAGGCCCAGCTGCTTTGCTACTGTTCATCAGCAGCCACCCTCTGAAAGCCATTGTGATGTAACAGTTAGAGCTTCAGATTGGGATCTGCAAGACCCAGGTTCAGATCCCCATCTTGTGGTGGAAGCTGCTGACTGGGAGATTTTGGACCAGTCACCTACTTTCAGCCTAACCAACCTCACAGGGTTGTTGTGCAGATAACGAGGAAATAATAATGTAATCTGCTTTAGTCCCCACTGTGGAGAAAGACTATAATTTTCCTAGGTAGAGACTACAGGGGAGGGGGGTGGAGATGGAAAGCTGAGGACAGATAAAGGTAGGTTGGCTGTTGGGTGAAGGAAATAGGGTTGCCAACTCCAGGTTGGGAAATTCTTGGACATTTGAGAGTTGGAGCCTGGGGAGGGTGGGATTTGAGGAGGGGCTACAGACCAGTATAATGCCATAGACTCCACCCTCCAAACCAGCCATTTCCTTCACTTAAACTACCACTGCCAGCCTCCAGATAAGGGCTGGAGAGCACCCAGAATTACAACTGTTGTCCAGGTGACAGAGATCAGTTCCCCTGGATAAAATGTCTGCTTTGGAGGGTTGCTGAGGCTGCTTGCCTCCCCAAGCCTCACTGTCCCAAGGCTCCACCCCCAAATCTCCAGGAATTTCCCAACCTGGAGCTGGCAGCTCTAAGGTGAATTAATCTCTGTAGCTGGGAGATCCACTGTGATTCCCAGAGCACTGCCACTGCTGCTGTGGAGGGAGAGGAGGCAGGCAGGAGGCTGGGACAGTGATGCGGGCTGTTATGTCCACTGACCGCCACTGGGCGCCAGCGGCATATAGTCAGAGCTTGACTTTGAGAGACAATAGGGGTCAAGGATCCTAGACCACCACTAGCCCTCCAATAAGAACTCTGGTGGGAAAGTCAAACCCGCCTTTTGGGTGTGTCCTAGGAGTTGTATATAGTTGGCCATCTCGGCCAGTACTGCATGCTTGTTATGTACTCAATAAATCTATGCTGATCACTACGTCATAGTCCGGGCTTCCATGCATCAAACCCAGTACACAATAGGGGCAGAAAGAGAGAGTGATGGAGTGGGGGGGGGGCAGAAAGAGAGAGTGATGGAGTGGGGGGGCAGAAAGAGAAAGAGTGATGAGGTGGGGAGTCAGAAAAACAAAGAGAATGATGACGGGTCAGAAAGAGAGAGGAAGTAACATACATGGAGGAGAGCGAGAGAGAGTAAGGAAGGGGGGGCAGAAGGGAGAAAGAGTGTGAAAGAGGTAGGGGGAGATGGGAGGAAGCAAAGCTGTGAGGAATGGGATAACCATCCCGCAAGTTTCTTGCGGGTCTCCACTTGTCCCTCCTAAATCTCTTCCACTTTATAAGTATTGGTTATGGGAAGCTAGATACAAGTTCAGTAAAACCTTAGAGAACAACAAGATTTTGGGGGGCAAGAGCTTTCAAAAAATCAAAGCTCCCTTTGTCAGAATGCTTTGAGTCTTGAAAACTTATAGCCCAAAAATCTTCTTGGTTTCTAAGGTGCTACTGGACTTGTATCTAGCTGTTCTACTGCAGACCAAGTCCCTTTGAAACTACGCTTATGGGTACTATCTGATAAGAAGTGGCAGGGGTCCTTTGGGGCCAAAGCGAGGCGGAGCGCCACTCTGCCAGCTCAGGAGGGGCAGTAGGGCAGCCATGGGCCGAATCAGATTCTCTGATCTAATTCGGCCCGCCGCCGAATTGCTGCCAAAATTCAGCAGCGACTTTAAAAGCGGCTGTAGGGGAGGGGGTTTGAGGGAGAGGCTCCAAACTTGCAGGGTAACTTCTGGGACCTCTCCCCCAAATACCCACCAAGTTTCAAGAAGATCGGACCAGGGGGTCCAATTCTACGAGCCTCCAAACAGGTTGCCCCCATTCCCTCCATTGTTCTCTATGGTGGGAAAAAAGTAACGTTTTTCCCACCATAGAGAACAATGGAGGTGATGGGGCAACCTGTTTGAGGTCCCGTAGAATTGGACCCCGTGGTCCAATCTTTTTGAAACTTGGTGGGTATTTCAGGGAGAGGTCCCAGAAGGTACCCTGAAAGTTTGGTGCCTCTCCCTCAAACCCCCTCTCCTCCAGCCCCTCATATACCCTATGAGTTTTTGCCATTGACTTCAATGGCCCATAGGGTATAATAGGGCTGAAACTGACATTCGGCCGGTTATGCTAATGAGTTATGCTAATAGGGATGCTAACGAGCTCCTGCACCTCTTTTTCTACTGCTACTATACCACACACACCGTTCTTTGGGTGGGTGACACTATGCCACCCTGAACT
The DNA here is from genome assembly GCA_029233225.1 of Lepidodactylus listeri. Lineage (NCBI taxonomy): Eukaryota > Metazoa > Chordata > Lepidosauria > Squamata > Gekkonidae > Lepidodactylus > Lepidodactylus listeri. The sequence continues at coordinate 7,632,997 of JARCFY010000009.1, read as the reverse complement.
TAAAAGGTTCTGTATAGAAACCTTTCAAATGAACAAGGTAATAAGACAGTGACGGGATAGCTGAATAAGACCATGTTCAGTTGCCGGAGGAGCAGCTGCAGAGAGACGCTTCCCCCACACATACATACACACTCTATTTGTAAGCCTTCCAGAGGTACCTGGACAGCCACTATGGGAAACAGGATGCCTGACTGGACTGGCCTACAGTCTGATCTACCAGGACTTATGTTCTTAAACCTCCCTTGAGGCAACAGTTCTTCTGTTTCAAGCAGCAGCTTTCATGCAGTTTCTCTAAGAGACCTTTCTCTGGCATTAACTAAAACTACGGGGAAACCGTTCGTTGTAGCTCATGAGGCCGTGCACCAATGTTCCCTCTATTTTTTCCCCCAACTAAGTGGAGTAGTTCACATCCTGAGCAGAATATAACTGCTGTAATCCTCAAATGGGCGACGGGCAATGCAAGACCCTGAATGGCTCCAGACTGCTGCTGAGTGGGGCTTCCTATGTTAAGGAGTGGCCACCCATGCACCCAGCTTAGAGGGTACGCTGTCGTGCATGTGATTCCCCTTCAGTCACCTGCTTTAGGTTAACTTGTTTGTTTGTTATCATGCTCACTTTTATGCAGCTCTCCCTCCTTTTTACTCGTATCTTTTTAACAACCTTCACAATAATGCATAGGAAGTGTGTACAATCATTCAGACAGCATTCCAATCATATGCTTCATCTTCTATAATCAGGAGAAGAGTTTGGGTGGTATGGTTTTTATTTTACTTAAGGATATCTGCTGTATTTTGCTGTTTGCAAAAAAAAAAAAGTTCCTAAGAAGCCACATTGTGGTTAATGAAGCAGAAGTGAAGACTGTCGCAGAGAAAAAGCAACTTAGAAAATGACACTAACACTTCAGTGCCAGAAATCAGTTTTATTACACATCAGTGACAAGCACAGTTTCTTTTTAAAAATATATATTCTTGTATCGGATATAGGGTTGCCAGCCCCCCAGTCCAGGTGGGGGTTCCCCCACTTTTGCGGACTCCTCCCCGCCGCAGGCCAGCCCAAAAGAGTTTTGCCCAAAAACTAGAGTGTTGCCGGGCGACATCAGCAATGTGATGATGTCACTTCCAGGGGATGTCATCATGCCATGGGCACTTTGCACATGCAGCAGAAGATTCCGGCAAGGCCTGAAGATAACCGCACCAGGAAGAAGGTAGGACCTGGCAGCCCTAATAGGATAGCCAAGGGCTGACCCCTTCACAGACAGCTAAACAACAGGATGCAAGGGGATCCGCCACAGGTACCATTTAGTTGTTGCAAACCCAGGGGAACCCTAGGTGTGGAGAATATAAATTCAATCACCTCCAAAAAAAACCTGGGGGGAAGTAAACCCACTAAAAAAACCCCATAAAACCTTATTTGTGACAGTGCACACACAAGTCACAAAAACCAAAGTTTGGCAGATATTTTCAGTCGCCAATCTAATTGCATCAATTGCTTTCTTTGCCTCTTCTTGTTCTGTATGTTTTTAGTTGCCACAGCATCCCAAAATGGTACACCAAAACTGGCAGTGGCAACCAGCAAGTGGAAGAAGCAAACTAGAACTTGGGGAGGGGGGCTGGCAGCTGGGGAAAAAAGGATTCCTTCTCCAGTGTACTAGGAAGGACATTCAGAGAGGATTTGCTGTAATTTAGGGTCAAGACTGAAAATAATCTGGTACTATAGTAGTTCTCCAAAAGATGATTCTCCAAAAACATGATTGGATCAAATAACAAGCAAACTCACACCTTTTACCTTTTCATAGCTCATGGCAAACTGCAAAGAACAGCAGAGATCAACTGAACGATAAATAAAAGGGAGTGCATTTGAAGAAGAAGAAGAAGAAGAAGAAGAAGAAGAAGAGGAGGAGATTGGATTTATACGCCGCCCTTCACTCACTTGGAGTCTCAGAGCGGCTTACAAACTCCTTTTCCCTTCCCCTCCCCACAACAGACACCCTGTGAGGTAGGTGGGGCTGAGAGAGCTCTTTCCCAAGCTGTCCTTGAGGGAACAGCTGGTACAGAGCTATGGCTTGCCCAAGGTCATCCAGCCAGGTGCAAGTGGAGGAGTGGGGAATCAAACCCGGTTCTCCCAGATTAGAGTCCGCGCACTTAACCACTACACCAAACTGGCTTTGCACCATGTCAGCATTTTCTGTTTTTTGAAAAGTATGTAAGGTTGCGTGAGCTTCCTGCCCTCCACCAGCCTCATTCCTACACACTCCAGGGTTGGTTCTCTAAAGGCAAATAGCCCGTAGAAGCTCTTAAACCATTCTGACAGAAAACACTAAAGAATCCCTTTAGGAACAGGTAATTGTTTTAATTTTAATTTCTTTAAAAATTAATTGGCCCAGGCTAGCCCAATCTTGTCAGATCTCAGAAGCTAAGCAGGTTTGGCCCGGGTTAGTACTTGGATGAAGGCCACCCAGGAAGACCCAGGTTGCTAAGCAGAGGCAGGCCATGGCAAACCACCTCCGCTGGTCTCCTGCCTTGAAAGCCCTTCAAGGCTGGTGTAAGTCAGATGCAACTCGACAATGTTTTCCACCACCATTTATTTTTTTCAGATATAGGCAGTATGAGAAGCATTTCCTCACTATCCTGCTGGACAGCACAAAAATGCCCGGAGCACAGGCAAGGAACCCACAGCACAGCTCCTCCTTGTGGCAGAGCTGACCTACTTTCCCTGCTACTTGGGAAAGAGTCGCAGTGCCATTCTCACTGCATGGTTTGAGCCTCTCATGGCTTTGCAGCAGCTCTCATGAGGTCAAAATACCTTTGATTACCTGTCCTACGACTGAATATTATTAATACAAGGTTTTTCTCCCCAGTAGCCTAATTTATGCAAGATTTTCATGAAAGCTACTTGATCTCAGTTTTAGATACAAGTGCACATTCTTTCTGCTCATGCCAGTGTATGATGATGTATCTGCTCCAGAAGATTTATGTATTATGACACATAGAAACTACCTCCTGCTGATTTTAATTTGACTGATAGCTATACTATGGAAAGAAGGGGAAACGAAGCAATCTTTTACAAACAATTTGTTGGTTGTTTTTCTTCATAGAGGCATTTGTTGAGAGGCCTGATAGCCCAGCCCAGCCCAATCTCACCACATCTTGGAAGCTAAACAGTGTTAGCCATGAGTAGTACTTCGATGAAAGACCACCAAAGAATCTTCACACTCAAACTTAGGTTGGGAAAAATGCGGAGAAGTGGGAACTTTTGCCCACTGCTGGTAGCAATGTATCCACATTAAGGCGTTTTGGAAAGATGTTCTAGATCAAATAAAACTCATCACGGGATACGACATTCCATTTGAACCAACCCTGCTCTTTCTCGATTTATGGACCACGACTGACATACCTGTGCTCCACCGTGACCTAGTGACTAGTCTTACTGTAGCTGCTAAAACATCAACCACATCCAAGTGGAAATCAGACAAGGCTGTCTCATGATCCTGCTGGATTAACAAAATCTGGGACCACCTCATCCTAGAAAAAATTACCAGTCGCTTAAATCAGTCAGAAACCCACCCTAAACCATCCAATTTTGTAGGAAAGTGGTTCCCCTTTATGGAATTTATCTCTGCCTCGGACCTCCAACCTCGCAACTCAATCAGTCAATCTATTTATTACGGTCCTAGACCAGCAAGTGGCACAATAAAAACAAGTAAGTAACAGGTAAAAGAGCAATTAAAATTATAAAACATAATAGCATCTAAGATTATAAAAAGGATTCTAAAAATTTAAAATGTCGGAGGTTTAAATTGTACAAGGTAAAAAATTTTATAACAGTCAATAGATAGAGACGCATCTGTCTGTGAACCTCGCAACTCTACATACCTGACATTATTATACCAGTAATTAATACTATAAATTAAAGACCACAATGTCTGGTTGTGCCATTGCTAAGTCTCACTTAAATTACTCCTGCACTTTTTTACAATAGTTCTCTCCAGCTTGTTATAACAACACTCATTGTACTGCTTAATATAGTTATCAAAATAGTCATGCATTTATCAACAGCACAGCTAAAAGGGTGATGCAATATTGATTTACACAGTATCTTTAATGTATAATTGTTGAGCGCTGTTCATTATTGAAAAATTTATAAAAATAAACTTTTTTAAAAAAAAAAAGACCACCAAAGAAGACTGGAATGGCGACATAGAGGAAGACGATGGTAAATACCCCTGCTCATCTCTTGCCTTGGACATCCCATGGTCCTGAGGTCCCCGCGAGTCTGTTGCAACTTGACAGTTCACATTATTATTACAGGCATTTGTTAGCTAGTTGCTTTTCCTCAACAGAATATGAGTTATTCCCTTATCTTTACTAGTGCCCCTGTGGATAAATCAAGATGGATTGCCATGTTAAGTCTGTCTCTAGCAGTAGAAAAGAGCAAGAGTCCTGTAGTGCCTTAAGACTAACCAAATTTGTAGCAGGGTATTAACCTGAAATAGTTGTAGGTGAGAACCTGCTCTCTGCTCTTTAAAAACAAATGAATGTATTTCTCAAAGAAACACATGGAGCAGCTACTCTTAATAACATGTATTAAGAAGTAGCTCTGAAGAACTTCTCTTTCCAGGCAACCACTGCCGAAGTAGCAGCAGTCAAAAGTTCAATCCATTCGTGATCTTGGACCACAGCAAGAACCGTAAACAACACTTCAATGCACCACCTCACATTCGGAGTCAGATCATGTCTTCTCCCCTTTCCAAGGAATTGAAGCAGAAATACAACGTTCGTTCTATGCCCATCTGAAAGGATGATGAAGTTCCAGTCGTCCCAGGCCATTACAAAGGGCAGCAAACTGGCAAGGTGGTCCAAGTCTATCGAAAGAAGTATGCCATCTACATCGAGCGTGTACAGTGTGAGAAGGCCAATGGCACAGCTGTTCATGTGGGCATCTGCCCTGGCAATGTGGCCATCACATGACTAAAGCTGGATAAGGATTGTAAAAAGATCTTAGAACATAAAGCAAAGTCTCACCAAGTTGGAAGGAAGAAAGGAAAATACAAGAAAGAAACAAATGAAAAGATGCAGGAATAAAATAGACTCCTTGGTGATTTTCATTAAAAATCCACAGAAATGAAAAACAAAAGTAGCTCTGAAAGCTCACCTAGGAGCAACAGTAGAATAGTACTAGGATGAAGGTGAGGAACCGTCCATATACAAGCCTCACTTGAACAGTATCTGACCCAAGCATCTCCTGGAAACCAAACTCTAAATAAATGCACCAAGATTTCACAAAAAGCACTCACTGCCGTTGAATAAGCCTAATAGAAAACAGAGAAACAGATTAACCTCCTCATCACCACCTCAGCCCAAAAACACTTCCCAAATTCTGGACTGAAAATCATACATTCAACACAGCCAGCTGGCAATCTTACTCAGGATTTACTCCAGAAATGTGCTATTCATAGATACCACCACATAAGAATAAACGGGACTATTTAGTCTATTAGAATTAACTTGGATTCTCCCACACTTTATAAATCCTAAACGTTGGGGTTCAAATATGGAAAGAATTTATGTATGGTCAACCATAAGGGAGAAAGGAGGGATATTTTCTACTAAAACATCTATTTGCTGTTTACGTGGCTGTGGCTCAGTGGTACAACATCTGCTTGGCATGCAGGAAGTCCCCGGTTCAATCCCCGGCATCTCCAGTTAAAAGAACTTGCAGTAGGTGAAGTGAAAGACCTCTGCCTGAAACCCTGGAAAGCCACAGCTAGTCTGAGTAGACAGTGCTGACTTTGATGGACCATGGGTCTGATTCAGTACAAGGCAGTTTCATGTGTTCTGATACCTCAACCGCCCCCCCCCCCCCCATCATAGTGATAATGGAATAACGTAGCAAACACTCAACAGCACATTCTTTAAGGTTTATCAGACAGTTTAATTATTTTACTGCGCTCGAAAACAAATTTAAATCCATGTGCCCTCATCACATTCTCCCTGTACTGTACAAAGACAATATTAGAATGTCCTGGTGGTGATAGTCTAGTCTCATTACTTCTGGCATTTTTGTTCCCCCAAAACCAATTGGTTGTGTTTACTGAAATTGTGTATTGAATCATGAAGCAAATGTTGCTTGTGCTTATGATTTTAATGTTAACAGAGTGTCTTTGTAACTGTAAATGTGAGGGAGGGGGGGAGTGAAGCTTGGTGGAAGACCACAGGATGCTTTGGATAAAGGCTGTCCCAGGTACAATCTATGGCTTCTCATTAACCAATTCTCAGAAGGGAGAGCCACTGCCAGGCAAGGAAGACAATAAAATGCCAGTGATCCAAATAATTTTATTCCACAGATGCTCTAGTGGCCTGGCCAACTTCATGATGCAGACGGAATATAAATGATATGTACCATTGGAACAATCAGTAACCCATACAACGTTTGAGTCCAATGGCACCTTTAAGACCAGCAAAGTTTTATTCACAGTATAAGTTTTTGTGTGCAAGCACACTTTGTCAGGTATAATGTCCAGGTGTTTGCATTTTGTACGAAAGATCAGTCTGCACCTGCACAAGGTTCTTTGTAAGACTGATGGAGTCCTGTTCCATGTGGCTAAATGTGGCGCCTTCCATTAAGCCAGATCCAGGTGAGGTAGCCATACAGTTTGTCCAGCAGCAGGCCTGAGGCATCATCACTATACTTTCCAGGTTCGTGAACATTAACAAAAAGTCTCAAGACCAAAATCTTGCCACTTCCGTAAAACCAAAGTACCAAAGTCACATCCAAAGTGTCTCGACTTAGAACAGTGGTTCTTAACCTTGTTGGAGGTACCGAACCCCACCAGTTTCATATGCGCATTCACCGAACCCTTCTTTAGTGAAAAATAATTCTTAGTACTTAGTAATAGTACTAAGTTGGAGGCCCCACCGAACCCCTGAGACTGACTCACCGAACCCCTAGGGTTCGATCGAACCCAGGTTAAGAACCACTGACTTAGAAGAATTTTGTTACCCAATATGCAGTGTACTGCCAGTAAGACACAAGTAATTTATTAGTCAGCTGCAGTAAAAAATAAACAGGCATCTAGTAGCACCTTAACGATGAACAAAACTGTATTCCACCACAAACTTTTGTGAACTATAGCCCATTTCTTCAATGTTAGGGTGATGTAGTTCTTCATTGCATCTGAAGAAAAGACCTCTAGTCTCAAAACCTTAGGGTAGAATTAAATTGTGCTAATCTTTAAGGAACCACAAAACCCCTGTTTATTTTTTCCCCAATTTACAGTTGCAATTATTTGTTAATCCAGACAGTTTTCCCTCCTCATCGACCAAAAGTACCCAACAAATTGATTTTGTCTCTATGCAACACATTTGCAGTCCAAGGCTTACGACCGTAAAAGCAATAATGTAGTACCGGCACAGTCTAGTTATCTCCAGTAAATGAGCCAAGCCATGTGCTGTCAGTAAAGCAAAAAAAAAAAAATCTTAAAAGTCACTGGCTCCAGAGAAATTCCTATCCAGCACTAAATATGGCGGCCAAATTACACCTCTTTCAAAGGAAACTGCCAAAAGGAATACAGAAATGCCCTCTTGTCAAACAGCTTCCCACTTTATTTCAAAGTCATATTTCTCTTTTTCATCTTTCCGTGCTGGCTCCAAGTACAACTAGAAGACTTCTCTCAGTATTTAAAGCTTTCCAACATGATTCATTCCTAATTGCCAGTACAGCCATGCCGGTTTTCCTAACTAAGATCCAATTTAAATTGAACATCCCTAAACCATGTGGCCAATAGCAGAAGTGGCCAAGGGAAAGAGCAGACGTTGATGAGTTGAATGAGGTCCTCACAGAAGGCCAGAGGCAACTCTCAGGATTTGGATTCAGCAGCATACAGCCGCTTTATTTATTTTATTTATTTATTTCATCAGATTTACATCCCGCCCTCCTCGCCAATGTTTAATAAACAGAGGGTCAGAAATACACAGTGTACAATTATCAGAAACCAGAACCCACTTGCAAGAACAGTTATGTAAAAAAGTAAATGTAATTTTCATGAAAAGATGACAAAAGCAACTCACAAATCTTCAGAGAATCACTTGCCATCATATAGCTTTATAAAACAGTGTGTCTGGATTACTAGAACTGAAAGCCATTAGGTGAGATTCAGCCAGTTTTTTCACTAAAGCTTGCTTCACAGTTTTTGCCCACGCAGGTCTCACAATCCCCAAAATAATCTGTTTGGGGGCCAAAGGGGATCCCCCTCCTCTCTCTCTCAGCAGTGGAAAAGCTGGTTAGATACTTTGCATTGGGTTACATCTGGTTGCATTGGGTTATATCTGATGCACTGCAAAAAGCAGATTTTTCTCACCCTCACATTTCCGCAGTAATACCCTGTAAGTGGGGGAAAAGTCAAGAATCTGTGGGGAGAAAAAGCCATGAATCCTGGGCAGCTGCTGTAAGAAGGGGCAAGTGACCAATTTCCCCACTCTACCAGTGATGCTCAAAAGAATCTGCAGAGAGGGATGATTTTTACTGCCTCCCCCCCCCCCCCGCACTGCAGCCACTACAGAAAAATCTGTTTCCAACCCATAAGCGTAGACTATGTCAAAGTCTAAAAATGATAAATTTAAACAAGATGCAGATCAGGGGATATTTTTTTCTCCTACTAGTGAAGGAAAAGATAGTTTCTTCCTCCCCCCATCTTTCCAAACAAAATTACTCAAATATTTTAATTGGAAAGGTAATCTCTTTGGAACCATGTAATACCCCAATCAGCACATTAAATATTTACTCACTTTATTTGGAAGATTAGATATTTCACGTTTGCCACAAAGGTTTTCTAATGGGAGGAAAACACTTTAATAATATCATGTGTAACCCAAACCTGTGCCTTTTTTCCCCTCTGCAAAAGGTACAAAAACATATTTGTAGAAGAATTTAGGCTGAGGACAGACCGGCAATCTGCCCTGTGAGAGCTCAGCTTGGGAAGCAGGGGAAGGGAGCCCGTTCAGACATTTGCAGCTGTCCCTTGGCTCCCTTCCACACTTACGCGCTTTGAAGCCGGTTTCCTCTCAATGTAGGAGGACACTGGGAGAAACCGGTATCCAGGGGACGTCTTCCACACGCCTCCCGCTTCCAGGCAGTGTGAACCAGAAGAAGGCGGGATTCAAGCGGTGGCGGCTGTGTGAACATGCCGTTTTGCCAATGTGCGCATGAGTGCTCATGCGCACATGCGCACATTGCTGAAACAGCCCTGCCACGAGCTGCGGAGGCCGGCCCACCCGGGGCCACTCCGCAGCAGTCTGAACACTCCAATCCGGTATGCTAACGCAGGAGTCTGGCCAGTGTGAACGGCCAACCCCAGGGAATTTCCCCCCCGCAGCTTTTGCCTCCAGATTCCTCCCGCTCCAGAATGCCAGTCTGTCCTCAGCCTTAGTGTCACATTTTTTAAAACAGATACTTCTTTGCTGTGCACACTTGCAAGTACTGATGTGTGTGTATATATGTATATATATGTGTGTATGTGTATATATATATGATTAAACACCTACAACACATTTACACATGAACTATTTCAAATGAATGTCTTGCACAGTTGAACAATTGCAGGGAATCCTGCAGTCCCATAATAATGGCTTAAAGTCAGCTGGGGGACCAAAAAAAAAAAAAGATGCTGTGACACAACATGTTGGACTGGATGGGCCACTGGCCTGATCCAATATGGCTTCTCTTATGTTCTTAAATGTTCGGATAACCAGGTATTTGGATCTGAAGCAGGGGAATGAGAGGAAGGAAACACATACAAAAAATAAAACCTGGGAGTTTTTCTATTAATACAATATGAACTGTGTCTGAAAATTCTTCTAGCATTATCATATTCAGACACTTGCATTTTTAGTAGATGCAAGAAAGAAGGAAGTTTGACAGGTGACTGCCTTTCCTTCAGAATGTTTTGTTTTTTACCTATGTGAAACCTGACAACTCTATCCTCTCTCATAACAAGGGATTTTACTAGTACTAACGCCTCTAAGGAAAACTGGAAACGCCAACCATAATTGTACATGGTTTATGACCAGAACACCTGAAGCAAAGAAAAAATTCAGCTCAGTTGATTCCCCCATACACATGCGCACACAAACAAACTGATTTACTCCTTTGGAAGATCTCAGTGAAAGAAGCTTATTTGGGACATGTAATCCTTTGGCAATTTCAGGCCTAGCTAATTGATTGATAAACAAGCAAAGAACAAGGTTTATGCATTTAAAGGTGATATAAAAAAGCATTTTTCCTGCCATTGCATTTCAATAGCATTTCATTATTGGAAGGGCTTTTTTTGCTCAAGACAATAGTTAGGCTAAAGGTAACCAGAATTTGACCTAGTAAACACCTTTCTGAGAATGGAACCATTGAATAAGGGCAACATACAGAGCCCGGATGGCTCAGGCTAGCATAATCTGGTTAGATCTCGGAAGCTGAACAGGGTCAGCCCTGGTTATTATTTCAGTGGGAGACCACCAAGGAAAATCAGGGTCATTACACAGAGGCAAACCACCCCAGAACATCGCTTGCCTTAAAAACTCTACAAGGTTGCCATGTCAACGGCACTTTCCACCCCTCTCACTTCCAAGAAGATCTCTGTAGGACTGCTCCCACAGTTGCCCAGATGGAGACTACAGAAGTGAGTCTTGATTATCTGTAGTGTCCAAATTCATGGAAAAGAACACACATATGCACAGGCCAATCAGAGATGCAACTGCTTCCACAAAGGTTTTGGTTCCTGAGTAAACAGGGAAAAACTCTCAGACCTAACAACGCATAAATATAGTTCAGTTGACATCAGACAAGCTTCTTCCACCGAATGAATCCAAGAAAACGGCTAACTGCACCCATTCACAGACTAGCAGTGGCTTGTAGGGAACTTCTTTGTGCTAAATGTTTCCCCTACAGCTATAAGCGGCGATAATTTGTCCCAAGACCAATAGTTCTACACAACCTGCAATCAGCTCAAGGATAGGTCAGCCCAGACCGAAGAGCTTGTTCTGACACCACTGGAAAGGAAATTGACCTGAAGAGGCCAAGGTGAAGCTCTCACTCAGTCTCCCAAGTACACGCCCTGCTAACCTCAAAAGAGACTCTTCACCTAAACACACACACACAGTTCAGCTAGACAGAGATTATGTAGCTAAGTAAGCATCTGAACCCTTCCACTCCTATGCTGAACACCTTAGCTGTTGCACTACACAGATCATGTACATTGTATTCTGTACTGAATACTTCATATGCCTTGTATTCTTCTTAATGTGTAACGCCAATAAAGGTTTGTTGCTGTTGTTGTACATTGTATTATACACTGGATTTTTGTAATTCTAAAACATGCTGGCATCTAAAAAAGCAGGAATGGCTACATTTAACACATTGTTTGTGTAAACGTGTCCATACACACAAATGAAACAACTCAGAAGCTGCCGCTTGTACAAAATGAGGCAGCTCACTTATTGTCAACAAGCTGTAATTCCAACCTTTCAACTATTCTAAGGGCCAAACTACACAATTGTGTTTTTTTTTTAAGAGTGGGGTCTGGGGGACCCACAGCTGCATAGCAGCTGCAGGGAATGGCTTTTAACAAAAAACAAGAGGACCCAAACATGCTCAGAACGCTGCCATGGGGAGGAAGAGCTCCTGCCTCCCCCAATCATTTCCCCATGCCAAAACAGTGCTGAAGGAGCTATTTCCCTGTTTCTGCTCCTCCAGGAGGAGGATTCAGTACATGTGGAGCAGCAAAAATGGGAAAATAATTCCCTCCAGCACTGTTTTGGTGCTGGAAAAAGGTCGGGACAGGGAAGGCAGGAGCTCTTCCTCCCATCACAGCAGTATTCTAGTTTATTTTTTTTTAATCATTCCCTACAGTAACTGTGCAACTGCTGGGAAGTCCAGACCCAACTCTTTAACAACCCAAACATGTAGTTTGGCCCCAGGAGTTCCTTCACTGGGTACCGGTCTGGATCCCAAAACCGTTTGGTCCTACCAGGGCCGAAGGAGGCTCGGCTGACGACTACAAGGACCAGGGCTTTTTCAGTGGCAGCCCCGTACTGGTGGAATGAGCTCCTGGAGAACATCAGGGCCCTGCGGGATCTGTTACAATTCCTCAGGGCCTGCAAGACGGAGCTCTTCCACCAGGCATTCAAGTAGTGGCCGCCTAATGTATATATCCTGGCCCTGGCTCGATTCTATCCGCCAGCCTGTGTACAACGTGTACAACGATTACATCTGTGCGTTGTTCTGATACACTCGCTGAAGATGTGCTATTGTATGCTGCTGATCTTGTTGTATATGTTTTAACTGTTTTAAGGATACTGTATGTACTTTTGTTGGTCTTGTTGTTAGCCGCCCTGAGCCCGCTGTTGGCAGGGAGGGCGGGATATAAATCTCAAGAAATAAATAAATAAATACCTGTTTGTTTCTGAGTACAATTCAAGAGGATGGTATTTACCTCTGGACTGAACACAACAAACTGGCTTGTACTGAATCAGACCATTAGATTACTGAGGTCAGCTCGGTCTACTCTGACTAGCAGTAGCTCTCCAAGGCCTCGGGCAGAGGTCTTTCACGTCACCTACTGCCTGATCCTTTTAATGGAGCATGCTGGGGACTGAACCTGGGACCTTGTCACATAAAGCAGATGTTCTACCTCTATCATTGAGCCATGGTTCCCTCCCCTTTTAAGCCCTTTATGGCCTGGAATCTGGACACCTGCAGGGCTGCTTCTCCCTGTATGTTCCCATGTGGCCATTCTACTCTTCCGACCAGAGTCCATTGGTTTATTCCTCCCCGCAGACAAACATAACCAGCGATGCCTCATTCTCAAGCCGTTCCAGTAGTCACCCCTATTCTCTGGATAATCAAGAAGGCCCCCGGTGTTGATACAGATTCAAATGTTATGTAAGATAGAACTGTATAAGAAGCCCATGAGTACCTGACGAAAGTATTGACAACAGAGTGTTGATTCTGTTTTGTTGAACAGTGGATTAATCTCTTGATTGTGGGTATAATGATGCTTTGAATCCACACTGGGCAAAGAAAAGGGAGTTAAAGATGCTATAAATATGATGCGTGGATGACTGAGAGCTATTCTAAGGCTGGCCTTTATTTGTTTGCTCGTTTGTTACAACATTTATATCCCATATTTCCTCCTGGTTCAGCAGCTTAGGATGGCAATTATGTTCTACACCAGTCTCCCTCGAAGATACACCAGTGCCGTATAAGTGTAACTACAGTGCCAGGGCAGAATTGGGTGGAGTCATCCAACCCAAGCCCAGGCACTGCTTAAGATACCAGCTAAGTTTGCAGCCAATCACAGCTCTCTTAAAACACACAACCCCAGCCAGGACACACACAGATAGGGAACGCGGTACGGAGCTCTCTCTTTGCCTCTCTCTGGCCTCCTTGCAGCGTACCTTTAGTACACACACAGGGAGACGTTTGTAACGGAATCCCACAGAAAGGGCACTTAACACAAAAAGAGAATATTCTGCATAAAGAGTCAAGGAGGAGAACAAGGCTGTTAACACTGTTCTGCTCAAACACATTTCAGGTTCTCCAGCCCAGGACACAGACACCAAAGGAGAGTCTCCACTCCTCCAGCTCAGTGCTGAATGACCACATATCTAGCGCACTGTAATACAGCTCTTGTATCAGGGAGCTCAAGACAGTGTGCATGGTTCTCCCTGTTCATGCAGTGGGACAGGGGGGCAACTGTACCTGTGATCCTGCAGTGCCGGGACAGCTTGTAAGTAACAGAGGAGCCTAAATGGAATTAGAGAGCTCAAAACCTCACTCATCTGACTTGCTGCCAGCACGTCCGATGCTGTTCAATAAATGAACGCACAGATTGCTGTACAGCTATGTCTCTGCATGTTCGAGATTTGGTAGATATGGATTGATTCCCACCCCCTGCTCATTACTGACCTCTGCTGTCTTCAGTATAGATTCAGGTGGGGAAGCCGTGTTTGTCTGAAGCAGCAGAACAAAGTCTGGGACCAGTGGCACCTTTATTCATAGTATAAGCTTTTGTGTTCAAGCGCACTTAGTCAGATATGACATCTTCGGTAAGCAACTCATGCTGGATGGGGAAGGCCCAGTTTTTGCAGTAGCATGTTCTTGCAAAATACAGAAGGCTCCTCTGGCTTTACACTACCCGATAAGCCATGATGCCTGCAGAGAGGGGTCAGGGCACAGATGGAACACCAGCTGCTGGGAACAGTGGAAGCAGGTTATGCTACTGAGTCTCATGAGTGCAGCAGGGAGATGATACATGGGAGAGTGTTGACCAAACTGATGGGCAGGTGAGACAGCCAAACAATACAAATGGTCCATTCCAAGTAACTATATTCATAGGGATAAGATCTCAACTGTACCTTTTAGACTTCTGAGTTTCCTAGCTGTATGCAGGATTTGAAGCAGAAACTTTAGGTATGCAATGACTGTGCCTTTCTACTGTTCTTTCTTTGTAGCCATCTCAGCCCAGGAATGCATACACATGGGTGCATTTTCCCAATGGACTACTGGGAAACTGATAGGAATGCCTTCTGTACAGTTGTATGTTTCCTTATTGCTGCCCTATGTCTGCATTCTCCTTACATAGCTAAAGGTTGGTGCTCCTGAGTTTCTTCCCCTTACCCAAGACCTGAACCCTTGTGTGTTCAGGAGGAGCAGGAGTGGCCTACATTCCTTCCCTTGTATGTGCATTTGGCAAAACGGACAATGGTCACATGGAACTTGAACCGGCATATGCAGACCTCTCTGGACTAAGTTCTCTCCAGGACTCCTTCTGCAAAGTTATTGTTGTTGTTTCCTAGTGCTGAGTGTTGTATTCCTTCATTTGCTGTGTTCTGTATGTGGGCAATGGTGGCGTGACCTCAGGACATACAGCCAGGTCAACAGCGCACGCTGGATGACTACTTCTTTCTACCTGGCAATGCAGAGTCGGCATCATACAAGTCCATAATCAGTGGGTGTCTGCAGGGCTGCTATGGATAATGCAACTGCTTGCTCTCCGCATCATTGAGTGGTGTCTTCACTGCACAAATTAAGTAATCAGACGATACCAACTAGGGCACCAGTGCAGCATCAGGGTTCTATGTAAGACCCAAAAGGTTTGGCTATTAACCCATCATTACCTTAATAAAACTAACCTTTGGGGGGGGTCTATTTCAAAGCAGTGTTACATGAACTGAGAAGCAACAGTGTATGCCAAAAAAAGAGGTTATTTTATATAATGATTAATTCGCTATAGTGACTTAATTGTTGAAGCCAACATTACATTAGATGGTTGCATACACCAAAAATGGATAAAATACTTCCCAGAGTCAGTCAAGCATCAACGTAATCTCATCTGACTCAAATTATTCAAGGAAGCAAAAAATGACAAGTAATTTTCACTCTTCTCCTCAAAGGGTTTCATTGCCTTCATACTTGATAGCATGATTCCTTTGCAAAGAGCACAGTTGTTATCTACTGTAGCTCAACTAATGCTTTCTGGGCTGAGCTCACCAATCCACTATTAAAAGAGCTCTTAGAACAGATTCACCATTTACTAATTTCCTTGTTTACTAACTGCTAATTTTAAAAGTATTTACAGACATATTGTAAATGAAAGTGCCAACTGAAAAGCCAGAGAACACATTCAATAGTCAATATTTTATTGTATTAATATTGTCCTTGGTGGAAACTTATACCACTTTTGATATACGAAATTAGTAATAAACACTGTCCAAAGACACAGGGTATCACCAAAACACCACGACCCCTTTCACATGACAGATTTTGTGAAAGTGCATGTAACTGACCTCAGAAGAACAAAGATGAAAAAGGTTTGTGTCATACCACAATTCCCCAAATGGCTATTTATTTCCAAAATGTAAACATAGTATCAAGTAATACTGATTAAAACCTTTGTATCGAGCTCAGCTCATATTCCCTCCTCTGTTACACACTTTATTTTGTATACTATACTAAAGAGATATTTTCAAATGTGGGAAGCACTTGACAAAAATTGATGTACTCATTAAAAACTAGATTCAGGTGGGTAGCCGTGTTGGTCTGAAGAAACAGAACAAAGTTTGAGTCCAGTGACACCCTTGAATAAAATTTTGTTGATCTTAAAGGTGCCACTGGACTTGAACTTGTTTCACTAAAAGCTAGTTTGTTTTGTCCATTATGACAATGGCTCTTCCCTTGTTAGCTTGTTTCATTATAATATCTGGATTATTTTTCAGGTTGCTTATGTCATTCTTCTCTGTTTGGCCGAGACTGGATCTTGAGCGATGTTTTTTGTCGATTATTCCAGAATGGACCTGGCATTGGAAGCATTCCATATATAGGTCCAGTATGGTATTAAAGCCTTCAGAGGGAGTCCACATGGAGTCCTTCTTTCTATAGTGTCGAGTGGGAGCTTAATTGGTCACCCTTACACTGTTCATTGGTGGAATGATGAGAAAGCAGCTGTTCAGCACTGGATTGTTGAAGCTGTGAGGAGGCTGTCTATCTGAGTGTGTTCTGTTCCGTGCTGAAAGTATTCCTTTAAACGGAGATGGTGGAAAGACTAGGAACAGTTGAAATCCGTAAAAAAGTGTATGTTTCTTATTTCTTACATTCCTTTGCACAGATCAGCTTCAATAGTATTTCATATGGCATTTTCAGATTTTGAGATTGGGAAGGACCGTAGCCCAGTGACAGCACATCTGATTTACCTGCAGAGGATCCAAGATTCAACCCTTGGCATCTCAAGATAAATGGCTATGGGGGATAGCAAAGGTGTCAGCCTGAAGCACTGGAGAGTGACTGCCAGTCAAGGCAAGTAATAATGAGCTAGATGGACTTTTAATCTAATTTAACATAGTAGAGTTTTGCATGTTCATGTGAAAGAAACGTTTTTTAAAAAAGCTCTGAACAACAACTTAGGAAATGGACATTTCTTGCGTCTGGTTGGGATTCTGTAAATTCATTCTTAGAATTTTGTGGCTGTTGTTTCAGTACTGTGATGAAATGGCAGCTTTTCAGAGTTCCCCCTATGCCTTCTGCATCCAGAGGGCATGAAGAGAGCCACAGAAGTTGCTGAAAGGAGCCACTAGCCTTTTCATTTCCCCCTCTCTCTACTAGAAGGATGTAGGAAGAAGAGAGAAAAAAAATACTTGTCCTGATGTGTTTCAAAGGAAGGAAATATTGCTCCCCAGGGCTGGTTTCCTAAAGATCCACAAGTACATCCAAGAAACATACAAGCTTTGGTACTTTCCCACTACTGTCATGTAAACAAGCAGCAAACTTAACAGATACATGAGTTAACAAACAGCCTAACAACCTCAGCTGAAAAATACAATTTTGACTGTGTTGTCATACTGACTGTATAGTTGTGTGTTAACTAAGAACATAAGAGAAGCCATGTTGGATCAGGCCAATGGCCCATCCAGTCCAACACTCTGTGTCACAAAGCATCCAAAGACCAGGTGCCCTCAGGAGGTCCACCAGCAGGGCCAGAACTCCAGAAGCCCTCCCCCTGTTGCCCCTCCCCCAAAGCACCAAGAAAACAGAGCATCACTCGCCCCAGACACGGTGTTCCTCTATACCTTGGGACTACTAGACAAATTCCCATCAGCTGGGTATCATGCACAAACGTGTGTTCAAATCCTAACACCGATAGAACAGCAGAATAGATAGAACAGCAGAAGCAATAATCCGAATGTTTGCAGAGCATTTACCACTGGCACCTGTTACAAGCCCATATACCCAATTAACTAGAGGAGACAACCTGAATCACTGCCAACTACCTTTAAAATAGCTGTGATCACTACACTAAACCAATGCTATCCTAAAGTTTAAGGATATAAGACCTCCAAATAAGTAACATCAGGACAGGGGCGGGGGGGGGGGGGGAGAGAGAGAATCTAATGATTAAATAACACCTTCGAGTCTAGGAGGACCATCTGGTATGCAGCACGTGCAACAAGACTAATTAAAAACTTCCCTAATTTAGAGAATGAAAGGAATTACCTGCTCTGAGCAGCAATGTGGCTTTTTCAGATAATTCTGAATCAGAACCTTTCCCAACGTCTTAAATTGATTAGGCTCTGATCTACCATATTTCATATACTGTGAAAACAAAACTTTCCTACTTTTTTATCCATTTTAAGTGCTACAGAAATATCCGAAAAGCTTTTTTCTTCTCAAGAGACAGGAGGAGAGGTAGTAAAATATCTCCTCCTCCTCTAAAATATCTGGTGGAAGAAATCCACAAAGCACATTTAAAATGGTTCATATGGGACAAGACTCCATACATACAGCTCTGTCTCCCTCAAATACGCCCAAAAGATCAAATGAAAAAATCTATATACCTCTAAACAATTACCTGTTGAAAAATTTCCATTCCTCATCACTGGCTATGAGGATTAAAATAGCAAAGTTATCTGGGGGGAAAGTTATCTGGGGGAAAATAGGCTATATTTACCCAAAGAAATGGTGACTAGGGAAGATTGCGACATTGGGAAGAGGAAAGTCCCCCTATCATGCCTGAACCCAGCCCCACTCAAAGTATTTTTCTTTCACAATATTTCAGTTGTTTACTCAGTTGTATGTAAAGCGGTCTGAGAATACTTATGATGGGAAATGGTACACAAACATTGTAGTATATAAACAAACACGTGCCATCTCGCAGGGACATTAAAAAAGCAAACAGCCAAGTAACCGTTTTTGCAGCAAAGTATTCCAACAACAGGTCAGCAATGGAAGAAGCTGCCTAATTTGAGAGATTTTAAAAGAAAGGGACAGGCAGTACACTGGCCAAGAATCTCTTTCCCTAGATCTTTCCACGGTATATGCTATTAAGAGTGACTCAGGGGTTCATCAACTACTTTTTTGCAAAAACTGGTCAACCTTCACCTCTTCATAAAATCAGAGGACTGTCAAGGTACATTTCTCACCAGGAAATGACACACACACACACGTACTGAGGAATTATACTATGATATACATGACAAGTTGCAGACAAAGGCAGACAAATACCTAGTAGGGGACTTTGTTTTGAGATCTTTACACCTCCCACTTTGTTCGTCTTCATGTGAAAATACCTTATCAGATGTAAGGAACTTGACAGTTCACAAAGAATACAGCATGCACAAGGTGCGCGTAAGTTCAACAGACTATTTTAGCTCAGAGCTGGTTAGAAACAGACAGTGCTCATTTTTGTCATTCAGTTGTAACGAGTGCTATCCATTTCTAACCAGCTCTGAGCTAAAATAGTCTGTTGAATTTACGCGCACCTTGTGCATGTGGTATTCTTTGTGAACTGTCAAGTTCCTTACATCTGAGAAGGTACTTTCACATGAAGATGAACAAACCGGTAGGCGTAAAGATCTCAAAACAAAGTCCCCTGCTAGGTATTTTAAATAAATAAAAAGCCGATCATCAAAATTTGAGAGTAAGTGGAAAGCCTTTTATAACTACTACAGACAAACTACATAGAGGAGTTACAAAGAACTTTAAATCGAACAATACTCAAAATCATATAATCATATTCTTGTCATTTTATTCAATATTTTATAGCTACATCTTTACCAGTTATTATAAGACAGAGAAGATATAAAGAGAAGAAAAATGTTTTTCTTTATTCTTTCCTTCTTTTATGTTCCTTGCCTATATGCTTTTTAACCTAGCCCTACAGATAGGAAATAACGGAAATATATATATGGAACTATATTATGTTATATGGGGAGGCAACAGTGAGAGAGCTTCTAGTGTCCTGGCCCCACTGCTGGACTTGGTATTTTTGGCCACTGTGTGAGAGTGTTGGACTGGATGGGCTATTGGCCTGATCCAACATTGGCTTCTCTAATGTTCTCTTAAGTATTGATTATCTTACCATATTTTGTCATGTCATGTTAATTGTTCATGTTTTATATTCTTATATTACATAATGTCCTTAAATGTGTTTAACAAATTATGCTGCATGCTTCTCACTTTCCCTTTTGTCCCTTTTACTCTTTAAATGGTAAAATTAAAAAACAACAACCAAGAAACAGATAGTATTGCTGGTGGTTTCATAATAGTGACCACAAGTATAGCCAGGTTCAATGGGAATCTAGTCAAGGTCACAGCAAAACGGAGAAAGCTTCCAGAGCATCCGATCTTAAACCACCCCTTTTAAGTTTCTTGCTGTCCTCTCTCAATAATCTGAGTGCAGGCTCTGATAACCAGCATTTATTTACTCCATAATGTTATTCCAAAACACCCAAAGGAAGACACAAATAATGAGCCAGATACTGTACATCTTCACTTATGCAGCCTACACTGCAGCATCAGATTTATCTGATACTAAATCAGTCTTTTATTTTCACTCTCATTTGTCTACTCAACCAAATTTTAACATAAAGCACTTGTTGGTACCTTGCTATCCACACAAGTAATTAGTTTTGACACTTGAGCCCTGAACACATTTGGAAAGCATTTAGTTGATTTCAACAGAACTTACTTCCAAGTAAATGTGTTTAAGAATATCCCACAGTGCAATCTGCTCCAGTCCTTGGCTTTTTACCTTACCCCCCCCATCTTTTCTTTGCAGCTGATTTCCCCACAAATCTCTCACGTTGATGCCACTAGTCTCTCTCTTTTACACACCACTGTATTGCTCATTCTGTCACAGTTAGGTGATTCACCTTGGGAAGATACCCTAAACATTCATTCATCTGCATCCAGTCAATGGTCTAGTAGTGAAAAGTTTAGACCTGGGGTGTCTAAGATGCGGCCCAGGGGCCAGATCAGGCCCCCAGAGGGCTTCTATCAGGCCCGCACTGGAACAGGCCATCTCCTGCTTCCAGTCCTGTTGCTGCTGCTGCATCATAGCTTGCTTTGCCTTTCATGTTTCCCCCTGGGTCCTAGACTCAGAACTCTGAGCATGAGATTTCTGTGGTGAATGTCAGTAAATCAGAAGTAGGTTTGCAGATTACAGATACACACCTGAACAGCATACTCAAGATTGCAACAGCACAGGCATTTTGATGCAATAATTCAGAGCAAGAGGTGTCGGTTATGAGATACTGTTAAATAAACAAAATATTGCAAGAGTGCTAATGTTTTAAGCATTTTTTTTATTTTAAGTTAAAAAAAATCTTTGTGTTTGTGTTTTTTATAATGTTTATATCTCCGCTACCTGGCATTACATTTCATGACACACATGGTCCGGCCCAACAAGGTCTCATTTATGTCAGTTCCGGCCCTCATAACAAATGAGTTCGAAACCCCTGGTTTAGATCCTACAGCGTATGCCCTCGAAATTATTATTACTACTGCAAAAAACTAAGACGTACACACACAAAAAAGACAAATCATGAGTTCTAGATCAAATCGAATTCTCCCTAGAAGCTAAGATGACCAAACTGACAGTTTTGTACTTTGGTCACATTGGTGTTGGAAAGTGCCGTCAAGTCACAGCAATAGGGTTTTCAAGGCAAGAGACAAGCAAAGGTGCCTTGACTTGATCTCATCCAAATACTGGCCAGGGCCAGCCCTGCTTAGTTTCCAAGATCTGATGAGATCGGGCTAGCAGTAGTACCTTACTAGAGAAGTTTTATTTATTAAAACATTTATATTCCTTGTTTCCTCGTGGTTTAAGGCAGCTTACAATAATAGCTGAAACATCCCAGTTAAAACCCAACATTCCACCAGGCCAAAGCCATGATGGAAAAGGCCCAGGCTCTGTTTGACCAGAAGTGCCAACCTAAGTGGTGGGATAGCCAACAGATGGCTGCCTGATGACCATAGCTGGGGCGCAGGGACCTATAAAAATATCAGTGTGGTGTTCCTACTATGTTTGAGATGAACATTACATTTGCTTTTACTACTGTATTCTTTACTATGCTTGAATAAATATTTTCCCAATGTACTTCCCTTCAGTTCTAGCTAAAAGACTACTCTGGGGGAAAATGCAGGGATCAAGCAGAGAATTATTTACCAATATCTTGACAGGCTTAAGTTTAAAAAAAAAAAATCTACTTTTTTCTAAGTTGTTTTGATACATACACATTGTTCCCGAAACCACTTACCCATCAAGGGCCGAGGACAGACTGCCAATGTAAAGTGGAGGCAAAGCGGAGGGAACTGGAGCGGGGGAAAAACCCCACGGAGCTGGCCGTTCACACTGGCCAGAGCACTGCGAATCAGCATCAATACGGAGCGTTCAGACTGCCACGGAGCGTTCAGACTGCCGCGTAGCCAGCGCGCGCGGCTTGCGCGTGCCGCTGCTTTTTTTTCTTTTTTTGTTGATGTGTTTCGCATGTACGCACATGTGCAAAACTTTTTGCCGGTGCGTTCACACTTCCTCCGGATGCCTCCCGCTTCTTCCAGTTCACACTGTTTGGAAGCGGGAGGCATGCGGAGGAAGGCCCCTGAACACCGGGAAAAACCGGTGTCCTGTTAAAGCGAAAGGAAAGCGACTGGGAGACGGGTAAGTACGCAACGGAGCCGACGGACAGATGTGCATGTCTGAACGTGCTCCTTTCTTCCGTTGCCGAGGCGTGCCTGCCCCGCTTTACATTGCCAGTCTGAACTCAGCCAAGCATAGACCACAGATCTCTTAAGTGACTCAATCTTTGATGGACTGAAGTCAGGTTTCACATTTAATACTATTCCATCTCTCCAACTACACCTAAATAGGGGCTGCAATTCTACCTGACCATTCTGACACCTAGAAGTCTCTCAAGTTTACTCAAGACTCTCATCAATGGTACCCAGAGCTTTTATTATTATTTTTAAATGGTGCCAGAACTCTCAAGAGGGAAATGAAGTTTTCAATCTCTATACCTAAAACTCATGAACTTTTAAACTGAGAGCCAGTTTGGTGTAGTGGTTAAGTGCACGGACTCTAATCTGGGAGAACTGGGTTTGATTCCCCATTCCTCCACTTGCACCTGCTGGATGACCTTGGGCAAGACATTGTGCTGTCAGAGCTGTTCTCTCAAGGACAGTTCTCTCAGAGCTCTCTCAGCCCCCGCCTACCTCACAGGGTGTCTGTTGTAGGGAGGGGAAGGGAAAGGAGTTTGTAAGCCACTCTGAGACTCCCTTGGGGAGTGAAGGATGGGGTATAAATCCAATCTTTTCTCTTCTCTTCTTCTTCTTCTTAAACATTTTTAAAAGAATTTTGTCGAAGAGGTTCTGGAATTCCATTCCGGCACGATCCCCCAGGGAAAAAAAGCCCTGATGGTACCGCTCTGTGCATCTGGATAGCCCAATCCTAAACACCCTTTCATGCCAAGAAATTCTACTGAAGCCCAAGAAACTACCATATGAATATAATGTTAGGATCTTCAACTGCACAGTATAGGAAACCTTTGTCAACAAGCTTTGTTTCACAGAGACAAACTCTTTTCTGTTTAGAGTTCACGAGCAGTCCTCTCGATTTTTATATACATATGAGACACTACATTAGATAATCAGTGTGAAATGTAAATACTTTATCTTTAAAAAGGCAACATTTTTTCTCTGCTCAAGTATGTTTTTAAAGCATGTTTATTTGTTTAACCAGAAGATCATAATCAAGAATGGTGGTATACATTTACTGAAAATAGTTATAGACTGCTTTCCCCAATTACCACTGGTAATAAAGCAAAAAAAAAACTATAGCGAATTTTTTAAAAATACTTGTTTATTCCACCTTTTTACCTTCCACTATAGAACAGACAACACAGAATGCTGGCAAGATTTCTGACAAGTTAAAATAATCTATGATATACATGTCAGCAACAATGCTCATGTGCTCGCATCGTGGATTATATTGTATTTTCCAAATGTCAAAATCCCAGAGCATGCATTCAGGTGGACAAAGTACAAAATAAACTTCTTAAAGAGTTCATTGGAAAATGTTCCAAACTGAAAATTGCAGGGAATATATTACCTCTCAAGACAGCTGGAAATGTTACAGTCCTGACAATACACTGGGGAGGGGAGTAGGAAGGGAAGAGGCAGTATTAAGCATCCATAAGTGATTTCTTAGCTGGGTCCAGCATCCCCTCAACACTCTTCTCCAATTCAGAGAAGTCAAGAGCAGACCCAGCTATCCGGACAGCAGGTTACAATGCGTATTAAGCTTAGAGCTTTTTTAAAAAAAAAATCAACCACCTCTTTTTTAAAACTCTGCTTAATAGGGTCACTTTGCGGAGTAGTCCACACAAGCCTCAAAGTGCGGAGTCGAACCTTGTTCAGAAAATACTTTGGTGAACTCCAGATTCCAAGGCACATCCTCCTACCATGGACTTCCCATCCCAAAATCCCCACATCTATCACCCCATTTGCTCAGACGGGGGGGGGGGGGCGTTATATACCCCAAAGGGTTGGCGAGACCCTCATCAGAGACTGAAGTTCTTTCTCTCCCAACCAAACGCCTCGACAGCGACCGACTCCTCTCAGGCCGTTTTCCCAAGCCAAACAATTTAAGCAGGTGGATTCGGATTTAGCTCAGCCACGAGAAGGGGCCTAAAAGGGTGCTGAAAGCTAGCTTGGCCACAGCCGCTCCTGAGCTCTCTCCGGGGTCCTTCAATCGAGACAATCGGAAGCATAAAGAAGAGACGCTGCAAAGGCAAAAAGCAAACCAACAGACAAAAAAAATAAAATCCCTCCCCCCCCCCCCAAAAAAGATTCGCTTGAAACAACACGAAGCCAAGAGGAGGGAACCCCCACAGCAAACAGTGACCACCTCAAAAAAAAGCCAACAGGCGGCCCAACTACAATGCAAAAGAGCCAGCTTGCAGATGCACGCATCCAAGCCTCATCCTTTCCCCATCGCCAGCGTGCAGAATGCAATGGACCGGGGGGGGGGGGGGGCAATGCCCCCTCTAAGCTGTGGAGAGTCCTGTGAGCAAAAAAAAAAAAACCCCACATTGCGAGTGACTGCCATTAAACTTGTCAGCGCGGGCGATCCGGCTCCTGCCTCCATCCGTTTGCTCCGGAGCCCTCCTTCCTGAGCGGAGAGACAAAAAGGCGTGAGCCCTGGGGGGGGGGGGCGGGCTGAAAAACTGGGAGCTCGCTCACACCAACTCAGCTTAGAGGGGACACTGGTGTATGTGTATGTGTGTGTGCGGGGGGGGGGGTGTTCATTTATTCCAAGCAAGCCTTTGGGGGGGGGAAGGAGGGGGGGGAATTTGGGGTGGAAAGAGAGGGCAGGGGGGTGGGGGTCGTCTGTTGAAGAATGATCTGTCTGGCTCCCCCCTCCCCTCCATTCCCCGTGTGCATGAGCACGCGGGGGGGGGGGGTGCGAGGCAGGGGATGCGTGTGCCATGGGGGGCCAGGGAGGGAGGGAGGGAGGGAAGGATGGCCCGGGCGGGGGGGGGGGGGTCTCCCAGGCAGCAATCCTGGACTGAACAGGGTGGAGAAGGGATGTGGGGGTGGGGGGGGAGAGAGAGAGAGAGAGAGCGATGGGGCGCGCAGCTGGACACAAAGGAGAGGGGCTGGAGGGCGGGGGGGGGGAGAAGGAGGTGACAGATGGGGCTGGAGGGAGAGGACCGGCGGCGGGGGGGGGGCGGGGGGGTGTCTGTGGGGGGGGGGGTGAGGCGAGGCTGAGGGAGGGAAGGAAGGGGAGCAGGGGGAGGCGGAGGGAGGGAGGGAGGGAGGGAGAGGGGGAGGATGCTGCGCCCTGCCCCGGCCTCACCTCAGCTCGGTGGGCGGGCGGGGGGACAGGAGAGACGCCGCCGCCGCCGCCTCCTCCTCCTCCTCAGCCGGGCACCGCGGCGGAGCGACAGACGCCGGGGCGCTCACACAGGCTGCCTTGCCTTGCCTGCCTCGCACGGCTCCCCTTCAACGCGCACAGCCGCCACAGCCGCCGCCTCCCCGGCCCGCCTCCGGCCCCGCCTCCCGCGAGGAGGGAGACGGAGCCCAGAGGAGCGCCGCTGAGGAGAAAGCCGGCGAGGAACACGGGGCGCGCCTGCGCAGTGGCGGGCTGGCTGAGCGCGCGCGGGGATGGCGGCGGCGGTTGGGGGGCTGAGGGCGGCAGGTGACGGCGGGAGAGCGGCGCGAGGATCTGCGCTGAGGGAGAGAGGGGGGCGCGCGCGAACTGAGGCTGGGGTTGGGGGGGGGGGAGTCGCCCAGTGCGCAGGTGCAGCCGCCGCCGCTGTTGTTGAGGATGGGACTGGGGGGGGGGGGGAGCGGCGGTTTGTGGGAACGGCGTTGCTAAGCAGGCGGCCGCGCGCCCGCCGCTCCACGCAGAAAGGGAGGGGGACGAGGTAGTTGGCCCAGCCCGCCCGCCTCTCTCCCCCCCCCCGAAATATTCGCCAGGGAGGTCGGGTAAGGGGAGGGTCTCCCCCCCGGTTTCCAGGCGGGGCCTGGCTGGAGATCTCCCGGGAATGGCGGCTTGAGCTCCCGGCCCCTGAGGGAAATGTAGGCTTGCCAGGTCTGGATTGGGGAATACCTGGAGACTTTGGGGGTGGAGCCGGGAGAGGGCGGGGTTTGGGGAGGGGCGGGGCCTCAGCAGGGTCCAATGCCATGGAGTCTACCCTTCAGAGCAGCCCTTTCCTCCAGGGGAGCTGAACTCTTGTCAGTGGGAGATCTCCTGGCACCCCCTGGAGGCTGGCAACCAGTGTTCCCTCTAAGCTGAGTTAGTGTGAGCTGGCTCGCAGTTTTTTAGCCTCCGGCTCACACTTATTTGTTTGTTTGTTTGTTTGTTTGCATTGATATCCCGCCTCGCGCTTTGTCTTCGCTCAGGAAGGACGGCTCCAGAGAGCGAACTGATGTATGCAAGCAGCCAAAGCGCGAGGCGGGATATCAATGCAAACAAACAAACAAACAAACAAATAAGTGTGAGCCGGAGGCTAAAAAATTGCGAGCCAGCTCACACTAACTGAGCCCGCTTGCGGGGAGGGCGGGATATAAATGCGAAAAATAAATGAATAAATAAATAAATAAATAAAAAACTTTGATGCCAGTAGCTCACATAGTAGAATTTTTGCTCACAAGACTCCACAGCTTAGGGAGAACATTGCTGGCAACCTTAGGGAAATGGCTAGTTTGGAGGTAGAGGCTATGGGATCCCCAACACGGTGCCCATGGGCGCCAGGGAGCCCGCTCACACCTCCCCTGGTGCCCGCCAAGTGGTTTTAGAAAGTGGTGGGGCTTCTGAGTGAATGTGCAATTTTATTTAATGTCATTAAGAAGGAGAGATTGGATTTGTACCCTACCCTTCACCTTCACTACCCAAAGGAGTAGGGTACAAATCCAAAGGACACCCTGTGGGGCTCTTCCAAGGACTGCCCTTGAGAGAACTTGTGACTGACCCAAGGTCACACCAGCAGCTGCATGTGGAGGAGTGGGGAATCAAACCCAGTCCTCCCAGATTAGAGTCCGTGCTCCTAACCACTACACCAAACTGGTGGCAGCAGCTGCCACCACAGCACAAGGATTTTCACTGTGCGACTGAAGGTAACCTGCAGCAGCCGTCGTATGGCTGGCTCCGCCTCCTGCGGTAGCCATTTTGTGGCAGCCATTTTTGTTGCTATGCCCACCATACTGTGTCAGAATTCCAAAGGGACCTGCAGGTCCCTAATGTTGGTGAGCCCTGCTCTATGGCATCATATCACAATAAGGTCTCTCCTTTCCCCCCAAACACAGGCTCTACCCCCAGAATCTCTAGGAATTTCCCAACCTGGAGTTGGCAACCCTCTGTGAGGGGATGTCTATGTGTATAAACATGTCTAGGATGTCCATGTGTATAAACATTACGTCTGTGCATGTGGGAATGTAAGTACGTGTGTATAAAGGATGTGAAGAAAAGCATATTTTTCTAGCAGGTTTGAAATGAGCAAAACTTCCATGTTGTGTTTGGGTTTTTTGTTTGTGTGTTTTAATTTCCTCCGGGCAGAGAACAGGCTGGAAGGGGAGAAGTCAGTGCAATTGCTTTCCAGCTTGGCAGGAGAGATAAGGGGTGGGTCAAGCTCTCCCGCTTCCACAAGCAAGGAACAGAGACTTGGAGGTGTTAAATGCTAGAGTCTTCAGGGAAATTCCTGAAGATCTCCAGGAAAAACCTCTGACCTAGGCAGGGGGTGGGGGAAAGAGAGGTGATAAAAGCTCCTTGCAGCAGGAAGGAGGTCTCTTTTCTTGCGGTTCTGATTCCATGAGAGCACAGAGTCCTCTCTACTGGCAAGGCAGCCATTGACCATGTCCTCGCCTAAGGAGCTGGAGCAACCTTTAAGGTAATGGCAACTCTGTAGAGCTCCGTATTTTCCTAAGCTAAAGGAGCCTGACCTACATTTTAACATCTGATAAGGCATGTATGGAGAGAGGGACAGAGGACTGTGTTTTTACCTATCTCTTTTAAATCCCTTGCTCAATCTGGTGCTGTGCTAAAAGTATGCTTGTTAACATTTTCTTTTTAATAAATACTTTTATACTTCCACCATCTCAGATACACTATTTTCAAAGGCGTGCCGGGGGAAGGCAGGCAGTTGGCAAATGGCTATTCCTCCAAGGGCACTCGAGGCATCGAACAGTCCCCGTGGTGACCAGGTGCTAGACAGTGGGAGACACAGAGGCAAGGTCTCAGAACTTGGAAGGGAAGCTGGGAACCCTGGCCCTCCCAGTGGATAATTCCTGTAGAGGTTAGGTGGTGGTGGCGGGCTATCTGAGAGTGGAAGGAAAGCTCCTCCAGGTGTTGACAAACACCTAGAAGGGCAGGGCAGAATAGAGCCTGCAGGCTAGAGCAGGCCCATTCCATCACAAATGACTATAAATGTGTTTGTCTGTGTGTGGATGCACATACACATGCACTTGACATGACGGTTAATGTCTGGCGTATCTGTCAGGATCATAGGATCCTAACAGGGTTTTCATTGTGCTTTCTGTAACTTGCTATCGCTCAGCTAAAAGTGTAACCATTGCTATCTCTTACAAGCTGTCTCCTGTTTTCCCCCCTCCGTTTATTGCTCTGAGTTATATTGCTTTTTGAAGGTCTGGTCAGTGTAACCATTTCATCCGGGAGGGTGGCGACCTCGCATACTCACACGTCACCCAAGAACAAATGGCCTTTCCTCTCATGCATTCCCTCCTCCTCCAGCCCCGGAGACACAGACCTGTCTTATCGCTATGTGAAGACCTTGAAAGGCCGCCGCAGTCACTTTGTTATGGATATGTTTCACACATCTGGGGCGCCCGGTGCAAGGGGGGAATTTTTATAACTTTCACACTTCACCTTTCCTGTGGGAAGTAAAACGGCTAAGATCTTTTAACCGCGCTTTTCCCCCTGTTTTGTGATTGGCCGAATGTCGGGGTTCAAACTGTACTGGAGGGTATATTAACTCTGACTGTTCTTTATGTGGCATCTCTAACAAACATTCGAGAACCTGTCATGCAGTATTAAGAAATAAAGAACTCTGTTTCATCAACAAAGGTCTGATCTTTTGCTGCTAAGTGCAGAAGCCTCACAGATTGTTATCCAGCTGCATTGAATGGTACCGTTGATGGCCATGTAAACTTGAGGAACATTTTGGTTGTCAGAACTGTCAGGCAGAATAGCTGCCCCTACTTAGGTGTACTTGGAGAAAATGAATGCTGTTCAGTGTCCAGATTTATTTATTATTTATTTCTTGAGCTTTATATATCCCGCCCTCCCCGCCAAATGGCAGGCTCAGAGCAGCTCACAACAAAAGTTAAAATTACAGTCAATTTAAAATAAACATTCCATATTAAACATTAAAAATACATTCCACACAAGATTGGCAGCATTTCAATTTTACCCACAGGTGGGTCCGAGCAGCAGATGTGTAGTCTTGACATGAACCCTTACAGTACCACCATTCCGGCACTAGGGAATACCTGGAGATTTTTGAGGTGGGGGCTGAGGAAAGGAGGGTTTGGGAATGGAAGGGAACTCAGTGGGGTATAATGCCATAGAGCAGTGGTGGCCAAACTGGCTCGGGAGCCACGTGTGGCTCTTTCGCACATATTTTGCAGCTCCCGGGAGACTCCCCATCTATTTGTGCTCTCTCTTTCTTTCTGCCTCTCTTCCTTCATCCCTCCCCCTCCCTCCCCCATTTATTTGCTTCCTTTGTTTCTTTCTCTCTCTCTCTCTCTCTCTTTCCACCTCTTTCATTCTTTCTTTCCACCTCTCTCTCTCTCTTAGACACATAAATATCATTGGACAAATAAATATCATTATCAATATGTTTTCCCCCTTTTTTATTTTTGGCAGTCTCTAATGTTAATAAAAAGCAATTTTTCATATTTTTCAATAAAAACGTGTGGGTAATACTTTGTTCGTGTCTTGTGGCTCTCAAACATCTGACATCCATTCTGTGTGGCTCTTACGTTATGCAAGTTTGGCCATAGAGCCCACCCTCCAAAACAGCCATTTTCTCCAGGGAAACTGGTCCTGGTGATTCGAAGATCAGTTGCAATCCATGAGATCTCCAGGTCCCACTTGGACGCTGGCAACCCAAGAGTTCCACTAGATTTCTGTTGAATATGTGCACATGTTTGTGTGTGTGTGAGAGAGAGATCAATTGGAAATCACCTTTTCTGCCGTTGTCTTTGTGGTGTTTTCCAGTTGATACTACCGGATGATCCATGCAACCAGAAAAGGGAAAAGGGGACAGAATAGGAAAAAACCATTTTCAGGTATATACTTGGAATCACTTGTACAATTGTTCCATAATGACTGTACAATTGTTCCATAATGACTGTCTAGAATGGCTGCTGCAGAAGAGACTTCTGGCAGGTACAGCCAAACACCAATTTGTTTCCAAGCGAGGCGATGCCAAGGGACCTTGTCTTGGCATCTTCTTGTATGTGTGTGAACAGAGACAGACAGACAGAAACAGGGATAGCTACTTAAAGAAACATTTTGTCTATTTAGTTCCTTTTGTGTGACACCTTTTGGCAAAAAAGGCCCCTGTGGTTTTATTGTTTTAACAGTAATTTTTTTAAAACTACAATAATAAATTAATGTTGAAACTAAAACAATTAAAGTATGCCAGTAAAAACCACAATGCAATCCTAACTAGGAGTCCACTGAGAATGTTACTTAGGTCTGTTTGTTCAGTAGGGCTTAACGCCCAGGCACACAAGAGAAGCCATGTGGAATCAGGCCAATGGACCATCCAGTACAAAACCTTGGCCGATTTCGCACTGGCCAGTTGCCTCTCGTTCTCTCCGGAATTTCCCCTCCCAGTTTCCTCCGGAGTATTTTCTTCATTTTCCCACTTGGAACCTCAGCCCTTTCGATATAGCATGACGAAGGGTTTTCTCCAAAAAAGTTTAGAAACTCCCACAATGGGGTGGCCCTGATGAAAGGCGGGTGAGTGGGCGTGTTTTCATTTTGGGTTCTCCCCCGAAGCAAACAGGAAAATCCTCTAAAAACAGGATTTGTTTGCTCCAGGGAAACTCCGGTGCAGCAGGGCGATACTCCAGAGCAAAACGTGAGCCTGGAGCAACTGGTGTGAAATCGACCAGAAGCTCCGGTGCAAGCATGAGGGCAAACCTGGGGCAAACGCCAGTGTGAAATCGGCCCTTGTGTCACAACAGTGGCCAAAAATACCAGGTGCCCTCGGGAGTCCACCAGCAGGGCCAGAACTCCAGAAGCCTTCCCACTGTTGCCCTCCCAAGCACCAAGGATACAGAGCATCACTGCCCCGGACATAGTGTTCCCTCTATACCTTGTGGCCACTGATGGACCTCTGCTCATATGTTTATCCAGTCCTCTCTTGAAGCCGTCCATGCTGGTAGCCGCCACCACTTCCTGCAGCAGTGAATTCCACATGCTAATTACTCTTTGGGTGAAGAAGGACTTCCTTTTCTCTGTTCTAAACCTAATGCTCATCAATTTCATTGAGTGCCCACAAATTCTTGTACTGTGAAAAGGGGAGAAAAGTACTTCTTTCTCTGCCTTCCCTATCCCATGCATAATTTTGTAAACCTCTATCATGTCACCCCTCAGTTGTTATTTCTCAAAGCTAATCCTTTTACTCCTTGATCATCCAAGGGTATCACTGCCTCCCTGGCTGGTTTCCTGCTACTCATGTACTTGAATGATTTTTTTTGTTAGTCTAAAATGTTTTTTGCAATATATTCCTTATAGCCCCTTTTTGCCTCTCTGACCACCGACTTGCATTTTATTTGCCAAAGCCTGTGCTCTGTTTTGTTTACCTTACTCGGACTAGCTTTCCACCACTTAAAGGAATCCTTCTTACCTTTTACTGCTTCAATTTCTTTGTTTGTTAACTATGCAGTCATTTTTTTAATACCTATTGGTACCTTTCCTAACCAGTGGTGTACATTTTGTTTGAGCTGCTAGGATAGTAGTTTGAAATATTCTCCAAGCTTCCTGAAGGGATTTGACCCTCCTTACCTTTCCTTTCCAGTTTGGTGTAGTGGTTAAGTGCGCGGACTCTAATCTGGGAGAACCGGGTTTGATTCCCCACTCCTCCACTTGCACCTGGCTGGATGACCTTGGGCAAGCCATAGCTCTGTACCAGCTGTTCTCTCAAGGACAGCTTGGGAAAGAGTTCTCTCAGCCCCACCTACCTCACAGGGTGTCTGTTGTGGGGAGGGGAAGGGAAAGGAGTTTGTAAGCCGCTCTGAGACTCCCTTGGGGAGTGGAGGGCGGGGTATAAATCCAATCTCTTCTTCTTCTTCTTCTTTCAGTTTCTTCTTCACAAGCCCCCTCATTTGAGAGAAGTTACCCCTTAAATGTGTTTCTGTTGGTCTCTGGGGGCAACTCCATATTTAAGTAAATGTTAAATTTAAGAACATTATAGTCACTGTTCCCAATAGGGCTGCCAAGTCAGCCCGGGGGGCGGGGGATCCCCTGCTACAGGGGTTCCCGATCCACCGGCCAGCATTCGGCCGGCGGGGGGAACCCCGCCCCGGAAGTCGTCCAGCCTGGACGACTTCCCTTACACAATGGCGTCACCCGAAAGTGACGCCATCACATTGGAGGCATTGCCAGGGCGATGCTCTGGCAATTGGGGCGATTGCCAGAGCATCGCCCTGGCAACGCCCCAACGTGCTGACGTCACTTCCGGTGACGTCAGCCGGCGCGTGCGCCAATGAAGCTCCCGGCCGGCAGAGGACTTCCCCCCGCCGGTAAGCAAAACGGACTTGGCAACCCTAGTTCCCAACCAGTCCTATCACATTTACATCTCTCACCAGATCTTGGGCATTACTTAGGGCCAAGTCCAGGATCCCCTCCCCCCTGATAGGTTCAGTGACCACCTGCTCCACGGCACAGTCATTGAGAGTATCTAGAAACCCAATCTCTTTCTCCTGACTTGAATGCATATTGACCCAATCAATGAGTGGGTAGTTAAAATCACCTATTATGACACAATTATTTCATCTAGCTGCTTTCCTTAATTCTTTTGCTGTGTTTAAATCATTGTCTAACCTTTGATCTGGTAGGTGATAAACTCTCAGAGTTAAGCTTCCTTTTGGGCACACTCTTTCCACCCATAGTGTTTGTGTAAGTGAATCTATTTCTCTTACATTCTCAATTTTACTGGGCTGTAAACCCCCCTAACATACAGAGCCACCCCACCTCCAACCCTTCTGACCCTATCCTTCCGATATATTTTATATGTAGGAATCACTGTATCCCACTGATTATCCGATATATTTTATATGTAGGAATCACTGTATCCCACTGATTATCCGATATATTTTATATGTAGGAATCACTGTATCCCACCAAGTTTCTGAAATGCCCACAATGTCTATGTTCTCTCCTGACACTAAGCATTCCAGCTCCCCCATTTTACCTCAGACACTTCTAGCATTTGTATATAAACATCTATAATTCCCCAGCCACGTTAGTCCTGCATCCTTCCTCCTGTAGCCTCTAGACCTTGCCAGGCAGTCAATATTGTTTGCCACCAATGCTCCCTCTAAGCTCTTGAGCCTTGTGAGCAAAAATTCTGCTTTGTGAGGTACTGGCATTAGAGCTGTGAGCGAGCAATTTGGCTACTGTATAAATTAGTTTGCTCTGGGGCCATCCTTCCTGAGCTAAGACAAAAACATGTGAGCTGGAAGCTAAAAAAAACTGTGAGCTAGCTCACACTAATTCAGCTTAGAGGGAACACTATCACCCTCTCAGTGTCCAGCCCTAATCCATTTCCCTGTAAAAGAGTAACAGCTACCCTTTCATCTCTTTGAGATGAGCAATCCCAGACCAGAGATGTTTTTCACTTCTGAGAAGGCTGCCTTGGAGGTCTCCTGCCTAGCAGCCTAAATTTTTCCTCCAGGACCACATGACTACGTTTCCCTACATTGTTGGTACCAGATCTTTTAACTGCTGCCAAAGCCGCAGTGAGCAGAACGCTGAGAGTGAAATGGCTGGGAGGCATTTCACCCCCTCTTTTCTGCTCATCACCAAAAGCAGCGGGAAGCAGAAAGCAGAGGGTAAAATGTCTCGGTGCCATTTAACCCCCTGCTTTCTGCTCCCTGCTGCTTTTGGCGAGGAGCAGAAAGCAGGGGTTTAGAATGGCTCACGAACCAATACGAACCGGTTCAGTTTGCGAACTGGCATATCTGTTTGTGGTTCAGCAACGAACCACAAACCGAACTGCAAAAATGTGGCTTGTGCCCTTCCCTAAGGATGATGCATTGCCGAGTACACTTTAATAAGCATAGGTCCCATGGACTTTTTGGGGGATTTATTTGTGAATAAGTTTCACAGGGGAGCTGTGTTGGTCTGCGGTAGAACATCTCGATTCAAGTCCAGTAGCACCCCAGAGACTAACAAGATTTCCGGGATATGAGCTTTCAAGAGTCAAAGCTCCCTTCATCAGTTACAACAAAGGGAATGTTGACTCTGGAAAGCTCTTACCCTGAAAATCTTGTTGGTCTCAAAGGTGCCACAAGACGGGCTTGAATTTCTTTGTGAATAAATGCATTTAGGATTGAACTGTACAGTACAGATCATACACAGCTAAACCATCCCATAAATAAACAGTGGCCGAGACACAGAACGAAACAAGGACCAGCTTGCAAATGCTTGCAGTAAAGTGTTTATGAGATGAGTTATTTTACATCACCTTTTTATGTCCGTCTTCGTAAAGAATCTGATCATTTTTTATTCATTCCCGTTTTCAGGAAACCGGTAAAGTGTTCCCGTTTTCAGCAAATGAGTTCAGGTTCCATGGTTGTGACAATTCCCAGGTGGGTTTCTAGCTTCTGCCTGCGGATGACTGGGTTAATATCTCCTTCTCCAGACAATGTGTTGCATAATCTGTGCATCTGTATTTGAGGGGAATCCAATGCTGTTCTCCAAAATGGCATTTCTGTTGAGAGGAAATCACAATATTTTACCTCCAAGAAGACGCAGTTTCCGCAGACATCATATCAATTGCACGATATTGAAATAGGGAATACGGCTGAGCAGAAGCTGATTACATATACTGGAGAATGCTTTTTGGAAAGGAACACTAGAATATGTATTGAATATCCCAACCTATCCCATAGGCTCAGAGCAGCTTACAGCAATTTGTCATGGATCTTCATTTTGTGAAAAGGTGTCAGACCAGGACTGGGAAGGTCTGTGTTCAGATCTATACTTTGCCATGAAGTTCACTGTGTAACCTTGGACCAGTCTGCCTCTCTCAGCCCATCTCATCTGGCAAAGTTCTTGCAAGGATCAAATAGAGGAAGAAGAAGAGATTGTATTTATACCCCGCCCTTCAACTGGAGTCTCAGAGTGGCTTACAAACTCCTTTCTCCTCCCCTCCCCTCCCCTCCCCTGTGAGGTACGTGGGGCTGAGAGAGCTCTGAGACAGCTGCACTTTCAAGAACAGTTCTTGCCCAAGGTCATCCAGCAGCTGCAAGTGGAGGAGTCGGGAATCAAACCCAGTTCTCCCAGATTAGAGTCCGCACACTTAACCACTACACCAAATTGGCTCTCACACCAAACTGGTTTACAATCTCCTTTTCCTTCCCCTCCCCACAACAGACACCCTGTGATGTAGGTGGGGCTGAGGGAGCTCTGACAGAAACTGATCTTTTTCAAGAACAGCTGTGCCAGACCTATGGCCTGCCCAAGGTCATCCAGCAGGTGCAAGTGGAGGAGTGGGGAATCAAACCCAGTTCTCCCAGATTAGAGTCCGCACACTTAACCACTACACCAAACTGGCTCTCACACCAAACTGGCTTACAATCTCCTTTCCCTTCCCCTTCCCACAACAGACACCTGGTGACGTAGGTGGGGCTGAGATAGCTCTTTCAAGAGCTGCACTTGATAGGACATCTCTGAGAGAACTTGTGACTGACCCAAGGTCACACCAGCAGCTGCATGTGGAGGAGTGAGGAATCAAACCCGGTTCTCTCAGATCAGAGTCCGTGCACTTAACCACTACACTAAACTGGAGGGGACAATTGCATAAACAGCCCCCAAGCTCCTGACAAGAAGAGTGGGACAGAAATGCAGTAGATTGTTTAGGGTTGCCAGACCCCTGCTGGGGGCAAGGGATTCCCTGGTCTGGGGCCCCTTCCCCTGGAGCCAATAAGCTGGCCAGTGGGGGATTTACAGGCAGGAAAAACTAGGCTTAGGCCTGCATCACTTTCAAAATGGTGATGTCACTTCCAGCATGTACCAGACGTGTTGTCATAGCATTGCCAGAGATACAGGGACACTTGTATTTAGGCACAAAGTCTATATTAAAATGAATTCTATCATGGAGTTTTTGTCCAAATACCAGAGTGTCCCTGCGTTGCCAAGGATGTGATGACATCACTTCCAGTGTGTGTCATTTGTCAGGGGGTACCTGGCAGGACCAGGCGTACCTGGGAACCCTATTTTTTTTTTATGCATTTTTTTTTAAAAAAAAAAATCAGAGTCTGAGCATGTCCTTGTCCCAGCACTCAGGTGCAGAAGCATTCACAGTTTATTCCCATTAGTCTGGTCAACAAAAATTGGCAGTGATGTCACATATAATGAAAATGATCAAGGCTCAAGAAAATGACAGTGAAAAATAACCCACCTCTTCGTGAGCCACACTGCCGACTTCAAAGATTTGGAAGTCAGTTAAATATCTAAAAGCCATTCGTTATAAAGAAAATATATATAAATTATTCTATAGATGGCACTGGTCACCCAACAAGCTGCATAGATGTTTTAAATCAGTTTCGAGTCTTTGTTGGATGTGTGGGAAAAATATTGGCACTTTGTACCACATGTGGTGGTCGTGCAAAGTTGTTAGAAAGTATTGGGAGATGGTTAACAATATGTTTTTTGAAATTACGGATCATATTATGGAGCTAAACCCAGAGACTTTTCTGTTGAATATATTTCTGAACGAGGTATCGACTTTGGACACAAAGCTTCTATCACTCATCGTGACTGCAGCACGCACTCAACGGGCAAGATTGTGGAAGAATGCTGATCTACCAAACTAAGGGAATGGGCAGAGCTCGATAGACTTAGTTATTTGACGAACCCGGATAATAAGCAAGACTCTTTACTTGTATGGTCGAAATTTATGAACTGGTTAGGAGAACATTAGTGCTCATATACTCTGTGATATGTTGGATATAATAAGGTTTGTACAACGTGGTACAACTTTGAAAATGTTAATAAAATTTGTTCCAAAAAAAAATGATCAAGGCTCAAGAAAATGACAGTCAAAAATAACCCACCTCTTCGTGAGCCACACTGCCGACATGGCGGGCTCATTTTTCTCAGTGGAAATTACACTCAGACACCTGCTGATGTATGTTTACCAGATCCAAACCAAGCTATCTTGGCCTCATTTGTTTTTCCAAGGCATGACAATGGGATTTGCCTTCCAAAATCTGAGGTATATGGAAAAGGGTGCTTGCTGTACCCATCATGCCTTGCTTTATGACAAAATATAACATGAGGCCTAGACCTGGTTGACCAAGGTAGCTGTTGCCACCCATTTATTAATTTAAAATATTAGTATTTTCCCTTTCCCCCAAGACCTCAAGACAGGTCACAATATAATACCCATCTTACTATAAACATAATTTTTTAAAATCCTGAAAACTGTTACGTAACAGTTAATCAACTTTAAAGACACAACTAATACTGCAGTCCTAAACAGATCTGCACTGTTCTAAGTGCATTGAAGTCAATGGTTTTGGAATGGTGTGACACAGTTTAGGATTTCACTGTACAAGACCCAACTCTATGCCACTTGCTCCAACGCTCCAGGCACCTGCCCCAAACCAACATTGAAAAGCTCTACCCCGCCTTACTGTGAGAGTCCTACAGAGTCAGTCACCAACAAGTGTCCTTAAACAGGAATGCTTTATTGAGAAAGGTCTGCTATGGTCATCAACACTTCTTGTGTTAGTAGTGGCTGACTCAGCCTAGGGCTGCCAAGTCAGCCCGGGGGGCGGGGGATCCCCTGCTACAGGGGTTCCCGATCCACTGGCCACCATTCGGCCGGCAGGGGGAACCCGACCCCCGAAGTAGTTGACTTCCCCAGTGTTTTGACGTCACCTGACGTCATCCCGTCATCACGTTGGGGACATTGCCGGAACGACGCTCTAGCAATCGCCCCAAAATTCTATGGTACCATAGAGTTTTGGGGCGATTGCCAGAGCGTCACCCTGGCAACGCCCCCAACGTGATAATGTCACTTCCGGGTGACATAATTGCAGCGCGCGCGCAAGTGTACGTGCCAGAGAAGCTCCCGGCATCAGGAGGACTCCCTCCCCCCGCCGGTAAGTTATAAGGACTTGGCAACCCTAACTCAGCCTGAGGCAGGACAATTATACAGAATTCAAACAGGGGCTAGTAAGGAAATGCAACCAATCATAAAGCTAACTAAAAGGCGCCCGAAGTACTGGATTACTGTTCCCAGGATAAAAGCAGGAAGAATTATGGCCAGACAGGAGAAGAGATACATAGGCCAGCACCAGCAGTCTCCCAAGATCAGAGCAGCTCAGAGAGCGATAAGCGTGCCCTGAGAAATATAACATAACATTCCACAGATCCGTGATGTCGCGGGTGCACTCATCCCACCTCCCGGGCAGGAGATGGCGTTAGCTGACATTTACATCTGTTTCAAAAAATGCATAAAGAAGACCTTCTCACTTCCCCCAGCAGAACATTCCACAACAGTAGTTTTGCAACTGAAATGGCACATACTTGGACCGAGGAGGCTGGGACCATCCCATGGTCTGGGTTGCAAGCTGACCAGAGCGAGTCATAGGGTCCATATTGCTCCAGCGTTGACCTGTCTAGCCAGAAATAGCCTTGCTTAGCTTCCAAGATCTGATGAGACTGGGCTAGCCTGGGCCATCCAGAACAGGGGTTTAGCTACCTTCGTGGCCCTGCTTGAGCAGAGAGGCAGGGTGTAAATTTTGTGAAGAAGTTGTTCTAAAATTTCTCCTCTCTGCCTGCTTGTGCTATGTGAAAGGGATTGTATCCTCGCTATCTTCTCCCGGTGCACAAGGTGTTTCTTCTGATAACAATTTCAAAAGCAAATTAAATAATATCACGGAAACCATCTGTTGTGCATTATGTTGCTCCACACGCACAATTGTTATTAGATTAAAAAAGTATACAGAAGTGTTGTGTTGATGTAGCCCTACGGCTATTGGCTGTGTCCATATGGAACAGCACTAAGTAATATTCATTTCCAGTGACACATCGGTGGATCCAAATCACTGATTGGTGCAGAGAAGGGCCTATATGATAGGCAGATGGAGAGCAGTTGCTAAAAACATGAGCCAGGAAATCCTTGACCGATTTCCCACAGGCGCTGCCCCGGCATCGTTCCTCCGTTTGCCCCGATTGTGTGCTTGAATTTCCCACTATTTGCCGCGGGGCACATTTTGACCCGTGGTTCCGCCCGATATTCCCCGCTGTTTCAGTGATCCTGTTTTTTGAGGATCACTGAAGCCGCAGAGGAAATTGGAGGAAATCGGGGAGAGCCACGGGTCAAAATGTGCCCCGCGGCAAATAGTGGGAAATTCAAGCACACAATCGGGGCAAACGGAAGAACGACGCCGGGGCAGTGCCTGTGGGAAATCGGTCCTTGATTCAAATCTGAACTACACTATGTCCTGTGTCTTTGTTATGTGGTCTCAGCGAATCCATTCTGTCTTTTCACTCCCAACCCCCATCTGCAAGCCAGTGTGGTATTAGGGTTGCCAAGTCCTCTGTACTCACCGGCGGGGGGGAGTCCTCCTCCGGCTGGGAGTTTCTCTGGTGCGCGCGTGCCCAGCGACATCACCGGAAGTGACGTTAGCACGTTGGGGGCGTTGCCAGAGTATCATAGAGTTTTGGGGTGATTGCCAGAGCGTCGCCCTGGCAACGCCCCCAACGTGCTGACGTCACTTCCGGTGACGTCATTACGTCGTCCCGGCTGGATGACGTCGGGGGTGGGGTTCCCCCCGCCGGCCAAATGCTGGCCAGCGGATCGGGAACCCCTTTAGCGGGGGATCCCTCGCCCCCCGGGCTGACTTGGCAGCCCTATGTGGTATGGTGGTTAAGAGCTTGTTGTTGTTAGCCATTCAGTCATGTCCGACTCTTGGCGATTCTATGGGCCAGCTCTCTCCACGTTTTCCGATCTTGTTCTGTTTCTTTGAGTCATTCCATGCTCAGGCTGGTGTTGACTTTTATGGTGTCTGGCCACCATGTTTTTTGCTGAGACGCCATAGAAGTGTTAAGAGCAGTGGACTCTAATCTGGAGAACAAAGTTTGATTCCCCACTCCTCCACGTGAAGCCTGTTGGGAGACCTTGGGCCAGTCACAGTTCTCTCAGACCTCTCTGAGTCCCATAGACCTCACAAGATGCCTGTTGTGGGGAGAGGAAGTGGAGGCGATTGGAAGACACAATGAGACATGTGAGGCCTGTTGGGAGACCTTGGGCCAGTCACAGTTCTCTCAGAACTCTCTCAGCCCCACTTACCTTACAAGGTGCCTGTTGTGGGGCTGCTTTGAGACTCCTTAAGGTTCAGAAAAGTGGAGTATATAAAAAACAACAACTCTTCTTCAGTATTGGGGTGATAATACTTGCTCACATTACTTGGCTGGTGTAACGATTAGAATAGGGGTGGCCAACCTTGCTTAACGTTAAGAGCCACATAGAATAAACGTCAGATGTCTGAGAGCCGCAAGACAGGAACAAATATCACACACACGTTTTTATTTTTAAAAATATGCAAATTTGCTTTTTATTAACGTTAAATGGGACTGCCAAAAATAAAAACAAATGAGGAAAACCAGTTATTGATAATGATATTACTTGTTTGCTAATGATATTGAGAGAGATGGAAAGAAAGAATTAAAGAAGTGGAAAGAAAGAGAGAGAGAGAGAAACTAGGAAAACAAATAGATGGGAGGGAAGGAAGGAAGGAAGGAAGGGAGAAAGAGAGAAAAAGCATGCCTCCCCTTTGCTTCCCCAGCCGCCCTGCCAGGAGCCGCACAATATGTGTGAAAGAGCCGCGTGTGGCTCCCGAGCCACAGGTTGGCCACCCCTGGATTAGAATAAGAGAAGGCATGTGAAACATCCTGAATACTCAAAAAAACACTGGGCGTTATTAGACTTCTCTGTACCATACCAAGACTCACAAATGCAGCATTTGATTTAAAAGAATTGTCCAGGTGCACAGACAGGAAAAAAGAAAATCATTGGGCTATGTAACATCAAAGGACAAATTGTAATCCAGAAGGACAAAGGGAATGATTAATTTCCTACTTAGTGCTTGATTATTCAAGGACAGTAAAATGGTCCAACCCTACGGAGTCTGAATATAACTTACACGCAAGGGCACCTGAGTGCCATATTAGTAACATCGCGGGGCTCTGGCAATTTGAGCCAGCATACATCTCAATAAGAGGCTGTCTCATTTGCTCAAAAGCATAGTTTATTTCAGGCTCATGAATATGCCAGCGAAGACCGTCCTGATAATAAATGGAACCCAAAGCTGTGGACTCTGGCCTCCGTATTTATTGCATGTAAGATTCTTTCAGAGGCACGGAAAGCGAACAAATATCATCGGGTGATGCTATCGCAACATTTGCATCAGTCCAGTGCTTGATTTGTAAAGTGAGAGTCGCCAGGGCTCAGCCCTTCCTGGATCCTGTGCGTTCTGACTTGGAAACGTCAAGGCTTTAGCTCTTTACCGAAGCCCCTTCTCTGGCCGAGTTCAGACGGGCAGTTTGGCCTGATATAGGCCCACTTTGCAAGCGGATTAAGAGTGCCCGTTCACACAGCCACAGCTGTCTGGCGTTGCTGTGCCGCACTCACCCCGTCCTGAAGCACTTTCATCCCGCGTTAAAAAGGTTCCTGGTGAAACCGGTGTCAAGCCATCTGGGTGCGCATTCATCCCGCTTCCTGGCAGTGTGGACTCAAATAAGCCACACATAAGAACGTAAGAGAAGCCAATGTTGGATCAGGCCAGGGCCCATCCAGTCCGACACTCTGTGTCACACAGCGGCCAAAAACACCAGGTGCCCTCAGAAGGTCCAGCAGTGGGGCCAGGACACTAGAAGCCCTCCCACTGTTGCCCCCCCCAAAAAACACCAAGAATACAGAGCATCCCTTGCCCCAGACTGAGAGTTCCTATCTATACCTTGTGGCTAACAGCCACTGATGGACCTCTACTCCAGGTGTTTATCTAATTCCCACATGAAGCCGTCCATGCTTGTAGCCACCACCACCTCCTGTGGCAGGGAATTCCACAGGTTAATCACTATTTGTGTGAAGAAGGACTTCCTTTTATCTGTTCTAACCCGACTGCTCAGCAATTTCATGGAGTGCCCATGAGTTCTTGTCTTGTGAGAAAGGGAGAAAAGGACTTCTTTCTCTATCTGCTCCAGGGACGGCCCCAGGTTTTTTTGCACACTAGACGAGGATAACTTCTGCCGCCCCCACCCCCACCCCCCCAAATGCTTGGCCTGCTTCTTGGCTCTTTCTGCCTTTTGTTTGCGGAACTGAGCTCCAGATGGGTTTTTTTTATCAGCCATAAATTTATAAAATTACTTTAAGATGAAAACTGGTGTGTGCTTCTAAACCCTGTCCTTCTAAGCCAGTTTGATACAGTGGTTAAGAGTGGTGGGCTCTAATCTGAGAACCAGGTTTGATTCCCCACTCCTCCATATGCATCCTTGGTCATTTTCTCTCATGAGGAATAGTTTGATCAATACTGCATGGGACCTTCTGCATGCAAAGCAGAGGCTCTTCCACTGAGCCACACGGCTGAGGAGTGCTGCCACTGCTACTTGTAAAGCACGCTGGGCTCTCGCGCTGTCTCGCTGAGTCTCTATCTCTCGCTCTAAGTCTCTCCACCTCCCCATTAGCCAGCTGCTCCCCTAGGTGGCCGCCTAGTTGGCCTAGTGATAGAGCCAGCCCTGACCTGCTCTATCCCATGCATAATCTTATAAACTTTGAGCATGTCACCCCTCAGCCGTCATTTCTCACATTAAGCGGCACCGGTAATGTGAACCCACTGATCCAGCTGCTGCGCCCATGCACCCATGCACCATGGTTCGTGCGAGAAGGAGATACTGTTTCTCTCTCCCAAATGGTGCCGCCTGGGTTTTCGGTCCTTCACCAGTCTCAGACTCAGGGGCGGGGAGGAGTGGCGTTGTTCATCCCAGAGGGTTACACCTTCAGGGCGCTACCGTCACAGAATCTCGTGGGCATAGAGTGTGTCAGCTTTGTCTGGGATGCCGGGGAAAGTTTGGCAGTTTGGTTGGTGTACTGACCCCCCCAACACACCGGCAAACATCCTGCCATCCCTGCTGGAGGCCGTATCACGCTGGGCGCTTGAGCACCCTCGGCTTTTAGTCTTGGGTGACTTTAACGTCCATGCCAAGGACACGACCTCTACGCAGGCAATGGACCTAGTGTTGTCTATGGCGGCGCTAGGACTTTCCCAGTTTCTTACGCCCCCCCTCCCCAACAGAGCCGGTCACATG
Source organism: Lepidodactylus listeri (assembly GCA_029233225.1). Taxonomy (NCBI): domain Eukaryota; kingdom Metazoa; phylum Chordata; class Lepidosauria; order Squamata; family Gekkonidae; genus Lepidodactylus; species Lepidodactylus listeri. The sequence continues at coordinate 7,589,106 of JARCFY010000009.1, read as the reverse complement.
CTCGACTTGATTTTTGCGGCGGGGGTTATGGTGGACTGGATTACGGCTACAGCTGTACCATGGTCAGACCACCATACCCTGAAGGCCCGGGTGAACATGCCACTCCAACCCTGTTTGGGTGGCAAGCAGATTTTGGCTTGCCCGCAGAGCCAAATGGATCCCATTTGATTACTGGAAGCTCTGTGGGATCCGAGGCCCCCTGGCAGCTCGTTGGATGAGCAGGTCGAAGACTGAAAAATCGTCTTTCGGCAGCTATCAACGAGATCGCTCCCTGGTGCCCTCTGCACCCCCGCTCTCGACTCACCCCATAGTATACGGGTGAGTTGAGGGAAATGAAGCAGGAGCTCAGACGACTAGAGATACAGTGACGTCGCGCTCCTGATGAGGCAGCAAGAGCATCTTATAGGATGTTTATTAAAGCCTATGAGATGGCTGTCAAGGCTGCGAAAAAAGCTTTCTACGTGGCCGAGATAGTGTCTGCGAGTTCCCGCCCAGCCCAATTGTTTAGGACAATTAGGTCACTAACAACTCTGCCGATGAGCAGACCAAACGATAGAGAATTAGACACTGGCTGTGAGGCCTTTGGGAACTTTTTCGCAGATAAAGTCTTGTCGCTCCGCTGGGACCTCCCTGCCACGGTTGATACAGTAGCAGAAGTTGAGGCTCCGAGCACGTCTTCTAGTCACATTTTGGATTATTTCAGTCCTCTCTTTCTGGAGGAGGTTGACAATTTGCTCTTACTGGTCTGCCCAACCACCTGTAGATTCGATCCGTGCCCATCATGGCTAATTAAAGCGAACCATGAAGGGGTCCGAGGGGCACTTAGGGAGATCATCAACACATCCCTTGTAAAGGGGGTGTTCCCTAGTGCCCTGAAGGAGGCTGTGGTACACCCCTCCTAAAAAAGCCATTATTGGATTTGGCCGAATTGGCCAACAATTGACTGGTATCTAACTTACCCTAGCTGGGTAAGCTAATCGAGAAGGCGGTGGCAGACCAATTACAGAGCTTCTTGGATGACACCTCTGTATTAGATCCATTCCAGTCCGGTTTTCGACCAGGCCATGGGACAGAGATGGTGCTGGGCACCCTCACAGACGACCTCCGGAGGCATCTGGATCGAGGCGGTACGGCGGTGCTGATGTTGTTGGACCTGTCAGCAGCGTTCAACATGGTCGAACATCAGCTACCAGCCCACGGCCTCGCCGATACGAGGATCCAGGGGTTGGCCTCACAGTGGCTTTCCTCGTTTCTCCAGGATTGGGGACAGAGGGTGGCGGTTGGGGAACAACTCTCCCAAAGGCACCCGCTGGTTTATGGAGTGCCACAAGGAGCAGTACTTTCCCCAGTGTTGTTTAATATCTACATGTGCCCCCTCGCCCAGATTGCCCGGAGGCAATCAGTATGCTGATGATACCCAGCTCTATCTGTTGTTGGGCGGCCAGTCAGACTCTAGTCCGGGTGATCTGGACCTGGTGTTGCAAGCCTTGGCTGGTTGGCTCAGGCAGAGCTGACTGAAATTGAATCCGATGAAGACGGAGGTCCTGTGTCTGAGTCGGAGTGGACCAGGGGTAGGGATCCCTCTCCTGGCCTTCGATGGAATGCCATTGGTACCAGCATCGGAGGTGAGGAGTTTGGGAGTCCTCCTGGACCCCTCGTTAACAATGGAGGCCCAGGTAGCAGCCGCTGCAAGGTCAGCCTTTTATCATCTTCGGCTGATCAAGCAGTTGGTTCCCTTCCTTGAACGCAACAAACTGGCTACCATGATCCATGCTTTGGTCACCTCACGATTGGACTACTGTAACGCTCTCTACATGGGACTGCCCTTGTCCCAAATCCGGAAGCTGCAGCTGGTGCAGAACGCGGCAGCATAGATGTTGTTGGGTCTTCCTGCACGGGAGCACATCCAGTCGCCTTAAAAGCACTGCACTGGCTGCCTATAGCATACCGGATAAGGTTCAAGGTGCTTACCTATAAAGCCCTATATAGCCTGGGACCTATCTACCTGAGGGACTGCTTCTCCCCATATGTTTCCCAGAGAGTGCTTTGATCGGGATCCCAAAATCTCCTGGCTCTCCTGGGGCCGAAAGAGGCCCAGCTGGTGGCTACAAGGGCCAGGGCCTTCTCGGTGGTGGCTCCATACTGGTGGAATGAGCTCCTGGATAACATCAGGGCCCTGTGGGACTTATTACAGTTCCGCAGGGCCTGCAAGACGGAGCTCTTCCGCCAGGCTTTTGGGGCTGCCCAATAGTTATATCTTTGGCCCTGGCCTGATTGAGAATCCGCCAGCCTGAGCTGCCTGACTGTCTTTATGGTTTAATATCTAAGACGCTACCCCAAGAAGAAAAAACGCCATCTTGTAGCCAAGTATGCTATTGTTTCCTTCTGTATTTTATATGTTTTAATGATATTGCATTTTACCGTATGTTGGTAGCCGCCCAAATCCGGGAGGGCTCCCAGATTTAAAGGGCAGTGTGACCACGGCCTCAGTTTCCATGAACACATGATAAACATACTCTGGTCTAATCTTGTTAATGAAGAGCCAGTTTGGTGTAGTGGTTAAGAGCGGCAGACTTTAATCTGGAGAACTCTAACCTGATTCCGCACTCCTCCACATGCAGCCAGCTGGGTGACCTTGGGTCACTCACAAGTTCTCTCAGAACTACCCTCTCAAGAACAGTTTGCATCAGAGCTCTCTCAGCCCCACCGACCTCACAGGGTGTGTGTTGTGGGGAGGGGGAGAGAAGGAGATTGCAAGCCACTTTGAGACTCTGACTAAAGTGTAAATGGAGTATAAATCCAATCTCTTCTTTTCTTAAGCAGACACAAGATAGAAAAGACACAAAGGTGAAGCTAGGGAAATTCCTGGAGATTTGGGGGCAAACCCTAGGGAGGGTTGGGTTTGCAGAAGCAAGGGACCTTAGCAGGGTACGATGCCACAGACTCCACCCTCCAAAGTAGGCATTTTCTCCAAGGGAACTGATCTCTGTAGTCTGGAAGTCAAATTTCATTCCGGGAGGTCTCCAGGCCTCACCCGGATGCTGGCAACCCCACTCCCAAGGATGCAGGATTTGCCAGGACTAGCCAGGCAAATTTCTATTACCGAGGCCTAAAAAGAGAGGAGGTTTTGCCATAAGAGCGGCAGGAGCGATTTTTTCCAGAGCTGTGGGAGAGACCTACAAACAGACCCGATGCGTCAGCAGCCATTGGGATTAAAAGAAGGCAAACTTGAAATGGCAAGGAACTCAGCAGCTGGACATAGATCAGATAAGGTTCAAGTCAAAGTCCCACGGCACCCGAAAGGCGACCGGCCTTTATTTCCGCACGACAAACGGGCTCTGACTCACCAAAGTTCATATTGAAATTAAATGAACGCTTTTAGTCTTTAAGGGGCCCCTGGGCTTTTGTTTGGTTTTTGCGACTGCAGACAAACACGGCTGCCCCTTTGGAAGCATAAGGTGAAATCCATGCAACAGGCAGCACAACCCCCAAGAAACTCACAAGTATTTATTTATTTAGTTTTGGAATTTATACCCCGCCCTCCCCGCAAGCGGGCTCAGGGCGGCTCACATGGGCCCACGGCCAATCAAACATTAAAACCTATAAAATCAATAAAACATTCACATAGATACAGTTAAAACATATAAAAGCTTCCATAGTATCATTTCTGATGGCAACTTGATGGCAGGCATAGCCCCCCCCCCCCCGTGCAGGACCGTACAGGACCAGGGTCATCACAGAGGTTAAAGTGATCTCCTCTGGGAGCTCGTTCCACCAGATAGGAGCCACCACCGAAAAAGCCCTGGTCCTTGTTCTGGCCAGCTTGGCGTCCCTGGGGCCAGGGACGCATAGTCGATGTTCAGACCCCGACCGTAGTGCTCTCTGGGGTATGTACGGAGCCTTGTAAAATTGTTGGAGTGATCGAGTCCCCATGCCTGGACATTGTGTGTGTGTGTGCTACATCGCTCTACGTGTGTATAGGTGTTATCTCCTTGAATGGGATGCCTCTCTTTGTCTTAACCCAAGAGCTCCCCTCTGACCCCCTCCTCTCCCTTTGTCCTCTCCCTCTCTGCACATGGCCTTCCATGGAGACTTAAGTCACTGCAGGTCTCTCCTGTAGATACAAGGCCCTCATAATCCCACACACATGATGCTGGACAAGCTGGCCCTTTGTGATAAGGAAAGGACTCTTTAGATAAGGCTGCTTTTTCTCCTTTTGACTGCAACCTGAATGTGAACTGGATCGACTTGAATAGAAGTATGTTTTTACCTTTTGCAATATATTTCCTGGGGGATTTATTCACTGCACTCAGGATCAGACGTCTTTGTCGTTGTTGTTGTTCAGTCGCACAGTCGAGTCCGACTCTTCGCGACCCCCCTGGACCACCTCACACCAGGCCCTCCTGTCTTCTGTCGTGCTCCGGAGTTTGCTTAGTTTCACATTTGTGGCATCGATAACACTGTCTAACCATCTCGTCCTTTGCCGTCCCCTTCTTCTTTGACCTTCAGTCAGACGTCTACAGCTAGGCAAAACTCTGCTATATTAACCAAATATCACAATAAAAATTGCATCTAGAAAACTTACGGGGGATGCGGCCCAGGAGAGGTATGGTCAGCTGAAAAGTCACCCCTCCGCATCCCACTCGGAACCAGATATTTCCACGATGGCTGTTTTATTTTTTAAAACAGCGGGATTTCTCTACAAGCAGGGGTCCATTGAAGCGGGAGCACACAGGAGCGCAGCTCCAGGAGTGAGGAGCCCAGGGGGTGGCCACATGACCAAGCCCCGCCCCCACCTCAGCTTCCCGGAGCAGTGCAGAGGTGCAGCACCCCGGGGAAAGCCTTGCTAGGGTCTTTATTGATTTTAATGTTTAGTTTTAATATTGATAATTTTATCATTGTTCCTTTTATGACTGTGTGCTGCTTTTCCAGAGACTTGCTCAAGGTGGCATATAAATTTTCTAAGTATACCATTTTTTATCGGGGCACATGGCACATAAGTACTGGAGAAATTTCACCAACCCTTCAGCAGCTTCCACCCCATCAGTTTGGTGTAGTGGTCAGGAGTTAGACTCTAATCTGGGAGAACCGGGTTTGATTCCCCACTCCTCCACATGCAGCTGCTGGTGTGACCTTGGGCCAGTCACAAGTTCTCTCAGAGCTGTTCTCTCATGAGCCTCTCTCAGCCCCACCTACCTCACAGGGTGTCTTGTTGTGGGGAGGGGAAGGGAAAGGGATGGGTGGTGCACATGTCCTGGGTATCTCAAGTCTACTTGAAACCTGGTGGTTTTAAGGGAGCAGGAAGAGAATGAGGGTGTGTTCTTTACGCTTATTTTTATTGCACAAAGTATTGGATGGGGAAGGGAAGGGAGGAAGAGCAGGTCAGTTTCACTCACCTGTGGAGTGGAGCCTGAGGGGTGGGTGTTGCCTTCTGACACACTTCCGGTATGTTGGGGGGCGTGGCATATGCAAATGAGTTATGCAAATGAGTTATGGTAATGAGCTCCTGCACCTCTTTTTCTACGAAATGACCCCTGTCTACAAGCATTTGCATGTTGTGGATAACGTGCCTCTTGCACTTTGCATTTTTATAATGCCTCTCATAGCAAGCATACACCTGAATATGTGATGCTTGAAGTGGACATAGTAAACTAGGCGTAGGTATTTTACCAAAGCTCTTCAGGGTTTACAGCCCAGTCCTTACATCATCATTGTTATCCTGCCCTTCCTCCAAGGAGCTTAAAATGTGGAACTCTCTGCCCGAGGATGTAGTGATGGTCACAGGAATAAACAGTTTTGAAAGGGGATTAGATAGATTCATGGAGGATAAGTCTTATCAATGGCTACTAGTCACGGGGACAGAGGGGAGCCTCCTCTGAATCCCAGAGCCTGGAGGCAACATCAGGGGAAGGTCTTGGCCCCTCTGCCCTGTTGTTGGCCGTCCAGAGGAACTGGTTGACCACTGTGTGAGACAGGAGGCTTGGCTAGATGGACCCTCACTGGTCCGATCCAGCAGGGCTCTTCTGATGTTCTTATCGGGGGAAGGCCTTGGCCCCTCTGCCCTGTTGTTGGCCCTCCAGAGGAACTGGCTGGCCACCGTGTGAGACAGGATGCTGGACTAGATGGACCCTCAGTGGTCTGATCCAGCAGGGCTCTTCTGATGTTCTTCTCAGGGGAAGGCCTCGGCCTCTCTGCCCTGTTGTTGGTCCTCCAGAGGAACTGGTTGGCCACCGTGTGAGACAGGATGCTGGACTAGATGGACCCTCACTGGTCTGACCCAGCAGGGCTCTTCTGATGTTCTTATCGGGGGAAGGCCTTGGCCCCTCTGCCCTGTTGTTGGCCGTCCAGAGGAACTGGTTGACCACTGTGTGAGACAGGAGGCTGGACTAGATGGACCCTCACTGGTCCGATCCAGCAGGGCTCTTCTGATGTTCTTATCAGGGGAAGGCCTTGGCCTCTCTGCCCTGTTGTTGGCCATCCAGAGGAACTGGGTGGCGACTGTGTGAGACAGGAGGCTGGACTATATGGCCCCTCACTGGTCTGATCCAGCAGGGCTCTTCTTATGTTCTTATATGGACCACTAAGTCCTGATTGCTGGAACAGCTCCAGAAAGGAGTAAGGGTAAAGGTTTCCCTTGCTCGAAAGCTAGTTGAATCCGACTCTGGGGAGTGTGTGTGCGTGCTCATCTCCGTTTATAAGCCAAAGAGCCTGCACTGTCTGAATACGTCTTCCACGGTCATGTGGCCAGCATGACTAGACGCCGAGGGGCACGGAATGCTGTGACCTTCCCACCGAAGCGGTACCTATTTATATACTTGCAGTTTCTTGCTTGCGAACTGCCAGGCTGGCAGGAGCTGGGGCCAGAGACGGGAGCTCACGCCGTCACGCGGCACTCGGGTCTCGAACTGCCAAACGACTGACCTTCCAGTCTGCAGCTCAGCGTCTTAACCTCTGAGCCACCGCATAATCCCTAAACTAGCGAAAGACCAACATGAAACAAGGCAACACCGAAACGGCAGTCAAGAGTTCTGTTTGGCGTCATTCCTCTGGTTGGATGACATGCCCGCCAGGGATGGCTGTGATGAATCACGGTCTCCTTTCATTTTACTACTCCCAAATTAGAGAGCCAGTGTGGAGCAGTTGTTAGAGAGTCAAATAAGTATCTGGGAGACCCAGATTCGAATCCCCAGTCGGCCATGGGAGCTCACTGGGTGACTTTGGCCCAGTCCTACCCTCCCAGCCTGATCTACCCCATAGAATTGTTGTGAGGATAAAATGCAGAGGAAGAGAATGATGGAAGCAGCTTTGGGTCCCCACTGGGAAGAAAGGCGGGGGGAAAATGAAGCAAATAAATGATAATGAAATGGTAAAACCAGCACGAAGGAACAGACATTAAGACTCTGCCAGGAAATTTAGGGGAAGGAAGGCAGCATGGCATAGCCTGATCTCTTCAGGTCTTGGAAGCTAAGCCGGGTCGGTACTTGGAAGGGAGACCTCCAAGGAAGACTCTGCAGAGGACGGCAAAGGAAAACCACCTCTGCTTTCCCCTTGTATTGAAAAACCCTTGATGGGGTCCCCATAAATCAACTGCAACTTAATGGCACTTTGTGTGCGCACGCACACACAGGACATTTAGATCTGGACTGCTGAGCAGTTGGGTTAGAATGGATAAAAGAAAGAACTTCTTCACCCAAAGAGTGATTAACATGCGGAATTCACTGCCACAGGAGGTGGTGGCAGCTACAAGCATGGATGGCTTCAAGAGGGAATAAACATACGGAGCAGAGGTCCATCAGTGGCAATTAGCCACAAGGTATAGATAGGAGCTCTCAGTCTGGGGCTAGTGATGCTCTGTATTCTTGGGGGGGGGGGCAACAGTGGGAGGGATTCTAGTGTCCTGGCCCCACTGCTGGACCTCCTGATGGCACCTGCTATTTTTGGCCACTGTGTCAACAGAGAGTCGAACTGGATGGGCCATTGGCCTGATCCAACATTGGCTTCTCTTATGTTCTTAAAATTTATTTAGTTATTATTTCGAATTATATCCCGCCTTGCCAGACAACATTCCCGAGGTTTGCAAACAAGGCACATTTGCACTTGATTTCAAGTAGTTGTGTTCTGAATGCACGTAAGAAAACACAAAGGAACGGGGGGGGGGGAAATTTAACCCAAAATGAATTGAATTAAGACCCAAAAGGTTAAGGAAATCAAAATATAAGGGCCCGATAGTTCTGTGTATAAGCTTGAAGGGGAGGGGGCTGGGTTTGTGAATGTCCTGCATTGTGCAAGAGGTTGGAATGGAAGAAGAAGAAGAAGAAGAAGAAGAAGAAGAGATTAGATTTATACCCCGCCCTCCACTCCCCAAGGGAGTCTCAGAGCGGCTTACAAACTCCTTTCCCTTCCCCTCCCCACAACAGACACCCTGTGAGGTAGGCGGGGCTGAGAGAGCTCTTTCCCAAGCTGTCCTTGAGGGAACAGCTGGTACAGAGCTATGGCTTGCCCAAGGTCATCCAGCCAGGTGCAAGTGGAGGAGTGGGGAATCAAACCCGGTTCTCCCAGATTAGAGTCTGCGCACTTAACCACCACACCAAACTGGCTCTCTGGAATGGATGACCCTGGAGGTCCCTTCCGACTCTATGATTCTATAAATATTACCAAATATACAAAAATAGGCATGCATGTATTACACCTTCAATAAAAACAAATATAGCCTCAGTTCAGAGTAAAATTACATGTTAATCTCAACGGTAGAACATTATTGACCCTGTGGGGTCAATAATGGCCTGTCTTTGAGATTAATGTGTAATTTTATTCTGAACTGAGGCTATTACTGGGGCCTATATTTGTTCTGACGGCACACACCTGCAAGACAGTGAATTCATCGAGGCCGGACTGAGCCTTATGACTCAAGTATTCATCTCTCATCAAAGTCTGTCTTTCCCTATTGACTTTGGTCACGTCTCTTATAAACCTGCCTCCCCGCCCCTGTACAGGCTGACCTTGGAGTTTCATTAAAGTGCTTGATGAAAGCAGTGGAAAAAGCATTTCGTACACGAACGGTTAATAATTTTCTGTTTTGTGCAATTTCACAGTTGTGTTTGCACGTAGCCAGCCTCTGGGAATCTGGATCAAGAAAAGATAACCCTTAAAACATGACGGGGTATCTGATAAAATAATTCTGACATTTTCTTCTTCTTTTTTCCCAAAGACTTGAGAAGCAGTGGATATCCTTTGAACAATATATTTTTTTAAAATTCTAATTTCTCCCCTCTTTTATCTCCGGCCTCCTTCTGTAATCTGTATCATTATACATTTTAATGAAATTCCAGAAGTGATCGGATTGATAACTCTAAGAAGATCCAGCATCTGAAAGAAAAGAGATTAAAGCCTGATTGTATGCAAGTCTGCTCAGAAGTGGGCAGCAGTGATTTCCATGGGGTAAGTGTGCACAGGTTTGCACCTTGGAAAACGTTACTGATCTGTCAAAAGCGCTATAGCTATTCCTTTGTGGCTTTGTGTTACATAGGTAAAACTTAAGGTTTCCCTTGCTCAAAAGCCAGTTGGATCCGACTCTAGGGAACAATACTCATCTCTGTTTCCAAGCTGAAGAGCCAGCGCTGTCCAAAGACTTCTCCATGGTCATGTGGCCAGCAAGACTAGACACCGAGGCGCACGGGACGCTGTGACCTTCCCATCGAAGCAGTAACTCTTTATCTACTTGCAATTTCTTGTTTTTGAACTGCTAGGTTGGCAGGAGCCCGGGGCCAGAGATGGGAGCTCACTCCATCACGTGGCACTCGGGTCTCGAACTGCCAAACTACCAATCTTCTGATCTGCAGTTCAGCATCTTAACCACTGAGCTACCATGGCCCCTTTTATTACATAGCACAACCATAAGGAGAGAGTTACCTGTAACAAAGAAAACACCTGAGTTTCATGATGAAATAAAGACAGACACCAGAACCTGTACAGATGCCAGCCTCCAGGTGGGCCCTGGAGATCCCCAGAACTACAGCTCCTCTTCAGACTGCAGAGATCAATTCGTCTGGAGAAAAGGGATGCTTTGGAGGGTGGACTCTATGGCACTGTACCCCACTGAGGTCCCTGTCCTCCCCAGGCTCCGCCCCCAAATCTCCTGGAGTTTCCCAACCTGGAGCTGGCAACCCTACCCCTCTATGTCATGGGAGCTTGCTGGGTGACTTTGCGCCAGTCTCTCATCCCCATTCTAACCTGCCTCACAGGGTTGCTGAGAGGAAAAAATGGAGGAAGGGAGAATGCTGTAAGCCACTGTGGGCTTCTAAGCTGCTCTCCCCATTGGAGGGGAAAGTGGGGTATAAGTTAAATAAATAAATAGCATGTGCTTAATTGTGACGTCCTTGTGTCTCCCACATGTTCATCATGAATCCCGTCAAAAGGTGTGCTCAGAACTTAATTCTCAAGCATATGGGGCCCAAATTAAGATCAGGACCACATCACATGTGGAGTGGAGTGAAGCCTTTAACATAAGGATATATGTTGGGTCAGGCCAATGGCCCGTCCAGTCCAACACTCTGTCACACAGTGGCCAAAAGCACCAGGTGCCCTCAGGAGGTCTTAGCTTTCATTGATAATAGATAAGCTGGAACGTGTCCAGAGGAGGGCAACGAAGATGGTGAGCGGTCTGGAGACCCCGTCCTATGAGGAAAGGTTGAAGGATCTGGGTACATTTCGCCTGGAGTGGAGACGACTGAGAGATCACCAAGTACTTGAAGGGTGGTCATCTAGAGCAGGGGTCCTCAAACTTTTTAACCAGGGGGCCAGTTCACTGTCCTTCAGACCGTTGGAGGGCCGGACTATAGTTTTTTTAAAAAAACTATGAGCAAATTCCTATGGCACACCGCACATATCTTATTTTGAAGTAAAAAAACAAAATGGGAACCAATACAATATTTAAAATGAAGAACAAGTAAAGTTGAATCAACAAACTTACCAGTATTTCAGTGGGAACTATGGGCCTGCTTTTGGCTAATGAGATGGTCAGTGTCCGGTTCCATATTTGTCACTGCTAGTCGTAACAAGTGATGCAAGTGGGCATGTTAGTCTAGATCTGGTTGGAGATTTCAGATGTTATTTTGCGGGTAGGGAAGGCGCACGGGTGGGGGGGGGGGGGTGCGCGCGCGCAAGCAAGGCACCCTTGACGGGGCCGTTTTCTTTCCCTGTCCGAAGAAACAAAGAACTCGGCATCCTCACAAACTTTTTAAGGCAGCAAGCCCCCAGCTGCTTCTCCCTGAAACTCCACTACTGCAGGCATCATGATGGGAAAGAGAAACCTCTCTCTCTCTCCCCCTCCGATTCCCAGCAGCACAAAAAGCCTCGAAAAAGACCCCCACCCGGCTTTTGGGACTGGCGCAGGTCTCCTAGCTGGGTTAGAGAGGCCTCTCAGCTGGCTAGGAGACTTGGGGCCAGCTGGAGCGCCTGCCACCCCACACTTACCCTCTTCCAGTCTTCCTTTTGCCTCCTCCTGGCTGACTGGAAGCAGGGGGGCGGGGCTTTGTCATGTGGCCCGGGACGAGTCGGCTGCAATTTTTCTGCTGCTTTGTGTGCTGCTGGGAATTGGAGGACAGGCAGCGGCACACCCGGCGGGCCAGAAAAATGCCCTCGGCGGGCCGCATGTGGCCCCCGGGCCGTAGTTTGAGGACCTCTGATCTAGAGGATGGTGCAGAGTTGTTTTCTGTTGCCCCAGAAGGTTGGACCAGAACCAACAGCTTGAAATTAAATCAGAAGAGTTTTCAGCTAAAGGTTAGAAAGAACTTCCTGGTAGTCAGAGGTTGAAGGAGCTGGGGATGTTTAGCTTGGAGAGGAGATGACTGAGAGGTGATATGATCATCATCTTCAAGAAGAAGAAGAAGAAGAAGAAGAAGAAGAGATTGGATTTATACCCCATCCTTCACTACCCAAAGGAGTCTCAGAGCGGCTTACAAACTCCTTTCCCTGCCCCTCCCCACAACAGACACCCTGTGAGGTGGGTGGGGCTGAGAGAGCTCTAAGACAACTGTCCTTGAGAGAACAGCTGGTACAGAGCTATGGCTTGCCCAAGTTCATCCAGCAGCTGCAAGTGGAGGAGTGGGGAATCAAACCCAGTTCTCCCAGATTAGAGTCTGCGCACTTAACCACTACACCAAACTGGCAAGTACTCAAAGAGCTGTCATAGAGAGGATGGGGCGAAGTTGTTTTCTGTTGCGCCAGAAGGCCAGACCAGAACCAATGAGTTGAAATTAAGTCAGAAGCATTTTCAGCTAAACATTAGGAAGAACTTCCTGACAGTTAGAGCGGTTCCTCAGTGGAACAGGCTTCCTCGGGAGGTGGTGGGCTCTCCTTCTTTGAAGGTCTTCAAATAGAGGCTAGATGGCCATCTGACAGCAATGCTGATCCTGTGAACTTAGGCACATCACGAGAGGGAGGGCAAGAAGGTTTGCGTCAGTGCTTAGTTCTTGTGGCCCTTTCTTACATGCCCAGGGAAATGCTGATTGCCACTTTGGGGAAGCCATTTTTCTCCAGGCCAATTAGGTTGGGGATCCTGGAGGTTTTTTGTCATCTTCTGGGCATGGATCAAGGGTCACTGGGGGTTGTGGTGGTGGAGGTATTTGTGAATTTCCTGCTTTGTGCAGGGGGTTGGAGTAGATGACCCTGGAGGAAGGGTATGTGGCGGAAATGCTAAGAAACCAAACATTATTTCAAAATGGATCTTGATGTCTGGGCTGTTGGAAGCAGTCCCCCCCCCCCCACCCCAAAGGGTATATAGTACATTCTGCTGCTATGAAATGATTCGAAAGAAACTCAGAATAAAACACCAGTTGTACAAATAGCCGCTTCACGTGACTGGGGATGAAATCAATGGTGTGTCATTATCGTATTGGCGAAATCATTCACCGCTATTGACAAGAAACAGAATTATTCACCCATCAAAGAAGGAAAAGGCGGCTAAGAAAAAGAAAGCTCCAAGGAAGAGGTGGATACCCTCCCTCCTTTCTTACATGCAGTGTTTTTTACTTCGTCCTTTCCCACCCTAGACAACTTTAAAATAGGCATCATTTAGCAACAAGACACCTACACAGATGTACTGATGTGGGCCAGCTTCCAGAGAGGTGATATGAACATGCGGGGGAGCCTTCGGCTTCGTGTAAAAAAAGTGGAGTGTCTCTTTCGTGGCTAAAATAAAGCCGTTCCTTCAGATCTACATCTAATTCCCTCCTAATTAACTCTCTCCAGTTCGGCTCCTGGCATCGTCAGTTAAAAGGACCAGGTGGCTAGTGATGTGGACGTCTTCTACCCTGGAGAAAGTCTTCTACCCTGGAGGTGGTGGTGGCTACAAGAATGGACAGCTTCAAGAGGGAATTGGATAAACATCTGGAGCAGAGGTCCATTAGTGGCTATAGGCCACAAGGTATAGATAGGAACTCTCGGTCTGGGGCAAGGGATGCTCTGTATTCTTGGTGCTTGATGGGGGGGGGGGGCAACAGTGGGAGGGCTTCTAGTGTCCTGGCCCCACTGCTGGACCTCCTGAGGGCACCTGGTGTTTTTGGCTACTGTGTGACACAGAGTGTTGGACTGGATGGGCCACTGGCCTGATCCAGCATTGGCTTCTCTTATGTTCTTATGTGGACCTCCTGAGGGCACCTGGTATTTTTGGCCACTGTGTGACAGAGTGTTGGACAGGATGGGCCACTGGCCTGATTCAGTATTGGCTTCTCTTATGTTCTTATGTTCTGACTGGCTGCTAGTCAGAGTAGACAACATTAACTTTCATAGACGAATAGGCTGACTCAACATACAGCCGTTTTATGTATTCAAGACCCACAATGATCCACAGCTTCCCAAAGGGTGCCGAATCAGAACTAGTTTTGCCAGCTCAGGGTTGGGAAATACCTGTAGATTTGAGGGGAGGGAACCTGGGGAAAGGAGGGCTTGGGAAGGGAAGGGACCTCAGCAGGTGTAAGGCCCTAGAGTCCACCCTCCACAGCGGCCATTTTCTCTGGGGGAACTGATGTTGGTCGTCTGGAGATCCAGGCCCTTTCTGCACCCTCCTTTTAATCCATGCTCACCTCGGCATCCTCCAAGCAATTCTGCATGAAGAATCAACTTTAACCTTCTTTTTCCATCCAGTTCCCCCCCCCCCGCCCCATTCTGCACTAAAATCTGTTGGAAGTTCCAGAGGTGATGTCCCCTGTCTCAGACCTCCAGGCTGAGTTGGCAAGAGAGGCTAGATAGCTAGTCAGGCAGACTGACCTTTCTTCCTGTATCTACTCTTCTTCCACTGTCCTCTTTGGTATGCAGATTGTGTTCTCAGGGACCAATTCCCCTTTCCTGCTTCGCTCTCACTCTGAACGAAGACTTGCTCTCGAACTGCATGCACCAAGAGAGGGAGGGACACGAGGTCCTCTCTTGGCACCACGAGGCAGATGGGCCTCTCAGCATCTGCCTCCATCCTTTAGCTAGTAAGTTATTAATCTATCAATCTCTGCTCTTTCCTATCCAAAGGGTCCTTCTCAAATAAAGAGAGGAAGTATTTCTCTTCTAAATCTGCAGTGTGGCTCTGTGTAGCTTTGTAAGCTGAGTAACCTGGTAAAGAGACGCTCCTGCGTTTGTAGCTTTATTTAAGCACTCTGCTAACTAATGGTGACTGGACTTGCCACACCAGTTGACCTCAATAAAATTGAGTTCAACCTTCTTTTTATTCCGTTCCCCCCACTTCTGCATTACATTACCTCCCTTCAGCGGTCATCCCAGTTTCAGCCTGCTGTTGCCCTGGGTTATTTGGATGCTGTTTTGCTGTGGACTTAATTTTTCCCGACTTGAACACTGAGAAAATCCGGAGTGACAGGCAAATACGGAAAGGACCCCTCTGCAATGGCAGGACAGCTCCAGATGCCACCTGGGGGTTGGCAACCCTAATCAGGACACTGGCAGCGAAAATATTTCTTGTGATTCATTAGTTCTCGTGGCTGGAGTAGAGTCCAGGGGGAGAAAGGCCCTCCTTCCACACAGGTTATAAGGGACAGGCCAGCAAGGCTCTTGTGTTCATCCATCATGTTCAACTAGCGCTCCATCCAGGGGTCCGTTGGAGCGGGAGTGCACAGGAGCGCAGCTCCGGTAGTGAGGAGCCCAGGGGGCGGGCACATGACCAAGCCCCGCCCCCTCCTCGGCTTCCCCGAGCAGTGCAGAGGCGCAGCGCCCCGGGGAAAGCCCTGCTAGGGTCTTTATTGTTTTTAATGTTTTGTTTTAATATTGATAATTTTATCATTGTTCCTTTTATGACTGTGTGCTGCTTTTCCAGAGACTTGCTCAAGGTGGCATATACATTTCCTAAGTGTAACATTTTTTATCTGGGCACATGGCACATAAGTACTGGAGACATTTCACCAACCCTTCAGCAGCTTCCACCCCATCAGTTTGGTGTAGTGGTCAGGAGTTGGACTCTAATCTGGGAGAACCGGGTTTGATTCCCCCCACTCCTCCTCATGCAGCTGCTGGTGTGACCTTGGGCCAGTCACAAGTTCTCTCAGAGCTGTTCTCTCATGAGCAGTTCTCAAAAGACCTCTCTCAGCCCCACCTACCTCACAGGGTGTCTTGTTGTGGGGAGGGGAAGGGAAAGGGATGGGTGGTGCACATGTCCTGGGTATCTCAAGTCTACTTGAAACCTGGTGGTTTCAAGGGAGCAGGAAGAGAATGAAGTTGTGTTCTTGACGCTTATTTTTATTGCCCAAAGTATTGGATGGGGAAGGGAAGGGAGGAAGAGCAGGTCAGTTTCACTCCCCTGTGGAGTGGAGCCTGAGGGGTGGGTGTTGCCTTCTGACACACTTCCGGTATGTTAGGGGGTGTGGCATACGCAAATGAGTTATGCTAATGAGCTCCTGCACCTCTTTTTCTGCGACATGACCCCTGACTCCACCCATCCATCTTGCAGGTGTCTGCTTGACACTGGGAAGATAGGAACATCTTCATGGCGAGTCCGCCCCCCGCCCATCCCCGTTGCTAATGGAGAAGAGCTGGCCCCCGAAAGACTCCGCAGCTCCCTTTGTGTTGCAGGTGTCTTTGGATTTACTGCTCTCTGTAAGCGTTGCTCTCAGGACGCAACTGTGTACGCTGGGTTAATTACCATTCTCCTTTACTCACCCTTATCTGCTAACAACACACGGTCTGGACATACTGAGGCTGCGGAGAGCTACTCGGTTGCAGAAAGGAACATGGGGGTGTAGCGTCAGGTCCAGCAACTGGCAGGCAGCATGGAGGGACTGGATGAGCCAGGTTCAGCACCGGTGTCAGGAGCCAGGCCTTTGTTCTTGTCAATAGAACAGTGGTGTCTGCTTGTGCTGCCCTCCAGCAAACTGGACTCAGGTTACCAGCCTCCCAGGGCTCAGTCCTAAGGACCTTGTCGCTTCTGCACAGAAGATGGAGTATTCCAGAACTGTAAGCCAGTTTGGTGTAGTGGTTAAGACTGTGGGCTCTAATCTGGGAGAACTGGGTTTGATTCCCCACTCCGCCACATGCAGCTGCTGGTGTGACCTTGGGTCAGTCACAAGTTCTCTCCGAGCTGTTCTCTCAAGGGCAGTCCTTGAAAGAGCTCTCTCAGCCCCGCCTACCTCACAGGGTGTCTGCTGTGGGGAGGGGAAGGGAAAGGAGATTGTAAGCCGCTCTGAGACTCCGAGTGAAGGACAGGGTCTAAATCCAATTTCTTCTTCTTCCTCCTCCTCCTCCCATAGTGATAGTGGTGTGTGCATGCTGTGTCTCATATTGTCTCTCCACATTCAGGGAGGGACTGTGGCTCAGAGGTAGAGCATCTGCTTTGCAGAAAGTCCTATTGTGTTTAATGTTAAAAAAAAAAAATCATTTGCCTTGGAAGCACAGAAGCTTTACACAGTATCCCCGATCCTCCACGTTTCCCAGTTAGGGGAGAAATGCTGTTCAAACAAATTACAAAGATGACTCTACTCCAATGGTAACAAGAGAAAGAAATTTTTGTGACAAAAAAACAGAAGTACATCTTACATGACATATTCACGTAGGTACATTTGATTTTTTTTTTTTTTTGAACAGATTAACTTCAAAAAGGCTAACTTGCCACAGATCCAGGCCCAGGTAAGAGAGAGAAGAGAGACGCTACATAAGATAAAACAGAAGGCAAATAACAGCCAAAGAGGCTCAACATTTAACTGATGAGAGGGTGGGACCAACTGCTAAGTATACCAGAGTGAGAGAATTCTCTTCACCCTCCCCCCCCCCAGATCCTCTTGCATGAAGAGTTAAGAACATAAGACCATAAGAGAAGCCAATGTTGGATCAGGCCAGTGGCCCATCCAGTCCAACACTCTGTGTCAAACAGTGGCCAGAAATACCAGGTCCCATCAGAAGGTCCACCAGTGGGGCCAGGACACTAGAAGCCCTCCCACTGTCGCCCCCCCTTAAGCACCAAGAATACAGCGCATCACTTGCCCCAGATGGAGAGTTCCTATCTATACCTTGTGGCTAAGAGCCTCTGATGGACCTCTGCTCCATATCTTTATCTAACTCCCTCTTGAAGCCATCCATGTTTGTAGCCGCCACCACCTCCCGTGGCAGTGAATTCCACGTGTTAGTCACCCTTTGGATGAAGAAATGCTTCCTTCTATCCATTCTAACCTGACCGCTCAGCAATTTCACGAGTTCTTGTACTGTGAGAAAGAGAGAAAAGTACCTCTTTCTCTACCTGCTCTATCCCATGCATAATCTTATAAACCTCGATCATGTCAGCCCTCAGCCATCGTTTCTCCAAGCTAAAGAGCCCCAAGTGCTTCAGCTGTTCTTAATAGGGGAAGTGTTCCAACCCTTTTTATCATCCTAGTTATGCTATCCAACAGGAGAGGGTGGCATTTGGGGAGCGGAGGGACCTCATTAGGGTATAATGCTGTACAAGCTGCCCTTTGAAACACCCATTTTCTCCAGTCTCTGTTATCTGGAGATCAATTGTAATTTCGGGAGATCTTCAGGCTCCACCTGGAGGTTGGCAACCCTATCAGAAAGTTGTGCCTTCAGTCTGCCAGGACTGTCAAATCCAAGTCCCTGTTCCTTGTCTCTGGGGTTTTGAATGCTAATTCTGTGTTTTGCATCCTCCTAACTAAATACTTTATAAAACTGCTCGGTTAGATCACTCTGCACAAAACCCTGGGCTATTTGGGTAAGCGGCAGGCTAGATAAACATTCTAGTTACCGTTGCCAGCCTCCAGTTGATAGCTGGAGAGCTCTCGTGATTACAGCTGATCTCCAGGCAACGCCTGGAGGAAATGGCAGCTTTGTAGCATAGACTCCATCCCTGTGGAACTCCCTCCCCAGATTCCACCTCCTCCAGGTGTTGTCACTGAATCTCCAGGAATTTCCCAAGCCAGAGCTGGCAACAAGGAATGGCAGCTTCCAGATGGGACCTGGGGATGCCCCACAAATTACGGCTCATCTCCAGACTGCAAAGATCAATTCCTTTGGAGGGCAGACTCTACGGCATTGCACCCCACTGAGGTCCCTGTCCTCCCCAGGCTCCATCCCCAAATCTCCAGGAGTTTCCCAGCCTGGATCTGGCAACCCTCCCCCCTCCCCTGCTGGCGGTCTGTAAGATCCGGCCTAGACTGGAGGGCTAAACAGGCAGGTGACCCTGATTGTTCCCAGAAGGCTGTTAGTTTCTAGGGGACTGCCCCCTCCATATGGTAGGAAAGGATACACACTGGAGTCTTTGAGGGTCAGTGTGTGTATCTCTTTCCCTAGCTTCTGTAGCCTCTCTGTTTTGGATTAGAACCCGGAGCTCGTTTGCCTGGTGCCTTCTTGCTAATAGCTTAAACTGCAGTTGGATGAGGCTAACAGAGACAGATGAATCCTTTAAAGAGGAAGTAATCTCTAGCACGTTGTCCTTCTTGCCCACTGTTTACGCTCCGTGCTTTTTCCCCATTCTGGTAGCAGAGCAGAGGGTGTTTGAGCTAAGCGATCGGCAAACGCTCCCAATATGGTCTTTTAGCTCCACTGGCTTCAAATACAGTTACAGCCGGGTGGGATTTCTGCTTGTTTGTTTGCTAACCAAGATCTGCAGAGTTTATTCTGTTCCACCACCCCCACCCTGAGGCAAACCCCAGATACCCAGGAATAGAGCTATAATATCAAAGCTGTGGATAGATTTGCAGGACCTGGCCTCTAGGAACTCGTTTTTGCCTGTGTGCTGAGCTTAGCAGGCCAAATAGCCCAACTTGGGCCAAGTTTGTCAGAGCTTGGAAGCTAGGCAGAGCTGGCCTTGGGGGGTTCTTGGATGGAAGACAACAAAGGGAAAATGGGGCTGCTATGCAGAGGGTGCGTTCAGACGGCTCTTTTGAGCCGTGCCAGGCACGAGTGCCTGGTGGATTTAAAGTGCACGTCCAGACCTCAACATCTGGGAATCGTGCCGCTTTTGTTAGTAGCCCGTCGATCCCCATCAGGGACCCGTACTTAAAAGATAGTGCTTAAAGTCTGGTCTAAAGCTGGCCGACTGGCCAATGCCGGACTTTCCACCATCAGGATTCCACCAGCGTGCAATCAGCCTGTAGGGATGGCCTCCAGACCATCCCAAATGGCCACCATTAAAAAAAGACTCTTAGCGATGCGCGCATAACCGCTTAAACATGCGACGTCCCCAGAGCTCAGACGATCCAAACAATGTTATGCTTCTGACGGTCCCCTAAACCCAATCAACTTTATTAAGTGAAACGGTACCTAGAGGAAGGAGGTGACATAATCTCTGTGGTAAAGACCACAGAGATTGAGGGATTCCCGGAGCATCACCCAGAAGTAGCATCGCATCAGCAGGAAGAAGGACTCGGTAGAAATTACCCTTTTAGTTTGGATTCAACCCATCGTATTTGGCTTGGGGAGGGAGGGTCCTGGTGTTTTCAACCTTTTGGGGAAGAAGAAGAAGAGGAGGAGGAGGAGGAGATTGGAGTTGAGCCTGCTTGTGGGCAAGGCGGGATAAAAATCATGGTACCCAATTATCAATGAGTATTCTGAAAGTGGAGGGGGTCTACTCCCAAAAGCATGGGTAAATAACACCCCCCTGTATCTGTATTTATAATTGGAGAAAGAGATAATTGCTATTCTTCTTATATCATATGTTGCAAACCACATTTACCTGAAAAGTTATAACTTATAGCATAGACTACATTTAAATTTTGTCTGTATTGTCAATTTGTATTTTTCACTTCCCTCTGAGAAGGATCAACTTATTAACTCCACGTATAACACCAGGATGCTTTGTACACTCCAACATTAATGATAGCCATGTTGTCTGAGACAGTTACAATACGTCTATAATTGTTAACCGTTAATAATTTTTCTGTACCCTCTTGAATCCTTAATAAAAATACTTTAATTAACATTTTAAAAAGGCGGAATAAAAATCAAAATTTATACCCCGCCCTTCACTCAGAGTCTCAGAGCGGATTATAAACTCCTTTCCCTTCCCCTCCCCATAACAGACGTCCTGTGAGGTAGGTGGAGCTGAGAGAGCTCTTTCCAGAACTGCCCTTTCAAGGACAGCTCTAACAGAACCATGACTTGCCCAAGGTCATACCAGCAGCTGCATGTGGAGGAGTGGGGAATCAAACCCTGTTCTCCCAGATTAGAGTCCGCACACTTAACCACTACACCAAACTGGCTCTCTACAATGCAACCAACAAAACAATGCAACCAAATCAATCTGCATTCAAAGCAGGCACTGGATCCCAGCATGATGCTGTTAACAGCCTGGATCCTATGAATAAATTCCACATGCATTAGATAGTCTCTGCGCCGTGTAGCATGCTTCCTCCTCTGCCAGCACTTCCATTTGCACAAGATCAATGGTTCTCAAAGGGCCCTTGTGCAAATGGAATTTTTACCAGAAGAGGAACTGTGCTCCATGGCAGAGGCTATCTAGCTCGCAGAGAACTTGTTCATCAGATCCAGGCCAATGCTGATAAGTGACCAATGAAAGAAACTGATCTAAAATTATTTTGTTAAATGTTTTATTATCTGCGTTTGTCAGTAACCCTGCTGTACTTTTAAACTATCCACCACGGGGTGCCCAGGGCACTGTTGTCAGAATGTCAAAACACTGCGAGAATTCTCAAGAAGGTGGCATCGGCTATGCAGTTGCAGCAGAGATACATTTTAAGTATTAGCCCTGAAGCGGAAGTCACGGGAGGGCATGCCTAAAAGTTCTCCCTTGTGATTCATTCTGCAGGATTAATTGGATTTTGTGTGGGACACTGCAAAGTCTGAACGATGGCCGTCACCGAAATTAAAGTGTCTTTCAACAGGACGGAAGGTCCTGCTGTGGATGGAGACTTTTCTCCATGTGCCGTAGCTGGTAGACAAAGAAAGCAGAGAGGGCTGGGAATTGGGAATGAATGTAAACTTCATCCTGTTGATTAAGATGCTATCGGCAATGCCGAAAGGAGAATAGTAAAGAAGGAATGTTAGCTTAAAAAAAACCCCATGGTTTTTAAAAAACTAGGTTACGTTGGTTTCCAGAAATATCCCCGTGTGTTCGCAATGAATATAAGTTGTCTTTATTTATAGCGATGGTATTAATGGCATGTGGAAACTGTTTATTAAAGATGAGCTGTTTTCTTAAAAACATTTATCAAGAGTGCTATAAATCTGCAGCAGAGAATCTTGAAGTGCTGGGTGCCCACAGAAAACACGATACTGGCCTCTTTGGACATAGAAGAACCAATCCTATACTGATAGGGATGCCAGCCTCCAGGTAGGACCTGGGGGTCCCCTGGAATTACAGCTCATCTCTGGATCACAGAAATCAGTTCCCAGTAGGAAGTGACATCATCAAACTGGCGATGTTGCACAGCGATGCTCTGGTTTAAGGGCAAAACTCTATGGGTTTAGGCCAAATTTAACATAGAGTTTTGCCCTCCAACCAGAGCGTCACACACAACATCCCTGAGATGATGATGTCACTTCCGGGTGACATCATCACGTCAGGCAGTTGCGCCCAGATGTGGCTGTTTGGGGGCGGGGTTTCCCCAACAGCCAGCTGGCTGGCAGTGGGCAGAAGCCCTGAAAAGCCGGGGGAACCGCTGCAGTGTGCTGTTTAACATGTCTGAAGCACTTCCAATAGCATCGCCCTTTCCCCTGCCCCTTTTCACTGCATGATCTTTCTCAAACTTTTTTGAATGTTATAAGTTGAAAGCTATAGCGCTAGACCAATACAGCACTTCAGTGCTACAGCAGCCCCACTGAAATGCCTTGGCGCCCTTGAGATACATTCAGATTGTGGCTGTTGTTACATGGATACAGGAGGAGAAGAAAAAGCACATTGGCCAGCGGTGCTCAGGGCATCAATGACTGGTGTTACAAAAGTTGTGCCAAGGCATCTCAATGGGGCCACTGTAGCACTGAAGTGCTATATTGGTCTAGCGCAGGGGTGGCCGAACTGTGGCTCAGGAGCCGCATGTGGCTCTTTCACACATATTGTGCAGCTCCTGGAAGGGCGGCCAGGGAAGTGAAAGGGAGGTATGCCTTCCCGATCAATCTTCCCTTCCCTAGCCAGTGTTCCCCTTCCTGGGTAGGCTGGAGGTGGAGGGGGGGAGCAGAGAAAGAAAACAACTTTAACTTTAAATGCATTCTCAAAGTCCCCCTCCCCATCGACTTGAAGAATGCATTTGTCTCTTTAAATCCCTTCTTCCAAGCCAATCCGGCTGGTGTGGGGGCGCTGTGTGTGTGTGTGTGTGTTGGAGAACACATTTAAAGTTAAAGTTGCTTTCTTTCTATCTCTCCCTTCCTCCCTCCCCATTTATTTGCTTTCTTTCCACCTCTCTCTCTTTTCTCCTTCCTTCCTTCCTTCCTTCCTTCCTTCCTTCCTTCCTTCCTTCCTTCCTTCCTTCCTTCCTTCCCCATCCATTTGCTTTCTTTCCACCTCTGAGACAAATATCATTAGCAAACAATTAAATACATATGGACAAAGAAATACCATTATCAATATCTGTTTTTATCCCTTTTTCCCCGGCAGTCTTATTTAATGTTAAAAAAAGCAAATTTGCATGTTTTCCGATAAAAAACAGGTGTGCAATATTTGTTCATGTCTTGCGGCTCTCAGACATCTGACATTCATTCCACGTGGCTCTTACGTTAAGCAAGTTTGGCCACCCCTGGTCTAGTGCTTATAGCACTCAGCTTAGAACATTTTTTTTAAAAGGTCCGAGGAAGATCGTGTGGCGAAAAACAGCGGGGGCAAAGCATGGCGCTGTGTGGAATGGCTCAGTCACAGAATGGGATTCACTGTACAAAACCGCCATCCCTGTATTGCTTTACTTAGAACCGGGCTGTTGTATTCTTATTATTTTACAGCCACAGTTTGCAGAGACTTTGGGATGCAAAAGGCCCTTTCTGATTGGCTAAGAAATAAAGACTCTCATTGGTCCTTAAGCCACTCTAGGTAACCAATTGCTGAGCCTCGCTTAGGTCCAATAGGATTGTTTGTACATAGTTACATTGTTTGAAGTTATGAGTTGAAAACAGTATAAATTAAGGTGCCGCTCTCATAGAGCTGTCTTTGAGCTGAAGCAATGTGTTTGAATAAAAGCCTGTTTGTTTGATTCATCGCCTCCCGCTCAGTACTTAAAACAGGCCAATAACAGATAAGAACATAAGAGAAGCCAATGTTGGATCAGACCAGTCCAACACTCTATGTCATACAGTGGCCAAGAACACCAGGTGCCCTCAGGAGGTCCAGCAGCGAGGCCATCTGGTCAGAACAGTAATGTGAAAGGGGCCTTTGTTGCTTCCCTTGAAAACCCTGTGGGGTCGCCCAAAGACTTGTCAGCACTTTCCACCATGAAATAAACTAGGAAAATAATAATAATAATAATAATAATAATAATAATAATAATAATAATAATGAAAGACATCTCAGAAAGTGAGGACTGTGATTCCAGAAGAAATGATGGTGGCCCTTTAAAAAACAACACCACCCATCACAGCTAGGGGTTGGACAAGGCACCTTCTAAGATTCTTGAATTGTACATATTACCAGCATAATGTCCATGTAATTACCACTTCTTACGAGCAATCACGCTGGAGAGCGGGCAATGCAATCTGGCAGTTTAAACAAGGAGAGAAATAACCCGGCAATTATTTCATATAATGGAATAACTTTCCACCTCAGCTCCATTTAAACATGCAGTCAATTTTAATTAGTAAATCACACACATAAGTTAAATTGGGAAAGAAAGAAAAGAAAAAAAGTTCCAGTGGCGTCTGGACGGAAGCCCTGCATTACAGATTTTAGCCCAGAGTGAACTTGTGCCGCTGATTCAATGGAGGTGCTTAAATTGGAGGCGCTGAAAGGTCTTTAATTATGGAACGATGAACAAAGGCTTTGTAATTCCGCCCTAATGGTTCTCATGATGAGATTTACCCTTGTCTCCAGCGCATGCCGCATCTTCAGGGTTTCCTGCGGAGATCCGGAGTCCGGCTTCCACATGTTGGCATCTCCGTACAGGCCATGAAATCTAAGGTAACCTCAGGTCAGTCCCGCCCCTAGCTAGGCAGAATACGAAACCCGTCGACACTGAATGAAGGTGCTAATTAATAATTCACTTCCCCGGTTTTTCCCCAAGTCTGCTTGCAAATCAGTGATTCATTTTTATGGCTTGCAATATGCATGTCGAGGCCATTCCTCCCTCCTTCAAGCCATAATCTTTAACGTCTTTAATTTGGGCCATATATCTTAACGACAGGACTGATTCTCGAATTGGTCCACCGGCGTACACGCAGAAAACTGGGCTGGGAAGACACTTCCCCCCTTTCAGTTGGGTTGCGGAAGTGTCACAGGTAGCGGTGAGGCCTGGATAATGGGGTTGCCGGTGCCACCATCCAGGTGGCACCCGGAGATCTCTCACTATTACAGTTGATCTCCAGGTGACCAAGATCAGTTCCCTCGGAGAAAAGGGCTGTGTCAGAGGGTTGATTCTACGGTATCAGATCCCTGCTGAGGTCCCCCCCCAACTCCACCCACTCTAGTCTCCACCCCCAAATCCCAAGTAATTTCCCAACCTGGAGTTGGCAACCCTAAGAATGATGTGACCGTGCTGCTGCAGGATGGGGTGATGGCCACTAGGCCAGCACCTCCCTCCATGGAGATCAGAGTGGTATACATAGTTTTCCTTTCCACCTCACAACAACCCTGTGTGGTAGGCTATGCTGAGAGAGGCCTGGCCTAGGGTTATCCAGTGAGCATCCATGACAAGCATACGTTTGAAGATGAGTCTCCCTAGTCCTCATCCAGTGCTCTGACACCATAGGCGTCAACTACGGGGAGGCTCAAGGGCTTGAGCCACCCCCGAAATTTCCTGGGGGGGGACTGAGCCCCCCCCCCGGGAAAATGGTGTGCCCTCCGCCGCGTCTCCCCGGGCCCTTCCTAGGGCTGCCGTCTCTCTCTCTCCCTCCCCCCACCTGGCCACTCCGTCCCTCCCTCCCTCCGTCTGTCCAGGGGCCAGCTAAGCAAATGCCCAGCTGGCCCCCGGACAGACGGAGGGAGGGACTGACAGTAGCAGGAGAGGTCAGGCTGGGGGAGGCGGTGGCGGCGGGAACATGGTCCCCCAGCGGGCGCACGCACAAAGACACTATACTACCCTTTGGAGGAGTGGCTTTAAAAGGGAATTAGAGAGTTTCATGGAGGATAAGTCCATCAATAGCTACTAGCCATGGTGAATGAGGCGAACCCCCACATTCGGAGGCACTAAACCTCAACCCCAGTTCCAGGAGGCAACAGCAGGGGAAGGCCTCGGCCTCTCTGCTGTGTTGTTGGCTCTCCAGAGGAACTGACTGGCCACTGTGTGAGACAGGATGCTGGACTGGATGGACCCTCCCTGGTCTGACCCAGCAGGGTTCTGATGATGTTCTTCTCAGGGGAAGGCCTCGGCCTCTCTGCTGTGTTGTTGGCTCTCCAGAGGAACTGGCTGGCCACTGTGTGAGACAAGATACTGGACTGGATGGACCCTCCCTGGTCTGACCCAGCAGGGTTCTGATGATGTTCTTCTCAGGGGAAGGCCTCGGCCTCTCTGCTGTGTTGTTGGCTCTCCAGAGGAACTGGCTGGCCACTGTGTGAGACAAGATACTGGACTGGATGGACCCTCCCTGGTCTGACCCAGCAGGGTTCTGATGATGTTCTTCTCAGGGGAAGGCCTCGGCCTCTCTGCCTTGCTGTTGGTCCTTCAGAGGAACCGGTTGGCCGCTGTGTGAGACGGGATGCTGGACTAGATGGACCGCTGCTCTGATCCAGCAGGGCTCTTCTTGTGTTCTTATCAGGGGAAGACCTTGGCCTCTATGCCCTTATGCTGGCCCTCCAGGGGAACTGGTTGGTCCCGGAGTGAGACAGGATGCTGGACTAGATGAACCACTGGTCAGTCCAGCAGGGCTCTTCTTGTGTTCTTATAAGACAGGGAATGGACTGGGCTTTTCCTGTCAGATGTGACAGCCCTTTAGCTGTGTGGACGCAATGTGCCATCAAGTTGCAGTCGACTTATGTCTACCCCAGCAATGCAAGTGAGAAGCAGAGGTGGTTGGCCATTGCCTTCCTCTGCAGAGTCTTCCTTGGAGTTCTTCCATCCAAGTATTCACCCTCCTTAGCTTTTGAGATCTGATGAGATTGGGCTGTACCATGCTGCCTTCCCTCCTACCCTATAGCATAAAAAACACAGAAACTGTCGGTTTTTGGTCCCCCCCCCAAAAAAAAAGGGATTGTGTCCCTCGTCACTACCAAAGTGTGACCCATGCATATAACAGCAGCACGGGTGTGTGTGTGTGTGTGTGTGTGTGATACACTCTTTCTGAATAATAATAGTCAGCAAGTCAGAGCCATTGTCATTAAAGTTCCATTCATATATAGGGTGGAGGACTGGGAAACTTTTTGGAGATTTTGGGAGTAGAGCCTGGGGAAAGGCAGGGTTTGGGGAGGACAGGGACCTCGGCAGGGTATAATGCCATAGAGCAGGGGTGGGCAATTGTTTTGGCTCAGGGGCCACTTTGTGGGAGCAGAGGTTAGCGGAGGGCTGCACCTTTTAAAATGACTGCATTCATTAATCAACTTTGCATTTCAGAAAAGGTATAAATTGTATCATAAAAATCAATAAATATAAATGAAATAAAATAGTGGTAGTTTATTCAGTTTATTTATTGTGCTAATTTCATGTCATCTATAGCTGCAAGCACATTTAATTTTAGAATCAGTTCAATGAGACAAATGTACCCTATCACACTTTTCTACAATTTTTTTTGAAATCAGGAGTGAGATTGCTTGTTGAGATTCCCAACGGAGGCCTGACTGAAACCACGTGGCCGACTGTCTTGGTGGGCCGCAAAAAACTCTGTGGCGGGCCGCATGTGGCCCGCGGGCCGCTATTTGCTCACCCCTGCCATAAAGTCTACTCTCCTAAGCAGCCATTTCTCTAGAGGAACTGATCTTGGTTGTCTGGAGATGAGCTGTAATTATGCGAGATCTCCAGGTGCCAGGTGGAGGTTGGTAACCCTAGGCCCAGGGCAATTTTGGGATGAAGGACCCGTTATGGAGGAACAGTCTCCATGTGACAGTTTCTGACGATGATCGCCACCATGTCAAAAGTTAACCCCGTTCCTCAACATTTCGCTGCACAATTCTAACCCACTGAGATTTATGGCATGCCGAACTCTATCTGGATGTGTCTTATCGCTGTTTGGCTTCACGTTCAGCGAACGAAATGACTTTATCTTCTTGAAGGGTATGGAATACTGCGAGGGCGAGCTGAATGCCTGGCACAGACTGGGCCTCTGAATACAGATTAAGTCCTGCATCACTTCCAATTAGCTTTAGAGGGACATGGAGTACATTACGAAGCCTGGACAAGGACAGAGCATGGGATATATGGGGTTAATTAAAGGTACACGCCACATTTCCTGGCAAGTGAAAATATATTTTTTTTAAAAGGTACTCACAGGGATGTAGCTTTCTGGTTGTGAGTTCCAAGGAGAATCTTGCCAGATTCTCACTCTGATACAAAACCAAGCTGTCCCTGACCTTGAAGAAGTTCTGCCCCCCCAGGCTCTTGGAATATTTAAAGGGGAAAGGAGCCTGCAAAGGATCCCAGAGTGGATCCCAGACTCTCCTGGAGGTCTCCTGTCCAAGGACTAACCAGGGCTGACCCTGCTTAACTGCCAAGATCTGATGAGATCGCTGGCCCTTCCCATTTTGAGCTTTATATTTTGGGGCCCCACAAGAATCATTGGTGGGGAGAGGGGGAAACAACTGGGAAATCACCCCAATAGTAGGATTGCCAAACTTCAGGTGGTGGCTGGAGATCCCCCATAATTACAGAGATCAGTTCGCCTGGAGAAAATGCCCACTTTGGAAGATGGACTATGGCAATAGCATGAAATTGCGGCCCGGGGGCCACATGCGGCCCACCACAGAGTTTTTTGCGGCCCGCCAAGACAGTCGGCCACAGGAAAAATGTTTTCTATATTTGGGTCTGCATATATTTGTGAGCAAAATTTTTCTTGCATGAAGATCAACAAGAGTAAATATAGATGCTCTTTGACAGACATTAACTTTCAGGCTGTGATGAGAATCTCAACAAGCAATCTCACTCCTGATTTCAAAAAAAAATTGTAGAAAAGTGTGATAGGGTACATTTGTCTCATTAAACTGATTCTAAAATTAAATGTGCTTGCAGCTATAGATGATTTGAAATCAGCACAATAAATAAACTGAATAAAACTACCACTATTTTATTTAATTTATATTTATTGATTTTTATGATACAATTTATACCTTTTCTGAAATGCAAAGTTAACTAATGAATGCAATCATTTTAAAAGGTGCGGCCCTCCGCTAACCTCTGCTCCCACAAAGTGGCCCCCGAGCCAAAACAATTGCCCACTCCTGGACTATGGCATTACGCCTCATTGATGTCCCTCCCCTCCCCAGTCCTGCCCTCCTCATGCTCCACCCCACAAAATCTCCAGGAATTTCCCAACCCAAAGAAGAAGAAGTGGTGATTGGATTTATACCCTTCCCTTCACTACTGGAAGGAGTCTCAGAGCGGCTTACAATCTCCATTCCCTTCCACTCTCCACAACAGGTACTCTGTGAGATGGGGGGGGGGGGGAGCTGAGAGAGCTCTTTTGAGAACTGCCCTTGAGAGAACAGCTCTGAGAGAACTTCTGACTGACCCAAGGTCACGACAGCAGCTGCATGTGAAGGAGTGGGGACTCAAACCCGGTTCTCCCAGATTAGAGAGTCTGTGCTCTTAACCACTACACCAAACTGGCTCTCAGCCCTACCCAGTACAGCAATAGCATGAAATACAGCGAGAGCTGGCAACCCTACCCAGTACAGCAATAGCATGAAAGTGCAGCTCATCGGAAATTGGTCTTCAACCTCAGCAGGGGGGATGCTGCAGATTTTGTGCCGAACATGTTTATAGTCAAACTCCCCATGTCTGGCTTTGATGATCAGACATGAGCCAACGGCCCAGTCTGTTTGGTTCGGCTTTGAACAGCCCCAACATCTGCCAAACAGTTTCGCGTCTTGCCGTCTTTTCCCTCCCAGTACTGTTCATGTGTGAAAACACCACTGGTCCAAAGAGACTGGCAGCCATGAACATTACTAAGGACTATTTAGATGAAAGCAACTGGACTTTGATTTTTTTTTTAAAAAGCAACAGAGGGTTTATGTATGATTGATGTATATGATTCGTGACTGATCTGGCTGTCCGTTTAAAGAGTTGCCTGTCAAGCGGGAAAGCAATGAAGCAAGGAATGGGGGCGAGTGGAACACAGCCCAACAGTGTGAGAATGTGCATGTGAGAAAAGCCATTTATGTGGTGTTAGGAAGAAATACAGTGAAGCAATGTGCTAAATAGACATGAGCAAGAAGAGGGACCCGCAATACTCGTGGTGGGGGGAGGATATCACAACTAAGGAGGAAGCAGCCACAGGCAGGCTTCCCCCCCCCCCCCCCCAGTATCGGTGGCAAGGCCGAAGTGGCTCCCAGCCACGGGGCCCGCTAAGCCTCCCCCCCAGCACCAGTGGCAAGGCCTCAGCACCTCCCAGCTGCTGGGCCTGCCACCAATCTCCCCTGCCCCCTGGGCACTGGTTGTGAGGCCTGGCCACCACCCAACCACCGGGCCCGCAGCAGAGTTCCCAGAGTATTCTCTGTGTATGCGCAAGGAACGCTCTTTTACTTTTGGTTTTTTTTTAAAATATCCCCTGAATAGTTTTTCAAAGTTTTCAGATTTTTCTGCACGCCTGGGAAGTCCTCCAAGTGTGCATGGAAAAATCTCTCTGCCCCCAAAGTGCCCCCGATGTGCGGATTTAGATATCCGCACGCACAGGGGACACTTGGCTATTAGTATATAGACAAGAGGCGGGACCCGCAATACTCATGGGGAGGGAGAAGGAGCTTCACAGAGCGGAGGCAGCGGCCGCAGGTGGGTCTTCTCCCCCTTCCCACCCCATCCCGGCACCCACGGCGAGGCCTGGGCCCGCCAATCCTTCTCCCCTCCCCCCCTCACCAACAGTGAGGTCTGAGTCTTCTAGCTGCCAGGCCAGCCATTCCTCCTCCCCCCATGGGCATCAGTGAGGCCTGAGTGCCTCTTAGCCGCCAGGCCACAAATTTCCCTCCCCCCACCTCCCGGCGGCAAGGCCTCAGCGCCTCTGCCACAGTGTTCCTAGAGTGTTCCCTGTGCGTGCACAAGGAACACTTTTTAACTTTGGGGGGTAACTTTTTTAACTTTGGGAGTCCCCCAAGTGTGCAGGACAATCTCTCTGCCCCCCAGGTGCCCCCTCTGTGCGGATTTAGATATCCGCATGCAGGGGGCGCCTTGGCTATTAGTATATAGATAGGTAGGGTTGCCAACCTCCAGGTGGCACCTGGAGATTCCATAGTATTACAGTTGCTCTCCAGAGGACCGATATCAGTTCCCCTGGAGACAGTGGTTACTTTGGAGGGTGGACTCTATGGCACTGTACCCTCCTGAAGTCCCTCCCCAAACCTTGATCTCCCCAGGCTGTACTCCCAAAATCCCCAGGTATTTCCCCACCCAGAGCTGGCAACTGTATAATGACAAGCATACAACCAGACTGTTGAAAAATCGGCTTCCAGTTTGTGACTGGCAAACAGGTCACACCAGCAGCTGCCTGTGGAGGAGTGGGGAATCAAACCCGGTTCTCCCAGGTTAGAGTCCGCACTCCTAACCACTACACCAAGCACCACTATACCTAACTGACTGACACATAAGGTGCAAAGTACTGGGGTCGGAGACGCATCTTGGTGAATCAGCACATGAAGTTTATTAGGTGGTAGGAGATGACACGTCTGAGCTGGGCTCAGGGGTCTGCTTATATGCGCCCCCCGGCCTCACCCACACACTCTGATAGGATTACAATTAATACAGTTAAGTCTCCCCAGGTCATTGGCCCCTATTTGTATCCTGGCTGACCGATAGGTCTAAATTACAATCCGGCCAGTCTATTGTGTTCTGGAGCAAAGCTCTGACTGCGCCTGGCCATGTGCTTGCCCCGGACCACATGGCGGTCGCCATTAGGTCACAACATAAGGCATCTGCAGATGTTCATATAAGAAAGGATAACTCACCCTACTTTTCAGCTCCAAGTTGGCTGGTGATGGGGGGTGGGGGGAAACTACCAGAAAGAGGAAGTATTGTAAAATGACTTTTAAAAAGCCCCAGCCCTAAATACTCTGTGAATGTTTCCACAGACCCCAAGCATCCGCCCACCCTGCAGGGCCATGCGTGCACGTTGATGTAATAGGCCAGTGAGGCTTGTCATGAGCTGTCCAGAAAATCGAATGAATAGGATGCCAGTAACCAGAAATAGCTGCAGCCAAAATATAAAATAAACATATGCCTCAATCAGTGTGCTGTTTCCCCATAGAAATGCCAAATATTTTGAGCATCCCTTAGTCATGCAGGATCCTTCAAACATATGTATTCGTGTCATACTCTGTTCTACGGAGCTGATTAAAAAAAACACACATGGTCAGGGCAACCCTATTCTCTTTCTTTCATCAGACGTTGCCATACTGGGAGCCAGTTTGGTGTAGTGGTTAAGTGAGCGGACTCTAATCTGGGAGAACCGGGTTTGATTCCCCACTCCTCCACTTGTACCTGGCTGGATGGCCTTGGGCAAGCCATAGCTCTGTACCAGCTGTTCTCTCAAGGACAGCTTGGGAAAGAGCTCTCTCAGCCCCACCTACCTCCCAGGGTGTCTGTTGTGGGGAGGGGAAGGGAAAGGAGTTTGTAAGCCGCTCTGAGACTCCAAGTGAGTGAAGGGCGGGGTATGAATCTAATCTAATCTCTTCTTCTTCTTCTACTTTCTCCCACATGATGGATCCTGCATAGTCGTAAGGGTGCTGGGCTAGGAGTGGGAAGGTCCAGGTTGGAATCGACACATAGCTCCTAGGCTCATGGGGTCTGTCAAGGATGCATGGCAAAACCTGCTTCATAGGAGTGTTGCGATAGGTAGGAAAGCACCCTGCGGGCAAAGGATCAAATATGTTCAGTTATCCCACGATGGTCAGTGCTGGCTGAAAGAACCAATGGATTTCCATGGCAGAATGGGCATTTGAACCCTGGTCTTACAGTTCCTCATTTAATACTCTGACCACTACACTACACTGGTCCTCCATCACAGTCTGGATTTGGGAACCTGACTTTTCTGAGAAGAGGAGGAGGAGGAGGAGGAGGAGGAGGAACTGTAATCGGAGACCCAGAATTGGCTGGTCCTTCCGAACATCAAGGAGGCCAGGCTGGTAACAACTAGGGCTAGGGCGTTCTCGGTGGCGGCTCCACTCTGGTGGGATGAGCTCCCGGAGGAGATCAGGGCCCCGAAGGGCCTGTAAGACAGAGCTCTTCCGCAGGGCCTGTAAGACGGAGCTCTTTTACCAGGACTTTGGAGCCACCACCGCTACCACCGTTACTACCACTACTGCCACTGTCACCATTGACAGCTATGACGAGTGAGCCCCGACCCCTCTGCCTCCCCTTCCAATTATAGCCCGACCCAAGTACTGTGGTCATCTGATGGGAACTGTGCATAAGAAGCTGACTGTATGCCAAGGAATTAAGTGCTAGCACTTTATATGTGTTAGTTATGGTTTTAAATTTTTATATCACTAGGTTTTATATTGTATATGGTATTGTCTTGTTGTATTTTTATATTGTTGTAAGCCACCTGAGCTGGCTATGCTGGAAGGGCGGGGTAAAAGTCTAACAAATAAATAAAAAATAAAGAAGAAGAAGAAGAGGAGGACAAGGAGGAGGAGGTTGAATTTATATCCCACCCTTCACTACCTGAAAGAGTCTCAGAGTGGCTTACAGTCCTCCCCACAACAGACACCCTGCGAGGTAGGTAGGGCTGAGAGAGCTCTCTCTGGAACTGCTTCTGAGAGAACAGCTCTGAGAGATCTTATGACTGACCCAAGGTCACACCAGCAACTGCATGTGGAAGAGTGGGGAATCAAACCCAGTTCTCCCAGATTAGAGTCTGCGCTCTTAACCACTACACCAAACTGGAACTGTAATGGCTGGTTCCAGCATAAGGTATAATACCCTTAAGCCTTGGTTGTGTGAATGCTTTTTGACCAACATTTCAGCAATTACCCAGAAATAATGTATCAGTGAAATGAGTAAATGGCACTAAATGGCAGGAAGAAAAGCTGAAAAGCTCTCTGAAGTTTGGATGGCCCAGGATAGAACCCAGATAAGCCTAAAGCATCTTCTCTAACTGGCTCCAGAGACTTTTTAAGAACTTTCCCCAAACATAAACAACTCTTCTCTGACTACGAAAATCATGGTGCCTAAAGTCAGACCTTCTCCTGGAACTGCAAGCTCAAATACGTCATCATCTAAAGCAGAAGCAACCATAGACTTTCAAAATATGTTAAATGCTGCATTGAGCCCTCTGCTGGATCAGATCAGATGACAACACAAAATCTGATACTCTTCAAAAACGGCTTGAAGAAACCAACCTGAGATCAGAGGAAACTGCCAAATCAGTTTAAAAAGTGGAAGCCAAGACTAAAAAGCTTAAACAGCAACTAGAGGTAATGGAAAAAAAGAAAACCTTGGATAAAAATCAATTGTTACAATTGCAAATGGAAAGCGCAAATTATGTACTGAGATTCCAGGGAGTCTCAGAAAGCAATGGTGAAGACCTGAAGAAGCTTTTAAGCAATGCATTGGCACCGGTTGCAGACACTACAGCAGAACTTTTACAATCAGATATGGATATGGTTTATCAGACTTATCCAGATTACATCAAGAAAAATAATCTGCCCAGAGAGGTTTTTGTGAGATTCTCCAAAAGATCATGCAGAGATCAAGTACTTAAAGCAACTAATGGGACTACCCTAAAAATCAAAGGTACAGACATAAAAGTATTAAAAGACGTTCCATTTGAAATCAGGAAAAAGAGGAAGCAATATAAAAATCTGACAACCTTTCTACAGAAAAATTCCACGTCCTACAAATGGCTCTTTCCTGAAGGGCTCACTTTTAAATTTAAGGACAAAAAAGAAAGAGTGGACTCTGTTCCAAAAGCCATAGCCTTCTTGGAGCAGTGTCGAACAATGGACAAACTGAAAGGAACAGTACACGACGACAAGACATCAGACCACATCGACTATGATTTGGGAAGACATGGAGACCCATCGAGCAGCTCCTCTGAGGAGGACTCTGCATCTGAGTTAGGAGCTGCTGCCCCTAAATTACTTAAAGTCAGATGGGACTTTGATAAATATAAGCCTACAGGGAAGAAACCGAAAAAATAAGAAACATGAATCCAATTATATGTTTGGAACTATAAACTGTCTGACGTACCTATTTCAGCCTTAAAAAAAAATCCTTCTGTATTACTAAATAGTATATAAACAGAACTCTTATGCTTCATTTTACTAAAATGTATTGTAAGTGAAATCTCAACCAAGCTATGTAACATTGAAAATGACCCCTGCCACTTGGGCTTTTAGTGGCCTTCTTTTCTTTTCCCCATAGTTTGTCGTTCCCCTCTCCATTTTTCTGTTGTAGTTTTATAAAAAAGCAATTATATTTATAGAAAAGCAATGATAGAAAGTGGATTATTTAGTGTGTGTGACCACAGCCCTGGAGATGCTGGGGACCAGGGCTCATTTCGTAGCAGGAACTCATTTGCATATTAGGCCACACACCCCTGGTGTAGCCAATCCTCAAAGAGCTTACAGTAGCCCCTGTAAGAAGAGCTCCGTAAGCTCTTGGAGGATTGGCTACATCAGGGGTGTGTGGCCTAATATGCAAAGGAGCTCCTGCTACAAAATGAGCCCTGCTGGGGACTGTATATGGGATATTCTGCATGTCGAGCCAACGCCCTGCAACTAAGCTATGACCCTTCATTCCATGACATGTCTTGCAATGAAATTGACAGGGCAGAGTGTGTGATATCAAAGGGCCTTCTTATGAATGTACAATTCCTTCTGCTTTATTGGGTACTGGTAATTTCACCCATAGCTTCATTTAAAGTCATTGAACTGGAAAACCTGTAAGTATACAAGCAATACCTTTACGAAATAAAGAGACACAAATTAAAGCTAATTGCCTAAATGAGCCCATATTTCACAGAAGACAGACCCACAATGAGAGAACAGGAAGCAAGCGGGCAAGCCAGGGAGGGAAATATGACCCATGGGCAGTGCACAGACCGTAGTGCTGGTGGTACTACGGGCGGGGCTGAGGCTCACTGGGAAAGCATCTGCTTGGCATGCAGAAGGTCCCAGGTTCAACCCTCGGCATCTCCAGTTAAAAGGATCAGGTAAGAGGTGATGGGAAAGACCTCCGCCTGTGACCCTGGAGAGCTGTAAAGAGGGGCTGTGGCTCAGTGGTAGAGCGACTGCTTGGCATGCAGAAGGTCCCAGGTTCAATCCCCGGCATCTCCAGTTAAAAGGACCAGGCAGGAGGTGATGGGAAAGACCTCCGCCTGAGACCCTGGAGAGCTGTAAAGAGGGGCTGTGGCTCAGTGGAAGAGCCTCTGCTTGGCATGCAGAAGGTCCCAGGTTCAATCCCCGGCATCTCCAGTTAAAAGGACCAGGCAGGAGGTGATGGGAAAGACCTCCGCCTGAGACCCTGGAGAGCTGTAAAGAGGGGCTGTGGCTCAGTGGTAGAGTCTCTGTTTGGCATGCGGAAGGTCCCAGGTTCAATCCCCGGCATCTCCAGTTAAAAGGACCAGGCAGGAGGTGATGGGAAAGACCTCCGCCTGAGACCCTGGAGAACTGTAAAGAGGGGCTGTGGCTCAGTGGTAGAGCCTTTGCTTGGTATGCAGAAGGTCCCAGGTTCAATCCCCGGCATCTCCAGTTAAAAGGATCAAGTAAGAGGTGATGGGAAAGACCTCCGCCTGAGATCCCGGAAAGCTGCTGCCAGTCTGAGTAGACAATACTGACCTTGATGGACTGATTGTCTGATCCAGTATAAGGCAGGTTCATGTCTCCGTGTTCATGTGTCTGTGTATGGTAGAAAGTGCCATCAACTTGCAGTTGACTTATGGCAACCCCATAGGGTTTTTGAGGCCAGGGCCTAACCTAGAAGGTTTGCCATTGCTTGCCTCCATGCAGCAGACCTGGCCTTCCTTGATGGTCTCCCATCCAAATGCTATCCAGGGTTGATCCTGCTTAGCTTTCAAGATCTGATGAGACTGGGCTAGCCTGGGACATCTAGAAGAAGCAGAAGAGAAGAAGAAGAGATTGGATTTATACCCAACCCTTGATTCGGCATCTCAAGAACAGCCTACAAACTCCTTTCCCTTCCCCTCCCCACAACAGACACCCTGTGAGGCAGATGGTCCTGAGAGAGCTCTCCCGAGAATTGCTGTTTCAAGGACAGCTGTGCCAGAACTATGGCTTGCCCAAGGTCATCCAGCAGGTGCAAGTGGAGGAGTGGGGAATCAAACCCGGTTCTCCCAGATTAGAGTCCACACACCTAACCACTACACCAAACTGGCTCTCTAAGTCAAGGTAAAAGACGAACAGAGGTAGTTTGCCATTGCTTCCCTCCATGTAGCAACTCCGAACGTCCTCGGTGGTGTCCCACCCTAGTATTGACCAGGGCTGATCCAGCTTAGCTTCAACAAATCTGACAAGATCGGCTTAGCCTGGGCTATCCAGATTGAGGAGTACAAACCATAGATTTCTGTAACTCACCTTCTTTTTTTCTCCCCGTCCCACTGGGGCCCTCAGTCAAAAAGATCTTGCAGGTTTTTGTAGCACTTCAGAAACCTGCAAGACCCGTTTGATCAGCAACAGCAGGAGAACTAAAAACACTGATCTGTATGCCGTAGGTAGTGACAGCTGCAGTGTTCTCACTTTCAAGTCTCCGGGAAACTGTGCACCCCGTTTTAATGAAAAGTGAAGAGCACTACATTTGTTCTTTGCATAGGAAACCACGGGAGACTTATGATATCTTTGCAGTATCTGTTTTATTTACAACTACATACGCCCGGTGAAGCGTAAGCAAATGGAGCTGTACAGCAGGCAGCAAAAGCTCTGACCCTGCGACCATTTACCAGTGTGGAACATACACCCAGTCCCACTAGGAACTGTCTAGCACTGATTCCGTTTTCTTTTAACCACATTGGGTCCCCCAGCTTTTTTCGCTCAGCCTGCTCAATTCCCTTTTTACTACAGCATGAGGCTGGAGAAGACTCTTGAGAGACCCTTGGACTGCAAGGAGATCAAATCAGTCAGACCTAAAAGAAATCAACCCTGACTGTTCCCTGGAAGGCCAGATCCTGAAGCTGAAGCTCAAATCCTTTGGCCACCCAATGAGAAGGGAGCACTCCCTGGAGAAGACCCTGATGATGCTGGGAAAGACTGAAGGTCGAAGGAGAAGGGGACGGCAAAGGATGAGATGGTTGGACGGTGTCATCGATGCAATGAACACGAACTTAAGCAGACTCCGGAGGACGATGGAGGACAGGAGGGCCTGGTGTGATGTGGTCCCTGGGGTCGCAAAGAGTCGGACTTGACTGTGCAGCTGAACAACTGTCCCACATGACTTGCTCATGCAGCTTTGGAGAAGGTGCAGAAAAGGGCAACTGGAATGATTAAGGGGCTGGAACACCTTCCCTATGAAGAACGGTTGAAGAGGTTAGGGCTCTTTAATAGCTTGGAAAAACAAGGACTGAGTGGTGACGTGACAGAGGTCTGCAAAATTATGCATGGGATCGCGGAGGCAGAGAAAGAAGTTACGAGAAACTCAGGTTTGCCCAGAACAGGACTGGTTCCAGGCTTTGAGGGGCCCCGGGCGGGGGTTGCCAGGTCCCCCCCAGCCACTGGTTGGGGGTGGGAGGGTAGCGTTGCCAACTCCTGGAGATCTGGGAGATTTTCCAGTTCAATAACTTCAAATGAAGCTATGGGTGAGATCTGGGAGCCTGGCAAGCAAAAGGGCATCAGCAGGGTATAATACCATAGAGTCCATCCTACAAAGCAGCCATTTTCTCCAGGGGAACCGATCTCTGTAGTTTGGAGATGAGCCACAATTCCAGGTCCCACCTGAAGCCTGGCATCCCGAGGGCCCCTTTCTTCTGCCTACCCTTCACACACCTCCCCTCCTTCCCACACCCATGTGTTCCCACCTACCTGTGCGTCCTTCCACTGCCCACTCACAGTCCCTCCTGCTGGCCATGCTCACAAGCACTGTTCCTCAACAGTAAAAATGTAAGAATGCTGGTACTGGCCCAGAACTGGGAAGTCATAAGAACATCAGAAGAGCCCTACTGGATCAGACCATCAGCATCCTGTCTCACACAGGGACCAACCAGTTCCTCTGGATGGCCAACAACAGGGCAGAGAGGTCGAGGCCTTCCCCTGATAAGAACACCAGAAGAGCCCAGCTGGGTCAGACCAGTGGTTCATCTAGTCCAGCATCCTGTCTCACACAGGGGCCAGCCAGTTCCTCTGGAGAGCCAACAACAGGGCAGAGAGGCCGAGGCCTTCCCCTGATAAGAACATCAGAAGAGCCCTGCTGGGTCAGACCAGTGAGGGTCCATCTAGTCCAGCATCCTGTCTCACACGGTGGCCAACCAGTTCCTCTGGAGGGCCAACAACAGGGCAGAGAGGCCGAGGCCTTCCCCTGATAAGAACATCAGATGAGCCCTGCTGGGTCAGACCAGTGAGGGTCCATCTAGTCCAGCATCCTGTCTCACACGGTGGCCAACCAGTTCCTCTGGAGGGCCAGCAACAGGGCAGAGAGGCCGAGGCCTTCCCCTGATAAGGACATCAGAAGAGCCCTGCTGGATCAGACCACTGAGGGTCCATCTAGTCCAGCATCCTGTCTCACACGGTGGCCAGCCAGTTCCTCTGGAGGGCCAACAACAGGGCAGAGAGGCTGAGGCCTTCCCCTGATAAGAACCTGAGAAGAGCCCTGCTGGATCAGACCAGTGAGGGTCCCTCTACTCCAGCATCCTGTCTCACACAGGGGCCAGCCAGTCCCTCTGGAGGGCCAGCAACAGGGCAGAGAGGCCGAGGCCTTCCCCTGAGAAGAACCTCGGAAGAGCCCTGCTGGGTCAGACCAGTGAGGGTCCCTCTAGTCCAGCATCCTGCCTCACACAGGGGCCAGCCAGTTCCCCTGGAGGGCCAATAACAGGGCATGGAGGCTGAGGCCTTCCCCTGATAAGAACCCAAGGAGAGCCCTGCTGGGTCAGACCTATGAGGATCTGTCTAGTCCAGCATCCTGTCTCCTCCGATGGGTCAACAACAGGACATAGAGGCATAGAGGCCAAGACCTTCAGTCTATGTCCCACACACTGGGGCCAGAGGGGAGACCAGGGAATGGAATGGAGCCACTTAGTGGCCATGGGAATCCCCTCCACTTCAGCACCCTCCCCTGTCAACAAGATACAGGTAAACATACCGTTCCATCTTACTGGCTTGTTTACTCAGATAATCCTCATGAAGCAGTTGGAACCCTCTTAAGCACGAAGTATATTATTACACTTTAATGGGATGGTTTATATTTATTCCAAGGGTGGCTGGCTTATTCGACAGCGAGGCCCACTTCAGAAACCGATGAGCCAGAGAGAACGCACAGAATTTTTATTGCATGCAAGACGCTATGATTTGCATTTCATTTCCAAGACCGTGGCAGATGTCAAGCTACAGCTAGTGGACGCATGGCAGGAAACGTCACAATACTGACTTCTTAATGGGCATCCCACCCACAGTCCCATGAACTGGCCCTTGTAGTCAGTTTTCATAGGGTGGTGGCCGAAAATGCCATCAAGTTGCAGCTGGCTTACGCTGACCCCATTGGGTTTCCAAGACAAGAGGGGCTCACAGGTGCTTTGCCATCGCCTGCCTCTGAGAGCATCCCTGGACTCCCCTGGTGGTCTCCCTCCATGTACTAACCAAGGATGACCTTGCTTAGCTTCTGAGATCTTATGAGATTGGGCCAGGCTGGGTCATCCAGGATGGGGCAACCGAACAGTGGTGGAAAGTGCTGTCAAGTTAAAGCTGACTAAGGCCAGCCCCGTAGGGTTCTCAAGGCAAAAGGCATTCAGAGTTGGTTGGCCATCAGGTCAGGGCAGATGGACAGAGGTGGTTAGCCTGGGCCATTCAGGTCAGGGCAGATGGACAGAGGTGGTTTGCCATCACCTACCTCTGCTTAGCAACTCTGGACTTCTCTGGTGATCTCCCACCCAAGCACTAACCAGGCTGAGCCTGCTTAGTTTCAAGATCTGATAAGATCAAGCCAGCCAAGGCCATCCATGTCAGGGTCAGTTTTCAGATGCAGGTTTGGAAACGTATTAAGGGTTGCAGTCACACGCGCTGGAAAAACCATGGGAGGGGGAAATAAGGCTATTTCCTCCAGCAGAATTTGACCTGCAGTTGCACAATCACACCTCCCTTTGAAGCTGCAGGCACAGTCCGTCAGTGTGTGATCAGACGCAACTGTGGGTGAGTCTTTTTTTTTGTCCCTTTCCCTCCCCATGCGCTTAAACGAGGGATCGATGAATCGCGCCTCTGCACTGAGGGTCCCCTATTGAGTTTGCAATGATGTGCATACTGCGAGGGGTGGGGGGGACAATGGCACAGAGTTGGGATGGCATGATCAGACCATCCCAATGCCATAAGAGCGTGCTGGAGTGATCAGACATGGGAAAGTCCATCCGTGGCCCTTTGCAACCCGTTTACTACTGGTTTTTCCCTGGTGTCTTTGAACTTTGCTTCTGTGGAGCAGCAAAACAGGTTGCCAGCGGCTGTGGGATGCTTCCCAAATGTTGTCTGACCGCTCCCTTTAAATCTGCCCAGCATTCGCACCTATGTCGGGTCTAACTGTGCATATGATCACAGCCAAGAAATTGGGGGGGGGGGGAGGAAGAGTCCCACATTTCTGCTTATCTTTATAAATTCTCTTGCTCCTGGATCTTAAGTTTCGTCTGCTATGACAGTTGTCAGTTTAGAAGAATGAAGTGTGTGTATGTGTGCGTGTTGGTTTTCTTGCTTTTTCACTGTTGGTTTTGTAGTTCAGCCTCTCCCAAGTGTGCAGTTTGCCAAATGTGATTTTCATACACAATTTAGCTAGTCTTTGAGGTGCTACTGGACGGCTGCGTGATTTTGCTCCAGCACACTAAAGCGGCTTCCTCTCGGGAATTAACACATTGCTGATTTATTGGCAGGCAAATAACTTTGAAAAATGTGTACAGTTTCTGGGAGGGGGGGGAATTTAATGTGCAGGAACAGAAAACAACACAACAATAAAGAATCGATGGGCTCGATTTGCAGAAAGGAGAAGCAAAATGGAAAGAAGGATTTTTCAGGATGAGACTGCAGGGATGAGACACTGGAAGTGATCCCTAGTTTCAGGTGCTGGGTATGATCCCTGGCTCGACGCATGGATCCCACTCTTTCCCGGGATCTGGTAACTGTGCCACCAACTGATTCATCAGCCCCTTTGCTGGGCTGCGGGGTTGGAGGAAGCTTCAATAGCCTTCTCATGTGTCAGAGCAGCTGTTGAGGGGTGACATGATCAAAGTTTACAAAATTATGCATGGGATAGAGAAGGTAGAGAAAGAAGTCCTTTTCTCCCTTTCTCACAAGACAAGAACTCGTGGGCACTCCATGAAATTGCTGAGCAGTCGGGTTAGAACGGATAAAAGGAAGGACTTCTTCATCCAAAGAGTGATTCATACATGGAATTCACTGCCACAAAA
This sequence comes from Lepidodactylus listeri, assembly GCA_029233225.1. Classification (NCBI taxonomy): domain Eukaryota; kingdom Metazoa; phylum Chordata; class Lepidosauria; order Squamata; family Gekkonidae; genus Lepidodactylus; species Lepidodactylus listeri. The sequence continues at coordinate 7,546,857 of JARCFY010000009.1, read as the reverse complement.
GGTGGTGGTGGCTACAAGCATGGGCGGCTTCAAGAGGGAATTAGATAAACATCTGGAGCAGAGGTCCATCAGTGGCTATTAGCCAGAGGATATAGATGGAACGCTATGGGAACCAGTTTGCTGTGGTGGTTAGGAGCGTGGGCTCTCATCTGGGAGAACTGGGTTTGATTCCCCACTCCTCCACATGCAGTTGTTGAGTGACCTTGGGCAAGCCACAGTTCTCTCAGAGCTGTTCTCTCAAGGGAAGTTCTCGAAAGAACTCTCACAGCCCTACCCACCTCACAGAGTGTCTGTTGTGGGGAGAGAAAGGGAAGGAGATCGTAAGCCATTCTGAGACTCCTTTGGGTTCAGGAATAAGGTCTGGCATCCAGGTGGAGGAGCTGGTCACATCACCAAGCCCTACGCGGGAAAGGGAGCAACCCAGAAGGCGGCTGCAGCTGAGACAGGACTCAGGGCACTTCTGGCAGGGCGAAGAGTAGCGAGGCGGAGCCAGCCAGGGGAGGAGACTGGAAGGACGGCCCATTTAGTAGGTGGCCAGGGAGGATGAAATATCTTTGCTCAGGCAGTTTGGAAGGGCAGAGGATATGGAAGGTGAAGGGACAAGGTGGTGCAACCCCCTCCTCTCTCCAGTCTGATGCCCTTCAGGCAGGGTTGTCAGCCTCCAGGTGTGACCTGGGGATCCCCTGGAATTTTACAGCTCATCTCCAGAGTACAGAGCTCAGTTCTGCTGGAGAAAATGGATGCTTCGGAGGGTGGACTCTGAGGCAATGTACCCCACAGAGGTTCCCTGAACTTCCCAGGCCCCATCCCCAAATCCTCCAGGATCTTCTGAACCTGGATCTGACAACCATCCCTCACTGGTAGCCAGAGGGAGTCTCACAATAAGCAACATCTTTGGGCACATTCTTGGCATTCAAGCAAGGAGAAATGGAATATGGTTATAGCAGGGCTCCAAGCTTAGAGCCAGGGTAGTTTTTCCCTAATCCTGGCAAACACCTTTGGATAGGCTACTGGATAGAGTATTAGGAAGCAACAGCTTTGGATACACTTTTAGGGAACAATACCTTTGGATAAACTATTAGGAAGCAACACCTTTGGATAGAATATTGGGGAACAATACCTTTGGATCAATGCTCACTCTAAGCTGTGGTGTCTTGTGAGTAAAAATTCTACTCTGTGAGCTACTGGCATTAAAGTTGTGAGCTAGTGATTTGGCTACTGCATAAATTAGTTTGCTCTGGAGCCATCCTTCCTGAGCTCAGACAAAAATGTGTGGGCCAGAGGCTAAAAATCTGTGCGCTAGCTAAAACTAACTCAGTTTAGAGGGAACACTGCTTTGGATAAACTATTAGGAAGCAGCACCTTTGGATAGACTATTAGGGAACAACACCTTGGATAGACTATTAGGGAGCAACACATTTGGATAGAGTATTAGGGAACAACACCTTTGGATAGACTACTAGGGAGCAACACTTTTGGATAGATTATTAGGGAGCAACACATTTCGATAGATTATTAGGAAGCAACACTTTTGGATAGACTATAAGGAAGCAACACTTTTGGACAGACTATTAGGGAGCAACACATTTGGATAGATTATTAGGGAGCAACACTTTTGGATAGACTACTAGGGAGCAACACTTTTGGATAGACTACTAGGGAGCAACACATTTGGATAGATTATTAGGGAACAACACCTTTGGATAGACTACTAGGAAGCAACACTTTTGGATAGACTATTAGGAAGCAACACTTTTGGATAGACTATTAGGGAGCAACATATTTGGATAGAGTATTAGGGAACAACACCTTTGGATAGACTACTAGGGAACAACACCTTTGGATAGACTACTAGGAAGCAACACTTTTGGATAGACTATTAGGGAGCAACACATTTGGATAGAGTATTAGGGAACAACACCTTTGGATAGACTACTAGGGAACAACACCTTTGGATAGACTACTAGGAAGCAACACTTTTGGATAGACTATTAGGAAGCAACACTTTTGGATAGACTATTAGGGAGCAACACATTTGGATAGATTATTAGGGAACAACACCTTTGGATAGACTACTAGGAAGCAACACTTTTGGATAGACTATTAGGGAGCAACACTTTTGGATAGACTATTAGGGAGCAACACATTTGGATAGATTATTAGGGAACAACACCTTTGGATAGACTATTAGGAAGCAACACTTTTGGACAGACTATTAGGGAGCAACACTTTTGGATAGACTATTAGGGAGCAACACATTTGGGTAGAGTATTAGGAAGCAACACTTTTGGATAGATTATTAGGGAACAACATCTTTGGATAGACTACTAGGAAGCAACACCTTTGGATAGACTATTAGGGAGCAACATATTTGGATAGAGTATTAGGGAACAACACCTTTGGATAGACTATTAGGAAGCAACACCTTTGGATAGACTATTAGGGGACACACATCATTCCAATTAAAGTTAGTAAAGGCAGTTCAGCTATAAATCATGAATGTACCATAGCGTAATCCATCAACAGGGTTTCGGTGTTTTCATTTTTCATCTGCAGTGGCAATCATACCCGCACCTGAGTTAGCCTCTGCCCTCCCCCATGGTTGCTGCTCACTGATGTCATTCAGGTGTGCAGTGCAACCCATCCGTAAAGGCAGCAGTGGGATTTCCATAAGAGGCAACATGGCTCACAGGTGGAACCAGTGAGCTGAATCTGATAAACAAGTAAATGCAAAAACTTTTAGTTTTATGCCACAACTGGGGGGGGGGTGTATGCAGTAGTTTTGTGGCCATGTGATACATGCTTGTACTGGAATTCAGCACCCGTTCTTGAGACTCTCTGGTTACATTTTAGAAGCCCGCTTTCTTGCCCATAAGTCTGGTCAAGGAGATCTGGAAGTCTGCGTGGGCTGTGGTGCAGGATCTCTCAAACTGTAAAGAATGGGACAAAAATCTGTAATCCTGAGCAGACTTAACTTGGAGATAGATGGAAATGAACTTAGAACATGGGTTCTAAATGTGGTGCCAGGGCACCTGCCAATATTTTAGGAAGACAATTGAGCGAGGTAGGGCAAAGCTTGTATTGGCTGTACAGATTGCTTTGACAGCAGCTGCCACCACAGCACAGGGATCTCACAGGGATCACAGAGAGCCAGTTTGGTGTAGTGCTTAGGAGAGCGGACTCTAATCTGGGAGAACTGGGTTTGATTCCCCACTCCTCCACATGCAGCTGCTGGTGTGACCTCGGGTCAGTCACAAGTTCTCTCAGAGCTGTTCTCTCACAAGCAGTTCTTGGAAGAGCTCTCTCAGCCCCACGCACCTCACAAGGTGTTTGTGGGGGGGGGGGGGAAGGAAAAGGAAAGGAGAGTGTAAGTTGCTCTGAGACTCCTTCAGGTAGTGAAGGGTGGGGAATAATTCAATCTTCTCCTCCTTTTCTTCTTCTTCTTCTTCGTCTTTTTCCTCCTCCTCCTCCTCTTCCTCTTCTCTGTGTGACTGAAGGTTAGCTGCGGCAGCCATTTTGTGGCTGCTTCTACCTCCCACGGCAGCCAAAGGCTTGAAAAGGTTAGGTTAGGGACACCTGACTTAGAAGGACTTAAAGCTGGATAAATTGGTCTGAAGAAGAAGCATTCCTCAGGTGAAAGGGAGATAACCCTTAATGTTCCATATGCCTCTTTGCCTCTTTTAGTGTCAAGTAGAATCCAAATAAATTATTAACTTTGCTGCCATCCTCCCAAATCATGTTCTTGGAAATCAGACTTACCCACACTTTCCAGCTGAGGCAGTTGCTGCCTCAAAGTTTGAAATGTTAACCTCACGGTAAGGTTGCCAGCTCCAGGTTGGGAAATGGGTGGAGATTTTGGGGGTGGAGTCTGAGGAGGGCAGGGTTGGGGAGGGGAAGGACTTCAGTGGGGTATAATACTGTAGAGTCCAACTTCCAAAGCGGCCATTTTCTCCAGGGGAACTGATCACTGTAGTCTGGAGATGAGCTGTAATTCCAGGGGTCCACTGGAGCGGGAGCGCACAGGAGCGCAGCTCCGGGAGTGAGGAGCCCAGGGGGCGGGCACATGACCAAGACCCACCCCCTCCTCGGCTTCCCCGAGCAGTGCAGAGGCGCAGCGCCCTGGGGAAAGCCCTGCTAGGGTCTTTATTGATTTTAATGTTTTGTTTTAATATTGATAATTTTATCATTGTTCCTTTTATGACTGTGGCATATAAATTTTCTAAGTATACCATTTTTTATCTGGGCACATGGCACATAAGTACTGGAGAAATTTCACCAACCCTTCAGCAGCTTCCACCCCATCAGTTTGGTGTAGTGGTCAGGAGTTGGACTCTAATCTGGGAGAACCGGGTTTGATTCCCCACTCCTCCACATGCAGCTGCCGGTGTGACCCTGGGTCAGTCACAAGTTCTCTCAGAGCTGTTCTCTCATGAGCAGTTCTCAAAAGACCTCTCTCAGCCCCACCTACCTCACAGGGTGTCTTGTTGTGGGGAAGGGAAGGGAAAGGAATGGGTGGTGCACATGTCCAGAGTATCTCAAGTCTACTTGAAACCTGGTGGTTTCAAGGGAGCAGGAAGAGAATGAGGGTGTGTTCTTTACGCTTATTTTATTGCACAAAGTGGGGAAGGGAATGAAGGAAGAGCAGGTCAGTTTCACTCACCTGTGGAGTGGAGCCTGAGGGGTGGGTGTTGCCTTCTGACACACTTTTGGTATGTTAGGGGGTGTGGCATATGCAAATGAGTTATGCAAATAGATTATGCTAATTAGCTCCTGCACCTCTTTTTCTACGAAATGACCCTTGGTTGTAACCAATGCTCCCTCTAAGCTGTGAAGTCTTGCGAGCAAAAATTCTACTTTGTGAGCTACTTGCATTAAAGTTGTGAGCAGGTGATTTGGCTACTGCATAAATGAGTTTGCTCTGGAGCCATCCTTCCTGAGCTAAGACAAAACTCTGTGAGCCAGAGGCTAAAAAACTGCGAGTTAGCTTACACTAACTCAGCTTAGAGGGAACACTGGTTGTAATGGCCAGAGATCTCCAGGCCCCACCCGGAGATAATGTTCAAATACTAAAGCACCATGTGCAACGTATATTAAAATTGAAATAAGCCTATATAACCAGTCTTTGTATCGTGACAGTTGCTGTAAAGCTACAATACGTTCCCAAGCTTAAACAATAGGAACAAAACAAAACCCATATACAATATTTCAAAAGATTCAACACTTCAAGGAATTGTCAGCTTCACGACATGAAGCTTGCAAGACGACAGGGAGCTGATAAGAAGAATTCCGTTTCTGTGAGCCTTCGTCAAGTCTCACAACCACCGTTTTTTTTGTGAATCCAAATGAAAACAAATCCAGCCGCCTGAGAATTTCTGTAGGCTGCCACCATGTTTTGAAACTCCGCTGGCGATTCCCTCTTTCAACTATATGTTCCAAGTCCTGAAAAATACCGAGCTAATCATGCCCTTATACTATGCTTCCAAAAAAAATTTGGACAATTTTTGTTTCCCCAAAAAATCAAAACCTGACAAAGGCGCACAGAAACAGGATTGTTCTTACCGGCTCCCCGTAGTCTTGCAAGCTTCATGTTGTGAAGCTGACAACTCCGTGAAGTGTTAAATCTTTTGAAATATTGTGTATGAGTGTTGTTTTGTTTGTATTATTTAAGCTTGGGGCTGTACTGTATCTTTACAGCAACTGACACAATACAAATATTAATTGTCGTAGATTTTCCGGGCTGTATGGCCATGGCCTTGGCATTGTAGTACCTGATGTTTCGCCAGCAGCTGTGACTGGCATCCTCAGAGGTATAACACAGAAAGATGGAGTACTCTCTGTGTCAATGTGAAAAGAAAAATAGTAGGTAGGTAATTTATATCTACTCAGGAAGGTGGGGTAGGGCTGAGTCATTATCTTCTAGGAGTAACTCAGTAGACTCAACCCTACTTCACCTTCCTGAGTAGATATAAATTTTGTGGTTTCTCTGTTTTTCCCTGCAGAGCTTTCCTCAGTGGTCTCCCATCCAAATACTGATCCTACTTAGCTTTTGAGATCTGATGAAATTGGGCTATGCCATGCTGCCTTTCCCTTCCCTCCACACACACACTTAATTGGCACAATTTACACAAGTAGCAAAATGCATGTCTTTTTTTTTTTTTTTTGCCCAGAGTCTGTCTTCCTTTGGCAAAGGATTTGATATTTTGTATCTGGTTGCGTCAGTGCAGATTCCGGCCACTTGAAAAAGAAACTCAAGGAAGCAGAAAAATGAAAACTGCTTTCCACAAAAGCTGCCAAGTTCCAGATTGCATAATGAGCTATTCTTACACAACAGCCACAAACAAGCCAGGGTGGGTGTCATGTGTGTAAACTTCAGAAAGGACTTTGTGGAGTCAATGGATGGGAATCAGGGTGTTGCTTCTGACGTTTTTAAGACCGCCACCCAGCTGTTCCCATTGTATTTGCATTTCCTTTGAAACGAGGCCAAATTAAAGTGCATTTGAATATTATCTGGGAAGACACTCTCTGTGGAATAATCAACAGAACGCTTTTCATTATAACACAATTATATCATCAGCGCCTGATGATCAGAATGCGGAGCGGCTGATTTAGGTGATTTGCATGATGCGATCAGACCCCCCCCTCCCCCCGCAAGCATTTCAGAAGACTCACCTGTAGCCACCCAATTGTCTCCCAGAGTCTCATTTGCCCAATTAATTATCACATCACCTTGCTCCCCTTTCTAAGCACCCACCTGCATGTATGATGCCGTGATACTGTCGCATAACCATTACGTCCCCTCAGCTGGTTTTGAACAACCTAGAGGACTTTCCCATAAGGTCCTTGGGAAACTATAGCACCAAGCGGATAGATCTAGCAGCCACGTCAGTCTGTCTGTAGCAGTAGAAAAGAGCAAGAGTCCAGTAGCACCTTAAAGACGAACAACATTTGTGGCAGGGGAGGGGCTTTCGTGAGGTATCTGGAGAAAAGAGCAGCAATTCATGAAAGCTCATCCCCTGCCACAAATTTTATTAGTCTTTAAGATGCTACTGGACTCTTGCTCTTTTCTATAGCTCTGAGTGGATGCTGATAATTATGTTATAACTTTTGTGCTTTCTCACATAGGCGTCAACTACGGGGGGGGGGGATCGGGGGCTCAGGCCACCCCAGAAATTTCCCTGGGGGAGACTGAGCCCCCCGTGGTGAAATGGAGCGCCCACTGCCGCTGCGCCTCCCTGCCTCTCTGGAGTGCCCGCCGCCACCATAGCCTCTCCCCCCCGCCCGGCTCCCCAGCACCCACTCCTCCCTCCCTTGGCCATTCGGGCAAATCCCCAGCATGATGGCATCACCCGGAAGTGACGTCATCATGCTGGGCACGTTGCTGGGGCGACACTCTAGCAATTGCCCCAAAACTCTATGGCACCATAGAGTTTCAGGGCGATTCCCAGAGCATCACCCTGGCAACGTGCCCAGGGGGGAGGGAGGGAGGGAGGAGTGGCCAGGCGGGGGAGAAAGGTGGCGGTGGCAGTGGGGGGAATATTGTCCCGGTGCGTGTGCGCTTTGCGCGCACACGCACAGGAGCCCCAGCCCCCCGGGAAATCCGAAACTTGACGCCCCTGCTTTCTCATATATGTGTGATAGACTGCATGAGGGTGCTGGTTCAGAAAAGAGGTATGTGATACCCCAGGGGTCAGAAGAATGTTGTAGTCGTGGTGCTGGTGGTGGAAATCACCATCAAGTTGTAGCTGATTTACGGTGACTCCGTAGGGTTTTTCAAGGCAAGAGTTGTTCAGAGGTGGTTTGCCATTGCCTGCCTCTGCAGACCAGCCCTGGACTTCCTTGGTGGTCTCCCATCCAAATACCAACCACAGCACAATTTAAGAAAGATATAGACAAGTTGGAACGTGTCCAGAGGAGGGCAATGAAGATGGCGAGGGGTCTGGAGACCAAGTCCTCTGAGGAAAGGTTGAAGGAGCTGGGGATGTTTAGCTTGGAGAGGAGATGACTGAGAGGTGATATGATCATCATCTTCAAGAAGAAGAAGAAGAAGAAGAAGAAGAAGAAGAAGAGATTGGATTTATACCCCATCCTTCACTACCCAAAGGAGTCTCAGAGCGGCTTACAAACTCCTTTCCCTGCCCCTCCCCACAACAGACACCCCGTGAGGTGGGTGGGGCTGAGAGAGCTCTAAGACAACTGTCCTTGAGAGAACAGCTGGTACAGAGCTATGGCTTGCCCAAGTTCATCCAGCAGCTGCAAGTGGAGGAGTGGGGAATCAAACCCAGTTCTCCCAGATTAGAGTCTGCGCACTTAACCACTACACCAAACTGGCAAGTACTCAAAGAGCTGTCATAGAGAGGATGGGGCGAAGTTGTTTTCTGTTGCCCCAGAAGGCCAGACCAGAACCAACGAGTTGAAATTAAGTCAGAAGCATTTTCAGCTAAACATTAGGAAGAACTTCCTGACAGTTAGAGCGGTTCCTCAGTGGAACAGGCTTCCTCGGGAGGTGGTGGGCTCTCCTTCTTTGAAGGTCTTCAAATAGAGGCTAGGTGGCCATCTGACAGAAATGCTGATTAAGAGCATAAGAACATAAGAGAAGCCAATGCTGGATCAGGCCAGCGGCTCATCCAGTCCAACACTCTGTCACACAGTGGCCAAAAACACCAGGTGCCCTCAGGAGGTCCAGCAGTGGGGGCAGGAAGCCCTCCCACTGTTGCCCCCCCCAACATCAAGATTACAGAGCATCACTTGCTCCAGACTGAGAGTTCCTATCTATACTTTGTGGCTAATAGCCACTGATGGACCTCTGCTCCATATGTTTATCCAATTCCCTCTTGAAGTCGTCCATGCTTGTAGCTGCCACCACCTCCTGTGGCACTGAATTCCACATGTTAATCACTCTTTGGGTGAAGAAGTACTTCCTTTTATCTGTTCTAACCCGACTGCTCAGCAATTTCATGGAGTGCCCATGAGTTCTTGTATTGTGAGAAAGGGAGAAAAGGACTTCTTTCTCTACCTGCTCTATCCCATGTATAATCTTGTAAACCTCGATCATGTCACCCCTCAGCCGTCATTTCTCCAAGCTAAAGAGCCCCAAGCGTTTTAACCTTTCTTCATAGGGAAAGTGTTCCAACCCTTTTATCATTCTAGTTGCCCTTTTCTGCACTTTTTCCAATGCTATAATATCTTTCTTGAGGTGTGGCGACCAGAACTGTACACAGTACTCCAAATGAGGTTGCACCATCGATTTATACAGGGGCATTATGATAGCGGCTGATTTGTTATCTATTCCCTTTCTAATAACCCCCAGCATAGATTGTGTGAACTTGGGCAGATCATGAGAGGGAGGGCAGGGAGTATCAGTGCTTAGTTCTCGTGGCCCTTTCTTACATGCCCAGGGAAATGCTAGTAGCCACTTAGGGGTCAGGAAGCAATTTTTCTCCAAGCCAGTTTGGCTGGAGATCCTGGAGGGTTTTTTTTTGTCATCTTCTGGACATGAAACAGCAGTCACTGGGGGTCTGTGTGGGGGAGGTATTTGTGAATTTTTTGCATTGTGTGTGTGTGTGTGGGGGGGGGTTGGACTAGATGACCATGGGATCTCTTCCAACTTTATGATTCTATGACCCTGCTTAGCTTCTGAGATTTGATGAGATTAGGCTAGCCTGTGCTTGGTAATGGTGGGCCTCCATAGAGTTGTAGACCAAAGCAATAGAGGCATGATGCTCCAGCTCTAAATATTGTATTGTGACTATGTATAACACAGGGAGCATCACTAGAAAAGAGCAAGAGTCCAATAGCACCTTAAGAACATAAGATAACTCACATTGGATCAGGCCAGTGGCCCATCCAGTCCAACACTTTGTGTCACACAGCGGCCCAAACCCAAGTGCCATCAGGAGATTCACCAGTGGGGCCAGAACTCCAGAAGCCCTCCCACTGTTGCCTCCGAAGCACCAAGAAGACAGAGAAGCCATGTTGGATCAGGCCAATGGCCCATCCCAGCCAACACTTTGTGTCACACAGTGGCCAAACCCAAATGCCATCAGGAGGTCCACCAGTGGGGCCAGAACTCCAGAAGCCCTCCCCTTGTTGCCTCCGAAGCACCAAGAAGACAGAGAAGCCATGTTGGATCAGGCCAATGGCCCATCCCAGCCAACACTTTGTGTCACACAGCGGCCCAAACCCAGGGGCCATCAGGAGGTTCACCAGCGGGGCTAGAACTCCAGAAGCCCTCCCACTGTTGCCTCCAAAGCACCAAGAAGACAGAGAAGCCATGTTGGATCAGGCCAATGGCCCATCCCAGCCAACACTTTGTGTCACACAGTGGCCAAACCCAAATGCCATCAGGAGGTCCACCAGTGGGGCCAGAACTCCAGAAGCCCTCCCACTGTTGCCTCCCAAGCACCAAGAAGACAGAGAAGCCATGTTGGATCAGGCCAATGGCCCATCCCAGCCAACACTTTGTGTCACACAGCGGCCCAAACCCAGGGGCCATCAGGAGGTCCACCAGTGGGGCCAGAACTCCAGAAGCCCTCCCACTGTTGCCCCCCAAGCACCAAGAAGACAGAGAAGCCATGTTGGATCAGGCCAATGGCCCATGCCATCCAACACTCTGTGTCACACAATGGCCAAAACCCAGGGGCCATCAGGAGGTTCGCCAGCGGGGCCAGAACTCCAGAAGCCCTCCCACTGTTGCGCCCACAAGCACCAAGAAGACAGAGCATCACTGCCCCAGACATAGTGTTCCATCTACGGCTCTCAAAAATCAAAGATATTTCAAAGATAATCAGAGGTATGAGAACTATATGATCATTATTTCTGATATTCTTTGTTCAAAGTAGCAAGGAATTCCCAACATGGGCTTTTTCATTAGCACGATCATAGGATTCATTGCAATGGATTGCATCCTGCCAGGTTTTTTTTGGTTTAGGTCTGACTCCGCTCCTCACATCAGTCCCTTCCTGTACAGTCCCCAGCATGGACTTTATGGTGGCCAAAAGGGAACCTTCATTTACCTTTTGCCAGTGCAAACCTGGCCATGATCCCACTCAGAGTGCAAAAGGCTCCCCAGCCTTAATTCAACGAGACTTAAAAGAGTTAAACTTTAGCTGAATTGTGTTGCAAGTGACTTATTTTTCAAAGAACTAATTGGACCTGTTTACTAGCTGTATACTTGACAAGAACATATCCCTTTAATTTGAAAACGCCTTCCTTTTTTATGTCCATAACGCTTCTCTCTCTCTCTCTCTCTCTCTCTCTCTCTCTCTGGTATTTTTCTCAAGATAGACATAAAATCTTGCAACACATGCTCTTAGACCTCCTTCCCACCGTGAAATCTGTGAACATATGTATCTGCCTTACACCGTTAAACCATCAATTTATCCTGTTCGGAGCGGCTTTCTGTAGGAAGGAGTCGATTTCTCTTTTTTCCCCTTTTTTGTTCCAGACTTTCCCTCTGTGCTGCATTCCACTCCTCCTTCTCAGAGTTTAACGGAGAGAGTTTCTAAATTTAATCCTGGAGCGGGAGCAAGCCGTTCTTGCGGCTTTCGGCGCCTTCTGTTTGTTTTATCCTTTTTTGATGTTACCAACTCAGGTTGACAATGCACTACGAAAAAAATACCTTTATGTATGTGTTGGGTCAGTGTTCTGTGTGTGTGTGTGTGTGTGTGTGTGTGTGTGTGTGTGTGTAGGGGGGGTAACTGTTTTAGCAGGGATCCCCAATAAAGTGCTTTCAGGTATCACAGTGGCCATCAGTACCCTCCAATTATTTTTAGAATCTGCTTGAGGCCGGGTGAGAGCCAGTTGGGGTTAGTGGTTAGGAGCACGGACTCTAATCTTGGAGAATTGGGTTTGATTCCCCATGCCTTCACATGCAGCTGCTGGATGAACTTGGGTCAGTCACAAGTTCTCTCAGAGCTGTTATCTCAAGGGCAGTCCTTGAAAGAGCTCTCTCAGCCCCACCTACCCCACTGGGTGTCTGTTTTGGGGAGGGGAAGGGAAAGGGATTGTAAGCAACTCTGAGACTCCTTTAGGTAGTGAATGGTGGGGTATGAAGAAGGTGAAGAAGAAGAAGAGGAAGAGATTGGATTTGTACCCCGCCCTTCACTCAGAGTCTCAGAGCGGCTTACAAACTCCTTTCCCTTCCCCTCCCCGCGACAGACACCCTGTGAGGTAGGTGGGGCTGAGAGAGCTCTGACAGAAACTGCTCTTTCAAGAACAGCCCTGACAGAAACTATGGCTTGCCCAAGGTCTTCCAGCAGCTGCAAGTGGAGGAGTGGGGAGTCAAACCCGGTTCTCCCAGATTAGAGTCCGCACATCAAGACTTTAGATTGGCCACTGGAGATCTGACTGGCCGTGCAGATTTTTGCAAACCTCATTGGGGCAGCGGCTGCCAGCAGAGTGCCAGGGTCTCCACAGTGTGTCTGAAAGAAAGCTGCAGCAGCCATTTTGTGCCTGGCAGCCATTTTGTGACTATGTCCTGCACGCAGGGTAAAATCCCAGATGTGCCTGCAGGATCGAAAAGGTTGGGGATCCCTGGGTTATAGTATCAGAGTAGACTCTAGGAGGCACAAGTTCAGATCCCCTCTCTGCCATGTTGGCTCGCTGGGTGATCTTGAACCAGCCAAACACTCTCAGCCTAACCTGTCTCAATGAGTGGTGAGGAAGAAATGGAGGAGAGAGAGAAAGGTGAGAAAGGTGCAGCATCAGTGAAGTACATAAATAAATTGCCCTCACCTGAATAGCCCAGGCAAGCCTGATCTCATCAGATTTCAGAAGCTAAGCAGGGCTGACCCTGGCAAATACTTGGAAGGGACAGGGGTCCGTTGGAGCGGGAGCGCACCGGAGCGCAGCTCCGGGAGTGAGGAGCCCAGGGGGCGGGCACATGACCAAGCCCCGCCCCCTCCTCGGCTTCCCCGAGCAGTGCAGAGGCGCAGCGCCCCGGGGAAAGCCCTGCTAGGGTCTTTATTGTTTTTAATGTTTTGTTTTAATATTGATCATTTTATCATTGTTCCTTTCATGACTGTTTGCTGCTTTTCCAGAGACTTGCTCAGGGTGGCATATAAATTTTCTAAGTATACCATTTTTTATCTGGGCACATGGCACATAAGTACTGGAGAAATTTCACCAGCCCTTCAGCAGCTTCCACCCCATCAGTCTGGTGTAGTGGTCAGGAGTTGGACTCTAATCTGGGAGAACCAGGTTTGATTCCCCACTCCTCCACATTCAGCTGCTGGTGTGACCTTTGGGCCAGTCACAAGTTCTCTCAGAGCTGTTCTCTCATGAGCAGTTCTCAAAAGACCTCTCTCAGCCCCACCTACCTCACAGGGTGTCTTGTTGTGGGGAGGGGAAGGGGAAGGGATGGGTGGTGCACATGTCCTCGGTATCTCAAGCCTACTTGAAACCTGGTGGTTTCAAGGGAGCAGGAAGAGAATGAGGGTGTGTTCTTTACGCTTATTTTTATTGCACAAAGTATTGGATGGGGAAGGGAACAGAGGAAGAGCAGATCAGTTTCACTCACCTGTGGAGTGGAGCCTGAGGGGGGTGGGTGTTGCCTTCTGACACACTTCTGGTATGTTAGGGGGTGTGGCATATGCAAATGCGTTATGCAAATGAGCTATGCTAATGAGCTCCTGCACCGCTTTTTCTACGAAATGACCCCTGGGAAGGGAGACCTCCAAGAAAGAAGAAGAAAGAGATTGGATTTATACCCCAACCTTCACTACCCGAAGGAGTCTCAGAGTGGCTTACAATCTCCTTTCCCTTCCCCGCCCCACAACAGACACCCTGTGAGGCGGGTGGGTCTGAGAGAGCTCTCTTGAGGACTGCTCTTGAGAGAACAGCTCTGAAAGAACTTGTGGCTGACCCTAGGTCACACTGGCAGCTGCATGTTGAGGAGTGGGGACTCAAACCTGGTCCTCCCAGATTAGAGTCTGTGTTTCTAACCACCAGGGCTGGGACGCAGAGGCAGGTAATTGTAAGCCACATCTCTGAAATGTCCTAGCCCTAGTAGGGGTTGCCAGAAATTCACTATGACTTCCAGGCACACAAGCACATGCACTCTCACAAAAATACTTATCCTAGAATAAATAAATTGATGTGCATAGGTGGTGGTGGTGGTAGTAGTAGTAGTAGTAGCAGCAGCAGGGGTCCTTTCATTGAAAAAGAGGTGCAGGAGCTCATTAGCATAACTCATTAGCATAACTCATTAGCATATGCCACGTCCCCTGACATCACCGGAAGTGTGTCAGAAAGGGAATGTCAGTTTCAGCCCCATTGTACTCTATGGGCCATTGAAATCAATGGCAAAAACTCATAGGGCATATGTGGGGCTGGAGGAGAAGGGGTTTGAGGGAGAGGCTCCAAACTTGCAGGGTTGCTGCTGGGGCCTCTCCTCGAAATACCCACCAAGTTTCAAGAAGATTGGACCACGGGGTCCAATTCTACGGGCCCCCAAACAGGTTGTCCCATCCCCTCCATTGTTCTCTATGGTGGGAAAAAGTGTTACCTTTTTTCCTACCATAGAGAACAATGGAGGGAATGGGGGCAACCTGTTTGGGGGCCCGTAGAATTGGACCCCCTGGTCCAATCTTCTTGAAACTTGGTGGGTATTTCGAGGAGAGGCCCCAGCAGCTATCCTGCAAATTTGGAGCCTCTCCCTCAGCCCTCCTCCCCTCCAGTTGCTTTTAAAGTTAAAGAGAATCTGATTCGGCCCGTGGCTGCCCTAGTAGCCACTCCTGAGCTGGCGGAGCTTCGCTCCGCCTCGCTCCGCCCCCAAAGGACCCCTGATTAGTAGTAGTAGTAGTAGTAGTAGTAGTAATTTATTGTGTTGACCATAGGTCATAACAATACAGAAAACAGTGCATAAATGTGGATAGGTAATCCAACGGGGCTCTCCTTATGTTCTTAAAATTGTTGTTTGGGGGGATTTAAACAATGGACATGGAGACATTGATTGCTGGTGGCCCCAAAGCAAAATCATAAAAGAAAAGTTGTGTAGTATCTTTTATTAAGACCATGCAGAATCATTCAGCGAAGTGGATTGGATCCATCCAGCTTGTTCACTCCATGTCTCTCAATTCCCCTTCCTGCTACAGCTCCATCCACCTTAGACATTTGTGTGAGCAGATCCCATGATCTCCACCGTAGCTTTCTCGGTGGTCAGACAGAACCCTTCCTTTCTTTGTTCTCCATCCAAAAACCTGGCTGGATTCAACCCCATTTTTTTTAAAAAAAAGTGGAGAGGATCTGAGTCCAGGGTTTCATAGAAAAGATTGATCTTGCAGAGGGTTTTTGAAGGAAAAGGGCATGCTGGATTCTCTAAGATATTTATTTACTGAAAATATTTGCATGCTGCATTTCCAAAACCACCTCAAAACATTGTGCAAAAGAAACAGAAAGAAAATCAATTTAATACAGTTAATACAAGTCAGAAAAAAAACAATGCTTGACACGCAACGCGTAAAAAACCATCACCACCACCGATCAATGAAATCCTTACTGAAAATGAAAGGTTTGTTCAAAAACCCATCGACTTTGGGGTCTAGAAACCTTCGAGTCCAGCCTCTACGTATGACCCGTGCCAAATAGTAATAAATTGTGATAGCCTTACTACTCACCAGTACTTACAAATACATTTTATACTTTATATATTTTAAATGAATAAGGCAAGACATAGAACAGGGGTGGCCAAACTGTGGCTCGGGAGCCACATGCGGCTCTTTCACACATATTGTGCGGCTCCCAGCTGGGGAAGCAAAGGGGAGGCGTACTTTTTCTCCCTCCCTCCCTCCCTTCCCCTTCCCTCCCATCTATTTGCTTTATTTCTCTCTCTTTTCCTTTCTGTTTCTTTCCACTTCTTTCATTCTTTCTTTCCACCTCTCTCTCTTTTTCTTTCTCTCTCACTGGCAAATAAATAAATAAATATCACTGGGCAAATAAATATCGTTATCAATATCTGTTTTTACCCCTTTTTGTTTGTGGCTATGATGCCCGCCGCTATTAATCTGCCGCTTTGTGGCGTTCTGTGAGGTGACTGATCAGGCTTGACTTGGCTTTACTGACCAGCACCCTCTATCTACCGTATTTTTCGCTCTATAACACGCACCTGACCATAAGACGCAGGGGGAGGATCGCACCCTCCGCGCTGGTCAGGAGGCCTCAGCCGGCAGCGTCAGCCCAGCAGTGGCCTCGCGCAAGCCGCAAGTAGCGGCGGCGGCCTCGCGCAAGCCGCGAGCGGCAATGGCGGCCCAGCGGCGGCCTCATGCGAGCCAGTAGGGGCAGCCTCGCGCGAGCGGCAATGGCGGCCTAGCAGCGGCCTTGCGTGAGCCAGCAACGGCGGCCCAGCAGCAGCCTTGCGCGAGCCGCCGGTGTCCTCGCGGTGGCGGCCTCACAGCAGCAAGGGGAGCCTTGTGCCTGCCGCGGCAGCAGTATTCGGACCATAAGGCGCACGCACTTTTCTCCCCACTTTTTTGGGGAGAAAAAGTGCGTCTTATGGTCCGAAAAATACGGTACCTTATAGTCTCTTCGGGGTTTATTTTAAATTGCTTTCTAGGTACGTTGAGGACCACTGCTAGAGATCTTCGGTGTGGGTTATGAGAGTCAGGCAAGCAGGCTTTTTACTGCACAACAAAACAGAACTTTATTTCCAGAGCCAAACAGGGGAATGGAGGATGTAGATATAGTTGACACTTCGTTTCTTTATAGGCTGGCACGTTTTGCTTAGAATATACTTTGGCAGCATGCCGTATGGTTTTCAGTTTCTTTAGCTGTTCATAAGTTCACGCAACACTCTCCTATGTACCCTCTCCTGTCCTGCTTAGTGGCTAGCCTTTGGCTTTGGCTTCTTGGCCCTTTTCCTTGAGTCCCAACTGGCCACCAACCAGCTGTCCCAACTCTGACCGTCCTTGCCTCAGCCCTCACTTAACCACCTATCCCAGGTTCTTCAGGAGTTACCGTATTTTTCGCTCCATTAGACGCACCTGATCATAAGATGCACCTTGTTTTTAGAGGAGGAAAACAGGAAAAAATGAAACAGAAAGAGAGAGAGAGAGAGAGAGAGAGAGAGATAAAGGAAGGGAGGAGGAGGAGAGGGAGAGAGAAAGAGAAAGGAAGAAAGAAAGGTGGGGACAGAGAGAGAGACAGACAGACAGACAGAAAAAAGGAAAGGAAGGAAGGAAGGAAGGAAGGAAGAGAAAGGAAAGAAGAGAGAGGTCGGCATGCCATGCAAAGCCAGGCCTTTCTGTGCAAAGTAGCCACGGAGCTTAATCTGTGGGCGGGGCTTTCTGCTGCTGGCTGTCTTAAAGGGGGAAAGCACTTCAAGGGAAAGAGTACTTAGCCTGGTGGGGTTTTTCCTGCCGTTTCCCTTTTAAGTCTTAACAGCTCAGGCCCAGCAGGGAGGGGCGGGGAAGGCTGGGATGCCAGCCTGAATGGCGTTCCCCTGCGTTCCTGCTGAAGAAAGAGCCCTGTTACAGGTAAGAAAAGCTCCATATTCGCTCCATAAGATGCACACACTTTCCCCCCCACTTTTTTGGGGAGGAAAAGTGCGTCTTATGGAGCGAAAAATACAGTATATAGTTTGTGTTTGTGACCGCTTATGTGCTCTACTTTCATAGACGGTTCACTGTCCCGTGAACCAGACTATCCAGCACCAGTTATCTGCTTCAACTGGTCTTTTAGGCTGCTCACACAGAGCTACAGATAGCCACCCCAAGCTCACACAGAGCTACCGAGAGAGCGTCTTCTCACACAGACTCCCCCGCTCAACTCACTCTCCCAACTCTCAGTTGTGCCCCTTAAGGGTCAGTCACCTATTGTTCGGAGCTGAATGGCCCCCTCCTCACTTAGTCATGTAACTCAGCAATGCTCTGGGTTTACATTTTTGCTGGATCCAGATTTTTCATTCCGTCACAGGGGCAGCCTAGTTTAACGTCAATAAAAAGCAAATCTGCGTATTTTAAAAATAAAAACGAGCGTGTAATATTTGTTCAAATCTTGCGGCTCTCAAACGTCTGATATTTATTCTATGTGGGCAAGTTTGGCCACCCCATTTATTCTCTGTTGAGCAAGTTTGGCCACCCCTGACATAGGACATGCGAAAATTATAAATAAATTTCATAGAAAAATACCATTTTTGTTTTCAAAGCCTTAGTAACATTTACCAGTAGGAACAAAGTCCTTATATAGAAACTTCATCAAATGGGAAGGATCTTCTTAAGAATACATTAATGAAGTGTGAAATGCATCTTTTTCTCCTGGGAGACCACCAAGGAAGAATGGAGTTGTTATGTAGAGGAAGACAGTGGCAAACCGGCCCTGCTAATCTCTGGCCTCGAACACCCCTCAGACAGGGTTGTCATAAATTGGCGCTGAATCACACAGGGGTCATTTCGTAGAAAAAGAGGTGCAGGAGCTCATTAGCATAACTCATTAGCATAATCCATTTGCATACACCACACCCCCTGACATTACCGGAAGTGTCAGAAGGCAACACCCACCGCTCAGGCTTCACCCCCAAAATCTCCAGGTGTTTCCCAACTCAGAGCTGGTGAGCCAGCTTTACACTTTGACTAAAGACACTTTAGGGTTCCTTTGCTCTTACAGGGAAGCGACCCTACAACAAGCATGGAAATACAGATCAAGTTAGTCTGCTTTTGCTTTTTTCCACAGTTCCTGCACTTTCCTGCTTGAAATGACCCCTGTGAATCAGTGGCACATTTCTAGCAGCCTAGATAGCCCAGACGAGCCTAACCTTGTCAGATCTTGGAAATCAAGCAGCCTTGGTGAGACCCAGGGTGGTGTAGCAGTTAAGTGCACAGACTCTAATCTGGGAGAACTGGGCTTGATTTCCCACTCCTCTGTTGCAGCTGCTTGGTGACCTTGGGTCAGTCACAAGTTCTTTCAGAGCTGTTCTCTCAGGAGCAGTCCTCGAGAGAGCTCCCTCAGCCCCACCTACCTCACAGGGTGTCTGTTGAGGGGAGGGGAAGGGAGAGGAGATTGTAAGCCGCTCTGAGACTCCGAGTGAAAGGTGGGGTGTAAATCCAATCTCTCCTCCTCCTCCCTCATGGTTAGTACTTGGATGGGAGATAACCAATAGGGTTGCTCCACAAAGGCAGGCAATGACAGACCCCACCTCTGCTTATCTCTTGCCTTGGAAACCTGTGCTGGGGTTGCCATATGAATGGGAGGAAGAGTGGAGAGAGAGAGAAGGGATATAACAGCTCAGTAGGTGCTGCTGCTGACGCAGCATCAGGTCCTCAGCCCCGGTGCTCTGTCCAAGGTGCTGGATTCCTGCTTCCGACAATCCTGGCTAGCACATAAACATCTGCACCAAATACGATCAAGGAGACAAAATGTGACTTGTGAGTTCTGCTTTTCTCCCTCCCCGTAAAAGAATGTTGCTCTCTCGCAACATCCAGCCAGATGGGCTCTGTTGATCTCGAAAGCTGGCACGCGGATTTGTGCCATCGAGGTTGGCCCTACTAAAAAGACATTGCATAGATTTGGGGGCTGCCAAAAGAACAAGTGAGTTTCAGAGAGCCAGTTTGGTGTAGTAGTTAGGACTCAGAGCATGGACTCTCAGCTGGGAGAACAGGGCTTGATTCCCCACTCCTCCGCATGCATCTGCTGATGTGACCTTGCATCAGTCACAAGCTCTCTCAGAGCTGTTCTCTCACGGGCAGTTATCAAAAGAGCTCTCTCAGACCCACCCACCTCACAGGGTGTCTGTTGTGGGGAGGAGGGGGGGAAAGATGATTGTAAGCCACTCTGAGTAAAGGGCAGGGTATAAATCCAATATTTTCTTCTTCTTCTATTTCACATCAAGCCTGAACGTTCTGTAGAAACCAAAATGACTAAACGGAGGCTATTGCACTTTGGGCACCTGATGAGAAGACAAGAGTGACTGGAAAGGGCCATCGAATGACGATGACGGGCAGTAGGTTCAGGATGGACAAAAGGAAATACTACCTGGCACAGAGAGTGAGTCAAAGGTGGAGTTCACTGCCAGAGGATTTCATGATGACGGCCACAGGTATAAACAGCTTTAAAGGGGGATTGGATGGATTCATGGAGGATAAGTCTATCAATGGCTGCTAGCCATGGTAACTGAGGGGAACCTCCACATTCAGAGTCAATCAGCCTCTGAATCCTAATGCCAGCAGGCAATATCAGGGGATGGCCTTGACCTCTCTGCCCTGTTGTTGGCCCTCCAGAGGAAGTGGTTGGCCACAGTGTGAGACAAGATGCTGGACTAGATGGCCCCTCACTGGTCTGCTCCAGCAGGGTTCTTCTGATGTTCTTATGAAGGTCCCAACCTCTATGCCCTGTTGTTGGCCCTCCAGAGGAACTGGTTGACCACTGTGCAAGACAAGAAGATGGACTAGATGGACTGCTGGTCTGCTCCAGCAGGGCTCTTCTGATGTTCTTATCAAAGGAAGGCCTCCAGAAGAACTGCGTGAAACAGGATGCTGGACTAGGTGGACCACTGGTCTGATCCAGCTGGGCTCTTCTGATGTTCTTATGAAGGCCTCAGACTTAGATGTCCTGTTGTTGGCCCTCCAGAGGAACTGGCTGTGTGAGACAAGAAGCGAGACTAGATGGGCCATCGGTCTGATCTGGTAAGGCTCTTCTTATGTTCTTTTGTTCTTACAACAGTCCAAATCTTTTGCTGGACAAGCCCGTCTGATCCAGCCTGTGGGCTCTATCATGCTGGACCTTGCTGCTGGTCTCCCAATAATATCCCCAAACTATCCCTTCTTCCTGACAACCCTCTGAATTACTGGAGTCTAATCCTTGTTCACACTAGGTCCCCCTTACTGGAAGAAGATTCCAAAGGGGTGAGCAAGCCTCTTCCCCATGCTGTGAATAGGTATCTGTAATGTATGCAGTGGTGGTAGCCATGTGCTCCCTTGATGGTAGCCATGGCGACCACCATGTGGCCAAATGCACATGGCCAGGCCAGCTACCTGAGCTTGGGTCAGGTAGAACAATAGCTGGCTGGATTGAAACTCACCACCAATCCAGTGCTTAGGATCCCCTAGGGAACCTATGATCTGTAACCACAATCTTAAGGTCCTATCGAGACATTTGGGCGAGGTTGGAGGTGTGGCTCCGGCCAGAATAAAAGAGGGCCCTGCTCCCTGGACAGCATGCTTCTTGTTGACCAGCTAATAAACATGCTTGCTGATTTCACATCAACGCATCTCCGACTCCAGTACTTCCAGTATCCAACTAACCTGTGCCAAATCCTCTCTGCAACTGTGCAACTTTAGATCTAACTAATGATCCACTCGAGACGTGTGAGGCTTTGATAATTTCCCGGCTCTGGGGAATTCCCTGTTTTCAGAACAAAGTTGTTAGCATCGGCAAAACGCTGGATAGTTATTAGGAGAAGGATTGTTTGAATTACCGTAATTGAATCACAATGCAGGCTTGCTTCCATTCCTCCCTCTGCAAAACAGCCAACAGCAAACAGAAGCGTTATTGTCCTTATTGGATTCCCAACTGTGACTTTTTGTTTCTTGCTCTCCTCTGGGCCTCCTTTAATTAGTGCCTTTGTTGGCTCCTTTGGAGTCCAATGGCCGGTCTCCAATGGACTGTGAAGACCAAGCGTACATACCCTCTCCATTGTCATTCACAGTGGGGGCGCATCAGATTGCTTGCAAAAAATGAGGAGGTGGTGGGGAATGTAGTAGCAGAACTAATAATCCTTAGGAACAGTAACAATAATAATTGTACTGGTGCCACCCTCCCAGGAGGCAGGGGGCTGGGGTTCAGCAGGTGAGGTCATGGGCCAGGGTGCAGAGAGGAACCAGGGTCCAGTCCAAAAGCCAGGGTTTTCAGAAAGCAGGTATGCCAAGTCCAGTCTAGGGTCAAGGGGTTCCAGAAAAGCTAATAGTCAAGTCCAGTCCAAGGGACAAGGTTTCAGCAGTCCAGTAACAGCAAAGTCAGTGGTTCAGCAGTAATGTGTACCTATTGCATCCACAAACTGCTGCTTCTCCCAGCTGATTGTATAGCCCAGTCTTAATAAGCTACACTCCCAGCCAATTCCTTGGCAGTCATCCTGAAACTAAATAATCAATCTTGTAAGTTGATAGCTGATGATGGGCCATGAGTCTTGCACTCCTTTCCTGCAACTCTGTGTGCCTCTGACAGTATCAGCGCTGCAGGGTGAGCTAGGTGGGCTGGGAGTGGCTTCTGGAGCCTTGCTTACTGCTTCAGAGCTACAAGGCATTGGCTCAGTTTCAGCTGTAGGCTGTGACTTCTGCTCACCTAGTAAACTGTCCTCGTGTTGCTCTTCTCCTGGCTCAGAGCCAGCTGCAGCCGGTTGTTCAATTACTGGCTGAGGGCCAGCTGCAGGCAGCTCTTCATCTGTGGAATCTTTGCTGTCACCGAGCACAGACTGACTTATGACAATAATGCCCATTCACATGTACAATCAGCCTGGGAAGGGAGAGGAAATGCTTGCAATAGGGCAAACACTTTCTCTGCTGATGTTCTGAAATTAAGTCCCTGGCATGCTCCACTTAAGAGAGTTCAGATAGCCAGGATAGGAGAGACTTGTGGCTGAGACCCTAGGACAGGAGTCCCCAACATGGTGCTCATGGGTGCTGTGGTGCCCACAAACACATTTCATTTTGCCCAACAAGTGTTTTTTTTTAAAAAAAGTGGGTGGGGCTTTGTCCAGTAGGGCTTCTGATTAGCCCCTCAAGATCCGATTGGCTGTACAGATTAAAATAATATCAGTTCAGCAGCACCTCCCCCCGTAGTGTTGGTTTATTTTCTCTCACGCTTCCCCCCCAGCGTGTGTGTTTTTAACATTACTCCTTTCTCCCCTACACTTGGGCTTCCTGCGTGTGGTTGGCTCATGTCCTGCAGCAGATATTTTGTGATTGCACCCACCATCCTGTGTCAGAACTGCAAAGGTGCCCACAGGCTCAAAAAAGTTGGGAGCCCCCGCCCTAGGGAACCCCTGCCAGCTGTTAGAAAAGAAGAAGAAGAGATTGGATTTATACCCTGCCCTTCACAACCCGAAGGAGTCTCAGAGTGGCTTACAAGCTCCTGTCCCTTCCCCTCCCCACAACAGACACCCTGGGAAGTGGGTGGGCCTGAGAGAGCTCCCAAGGTCATCCAGGCATGGGAGGTACCAGGCTCCCTTCCCCATTCTTCCACATGCAGCTGCTGGTGGGACCTTGGGTCAGTTACAAGTTGTTTCAGAGCTGTTCTCTCAAGAGCAGTTTTTGAAAGAGCTCTCTCAGCCCCACCTACTTCACAGGATGTCTGTTGTGGGGAGGGGGAAGGGAAAAGAGATTGCAAGCCGCTCTGAGACTCCTTTGGGTAGTGAAGGAGTATAAATTCAATCCCCTCCCCTTCCTCCTTCTCCTTCTCCTCCTCCTCTGCTGCTGCTGCTGCTGCTGCTGCTTCTTCTTCTTCTTCTTCTTCTTCTTCTTCTTCTTCTTCTTCTTCTTCTTCTTCTTCTTCTGCCAGTTGGAAGCCCTGCTGGGAAAGAGTCCCATGTGGCCACACCTACAGTCTAAAAAAATTAGCGAGCACCTGGGAAGCTGCCAGTTGGCGCCATGGTGTCCCCGGGCACAACGTTGGGGACCCCTGAATTTGTTTGTAGCCAGATCTGCTGAGCTACAGCTTCAAACAAGGCCTTCCCATCTCACTGCATCCGGTCTCATTGCAACCTGCAACACTCAGTTTGCTTACTTCACTTTATTAATACAAGGAAAAGGAGAAGATACCTTTAAAAAAACCAGATGGTCAAGATTTTATAAATGCCTTGAGAATGATCTGAAATGATAAATTTAGGAAATATACAGGGCTCATTTCGTAGCAGGAGCTCCTTTGCATATTAGGCCACACACCCCTAATGTAGCCAATCCTCCAAGAGCTTACAGAGCTCTTCTTACAGGGGCTACTGTAAGCTCTTGAAGGACTGGCTACATCAGGGGTGTGTGGTCTAATATGCAGAGGAGCTCCTGCTACGAAATGAGCCCTGGAAATATATATATACAAATGTATGATACTCACTGTTAAAACTAAGTGCAAAAAGATAAAACTGTAACTACACAAATAATTTAACATCAACGGGAATGCTCCTAGTTTTTGTTTTTTTTATTTCTGGTTAACAAATAAAAAAAATTATGCAAAGGAAATTGAAAGAGAGAGACCTCATACTCCATTAGAAGGTGCATTCGACATTCTAGCTAGAAGCAGGGCGTTTTTACAAGCCCCCTGGATCTGGTCACCTTCCCCGTGCTGTAGCTTCTTGCTAACAGGCATTTTCAAAATGGAAGTTGTCCAACAGGAGGAAGAAAAAGCCGCAACGCCCCGCGGTGAAATTAATTGGGACAAAACCAGCAGGTAAAACATAAACTCATTTGATGTTGTGTCCCTGTTAGAAAATCATCACACCTTTTTCTGGCCCCCAAAGGTGTCATTAAAAATACTGGGGAAACATTAGGTGATGCCTGTGGGGAAATCAACACTGCAGCGTTGCTGAGTCATTTTAAAGCTGAAAGCCTAATTTTTTTTAAATAACATTTTTTATTTTCAAAATAAACATTTACAAATAATAGATGGTTTTCATGAAATAGTAACATTCAAACAGATATTAACTAGAAAAAAACAGTACAGGTAAAATACGACGACTAATGATATTGATTTGGAAAATAAACTTTGGAAGATAAACTTTTAAAATTTTAACCAGGTGGTATTTAATGCCTTTAAAACTACATAGTATAGATAATAAATTATCACCAATGTGCTGGAAGAACTGTGAGTGTACTGGATCTTATATTCACTGCTGGTGGGAGTGTAAAACAATAAGAACTTCTTGGCAAAAGGTTTTGACTTAGATAGAAAAGCTGAAAGCCTAATTTGAAGGGGGGGAAAAGTCTTATGCATGAGATGTTTGTCTTTGGAACTGATTAGTCCTCAGTTTGGGCACGGGGGTCCCTCCCCTTTGGAACATGAACGGGGAAATATTAATATACTGTGCAGAAAATATCTAAAAGTAGCATCCAAATGTAACTAAACCAGATAGATCTTAACAACAGTGAAGTTGCATCTGCACATAATTGGCTATTACACCTTGCTGTGCTACAGCAGTCATCCCTGGCTGTTTGGATAAGACAATCCAGAAGGTGAATGATCCCTATAGCACCACAACAGTGCAATAGCCATGCTATAGCCCTACAATAGTTCAATTGCCAGCAAAGTGTGGATGCAGTTTCTTAAAATTATCTGTCATGGGTCCCAGTTCCACTGAGGCTGACTATTCCTCAGATGAGGAAGAGGCATGGAGCAACCCAGCTTCCTCTGGAGTCAGCCCAGAAGAGGAACCTTTACCAGCACCTGAGGGAGAAGAGGCCCCAGCATCTGCGCAGGAGGGGTAGCAAGGCGAAGAGACTGAGGTGCAGTCAGAGGGAGAGCCTGGACCAGAGCCTGCCTCAGCACCCACAGTTGGAGACACCCCGAGGCCAGGATCCCCACCTAGCTCACCTGAGTGTCCCAGACGCAGGGCATGCCAGCGTCTGAATGTGCAAGAAAGAAGGAGGACTGCCAGACTTCAGCTGTTGCAAAGGCAATGTGAGGGGCTGTGAGTCTTTGCACATGGCCTCCCAGGGAAGGGAGGATCTGGTCATAAACAACCATGCTCACCTGCCTTGGCACAGAAGCAACCGTGCATTCTTGGACCCAGTTCCAGCTGCCAGCCTCCGCTCCTCGCTCCTGAAACCTCTGACTGATTTCCCGGTGTTCTGCCCTTCAGCTCTGTTTCTTGGCTTGCTTTTGGACTGTGTATCCAGCTTTCAGTGAAGGGTAACCGTGGCTACCTGCCAGACCCAGCACATTAACATTCTCAATGACCCTTCCTAAAACAATATTTAAGGAGACATCTAAAAAATTTTTCCAGAAGCAGATGGCCATCCCAGAACAAGGCAACAGAAACTAATTTTGACAGAATGCTGGAACAGGGTCTCCGACTGAGTATGAAGAGACAGAGGCGATGCTTCCTCAGCTTTGGGGGATATTATGGCAAATTCATCCTCCCACTTCCCCACTACTGCAAGCCCACACAGGGGCTGAAGGAGGCCTCTGGGCACTCCGTTATACCATATGGAGACCAGTCCCCACAGGGTATAATGGAGAATTGATCTGTGGATATCTGGAGCTCTGGGGGAGCTGTTTTTTGAAGTAGAGGCACTGAATTTTCAGCATAGCTTTTGGTGCCTCTCCTGGAAACCCTCCCCCCCCAATTTTTGCAATGGAAGGAAAATTGGGTAGGAAAAAACATCGCCACAGATGTTTCAATGTCTCTTCCAGGTGAAGATCTGGAAGTGGTTTCACTGTGCTGCCCTGTAATGCTCTAAGAATTGCCCAAGCCACCACAGAGTTTTGGGGATTCCTAGAGTGTCATGGGGGAGTGATATCATATCCAGCTCTTCATCCAGAAGAGAATTTACTTTCATGCATCCTAGAGGCAAGATGCATCCATTGAACTGATGTAGAGTCAACACATCAGTGTTAGAGAGATCATGGGGGGAAACTGAAAACTGAAGAACGATGACTGTAGCAAGTCATGCTAACTACATTTGAACAGTGCACCCCCTAAAGAAAAAAAATACGGGCAGGTATTTAGCAGGCACTGAGACCACAAAAGAAAGTCCCATCTTGGTAAACAGGCGGTCCAATTCTATGAGCCCCTAAAGAAGGTGCCCCCATCCTCCATTATTTCCAGTGGAGGGAAGGCATTTAAAAGGAATGTGGTCTCTTTAAATGTGACAGCCGGAATCCTCTTTGAAGTTCAATTGCCTAGTGCATAAGAGCCACCTAGAACCGGGGTGGCCAAACTTGCTTAACGTAAGAGCCACATAGAATAAACATCAGATGTTTGAGAGCCACAAGACATGAACAAATATTACCTGCTTTTATTGGAAAATAAGCAAATTTGCTTTTTATTAACATTAAATGAGATTGCCCAAAATAATAACAAAAGGGGAAAAAGCAGATATTGATAATGATATTAATTTGTCCAATGATATTTGTTTGCTAATGATCCAATGATATTTGTTTAGCTTCCCCAGCCGCCCTGCCGGGAGCCACATAATATATGTGAAAGGGCCGCATGCGGCTCCCGAGCCACAGTTTGCCCACCCCTGGCCTAGTGGTATCAGAAAAGTGATGTCACATCCTGGCTCCACCCCCAAAGTCCCCAGATATTTCCTGAGTGGAACCTGGCAATCCTATTAGTGCTGGTAGAAGTAAAAAAAAAGATTTAATGGAGAGAAAACAGTAGAACTGATAGTATTTCATGCATAAGACGGAGAAGAATGATTTGTCTGCGGGGAAGGTTGTGACCAGAATGATTTTGGGTAGCAAAGCAGATTTTTAATGTGATGGAAACCCCATCGGGGACCAGGGATGGGTCTGGTAACCAAAGACGAAAGAAATGACAGAGTAAATCTCTGCTGTTTGGGAACACCGAGAAACTCTCACGGTGTCCAGCCGTAAACACCAGGAGCGGGGTGAAAGGCGAGGATGTTAAATAAACAACTTGAAGAGCTCCGAGAAGAAAAGTCAGCAGGAACTTGGGGGAAAGTACCGCCAATCCTTTCAACAAAAAGACTCCTGTTTGTTTGGCTTTTAGCTTTATGGTGGGAAAAGAGGGCACTTTGGTAGGGGAAAAATACATTATTGAAAGACTAGAGGATTGTTTTAACTGTTTATGCCAAGGGGAGCTGCCAGTAGCTTTGTGAGAAAAATAGGAAAACTTGCAATGGGCCTAGGGAAGAGCATCCATTTTGTTCTACTGAGACCTCCAGTTTAGACCAGACTTAGTTTGATGTTAGTTCCAGGGTTGCAATGCAGAGGCAGGCAATGGCAAATCACCTCTGATGTCTCTTGCCTTGGAAACCCTATGGAGCTGCCATAAGTCATCTGTGACTTGATGGCACTTTTCACCACCAGATAAACATATGCATTCATAATAAAGAGCACCTTTATGCAAGTGCAGAGAAGAAGAAGAAGAAGAAGAAGAAGAAGAGATTGGATTTATACCCCACCCTTCACTCCCCAAGGGAGAGCGGCTTACAAACTCCTTTCCCTTCCCCTCCCCACAACAGACACCCTGTGAGGTAGGTGGGGCTGAGAGAGCTCTTTCCCAAGCTGTCCTTGAGAGAACAGCTGTGCCAGAACTACGGCTTGCCCAAGGTCATCCAGCCAGGTGCAAGTGGAGGAGTGGGGAATCAAACCCGGTTCTCCCAGATTAGAGTCCGCGCACTTAACCACTACACCAAACTGGCTCTCCCCTTCTATTCTCCCTCTCCCCTTCTAAGTAACTATAACTCATTTGTGACAGGTGGCAAATGCTTCTGAAGCTAATTCTACTGTAGAAATCCAAGAGTGGTTTTCTCCTGCATGCCCTTCCTTCCTCCCTCCCTCCCACCCATTCTTAGCTAATTTTAACCAACCAACCAACCAACCAACCAACCAACCTTCCTTCCTTCCTTCCTTCCTTCCTTCCTTCCTTCCTGCCTTTCCCCATATGTGCCCCAGAGAGCACTGAGGTCAGGCTCACAACATCGCCTGACTTTCCCTGGTCCAAAGAAGCTAGGCTGGCGACCACGAGGCCTTCTCAGTGGTGGCTCCACACTGGTGGAATGAGCTCCTGGAAGACATCAGGGCCCTGCGAGACCTCTTACAGATCTGCAGGGCCTGTAAAATGGAGCTCTTCCACCAGGCCTTCGATTAGGAGCCGCCACTGATGAATGGGCCAGTGGAACTTCTTCTGGCCTGGGACTCCTGGGTTGCTGCACCCATCAGGGGGCGTGAACTGAATGCTACCATCACCGGTCTGTTTTACCTGTAATTTTTTTTAAAAATATATGCTGTTTTAACTGATGCTCTAAATGCTTTATGATATTTTAATCGTGTTAGCCGCCTTGAGCCAGCTTGCCCAGCAAGGCAGGATATAAATATAAATAATAAATAAATGGAGGTTGGCAACCCTAGTTTCACTGGGTTAATATGAGTCTTGCCTTGGACTGGGGAGACATGCGCTTAAACACGAAGGTAATTCTGCGGCCTGAGGTAACGGATGAGGCCAGTGATGGTGAACCTTTTAGAGACCGAGTGCCCAAACTGCAACCCCAAACCCACTTATTTATCGCAAAGTGCCAGCACGACAATTTAACCTGAATACTGAGGTTTTAGTTTAGAAAAAAAAACTCATACGTTAACATCTTTTGTCTTAAAAGAAAAACACAATAACAGAGCTTTCAATGATACAAACAACTTCTTATTGAAAGGCAAAAGTTTGCATTTGGCCTGCTTTTGAACAATTAATGTGATTCTTGCTGTTGTATGCATGCTGATAATTTGTCTAACCTTGGCTCATACTTTGTAAGTTTGAGAGCAGCCCAGCCTCGAGTCTGTGTCATTTTTTTCCTTTTAGAGACTGAGTGCCCAAACTGCGTGTGTGCCCACAGAGAGGGCTCTGAGTGCCGCCTCTGGCATGCGTGCCATAGGTTTGCCACCACTGGATAAGGCCATAGCTACTTGGTCATACACAGGGATAAGGTCGCCAGGATCAGTCCTTGGCATCTCCCCTCTTCAGGAGGCCGTTAAGAGCTATTAGTAGCCAGAACAACAATGGTGGGCTAGATAATATGGTTGCCAGCTCCGGGTTGGGAAAAACCTGGAGATTTGGGGAGTGGAATCTCGGGAGGGCCCTCATCAGGGTACGATGCCATGGAATCCACCCTTCAAAGTAGCCGTTTTCTCCAGGGGAACTGATCTCGGTTGCTTTGGAGAGCAGTTGTAATTCCAGGAGATCTCCAGGTGCCAGCTGGAAGTTGGCAACCCTAGCTAGATAGGCCATTAATCTGATCCATCATGTGGCTGTTCACAAGCTCCCAGTATGAGGCTGAGTTTTTTGAGTGCAAAGGTGTTCAAAATAGACTGTGCAGTGTATACCGAGAAGAATTTCTGGCCTGCAGGATCACAGACTGAAAATGCAGAGCTCCAGCTCTGCGCCTCATCAAGATGCAGTGAGACAAAAGATGGGATGCCTTTATGGAGGATGTCTTGAAGCTACCTGGAGAAAGACTAGGATACCACCTGGAGGTGAGCAACCCTGAACTAGATACACCTGGAAACTGCTCTCAACTCAACAGGTCTGTGTAAGGACAGAGGATATAGTTCCTCTTTACCACGTGTTTAAAACAGTGTTTTCTAAAACAGGGTGTCTGTTGTGGGGAGGGGAAGGGAAAGGAGTTTGTAAGCCGCTCTGAGACTCCCAACTGAAGGGCAGGGTATAAATCCAATCTCTTCTTGTCTTCTCCTTCTCTTCAAAAATGCAAGCACTGAGCTCACCCCCATGAAAGAACCCCCAACCTGATGTTGTTATTCAGTTGCACATAATGTATGGCTGCGAGAGTTGGACTACAAGGAAGGCCAAGCGCCGAAGAAAAGATGTGTTTGAATTATGGTGCTGGAGAAGACTCTTGAGAGTCCCTTGGACTGCAAGGAGATCAAATCCATCAACCCTAAAGGGAATCAAACCTGACTGTTCCCTGGAAGGCCAGATCCTGAAGCTGAAGCTCAAATACTTTGGCCACCAAATGAGAAGGGAGCACTCCCTGGAGAAGACCCTGATGATGCTGGGAAAGATTGAAGGTCACAGAAGAAGGGGACGGCAAAGGATGAGATGGTTAGATAGTGTTATCGATGCCGCAAACATGAAATTAAGCAGACTCCGGAGGGTGGTGGAGGACAGGAGGGTGATGTGGTCCATGGAATCACAAAGAGTCAGACTCATTCAGCCCTAGTTCTATACTGACTCCAATGAAATCACGGAGCGGGTGCCTTTGGCCTCTCCAGTCTCCGGTGGTCAATGATGAACCCAGCTGCTTGACTGGTTCCTATTCTCTCCAGAAGAAACCACTGTTCATATCGTGAGTTCACTTCAGCTTTTGAATCATTAATGGTGGCTTAATTGGCTTGCCATGCATTCGTTTGCCCTTTTATCTGCAGAAACTATTTCCTTTTGAGCGGCCATAAATCAGGAGTGCGGCAGCTTCAGAGCGGACTCCATGGAGACCAGGCTGGAATGGACTTTAAAGGTCTAAGGTGAAGATATTTCGAGGTCTTCTTGTGACAGGAAGGGTCTTCTTGTAACAGGAAGAAGATGCATATGTAGGGTTGCCAAATCTACAGAACTCACTGGCGGGGGGGAGTCCTCCTCTGTCCGGGAGTTTCTCTGGCGCGCGTGCCCAGCAACGTCACCGGAAGTGACGTCAGCACGTTGGGGGTGTTGCCAGGGTGACACTCTGGCAATCGCCCCAAAACTCTATGGTATCATAAAGTTTTGGGGTGATTGCCAGAGCGTCGCTCTGGCAACGCCCCCAACGTGCTAACGTCACTTCCGGTGACATCATTGGTCTATGGGGGCAATGCCCCCTAGAAATATACAGGCTCCCCTCTCTGAATACCCAGCTCCCATTTTTGAAACCCTTTTCATTGCAGAGATATAGGGGGATATGTGGAAGCCATTTTTGTTGGGTTTGGCTGAGAAGGTGGAGAACTGCAAGGCTGTGGGAGAAGAGCCTTCCTGAGCACCTTCAGTCCCATCAGTTCTGTCCTATAACCTCCCCCACTCCCCGGTCATTTGCTTTTTTCTGGTCAGCCCTCTTCTCTAGAATGTTTGCAGCGACAAGTGGGCAGAACATGAGGCAGAACAGCAGAATGAAATCGATACAGTTTTGTGGCTGCCTCGGTTCACAGGAAGAAGGAGAAGAAGAAGAGGAGGAGAAGGTGGCGGAGGAGATTGGATTTATACCCCGCCCTTCACTACCTGAAGGAGTCTCTGAGCGGCTCACAGTCCCTGTCCCTTCCCCTCCCCACAACAGACACCCTGTGAGGTAGGTGGGGCTGAGAGAGCTCTCTTAACTGCTCCTGAAATAACAGCCTTGACAGAACTCGTGACTGACCCAAGGTCACCCAGCTGGCTTCATGTGGAGGAGTGGGGAATCGAACACGGTTCTCCCAGATTAAAGTGTGTGCTCCTAACCACTACACCAAACTGGCTCTCAGTGGGGAAATTGCCTCCGAAGTAGCTGGGCCTGTGGAAAGCGGGACTGGGCACAGAGAAATGAATACCCAGTTTCCCTCAGTCTGTTTTGAGCCCTTAATTGCAGGCTCCCTGGCTACAACTTGCCTATGTACCACTTGACAGTATACCTTTGTGCGTGTGCAGAATGTTTTTCATGCATCCAGGTGAGGCTTCAGTCCTCACCTCCCCCCCAAAATTTGGGATTAGGACAAAAGGAGGTATAACTATATAACCTTCTCCCTGGAGACTGGCTGCCCCAGGATGCATCAAAAAATAAGGACAATCCTTCCTAAATGTTGGAGTGTCTGACAGTCAGAGGGTGATGACGGGCTCCTGTGGTTTCATGTGCTTTCCAAGGATCTGTAGGGTTGCCAATTCTGGCATGGGACATTCCTGGAGTTCTGGGAGATGTGCCAGAGGAGGGTGAGGTTTGGGGAGCATGGGTGGCTTAGCTGGCTGTGGTAGCCTTCTAGGACTTCTGTTCCTCCTCAGCCAGGGGTGGGCAAACTGTGGCTCGGGAGCCACATGCGGCTCTTTCACATATATTATGTGGCTCCAAGCAGGGCGGCTGGGGAAGCTAAATATCATTAGCAAACAAATATCATTGGACAAATTAATATCATTATCAATATCTGCTTTTACCCCTTTTGTGATTATTTTTGGCAGTCTCATTTAATATTAATAAAAAGCAAATTTGCTTATTTTCCAATAAAAGCAGGTAATATTTGTTCATGTCTTGTGGCTCTCAAACATCTGATGTTTATTCTATGTGGCTCTTACGTTAAGCCAGTTTGGCCACCCCTGTTCTAGGTGGCTCTTACGCTGAGCGAGTTTGCCCACCCCTGTCCTAGACGCTACAGCATACGATAGAGTCCAGCCTCAGAAGTCTGCCGTACCTTTCGGGGAAATGGGTCTTTGTAGTCTGGAGATCGGTTGCAATTTTGGGAGATCTCCAGGCCCCACCTGGAGGCTGGCAAGAAGGGCTTGTTGAATAAGCACACGAGTGTGGGGGAAGAGAACCAGTTTCAGTGTGGATGGGGAAAAGTAGGACAGTGCACAGCCCTGACGGGAAGAATAACTCCATGAGGCGGAAGAAGAAGACACATGCAATTTCTGGTAATATCAGAGAAGTGAGTCAGCAAGGCAGCCGAGATGAAAGGCAGAGAAAGGGATAAGCAGACACAGTTAATAAAAAGGGCTTTGTTTTATATACCTCTGGAGACGCTCTTATTTACGAGCAAAGATCTCTTGGAATACCTCCATGTGCAGGGGCCTAGGCATCGTTTGGAAACCACAGGTGGGCATGCACACGACCATGTCCTGCTTCTCAGATCTCAGTGTCTGATCATACAGTGACAGGCTGAGCCTGCAGCACAAAGGGATGTGTGATCTCGCAACTGCGAGTCAAATTCCTCTGGAGGAAATAGGGGTGCTTCCCTTCCGCTCCAAATGGCACGTGTGACCGCAGCCTTGGTCTGGACATCAGTTTGGAGAGCCAGTTTGGTGTAGTGGTTAAGTGCGTGGACTCTGATCTGGACGAACTAGGTTTGATTCCCCACTCCTCCACTTGCACCTGCTGGATAAC
Source organism: Lepidodactylus listeri (assembly GCA_029233225.1). Lineage (NCBI taxonomy): Eukaryota > Metazoa > Chordata > Lepidosauria > Squamata > Gekkonidae > Lepidodactylus > Lepidodactylus listeri. The sequence continues at coordinate 7,513,159 of JARCFY010000009.1, read as the reverse complement.
CTTGGGCAAACCATAGCTGTGTACCAGCTGTTCTCTCAAGGACAGTTGTCTCAGAGCTCTCTCAGCCCCACTTACCTCAGAGGGTGTCTCTTGTGGGGAGAGGGAGGGAAAGGAGTTTGTAAGCCGCTCTGAGACTCCAAGTGAAGAGTGGGGTATAAATCCAATCTCTTCTCTTCTTCTTCTCTTCTGTTGTGAGAGTGGGGCCAAGCCCTCTGAGGAAAGGCTGAGGGACTTGGGAATGTTCAGTCTGTAAAAGAGGAGATTGAGGGGGGACGTGATGGCTCTCTTGAAGTAGTTGAAGGGATGTCACTTGGAGGAGGAAAGGGAGCGGTTCCTGTGGGTGGCAGAAGACAGGACTCGCAAGAATGGGTTTAGATTACGGGTGAGAAGGTACCAGCTGGATATCAGGAACAACTTCTTTACAGTAAGAGTTGTGCAACAGTGGAATCAGCTGCCTAGGCTGATTGGCAGTCTTCAGGTGGCGGCTGGACCAACCCTTGTCAGGGATGCTCTAGGCTGGATCCTGCATTAAGCAGGGGGTTGGACTAGATGACCTGTATGACCCCTTCCAACTCTGTGATTCTCTAATTCTATGAACTCTCCAAGAGCCACTTGGAGGTTGGCAACCCTAGCTGGACTAGATGGACCATTGGTTTGATCTAGCAGGACTTTTGGGATGATCTTATGTGGCTCAATGGCTTGATAAAGTATAAGATATAATTTTTTAAAAAAAGACCCATCAAAGATTAGTCAGTTCAGGAAAGGGTATGCCAGAGGCTTTTATTCGAGTTTGGTTCCCATTTGTAACTTCTGTAAATGAATGAATTTCACTCATTACATCGTCCTTCAGTTGTCATTTCTCTTGTATTTATTGATCAGAGGCCATTTGATAATACTTTTTGTTATTCAGCTGTCGTCGTCTTTCCATTTTATTCAATTAAAAAAACTTTTTATGATTGCCGTCGAGTGCCTCTGTTTTTGATGGATTATTGCTTGAGAGGCAATTATTGATTCTTTTTTCTTTATTTGTATCGTTAATTATTTATCGCTGCCGTTTCTTGCGCCGGGCGAGTGCTGGCCTCTCCAAATCTTTGATCTGCTCTTTTCAAAAGATGACAACTAGAGCCCGGGGACACATCCAGGGATGGTCTTAATAGAGGGGAAGATGATGTGATTGCTTGTGGGGAGGCAGGAGGTCTTGGCACTAGGAGAAAATATGGGATTGCTAGAATGGCATGAACAACAGAACGAAGTTTGAGTCCAGTGGCACATTTAAGACCAACAAAATTTAATGCTGGGTATAAGTTTTCATAGAAGAAGAAGAAAAAGAAGGAGGAGGAGGAGATTGGATCTATGTTCTCAGAGTCTCAGAGCGGCTTACAAACTCCTTTCCCTTCCCCTCGCCACAACAGACACCCTGTGAGGTAGGTGGGGCTGAGAGAGCTCTCTCGAGAACTGCTCTTTCAAGGACAGCTCTGACAGAACTATGGCTTGCCCAAGGTCATCTAGCAGGTGCAAGTGGAGGAGTGGGGAATCAAACCCAGTTCTTCCAGATTAGAGTCCAGGTTCCTAACCTCTACACTGAACTGGCTGAAGAACTGTGTGTGCACATAGAAACTTATACCCAGAATAAAACTTCGTTGGTCTTAAAGGTGTCACTGGACTCGAACTTTGTTCTGTTGCTTTAGACCAGGGGTCCTCAAACTACGGCCTGTGGGCCACACGCGGCCCACCAAGGGCATTTTTCTGGCCCGCCGGGTGTGCCGCTGCCTGTCCTCCAATTCCCAGCAGCACACAAAGCAGCGGAAAAATTGCAGCCAACTCGTCCCGGGCCACATGACAAAGCCCCACCCCCCTGCTTCCAGTCAGCCAGGAGGAGGCAAAAGGAAGACTGGAAGAGGGTAAGTGTGGGGTGGCAGGCGCTCCGGCTGGCCCCAAGTCTCCTAGCCGGCTGAGAGGCCTCTCAGCCGGCTAGGAGACCTGCGCCAGTCCCAAGAGCTGGGCGGGGGTCTTTTTCTAGGCTTTTTGTGCTGCTGGGAATCGGAGGGGGGGAGAGAGAGAGGTTTCTCTTTCCCATCATGATGCCTGCAGTAGTGGAGTTTCAGGGAGAAGCAGCTGGGGGCTCGCTGCCTTAAAAAGTTTGTGAGGATGCCGAGTTCTTTGTTTCTTCGGACAGGGAAAGAAAACAGCCCCGTCAAGGGTGCCTTGCTTGCATGTGCGCGCAGCCCCCCCCCCCCCCCGTGCGCCTTCCCTACCCGCAAAATAACATCTGAGATATCCAACCAGATCTAGACTAACTGATGCACACTTGCATCACTTGTTACGACTAGCAGTGACAAATACGGAACCGGACATTGACCATCTCATTAGCCAAAAGCAGGCCCATAGTTCCCATTGAAATACTGGTAAGTTTGTTGATTTAACTTTACTTGTTCTTCATTTTAAATATTGTATTGGTTCCCATTTTGTTTTTTTTACTTCAAAATAAGATATGTGCAGTGTGCATAGGAATTTGTTCATAGGGTTTTTTTTAAAACTATAGTCCGGCCCTCCAACGGTCTGAGGGACAGTGAACTGGCCCCCTGTTTAAAAAGTTTGAGGACCCCTGCTTTAGACCAACCCGGTGACCCATCTGAACCTACAAACAACAGAAGACAGTCAATAAGGAGCCATTTATTAGCAAAAAAAAAAAAGTGTCTGGAAGATCGTGGGGATGATTCAGTGCATCCCAAATGCAGCAGCCTGTACCTACTTCTAAATCATTCCTAGCTCCTCCTGGGTCCTTTCGATGAAAGCAATACATTAGCTGCAACTGAACGCCATCTGATCTCCTTCAGTCCAGGGGTCCCCAGTATTTTCAAGCCTGTGGGCACCTTTGGAGTTCTGATGCAGGGTGGCTGAATGCATGCACAAAAGGGTGGACACAAGAGGCGGAGCCAGCTACAAAGTGTCTGGGAGGGAGATTATGTGGAACTCGGATGGTAACACTTCAGTATTTTGGGCAGACACTCTGCTTAACAGGATGCTCTTTTAATTAACATACTGTTGAGCAACGCTTTCTTGAGTGCACACACAGCAACCCAGTGAAGATCCTTGGGCTGTGGTGGCAGCTGTAAAGTATCTGCACAGCTACCCAGACCTCCCATGGCCAATCAGAAGCCTTGCTGGCCAAAATCCCCTCCTGGCCCCACCCACATGTTAAGACTACTTGATGGGCGCTGGGAAAAGTGTCGGTGGGCCCCAGGGGCACCTTGTTGGGGACCTCTGATCTAGCATTACTAGAACAGTGTGGAAAGGGAGCTTACAGAAGTGGCAGCCACATACTTAGGGTCGAACTGCATGTGACGCAGGTAGACAACGGCCCTTCCTGCACTGACAACTTGCCCCGGAGAATCGGAGGAGTCAAGCTCCAACCAGTGTTCCCTCTAAGCGGAGTTAGTGTGAGCTAGCTCATGGTTTTTTAGCCTCTGGCTCACACATTTTTGTCTCAGCTCAGGAAGGAGGGCTCCAGAGCAAACTAACTGATGTGGTAGCCAAATCGCTGGCTCACAACTTTAATGCCAGTAGCTCACAAAGTAGAATTTTTGTTCACAGGACTCCGCAGCTTAGAGGGAGCATGGGTCCATCCCCTCCCTCCCTCCCTACCTCTGTGATTCTGCAAAAGAAAGGAAAGGGAGGGGGATATCCAATCCCACACATGCAAGACTGACACATTTGGGAGCAGGGAATCCCCTTGTCCTTTATATTGACTGATTCCTTCTTACGCTCTCTCTGGCTTTTAAAAAAAGTTTGCCTGAGTGGGAGGACACATCCTCTTTTGTCTTTGGAGAAGGAGGGAAAGAAAACAGAACAGGGAGAGTGTGTCAATCTAAAGAGAGAGAGAGAGGTGGAAATGGGGGAAGGGCAGTGGGCAGCGCTTAAATACCCGAAGAAACAATTCTACTTTAGAAAAGATTCACAATTTGAAAGTGGATGAGAACAAGATTCGCAGCAAAAGGGGTTTTGTTAACTGCGGGGCAAAAGTGTACTAGAAGTGGTCTGAGTGCAGATCCCTGTAAAGCAAATGCAGGAACAAGAAAAAGCCCCAACACAAATTGGAAGTGAAAGGGGGAGGGAATGTAAAACGGAAGAATAGGATGCGCTCAGAAACCGAGGCAAAATATGGGTGCAGAAAGAGCCAATGATAAAGATCTCCCACAATGCTTTATAAAGGCAAACACAGTGTGTCCCGGTGGAAGAGGGGGTGTAAATAGCCTGAACAATATGCTGGGTGTGCATGGGTTTGCTCTTTCTGCGGAGTTCCAGTTTGCCCTGTGGAGGAAAGAAATAAAGAATAGATGGCCACTTCTGTTCGGATAAGCCAGGTTATTTCTTTATCGAGAGCATTTTAATGCCACCTTTCCACCCACTGCAGGGCCCCCAAAGCAATTAGAGGGGTACCCGGAGGGAAGATGCAGCCCGCCTTTGACAGAAACGTGAATCAACTCCTCCCTCCGAACAAGCAAAGTTTGTGAAATGCTCTAGCTGACCGGCACTGCAAGTGAGTGTTGTCTAAAACTTACACTCTAGTATTTATTGATTATAGACCTTTTTATGACATGTTTGTTATTCAGTTGAAATTTGGAGGAAAATAGATGCTTTGGAGGGTGGACTCTGTGGCATTGCACCCCACTGAGGTCCCTGTCCTTCCCAGGCTCCATCCCCATATCTCTAGGAGTTTTCCCAGCCTGGGTCTGGTATAGGGTTCCAGGCCCCCACTGGTCACCGACAGGAAATGGGGAGGTATAGTTGCCAGATCTAGGCTGGGAGCCCCTTGGAGATGTGGGGCTGGAGCCTGGGGAAGACAGAGAACTCAGTGGGATACAATGCCCCAGAGTCCACCCTCCAAAGCATCCATTTTCTCCAGGGGAACTGATCTCTGTAGTCTGGAGATGAGCTGTAATTCTAAGGGATCCCCTGGTCCCACCTGGAATCTAGTAACCCTAAATCCCCACTGGTGGTTGGGGGGACCTGGCAACCCTATCTGGACATATTTTGTAATTCCTGGGGATATCCAGGCCCCACTAGGGTTGCCAAGTCCTTCTGACTTACTGGCGGGGGGGGAGTCCTCCTGGGGCCAGGAGCTTCCCCGGCATGCGCACGCGCTGCAATGATGTCACTTGGAAGTGACATCATCACATTGGGGGTGTTGCCAGGGCGATGCTCTGGCAATCGCCCCAAAACCATAGAGTTTTGGGCAATTGCTAGAGCATCATCCCGGCAACGTCCCCAACGTGATGATGTCACTTCCGGGTGATGTAATTACGCTGGGGAAGTCGTCCTGACTGGACGAATTCCAGGGATGGGGTTCCCCCTGCTGGCCGAATGCTGGCCGGCGGATCGGGAACCCCTGTAGTGGGGGTTCCCCCGCTACCTGGGCTGACTTGGCAGCCCTAGGCCCCACCTGGAAGCTGGCAACCCTAGGAGGGAGGTCTAGGATACAGATAGAAAGGAATTTAGACTGTACACTCTTTTGATCTCCTATGATTCTAGAGAAGGGCTGGCTACTTTTTGTCCTTATTTTGTGGTCCACAACAAGCATATGAAAAGGAGGTTTTAAGAGTGCTTCAGCTTAGTATTGCTAAAAGAGCATGGGGTGGGGGAAGCGCTATCGCAGGAGCGATATGGCCAGGGACCTATCCACCTAAGGGACCGCCTTTCCCCATATGTACCCCAGCGAGCACTAAGATCGGGTTCCCAGAACCACCTGGTTCTTCCAGGGCCTAAGCAGGCCCAGTTGGTTACAACGAGGGCCAGGACCTTCTTCGTGGCGGCCCCTCACTGGTGGAATGAGCTCCTGGAGGACATCAGGGCCCTGTGGGACCTTCTACAGTTCTGCAGGGCCTGTAAAACGGAGCTCTTCCACCAGGCTTTCAAGTAGGGTGCCACCTTAATTCTACGGCCCTGGCCCGACCACCAACTGTACCAGTCAGGGCTGATGGTACCCCCGACAGAGGCTCATAGGTATGAGGGAGACTTTGATGCCATTCAGCTGACAGGGATGTTGAAGATCGCCATCTTCTATTGCATTTTATGTTTATATAGCATGTTTTATATTGACTGATAGTTTTATTGGAATTTTAATGTATATTCAGGGGCGTAGAGTTTTGGAAATCCTGGGGGGGGGCAGGGGCTCCTCGCATGCGCTCACTGGGATGATGTTCTCCCCCCCCCCCTGGGAAACCGCCCAGCCTCCCAGGGCCCTTCCGAGGCCCGCCAGCTGCTGCTGCTGGTGCCTCTCTTCCCCCCCGCCACCCCTTCCCTCTCCCTCTCCCGCAGCGGCCACCGAGCCTCGGAAGGACCTGGGGAGGTGCAGCAGCAGGCACTCCATTTTCCCAGGGGTGGCTGAGCCCCGCCCCGGGAAATTTCGGGGGTGGCTCAAGCCCCCCCCCCCCCGGTACGCTACACCTATGTGTATATTTACTATGGTGTTAGCCGCCCTGAGCCTGCCGAATGGCGGGGAGGGCAGGATAGAAATGCAGATATAAAATAAAATAAATAATGAAGCCCTAGTCTGCAGTTAAGCTTATGGCCAGTAAACGCCCCCCCCCCCCAATCTCTCTTCTAGCCATTCCCTCCACCCCCCCCCTTTCCTTGGCACAGATCTGAGCAAACGTCCAGCTCCTTGAACCAAAGGAAGCTGCCGGAGTCTAAACTCCCAGGGACGGCAGAGTTGCCAATTTATGCTTTGCTTTCCCCGGATAATGAGAAGGCAGGGAAAAACAAAGGGCCCACATAAGAACGAGGACTTCCTATTCAGATCAGACAAAACGGGGCTGTGGTACATTACAGACTAGCTGGTTTCGCATGGCAGGGTCGTTCATCCGCTTTGTCAGATGTAGTGAGTGAATTAAAGAAATCCGTAGGCATCAGGAACTGAACTGCCGGGGTGACGTATCCCCGGGGGGTGCGTCCCAGTTGCTGGAACATCAGTATTAGGGATGTGCAGTCCGCTGTGTTTCATTTTCATTTCGAAAACAGTCAAGTTTTGGTACGTTTATTAACACAGTCTTTTGTTTCGTTTTCCACTGGCTTCATTGGAAAATGCTTCTCGCCAGGTGGGTCTGGAGAGTTCTCCCAGAATTACAACTGATCTCCTGACTACAGAAGGCATCCCCCTAGGCTAGAAGGTTGGTAGCTCGGCAGTTCGAGAGCCGAGTGCTGCATGGCGGAATGAGCTTCAATCTCCGGCCCCCGCTCCTGCCAACCTAGCAGTTTGAAAGCAAGAAATTGCAGGTAGGTAAATAGGTACCGCTTTGGTGGGAAGGTGACAGCGTTCCGTGCGCCTCGGCCTTTTGTCATTCTGGCCACATGACCATGGAAATGTCTTCAGACAGCACTGGCTCTTCGGCTTGGAAACAGAGATGAGCACCACCCCCTAGAGTTGGATTCAACTAGCTTTCGAGCAAGGGAAACCTTTGCATTTTAGAGAAAATGACTGCTTTGGTGTGGTGGTTAAGAGTGTGGATTCTAATCTGGGAGAACCGGGTTTGATTCCCCACTCCTCCACATGCAGCTACTGGTGTGACCTTGGGTCAGTCACAAGTTCTCTCAGAGCTGTTCCTTCAAGGGCAGTTCTCTCAGAGCTCTCTCGGCCCCACCTACCTCCCAGGGCGTCTGTTGTGGGGAGGGGAAGGGAAAGAAGTTTGTAAGCTGCTCCGAGACTCTGAGTGAAGGGTGGGGTATAAATCCAATCTCCTCTTCCTCCTCTCCATGGCATTGTACCCCACTGAGATCCCCCCCTCTCCCCAAGCTCTGTTGTGCCCAGGCTCTACCCCCAAATCTCCAGGAATTTCCCAATCCAGAGTTGGCAACCCTTTCTTATTGCTCTAACTGTTTTGTTTGCCTACCAGTTTGGATGAACTGTCTTTTAGAGGAAGAAGAGAAGAGATTGGATTTATACCCCGCCCTTCGCTACCCAAGGGAGTCTCAGAGCAGCTTACAAACTCCTTTCCCTTCCCCTCCCCACAACAGGCACCCTGGGAGGTCGGTGGGGCTGAGAGAGCTCTTTCCCAAGCTGTCCTTGAGAGAACAGCTGGTACAGAACTATGGCTTGCCCAAGGTCATCCAGCCAGGTGCAAGTGGAGGAGTGGGGAATCAAACCCGGTTCTCCCAGATTAGAGTCCGCGCACTTTACCACTACACCAAACCTAGCAATATTTCTCTCTGAATGGGCCATCTGTCAAATTTTGGACATCAAAAGAAAGGGTCTCACTTTTATCGGCTGTTAAAATAGGGTTGCCAGCTCTGGGTTGTGAAATACCTGTGGATTTTTGGGGGGGGGGGGCTTGGGAGGGACCACAGAAGGGTCTAGTGTTATAGAGTCCAACCTCCAAAGCAGCCATTTTCTCCAGAGGATCTGATCTTGGAGGTCAATTGTGATAGGGGGCGATCACCAGGTGCAGCTCTACATGAAAACCAAAAAGAAGGGAAATAAATGAAACCAACAGAATTCATCCATTCGTTCTTATTCCCCATTGCTGGTTCTTCCTCTGTTCATTGTTTGCTAGTTTAGAGACGAATGCATCTCTTAAATCTATACTGTAATGTCTTTGTGGAGAATGTGGCAATGAAATCTCTGGCACTGATTGGCTAAGGTATGCTGATGTCACAGAGGGTTGGGGCAGGCAGGCTGCACTCGGGCTGTGATTGGCTGAGTGTTTCTGACCTCAGAGGGGGAGAAGGGTCAGATTAGGGAAGATCAGAAGAAGTAGGGCTCTGAGAAGGGGCAGAGTCAAGGTAGTAAAGGTCTAGGAGAGGAAGTCTCGTATAGGGTATGTCCTAGAGAAGGAAGACAAAAGGGGGGGGAAAGCGAAGCCTGAAATGGGAATGGAAGGAAGAATTGGGAGGGGGGAGGAGCTGGCATAGAGAGCCAGTTTGGTGTAGTGGTTAAGTGCGCGAACTCTAGTCTGGGAGAACCGGGTTTGATTCCCCACTCCTCCACTTGCACCTGGCTGGGTGACCTTGGGCAAGCCATAGTTCTGTATCAGTTGTTATCTCAAGGACAGTTGTCTCAGAGCTCTCTCAGCCCCACCCACCTCACAGGGTGTCTGTTGTGGGGAGGAGAAGGGAAAGGAGTTTGTAAACCGCTCTGAGACTCCCTTGGGTAGTGAAGGGTGGGGTATAAATCCAATCTCCTCTCTCCTCCTCCTCCTCCTCATAGCCATGAACTGCAGAGATGCAGAATGCTGACTGCTGACTCTCACATATCGATTTGAAACATCCCGCAAAATGACCTCTGCTATGAAATCAATTCCTACCCTAAAGGCTGACTGGAACATTAAACGCTATTACAGAACAGCCGGTGATCCTCAGTTTATCCCCAGTCCCGCATCAACGCTTTTGTTTATAAGCCTGTAATCTATCAACAAGGATTATGTCCCCCCCCCCAATTATCTTTAGGGGGCATTTAATTAATTAATTATTAAAAACATTTGCAATGCTGCCTTTCCACCCGATTGAAGTTTGTAAGGCGGCGGACTTTTAAAAAATTGAAATAACTACAATACAGTTAAAAATATGAAATCCGGTTAACCACACATATAAACAAACAGCACTAGAAGAAGAGGAACAGGCTTCCTCAAGCGGTGGTGGGCTCTCCTTCTTGGGAGGTTTTCAGGCAGAGGCTAGAGGGCCATCTGACAGCCATGCTGATTCTGTGAACCTAGGCAGTTCATGAGAGGGAGGGCAGGAAGGGTTGCATCGGTGCTTAGTTCTTGTGGCCCTTTCTTACATGCCCAGGGAAATGCTGATCGCCACTTTGGGGTCAGGAAGCCACTTTCCTAAAGGCCAGTCTGGCTGGAGATTTTGGAGGGTTTTTTCCCCATCTTCTGGGCATGGAACAGGGGCTACTGGGGGAGGAGGGGGAGGTATTTGTGAATTTCCTGCATTGTGCCGGGGGTTGGACTAGATGGCCCTGGAGATCCCTTCCAAGGCTGTGATCAAACGAGCAGTTTGGCCCGACGCAGCCACTCCTCCCCTCCGGATCAAATGGGTGCAGTCAGACAGCCCCATCTGCCAGGTGTTCCCAAGCCATACTTATCCCGTCGCAGGATGACTTGGAGCCGGGTTAAAAAGGCACCACATCACAAGTGGTGTTTTTGGTTCCCGCACAGTCATTGTGCATGGCTGGATGTCTGGAGGCATCTGTTCGTCCTGGTACACAGAAGCAGCCTTTAGAGGCTCTGACTTAAGTTCATGAGACCTTGCCCAATATGTAAGGAACTGAATAATATTAGCCAGGGTCTGATGGAGCGGGAGCGCACTGGAGCGCAGCTCCGGGAGTGAGGAGCCCAGGGGGCGGGCACATGACCAAGCCCCGCCCCCTCCTCGGCTTCCCCGAGCAGTGCAGAGGCGCAGCGCCCCGGGGAAAGCCCTGCTAGGGTCTTTATTGTTTTTAATGTTTTGTTTTAATATTGATAATTTTATCATTGTTCCTTTTATGACTGTGTGCTGCTTTTCCAGAGACTTGCTCAAGGTGGCATATAAATTTTCTAAGTATACCATTTTTTATCTGGGCACATGGCACATAAGTACTGGAGAAATTTCACCAACCCTTCAGCAGCTTCCACCCCATCAGTTTGGTGTAGTGGTCAGGAGTTAGACTCTAATCTGGGAGAACTGGGTTTGATTCCCCACTCCTCCACATGCAGCTGCTGGTGTGACCTTGGGCCAGTCACAAGTTCTCTCAGAGCTGTTCTCTCATGAGCAGTTCTCCAAAGACCTCTCTCAGCCCCACCTACCTCACAGGGTGTCTTGTTGTGGGGAGGGGAAGGGAAAGGGATGGGTGGTGCACATGTCCTGGGTATCTCAATTCTACTTGAAACCTGGTGGGTTTTTGAAACCTGGTGGTTTCAAGGGAGCAGGAAGAGAATGAGGGTGTGTTCTTTACGCTTATTTCTATTGCACAAAGTATTGGATGGGGAAGGGAATGGAGGAAGAGCAGGTCAGTTTCACTCACCTGTGGAGTGGAGCCTGAGGGGTGGGTGTTGCCTTCTGACACACTTCCGGTATGTTAGGGGGTGTGGCATATGCAAATGAGTTATGTAAATGAGTTGTGTAAATGAGTTATGCTAATGAGCTCCTGCACCTCTTTTTCTACTAAACGACCCCTGATATTAGCCTATCAGGAAATGGAATGAGACTTCCTATAGCTGTTGTTGTTTTCCCCCGGAGGAAGGACCAGAAGTCTGAAACACTGAATACGACCTGGGGAAAGTGTTGGATATTTATTTTGTATATTTATACTCTTGGAGACTGTATTTTCTCTCTATGGATTTGGTTGACTTCTGTATTCTCCCATGATGGATTATGAATAGAGTTATTTCAGATTAGATATATTGTTCGCTGTATTGAAGTCTCCTTTTGTATATCTTTGCGGGATATTCACCTCACAGTTGTTTTCTGTGGTTCATGGCTGGATGTCTGAAGACAGGGGAGCGTGCGCAGAACATGTGTGTGGCCACAGCCCAGCTCTAAGAAGGGCTAACGACTGTTCTTCAAAGGTCTCCAACTGCTGGCGAAGGTCACCGATAGAGACAATAAAATCTCCGGGGGGAGGGAGTTCCAAAGTCTGGTGTCGTGAAAGAGAAAGCTCTATCGTGGGTTTCCACCATCTAGCCTCAGATGGCACTGAGTGGCAGCTGAAGCAGGGCCTCTGAGGAAAACCAGAGAGCAGCGGTGGTTTTTATAAAGGAGAAGGTGCTCCTTAAGGTGTGTTGGTCCCAGGCAAAACGGGGGTTTAGAGGTCAACACCAGCATCTTGAATTGAGCCTGGAAGCAACTTGGAAGCCAGTGTAGATGGAACAATACCGGGGTGATATGCTCTCTACAGCCCATTCCAGTCAATACTCTGGCTGCAGCATTCTGCATCAACTGTAGCTTCTGGACAGTCTTCAAGGTCAGGCGCACGTACAGTGCATTGCAGTAATCTAATCTAGATGTCACCAGGGCGTGCACCACAATGACGAGTTCTTTTTCTGCCCCGGAAAGATTGCAAGTGGCTCGGAGGCCAAAGATGATGAAAGGCACATCTGGCCACTGCAGCCACCTGTTTATCCAACAGAAGGCCCCGGTCCAGGAGTGTGAGGCTTCTGTGCTATGAGCAAAAGGTCAGACCTTTGTATTTAAACAGAGTTCTTTATTTCTAATACTGGAACAGGTACTCGATGTTTGTTAGAGATACAGAATAAAGATGACCTGGGTTAATATACCGTCATGCAAAGGTGCTTATGCATAAACATCCAGTCAGAACACATACAAAAAAGCGGGAAGAATATGGCAACCGTCTGTTCCCACCAAAGGTGGGAAAGTTATAAAAATTCCCTTCTTTGCCTGAGTGACCCAGATGTGCGAACACTAGGCAAAACATTTGGCCAGAGACAATAAAATAACTTCCAAGGTTGTACCCACTCTGATAACACACATAGAGTCTCAGAGGAGAGGGGGGGGGGGGAACCGAACAAAACAGGCACAGTTGTTTATGTGATGCATAGGAATGTGAGAGGCCATCCTCCCGGAGGGGGGGAAAAGTAACACTAAGCAGGATAGCAATCTCTACTTCAATGCAAGCAATAAAACATTTGGGTGATACCAAGGCACAAAGAAACCAAAAGTAACATTAAGGCAGTCATAGAACAAGCAAACTATTGTCAGAACTATTGTTCATAGCACCCTCAGGCTATGAACCTGCTCCTTTAACTGGAGTGCTACCCCATCCTGACCAAGAAATAACAGAGTGTACTTCAACCTTTGATATTTCTTCCAGTGTACTTCAGCCTGGGTGTGCAAGGTGATCAGATCTGCAACACACTAATTACCACTTTGCAAGATCTGGCTAAGTTGGGTGCAAGGAAAGGAAGAAGGGAAAGGCTAGGCTTTTGGAGAAAGTGACCTTGTTAGCAGGCTGCAGGCTGGCAACGACTGTCACGGCTATCAGCATGCTGTCTTGTCTTTCTCAAGTGCTGGGCTGGCTGAGGGTCTTAGCATGATCTGTGAGGCGGGTTTGCTTCAGCCTTGTCATATGGCAAGTCTAGTGGATTGTCAGAGAAGCTTTACTGTGCTCAGATGTCCCCTGGCCCCAGTGGCTGCCGCCAGAACTGCATTAAAAATGAATGGAAAGCCCTGACCTGGATAGCCCAGGCAAGCCCGATCTCGGAAGCTAAGCAGGGTCAACTCTGGCAAGTACTTGGATGGGAGACCTCCTTAGAATACCAGAGGCAGGAGGCAGGGGCAGGCTTTATCCAGCCACCTCTCTGAATATCCTCCAAGCCCCCAGTAGGGGTCAGTTGCCCGAGGTCACCAGGACTTCCAGGTGTATACACACTCACACGCGCGCACACCCCCCCACACATACACATGCACATAGAGAAAAATACAAAAAAGATGAAAAGACCTTTGGGTGGATGTAGCATGAGGCTGGATTCAGGGATCCCCAAGTTTGGTCCCCCAGCCCCACCACTCTTGGCAGCCCTGATCTGATGCAAAGGAAGACAACACAGGGGTCATTTTGAGCAGGAACGCCATTCTGGGAACAACAAGCCCAGGAGCGGGCACAGATGGTGATGCACTGTGGAGAAAAGCAAAAGCCGACTACTTGATCTGTGTTTTCATGCTTGTTGTAGGGCAGCTTCCCTGCAAGAGCAAAGGAAACCTAAAGTGTCTTGAGTGAAAGGGTCAAGCTGGCTCGCCAGCTCTGAGTTGGGAAATACCTGGAGGCTTTTGGGGTGGAGCCTGAGCGGTGGGTGTTGCCTTCTGACACACTTCCGGTGACACCAGGGGGTGTGGCATATGCAAATGAGTTATGCTAATGAGCTCCTGCACCTCTTTTTCTACAAAATGACCCCTGAAAGGATCCTGCATCTTTGACAGTGGATTTGTTGCAGAAATTTGGGTTGCTCACTAGACAAGAAAGAACAAAATCATGCCGGCTGAAATACCCCCTTCTATACAATGGTTACAAGTACAGAGCTTCTGTCTTCCTTCGCAGCTGGTGCACCTACGAGCGTGTGTATATGGTTCACAGCTTCTCAATCTATTCTATGACTCTGACGCAGGAGGCTGTTACGTAGCTACCGCCAGCCAAATAAACCAATTAGGGTGGGTTTTGATATGTAATCAGTCCTTGGAAGACCGAGTGATAATCTTGTGTGTGTGAAGCAACCGGCTCCCATCACACACTCCTGACAGAGCTTTCATATCACCTCCCCTCTCCTCCAACACACAATACTTTTTAAAAAATGCATGTGTGGAGAATCAGGGCCTCCTAGAGCAAATGCATATGCTGCTCGGTGCCAGATATAAATCCAGGCAGATTCATAAATCTTTACTTCTAGATACGATCCTTTTTTGTTCTTGTGAGCTGCCCTGAGCCGCCGTATGGCGGGGAGGGCGGGATATAAATCTCAAAAATAAATAAATAAATAAATCCTTTGTCTTAGGCTAGGGGTCCCTGAACTTTTAGAGCCTGCAGGTACCTTTGGAGTTCTGACACAGGGTGGTGGCTACAGCCACAAAATGGCCGCTGTGGCATTTTGTGAGCAAAAATTCTTCTGTGGGAGCTCCTGGCATTAAAGTTGTGAGCGAGCAATTTGGCAATGGCATACATTTGTTTGCTCTGGAGCCATCCTTCCCGGGCGGAGACAAAAATGTGTGAGCCAGAGGCTAAAAAACTGTGAGCTAGCTTACACTAACTCAGCTTAGAGGGAACACTGGCCTTCACTGGAGGCGGGGCCACACACACACACACATGCAGAGAGAGAGAGAGAGAGAAAAGAAGACCAACTGCTGAGGACAAAAGGAGTAATTTTAAAAAAGACACAGAGAAGAGAATAAACCTGGTCTGTGTTGGCAGCTGCTAAGCAAAACAACATTGTTCCAGCCCAGAAGATGACAAAAAACCCACCAGGATCCCCGGCCAAACAGGCCTGGAGAAAAATTGCTTTCTTTCTTTTTTTAAAAAATAAATAAATAAACTTTATTGATATTTATATAACATACAGCATAGGTGGTTGTTTACATAGCTGTTACAATGTTCAAAAATAGTTGACATCTAAAATAAAGCATTTAACAATTTACCAATAAACAGTTTCCTATTCCTATTTCTATTTTCTTATACTAACCTTTGGTTATTCCAATATATCTAGTAGTTGTATTTCTAGTATTTTTAACATTGAATTTGGTTGTTCACAATTGAGTGTTGTATAGTGTGCAAGTGTTTCTTGTAAGGAGTAAAGATTTAGTGTATTACATTAGTATTAGATCTTTACAAAATTTGTTTTGTGGCAGTGGTTCGTGCTTGACAGCATAGTCATAGAAAGGATACCATTTTTCTATGAAGTTTGTAGTCTTCGGGTAGATTTCTGTTTGATGTAGTCGGTATGTTGACCCCAAAGTAACAATC
Source organism: Lepidodactylus listeri (assembly GCA_029233225.1). Classification (NCBI taxonomy): domain Eukaryota; kingdom Metazoa; phylum Chordata; class Lepidosauria; order Squamata; family Gekkonidae; genus Lepidodactylus; species Lepidodactylus listeri. The sequence goes on along the minus strand of JARCFY010000009.1, from coordinate 7,497,720 downwards.
AGCATTTCCCTGGGTACCATGAGAACTAAGCACTGAGGCAACCCTCCCTCCCCTCCCTCTCATGATCTGCCCAAGTTCACAGAATCAGCATGGCTGTCAGATGGCCATTTAGCGTCTTCCTTTGAAAAGCTCCAAAGAAGGAGAGCCCACCACCTCCCGAGGAAGCCCGTTCCACTGAGGAACCGCTCTGACTGTCAGGAAGTTCCTCCTAATGTTTAGCCGAAAACTCTTTTGATTTAATTTCACCCTGTTGGTTCTGATCCAGCCTTGCTCAGGACTTGCAGACAGAGGGCTTTATTCAGCCCTTTATTGAGTCAATTCATCACATATTGGGACTTCCTCTTTTCCGGCTGCCTTCAACTTTTCCTAGCATGGTTGTCTTTTCCAGTGATTCCTGTCTTCTCATGGTGTGGTCAAAGTACAATAGCCCCGGTTTCATCACTTTACCTTCTAGGGAGAGTCCAGGCTTGATTTGATCTAGAGCCAGCTTATTTATATTTTTGGCAGTCCACGGTATCATAAGAACATAAGAGAAGCCAATGTTGGATCAGGCCAGTGGCCCATCCAGTCCAACACTCTGTGTCACACAGTGGCCAAAAATATCAGGTGCCCTCAGGAGGTCCAGCAGTGGGGCCAGGACACTAGAAGCCCTCCCACTGTTGTTTCTCCCCCCCCCCCAAAGCATCAAGAATACAGAGCATCCCTTGCCCCAGACTGAGAGTTCCTATCTATACCTTGTGGCTAATAGCCACTGATGGACCTCTGCTCCAGATGTTTATCCAATCCCCTCTTGAAGCCGTCCATTCTTGTAGCCGCCACCACCACCTCCTGTGGCAGTGAATTCCACCTGTTAATCACTCTTCGGGTGAAGAAGTAAAAACTGTCCTCCAAGAATACATTTCAAATGAATCAGAGGGAGTCCAGTCTAAATCCACTGACTTCAATGAGGCTAGAGTAGAGGAATGCACTATTAAGGCCGAGATCCTCAAAACACTTTCCCGGGAGTGAACCCCATCGAATAAAATGGGACTCGCTTCTGCGTACTGTACTGTATGTGTCTTAAGTGCCTTTTTGTTACAGACGAACCGGGCAGCTCTTCCGCGATGCGTCCCTTTAGATTAGATGATTGCCGCACTCCCCCGAGTTGGCAGCTGTTTTTGTTGTTTACTCGGAAGCTCGGAAGTGTTTCTTTGTGAATTTACAACAATGGCTTTTGGCTTGCTGCTAAATGTGCTTGTTTGCTCACTGAAGTTTGGGGCTTTAAATAGAAGTGTTCTTAATGCATCCTTGGCTGTGCTGGTGGAGTTAATAAGGCTCGGCGTCTCCATGTTAGAACTGGCTGTTTCTGGAGTCACCGCCGGAATCGGTTCCTGTGGGATTCTGTGGTTCAAGGCGTTTAGTTTTTAAGTTGTGTGGCTTTCCTGAGATTTGCCATTTCTTTTGTCCCACTGTTGTATGTTCATCCAGGAAGACACCTAGAAGACGGGCCGTGGCTCAGCGGTGGAGCATCTGCTTGGCATGCAGAAGGTCCAAAGTTGAATTCTTATCTCCAGTTAAAAGATCTGGCAGTAGGTGATATGAAAGACCTCTGCCAGAAGGAGGAGGAGGAGGGGGAGGAAATTGGATTCATACCCTGCCCTTCACTACCTGAAGGAGTCTCTGAGCAGCTTACAATCTCCTTTCCCGTCCCCTCCCCACAACAGACACCCTGTGAGGTAGGTGGGGCTGAGAGAGCTCTTTTGAGGACTGCCCATGAGAGAACAGCTCTGAAAGAACTTGTGACTGACCCCAAGTCACACCAGCAGCTGCATGTGAAGGTGTGGGGAATCAAACCCGGTTCTCCCAGATTAGAGTCTGCGCTCCTAACCACTGCACCAAACTGAGACCCTGGAGAGCTGCTGCCAGTCTGAGTAGACAAAACTGACTTTGATGGACTAAGGGTCTGATATATAAGGCAGCTTCATGTGTTCAAGCATTTTCACACACTGGGTACAAAGGGGCATAACCCGTTAGCACCAACTGTGCCGAAGACAGCCACTTGAATGTGGTGTGTCCCAAGGAGCAGTATTGTGCCCGATGTTGTTTAACATCTATATGTGCCCTCTTGCCCAGATTGCCCGGAGGCGTGGGCTGGGTTGTCACCAGTATTCGGATGACACCCAGCTCTATCTGTTGTTGGGCGGTCAGTCCGACTCTAAACCAGGAGACCTCGACCGGGCATTGCAAGCCATGGCTGGTTGGCTTAGGCTGAACCGGCTGAAACTGAATCAGACGAAGACGGAGGTCTTGTGCCTGAGTCAGAGCGGTCCAAGATTAGGGATCCCACTCCCGACCTTTGATGGGGCGCCATTGGTGCCAGTGCCGAGGGTTAGGAGTTTGGGAGTGTTCCTGGATGTCTCCTTAACCATGGAGGCCCAGGTAGCAGCCACTGCCAAGGCAGCCTTTTATCATCTTTGGCTGATCAGGTCACCTCAAGACTGGATTACTGTAATGCCCTCTTCATGGGGCTGCCCTTGTCCCAAATCCGGAAGCAGCCGCTGGTGCAAAATGCACTATTTCATTGTATCTGAAAAAGTGTGCGTGCCCACGAAAGCTTATACCCAGAATAAGACTTGGTTGGTCTTAAAGGTGCCACTCTGGACTCAAACTTCGTTCTTTTGCTTTGGATCAACATGGCTACCCACCTGAATCCATCCATCCATCCATCCATCCATCCATCCATCCATCCATCCATCCATCCATCGTGCATGCACTTATACCCAGAATTAAACTTTGTTAGTCTTAAAGGTGCCCCTGGACTCAAACTTTGTTCTGCTGCTTCAGACCATCATGGCAACCCCACCTGAATCTATCTATCCTTGCAAGGTTGTTGTGAGGACTGAATGGAGGTGGGGGATACAAATAGCCTCCTTGGATCCCTGATCAAGGAGAGAAGTGGGAAATAATTTTTTTTAATTAACTGACGAAGCCCTTGCACATGAGCCAGAGGGCAAGAGTGAAGCAGTTCCTCTCCCTTGGCTGTTAGCTTGAGGACTGGCTCATAGCCTGGACTGAGGAGGGAGACCTGCCGGCAGAGAGGGAGAGAGAGGGGGGGAACCTGCTCTGCATTCAGAAGCCTTCCCTCCGTCCTGTTCTTTTGCCTGTTTCTTTTGATCTTAAGTACGCAAAAAAGAGCCCTGCTGGATCAGACCGCTGAAGTTCCATCTAGTCCAGCACCCTGTCTGACACAGCGGCCAACCAGTTCCTCTGGACAGCCAACAGCAGGGCAGAGAGGCCGAGGCCTTCCCTGATAAGAACATCAGAAGAGCCCTGCTGGATCAGACCACTGAGGGTCCATCTAGCCCAGCATCCTGTCTCTCACAGTGGCCAACCAATTCCTCTGGACAGCCAACAACAGGGCAGAGAGGTCGAGGCCTTCCCCTGGTGTTGCCTCCTGGATCTGGGATCCAAGGGATTAGTGCCTCTGAATGTGGAGATTCCCTTCAGCCACCATGGCTAGAAGCCACTGATCCATCCATCCATCCATCCATCCATCCATCCATCCATCCGTCTATTTCAATTTATATCCTGCCTTGCCAGATGAACTAATCCCCTTTTCAAGCTGTCTGTGCATGTGGCCCATCACTACATCCTCTGGCAGCGAATTCCACATTGGAGTCACCCTCTGTGCAAAGTACTATCTCCTTTTGTCTGTCCTGAATCTACTGCCCATCAAAGTCACTGGATGCCCTTGAGTTCTAGTATTTTGGGAGAGGGAGCAAAAGTCCCCTTTGCCCACTCTCCCACCCCATGTATAATTTTATAAACCTCTCTCATGTCCCCCTTTAGTCATCTCTGTTCTAAGCTGAAAAGCCACAGACTCTTCAGCCTGTCCTCCGAGGGAAGGGGCTCCAGACTTGTGTTTCTGTTGTATATTTGTGTATTGCCAGCCACTTTGGATCTCCATGGCAGAAAAAGCTGGAGAGACACAGACACATCCAGCAATAGATCTTCCCCAGTGTTTTTAGGGGACAAGAACAGCTATTCAGCAATTTGATTTGGACTGAAGCTGCAAAGGGACTGAACGGGGGGGGGGAGTTAACCTCCTCCATACATGGAAAGTTAAGGCTGTTTTTACATCTGACTTTCCCACTGGAATCATTCTAGTTCCAAAAAAACCTGCCCACACCTCTGTGTGGTGTGAAACCGTGCTGCCACTGAAATGTCCACATCTACTAATTGCCCTCCTGTGGTCAAGCTAGTATTCAACCGGCTTGATTCTGCTTTAAACAATTGCTGTTGATTAGTGCACTTAGACCCCCTGGAGTGAAATTTCACACCACTGTGAAATCAGCACAGGAAAAGACAGCAGTCAAACTACTTTAGAGGGGAGGTGTAAAATGACCCTTACTCTCGTGTTACTTTAGCCCTGGCAGGAGAAAGACAGCAGGGTGGACTAGACATATGACTTCTGGGAAAAGGAATGCATGCAGAAGGTCCCCAGGTGCAACCCCTGGCGTCTCCATCTAAAAGGACCGGGCAGTAGGTGACGTGAAAGACCTTTCTCTGCCTGAGACCCTGGAGAGCTGCTGCCAGTCAGAGCAGACAATACTGAGCTTGATCGACCAATGGTGTGTTTCAGTATAAGGCAACTTCATGTGTTCAGATGTCTTTGTATTTGGGGTGGGGCTCGGTGGTAGAGCATCTGCCTTAGCCTGCAGAAGGTCCCAGGTTCAGTCCCCGGCATCTCCAGTTAAAAGGACCAGGCAGGTGGTGATGGGAAAGACCTCCGCCTGAGACCCTGGAGAGCTGGAAAGAGGGGCTATGTGGCTCAGGGGTAGAGCATCAGCTTGGCATGCAGAAGGTCCCAGGTTCAATCCCCGGCATCTCCAGGAAAAAGGACCAGGCAGTGGGTGATGGGAAAGACCTCCGCCTGAGACCCTGGAGAGCTATGGAGGGGGCTGTGGCTCAGTGGAAGAGCCTCTGCTTGGCATGCAGAAGGTCCCAGGTTCAACCCCCGGCATCTCCAGTTAAAAGGACCAGGCAGGAGGTGATGGGAAAGACCTCCGCCTGAGACCCCGGAGAGCTGTAAAGAGGGGCTGTGGCTCAGTGGAAGAGCCTCTGGTTGGCATGCAGAAGGTCCCAGGTTCAGTCCCCGGCATCTCCAGTTAAAAAGGACCAGGCAGGAGGTGATGGGAAAGACCTCCGCCTGAGACCCTGGAGAGCTGTAAAGAGGGGCTGTGGCTCAGTGGAAGAGCCTCTGCTTGGCATGCAGAAGGTCCCAGGTTCAGTCCTTGGCATCTCCAGTTAAAAGGACCAGGCAGGTGGTGATATGAAAGACCTCTGCCTGAGACCCTGGAGAGCTGTAAAGAGGGGCTGTGGCTCAGTGGAAGAGCCTCTGCTTGGCATACAGAAGGTCCCAGGTTCAGTCCCCGGCATCTCCAGTTAAAAGGACCAGGCAGTGGGTGATGGGAAAGACCTCCGCCTGAGACCCCGGAGAGCTGTAAAGAGGGGCTGTGGCTCAGTGGAAGAGCCTCTGCTTGGCATGCAGAAGGTCCCAGGTTCAGTCCCCGGCATCTCCAGTTAAAAGGACCAGGCAGTGGGTGATGGGAAAGACCTCCGCCTGAGACCCCGGAGAGCTGTAAAGAGGGGCTGTGGCTCAGTGGAAGAGCCTCTGCTTGGCATGCAGAAGGTCCCAGGTTCAATCCCCAGCATCTCTGGTTAAAAGGACCAGGCAGGAGGTGATGGGAAAGACCTCAGCCTGAGACCCTGGAGAGCTGTAAAGAGGGGCTGTGGCTCAGTGGAAGAGCCTCTGCTTGGCATGCAGAAGGTCCCAGGTTCAATCCCCAGCATCTCTGGTTAAAAGGACCAGGCAGGAGGTGATGGGAAAGACCTCAGCCTGAGACCCTGGAGAGCTGTAAAGAGGGGCTGTGGCTCAGTGGTAGAGTCTCTGCTTGGCATGCAGAAGGTCCCAGGTTCAATCCCCGGCATCTCCAGTTAAAAGGACCAGGCAGTGGGTGATGGGAAAGACCTCCGCCTGAGACCCCGGAGAGCTGTAAAGAGGGGCTGTGGCTCAGTGGAAGAGCCTCTGCTTGGCATGCAGAAGGTCCCAGGTTCAGTCCCCGGCATCTCCAGTTAAAAGGACCAGGCAGGAGGTGATGGGAAAGACCTCCGCCTGAGACCCTGGAGAGCTGCTGCCAGTCTGAGTAGACAATACTGACCTTGATCGACCGATGTTGTGTTTCAGTATCAGGCAACTTTGTGTGTTCAGTGCTGACCTTGATGGACCAAGGGTCTGAGTCAGTGTAAGGCAGCTTCATGTGTGACCTTTTAGTGGCCAAGATGATGGTTGTCAGTTTACCAAATGTCTCTAGGCTTACCATTTCTCTGCTGGGGACAGAAGATCTCCCGCACCCAGCTCCTGTTTCCCGCCGGCACTCCAGTGGCCGGTGGAATGGGAAAAATTAAAAATTGCCATTGGGCTATGATCTTATATCACTTCTGGGGAAAACCAGTTTGGTGCAGTCGTTAGGAACGCGAACTCTAATCTGGGAGAGCCGGGTTTGATTCCCCGCTCCTCCACATGCAGCTCCCAACCCAGACCTGGCAACCTAGACTAGTAACCATAGACACAAGGCCCAAGCAATTGTGGGGGGTGGGTATACTTCATCAGGGCCCAGGTCTCCTGGAAGCCCACTACTATGATAGATTTTTGCAATTTCAGAAGTACAACATTCTTTAAAAAAAAATCATAGCTCAAAGGATTGTAAGTGTAGGATGGGGAAAACATGACAGAGAGATGGTATGTGGGCCCTCAGTTTAGGGATGCCAGCCTCCAGATGGGGCCTGGGGATCCCCCAGAATTACAGCTCACCTCCAAACTGTAGAGATCAGTTCTCGTGGAGAAAATGGATACTTTGGAGAGTGGAGTCTGTGGCATGGTACCCCATTGAGGTCCCTGTCCTCCCCAGACTCCATCCCCAAATCTCCAGGAATTTCCCAACCTGGATCTGGCAACCGTATCATATTCAGTTTGGTGTAGTGGTTGGGAGGGAGGACTCTAATCTGGATAACATGCAGCCAGCTAGGTGACTTTGGGTCAGTCTCAAGTTCTTTCAGACCTGTTCTCTCAAGGGCAGTTCACGAGAGAGCTCTCTCAGCCCCACCTACCTCACAGGGTGTCTGTGGCGGGGAGGGGAAGGGAAAAGAAAGGAGGTAGGTTGGGCTGAGAGAGCTCTTTCCAAAACTGCTCTTGAGAGAACAGCTCTGAGACAACTGTGATTGACCCAAGGTCACGCCAGCAGCTGTATATGAAGGAGTGGGGAATCAAACCTAGGTCTCCCAGATTACAGTCCGCGCTCCTAACCACTACACCAGACTGGCTTCCTATGTGGAATTCTGCCGTACGATAAACAACAACAACAATAATCTGTCATCTGGAGATCAGTTCTAATTCCGAGAGATCTCCAGGTCACACCTGGAGGTTGGCAACTCTATGCAGGCATCTGTGAAGGGGTGGGGGAAGGATGCCCATGCATGTGGGTCAGCAGGTGGGAAGGGAGGCATGAGATGGGGGTAGGCAGAGGAGAGAAGGAGGGCACCCGCGGGCACTCTCTGCTGTGGGGCCCCAGAAATCTGGAACCAGTCCTGCCTCACGTCCAAAGATGGCCCCCAAAGATCCAGCAGATGAGTCTGTATTCTCACCGGATGAGAAGTTCAAATAGACAGTGAAACGTTCCGACACAAAGAATGCCAAAAATCAGCTTGCGTAAAGACATATTTTTTAATACACCCAGGCACGCTTCTACTGTTGGCCCAGTTAGTTCCACGATCCATTAATAGTCCATTTGCTAGATATGAATTCTTTCCCAAGGCAGCTCGAAAAATAATTTCTTTTCTGCTTACTGAGTAGCTACCAATCAGCCTTAGAGGGCATCTGCTTATAATTTCATCCCCCCCCCCTTTATGTCATCTTCATTACTCACCCATTTGGTTTGCTTAGCGGAAGCGGCAATTGTTTTGCCCATTTGCCGCTGAGACTCAAAATGTCGAGACCGTTCCGGCTCTCGAATGGTACATCTAGTCGTCAGTTTGACCCCTTTTAAACTATTGCCAGGGTGGGTGGGGGGGGGAAACATCATAAAAAGGCACAGAACAGTGGAGGATTCATTAGATCAGCAGGGCAATGTTAATATGTTAGATTATAATGGAATGCATAAACAACTTATGCTCTAGGTTGCATGGGGTTTAAATGCGTACCATTTCCTCCACTAATCCTGGCCTAAGAGGCTCTGTGTCAGCGCATCTAAACAGTCTTTGCAATTAAACGTACCACTGCCAGAGCTACAGAATTTCAAACCTTATTTGCCTCCAGAGCAAGGGCAGAGGGGGAGGGGGAGGAGGAGGAGGAGGAGGAGGAGGTGGTGGTGGTTGGATTTATACCCCGCCCTTCACTACCTGAGGGAGTCTCAGAGTGGCTTACGTACTCCTTTCCCTTCCCCTCCCCACAACAGACACCCCTGAGGTAGGTGGGGCTGAGAGAGCTCTGACAGAAGCTGCTCTTTTTCAAGAACAGCTGTGCCAGAACTATGGCTTGCCCAAGGTCATCCAGCAGGTGCAAGTGGAGGAGTGGGGACTCAGACCCGGTTCTCCCAGATTAGAGTCCACGCATTTAAACGCTACACCAAATTGGCTGTATAAGAAGAGGAGGAGGAGATTGGATGTATACCCCGCCCTTCACTACCCGAAGGAGTCTCAGAGTGGCTTACAATCTCTTTTCCCTTCTCCTCCCCACAACAGACACTTTGTGAGGTAGGTGGGGCTGAAAGAGCTCTCTTGAGAACTGCCCTTGAGAGAACAGCTCTGAAAGAATTTATGAGTGACTCAAGGTCACACCAGCAGCTGCATGTGGAGGAGTGGGGACTCAAACCCGGTTCTCCCAGATCAGAGTCCTCCCTCTAGACCACTACACCAAACTGAATAGGGGGCAGGGTTGTCAGATCCAGTTTGGGAAACTACTGGAGATTTGGGGATGGAGCCTGGGGAGGACATGGACCTCAATGGGGTACAATGTCATAGAGTCCACCCTCCAAAGTATCAATTTTCTCCAGGAAAACTGATCTCTATAGTCTGGAGGTGAGCTGTAATTCTGGGGGATCCCCAGGCCCGATCTGGAGGCTGGCATCCCTAAACTGAGGGCCCACATATCATCTCTCTGTCATGTTTTCCCCATCCTTCACTTACAATCCCTTGAGCTATGATTATTTTTTTTAAAAAAGACTGTTGTACTTCTGAAATTGCAAAAATCTATCGTAGTAGTGGGCTTCCAGGAGACCTGGGCCCTGGTGAAATATACCCACCCCCCACAATTGCTTGGGCCTTGAGTCTATGGTTACTAGTCTATGTTGCCAGGTCTAGGTTGGGGCATACCTGGAGATTTGGGGGTAGAATCTGGGGACAGTGGGGTTTGGGGAGGGGAGGGACCTCAGCAGAGTCTAATGCCATCGAGTCTACCTCTGAAGCAGCCATTTTCTCCTGGGGAACTGATCTTGGTTATCTGGAGATCAACTGTAATAGTGGGAGATCTCCAGGTGCCACCTGGAATTTGGCAATCCTATACTAGTCTTGAGAAGTGAGCTCAGGGTCCATGTGGATCAGATATGCCAAATAAGGACTAGACTCACCCGGTCCCTCTTGCTTTATAAAAAAATGTGTCCGCATTTGCAGAACTACAGTGGAGTCCACTGCAGGGTTGGAACACTGAATGTTTTCTGTGCTGGCCCCCACGATAGCCCTTTCAGGATAACGAAGGGGGGGAAAGAACGCTGCCAAAACAGTGAAGCTTGCGAAGTTTTATTGACTATTTATGTGGGTCAAATTGTGTCCATTATGTTTTTTATATATCTGTGGACTAAGCTGAGTGTTTGGGCACACTTCCAGGTTTGACTGCTTTAAATCAATCTGACACTGCATGCATCTATCCAGGGGTCATTTCGTAGAGAAAGAGGTGCAGGAGCTCATTAGCATAACCCATTAGCATAACTTATTTGCATATGCCACACCCCCTGATATCACTGGAAGTATGTCAGAAAGCAAGAAAGAAAGGAGAGAGAGAGAGAGAGAGAGAGAGAGAGAAAGAAAGAAAGAAAGAAAGAAAGAAAGAAAGAAAGAAAAAAAGAAAAAAAGAAAGAAAGAAAGAAAGAAAGAAAGAAAGAAAGAAAGAAAGAAAGAAAGAAAGAAAGAAAGAAAGAAGCTGGCAGAGAGGGGACAGCTACTAATCCAAGCCTCAGAAATGCCCCTATTCTGGGAGGATAGCTTCAGTGGTGGCTGAAGCCTTCAGAAGGCTGGTCGGAGGAACAAGGACCTTTCCAGGGGACGGGGTCATTTTGCTGCAGCCATGACTCAAGCAGGCATTCCCCCTGGCACCAACTCCCGGAGCTGCACTCCCCCGAGCTCCTGCTCGAAAGGACCCCTGCATCTATCTATATATATATATTTGGATACTACAGAAGGGTCTGTTTGCCTCTACCTTCCAAGTTTTAAAATTGCTCACTGGCAGGATCCAAAACACGGGGAGAAAACCGCTCCTAAAGCAAGAGGGGCACTGTGACAAAAGAATAGGCCTCCCCTTTGGATTAGGGAGTGCGCCTGCCAATTTCCAGTGTTCCTGGAAAAGAATGCCCCGGAACAATCTCTCCGCTTGCTTCGAGAAACATCTGGGCGATGGCCCGGTGCCAGATCAGTCGAGGGGGGCAGAGACTGCTGCAATCTATCAAAGTGTGGGTTGCGTTAGTTAACAATTAGCATGGCAATGCTGTCATCTGTTTCCAAACAGATGTATCAATGAGCTAAACTGCATCGAGAGAGGAAGTGGCAAAACCAATTGGAGGAAGATGCTTGGAGAACATGCGAGACAGAATATGACAGGCTTCTTAGGTGTGGGGGATTTGTGCAGAGGAGGACCTGGACATCAGATGGACGGTTTGTGTGGCATATCGGTGATATTTTGTGTGTGCAGTAAGGTCAAAGGAGGGGGAGTTGTGTTTCAGTCTGGCGCTGACTGAAACTGTTGTCTTCAGATGCAACAGACTGAAGCCAGTTTGTAATTCCTCATTTTTACTGTCTGTCTTTCTTCCTCTCTCAGGAGCCAGTTTGGTATAGTGGTTAGGAGTGTGGACTCTAGGAGAGCCAGGTTTGATTCCCCATGGCTCCACTTGCAGCTGTTGGCTGACAGTGGGCAAGCCATAGTTCTGGCACAGCTGTCCTTGAAAAAGAGCAGTTTCTGTCAGAGCTCTCTCTCAGCCCCATCTACCTCATGGGGTGTCTGTTGTGGGGAGGGGAAGGGAAAAGAGTTTGTAAGCACCTCTGAATCCAATCTCCTCCTCCTCCTCCTCCTCCATTTCACTTGATGACTTTCTGTAGCTCCTGAAAAAAGCTGCACTCCTTGAAGACTGCTCAAAGCTTTGCTCCCTGTGGCTGTTTCAGATGCTCAGGACCAGCGTTCCCTCTAAGCTAAATTCGTGTGAGCTAGCTCACGGTTTTTTCGCCTCCAGCTCACACATCTTTGTCTCCGCTCAGGAAGGATGGCTCCAGAGGCAAACTCATTGATGCAGTCGCCAACCCCCTCGCTCGCAACTTTAATGCCGGTCGCTCGCAAAGTAGAATTTTTCCTCACAGGACTCCACAGCTTAGAGGGAGCGTTGGTCAGGACGGAGACTAGGCAAGTACCTGGAACCATCATGAAAAGTAGGTAGGCAGGGCGTTTTATTTTCTCTTTCGGCTGGAGACAGAAGTGGCTGCGGGTGCCTGTTAGTCTTGCTTTGTGGCGACATGGTGCAGATTAAGGCGGACTGTGGAGGAACAGGCGGGGCTTATCAGAAGGATTACTTCCTGAGATTCTTTGCCACCCTGCTCCAAGGCTGTCTTCATGGAGGCCACTAGGGCTCCTCGGAAAGTCCTCGGCTCCAATTGCTCTAATGTGGACTCCTCCCCTTCTTGAAAGCCAGTTTGGTGTAGTGGTTAGGAGTGCGGACTCTGATCTGAGACAACCGGGTTTGATTCCCCACTCCTCCACATGCAGCTGCTGGCATGACCTTGGGAACTCCCTGAAATTTCAAAATATGTCCTTCCTGTCTCCTGAATCACTAAAGAGTGATTAACACGAGGAATTCACTGCCACTGGAAGTGGCGGCGGCTACAAGCATGGACGGCTTCAAGAGGGAATTAGATAAACATATGGAGCAAAAGTCCATCAGTGGCTCTTAGCCACAAAGTATAGATAGGAACTCTCAGTCTGGGGCAAGTGATGCACTGTATTCTTGGTGCTTGGGGGGGGGGGGGGGGGACAGTGGGAGGGCTTCTAGTGTCCTGGCCCCACTGCTGGACCTCCTGAGGGCACCTGGTGTTTTTGGCCACTGTGTGACACAGAGTGTTGGACTGGATGGGCCACTGGCCTGATCCAACATTGGCTTCTCTTATGTTCTTCTGTCTGGGGCAGTGATGCTCTGTATTCTTGGTGCTTGGGGGGGGGGACAGTGGGAGGGCTTCTAGCGTCCTGGCCCCACTGGTGGACCTCCTGAGGGCACCTGGTGTTTTTGGCCACTGTGTGACAAAGTATTGGACTGGATGGGCTATTGGCCTGATCCAACTTTGGCTTCTCTTATTTTATTTATTTATTTATTTATTTCGATTTATATCCCGCCTTGCCAGCGAGCCGGCTCTAGGCGGCTAACAACATAGTCATATACAAAGTTAAAACACACATAAAATTTCATTAAATCACATTAAAATACAGCTAAGCAATCAAATCACAGATGGCAGCAGATACTAGATCAACATCAGATACCAGTAGCCTACTTTTTTCCCGCCAGGAGGCTCCCACTCCAGATGTTCTAGCGGCGGTTCACCATGCCGTCTACTAAGGGCCATTCCCTCCGGTGGCGGCCCCAAAAGCCTGGTGGAAGAGCTCCGCTTTGCAGGCCCTGCAGAACTGCAAAAGGTTCCGCAGGGCCCTGATGTTCTCCGGGAGCTCATTCCACCAGTAGGGAGCCGCCTCCGAGAAGGCCCTGCTCCTGGTGGTTGTCAACCTGGCCTCTCTCAGGCCCGGAAGGGTCAGGCAATTTTGAGTGCCTGACTGCAGCGCTCTCTGGGGTGTATACGGGGAAAGGCGGTCCCTTAGGTAGGCAGGCCCCAGGCCATGATGTGATGTTTTTAAATAGCCTATCATTGGGAGTTGGGTATATTTGGGTGTGGGTTTTGCATGCTATTTAAACAAGGCTGTTTCCCTGGGGTTTTAGTCTTGTAACTGCTGAATCACTAATAAAATTGAGCTGATCACTAAACGTGGTGTCTGCATATCCATGGAACCCAGTATTTAACACACTTTTAGGCTTCAGATCCTCAGAAAATGTAGTCGCTTTGCTGTGATTTCCATGACCGTGTGTTGCCAGCATTCTTTCCCCTCCTCATCTCATGCTCAACAACTTACTTATTTTGGTCCACGTGGTGATATCCCATGGTGTGTCCCTGCCAGGACTATCTTTTAATTTTGTCCATCATTTGCGGCCTACTCCAGTTTACTTGGCCCCGGTTTGCTGTTCTCTGTTTACGCTGTTTGAATTCCCCTCGGTGTTTCGATGGGACATTTTGCAGCCACAGAAGCACCACTGAGAGTGACGCCGAGCGATTTAGCATTAATTTACATGGGTACTTTGAATTTGCAGGTACAGGAGACGTGGGCACACAATGTGCTCCCGCGGGGAAAACTATCTCCGGCATGGTATAAATGCTTGTGAGGGAAACAGCGTGCTTATATTGTCTCCAAGGAAATAAAACAATTTCACCAGGAAGCGCACGGTGTCAAATCATTTGAATTGTTGTGAATATCAAAACGAGCCGAACGGGGAGGTTAAAAACGTGAGCGTCTCCCCATGCTGCGTCAGGGATCAATGGGATTCTGAAGCATCTGGGAGAAGCAGTCCTAAAGCCAGCTTCCAGCAGTGGTTGTGCACACCTGGATTAATGTTATCCGTGGTGTTCAAAGGGACAAATATGTTTCCAGGAGGTAATGGAAATGCATTCAACAGTCTTTTAAAAAAGAGGCAAATAAAGTACTTTCCCCCATTGGCAAACATCAAGCATTGAAATCTGCCTTCATTGTGGATTTTCTAGATTTATCCCTCTTGAGTAGTTCTGATTAGTGTTCCCTCTAAGCTGAGCTAGTGTGAGCTAGCTCACAGGTTTTTAGCCTCTGGCTCACACACCCCGACTCACCTGCAGTTGCGTCTGATCACACAGTGACGGGCTTGGCCCGCAGAAACAAAGGGCTGTGGAATGTCACAACTGTGGGTCTAAATTCTCTGGAGGGAATAGCCTCGCTTCCCCTCCACTTCAACTGGCCCATGTGACTGCAACCTAAAGAGGACTTTCCCACAGGTAGGGCCTGGAGAGCTCCTGGAATTACAGCAGATCTCCAGTCTACGGAGATCAGCTTCCCTGGAGAAAATGGCTGCTTTGGAAGGTGGACTTTATGGCGAGGCCCTTCCCTTGCCCAAATCCTGCCTAACTCAAGGCTCCACTCCCAAATCTTCCAAAGCTAGTGATCTTAGGTGACCAACTGGTCAAAGTTGGACCCTTGAGAGACGTGATACATGTGGCTTGTGGCCCAGTTCCAAAGGGCACCTGGGGAACATCTCCAAAGCCTGCTCAGGAGGTGGTGGAGTGACATGAAAGAAGAGACCCCCTTTGCCATTGCTGTTGGGTTTTCTTGAGGGCAGTATGGTGGGTCAAACCAGCCCTGGTGCCCTCCAGTGCAAAGTTGCTCCAGTCCCACCCCTGTGTGAGATGCTAGACTCAATGGACCAATAGTCTAATTCACCTGGGCTCTTCTTATTTTCCTATGCGCACTGGTGTCAGTGGGTGTAGACTGGAGTAGCTTCATGGTCTGGGACCAACATATCTTCGGGACCATGTCTCCTGGCATATACCCCAAAGAGCACTACTGTCACAGGCTGGGGTGCTAGTCAAAGGGAGTCCAGAAAAGCCAAGGTCAGGAGCCAAGAAGACAGTGCAGCATCAAAAGCCAAGCCGAGGTCAGGTGCCAGAAACACAGATCCAAGTCCAAAACCACTCACCAGAAGCGTAGTCCAAAGCTGAGCTGGGGTCAGGAACCAGGAACACAGAGCCAAGTCCAAAGTCCGGGGGTCTGAAGATCTAGGTGCAAGAGCCAAGGTGGATGCAAGCAGCATGAAGCTGACTTGTTGCTCCCACAAAGAATACTGCCCAGAGTGTGGAGTTAAATGCTGTTGCCAGTTAGCCAGCTGCACGATCGCCCAGGCTCCTGTTAAAACTCTGGGCTAGCTGAGCGCCTCCCTTGGAGCCTGGCCTCTCTTCACTTGGTTGCTAAGTTTTGCCAGAGTCGCTCCCTTAAACGAGTCACACGTGGGGGTGAGTCAGGAGGACTTTCAGCTTGTAGTTCATCCTTCTTATCTGAGCCAGGTGTGAAGACTGCTGTTACAGGCACTTGCCAGCTATCCTCCTCTGCTGCTTCAGCGGGGCCAGCTCTGGTTTCTGCAGGTGCAGTCAGCTCATCCGCATCCATGCCCATGACAACTACACTCTTTGAACAACAACACACTGATGATCCTGGGACCGAGGAGTATTCACCTGGCTTCAACGACAGTCGGAGACTTCTTGGCTGTGGCTCCAGCTTGGTGGAATGTGCTTCCAAGAGAGATCCGGAAACTGTAAAATGGAAACATACCACCAAGCATATGGGTGAGGTCAGGAGAATTTCCACCTATACAGATTTTCCTACCTTTTCCTCCCCCTTTCCTCCCCCTGGGTCAGTGTCTTAGTGTTATCTGCCATCAGATACACTGTAAATTTTGGAAATTTTAAACTCATATGATTTAATCCTGTTATGACTTGTTTATTAATGTTGTGTGACCTGCTGTGAGCCCTACAATAAATAGATAAATAACTGTCCAGGAGGCCTCCCACGATGATCGTTCCAGCTGGGTAGCTGCGTTAGCCTGTGGCCGCAAAATAAAATCGGGGTCCAGGGCTGCCTCTGAGAGTAACTGGAATAAAGTTTGTGAGCCTCTGTGGTGCGATTGGACTCCTGGTTTACTCGAGGAGTGCATTGTAAGTCATAGGAATCAGTTAGTAGACTCACAAATACACACACACAGTGACAGGGAACCACAAAGGCAAGAGATTACTTCATGTTCAATTTATGGATTTCCTTTTTGTTGTCTCTAGGGGAGGAAAAAAAAAGTTGTACATGCTATAAAGCAATTCTCCTCATAGGCGTAGAGTACGGGGGGGGGGGCTCGAGCCACCCCCAAAATTTCCCAGGGGGGCTCAGCCACCCCGGCAAAACAGAGCACCTGCTGCCGCGCCTCCCTGGGTCCTTCCGAGGCCCGGCTGTCGCCCTGGGAGAGGGAGAGGGAAGGGGTGGGCGGTGGGGGGGAGAGGCACCGGCAGCTGCAGCTGGCGGGCCTCGGAAGGGCCTGGGGAGGCGCGGCGGTTTTCCAGTGGGGGGGGATAACATTGCCCCAGCGATGGAGCCCCTGCCCCCCCCCGAATTTCCAAAAGTCTACGCCCCTGATTCGCCTCCTCTTCCCCCTTCCCTCCAATTCATGCTCTATTTCATACAGTCCCAGTCATCTAGGGAGAAGACTGATGTAGCTCAACATTCTCAGTTTCTTCCATCACCAAGCTGGCAGAGATAGCCAAAACAGAAGAAGCTTCCAATGGTGAATAAATCTATAACGGTTTAATTAACCTGTACTGAGCTTATTGAATCTTAATGGGATTTGGTCATGGCTTTCTTAACTTATAGAATGCTTGGCATCGGGAACACAACGAGGGTGCTGTATACATAAATAAAGTGTTGGGTATCAAATTAGCTAGTGAATCACATCGACTGAAGATGCTTAACGGGAAGCTGGGCGGATCTTAAAGATTATCTGTTCAGATTTACGGGGAAGAAAGGTAGCAGGTTAAAAGATGGAAATGGCCTGCTCTTTTTCACCTCGTCTCTCTGGCAAAGGGCAGATCTACCCAAGACAGTTGTCTTTGACTAATTTATAACTGGATTTCCCCGGACCACCAGGGATTTTTTGGAGGGGGAGACGGGGATACTGAAAAGCTTTCTAAAAATCTACTCTCCACCTTTGTTCCTAGATTTTTTTATGTGAAAAAAAGGATATTAAGCCAGTTTATATTTGAGGAGAACATAATGTATGAAGAAACAGCATGGTGCAGTGGTTAGTGCTGGGCTAGGGTTTGGGAGATCCAGGTTCGAATCCCTGTGCTGCTGGGGAAACTTTCTGGATGAGACCTCACTTGCTTCTTTCTCTCAACCTCTCCTCTGTGTCTTTAGCAGTTCCTTGCTCTTTGCCTTGCTAGACTTTCCCCCAGGACTTGGAGCCACCCAGCTCCTGTGGCACAAGAATGGGACAGAATGGAAGATATGTGCCCAAACTATGAAAGTTGTGGGTGTGATGGATAGGTGAGACTCCACTTCTCATTCAGAGTGACCAATGAGAGCTGATGCAATGTTGGGTAGGTGAGGTTCCACCTCTTCTTCGGAGCGACCAATGAGAGCTGATGGAATGTTGGGTAGGTGAGGTTCCACCTCTCCTTCAGAGCAACCAATGAGAGCTGATGGAATGTTGGGTAGGTGAGGTTCCACCTCCCCTTCAGAGTGACCAATGAGAGCGGATGAAATGTTGGGTAGGTGAGGTTCCACCTCTCCTTCAGAGCAACCAATAAGAGCTGATGGAATGTTGGGTAGGTGAGGTTCCACCTGCCCGTCAGAGTGACCAATGAGAGCTGATGGAATGTTGGAGAGAGACTGACCATTGAAACAGCCATTAGTTCAGTTGAGTGGGAGTCAGATACGCTGGGTGAAAAGTGTGGAAGAAGAGCAGCCTCAGGCTGACTGTAAAGGTTTCCCTTGCTCAAAAGCCATTCAAATCCGATTCTAGGGGCTGGTGCTGATCTCCTTTTCCAAGCCAAAGAGCCAGCGCTGTCCAAAGACTTCTTCCACGGTCATGTGGCTGGCATGACTAAACGCTGAGGGGCATGAAATGCTGCTACCTTCCCACCAAAGCAGTACCTGTTTATCTACTTGCAATTTCTTGCGTTCAAACTGCTAGGTTGGCAGGAGCTGAGACCAGAGATGGGAGCTCACTCCGTCATGCAGCACCTGGGTCTCGAACTGCCAAGCTACCGACCTTCTGGTCTGCAGCTCAGCATCTTAATCTCTGAGCCACCGCAGCTGACTGAGAGAAGGTCAGCTAGTAGCAAAGACCCCTAAACGCCTGAATTGGACTAGAGTTCAGAAGTTCAGCTGAGGCGAAACTTTGTCATTTCAACCTGATTCACTCCAATGTGGTGTTCAAACCATAAATAAAAGTTAGCTTCTTGTTTGTTTAACCCTGTGGGCTGTATGCACATGGTCTCAGGGAAAGAAGCACACACATTCAAGCTCAGATCTCAGCCCAGCCTTAAATACATTTGTTGTTGTTCAGTCACACAGTCGAGTCCGACTCTTCGTGACCCCCCTGGACCACATCACGCCAGGCCCTCCTATCTTCTGTCATGCTCCAAAGTTTGCTTAATCTCATGTTCATTGCATCAATAACACTGTCTAGCCATTTCATCCTTTGCTGTCCCCTTCTTCTTTGACCTGCGATCTTTCCCAGCATCAGGGTCTTCTCCAGTGAGTGCTCCCTTCTCATTGGGTGGCCAGAGTATAAATACATTAGGATATGAATAAATGGTGGCAGTGTGTGACTGAAGCAGTGGTGGAGTCTCAGTTCTCGGCAGCCCTATCTGAGTGAGGAGTGATTGTTAAGGGCAACTGGGCTACCTTGTCTGGAATGTGGCAACATCTCTGAATGACTGAAAAAGGTGTCCCAGTGGTTACCTGTTAAGGAGAGGTACTTTTGTTTGGGACGGTGGTATTGGGGGGAGGGAGTTAACCTCATCTTTCAAGTCAGTGATGAAACTGCATTTCAGGACTTGTTTATAACAGGAGATTCAGTCACAGAAATGCAGTCGCAGAAATGCAGACACCAAGAGGCCAGGAGAATCACTGCAGATGGCTTCAGGAGCCATAGAGACTGCTGTCTTCTCTATGAATTGACACACACAGTTTGGAGTTTAGATTGAGCAGAGGTCCATCAGTAGCTATTAGCCACAAGGTATTGATGGAACACTCTGTCTGGGGCAGTGATGCTCTGTCTTCTTGGTGCTGGGGGGGCTACAGTAGGAGGGCTTCTGGAGTTCTGGCCCTGCTGGTGGACCTCCTGATGGTCTGGGTCACTGTGTGACACAGAGCGTTGGACTGGACAGGCCACAGGCCAGTTAGAGACTGACCTTCAAAATGTCTGTTAACTGCCTTGCTCTGGTCTCGCAGACTGAGGGATCACTTAAGGGATGCCAAATAGAACAAAAATGGTTTCACCTGCGGGCAGAAAACTATAGAGACAGACAACTCTCCCTTGGGAGGGGTGGAGTTACAAAGTTTCGGGACCACAACTGAGAAAGGATTCTCAGCTTGCCACCCATCTTGCCTCAGATGGTGGTGGCACCCATAAGGGGTTGCTCTCCCAAGACCAATGCCAGGGAAAGGCATGGAGTGGGACGTAGCGGTTAGAATGCTGGACTCGGATCAGCCCAGGTTCAAATGCCGACTCTGCAGTGGAAGCTTGCTGGGCGATGTTGGACGCTGAGCCTGACCTACCTCACTGTTTGCTGTTGTGGTTAGGAGTGCCGACTCTAATCTGGGAGAACCGGTTTGGATTCCTCACTTCTCCACTTGAAGTGCTGGTGTGGCCTTGGGTCAGTCTTTTGGAGCTGTTCTCTCAAGAGCAGCCTCAGCTCCACCTGCTTCACAGAGTGTCTGTTGTGGGGAGGGGAAGGGAAAGGAGTTTGTAAGCCGCTCTGAGACTCCTTCAAGTAGTGTCCTCCTTCTCCTCTTCTTTTTAACATAAGAACATAAGAGAAGCCAATGTTGGGTCAGGCCAGTGGCCCATCCAGTCCAACACTCTGTGTCACACAGTGGCCAAAAACACCAGGTGCCCTCAGGAGGTCCAGCAGTGGGGCTAGGACACTAGAAGCCCTCCCACTGTTCTCCCCACCCCCCCAAGCACCAAGAATACAGAGCATCACTTGCCCCAGACTGAGAGTTCCTATCTATACCTTGTGGCTAACAGCCACTGATGGACCTCTGCTCCATATGTTTATCTAATTCCCTCTTGAAGCCATCCATGCTTGTAGCCACCACCACCTCCTGTGGCAGTGAATTCCATGTGTTAGTCACCCTTTGAATGAAGAAATACTTCCTTTTCTTCGTTCTAACCTGAGTGCTCAGCAATTTCATGGAGTGCCCACAAGATCTTGTATTGTGAGAAAGGGAGAAAAGTACCTCTTTCTCTACCTGCTCTATCCTATGCATAATCTTATACACCTCGATCATGTCACCCCTCAGCCATTGTTATCTTCCTCCTCCTCCTCCTCCTTCTGATAAAATGGAGAATATAAGGATGAAGTAAGCTATTTGGGTCTCTGCTGGGGAGAAAGACGGGGTAGAAATGAAGTAAGTACCCCAATCCCCTCTAATTCTTAAAGGCAATAGGTTGTTCGACCAGAAATGAAGTAAGTAAATTAGTCAATAAACATCCCCCCCCCCCCCGTGTGTTACACCATGTAGATTCAGGGGCTCCCTGCTTCTTTTGACACCCAGCAGTCAGTCTGTGTAGTCAAGGGCTATTTGGCAACCACAAAGCAGGGTCATCGACCTAAATTATATGATCATCATGGTCTTGCTTGCAAAAGGAAAAGGCGAGATACCAGAAACCACACTGAGTTGTGGAGGAGGCGCTTTACGCGCAGCAATCAATGTTGGCTTTATAATTGCATCCTGTCATTAGATTTATTTCCGAGACGGGGTTCTGTCGAATTAAAGCCTTCCTGTTATCTAGACAGACGACGACGTCTCCTATCTCTTAAAAGGAAAACAAAACAACACCCCCCCCCCCCCGCCCCAGTAAGGATAGTTCCTCCAGTGGCAGATAATTTAGCTTGACTAATTTTGAAAAAAGGAAATAGAAGAAAAGGACTGTTAATTGTTTGCTAATTTCAGTCCCCTTTGGCACAGGCCATATTCCTCTAAGCAAGCAGAGATTCTACGATAGGAGGCTGCCAAAACGCCTGTCTGCGTCTCTAGGCTGCACAGATGGAAATATAGCCATAAAATACATCACTCTCGCATTAGGGTCCTTAGTGCAGTTTTTTCTGGCAATGGATGGCAGCTCTCCTGTGTCCCAGTGCTGCTGAGCCATACCGGAGGGTGGCGTATTTCATGAAAAAAAGTCGCTTCCCGTGAAAAACTCTGTCAAAATGGAGTAAAATTCTCCCCTATTCAGATAAGGGCAAGAGGGCTGGTTATGACGACTCTAATTCAGTGATGTCATCAATAACTGAAGCTGATTGCCAGTGAAGTAACATGGAGCTGACTACAGGACTCCTGATTGGTTGGGTAGCGTAGACAAGAAGACTGGTTTTTTTTAAGCAAGAGTTTTTATTTTCAGAACACAAAAAGAACATAACATCTATAGCCCTGGCCCTATTATTGGAACCCGCCAATCTGGATGACCAAATTGCTTACCATCTGTGATGCCACCCCCGACATAGAAGTGATGTTACGCCATCTTGTATTGGGGTATGTCATCTTTGTAATACTGAATGTTTTAATGTTTATTGTTTACAATTTTACTGTAACTGAAATGTTGGCAGCCGCCCTGAGCCTGCCGTAAGGTGGGGAGGGTGGGATATAAATCTCAAAAATAAAAATACAATAAAATAAACAAAAAAACATACAAAACACACAAGACAGATACACATAAAATAGATGGAGGGCAGGGGTCATTTCGAGCAGGAGCTTGGGGGAGCTCAGCTCCGGGAGTTGGTGCCAGCCCCCCCCCTCCGCGTAGGGGAATGCCTGCTTGTGTCATGGCTGCAGCAAAATGACCACGCCCCCTGGAAAGGTCCTTGTTCCTCCGACCAGCCTTCTGAAGGCTTCAGCCACCACTGACGCTATCCTCCCAGAACAGTGGTATTTCTGAGGCTTGGATGAGTAGCTGTCCCCTCTCTGCCAGCTCTCTCTCTCTCTCTCCCTCCTTTCTTTCTTTCCTTCTGACATACTTCTAGCAATATCAGGTGGTGTAGCATATGCAAATGAGTTATGCTAATGAGTTATGCTAATGAGCTCCTGCACCTCTTTTTCTACGAAATGACCCCTGACGGAGGGCAATATACCTAGGGATATCTCCAAAATTATTTCTTCTATTCTCTGGTTATCAATTTTAGTATTAAGTAACTATAGTGACCTTATAAAATAAAATAATCCAAGTAATCCACAGACCTTTTAGAACAGTTGAGTGACTCAAGTTTATTTATTTTATTTTATTTATTTTAGTTTTTATATCCCGCCCTCCCCGCAAGCGAGCTCAGGGCGGCTAACAAAGGCTTAAAGCCATACATATCATAACAATTTAAAATCATTTAAAACATAACAATAATAAAACTCCATTACATAGGAGTATAACTGCTACAATAAAACTAAAATCCACTAAAATGCTTCCAATCTCTTTAAAATGGCGCCTCTCTAGTGAGGGACCCTCCAGTTATAGCCATCAGTCTGGGCTACATTGGACCAATTTCCACTGTAGATGATCTTACAGTGCTGTTACGAGGTCGGTGGCAGCTCCTAGCCAAAGGCCTGGCGGAAGAGCTCCGTCTTGCAGGCCCTGTGGAACTGCATCAGGTCCCGCAGGGCCCTGGTCTCTTCCGGGAGCTCATTCCACCAGGTTGGAGCCGCCACCGAAAACTCTCTGGCCCTGGTGCCAGTGAGCCTGGCCTCTCTGAGGCCCGGGATACGGAGCCGATGACACGACCCTGACCAAAGTGCTCGCTGGGGTATATGCGGAGAAAGGCGGTCCCTCAGGTATGTTGGACCCTGGCCATATAGGGCTTTAAAGGTGAGAATCAGCACCTTGAAGCGAACTCGGTATGCTATAGGCAGCCAGTGCAGCTCCGCTAGCACAGGTCGGATATGGTCTCGTCTTGAGAGACCCATCACTAACATGGCCGCGGCATTCTGCACCAGCTGCAGCTTCCGGGTTTGCACCAAGGGCAGCCCCTTGTAGAGGGCGTTACAGTAGTCCAATCTCGAGGAGACCGTAGCATGGATCACTGTGGCTAGGTCGGGACGGTCAAGGTAGGGGACCAACTGCCGTGCCAGCCGAAGATGATAGAAGGCCGACTTGGCAGTGGCTGCTACCTGGGCCTCCATTGACAAGGAGGGTTCCAGGAGCACTCCCAAACTCCTTACCCGTGACGCAGGCACCAACGGTGCCCCGTCGAAGCTCGGGAGTGGGAGCCCCCGCCCTGGTCCACCCGTCCCAGACACAGGACCTCCGTCTTCGCCGGGTTCAATTTCAGTCTGCTCAGTCTGAGCCACCCAGCCACAGCGTGCAATGCCCGGTTGAGATCTTCTAGGTCCGAATCCGGCTGGCCACCCAACATCAGATAGAGCTGGGTGTCATCAGCGTATTGATGACAACCCAGCCCATACCTCCGGGCAATCTGGGCAAGGGGGCGCATATAGATGTTAAATAGCATCGGGGAGAGCACTGCCCCCTGAGGCACACCACATTCCAGTGGGTGTCTCCTGGACCGCTGCTCCCCTACAACCACCCTTTGTCCCCGACCTTGGAGGAAGGAAACGAGCCACTGCAAGGCCCGCCCCTGTATCCCCATGTCGGCGAGATGGGGAGTCAGCAGCTGATGATCGACCATGTCGAACGCTGCCGACAGGTCAAGTTGTATTAAGAGAGTAAATAGATCAGTTTAGTTCAGTTCATATAGTCTTCTAGCCATGTATAGAATCTGGACCATGTATTGTAAAATTTCTCTTCCTGTAATCCTTTTAAAAATAAAGTCAGTTTATCCATTTCTGCAGTCTCCAGTATTTTACTTATAATTTCTTCTTTTGAAGGTATTTCATCTTTCCTCCAGTATTTTGCATACAATATCCTCGCAGTTGTTAATACATGAATAATCAAATAAAAATCTTCCATTCTACAGTTTTCTGGCCTTATATTCAATAAAAATAACTCAGGCGTGAAAGATACAGTAGTTTTCAACATTTTTTGTAAAGCTCAATGGATCCAGGCCTAATATTTTTTAACTCTATCACAAGTCCACCACATATGATAAAAGTATCCAAAATCTTTTTTGAATTTCCAACAAGCATTTGACAGATTTGGGTAAAATTTTACTAACATATCTGATGTCATATACCATCTATAAAACATTTTATACATATTTTCTTCGTATGAAACTGCTTTTGTATTTTTTACATTTGTTTCCCATACCCGAGTCCATTGATCAAAATGAATATTATAGCCAATGTTCTGTGCCATTTAACCATAGAATTTTTAACTATTTCATCTTGTGTCTTTAGACAACAAGACTGTTGATTGGCTGGATCATGTAGGCAACAAGACCCCCATTGGCTGGATAGTGTAGTCAACAAGACCCCTGATTGGCTGGATCATGTAGACAACAAGACCCCTGACTGGTTGGATCCAGGGGTCATTTTGTAGAAAAAGAGGTGCAGGAGCTCATTAGCATAACTCATTAGCATAACTTATTTGCATATACCTCACCCCCTGACATCACCGGAAGTGTGTCAGAGGGCAACACCCACTGCTCAGGCTCCACCCCCAAAATCTCCAGGTATTTCCCAACTCAGAGCTGGCGAGCCAGCTTGACACTTTCACTCAAGACACTTTAGGTTTCCTCACCTCTGGTTCGAGACCCGACGAGGGCAGACGCACGGTGGAGGAGCTCCGCCAACTATTGCCTTTCCCACGGCTTTTTACAAGTAATATCGCAATCAATCTATTTATTACGGTCCTAGACCAGCAAGTGGCACAATAAAAATAAGTAAGTAACAGATAAAAGAGCAATTAAAATTATAAAGCATAATAGCATCTAAGATTATAAAAAGGATTCTAAAAATTTAAAATGTCGGAGGTTTAAATTGAACAAGGTAAAAATTTTTAGAACAGTCAATAGATAGATAGATAGAGATACATCAGTCTGTATTTTCCCTTTCCTAGTTCATTATGCAAGTTTGACAGCCACCCTAGTCAGCTTTTAATTTTGCCCCAACCACAATTACAGTCAGCAACCTGAATACGCAAGGTTTACATAAAATCAAACCATTATATTTCACATCTTTTAAAAGTTACACACAAGCTACTGTATGCATTTTCCGATCTTTGTACACCTGTGCACAAAATTTAGCAACTGTTCGGGTTGTTTCATGGTTTATATCAGACAAAAGATAGTCAAGTTTAGTTTTATTTAATCTGCCAGGGAAGTTTCTGATCAGCGGCTCAATGTATTTTGACTAAATTTCTTTATGCCTAGGGCAATTAAAGAATATATGTTCCATTGAATCAATTTCCTTTAGAGAGCAAGAACAGAACCTATGCATATAGGGAACTGATTTGAACCTTCCTTCCAAAACAGCGGAAGGTAAAGCTGAACTTCTTGCCAATGTGAAGGCCCTTCTGGAGTTATTTGATTCAAGAAAATAAAGGTATGCAGCAGAAGCAGCAACATATCTTGTATTTGGAGGAGAAATAAAACCAGGTGTTCTATGAATATCAGTTTGTCTTTCTATATCTATCACTCTTTGTTTAATTAATGATCTGGCTTGGTCCGGCCCTTGGTTCAAAAGTTCTTGGGGAGAGAAACCTAGTTTTCCTATCGTTCTCAAAACCGCTTTCTGCCAACTGGATTGAAAAGGGTCTTGGAGGACTAAAGGGAACAACCCTTGTCGATTAATGCTTCCTGCCAGCCACTTATAGATCGATAGCATACCAATTTTTGCTTTGACCCGAATCATTCCGGTCTCTAATCTGATCCAGGAGTTTGGTACACATTTGGGTACTTGCAGTATTGCCCTTAAGAATTTGGACTGCACTCTCTCGAGTGGGGAAAAGGAGGAAGATGGAGGCCCTAGAGTTGTTCCGTATAGAAGCTGGGCCAGTGATTTCGCTTTAAACAGTCTAAGAGCCGCCGGTACATAGTGCCCTCCTTGTGATTGACAAAATTTAACTATGCTCTTTGCTGTTTTTCTTCCTGTGTCAGCTGCAGATTTATTATGGATTGTTCTCACTCCAGAAGCTTGCAGAACCACTCCTAGATATTTAAAGCTGGTGACTTGCTCTAACCCATGACCTTGAAGCTCCCAATGTCTGATCCTTGGATTCTTCCCAAAAGCCATGACTTTAGTCTTCTGATAGTTAATTGTGAGGTATTCGGCCTCACAATAAGAAGCAAATTTTTTTAGCACTCGTCTCAGCCCAACAGGGGTTCTAGAGAGCAGTACGGCATCATCTGCGTATAGCAAAACTTGAATATGCTGGTTTGCTATTTTGGGAGGATGGAAACTGGGATCATTTAGAAAATCTATTAGATCATTGATATAATAGATAAACAAATAGGGTGCTAAAAGGCAGCCCTGCCTAACTCCCCTGAATGTTTGGATGGGTTCGGTCAAATGCCCATTTCGGCTACATCTCACTCTGAGAGCTGTTTGTGCATGAATGGCCCTTACAAGAAACAGTAATCGCCTGTCAATAGAGGAGGCCTGCAGTTTCCCCCATAGTCGGGTTCTATTTACTGTATCAAAGGCAGCTTTTAGATCCACAAATGCTGCGTAGAGTGATGTTTGACCCCCCGAAGCATATTTCTCAATGAGATGTTGCATTGTTAAACGATGATCTATCGTTGATCTCCCAGTTCTAAAACCTGCTTGTTCGTCTGCAATTTTCCCTTCACTCCTTACCCAGTCTAAAAATTTCTCTAGTTAATGTGCAGTATATACCTTACTTACTGTACTCAAAAGACTAATCGGTCTATAATTAGATGGGTCCTCTTTCTTTCCCTTTTTATAGAGGGGAACTACTATAGCCATACCCCAATCTCTTGGGATATGGCCGGTT
Source organism: Lepidodactylus listeri (assembly GCA_029233225.1). Classification (NCBI taxonomy): domain Eukaryota; kingdom Metazoa; phylum Chordata; class Lepidosauria; order Squamata; family Gekkonidae; genus Lepidodactylus; species Lepidodactylus listeri. The sequence continues at coordinate 7,470,643 of JARCFY010000009.1, read as the reverse complement.
CTATCAATATAAGTGAACAGGTGGGCTAACAAGGTAGCCCACCAGTCTATGTTTGCTTTAAGTAGTTCTGAAGGAATACCGTCAAGGCCTGGAGCTTTGAAATTCTTTAATTTACTGATATGGGCTTTTACCTCATTGGTAGAAACAGGAGGCCAGGTTTCCAAATTATTTATTGATAGATCATGAGGTGTATGTATAGGGTCTTCATACATTTTTTTGAAAAAAAGAAGTCCATCTATCAGGGGTAATGCAAGATATCAGAGGGGAAGTAGCTTTGGAGTTACTGTTGTTTATCAGTTTCCAAAAACGGGATGTATCTTTGGCTTTTGCTGCGGCAATTAGATCCCCCCACAGCTTTCTTGTATATTGTTTCTTACAATGGGAGACCAAGGATTTGTACTCGCTTTTTTGTATCGAAAGTAGATGGTATGCTTTCTGTCTAGTCTCATTGTTGGCTCTCTGTGCTATCTTATAGGAGTGAATTAGAGCCTTTTTTGCTTGGGTACAGCTTGAATCAAACCATGGTTTTGATGGAAAATTAACCTTAACCAGTTTTCCTTTTGGAGGGCAGACCAGAAACATCCTCAGCCTCTGCACCAGATCATCATACATTTTTAGAGGGTCATCTGCATCTAAGTGAGCCTTAGATACTTAACAGAATAGCTGCAGGTTTTCAGCTGTCAGAATTTCTTTTACCTTTAGTTCTAACATAGGGGACCATCTCACCTGACGACCGTAACATTCTAACAAAGGATAATTTATAGGGTGTATGGATTGTAGTACTTCAAGACCTAAACGGGTCTGCAACAGTAATGGGAAGTGGTCTCCCTCAAGGTAAGGAAGAACCTGAAAGCTAGCCACCTGTGAAAGCAAAACACTATCAACTATCATGTAATCAACTGTGCTGGTTCTTGTCCCGGCCATGAATGTAAATTCACCGGAATATCTCCTCTAATCGAACCATTTAAAATAAACATGCTTAGTCTGGACACAAACTTTGTTAACAGGGCTCCTGCATGATTTGAGTTCTTATCTTTGAATCTTCATAGTTGATATATATGCCTTCTGCCCTCTTCTGGAGTCATCTTATATTTTGTTGCCAAGGAGAAATCATCTGGTCCTAGGCGCGCATTTAAGTCACCAGCCACTAGAACCTTAGCTTCGGGATGGTTAGCAACGAGAGACCTGACATATTGCTCTAGCCTCCACCAGTTTTCTTCTCTCTCAAGTTTTTTGTTTGTTGGTGGGAGATAAGAATTTATAATCAAAAGACTGCCCCCAGGCCAGGTCACAATGACAGCCATTGCCAACTGATCTAGGGGGAACAACTCTGAACAGTCAACTTTTAAAGATGTAGAAATAAAAATGCCCAGTCCCCCTTTAAGTCTTCCTGGGCCCCGACCTGGGATGGCCTTAACCGCAAATGAATAATAGCCATCTAGTATAAGAGGAGCTGCAGACCAAGTTTCCTGGACTATAATAACCTCATAACTTTGCCTAAAAAAGGGTATATCAAAAGACAGTGCCAAACATCTGTTCCAGCCAGCTACGTTCCAAGATAAGATGTTAATTATTTGGGGTATATCTTGCGTCTTTAATTGTCAATTCTCCGTCATAATTGTTTCTAAGTCGCCCGTCGAGTCGCAGATTATACATCCATTTTTAAATGTAGGAATAGAAACAAGTTGCTCCCTCTTGGGGTACTGTTGGTGCTTCATGTTTCTTTTTGCCATATAATCAGATTGATCCGATTCCCTCTCATTTCTCATTGGAGTTGTTATCAGTGCCTGGATTTTCTGAGCTTTGCAAATCGTTTGCTCATTCCTTCCTGGAAGTTCAGCTGTTAATAGACACTGGTCCCCCTTCTCTATGTTTGATGTATTAGATTGCAAATGCTCCAGATTTGAAGCAACTTCCATCCGGTCCTCTGGGCGGGGGCTCATAGGGGAGCAATTTGAGCAACATAATAGAGCATTCAGGGCAAATTTCTCTTCCTCTGCTTTTTTAGTGTCTATGTTTTCCCTTACCAGGAATGCATCCAATTGCACATGTCTTGTCAAGGTGTAATCTTCACCGCAAATTTTAGATGTGGAATCTTGTTGCACGTTTTTTACATTGGTGCACTGAGATGAGGAAGCGAATTCGACCTGGCTTTTTAGTCCCAAGAGAGAGGTTGAAGTATTCAGCAGCCGGGTCCTAAGTTCCTCCAATCTTTCAGTAATTTCAAGTTGATCTGCAGTTGGCAGTTGAGCAAAAGATTTCAGCAGGTCTTCCTCCACTGAGTTTTCCAAATGCGGACCTCTGGAGAGCGATATTTTAGATTGAAATTCCCTGTTGATTGGATCAAATTTGGATGCTTTTGCTTTATCTTTCTGATACATCGCCTCAGTACCGCAGCAATGATGTAGTTTCAGATGGATAGGAAGGAGGGGAGAAATTGTAGTATTTCTAAAAACACGTGCCAGGAAAATCCCCCTTTGGCTTAGCTTTGGTTTCTGTGAGAATAAAAGTGATGGAATTTTAGATGACTTGAAAGTGAGCAGCACCTTCTGTATTTGGTTTGCATCATTTAGAGGCTCAGTTGATAGTAAGTCTATATAAGTAGTACTTCTCTTTAGTAGAATACTAAGGTGATTAATTGCCCCCTTTTTCAGGTTCCATTGTGGGGTTCTTCCTCTATAAGGGCAAGCTATCAGGCATATTTTGGTTTTCTGCAATATCAAAGCATTTGGAGGAGTTGCTTTGTTTGTAAGTACTGCTGGCTTCAGTGAAGTATCCGTTGCAACCTCCTTTTGCTGAGCTCTGCTACACAGCTGGTCCTCATTTCCTCTATTAATTTCAAATGCCCGTATTATCTTTTCAAGGTGCTCCTCTACATTCTTTAATACTTTAAAAATAGAGTTTACCGTTTTAGCAACAAGGTCAACCATTTCTGCCACTTCTATAGTTTTATTTACAGTGGAAATCTCTTGTTCCCTGTCTTGTAAGTGTTCTTTTCCCCCACTAATCACTCCCTTCTCTCCTGATGTATATGAGTAGAGCATATCAGTCACCTCTCCCATTTTCTCAATTTCTCCCATTCCTTCCACAGCCGTTCTATCTATGTTGTGGCTTGTAGCCAAGGGAGTGAAATGATTTTGGACAGGAATGTTATAAACAGTGGCAGTCTCTGGTATAAAGAAGTCCTCTATTCTGGTTTGTTTGTATGCAGGAGAGCATTTCGAGTCATCATTTTCCCCACTTTCATCAAGATCTCGCAGTCTCTTCCCTTTGCCCATCTTTAAAACTTGTGCCAGTAATATAAAATTTTAAACAGAGAAGGAAAAGGAGAGACCCGGCTAACCAGCCATAAATTCCAGCTTTCTGTGCTGCTGCAAATATAGGCTTTCCCTTTCCCCTTATCTTGCTATTTGGCTTAGGCGTGGGCGTTCAGAAGCTTGGAAGATTAAGAGCCAAAGGTTAATGCCAAATAGAAATTTTTCCTCTTCACGTCTTCAAAATAAAACAAACAGATAAATCCAGCCACTTCAAATGTCTTTAAAACAGTAAATAGGTAAATATTTTAAAACTTGCGTAGCATATCAGCTAGCTGTCGTCCGCCTCCGCCATCTTCTCTACAAGTAATATCTAGAAACTTTAATCATAGAAAGGATGGAAGCAAGTAAGAAACTTGCCCCGCAACCACGGACGATGGGTAAATCATCAGGGTTTGGAAGGGACTGTTTCGTAGTGAGGAGCCAGTGGAGTAACCGGCAACCAACAGCCGGGGACACAGCCGAGTCTAAGGAACCACCAAAGAGTCTACAATAGATGGATTTATGTAACATGAAACCAACTACTATAAAAAAAGGAAAAGATAAGTAAAGTCCTCAAATTAAACCATGTGGAAAAAGGGGGGAAGGAAAGAAAGGTTGTCATAAGGTGGAGGAATAGCTTAATCCTAACTATCCTCTATATTTACAGGAACTGAGCAAAAAGAACAAAACTGGCCGGGTAGATATAAGCTCACTGTCGGTAGAAGTGGGAGTGGGGGTATTAGGCTAAACAGTTAAAAAAACCACTAACCTCCTATTTTTTCTTTTGAATGCTGACGGAGCCGTTTTGGAGAGGAAAGTTTTGGTGCGGGGCGGGCCGGTTTATGAAAGAGCCGAAGGACGACTCGAGAGGAGAGCTGAGAGATGCGGAGGGGAAGGAGGAGCTTAGTGACGCAGAGACGAGACAGAGAGCATGCGTAACGTGAACGGCAGAGGAAGGACGGCAGAGGCGAACAGAGGGATGCAAACAACATACTCAGAGTGGAGAAACATAGAGGAAAAAAGAGTTGGAGAAGAGTACACCGGAGAATACAGGCATCAAAGCGACACAGCAAGCAAGAAGAGTCAAAGAGGAAAGGGACAGAAGGAAAATAACTCAATAAGGCAACAAGGGGTCTTTTGAACTATAGACTAAAGTGACTGAGGGGAAAGAAGGGGAGAAGTGAAACTTCATAAGATAATTTAAAGGGTACATAAAAAGAGTTAGAAAGAGCTTAATAAAGAACAGATTAAAATACCAAGAATTAAGTAAAATAAATTTAACTTAAAATGGAGATCAGGGGGGTAGGGAAAATAAAATAATAATACAAAGGGGAGATAATGGCATCAGGGTTTGGGTCAGGAGCTGGCTTATCTAGAAAATCTTCCATACCCTCCCCAGGCACTCTGTCACAACAACAAAAACTTCTCACCTCTAATATTCCAGCAATGTCTGTAGGTGATCTAAAATCTATAATACAAGAAATGGTAGCCCAAACAGTTAAAGAAACTTTAAAAGAAACTGTTAAAGACTCTGTAAGAGAATCTGTAAAAGAAACTGTAGAACAAACACTACCTATATTATTTAAGACAAAGAAGCAACCGATATATCAAAAAATGGAGGAAATTAAACAGCAAATTGTCACAGAAAAAGAAGAAATTAAGCAGATAGCAGAAAATAAACAAGAGATTGCAACTATAAGTAATGCAAATATACAAACAGAGGCCAAGATTACAGAGTTGAATGAAGAATTACAAGACTTAAAAGTTAAAAGTGACAGGATGGAGGATACATTGATTGCACTTGAAATGGATAAGGATAAGGCAGCAATGATATTGCGATGTCAGAATATACCAGAATCCATAGGGGAAAATATAAAAGGAGAGGTAGCACAACTATTTGCAGACCAATTAGAAATAGCTGAAAATGATGTAATTGAAAAGGATATAGACGTTATTTTTAGGAAAAACTCTCTCTATGCAAAGCAAAATAAGACCCCAAGAGAGGTTCACATCAAATTTAACAGAAAGGGAATTAAAGACATGTTTTTGAGAGCATCTAATGAGAAAAAAATCATGCTGGACCAGACAGAAATAAAAATATTAAAGGAAAAAAGATGAAGCTATTCAGTGTTGATTAATTTACTGAAGAAAAATGAGATCACATTCAGATGGTTAACACTGGAAGGGGTATTTTTTAGCCACCTAGGGAGGAGACATAATTTAAATCCCAAATTTAAAATAGAAGATTTCCTGGAGAGATTTGGCAAAGATCTAGGATGGAAGAGAAGGGAAGAGACAACATCAGAAGAAGAAGACGTGCAAGATGTGACAGTAAAAGCACCAGAGAAATCAGAAAAGCAAGAGCCAAAAAAAGGAAAGAGGGAAGAAAGAAAGAGTCCTCTCACAAATACTTACTAGGTTTAGATATAAAGCTAAAGAAAAATATGACAAAGAGACAAAGAACGGAGAGTAGTAAAGTTAATATAGAATCGATTAATGTTAATGGATTAAATGGTCCTCAAAAAAGAAACAGAACATTTCATCAACTTAAGAAACTCAGTACGGATATAAAAAGTCTACAGGAAACTCACATTTAAAAAGATCATGAAAAATACTTATTAGATAGAAAGTTAGGAAACTCATTTGGGACTCTAAGGCTGTGGACATACTGGTATTCTGCCGCGCCTCCGCGGCGTGGCAGAATAAGGCGGGGGGAATTGCCCCCGCTGCGCACCGTTCACACGCCGCCAGAAGGAAGCCGCCCGCAGCGTCCAGACTGCAGGTGGCTTCCTGCGGCGGTGTGCGAATGCCGCATGGCTCCCCCGGCTGGCGCGCGTTCACACCCGCCGGAAGCGGGTGGAACGCGCGCCGCAGCAGCCAGGACACCACTTTTAAGTGGTGCCTGGCTGCTGCGGGATGAGTGGAGCACCGGACGCGATGCGTCCAGGCTTCCTCATCCAGGCAGATGCGGCAGTCTGAACGGCCGCACTGCCTCTGCTTTCAAGGCAGAGGCAGAGCGGACCAGACTGCCAGTCTGTCCTCAGCCTGACTTAATAAAAAAGAAGAAAGGTATGGTAATTTATGCTAGGGATCATTTACAACCAGAATTGCAGTTTAAGTCAGGAGATGGAAGAATAATTGCCATTACAATTCAGATGCAAAATAAGAAGATATTAATAGTTAATATTTACGCACCTAATCAGATGCAGGACAAATTTTATAGCCACTTACAAGAGTTAATAGTATTATGTAGTTTTGACGAAGTTTGTTTAATGGGGGACTATAACATGGTATACGACTCAAAAGTAGATAGAAGTTGGTATAATAACAAAAGTCAAAAAAGGGGAAACAAACTACCTAATTCTTTTTTCTTAATGGCCGAAGAATTTGGTTTGGTAGATGTTTGGAGAGTGAAAAATTTAAACAAAAAAGATTATACTTATTACTCTGCCAGACACAGTACATGGTCTAGAATTGATACGGTATGGACCACTACTACAATGATCAATGATGTATTGGAAGCAGAGATTTTGCCCAATGCTTTTGCAGACCACAGTCCCTTACTGTTATCTTTACAGACAATAAGAAAAAGGAATAGATGGACTTTAAGCATGAACTTATTAAGGGATCGCAATATCTTAGAGAAAACTAAAGTAGAAATAAATGCATTTTTTAAAGTTAATGCCATACCAGATGTTTCTATGGAAATAATATGGGATGCTTTTAAAGCGTACATAAGAGGCTGGTTCATTAGTCAAAATGCATGGGGAAAAAAAGCAAGAAGACACTTTAGGTTTCCTTTGCTCTTGCAGGGAAGCTGCCCTACAACAAGCATGAAAATACAGATCAAGTTAGCATGCTTTTGCTTTTTTCCACAGCGCATCACCATATGTGCCTGCTCCTGGGCTTGTTACTCCCGGAACGCCATTCCTGCATGTTCCTGTTCAAAATTGTTGGAAATGTCTGAGTTGCAAGGTCCAGATTCCAGCCACTATAGGGCTAACCTGTTTACCTTCTGTGCTATTATTTAGACTGACCTGGAAGGAAACTTGGCAGACAGCCAATGTTAGAAAAGCCCGTGAAAGTGAATGGTATTGATTGGTTAATGTATTCAGGTGATTTCCTTCTAGGGGTCAAGAAGGAAGAGGATTCTCCGTTGTTGAGTGACCATGTGTTTGAAGCAGTAGGATGTAACAATGTAGCTCTAGATAGCTCTTTTATTTTGTAGGTTTCCTGTGCACCTTTTACCCTTAGAAATAAAGATTTTAAACAGAAAGAAATCTCTCCAGTGAAGCAAAGATCCATTGCAAACTCTGAACATTTGAGTATTTTGACTATTTTCCCCAACAAAAATGACTCCCGGTTGGCTCATGTAGATAACAAGAAGGGCTACATTCTTGAAAGAAAAATGGCACAGAAGCTGCTACTTCAGTTGGCGCCAAAGAAGAGCGAAACCTATTGGAAACCATTTGGTCAGGAAAATCTGTTGGAGAAGATTTCAGTCTCCTGGAAGCTCCCCTTTTGGCTACTGAAAATGCCCGCACCCATTTCAGCACAGCAGGGCTTTGTCCACATTATACTCCTCCCCCCCCCTCCATGTTTACTTTAATGTTTTGCAAATCACAGTTGTAATGGGTGCCCAGCTGGAAGCCTCAGAGTTGGAGACAGAGAGAGAGAAAAACAAACTCAATAGATAATCAGGCTATTCAGGAAAGATAAAGAGGGGAGCGAGAGTAAGAGGGAAAACAAAAATGTAGCTAAGAGCAAAACACAAAACTAGGGCTACCAAGCCCTCAGTCGGGGCAGGGATCTCCCTGCCCCGGATTCCTGTTGCTTGCCACTGCTCCAGTCGATAGAACAGGGATTTATTTGTTAAAAAACAGCAGCAGCATTGGTGTAATGGCATCAGATTCAGGGAAGAAGAAGAAGAAGAGGAGGAGGAGGAGGAGGAGGAGGAGGAGAAATTAGATTTTCTGGTCTGATCCAGCAGGGCTGTTCTTATGAAGGCCTTGGCATCTCTGCCCAATTGTTGGCCCTCCAGAGGAATTCGTTGGCCACTGTGAGACAGGATGGACCACTGTTGGACTAGGTGGACCACTGGTCTGATCCAGCAGGGCTGTTCTTTATGAAGGCCTCAGCATCTCTGCCCTGTTGTTGGCCCTCCAGAGGAACTGGTTGGCCACTGTGTGAGACAGGATGCTGGACAAGATGGACCCTCACTGGTCTGATCCAGCAGCAGGGCTCTTCTGATGTTCTTATCAGGGGAAGGCCTTGGTTTCTCTGCCCTGTTGTTGGCCCTCCAGAGGAACTGGTTGGTCACTGAGTGAGAGAAGAAGCTGGACTAAATGGACCACTGTCTGCTCCAGCAGGGCTCTTCTGATGTTCTTATCAGGGGAAGGCCTTGGCTTCTCTGCCTTGTTGTTGGTCTCCCAGAGGGACTGGTTGGCCCCTGTGTGAGACAGGAGGCTGGACTAGATGGACCACTGGTCTGATCCAGCAGGGCTCTTCTTAGGTCTCTCCCTATGATCTTATTCCCACACCAGTATTTCCTCTAAGCTGAGTTAGTGTGAACTAGCTCACAGTTTTTTAAGCCTCCAGCTCACAATTTTTTTGTCTCAGCTCAGGAAGGATGGCTCCAGAGCAGACTAATTCATGCAGTCGCCAAATTGCTTGCTCACAACTTTAATGCCAGTCACTCACAAAGTAGAATTTTTGCTCACAAGACTCCACAGCCTAGAGGGAGCATTCCCCCACACCTGTGTGCTTCCCACTGTGAACCATGTTTCTTTGTTTGGTACCACTCACCGTCCCCTCCAGGGTCGCCAGGTCCCTCCTGGCTTCCAACAGGTTGGGGAACACCTGGAGATTTGTGGGGTGGAGCCTGGGGAGGACAGGACCCCAGTGTGGTACAGCGCCATTGAGTCCTGTCTCCCAAGCAGCCATCTTGTTGAGGGGAACTGATCTCTGTAGTCTAGAGGTGACCTGTAATTCCGGAGAATCCCCAACTGCTTGTTGGCAGATATTGATTCCGAAACTACAAGATTTTTAATGATAGTTTTATTGGTAAAGCAACAAAAATCCGGCTCGACCCGACTGTAACAGAATTTGTAACACTTAAATAATATGATCTATTTAAATGCATTATAGTTTTTAGCAGCGACTTCTGTTTTAACATTTTAGATGTTTTAGATTTGATTATTTTGACTGTAAATTTTGATAGCCTTATTTCGTGTCCCGGGGGCTGATGCTGCGTGCCCATGTTTGATGGTCGACTTGTTTTGGCTGAGCTTAAGGCCTTTGGTCATAGAAGCTAATCAATGAACGAAAGCTTCATCTTTACAACAGAGGCAGAAAAACAGCCGCTCTATTTTCAGCATGAAGTGGGAGCATTCTAGCAAGGGCCCTCCTTTGCCAGGTCTTCGGAAAATGATAATATTTCCATCAGAGACTCCCAGACCAATGGAGAAATGCGCCAGTCTTTAGACGATGTTTTCAGAGCTCTGGGAGTAATCGCTGTGGCAAACTGCAGTTAAGAATTGCCTTCCGGATAAATGGATTGAATGAATCTGTGATCTGTCCTGTAAGACTCAAGGCTGAAAATCTTTCTGTATGTCAGAAACTATGCTTTTTTTTTTTTAATCTACCCTGAGGATAATATTTTATTCAGGAATTACACAGCAGGGGTACCACTTTAGTTAGCTTTGAGGGCGAGGGGGGAAAGCTTTTGTGTCTTTGTAAAGATAAGCTTTGGATAGAGTCAAGATAGAATGGCAAGAAAAGGAACTTCAAAACAATAGCATCTTTATTTACCCCAGCAGGGTTGCCAACCTCCAGTTGGGGCCTGGAGATCTCCAGGAATTACAACGGACCTCCAGAGATTAGTTCCCCTGGAGAAAATGGTTTCAGAGGGCAGACTCTATGGCAGACCATGAATTCTAGACGAAGAAGAAGAGATTGGATTTATACCCCACCCAAAGGAGTCTCAGAGCAGCTTACAAACTCCTTTCCCTTCCCCGCCCCACAACAGACACTCTGTGAGGTAGGTGGGGCTGAGAGAACTCTGACAGAAACTGCTCTTTTTCAAGAACAGCTGGTACAGAGCTATGGCTTGCCCAAGGTCATCGAGCAGGTGCAATTGGAGGAGTGGGGAATCAAACCCGGTTCTCCCAGATTAGAGTCTGCGCACTTAACCACTTCACCAAACTAGCTTTCTTCTAAGTGAAATCCCTCCCCAAATGCTCCCGTTCACAGGGACTGCCCCCAAATCTCCAGGAATTTCCCAGGCTGGAGTTGAGAACCCTCTGCCCTTACATCTTGTGTTACTCATAAAGGAAATATCAACTTTAAAATGAAGGTGTTTGTACTCCTTTAGAAGATTAATGGGTAGCTCACTCTGACAACTGTTTTTTCTGCAACTTTCCAATGCTCCCTCTAAGCCGCAGAGAAGAAGAGGAGGAGGAGGAGAAGGAGATTGGATTTATATCCCGCCCTTCACTGAGAGCAGCTTGCAAACTCCTTTCCCTTCCTCTCCCCACAACAGACACCCTGTGAAGTAGGTGAGGCTGAGAGAGCTCTGACAGAAACTGCTCTTTTTCAAGAACAGCTGTGCCGGAGCTATGGCTTGCCCAAGGTCATCCAGCAGCTGCAAGTAGAGTCCACACACTTAACCACTACACCAAACGGTAGAGTCTTGTGAGCAAAAATTCTACTTTGTGAGCTACTGGCTTTGAAGGTCAACACCAAAACCTTGAACCTGATCCGGTGTTCCACTGGGAACTGTTCCACTGTGCTGTGTGAGGGGTCCCTGTAAGGACCCACACTGCTGCCTTTTGGACCAGCTGAAGCTTCTGGGGCAAGCCAGCGTAGAGCGAATTACAGTAATCCAGCCTGGAGGTTACCATTGCATGGATTGCCTTGGCTAGGTCAAGGCGAGACAAGTAGGGTTGCCAGCCTCCAGGTGGGGCCTGGGGATCCCCCGCTTTTACAACTGATCTCCAGCTGAGAGAGATCAGCTCCCCTGGAGAAAATGGCTGCTTTGAAGGGCGGACTCTATGGCATTGTACCATGCTGAGGCTTCTCTCCTCTCCTAACCCCGCTCTCTCATGGATCCACCCCCAAAGTCTCCAGGTATTTTCCAACCCAGACTTGGCAACCCTACTAACCTGGCAGAGTTGGGAAAATGCCAGGTTGGCCACCTTCGCAACCTGGGCTTCCATGGATAAAGATGAGTCCAGAGTCACGCCCAGATTCTTAAAAAAACAAAACAAAAACATTTTATTAATAGACGGAAGGCAAACAAAACAGAACAGTAACATCATAATTGCAGATTGAACTTCATAGATTACAAACTTCATAACGGAGCACTAATCTATATACTAATAGCCAAGTTCCCCCCTCCGTGCGGATATCTAAATCCGCGTGGAGGGAGCACTTGGGGGACAGGGAGATTTTTCTACACACTTGGGGGACTCCCCACATGTGCAGAACCTAAAAGAAAAAAAAACTTTTTTGGGGGGATATTTAAATCCCCCCCAAAATAAAAGTGTTCTCTGTGCTTGTGCAGAGAATGCTTTGGCCATGGGGGGGGGGGGAGGCTCAGGCTGTTAGCCGCTCAGGCCTCGCCACCACTGATGGCAAGGAGGAGGGAGAAGGCTTGGCGGGCCTCAGGCCTCGCCACTGCTGGGGAGGAGGTAAGAGAAGGCTTGGCGGGCCTCGGGCCTCGCCGCCGCCACTGCTGCTGGGGAGGGGGAGGGAGAAGGCTTGGTGGGCCGGTGGCTGTGAGTTGCTCAGCCTCACCACCGCCAGTGCCGGGGGGTGGAGGGAGAAGGCTCACCTGCTGTCGCTTCCTCCTCCTGTGGCATTCCTCCTGCTTCTGCAGGCCAGGAGCTGTGGGGAATACTCCCCCCCCCCAAGTATCACGGGTCCCCCTTCTTGTAAGTATAGAATAACTTTATCAAACGATACTGATTATTCAGTTGGCAGTATATTGGCGATTAAAGAGATGATATGTAGTAAACACAGCGCATGTGTTATGTACTACAAACACAAAGATTGTATACATAATCATGACCAGACATTGTAAGAAAAGAGGTAGAGAAGGGGTTACAGATATAGAAGACTTAGATACCCAGAATTGTGTGGTTGAAGATCTGTTGCTGCAATAAATTCCATGAATGGAAACCATTTCTCCGTGAAAGGGGATGCTTTGGGATAGAATTCAGAACGTTGCAGTCGATCAGTGATCTTTCTTGGAATTAAGTGATTCCAAACTTTTTAAAGCCAGCAGGAACTTGAAGGCGCCTTATTAGATTTCCGTGAGATAGCAATCAAGGATTTGGCTGCTATGAGGAGACTAGCAATTAAGTCCTTACTAATTTCTGATGCCCAGATTCTTGACGGATTGTGGCGGTGATACAGGCACACCCTCAAGACTCAGGAGCTGACAACTGCTTGTCCGTGGACTTTTGTATCTGTACGCGTGAGATACTATTTAGAATTGATAAGACACAGAGACAATTACCGTATTTTTTGCTCCATAAGACTCACTTTTTCTCCCAAAAAAAGTGGGGGGAAAAGTGTGTGCATCTTAAACCCCCCTCACCTTTCCCAAGCCATGGCATCGAGCAGAGCTAGGTGCGTCTTATGGTCAGGTGCGTCTTATGGAGCGAAAAATATGGTATATAATAATTCTTTTAATTAGCATCCTTTGTCACAGTCTCTTCTGTTTCTGGGACCTCGCTAGCTGGCATGGTACAGTGTGGCACAGTGGTTAGAGTGTCAGACTAGGATCTGGGAGACCCAGGTTTGAATCCCCACTCTGCCCTAGAAGCTCGCTGGGTGACCTTGGGCCAGTCATACCCTCTCAGCCTGACCTACCTCGCAGGGCTGTTGTGAGGATAAAATAGGAGGAGAGGAGGAGGATATACGCTTCTTTGGGTCCCCATTGGGGAGAGAAGAATGGTATAAATAATTTTTTAAAAAATAGCTTTTGAGCTTTTGGTCTGGGTTGAACAGTCATATGCCTGTATTGGCAGAGTCCCACAAAAGCAGTCCCAACAACGTCACTTAACTAGAAGTAGTTTATTGAGAAGGTAGTAGGTCATCTGTGTCAGTAATGGTAAGAGCCTCTCAGAGAGGGACAGTTATACAGAATTCAAGGGGAAAACCCGCCAAAGACCCCCAATCACAAAATAGTAGCCAAGCACCTAAAATAATGGTTCTACGTTCCCAAGGGAAGAAGCAGCAGCAAACACAAAGGTCAGAGCTAGGCGACGAGCGATAAGGAAGCTGCACTAGAAACGAAACTCAATATTCCACCTGAGTGACATATTTATTTATTAGTTAGGCCGATTCCGCACTAGTGCTTTGCTTCCCTTTCCTCCCGGGTTTAATTGGTCCGAATCAGTGTGCGCGTTTCCGCATTACATGAATCCGACCCGGGTTGATGCCGGTTCTTCATTTCCGCATCTGTCCTTGCCCCGAATCTTGAGCCCCTGCCCATCTACCCCCTTTTTAAATGTAGGTGGAGTTGCGTTATGACGTTGTGACGCAACAAAGCCATGATTGGCCATCTGAGCTTCCAAGCCCGCAAAAATCGTCCGTGTAAGAAAAAAAAAAGCTTGCGCCGGAAATGGAGGGTGGGAAAGGGATGGGAAATGGAGGGGGAACAGGCATCACTAACACATGTAACCCCTGCAAAAATTGTGTCCACACCACCACACCACCCACAATACATTGGCCCTGCAAAAAATGTTAACCACACAACGATGGATCAATTTCGTGTCGTGTTGTTGTAGGGGGGGAACTGCTCATGCTGCGCCTCAAAGCCAGACCATGGTGGATCAATGTCTTGTCGTGTTGTTGTAATGCAACAAAGCGGGGGGGGGGGGAACCCCGCTCGCGCCAGGGCGGGAAAGGGGAGGGAAAGGGGAGAGAAAGAAGCAAAGGGCCATTAAAGGGGTGGAGCAAGAAACCCTGAATTCGGAGTTCCCCACTTGAATGCCCTGACTTCACTCCCATGGCAACCCCCTCCCCCCCGAAAATCCCAGAAACGGAAGATCCGGGGGAAACGACGATTACATTCGGGCCAACTGCAGACCTGGAGGAACAAGTGGGGAACCGTTGCTCTGCCCCGGATTTTACTGGGGAGTGATGCCGGGGCAACAACTAGTGCGGAATCGGCCTTAGTTAGTTAGTTAAACTTTCACCCCGCCCTTCCAGCAAAGCCAGCTCAGGACGGCTTACAATGGTACAAATGCAACAAAGCAATGTTGAGTACAGTATAAAACATCATCATAGAAATTTAAAACCATAAAACCACCTAAGACCACGTTTAAAGTGCTGGCATTAGTTCCTCAGTGTAGTCAGCTGCTTAGTTCCCATTGGATACATGCAGTACTTTTTTTTAATTAATATTTTATTTTATTTTTACAAAGCAAATACAAGCTAAAACAGTGTAAAAACAGATCAAGGGGATACATGCAGTACTCAGGTCAGGCCATAGTTAGACGAAAAAGGGCAAGAGTAAGAGAAGAGGAGGGGGGAACCTAGGGAGGTCGGGCTCACTCAACGTGATTGTCAGGTGTAGACAGGAGAGGGATGGTAACTCCCGCCCGGGAACCATGGCAGCATTAGCTGACAGGTATAAAGCTCCCATATATAGAACTGGAACTATCTATTTCTCCATTGTCTCGGTCAGAGGAAGTCTTTTCCAGTTTTTTTGGCTTTTGTGACTGCTGGTTCTTTGGCACAGGGAGGGAAGAAGATGCTTCAGAGCCCCTTGGCAACGTTTCAAGGGCACTCGAACAGACGCCTCTCGAACAATGATCTCTAGGCAATGGACAGAATGTGGAGCCTCCAAGCCCGCCTTTGTCTTCTGAACATCCTATCAATGGAAGTGGAATCTTTTGAAACTTCATCGCCATCGTTCAGAGAACGCTGCTGCTGAAGAATTCGACTCAGGGAAGCTGCAATCTGTATTCTCCCATTTCTCTATTTCTCTCCTTTAGCTTTGGCCTGCTAAAGTTGCCAAGCATTGAGGAATCATAGAAGTACGCTTCGGCTCCCAAAGGTGAATCCATTCCTCCCTGCTGTGGGAGGGACCTTCCCCATTGCAAGAAGGAAAGATGGAGTTGCCTTTTGCCGCTTCGGACCGCTGGTCCATCACTGTCGGTGTTGTTTACTCAAACTGGCAGCAGCTCTGCTGGGTCCCAGGAAGAGGTATTTCACATCCTTTAACTGGAGATGCTGGGGATTGGACCTGGGACCTTCTGCATGCCAAGCAGATGCTCTACCACGGAGCCACAGCCTCTTCCCGATGCTCAACTTTTATCAAGAGAGGTCTTCTTCTGCTGGAGCAAAGGACCTCTTCATACACGAACACACATGAAACTGGCTTATACTAAATCAGACCCTTGGTTTGTCAAGATTGGTATTGTCTACTCAGACTGGCAACGGCTCTGCCAGTGGCTCAGACAGAGAGGTCTTTCTCATCACTTACAGCCTGGCAGGGGTCCTTTTGTAAAAAAAGAGATGCAGGAGCTCATTAGCATAACTTATTTGCATATGCCACACCCCCTGACGTCACTGGAAGTGTCAGAAGGCCACATACCTCTGATGTCGCCGGGAGTGTGTCAGAAAAAGAAAGGAAGGAAAGAAGGAAGGGAGGGAGGGAGGGGGAAGGGGGGAGGGAAGGAAAGGAACAGGAAGGAAGGAAGGTAGGTAGGTAGGTGGGGGAGAGAGAGAAGAAAGAAAGGAAGGAAGGAACAGGAAGGTAGGTAGGTAGGTGGGGGAGAGAGAGAGAAGAAAAGAAAAGAAAGAAAGAAAGAAAGAAAGGCAGGAAGGAACAGGAAGGAAGGAAGGAAGGAAGGAAGGAACAGGAAGGTAGGTAGGTGGGGGAGAGAGAGAGAAGAAAAGAAAAGAAAGGAAAGAAAGAAAGAAAAGAAAGGGAGGGAGGGAGGGAGGGGGGAAGGAAGGAAAGGAACAGGAAGGAAGGTAGGTAGGTAGGTGGGGGGAGAGAGAGAAGAAAGAAAGAAAGAAAGAAAGAAAGAAAGAAAGAAAGAAAGAAAGAAAGAAAGAAAGAAAGAAAGAGACAAGGCGCTTCTCTCTCCCCCCCACTCGGGCCGAGTGGCTGACCGTGTTTCCCTCCCTTCCCCCCTCTTGTTTGGGCACTGGGGCCCAGCTTTTCCCTCCCTCCCTCCCCCCTCCCTCCTGGGAATGATGAGCGGGGAGGGATGGGGGCTTCTCCCCGGGCTGGCAGCCTGCCACGGCCCGGGAAGGGTGAGTGGGGGGGAGGCTTTCCTCCAGCTTCGCGCCAAAGTGCAGGCTGGGGAGAGCGAGCTGCGGGGGGGGGGGAGCTTTCCTCCGGCTCCACGCCAAAGCATGGGCCGGGGAGAGTAAACTGCGGGGGGTGGGGGGGAGGCTTTCCTCCGGCTCTGCGCCAAAGTGCGAACTGGGGAGAGCGAGCTGCGAGGGGAGACTTTCCTCTGGCTCCGCGCCAAAGCGCAGGCCGGGGAAAGTGAGCTGGGGGGCGGGGCTTGGTTATGTGCTCGCCCCCCGGCCTTCTCTCTCCCGGAGCGGCGCCCCAGCACGCCCCGGCCCCCAACAGAGCTCTGCTGCCTGGTCCTTTTCAACTGGAGATACCGGGGACTGAGCCTGAGACCTTCTGCAGGCTAAGGCAGATGCTCTACCACCGAGCCCCACCCCAAATACAAAGACATCTGAACACATGAAGCTGCCTTATACTGAATCACACCATTGGTCCATCAAGGTCAGCACTGCCTACTCAGACTGACATTGGCTCTCTGGGGTCTCAGGAAGGGGTCTTTCACACCACCTACTCCCTGGTCCTTCTGGATGGAGATCATGGGGGATTGAACCAGAGTCCTTCTGCATGACAAGCAGATGCTCTCCCTTTTTTGGAGGTATTTAAGCAAAGGCTAGATGGCCATCTGACAGCAATGCTGATTCTGTCACTTGATATGAATTTAGGCAGATTGTGAGTTTGGGGGCAAGAAGGGATGAGCCATTACTTGGCTCTTGCGGCCCTTTCTTATATGCCACGATAATGTCCATCACCACTTCGGGGTCAGGAGCAGTGTTCCCTCTAAGAGCCAGTTCGGTGCAGTGGTTAAGTGTGCAGACTCTAATCTGGGAGAACCGGGTTTGATTCCCCACTCTTCCACCTGCAGCTGCTGGATGACCTTGTGCAAGCCATAGTTCCGGCACAGCTGTCCTTGAAAAAGAGCCGTTTCTGTCAGAGCTCTCTCAGCCCCACCCGTCTCACCGGGTGTCTGTTGTGGGGAGGGGAAGGGAAAGGAGATTGTAAACTGCCCTGAGACTCCCTTGGGTAGTGAAGGGCAGGGTATAAATCCAATCTCCTCCTCCTCTTCTTCTAAGCTGAGTTAGTGTGAGCTAGCTCACAGTTTTTTAGCCTCCTGCTCGCACATTTTTGTCTCAGCTCAAGAAGGATGGCTCCAGAGCAAACTCATTGATGCAGTAGCCAAATTGCTCACTCACAACTTTAATGCCAGTAGCTCACAAAGTAGAATTTTTGCTCACAAGACTCCACAGCTTAGAGGGTGCATTGGTCAGAAGGGTACTTTCCTCCAGGTTAGATTGGCCGAGGGACCTGGCAGGTTTTTTGCATCCCTCTGGGCATAGAGCAGGAGTCACTGGGGGAGGGAGGTAGCTGTGAATTTCCTTCTTTTTGCCGGGGGTTTGACCAGATGACCCTTGAGGTCCCTTCTAGCTCCATGTTTCTATGAAACCTACAAGACATTGTACTATTGTGTTCAGTTTTGGGGACCGCAGCTTAAGAAGGATGTTGATAAACTGGACCGTGTCCGGAGAAGGGCAAGAAAGATGGCGAGGGTTTTGTCAGCTGTGAATTGCATTCTTTGGAAGGCCCAACTGAAATTCTCCACCTCTGCTGAAATGGTCAGGAAATTCCTTCCTTTTCTCATTCTGTGTGAGTTTCTCACTTTCCCTCGCTGCCAAGACATAGCAATTGCAGGATAAAGAAAAGCATCTTTGCCGTTTCTATGCCGTCTGTTAGAGACCTGCCAAAAGAGAGAGAGAGAGAGAGAGAGAGAGAGAGAGAGAGAGAGAGAGAGCGCAATGGACACATAAATGCTGGCACAATTAATTCATGGAAAAGGGTTTTTTTTTTTAGCTTTTATGTTAAAAAGCAAAGAAATTAAATGCAAATGCTGCCCCTCTGTGCAGAAGCCCGAATTTTATCGTTGGATGGCACAGAGAATGTTTAATTCAGCCGTTAGATTGGGAGTTTTCTTTCTCTCCCTCTCCCCCCCATTGGCTTTGAGGCTGATGTTTTCAAGGAAGGGGAGGGTTTGGAAATGCTGAGAAACAGGGCAAAAATGGCCAGTGTTTCTGGGAATAAGCAGCTCCCCGAGAAAGGAACCAAAAGGCCTGCTGCGTTGTGTACAGAGTGGCTAACTGTCCCCCCCCCCCCCCATCACTTGTATTTGACGCACGGCTGTTTGCTTTGTTTTTGTCTTGTGTCAATGTTTCAGTGTGGGTTTTTTTTTCCCTGGCACAAAGGACCTCTTCATACTTTATGCATGCTGTGAAGAAATGCATGTTTTCTTTGGAGGTTTGAAATGAACAAAACCTTCGCTCTGAGTTATAAAAGTTTTATCCCCCTCTCTAAGCAGAGAACAGGAAGGAAGGGGGGGAAGCAGTTCACTTTCCAGACTTACCTCAGCCCACCTTCATACAAATGCTAATAGATCTAGATAATGGGATGGTCAAACTCCAAACCACCCCCCCCCCCCATTCAGGCAGGGAACAAAGACTTGGAGGTGTTAAATACTAGAGAGACTTCAGGAATGAAAATTCTGGAGACTTCCAGAAAAACTTCCTTGAACTGGCCTGACTGAGTCAGTGGGAAGGGAAAATGAGAAGATAAAATTCCTGGGAACAAGGAAGGAGTTCTCTTTTTGGTGCTGGGTCCATCAGAGTAAACAGAACTCTTAGATGAGTTCTGGAGGAGGCAGCCATTGACCATGTGCTGGCCTGGAGAGCTACAGAAAGCTTCAAGGTAATGGTAACGCTGTAGAGATCTGTAACTTCCTAAGCTGAGGCGCATGCTCTATAATTTAACATCTGATAGGGCATGTGTAGAGAGAGGGGCAGAGGATTTTTGTTCTACCCATTTCTTTTGATTCCCTTGCTCAATCTGGTACTGGGTTAAAGTATGCTTGTGAACATTTTCTTTTTAGTAAATACTTTAGAAGAAGAAGAAGAAGAAGAGAAGAAGAGATTGGATTTATATCCTGCCCTTCACTCACTGGGAGTCTCAGAGTGGCTTACAAACTCTTTTCCCTTCTCCTCCCCACAACAGACACCCTGTGCGGTAGGTGGGGCTAAGAGAGCTCTGACAGAAACTGCTCTTTTTCAAGAATAGCTGTGCCAGAACTATGGCTTGCCCAAGGTCATCCAGCAGGTGCAAGTGGAGGAGTGGGGAATCAAACCCGGTTCTCCCAGATTAGAGAACACGCACTTAACCACTAAGAACATAAGGGAAGCCAGTGTTGGATCAGTCCAGTGGCCCATCCAGTCCAACACTCTGTCACACAGTGGCCAAAAACACCAGGTGCCACCAGGAGGTCCAGCAGTGCAGCCTGGACACTAGAAGCCCTCCCTCTGTCCCCCCCCCCCCCAAGCACCAAGAATACAGAGCATCACTTGCCCCAGACTGAGAGTTCCTATCTATACCTTGGGGCTAATAGCCACTGATGGACCTCTGCTTCAGATGTTTATCCAATTCCCTCTTGCAGCCTCTTGCAGCCATCCATGCTTGTAGCCGCCACCACCTCCTGTGGCAGTGAATTCCACGTGTTAATCACTCTTTGGGTGAAGAAGTACTTCCTTTTATCTGTTCTAACCCAACTACTCAGCAATTTTATGGAGTGCCCATGAGTCCTTGTATTGTGAGAAAGGGAGAAAAGGACTTCTTTCTCTACCTGCTCTATCCCATGCATAATCTTACGAACCTCGATCATGTCACCCCTCAACCATCGTTTCTCCAAGCTAAAGAGCCACAAGCGCATCAACCTTTTTTCACAGGGAAAGGGTTCCAACCCTTTTATCATTCTAGTTGCCCTTTTCTGCCCTTTTCCCAATGCTATAATATCCTTTTTGAGGCCCGGCGACCAGAACTGTACACACTACACCAAACTGGTACTTAAGAGCATCAGAGTAGGATCTGGGAGACCCAGGTTCGAATCCGTGAAGGTCACCGATGGGCAGTAGGCTCAGGATGGACAAAAGTAGGTGCAGGGTGGAGTCCTCAACAATCCCCAGGAGTTCCAAAGCATCGCCGGTGGGAGAATGGAGTGCCGTGTGCAGCTTCAAAACGCCCTGCAAAACCCTTGGCTGGCTTGGTGGTATTTTCAAACAGCCCTCAAGGCAATGCTGCTATTACACAAGGTATAAACTGGTCCCAAAGGGGCACTCTGCAGCCGGCTGCCCGCAATGGAGCATGTGCGGAATGGCTTCCCGTTGCAGCTGAAACCAGAAAGGGGGGGAGGGGGGAATCAAAGTGAAATGGAAATGAAAGATTTATTACTTGTGAAGTGGCTAATGTGATTAGCTTTATTGTAGAGAGGAACTGGGGAAGCTCCGGTTTTTGATCTCCGTCTAGCTTGGGAATTGGAACCATGTTCTGCAGGAGGTTCTTAGATCTTAATGCTTCGGGCGAGGGGGCTGGTTCTTTGAAGTGTTTCTCTACCCCCACCGCCCGAACAGTCCAAGAGCAGAGAAACTGAAGATACCCAAGCAGCCCTTGTTGTTTCAGAAGGAGAGCATCTCAGGTCACAGGGGCTCTGGCGACTCACGTATCTAAGTGACTTTGACCAGATCTTTCTGCCTCACTCAAGGTAGACTGCTGGCCCTTCTAGCCCAGCATCGGACAGCGGATGCGGTGGAGCAGTCTGGGGGCTGCACTTGAGAGCCAGTGTGGTGTAGTGGTTAAGTGCGCGGACTCTAATCTGGGAGAACCAGGTTTGATTCCCCACTCCTCCACTTGCACCTGGCTGGATGACCTTGGGCAAGCCATAGCTCTGTACCAGCTGTTCTCTCAAGGACACTTGTCTCAGAGCTCTCGCAGCCCCACCTATCTCACAGGGTTTCTGTTGTGGGGAGGGGAAGGGAAAGGAGTTTGTAAGCCGCTCCGAGACTACAAGTGTAAGGCGGGGTATAAATCCAATCTCTTCTTCTTCTTCTTCTTAACTCAGAAAGACCCGAGTTTGAATCTTTTACCCAGCCATGAAGTTCATTGGTCGATCTATCGCTGATTCTTCTTCACCTTTGGCCGGCAGATGGTCCACCGGAAAGAAGCAAAGAGCTGATTAATATCCGGATAGTAGCAGCCAAGACTTTGATAGTGAGCAAATGGAAGGCAAACACCCTTCCTTCAATGGAACAGTGGTTGCATAAAGTATGGGATTTTTCCTTGCAAGAAAAAAATCTCCCTCTGGGAAAACTCGGAGGACATTGAAAGTCACCTATTGAATCCCCTTGACAAATGGTATCCAATACTTGAGAAAATGAACTTAGACAAATTTGATTGGGAAAACATAAAAGATTACGAATATAAGTTCTTAACCTATGGTTAAATTCTGCACGTTAAAGTGCAGTATCTGTTCACTCTTTTGAATAAGGTCTTGGCGGTTTTGCTGGTTTATTTTATTGCGATTTTCTATTGCTGTACCTGTGTTAGGTTTAGGATTGCAAAGGATGATAGTATTCACCTTTTCTTATGTACTTGGTGTATTCGTTCTTCTGTAATTTTTTTTTTAAATGAAGTTCATTGGTCAATCCTCTTGGGGAGGGGCCGTGGCTCAGCGCTAGTGCATCTGCTTGGCATGCAGAAGGTCCCAGGCTCAATCCCCAGCATCTCCAGTTCAATGGACCAAGCAGCAGGTGATGGGAAAGACCTCCGCCTGAGACCCTGGAGAGCCGCTGCCAGTCTGAGTAGACAGTACTGACTTTGATGGACCAAGGGTCTAAATCAGTCGAAGGGAGCTTCATG
Organism: Lepidodactylus listeri; assembly: GCA_029233225.1. Classification (NCBI taxonomy): domain Eukaryota; kingdom Metazoa; phylum Chordata; class Lepidosauria; order Squamata; family Gekkonidae; genus Lepidodactylus; species Lepidodactylus listeri. The sequence goes on along the minus strand of JARCFY010000009.1, from coordinate 7,448,293 downwards.
TGTTCAGCTTCATGTGTTCAGGAGTGGTTAGGAGCATGGACTGTAATCTGGGAGAACCGGGTTTGATTCCCCACTCCTCCATATGCAGCTGCTGGATGACCTTGGGTCAGGAGCAGTTCTCGAGAGAGCTGTCTCAGCCCCACCTACCTCACAGGGTGTCTGTTGTGGGGAGGGGGAGGGAAAGGAGATTATAAATTGCTCTGAGACTCCTTTGGGTAGTGAAGGGCGGGGTATAAATCCAGTCTCCGCCTCCTCCTCTTTTGAAGAAAGGTTTATTTCTCCTCCCCTGCCTTTTCATTTATCACATTTTTATCCTGACTGGCTCAAATCTTCCCCACCTACTTTTTATCCTCACAACAGCATTGGCTCCTCCTCCTTTTCTCCACCCCCCCCCCCTCATTCTAGCTGTCAGGACAAAATGAGACGGTAGAGACCTCCGTGGCAACAGCAGTTCAGGCACTTCGCTGGTGGGACCGTATGGCAGTAAAGTCCAGTGGTCACAGCTGCCATTGGTCGCAGGCTATCCCACACACCTCCTACTGATTCGAGCACCAATGCCTTCACCTAGCAGAACATTCTCCCTCCCTCCCAACATAGCTTGTGGAAATACATGATGCAGGGTGGACACAGATATTTTCAAACAAGATATTGCTGTAGAGGTTCTAGATTATCTGAGTCGTGATTCCTTGGAGGGAAGCTGCTTTAGAATTTGGTTGCGCCGACTCCCAGTTAAGGGAATGTCCCCAAGACTGTTCAGCCCAATAATGTCCTGTAACGGTGAGGCTGAAGAGCAACAGTGACAAACCTCATCAGCTCAAATGCTCTTTGGGAAGCGTGTTGCTAGGGAGCATTCCTCAGATAGCCGTTTAGTTACAGATATGAATTCAATAGCCACATGTCTCTAGCAAAGCTAGCAACCAACTAAGGGGAGCCCTCCCTCTTTCTCTCTCTCTTTCTCTCCCTCCCTCTCTCCTTCCCTCCCTCCCTTACTTCCCCCTGTCTCTTTCTTTCCCTCCCTCCCTTACTTACCCTTCTCTCGTTCTCTTTCTCCTCCCCTCCCTCCCCTTCCCCCTCTCTCTTTCTCTCTCTCCCTCCCTCCCCCTCCCTTACTTCCCCTTCTCTCTTTCTCTTTCTTCTTCCCTCCCTCCCTCCCCCTTCCCTCCCTCTCTTACTTCCCCTCTCTCTCTTTCCCTCCTTCCCTTACTTCCCCATATCTCTTTCTTTCTCCTTCCCTCCCTCCCCTTCCCCCTCTCTCTTTCTCTCCCTCCCTCCCCTCCCTCTCTTACTTCCCACCTCTCTCTCTCCCTCCCTCCCTTACTTTCCCCTCTCTCTTTCTCTTTCTCCTTCCCTCCCTCCCTCCCCTTCCCCCCTCTCTTTCTCCCCTCCCTCTCTTACTTCCCCCTCTCTCTTTCCCTCCCTCCCTTACTTCCCCTTCTTTCTTTCTTTCTTTCTTTCTTTCTTTCTTTCTTTCTTTCTTTCTTTCTTTCTTTCTTTCTTTCTTTCTTTCTTTCTTTCTTTCTTTCTTTCTTTCCTCGAATGCTTTGAAGTGAGAGGCAGCTCTCCCAGAAGCAGTTCTCCTTAATTGACATTTCTTCCTTCTTATTCAAAATAACTTTTAAAAATGTATCAGAGGATTTTTTTTAAAAAGGCACAGAACATCTGCTGGACAGGGAGGATTGCCCAACTCCAACTGATGGAAGAGGAAAAGAATTGGCATTGCTGAATCCAAGGAAATGCATCATTCATATGTGGCACACTGTAAGAACAGCACAAGAGCCCTGCTGGATCAGACCAGTAGCCCACCTAGTCCAACACCCATCATCTTGCATAATTAACTTCCTGAAATCGCAATAGTGGATGTGGCAGACAATGCGTGTATGTCTGTAAAATGCTGTCAAGTCACAGCTGATTTGGTGACCCTGTAGGGTTTTCAAGGCTAATGGGGGTGGTTTGCCATTGCCTGCCTCTGCAGAATGGCCCTGGACTTCCTTGGTGGTCTCCCATCCAAGGACCCAGGGCTGACCTTGCTTAGCTTCCAAGATCTGACGAGATTGGGGCAGCCTAGACCATCCATGCTGGGACAATAATTAAGTGCCGCCAAGTATAACTGACTTATAGTAACCCTTCATGGAGTTTTCAAGGTAAGAGGGAACAGAGATGGCTTGCTATTGCCTTCCTTTGCATAGCAACCCTCAGCTTCCTCAGTGGTCTCCCATCCAAGTACTGAACAGGGCCAACCCTGCTTGGGTTCTGAGATCTGATGAGATCAGGCTAGCCTGGGCTATCCATAAGTTCATTTTAAAAGGTTCTGTTGAAACCTGAACACATGAAGCTGCCTTATACTGAGTCAAGACCCTTGGTCTATCAAGGTCCGTATTGTCTACTCAGGCTGGCAGCAGCTCTCCAGGGTCTCATGTGGAGGTCCTTCACATCGCCTACCACCTGGTCCTTTCAACTAGAGCTTCTGGGGATTGAACCTGAGACCTTCTGCGTGTCAAGCAGATGATCTACCACTGAGCCACAGCCCCTACCTAAGAGTTACCGCTAGAATGACTCATAACATCCCTGACATTGTGTGGTTGCCTTTGCTTCCTGCAGCACCCACCGCCCTGGGCCAGAATTCCAAAGATGCCTGCAGGCTCAAAAAGGTCAGTAACCCTGATCTCGTGCATTATCCTTCCTCAATATACAGCAGCTTTGTTTTGGTTTTTTTTTTGTTCAAGAATGCTCCTGTTAGGAGAAATGAGTCTTCTAAGTCAGGAGATGTGACCAACTGGGAAATGAACATAAGAATGAAAGAGAAGCCCTGTTGGATCAGGCCAATGGCCTATCCAGTCCAACACTCTGTGTCACACAGTGGCCAAAAACACCAGGTGCCATCAGGAGGTCCACCAGTGGGGCCAGAACGCCAGAAGCCCCCCAACTGTGGCCCTCCAAGCACCAAGAATACAGAGCATCACTGCCCCAGACATAAGAACATAAGAGAAGCCCTGTTGGATCAGGCCAGTGGCCCATCCAGTCCTACACTCTGTGTCACATAATGGCCACTAGGAGGTCCACCAGCAACTCCAGAAGCCCTCCCACTGTTACTCCCCAAGCTGCTATTTTGCCCCTTGGTGAAATGCTATTCCTCCATCCAGTGCTCCTTCTCCTTAGCCACCAGCTGTTCAGCTTTCCAGTTCTTGTGAAACAAAGGCCCAAAGGCAATGTTGAGAAATGAGGCTTCTAAAAGATTTACTTCGAGTTCATTGTGAATACATGATATCTCTTCCCCCCCCCCCCCCCCCATGCACTCCTTTTTCGGTTGCTTGCCGCTATCCATCCCGGTGGAGTCCAAATCCCACTGAGATCCTGGGATGTCTACGTACACAACACAGTGTTTGAATTTAGCTACTGCTGTGTTTGTATATTGGAGGAAAGGGGGTATTTACTTAAGTTAATGAGGAATGTGATCGGCTATAATGGGGGAGATGCCGTCTTTGCAGATAGGTATGCAAATGAAAGTCATTAGCATGTGCAAATGAGAAGCAGGTTCCCGGGGAAGTTTACTTGTTTGCTTTTGAGCACTTGTTGTGCCTGATCCAAAACTACGCCGACCAATTGTCCTTCTTTTCTCTCCTAACGAGGTTGCTGAGATACCTTTGTGGCATCAGTGTTCGCTGTCTCACTTCACCAGGGCTTATAGTCAACATTTAGTCTGTTTGCCATTGTTGCAGTTGATTTATGGTAACCCCATAGTGTTTTCAAGGAGGAACAGAGGTGGTTTGCCACTGCCTGCCTCTGGGAGCGTTCAGATGGGCAGCTAATCCCGCCATTGGCCCGGCTGTAATTTTAGCTAGATCTTTTTGATTTAGCGTTGCATGACCAGACAGCTCCCCTGTGAATTGCTTTACTGTGTGTGACTCCATGGTGGATTGTCTAGATGGCATCTGCTGTAAGGAGCCGTGAGGTCAGCTTTTTTTTTTTTTTTTAATCCTGTTTCCGCATGTGCATATGTGCCTCACCGTCTACTTCTTTTTCTGCACATGCGCGGACTGAAATGGTAAAAGCACCGCCAGCGGTACCTTTGCTTAGGCACCATGTCAGTTAACAGAGTGCATAAATATCACGGGACCTTCAGAAACATAAAGTTGTCTGGATTGTTTCAGTGGAGTTCTGTGGACATCACATGCTTAAGCAGTTATGCGCGCATCGCTAAGTCTTTTTAAAAAAACGGCGGCCATTCGGGATGGTCTGGAGACCATCCCTTTGGGCTGATGGCACACTGGTGGGATGACCAGATGGGGGAAAGTCTGCCATTGGCCCATCGGCCAGCTTAGGACCAAACTTCCACCACTATCTTTTAACTACGGATTCCCGACGGGGATCGACGGGCTGATCGCAGAAGCGGCACGATTCCCAGGTGTTGTAGCCTGGATGTACACTAGTGCCTGGTGTGGCTTGAAAAAGCTATCTGAATGCAACTTCAGTGAACCAAACCTGGACTTCCTCAGAGGTCTCCCATCCAAGTGCTGACCAGGGCTGACCCTGCTTAGCTTGAGGAGATCTGATGAGATTGGGCTAGCCTGGCCTATCCAGGTTAGGGCGCTAAGGTCCCTCCTCTCCTCACCCCTCCCTGAGCCCTCCCCTCCCCAGGATCCACTCCCAAATCTCAAGGAATTTTCCAACCTGGAGTTGGCAGCCCCATCAAAAAGTCACATTGCATATTGCAGACTCCGGTGTGTGTGTGGGGTGTGTGTTTTTGACTCAAGTGCATTTCACGGACTCTATTAATAATGCCATTTGTAATACTGAAACGTCGTGTCTCATTCAGTCATTTCTGCGTCTGCTGGTAATATCATCTGCAAATGTAAGGTGGAACATCAAGCATTTTTTTTAAAAGGAACAATGACCTTGTAACAAATGGCTTTATTTAAAGCAGCTTATATTTGGCCTCACTGTAATAAACAGATTTTATGAGGTTCACAAGTGCAACATTTACATTGTTACCAGGTCCATTCTTTTCTACGGACGCCACGAGTGAACTGCAAGGAATGAAGACATCTGACGAGGAGATTTGGGTTGTTATTAGAGTCAGATTAAGCAGCAGGCCTTTGAAGTGGGAGGTGGCAAAATGCCATCCGTGAAAATCCTCATGTCGGTACCAATGCTCCCTCTAAGCTGTAGAGTCCTGTGAGCAAACATTCCACTTTGCGGGCTACCAACGTTAAAGTTGTGGGCAGGTGATTTGGCTACCGCATAAATTAGTTTGCTCTGGTACCATCCGTCCTGAGCTAAGACAAAAATGTGTGGGCCGGAGGCTAAAAAACTGTGAGCTAGCTCACACTAACTTGGCTTAGAGGGAAACAATGCTCCCTCTACGCTGTGGAGTCCTGTGAGCAAACATTCTACTTTGCGAGCTACCGGCATTAAAGCTGTGAGGGAGCGATTTGGCTGCTGCAGAAATTAGTTCGCTCTGGAGCCCTCCTTCCTGAGCGAAGACAAAAAAGTGCGGGCCAGAGGCTAAAAAAACGGTGAGCTAGCTCACGCTAACTGAGCGTGCCAATGGCAATTTCGGAGGGCTGCTTTAATCAAACCCCATTGGCCCATTGTCTATGTGTTTGTGGCACCCATGGACTTGAGGACTTTCCTCACTATATCCTCTTTTACTCACTGTACTCCAGTCCGAGGGCTAAATTTTTAGCAGGTATTTTATCTGGTCTTAGTGTATATCCAGTTGAGGATCAAATCTCATTTTTGTTCTCTGACATTGATGCATTTGTTTCTTACACAGTTTCATTATTTGCCCTGGCTGCAAAGAACATACGTTCCAAGGTAGCAGCGGGAAAAGGCATAATCTAGGTCACTGTATGAAATCAGTCATACTTCGTTACTGACTTTCGGTACTTCTGTATATTTTGATATTAACCTATAGCTTGTTCATAATCCGTATTTTTACCGCTGAGAGTTTTGCAACTTTGTAATGGCCAATGGCTAATTACAGTAACTGAACACTAACTCAGCTTAGAGGGAACACTCAGTACCTCCTCTTTCCGTTGACGGCTTCTGGGTGCGCGGCTGGTACCGCACCGTTCTGCGGTCCCGATTGGACCCACACACCAAACACAGTCTGCCTCTGCTGTGGAATGCCCATTTACTGCTCGTGCTGAGTTTGCTACAGTGATTGTCCTTGAGTAAATACCTATGCAGTCCCAGGATATTTGCAAAAGTCCTCGGAGTCTACTATGATTTAAAGCTTTGGGCAGTTTGTGGAAGCAACTCATCATTAAATGATGTATGTATGTATGTTTTCCAGTAAACGCTCAAAATGCTAAATGAATTTATGAGCCTCCAAAACTGCTTTGTACCATTCGGTTCTGTCGTTTTCAGCTCAGCATTAGCTGTTAACATAAGAACATAAGAGAAGCCAATGTTGGATCAGGCCAGTGGTCCATCCAGTCCAACACTCTGTGTCACACAGTGGCCAAAAACACCAGGTGCCCTCAGGAGGTCCAGCAGTGGGGCCAGGACACTAGAAGCCCTCCCGCTACTGCCCCCTTAAGCACCAAGAATACAGAGCATCACCTGTCCCAGACTGAGAGTTCCTATCTATACCTAGTGGCCAATAGCCACTGATGGACCTCTGCTCGAGATGTTTATCTAATTCCCTCTTGAAGCCATCCATGCTTGTAGGCACCACCTCTACCTCCTGTGGCAATTAATCACTCTTTGGGTGAAGAAGTACTTCCTTTTATCCGTTCTAACCCGACTGCTCAGCAATTTCATGGCGTGCCCCCGAATTCTTGTCTTGTGAGAAAGGGAGAAAAGTACCTCTTTCTCTACCTGCTCTATCCCATGCATAATCTTATAAACCTTGATTATGTCACCCCTCAGCCATCATTTCTCCAAGCAAAAGAGCCCCAAGCGCTTCAACCTTTCTTTTTATTAGGGGTTCTGTTCCAGAGGGGTCCCACTGTTCCTGGTGCCTGCCACGTATTTTTAGAAAGAGGGTGCGGCCAGATGGGAATTTTCCCCAGTAGAGCTTTTGATTGGCCACTGGGAATCAGATTGGCTGCGCAGAGTTTTTAAAACGTTGCTTTGACAACAGCTGCCATCAGAACACAGGGATCTTTAGTATGTGACTGAAGGTAACCTGTGGTTATAGAAGAAAATACTTCAAAGCAATATGTTCATATTAAAAGGCACCCTGTTCGAGAGCCAGTTTGGTGTATTGGTTAGGAGCACGGACTCTAAGCTGGGAGAACCGGGTTTGATTCCCCACTCCTCCACTTGCACCTGCTGGTGAGACCTTGGGTCTGTTACAAGTTCTTTCAGAGCTGTTCTCTCAAGAGCAGTTCTCAAAAGAGCTCTCTCAGCCCAGCCAACCTCACAGGGTGTCTGTTGTGGAGAACGGAAGGGAAAGGAGATTGTACTGAGTCTCCTTCAGGTAGTGAAAGACAGGGTGTAAATCCAATCTCCTCCTCCTCCTCCTCCTCCTTTTCTTCTTTGTTTCTGCCGGAAGCACTGAAGACTTACTATTAGAATTATGTATATCCTCACTTCCCGACATTTTGGGGTTGATTCCGCCTCCTGCAGCAGCAGCCATTTTGGTCACCCAAACAGTTTACTGCAGAGTTCGGTTCTGAACTGGGGCACCTCAAGTCAGACACTTTCCAGCCGATACCTTTATGCATGTAATTTAAACCCGTTGCTTCAAACCACTGTCAAACTACAGTCTGATTGAAATAAAGAATCGTAACAATTACATGTAAATAAACATGGATATTCTAAAGCTTTACAAAGGTTTGCATTCATATGGCTCTTTTGAGCTGTGCCAGGCACGAGTGCCTGGTGGATTTAAAGGGCAAATCCAGACTGCAACCCCTGGGAAGCATGCCGTTTCTGTGATCAGCCCGTCTATCCCTGTTGAGGGACTGTACTTAAAAGATGTGGTTAAAGTCAAGTCCTACGCTGGCCAATGGGCCAATGGCGGACTTTCCCCCATCTGGTCATTCCACCAGTACGCAATCAGCCCATAGGGATGGTCTCCAGACTGCCATTTTAAAAAATTCTTAGTGATGAGCCCATAGCTGCTTAAACATGCGACATCCACAGAGCTCAGCTCAAACGATCAGGACAATTTAATGTTTCTGACGGTCCCGTGATATTTATGCACTTTGTTAACTGAAATGGTACCTAGAGGAAGGTACCGCTGGCGGTGCTTTTACCATTTTAGTCTGCGCATGTGCGGAAAAACAAGTAGACGGTGGGGCACGTATGCACATGTGCAAACAGGATTCTTTTTTTTTTTTTTAAGTTTACTGCACAGCTCCTTAAAGTAGATGCCATTTAGACAATCCACCACAGAGTCACGCACAGTAAAGCGATTCACGGGGGAGCTGTCTGGTTGTGCAATGCTGGATCAAAACGATCTAGATCAAATTATAGCTGGGCCAATGGCAGGATCAGGTGCCTGTCTGAACACACCCAAAGACTCCACAAGAAATTACAAGTGTGTTTAACACAATATGAACTACAAAACTCTATAGAGTATAAAGCTGACCAGAGACAATGCGGCTGACTGGAATGCTATCGAATGATCATGAATGTCAAAGGAGACACAATGAAGGTGACACATAAGCCATTTTCAGTCTATTATTCTCTTCTCTAAATCTTAAGAAGGCACAACGGAGGCATCAGCAATGCCACTGCGGTTGTTTATCTCTTCACTCGACATGCGGGCGATGATATGAGCCGTTTCGAAACAAAACCTTTGTCAAGAGGCATCACTATCTTCTTCCAAAAAGAGTAACATTCAGAGGTACAATGACCCAGGTGCACTGACCATAATAGGAATAGAGACAGAGAGCCAATAGCCTGAAGAAATCTGATCACAATGGAACAAAATGGAAACCATGGCTTGGGCGAACAGCGAGACGTGGATGTCTGTCTTTCGTAAACTGTTATGACTGGCCGATGTTCGTGATTTTGTAATTATTGCTGAGTGCTGTGAGCTTTTTTCAGCCGTTGCCTAATTGAAAAGGTGACCTATAAATTGCCCACGTCACAATAATGAGATCAGCCAGAGTGGCCACAATATTTTGGCCCCAAGCAAAGTCCGCAGCAGATTCAAAAGCTCCCGCTTGATGAAAACACCCAAAGAACTTTGTAAGAAACAAAAAGGATGCTAGAAAGAGAAGTGAAAATTCTCAACTAGCTTCCAGGCAATGCTTCACTTGACAAGCAGCTATAAGAGTTGGACCGTAAGGAAGGCCGAGTGCCGAAGAATAGATGCTTTTGAATTATGGTGCTGGAGAAGACTCTTGAGAGTCCCTTGGACTGCAAGGAGATCAGATCAGTCAATCCTAAAAGAAATCGACCCTGACTGTTCCCTGGAAGGCCAGATCCTGAAGCTGAAGTTCAGTTCCTTTAGCTACCAAATGAGAAGGGAACACTCACCGGAAAAGACCCTGACCCTGGCTCCTTATCAGAGCCAATGTGCCTTCAGTACTGAGCAGTTCATGAAGACGAAGACGAAGAAGAAGAAGAAGAGGAGGAGGAGGAGGAGGAGGAGGAGATTGGATTTATACCCCACCCTTCACTTGGAGTCCCAGAGTGGCTTACAAACTCCTTTTCCCTTCCCCTCCCCACAACAGACACCCTGTGAGGTAGGTGGGGCTGAGAGAGCTCTTTCCCAAGCTGTCCTTGAGAGAACAGTTGGTACAGAGCTACGGCTTGCCCAGGGTGATCCAGACAGGTGCAAGTGGAGGAGTGGGGTATCAAACCCAGCTCTCCCAGATTAGAGTCCGCACATTTAACCACTACACCAAACTGGCTCTCAAACAAACAGGACATGGAGATAGATCCAGGTGGTCAGCCGTGTTGGTCTGAAGAAGCAGAACAAATTCAGAGTCCAGTGGCACCTTTAAGACCGACAAAGGTTTATTCAAGGTATGAGCTTTTGTGTGCATGCACACTTTTTCATATACATTGGAATGGAAAGCAAGGTTCAGACTTATAGATGGGGGGCTGAACAGCAAATGAACATGTGACATGATGAAGATGTTTTAAGATATGCAAAGACAAAACTAAATAACAAATTAAGTTATAAGGCCAACAGTTGTAAAGCAACGTCAAAATAAGACTGAGACTCTCTATTCATTCCTTTCAGGCCTGGAGGTCACTTAACAGCTTTTTCTTTTTTGTGGTGGTGCAGTGTTATGTCAGCCAAACGTTCCAATATTCCTTGTATTACATTCAGTATTCTAATACACTATTCTGAAAAAGAAATACGCTAAGGCTGCGATTATACGCAGAATTAGACCCAACATAGGCACAAACGCTGGGTGGATTTAAAGGGAGCTATCCTAAAACAACATCTGGGAAGTGCCCTGCAGCCATCGGCAACCCATTTTGCTCTGCCGCAGAAGCGGAGTTAAAACACGCTGGGGAAAATCCAGTAGTAAATGGGTTGTGACGGGCCACGGGCAGACTTTCCCCTGTCTGATAGCTCCAGCGCGCTCTCATGGCGTCAGGATGGTCTGATCAGGCCATCCCGACTCCGTGGCGTTGTTTCCGCCCCCTTCGCAGTATGCACATCATCGCAAACTCCATAGGGAGCTCTCAGTGTGGAGGTGCGGTTCATCGATCCCTTGTTTAAGTGCATGGGAAACAAACAACACAACCCCCCCCCCCACTCACCCAGTTCCATCTGCTCACACACTGACGGACTGCGCCCCCAGCTTCAAAGAGAGGTGTGATCGTGCAACAGCGGATCAAATTTCTCCGAAGGAAATAGCCTCCCCCCCGCGCTTTATCGTTAGCATTTGACTGCAACCTAAAATACAGAGGATGTATAGTCTCTCTGTATGAGAATCCATAAGTGAGGACTGAATGAGTTAGCATATGCAATGCGATAAGAAACCAGTATTCTAATATACTATTCTGAAAAAGAAATACGCTAAGGCTGCGATTATATGCAGAATTAGACCCAACATAGGCACAAAGTCCTGGAGAGGTTTTTGTTTCGAGTGTTGTAATGACTTGTAATTCAGCAATTTCCCTTTCCATCCTGTTCCTGAAGTTCCTTTGTAATAAAACTGCTACCTTGAGGTCACCCATTGAATGTGCTGGAAGGTTGGAGGTAATAACCTTTTCCTGCTCTTGGGAAACCATCTGGTTCTTGAAGAGGCATTGTCTAGGGCAGGGGTGGCCAACCTTGCTTAACGTAAGAGCCACATAGAATAAACGTCAGATGTCTGAGAGCCGCAAGACAGGAACAAATATCACACACACGTTTTTATTTTTAAAAATATGCAAATTTGCTTTTTATTAACGTTAAATGGGACTTCCAAAAATAAAAACAAACGAGGAAAACTGGTTATTGATAATGATATTACTTGTTTGCTAATGATATTGAGAGAGAGAGAGAAAAAGAGAGAGATGGAAAGAAAGAATTAAAGAAGTAGAAAGAAAGAGAGAGAGAGAAACTAGGAAAGCAAATAGATGGGAGGGAGGAGGGAAGGAAGGAAGGAAGGAAGGGAGAAAGAGAGAAAAAGCATGCCTCCCCTTTGCTTCCCCAGCCGCCCTGCCAGGAGCCACACAATGTGTGTGAAAGAGCCGCATGTGGCTCCCGAGCCACAGGTTGGCCACCCCTGGTCTAGGGACATGGATGACTGCTTTGCCCGGCCGTCATAGTTGTTGACAGACCTGTCCTTCTTGCCAAACGTTACGTAGTCTCTCCTGCAGAAAGCATTTTTCTCTTTGTAATTTCTTTCCCTTGAAACTGGAGAGATAGCAAAAAGAAAGAAAAAAAAAAGCCCGAGTATTTGCAATATTTTAAAGTGACACAATGTTTTCAATGGGAATGACTTAACAGTGCTAGGAGACCGTCAGCTGCCTGTCAGCCAAAGTCTATAACAGCCCGGAGAAGCGTCCCTCCGCCTTGAAAGATAAATGCATTTTGATAATTAGCAGCGCGGGAGGAAAAGGTCAGAAAGAATCAGGATGCAAAAAGCAAGCGAATAAGCAACACTCTTAGCGGGATTATTCGGTGGGCCTTTTTACAAAGCCGCTTCAGCACAGCAGATGCTGGGATCGAAGGTCGTCTCGGCTATTAGCAAGCTATGATGTATTTCTGGGGGCTGACAAACCACAAGAAAGCTGGCCAGAAATGAAAGGAATGTGGCTGGAGCAGGGAAAAAAATCGTGTCGCGTTGTCGGCCACGAGGACTTTCGATAGCTGTCTTTTTTGCATTAGCTCGGGTCAGTGTCTTAAGCAACAAGCTTGAATTTTTTTAAGGTGAAATTCCTGGAAAACGGAGCAGGAGATGATGATTTTATCAGCATGCACTTCTTCCATCAGTTCAGTCCCGGTGTTGAAGACAGGGACCTCCTGCTATAGCTGTGATGGAATTGATAAGACAGGAGACGTCTGGCAGGTGCCATCAGACATTCACGCCACACTGAGCCTCTGAAAATATAGTTGCGTAGGTACATCCTGCTCCTTCTCCGACAAACTCAAGGTTAGCCCATTTTATCTTCCCTGATGCTGTAGGTTAGCCTGAGACCGAATTACTTGTCCAATGGGGGCAGGGATGCTCTGTATCCATGGAGCCTGGGAGGCAACAGTGGCAGAGGGGCCTCTGGAGTTCTGGCCCTGCTGGCGGACCTCCTGATGGCACCTGGGTTTTGGCCACTGTGTGACACAGAGTGTTGGACTGGATGGGCCATTGGCCTAATCCAACATGGCTTTTCTGTATTTTTAGTCCTTGGGGGCAACAGTGAGAGGTCTTCTGGAGCTCTGGCCGTGCTGGTGGATCTTCTGATGGCACCTGGGTTTTGGCCACTGTGTGACACAGAGTGTTGGACTGGATGGGCCATTGGCCTAATCCAACATGGCTTTTCTGTATTTTTAGTCCTTGGGGGCAACAGTGAGAGATCTTCTGAAGCTCTGGCTCTGCTGGTGGATCTTCTGATGGCACCTGGGTTTTGGCCACTGTGTGACACAGAGTGTTGGACTGGATGGGCCATTGGCCTAATCCAACATGGCTTTTCTGTATTTTTAGTCCTTGGGGGCAACAGTGAGAGGTCTTCTGGAGCTCTGGCCGTGCTGGTGGATCTTCTGATGGCACCTGGGTTTTGGCCACTGTGTGACACAGAGTGTTGGATTGGATGGGCCATTGGCCTGGACCAGTATGGCTTCTCTGTATTCTTGGTGCTTGGGGGAGGCAACAGTGGGAGGGCTTCTGGAGTTCTGGCCCCATTGGTGGACCTCCTGATGGCACCTGGGTTTTGGGCATTGTCTGACACAGTGTATTGGACTGGATGGGCCATTGGCCTAATCCAACATGGCTTCTCTGCATTTTTAGTCCTTGGGGGGCAACAGTGGGAGGTCTTCTGGAGTTCTGGCCCCACTGCTGGACCTCCTGAGGGCACCTGGTGTTTTGGCCACTGTCTGACACAGAGTGTTGGAATGGATGGGCTATTGGCCTAATCCAACATTGGCTTCTCTTATGTTCTTATTGCAATACACGACAGTCCTAATCCCTTATAGGGGCACCCTGGTCATATTTCCTATCTGCACCCAGAAGATAAAAAACTAAGCTAAGAAATGCTGTCCCTCCTTCTTATTCGGCCAAATTTAGCATGACAAGGGGAGATGTTATGCACCGTCAAGTCTCTTCTGACTTATGGTGACCGGATGAATTAATGCCTTCCCAAACGTCCTCCTTGTTAACAGCCTTGCTTCGGGTCTTGCAAACTGAGGGCTGCGGCTTCCCTGACTGAGTCCATCTACCTCATGTCTGGTCTTCCTCTTTTCCTAGATCTCCTGCCTTTTTTAGTGGTCATGAGAAGGAAGATCATCCCCTTGCTCTACACGGGGTTTTCAACCTCGGCCAGTCCCTTGGGAGTCCTATTTACCCAATAGGGAAAGATAAGAAAGACCACACATTGATGGGGCAAAAAAAAAGGTTGGGTTGCCAACTCTGGGCTAGGAAATTCCCGGCAATTTGGTGGTGGAACCTGGGGAGGGCAGGGTTTGGGTAGGGTAGGGACCTCCAAAGGGGCATAATGCCATCGAGTCCACCCTCCAAAGCAGCCATTTTCTTCAGGCAGACTGATCTCAGTCATCTGGAAACCAGTTGTGATTCCAGGAGCTCTCCAGGGCCCAGCTGGAGGTTGGCAACCCTAAGGATTAACTACCCATTTCTCTCCCCTCCCCATGCCAGGGCTCAATCCAAGCTGGCTGATGTAGAGACCAGTTTCCCACAAATAGCTGCTCTGGGCTGGCTCTTTTCTTTCCCCCAATTGCATTAGTCAATTTCCCACTACTTGCCGTGTGGCCACATTTTGACCCACAGCATCCCCCAGTTTTCCCCATGTCTTCCCGATCCTTGTTTTTTGAGATCGCTAAGACACGGGGGAAATTGGGGGATGCTGCAGGTCAAAACGCGGCTGCACGGCAAGTAGTGGAAAATTGGCTAATGCAATTGGGGGAAAGAGACGAGCCAGCCCGGATCAGCTGCTTGTGGGAAATTGGTCTTAAGTTCATTGGGAGATCCACACCTTCTGTGATGGCATCTTTCTCCTCTCCCGTGAAGTGCTGAAAGTGAGGTATATCTGTTGCCTGAGGCGTATTAGAAGAATCCGTTTTGACACAGGGCTCTCTCGCTCTGCTATTATTATCTCAATTTCCTCTCAGCCATTCAAACGCCCAGACGAAGCTGTAATAACTCTCCGCACAGCACAAGAAGACATCTGTCGGTCCATGTGGCCTGGATGCAGCTAAGGGCCGTGGGATGAATGCCAAAGGCTGATGTCCAACCCGGCGCTTAGGCTAAAACTCTCCCCAGGCAGTGTCTGCGATGAAGCCGACATATCTTGCGTATCTGCATTACTGGAGTCTGGCACAGCACATATTTGGTCCCTGCAGCTGTTCCAACCCACATATGTTATGCAAAGAGATTCAACCGCCCGCCCCCCCCTATCAAAGCAGCCCCTCCTGTCCACCTGCCAACCCCAGCCCAGGTGTTGAACAAGCACAGAGGAGAGTCAAGATGTTCCTTCAAAGGAACACAGCAGGAAGAAGGACGTAGAACTGGTCTCCGCCAGTAGCTGAAGCTAAAAAAGGAAGAAAGAAACAGTGCTGGTAAATGGTAATTTTGCATCGATCCTGCTTTATTGTAGAGTGTGGCTTCCATCACGTGGCTTCACATTTTATATCCCAGTTTAAGACTCTGATGAATGCCACTAGAGCAGGGGTGGGCAAATGGCGGCCCGGGGGCCACATGCGGCCCGCCACAGAGTTTTTTGCGGCCCGCCAAGACAGTTGGCCACTGTCAGCACCTGAGGAGCTGCAGCCTGAACTTATTGACATGCAGTCAGGTCACACTGTGAAAGAAATGTTTAATGCTGTGATATTAGTTGACATTTGCAAATCTTTGTCTGCTGAAAAGTTTCCACGTATGAAGAAATTTGCTGGGAAAATGTTCTCTATATTTGGGTCTACATACATTTGTGAGCAAAGTTTTTCTTGCATGAAGATCAACAAGATTAAATATAGACATTAACAGACATTTGACAGACATTAACTTGCAGGCTGTGATGAGAATCTCAACAAGCAATCTCACTCCTGATTTCAAAAAAAATTGTAGAAAAGTGTGATAGCGTACATTTGTCTCATTCAACTGATTCTAAAATTAAATGTGCTTGCAGCTATAGATGATATGAAATTAGCACAATAAATAAATGGAATAAAACTACCACAATTTTATTTAATTTATTGATTTTTATGATTTTTACAATTTATACCTTTTCTGAAATGCAAAGTTAACTAATGAATGCAATCATTTTAAAAGGTGCGGCCCTCCGCTAACCTCCGCTCCCACAAAGTGGCCCCCGAGCCAAAACAATTGCCCACCCCTGCACTAGAGGAAAAAAAATCCACCAATGTCATCTCCTACAGCTTATCTTGACAGGTTATGGTCTTTCATCTCCATGGGGCGGGGGGAGGGGAAAGGGGATGTCCTGTATGGCGCCTGTCGTCTCTCTCCATAGTTATAGCTCCTTTATTCTCTTGTCAGTAGCACGCTCTTTCTCAGGCATCGTGGACGAGATATTTCCTAAGCCTTCCGTCCAGCCGGTTTTGGATTTGCCGGTCGTATAAAACCAGCAGATTATTTAATTTTCCAACAGCCCGTCAGAGATTTTTGCTTTTGCTGCATGGAAATCCTCAGCTGGCACGCCACACAGATACAACGATTTTTAAAAGGTCTGTTTTTAAGCTCCAGTGGAAGTTTGTGTTCAGAAATATGACAAGATGACTAGCATACATAAGAAACAGAGCTGGGGTGGGAATCGTGTGGGGGTTTTCAACCGTGATTTGCTACAAAATTTAATATCTCCCTGGCTGGAACAATTTGCCACTTTGGGCTTCAAACTGGAGGATCTTCCCATCTTCAACAAGTTGCAGAGAAAGGCAGTACAAACAGGAAGGAGGGAAGGAAGGAAGGAAGGAAGGATGGAAGGAAGGAAGGAAGGAAGGAGTTGAAGAAGAGAGGTTGTGGAGGGCGATAGGTTGTCAGCATCTGACAAATGCGTGCCTGTCCTTCTCATGGTATCTCTGTCTTTTTTGCAACTCCTTTGTAACCAGGGCTAGTTTTGGGCAGGAACGCACAGGAACGGAGTTCCGGCTGGCTCCTGAGTAGGCCACACCCAGCAGGAACTCATTAGCATAATAGGCCACACCCAACAGCAGAAACTCATTAGGACTGGCTACATTAGGGGTATGTGGCCTAACATGCGAATTAATTCCTGCTACAAAAAAAGCCATGGATTTTGACAACAAACAAAGTAAACAGAGTAAGAAGCAAAAGGTGGGTGTGGCTGGATGACCACTCTTCTGGTAACATGGGGGTGTGGCCTAATATGCTAATAAGCTGTGCTGTCAGCGGTGTGGCCTAATATGCTAATTAGTTTCTGCTGTTGGGTGTGGCCTATTATGCTAACGAGTTCCTGCTGGGCTTTTTCTACCAAAAAAGCCCTGTTTGTAACTAATAGTGATTTACTGCGTGCCTTGAAGTATATTATCTGTCCTGCTTAATGTTACTTTCCTCTGGTCAGGAGGGTGGCGTGTCACATTCCAAGACGTCACATAAACAACTGGGGCTATCACGTCCCTCCGCCTCCCCCTGGCCTTTGAGGCTCGGAGAATATTATCGGGCTGTTTCAACCTTGGAAACTGTTTAATTGTTTCTAGCCAAATGTTTAGCCTATCATTCACACGGGAGGGACACCCAGGGCAGGAAGGAAATTTTTTATTACTTTCTCACCTTCCCTGTGAGAACCTAACGGTCACCCTATTTCCCCACTTTTATGTAATGAATCTGATTGGTCCTTTACCTGTACCCTGGTATGGCTGAAGGTATATTAACCCCTGTTGCCTATTGTCATGTATCTCTAACAAACATCGAGAACCTGACTCATTATTGGAATAAAAGAACTTTGCTGCTAACAAAGGTCTGGTCTGATAGTGTCTGCTCAGAAGCCTCACATAGGTGCTCTGTGTGAGTGGAAAAAAAGTATCACATCAGTCCTTGTAAGTTCATTGACACAGCAAATTGTGGTTCCCTGATGCTATTTAAGCTCAGGAGAAATGCCACTAGGAGTGGAGACGGAGAACTTCGCATCAACTCTCCCTGAGCACTGCGACCCCAATCCAAATGAAACTGCACATTCTTGGGAATTTAGTTCTGAACCTAGAACTCCCTCCCTCGTATGTCTGATGGGAAATTTTCAGGCTGGTGACCATGACCTCGTAGCTTCTGAGATCAGCTCCCCTGGAGAAAATGGAGGCTTTGGAGGGTGGACCTCTATGGCATTGTGCTCCACTGAGGTCCCTGTTCTCCCCAGGCTCCACCCCCACTACCCTATAGTGAAGGGACACTGGTTCTGATCAGGTGGTTTCATTCATACTTTCTGGACCAAAACTGGAAGACATACACAGGCAAAATTACTGAGCTTGTATGCGTCTGTAATTGACACAAGGCCAGTTTCAACGAGGCCTCACAGAAATAATATTTTTCTTGTGCGATTTGATTCCACTGGAAAATTCCTCTCTTTTTTTGGTCCTATATCAACTTGTTTACTGCCTTTTGATTGTAACAGGCGCCTATATGCGCCTTTCTGTGTTTGAACTCTGAGGTAGGCCCTTCTGGGCCAAAATGCGTCAGGTCATAAGCGTTTCCTCTTGTGCATATCTCACTTTTACCAGGTTATGAGGCCTGATTTGGCTCAAGTGGTTAAGACTCTGAACGGCAGGCTGAAAGGTTGGTAGTTCAGCAGTTCGAGACCCGAGTGCTGCATGAGGGAGTGAGCTCTTGTCTCTGGCCCCAGCTCCTGCCAATCTAGCAGTTCGAAAGCAAGAAATTGCAAGTAGATAAACAGGTACCGCTTCGGTGGGAAGGTAACAGCGTTCCATGTGCCTCGGCGTCTAGTCATGCCGACCACATGACCACAGAAACATCTTCGGACAGCGCTGGCTCTTCGGCTTGGAAACGGAGACGAGCACTGCATCTGTAGAGTCGTATTCGACTGGCTTTCGAGCAAGGGAAACTTTTACCTTCACCTGATGTTCTTAAAAATCTCTGCAATGAATACATGTATTCTTTTAATTATTCTATATTTTTTTAACTATTGCCCCCTTGTTTTCTAACTTACCTTCGTGGTTCTTGATTCCACCTCCCCAGATCTCTAGGACTTTCCCAACCTGGAGTTGGCAACCCACACCTCATCCCCCCGCCAGTGGCCAGGGAATACCTGGGAACTCTGTTTGCTCTCCTTTCTGCCTGGAATCCCATTCCAAAACGTTCATTTGAAGTTCTCCTTGAAGCCACCTTTTTCCGGGACCCTCGAACCTCAGTCCCTGTACCTTGCTAGCTCTTATGTGTGATCCTCCTTTCTCATGCCTCTTCATTTCCCCCTCCCCAAGTTACAATTCAGACTGTAAGCCTCTGTGGGATTCAGACTGTGTCTTTTTCGCTCTGTAAAGTACCACAGACGTTGATGGCCCTGTACGGATAATCAATTAATCATTATCACCAGTGTAGTGCTCTGCCTCGCGGCCAGGTAACCATAAAAACTTGATTTGTTAGGGAGAGCGAAAAGGCTGCAGGCGTAGTGGACTTTGACAATGATACGGTATTCATCTTTTTTCTATTAGGCCCCGCCCAGATTAACAGAATTGTTCTATCGGCTCTGGTAGGTTTGGACGTCCGGTGCACCCACAATCACACTCCCCAACTCTAGTCCAGTGCTTATTAAAGAAAGAACAGGGATTTGTTATTGCAATGATCTCGGGGTGCATTCATACGACTCTTGTGAGCTGCGCCAGGCACGAGTGCCTGGTGGATTTAAAGTGCATGTCCAGATCACAACACGTCCAGATTTAAAGTGCACATCCAGATCCCCGTCAGGGATCCGTCCTTAAAAGATAGTAGTGAAAGTCCAGTCTAAAGCTGGCCGATGGGCCAATGCTGGACTTTCCACCAGATCATACCTCCAGCGCGTAATCAGCCCGTAGGGATGGTCTCCAGACTATCCCAAATGGCTGCCATTAAAAAAAACTCTTAGCAATGTGCACACAACCGCTTAAACACGTGACGTCCCCAGAGCTCCGCTCAAGCATGGTCTGGTGGAAAGATCCGAACAATTTAATGTTTCTGACTGTCCCCTGAACTTTATTAACTTTATAAACTGAAAGGGTACCTAGAGGAAGGTACCATTGGCGGCGCTTTTACCATTTTAGTCTGTACATGCGCGGATAAACAATTATATAATGAAGCGCATATGCGCATGCACAGACAGGATTTTTTTTTAAAAAGCCGACTGCATGACTCCTTTTCGGTGGATGCCATCTAGACAATCCACCGCGGGAGTCATGCATGGTAAAGCCCTTTACAGGTGATCTGTCTAGTCATGTAACACTATTACAAAAATGGCAGGATTAGCTGCCCATCTGACCGCACCCTTGGTCTCCCTGCAAGGCTTTTCTGGGCTGTTGACACTGCATGGCCTGCAAATGCACAGCTGGCTGTCAAGGGCAGTGAAGAGAGATGAGGGAAATGCAATCATGTTTCCATTCATCTGCTTGCTTTTGGTTCCTTGGTGTGGGGAGGGATTCAAACTACGTGGTTTATAACCTTTTCCATAGGCGTAGACTACGGGGGGGCTTGAGGGCTCGAGCCTCCCCCGAAATTTCCCGGGGGGGGGGACTGAGCCCCCCCCCAGAAAACGTAGCGCCTGCCGCTGCGCCTCCCGGGGCCCTTCCGAGACTGGCAGCTGCTGCTGCCGGTGCCTCCCCCACATGCCACTCTTCCATCCTTCCCTCTCCCTCCCTCTTTTCCCCGCGAAGGGAGAGGGAAGGAGTGGGGGGGGGGAGAGAGAGAGGCCCCGGCAGCAGCGGCTGGCGGGCCTCGGAAGGGCCCAGGGAGGCGCGGAGGTTTCCCGGCGGGGGGGAACATCCCCAGCGAGCGCGCTTCGCGTGCACGCTAAAGAGCCCCCGCCCCCCCGGATTTTACGAAAGTCTACACCCCAGAGTTCCCCGCAACAAGCTTTCACACAAGAATGTTCTGGTCCATAGAAGGTAGGGGAACAAACAGGATAGAGGCAGAGCAGTGTTCCCTCTAAGCTGAATTAGTGTGAGCTAGCTCACAGTTTTTTAGCCTCCAGCTAATACATTCCTTGGCTCAGGAAGGGCGGCTCCAGAGCAAACTAATTTATGCAGGAACCAAATCGCTCGCTCACAACTTCAATGCCAGTCGCTCGCAAAAGTAGAATTTTTGCTCACAAGACTCCACAGCTTAGAGGGAGCACTGATGCAGCGTAAAGATGGTAGAGAGCCAGTGTGGTGTAGTGGTTAGGAGTGCGGACTCCTAATGTGGGAGAACCGGGTTTGATTCCCTACTCCTCCGCATGCAGCAGTTGGTGTGACCTTGGGTCAGTCATAAGATTTTTCAAAGCTGTTCTCTCAAGGGCAGTTCTGGAGAGAGCTCTCTCAGCCCCACCTACCCCACAGGGTGTCTGTTGTGGGGAAGGGAAGGGATAGGAGATCAAGTCTCATTTGAGTAGTGAAGGCCGGGGTATAAATCCAATCTCCTCTTCCTCCTCTGCCTCTGTTTCTGCTTCTCCAGAATGACAGATGTTCAGATTCTTCTTTGGCTCCAACCAGGGGTCATTTTGTAGAAAAAGAGGTGCAGGAGCTCATTAGCATGACTCATTTGCATCACTCATTTGCATATGCCACACCCCCTAACATACCGGAAGTGTGTCAGAAGGCAACACCCACCCCTCAGGCTCCACTCCACAGGTGAGTGAAACTGACCTGCTCTTCCTCCATTCCCTTCCCCATCCAGTACTTTGTGCAATAGAAATAAGCGTAAAGAACACACCCTCATTCTCTTCCTGCTCCCTTGAAAACACCAGGTTTCAAGTAGACTTGAGATACTCAGGACACGTGCACCACCGATCCCTTCCCCTTCCCCTCCCCACAAGACACCCTGTGAGGAAGGTGGGGCTGAGAGAGGTCTTTTGAGAACTGCTCCTGAGAGAACAGCTCGGAGAGAACTTGTGACTGGCCCAAGGTCACACCAGCAGCTGCATGTGGAGGAGTGGGGAATCAAACCCAGTTCTCCCAGATTAGAGTCCAACTCCTGACCACGACACCAAACTGATGGGGTGGAAGCTGCTGAAGGGTTGGTGAAATTTCTCCAGTACTTATGTGCCATGTGCCCAGATAAAAAATGGTATACTTAGAAAATTTATATGCCACCTTGAGCAAGTCTCTGGAAAAGCAGCACACAGTCATAAAAGGAACAATGATAAAATTATCAATATTAAAACAAAACATTAAAAACAATAAAGACCCTAGCAGGGCTTTCCCCGGGGCGCTGCGCCTCTGCACTGCTCGGGGAAGCCGAGGAGGGGGCGGGGCTTGGTCATGTGCCCGCCCCCTGGGCTCCTCACTCCCGGAGCTGCGCTCCTGTGCGCTCCCGCTCCAATGGACCCCTGGCTCCAACGATAAATCTAAGACAGACATGACTTCCCTTTCCTTCTCCCCCTCTCTTTCCTGCTGCTACAGAGGGAGAGATTACGACTTGTTGTCTTGGTTGAGCAGAAGGAAAGTTTCGCAGCTTCCTCCCCTCCTCTCTCCCTAGTCAATCCTTGGATGGATTTATCAATAACTATCTCAGTTCATCTGAGGCTACTGAAGTAGATGCCCTGACCTGGATGGCCCAGGCTAGCCTACTCTCATTAGATCTTAGAAACTAAGCCAGGTGAGCCCTGGTTAGTGGTTGGATGGAAGGCCACCAAGGTAGTCCAAGGTCACTCTGCAGAAGCAGGCAATGGCAAACCTCCTGGGAGGGGCTGTGGCTCAGTGGCAGAGCATCTGCTTGGCATGTGGAAGGTTCCAGGTTCAATCCCCTGCATCTTCAGTTAAAAGAACCAGGCAGTAGGAGATGTGAAATACTTCAGTGGCTTAGTGGTAGAGCATCTGTTTGGCATGTAGAAGGCCCCGGGCAATGGCAAACCACCTGGGAGAGGCTGTGGCTCAGCAGTAGAGCATCTGCTTGGCATGTGGAAGGTTCCAGGTTCAATCCCCTGCATCTTCAGTTAAAAGAACCAGGCAGTAGGAGATGTGAAATACTTCAGTGGCTTAGTGGTAGAGCATCTGTTTGGCATGTAGAAGGCCCCGGGCAATGGCAAACCACCTGGGAGAGGCTGTGGCTCAGCAGTAGAGCATCTGCTTGGCATGTGGAAGGTTCCAGGTTCAATCCCCTGCATCTTCAGTTAAAAGAACCAGGCAGTAGGAGATGTGAAATACTTCAGTGGCTTAGTGGTAGAGCATCTGTTTGGCATGTAGAAGGCCCCGGGCAATGGCAAACCACCTGGGAGAGGCTGTGGCTCAGCAGTAGAGCATCTGCTTGGCATGTGGAAGGTTCCAGGTTCAATCCCCTGCATCTTCAGTTAAAAGAACCAGGCAGTAAGAGATGTGAAATACTTCAGTGGCTTAGTGGTAGAGCATCTGTTTGGCATGTAGAAGGCCCCGGGCAATGGCAAACCACCTGGGAGAGGCTGTGGCTCAGCAGTAGAGCATCTGCTTGGCATGTGGTAGGTTCCAGGTTCAATCCCCTGCATCTTCAGTTAAAAGAACCAGGCAGTAGGAGATGTGAAATACTTCAGTGGCTTAGTGGTAGAGCATCTGTTTGGCATGTAGAAGGTCCTGGGCAATGGCAAACCACCTGGGAGAGGCTGTGGCTCAGCAGTAGAGCATCTGCTTGGCATGTGGTAGGTTCCAGGTTCAATCCCCTGCACCTTCAGTTAAAAGAACCAGGCAGTAGGAGATGTGAAATACTTCAGTGGCTTAGTGGTAGAGCATCTGTTTGGCATGTAGAAGGCCCCGGGCAATGGCAAACCACCTGGGAGAGGCTGTGGCTCAGCAGTAGAGCATCTGCTTGGCATGTGGTAGGTTCCAGGTTCAATCCCCTGCATCTTCAGTTAAAAGAACCAGGCAGTAGGAGATGTGAAATACTTCAGTGGCTTAGTGGTAGAGCATCTGTTTGGCATGTAGAAGGTCCTGGGCAATGGCAAACCACCTGGGAGAGGCTGTGGCTCAGCAGTAGAGCATCTGCTTGGCATGTGGAAGGTTCCAGGTTCAATCCCCTGCATCTTCAGTTAAAAGAACCAGGCAGTAGGAGATGTGAAATACTTCAGTGGCTTAGTGGTAGAGCATCTGTTTGGCATGTAGAAGGTCCCAGGCAATGGCAAACCACCTTTGAGGGGCCGTGGCTCAGTGGCAGAGCATCTGCTTGGCATGCGGAAGGTCCCAGGTTCAGTCCCCAGCATCTCCAGTTAAAAGATCTGCAGTAGGTAATGTGAAAGACCTTGACTTGAGACCTTGAAAAGCTGCTGCTAGTCTGAGTAGACAATACTGACTATGCTGGACCAAGGGTCTGATTCAGTATGAGGCAGTTTCATGCATTCATGTCTTCATCCTCCTCTCTCCTCTTGAAAACTCTACTGGTCGGATGGCTCTGGCTGGCTCAGTCTCTTCAGATCTTGGAAGCTAAGCAGGGTTAGTTACAGGGATAGGAGACCCCCCCCCCCCCAAGGAAGTCCAGGGTTGCTACACAGAGGCAGCCAATGGAAACCCACCTCTGCTTGTCTCTTGCCTTGAAAACTCATTGGGGGTCTCCACAAGTCAGCTCCACAAGACAGCACTTTCCACCACCGCAGAGCCAGGCCCGGGAGGTATTTGAACCCATCGTTAATATAATAGTGGCATTACGACGTCCACCGTTCAGCTGAACCAATTATCGACAGTCCAGCCATTTTCTATATCTTACGCAGCAGGCTGAATTGGTTATCAAGGGGCTAATTGCAACCGTGTTGTATCTAGTCACACTTTAATTATTTTAATTATCAACTGCAGAGGGAAATTTCCCTGCTGGACAACATCGTATTGACGTTTAAATGCAGTCGATGACAATGTAGATTGCACTGTACAGGCAGAGGAAAAATCAATTCATTGAGCTTATTGAGGGCCAGTGTAGTGTAGTGGTTAAGTGCGTGGACTCTAATCTGGGAGAACCGGGTTTGATTCCCCACTCCTCCACTTGAACCTGCTGGATGACCTTGGGCAAGCCATGGTTCTGGCACAGCTGTTCTCTCAAGGACAGTTGTCTCAGAGCTTTCTCAGCCCCGCCTACCTCACAGGGTGTCTGTTGCGGGGAGGGGAAGGGAAAGGCTCTGAGACTACAAGTGAAGGGCGGGATATAAATCCAGTCTCCTCCTCCTCCTCCTCCTCTTCTTCATCTTGACACATTGGGTCCATTTGCCTGGGCTGGGAGCTTCATGCGAAACCAACCCTTTTGTGCTCAGAATTTGTTTCTCAGGGGAAATTACTTATGGCAACAAAAACAGAGATTGGTGGTGAAGATGGGGGTGGAAGGGGCCATCGAATCCCAGCTGACTTATGGAGACCCCGTAGGGTTTTCAAGGCCATGGAGGTTCACCGGTGGCTTGCCCCTACCTGTCCCCATGTCATGACCAACGCTCCCTCTAAGCCATGGAGTCCTGTGAGCCAAAATTCTACTTTGTGAGCTAACTGGCATTAAAGTTGTGAGCGGGCGATTTGGCTGCTGCATGAATCAGTTTGCTCTGGAGCCCTCCTTCCTGAGCTGAGACAAAAACGTGGGAGCCAGAGGCTAAGAAACTGTGAGCTAGCTCACACTAGATCAGCTTAGAGGGGACACTGGTCATGACCCTGGTCTTCCTTGTCGGTCTCTCAAACAAATACTAAGTATTTGGAAGGGCGACCTCCAAGGAATACCAGGGTTCTGATCCGGAGGCAGGCAGTGGCAAACCACCTCTGAAACATCTCCTGCCTCAAAAACCAGTCTAGCTCACCACCTAGTGGTGCATAATGCTAAAGAGATAGAACTTCTGACTGCCAGATAATCTTAGGATTGCTTGGCAATTCTACACACAATGCCAGATGATGACGATAATCCAAATACTAGTCAGGGCTGACCCTCCTTAGCTTCTGAGATCTGGTGAGAGCAGGCTAGCTTGGCCTATCCAAGTCAGGGCACTATTAAAGATAGGGCTCCAGAAGGAGAAGGAGGAGGAGGAGAAAAAGGACAAGAAGAAAGAGAAGAAGAAGAAGAAGAAAAAGAAGAGATTGGATTGATACCCCACCCTTCACTTGGAGTCTCAGAGCAGTTTACAATCTCCCTTCCCTTCCCCTCCTCACAATAGACACCCTGGGAGGTAGGTGGGGCTGAGAGAGCTCTTTCCAGAACTGCCCTTGAGAGGACAGCTCTGACAGAACTGTGGCTCGCCCAAGGTCATCCAGCAGGTGGAAGTGGAGCAGTGGGGAATCAAACCCGGTCCTCCCAGATTAGAGTCCACGCACTTCACCACGACACCAAACTGTGTAAGCCACAAGGTATAGATGGAACATTATATCTGAGGCAGTGATGCTCTGCATTCTTGGTGCTTGGAGGGCAACAGTGGGAGGGCTTCTGGAGTCCTGGCCCCACTGGTGGACCTCCTGATGGCACCTGGTATCTTTGGCCACTGTGTGACACAGAGTGTTGGACTGGATGGGTCATTGGACTGATCAAACATTGGCTTCTCTTATGTTCTTATGCTTATTTGACTGGGAAGCACTGAAAGCCAGGAAACAGAAGAAGGACATAGAAATAAATGGACTAGGGGTTCGACTCAAAAAACTGAAATAATAGTTTTTCTATTGGAACAGCCGGGATGGGACATCCAATATAATACCCATTTTCCTATTTTTCTCCCTCAACCGAAACCACATTATTATATTAAGCAGGAAACAATATTTTCTAAGCAATCTTGTAGACACCTTTGGAGCTGTTTCTGCAGGGAATCTCTGATGTGTGTATTGCATTTGTTTGCATAAAGATTTAGTTTTGAAGGCTGAGAATACAATAATTGTCTTGCTGGGTCAGGTCCAGCAGCGACCCGCTAGATATTTCTGGGCGCTCCTGGGCAGGGCGGGGGGGGGGGGATGGTCCTCACCAATTGCATTTCTCCAGCATCTGGTATTCAGAACAGCCCTTGAACATGGAAGCTGTCCAACTGACTGTTTCAAAGGATTTAGCATTCTGTTTTTTAACTCCCTAATGTAGTAATGCAGCTCAGTAAAAGACCAAGTGTGTCGGGAGCTTTTCGCATCACCAGGAAGCCTTTCTGATTGGATCCAATCCTAAAAAGGGAGTGTTGGGATGGGAACCAACGTTTTGGCAAATTCTGCCATTCTGGTGACTGATCCTGGCAAAGCTTCAAGCCTGCACGGTGCATTTCAAGGCCTCCTGGAAGTCAGTGGGGGGGGGGGGGGGATAAATTTTTAACGCTAGTCTGGCATAGTGGTTAGAGCCTTGAATAAAGACTTAGAAAACCCAGGTTCATATTTCTGTTCAGCCATAGGTTTATTTATTTATTTTATACCCCGCCCTCCCTGCGAACGGGCTCAGGGCGGCTTACAAAATCAATAACCAGTGTTATAAAACCATATACAGAGTTAAAACTTCCACATTAGAACAATCACAGGTTCTTTAAAGTAATAATAATAATAATAATAATAATAAAAGTAATAATAATAATAATATAATAATAATAATAATAATAAAAGTAATAATAATAATAATAATAATAATTATTATTATTATTACTTTAAAGAACCTGTGATTGTTTTAATGTGGAAGTTTTAACTCTGTATATGGTAATAATAATAATAATAATAATAATAATAATAATAATAATAATAATAATAATATAGATGGCCTTTGGACAATTGTTCTCTCTCAGCCTAACGTTTGTGACGCTGCTTTATACTGAGTAAGAACATTGGCCCATCAAGATCATTATTGTCTACTCAAACTGGCAGCCGCTTTCCAGGGTCTCATGCTGAGGTCTTTCCCATCACCAACTGCCTCCTCCTCCTCCTCCTTTTCTTTTTTTTTTTTCTGTACTCTAATCTGGGAGAACCGGGTTTGATTCCCAGCTTCTCCGCTTACAGCTGCTGGATGACCTTGGGCAAGCCATAGTTCTGGCACAGCTGTTCTTGAAAGAGCAGTCCTCGAGAGAGCTCTCTCAGCCCCACCTACCTCACAGGGAGTCTGTTGTGGGCAGTGGGAGGGAAAGGAGTTTGTAAGCCGCTCTGAGTGAAGGGTAAGGTATCAATCCAATCTCCTACTCCTCCTCTTGATGAGGCTTGCCAAGGGACTTACCTGGCGCAGCAGGGGAGAGTTGGTCCCGTTCCGGTACCATAGAGTCTTCAGGCTGATTGCTAGAGCGTCGGCTGGTGATGTGCCTCTACCTGCTGTCCTGATCCGGACCGGTGGATTGGGGGATGTTTTGGTGGGGAAACCCCCACCCACCGGGGGACCTGCCAGCCCTAATCTAGATCGCCCAGTCCCTTCAACTGCAGGGCTTTGGGTAATGTACAGTGAAGGTTAAAACTTCAAAACATGAAGCAAAACATCTAGATCTAAAAGACTCCGATGGCAAGTTTGGGGGGAGAGGGGCAGGGAGTACAGAGAGCAGAGGAGGGTGCCGGCCAAGATGGTAACCATCGCTGTCCTCAACCAAAAGCCTGGTGGAACATCTCCACTTTACAGGCCCTGCGGAACTGCATCAGATCTTGCAGGGCCCTGATGGCGTTCGGCAGAGAGTTCCACCAGGTTGGGGCGAGGTCTGAAAAGGCCCTGGCTCTGGTCGAGGACAGCTGGATGTCTTTGGGGCTAGAGACCACCAGCAAATTGCTGTCCAAGAAGCGTAATGCTCTCCTGGGGACATAATGGAGGAGACGGTCCTGTAGATACTGGAGATGCCGGGGATTAAACCTGGGGCCTTCTGCATGCCAAGCAGAGGCTCTCCCACTGAGCCACGGCCCCTCTTTACAGCTCTCCAGGGTCTCAGGCGGAGGTCTTTCCCACCACCTACTGCCTGGTCCTTTTTTAACTGGAGATGCCGGGGATTGAACCTGGGACCTTCTGCATGCCCAGCAGAGGCTCTTCCACTGAGCCACGGCCCCTCTTTACAGCTCTCCAGGGTCTCAGGCAGAGGTCTTTCCCACCACCTACCGCCTGGTCCTTTTTTAACTGGAGATGCTGGGGTTTGAACCTGGGACTTTCTGCATGCCAAGCAGATGCTCTTCCACTGAGCCACGGCCCCTCTTTACAGCTCTCCAGGGTCTCAGGCGGAGGTCTTTCCCATCACCTTCTGCCTGGCCCTTTTAACTGGAGATGCTGGGGATTGAACCTGGGGCCTTCTGCATGCCAAGCAGAGGCTCTACCTCTAAGCCACAGCCTCTCTCCTTATCCCACTCATCTTACAGGGTTTGCCTGAGGACCAAATACACTAGAGATGAACAATGTACTCTTCCCTGAGCTTCTTGGAAGAACGGCAGAATACCAGATAGCTGCCCAAGGCACAGATGAAATCTGTTGTTCTACAGGATTTCTCACCCACTTCTGACTTCCTTAGAGAGAATCAGAAGTGGCAGCCGGGAGCCTGTCTTTAAAACAGGGCAAATCACCCTTGTAAACCTTTGCGTGTGTTATTGTCATTTGAATATGGGAGGGAGGTTCTGGGAGTCGCCAGGAACATGTTTGTGCGCGATGCATACATTCATCACTGCTGCAACCTCGTCTGCCTCAGGCTTCTTGCATGGAGACAATGAAGAGGGAAGGACTATGAACTCCAACCTGAGATTCTTGGCGAGGCTGTGGCTGAGCGGTACAGCATCGGCTTGGCATGCAGAAAGTCCCAGGTCCAAGATGTACACATACACTGCTGGGATGCCGGGTGTTTCTGATACAGGGCAAAACATACCCTTGTGCGGGTATGGTGCATTTGCCATAAAAAACCCCAATAACTTAATGGTTTTTTCTGAAGTGGACAATGATGGAATTCACTACCACAGGAAGTGGTGGCAGCTACAAGCATGGACAGCTTCAAGAGGGGATTAGATAAACACAGGGGTCCGTTTGAGCAGGAGCGCACAGGAGCGCAGCTCCGGGAGTGAGGAGCCCAGGGGGTGGGCACATGACCAAGCCCCGCCCCCTCCTCGGCTTCCCCAAGCAGTGCAGAGGCGCAGCGCCCCGGGGGAAAGCCCTGCTAGGGGCTTTATTGTTTTTATTGTTTTGTCTGAATATTGATAATTTTATCATTGTTCCTTTTATGACTGTGTGCTGCTTTTCCAGAGACTTGCTCAAGGTGGCATCTACATTTTCTAAGTATACCATTTTTGATCTGGGCACATGGCACATAAGTACTGGAGACATTTCACCAACCCTTCAGCAGCTTCCACCCCATCAGTTTGGTGTAGTGGTCAGGAGTTGGACTCTAATCTGGGAGAACCGGGTTTGATTCCCCACTCCTCCTCCACATGCAGCTGCTGGTGTGACCTTGGGCCAGTCACAAGTTCTCTCAGAGCTGTTCTCTCATGAGCAGTTCTCAAAAGACCTCTCTCAGCCCCACCTACCTCACAGGGTGTCTTGTTGTGGGGAGGGGAAGGGGAAGGGATGGGTGGTGCACATGTCCTGGGTATCTCAAGTCTACTTGAAACCTGATGGTTTCAAGGGAGCAGGAAGGCAATGAGAGTGTGTTCTTTATGCTTATTTTTATTGCACAAAGTATTGGATGGGGAAGGGAAAGGAGGAAGAGCAGGTCAGTTTCACTCACCTGTGGAGTGGAGCCTGAGGGGTGGGTGTTACCTTCTGACACACTTCCGGTATGTTAGAGGGTGTGGCATATGCAAATGAGCTATGCAAATGAGCTCCTGCACCTCTTTTTCTACGAAATGACCCCTGGATAAACATATGGAGCAGAGGTCCATCAGTGGCCATTAGCCACAAGGTATAGATAGGAATTCTCGGTCTGGGGGCAAGTGATGCTCTGTATTCTTGGTGCTGGGGGGGGGGCAGCAACAGTGGGAGGGCTTCTAGTGTCCTGCCCCCCTCTGCTGGACCTCCTGAGGGCACCTGGTGTTTTTGGCCACTGTGTGACAGTGTAGGACTGGATGGGCCATTGGCCTGATCCAACATTGGCTTCTCTTATGTTCTTACGTTCTTATGATGTGTGAGAGGTTTGATGACCCCACAAACAATGCTTCCTCTAAGCTGTGGAGTCTTGTGAGTGAAAATTCTATTTTGTGAGCGACTGGCATTAAAGTTGTGAGTGAGCAATTTGGCTGCTGCATCAATCAGTTTGCTCTGGAGCCATCCTTCCTGAGCTAAGACAAAACTCTGTGAGCCGGAGGCTAAAGAACCGTGAGCTAGCTCACACTAACTCAGCTCAGAGGGAGCCCTGCCTGCAAGTACCTGGTAGGAAGGGCTAATGGTTTAGGTGAATAGAATTAAGTGTTGCTTAATTATGGTACATGGGTGCAGGGAAGTGAGACTGGGGGTTGATGAGATTAGTCCAAGGTGAGTCAATGGGTTCTTGGGAGACCCATTGTCCTAAATTATTCATCTCTCTAGGGAGGGGAGAAGGTCATTAACTAGCCAGCCACTCCTACTCACCCTTCTAAACTACATATCCAGGCTTCTCTCTGGCTGGTAGCCATTTTGTGTCATTTTGAGCCAGGTGGTGTATTGCATGTATGATATTTGAGATGATATTTTGGGAAGGATTTTTATGGTTATTCTAGCTATAAACTGCCCCTCTGTGAGTGGAGGGGTTTGACAGCTAACAATTACAACTGATAATGAAGCTCAAGACAATGCATCGTCCTGGACCAAATCGAGACCTAGGTTTCTTGTCTCATTACCAACGCTGATTTCTCCACGCCTACTACCCCTCTGTGTATCATATCTAATCCAATCACGCCTGCTATTGTCATTCACCTGCTATTGTCATTCAGCATCAGAAATCACCCCACTCTCCAAGATATAAGAGCAGATGGACTCACATTCTAGCTGTGTCTGAAGAAGTGAGCAGTGACTCACTAAAGCTTCTACCCTATCACCGATTTTGTTAGTCTTGAAGGTGCTCCTGGACTATTGCTCTTTTCTGCTGCTATAGACAGACTATCACGGCTGCCCATCTTGATCTATTTACATAGGTAATGGGTGGTGGGGAGAAGTAAACAGTGTTCACTGTAGTAGGGCTTCTGTTAGGCTTTGGAGAGCACAACTAGCATGCAGTACAGTATCTAGGGATGCTGAGAACTGTGGGAAATGTAGTTTTCCTGGCTCTTGGCTTCCAAGGACAACACTGCGCATGCTCGCAGCAGACTTCTAGTCCTCATGGAGGCCCCTCTGGTGTGCTCAACAGACACC
The DNA here is from genome assembly GCA_029233225.1 of Lepidodactylus listeri. Lineage (NCBI taxonomy): Eukaryota > Metazoa > Chordata > Lepidosauria > Squamata > Gekkonidae > Lepidodactylus > Lepidodactylus listeri. The sequence continues at coordinate 7,416,437 of JARCFY010000009.1, read as the reverse complement.
TTGTCCACCCCCTGCCTCAGTAGGACAGCTGGAATTTGGGCACAAGGAAGGGCTCTGATTCACCCTCGCAGTACTGATTCTCAATACATTCTAGACCCTGTTTGGAGTCTGTATTATTATGCTGAGAGTAAGGCTGCAGTCACATGCACTGAATAATCCACTTCCAATGCACTTTCCAACTGGATCATGTTAGTTCGGTTGTTATTTATTTATTTGTTACATTTGTATCCTGCCCTCCCCACAAGCAGGCTCGGGGTGGCTCACATTGCTCGGCACAATGTACCAAGTTCACATAAAACATTTAAAACCATTTAAAACAATCATGCAGTTTGAAAATTAAAGTGCTCACGGTGATAGTTGATCCTTCATTGAATTAAGATGGAGGTCTGTATGAAGCAGTGCCCAGAGTTCCCAGCTCAGCGATCCACTGGCTTCCCAGAGCGGTTTGGCTCAAGCCATGGCCAGCCCTATACCCCAGATGTTAATGGTGCTAATTGGTGGTACTAGTGGTGGGCGGCTCCTAGTTGAAAGCCTGGTGGAAGAACTCCATTTTATAGGCCCTGCAGAACTGGACAAGACTCCTTTCCCTTCCCCTCCCCACAACACACACCCTGTGAGGTAGGCGGGGCTGAGAGAGCTCTGACAGAAACTGCTCTTTTTCAAGAACAGCTCTGACAGAACTGTGGCTTGCCCGAGGCCATCCAGCAGGTGCAAGTGGAGGAGTGGGGAAATCAAACCAGTTCTTCCAGATTAGAGTCCGCGCACCTAACCACTACATCGAGGAGAAGAAGAAGAAGAGATTGGATTTATACCCCGCCCTCCACTCCCCAAGGGAGTCTCAGAGTGGCTTACAAACTCCTTTCCCCTTCCCCTCCCCACAACAGACGCCCTGTGAGGTAGGTGGGGCTGAGAGAGCTCTTTCCCAAGCTGTCCTTGAGGGAACAGCTGGTACAGAGCTATGGCTTGCCCAAGGTCATCCAGCCAGGTGCAAGTGGAGGAGTGGGGAATCAAACCCGGTTCTCCCAGATTAGAGTCCACGCACTTAAGCATTACACCAAACTGGCTCTCTGGAGCCAAACTTAACCACTCCACCAAACTGGAGAAGGAGGAGGTCCTTTTTTATGTATGGTAATGTGTGGTTCTTAGTGATTGTTTATTTTTTTTATAAATATAAGGTAAAAAAATAATTGAAACAATAGAAACAGGCTAGCCAGGTAGCCAAGTCACTTTCTTACTCCCATGGTGCAAAAATGGACACTTGTATTGGCTTTCTACAGTGTGTTTATGCTCTGTGGAACCTCCTTTGGCTTTCCTGGCCCTGCCACTAATAAGCCCCAGAGATGATCCCTGAAGCCTTAGTGTTATGAGCTAGGGAACAAATCCAGGATCTGTTTCTTGCCTTCTCTCTTTTGCTTCTTCACCATTTCAGGGTTGAGATTCTGCAGACAACTGGCTGTTACAATGCGACTGGATTATGCAGCTTAGCTTTATTTAGACCAGGTATTCCATTTGAATAAGTGTATTTTTTCTCCGTCTTTTGTGGCACTTCTATGAGAGGGAGGACACATCCCTTTGTTTAGAAAAAAAGAAGAAGATATTCCCCTCTGTTCTCCTTTTCTCTTTAGCTCCTTTTTTTGTTGTTGATGCCGGTTGAAGAAATAAAAGAGGGGTTTGAAGCGTCAAAGCTGTTAGCAGGAAGAAAAAAAAATATGACAAAGGATACAGGAATAACAATTCCGAGCGAAGGGAAATAGTCTAGAGATGAATGGAAGCGTGGAGAAGCATACCAGATGGGGCACCATTCTTAAATAGAAATGGAGGGTTGCGGGGGGGGGGGGGGAGGGACACCTTTTTGATTAAAACATGCCCACATCTTTGTTTGAAGGTACGCAACAGATAGGAATGAAAAAAGAATGGATTTAGGAAAACAGCAGCTACCAAAGAATCAGCAAGGGAAGGAAAGCAAGGATCAGAAAAGAAGGAAAGACTGAGCTGAATTTTGGGGATTTCAACCTGTGCTTGTTATTGAGAAGGTGGTAGAACCTTTTGCCTAATCCTCAGGCATGTTATTTTATTTTATTTTTTTAAAATCAGAGTGTGCACAACTCCTAACTGTCTAGTTTCAGAAGTTTCTCTGGGCTTACCCTTGTGGAGTTGATCCATCGCTGGTCTATGTGGCTTGGGAGTCACAAAGGCCCTTCCTGCACCCGTGTTTTGCCTTGGTCTCTGAGTGCATCCTATTCTTCCATTCTGCATTCCCCCCCCCCCCCCCCCGCTGTCACTTTCACTTTGTTTCGGGGCTTTCTCTTGTTTCTCTTTTAGTTTTACAGTAATCTACATTCAGACCACTTCTAGCACACTATTGCCCCGCAGTTACCAAAACTCCTTTTGCAGCGGTTCTTGTTCTCCTCTGCTTTCAAATTGCTAATCCTTTCTAAAGTAGAATTGTTTCTGCGGGTATTTAAGTGCTGCCCACTACCCCTCCCCCATTTCCGCTTCTCTCTTTAAGTTGACGCTGCCTCCCGGTTCTGTTTTCTTTCCCTCCTTCTCCAAAGACAAAAGAAGACGTGTCCTCCTGCTGAGGCAAACTTTTAAAAAGCCAGAGGGAGCATTAGAAGGAATCAGTCAATATAAGGGACTAGGGGACTCCCTGCTCCCAAATGTGTCAGTCTTGCATGCGTGGGTCTTGATTTTCCCCTCCCTTCCCTTTCTTTTTGCAGAACCACAGAGGGAGGGGTTGCAGTCAGTTAGCTCAAAAAAAGTGGGTTTTGCTTGTAGATGCAGAATACATACCAAATAGACAAATAAACTTGGGGGGGGGGGGGGAACCAGTGCAAAGGGAATGCATGTGACTGTGAAGTCAACCTTTAAGGTTTGACTCCTTGGATTCTCTGGAGCAAGCTGTCAGTGCAGAAAGGGCCAAAGATGAACACAGCCTCCAGCTATCAGATATGGCATTTCAGGTCTTTGTCAACTGTCTCTCCCCCTATGCTCTGCTTTGCTCATTGGAGCAGGGCCTTCTGTAGGTACCAACCTAGCAATGGGCAAAATCAATAACTTTCTATACATGTCTTCTTCGTGGTGGCCCCTGCCTTGTGGAAGGGCCTGACTGAGGAGGTGAGGAAGGCTCCCACTTTCTTGGCTTTCCACAAACAATGGAGGACTGAATTATTCAAGAGGGCTTTTCTACACAGGCAGTAGACTCACACTGTAATATGGTTCTCAGAGCCGCTTAGAAAAATTATTATGGGCTGTAGTCTGTGCTACTGTATATAGCTTGTTGAGACTCAGAACCGACTGTGGGATTTTTAATCATTTAATTTGTCATGTTAATACTTATGCTTTGCTTCAGTTGAAGTGAAGAAGAAGAAAAAAATGAAGAAGAAGAGGAGAAGGAGGAGATTGGATTTATATCTTGCCCTTCACTACCCGAAGGAGTCTCAGAGCCTCTTACAATCTCCTTTCCCTTCCCCTCCCCACAGCAGACACCCTGTGAGGTAGGTAGGGCTGAGAGAGCTCACTCAGGAACTGCCCTTGAGAGAACAGCTCTGAAAGAACTTATGACTGACTCAAGGTCACACTAGCAGCTGCATGTGGGTGAGTCAGGAACCAAACCTGGTTCTCCCAGATCAGAGTCCACGCTCCTAACCACTACACCACACTGGCTTTCTTAGATTTCTGGTTGGTTCTACAACCCTAATCCTGTTTCATTGTTTATTGACTGTCCCATCCATTGATTGTATTGACTCATTCTGTGTAATCCACCTTGAGACCCAGTGAGAAAGGTGGACTACAAACAAACAAATAACTAAATTAAATGATGGAATTATTGTCGTATGGTGGAATTATTGTCCCGCAGACAAGAAGCCTTCACGATAGGAAGTTAGAGCCCAAACCCTTGTCAGTGGGTTATCAAGGGTAGTTGTGATACCTCCTTCTCACCACAAGGGTGACTAACCAGTAAAGAATTACCCCCAAAGATTTCTGAATCGTGTTTCTAGACTGCTTTGTAGAATTATGAGAATTTTGACAGACCTGGTTTCAGCATAGAACAGTCGTTTCCAAGGAGCAAAAGGCAAAATTGTCCCCTAATCAGGTCCTCTTTCTCCTTCCAGTAGAGCCCCGGCTCTATAATTTACTAGTAAGCTAGGGGATTTTAAGATCACTTGAGCTTCATTAGTGGAAGATGGAATGTGCTGTAGAAGCTCTTTGCAGGCCTATGAAGTGACAGTCATTTTCTTCTCTGCTCCCATTGCACTGGCTGAATCCAATCTAACAGAACTATTTAAGGCGATTCGTGACTGATTAACGTCTAGGTCTGAGCCCCCTGTTGAATCTGATGTTCAAATTAGCTTTAATGATACTGGAGGGTTCTTTGCTGAAAAAAAAAATATCTCCCATTTGATTGGACTTAGAGGTCAGTGCGAGGATTGATCGTGTGTCATTTTGTCCGATGCCTATGGATAGTTCTAGTTCGTGTTTCCTGACCGATATTGATAGGACGCTTTGAGCAGAGAATACGATCCCCTGCAAATTGGACTGCCTGTAAATGGGATCTCTTTATAGCTAGTTGAATCATGCTAGGAGGAGGAGGAAGAGGAGGAGGAGATTGGATTTATACCCCGCCCTTCACTACCTGAAGGAGTCTCAGTGGCTAACAATCCCTTTCCCTTCCCCTCCCCACGACAGACACCCTGTGAAGTAGGTGAGACTGAGAGAGCTCTCCTGAGAACTGTCCTTGAGAGAACAGCTCTGAAAGAACTTATGACTGACCCAAGTACACACCAGCAGCTGCATGTAGAGGAGTGGGGAATCAAACCCAGTTCTACCAGATTAGAGTCTGCACTAGGGTTGCCAAGTCTGGGTTGGAAAATACCTGGGGACTTTGGGGGTGGAGCCAGGAAAAGGTGGGGTTTGAGGAGGGGAGGGGCCTCAGCATGGTACAATGCCATAGAGATCACCCTTCAAAGCAGCCATTTTCTCCAGGGGAGCTGATCTCTGTCAGCTGGAGATCAGTTGTAAAAGCAGGAGATCCCCAGGCCCCACCTGGAGGTTGGCAACTCTAGTCTGCGCACTTAACCACTATACCAAACTGGCTACACTGTCACTGGTCAGTATTATGACTTTCACAGCACATGAAAACTTCTTCACCTTCTTCTTGAAAAAGCATCCTTAAGACCACAAGAAAGATAAAGAAGAGTCCTGTTGGATCAGACCAGTGGTCCCTCTAGTTTATCAACCTGTGTCACACAGTGGCCAATCAGTCCCTCTGGAAGTCCAACCACAGGACACAGAGGCTGAGGCCTTCCTTCGGTGTTGCCTCCTGGCTCTGCAATTCAGAGGCTTACTTTCTCTGAGTTTGGAGGTTCCTTTTAGTCACCATGGCTAGTAGTCACTGACAGACCTGTCCTCCGTGAGTCTGTTGTTGCAAGCCATCTGGCCTTGTGTCCAGCGTTATATCCTCTTTGGTTAACGAGTAAGAACATAAGAACTTAAGAGAAGCCAATGTTGAATCAGGCCAGTGGCCCATCCAGTCCAACACTCTGTCACACAGTGGCCAAAAACACCAGGTGCCCTCAGGAGGTCCACCAGTGGGGGCAGGACACTAGAAGCCCTCCCACTGTTGCCCCCCCAAACACCAAGAAGAACCAAGAGCATCACTTGCCCCAGACTGAGAGTTCTTATCTATACCTTGTGGCTAATAGCCACTGATGGACCTCTGCTCCATATGTTTATCCAATTCCCTCTTGAAGCCGCCCATGCTTGTAGCTGCCACCACCTCCTGTGGCAGTGAATTCCATGTGTTAATCACTCTTTGGGTGAAGAAGGACTTCTGTTCTAACCCGACTGCTCAGCAATTTCATGGAGTGCCCCCGAGTTCTTGTGTTGTGACCTATTTTTCTACTTGCAATTTCTTGCCTTCGAACTGCTAGGTTGGCAGGAGCTGGGGCCAGAGACGGGAGCTCACTCCGTCATGCAGCACTCAGGTCTCGAACTGCCGACCTTCTGGTCTGCAGTTCAGCATCTCAGCAGACAAACACGGCTACCCATCTTGATATTTCTCTTTATTAGGAAGCCATATGCCAGTTAATAGTCCTTGCCCTCTGTGCTCTTGCTGTCTGTTCCTCCTCAGCCCATTCTGTGGTATTTAGGATCACTGGGCCCATTTTATGGGACAGTCCTCCGGAGGAGATCGATTCACCCATTTTTAGGAAGGCCTGTAAATTGACTCTGTCAAAGAGGTTTTTTGATCTGATTTTGTTATGACTCAGGGGCAGCTTGATGAAAAGGTTACCTGGGACATTGGATTGTCTTCATTTTGGGGTACGCTTCCCGCATGCGTTCATCCTCTTCAATCGATGGGTTGTGTAATTTGTGTCTGTGGATACGGAGTTAGCTATCCTCAAAGCCCTGGAGAAAGGTAGGGTATAAATGTATGACTAAATCAAGCAACAAATAGCCCTCCCCCCAATTTTTTGCAGTCCCAGAAATGGGAGGGAAAGACAGGAAGTTTAATGCACCACCGGCCGGAGTTTCATTGGGCCACAAATTGTGTGGTGTACATCCGACAGTTGTTCATTACTCCAGCCTAAGCCCCTGAGAATATCCGTAGCGGTTTGTTGCAGTGAACATATAACATCTGTCCTATCTCAACTCCACTGGCTCTGAGTAGGTAACTGAACTCAGTCCAAAGGTGGGGTGTTGATTTCTAAAGTCTTGTGTGCAGATAACTGTGAGGTTTCCTCTCCTGCGTGTGCCCACTCACTGTAAAGTCATCTGGGGAGTCTTTCTATAGAAGAAGAAGAGAGAAGAGATTGGATTTATACCCCACCCTTCACTAGGAGTCTCAGAGAGGCTTACAAACTCCTTTCCCTTCCCCTCCCCACAACAGACACCCTGTGAGGTAGGTGGGGCTGAGAGAGCTCTTTCGAGGACTGCTCTTGAGAGAACAGCTCTGACAGAACTATGACTTGCCCAAGGTCATCCAGCAGCTACAAGTGGAGGCGTGGGGAATCAAACCTGGTTCTCCCAGATTAGAGTCCGCGCACTCAACCACTACACCAAACTGGCTCTCTTGGAGTGTAAGCTGTTTGAACGAGTGGGAAAGGTGGCATAGAAATAACTATAACGAAATGTATCTTCTGTGATTCTCTGATGGCACACTGTGAACCTAAGAACATAAGAGAAGCCAGTGTTGGATCAGGCCAGTGGCCCATCCAGTCCAACACTCTGTCACACAGTGGCCAAAAACACCAGGTGCCCTCAGGAGGTCCAGCAGTGGGGCCAGGACACTAGAAGCCCTCCCACTGTTGCCCCCCCCCCATCAAGCACCAAGAATTCAGAGCATCACTTGTCCCAGACTGAGAGTTCCTATCTATCCCTTGACTGGTTAGGAAGTATATAATCATAGAGTTGGAGGGGACCTCCAGGGTCATCTAGTCCAACCCTCTGCACAATGAAGGGAATTCACAGCTATCTGTCCCACACACACCCAGTGACCCCCGTTCCATGCCCAGAAGATGGCAAACACCCACCCCAAGTCTTCCAGGATCCCTGGGCCAACTGGCCTGGAGAACAATCACTTTCCTGGCCCCAAAGCGGTGATCAGCATTAAACCCTGGGCGTGTGAGAAAGGGCCACGAGAACTAAGCACTGAGGCAACCCTTCCTGCCCTCCCTCTCATGATCTGCCTTAAGTTCATGGAATCAGTACTGCTGTCAGATGGCCATCTAGCCTCTGTTTGAAGACCTCCAAAGTAGGAGAGCCCCCCACCTCCCGAGGAAGCCTGTCTAGATGAATGGCTTGCAAGGGATCCATTAGCATGCATTCATGATCTGGTTTCCGTAATCTGGAGACGGCAGCCTTAAATGGTGCAGGTCTCTGCTCTTGCATGGAGCCTCGAAATCAGCAGGATTAAAATGCCGATTCAGAAGCGGGCGCTGCTAGCTTCTCTACAGAACTCAGAAGCAAGTATGTGCTTGCTAAGGTCCAGATGAACTGGCTGGCCTCTGTATGAGACAGGATGCTGGACTAGATGGACCACTGGTCTGATCCAGCAGGGCTCTTCTGAGGTTCTTCATTCATTCTTGGGAAAGCACTCTCTCAGCCCCACCTACCTCACAGGGTGTCTGTTGTGGGGAGGGGAAGGGAAAGGAGTTTGTAAGCCGCTCTGAGACTCCCTTGGGGAGTGGAGGGCGGGCTATAAATCCAATCTCTTCTTCTTCTTCTTTTGCCTTTGGAGACTGTTGTACAGTCGAGAGTCAGCGCTGAGCTGAGTGTGTCCAGAGTTTTCACATACCAAGGAGAATTTCTTTATGCCCCGATTCATTACTGAGCTCACAATAGACTCTGCACCCAGTTTTGATATTGAGGGGAACAGGAACAATGGCCGTGGTGTGTAATCTATTCCACACAGCAAGCCTTTCCATCATCATAACAGAAGCAGAAGTTCTGGAAAATAGAAGGAGCACACTGGATTTTTTTTTTTTAATGTATATGGCTATTTGACAACTGAGGTGAGAGAGAGAAGAGAGACAGCATACCGGCATTCTGTATTTCAAAGATGGGTCAGAAAGGATTGCCTTTTCACAGGGAGAAATACTCAGTTTGATCCTAGAAGGAAGCTGGGTGGGGGGAAAAAATCTGCTTCGGAACTGCATTCCTGTCACGAAAACAAAAACACACAAAACTTTTTGTAGCCTTTCCCTGTACAAATGAATCTTGAACAACAAAAAGAGATAATCACAGCAATCGTAGAAGCTGTTTGTTACCGTGTCATTTTGCATGTAAGTAAATATTCCAAGGGAGGTTAAATAGTAATTTGGGATTCTTCCTCCCCACCATTTCTGCGCCATTTCTGGGAAGCAACTGTTCTATTATCTTTTTTGGGGGAGGTGGTGGTGGATGCTGAGGGTGGTGTGTACACACAAAGAGGAGCGGAAAGTAAAATCCCATTGTAATCCCGAAAGCACTCAAGAAGCAAAGTATTGTTAGAGTGTTGCACTAGGACTTAGGACATAGGACCCGTCTTTGAAATATAGAATGCCCCTGTATAAATCGATGGTGCGACCTCATTTGGAGTACTGTGTACAGATCTGGTCACCACACCTCAAAAAAGATATTATAGCATTGGGAAAAGTGCAGAAAAGGGCAACTAGGATGATAAAAGGGTTGGAACACTTTCCCTATGAAGAAAGGTTGAAGTGCTTGGGGCTCTTTAGCTTGGAGAAATGACGGCTGTGGGGTGACAGGATCGAGGTTTATAAGATTATGCATGGGACAGAGCGGGTAGAGAAAGAAATACTTTTCTCCCTTTCTCACAATACAAGAGCTTGTGGGCACTCCATGAAATTGCTGAGCAGTCAGGTTAGAACAGATAAAAGGAAGCACTTCTTCACCCAAAGAGTGATTAACATGTGGAATTCACTGCCACAGGAGGTGGTGGCAGCTACAAGCATGGACGGCTTCAAGAGGGAATTAGATAAACATATGGAGCAGAGGTCCATCAGTGGCTATTAGCCACAAAGTATAGATAGGAACTCTCAGTCTGGGGCAAGTGATGCTCTGTAGTCTTGGTGCTTGATGGGGGGGCAACAGTGGGAGGGCTTCTAGTGTCCTGGCCCCACTGCTGGACCTTCTGATGGGACCTGGGTTTTTGGCCACTGTGTGACAGAGTGTTGGACTGGATGGGCCATTGGCCTGATCCAACATTGGCTTCTCTTATGTTCTTATTATCTTATGACAATTGGGTTTGAATCCCTCATTCAACCATTAGAGTCTAATAGTACCTAGGAGGACAACGAGAAAGAGAAGAAGAAGAGTTGATTTTTATACCTGAAGGAGTCTCAGAGCAGTTTACAATCTACTTTCCCTTTCTCTCCCCACAACAGGCATATTTTGAAGCAGGTGGGGCTGAGAGAGCTCTTTCGAGAACTGCTCCTAAGAGAACAGCTCTGAAAGAACTTGTGACTGACCCGAGGTCACACCAGCTGGCTTCATGTAGAGGAGAGGGGAATTGAACCCAGTTCTCCAGATTAGAGCCCACGCTCTTAGCCACTGCACCAAGCTGGTACTCTTGCACAAGAGCGTTTGAAGGTCTAAGCTTTTGAGATCTAAAGCTCCTTTCATCAGACATCTCGCAAAGGGCCTCTGTGCCATATTGTTGGCCCTCCAGAGGAACTGGCTGACCACTGTGTGAGATAAAATGCTGGACTAGATGGACCACTGGTCTGATCCAGCAGGGCTCCTTTCCAATGTTCTTATGAAGGACTTGGCCTCTATGTTCTGTTGTTGGCCATCCAGAGGAACTGGTTGGCCACTGTGTCAAACAAGATGCTGGACTAGATGGATCACTGGCCTGATCCAAAAGGGCTCTTCTGATGTCCTCATGACTCAAAATCAGGCTGTGAAGTGTTAACCACAGAGAATCCACCCATCTGCCGCATTGTGGATGCACATTCTGGCATCGTTGCTACACTTAAGCCCGAGCAAATCCCCATGTCTCAGCACTGTTAAATGATTACAGGAATCTGAGGCATAACCAGCCTGCATTGCTCAAGGCAGCAAATCCAACATTCAGTGAAACTAGGACAGCTGTAATGCATATTGTATCAAAAAAGGCGGAGGGGCAGGGATCAGGTTGCACAGGAAGCGATGTGAGAGCGGCCAGGTGAACCTTCTGAATGCTGCTTCCAAAGAGGGGAACTAAGACAAGGGCCGGCATGTTTAACCCTATCCCAGCCATTCGAAATCTCACACCAAGCAACGCTGACATTTCCCAAGGTAAACACGCCATTTTTGCAATTTGCAGAACGGAAAACAATACCAAAGAGATGGTAAATGGCAAGCATGAAAAGTGCATCAAAAAAGGGCATTTGCCCTTTGGAGATGGTAGATGGCGAGCTCAAAAAGGGCTTTGCCTCGTGCCGGCAGCTGGCCTGGAGGAACCAACTGGCCAATGGGCCAACAAGTTGCAGCCAACTTACGGCGACCCTGGAAGGCGAGAGACATTCAGAGGTAGTTTTGCCTTTCCTGTCTCTGCGTAGCAACCCTGGCCTTCCTTGGTGGTCTCCCATCCAAATACTAACCAAGGCCGACCCAGCTTAGCTTCTGAGATGTGATGAGATCTGGTTAGCCTGGTCAGCTATCCTTTTCATAGAGATGGGATATTTACCTGGTGATGTTATTTCCTTCCCTGCCATGAAAAGCCTCAACTGCTCATTTCCACATATTAAGCTTCTGTGCGGTGTAGTGGTTAAGTGCGCGGACTCTCATCTGGGAGAACTGGGTTTGATTCCCCACTCCTCCACTTGCAGCTGCTGGATGACCTGGGGCAAGCCATAGTTCTCTCAGAGCTGTTCTCTCAAGGGCAGTTCTTGGGAGAGCTCTCTCAGCCCCACCTACCTCACAGGGTGTCTGTTGTGGGGAGTGGAAGGGAAAGGAGACTGTAAGCCACTCTGAAGTCCCTCAGCCTTTCCCCATAGGGCTTGGTCTCCAGCCCCCCACCCCAATCACCCTCATTGCTCTCCTCTGCACCCGCTCCATTCCATCCACATCCTCTTTGAAGTGAGGCCTCCAGAACTGCACACAATACTCCAGGTTGGTCCTGGACAATGCAGCATACAGCGGGGCTATCGCACCTTGCGATTTAGATGTTATTCCTTTGTCAATAACATCACCTGGTCAAGAACCCTCTATTGAAGGTACAAGACTTCTATTGAAGGTACAAGACCCTCTATTGAAGGTACAAGAAGGTACATTGACCCTCTATTAAAGGTGCAAGATATTTTCTCTCTCCAGGCAGTTGGCAACCCTTACCAAGTTGCCTCCAAGGGCACACCTGTGCAAAAAAAGGTGAATTTTTGAGAACGCACCTGTACAATGACCATAGTCAGGGTGATAATTGGAAAGGTGGCATTTTTTAAAAAACCGCCTGCTGGACTGATAAAGCAGTTTATCCTGCAAAACACTGGTTTCCCAGGAAGGCGGTCAGGAAATAGACCTTTACTCCTGGTGAGAAAACAGCGAGTGGCTCAGCCACATCAGAAGAGACAAAGCCTTTTGCAGGAATACTGCATCAGCTGTCACTCCACCTCCTTCACGCCCTGCAGTGCCAAAAAAAAAGGTGTCTCAAGTCGTGGGAGCTTACAGCCCGATCCCATGAATTGGTTTTTGCTGTCACTGTGCAGGCACAGATCGGTACGGCTGTGTAATTGAAGGCTCCGGGGGTGTCGTCAGGTAGGAAAATAAAACAACAGTCCAGTGGCACCTTAAAGACGAAGGGCATTTATCCCGGCATGAGCTTTTGTGAGTCAGTGCTCACTTCTTCAGATGCTCTAAAGAGAACATAATTTTGCTCATGCTCATATGAAAAATTATGGGAGGGGAAGGGAGAACTTGGGGGCAGAGAGGGGCTTGGTGTGAATCCCACTGTAAATCTTTCAGGTGTGATTGTCTGTGTAAGGGGTCAGAATGGATTAGAGGGTTAGACGTAATGGATGACAAGAGAGGTCAGGTGTTTTAGCCTCTCACTCCAGGGGTGCAAGTAAAGAAAACTGTAATACATCGGGACAATCGAGAACGAATTGAGGAACATAAGAGAAGCCAATGTTGGATCAGGCCAGTGGCCCATCCATTCCAACACTCTGTGTCACACAGTGGGCAAAAACACCATGTGCCCTCAGGAGGTCCAGCAGTGGGGCCAGGACACTAGAAGCCCTCCCACTGTCGCTCCCCCCCCCCCAAAACACCAAGAATACAGAGCATCACTTGCCCCAGACTGAGAGTTCCTATCTTTACTTTGTGGCTAATAGCCACTGATGGACCTCTGCTCCATATGTTTACCCAATTCCCCCTTGAAGCCGTCCGTGCTTGTAGCCGCCACCACCTCCTGTGGCAGTGAATTCCACATGTTAATCACTCTTTGAGTGAAGAAGTACTTCCTTTTATCTGTTCTAACCCGACTGCTCAGCAATTTCATGGAGTGCCCACGAGTTCTTGTCTTGTGAGAAAGGGAGAAAAGTACCTCTTTCTCTACCTGCTCTATCCCATGCATAATCTTATAAACCTCGGTCATAAATCCAATAAAATAAATAATAAATAAATATTAAATTGGATGATCCCGATTCCCAGATAGTCCAGGCTAGACCAACCTCATTACATCTCGGAAGCCAAGCCGGGTCGGCCCTGGCTAGTATTTGGATGGGCGACCTCCAAGGAATACCAGGGTTGGGATGTGGAGGCAGGCAACGGCAAGCCACTTCTGAACGTCTCTTGCCTTGAAAACCCCAGAGTCGTCCTATGTCAGCTGTGACAACGGCCCTTTCCACCATCACCACCACCAAGACAGCTTGATATTATTAGGTCCCATACTCGTATTCCTTGAGGGTTTGGGGACAAACTCGGCATCTGCATAGCGACCTTGGACTGGCAGGGAGGGCAGGGAACTGTTCCTGTCGGCAGCAGAGGATAGGATTCTAATTTAAACATTGGGTTTAAATAATGGGTGGACAGATACTGGCTGGATATTAGAGGGAAAAATTTATGGTAAGAGTAGTTCAGCAGTGGAATTGGCTGTCTAGGAAGTTAGTGAGCTCCCTCGCACTGGCGATCTTGATGCAGTGGCTGGACGAACACACATCAGGCGGTGCACTAGGCTGATGGTGCATTGAGCAGGGCGTTGGGCTAGACGGCCTCTGTGGCCCCTTCCAACTCTGTGGCTGCAGTCACACACACAAAATAATCCACTTCCCATCTGCTTCCAGTACATTTTCCAACTGAATTTTACTGTGTGAACTGGCAAAGTCCATTTGGAAAGTGGATTGAAAGTGGATTATTCAGTGCCGGGGTGTCAAACATGTGGCCCGAGGGCTGGATCAGGCCCCTGGAGGGCTTCTATCAGGTCCGCACTGGAACTGGCCATCTCCTGCTTCCAGTTCTGTTGCTGCTGATGCATCATAGCTTGCTTCGCCAGACTCTCTCAGTCGCTCAGCCATTTCATGTTTTCCCCAGGGTCCTAAACTCGGAACTCTGAGCATGAGATTTCTGTGGCGAATGTCAATAAATCAAAAGTAGGTTTGCAGCTTACAGATACACACCTGAACAGCATACTCAAGATTGCAACAGGCATTTTGATGCAATAATGCAGAGCAAGAGGTGTCAGTTATCAGACACTATTAAATAAACAAAATATGGCAAGTGCTAATGTTTTAAGCATATTTTTATTTCAAGTAAAAAAAAAAAAAAACCTTTGTGTCCTTTATAAAGTTTATATCTCCGCTACCTGGCATTACATTTTATGACACACATGGTCCAGCCCAACAAGGTCTCATTTATGTCAGCTCCAACCCTCATAGCAAATGAGTTCGACACCCCCGGTCTAAAGGCTTTGACACCCCTGATTTAGTGAGGAATTTCACACAGCCAATATGTTCCGTTTCAGGAACTCTTCAGTAACGGTTTCTGTCAGGCATTTCACACAGAACCGTATTAGTACCGGTTCCCTAACAGAACATATTGGCCATCTCACACAGAAACGTGCCTCTCCCATTGGGGAAGTGTTCCTGAGCCGGTTTACCTGGAAACCTCCTCCCAAGAGTTCTTCAGTTCTTGTACCGGTCCTGAAGCGCTACGGGGTGCTGTGTGAAATGCCCCAGTGTGTGTGACCTGTTGTGTGCTGGGTTCATTGCATGAAGAGTCTGGACTACGACGTGGTGATAAGCATCGGTTTATCAGGTACACAACTAGCATGGAATACCGGCCAAGATGGCCAACTTTATACAGTCCCTAGGACACACACCCAAGAATCCCATTGGCGGGTTTGAATTTCCCGCCAGAGTTCTTATTGGAGGATGAGTGGTGGTCTAGGATCTTTGACTCCTATTGTGCCCAGGAGTCAAGCTCTAGCTGTATGTCGCTTATGCCTCATGGCAGTCAGCGGACATAACACCCCACAGCCACAGATTCTATGCTTCTGTTAATTCTATCTAGGTCTGCGGCAGGTTTTGGTTCCTGGGAGTATGTCTCTTCTTTTGTTTGAGACAATTGCGGGGGGGGGGGGGAGGACAATGGCAACCCCACGTGGACAAAAAACCCCAACCAACTCCCTTTTCTTCCAGTCTGTGACCGATGTCAACTCTGTCTGCCTTTCTCTCTGAGCACGTCCACCTCCATCAGAGACATCCACCACTGCGTCCGCTTTTGATTGTGTTTGCGAAGACGAAAAACACACACACTCCTCCAAAGGCACATCCTTGATGTGGTTAATGTCGCCCAGGTGATAATCAAGTGATTCATTGCGTTTGAGGACTCAGCCACCTTTTCAAGGCCAAGCTGGGGGAAAGAAGGGGGGAAAAACACGGAGATTTCTCGCCCCCCGCACCCCCGTAATAGATTCTGTGGAATGGAAGGAGGGGAAAAAAAATCTTCACAAGCACAGGGCAGCAAATGCAACAGCAGGTAGTGCTTTCATAAGAAAACCAATTCAGGTTTCCTCATGCTCCTTTGCGCTTGGCACATCTTCAGCGCTCTCGATGCATCTCCACAGCCACTCTTCAGCAGCCCTTGATGCCTCTTCCCGCAAGACCTGAAGATTTATCAGGGGAAGTGTGGATGGAATTCAAATAGCACCGATGTTCGCGGCTTCTTGTCGTGTTCTGCTCGGCGCAACAAAGCATTTGTCCACAGGCGTCAGCTTTTTACAAAAACAGAGCATTCGGTTTTTCAAGTTCCCCACCCATAGCTTAGCATTCAGACCGGACAGACTGTGGTAGTACCACTCCCCTTTCCCCTTCCAATCCTGTATGTATCCATTGAAAAGACTGCAGTGGAAGCTCAGGAAGATCCCCGTGCCTTCTATACGTTTGCAATGAGGATGGATGGATGGATCAAATCCCAATCAACTTATTGCGACTCTGTCATGGGTTATCAGTGTTGGAGAAATGAGTATGAAAGACAAGACCTGGGATTTCAGTCATTATAGGGTTAACCTATGCAACTTGTTGTGTTTCTTAGTTTAACCTGGAAGTGCCTGGCCGCTGGCCAATTAACTCTAAGCCCGGGAAACCTAAAGGTGTACTGTTTTGCTAACTGGTCAATGATATCAGGAGTTTCCTTTCAGGGGTCAAGAAGAAGGAGAGATCCTCCATTGTAATCTCTCTCTCTCTGTAGTAGGATGTCTTAGTGTGCAGACGCAGCACAATTTGTAGCTAATCCTGTTTCCCTTTTTCCTTTAGTAATAAAGTTTCTTTTAAACTAAAAGAAGCAATCTCTTCTTTCCAGAAAAGCAAGATCCATTTACAAAAACAAAAACTCTGAATTTTCTTGAATATTGGACAAAAGTCCTAACAATCAAGGCAAGAGATGGCCAGAAGTGGTTTGCAATTGCCTGCCCCTGCGTAGCAACCATGGACTTCCTTAGTGGTTCCCCATTCAGATACTAACCATGGCCAACCCAGCTTAGGTTCTGAGATCTGATGAGATAGGGCTATCCTGAGCTATCCAGTTTGGTGTAGTGGTTAAGCGCGGCAGACTCTAATGTGGAAAAACGAGTCTGATTCTCCACTCCTCCACATGCAGCTGCTGGGTGACGGTGGGTCAGTCAAAGTTCTCTGAGAGCTGTTCTCAAGAGCAGTTCTTTCAGAGCTCTCTTGGCCCCACCCACCTCGCAGGGTGTCTGTTGTGGGGAGAGAAAGGAAAGGAGTTTGTAAGCTTATCTGAGACGCCGAGGGAAGGGTGGGGTATAAATCCAATCTCCTCCTCTTCTTCTTTATCTTTGTGTTCTTCATCTTCTTCTTCGTCTTCTCCTGTCAAGTTGTACCCGACTTCTGATGACCACACAGGGTTATCAAGGCATGACATGTTCAGAAGTGGTTTGCCATTGCCTGCCTCTGCATAGCAGCCTTGGACTTCCTTGGTAGTTTCCTATACAACTACTAACCCAGGTAGTGTGGCCACCCTGTATACTTGGGGACCAGCTCTCATCACATGCCTCCCCCAGGATTAGGGTTGCCAAGTCCGGGTTGGAAAATACCTGGGGACTTTGGGGGTGGAGCCAGGAAGGTGGGGTTTGGGCAGGGGAGGGGCCTCAGCATGGTTCAATGCCATAGAGGCCACCCTTCAAAGCAGCCATTTTCTCCAGGGGAGCTGGTCTCTGTCAGCTGGAGATCAGTTGTAAAAGCAGGGGATCCCCAGGCCCCACCTGGAGGTTGGCAACCCTACCCAGGATAAATTCGACAATGGAGTGGCCAAAATATTATTTAGGAACTGGTCTAAAAGTATTTGAAAAATCCTCTGTGTCCTGACCTTGACAGCTCAGGCTGGCTCAATCTTGTCAATCTCAGAAGCTAAGCACAGAAGACCACGGTTGCTACGCAGAGGCCGAGAACAGAGTGGCAAAATGAAGCGCAAGGGAAGCGGGGCAAAAAGACCCGGGCGAAGTTGTCGCAGGGCTTTTCGTTCACAATGCCTAGACTGATGCGGGACCATACCGAGGAGGAGCTGCAATGGAGCGTTCGCACTGTGGGGTGGCCCCTGGTGGCGGTGCCACGGTGGCGTGCGGCTTTGGTCCATTTTGCGGACCTGTGCTTAGGCGCATGGGCGCATAGGCGCATGGGCACAGCAGTCGGATCAGTGGGTTCACATTACCGGCGCCGCTTGATGTGTGGCTTATTTGCGTCCACACTGCCAGGAAGCGGGATGAACCCGCATCCACACGGCTTGACACCGGTTTCACCAGGTACCTGTTTAAAGCGCGATGAAAGCGCTTCGGGACCGGGTGAGTGTGGCACGGCAACGCCAGGCAGCTTCGGCTGTCTGAACAGGCTGTCTTAATCCACTTGCAAAGTGGTCTTATATCGGGCCAAACTGCCTGTCTGTCCTCGGCCAGAGACAGGCAAAGACAAACCACCTCTTTCCCCCCTCTTTTCATGAACTGCACACACCAGGAACCAAGAACCGAACTGCATTTTCCTGGTTTGTGCCCATCCCTACTAAGTAGGATTCCATGGCTGATAGCATTGAAGGCCACTGAGAGATCCAACAGAAGGTCCCGTTTCCTCTGTTTAACTCTTAGCAAGCCCTGGCCTGGATGGTGTACGCTATCCTGATCTCATCAGATCTCAGAAGCTCAAGCGTCTTGCCTGGAGCATCTTCAGTTGGGTGTGGCGGTTAGGAGCACGGGACTCTAATCTGGGAGAGCTGGGTTTGATTCCCCACTCCTCCACTTGCAGCTGCTGGATGATCTTGGGCAAGCCATAGTTCTGCCACAGCTGTTCCTAAAAGAGCAGTTCTTGAACGAGCTCTTTCAGCCCCACCGACCTCACAGGGTGTCTGTTGTGGGGAAGGGAAGGGAAAGGAGATTGTAAGCCGCTCTGAGACTCCGAGTGAAGGATGGGGTATAAATCCAATCACTTCTTTTTCTTCTCTCCTCCTCCTCCTCCTCCTCCAAACATATCTCTCTAGTGAGGTCTATTCTCATACATCTGACAAAGTGGACCGTGGACCATGAAATGTTATCCTTGACTTGAAGATGCTGCAGGACTCCAATTTATTCTCATTGTGGAGTCCAGCACTCATGCCCTCATGGAAGATATAATTCATTGGCTGCTCTACCAGAGAAAAAACACAGGCAAGAAGACTGGAAATAAATCCATTGCTAGACTTCAGCCGTTCCGTGAAGTAGTGTGTTTTGGAAGAAGGCTGCAGTTTTAAAAAAAATGAAAATAGGGCTGACATTTTGCATTTGTCTCTAATTATTACCTTGGCTTCCAAAAACACGTCGGGTTGTTCTTGCGCTGTGGCGTATACAGCTCGTGGGGCAGTAATCAATCAGTGTCCCCTTTCCTTTGAGAAAACGAGAAGGTATTTCTCGAGATGAGGGCAAAGGACAGGAAATGCTGGCTTATGATTGCACGCTCGAGTCTCAATGCATCCTTAATTTCCTAATCGTAATGCAAGTGACAAGGAGCAGCTATGTATGTGCCGTTGTGGGCCTGTACTCTCTCCCCCATCCACAGTACGAAGCGGCGTATTTCGTGATGAACATTTTCCCCGTGTCACAACAAACCATTGCCATAAGATATCGCTCAAAGTACGTGCCACTTACATTCAGTAGGCAGAGATACTGGGGGTGGATCCAATAATCCTACGAGTTAGGGATGCCAGCCTCTAGGTGAGACCAGGGGATCTCCTGGAATTACAGCTCACCTCCAGACTACAGAGATCAGCTCCCCTGGGGGAGATGGATGCTCTGGAGGGCGGGCTCTATGACATCGTACCCCACTGACGTCCCTGTCCACTGCAGGCTCCACCCCCAAATCTCCAGGAGCTTTCCAGCCTGGATCTGGCAACCCTAGCCCCCCATCCCCCACTAGGGGACTGCCCTAAACAAAGTTGCCTTTCTGTAGCCTAAGGCACCTTCCTTCAACTTACCTGACTTGCTTCCAACAGAAGAGCCACAGGCTGGACAAAGGATGTTAGACGGCTTCACACTTGAGCCAAAAAGAAAGGTGGGTAATACATATTTAAACAAACAAACAAACTTTGCTTAGAAGAGGACCCATCCCACCTTTTCCTGACTGGCCTCCTCCAACTTCCTCCAGCATTGAGTGTCATGCAAGAATGGTGTGGTAGGAGAGCCAGTGGTCTTCAGTAGGAGGAGTTGGAGAAACATAGGACGGCCAGACAATAACTGATAACCAGTGGGAAGGTTAGGGGTGGGGACACAGGGGTGTCGTCGTGAGCACGATGGTATCGTTTCTAAGGGGAACGTGGAAGCAACGACAGTAGCTCTAGGAGTTGTTGAAAACTCTGTGGTCAAACCATAACGTTTCTGGCTGTTCCTAGAGCTACCACTGCCATTTGCAGGCTTTCTAGAAAGAACATCATCATGATCTGGATGCCAGTGAGTTTCCCCCACTGGTGGCAGTGAGAAATGGCAGCTCGGTGTGGGAAAAATTCCCCCACTGCAACCAGGTGCTTCACAACCCTGGCAACCCCTTCCTGTGACCTCAGTTAATAAATACGATATGCAGAGTTCCAGAAATGAATGGAATAAAGAGCTAGACCACCCTGTTCTGACAGAGGGATGGGATACGGCCCTAACTTTTGTTCCTGCTTTTTCTCTTAGGCCTCAAGCTGTGGCTTGTTCAGCAGAAAAAGTTCTGTTTAGGATATACTGGAGATAGGGTTGCCAAGTCCCCCGGTGGGGGGGGACCCCACTCAATTGGCTGCTCCCTGCCGGCCTGGATTGGGCCGCTGGGGGGAACCCCACACCCAAATTTCCAGGCTGCGGAGACGTACCCGGCATGATGATGTCACCCAGAGGTGATGTCATTGTGTCAGGCACATTTCGAGGGGGGGATGCTCTATCATTCGAGGGAAAACTCTATGGTTTCCCTTTGAATTATAGAGGCCCCACCCCCAACGTGCCTGACACGATGACGTCACTTCCGGGTGATATAATTGCAGCACACATGTGCCAGAAGACTCCCAAAGAGGGCCGGGACTCCCCTTGCTAAAACATAAGTAAGACTTGGCAACCCTAACTGGAGACCATGGTGCCTCTTTAGTAAAGGACTAAGTAAAGTGTCCAATTTGGAGCCAGTTTGGTATAGTGGTTAGGAGTGCAGGCTCTAAACTGGGTGAACTGGGATTGATTCCCCACTCCTGCTGCTGATGTGATCTTGGGTCAGTCATATGTTCTTTCAGAGCTGCTCTCGAGAGAGAGCTCTCTCAGCCCCACCTATCTCACAGGGTGTCTGTTGTGTGGAGGGGAAGGGAAAGGAGCTTGGCAAGCCACTCTCAAACTCCTTCGGGTAGGGAAGGGTGGAGTATAAATCTCCTCCTCCTCCTCTTCTTCTTCCAGAGAAGTAGTGGTTAGGAGCACAGACTCTAATCTGGGAGAACCGGGTTTGATTCCCCACTCCTCCTCCACATGCAGCGGGTGGTGTGACCTTGGGTCAGTCATAAATTCCTTCTGTATTCAAAAAGAAAAATTATTATGTATTTTGTTGGAAATATGTTCATCTTGCAATAAAAATTTTTTACTGAAAAAAAATAAATTCTTTCAGAGCTGTTCTCTCAAGGGCAGTTCTCAAGAGAGCTCTCTCAGCCCCACCTACCTCCTCCTCCTCTTGTTGTTGTTCTTCTTCTTCTTCGTGTTGTAACTTACTAGATGTAACTTACTCTTAAACATATGCTTTGGGCCTGTCCAGTTATTTGGTCTTTTGATGACGAAGTGTTTATTCATCTCGTTTTGTATTAGAATATTCATAGATCATTGAGGATACTTACGTACTCTAAGCTGTTTGTATGTCAACAAAATAGACCCTCCGTGCCTTTACTGTTGCTAAAAGACTGAAGAGATAAATGCTCTCCTCCAGGGCTATTTTTGGGCAGGAACGCACAGGAACGGAGTTCCGGCTGGCTTCAGAGTTGGCCATGCCTACAGCCTCCCCCCCCCCTCGAGTTCCCCAGGCACCTTGCAAGCTGCGGGTTGCCTAGGGAAGCCAATCCAATCCAGGGAGGGAAGGCAGTTTAAACTGCCTTCCCTCCTCGGGTTCCCCTGGCACCCTGTAGCTGCAAGGCCCCTGGGGAAGCCGATCCAGAAACTGCCTTCCTTCCCTCGGGTTCCCCGTGTGCCCTTCAAGCCACAGGGCACCTGGGGAAGCCGATCCTGGGAGGGAGCTGCACTGTCAGGGGTGTGGCCTAATATGTTAATGTGTTTCTGTTGTTGGGTATGGCCTATTATGCTAATGAGTTCCTGCTGGGCTTTTTCTACAAAAAAAGCCATGGTCTCCTCTAATACTCCAGTGGACGGAGGACCTTACAACCTTATCAACTTGTGGATGGGCCTCATACAGATGACGAATGCATGTGGTCATATTTTTAGATATCTGGAAACCAGAGCCAGTTTGGTGTAGTGGTTAAGTGCGCGGACTCCAATCTGGGAGAACCGGGTTTGATTCCCCACTCCTCCACTTGCACCTGGCTGGATGACCTTGGGCAAGCCATAGCTCTGTACCAGCTGTTCCCTCAAGGACAGCTTGGGAAAGAGTTCTCTCAGCCCCACCTACCTCACAGGGTGTCTGTTGTGGGGAGGGGAAGGGAAAGGAGTTTGTAAGCCGCTCTGAGACTCCCTTGGGGAGTGGAGGGCGGGGTATAAATCCAATCTCTTCTTCTTCTTTTATAGATGCTTATCTGTAAACTTGCTGCCGTTGTTGAAGTATTTTGCTATATTTTTATTTCTTTCTGTTTGGGGGTTGCAATTAAAAATAAATTTAAAGACCATATGGAGCAGAGGTCCATGAGTGGCTATTAGCCACAAGGTATAGATCAGGGGTGGCCAAACTGCGGCTCGGGAGCCACATGCGGCTCTTTCACACATGTTGTGCCGCTCCTGGCAGGGTGGCTGGGGAAGTGAAGGGGAAGTCTTCCCACCCCCCGCCAGTGTTCCCCTCCCTGGGTAGGCTTGAGGTGTGTGTGTGTGTGGGGGGGGGGGAGCAGAGAAAGAAAGCAACTTTAAATGCATTCTCAAAGCCCCCACCACCCTGGCCAGCTTGGAGAAAGCATTTGTCCCTTTAAATATGTCTGAGGCCGTGATGCTTTGTATTCTTGGTGCTTGCGGGGCTATGGTGGGAAGACTTCTGGAGTTCTGGCTGCACTGCTGGACCTCCTGATGGCACTTGGGTTTTGGCCTCTGTATGACACAGAGTATTGGACTGGATGGGCCATTGTCCTGATTCGACCTGGCTTCTCTTATGTTCCTGCTCACCTAGGCTGAGAGAATCCTATTCTGCCTGAGGGATGCAAAGGACTGTCTTTCAATCTCTTGAGTTCTGACCTTTTCCTCTTTCCAGGAACAGCTTTGCTAAATAGACAACCCCCCCCCCCCCCCCGCCCCGCTAATAGCACCAAATCCGAAAGCACCACAAACAAAGAGAGGGACATAACATTTTTGAAAGGAACAAATTCTTTCAGGGCTGACGTAGAAGAGCAGATGCAAGACTGTCTCCCGCACATTCGGAGAGCGTCCAATTCCCAGCAGTGACCAAATGGGCCAGGAACCAGCATCGAAAGTGAGCGTCTCAGCCTGTGAATACTAAGCAGAATTCCCATCTCTGCTCAGACTCCACAGTGGCTAGGGAGGTCCAGAGAGTTCTATAAATTCATGTTTTTTCTATGCCGCAATTAAAACTTTATGTCCTCAGCTGAGCTGTTCTTTAAGGCATTGATTCAGATACCAAAAAAAAAAAAAAATCAATGTGATGAGTTAATTTTAAGCTGCTCTGCAGAGAACCCGAACCTTTAATGGCGGCCCAGGGCTTAGGTGACCTTCTTGACGCAGAGGCTGGGAAACGACCAGGTTAATTGCAAAATGTGATATCCTCCATTACAGATTAGGCTTTTCCCCCCCTGTTGTGTTTGTCTTATACGTTCTCCGGCAAAAGGAGGTTTCCAGGGAGTGCCAGGCAACCAGCAGAAGGAGGAGCTGTCAACCTCCAGGCAGCGGCTGGAGATCTCCTGAAATTACAACTGATCTCCAGGTGACAGCTCAGTTCACCAGGAGAAAATGGCCACTTTGGAAGGTGGATTCTATGGCATTATACCCCACTGAAGTCCTTCCCCTTTCCAAACCCCGCCCTCCCCAAGACCAGGAGCGGGCACATATGGTGAGACACTGTGGAAAAAAGCAAAAGCCGACTAACTTGATCTGTATTTCCATGCTTGTTGTCGGGCAGCTTCCCTGCCAGAGCAAAGGAAACCTAAAGTGTCTTTAGTCCAAGTGTCAAGCTGGCTCGCCAGCTCTGCGTTGGGAAATACCTGGAGATTTTGGGGGTGGAGCCTGAGCGGTGGGTGTTGCCTTCTGACACACTTCCGATAGTGGCAAGGAGTGTGGCATATGCAAATAAGTTATGCTAATGAATTATGCTAATGAGCTCCTGCCCCTCTTTTTCTACGAAATGACCCCTGCGTGACAGGAGAAATATATATTTTTAAAAGCAGCCTCACGTACTTACTGGAAGTTCTTACCAAAAGTTACAAAGGGTAGCTCTAGGAATGGTAAATACCATAGAGTTTCTGGCAATTCCTTGAGCTGTCCTGGAGGGTAGTTCTCAAAATCACCCCAAACGCTGTGGTTTTACCATAGATCTTCTAGTGTTTCTTTGAGCTAACCTTCGTCATTACTGGTAAGGAAGTCTGGTAAGTCTGCAAGGCTATATTCTTTTTAAAAATTCTATCGCTGCAGCTCCGAACAGCAATTGGCAAGGGGGCCTGGGGGCAGGAGACGTTGGCAGCCCTTAGCAAAGCTCATAGAGTGAGCTCAAGGGCCTGATTCTGATAGTGTTGCTCAGGAAAGTTGAATTCTGCCTTCAGCCTTCTTCCAACCTTAAATGGCTCTTCTCGGGCCACTCAGATTGGACATAGCCTCCATAGCTGGGGAGAATGATAGCCTAATATTTGCATGATAACATTTGGTTTATAAGTCCCATTTGGGCGTGGAAATCACACAGTATTTTTGCTGCCTTACCCAGTACTCTCTTGTTGACCAAAGTTCCTGAGTAATCCGAAGTTCACAGCCCTGTTCTGTCTCAAGCCCATATGCTGGGTTTTCCCCTTGCCAAACTTACCTTTTACTTCCTTTGTACGACTGACACCTGTGATCCCTGATGCCGACCAGTCCACTTCCTGACACCTTTTTAAGTCTTGGGGATAAAAATCCAACGAGTTGTCCATATCTGGTGACTGGATCATCTCTGATGTCTTTTCTAGAGAGAAAACTGCCAGAACACTTCACCCTCCACCAAATGCCCACTGACACAAGGCAGTCTTATATGTAGGGTGGCCAGGTCTCTTGCTATGGAAACGATCTTCCTGCCAGTAGCCCCTTCTGCCCACCACCACTCCATCAGCTGGCAAGAGAAAAACAAATTAACAAATCACTGTCAGTCAGCTGGCAGGAGAAAAATAAATAAAAAATCCAGCAAAAACTTGGAAGTGACATCCTGCTTCTCTAGGAATTGCCAGAAACTCTGTGGTAAAACCCATAGAGTTTCCAGCAATTCCTAGAGAGCCATAACATCGCTTCTGGGTTTTCCTTGAAGTGTTGCAGCGCTATTGTGCTCATGGAGTCCTGCTCGTAACCTTACTTATACGCCTTGCTAACTGTAGCAAGTAAAGTCATGCCAAGCAACCATTCCGATAGGTCATTCCACAGACAGAAAAGGCCTGTGACCAAACTGATAGTCCTGAGTGAGGTCACCTTAAAGACAAGCCTGTCTGAAGAGCTTAAATAGACTCTAGGATTATGTGGGAGAAGCAGTTTCAGAAGTATGAGGGCTCCAAGCGATGTAGAGTCATAACCAGCCCTTTGAATTGTGACAGATATTCATTTATCAGAAATAATAAAACAAGGACTCTACAGCTCTAAACTTTTGTGGCTTTTTCAAATGTAACCATGCTTTCCAATTTTTTTGGTGTGAATGGGAAATTCATTTTCTAACTGAAGGAACTCTAGGTTTATCCAATTCTCTCATTTATGGAGGAGATAGATTTTTGCAGACGTTAATAAATCCAATATCAGTTCCCGGGGGGATTTGTTAACAGTTTCTTTGACAGAAGCAGATAACATTCCTACAGCATCCGAGAGAATCACATAACCTGTAATTTCTTTCGTAACTGATAGAATTTGATGCCAGAAATATTAATCAATGGGACATTGCTTCAAGGTTTTTTTTTTAAAAAGTTTCTAACATCCCAGTTTTTAACACCATTCAGATATAGTTTATGTCAATGAGATATCATGGATGTCTTCCTCAATGTTTCAATGATGTGAATTTTCTGAACCTGTCGTCTAAATCTAGTGCCAGGTTTCTTTCATCATTACTTCTCTTTTTTCATTTCTCTTGTCCTTTTGTAGAATGGATTCACTACTTCAGAGACCAAGAGCTAGAAACAGAGGGCAACGTTTGACAGTGGTTTCCTCAAGCAGTTAACAGAGAGTTTTAATCGCTTTGCCGTCCTCCTGAAGGACTAGAGACCCACACTGTATTGATTTCATTTTATTTTATTTACATTGTTCATAGTCCACAACAGGGTCGCCATAAGTCCATTGAGACTTAGCGGCGCTTTCCACCACTACCTTACAATTCAAGACTCAGCTTGAACTTTACATATCGGACAATCTGACTTCTAGATCCAGGTAATCAGCTGTGTTGGTCTTAAGCAGCAGAACAAATTGAGAGTCCAGCGGCACCTTTAAGACCAACAAAGCTTTATTCAAGGTGGGAGCTTTCGTGTGCCTGCACACTTTTTCAAATACACTGTAATGGGAGATGAGGTTCTAAACTTATAGACCGGGATTTAACCGCAAATTAACATGTAACATGATGATGTTTAACTTACGGCAAAGTGAAAAACTAAATAACAAGTCAAGGTTATAAGGTCAACAGTTGTAAAGCAATAAATATGTCACAATAGCAGATAAATGTCTAAAGGTGTTTTTTCCTAATTGTGGGAAGTAACAGAATCCTTGGCCCAAGTGACACCAGGCTGTTATAAGAGCCAGGGCCTTCTCAGTGGCAGCTCCATGCTGGTGGAACGAACTCCCGGAGGACATCAGGGCCCTGCGGGACCTTTTGCGGTTCCACAGGGCCTGTAAAATGGAGCTCTTCCACCAGGCTTTCGATTAGAAGCCGCCACTGACGAATGTGTGACTGATGACCGTGTCACCGGAACATCCTATGGCCCTTATGATGTACTATTGGATATTGCTTTCCATCCCTGATTGTTTATTGAATGCCGCCACATCTGTATTTATACTGTTTAATCCGTATTTTTGTTATATATGCACCTTTTATTGTATTTATTGTTTTATCACTTTTAATGTCTGTGCGCCGCCTTGAGCCAGTTTGCCTGGCGAGGCGGGGCACAAATATAATTAACTGATTGATGGATTAATTAATTAATTATCTCCTCATCTCCCTTTCCAATTGCATTTGAAAAAGTGTGCCTTGCACACAAAAGCTCCTACCTTGAATAAATCTGACTTCTAGACAGCCTTGAGGCCCACATCTGCCAACCAGGAAATTAATCACGAGTATACATACCTTGGATTTTGTTCCATGCTCTAGACGAGTGGCGCTCGCACTTCTGAATCACAATGCGGCAGCTATGAAATGCGATCCGGGGCCACGCTTTTAACTCGAGGCCGTTCCACTTGTGTTTGGCTGTGAAGAACCAGCTGTGGAACTTTTAAGAAGAGCCATTCGCTTTTGTGTATAGTTAACACTCAGAAACATTAGAGTGCTTTACGGCAGTGGGAATAAAACCTTATTAATATCAATAGCCTTTTGCCTGCTGTATTTTTTATATCAAATGTCTGGAGAAGGGAGGGGGGGAGAGAAACCACACCAGTGGATTGGGCAATCTGAAGGTTCTTTGCCTCCGTTCTGATTTATTGCTCTGGTCTCACGCACATTCTAGGCTGCTATCAATTCCCTGCAGGGTCTCTTATCCATTTAAAAGCAAACAATTGCCTCCAGCCACGACCACCTCCCCTTTCGCTCCTGCCTTTCGGCATTCAGAGCCAGTTCGTTGGGATGCTAACTTATTTGCTTGCATGATAATGACAGCCGTCTCGCCTGCAGCCGCTCATTGGAGGGCTAGAGGAAAACGGCACAATACCAGTCGTGTGTTTTATAAAACGAAAATAAATTGCAAGATGGGAAATTGGAAAATTGGCAGAATGAAGGGAAACAAATCGAGACCGATGGGGACTTTTGAGAACGCACGATCCTAAATGAGAGAAGCCCTTCGAAGGTGACTCTGACTTTGCCGAGGTTTGGCTCATTACACTAGATTATTTGTCGAAAATTGAAGTGGGGCTGAAAAAACCTGAAATCTTTAACATCTGCTTAGTGTTCCTCCAGTGGGTGGTCTGTTGTCGATTGTGGGTGGTGTATTGGGTGGTGTATTTACAATACATGATAAGGACTGATAATGGTCCATTGCAATTGTTTAGGTGTTGCTGGTTATGTTAGTTTGTGTGCAATAAGTTAGTTTTAATTCAAGCAGTGTTAGATTATTCTGTATTTTGTATTCTATTTAATAGATTTGCTGTGTAACAATTACTGCATAACATCTATCTTGCATTATGATTTGCTTGTACAATTTTGAAAAATGTTAAATAAAAAATATTTAAAAATGAAAAAAAAGGTGACTGCATTGGGTAGGTTAAGAGAGGTGTGTGTGTGTTTAAAGTTCTGTCAAGTTGCAGCTTGTCTAATGACGAGACCCCATAGTAGAAGAGGAGGAGGAGGAGGAGGAGGAGGAGGAGGAAGAGGAGATTGGATTTATACCCCGCCCTTCACTCAGAGTGGCTTACAAACTCCTTTCCCTTCCCCTCCCTACAACAGATGCCCTGTGAGGTAGGTGGGGCTGAGAGAGCTCTTTCAAGAACTGTCCGTGAGAGAACAGCTCTGACAGAACTATGGCTTGCCCAGAGTCATCCAGCAGCTGCAAGTGGAAGAATGGGGAATCGACCCCGGTTCTCCCAGATTAGAGTCCATGCACTTAACCACTATACCAAACTGGCTCTTGGGGCTCTCATGGCAAGAGACTGACAGAAGTGGTTTACCACTGCTTGCTTTTCCCCCAGCCCTGTATGCTGCAACCCCTCCTCACTCACAAAAAGACCCTTGAAAGGGTCTTTTTGCAAGCTGATCATGTGGCCCACGACTGTCCCTCTCCTTCCCTCCTGCTAAATTTAAAGGGCCCTCCAGCTGATTGGTGGGCCACATGGTCCCCACCAATCAGCTGAAGGTGAGGGGTGGCTGGAAGGGTGGTCACACTTGGGGGCGGGCTTGGGGTCTGGAGACCTGTGCTGCTGATCTGTCCCTCGAAACCAGCCTGTAAATCAGTCTTCTTTGTTCTTTATATATAACTCCTGCCTCAGTGATCTCCAGGTTCCACTTGCTCACCACAAAGCTTACCGCACGGTAGCAAACCCAACACCCTTACACTTGCTACCATAAGAACATCTGGTAACCAAGGAGAAGGCTCACCGTTTAAAACCAACCTTTTGTTGTTGTTCAGTCACACAGTCGAGTCCAATACTTTGGGACCCCAAGGACCACATCACGTCAGACCCTCCCATCCTCCGCTGCCCTCCGGAGCCTGCTCAACGCATAAGAACATAAGAGAAGTCAATGTTGGATCAGGCCAATAGCCCATCCAGTCCAACACTCTGTCACACAGTGGCCAAAAGCACCAGGTGCCCTCAGGAGGTCCAGCAGTGGGGCCAGGACACTAGAAGCCCTCCCACTGTTCCCCCCGCAAACATCAAGAATACCGAGCATCACTTGCCCCAGACTGAGGGATCCTATGTGGCTAATAGCCACTGATGGACCTCTGTTCCATATGTTTACCCAATTCCCTCTTGAAGCCGTCCATGCTTGTAGCCGCCACCACCTCCCGTGGCAGTGAATTCCACGTGTTAATCACTCTTTGGGTGAAGAAGTCCTTCCTTTTATCTGTTCTAACCTGACTGCTCAGCAGTTTCATGGAGTGCCCACGATAACAATGAACTCCACGTTCATTGCATCGATGACACTGTCTAACCATCTCATCCTTTCCCATCCCCTTCTTCTTCTTCTTCTTTTACCTTCAGTCTTTCCCAGCATCAGGGCCTTCTCCAGCGAGTGCTTCCTTCTCATTTGGTGGCCAGAGTATTTGAGCTTCAGCATCAGTATCTGGCCTTTGGTTCCTCCCCCCCCCAAAAATCACAGGAGGCTGTGAGGGTCCCCTCAGCTGCAGAAGAGGCCTGTCACAGAAGGGAGTTGGCAACCTTTACCATTTGACTAAGTGTTATGTATTGACCATGCGGTCGCCATGTGCTCTCTTCATTGCGACCGCATGGCCAGAGCACATGGCCAGAGCATGGCCAGAGCACATGGCCAAGAAACTACCTGAGCTTCAGCCAGGTAGAACAAAGGCCAGGTGGATTCAAACTGGCCACCAATCCTGTACCTAGGTTTCTCCCAGGGAACCTATGAAATGTAAATAGACTTCTAATAGCCTATCAGGCCAGTTGGGTGAGGTCAGGGGATTGTCCCTGACCAGCATAAAAGGAGGGCTTGGAGCCCTGGGTTGTATGCTTCATCCGGACCAGCAATAAAGATCTAGCTGTTTCACTATTCCATGGACTCCCGACTCCAATACTTATCAGTGGCGACGAGGATGGGATCCCGATGAGCGACTCTCCAGCAGACCACAGCAGCACAGCGAGCTCCGTCCCGCCGGCCGCAGGCATCTCCGAGCTCCAGCGCTCCAACGCCTCGCCGCAAGCCGCTCTGAGCCCAATCCTCCGGCACTAGCCAGCGCCAAGCCTCAGCGCTCCCCGGCACCGCCGCAAGACACGAGGACATCGCTCAAACAGCCGCCGCCGCTCCTGCTCTGGTAAATATGGCAAACGCTCCGGGACCAATTACCCCTTTCAATACGTCTCGCCCCGAGACGTGGGAGTCCTGGCTCAAGACGCTGGGTTGTGCCTTTAAGGTCCGCGGTATCACAGATGCGGACCTGAAGAGTGCCTGGCTCTTGAGTTCCGGAGGGGTGGAGGTCATGCGGGTGGCCCAGAACCTACTAGCCCCGCAAGACCCCACCGAGGTGTCTTACGACGTGCTCACCAAGACCCTCGGCGATTACTTCGCCCCGAAGCCATCAAAACTGGCCAGGCGCTGGGAGTTCATACAGCGCCAGCAGCTGCCGGGGGAGTCAGCCGCCACTTTCCTGGCTGAACTCCGTCGACTAGCCGTGGGCTGCGAATTCTGCCACATGGATGACCACGTGGAGACCGCCTTCATGGGAGGGGTCCGGGAAGCCAAGCTCCGCCGGCGCCTCATTGCAATGCCGGAGCCAACCTTGGAGAAGATGCTTGAAACTGCGGCAGCCTTCGAGACAACGCAAAAGGACAAGGCAGCCACCAAAGTCCACCAGGCGGCTCCTCCCGAACCCGACTCAAGCGAAGAAGAGGACGTCCACCGGATGCAACCACGCTCGAAGAAGGGTGAGCCCGGCGTTTCCAGGCCCAAGGGCCGGCGCCCAGCATCTGTCTCTGTTCCCTCTCCTGCTTCCCTCAACAGGCAGGCCCCAACGTGCGCCAGCTGTGGGGACCCCCACGACAGACGGACATGCCGCTTCCGTGATGCCATCTGCCGTGCCTGCGGGAAAGCAGGACATCTCGCCCGGGCCTGCCGCCTGAGGAACAGCCACCGTGCCCCAGCAGCGAACTTCGAAGAAGTGGGTAGTGTCGTTCCCATGGCCACGGTAATGAACTTGCCTCAGCCCATCCCGGGCGCAATTTCCGTGTCTCTCCGAATAGAGGGAGTTCCTTGCTCCATGGAACTGGACTCAGGGTCAGCATATTCAATTGTGTCCGCAGCTACGTTCCGCCGCCTCTGCCCGAAGGGGGTACGCTGGCTGCGGCTGCCGGCTGGGTTGGTCCTCCGGGACTTCCAGAAAAACCCAGTGGCTATTAAGGGGCTAGCCAGGGTCCGGGTCCAGTACCATGCCTTTAATGGCCTGCTGGACCTTCTCGTGGTGGAGCGCAATCTAACCAGTCTCCTAGGTCGCGCCTGGTTCAAGCCGCTCGGAGTGCAGTGGACCGGAATACACCGCATGGGCTCTACTGACTTCTCATCCATCTGCGAGGAATTTCCCGCCGTTTTCGATGGCTCATTGGGCTGCTACAAAGGACCCCCGGTTTCCTTCGACCTGGACCCGGCAGTCCGGCCCATCCGCGTGGCCGTCCGCCGGCCACCACTCGCCTTCCAGCCCAAAGTGGAGGCAGAGTTGGAAAAGCTCGTGGCACAAGGGGTGCTCGAGCCGGTCTCCCACGCCAAGTGGGAGACTCCCATTGTGACCCCCCTCAAAGCTAACGGGGAAGTCCGCATCTGCGCGGATTACAAATGTACAATTAATAAAGCATTACAGGACCACGCGTACCCGGTACCGGTGGTCAGCCATGTTCTGGCCTCCCTCGCGGGTGCCAAAATATTTGGAAAATTAGACTTGGCCCAAGCCTATCAGCAGCTTCCCGTAGACGAAGCAACGGCCGAGGCACAAACGATTGTGACTCACAAGGGAGCGTTCAAGGTAAAACGCCTCCAATTTGGGGTCAGCGTAGCACCCGGAATCTTTCAAAATCTAATGGATTCTCTCCTAAAAGATGTTCCAGGAGTGAAGCCGTTCTTCGATGACGTCCTCATCGCCGCCCCGGACGCCAACACGTTCGCAGCTCGCCTCCGGATGGTGCTGCAAAGGTTCCAGGACGCGGGTCTCAAGGTTCGAAAAGACAAGTGCACCCTGGGAGTCTCCTCGGTGACCTTCTTGGGGTTCCAAGTCACCGCAGACGGCATTCACCTTACAAAGGAGAAGGTAGTGGCAATTACAGGTGCACCCCGCCCGTCCTCAAAGGCGGAACTCCAGGCGTTCTTGGGACTTGTGAACTTCTACCACGCCTTCCTTCCGCACAAGGCGGCGGTCGCTGAACCCCTGCATCGTCTCCTGGACAAGGGAGCGGCTTGGGCCTGGGGTCCCAAGCATGATGCAGCCTTCCGGGCCGTCAAAGACTTATTAATTTCAAATGCGGTCTTAGCGCATTTCGATGAGAGGCTCCCTGTCATCCTGGCCTGCGACGCATCCCCCTACGGCGTTGGGGCGGTCTTGGGACACCGGCTACCCAACGGAAAGGAGGTACCGGTTGCCTACTACTCCAGGACCCTGTCGTCGGCAGAACGGAACTACGCCCAGATCGACAAGGAGGCCCTAGCAATCGTAGCTGGCGTCAGGAAATTTCACGACTATCTCTACGGACGGTCGTTCACCGTGGCCACAGATCACAAGCCGCTGCTGGGCCTCCTTGCCCCCCACAGGCAGACCCCTCACATGCTGTCCCCGCGGGTCCTGCGGTGGTCAATTTTTTTGTCAGGCTACTCCTACGAATTGGTACATCGCCCGGGGAAGGCGATGGGTCATGCAGACGCCCTCAGCCGTCTTCCCCTCCCGTCCTGCGACCCTGATCCGGCTCCCGCTTTCCACATCGCGCTCCTAGAGGATCTACCGGAGCGCCCCGTACAGGTATCAGATGTGGCCCGTCGCACGCGGCGGGACCGCATCCTTTCCCGTGTCTCGGACTGGGTGGGAAGGGGGTGGCTGGAAAAACCGGGACCAGATTTTGCCGCTTTCACGGCACGCAGGCACGAACTATCGGCCCACAAGGGATGCCTGCTATGGGGATCTCGAGTGGTGATCCCCGGGCCCCTGCGGCCCCGAGTGCTAGAGGCCCTCCACGAGGCTCACCCGGGAATTGTGCGCATGAAAGCTCTGGCCCGGAGTTACGTATGGTGGCCAGGCCTGGACAAAGACATTGAGGGGCGGGTCCAGAAGTGTACCAAATGCCAGGAGTCACGGCCAGATCCGCCACACGCTCCTGTCCGATCCTGGGAATCTACTAACAAGCCCTGGTCCCGCCTGCACCTAGACTTCGCGGGACCGGTCCAGGGCCGGTTGTTTCTTATCGTTGTTGACAGCTACAGCAAGTGGCTTGAGGTAGTGCCGGTAGCTTCGACCTCCACCAACGCTGCCTTAAGAAGTCTCTGGCCGATCTTCGCGACACACGGAATGCCAGAAACTCTCGTGACCGACAACGGGACCGCCTTCACCTCCGGCGAGTTTCAACGGTTTGTGGAAGCCTGCGGTCTTCGCCACATCCGCTCTGCTCCGTTCCACCCCGCAACCAATGGCCAGGCCGAGCGCATGGTGAGGACAACGAAGGACGCGTTAAAGAAGATGGAGCATGGCGACTGGGAAGAGCAGCTGTACAAGTTCCTGTTCTGCCAACGGAACACACCCCACTCAGGGACCGGGCGCCGGCCAGCCGAACTTCTGATGGGAAGACGACTGGGAACCGTCTTGGACCGCCTACATCCCGACCGAGCAATCGAGGGGAACCCGACAATGGAGGACCGGCCAGCTGCCCGAGGATTTGCTCCCGAAGACCCCGTATACGCAAAGAACTTCGCACGGGGTCCGACATGGCTCCCCGCGAGGATCGTCCGAGTCACAGGGCCTTATTCCTATGAGGTCCTTACGGAAGATGGCGTAGTCTGGAAACGGCACATTGACCAGATTCGACGCCGTACCCAGAACCACGATGATACCCAGGCCCCCGAACTCCCTGCACCAACAGACCGTGACATCGACACGACTCCAGAAGCAGCGCCAGACCCTGATCCGGAGACTGCGGAGATGCCGCTCCTGCCCGCGGACGAAGCAGTCGCACCATCCACACCTGAACAACCCCCGAGCAGACAGGCCCCGCCAGCAGAACAACTACCCACACCGCAACCTGCCGACACTAGCAACACGCCCCGCCTTACAACCCCCCGGCGCTCTGGACGTGAGCGCAGACGCCCGGACTATCTCAAAGACTATGTGTGCAGAGGGGTTCTGGACTATGTGGGGAGGGGTGTTATGTATTGACCATGCGGTCGCCATGTGCTCTCTTCATTGCGACCGCATGGCCAGAGCACATGGCCAGAGCATGGCCAGAGCACATGGCCAAGAAACTACCTGAGCTTCAGCCAGGTAGAACAAAGGCCAGGTGGATTCAAACTGGCCACCAATCCTGTACCTAGGTTTCTCCCAGGGAACCTATGAAATGTAAATAGACTTCTAATAGCCTATCAGGCCAGTTGGGTGAGGTCAGGGGATTGTCCCTGACCAGCATAAAAGGAGGGCTTGGAGCCCTGGGTTGTATGCTTCATCCGGACCAGCAATAAAGATCTAGCTGTTTCACTATTCCATGGACTCCCGACTCCAATACTTATCACTAAGCCACAGTTTTGTTTCACTAAATGCATTGGTATGAGTGCAGGCCGGGCGCAAATTTGGCCTCTATTTTAAAAGGTTGCATGAAAAGGGAAAAGGCAAAATGCTATAGTTTGGGAAATACGTTCTGCAACAATTTACTTGTCTTAGATTCAGTCGCTGAAGGCTAATGGAGATTTAAGACCCAGATAGGAGCATGAGGACTACATAAAATACCACTGGCGCTTATCTTCTCGCTAGAATCTGCTTGCCTTTGAGACGGTGGACAATGCCCAATTTTTATCTTTCCCTGTGTTCAAATGTCATAGAACTTATCTCCATATTTCCAGGAATCCACTTCTCCTCTAAATACCATGGGAGACAACATCCCCCCCCCAATTGCTGTAATACACAACATCCCGTGGTTCTCAAAGCCCCATGTCACCCACAAACCTAAGGCAGGTGCTTACATCTCCTCTCTCCGATATACGACTTCCATTTTGAGAATGTAGCCTGAAGGCTGCATACCGATAAAAGAAACCCCAAATCAATAACTGTTGGCATGGATGGTAAATTAGCAAGACTGTAAATTACATGGCTGTGTTGTTTTGGAGCTCAAATGGAATTAAAACCCAGATAGCCTTCTCACCTTGGGAAAGCCCTGCTTCTCCACAAATTGATCTATGCAGCTGTGGATTGTAGCATTCCGCTGACTATTGCCTAGGGAATCCCCCTTACCTTTCCTAAGCTGAGCCGGGGGAAGAAGAAGAAGAAGAAGAAGAAGAGATTGGATTTATACCCCACCCTTAGCTCAGAGTCTCAGAGTGGCTCACAATCTTCTTTCCCTCCTCCTCCCCACAACAGACACCCTGTGAGGTAGGCGGGGCTGAGAGAGCTCTTTTCAGAGCTGTCCTTGAGAGAACAGCTCTGACAGAACTATGGCTTGCCCAAGGTCATCCAGTGGCTGCTATGCAAAGGAGTGGGGAATCAAACTCAGTTCTCCCAGATTAGAGTCTACACAACTTAACCACTATACCAAACTGGGAAGAGGCAGAGCTGTCCAAAGACTCAAGTCATTACAGAATCCATGTTACCTTGACCCTTCATGACATTCTTGAACAGCTAGATTCGAGTCCACTAGTACCTTAGGGACCAGCGGGATATTTTGAGATATGAACTTTCAAGAATCAACACTCCCTCCATCAGAGCTCCACCTCTCGAAATCTTGTTTGTCTCCAAGGGGTTACTGAACACAAACCTAGCTATTCTACTGGTGATGAACATGGCTACGTTCTAAGACACCACACTTGGTTTTTTCCCTGTTTTGCAATTGGCACACAGAAGTCTCCAAAAGCCAGGTAAAAGTCAGGGCAGGTAGCTGCCCTGATATCCTGAGGCACAGTGGGAACAACCACAAGTCTTGGATAGCGACAATATATGTTATGTTATATATGATAGTTACGAAGTTTAACAAGAAGACCAAGTCTGGAGGCCAAGTCCTGTGAGGAAAGATGGATGGAGCTGGCTATGCTTAACCTGGAGAGGAGACGGCTGAGAGGTGATATGAGAACCATCTTCAAGTCCTTGAAGGGCTGCCATATAAAGGATGGCGTGGAGTTGTTTTCTGTTGCCCCCCAAAGGTGGACCAGAACTAATGGTGTGAAATTAAATCAGAAGAGTTTTCAGCTAAAGAGAGCCAGTTTGGTGTAGTGGTTAAGTGCGCGGACTCTAATCTGGGAGATCCGGGTTTGATTCCCCACTCCTCCACTTGCACCTGGCTGGATGACCTTGGGCAAGCCATAGCTCTGTACCAGCTGTTCCCTCAAGGACAGCTTGGGAAAGAGCTCTCTCAGCCCCACCTACCTCACAGGGTGTCTGTTGTGGGGAGGGGAAGGGAAAGGAGTTTGTAAGCCGCTCTGAGACTCCAAGTGAGTGAAGGGTGGGGTATAAATCTAATCTCTTCTTCTTCTAAACATTAGGAAGAACTTCCTGATAGAGTGGTTCTCAGTGGAACAGGCTTCCTCGGGAGATTCCTCAAAAAACAGGATCACTGAAGTTGCGAGGGAATTTGGGCGAAACCATGGGTTAAAATGTGGCGTGGGGCAAATAGTGGAAAATTCAAGCACACAATCGGGGCAAAGGGAAGAACGACGCTGGAGCAGCGCCTCGTGGGAATTTGGTCTGGGTGTTACTTCATAACAGAAGAAGAGGAAGAGGAAGAAGAAGAAGAGGAGGAGGAGGAGGAGGAGATCGGATTTACACCCCACCCTTCACTCAGAGTCTCAGAGCAGCTTACAATCTCCTTCCCTTCCTCTTCCCACAACAGACACCCAGTGAGGTGGGGGGAGGGGGGGGCTGAGAGAGCTCTGAGACAACTGTGACTGACCCAAGGTCACCCAGCTGCCTGTCCATGGAGGAGTGGGGAATCAAACCTGGTTCTCCAGATTACAGTCTGCCACTCTTAACCACTGCCCCAAGTGAACAGAAATGTGTGTGGGGGGAGAATATCAAAGGGCCAGCATCGAATGTGAGCTCTATGAACAAGCCTCGAATTTCACAGCTATTCGACAACATACTCCTTTAAAAGGGGACTTTGGCCACGTACCTTCCTCACTGATCAAACCCCTGGGGTTGCCGTTTTCTTTCTTCCTTTGGAGGCTGAGAAGGGAGGTCAGCGGATAAAAGAACATCTGTGCCTTAGCCGTTCCTGGATTTCAATGTGGTAGCAGTTCCCCTCCTGCATTCCTTTGGCGGAATATGTTGCGACTGGACTGGTCAGAGATCTGCATTATCTGTGCGGCAGCAGACCTAGGCTTGAAACAAACAGCCTATGCTCCCCCAGGAGATTGTTTCAGGTCGCCAGGGGTCTGTTGGAGCAGGAGCGCACAGGAGCGCAGCTCCGGGAGTGAGGAGCCCAGGGGGCGGGCACATGACCAAGCCCCGCCCCCTCCTCTGCTTCCCCAAGCAGTGCAGAGGCGCAGCGCCCTGGGGAAAGCCCTGCTGGGGTCTTTATTGTTTTTAATGTTTTGTTTTAATATTGATAATTTTATCATTGTTCCTTTTATGACTGTGTGCTGCTTTTCCAGAGACTTGCTCAAGGTGGCATATAAATTTTCTAAGTATACCATTTTTATCTGGGCACATGGCACATAAGTACTGGAGAAATTTCACCAACCCTTCAGCAGCTTCCACCCCATCAGTTTGGTGTAGTGGTCAGGAGTTGGACTCTAATCTGGGAGAACCAGGTTTGATTCCCCACTCCTCCACATGCAGCTGCTGGTGTGACCTTGGGCCAGTCACAAGTTCTCTCCGAGCTGTTCTCTCATGAGCAGTTCTCAAAAGACCTCTCTCAGCCCCACCTACCTCACAGGGTGTCTTGTTGTGGGGAGGAGAAGGGGAAGGGATGGGTGGTGCACATGTCCTGGATATCTCAAGTCGACTTGAAACCTGGTGGTTTCAAGGGAGCAGGAAGAGAATGAGGGGGTGTTCTTTACGTTTATTTTTATTGCACAAAGTATGGGATGGGGAAGGGAATGGAGGAAGAGCAGGTCAGTTTCACTCACCTGTGGAGTGGAGCCTGAGGGGTGGGTGTTGCCTTCTGACACACTTCCAGTATGTCAGGGGGTATGGCATATGGAAATGAGTTATGCAAATGAGCTATGCTAATGAGCTCCTGCACCTTTTTTTCTATGAAATGACCCCTGCAGGTCGCCAACTTTCCGGGGGGGGGGGCCTTGAGGAATCCCAGAATAGCAAACTGCTCCCCAGACTACCCAGATCAGTTCCCCTGGAGAAAACGGCTGTTGTGGAGGGCAGACTCTACAGCATTTTACTGAACTCAGTAGCAGGGGGAACCTCCGCCCTCCCAGGGGACCTGGCAGCCCTACATCTTAGAGTCCACTACCGACTCAAACATCTTGCAGCCCAATTGTCAACACGGTTGGTAGCAAAGTTAATTTGACTCTTGAATGAGAGCTAATGGTTTTCGCCAAGATTAGCACCTTCTTCTGAAGGCAAGGAGGTGCGAAAAGGGCACCGGGAGTTATTGGGAACAGGAACCAGCAACACCCACGATGGTCAAACACGTTCAAGGGCATTTAAAAAGCAAGCAAACCACCCCATTTCAAGTAGGCAGAGGACGCTTCTGCAGTTGGTAGTCAAGGATTCACCTGGAATACCGCAGGGAGGGCCTTAGAAACAAATCCAGTTGTCCACTGGATGATCTGTTGGAGTAACACATGAAGCTGCCTTCTTCTGAACCCATCAAGGTCGCTATTGTCTACCCAGACTGGCAGCTGCTCTCCAGGGTCTTCTTCTCAGCTCCTGGCTTCCACAGACTCCACTCCCAAATCTCCAGGAGTTTTTAAACCCAGAGTTGTCAACCCAACAGTGTTACTAGACAGCAGTGGCCAAACTGGAGTCCCATTCATGTAGGGCAGAGAAGCGCAATCTCTGATTCTGATTTGAATCGGAAGCAGTCTATTCATAGGGTTACGAGCTCTGGGTTCGAAAGTACCTGGAAATTCAGGGGGTGGAGCCTAGGGAGAATGGGGTTCGAGGAGGGGAGAGATCTCAGCAGGGTATAATGTCCTAGAGTCCACCCTTCAGAGCAGCTGTTTTCTCCAGGGGAACTGATCTTGGCCATCTGGAGATCAACTGTAATAGTGGGAGATCTCCAGGTGCTACCTGGAGTTGGCAACCCTACCTCTGTTTAGACTCTCTTGTTTACATGTGGACAGTTGGGGCCTGGAGATCTCCTGGAATGACAACTGATCTGCAGACTGCAGAGATCAGTTCTCCTGGAGAAAATGGCTGCTTTGGAGGGTGGGTTCTGGACTTGCTGAGCCCCTTTCCCTCTTCAGAGAGCCAGTTTGGTGTAGTGGTTAAGTGGTATAACATTGCCAAGGTGGCATCCCTCAATTTCAGGGGACTCAGCTGTCTAACAAATTAGTGCTGGACCACTTTGATTGTCAGCCTCTAGGTCTCCTGGGATTAAAACTGATCTTCAGGCAACAGAGATCAGTTCGTCTGGAGAGAATGGCTGCTCTGGAAAGTGGACTCTATGGCGTTATACCCCTTGAAGTCCCTCCCCAAACCCCACTCTTCAGGATCCACCTCCAAAATGTTGAAGTATTTCCAAACATGGAGCTGGGAACCCTACATAAGAGGAAGAAGAGGAAGATATTGGATTTATACCTTGCCCTTCACTACCTGAAGGAGTCTCAGAGTGGTTTACAATCTCCTTTCCCTCCCCCTCCCCACAACACACACCCTGTGAGGTAGGTGGGGCTGAGAGAGCTCTTTTCAGAATTGTCTGTGAGAGAACAGCTCTGAAAGAACTTGTGACTGAGCCAAGGTCACACCAGCAGCTACATGGGAATCAAACCCTGTTCTCCCAGATTAGAGTCTGTGCTCCTAATCACTACACTAAACTGGCTCTATACTGCAAGACAGGACAGTCCTCCTGAATTTGAGTGGCTGCAAACTGCTCCCAGTGAGTAAGAAGGGGGTATTCTGAACGAGGCACAGTCGCTTGCCTAGAGGGGGGATATTTTGCCTACGGACCCCAAAAGTTGGAGCCGGCATCATATACCAATCATGAGCACTCCCTACATAAGAACATAAGAGAAGCCAATGTTGGATCAGGCCAGTGGCCCATCCAGTCCAACACTCTGTGTCACAGAGTGGCCAAAAATACCAGGTGCCCTCAGGAGGTCCAGCAGTGGGGCCAGGACACTAGAAGTCATCCCACTGTCCCCCCCCCCAAGGACCAAGAATACATTGCTTGCCCCAGACAGAGAGTTCCTATCTGTACCTTGTGGCTAATAGCCACTGATGGACCTCTGCTCCAGATGTTTATCTAATTCCCTCTTGAGGCTGTCCATGCTTGTAGCCGCCACCACCTCCTGTGGCAGTGAATTCCATGATGTGTGAATCACTCTTTGGGTGAAGAAGTCCTTCCTTTTATCCGCTCTAACCTGACTGCTCAGCAATTTCATTGAATGCCCACAAGTTGAGTGCCCACGAGCCCTACGTCATCACTGCTGTTATTTCTAGAAACAGAAGAGAGCTGCGAACGAATAAATCTCACTGTCTGTCAAGTCCCACAGCTTCAGTTCTATGTTCTTGGAAGCATCATTTCTCTGGGAAAGGCACACAGAGCAGAGACTGCTTTGTCGCACTCATCTCCCTTTCCTCTGCCAAGCAAGCATATGTTGTTGGCTTAGCTCTTGCCAGCTTGAGTCTGGGCAAGGCGGAACACTTTCCTGGGGCCGTGGATGGCTGAAGGGATAATGAGCGAAAAAGAAGAGAAACACTGTATCTCAAAAAGGACATTACAGAGCCGGAAAAAGTACAGACAACCAAGATGATTAGGCAGTTGGAGCACCTTCCCTAGGAAAGGCTGAAGACTCTTGGGACTTTCCAGTTTCGAAAAGAGACAACTAAGGGGGAACATGATAGAGGTTTATAAAATTGTGCATGGGCTGGAGAGAGTCGACCAAGAGACGTTTTTCTCCCTCTCCCAAAATACTAGAACTTGAGGGCATCCAATGAAGCTGGGGTTGCCAAGTCCTACCTGCGTGATGCCGGGGGGACTCCTTGCCCGCCCGGGAGCCTTCTGCTGAGCGCACGATGACGTCACCCAGAAGTGACATCATCGCATTGGGCACGTTAGGGCAGGACCTCTGAAATTTGAGGGGAAACCATAGAGTTTTCCGTCGAATTACAGAGTGTCCCCCTCAAAATGTGCCCGACACGATGACGTCACCTCTGGATGATGTCATCGCGCCGAGCACGTCGCAGCAGCCCGGCAATTTGGGGGTGGAGTCCCCCTGGTGGCCCAATCCAGGCCGGCAGTGAGCGGGCTGCTGGAGTGGGGTTTTCCCCACCCCCTGGGCTGACTTGGGAACCCTAAATGAAGCTGATGGACAGTAGTTTCAGGAAGGACCAAAGGAAATATTATTTTACATAGAAAGTGATTAAACTGTGGAATTCGCTGCCAGAGGGTCTAGTGATGGCCACAGGAACAAACAGCTTTGAAAGGGGGTTAGATAGATTCATGGATGATAGGTCTATCAGCAGGGCTCATTTCGTAGCAGGAGCTCCTCTGCATATTAGGCCACACACCCCTGATGTAGCCAATCCTCCAAGAGCTTACAGGAGCCCCTGTAAGAAGAGCTCTGTAAGCTCTTGGAGGATTGGCTACATTAGGGGTGTGTGGTCTAATATGCAAAGGAGCTCCTGCTATGAAATGAGCCCTGTCTATCAGTGTCTACTAGCCGTGGTGGCTGAGGGGAACCTCTACATTCAGAGGCACTAAACCTCTGAATCCCAGAGCCAGGAGGTAACATCAGCAGAAGGCCTCAGCCTCTCTGCCTGGTTGTCGGCCCTCCAGAGGAACTGGCTGGCCACTGTGTGAGGCAGGATGCTGGACTAGATGGACTACTGGTGTGATGCAGCTGGGATCCTCTTCTGATGTTCTTATGAAGGCCTTGGCCTCTCTGCCCTGTTGTTGGTCCTCCAGAGGAACTGGTTGGCCACTGCGTGAGGTAGGATGCTGGACTAGATG
Source organism: Lepidodactylus listeri (assembly GCA_029233225.1). Lineage (NCBI taxonomy): Eukaryota > Metazoa > Chordata > Lepidosauria > Squamata > Gekkonidae > Lepidodactylus > Lepidodactylus listeri. The sequence goes on along the minus strand of JARCFY010000009.1, from coordinate 7,373,998 downwards.
GACCCTCACTGGTCTGATGCAGCTGGGCTCTTCTTATTTTCTTATATTCTTATGATAGCTCTGTAAGAAAACTCAAGGGGTACTGAGTACTAGAGGCCACAAAAGAAATGGAACGATTGTCCTTGACTATATAAAAGCATATTACTTTTCTCTCAGTAAATGTACCCATATCTTAACAAAACTGAGCCGCTTATAAAAAGACTTGGTATCGTACCCTCACAGTAAGTCGCCATTGATACAAAAGATCTTTTACACTGTACGAACAATCCCAATAAACAGTAACATTTTCTTGGCAAAAATACATTGATTGCAGATGACAAATAGCCCAGATAACAAATTACAATAAATGTAACATTTACTTAGCAAGACAGGGCAAATTGCGCAAGACTAAATCTCCCGATTAGAAATGCAATGTCATAAACTGACGGTTTGCTGGCTGCTTCAATCATGGCTCTGATATCTCCTTCCGAATTAGTTTTTATGTTGCGGTCCCATTGGGATCTGGCCTTGTGCGGTTGTTGTGAAGGGTCTATAAAAAAAACAAGACTCAAAACATCTGGATGTGCCATACAACATCTAAGCAAACTCATTACAGTGGAGAAAAGGCTGTTTGTTATCAGCCAATCATAGAAGAAGAAGAAGAGGAGGAGGAGGAGGAGGAAGAGAAGGAGGAGGAGACTGGATTTATACCCTGCCCTTCACTGGCAATCGCAGAGCGGCTTACAACGTCTTTTCCCTTCCCATCCCCACAACAGACACCCTGTGAGGTAGGTGGGGCTGAGAGAGCTCTTTCCCAAGCTGTCCTTGAGAGAACAGCTGGTACAGAGCTATGGCTTGCCCAAGGTCATCCAGCCAGGCGCACGTGGAGGACTGGGGAATCAAACCCGGTTCTCCCAGATTAGAGTCCGCGCACTTAACCACTACACCTGTCTGATTGATCCACAAATTCACATTCCCCATTGGCCTCCCAGCACTTTGGAGACTGGTAGGAAGTGTGGACTGAAGAGCAGGAAGTGATGTAAGACCAGTGCTCTTCCTGGGAGAGGGATGGCCCATCACCTCGTGCCAGCGGGCCTTTTCTAATTGCAAGTTTGCTACCTGCATAACTATCTGTTCTACTGTTTGGTCTAACCCAGAAGAAGAGGAGGAGATTGGATTTATACCCTGCCCTTCACTCAGAGTCTCAGAGCGGCTTACAAACTCCTTTCCCTTCCCCTCCCCAGAACAGACCCTATGAGGTTGGTGGGGCTGAGAGAGCTCTTTCCAGAACTGCCCTTGAGAGAACAGCTCTGACAGAAGTTCTTGGCCTGCCTAATTCCTTGTAAGCTCTGGAGTCCTGTGAGGGGAAAAAAACCCCTACTTTCTGAGCTACTGGCATTAAAGTCGCAAGCAAGTGATTTGGCTACTGCATCCATTCATTTGTTCTGGAGCCATCCTTCCTGCGCTAAGACAAAAATGTGTGAGCCAGAGGCTAATAAACTGTGAGCTAGTTCACACTAACTCAGCTTAGAGGGAACACTGCTGGCCACCCTAAAAGAAGATGATAGAAGGACTGGAGAATGAAGGCCAAGAAACCTGTACAAAGAGCTAGAAGGACAATGTTTGTGTGTGTGTGTTGGGGGTGTGTGTGTCTAGCCTGTGATTTGCCAAGCTGCCTCCTGGAAGAGAACTAATCAGAAGAAGAGTTGGTTTTTTTTACCCCACCCTTCACTACCTGAAGGAGTCTCAGAGTGACTTACAATCCCTCTCCCTTCTTCTCCCCACAACAGACACCCTGTGAGGTAGGTGGGGCTGAGAGAGCTCTGAGAGAGAACTATGGCTGACTCAAAGACTAAGTAGGGTCACTAACCTCCAGTAAGGCCTTGATTATTGACCACAGTCTATAGAGATCAGCCCCCATGGAGGAAATGGCAGTTTTGGAGGGGGGGACTCTATGGTATACCATAGTCTATTAGAAACTGTAGTCTTAGAGTGATGTCACATCCCTGCTGAGAGAAGGCCACATTCAGGCATGGGAAAGTGTCACTTCTGGCGTGTGGCTCTTCGACGGAAATCACTCCGAAACAATTTGGGGCCATCGTTTTTCTACGTAATGGCTCTCTTAAGTTAATTAAAATGTGAGACAGTTGGAATCCTTGTCAGAATATGACACAAAACTAATTTCAGGGCAATCCATCACGCCACAATCGGGAGGATGTACTCTGGCCAAGAGAGTGGTCATGCTGATTCAACTGAGAAACATGTAGCGATGGGCGAATATCGATATGCTTGACCCAGGGGTCATTTCGTGCAGGAACGTGCCAGAACAACGTTCCGGGAGTCACAAGCCCAGGAGCAGGCAAATATGGTGATGCGCTGTGGAAAAAAGCAAAAGCCTCCTAACTTGATCTGTATTTCCATGCTTGTTGGAGGGCAGCTTCCCGGCAAGAGCAAAGGAAACCTGAAGTGTTTTTAGTCAAAGTGTCAAGCTGGCTCTCCAAGCTCTGAGTTGGGAAACACCTGGAGATTTTGGGGGTGGAGCCTGAGCGGTGGGTGTCGCCTTCTGACACACTTCTGGTGATGTCAGGGGGTGTGGTATATGCAAATAAGCTATGCTAATGAGTTATGCTAATGAGCTCCTGCACCTCTTTTTCTACGAAATGACCCCTGGCTTGACCTGAAGCCACTTATTCTTTGGTGGATGCCGCTGCTGAAAACTCTGAAACACTTGATGGGGATTAAGCCTAGTCTTTCCTGTGAATTGTTTCCCCTAATGTTCACCAGGATCACTTCTTACCAGACTAGACAGAAACCGTAGTTTTTCACATATTGGGGGTCTGGAGATCTCCCAAAATTACAAGCAATCTCCAAACTACAGACATTAATTCTCTTGGAGAAAATGGCTGCTTGGAAAATGGAGATTGGACTCTATGTTATTATACCCCACCGAGGCCCCTCCCTCTCCCAAAATCCCACCTTCCCAGGTGTAGTGGTTAAGAGCACGGACTCAAATCTAGGATAACCGGGTTTGATTCCCCACTCCTCCACTTGCAGCTGCTGGGTGACCTTGGGCAAGCCATAGTTCTGGCACAGCTGTTCTTGAAAAAGAGCAGTTTCTGTCGAAGCTCTCTCAGCCCCACCTACCTCCCAGGGTGTCTGTTGTGGGGAGGGGAAGGGACAGGAGATTGTAAGCTGCTCTGAGACTCCCTTGGGTAGTGAAGGGCTGGGTATAATCCAATCTCTTCTTCTTCTTCACTGTATGGTTGCCAGATCTGGGTTGGGAAATACCTGGAGATTTGGGGGGTGGAGCCCAGGGGGCAGGGCTTGGGGAGGGGATGGACCTCGGCAGAATATAATACCATAGAGTCCACTCTCCAAAACAGCCATTTTCTCCGGGGGAACTGATCTCTGTAGTCTGGAGATCAACTGTAATACCAGATATCCAGGTCCCACCTGGAGGTTGGCAATTCTAGTTCACCCCCAGTCTCCAGGAATTTTGCAACCCAGAGCTGGCCACCTCTGCACCATCCAGTAACATCTGAGCATATCTGCACGGATGCAAATACTTCCACAACACTGTTGGTTTTAAACTGTGTACGAATCAGCAGTTTCAAAGTGTAGGGCGCTCCCTGTGAGACAAAATGAGCCCTGAGGGCTGTGTAAGTTTTGTTTTTGAACATATGACTTGCAGCGATCATAGATGGAAGTCAGTTCTCTTTCAGGCCCCCTGCGAATCTGAGGAATGCATTCCAAGTAGACATGCTGAGAACTTCACCGCAAAGATGCTCGCCAGGCAAACATCCCTTATTTAAGATCCCTTGATCAGATGCGAACAGCGTTCCTGATTAGCTGTTCCCTTGCAAAGGTCACCTTGAACACAGCACCAGGCCAAGGGGTGCCAACCTCCAGCTGGTGCCAGGAGATCTTCTGGACTTGCAACTGATCTTCAGACTAAAGAGAGATCTGTTCTCCTGGAGAAAATGGCTGCTTCGGACGGTGGACTCTATGGCATTATATACCAATGAAGTCTCTCCCCTCCCTCACCAGGTTCCATCCAGTTTGGTGTAGTGCTTAGGAGCGTGGACTCTAATCTGGGAGAACTGGGATTGATTCCCCACACCTCCACATGCAGCTGCTGGTGTGACTTTGGGTCAGTCACAAGTTCTTTCAGAGCTGTTCTCTCAAGGACAGTTCTCAAGAGAGCTCTCTCAGCCTCCTGATGGCACCTCCTGATGGCCTCCTGATGGTGGACCTCCTGAGGGCACCTGGTATTTTTGGCCACTGTGTGACAGAGTGTTGGACTGGATGGGCCACTGGCCTGATCCAACATTGGCTTCTCTTATGTTCTCTTATGTTCTTACGTTCTCCCTTCAGGTTCCCCCCACTTTTATACCCCTTTTCTGTCTCCCTTCGTTTCACCGTATCTTCCTCCTGCGATTCTTTTGCAAACCAAGGAGGGGCGTACTGTGCTTAGTTCTGCCTCCTGAGGCAGCCATTTTTGGTTTGGCTCCACTTGCTGTGGAAGACATTTTGGTTTTTGGGTCTGCTGCCTGTGGAAACCAGTTCCAGTTCCCAATTCCTAAGATGCCGGCAGACTCAAAATGGTTGGGGACCCCTGCCGTAGATACTTAAGCAGCATTTGACAAACTCCCCTCTTTGCCTTCTTCCAACCCCATGCATTTTTACTCTAGTCTTAAATCAGTTTTAGCTGTCCTTCTTAGTTTCCTGAGATAGAATCATAGAATCATAGAGTTGGAAGGCACCTCCAGGGTCATCTAGTCCAACCCCCTGCACAATGCAGGAAATTCACAAATACCTCCCCCTCCACACCCCCAGTGACTCCTGTTCCACATCCAGAAGATGACAAGAAACCTCCAGGATCCCCAGCCAAACTGGCCTGGAGAAAAAATTGCTTCCTGACCCCAAAGTGGCAATCAGCATTTCCCTGAATGTGTAAGAAAGGGCCACAAGAATAGATCAAGGAGCAATTTTGCAATTACCTGCTTGGGTCAGGGGTGGGGGAATGCAACTAATTTCCATGTGCAAATCATCTGCAAACATGATTTTGTTGTGTTTTCCTCCTGACAGCTGTTAAATTTAATATGCACCCCCCCCCCCAAAGCATAGAATAGAACACGAGGGAAAATGAGTACATTTCTACACGTATCTTCTTTTTTTAAAAAAAAAAACTACTGAAGTCTCATTCCTCCAGCAGGCACTTAAATTTTGACGCGGGTCACCATACGGTCGAAAGCTTTAAAGATAGGCTGCTGCCCACCCCTCAATGTAGTGTGGAGAGTTTCGAACCGGGTGAGGAAACCAGTCACATTCATTTTGACTTCTCTTTCCCCCCAATTACTCCCTTTCCCCGGCTCTTCAAGGACGTTTCAATTCTGACTCTTGCAATTTTCGATTAGTGTAATCTGGCAGCTACTACTTTGGCGGATGAACCTCAGTGACTTTAATAACCGCCACGCATTACAACGGTCGTGTCGAGGTCCAGGCAGGGCCGCCGCTGTGCTGCTTTCTACGCAAGAGGTTAAGCGACGTTGTCAAAGTCAGATGATTTCCGTGTGGGCGGCGGACATTTGAAATGCAGATGGCGCAGCCGATTAAAACCATTTGCCAGCACGATATTTGCCTTTCGATAATGGCATACAGTGAGTCTTTTTCTCTTTTTTTTAAAGTGCTAAGGCATGTTTGGTTTAATTAGCGCTTTGGAATGTGCAAGCATATGGCTCATCGTCTGATGAAGAGACACGCTGCGGCAAACTTCCTTGAAGTTGTACTATTCGGGCACACAAAATTCGCTCGGCGGTGCTCGTTGGTTGCAAGCGAACCGTTAAATGTAGCGTTTACAAAACAAAAGACATATGGGGGCGTTGGGGCAAGGAGAACCAGATGCGCCCCCCCCCCCTTTGAGTTCCTGGGATATGATGAGGACTCCATCTAATCCTGTGGTCCGCTGATCAGAGTTTGCATATACAATGGCGTGAATGGTTGCGTCTCTGTTTGTCGGCTTTAAAGTCCTGGCAGTTATCCAGGAAACATTATTTTAATTTTCACACCACAGGAAAAGGGGGAGGGAAGCAAACAGGCCATCTGTTAGGTTTACAGTGCTGGTGCTGAAGGGCTGGCGTGACTTGTCTATTTCAGAAAGAGGTTCCCCATCCGGAGAGCCGGTGTGGCGTAGTGATGAAGAGTGTGGGGCTAGGCTCTGGGAGAAACCAGGTTCAGATCCGCATTCTGCCACGGAAGCTGGCTGGGTGACCTTGGGCAGCCACTCACTCTCAGCCTAACCTCCCCCACAGGGGTATTGTGAATCTGATCTTGTCAGGTCTTGGAAGTTAAGCGGGGTCAGTCCTGGTTACTACTTGGATGGTTGTCCACTACCTTACAGGGTGTCTGTTGTGGGGAGGGGGAGGGAAAGGAGATTGTAAGCTGCTCTGAGACTCCTTCAGGTAGTGAAGGGCGGGGTATAAATCCAATCTCCTCCTCCTCCCCCTCCCCCCATAAATTGTTTTTTTCCTCTTATAAGAATATAAGAGAATCCAATGTTGGATCAGGCCAAACAGTGACCAAAAACACCAGGGGCCCTCAGGAGGTCCACCAGTGGGGCCAGAACACTAGAAGCCCCTTCCACTGTGCCCCCCCAAGCACCAAGAATACAGAGCATCACTTGCCCCAAACTGAGAGATCCTATCTATATCTTGTGGCTAATAGCCACTGATGGACCTCTGCTCCAGATGCTTATCCAATCCCCTCTTGAAACTGTCCATGCTTGTAACCGCCACCACCTCCTGGGGCAGTGAATTCCATGTGTTAATTACTCTTTGGGTGGAGAAGTACTTCCTTTTGTCTGTTCTAACCCAACTGCTCAGCAATTTCATGGATTGCCCCCGAGTTCTTGTAATGTGAGAAAGGGAGAAAAGGACTTCTTTCTCGACCTGCTCTATCCCATGCATAAACTTGTAAACCTCGATCATGTCGCCCCTCCGCTGTCGTTTCTCCAAGCTAAAGAGCCCAAGCTCCGGTTGAGGAAATACCAGGACATTTTTGGGGTGGAGCCTTAGGAGGCTCTTTGATGTATCTTTATTTTGCTTTTGTTCGACAGTGCCCAGATGTCTTCCTCTTGGGATACTGGAATCACATGGTCCCAGAGGTGAGCAACTACAGGATTTTTCAAAAGAACATAAAAGCGTAAGAGATGCCAATGCTGGACCAGGCCAGTGGCCCATCCAGTCCAACACTCTGTCCCACAGTGGCCAAAAATACTGTCAGGAGGTCCAGCAGAGGGGCCAGGAAATTAGAAGCCCTCCCACTGTTGCCCCCCCAGCCATAGGCGTCAACTTCAGGGGGGGCTGGGGAGCTGGAGCCCCCCCCCCGGACTTTTCCAGGACATGCTGAGCCTCCTCCGGAGACAATGGCCTGTAATGTCTCTGGCCCAGCCCCCGTCCCCCCGGAAATTGGAAAGTCTAGGCCAGGGGTGGGCAAACTTGCTCAGCGTAAGAGCCACCTAGAACAGGGGTGGCCAAACTTGCTTAATGTAAGAGCCGCATAGAATAAACATCAGATGTTTGAGAGCCACAAGACATAAATAAATATTACCTGCTTTTATTGGAAAATAAGCAAATTTGCTTTTAATTAACATTAAATGAGACTGCCAAAAATAATAACAAAAGGGGTAAAAGCAGATATTGATAATGATATTAATTTGTCCAATGATATTTATTTGCTAATGATATTTAGCTTCCCCAGCTGCCCTGCCGGGAGCCACATAACATATGTGAAAGAGCCGCATGCGGCTCCCGAGCCCCAGTTTGCCCACCCCTGGTCTAGGCCCTTGCGGCCCAGCACCTTTTGATTTCATTGGTCTTCGATGCTTTTGGCTTTTGAAATGCTTTTAAGGCCTGGATTGATTTGTGTATCATTGTCGCTGGTCGTTGCCTCCCGGTTCCCTGGGAGACAATTTCTTTGCTTTCGTGGTGTTTATTCATTTTAAGTATTAAATGGTTACTCTTAATTATAAGTGGGAAGTCATCTCACGAGTGTCTGTTTTGTGTCTGGGTCTAGTTCTATAAACAAATGGTTGCATGCCTAAATCATTTTTCCGTCTGCAGCTTTTCGACCAGTTATCACCCTTCTACCGGTATCTCTTCCAGACCTATCAGAACAGTCTTTTGCCCAGGAAATATTTCTCAGAGGTAATTGCATAAAGATCTCGGCATTATTAATTAACCCTACAGCTGTTCCTTAGTTAGCTATAATAGTGACTTGCAGCTCTTTCATGGATGCTTAACGAAGAGTTACTCTCCTCAGGAGAGCCCTTCATCCAACATTCGGCACCTGAAAAGTTGGAATTTCATTTCGCTCTCCTCTCAAAGATCCTTTACAGCAAGGAACAAATCTGAGAGAGGGATATTTATATCCCCCAACTGAGAAGAAGACAGGCAATGTACTTGCTCAACTATCCTTCATGGCTTCTGGTCATCACTGCTAACTAGAACTTCTGTCCAAGCCTAGAGGCAGCCATGACAGGAAGCGATCATTCACTGGACAGAAGCTTTGAAAAACTCAAATCATTCTTGACTTTTCAAAAAAAAAAAATTGGATGTATCCTATAGACAAATCTACACACAGTGGCATAGAATTCAGTTCTCTCTGAGTCGCTTAGAGGAGGGGGCGATGGCACTGTGGTGGAGCAACTGCTCGATATGCGAAAAGTCCCAGGGTCAATCCCCATCATCTCCAATTAAAAGTCTCAGTTGGTTGGTGATGGAAAGGAACTCTGTTTGAGTCCCTGGAGAGCCACTGCCAGTCTGAGTAGACAATACTGGCCATGATGGACCAATGGTCTGATTGGTCTGACCAGTGGCCTCTAATCTGGGAGAACCGGGTCTGATCCCCCACTCCTCCACATGTAGCTGCTGGTGTGACCTTGGATTAGTCATATTTTTTTTCAGAGCTGTTCTCTCAAGGACAGTTCTCAAGAGAGCTCTCTCAGCCCCACCTACCTCACAGGGTGTCTGTTGTGGGGAGGGGAAGGGAAAGGAGTTCGTAAGCCACTCTGAGACTCCCTTGGGTAGTGAAGGGCAGGGTATAAATCCAATCTCCTCTCCTCCTCCTCTGTTGGATAATATAAATATTCCAAACTCATGATCAAGGTTTTTAGGCCTTTCCTGAACTTATGGGCACCCCAACAGAGAGTTTTGAACTTTGCGCTGTCAATTCATTATGGTTAACACCCACTTTTGCTATTGAGGAAAAGCAAAAAGAGCCAGTTTGGTGTAGTGGTTAAGTGTATGGACTCTCATCTGGGAGAACCGGGTTTGGTTCCCCACTCCTCTACTTGCACCTGTTGGTTGACCTTGGGCAAGCCATACTTCTGTCAGAGCTGTTCTCTGAAGGACAGTTCTGGAAAGAGCTCTCTCAGCCCCACCTACCTCACAGGGTGTCTGTTGTGGGGAGGGGAAGGGAAAGGAGTTTGTAAGCCGCTCGTAGAGTCCGAGTGAAGGGCGGGTATAAATCCAATCTCCTCCTCCTCCTCCTCCTCCTCCTCCTCCTCCTCCTTCCACAACAGAAACATTGAGTCCACTTAACTGATTCACCTCTGTATGAACCAGAACATGCCAAATTGAAAGATCTTCTCAAGAGTTTTCTTACTCACCATAGATTTGTACTGCCCCCAGCCTGTGTTCATTTGGGTGGGAGAGAGCATTGAGATAAATAGCAGAAGCTTCTGGGGGCCTTATTGAGTCTTCGGGCCACCAGTTGCCTGTCCCTTATTTCTAATTAACATTGGAGTCGTCTTCCGGTGGAGACCCTCCTCTGTGATGGACTCGCAGGGCTGATGATTGTTCTCCTTCTCCTGTGATTGGCTGGCTAGCAATTAATGATGCCTGAGTTCAAAGCCTAAACAGATGTTCTCCTAAGCTTCTCAGTGAGAACGGCTGCAAGGACAGAAATCAATTAAGTCTATAGAGTATTCAGTTGCTGTTCGGACTCTCATGGAATTAATCCTTATATCCTTATGTCAATGATAGATTAATGAGCTGGGGGTATTGTTGTGATGAATACTCGGGGTTCTGTGAAATGAAAGTATGGATGGTGACCTTGATCTCTGATTGCTTAGATTATTTTGAAACAGGGTTAGGTAGGGCTGCCAAGTCAGCCCGGGGGGCGGGGGATCCCCCGCTACAGGGGTTCCTGATCCGCCGGCCAGCATTCGGCCGGCGGGGGAACCCCACCCCCGAAGTTGTCCAGCCAGGACGACTTCCCCAACGTGCTGACGTCACTTCCGGGTGACGTCAGCGGGTGCGCATGCAAGGCACGCGTGCCGGGGAAGTTCCCGGATGATGGAGGACTCCCCCCCGCCAGTAAGTAAAGAAGACTTGGCAACCCTAGGGTTAGGCGAACTGATGAAGAATAGCCGTTTCAACATCTACAGCGCATGGGACCTCGAGGTTCAGAAAATATGTACTGTGTCTGATATTTGGGACAAATGTCACATGTTGGTAGGTCACAGGCTTCCTTCATGCCTTGCTTGTGAGGTCCACAGAAGCATCTGGTTGGCCACAGTTTGAAATAGGCTGGTGCATGAGATGGACTTTTGGTCTGAGCCAAAAGGTCATGTCTAGTGCTTGGTTAACAGAAAAGGATGAAAAGGGAAGTGATAATTAAGCCATACAAACATAACAGTGTACAGCTGTGTTTATTAAGAACCATTTACAAATAGATAGGCAATCAAAGGAGCAGATGGAGTCTTCCAGATGGAGCCTTTCTTCTTCATCAACGGACGAGAAGAAAGGACCAGGCCTGGAGGTGTTCACGATGGAGCGTCAATCAGCATATCAGATGGACAAGCAGAAATGAGAGGTCTGATAGCCAGAAGCTCAACAGCCTGATGTCACCCAGGTTGGAGAAGGGTCCCAAATTCCCTGCACCTACCCAAGTCTGCAAGAAACCAATCAAATCTGTCATAACCGGCTTTCTAATTTGAGTAGATTGTGGCTCAGATAGGATGGAATCTACTGGGCCCTTTATGATAAAAAAGGATATTCAGCTGGTTTATTGCTGAAACAAGTTTCTCTTACCAGTTATCTCCCAGATAACAGGAGGAGCCATGGCTCAGTGGTAGAGCGGCTGCTTGGCAGGCAGAAGGTCCCACGTTCGATCCCCGGCATTTCCAGTTAAAAAGATCTGGCAGTAGGTGATGTGAAAGACCTCTGCCTGAGACCCTGGAGGGCTCCTGCCAGTCTGAGTAGACAATACTGACTTTGATGTACCAAGGGTCTGATTCAGCATGAGGCAGCTATGTGTGTTCATGTGTGTTCATATCCAGTAGCTAGGCATCAGCTTCTCCCATTCTTTTCTGCATAGAAATGGGTTTTTGTTTCCTATGTGTGTGTGAGTAAAGGGCTGTCAACTCGCAGCTGACTTATGGGGACCCCGTAGAGTTGCCAAGGCAAGGGACTAATGGAGGTGGTTTGCCATCACCTTCCTCTGCATTGCGACCCTGGAATTCCTTGGTGGTCTCCCATCCGAATCCTAAATACAGCGAGGGATACTATTCCCCAGGTGGGGGTGGGGGATGCCCCACTTTTTTGGTCTCCTGCCCGCCACCGGCAAGCGTGAACTGGCTGATGTCACCCGGAAGTGATGTCAACATGTCGATGACATTGGGGGGGAGGGGCTCTGCTTTTGGGGCAAAACTCTATGGTTTGAGGCTGTTTTTACCATAAAGTTTTGCCCCAAAAGCAGACTGTCACCCCAATTTTGCTAACATGCTGGTATCAGTTCTGGGTGATGTCAGTGTGTCGTGCAACATCTCTGCCCACCCCCAAAATGCCCCCCAAATTCCCCCACCAGTGCAACGAAGCGACCTGGCAACCCTAACTGCAGCTAACCCTGCTTATAAGGTGGGCAGCCTCCAGGTGAGCTGGAGATCTCCTGGGTTTACAAATGATCTCCAGGTGACAGAGAAGAAGAAGAGAAGAAGAGATTGGATTTATACCCCACCCTTCACTTGTAGTCTCAGAGCGGCTTATGAACTCCTTTCCCTTCCCCTCCCCACAACAGACACCCTGTGACATAGGCGTCAATTTCAGGGGGCTGAGGAGCTGGAGCCCCCCCCCCCCCTGAACTTTTCCAGGAAGTGCTGAGCCTCCCCCGTAGACAATGGCCTGTGATGTCTCTGGCCCAGCCCCAACCCCCCCCCCCTGGAAATTGGAAATTGGAAAGTCTACACCCTTGCCCTGTGAGGCAGGTGGGGTTGAGAGAGCTCTGAGACAACTGTCCTTAAGAGAACAGCTGGTACAGAGCTATGGCTTGCTCAAGGTCATCCAGCAGGTGCAAGTGGAGGAGTGGGGAATCAAACCCGGTTCTCCCAGATTAGAATCCGTGCACTTAACCACTATACCAAACTGGCTTAAATGAAAGCTCCCCGCACTTTTGGAAGACTTTGTGCAAGTAGAAGCGGGCTTGTAATTCTGGAAACTCCCATTGGGGCTAAAATACTGACGCAAAATTGTCTGGTAGTTGTTAAACTAAATGAACTGAATACTATAGTTATACTGAATGTAGTGAATATATGTATCTGACAAGCATGTTATAACAACACACAATGCACTTTATAGAATAATAGTTATAAATAGAACACATTAATTTAGCAAAGTTTCTTGCAGTGTATATTTTTTGTTACTTGACTCTCCTAACACGGCAGCTCAGGTTGCTACTGCCTCCAGGCGGGGCCTGGAGATCTGCTTTTACAACTGATCTCCAGCCGACAGAGATCAGCTCCCCTGGAGAAAAATGGCTGCTTTGAAGAGTGAACTCTATGCCATCGTACCATGCTGAGGCCCCTCCCCTCCCCAAACCCCACCCTCTCCAGGATCCACCCCCAAAGTCTCCAGGGATTTTCCAGTCTAGACCTGGCAACCGATGCTCCCTCTAAGCTGTGGAGTCTTGTGAGCGAAAATGCCACTTTGCGAGCTATTGGCATTAAAGTTGTGAGCGAGCAGTTTGCTCACTGCATAAATTAGTTTGCTCTGGAGCCACCCTTCCTGAGCTAAGACAGAGCACTGTGAGCTGGAGGCTGAAAAACTGTGAGCTAGCTCACACCAACTCAGCTTAGAGGGAACACTGCCAGTGGCAACCCAATTCCACATCACCATTTAAAAACCTCTGCCATTTCTCCTGGCTGACGGATGTCAACCCCGTGGGGTTTTTAAGGCAGGGGATGTTCCGATGTGGTTTGCCTTTGCCTGCCTCTGTACAGGAACCCTGGACTTCCTCAGTGGTCTCCCATCCAAGTACTAACCAGGGCTGACCCTGCTTAGTTTTGGTGCTCTGATGAGGCTGGGCAAGCCTGGGCTATCAAACTCAGGGCCATTTCTCCCTTAGTCATTTTTGTTTCTACTCAGAAAAGTCCTCTGACTGTTTAGCCTTTCTTCATCGGACAGGTGGTCCAACCCCTTGATCATTCATCTCCATTGCCCTCTTCTCAATTTTTACCAGTTTGGTGTGATGGTTGGGAGCACAGACTCTAATCTGGGAGGACCAGGCTTGATTCCCCACTCCTCCACATGCAGCTGCTGGTGTGACCTTGGGTCAGTCCCAAGTTCTCTCAGGGCCAGGGGTCCTTTGGAGCAGGAGCGCACAGGAGCGCAGCTCTGGAAGTGAGGAGCCCAGGGGGCGGGCACATGACCAAGCCCCGCCCCCTCCTCGGCTTCCCCCAGCAGTGCAGAGGCGCAGTGCCGCAGGGAAAGCCCTGCTAGGGTCTTTATTGTTTTTAATGTTTTGTTTAAATATTGATAATTTTATCATTGTTCCTTTTATGACTGTGTGCTGCTTTTCCAGAGACTTGCTCAAGGTGGCATCTAAATTTTCTAAGTATACCATTTTTTATCTTGGCACATGGCACATAAGTACTGGAGAAATTTCACCAACCCTTCAGCAGCTTCCACCCCATCAGTCTGGTGTAGTGGTCAGGAGTGGACTCTAATCTGGGAGAACCGGGTTTGATTCCCCACTCCTCCACATGCAGCTGCTGGTGTGACCTTGGGCCAGTCACAAGTTCTCTCCGAGCTGTTCTCTCATGAGCAGTTCTCAAAACACCTCTCTCAGCCCCACCTACCTCACAGGGTGTCTTGTTGTGGGGCAGGGAACGGAAAGGGATGGGTGGTGCACATGTCCTGGGTATCTCAAGTCTACTTGAAACCTGGTGGTTTCAAGGGAGCAGGAAGAGAATGAGGGTGTATTCTTTACACTTATTTTTATTGCACAAAGTATTGGATGGGGAAGGGAATGGCGGAAGAGCAGGTCAGTTTCACTCACATGTGGAGTGGAGCCTGGGGGGTGGGTGTTGCCTTCTGACACACTTCCGGTATTTTAGGGGGTGTAGCATATGCAAATGAGGTATGCAAATGAGATATGCTAATGAGCTCCTGCACCTCTTTTTCTACGAAATGACCCCTGCTCAGGGCTGTTGAATTAAGAGCAGTCCTTGAAAGAGCTCTCTCAGCCCCACCTACCTCACAAGGTGTCTTTTGTGGGGAGGGGAAGAGAAAGGAGATTGTAAACTGCTCTGAGATTCCTTTGGGTAGTGAAGGGCGGGGTAATGAAGGGGGGCAGGATTCTCCTCCTCCTCTTCCTCCTCCTTCCCTTTTTGAGATAAGACAGCCAGGACTGTATACCGTACTGCAAATGGGCCATTACAATGGCCATTTTATTTTCAATTTCTTTCTTAATAATCCCTAGTGTGGAGTTTGCCTTTTTTCACCGCCGCCCCACACCAAGTCTACATTTTCACCGAATGGAGAGAGATTACAAACCAACAGGAAGATATGAAAACAGCAGCAAACTTTGCACGCTCCAATTCTGGAAAGTGTTTGAGAGATTTTCCAGAATTAAGGAGTGCGTTGCAGTAAAGACTGAGCCATAAAGGAACACACTGGGAGAAATCCACTCATCTCTATTGACTTGAGATGGCCCATTCACATATACAAACCATGACTTGGCGCTCAATACGTACGGCTGTTTATGCCTTTTTAGTCTGCCTTTCCTCCAAAGATCTTAAGGCAATGTACATGGCTCTGTCCCCCTATTTTTATCCCTGTGAGGCTGGTTACACTGAGAGAGTGACTGGCCCAAGATCACCCAGGAAGCTTCATGGAAGAAGGGAAGATTTATTACTCTTATTTAGGGTTACCAGATGCCCCAGTGGAGGCAGGGGTCCCCCGCCCCCAGGACCTTCCCCTCAGACACCGATTAGCTGCCTGGTGGGGGGACTTATCAGGAGAAAGAAGAAGGCCCAGGCCACATTGCTGGCATTGCACAGGAAGTGACATCATTGTGCCAGTGATGTCCGGGTGACTCTCTGATATTTGAGCATCACAGCAATGCTGCAGCCTGATGACATCAGAACCTATCTCATCTGAGGCAGGGAACCAGTACCTTTAAGCAGGGGTCATTTCTTAGAAAAAGAGGTGCAGGAGCTCATTAGCATAACTCATTAGCATAACTCATTGGCATATGCCACACCCCCTAACATGCCAGAAGTGTGTCAGAAGGCAACACCCACCCCTCAGGCTCCACTCCACAGGTGAGTGAAACTGACCTGCTCTTCCTCCATTCCCTTCCCCATCCAATACTTTGTGCAATAAAAATAAGCGTAAAGAACACACCCTCATTCTCTTCCTGCTCCCTTGAAACCACCAGGTTTCAAGTAGACTTGAGATACCCAGGACATGTGCACCACCCATCCCTTTCCCTTCCCCTCCCCACAACATGACACCCTGTGAGGTAGGTGGGGCTGAGAGAGGTCTTTTGAGAACTGCTCATGAGAGAACAGCTCTGAGAGAACTTGTGACTGGCCCAAGGACACACCAGCAGCTGCATGTGGAGGAGTGGGGAATCAAACCCGGTTCTCCCAGATTAGAGTCCAACTTCTGACCACTACACCAAACTGATGGGGTGGAAGCTGCTGAAGGGTTGGTGAAATTTCTCTAGTACTTATGTGCCATGTGCCCAGATAAAAAATGGTATACTTAGAAAATTTATATGCCACCTTGAGCAAGTCTGTGGAAAAGCAGCACACAGTCATAAAAGGAACAATGATAAAATTATCAATATTAAAACAAAACATTAAAAACAATAAAAACCCTCGGGAAGCCGAGGAGGGGGCGGGGCTTGGTCATGTGCCCGCCCCCTGGGCTCCTCACTCCCGGAGCTGCGCTCCTGTGCGCTCCTGCTCCAACGGACCCCTGCCTTTAAGCCTGTGTGTACAATTAGTATATTAACTAACTACCAGGGGAAATAGGAAAGAGAAACATGCCCTGGAATGAGAGAAGATGGTGAGAAAAATGGATGCAGTTCCCAATCCATACAGGGAGTTCTAGAGAATAGTCATGTTTATTTGCAATAGGAATAGTTAGATTCGAGTCCAGTATCATCTCAGAGACAAGATTCTTGGGTTGATTCAGGTGGGTAACTGTGTTAGAAGCAATAGAACCAAGTGTGAGCCCCGTGGCACCTTTAAGACCAGCTTTGACTCTCAAAAGCTGATACCCTGAAAATCTTATTCGTCTCTGAGGCGCTACTGGGACTCAAATCTAACCAATCCATATAGGGTTTCAGAAGGTCAAAACTTTAACGTACAGGACATACTGATACTTAGCATTATATCCGAACACTTAAGAGCGCTTAAAGCATGCCATGTAATCATCTCCGTAATCCTTAGAGTAATCCTGCAAGATAGGTCAGTCATATTATCAACCCCCCCCATTGGAAACTGGGGGTGCTAAGCTTGCCGGAGGCCCCTGAATGAGTTCAGACAGAGGTAAGATATGAATCATGCCTTGGTCTCCTAGGCACGATGCTACAGCGGCTCAAAAAATGTCTGTGCTAAGGTCTATTTTAGCGAGATGCCGGCTCCATCAGTCAAAGGGACTTGGTCTAATTGGGTGTTTGACCAATAAGCAAACTGGAGGTCGAGAGACAAGCCAAACGTTGAACACGATTCATCGTTGGAAACCATTAGATGAATTAACGGGGCATCGTTTTGATCGCCTGCATTTTATGCTAATTGCTGGAGCCAGTTCATTTTGCAGTGGAATGCTGAAATTAGGCAATAAAAAACCGTCAATAAATTATGCTAACCTCTAACAATGTTAGGTTAGTGCCGATTGTGAAGGATGTTCTCAACCGAGCAATTCTTTCCCCTCCCGTTTCCCCTGGCTTTTATCCCAGAACTTCAGGGTTAGCCCCAACAGTTAAAAATTATTTCTGTAATTTATGGGCTCGCACTATCTCTGTAATTCAACCAGTAGCTTTCATGTCTGTTTCTAACATCTACTGTTCTTCTGGAGTTCTCAGGAGACCAGAATTCCCACAGACCTTTGCCATTTAGCATCTTTCCAGGGAACATAATTTCTTTTTCCAAATTCCTTTTTTTTAGATATAACCATTGATTGTTCTTTTTCTCTTTTGAAAGAGGAATTTCTTTTTAATTTCTCTTTGATTTCTCTTGTTAGTTTTCTGTTGCACCTCTATGTACACCTTTGTGATTTCAGCCCTTGCATGGTCTTTTTTTGATGTTACGCTCCACAGGGTGGTCTTCTAATACAAGGGTTAGGAGGGTTTGGGAAGACGTCACCTTCTTCTGAGCATCTGCAGAATGAAATTCTGCCCCTCCTCTCTTTGAAGTTCTCTTCTGGTCAAAAAGGGAATTGATTTAAAACCCCTGAAATTCCTTAAAATAGGAGGAGGAGGAGCAGGAGGAGGAGGAGGAAGAAGAAGAAGAGATTGGATTTATACCCCGCCCTTCACTCACTTGTCGTCTCAGAGCAGCTTACAAACTCCTTTCCCTCCCCCTCCCCACAACAGACACCCTGGGAGGTAGGTGGGGCTGAGAGAGCTCTGAAACAACTGTCTTTGAGAAAACAGCTCTGACAGAACTATGGCTTGCCCAAGGTTATTCAGCAGGTGCAAGTGGAGGAGTGGGGAATCAAACTCGGTTCTCCCAGATTAGAGTCCGTGCACTTAACCACTACACCAAACTGTAGAGCAAATGTAGAGGAATACTCTGAAGCAGATTTTGAGGGAAAGAGCCAAAGGAGGGACAGACAGAGTGAAGACATTTGCAGACCAGAGAACTCTAATAGAACTCTAATATTACGGGATTATTCATCTCTATCGTATCTGTGAAGTGCTTTGAACGATGAAGGCACAGTGTAAATGTCAAATATGTCAAATATATTTGTTAAGTATTAGGAGGTAAAGCAGGTGAGGTTAGGTACAGGAATGGCTCGGCCACTGGGTTTTCAATTGCACTCTGTATTTACAGCTTTGTCCGCATCTGGAAGTCCTGGCACTCTAAGAAGGGTTGGTCAGTAAAATAGTCTCCAGTCAGTTTGCCAGGGCCTCCTGCTGACCCCTGATGTTGTCCACCATTGTTCCAAGCAGTGGCGAGGGTGGGGAGAACAACAACAGCTGGTGTCCTCTGTACCTATACTTCATTTCCAGGTACAACCCGGAAGTGGCAGTAGGTAGTTCTAGGAATTGCTGGAAACTCTATGAATTGATCATAGAGTTTATGGCAATTCCTAGAGATCCCCACTGACAACCAGGAAGTGACATTAGTGATGCTGGCGATGTCAGTGAGGTCACATGAACCCCATGTCCCCACCCCCCCAACAATGCTCCCTCTAAGCTGTGGAGTCTTTTTTTATTATTTATTTATTTATTTTTGCCATTTTTTTTCTCCTTCATTGAAGGGATTCAAAGGGTGCAAGCAGTAAAGAGTGTGTTAAATATTGGAGATTCTTAATAATATATTGAGCCGGTTCGCTGGCTAGGCGGGATATAAATCGAAATAAATAAATAAATAAATAAATAAATATTGGAATACAAAGTTAAAGACTTAGCTTGTATTACAGCAATTCTTAAATATTCCCGTCACATTAAACTAAGGTTAACTCTAGAGTTACTACTGTTTATATCGGACATCAGTGACCAATCTTGGAACTAAGCTGAGAAAAGGTGGGTTTACTCCTTATAAAAAGAGATATATGGAGGAGTTGTTTGCCCAAGATTTTGGGAGTGTCGCATCTTTACTTTCAGAGTATTTGTGGAGTCTTGAGAGCAAAAATGCTACTTTGTGACCTACTGGCATTAAAGTTGTGAGTGAGCGATTTGGCTACTGCAGAAATTAGTTTGCTCTGGAGCCCTCCTTCCTGAGCTAGGACAAAAAATGTGTGTGCCGGGGGCTAACAATCTGTGAGCTAGCTCACACTAACTCAGTTTAGAGGGAACGCTTCCCCCAACCCCCACTAGTTGTCAGGTTCCTCCCGGAAACCCTAGTCTTCAGTAACACTCTGGGAGTTTTGCAGACTTGAACTGAAGCGGGGTGCCCTAACCCTTAATTATTCCCCAACCAGGAGAGTCAAAACACATTTGCAGGAAATTCACAGGTTCATTCAGCTCAGCTCTGCTTGTTTGCCTTTTCTTTTCTCTCGGCACTAATGGGATTTCTTCCGCCGGTGAATAGCTGTTTAGATTTTTATGTGCATCCTACGCCGCAGAAAACACCGTTTGATTAGAAAACTGATTTGCGGGGGACACGGGCGTAATTAGTTTTTGAAAAACAAAACCCCCCAGAAAGCACGTAATCGGAACGGTTCTGACAGCTTATTCCTCCCGCTGATGCCTGAGGGATATCAGCTTTTAGAATCCTATAAGTGGTGGGCTATTTAATATTAACTGCTTTAAATATTTCAATGCTGTGGGGAGGGAGTATGGCTTTATGGCATGGTGCACACTCTGCATACATTTGAATCCCCAAACCTTCCCCTGGACATTAAATCTCATTATAAGGCACTCAGGCAGCAGGGCTCGAAAAGACCTTTTCTGTGCCTGAGACCCCGGAGAGCAGCTGCCAGTGAAAGCCAGACTGTACGGAACGCCACGGTTTAATGGTCTGCTTCTGTAGCAAGCAGCTCCCTGTGTTTATACGCAATCACTGGAAATGGGGAAATTATTCTGGATGGTTCCCAAGGGAATAGCTCCAAGGGGATCTCTCCAGACTTGGGGTGACTACTTAGGTGAGGTGTAGCATCAGAAAATATAAAGCGGTGAATAGTGGGGTGAAAAATCCTAAATTTAAATAGAGGTTGAGAGGGTTGCAAGCCCTCAAGTTGGATAGCCCAGGCTTAATTGCGTCAGAACTCAGAAGCTAAGCAGGGTCAGCCTTGAACTTGGATGGGAGACCATCAAGGAGGTCCAGGGTTGCTATTCAGAGGCAGGCAATGGCAAACCACCTCTGTTCATCTCTTGCCCTGACCTGGATGGCCCAGGGTATCCTGATTTAATCAGATCTTGGAAGCTAAGCAGGGTTATCCCTGGTTAGGGCTTGGATGGGAGCCCACCAAGGAAGTCCAGGGTTGCTATACAGAGGCAAGCAATGGCAAACCACCTCTGTTCATCTCTTGCCCTGACCTGGATGGCACCGGGTTACCTGATTTCATTTGATCTTGGAAGCTAAGCAGGGTCAGCCCTGGTTAGGGCTTGGATGGGAGCCCACCAAGGAAGTCCAGGGTTGCTATGCAGAGGCAAGCAATGGCAAACCCCCTCTGTTCATCTCTTGCCCTGACCTGGATGGCCCAGGGTAGCCTGACCTCATCAGGTCTTGGAAGCTAAGAAGGGTCAGCCCTGGTTAGGACTTGGATGGAAAACCATCAAGGAGGTCCAGGGTTGCTATGCAGAGGCAAGCCATGGCAAACCACCTCTGTTCATCTCTTGCCCTGACCTAGATGGCCCAGGGTAGCCTGATTTCATCAGATCTTGGCAGCTGAACAGGATAAGATCTTGCTAGAACTTGGATGGGAGACCATCAAGGAGGTCCAGGGTTGCTATGCAGAGGCAGGCAATGACAAACCACCTCTGTTCATCTCTTGCCCTGACCTGGATGGCCCAGGGTATCCTGATTTCATCAAAGCTTGGAAGCTAAGCAGGGTCAGCCCTGGTTAGGACTTGGATGGGAGCCTACCAAGGAAGTCCAGGGTTGCTATGCAGAGGCAGGCAATGGCAAACCACCTCAAAACATCTCTTGCCTTGAAAAACCCTATGGGGTTACCATAATTTGGATGTGACTTGACAGCAAAAGAAAAAAGTTGCCAAGTCTAGGTTGGGAAATCTTGGGGATGCGGGGGTGGAGCCTGGGGACGGAGTGGCTTGGGGAGGAGGAGAACCTGAGTGGGGTATAATGCCATGGAGTCCACCTCCCAGATCAGCCATTTTCGTGAAGGCAATCAATCTCTATCATCTGGAGATCAGCAGTAATTCTGGGAGATCTCCAGGTCTACCAGGAGGCTGGCCACCCTATGTGGTGACGTCTCAGCTGGCTGTGAGTGACCACAGAAGATGGAATGGATCACTCAACAATAATGTCAAAGCAGGGCCTAGCATGGCTGCACAAGGGAGCTCATAGAAAGGAGGTGGCAAGGAAGGGTCCTTTCTGGCTGGGATCACCTTCCCAGTCTAGAAGAAGGCAGGAGCAAACTGCAGTCCCATGGGATCTATGGTATGGCTATCTTTGGGCTATTATGTACAGTTCTGGATACATATGTAAGTGCCATTAAGTCACAACTGATTTACCGTGACACCAGCAAAGGGCTTTCAAGGAAAGTGAGAAGCAGGGGTGGCTGGCCATCACCTTCCTCTGCAGAGTCTTCCTTGGTGGTCTCCTATCCGCATACCACCAACCCAGCTTAGCTTCCAAATATGATGAGACTGGGTTATAACCGTAGTCCCTTGCCTCATGATTCTGGATGGCTGTCTCAGAAAGGTTATCACAGGGCTGGAAAAGAAGAAGAAGAAGAAGAAGAAGAAGAGATTGGATTTATACCCCGCCCTTCACTACCCAAGGGAGTCTCGGAGCAGCTTACAAACTCCTTTCCCTCCCCCTCCCCACAACAGACACCCTGTGAGGTAGGTGGGGCTGAGAGAGCTCTGAGACAACTGTCCTTGAGGG
The DNA here is from genome assembly GCA_029233225.1 of Lepidodactylus listeri. Lineage (NCBI taxonomy): Eukaryota > Metazoa > Chordata > Lepidosauria > Squamata > Gekkonidae > Lepidodactylus > Lepidodactylus listeri. The sequence goes on along the minus strand of JARCFY010000009.1, from coordinate 7,351,992 downwards.
AACAGCTGGTACAGAGCTATGGCTTGCTCAAGGTCATCCAGCAGGTGCAAGTGGAGGAGTGGGGAATCAAACCTGGTTCTCCCAGTGGAAAGTATTGGAGTCGGGAGGCGAGTGGTAGTGATTTCATAGTAAAGCTCTTTATTGAGGATCAGATGGAACATGGGGAACCCCGGGCTCAGAGCCCTCTTTTATGCTGGCCGGAGACAATGCCCCGACCTCGCCCCCAGGTCCTGATAGGACCTTAAGTCCGCGGTTGTAGTTCATAGTTCCCCCAGCGGGAGACCTAGGCTCGTAATTGGTGGTCACTCAGGATCCAACTGGCTATTGTTCTACCTGGCTGAATCTCAGGTAGATTCTGACCATGTGCGCTGACCACATGGCGGTTGCCATTACGGGAGACCATGCGATCGTGGTCCTAGTACACAACACCCAGATTAGAGTCCATGCACTTAACCACTACACCAAACTGTGCCAAATGGTACAGAAAAGAGAAAGACAAATGATAAAACTACTGGAGTGTCTTTGTAATGAGGGAGTGCTGAAGGGCTTAGGATTTTTCTGTTCAGATAGAAAATTACTCAGGTGGGAAAGGGCTAGAAGTTTATAAAGTCATGCCTGGGGTGGAAGAAGTAGGTAGAGTCTTTTTTCCTCTTTCCCTGTAATACTAGATTTTGTGGTCACCCAATGAAGTTTATGGGCATTAGATTCATGGCCGAAAAAAAGAAAGAAAACACCACATAGGGCTGCCGATGCCCCGGTCAGCAGCAGTGCAACAGTGGAATTAGCTGCCTCGGGAGGTGTTGAGCTCCCCCTCCCTGGAGGTCTTCTTTAATCAGCAGCTGGACCAACACTGGTCAGGGATGTTCTAGGCTGATCCTGCATGGAGCAGGGGGTTAGACTTGATGGCTTCTATGGCTCCTTCCAACTCTGTGTGATTCTATGATTCTACAGTCAGAGTATGTATGGGGTCCCCCCTGCACTCCTGTTGTCCCCCACTCCTGTCACTGGGGCTGGGAGAAAAAAAAATAAGAAGAAATAAGAAAATCTAGGAATAAGGACATAAGAGCATGAGAGAAGCCAATGTTTCACACAGTCGCCAAAAACACCAGGTGCCCTCAGGAGGTCCAGCAGTGGGGCCAGGACACTAGAAGCCCTCCCACTGTTGCCCCCCTCCCCAAGCACCAAGAATACAAAGCATCACTTGCCCCAAACTGAGAGTTCCTATCTATACTTTGTGGCTAATAGCCACCGATGGACCTCTGCTCCATATGTTTATTCAATTCCCTCTTGAAGTCGTCCATGCTTGTAGCTGCCACCACCTCCTGTGGCAGTGAATTCCATGTGTTAATCACTCTTTGGGTGAGAAGGACTTCCTTTTATCTGTTCTAACCTGACTGCTCAGCAATTTCATGGAGTGCCCACGAGTTCTTGTCTTGTGAGAAAGGGAGAAAAGGACTTCTTTCTCTACCTGCTCTATCCCAGGCATAGTCTTGTAAACCTCGATCATGTCACCTCTCAGCCGTCGTTTCTCCAAGCTAAAAAGTCCCAAGTGCTTCAGCCTCTCTTCATAGGGAAAGTGTCCCAACCCTTTTAACCTTCTAGTGGCCCTTTTCTGCACTTTCCCCAATCCTATAATATCCTTTTTGAGGTGCGGCAACCAAAACTGTACCCAGTACTCCAAATGAGGTCGCACCATTGATTTATACAGCGGCGTTATGACACTTTGATTTATACAGGGGCATTATGATACTATGATATTATAGTAATACTGGGGGGAGGAGAAACCCTAATCAAATCTTGCTTCTCTTCCAACCTCTTGACGGGCACACTGGTGGAAATGATCATTAAATGCAGTACCCAGCATGCATTAGATGTGGTATACATGGAGGGCCTGAAGCAAAGGCGACGTAAAGATGGATGAATTTGTTAAAAAGGGAAAGTGGAATTGAGGTATTGCTGGGGGAGAAAATGAATAGCCCATTTTAGGCCCAGGGAAACAGCCACAAATATCGCTTTCCTTAACGACTTGGGTCATTAGTAGCACCCTGGCTGCAGGGAAATAACAGCAGTCTGTTAGCAGGTGAACTGATAATGGAGCATCACCAAAGACCACATAGAGCTTCCAAAAACAAGAACAAAATCCAGATGATACCTTGGGGGGGGGGGTGGAAAGTTCTGAATGCCAGTGCTAGTGTAGGAGGCAACATCAGGAGAAGGCCCCGGCCTCTATGCCCTGTTGTTGGCCCTCCAGAGGAACTGGCTGGCCACTGTGTGAGACAGGATGCTGGACTAGATGGACCACTGGTCTGATCCAGCAGGGCTCTTCTTATGTTCTTATGAAGGCCTCGGCCTCTCTGCCCTGTTGTTGGCCCTCCAGAGAAACTGGTTGGCCTCTGTGTGAGATGGGATGCTGGACTAGATGGACCACTGGTCTGATCCATCAGGGCTTTTCTGATGTTCTTATCAGGGGAAGGCCTCAGCCTCTCTGCCCTGTTGTTGGCCATCCAGAGGAACTGGTTGGCCTCTGTGTGAGACAGGATGCTGGACTAGATGGACCACTGGTCTGATCCATCAGGGCTTTTCTGATGTTCTTATCAGGGGAAGGCCTCGGCCTCTCTGCCCTGTTGCTGGCCATCCAGAGGAACTGGCTGGCCACTGTGTGAGACGGGATGCTGGACTAGATGGACCACTGGACTGATCCAGCAGGGCTCTTCTGATGTTCCTATCAGGGGAAGGCCTCGGCCTCTGCCCTGTTGTTGGCCCTCCAGAGGAACTGGTTGGCCACCGTGTGAGACAGGATGCTGGACTACATGGACCACTGGTCTGATCCAGCAGGGCTCTTCTGATGTTCTTATCAGGGGAAGGCCTCGGCCTCTCTGCCCTGTTGCTGGCCCTCCAGAGGAACTGGTTGGCCTCTGTGTGAGATGGGATGCTGGACTAGATGGACCACTGGTCTGATCCAGCAGGGCTCTTCTGATGTTCTTCTCAGGGGAAGGCCTCGGCCTCTCTGCCCTGTTGCTGGCCCTCTAGAGGAACTGGTTGGCCACTTTGTGAGAGAGGATGCTGGAAGGGCGGATATGTAAGGTTGTACCCTTTTCCCAGAGGAGAGAAGATGTCCCTGCTGATCTGCATATGTTTCTCTGCAGGGAAGAATTAGCCCAGACCTTGTCTTGAATCACTTTTCTGGGGAGCCCTCTGAATAGACCTGAGTAGGATTCTGAGTTGACCTTCTTTGTCAGGGACCCCCAACCTGTCTGAGCCTCTAGGCACCTTTGGAATTCTGACACAATGGCTGTTAAAGGAGGAAGAGCCAACCACGAAGTGGCTGCCGCAGCTTACTTTTGGTCACACAGTGATGATCCTGGTGCTATGGGGGTAAGGTAAAGATAAAGGTTTCCCTTCCTTCAAAGCCAGACAAATTCGACTATAGGAGGCGGTGCTCCTCTCCGTTTCCAAGCCGGGAAATGTGGAGAATCGGGGAATACTGTGAAAATAAAGCTTCTGTGCTTCCAAGACAATTGATTTTTTTTTTTTTACATTTGACCGAACAACATTTTCTGGGGGTTCTGGGCCTGCAGTTGTCCGGCTCCTGCTGCTGGCAGAAGATCTCCTGCCCCCACCGACCCTGCCCCACCACTCAGCTGGACCAGCAGCTGTAAAGAGGTTTGAAGTAAAGAAACCGCAAAGGTCACCTAATTTCTTATCATATAATTTTACATTTTTTTTCAGTAGCTCTGGGGAAACTTCGTGGTATCCACAATTTGTATTGGCAACATGTACAGTATTTATACCCCACTTATATGTAAAATGCACCATCCTGATTGACAGAGGTGCAAATAAGGCTGGGAAAAGTGTGTACGTTGTAGGGGGGATTCAGTGCAAGAACACGGACAATGCCACAAAAATAAAGGATCCTGGATGCAATTTGAACAAAGGAAGAGCACAACTGAAATGACTACGGAAGGGCACGGACCAAACTCAAAACAAAATATGTTATGAATTTTGTCCTGTTCATGGTTCGCGAACCGAAGTGCTTAACGGGTCTACCATCACAAACTTCCACGAACTTTTAAAGCAGTTTGTGGTGGTTCATGGATAAAGCAGAAAGCATGGGGTTAAAGGGACTCCAAGTCCCTTTAAACCCCTGCTTTCTGTTCCTGACGAATGTCACAAAAACAGCTAAGTGGCAGGGAGCAGCCTGCTCCCTGCTGCTCAGCTGTTTCGGGCTGTCTTCTGCAGTCCCTTTAAAGTTTAAAGAGTGTACAAGACAGCCCAAGGTAGCTGAGCAGTGGGGAACAGACGGCTCCCCGCCGCTCATCTGTTTTCAGGCTTTCTACAAACCCCGGTTAAAGGGATTGTGGTCCCTTTCAATGAGGTTTGTGGAGCCACGAGCCACAAACCAGTTTGGTTTGCAAAACGAACCTCCAGGCTTGGTTCGGTTCGTGGTTTGGCCACAAACCATGAGCCAACATGAACCACATTTTTCCAGTTCGTGCCCATCCCTAGAAATGATGGCTGTCCTGATCGAAACAGCAGGGATGAGACATCCGGACTCGGCCGGGAGGGCAGGGCATAAACCGAATAAAATAAATAAATAAATCCCTAGTCTAAAATTCCTGCCTCCCCCCAGCTTGCTGGTTGCCCAATCATCTCTCCCTGTCCTTTTGACTACCCCGTGCCCATTTCATCTGCCACCGTCCATCTCCCATAAAATTGCTTCTGCAAAGCCTACGGTAAACAGAGCAGCTTGATAAACAGAGCCTGTAAAATAGCAACAGAGAACCACATTTGGGTGTAAATGTAATTTTAAAGGTCAGCAAAGCTCCGGGCAAAATGTGCAGGCAGCGCAGCCCACCCTGATAAAAGCAAGTCTCTTGATTCTCTCACTCTTTCCATTGCTAAATTAGTTTAACAGCTTGCCTCCGTCTTTATCATTTCATCTCCCTTATCTGTCTTCAGGCGAGGGTTTTTTCCCCCCCTGGTGCATCTTTTCCACGTTTATGAGCTCAGCTCTCTCTCTCTCTCTCCTTTTAAAAGAAGACATTTAGAGAACCCAGAAATATACCTCTTCATGCTTATTAAATTCTGTTTCCATGTCTCTTCTTGTTCAGTCCTTGCCAGCTAGGAACAAGGCTGGGGAAATGTATATTGCAAGGTATAGGAACAGTTTGGGACTCCTTGATAACAAAGCTCGGATGGAAGCGTTTCAGAGTGGCACAGCTGGGTAGTTGGTTAGATTAAGAAAATCAGTGCTGTCAGCAGGGGAGGCCAAAGCCCAGCGGAACAGCTCCGTTTTACAGGCCTTGCAGAACTGTATCGGGTCGCGCAGGGCCCTGAACTCAAGTGGGAGCTTGTTCCACCAGGCAGGAGTCTGGGCTTTAAAAGCCCTAGCCCTGGTTGAGGCTAATCGCGCATCCTTCGGGCCAGGGACAGCTCTGATTGATTTGCTTTGACTGTGTGTTGGGCCTCCCACTGAGAGATGTTTGGATACAACCAGCACGAGTACCCAGTGCTTCCCAGTAATGGTTAAGAGTGGTGGACTCTAATCTGAAGGGCTGGCTTTGGTTTCCCACTCCTCCACACCAAGCCCGCTGGGTGACCTTGGGCCAGTCACAGTTCCTGCTGAACTTCTCAGCCCCACCTACCTCACAAGGTGCTCGTTGTGGGGAGAGGAAAGGAATGTGATTGTAAACCTCTTTGAGACGCCTGACGGTGGAGAAAAAGGGGTGTATAAAAACCTTCTTCTACCTCTTCTTCTTCCCCTTCCATTGCTTCTGTGTCTTCCCTGCTAGCTGATATTGATTCTGGTATTATTTTGACTGTGGCTGATATTAGCAGTGGGTTCAGTGCAGGGCTGGAAATAGGAGGTGATATTTGTGAGACCGGTTCTGTCCAAGCCCTGCAGGTCATCGGATTGTTAAATAAAGATAGCAAGTGCTCGTCCTGATCTTTGAGTCAACCGCGTAACAGCAATGCAAAGGTGATTTCAGCAAAAAGGCCCAACTCATGTGTTAGGGTTGCCAAGTCCTACCTTCATTGCAGTGGGGGGAATCCTGGCTGTCTCTGGGAATTCTTCAGCACATGCGCAAAACACGCACACCACAATGACGTCACCTGGAAGTGATATCATCACATCGGGCACTTTGGGGGTGGGACCACCATTATTCGAGGGGAACCCATAGAGTTTTCCCTCAAATGATAGAGTGTCCCCCACAACATGCCCAATGCAATGACTTCACCTCTGGGTGATGTCATTAATCTGGACACGTTCCATGATCCCGGCAATTTGGGGATGGGGTTCCCCCCAGCAGTCTGATCCAAGCTGGTGGGTAACAGAACCATCAAGCGGGGATTTCTCTGCCCTCCTGGGAGGACCCGGCAACCCTATCGTGTGTTAATGAGGAATCTGATCCCGATCATTTCAGGAAGAAGTCTTTGCATTCCTGTTTCAAAATCGGAGGCCCTACGTGTCCCAAAGCACCTTGGCGAAACTAACGAAACAACAGCCCCATTAACACTTTAACCCCAGGGATATTTCAACACGTGCCTGTCTAATTTTAAGAGCATAAAACACAAATTTTACCACAGACAAAGTAACACGCCTATCTTTACCAGCCAAAAGATATAACAGAAGAAACTCACGTGAACAGCAAGGAGACCTGCTCCATAAAGGCTCTATACATTTAGCTCTTATAGAAGAATACAAATAACAACTAAATATAAAATGGGGTAAAGTTTCAATTTCTGCTCTGCCGCAGGGGCATCTCTGGGGGAAGCTACGACCCTCGCAGTGACCTGACAGTTCTGCAAGTGGTAAAGCATTTACTGTAGCCACGAAAAAAGTTGGCAGAAAACCGGGACTGTTAGAAAAGTAAAATAACTAGACAAAACAGGAAAAAGGGGCTGAAAAGCCCCCTCAAAAGGGGGAGCAACATCTCCTAGCATCTAAATCAGGGGTGGCTAAACTGTGGCTCAGAAGCCATGAGTGGCTCTTTCACACATATTATGTGGCTCCCGGTAGGGCGGCTGGGGAAGCTAAATATCATTAGCAAACAAATATCATTGGACAAATAAATATCATTATCAACATCTGCTTTTACCCCTTTTGTTATTATTTTTGACAGGCTCATTTAATGTTAATAAAAAGCAAATCTGCACATTTTCCTATTTAAAACGTGTAATATTTGTTCATGTTTTGCGGCTCTCAAACATCTGATGTTTATGTTATGTGGCTCTTACTTTAAGCAAGTTTGGCCACCCCTGATCTAAATTAATCATCTCCTGAACTAGTCTCCTCAGTGATTCCAAAACCTTCTTTCTAACATTTGGGATATCAATAGAAGAGAAGGAGAAATGAGACCCTAAACTCAGCAGCTTCACCTCTATTAACTTATCCCAAAATGATCTTTGGGAGAGTTTTTGCATTAAACATCCCTGCATCCCTGCTTAGCCTAGTAAACACTGTGCAAACAAACAAACAAACAAAAACGCCTCAGCGAATCATCAACAAAACCGCTTTATTCAAACATCAGTGGCCCCAGTTTCAGTGTGCGTGCGCATTCCCGACTCTGACGAAGAATAAGATCCCCCCCCTCCCAAGTTTTGTTAATCATGTGAAACCTTCGGTAAAATTTAATTTAAGTGCCAGTCTGGAGAAAATTCATTTTGTGGATATTATTGTAAGGCTGCCTGGCTCCGAGTCTAATGCCACCTGTTGAGGAAACCCACTGAGCAATACACACCAGTAGGCTCTGGCAATTGCTTTCTCATTTCGGGGAAGGGATTAGTCATCCGCCAATTATTTAGCTCTGAGCACATTTCCCTCCCCTCCCCATGTTTTGTGTGATGCGCTCAAGAGAATTGGAAACTTGGTCAAAGCGAGTCTCTCAATGTTAGCTGTCTGGCTTCCCATCGATGAGCTCTGTACAATCCACCTAAGGGTAGGCAAAAGGATTTTAACGGGGGTGTACCGATTAGGGCTGTCAAGCAAGCAGGTTCTTGTAAATCAGTTAACTGTCTTCCTTTGACTGGGTAAGCTCGTTAATCAGCCAACTCAAATCCATCTTGCGGTAGCCCGAGAGAGGAGATGTTTTTGGCGGGGGGACTTTGTTTTGCTCACACGAACACAGGAAGCTGCCTTATACTGAACCAGACCATCAGTATATCAAGGTCAATATCCAATGCTCCCTCTAAGCTGTGGAGTCTTGTGAGCAAAAATTCTACTTTGTGAGCTACTGACATTCAAGTTGTGAGCGAGCGATTTGGCTGCTGCATAAATGAGTTGGTTCTGGAGCCACTCTTCCTGAGCTAAGATAAAAATGTGTGAGCCGGAGGCTAAAAACCTGTGAGCTAGCTCATACTAACTCAGCTTAGAGGGAACACTGGTATTGTCTACTCAGACTGACAGTGGCTCTCCAGGGTCTCAGGCCAAGGTCTTTCACATCACCTACTGCCTGGTCCTTTAAACTGGAGATGCTGGGGATTGAACCTGGGAACTTCTGCATGCCAAGCCGAGGCTCTACCCCTGAGCCACAGCCCCCTCTTTGCAGCTCTCCAGGGTCTCAGGCGGAGGTCTTTCCCATCACCTTCTGCCTGGTCCTTTTAACTGGAGATGCTGGGGATTGAACCTGGGACCTTCTGCAAGCAAAGCGGAAGCTCTACCCCTGAGCCACAGCTTTCCATCAATTCCTCAGCTGATACAAGCAACATTTATTATATATTTCCCCAAAAGCCAGCTGAATATCCCTGAATAACCTGATTGCATCAGAGCTTATAGGGTTGGGTTGCCCACCTCAAGATCTCCTGGGATTACAACTGATTTCCAGGTGACTGAGATCAGTTCTGCTGGAAAAATGGCCACTTTGGAGGGTAGGGTCTATGGCATTATACCCCATTGAAGGCCCTCCCTCCTTGAACCTCCTCCTTCTCAGGCTCCATCCCCAAAGTCTCCAGGAATTACCCAATCTGGAATGGGCAACCCTATAAATTGACCATGGTTAGTATTTGGCCACAGGTTGGCCACGTTAGTATTTGGAAAGCAGACCACCAAGGAGGATTGGGGCAGCTATGTGGAGGAAGGCAATGGCAAACTATCCCTGCTCACTTCTGACTAGGATGGAGGACTGGGCCCAGGCAAATAAAATGAAGTTTAATAGGGACAAGAGTAAAATATTGCATTTAGGTAGTAAAAACCAATTGTATAAATACTGGATGGGTGAAATCTGACTGGGTAGTACCACCTGTGAAAGAGACTGAGGGGTTCTAGTGGACCATATGTTTAATATGAGCCAGCGGTGTGTTGCAGCGGTAAAGAAAACTAATGTGATATTAGTCTACATGAGCCGAAGTGTAATGTCAAGGTCATTCAAGGTATTGGTTAGGCATCACCTGGAGTACTTTGTTCACTTTTGGGCACCACAGTTTAGGAAAGAGTCATTAATCTGGAAGGAGTCCAGGATAAGGCCATGAAGCTGGTGCGGGGTTTCGAGACCATGTCCTACGAGGCGAGGTTGAAGGGGCTGGTAAACTCTACACTGGAGAAGAGATGCTTGTGGGGTGATAGGATTTTCACCATCTGCTACTGAAAGGTTGGTCATGTCGACGATGGGATAGATACGTTTTCAGTTATGTTGGATGACGTGACACAACCCAGACTAATGGATGTGAACTGAAGCAAATGAGGTTTCACCTAACTTAAAAGAATTTAAGGTGTGTTCAACACTAGAGCAGCCTCCCTCATGAGGCGATGGAGTCTTCATCATTCATCATTGGAGGTTTTAAAGTATTGATCAAAAAAGTCAGGGCAATTATAGTTGCAGTTCCCGCATTGGCATGGGGTTTGACTAGATGACCCTGGTGATCTCTTCCAACTCTGACATCAAATAAATAGATATTTCCTCCGGACACCCCCCCCCCCCCCCCGATGAAGATTTTTCCATAAAGTGAAGACTTACTCTGGAAACCTTCATTAAGAAGAAGAAGAAGATAAGAGATTGGATTTATATCCCGCCCTTCACTCACTTAAGAGTCTCAGAGCGGCTTACAAACTCCTTTCCCCTCCCCTCCCCACAACAGACACCCTGTGAGGTCGGTGGGGCTGAGAGAGCTCTTTCCCAAGCTGTCCTTGAGGGAACAGCTGGTACAGAGCTATGGCTTGCCCAAGGTCATCCAGCCAGGTGCAAGTGGAGGAGTGGGGAATCAAACCCGGTTCTCCCAGCTTAGAGTCCGCACACTTAACCACTACACCAGACTGGCTCTAACCTAACCTAACCCTATCTGTACTTACCTGCGATACAATTTGTCAATGTGCTTGATGTACTGTTGCTTTAATTTTTCACTATTTGGCATAAATTTGTATAATTGTTCTTGTTGGCATTTTCTTTTCACACGTTTCAACCTCATATTAGCGCTTTTCCATACAGTTTCCCCACACTTCTGGTGATGTCAGGGGGCGTGGCATATGCAAATAAGTTATGCTAATGAGGTCCTTCTCCTCTTTTTCTACGAAATGACCCTTGGCAGTACCGTAAGACCCTTGGTTACGAGAACACAGACGCGGGTGACTTATTGTGGTCGTGCTGGTTGTTCAATACTGACTGAGCAGCTCCTTGGAATCACTCATCAATCACTCTTTCCGTGCGCGCAAGCACCTGCAGCCAAAACTCCATCACAGGCATCGAGCCTCATGACGCTCTGACTCATATTTTTGGAAACTCCTGGGGTTACAAGTGGAAGTGATTAAACTTGAGTGGGAAGAGGGGAAAGCAGCCTTTCGACACCCGCAGCGTCTCGATTTCACACGCAGATGTTTGCCCGTCACCCTCCGAAATGCAGATGCCGCACAAGATACGTGGGCTCAAAGAGGATTTTGCTTATTAGCCACGGATCTGAGCGATATTAAAGATCCATCCATCAGCGGAAGCACCCTACTTGACTGGCAGCCTCTGCTTCGCATGTAGAAGCTCCCAGGTTCAATCCCCACCATCTCCACTTAAAAGGACCAAGTATTAAGTGACATGGAAGTCCTCAGCCTGGGACCCTGGCGAGCCACTGCCAGTCTGAGTAGACAATGCTGACCTTGATGGACCAAGGGTCTGATTCAATATAAGGCAACTTCATCAGGGACGGGCCATGGCTCAGTGGTAGAGCATCTGGTTGGCATGCAGAAGGTCCAAGGTTCCATCCCCAGCATCTCCATTTGAGAGGACCAGGTAAGGGGTGATGTGGAAGATCTCTGCCTGTGACCCTGGAGAACTGCTGCCAGTCTGAGTAGACAAGACTGACCTTGAGGAACTGATGGTCTGAGTCAGTGTAAGGCAACTTCATTGGGAGGGGTCATGGCTCAGTCTGTTTGCCATTTAGAAGGTCCCAGCAATACACCCTCTAAGCTCCAGTGTTGTGAGCAAAAATTCTACCTTGTGAGTGGAAAAAACGTGTATCATTAAAGCTATGAGCGAGTTTACATTTGGCTATCGCATAAATTAGTTTTTTAGAATGTTTCCATAACCTTGTAAAAATCTCAGAATGAATTCTTTTAAGCTATTTTTAAACTATATTTTAAGAATAATTTAAACATTATAAAACAGAGTCAAGTCAAATTTCATTACAGAAAAGGTTGTCCTCTGTGGGGGTAGACAGGCCTCCAGAGAGCAGTTCTACCTATCCCTTTCCACTATGTTAGTAGACCTGGCCTCCAGAGAACAGGTCTACCCTCTCCTTGCCACTATGTTGGTAGACCTGGCCTCTGGAAGTCTACCCACCCCTTTCCACTATGTTGGTAGACCTGGCCTCCGGAGAAGTGGTCTACCTTCCCCTTTCCACTGTATTGGTAGACCTGGCCTCTGGAGGTCTACCCACCCTTTCCACTATGTTGGTAGACCAGGCCTCCAGAGAACAGGTCTACCCTCCCCTTGCCACTATGTTGGTAGACCTGGCCTCCGGAGAACAGGTCTACCCACCCCTTTTCACTACGTTGGTAGACCTGGCCTCTGGAAGTCTACCCACCCCTTTCCACTATGTTGGTAGACCTGGCCTCTGGAGAAGTGGTCTACCTTCCCCTTTCCACTATATTGGTAGACCTGGCCTCTGGAGGTCTATACACCCTTTCCACTATGTTGGTAGACCTGGCCTCTGGAGAACAGGTCTACCCTCCCCTTTCCACTATATTGGTAGACCTGTCCTCTAGAGGTCTACCTTCCCCTTTCCACTATGTTGGTAGACCAGGCCTCCGGAGAACAGGTCTACCTTCCCCTTTCCACTATATTGGTAGACCTGGCCTCTGGAGGTCTACCCTCCCCTTTCCACTATGTTGGTAGACCAGGCCTCCGGAGAACAGGTCTACCCTCCCCTTTCCACTATATTGGTAGACCTGTCCTCTGGAGGTCTACCCTCCCCTTTCCACCATGTTGGTAGACCAGGCCTCCGGAGAACAGGTCTACCTTCCCCTTTCCACTATATTGGTAGACCTGGCCTCTGGAGGTCTACCCTCCCCTTTCCACTATGTTGGTAGACCTGACCTCTGGAGAACAGGGAACAGAACCTGTTCCATTGGGCCAGCCTGGTTTTCAGGACATGTACTGAGCGAGGAACTCATGGGTATTCTTCCCACCAGTGAGGAAACAACTAGTTCATGGGCTCTGCTTGGCGTACATAGCCCACAGAACAAGGGCTTACGATATCCAACTCCCACTATGCGGTTAACATTATTTTCCATCACATGCCAGCAGCCAAGAGTCCGATTCCCTCATGCCTGTTGTAGCGGGATGACATTATCTGCTTCTAATGAATAGTTAACCGTGACCCGGCGGGGCTCGGCGTTATGCCGTCCAGAGTCGATTGGCTTTCCTCACATGTCTTCTGTCCACGCTGCTGCGTTCTCGTGTTTGGCAATCCATCCTTCCCCGGAAAAGCATCAGGCCACCGAGCCACCTTCAATTGTTTCCAATCCCTCCCATATGCATCATTGTGTGAAAGGTGGCGTTCCCCAGTGGCATCTCAGTCGAGAGTATTAGAATTAAGCGGGGAGCTTACTGTACGCTATTAGCTGTTCTGTAGTGTAGATTTTAACTCTCTGTTACACTTCAGGCCACCCGATCCACCGCTCTGGAAAGAGAAAGGGCTTGGTTTCGAGCTTACAGATGGAAGTCTAGTCCCCAAACCACAAAATTTCAAATCTTGGCTCTGAAATGTGGTGTTGGAGAAAAGTTTTATGGATACCGTGGACCACCCAAAAGAATAATCAGCGGGCTCTAGATCAAATCAAGCCTGAACTCTTCTTAGAAGCTGAAACAAGTAAACTGAAGCTGTCATACTCAAAGCTGTCACTTTAGGAGAAGACAGGAGTCACTGGAAAAGACAACAAGGCAAGGGAAATTCTTAGAGTGGTTTACTATCTTCTTCCCTTCCTCTCCCTACAACAAATACCTCATGAGTTAGGTGAGTCTGAGAGAGCTCTGAGACAATTTCTTTGGGGAGAACAGTTCTGAAAGGACTGTGACTGGCCTAAGGTCACCCAGCTGGCTGCAAGTGGAGGAGCGGGGAATCAAACCCGGTTCTCCCAGATCAGAGTCTGCGCTCTTAACCACTACACCAAACTGGCTCCTTATGGTTGGGACTTGGGAGACAGGTGACCTGCTGTGCTGGAGCTTGTCTACTTCCTGGAATACACACTGGCATGGCAGATGTGGGACACAAGAATGGGGGCAAGCCAGGCCTCTCCCCTCCTCCCACATAGACCCCCTACCATAAATTCTGGTGTCTGAAGCTCCTGATTGAATCACACACACAGTGGAGCAGCTCTGCTTGGAGCTGCAGAGCTGGAAAGTCACCAGGCCATATCTGGCTCTAGAAGGGTTGCTAACTCTATCTCAGGAGATTCCTGGAGATCTGGGGAGGGAGCCTGGGGAGAGGCATGCCCTGGAAGGGGAGACCTTCAGAGGGGATATGATCAGTGTTCCCTCTAGGCTGAGGTTTGTGTGAGCTAGCTCACAGTTTTTTTAGCCTCTGGCTCACCCATTTTTCTCTTAGCTCAGGAAGGATGGCTCCAGAGCAAACTGATTTATGCCAATCGCTCGCTCCCAACTTTAATGCCAGTGGCTTACTAAGCAGAATTTATGCTCACAAGACTCCCCAGTTTACAGGGAGTATTGGATGTGATGTCTAGAATCCACCCATTTTTCTCCAGGGGAACTGTCGTTTGGAGGTCAGTTATAATTCAGGGAGAACGCCAGGCCCCACATGGATAGTGCAAAAAAGGAGAAACAATAGGTGCAGCGGGGAGAGTCATTTTTACCATGCAGTTTCTGGAGATTCCTCGAGAGGCATCACCAATGGCGATGCTTTTTAAAAAAAAATCTTTCCCCAGTGGCCACTGCAGAGCAAGCAGGGGACAGAAGATAGCCAGTTTGGTGTAGTGGTTAGGAGCACGGACTCTAATCCGGGAGAACCAGGTTTGATTCCCCACTCCTCCACATGCAGCTGCTGGTGTAACCTTGGGACAGTCACAAGTTCTCTCAGAGCTGTTCTCTCACGAGCAGTTGTCTCAGAGTCCTCTCAGCCCTACCTACCTCACAGGGTGTCTGTTTATTTTATTTATTTATTTATTTATTTATTTATTTATTTCATGTGATTTATATCCCGCCCTCCCCGCCATAGGGCGGGCTCAGGGCGGCTAACAACATATCCACAATATACATAATTTAAAACGTTTAAAACATTAAAACATATAAACCAACATAATATCATACAGATGGCGTATCATCGAATTCAGCGCAGCACCCGAGTGCAACCTTAAAGCAGCTACAAACTGGTGGGTAAAATCGTTCCAGGGCCAGATGTAAATCTCAGTACTAGGCGGCCTCTACCCGAAAGCCTGGTGGAAGAGCTCCGTCTTGCAGGCCCTGCGGAACTGTAAATAGACCCCTGATGTCATCCAGGAGCTCATTCCACCAGTACGGGGCCGCCACAGAAAAGGCCCTGGACCTTGGACCCGCCAGCCGAGCCTCTTTTGGCCCTGGGAGGGTCAGGCGATTTTGGGAACCAGACCGTAGTGCTCGCTGGGGAACATATGGGGAGGGGAAAGGAAGATTGTAAGGAAGATTCCCCTGTTGTGAGGAGGGGAAGGGAAAGGAGATTGTAAACCACTCTGAGACTCTTTTGGGTAGTGAAGGGTGGGGTATAAACCCAATCTCCTGTCTCCTCCTCCTCCTTCCCATGCCCAGAGGGTACATGGCAACCCTGAATTTTAAATTTATACAGGACTGGTTGGGGGGGGTGTGTGTGTGTGCGCGCGCCAAGCACTGCTCTCCCTTTAGAGTAGGTTATATGTGCAGGTTTTGATCCTGGGAATACTTCGGCTTCTGAGGACTGATATATTTAGAAACCATCCTTTTTAAACTGTTGCCTGAAGCAATTCTGGTGAATATCGAAGACGAGTAAGAATTAGTATTTTAACCCATGGAGGACAGGTTTTTTTTTTAAAAAAAAAGCTTGTCAAAACACTCTTTTTGAGGGGGGAAGTTTCCAAGACATTATTCTGCCAAGAGTGAAATGTATATTTGCCATTTTTTAAAAAAAAGTATTTTAAGGGGACTGTTCAAAGAAAACCCTTACAAATTTGGAGCTCGAAAGAATAACAGGAGACCAAATGGGAAGGGAAATGCCAAAGTGTTGTTGGAGCTAAAACTGGGTGCTCATTTCTGAGTACAGTATATTATGGAGGTGCTTTGAAAGACACCCAAGAGAGAAATTGGAGCCTCGACGATACAGAATTTGCATGGGGGGGGGTCTAGCGCAAGAGACCATGTTGCTGCGGCAGTACCAATGGATAAATAAATCGGCCAGCGTCTGAGAGGCCGGGCTCTGTGCCCTTCTGAAGTAAGGGTGGATGGGGATCAGAGACGAGGCCTTTTCTTTGGTGGCCCCTCCGCTGTGAAATGTCCAGGCAGTTGTTCAGCACTGGGGGTGTTGGCAGTGGTGGAAAGTGCTGCCAGCTTGCAGCTGGCTTACAATGATCCCCCATAGGGTTTTCAAGGCGAGAGATGTTCAGAGGTGATTTAGTATTGCCTGCCTCCGCGTAGCAAACCTGGACATCCTTGGTGGTCTCCCATCCGAGTACCAACCAGGGCCAACTCTGGTTCGGGGTCTCAGTAGCGGGATTCTCATCTTCTCCCATCTTTGTAACAACTATTTGTTCCGTTCATAGAAATAGATCATCGCATATTGGTAAACCGATTCACGCGGAGAGGAACTGACTCTAATTTGGACACAAACAACAATGAGAGCCAGTTGGGAGTAGTGGTTAGGAGCGCGGTCTCTAATCTGGGAGAACCGGGTTTGATTCCCCACTCCTCCATATGCAGCTGCTGGTGTGACTTTGGGTCAGTCACAAGTTCTTTCAGAGCAGTCCTCTCTCAGCCCCACCCACCTCACAGGGTGTCTGTTGTGGGGAAGGGAAAGGAAAGGGGATTGTAAACCACTCTGAGACTCCTTCAGGTAGTGAAGGGTGGTGTATAAATCCAATTTCCTCCTTCTCCTCCTCCTTCACTAGCTGGCTCAATTTTGATGTCATAGCAGGAGTAGATGGGCCATTAAGACCACCAGGAAAAAGTCTCATGGGGCTGATAGACTGGGGGACTTCCCCCTGTCCAGGCCACCCTCTCCCCAAGTATGCAGCAGGCACCATCTGACACAAACCAGCATCCCTTGCCCTGCAAAGCTGAGGGAAGGAGGCCTGGCCTGGTGCATGTATAGAGGAACTGGCTCTGCCCACATGACACCATGAGGGACAAGACTAGTCCAGACTGGCCTCACTTATGAGGCAAGGGACCATCTGAGCTCCATTTCCCTCCCTTTCTCCGGGGTGTGTGTGCGGGTTGGAGGAAGGATGCACTGTGGATGGGGCCCTTTTAGAATAATAGAATCCTATAGCTGGAAGGGGCCATACAGGCCATCTAGTCCAACCCCCAGCTCCCGTACTGTTCTTTCCTCCCAGTCAACCCTTGTGCCATAGCAAGCTACGATGGCCAAGAATCAGGAAGCAGAGGAGAGTCTAGGAACCTATTGCACAGTTGAAACACAACTTACTTGAGCTACTGTTCCTGTTAAGTATTAGGGCTGGAACATTCCAGGACTGTCTACCAGAGACTGGCTGAGCTTGGACCTCTAGAACAATAGCTCGCCAGGACTCTAGAGGTAACCAATGAGGAATCAATGTTATGTAAATAGCCTATCGTTGGGAGTTGGGTGTGGTTTTGCATGCTATTTAAACAGGGCTGTTTCCCTGGGGTTTTGTCCCTGTTCTTGCTGAATCACAAATAAAGCTGAGCTGATCATTAGACTTGGGGTCTGCTCATCCATGGAACCCAGTATTTAACAGTTTCACTGAGAGGAACTGAGTCATAGGCAGGTGCAATAGATATGTGTCATCACGGCATGACTCTAACGCAGTGGCTCAATTTGAGTCATGATTGGGCTCTTGAGAACCCACCCTGGCTTGGGAATTATGTCCGGATGTTACAGTCACAGAGTGGTACTTACATCTGGCACACTAGCCACAGAGTTGCCAACCTCCAAGTGGGGCCTGGAGATCTCCTGGAATTACAACTGATCTCCAGGCGATGGAGATCAGTCCCCCTGGGGAAAATGGCTGCTTTGGTGGGTGGACTAGGTCATTAGACCGCAGTGAAGAAGAAGAAGAAGAAGAAGAAGAAGAAGAAGAAGAAGAAGAAGAGATTGGATTTATACCCCGCCCTCCACTCCCCAAGGGAGTCTCAGAGCGGCTTACAAACTCCTTTTCCCTTCCCCTCCCCAGAACAGACACCCTGTGAGGTAGGTGGGGCGGAGAGAGCTCTTTCCCAAGCTGTCCTTGAGGGAACAGCTGGTACAGAGCTATGGCTTGCCCAAGGTCATCCAGCCAGGTGCAAGTGGAGGAGTGGGGAATCAAACCCGGTTCTCCCAGATTAGAGTCCGCGCACTTAACCACTACACCAAACTGGCTCACCAAAGTGCTTCCCCTTCCCAAACTCTGCCCTCCCTAGGCCCCACCCCCAAATCTCCAGGAATTTTCCAACCGAGAGTTGGCAACCGTACCATTCCATGACTCAACGCATACGCTATCCCGTTGTCCCCGCAGAACCCCAGTTCGACCAAGCTGTGTGTCAACGAGGCAATTTTTATTTTGAAAAAAAAAGAAGCAAAAGTTCGATATAAGTTTAAGACACTATCTGGGTGTTTATTTAACACCTTTTCAAAGCAGTTGATTTCCTAAAATTAACTTGTCAGGGTTGGTTGCCACAGCAACGGTGGCCCCAGCGAGTCCCACGCCTCCCTGGGAACGAACCAGAGAGTCGCTCTGCTCTCTTGCGCGCGTTTATGTCCGACTGCACAGACATTTCTTCCCAGCTGCCAAATCCTGATTAGGTTGCGGGAGGAAAACGAATCTAGCGATTCCGATCAGTGCCCACCGGGAGCTCTTCCTTATCGGTTGTAATGTGAAAGCCATATTGGGCTGCTTGCTGAATGCCAGCAGATTGCAAACAAACACCGTTATGACTTATCGTATAAGCCCTGCTCCAGGCAGTTAATTTCCTCGGTTTAAATGAACAACGGATGCATAATGTTCATGGATTATGGCAGAGGCTTTCGGGCCGTATCCCCGGGTGCCCTGGTGTACTCCAATGAGGAGTTCTACAACAGGGAGGGGCAAGCTTCCCTGAAGCACATTAGGTCCGCCAGCTCTGATAGGGATGGGCACAAACTGGAAAAATGTGGTTCGCATCAGTTCGGGGCTGAACCACAAACTGAACTGACCCAGGCGGTTCATTCATAAACCGAACTGATTCATGGCCCTGCAAACCCAGTTGAAAGGGTCTGCAGTCCCTTTAAACAGGGTTTACAGAAAGCCTAAAAAACAGCTGTGAGATGGGGAGCAGCCTGCTCCCCGTCGCTCAGCTTTTTCAGGCTGTCTTGTACAGTCCCTTTAAACTTTAAATGGACCGCTCAAAACAGCAGCCTGCTCCCCGCCACTCAGCTGTTTTTGTGGCTTTGGCAAGGAGCACCAAGCAGGGGTTTAAAGAGCCCTGGAGTCCCTTTAACCCTGCTTTCTGCTCTATCCACGAACCTCTACGAGCCGTCACAAACGGTTTTAAAAGTTCTTGGAAGTTCATGATGGTAGACCCGTCACAAACTTTGGCTCGTGAACCATGAACAAGGCAAAATTTGCCATGGATTTTGCTTCATGGTTTGGTTTGTGCCCATCCCTAATTACTGATCTTTCCCTGTGACATGTGGTGGTGGAAAGTGCCGTCGAGTCACAGCTAACTTATGGCAGCCCTGTAGGGTTTTCAAGGCAAGAGACAATCAGTAGTGGTTCGCCATTGCCTGCCTCTGTGTAGCAACCCTGGACTTTCTGGGTCGTCTCCCATCCAAGCACTAACCGGGGTTAACCCTGTTTAGCTTCCAAGAGCTGACAAGATCAGGCAACCCACATCCAGGCAGAGATGGGTTGCCATTGGCTGCTTCTGCACAGCAAAATTCGGAGCCACCAGTCTCTCTCAGTGGTTCTCAACTTGTCCTCTACTGGAGGCACTACCAGAGAAGGCACTAGTAGTCCTGCATCTGGAACATCTGGTGAGTTTCAAAATACAGCTACTGGCCCAACTCAGACTGGGACCACGGAGAGAGGAACATTTGAACTTCTGCCACAATAATGGGCAGTAGATTCAGGATGCATGAAAGGAAATCACAGAAAGTGATTAAAATGCAGAGTTTGCTGCCAGAGGATGTAGCGACAGACACAGGAATAAACAGCTTTAAAATGGGATTCGACAGATACATGGAGGAGAGGTCTACCAGTGGCTACTAGCCAAGGTGACTAAAATGTACCCCCATGTTCAGAGGCAGTAAACCTCTGAATCCCAGAGCCAGGAGGTGACATCAGGGGAAGGCCTCAACCTCTCTCCCCTGTTGTTGGTCATCTAGAGGAACTGGTTGGCCATGGCGTGAGACAGGATGCTGGACTAGATGGACCACTGGTATGGTCTAGCAGGGCTCTTCTGATGTTCTTATGAACGTATGTGCTTAACCTCCACATTCGGAGGCACTAAACCTCTGAATCCCAGAGCCAGGAGGCAACATCAGGGGAAGGCCTCAGCCTCTGTGCCCTGTTGTTGGCCATCCAGAGGAACTTGTTGACTATTGTGTGAGACAGGATGCTGGATGAGATAGACCACTAGTCTGATCCAGCAGGGCTCTTCTTGTGTTATCATCAGTTTTCCCAGGAAGCTGTTCTTTATCCCATTAGGATAAAAATATTGATATGGAAACTCATTAATTTGCTTCGATGGTGCCAACAGGGGCAGTTTTAGATTCAGAAAACAGCACAGGAAGAAAGCTGAAGCCCATGTTCTCCTCGTGCTGCAGTTCTGATCTGAATCAGCCCACCCCCCAGGACTTGATACCTGGTCCTTTAAAATATGTTGGGAGCTCCAGATAATGGATTTTCCAGCATCTTATCTGGTTTGGCCCCCAGTCTTCTGTGGTTCTTCCTGTTTCAATGGGATTTGAGTGCTAGGTAGGGATGCCAGACTCCTGGTGGGACCTGGGGATCCCCTGGAATTACAGCTCATCCAGGTGGATCCTGGAGATCTCAGTAATCCGAGTCACCCCCCTGGAGAGAATGGCAGCTTTGGAGGGTAGACTCTAGGGCACTAGGCCACACTGAAGTACCTCCCCTTCCCAAAACCTGCCCTCCTCAGGCTCCACCCCCAAACCTCCTGGAACTTCTCATCCTAAAGTTGGCAACGTTATAGAAGTGCCATCATTTAAGTGGATAGTACTTGTGAAGAAAGGGACTCGCAAGTCCATTCCCTCAGGACCTGGGATAGGGCTGCCAGCTCTGCATTGGGAAATATTGGGAGATTGTGGGGGGGGGGGGGTGGAGCCGTGGAGGGCAGGGTTCGGGGTGGGGAAGGGGAAGAGGAAGGACCTCAGTGGGGTATAACACCATAGAATCCACTCTCCCGAGCAGCCATTTTGCCAGGTGAAGTGATCACTGCCACCTGGAGACCGATTGTAATTCCAGGAGATCTCAGGCCAACATCTGGAGATGGGCAACCTAATCCTGGGAGGTCAGAAAACCCCTGGCGGTCAGCGGGAGACAAAGACTTTGACATTGCCACTGGTGCAATGGCGTTCGGTGACTTCTGGTGACCAACATGGGACTTACTTCTAAGTAGACCTGCCTAGGAGAACTTCCCCTCTCTCCATACAGCTGAACTTGGCTGTGAGCCTTGCTTTTCATCGTCTGGCGTGCCGCTGAAGAAAAGAGGCAAGATCTTCCCAAAATATCACTCAGTCCCGGTAGCCTCCTCCTCCTCCTCTCTGTACATGTGATTTGCCTTGTGACCTCGTGGACTTTTCCAGCATTGCTGCTCCCTCAAATGGGCCAGGAGAGCTCTAAGTCTAGCACCGGTGGGGCTGGCACACAAAAGGAAAATCGATACGAGGAAATTATGCTGACAGCATTGAGATCGATCAGGGGTTGATGGATCTCTTCCTCCCTTGGGAGCGCTACCGAGTGGCGCAGCAATAAAGGGTTTTGGCAAGATGCCCAGATGAGGTGTGGGGAGGCTGTGGCATCTAAGAGGACTCAGGAAAAGCTCTTTACATTCCATGGGCCATCCATCACCCATCTGAAAAGTGCTTTTCTCCCTCTCGGGAGGGGGAACTGAGAACTTAACGCTTTCAACATGAGTCAAAGTTTAAGCAAATAGGTGGCCTCGGGAGTAAAGACGGTGCAATTAATTGTATGCATTTTGATTCATGGATTAGTTAGATCAGCATGAATCTGCATGAGTCCAAAAGGCAGTTCTGAATAAATGAAACATTCTTCCTTTTGTACTTTGGTGCAATGCTCCCGCTAAG
The DNA here is from genome assembly GCA_029233225.1 of Lepidodactylus listeri. Classification (NCBI taxonomy): domain Eukaryota; kingdom Metazoa; phylum Chordata; class Lepidosauria; order Squamata; family Gekkonidae; genus Lepidodactylus; species Lepidodactylus listeri. Next base: position 7,330,071 of record JARCFY010000009.1, on the reverse strand, counting down.
CTGTGGAGTCTTGTGGGCAAAAATCCTACTTTGTGAGCTACTGGCATTAAAGTTGTGAGCGAGCGGTCTGGCTGCTGCATGAACTAATTTGCTCTGGAGCGAGGCAGAAATTTGTGAGCCGGAAGGCTAAAAATCTGTGAGCTAGCTCACACTAGCTCAGCTTAGAGGGAACACTGTGTTGATGTACCCATGTAGAGGGCATTGGGCCGGATCCCACCAGCTTTTTCTGCTGGTGAAAAGGAGAGAAAGGGGTTCTCTCTTTTTGACCACTAAAATGGCTATGCTGGGGATCATGGGGCCTATTTGCATAAAAGTGATGTGGAATGGGGGGAGAGGGAGTGAAAAATTGTCTGGATCCAACCCACCAATTTTGGAAGAAAGGAACTCCTCTTCTCTAAATCTCCCACCCCCAGGTTTCATTGCCTGCCATCTCTCTGATTGGCAGCAGGAGAAAAATTAAAGAAAAAAACAACAACCTCATGTACTTATCAGATGTTGATACAGGAAGTAACAATGGGTAGCTCTAGGAATTGCAGGAAATTCTACGGTAAAACCACAGAGTTTCTGGTGACTCCTACAGCTAACTTCCTGGGTAGCTCTAGGAATCACCAGAAACTGTGGTTTTACCATAGAATTTCCAGTGATTCCTAGAGGCACTGTTTCCACTTCTGGTATCAACTTCCAGTATGTACACAAAGTTGTAGTTTTAAAATTTTCTTCCGCAATGCTGTGCCCCCCCCCCCAACCCTCCTGCCAGTTGTCAGGCGCTGCTTAGCAACTCTGTGTCACACATTCATTGAAAACAATCAGTAGAGATTCTACCACTCAGTAGATCAACATCTTTCAACTGACGAAAGATCTGTAAATGGTTGATCTTACCGATTAAATGACTAGCAGTGCACTTCGAAGAGCATTTTTCTCAGGAGGTTGACAACTTTGGGTTGGGAAATCCCTGGAGATCTGGGGATGAAGCCTGCAGAAGTCATGATCTGGGGAGAGGAAGGGTGTCAGCGGGGTATAATCCCATAGAGTCCATCCTCCAATGCAGCCCTTTTCTCCAGGGAAATTGATTTCTGTCCGGAGGTAAGTTGTAGTTCTGCAATATCTCCAGGGCCAGTTATGGGGCTACAGTGGAGCATCTCAGCCCCCCCACTTACTGCTGAGGCCTCCTGACTTCCCTTCCAGCTGGTTTATTTGTGTGTGTGTGTGTGCACCATGGCCTCGCTGCCCATAGCCATCACCCTGCCTGCTGGCATTCTTGCCTCTTGCCTGCCTCTCTCTCTCTCTCTCTCTGTTTCTTTCTTTCTCTCTCTCTCTCTCTTTCTTTCTCTCTTTCTCTCTCTCTCTTTCTTTCTTTCTCTCTCTCTTTCTCTCTTTCTTTCTTTCTCTCTCTCTCTTTCTCTCTTTCTTTCTCTCTCTCTCTTTCTTTCTTTCTCTCTCTCTTTCTCTCTCTCTCTCTTTCTCTCTTTTCCTTCCTTCCTTCCTTCCTTCCTTCCTTCCTTCCTTCCTTCCTTCCTTCCTTCCTTCCTTCCTTCCTTCCTTCCTTTCTTTCTTTCTTTCTTTCTTTCTTTCTTTCTTTCTTTCTTTCTTTCTTTCTTTCTTTCTTTCTTTCTTTCTTCAATTTATACCCCGCCCTTCCCGCAAGCAGGCTCAGGGCAGCTCACACGATTGGTATAAATACCATTAAAATACACACAACCCACAAAAAGCAGTCAATACAGTTCAGTACGCTAGAATCATAAAATCATAAGGTGCTAATGCTGTTTGTGTCCCTTGTGGTGGGGTTAAATTGCTTCCGTTGGTATCCTCTAACCCATGGCAGACAGGCAGTTACCAGTTCCAATGGCTTTCTTGAGTCCTGATGGAATAGAGCTACGGTTGGGCTCAAGGGCCAGGGCTCATTGGTAGTGATGGTAGGGCGGCTCCTTACTTGAAAGGCTGGTGGAAGAGCTCCGTCTCGCAGGTCCTGTGGAACTGCAAAAGGTCCCGCAGGGCCCTGATATCCTCTGGGAGCTCATTCCACCAGTATGGAGCCGCCACTGAAAAGGCCCTGGCCCTAGTAGTGGTGAACCTGGCCTCCTTGGGGTCCAGGAGGGTCAGTCTGTACTGAGTCTGTACGGCATTATACCATGCTGAGGTCCCTCCTTCAGTCTGATGTAGTGGTTAAGAGCAGCGGGCTCTAATCTGGAGAACCGGGTTGGATTCCCCACTTCTCCACATGTGGGCAGCTGGGTGACCTTGGGTCAGTCACAAGCTCCCTCAGAGCGGATGTCTCCAGAGCAGTTCTCTCAGAGCTCTCTCAGCCCCACCTACCTCACAGGGAGTCTGTTGTGGGGAGAGGAAGCGGAAGGACATTGTAAGCCGCTCTGAGACTCCGAGTGAAGGGCGGAGTATAAATCTTCTTCCTCCTCCACCTCCTCTTCTTCCTCCTCCTCCTTCCCCCAAACCCTGTCCCCCCCAGGCTCCACCCCCCGAAATCACCAGGAATTTCCCAACTTAAAGCTGGTAGCTCTAATTAATAATCCCAAATGTGTAGCTCTATAACTGATTTTTTTTTAAAAAAAAACATATTTCAAAATATTGTCTCTTTATCTCCTGACTAAAGCCAGTTCTTACTGAATTCTGGGGAAAGAAGAGTTTTCAATCAACTCCAGCAAGAACAGCTAAAAAAACACAAAAGAGCAATTGTAAAACGAAGTCTGACATGCATTTATGGAAGACAGACACAAGAGGGCACCCTAAGCTTGACATCTGATATTGCAGTGAGGTTTGGTTGCCTCCCCCCCCCCCCCTTCTTTAAGGATATGAGCTTCAAAGACAAGGCTTGTGCTCACTTTCTCTGGTACTCAGCCACTACAAGAAGAATGTCTTGATTTGATCTCTGTTCGGCTACCCATTAATTCAAGAGGGAAAGAAAGCCAGGGCCTTCGTTAACATTCATAGACTATTTGCAACCAGGTTTCGGCTCTCGGAATCAAAGCGGTGGCCAGTGACAAAGGGAGGCAAACCTTCATGGCTGCCAACTCTGGCTCGGGAAATTTCTGGAGGTTTTGAGGGTCGAGCCTAGGGAGGGACCTCAAGAGGCTATAAGGTCATAGAGTCCATCCACCGAAGCAGCCATTTTTCCTCCAGGGATCTAAATTCTGTTGTCTCGAGACCTCTTGTACCCCCGGGAGGTCTCTGGGTCCCACCTGGAGGCTGTCAGCCCTGATATGATGAGAAGTACTTTGGCTCTCAGGTGCTCAGATACAAGGCTGAAGATTTAAGTTGCTGGGAATGTTCTTGGGCAGGGGTGGGTAAATGGCGGCCCGGGGGCCACATGCGGCCCGCCACAGAGTTTTTTGCGGCCCGCCAAGAAGATTTCAGGACTTCAAGAAAATTGAGCCTAAATTCAATTTGCTCTCTTATCCCATCACTGCTGATATTGATACAGCACCTGAGGAGCTGCAGCTTGAACTTATTGACATGCAGTCAGATCACACTCTGAAAGAAATGTTGAATGCTGTGACATTAGTTGACTTTTACAAATCTTTGTCCGCTGAAAAAATTTCCATGTATGAAGAAATTTGCTGGGAAAAGGTTCTCTATATTTGGGTCTACCTATATTTGCGAGCAAAGTTTTTCTTGCATGAAGATCAACAAGAGTAAATATAGATGCTCTTTGACAGACATTAAGTTGCAGGCTCTGATGAGAATCTCAACAAGCCATCTCACTCCTGATTTCAAAAAAAATTGTAGAAAAGTGTGATAGGGTACCTTTGTCTCATTAAACTGATTCTAAAATTAAATGTGCTTGCAGCTATAGACGATATGAAATTAGCACAATTAATAGATTGAGTCAAACCACCACTATTTTATTTAATTTATATTTATTGATTTTTATGATACAGTTTATACCTTTTCTGAAATGCAAAGTTAACTAATGAATGCAATCATTTTAAAAGGTGCGGCCCTCCGCTAACCTCCGCTCCCACAAACTGACCCCCAAGCCAAAACAATTGCCCACTCCTGTTCTTGGGGGCTGTTGCCCTGAAGGGGCCACCAATAGCCAAGGTCAAGCTAAGCTGAGTTCCAGCAGCACTGAAGGAGCCATTGGATCCGGTCTCTCAGCAACAATTCACACCCATCCATCCATCCATCCATCCATCCATCCATCCATCCATCCATCCATCTATCTATCTATCTATCTATCTATCTATCTATCTATCTATCTATCTATCTATCTATCTATCTCTACCTACCTACCTACCTACCTACCTACCTACCTACCTACCTACCTGAAGAAGCACCTATTCAGAAGCGACTGCCACCATTTTATGAAGACACTTGGGAACCTCCCAACATCCTGTAGAACCCTAGCATCACAGAGTCGGAAGGGGCCATCCAGGCCATCTAGTCCAACCCTGGCTCAGTGCAGGATCAGCCTAGAGCATCCTTGACAAGGGTTTGTCCAGTTGCTGCTTAAAGACGGCCAGTGAGGGGGAGCTCACCACCTCCCCAGGCAGCGGATTCCACTGTGGAACAACCCTTGACAGTCAAAAAGTTTTTCCTAAGATCCAGCCGGTACCTTCCCGCCCTTAATTTAAACCCATTCTTGCGAGTCCTCTCCCCTTGCTGCCAATAGGAACAGCTCCCTGCCCCCCTCTGAGTGATAGCCCTTCAGATACTTCAAGAGAGCCATCATGAACCTCCTCTTCTCCAGACTGAACCTTCCCAAGAAGTCCCTCAGCCTTTCCTCGTAGGGCTTCTTGGTCGCCAGGCCCCCGACCATCCTCATTGCTCTCCTCTGCTCCTGCTCCATTCTGTCCACATCCTTTTGGAAGGGAGGCCTCCAGAACTGCACACGCTACTCCAGGTGTGGCCTGACCAATGTAGTGGTACAACGGGACTTCACACCACACATAGTTAAACTGTGAAGCTCTCTGCCACAGGATGTGTTTACGGCCACCAATCTGGAAGGCCTTAAAAGGGGAAAGGACAAATCCATGGAGGACAGCGCTATCAGCAGGGACTAGTCACAATGGGTATCTAGTCCCTCTAGAACCAGAGGCCACAATCTGCTCCTTTGTATCAGTTGCTGGGGAACATGGGTGAGTGGATGCTGTTGCTGTCATCCTTCTTGTGGCCTTCTGATAAGTATTGGAGTCGGGAGTCCATGGAACAGTGAAACAGCTAGATCTTTATTGCTGGTCCGGGTGAAGCATACAACCCAGGGCTCCGAGCCCTCCTTTTATGCTGGTCAGGGATAATCCCCTGACCTCGCCCAACTGGCCTGATTGGCTCTTATCAGTCTATTTACATCTCATAGGTTCCCTGGGAGAAACCTAGGTACATGATTGGTGGCCGGTTCGAATCCACCTGGCCTTTGTTCTACCTGGCTGAAGCTCAGGTAGTTTCTTGGCCATGTGCTCTGGCCACATGGCGGTCGCCATTACCGGAGCATATGGCGACCGCATGGTCAATACATAACACCTTCCCAGAGTCATCTGGTCAGCCACCACGTGAACAGAATGCTGGACCTGATGTGTGAGTGGGGGAGGTATTTGTGAATTTTTTGCATTGTGCAGGGGGTTGGACTAAGAATGTAAGAGAAGCCAATGTTGGATCAGGCCAGTGGCCCATCCAGTCCAACACTCTTTGTCACACAGTGGCCAAAAACACCAGGTGCCCTCAGGAGGTCCACAAGCAGGGCCAAGACACTAGAAGCCCTCCCACTGTTGCCATCCTCCCCCCAAGTACCAAGAATACAGAGCTTCACTTGCCCCAGACTGAGAATTCCTATCTATTTTATATTTAGATGACTCTGGAGATCCCTCCCAACTCTATGACTGATTTCACACCAGGCGCTACAATTCCCCCCATGGCTGCAGTGATCCTGTTTCCTGAGGATCACTGAAGCCGCGGAGGAAATCGGAGGAAATCGGGCAAAGCCATGGGTCAAAATGTGCCCCGTGACAAAAAGTGAAAATTGAAACATGCAATCGGGGCAAAGGGAAGACCGACGGCGAAGCAGCGCCTGGTGTGAAATCGGTCTAAGATTCTACGAGCCTTTGGCCTGATCCAGCAGGGCTCCTCTTACGTTCTTCTGTCTATCGTGATGTGTTATTATCATCATAAGTGTGTATTTCAAGGCAAACCCTGAAAAACTGAATATTCAGCTCTGCCTGTGGAAGGTACCTCTGTGCACCCAGGTATACGGAACAGTTTTGCAGTGTGAATTGGGCCTTTGCCTCTCCCGCTGCTTCAAGGATTTTGTTTCGAGTGCTGATAGGGTCTTGGGCCAAGGGAAATGAGGCTAAATGAATCAGGTTTTCCCAATTAAGACCATATTAGCCTAGCTTTTTGTCTTTCCCCCTTGACCGTGCTCATCCTTAACACCACTGTGCGTTTTAGAGGACTCGGAAATGGTGTTTTACTGCTCACGAGTGGAGACTCGACACTTAGATAAGTATGCTGTTGAAAAGATTATTTACAGCCGGCAGATCAATACGCTGACCCTATTCTGAAACTGGTTCAGGCACAGGTAAGTTAAGGGCTATCCAAACAGTAACAGCAATTGTTACGGTCGCCAGCTCTGGGTATGGGGGACACCTGGAGATTTTGTGGGTGGAGCCTGGGGACGGGGTTTGGGGAGAGGAGGGTACTCCAATGGGAAATTATGCCATAGACTCCAACTTTTGAAGCAACCATTTTCTCCTGGCGAACTGATCTGTGTTGCCTAGAAATCCCAGGAGATCTCCAGGCACCATCTGGAGGTAGATAACCCTAGAGCAGGGGTGGCCATACTTGCTCAGTGCAAGAGCCACATAGAATAACCATCAAACGTCTGAGAGCCGCAAGACACGAACAGATATTACAAACATGTTTTTTTTTTATTTTAAAATATGCAAATGTGCTTTTTATTAATATTAAATGAGACTGCCAAAAATAAAAGCAAAAGGGGTAAAAGCAGATATTGATCATGATATTTATTTGTCCAGTGATATTTATTGGTTTGGCTAATGATATTTATTTGTCTGAGAGAGAGGTGGAAAGAAAGAAGGAAAGAAGTAGAAAGAAAGAGATAGAGAGAGAAACATAGAAAGCAAAAGGAAGGAAGGAAGGAAGGAAGGAAGGAAGGAAGGAAGGAAGGAAGGAAGGAAGGAAAACCATGGCTCCCTTTCGCTTTCCCAGATGTCCTGCTGGGAGCCGCACAATATGTGTGAGAGCCGCATGTGGCTCCCGAGCCACAGTTTGGCCATCCCTGCCCTAGAGCAAACAGATAAGCGTCCCCACTTGCATTATTCTATTTCATCCTTTTTAAAAGCCAAACTAAACTCCCAGGCATTATATTGTAATGTTTGGGGGGGGGGGGAGCTGGGCTAGAGAAGCTGGATTTCGGCCTGCAAAAAAAAGGCCCGGCTGCTTTCTCCCTTCCCTCGAGCTTTGTCATTACGACTGTCAAATGAGGGCCACAAAGCATCCATTTGTGAAAGGCTTAGCTCGCGTAGAGTTTAATTACCTAAGTGCCCCATCCTTCATTCCCGATCATAAAACTGGGAGGGTGAGGAAGCATTTTACAAGAAATTGATTTTTCTCCCCCCCAGGGTGCAAAATTACTCACGTTCCAGCAGCCAGCAATGTAAAAGGCAGCCATAACCAGGAGTTAGTTGAACACCTTCCGTTAAATGTGTGCACAGAGAGAGAGGGCGATTCTGCATCTAGCATTCATTCCACATTTTCTCAACTGGGAGGAAAAAAAGGCAGCTCAAAACCACATTCAGATACCCCGGGGGCAACACCATACTGACTGCAAAGTCACCCCTGAAAAGCCATAAATCTATGCAGAAGGTGCCATAAAACCTGACGATCAAAGAAAGCGAGAGCTGCATGCAGTGTAAAGGGTACCATAAAATCCGATGATCAAAGAAAGTGAAAGCGGCATGCAATGCAGAGGGGAATTTCTGTTCCAACGTGGGTTCCGTAAAACAACGGCAGGAAAAGCCAATGCAGAATCACCCAGAGTGTGCCAAACAGAGAATTCAGAAACATACAGAAGGATCCCAGGTCTCATAAGCAGGGGAAGAAGTTACTGAGACAATTGGAGCAGAGCGGAACTACCAAAGATGTCGCTCGCGCCTGGATTTTATGCAGCATCTTGGCCAAGAATAAAAGTTCTTGGTCTAGGGTTGTCAACTCCAGCTTGTTGAATTCCTGGAGATTTGGGGGTGGTCCTTGGGGGGGGGACACTTTGACTAAAAGCAGGGCTCCGTTGGGGCCAGAGCGAGCCGGAGCGCCGCTCCGGGAGAGAAGGGGCCGGGGGGCAGGGCCGGGCGGGCCCCGTCCCGCCCCCAGTTGCCTTCTCTGGGGCCGCGGCTGGCCGCTGCCGGCCCCGCCGAGGAACCCCGTCCCACCCCCAGTCGCCTTCTCCGGGCCGCGGCTGGCCGCCGCCGGCCCCACCGAGGAACCCCGTCCCGCCCCCAGTCGCCTTCTCCGGGCCGTGGCTCGCCGCCGCAGGCCCCGCCGAGGAACCCCGTCCCGCCCCCAGTCGCCTTCTCCGGGCCGCAGCTGGCCGCCGGCCCCGGAAAAAAAAACCTCCCTCCCCCAGTCGCCTTCCCAGGGGCTGCGGATGGCCGCCGGCCCCGGGAAAAAAACTCTCCCTCCCCCAGTCACCCCCAGAACCCCCCCCCCTCCCCCACTCAACAGTTCCCCGGGCCCAAGGGAGGGAGAAGCCGGGCCTGAGTGGCTTAACGCCACTCAGGCCCAAGCAAGGGGGGGGGGAAATGCCAGCCCCAGTGGGGGGGAGAAGCGCCCCTCCCTTCCTTCCCTCTCTCCCCCCACCTACCTACCTGTTCCTTCCTTCCCCCCCTTCCTCCCTCTCTCCCCCCTTCCTTCCTTCCTTCCTTCCTTCCTTCCTTCCTTCCTTCCATCCTTCCTTCCCCCCTTCCCCCCTTCCTCCCTCTCTTCTTCCTTCCTTCCTTCCTTCCTTCCTTCCTTCCTTCCTTTCTTCTCTCTCTCCCCCCAACTACCTACCTACCTTCCTGTTCCTTCCTTCCCCCCTTCATCCCTCTCTCCTTCCTTCCTTCCTTCCTTCCTTCCTTCCTTCCTTCCTTCCTTCTCTCTCTCCCCCCCCAACTACCTACCTACCTTCCTGTTCCTTCCTTCCCCCCTTCCTCCCTCTCTCCCCCCTTCCTTCCTTCCTTCCCCCTCCCTCCCTCCCGTCTTGCCTTCTGTCACACTGCCCATGACGTCAGGGATGTGTGGCCTTTTGACACTTCCGGTGACGTCAGGGGGTGTGGCATATGCAAATGAGTTATGCTAATGAGCTCCTGCACCTCTTTTTTTACGAAAGGACCCCTGACTAAAAGCACTGTAGGTTTCCTTTGCTCTTGCAGGGAAGCTACCCTACAACAAGCATGAAAACACAGCTCAAGTTAGTATGCTTTTGCTTTTTTCCACAGTGCTTCACCATATGTGCCCACTCCTGGGCTTGTTACTCCCGGAACGGCATTCCTGCGTGCTCCTGCTTGAAATGAGCCCTTTAACCCCTCCTCTTTATGTCATAAGCGTCTGTCAAGGCCACATTCTGTCTCCACTTTTATTAATAGCACATCTCAGAGGCTGGCAACCCTACTGAATGCTTGTCCAACTTCTGGGCCTGTCAGTGTAAACTCTCCACAAATTGCTAAAACAGATATCAGTAGAACAAGAAGAAGAAGAGGAGGAGGAGGAGGAGGAGATTAGATTTATACCCCACCCTTCACTACCATAAGGAGTCTCAGAGCAGTTTACAATCTCCTTCCCTTCCCCTCCCCACAACAGACACCCTGTGAGGTAGGTGGGGCTGAGAGAGCTCTTTCCAGAACTGCCCTTGAGAGAGCAGCTCTGAGAGAACTTTGACTGGCCCATGGTCACCCAGCTGGCTTCATGTGCAGGAGTGGGGAATCAAACCCGGTTCTCCCAGATTAGAGTCCGTGCTCTTAACCACTACACCAAACTTGCTTTGAGCTCCTCATAGGAGGACAATAGTTTTACGGAACAAAATGAATGGGGATGTGAAGTGTTAAACTGCTCCCCTTTTGCCAGTTCCTGCATGGCACTGATCCAAATCAGGGAAGCACATGTAAAATTTATCTGTTACAGATGGGCAAACATCTGTGATCTTCCTCCCTCTGTTCCAGATCTCAGCCTGCATTTACCTGGCTTATTGGGGAGCACCTGGATGGCCCAAGCTAGCCTTGTCTCACCAGATCTTGGAAGCTAAGCAGGGTTGGCCCTGGTTAGTATCTGGATGGGAGACCACAAAGCAATTCTGGGATCACTACACAGAGGCACGCAATGGCAAACCACCTCTGAAAGTCACCTTCCTTGAAAACCCTATGGGGTGTTGTGAGAGCCAGTTTGGTGTAGTGGTTAAGAGTGGCAGACTCTAATTTGGGAGAACTGGGTTTGATTCCTCACTCCTCCACATGCAGCCAGCTGGGTGACCTTGGGCAAGCCACAGTTCTCTCAGAGCTGTTCTCTCAAGAGCAGTTCTCTCGACTTGGCTCTAATTGTACAATGTTTGCATTGTCTCGGTTGTTGTTGTTGTTGTTTTTCTTACCTGTAACGTGACCTTATTTGTGATGGGGGGCACTTTTGTTTTGATGGTAGTTCTTACCAAGTTTGAAAAAGAAATGAAAATTTGTTGTTGTTGTTTTAAAAAAGAGCAGTTTTCTCAGAGCTGTTTCAGCCCCGCCTACCTCACAGACTCTCTATTCTTGGGAGAGGAAGGGAAGGAAATTATAAACTGCTCTAAGACTCCCAAGTGAAGTGCATATACAAATCCAACTCTTCGTCTTCTTCTTCTTCTCCTCCTCCAAGGAGAACACTGGGGGTTCTGGAGGTGCATTTGGACAGTTCTGAGCTTTCTACCTTGAGAGGGCCCCCTATCCAGAGGTGTGATGGGTCTGAGACTCATCTTCGAGTTTTCAGAGACTCTTAAGGCCAAAGGCATGGCATGATCCGTGTGTGGATCCTTCCTTGTGATGGAAATTCCATCCTACTTGAAATGACAGCCCAGGACAGGTCCTTTTGTGTACTGGGTTCACGGCATAGATGAGACAGGCAATGACATAGCTATCACTAGTTTATTGGTACACAAAGAGTAATGGCGTACTGGCCGCGAGGGGCCAACGATATACAGTAGCCTCGACTTCTCCCGGCCTTATCCCCGGGCCAGAATTTCCCGCCAGAGATCTCATTGGCAGGCTATATGCCGCTGCCACCTTGCGGCTGTCAGCGGACATAACAGGTCCTAACAGAGGAACCCAAATTATTTTTTTCTTTCTCATGTCGAGAGGAGCAGGGAATCTCTTCCGGGGAACAGGGGTTGCCATTTCATTAGAGAAGCTTTATCTCGCCGCATCGTGTCATCTTCACGGGGCTTTGCTTCCTGGAGGCCATTTCAGAAGCAAAAGCAGAAGATGAAATGGCTACTTTATCAACTGGGCCCAGAGATGGATGAGACCCAGCTGTAATCCCCAAATAAATATGATTCTCCTGTCTGGTAATGAGAACTTATGATCGGGCGCCATCCGTCTTGTCCCTGGGCTGGTTGCGTGGAAGTGGGAGAGAAGGAGTCGCTGACATTGTCAAGGATAAATCGCACAATTAAGGGAGACAATCCCCGTAGCTGTTGTGCCGCGTCACCAACAAGGCAAAATATTATTGATGGGTGCTTCTGGGGCTCCGTCTCCGCTTGGCGGATGAAAGATGGGGAAACATACGGCTTCCGATCCTAAACTAAGGAACGATTTGTGATGCGCGGCCTATGCCGCTACTGGGGAGAATGTTATTAATGGCTCGGATAAAGGGCAAGCTGGTAGCTTTTTCTCCCCATAGAAACTGAAGAGGAGATGATCCTCAGCTACAAATGGAGGGTATTCTGGTTGCGGCAGTTTATTTGCAGATAATTGGGATTAAGGAGTGGCTCAAGGGGAGGATGCTCAGACGCGACATTCTTGGTGATCTGAGCCTGCTTATGACCGAGTTTGTGAAGTTAAGAGAAGGTTATCACATGCGAGATTGTTCCCTCTAAGATGAGTTAGTGTGAGCTAGCTCACAGGTTTTTAGCCTCTGGGGCACAGATTTTTGTCGTCGCTCAGGAAGAACTAATTGATGCCGCAGCCAAATCGCTTGCTCACAACTTTAAGGCCAGTAGCTCACAAAGTAGAATTTTTGCTCACAGGACTCCACAGCTTAGAGGGAGCATCATGCCCCAGTTTTATTTGCTGCAGTGTAGGCTCAGCAGTTTGCAAAATCAAATGAGAAGGCTCAGGGGTCCGTTGGAGCGGGAGCGCACAGGAGCGCAGCTCCGGGAGTGAGGAGCCCAGGGGGCGGGCACATGACCAAGCCCCGCCCCCTCCTCGGCTTCCCCGAGCAGTGCAGAGGCGCAGCACCCCGGGGAAAGCCCTGCTAGGGTCTTTATTGTTTTGAATGTTTTGTTTTAATATTGATAATTTTACCATTGTGCCTTTTATTACTGTGTGCTGCTTTTCCAGAGACTTGCTCAAGGTGGCATATACATTTTCTAAGTATACCATTTTTTATCTGGGCACATGGCACATATGTACTGGAGAAATTTCACCAACCCTTCAGCAGCTTCCACCTTATCAGTCTGGTGTAGTGGTCAGGAGTTGGACTCTAATCTGGGAGAACCAGGTTTGATTCCCCACTCCTCCATATGCAGCTGCTGGTGTGACCTTGGGCCAGTCACAAGTTCTCTCAGAGCTGTTCTCTCATGAGCACCTCTCAAAAGACCTCTCTCAGCCCCACCTACCTCACAGGGTGTCTTGTTGTGGGGAGGGAAAGGGGAAGGGATGGGTGGTGCACATGTCCTGGGTATCTCAAGTCTACTTGAAACCTGGTGGTTTCAAGGGAGCAGGAAGAGAATGAGGGTGTGTTCTTTACGCTTATTTTTATTGCAGAAAGTATTGGATGGGGAAGGGAACGGAGGAAGAACAGGTCAGTTTCACTCACTTGTGGAGTGGAGCCTGAGTGGTGGGTGTTGCCTTCTGACACACTTCCGGTATGTTAGGAGGTGTGGCATATCCAAATGAGTTATGCAAATGAGTTATGCTAATGAGCTCCTGCACCTCTTTTTCTATGAAATGACCCCTGAGAAGGCTTGATTCCCTGTCTGTGGCTAGAACAGCCTTATCACAGTAAGAACACACGAAGATTCCCAACTAGATGACCGACTAGATGAGACGAGTGATCCATCTAGTCCAGAATCTTTTATTACAAAGCGGCCAACCAGTTGCTCTGGAGGTCCAAGGAATGGGGTATAGAGGCCGAGGCCTTCCCCTGATATTGCCTCCTGGCTCTGGGATTCAGAGGCTGACTGCCTCTGAACATGGAGGCTCTCAGTAGTGTTCCTTAAGGAAAAGGGAAATCACAGAACTCTGTGCCTGGGCTTCTATCTTGAATAGATGTGTTTGTGGTCTCCTACAGTGGCTCAAGTGGTTAAGATGCTGAAGTGAAGATAAGAAGGTCAGTAGTTCAGCAGTTTGAGACCCGAGGGCTGCATGAAGGCATTATACCCCAGTGAGGTCCCTTCACTCCTTAAACCCTGCCCTCCCCAGGTTCTACTCCCAAGACTACAGGGATTTCCCAACCTAGAGTATTACAGGGAACAGGCCGATGAATTGGATCTAGACTTAATTTCCCAGAACAGCACTTTCCCACCACCCCTACCCGACAGCAGCCGACTGCTCTCCAGGAAACGCTGCTCCCTTGAGAACTGCTGCCAGACAGAATCGATCGAGGCCCGAATGGCCTGATTCTGTACACAGAGCAGCTTCACCGGCCATTTTACGCTCTTCACTTTGGACCCGGCTGAGGAGGGAATAATTCCTGCTTCTCACTTTGGGGCGAGCTGTGAGCTGAAGCACAGTATCCAAGTCTCAATGATGCTTAGCGCTGGGAAGAGCTCTTCAGGGGTTTCAGAGCAATTCACACGCATGGGTCTCCAAGTAATCTTTGCAATGACCCCGTAAATGCTCTGCCAGTGTTATCGTCCTGATATTGGAGGGGTGGAAAGATGACTGAGAGAGCCTTTCACTTAGGCTCGTGGATGGAATTCATGGCAGATTTAGGCCTAATCGATGCATGCACGAGTATGAGGTAGGGAATGAAGTGGTAACATCCTGAGGTGGTACACTGGTCGTGTTAGAATGTTCCTGATGTTAACACCTCCCTGCAACTAGAAAGCTGGTGCACCGAACAAACAGGGTAGAGTTTTCCTCCCTGCTTGCATCGAGTTTCTTTGGGCTGCCGGTCCCCAGGTCCCAGAGGGGCTTCCCCACTTTTTTGGGTTTTCCCCCACCCCCCAAACAGCCACATCCGGGCATGGCATCACCCAGAAGTGACATCATTGTGCTGGGAGGGGGGCATTGTGCAGGATACTCTAGTCTGAAGGAAAAACTCTGTGGTAAATTTGGCCTAAAACCATAGAGTTTTGCTTTCAAACCAGAGTGCTGTTGTGCGATGCCAACATGATGACGTCATTCCTGGTGACATCATCACATCAACGACATCCTGGAATGCCCCCTAAATCCCCCCACCAGTGTGCTGAGTGGACCTGGCGACCCTTTTTTAATGCACAATAGAGTTGCCAGGCAACCAGTGGGAGATCAGGAAGGGATACAGCCATCAGTTCCCCTGATTATCCAGAGTGACATCAGTCCTCTCTAGGAATTGCCAAAAACTCTATGGCTTTACCACAGAGTTCCCAGTGATTCCTAGAGGGGTGTGACATCACTTCCAGGTTTTTCCGGAAGTGATATCACACCTTCTCTGAGGGCAGTTTTAATTTGTGTTTGCTTCTCCCATTGGCTGTTGGCATGCCACAAGGCCCACAGGGGATGGGAGACGTCCCACCCACTGCGGGCACATGGCAACCCTAAAGGAACATTCTGACCAGGAATCTATCACCTGCAATCTTCGGCAATTAGGATTGCCAACTTCCAGGTGGGCAGAAAAGAACAAAAAGGGCTGTGCAAAACGCTGAATTATAATTTAAATATCATAATAAACACGGGACAGTACAAAGGTGTATAGTAGTACAAAAGTCCAAAATCTTTCCAATAAATCTTTCAGATAAATTAAATCTTTCAGATAAATGACGAGGCTCTCTAGAATATAATCTCGTTTTGTAGACACTTCATCCGAACAGGAATATATGATTTGCATATGAAGTTGCAGAATGCATACAAGAAGTAGAACATCAATTTCAATGGATCAAGATCAGTCACATAGTACTACAGATCACTCATGAAAGAGACATATTAAGTTGAAGGCTAACCCTACACGGAGTTCCTAATTAGCCTTGGCTTTTGGGGCTGTGGTTCTCTGGTTTGAACTTCCAGGTGGGACCTGGAGATCTCCCAGAATTAAAAATGATCTTCAGACTACTGAGATGGTTCCCCTGTAGGAAAACGGCTGGTGTGAGGGACAGACTCTGTGGCATTATACTCTGCTAAGCTTCCCCCCCTCCCCAAACGCCACCCTCTCTAGACTCCAACTCGGGTTGTCAGCTCTGGGTTAGAAAACACCTTGTGGTTTTGGGAGTGGAGCCCAAGGGAGGAGGGGTTTGATACAATGCCACAGATTTCAGCCTCCAAAGCCGCCGTTTTCTCCAGGGAAACTGACCTTTCTTATCTGCAGATCAGTTCCAGATCTGAGAGATCTTCAGGCCCCACCAGGAGGCTGGCAATCCCAGCCCCAGCCTCAAATCTCCAGGAATCGCCCAACCGTGAGCTGGCAAACCCATGTGGTGCTGCAATCCACCCCACCCTTCTCCTGCTCCTTTACCCTTCAAATCTCTCGCCCGTCACGCTACTCATGTTTCAACTCTCGGGCCACCTCTTCATTGTCAATAAGCAGTCGGATTGTTCAGGGGGGTGGGGAGAAGTAGCCCAGCAGCTGGGACGCAGCTGGACTGGGCCTCATCTTCCTTCTGAGATCGCACTCATTGTCCCCCGGGGGTCATTCCTGTTACCTTCTGAGCAATGTGACATTTCCTTCTGGCAATTCTGAAGGTCAGCCTGTTCCATTATCAGCATGTCAGTGGGGAACATTCTGCTGACTCGACCCGTCTTGTCTTTCCTTCCCCTTGGATGTGAAAGCACTTAGTGGGGGGAGGGAGTCTCTCCCGGGTCCTTTGGTTTAACCCTTTGGTCCAAACACATGTTCCTTTCCCCTTCCCCCCTTCCCTGAGACTTCCTGCCTCCACTCTACCGCAGGGGTGGCCAAACTCGCTCAGCATTAGAGCCACCTAGAATAAACATGAGAAGTTTGAGAGCCGCAAGACATGAACAAATATTACACAGGTGTTTTTACTGACAAATCTGCACACTTGCCATTTATTAACATTGAATGAGATGGCCAAAAATAAAAACAAAAGGGGTGACAACAGATCTTGATAATGATATTTATTTGTCCCGTGATAGTTGTTTGTTTGCTAATGATATTTATCTAACGGGAAGAGAAATGGAGAGAGAGGGGTGGAAAGAAAGAATGGAAGAGGTGGAAAGAAAGAAAAAGAGAGAGAAACAAAGAAAGCAAATGGAAGGAAGGAAGGAAGGAAGGAAGGAAGGAAGGCAGGCCTCCCTTCCCTTGGGTTTCCCATATGCCCCACAAGCCACGGGGCACCTGGGGAAGCCAATCCTGGGAGGGAGCTGGGCGGTCAGGGGTGTGGCCTATTATGCTAATGAGTTCCTGCTGAGCTTTTCCTACAGAAGAAGCCCTGCTGGCAACCCTTACTCCCCGGCTCAGTGTGGCTCTTAGCCTTCCGGGTTCCCCTGTGCACTCAGGTTGCTGGTTCTGGGTTGGGAAACACCCGGAGATTTGGGGGGGGGGGGGTGGAGCCTGGGGAGGGTGGGGTTTGGAGAGGGGAGGGACCTCAGATGAGTATAATACAGATCCTCGACCACTGAGTAACAGAGGGGGACCACAGAGAGGGACCATGTTAAATAAGGACAGTTGGTTTGCATGCTGATAGCCAGTGGAACACGTGAAGCTGCCTTATATACTGAAACAGACCATTGGTCCATCAGGGTCATTATTGTATGCTCAGACTGGCAGCAGCTCTCCAGGGTCTCAGGCAGAGGTCCTTAACATCACCCCCAAGCTGTTCCTTAGTGGAAATGCCGGGGGATTGGACCTGGGACCTTCTGCATGCCAAGCAGACGCCCTGCCCCTGAGCCATAGTACCGAGCCACATGACAACAATAGTCATTTGCATTTATAACGAATGCTCCCCAAATTACAACCCACACAGCAGAATAAGCGCTTGAGGAAACCCCGGAGGAATTTCAGAAACAACCCCGCCCCCTTTTAAAAAATCTTGACTTTAGTTTTACAAGAGCTTGCCTGAAAAGCAAGTTTCAATTATTCTGCAAAACCCTGTTTAAAGCAATTCCCAGAACTGAAAGAGAAGAAAAGAGACTCGTCCGCTTCTGTCGAGGAAGACAAGCGCTGCATCTTTCAGAAGAGAATGAATGGGCCGAAAATTGCAAGAGAAATGGAGATTTTTTTTAAAAAAAAGAATTATGTTTTTGCTGGATGGCTGCGAGTCTTGACAGAAACACTCCATTCGGTGCATGCTTCCCGGGCTGTATTGTCAGAATTGCTCTGATGAGTCTGCCTATTTCTTTTCAAAGTCGATGCAGAGGGAATTCTGTCGGGCTCCCTGTGCCCTTGATGGTGAACATGAAACTGATTCTCCTTAGAGGACTGAAACTGAAAATTTGACTCCCCCCCCCCCCAATTCACATATAAAAGTGCCTAATACTAAGCCAGAGCCGCAATGGCTCAGAGGTTAAGACGCTGAGCTTCAGACCAGAAGGTAGTTTGGCAGTTCGAGACCTGAGTGTCGCGTAACGGAGTGAGCTCCCGTCTCTGGCCCCAGCTCCTGCCAACCTAGTAATTTGAAAGCAAGACATTGCAAATAGATAAATAAGTACCGCTTCGGTGGGAAGGTGACAGCGTCCCGTGCACCTCGGTATCTAGTCATGCCAGCCACATGACCGCGGAGATGTCTTCGGACAGCGCTGGCTCTTCAGCTTGGAAACAGAGATGAGCACTGCATCCCTAGAGTCAGATTTGACTGGCTTTCGAGCAAGGGAAACCTTTACCTTTAATACTAAGCCAGCCCATTCCTCCATCTGGCCCAGCACTAGAGCTGCCAACTCTGGATTGGGAAATTCCGGGAGATTAGGGGGAAGAACCTGAGGAGGGCAAATCTGGGCAAAGGAAAGACCTCAGCATGGTATAATGTCATAGTTCATCCTCCAAAGCAGCCATTTTCTTTAGTGGAACTGATCTCTGTCACCTAAAGCTCAGTTGCAATTCTGAAATTCTCCTGGCTCTCCCTGTAGGTTGGCAAGCCAATTAAGCACCAACCAGCAGCTTCTCTTCCAGGTCTCAGATGAATGGGATCTCCCGGGATTGTAATGGATCTCCAGGCGACAGAGGCCAGTTCATTTGGAGAAAATGGCTGATTGGGGGTGTAGACTCTATGGCATCATACCCCATTGAAGTCCCTCCCTTCCTCAAACCCTGGCTTCCTCAGGCTCCACCCCCCAAAACCTCCAGGTATTTCCCAACCTGGAGCTGGCAGTTCTATGTGGGATTTCCTGCGCTTCGCATTTGCCCGCTGGCAGTGATCAGTTGCCCACCTATGCTGTCAACCCTCCACCCTTGATAGATCGAAGAGCGGACAAAAAAAAATGGGTAGGAAATGATATCAATGGTGGCACTCTAGGCAATTCCCCTAGTCTCTATGGTCTTCGCTACAGAGATTGGGGGAAATCCTAGAGCAGGGGTGGGCAAATTGCGGCCTGGGGGCCACATGTGGCCCGCCACAGAGTTTTTTGCGGCCCGCCAAGAAGATTTCAGGACTTCAAGAAAATTGAGCCTAAATTCAATTTGCTCTCTTATCCCATCACTGCTGATATTGATACAGCACCTGAGGAGCTGCAGCTTGAACTTATTGACATGCAGTCAGATCACACTGTGAAAGAAATGTTTAATGCTGTGACATTAGTTGACTTTTACAAATCTTTGTCTGCTGAAAAAATTTCCATGTATGAAGAAATTTGCTGGGAAAATGTTCTCTATATTTGGGTCTACATATATTTGTGAGCAAAGTTTTTCTTGCATGAAGATCAACAAGAGTAAATATAGATGCTCTTTGACAGACATTAACTTGCAGGCTGTGATGAGAATCTCCACAAGCAATCTGATTTCAAAAAAATTGTAGAAAAGTGTGATAGGGTACATTTGTCTAAATTCTAAAATTAAATGTGCTTGCAGCTATAGATTATATACAATTAGCACAATAAATAAATTGAATAAGACTACCACTATTTTATTTAATTTATATTTATTGATTTTTATGATACAATTTATACCTTTTCTGAAATGCAAAGTTAAGTATTGAATGCAATCATTTTAAAAGGTGCGGCCCTCCGCTAACCTCCGCTCCCACAAAGTGACCCCCAAGCCAAAACAATTGCCCACCCTTGTCCTAGAGCATTACCCAGAAGTGACATCCTCCTGAAAGGTGTTCCCCAGGAACTGTCCAAAAAAAGAATTCAGGCAGTTGACAGCACAGGGTTAGGAACCCAACATATTCCCCGGCTCAGGTATCTGAATTGTTTTAACAGAACACATGAATAGTACACATATGAACCTGGAACTTCGTGTGCGCAAAGGGTGCATTCTACCACTGAGTTGTGAGGCTCAGCGTCATTTTTATACCACCTAGCCACAAATGCGGCTCCTCTCTACCCCTTCTCTTTCACCCCCCTCTCAAATTCCTCCTTTTGGCCTTCTCTTCTCTTCTCTTCTCCCCTCCACTTCTTCTGGGCCACTGTTGTGTTGCTGGAATGTCGTCAGTTGCACGGCGAAAGCCATTGCAAAACAGGAAGTGGCAGACTGTGCCCCATTTCAGCCAATTTGCTTTAAAACAGGCTTATAGTTTAATCGCAGGAACATCTATTGTTGAATTTGATCCAGGTTAATTGCCTCCAGTCTCCTCTAATCTATTTTCCCCATTGCCTCTTGTTTCTTATATGACTTATTTTTCAGGAGTTTCTGAATCCTCTGCCTCTTTCCTAAGGTAAAGGTAAACGTTTCCCTTGATCGAAAGCCAGTCAAATACAACTCTAGGGATGCAGTGCTCATCTCCGTTTCCAAACCAAAGAGCCAGTGGTGTCCAAAGACTTCTCCATGGTCACTAGACGCCAAGGCGCATGGAATGCTGTTACCTTCCTCCGAAGCAGTACCTATTTATCTACTTGAAATTTCTTGCTTTCGAACTGCTAGGCTGGCAGGAGCTGGGACCAGAGACAGGAGCTCACTTCGTCACATGGCACTCGGGTCTCGAACTGCTGAACTACTGACCTTCTGGTCTGCAGTTCATCATCTTAACCACTTGAGCCACTGCAGCCCCCCCTTTCCTAAAGGGGGTGCAAAATCTAGACTTCATTCAGAAGGTCCACTGACATAAGAGAAGCCATGTTGGATCAGGCCAATGGCCCATCCAGTCCAACCCACACAGTGGCCAGAACCCAGGGGCCATCAGGAGTTACACCGGGGGGGTCCAGAACTCTGTAAGCCCTCCCACTGTTGCCCCCCCCCCCAAGCACCAAAAATACACAGCATCACTGCCCCAGACATAATATTCCATCTACACCTTGTGGCAAATAGCACTGATGGACCTCTGCTCCATATGTTTATCCAGTCCCCTCTTGAAGCTGTCTATGCTTGTTGTAGCTGCTGCCACTTCCTGCAGCAGTGAATTCCATGTGTTAATGACTCTTTGGGTGAAGAAGTATTTCCTTTTGTCTGTTCTAAGCCTAGTGCTCATTAATTTCATTGCATGCCCACAAATTATTGTATTGTCGAAAGGGAGAGAAACATTTCATTCTCTGCCTTCTCTACGCCTTGCATAATTTTGTAAACCTCTGTCATGTCACCCCTCAATGATAATTTCTCCAAGCTAAAGAGCCCTAACCTCTTTCACCTTTCTTCATAGGGAAGGCGTTCCATCCCCCAAACCAGGGGTGGGCAAACTGGCTCGGGAGCCGCAAGCGGCTCTTTCACATATATTATGTGGCTCCCGGCAGGGCGGCTGGGGAAGCTAAATATCGTTAGCAAACAAACATCATTGGACAAATTAATATCATCATCAATATCTGCTTTTACTCCTTTTGTTCTTATTTTTGGCAGTCTCATTTAATGTTAATAAAAAGCAAATTTGCTTATTTTCCAATAAAAGCAGGTAATATTTGTTCATGTCTTGTGGCTCTCAGACATCTGATGTTTATTCTATGTGGCTCTTACGTTAAGCAAGTTTGGCCACCCCTGTTCTAGGTGGCTCTTACGCTGAGCAAGTTTGCCCACCCCTGCCCTAAACCATTTCATTTGCTCTTTTCTGCACCTTTTCCAATGCAATGATATATTTTTATTGAGGTATGTTGACCAGAACTGTACACAGTATTCCAAGTGACATTTCTAGATCTTTGATTTGCCTGTTTGGTGTAGTGGTTAACTGCGTGGATTCCAATCTGGGAGAACCGGGTTTGATTCCCCACTCCTCCACTTGCACCTGCTGGATGACCTTGGGCAATCCATAGCTCTGTCCCAGCTGTTCTCTCAAGGACAGGCTCTGGAAAGACCTCTCTCAGCCCCACCTACCTCACAGGGTATCTGTTGTGGGGAGGGGAAGGGAAAGGAAATTGTAAGCCGCTCTGAGACTCCTTCAGGTCGTGAAGGGCAGGGTATAAATCCAATCTCTTCTTCTTCTGCTTAATGGTTTGTCCTGATGTCTCACACCAAAACCTGCAAAAGCATGGCATCTCTCTCTCTCTCTCACTCTCTCACTCGCACACACACACACACACACTGTGATGCTTTCAAGAAATAGGGGGGATTGTGTTGTTGAAAAGCCCACAATGCCATTTCACCTGTTCTTCATTATTTAATGTAGCTGAATTTGAGAGTCATTACAGAAAACCACCATCCTTTAATGCAGGAGATGGAAACATTTGGCAAACACCCACTGATGTTCCATTGCAATCAAAGCAAGGGTTCTGGAGATTCTCTCCTGATGCTAATCAGCAAACCTTCTCATCTCAAACAAATGGGAAAGTAACACAGCCAGATCTCTCCTGCCCCTTATTACCTGGCTAAAAAGGCCTCTGCTAAAAAAGGGGGGGGAGAGAGAGCTTTCAAGAGCTCTCTTTGCAGTCACTGGGTAAGCAGGCATGATTCTGCTAACTGAAAGTCCACCCTCAGCCACAGGCAAATTCCCTGCTCTCCAAATGACCAACTAGGCAAGTGGTTTGAAGAAGCAAATTGTATTCAGTCAGGCAACTGGTATTTGAGGCTGAAAACTCATCTTGGGAGCAGGGTCAATACAAGGGGTGCCAACCTCCAGTTGGTGGCTGGAGGTCCCCCTCTGTTCTAGCTGATCTCTGGATGACAGAGAATAGTTCACCCAGAGAAAAATGGCTGCTTTGGAAGGCTGAGTCAATGGCATTATGCCCCATTGAAGTGCCTCCCTTCCCCAATCCTCACTCTCTTTAAGCTTCACCCCCCCCCCCAAAAAAATCTCCAGGTATTTCTCAGCATGGAGCTGGCAACAAAGATCAATACCTCCAGATCTTGATAGAAGCCAGGCCAAAAGTGTGGGATTACCAACATGTAGGTGAGGAATGGAGATATCCTGGAATTTCAACTGATCTCCAGATAACAGAGATCAGTTCCTCTGGATAAAATGGCTACTTGAGGAAGTGGAGTCTATGGTGTTATAACCCTGCTGAGGTTCGTCCCTTCCCCAAACCCTGTCCTCCCTGGGATCTACCTATAAAATCTTCAGGAGTTCCCTCACCAGGAGTTGGCAGCCCTGTAACAAGTTCCACCCCCAAATCTCCAGGAATGTCAAAACCCAGAGTTGGCAACCCTACGGGATAGAATCCACCCTCCAAAGCAGACATTTCCTCTGGGGAAAGGATCTCTGCAATCTGGAAACCAGGTGTAATTTGTTGGCAGAATATCGATATGCAGTAAAGTGGAGCACAAGGTCTTTAAAGAATAAAGTTGTTTTATTAAGAAGAGAGCAAACTTTGCAAGAAAGAAGAGACAGAAAAGAGAAGTCTAATTGTCTAAATAGCTAGGAGAGGGTCAGCAGTAGAGACAGCTCTGCAGGAGTGGGAAAAACTCCAACTGAGCCAATCAGGAGTCAGGGGGTATTTGAATATAATAGGCAGTCCCTAATCTAATCTAACAATGCTAACTAGTCGTCCCCTCTGCTGCCCCCTGCAGGATGCTCTTGTCCTTTTCTTTATCTATGCACAATAGACCTTGCACAATCCAACCTAATTTCAGGAGGTCTCCAGGCCCCACCTGGAGGTTGGCAGAGCCTAGACCTGGGGCTAGTTATGCTTTCTCAATGTGAGCTCCCTCACTGGGTTGTTATAAGGATAAAATGGAGAAAGGAGAAGTGTATATTCTGCCTGGAACTCCTTGGAGGAAGGCTGTGATAGAAAAGCATTAAAATATAAATAGATTAATAGAGGTAAAAACTGTAGCAGATAAGGGCTAGAGAGCTAATGATTTGCGGGCTGTTACATCCAATTGCGATTATCTTCATTTGAATGAACTGTTCCAGCTTCAGTTACTCACATTTTTGTTGCAGAATATCAAATTATCACGATAGCAAAAATAGCAATCTTCTTTTAAAGAGGCAAACAGTTTTGTTCCTTCCTTAATGCCTCCATTTTGTAAGCCTCTTTCAAACAATCCTTTTCTCATTTCAGACGGGGTTTTAATTTCCTGCTTGGGTTTCACTGATCCACTCGAGATGCTACCAAACATGCTGCTCATGCAACCCCAAAAATGACGGTAACAAACGGATCGCACAGTAAATACAATAAGTCATACAAAAAGAGCTATGCAACAAGACGCCAAAACACAAACAAAGCCAGAAAATGCTGCCACAGTCCGTGTTGTAATTTAGCAATGTACATCAGGCACACCTGATGTGTATTGTAGTGAGGAGAAGTTCCCATCTTAGAATCATTTCAAGGTGGCCCGTCAATGAGAATATTCTTGTGAAGTCTGTGGACTAAGTAAATGAGGTTCTGTATTAAACAGTAGCTGGATTAGTTTCCCTGAAAAAGACCATCGAAACGAAGTTCATATCTGTCTGTCTGTCTGTCTGTCTGTCTGTCTGTCTGTCTGTCTGTCTGTCTGTCTATCTATCTATCTATCTATCTATCTATCTATCTATCATTTTTATACCCCGCCCCACCCCACAATCTAGATCCTTTGTTGGAAACTTGGAAACTTCTGAAAACTGCTTGGAAAACTTCTTTGGATGTTGTATTGATGATTATAACTGTGATTAAATGTTACACCATTGCTACATTGTTGCTTATTGCAACACTATGTGGGGCAGCAAGGTACTTCTGAAAATTTCTTTGTAAAGTTCTTTGGAAGTTATATTGATGATTCTAACTGTGTGATTGTTCTATGTTACACGATTGCCACGTTGTTGCTAAATTACAACACTGAGTGTGGCAGCATTTTCCGGCTTTGTTTATCTTTTGGCAACTTGTTGCATAGCTCTTTTTGTATGATTTACCCGAAAAGTGACATCATTCCATTTAGAGAATCTAGGATTCTCTAAGACTCTATGGTTACCAGAGGGGGCAGTAGAGGGGGAAATGTGACATCACTTCCCACACATACCAGGAAGTGACGTGGTGTTGGAATGATGATGATACCCTTCCATTTCCCCCCTCCTGCACGAAAATGCAGTGGTCAGGGATGGAAGCTGCCAGGTGGGAGGCAGGGTTGCCAACTCTGGGTTGGGAAATACCTGGAGATTTTGACAGTGGAGCCTGGGCAGGGTGGGGTTTAGGGAGGGCAAGGACCTCAGCAGGGTAAAATGCCATAGCGCCCACCCACCAAAGCAGCCATCCCCCCCCAGGAACTGATCTTGGTGAGCTGGAGGTCAATTTTAATAGTGGGAGATCTCCAGGTGACACCTGGAGGCTGGCAACCCTATCACGGGGCCACCATGAGTCAGTTGCAACTCGACAGCAAACACACAGAAATTGGGGGCTGAGGTTATTCAGATTGATTTCCCAACTGTTATTCTAGCAAAATCACAAATGCTCCTATGGATGATTGTTTCATTCAAAGGCAAGATAAACCATGCAAAAAAAAATTGGACAGAGATTGGAGAGACTTGGGTTCAATTCTGCTATGAAGCTGAGACCTTGGTCCTCTTCCTCTAGCTTTACTAGTTCCGGAGGGTTGTTGTGAGGATGAAATGGAGGAGAGGGAAAAGGAAGCAAGATCCTTGAGAACTTTTAGAATGAAGAGAAACTGGGCATGAAACAGAGAATAGATACTACAGTTCCCATGATGTACTGCTATGGTTCCCATGATGCAGGGAAGTCATATGGGCAAAAACTCCAAGCCAGGTGAAACCTATGCAGGACAGATTGGACCTGCCCCTCAGAAGTGGCTACCCATTTTGTATGCGTGTGACTCATTCGCTTTCACACTGCATTGTGGGAACTGCTGTTCCCACAATGCAACAGTACAATTAGTGAAGTTTGCCTAGGGTTGCCAGTCCACCTGGTGGCGGTGGGGGTCCCCTGATGCTAAGCCCCACCTCCCCACCACCAATCAGCTGGTCAGTGGGGGTAATTTAGCCCCAAGAAAGAGGGAGATCCATCCAAGTTTATAACACTGCTTGACTCTCCCTGGTCCAAAAAACCCCCGGCTGGCCAGTACTAAAACCAGGGCTTTCTCGGTGGCGGCCCCATACTGGTGGAACGAGGTCCCAGAGGACATCGGGGCCCTGTGAGACCTCTTACAGTTCCACGGGGCCTGTAAAACGAAGTTCTTCCACCAGGTTTTTGATCAGGAGCCGCCACCTGGAACTCGCTGGCCGAGGCCCTGCCAGTGGCAGCTGGATTGGATGCCACCCCCTTCACCACTGTGAGTCTGAATGCTGCCATCATCCATCTGTTTGGTTTTATTTGTAAAGTACGCTGTGTTTTAAATCTTGTAAATTATTGTTTTATCGTATTTTAATTGTTGGAAGCCACCTTGAGCCAGCTTGTCTGGCACGGCAGCGTAGAAATATAAGCAATAAATAAATAAATAAACCAGGTGCAGCGGTGTGTCTGTGTCGCTGCCCATGTGACCCGGAAGTGATGCCAACGCATCCAGGACATCAGGGCACTGGGACTAATGCGGATTAATTGCCTTTCAGGGGAAATGTGTCTCCATCTGAGCTGGGCCTGCCCTGCCTTTTCAGGTCTCATAAAAACATCAGAAAAAGCAATGTTGAATCAGGCCACTGGCCCATCCAGCGTTTGGTCTTAAAGGTACCACTAGACTCAAACTTCATTCCGCTGCTTCAGTCCAGCACGGCTACCCACCTTAATCTACGTTTTCAAAGTTTCTGCATGATGGTGGGTGGATTAGACAACTGAATGCAAATGTTCTGGGTGGCCTCTTGGTGGCACTCTAACACAACTGATGGTCTTCTAACAGCTGCAACTTTCAGAACTTGTTGAGTCCAAAAATTTCCTGCTGGTGGGGTCAGTGTAAAAGGCAAATTCATACCCTGGCATTCAGTCCCCAGGAAGTTTTGATGGCGTTGCCAAGGCGCCAGATTTATAGGAGCGATGCTTAGGGCTGCCAGTCTCCAAGTGGTCAACAACAAAGCCCAACTGTGATATAATAGCTATGTCTTTGTATTATCAAAGCTCAGCGTTAACACCTTCTCCTTTTCGCAATCAACCAAAGTTCCTTTTACAAACGTTTCCATCAAACTTCCAAGGATGAATACATGCCAACAGATACATCGATGCAAACATTCCTATTTGTGGTCCGTTTCTTCTCTTTTCCGGGTTAAAGTTTTACAGAGCACCTCCTGCGGTTTCCATTACAGGACATAAGAGAACATAAGAACATAAGAGAAGCCAATGTTGGATCAGGCCAATGACCCAGCCAGTCCAACACTCTGTGTCACACAGTGGCCAAAAAACACCAGGTCCCTCAGGAGGTCCAGCAGTGGGGCCAGGATACTAGAAGCCCTCCCACTGCTGCCCCCTGTCAAGCACCAAGAATACAGAGCATCCCTTGCCCCAGACTGAAAGTTCCTATCTATACCTTGTGGCTAAAAGCCACTGATGGACCTCTGCTCCATATGTTTATAAAATTCTCTCTTGAAGCCGTCCATGCTTGTAGCCGCACCACCTCCTGTGGCAGTGAATTCCACATGTTAATCACTCTTTGGGTGAAGAAGTACTTCCTTTTATCCATTCTAACCCAACTACTCAGCAATTTCACGGAGTGCCCACAAGTTCTTGTACTGTGAGAAAGGGAGAAAAGTACCTCTTTCTCTACCTGCTCTATCCCATGCATAATCTTATAAACCTCGATCATGTCACCCCTCAGCCGTTGTTTCTCCAAGCTAAAGAGCCCCAAGTGCTTTAACCGTTCTTCATCGGGAAAGTGCTCCAACCCTTTTATTATTCAAACATCTCGGACCCCGTTCCAATGCTTCATCAGAGCAGATCCTGCATAGCTACATACAATAGCCTTATTAAAATATGCAATTATTTTAAAAGCCTCCTGAACCGTTTTAGTGCGCTGGTCTTACTTACAATGATTTCTCCAGGTTTTCCTATTCCATTGTTATTCATTATACAGACTCCCAGCTTGCTCTTGAACACTGTCTTACCATTAAGAACTTCTAATTGGCTGAGTTGGATAAATTTGGGGAGAGTTTTTGAATAGATACCGCTGATAGTATAGCAAACCAGATGATACTTAACAACACCGTCTAGCTCACCAGATGCCATCCGCTTCACAAGCCACACCCTCTGCCCCCCAGCCCTCAGATGTGAGGTGGGTAGAGGCTGTTCTAGGGAGCCGCTCAGCCTGCCTGGACACTGGGGGGCGCTACATCACTCTAAGTGTGTATAGGTGCTATCTCCTTGAATGGGATGCCTCTCTTTGTCTTAACTTGGGAGCTGCCCTCTGCCCCCTCCTCTCTCTCCCCCTTTGTCCTCTCCCTTCCTGCACATGGCCTTCCATGGTGACACATGTCTCTGCAGGTCTCTGCTGTAGATACAGCGCCGTCCTACTCCCCCACACAGGACACTGGACAAGCTGGCCATTCGTGATAGGGAAAGTACTCTTTAGATTAGGCTACTTTCTCTTCTTTTGACTGCAACTTAAGTGTGAGCTGGATCAGGGGCATAGACTTTTGTAAATTCGGGGGGGGGGGCTCTGTAGCATGCATGCTTTGCGTGCTCACTCGCTGGGGTGATGTTATCCCCCCCGGAAAACCACTGTGCCTCCTCGAGCCCTTCCGAGGCCCACTAGCCACTGCTGCCGGTGCCTCTCTCTCCCCCCCGGCCACTCCTTCCCTCCCCCTCCCTCTTTTCCGGGCGAAATGCCCAGTGTGGTGACGTCACCCGGAAGTGACGCCATCACACTGGCCACGTTGCCAGGGCGACGCTCTGGCAATCGCCCTGAAACTCTATGGTGCCATAGAGTTTCAGGGCGATTGCTAGGGTGTCGCCCTGGCAACACGCCCAATGTGATGGCGTCACTTCCGGGTGACGCCACCACGCTGGGCATTTCGCCCGGAAAAGAGGGAGGGAGAGGGAAGGATGGAGAAGTGACCGGGGGGGGGGAGAGGTACCATCTGCAGCAGCGGCCGGGCCGCAGAAGGGCCCGGGGAGGCGCGCTCCATTTTGCCGGGGGTGGCTGAGCCCCCCCGGGAAATTTCGGGGGTGGCTCAAGTCCTTGAGCCCCCCCATAGTCTACGCCTATGAGCTGGATCGACTTGAATCAATGTAAGTTTACGTTTATTACAATATGCTTCTTGGGAGATTTATCTACTGCACTCATTGTCCCACTTCTATGACTAGGCAACCTCTGCTATATCAACCAAATATTGCAGTAAAGACAAGGCTTTTTCAGTGGTGGCACCTTGTTTGTGGATTGCCCTTCTCCTGATGGCAGACCCGGTGCCTCCATCTTTGGATGCTTTTTCGTTGTTCAGTCGCACAGTCGAGTCCGACTCTTGCAGACACCATCTGCAGTGATCTTGGATCCCAGGAACGTGACGTCTGCCACTGCTTTCACGACTTCCCCTTCAATTTGCCAAGAAGTGTTGGGGCCGGATGCCGTGATCTTAGGTTTTTTGATGTTGAGTTTCAAGCCAACTTTTGCGCTCTCCTCTTTCGCCCTCAGAAAGACGCACTTTAGTTCCGCTTCACTTTCTGCGATTAGAGTGGTATCGTCTGCATATCTGAGGCTGTTGATGTTTTCCCCAGCAATCTTAATTCCGGCTTGTGATTCATCCAGGTCGGCATTTCGCATGATTTAAACATTTGTGTTCACCCAGGCTTTTACTTACAGGCTTGATCTTTTAAGAACATAAGAGAAGCCAATCTTGGATCAGGCCAGTGGCTCATCCAGTCCAACATTCTGTGTCACACAGTGGCCAAAAATACCAGGTGCCCTCAGGAGGTCCACCAGTGGGGCCAGGACACTAGAAGCCCTCCCACTGTTGCATTATTTTAATTATTTTAATTACTTTAATCTGGAAATGGCTATTTCAAGCTGTCAGTGGTCTGTCATTATGCCCCAAGTTTTTATTCCGGGCTAGGTTTTTAATGCTGAGTTCTAATTAATGTCTTTTAATGTTTTATTTTTATGATTCTTATTCTGCAAGCTGACTTCGGCAGGTTCTGGAGAGGCAGCGTATGATTTTTTTCTACATCAAGAAAATAATTTTTAAAAAATAATAAAAAAGAAACACTACAGTTGCTCTGGAGAAAAGAATATATCTTATGCTACCAAGCCTCAGTTTGCCCAGTTTTACCACAGAGTCTCCAATGATTCCTAGAGCCACCATTCTGGGTAGCTCTAGGAACCACCAGGAACTTTATGGTAAGAACTTCCTATAAGTTTTTTCTGGGATGCTGCTCCCTCACAACCTTATCTCTCTTTTGTTTCTAAATGACCAGGAGAGGATCCATCCACCTGCTTCACAAACAGTGACCAAACGCAAGACGCAGGCTGAGAAACCGGGGAGCACTGTTGGCCATGAATGTCTCGCCAAGGGATGAGTCATAATTCCTACAGCAAGACCTACTAAATCATGGCGGAGGTGGGGAGGGAAGAACATAATTTGTCTTTCCTGCCATGAAGGCAGCAGAAATCTGTCCAGGTTATATTTGTTCTTGAAAGCATCATGCTTGTTCAGGAGAAAAGAGGTAGAAACGAAAATAAATCGGGTCATTAGGAAGAAGAAGCACAACACCTTCCTGGCTAGAGTGAGAATAAGAGCGGGGCGTAAGCCTCAGAGATACAGCCAGAAAGGGACACCAGTCATTCAGAGTACAGCAAGCAAGGGATCTGTTGGCGGCTCATCTATTGTGCGGCCCCAATGAACCACGGGGACCCACATCATTTTTCTTCTTCTTCCTCACAATGCGACCCCAGCCCACCAGGCGTCACATTGAGAATGTGATGAGGTTAGGACAACAAGTAGCCAATCAGATCTAGTGTCAATGGTCCTTTCCTCATTTGCCTGCCACTCCAGATTTTCTCAGTGTTCAAGTTTAGGCAGTTTAAGTCCATGGCAAAACAGCATCCAAATAACCCGTGTCAACAGCGGGCTGAAATTGGGCTGACCATTGATGGGAGGCAATGTAATGCACCTCTAAGCGCCACAGTTTTGTGAGCAAAAATTCTACCTCTGTGAGCAAAAAAGGCTAGTAGCATTAAAGTTGTGAGCGAGTCTACATTTGACGACTGGTTTTTTAGAAGATTATTCCCATAACCTTGTTAAAAAATTCAGAATGGATTATTTTAAACTATATTTTGTTGTTGTTCAGTTGCACAGTCGAATCCGACTCTTCGCGACCCCATGGACCCCATCCCACCAGGCCCTCCTGTCTTTGGTCGTCCTATGGAGTTTGTTCAACTTCATGTCCGCTGCATCGATAACTCTTTCTAACCATCTCATCCTTTGCTGTCCCCTTCTTCTTTGACCTTCAGTCTTTCCCAGCATCATCAGGGTCTTCTCTAGGGAGTGCTCCCTTCTCACTTGGTGGCCAAAGGATTTGAGCTTCAGCTTCAGGATCTGGCCTTCCAGGGAACAGTCAGGGTTGATTTCCTTTAGGATTGACTGATCTGATCTCCTTGCAGTCCACGGGACTCTCAAGAGTCTCTATAGAGAATAATTTAAACATCATAAGAGAAAAAAGAATCAAGTGAAATTTCATTACACAAAATGTTGTCCTCTACAGGGGTAGACCAGGCCTCAGAATGGGTCTCCTTGCCCCTTTCCACTATGTTGGTAGACCTGGCCCCCAGAAAACAGGTCTACCTGCCCCAGTCCATTATAGCATCGGACCTGGCCTCCAGAGAACAGTTCTGCCTGCCCCAATCCACTATATTGGTAGACCTGACCTTGGACCATCATCTTGCAATGACCCTTAGAAAACGTACCAGCACTTAGGGGGGGAAAGTTCTTGTAGTCTACTTCGTTGCTGTTGTTTTTTTAGTGAAATATGACAGTCAGTATTGCAGGTCAAGTATAACAGAGTTGGAACAATCACAGTCAGAAACCTGCCTAACCTAACAAACAGGAAGTTACTTAAATGATATCAACCTGTCCAAACTGCTCATGTCTTCTTCTTCTTCCTCCTCCTCCTCTTCTCCCTCCCTCCCTCCCTCCCTCCCTCCCTCCCTCCCTTCCTTCCTTCCTTCCTTCCTTCCTTCCTTCCTTCCTCCACTTCTTCTTCCTTCCTTTCTCCTCCTTTCCAGTTTGGTGTAGTGGTTAAGTGCGTGGACTCGAATCTGGGAGAACTGGGTTTGATTCCCCACTCCTCCACTTGCAGCTGCTGGATGACCTTGGGCAAGCCATAGCTCTGTCCCAGCTGTTCTCTCAAGGACAGTTGTCTCAGAGCTCTCTCAGCCCCACCTACCTCACAGGGTGTCTGTTGTGGAGAGGGGAAGGGAAAAGGAGTTTGTAAGCCACTCTGAGACGCTAAGTGAGTGAAGGGCGGGATATAAATCCAATCTCTTCTTCTTCTGTCTTCTCCTTCCTTCCTCCTCCTCCTTCCCAGTTTCCCACCCCAATGGGAACAAAAAGCCCACCTTACACCGTTCTCCTCTTCTTCATGTTATCCTCACAACAACAGTGTGAGGTAATCTGATCGGAGAGTGCGTGATTGGCCCAAGGTCACCCAGTGATCTTCCATGGCAGAGCGGGAGGGGGAAGGGATCTGATCTCCCAGATCCTAGTGCAAATCCTGACCACTACACTACACTGTCTCCATACCCAAGAAGGATCTCCTGCTCTTGTCCCTGCGTGACACTATGGCATAAGAGGATAACACCACAATCTCAGCAGTTTTATACTGGAGTCATATACTGGAGCGAGTCTTCCTAAGATTATGCATGTTTGAAATAAGGAGCCCTGAGCCTTTAAAAAAAAAAAAATTCCGGTCTGTGAGACTATTAAATCTGTTTTCAAAGAGCTACACATCCATTTTCTTAAACTGGATGAAGGCTGGAGGCCAACCAAAAATAAATCTTGCTACAGACAATAGAAAGACTGAACGCTCCTTTGGCTTCCTTATTTTTCTTTTCAAAAAGCAACATGTATCAGTTCGGCATGCAGATAAAGTCACTTTGCCAACGGCCGACGTTATGATGTTTAAATGGAGATATAAAGAATAATATTAAGACTGACCAGGAGGAGAAAAACACTTGTCTCCGGGGAATGACTCATAAGCTATTGACGTTTCTGTCTACGAAAGAACGGCAATTATGCCTCTGCAGTTCTCATAGGATACAAGATTTCTTTCTTCCCCCCCAAAAAGCAACTGTTTGTCCTTTCCATAAAGTACGTGTAGGGCAACCAGTCGCCTTGGAGGCGAGAGTCTATTCTGGTCTTCTACCTTTAGCCCACTTTTAATCTGCAGAAAACAGCGGGTCCAATTTCTCACAGTATGGAGTTTAACATTCCCTTAGCTATGGGCTTCCTGGAGGCAGCTGGTCACCCACTGAATAACAAGATGCTGGACTTGATGATCCAGCAGGGCTCTTCATAAGAACACAAGAACTTAAGAAGAGCCCTTTTAGATCAGGGCAGTGGTCCATCTAGTCCAGCATCCTGCTTCACACAGTGGCCAACCAGTTCCTCAGGAGGTCCAACAACAAGACATGGATGCCAAGGCCTTCTCCTGATAAGAACATCAGAAGAGCCATATTGGATCTGACCAGTGGTCCATCTAGCCCAGCATCGTTTCCCACACAGTGGCCAACCAGTTCCTCTGGAGGTCCAATGACGACAAAAAGGACAAGGCCTTCTCCCAATAAGAACATCAGAAGAGCTGTACTGGATCAGTCCAGTGGTCCATCTAGTCCAGCCTTCTGTCTCACACAGGGGCCAGCCTGGTCAAATGATAGAGATCCACACTACTATCATAATTCCATTCACATATGCTGGTATCACCAATCCAAGCATTAAAATTACCCAATATTATGATCTTCACATTGGGATATTTAACCTCAAGAATCCAGTTAATAATTTTCCAATTCATACCAACAATATAATAAAAAGGAGAAGTACAAAGAGGAATATAAACGTTAATTAACAAAATTACAGCTTCTTTAAACGTCAGAAGACATGCCATTGACAGGGAACGTAAGGGCTGTAAAAGTATTCCGGAACATTTTACTGATACATCATTCAAACATGTCCTCTATTTTCTGATGGAATAACATAACGAGCATGAGGTATACCCTTTTAATATCAAATGAGAAGTCAACCAAGTCTCTTGGACACAAATAATATCCAAACCTATTATAAACTGAATAAAGGTGGGATCTTTGATCTTATTACCCCAACCCGTTACATTCCAGGAAGCACAGTTTAGATGTTTCTCTTTCTGGGATCCTAATAGTTGATTTTGAAAATCTGCGGCTAGATCACTCTTTGTACTTGAATCTATGGTTTCAGTGCCTCTCGGAACTAAACTAATATCCAAAATGTTCTGATCTTTACTTAAAAGTGGTTGACTAGGTGGCTGTAGTCCAGGTAACTCTTATCATCTCTCTGTCCAATAAATCACAAGGTGTCAAAAATACTATAGACTCTGCCTTATCTATCTATATATCTAATTCCCAAGTACCCTCCCCCATGCGAATACCTAAATCCGCGCGGGGAGGGGCACTTGGGGGGTGGGGTTTCTACACACGGGGGGCACTCCCCCCATGTGCAGAAAAATCCTAAATGTTTAAAAAACTTTTCGGGGGATCTTTAAATCCCCCGAAAAGTTAAAGCGTTCTCCGCGCGTGCACAGAGAACGCTGTGGCCGCTGTTGGGGAGGGGGGTGGGAAGCGGCGTGACGAGGACTCGCCGCCGCCATTTGCGGGGGGGAGGGAGGGAAGAGCCTCGGTGGGCGGCAGGTCTCTATGCCCCCGCCGCCATTTTGAAAGCAGGGAGGGAGGGGGGGAAGCCTCAGTGGACGGCGGGTGTCCCTGCCGCCGCCGTTTTGAAGGCAGGGGGAAGCTGCCTGGAGGGGGGACGGGGTAGAGGCTCGGCACGCGAGGCCAGAGGAGGGGGAAGAGGCTCACCTACCCCCCCCCCGCAAGTACCGCGGGTCCTCCGGCTTGTTTATATCTAATAGCCAAGATGGCGTCTCTGTGCAGATATCTAAATCCGCACATCTGGGGCACACAGAGGGCAAAGAGATTTTCCTGCACACTTGGGGCAGAACTCCAGAGGCCCTCCCTCTTGTGTCAGGCCAAGTTGGGGGAAGCCTCCAGCCCCTGACAAGAGCTTTGACTCCTGAAATTTCATACCCCAAAAGGGTTGTTGGTCTCTAAGGTTCTCCTAGACTTGAATCTAGCATCGCCTTGCTAAGTGTCATACTGTAAATAGAAGAGATCCACAGGGATTCCAGGCAAGGTTCTCTTTATCTAGATCCAAGAAAGCGTTCAGAACAAGTCACCATGCATCTTTCAACAGCGTCCCTTTCTTCCAATATTTCGGAGGCCAGTTATTCTTGGAAACAGATGGCTCAACTAGATGCGAAAGTTCAGGGAAGTTTAATTAGAAGCTGGTGGCAATCAGTATCCACAGACTGCTACCTAATTAGGGGAAATAACATTGCAGAAGCAACAACGCAAAAGTCTTACATCGCTCAACAACATTTCCATAGTGATATTTTAGCCTTTTTTCCTTCGCAGCTATCTCTTGGAGGGCAGAGGTCAAGATCATCAATCCAAGTGCTTTGGACATTTGTCTGAGAAGCACCGACCAGGTTCTCCACGCGATCGACTGTGGTTGCTTATAAGTAGGTGAAATTCTAAGCATTCCAATGGATTTTAGTCTTTGGCTGAGGACAGACTGGCAATGTAAAGCAGGATAGCCCCACGTTGGAAGTGGAAGAAGGGAGCGCGTTCAGACATGCGCATCTGTCCATCGGCTCTGTTTCGCACTTACCCGTCTCCCACTCGCTTTCCATCCGCTTTAACAGGACACCGGGAGAAACCGGTGTCCAGGGGCCGTCTTGCGCTTGCCTCCCGCTTCCAGGCAGTGTGAACCGGAAGAAGGCGGGAGGCAAGCGGAGGCGGCAGTGTGAACGGGTGTTTTGCCAGTTTGCGCATGTGCGCAAATTGCCAAAACAGCCCTATCACGAGCTGCGGAGGCCGGCCCACGTGGGGCCACTCCGCAGCAGTCTTAACGCTCCATATCAGCACCGTTGCGCAATACACCGGCCGGTGTGAACGGCCAGCCCCGGGGAGTTTTTCCCCAGCAGCAGTTTCCTCCGCATTCATCTTGCTCCAGATTGCCAGTCTGTCCTCAGCCTTTGAAAATCTCTGACAGATCTTCGGGAACAGATACGAAACAAGAAGGGATATAACCTTCAGCAGTCCTGGTTAATTTAGACTGGATTGGTGCAGTCAATGGGTGTAGCTTGGGGCTGAACATTATAGAGAAATACACTGGAAGAAGAAGAAGAAGAAGAAGAAGAAGAAGAAGAGATTGGATTTATACCCCGCCCTTCACTACCCAAGGGAGTCTTAGAGCAGCTTACAAATTCCTTCCCCTCCCCCTCCCCACAACCGACACCTTGTGAGCAGTGTTCCCTCTAAGCTGAGTTAGTGTGAGCTAACTCACAGTTTTTAGCCTCCAGCTCACACATTTTTGTCTTAGCTCAGGAAGGATGGCTCTGCAGCAGACTAATTGATGCAGTAGCCAAATGGCTCGCTCACAGCTTTAATGCCAGTAGCTCCCAAAGTAGAATGTTTGCTCACAAGACTCCACAGCTTAGAGGGAGCATTGCTTGTGAGGTAGGTGGGGCTGAGAGAGCTCTGACAGAAACTGCTCTTTTTCAAGAACAGCTGTGCCAGAACTACGGCTTGCCCAAGGTCATCCAGCAGGTGCAAGTGGAGGACTGGGGGATCAAACCCGGTTCTCTCAGATTAGAGTCCACGCACTTAACTACTACACCAAACTGGAATGAAGGTGTGCAAAGCTTTTCCCTCTTACTGAAGTTCCGTCTCTGCGTGGTGACTCAGGAAGAGGCTCTGTGGCGGAGAATCTCCTTTGGACCCAAGACCACGAGGTCCCCGGTTCAACGCCCAACATCTCCAGTGAAAAGGAGCAGGTAGAAGGTGATGTGGAAGCCCTCAGCTGGAGACCTCGGAGAGCCATTACCAATCAGAATTGACAAAAGTGTCCTTGATAGACCAGTGGCCTGACCTAGTAGAAGGTCACTTCAGGGAGGGGGCGTGGCTCAGTGGTAGAACATCTGCTCGGCATGCAGAAGGTCCCAGGTTCAATCCTCAACATCCCAAGTTAAAAGGAACAGGTAGTAGGTAATGTGAAAGAACTTTCCCTGAGACCTTGGAGAGCTGCTGCCAGTCTGAGTAGACAATACTGACCCTGATGGAGCAATGGTCTAATGCAGTATAAGGCAGATCAAGATGGGATCAGTTTTCCCTCTAAGCTGAGTTAGTGTGAGCTAGCTCGCAGTTTTTTTTAGCCTCCAGCTCACACATTTTTGTCTTAGCTCAGGGAGAATGGCACCAGAGCAAACTGATTTATGCAGGAGTCAAATCATTCACTCACTTTAATGCCAGTAACTCATAAAGTAGAATTTTTGCTTACAAAACTCCACAGTTTAGAGGGCAAATTGGTAGTCGTGTTAGGCTGTGGTCACACACACTAAATAATCCACTTTCATTCCACTTTCAATGCCCTTTCCAACTGGATTATGCCAGCTCACACAATGGCCCATTCTGCATGTAGCATTCACTCCGCTGTTTTACTAAATCCACGTTGGAACAGAAATTCCCCTCTACAGTCAAATCTACATCTGACTTTCCCGCTGGAATCATTCTAGTTCTAAAAAACCCCATCTATACCTGTTTCTAGTTTCATACCATACTTGTTCTAGTTTAAAAATCACCATCTACATTTGTTAATTGCCCTCTTGTGGTCAAGCAAGCATTACATCGCCTTAAACAGATCCTGTTGCTTACTGCTCTTCAGACTCAGGGGGAAAAAACAAAGTGAAATTTGAAACCAGTGTGAAATGAGTGTCGGAAAAGAACAGCAGTCAAACTACTTCAGAGGGGAGGTGTAGATTTGGCCTACGTTGCATGCCACTTTCACTTTGATTGACTTTTGGATTTTATGGCAGTGTCCAGACTGCATGCCGCTTTCACGTCGTTTGATCTCTTGGTTTTATGGTTTCTGTCTGCCTAGATTTATGGCCGTTTTATGGCCAATCAAGGGTGACTTTGCCGTCAGTACGGTGCGTTGGCCTGGGGTATTTGAATGCGGTTTTGAGCCACATCTTTTTCTGTTCCAGCGTGGGTTTGGTAAAACAACGGAGCGAATGCTAGATGCAGAACGGGCCAGTAAAATCCAGTTAGAAAGTGCACTGAAAATGGATTGAACGTGGATTCTTTAGCGTGTGTGACTGCAGCCTTACTCTGTCTGTAGCAGTAGAAAAGAGCCAGAGTCCAGCAGCACCTGAAAGACCAACAAAATATGTGGCAGAGTGTGAGCTTTTGTGAGTCACTGCTCACTTCTAGGCAGGGGTCCGTTGGAGCGGGAGCGCACAGGAGCGCAGCTCCGGGAGTGAAGAGCCCAGAGGGCGGGCACATGACCAAGCCCCGCCCCCTCCTCGGCTTCCCCGAACAGTGCAGAGGCGCAGTGCCCCGGGGAAAGCCCTGATAGGGTCTTTATTGTTCTTAATGTTTTGTTTTAATATTGATAATTTTATCATTGTTCCTTTTATGACTGTGTGCTGCTTTTCCAGAGACTTGCTCAAGGTGGCATATAAATTTTCTAAGTATACCCTTTTTTATCTGGGCACATGGCACATAAGTACTGGAGACATTTCACCAACCCTTCAGCAGCTTCTACCCCATCAGTTTGGTGTAGTGGTCAGGAGTTGGACTCTAATCTGGGAGAACCGGGTTTGATTCCCCACTCCTCCACATGCAGCTGCTGGTGTGACCTTGGGCCAGTCACAAGTTCTCTCCAAGCTGTTCTCTCATGAGCAGTCCTCAAAAGAGCTCTCTCAGCCCCACCTACCTCACAGGGTGTCTTGTTGTGGGGAGGGGAAGGGGAAGGGATGGGTGGTGCTCCTGTCCTGGGTATCTCAAGTCTACTTGAAACCTGGTGGTTTCAAGGGAGCAGGAAGAGAATGAGGGCGTGTTCTTTAGGCTTATTTTTATTGCACAAAGTATTGGATGGGGAAGGGAAGGGAGGAAGAGCAGGTCAGTTTCACTCACCTGTGGAGTGGAGCCTGAGGGGTGGGTGTTGCCTTCTGACACACTTCCGGTATGTTAGGGGGTGTGGCATATGCAAATGAGTTATGTTAATGAGCTCCGGCACCTCTTTTTCTACGAAATGACCCCTGCATGTGACTCCTTCCTGATGCCACCAAAAGTCCAGAACCTGCAAAAAACCACAGCAAAACTGCTCTCGCCCCAGTTGTTCTCGACGGCACTTTTATACAAGGGAAGAAACAATTGACTTTCATAACTCACAAGAACTGAAATAACATTAACACTAACAGCTGGTATGTTTGGGGATGTGTATGCCAATTTGTGTGACCCTCTCCATGGTAAAGGCATGTTTGTTTTGGCTTCCTCCATGTTGTCATAATGTTCTCGCTGTATGCATAATCATTAAAACCACATAAAGACAATCTTGGTGGTATTGTTATATAAGAGTTTGGCTACCGTCATGACAGACGTTGAATGAGGGTTGTTTGGTGTAATGCACAAGCTGTTGTTTTTTGTGTGTGTCATGCAGAGGGCAAGCACATAACAGTGATCTTTGGAATACATTTGACACAGTTGTGCAAGAGCGCAAGGACAGCCTCATCTGGAGGTTCATCGCACCCTCTTACAAATAAATAGGTCGGGTTCAAAGAAACGAAATGGACGATGTTGGAACTCGTAGTGTTCTTCTGGCAGAGCGAGACAATCCAGAATAGATCAAGCTGGGTCACCATTGTTAGACTGTCTGTAGCAGGAGAAAAGTGTAAAAGTCCAGTAGCACCTTAGACTAAGAAAACACGTGTCAGGGAAGGGGCTTTTGTGCATCACTGAAGAGAATCTGAAGAAGTGAGCAGTAACTCACAAAGCTCACACCCTGCCACATATTTTATTAGTCTTTAAGGTGCTACTGGGCTTTTGCTCTTTCCTGCTGCTACAGACATGTTGGCCAGCAAGGCACTTTAAGTGCTCTTATGGATTTTAAGATTCATAAGCTTGAACTTGGGTTGCTAGCATTGGAAGGACCACGTGCATTCTCCATTGCTGGGGGAAGCTCCAGTCCATGCCAGGAGGCTGGCACCCTAGTTAGTTCACCAAGACAGAGACAAAGACTCCTTCTGCCATGAAGTTTCTTTCTGTCACCCTACACTGGTCAACCCCTGCCCCCTCCCACATACCTGCAAGGATTATGCTAAACAAGGTTACCTGGCAACTAACGGTCGGGCCATCAACTGGTCGGCCAGGGCCGTTAATAGACAATAGAAGTGGCCCCGGTGAGTCATCGGACTTTGCCCAGGTGTCTGCTCCTGCTGAGGTCATAGTTTTGCAACATTGGCCACCCCTCTGCCACCAGCCCTCTTTTTACCTTCACCAACGATAGGGTTTGCAGGGACGGACTACCTGAGAGGTGTGTCAAAGGGATGTGGTTAGCGCTGCCCTCCCCAAAAGACCCCTAATAAAAGACCTTGCACAGCATGCAATCTGTCTCTTGAGCATCCCATCGACTCCTGTCTGCTTTCCTACCCTCTCTAGTCCAGCTTTCTATCCCAGTACCCGCCCTCCATCTTTGATCTCTGGGCCTGATCAGCTATAGAGAGAAAAGTGTGCTTCTGCCAGTTCAGAACACGCTCCCCATTTTCTTCCTTTCTAACCCCTCCATTTTGGAACCAGGATCCATCTCCAGGATACAGGTACAGTATCACCCAACCGTTTCCTGTAAATTGCAACAGTGCTATTTTCTATGTGTGTGTGAGTCTGTTTTTGGTGTGCTTGAACAATGGTACCCAGTAAACGGCATTGAACTTGCTATTTGCCTCACGTGCCTCTTTCCTGTAGAACTCCCAGGAGGGGTGGGACCCTGGTATAGTTGGCAAGAACCCGTGTATTTTGCTGATTGCTAAGTGTAAATTAAAGCAATTCGGCTAACAGACAGACTAACACGACTACTCATCTTGATCTATCTCCATGGAAGGCACCACATTTAGCTGTACAGAATGAGAGTCTATCAACCTCGAGGTATCTGAAGAAGTGAGTGGTGACTCACAGAAGCTCCTACCCTGCCACATATTGTGTTAGTCTTTACGGTGCTACTGGACTCGTGCTCTTTTCTACCATAATCCAGAATGTTTCGTGAGTGGTTGCATAGATAGGTACAAATGGAGTGTGAGGAATATGGGATGGAGGCAGGAAGAGAAATGAAGGTGGTACTGGTAGTTTCAGGTGGGTGGAGAATCCAGGTAGAAGCGGATAACCTGGCAGGCAGATAGAACAAGGTTTGCAGAAGTCCTCATGAACACCAGTGAAGCTTCCTCATACTGAATCATCGATCCTTCAAGGTTATTATTGTCCACTCAGACTGACAGCAGCTCTCCAAGACCTCAGGCGGAATTCTTTCACTTCATGCACCACCTGGTCCTTTCAACTGGAGATGTTGGGGACTGAACCTGGGACATTCCTCATGCCACGCAGATGCTCGACCACTGAGCTATGGCCATTCCTAAGTAACTCACTTGAAATCTGGTCATGTGGCAAGGAATCTAAGGGTGGCTTCAGAGTGCAGCATGGTCGGGCATTAGCAGGAGCCTCAAGACCGGCAAAAAGCCCACCATTCCATAAATGCCACCACTCTCACTTCCAGATGGAGCTAGAAGTCATAAGAACATAAGAGAAGCCAGTGTTGGATCAGGCCAGTGGCCCATCCAGACCAATACTCTGCATCACACAGTGGTCAAAAATACCAGGAGCCATCAGGAGATCCACCAGTGGGGCTAGAACTCCAGAAGTCTTCCCACTGTTGCCCCCCCAAGCACCAGGAATACAGAGCATCACTTGCCCCAGACAGAGTGTTCCATCTATACCTTGGGGCTAAGAGCCACTGATAGACCTCGGCTCCAGATGTTTCTCCAGTCCCCTCTTGAAGCCTTCTATGCTTGTCCAGAATCAGCGTGAGACCATTGTTGGCTTCTGCATCCCGTTCCTGAAGGCTCCCCATGACTTCATGTGAGATAGCATATACGGAAATTAGAGTGACGAGAGAGTCTCTTTTGCTTCCCTGTCACTGTGTGTGGTGTTACCTTTGCTCTGGAATGAGGAGATGTTCTAGAAAGTCTTGTCTGTTGGGCCTGGGAATGCTCCCTCATGCAATGCATCAAATGCAATGGGACTTTAAGAAGTCCATTGTTGGATCAATCTAAATGTTCATCTTCTATCCAGCTGGGGAGGGGCTGTGGCTCTGTGGAAGAGCCTCTGCTTGGCATGCAGAAGTTCCCAGGTTCAATCTCCAGCATCTCCAGTTAAAAGGACCAGGCAGGAGGTGATGGGAAAGACTTCTGCCAGAAGAAGAAGGTAAAGAAATTGGATTTATACCCTGCTCTTCACTTGAAGTCTCAGAGCAGCTTACAAACTCCTTTTTCTTCCCCTCCCCACAGCAGACACCCTGTGAAGTAGGTGGGGCTGAGAGAGCTCTTTTGAGGGCAGCTCTTGAGAGAACAGCTCTGAAATAACTTGTGACTGACCCAAGGTCACACCAGCAGCTGCATGTGGAGGAGTGGGGAATCAAACCCGGTTCTCCCAGATCAGAGTCTGTGCTCCTAACCACTACACCAAACTGGCTCTACACCAAACGGAGATCATGGGGAGCTGCTGCTAGTCTGAGAAGACAACACTGAAGGACTGATTTAGTATAAGGCAGCTTCATGTATTTTCATGTATGTATGATATAGCTCCTGAGAACAAAGCTTCAAGACTGGAGGAGATTAGGGGGTGAGCCTGGGAAGGACAGGCACCTCAGTCAGCTATAATGCCATAGAGTTCACCCTCCAAAGCATTTCTTTTCTCCAGGGGAACTGCTCCCTGTAGTTGGGAGATCAGTTGTAATTCTGAGTCCCACCTGAGAATGATGGTTGTCATCTACAGGGGTCATGTCAAGCAGGAACGTGCAGGAATGCTGTTCTGGGAGTAGAAAGCCCAGGAGTGGGCACATATGGTGATGAACTGTGGAAAAAAGCAAAAGCATAACTAAACATCAGCAAGACTAAGGCAAGACTTCCCAACCCCTGCGATGGCAGAAGCGGTGGCTGCGGAAGAGGCGGCGGCAGCAGCAGCAGCGGCGGAAGCAGTGGCCGCCACAGAAGAGGTGGCCGCGGCGGCGGCAGAAGCAGTGGTGGCCGTGGAAGAGGCGGTGGCGGCGGTGGCGGAAGCGGTGGCGGTGGCAAAGGACCCGCCAGCCTCTTGTAAGTTTGGATTCCCCCCCCTTTACACTTGGGCGCTTGACTGCCCAAGCACCCAAGTGTAAAAGGGGGGGGGGGAAATGGCCTATGGGCATGGGCGTCAACT
The DNA here is from genome assembly GCA_029233225.1 of Lepidodactylus listeri. Classification (NCBI taxonomy): domain Eukaryota; kingdom Metazoa; phylum Chordata; class Lepidosauria; order Squamata; family Gekkonidae; genus Lepidodactylus; species Lepidodactylus listeri. The sequence goes on along the minus strand of JARCFY010000009.1, from coordinate 7,286,835 downwards.
ACGGGGGGGGCTCGAGGGCTCGAGCCCCCCCTGAAATTTCCGGGGGGGGGTCAGCCACCCCCAGCAAAATGGAGCACCCGCCGGTGCCGGCCGTCGCCGCCTCTCCTTCCCCCCCACCCCCGGCCTGCCCTCCTGCCTCCCTGGGGTGGGGGGGGGAGAGAGGCGGCGACGGCTGGCTGACTGGCCACCGGCGGACACTCCATTTTGCTGGGGGTGGCTGAGCCCCCCCCGGGATTTTGGCACGCGAGGCGGAGCGGGAGCCGGGGGCCTGCAAGAGCGACGCGCCGGCCCCCGGCTGCAGGCAGCAGCAGCAGCAATCGGTGAGCGGGGAGAGGGAGGGAGGGGGGCGGGGAGCGCGGCGGGCGGCCGGGCGGGCACGGCCTGGGGGAGGGAAGCGGTGGTGGCGGCTCCCTGGGGTGGGGGGGAGAGTGGCGGGGACATGGTCCCGAGCGCGCACGCGTGCTTTGCGCGCGCGCACGAGTGAGCCTTCGCCCCCCCCTGGGATTTAAAAAGTCTACGCCCCTGCCTATGGGACCATCTGGACAGCCCTGCTCTTGCAATGATTGCGAGAGAGGGCTGTCCAGATACCTCAAATGCAGGTTCCTCCCGCAACTCCTGGGAAAACTGTCAATTTTCCCGGGGTTGGAAAATGCAGTAGGAACCCGCATTTGAGCCCGCTTCAGCGCGGGACTTTCTGTGGCCGTTGTAGATGGCCCCTTTAAATGCGGGAGGAAATAGCCCTTCCTCCCGCATTTAAGGGCCGTGTGACCTCAGCCTAAATGTCGAGGCGCATGGAACACTGTTAACTTCCCACCAAGGTGGTACCTATTTATCTACTTGCAGTTTCTTGCTTTCGAACTGCTAGGTTGGCAGGAGCTGGGGCCAGAGACGGGAGCTCACTCCATCACGCGGCACTCGGGTCTCGAACTGCCGAGCTACCGACCTTCCGGGCTGCAGCTCAGCGTCTTAACCGCTGAGCCATCGGAGTCCCCTAGCTTACTCATCTTTTAAACAACCCCTTTAGACAGGATTTGCAGTCTGGAACTCGCTGGAATGTTCTAAAAGGTTCTCTGTGTTAAAATAATTTCACCTACATCAAATAGAAAGTTGTGGTACGGCCCGGACCTGGATAGCCCAGGCAAGCCAGATCTCAGAAGCTAAGCAGGGGCGGCTCTGGCCAGTGCTTGGATGGGAGACTTCCTTGGAATACCAGCAGTCAGGAAGTGGGGGCAGGCTTTACTCAGCCACCTCTCTGAATATCCCCCGGGCACCCAGTAGGGGTCAGTCACAAGCGATCGTCATGAATTCCAGGGGTGCACACACACTCATACACACATGTACATTGCAAAATACAGAGAGAAAGAAAGAAAGAAAGTTGCAGTGTGTTCGTGATCCTGCTTTATACTCTGAGCTTGGGACATGTGGACCCAGTCCAATGTATTAACCTAGTTATAATTTGATTTATAAAACTGTATTACTGAGTCAGTACTACAAGGTCTTAAAATGAACATATAGCCAGATGGAGAAGCTACCTTTGCGTGGTGCGTGGTGCCTCGTAGGTCATTTGCTCCAGAAAAAGTTAATTGCAATTATATCTTTGGATGGTTAATGTTGACTAAATGTGTCATCCCATTGGAATCTCAACGCCGAACTGCTGTGATTCACATCTTTGTGCACAAAAAGTCATTATTTTCATTGCCGCAGAGCTGAGTGTACTAAACTTCAAGTAAGAATTGGATGGATGTTCTCACAAGGCTGACTAGGAAGAGGTCCAAGAGAATCTCCACAAACTGGGGGAGCGGATGACAATGCGGCAAATGAAGTTTGGGGTTGGTAAGTGTAAAATGTTGGTTCCGGTTCCGGTTGCTGCGGCAGCAGGAGGTGTTCTCGGTTCGCGGAGCGCCTCTGTGTCTGAATTCTTCTCTCCCTACGTGGTTCCCCTTGTTTCGGGACCTCGCCGTAACCCTCGGAGGGGGTTACGGGCATAGCCAGCAGACTGTGAGGTCGGCCCCGAGCAGCGGCTTGTGGCGACGACCCCAGGAGTGTGGCTGAAGTGGCGAGTGAAGACAAGACGGCTCGAAATTATTCCTGAGTCTTAGCAGTGACACGGATTTGGAGAGTAACATCCACCCAAACTCTTTTGTTTAATTTTGCTTAACTTGTGGAGCGCAAACAGGTTATTGGACTTTGTTTTGACCTGAGTGTCGTTTTGTTTTGAGCTCTGTTTCAGTGTGGGAAACGCCCGTTGCTAATTCATGGCTCGTCTAGCCGAACGCCGAGCGTTAAGGCGCTGAATTAAGTGCCTGCATAGCGGCTACTAAACCTGGGCAGGCTTGCCTAATTCGCCTAAACTGGGAGACTTGAGAAGATTTGTTTTTGTTCTTTACTAGTTGTGTTTTTTTTGTTTGAAGCCATATATGAGGTCCGTACGGTGGCTAATAGGTTTCTGTGATTAGCCCATCATCCTGAAGGCTTGTGGAGCTAACGTGATGATCAGAGATCGATTGTGGAGGTCTGGAGGCGCGCTGTAAGCGGTCTGGCTGACTTTCGCTGTTGGAGTGCCGAATCTAAGCCCTTCTCTTTTTCTTGTTGTCACGCCGGGTGACTGCCGGCAGCAGTTGGTGATAATAATAACGGAGATTGGGGAAGCTGCTTTCGTGCGAGGAGGAGAAGACGGCAGAGTACGGAGAACTGGGAAGACCTTTCTCACTGTGGAGATTTAGAGGCTCGTCATGGGCAGTGTCGACCCGTGCCGTTTAGGTGCGGAACCTGATCCTGCCCTGATCTCACTTTCCCCCTGCTGCTACTCCAGTGACTGTGACAGCTGTTGGAGGACTGGGAAGCCGCTTCTACATATCTGTTTGAAATCGTTGATGCTATAAGCCCGTGGTGGTGCGAGAACAGAAGGGAGGAATGATGGCAAAGTACTAACGGAGCAGCTCTGATGAGGAAGATCGCGATCATTAGATAAGACTTCATTGTTCCCAATAGTTTGTCTGTAACTAAGTGCATAGCACTAGTTGCTTTATATTCACATTTAGTGTCAAGTCGGTTTACTGTATTTAGTGTTAAGCTACTGTTTACTGTGTCTATTTGGTTCAGCTCAGTTATAAAAGGGATTTATAATTTAGGATAAATTAAGGTTAAAAAAATAGAACCAATAGGAACTCAATAGATAGGTTAAGTTGAGGGGGTGACCAAAAATACTTAAGGTTGGGAAACCAAAAAATCTTTAGGATAAATAGAAACCCTATAAGATAGTGATAGGATAGGAGTAGGATAGGATAGATTAGGATTATAGATTAGGATAGTATAGGGCAAGATAAAACACTTAAGGTAGAATAAGTTAAGTTAAGATAAGCTAAGATAACGGGTTAGGATAAGATAAGGGGAAAATAAGCTAAAATAGTAAATTATCAGTAAAGTGGTAATAATAGGCATATTGAGCACTGCCAATTACTTGTTAATTCTTTTAAAATGGCTAGTGGCTCTAGGAAATCATCTTTACCAGGCCTCTCTACAGGTTCAACACCTACACTTTCACAAATGAGTGCCAAGGAACTATCACTACAAATACATGAGAACATTGCAGATGCAATGAAGCAGGTAGTTTCAAACTCATTACCCAACCTAATTGGTAATGCTATGGAGCCAATCCAGAAGAAAATGGATACTTTTACCCACCAAACAGCTTTACAAATGGAGGAGTTTAAGAAGCTAATAATAGAAAACAAACAGGAAATTTCCAGATTAGACAAAACATATTCCCAGTTAGGGGATAGGGTTGATTAGTTAGACACACAATTGCAAGATGCTAAAGCAAAAATTGAAACGTTAGAGAATTCCCTCTGTTCATTGGAAATGGATAAGGCTGCCAATCTCTTAAGGTTCCAGAATATTCTGGAAAACAAAGAGGAAAATATTAGAGAACTCATGTTAGAAAGCTTGGCAGACTTTGTTGGGGCCGCCTCGCCCTCTGAAATTGACAAGGAGATTGATAGTATATATAGAAGAAATTCGGCCTTGGCTAAAAGAAATAAAACCCCGCGAGAAGTCCACATCAAATTTTTGAGGAAAACATTAAAGGAAAATTTTTTGGAAATAGCCAGAACTAAAAACTTCATAATTCAGGAGGCAGAAATCCCTATCTTGAGAGATATCCCATGGAGAGTGCGTGAAAAAAGACGGGATTATCAAACCTTGGCAGCCATACTAAGAGAAAACGAAATACAATATAGATGGCTCCTCCCGGAGGGGTTATCTTTTGTTTTCAAAGGCAAAAGATTAAACCTAACCTCAATATACAAAGTAGACAATTTTCTGGAAAAGTTTGGTCGGGAACTGAACTATCAAAAAAATTTAGAAACCGAATCAGAAGGCGAGTCACAAGATAAGGGGGAGACATCTCAGGCCCCAAAAGGAGGGAAAAATAAGAAATCCAGATCACAAGTACTCTTGGCAGTAACCACTAGGCTTCAAGTTAGAAAGGAGGGTCACAGAAATGGACAAAATGGACAGGGGGAAAATTAAATTAATCTCGGTAAATGTGAATGGGTTAAATATCCCTCAGAAAAGGAGGAAATTTTTCTTGCAACTACAAAAGCTTAATCTTGATGTTGTATGTTTACAGGAGACCCATATTAAATATCAAGAAAAAAAATTGTTGGACTGTAAAAAATTAGGGGTGGCCTTTGTTGGTGCGGACAAATCCAAAAAAAAGAGAGGGGTGGTGACCTATGTTAAGCCTTTTTTACATCCTGAGTTAGTTTACAATTCGCATGATGGCAGAATTTTGATTGTTAAAATATTTATGCAAAACAAAGCAATTCTTGTAGCTAACATATACGCACCAAACCAGGGTCAACAAACATTTTTTGAAAAACTACACGAAATACTTGCCAATACCCCAAATGAAGAAATATGCATTATCGGGGACTTTAACGGTGTTGCTGATCGCCAGTATGATCGGAAGAGCCCCTCCGTGAAACTGAAAAGTGGCAACGAGTTGCCTCATTCCTTTCTAAGCTTAATAGAGGAGCTCAGACTTATTGATGTCTGGCGAATTAGAAACCCAATTAAAAAAGATTTTACCTTCTTTTCCAAAAAATATAAATCATGGTCCAGGCTAGACATGGCCTGGATCACCTCAACAATGCTAAATAGAATCCTGGAAGCCGAAATTCTCCCTGCAACCTTTGCAGACCATAACCCTCTTTTAATAACCCTACAATAACCTCTTTTAATAACCCTACAAGAAGGACAATGAAAACTTGGATATTAAAAATGAGAAATTTATTAAGGATTGTAAGGAAGAATTTGTAGAGTTCTTTGTCCGTAACTTGGTACCTGAAACTAGAATAGAAGTGGTCTGGGATGCCTTTAAGGCCTTCGTTAGAGGGAAGATTATCAGCCAAGAAATTTGGGTGCGGAAACAAGAGAGGGCAGAATATCAGAGGACAGTAGAGGGAATCCGGAAAGCTGAGCTTAAATTAAAAAAAGAACCCACTCGGGAAGAATACATTAACGGTTTGAGAGAATCACAACATGTTCTTAGCTGTCTTTTATCTAAAGATCTTGCTAGGAAAATTCTGTTTACGAAACAACAATTTTTTGAGAACGCTAACAAGATGTCCAGGTGGCTGGCGTACAGACTTAAGAAGGACAAATCCGATAGATACATTAAAAATCTAAAAGATGCAAATAATCAAGACTCGTACTCTAACGCTGGAATAAAAGAAATTATAGAGAGCTTTTATAAAAAACTTTATAAACAAGAATACCAAGAGAACCATGGGATTGAAGAATTCTTAAAGAAATCCGTGAAGATTAAGTTCACTGAGGAACAGAAGGAAACCTTAAATGAACCTGTAACTGTTAGCCAGCAAGGCACTTTTCTGTGCTCTTATGGATTTTTATATCCATAAGTTTGAACTCTGTGTCGCCAGCAGTGGTAGGGACTTGCGCTTTCTTCTCCACATAGGAGCCAGCTCCAGCCCAAGCCAGGAGGCTGACACCCCAAACAGTTCACCCAAGACAAAGATAGGGATTCCTCTTGCCATGAGGTTTCCTTATGTCAGACATCCACTGGCTAACCCCCACTCCCCCACTATACATCTGGATAGTTATGCAAACTAGACTGCCTAGCAACTAATGTGCCAGCCATCAGATACTTGGCTAAAACCATCAACTGACAATAGGTATGGCCAGGTGAGTCATCGGACCCCAGACTCAGTGTCTGTTTCCTGGTGAAGTCATACTTTTGCAACACTGACCAAACCCCTGGACCTCCTCCCTTTGTTAACCTATAGCAAGGTCCAACAGGGACGGACCGCCTAGTAGGAGTGTTAGTGGGTTGTGGTCTGCAGAGCCCGCCCCAAAGACCCCCAATAAAAGTCCAAACCCAGAGTCACTCGGCCTCTTGAGCCGTCGCCCTCTATCTTATCTATTGACCCTTCAGTCCAGCTTTCTGTCCCCAATCCTTGCCTCCATCTTTAAACCCCTTTTTCTCTCTCTGGACTCGCGATCCAGGAGAACCACGTGGTCTTGCCGGTTCAAGCCTCGTGGCCCCATAGCTTTTATACCTTTCTCCCCAAATCCAATTCATCTTGACATCGGACAACGCATCTAAGGTAACGTGCTTTCCCCACCAACGAAACCTGCTCATGCGAAAGTGCTATTTTCTCTCTTTATTTTATTAGACCTGTAAGATTGTGTGTGTGATTACGATTTTTGTATGCTTGATTACATGATCCAGTAAACAACACTGAACTTGGAATTCGCCTCACGTGCCTCTTTCCTGGAGATCTCCCGGGAGGGGTGGGACCCTGGTATAGTTGGCAAGAACCCGTGTATTTTGCTGATTGCTAAACATAAATTAAAGCAATTCGGCTAACAGAATGATAGGCGAACTAAAAAGCGCCATTAAGAACCAAAAGGGGAAAAAGTCGCCAGGGCCAGATGGCATCCCGGCAGAGTTTTATCATACATTTGAAGAGGAGATAGTCCCATTTATGTTGTCGGTAATACAAAACATTCATGAGAGAGAAAAAATACCCAAATCATGGGAAGAAGCCCTGATTACGCTCATCCCGAAGAAAGACTCGAGTCCCTCAGAAATAGAGAACTATAGACCCATTTCCCTCTTGAATGCGGACTACAAAATTTATGCAAACATCTTGGCTTCCAGATTCAAAAAAGTTTTATCACAAGTAATACATAAAGACCAAACAGGGTTTCTTCCAGGTAGACAATTACGGCATAATGTCCGAACTATCTTAGATGTACTAGAATTTTACGAAAACAATCCGGCCAAACAGATGTCCCTCCTATTTATTGACGTGGAAAAAGCATTTGATAACGTTAGTTGGAAGTTTCTACTGGCTTTGCTAAAATATTCAGAATGTGGTCCCAATTTTTTATCTATGGTCAAAACTATATATGACAATCAGGAGGCCAAAGTGTCATTTAATGGAGATTCCACTAATAGTTTCCACATTCAAAAGGGAACCCGGCAGGGTTGCCCTCTTTCACCCTTATTATTTATTTTTGTTTTAGAAACTTTAATAACAAATGTGAGAGATAACCCCCGGATCAAAGGTTTGACCACCAAAGGCGAGCAATTTAAGGTACAGGCATATGCTGATGACCTTGTGTTTATTTTAGAAGACCCATTGGAGTCTATAGACGCCCTCATGTGTGAACTACTGGATTACAGTCAGGTGATGGGATTTAAAATTAATTTGAAAAAAACTCAAATGCTTATAAAAAACTGCACTAAAGAGGTGAAAGACCAATTAAGTAAAAAAACAGGATTTGAAATATGTAGTAAAGTAAAGTATCTAGGAATTACGCTAACCAATAGGTGCAGCTCTTTGTTTCAGAACAACTATAAAGAACTATTGTCCAAAATTAAACAAGACTGCACAAACTGGAGAAAACTTCAACTCTCATTATTAGGAAGGATTGCGGCTATAAAGATGAGTATTCTGCCACGTGTTCTATTTATTTTCCAAACCATCCCCATACTGAAAAATAAGTCTTTCTTTAAGGACCTAGACAAACTAATAGCAGACTTTGTTTGGCTATCCAAAAAAGCCAGAATCAGGCGAATAGATCTACAGGATAGACCAGAAAGAGGAGGTCTGAGTCTTCCAGACTGGCAATTATACTATAGGGCTGCTGCTATGGTCTGGCTCAAAAACTGGGCTGTGCTTGAAAATTCAAGACTTTTAAAATTAGAGGGGTACGATCTGCAATCGGGCTGGCATGCCTTTTTATGGTACCGCCTAGAAGGGAGACACTTCAAGCAGCACTTGATAAGAGCGGCTTTGCTTAAGGTTTGGGAAGAAATCCGACATGTACTATATCAGAAAATCCCCTGCTGGGTTTCCCCCCTTGAAGCTTTTATAAAACCTTCGCTTTTTAGTATAGACAAGAAAATTAGTTACGTACAATTACTAGACTCAAATCGAAAGTTAAAATCCTTTGAACTTCTGGAAAAAGCGAACATTAGATTTACTTGGTGGGAAAAAAATCAACTACTCTCCAGATTTAAGAAAGATGAAACAACTGGTTTTAGCATAGAACCTAATGACTTTGACAAACTTTGGTTAGGAACTGACTTGAAATTGATAAAAAAACTTTACAGTTACTTTTTGGACGATAAAATGCAGGGAGAACTGATCAAACCGGCAATGATCGCATGGGCAAAAAATTTGGGGAACAACATAGAATTAGATAGCTGGCTTAAAGTTTGGAAAAACAACATAAAAATTACCAGAGCTTCCGCATACAAAGAGAATTTTTATAAGCTGTTTTACCAATGGCACTTATCGCCCGAAAAACTTCCAAAATTTTCTCCGCTTGTGTCTAAATCCTGTTGGAAGTGTAAAAAAAATACTGGCTCCTTCTACCATATGTGGTGGACGTGCCAAAAAGCCAATAGATTTTGGTCGAAGATCCATAGGATTATTCAGGAAATTATTAGCTCGGAGATACCTTTTAATCCACAAATTTTCCTTTTAAACATGATTCCGGAAACCTTTTCCAAAAATGACAGTTTGTTAATCTTACACTGTGTGACCGCAGCAAGACTGGTTTATGCCAGATATTGGAAACTAGAGAAAATCCAAAATAGAGAGGCTTTCCTTAAAAAAATACTCGAGGTAGCTGAAATGGATAAGCTCACCTCTCTGATTAAAGGGAAAAAAGAAATTGACTTTGAGCTAACTTGGAATAAGCTCTATAACTGGATGAGGAATATCAGTAAATGAACCATATTATCAACAACTGTTTGTTTGACTTGCCAAAGACTATATAGTACTGTTGGACTTTGTTTTTTCTTTTTCTTTTTTTCTTTTTCTTTGGTTTGATTGCTTTCTTTGCCTAATTGACGGTTTGTTTTTACTGACTTCACAATATGATCTGATGGGTGCTACTCAATAAGCATACTTATTTAAGCTGATGTGATTATGAAGTTATAAAAAATTTACAAATAAAGATACCAAAAAAAAAAAAAAAAGTAAGTGTAAAATGTTGCACATTGGGACAAAAAAAAATCCCAGCTTCAAGTATGGGCTAATGGGGCCTGAACTTGCTGAGACTGGGATTGTTGCATGGAGGAGGAGGAGAAGAAGAAGAAGAAGAAGAAGAAGAAATTGGATTTATACCCCGCCCTTCACTTGCTTGGAGTCTCAGAGCGGCTTACAAACTCCTTTCCCTTCCCCTCCCCACAACAGACACCCTGTGAGGCAGGTGGGGCTGAGAGAGCTCTGAGACAACTGTCCTTGAGAGAACAGCTATGGTTTGCTCAAGGTCATCCAGCAGGTGCAAGTGGAGGAGTGGGGAATCAAACCTGGTTCTCCTAGATTAGAGTCCGTGCACTTAACCACTACACCAACCTGGGAATATGACATGTCCTCATCTTAAAATAACAATATAATATATAGGTGATACCAGGGGTTCTTTTGTAAAAAAAGAGGTGCAGGAGCTCATTAGCATACCTATTAGCATAACTCCTTAGCATAACTGGCCGAATGTCAGTTTCAGCCCTATTATACCCTATGGCAAAAACTCATAGGGTATATGAGGGGATGGAGGAGAGGGGGTTTGAGGGAGAGGCTCCAAACTTGCAGGGTACCTTTTGGGACCTCTCCCCCAAATACCCACCAAGTTTCAAGAAGATTGGACCAGGGGGTCCAATTCTACGGGGCCTCAAACAGGTGCCCCATCCTCTCCATTGTTCTCTATGGTGGGAAAAAAGTTACTTTTTCCCACCATAGAGAACAATGGAGGGAATGGGGGCAACCTGTTTGGAGGCCTGTAGAATTGGACCCCCTGGTCCAATCTTCTTGAAACTTGGTGGGCATTTGGGGGAGAGGTCCCAGAAGCTACCCTGCAAGTTTGGAGCCTCTCCCTCAACCCCCCTCCCCTACAGCTGCTTTTAAAGCCGCCACTGAATTTCGGTGGCAATTCGGCGGCGGGCCGAATCAGATCAGAGAATCTGATTCGGCCCGTGGCTGCCCTACTGCCCAATCCTGAGCTGGTGGAGCGGCGCTCCGCCTTGCTCTGGCCCCAAAGGACCCCTGGGTAATACCTGTTCATTCTCATAAAGGGAGATAAATGGTTATCCACAGTTATCAATATCTATAGCACTTTACATGGTATTTTCCCATGTGGGCTTCTTTCCATGTGAGCTTTTTTCCATGTGGGATTTCTTCCTGTGAGCATTTATGACCACGTTTTTTTTCCCCTGTGGTCTTTTCCCCTGTGGTCTTTTTTCATAGAACCCACACGAACATTAAAGTGTGAGTAGATACGCCATGGTTGCAAATTAGCCCCTCAATAACCAATTCAGTCTGCTGTGCTGAGACGGCAAATGGCTGGACTGTCGATAATTCGTTCAGCTGAATGGTGGACATCATAATGCCACTATTATATTAACGATGGGTTCAAATACCTCCTGGGCCTGTCTCGGTGGTGGCAGAAAGTGCTGTCTTGTGGAGCTGACTTAGGGAGACCCCACTGAGTTTTCAAGGCAAGAGACAAACAGAGGTGGGTTGCCATTGGCTGCCTCTGTGTAGCAACCCTGGACTTCCTTGGGAGGTCTCCCATCCCTGTAACTAACCATGACCAACCCTGCTTAGCTTCCAAGGTCAGAAGAGATTGAGCTAGCCAGAGCCATTCGACCGGTAGAGTTTTCAAGAGGAGAGGGGAGCAGAGGCGAATACATAAACACATGAAGCTGCCTTCTACTGCATCAGACCCTGGGTCCATCAAAGTCAGTATTGTCTACTCAGACTGGCAGCAGCTCTCCAGGGTTACAGGCAAAGGTCTTTCACATCAGAGAGCCAGTTTGGTGTAGTGGTTAAGTGCGCGGACTCTAATCTGGGAGAACCGGGTTTGATTCCCCACTCCTCCACTTGCACCTGCTGGATGACCTTGGGCAAGCCGTAGTTCTGGCACAGCTGTTCTCTCAGGAACAGTTCTCGAGAGAGCTCTCCCCACCTACCTCACAGGGTGTCTGTTGTGGGGAGGGGAAGGGAAAGGAGTTTGTAAGCCACTCTGAGACTCCAAGTGAAGGGCGGGGTATAAATCCAATCTCTTCTTCTCCTCCTCCTCCTCCTCCTCCGTGCAACAATCCATGCTGCCAGATTTTTTAACTGGAGATGCCGGGGATCGAACATGGGACCTTCTGCATGCCAAGCAGATGTTCTACCACAGAACCCCCCAGAAGGGACGTAGTGATGCAGCCAACACTGCTGTTTAAAAAAAAAACAAAAAAACTTTTCTCCCATGGCCACTCAGAGGGGAACGAGGAATGTAATGTCAATTAATAGGGTTGCCAATCTCCAGGTGGTGGCTGGAGATCTCCTGGGATTATAACTAATTTCCAGGTAATAGAGATCAGTTCCCCTGGAGCAAATGGCCAGTCTGGAAGTTGGACTTTATGGCATTATATCCCATTGAAGTCCCTGCCCTCCCCAAACCTCAAACTTCTTCTATTCCTGTATTACATTTCTATTCATTTCTTCCAATTACGAATGAAGAATGGTGTTTGCCCACATCTTCCCAGCTGGGAGCCTGAAGTTTGCTTCCTAAATCTAAATGCATGCGACCTTTCCTCTGCTTAATAATTAAAGGACCGTTGTTGAATTTTTCATGGCCCACGTTGTTGTCGTGATAAAAAACCCCAAATTGAACAGCTGTCCTGATTAGGGGAGAGTGTAAAATATAGATTAGGGGAAAGGCTCTAGCTGAACATGTTGGTGCGAAAGAGAGCCAAGCGAGCAATTGGGGATGATTGCTTTGATTGCTATAGAGAAGGCCGGCTGAAATTAATATATATATATATATATATTTAAGTAACACCAGAGTATTTCTTTGGGTCTGAGTGTTTTCTTTTTGAACACCAAGTTGGTCTTGTTAGGAAGACACGCCATTTCCCCACAATTAGATTGTGGAATTATTTTTGTTAAGAATGTTAAGTCCCAGAATCACATTTGGTAAGGATGTTAAAATACTAGAACTCAAAGACATTCAGTGAAACGGACGGGCAGCAAATTCAGGATGGACAAAAGGAAATCCTTCATAGCATCACAGAATCACACAGAGTCAGAAAGGGTCATCCAGGTCATCCAGTCCAACCCCCTTCTCCATGCAGGGTCAGCCTAGGGAATCCCTGACAAGTGTTTGTCCGGCCGTTGCTTAAAGACTGCCAGGGAGGGGGAGCTCACCACCTCCCAAGGCAGCCAATTCCACTGTGGCACAACTCTGGCTGAGGACAGACTGGCAGCTGGCCGCGATATAGTGCTGCCTCTAATTGACCCATTTTAAAATGTTGCGGGACATATCAGCCACACAGCATACCCTACTGCGGGTTACCCACAGAGACACCCCATGGGAAAGCATCCACATTATTGTAGTGCATCAGCCATGGAGCGCACTGCAAAAATGACCAAAAGTCATGCGTGTGCATATGCGCACATGGGCACATGGGTGATTAAAAAAAAAAGCTGCTACCCTAGCGGCAGAACAGATCCACAGGTTCAGACTGCCAAATTCATTCTGAGCGCGCTCCCCCGTGTTCAGACAGCTGGCCATGTGCGATGAATGCACTAGGAAACAAAAACTCCACTTTGGAGGCGTTGGCTTTTTAACCCGGCTCCAAGTCATCCTCTGACAGGGTGAGTACGCCCGGGGAATGCCTGACAGCTGTGGCTGTGTGAACAGGCCCATTTAATCCATTTGTGAAAGGTGCCTATATCGGGCCAAACTGCCAGTCTGAACGCAGCCCCTGACTGTCAAGAAATTTTTCCTGATACCCAGCCGGTACCTTCCCACCCTTAATTGAAACCCATGATTGGGAGTCCTCTCCTCTGCTGCCAACGGGAACAGCTCCCTGCCCTCCTCCAAGTGATGTGGAATTTCCTACCAGAGGATGTAGTGCTGGCCACTGGAATAAACCGTTTTCAAAGGGGATTAGATTCAAGAAGGAGAGGTCTATCAGTGGCTACTATGGAATGAAGAAGAAGAGGAGGAGGAGGAGATTGGATTTATGCCACTACCCGAAGGAATCTCAGAGCGGCTTACATTCCCTTTCCCTTCCCCTCCCTACAACAGACACCTTGTGAGGTAGGTGGGGCTGAGAGAGCTCTTCCAAGAACTGCCCTTGAGAGAACAGCTCTGAGAGCACTTGTGACTGACCCAAGGTCACACCAGCTTGTGGTTGGACTCATGAAAGCTCACCCCCTGCCACAAATTGTGTTAGTCTTTAAGGTGCCACTGGACTTTTGCTCTTTACAGACAGCGCTCATCTTGGTCTTTTCATATATCTGTTCATTTTTAAATTGACTAACAGTATTATTTTGCCTTTATGCTAGTGTTTCTTAACCTTTAGGTACTTAGGTCAATTTGTTTCAAGTCCCTCCCCCCTTTTAGTTTATTTATTTATTTACTTATTTTTCGCATTTATATCCCACCCTCCCCGCAAGCGGGCTCAGGGCGGCTTACATGGGCCAAGGGCCTGATCACTACATTGACCTATAAAATCACTTAAAACATTGCAATAAATATCATTAAAACATATAAATATTCATAAAAGCTTCCATAATACAGCATCCGATGGCAACCAAGTGGCAGGTCTGGGCCCCGCCCCCTCGGCCATAGCCAAGGCCGTGTTGGACCAGGGTACATCGTGGTAGTTACGATGTCAGATGGTATCCCCAGTATCATCGGTGGCGGCTCCTATTCAAAGGCCTGGCGGAAGAGCTCCGTCTTGCAGGCCCTGCGGAACTGCATTAGGTCCTGCAGGGCCCTGATCTCCTCCGGGAGCTCGTTCCACCAGACAGGAGCCGCCACCGAGAAGGCCCTGGTCCTAGTTCTGGCCAGCCTGGCGTCCCTGGGGCCAGGAACACGCAATCTGTGTTCTGACCCCGACCGTAGTGCTCTCTGGGGTTGATATGGAGAAAGGCGGTCCCTAAGGTATGTTGGACCCTGGCCATATAGGGCTTTATAGGTAAGAACCAGCACTTTGAAGCAAACTCGGTATGCTATAGGCAGCCAGGGCAGCACCGCCAGCACAGGCCTGATGTGGTCCCGCCTTGCAAGTCCCATCAGCAGCCTGGCCGCGGCATTCTGCACCAGCTGCAGCTTCCGGATTTGCACCAAAGGCAGCCCCATGTAGAGAGTGTTACAGTAGTCCAACCTCGAGGTGACCGTCGCATGGATCACTGTGGCGAGGCCATCCCGGTCAAGGTAGGGAACCAACTGCCTCGCCAGCCGTAGATGGTAGAAGGCTGACTTGGCAGTGGCTGCTACCTGGGCCTCCATTGACAGGGAAGGCTCCAGGAGCACTCCTAAACTCCTCGCCCTTGGCGCAGGCACCGACGGCGCCCTGTCGAAGCTTGGGAGCGGGACCCCCCACTCCAGACCGCAACGACCCAGGCACAGGACCTCCGTCTTCGCCGGGTTCAATTTCAACCTGCTAGATCTGAGCCAGTCAGCACCTCTAGTCTAGTTGCACCTCTAGTCCTGCACCATCCTCGAATCTCGGATGTGAGTTTCACCCAATGTAGCATCCAGCGTTCTGAAATCTTGGCAGGGATGCTAAGACATGTGACTTCAGTTCTATTCCCCACTTACTTGGTCATAAGCCCCACTGGAACCCACAGCCAAGTAAAGATGCCCGGGATCATGCCGCACACGATACGATTTCAAACGGCGTAAACCCCAGCACTGACCTTTAATTTTTAGAAAGCTTTTGCGAGCTGAGGCCTCGAGCCTTTTCTTTGAACCCCATTTGAAATTTTAAAAAAATAATAAAAATCCCAGGCTCTCGTGTCCTAAGAAATCCGAAATTGTTGTGCCGGGAACTTTCCAAGGAAACGTTTTGCATCCTTCAGCTGCAGATGAAATTCAGAGATATCGGCCACAGTGCGTTCAGCCAGCTCAGATCAAGGCTCTCGGACTGGAACTTCAGAGAACCGATTTCAAGTTGCTGGAAGCCGATCGCTTTCACATATGTTGTTTCAAACTCTCGCAGTGCGATTAAACAGAAAACCCAGGTTAGCAAAGTGAATGGTCCCCCCCCCCCTTTGGGTACTGTTTTTAATTTGCAGTGACCGCCGATGCCACATCAAAGTCTAAGATGAAGGCTCTCGCTCACCAGCCCCACAATCTATGTGCAAAGGAATGTATTCCTCTTTCTTTTTTCTTATGTGAATGTTTATTTTTCTCTGTTTATACCGACAGTCTTAAACTTCCCTCTCTCAGACCACCCAAAGAAAATATGAATTGTCCAAATGCTGCACACTTCAAAGTCTATTCCTTTCAGCTTGGCATTTCCATCACACTCTTCCTCTGAATAGGCTGGGATGGCAGATACAGAGCTAACCCATTTTATCCCGGGCATAACCCCCTTTTTTAACTTTTGGAGCAATGGGAAGCGGCAGCAGATGGCTCTAGCTTGGGGGCAGCAGGTGAGAGGAAGCAGAGTGAAATCGGTGGCATCGGACCGGATGCATCCGAATTCGCTCGGACGCTTCTGAACAGCACGCCGCACATCCCCGGTCCACTTACGGCTGGTGAGCAAAACGTGAGCCGAACTGGCAGGTGTTCAAGCATGACTAGCAAAACCCCACCAACACTGCCAGTTTTCATTTCCAGCTGCGTGGTCCTGGCGATCCTCTGAGATGAAGGAGGGGGCTGAACGCAGTAAAAGAGAGTGTGTTCTTGCGGGCGCATCATTCGCCACCACTGCTGGCATTTAAAACAAATCACGATGCCTTCTTTTTAACTAAGATTTGTTGCTCGTGGTTCTTGGTCTTTTAAATCACCCCATTCGAGGGGTGCCAGCGACAAGGTGGGAAATTTCTGGAGATTTTGGGGTGGAGCCTGGAGAGGGTGCGGTTTGGGGAGGAGAAAGACCTCAATGGATGACAAGGCCAATTCAGTCCATCCTCCAAAGCCATTTGAAGGCATTTTCTCCAAGGGGATTGAAATCTCTGGCCCAGAGTTCTGCTGTAATCCCGGAAGATCTCCAGGCCCCACCTGGAGGTTGGCAACCATACCTTTCTTCCATGGAGCTCAGGGTGGCATATGTCATTTCCCCCACCCCCGTGTTATCCTCAAAACATTTGCCATGCAGTCCGAAGCAGAGTTCTGAGTCCACTAACTCCAATGGACTTAAAACACTGTTAACCAAGTTTAGGATAGCATTTCGACAAAATTCTAGAAAGTGAGTGGCTGAAAAAGACAGTTTCCTCCCAGATAGGGTTGCCAGCCTCAAGGTGGTGGCTGGAGATCTCCTGAGGTTCTAACTGATCTCCAGTTGACAAAGATCAGTTCCCTGGGAGAAAACGGCCACTTTGGAAGTGGGACTCCATGGCATTATACCCCACTGAAGTCCTTCCCCAACCCAAACTAGGGTTGCCAGTCCCCCAGTCCGGGCAGGGCTTTCCCCACTTTTGCAGGCTTCTCCCCCGTGCTGGCCAGCAGGTATCTGCAAAGGCCTCAAAACATGGTATGATGACATCACTCAGAAGCGACATCATTGCACTTATATATTTATATTTGGGATTTATATATATTTATTTGGGATTTATATACTTCCAACATCATGTGGCAATGCTCTAGTTTTGGGGTAAAAGTCTATGGTAATTTTGGGCTCAAACCGTAGAGTTTCGCCCAAAAACTAGAGCATCACTGCACAATGTCAGTGGCATGATGACACCACTTCCTGGTGATGTCAGCAAGGTCTGAAGGTCCCCCCGCTAGGAGGAAGATATGAACTGGCAACCCTACCCCAAAACCCACCCTCTTCAGGCTTCATCCCCCAAATCTCCAGGTATTTCCCAACGCAGAGCTGTCAACAATAGTGACTGGAGATCTCCCGGGATTACCACTGATTCCCAGGTGACAGAGATCAGTTCCCTGGAGAAAATGGCCACTTTAGAAGGTGGACTGTAAGGCATTATACTCCATTGTGGTCCCTCCCCTCCCTAAACCTCTCCTTCCTCAGGCTCCACTCCCAAAATCTCCAGGTATTTCCCAACCCAGAGCTGGCAACCCTATCTCAAGGTGGGGCCTGGATTTCTCCTGGGAGTACGACTGACCTCTAGACTCAGTTCCCCTGTAGGAAAACGGCAGCTTCGGAGGGCAGATTGCACGGCATCAAAACCCCTGCTGAGATGCCTCCTTCCCCAAAATTATCCTCCCGGGCTCTGCCCCCAAATCTCCAGGAACTTCCCAATCCGGGATCGGCAACCATTAATACGATGTGTCTCCCGCTACGTATCTGAACACTTGTCTTCTTCCCCCCAGTGTGCACGAAAGGCACCATTCTGCGTGGGTGCAAATGTGTGCCGTTTCTTCTAACAGCTCTAATGAATGTCAGCTCAACAAGGAGGCGGCTCATTCTGATCCCATTCTTCTCGGGAGCAGGCAAATCCGTGCCGCAGGGGTGGGGGCACAGGCGGCCTCAGACCTCTGCGTAAAATGTGCATTATTCAGCAGCTGTTGGCAGTGCTGTGTGAAGGACTTTGCAGGGCAACTGAGGATGAAGTGGAAGTTTGCAAGCAATTATCCCGGTGGTCTGGCTTGCAGGGATCTGTACCGCGCTTTTCTAACTGTGAGCCTGCTGGCATTTAGCAGCTGCCTGGGAGACAGGATTCATGTGGGCACATTGAGCGTGTTCAGTAACTATTTCCAACTGGTAGTGAGTTTGAGCTAGGAAGCACTGCAGTCGGCCACTGCTAGTAGGGATGCCACATTCCAGGCGAGACCTGGGGAACCCTTGGAATTTCAGCACATCTTCAGACGACAGAAATCAGTTCCCCTGGAGAAAATGGATTCTTTGAAAGGGGGACTCTATAGCATTGGACCCCACTGAGGGTCTTGGCCTCCCCAGGATCCATCCTGAAATCTCCAGGAGTTTCCCGGTATGGATATGAAGAAGAAAAAGAGAAGATAAGAAAAGATTGGATTTATACCCCACCCTTCACTTGTAGTCCTCTTGATAGGACCAGCCATGACAGAAAGAGGGGGAGTAGGCATAGAGAAATCAGCATTGGTAGTGAGACAGAAAACCTTGGTCTCGATTCAGTCCAGGTGGATGCATCGTCTCGAGCTTCATTATCAGTTGCAATTCAGCAGGGTGATATAGTAGAGTTTCAGACAAGCAGGGGTCCTTTCGAGCAGGAGCTCGGGGGAGCGCAGCTCAGGAGTTGGTGGCAGCCCCCTCCCCATGGGGGAATGCCTGCTTGTGTCATGGCTGCAACAAAATGGCCCCATCCTCTGGAAAGGTCCTTGTTCCTCCAACCAGCTTTCTGAAGGCTTCAGCCACCACTGAAGCTATCCTCCCAGAATAGTGATATTTCTGAGGCTTGGATTTGTAGCTGCCCTCTCTCTCTCTCTCTCTCTCTTCCTTCCTTCCTTCCTTCCTTCCTTCCTTCCTTCCTTCCTTCCTTTTCTTTCTCACTCTCACTCTCCCCTTTCTTTCTTGCCTTCTGACATACTTCCGGTGATGTCAGGTGGTGTAGCATATGCAAATAAGTTATGCTAATGAGTTATGCTAATGAGCTCCTGCACCTCTTTTTCTACGAAATGACCCCTGCAGACAAGGATCTGGGAGACCCAGGTTTAAACCCCCTCTCTGCCAGGGAAGCTCCATGAGCCAATCATACCTTCTCGGCCTAGCCTACCTCACAGGGTGGCTGGAGAGTACATTGGAGGAGAAGAGAGCAACGTAAGTGGCCTTAAGTCCCTACTGGGGTGAGAGGCAAAGTATAAATGATGTAAATAAATACATTTAAATAAATATATTCAAATAGCCCAGAGCAGTAAATCGAAGGAGAGGGACTTTTCCATTTGAATTCACTTATTTTATCTCTTTGCCTCCATACAAAGCTGCTTTCAGAAATATATATATATATATTTTTAATATCTGACAGGTTCAACCAAATATTTGAGCTCTACTTATATAAGGGGCAAGCATTTTACAGCTCAGTGCGCATCTCCTTTGTGTGACCCTAGAGATGTACCGGAGGATTAGCGCCCCGTCTCCTCGCTGCCTTTCTTAAAGTATTATCCCAACCATGTATAAAGCAGAGATTTGCACAATGGGGGGGGGGGGAATATGGTGATGTGTACAAACGGAGTGTGATGCTTTGCTTAATTTCTTTTCTCTCTCTCCAGCTGATCCCCTGGAATACAAACCAAACGCGGCAGATGATATGCCTCTCCAACTGTTTGCCTTTCTCAGGATTAGCAGTTGAAAATAATTATAGAATCACAGCCCTACGGGTTATGCAGTAGTTTCGGGATGCAGCCAGTAGATTCTCCAGATTTGGTCTCCAGTAGATTCAAGTTCAGGATGAAGACAAAGAAGACGACAAAGAAGGAGGAGGAGGAAGAGGAGGAGGAGACTGGATGGATATCCCGTCCTTCACTCAGAGTCTCAGAGCCGCTTACAATCTCCTTTCCCTCCCACTCCCCACAACAGACACCCTGGGAGGTAGATGGGGCTGAGAGAGCTCTGACAGAAACTGCTCATGTGAGAACAGCTCTGAGAGAACTTGTGACTGACCCAAGGTCACACCAGCAGCTGCATGTGGAGGAGTGGGGAATCAAATCCAGTTCTTCCAGATTAGAACCCATGCACCCCCTACACCAAACTGGGCTGCATGCTCTGGAACTAGGGTTGCCTGGTCCCTCCTGGCAACCAGCCAGGGATAGGAGGGACTAATGCGGAGAAAGAGAAAGGCCTACACCTCTTTGCCAGCATTGCACAGGAAGTGGTATCATCACACCAGCAATGTCTGGATGATGCTCTGGCATTTTGGGTAAAAACTCTATGGTCAAACCAGCTTCTACCATAGAGTTTTTTGCCCAAAGACCACAGCATCACCTGGATGTTGCTGGCCTGATGACACCACTTCCTGTGGTGAGGTCTAGGCCTTCTCCTTTCTCCTGGTAAGCTCCCCCGCCGACCAGCTGATCAGCGGCTGGGGGTGGAGCCTGACAGCAGGGGACTCCATCTTTACCGGGGAGTCTGGCAACCGTACCATGAACTGCCTCTCTGATTACCCCTGAGGGATGAGCTATTCCTTGTGGGCTTCCACTCGCTGCCAAAACTCTAGCCTCGATGGTCCATCTAGTTTCCCTTGAAACTCTGTGGAAATGGGAGGTGTTTGTTCCATTGCCTGACTCGTCTTCCAGTCTGGCCAATCATACTGGTTTGATTGACAACCCACAGGTTGGGCCTGCCAGTCTTTTAGATTACAGCTGATCTCCAGCAGCTCTGGAGAAAATGGCTGCTGTGGAAAGTGGGTTCTATGGTATGCCCTGCTGAGATCTCTCCCCTCCTCAAGAGAGCCAGCGTGGGACAGTGTTTAAGAGCAGCAGACTCTAATCTGGGAGAACTGGGTTCGATTCCCCACTCCTCCACATGAAGCCAGCTGGGTGACCTTGGGTCTGTTGCAGTTCTCTCAGCCCCCAAAATAAACCTCGCTGGCCACAGAAAGAGCTAGCATTTCAGGATGATGAGAGCCAGTTTGGTGTAGTTGTTAGGGGGGTTGACTCTAATCTGGGAGAACCAGGTTTGATTCCCCACTCCTCCACATGCAGCTGCTGGCGTGACCTTGGGCCAGTTACAAGTCCTCTCAGAGCTGTTCTCTCAGGACCAGTCCTCGAATGAGCTCTCTCAGCCTCACCTACCTCCCAGGGTGTCTGTTGTGCGGAGGGGAAGGGAAAGGAGATTATAAGCCGCTCTGAGACTCCTTTGGGTAGTGAAGGGAGGGGTATAAATCCATTCTTTTCTTCTTCTTCTAAAGAGGCAGGAAACAAATACTTTAAATAAATAAATATGCTGCTTTATAGGAGGGCCTGTTTTCCTCCCCTTGTGCCTGACTCCAAAATGACCGGAGTCTCCAGGCTTTTCCCATCCAAAAGCAACCAGATCTAGGCAGCACTGTCCTTAATATTGTTCGATATTGTAACACTGCATGCAAGAGTATCTGGGAGGGAAAGGGTTAAGATAGGGTCACCATGTTTTGAAACCTGAAAAAGATGGACATATTTCCCAACTTCCTGCTTCAAACAAGTGATCGCTATGACAAATCTCATTTGAAACACCCGTACTATTTAAGCTGCGATCATTGCTACTAGGGGGGCTGCAGTGGCTCAAGTGGTTAAGATGTTGAACTCGAGACCGGAAGGTCAGTAGTTCGGCAGTTCGAGACCTGAGTGCTGCGTGACGGAGTGAGCTCCCATCTCCGGCCCCAGCTCCTGCCAACCTAGCAGTTCGGAAGCAAGAAACTGCAAGTATTTTATTTTATTTATTTATTTATTTCAATTTCTAGGCCGCTCTCCCCATAAATAGGTACCACTTCGGTGGGAAGGTAACAGCGTTCCGCGGGCCTCTAGTCATGCCGGCCACATGACCACGGAAAGGTCTTTGGACAGCTCTGGCTCTTCGGCTTGGAAACGGAGATGAGTATCACATCCCTAGAGTTGTATTTGACTAGCTTTCGAGCAAGGGAAACATTTACCTTTTACTTAATTGCTACTAACTAGGAATATTCCTAACCTCCCAACCCAAGAAGTGGATATTTTCATCCGTTTTTTTAAAAAAAAGAGCCCAAAAGAGACACCAAAAAAAAAGAAAGAAAGAAAAGAGGACATCTGGTACCCCTAATTAAGAGAATTCTCGCACTCAGGTAGACTTGGCAGCTGTCCCCACCTTCTCATCGGTTAAATGTTGAGCCTCTTCAGCCAGTGCTTGCCTTCTGTTTCATCTTATTTAGGACCTCTCTTCTCTCTTTTACCTGGGCTTGGAGCCGTAGCAGGTTAACCGTTTTTTGAAGTTAACCTGTTCAAAATAAGTGAAATGTACCTACATGAACGGGCCATGAAAGACGTGCTTCTATTTTTGTAAGTAAAATTTCTTTCTCTTGTTACCATTGTGGGGTTGGGTCATCTTTGTAATCTGTTTGAACAGCATTTCTCCCTTAACTGGGAAACATGGAGGATCGGGGGTACTGCCCAAAGCTTCTGTGCTTCCAAGGCAATTGATTTTATTTGAGATTTAACCCACCTCTTAGGGCATGTATAACATTAAAGCATCTTCCACTTGTGGGCTTTTGTACATGCGCGGGGGTTTGGTGTGGCTTTTATTCTCACAACAGAGGTCAGCCTGTTCTTGCCCAGATGTTCCTTTTCTGTCTGTTCTTGTTTTCTTCACCCCCCCCCCCCCCAAAAAAAAAATCAATGGAACAGTATGTTAAAAATATATCTCTAAGATCTTCTCTCTGTGAGTTTTACATCTGGCAAGGGCCAGGGACACTGTGCCACCTCCAGCTGTGGAAATCCCGGGTGTTTCCAACATCAAAAGAGCACATCCCAGAGGATGAACCAAAGTGTTCCTGACCTTGGCAGCCAATTACCGAAGCAGCAACTTCAGAAGTTGCACAAGGTCTTTAGAAAAAGAGCTGTTGGAGTCCTCGGCTTGCCACCTCTCTTGCCTGAAGTGCGTGACCTGCCGTTACGTCTCCAGCTCTCCAGCTAGCATGGCTGCAGAGACAAATGTTCAGAGCAGGAGTTCGCGTTTTAGCCCGGTGTTTTAGGTTAAAGAAAATTTGATGGAACTCTGCTCGGAGAATGAAAAGAAGAACACAACAGCGCCTAAGGGAAAGAAGAAGAAGAAGAAGAGGAGATTGGATTTATATCCCACCCTTCACTCACTTGGAGTCTCAGAGCGGCTTACAATCTCCTTTCCCTTCCCCTCCCCACAACAGACACCCTGTGAGGTAGGTGGGGCTGAGAGAGCTCCTTCCAGAGCTGTCCTTGAGAGAACAGCTGGTACAGAGTTATAGCTTGCCCAAGGAATCAAACCCGGTTCTCCCAAATTAGAGTCCGCGCACTTAACCACTACACCAAACTGGTACCTTTAACTTTTTGTTCTCACTGCACCTATATAAACATGGGAAAGATGGAATGGGTTCTTCTGAGCTTGGCTGAGGAAAGGCTGAAGAGTCTGGGACTTTTCAGTTTAGAAAAGAGATGATGAAGGGGAGGATATGACCAGTGTTCCCTCTAAACTGAGTTAGTGTGAGCTAGCTCACAGTGTTTTAGCCTCCGGCTCACACATTTTTGTCTCAGCTCAGGATGGAAGGATGGCTCCAGAGCAAACTAACTGATGCAGGAGCCAAATTGCTCACTCACAACTTTAATGCCAGTAGCTCACAGAGTAGAATTTTGCTCACAGGACTCCACAGCTTAGAGGGAGCATTGGATATGGTAGAGGTTTATAAGATTATGCACGGGACACAGAGAGTAAACATCTGAGCTGTTTCTCCCTCTCCTGTAATACTGGGACTTGGAGTATCCACTGAAGCTGATGGGCATTAGATTCATGACAGACAAAAGGAAATATTTCTTTACACAATGAGGGATTAAAATGTGGAATTAGCCGCCAGAGGATGTAATGATGGAAACAGCCATAGACACCTAAAAGGGGATTAGATAGATTCATGGATGATAAGTCTATCAATGGCTACTAGATATGGTGGCTGAGGGGAACCTCCCCGTTCAAAGGCAGTCAACCTCTGAATCCCAGAGCCAGTAAGCAACAATAAGGGAGGGACTTGGCCTCATTGCCTTGTTGTTGGCCCTCCAGAGGAACTGGTTGAGAGCCAGTTTGATGTTAGTGGTTAAATGCACGGACTCTAATCTGGGAGAACCGGGGTTGATTCTTCACGCCTCCACGTGCAGCTGTTGGTGTGACCTTGGGTCAGTCACAAGTTCTCTCAGAGCTGTTCTCTCAGAAGCAGTTCTTGAAAGAGCTCTCTCAGCTCCACCTACCTCACAGAGTGTCTGTTGTAGGGAGGGGGAGGGAAAGGAGATTGTAAGCCACTCTGAGACTCCTTTGGGTAGTGAAGGGCAGGATATAAATCCAATCTCCTCCTCCTCCTCCTTCCTAAGGGGAGCTCTGAGGGAAGTTCCCTAAGGGGAACTTCCTAAGGGGAACTCTGCTTGCTTGCTTGTTATTGTCAAATGTCTTCACCAGAACATGTCCCCCCCGTCCTTCTCTGCTTCTTGAACACTTCAAGAAAGCAAAACACAAACAGATCTCTCTTTTTTAAAGATATTCCTTTTTGTTGTTGTTGTTGTTAAAGGGACATTTGGCATCCCAAGTTCTGGATTATTTTCTTAACCTCGTTGCAAGTCCTGAAGGTTAGAACGCTCTCCTCCTCCCCCTGGCAGTGAACTTTCCTCTGCTCCTTCTCTAGGAATTTCTCTCAAATGTTCACATTCCCAACTTTTTTGTCTTGTGTGGTATTTTAAGCATTTGCACAGCCGGAGGACAGCTGACCTCCCTCAATGCCGCTGATCTATGACAACCTTCTCCGGCCAAAGAGTGAACCAGGCTCTTTCCCATCAGGCAATATGGAGTCGGTCTTACTATTAACTCTTGACGCGGGGTCAGCTCAGCCTGAGAGGACTCCAAAGGCCTTTTCCGTTCCTTTGCAGACCAAAGCTGAGTTTTCACAGACGTGGGGGGCAGTGTTCCCACTAAGCTGAGTTAGTGTGAGCTAGCTCATAGTTTTTTAGCCTCCAGCTCACACATTTTTGTCTTAGCACAGGAAGGATGGCTCAAGAGCAAACTAATTTATGTAGTAGCCAAATTGCTCGCTCACAACTGTAATGCCAGTAGCTCACAAAGTAGAATTTTTGCTCACAAGACTCCACAGCTTAGAGGGAGCATTGGTGGGGGGGCATTTCTTTGGGCTGCTCAGATATTCAATGCTCTTTATATCGAAACAAAAATTCCACCCTGTCAGGGAGGAAGGTTCTAGATTGGCCCTTTCTCCGAATTGCTTGATTTCTGTGTGCAGGGAATTGGGTTTTTTGGTATGGAGCAACAGACAGACACAGGTTTAACCTAGGTTGTGTTCCGACTGGCGGTTTGGCCCGCTATAGGCACCTTTCACAAACTGATTAAATGGGCCCGTTCACACAGCCACAGCTGTCAGGCATTCCCCGGGCACACTCACCCCATCAGAGGATGACTTGGAGCCGGGATTAGAAAGCCACCACCTCCGAAGTGGTGTTTTGTTTCCCCACGCATTGATCACGCAGGGCCGGATGCCTGAACTCGGGGGAGAGTGCACAGAACGGATTTGGCAGTCTGAACCTGCAGTTCCGTTCTGCCACCAGGGATGCATTTTCCCAAAAAATTGCCTGTATGCGCATGTGTGCACACAAGCACATTATGTGCGTGCATTAATTTTGGAAATGTTTGGCAGCCACTCCGTGGCTGATGCACTGCAATAATGTGAATGCTTTACCACAGGATGTCTCCATACGTAGCCTGGAGCAGGGTGTGCTGTGTGGCTGATATGCCCCGCAATACTTTCAGTCAGGGGTCATTTCATAAAAAAAGAGGTGCAGGAGCTCATTAGCATACCTATTAGCATAACTCAGCATAACCCGCCGAATGTCAGTTTCAGCCCTATTATACCCTATGGGCCATTGAAGTCAATGGCAAAAACTCATAGTGTATATGAGGGGCTGGAGGACCTCTCCCTGAAATACCCACCAAGTTTCAAGAAGATTGGGCCACGGGGTCCAATTCTACGGGGCCTCAAACAGGTTGCTCCATCCCCTTAAACGTTACTTTTCTCCCAACATAGAGAACAATGGAGGGAATGGGGGCAACCTGTTTGGAGGCCTGTAGAATTGGACCCCCTGGTCCAATCTTCTTGAAACCTGGTGGGTATTTGGGGGAGAGGACCCAGAAGCTACCCTGCAAGTTTGGAGCATCTCCCTCAAACCATCTCCCCTACAGCCACTTTTAAATCTGCCACTGAATTTTGGCCATGGCTGCCCTACTTCCCACTCCTGAGCTGGCGGATCGGCGCTCTGCCTTGCTCCGGCCCCAAAGGACCCCTGCTTTCAGCTGGTTCAATGAGCGGCGGCACCATATCACGCCAACAGCCATAGTCTGAGTCCAGCGGCACCTTGAAGACCAACGAAGTTTAATTCTGGGTATAAGCTTCTGTGTGCTCACACAGAAGGAGTGTGCAGGGACACAAAAGCTTATGACCAGCCCAGAATCAAGTTTAGTTGGTCTTCAAGGTGTCACTGTACTCAAACTTTGTTCTGTTGCTTCAAACCAACATGGTTATCCACCTGAACAGGTTTAATATGTCACTAAGGACTAGACCTGAGTGTCATCAGTCCCATTTTTGGGCTTGCCAGTTGCCTGGTTATGGCTGGGCAAACTCCCAGTAATCACGGCCACTACCCATTGACGCTCAGCTGACCCACAGGCAGAACCAAGCCGGCTGATTTCTTACTTATTTAATACATTTGTACTCTGCTTTTCTCCCTGGTGGGGACCCAAAGCGGCTGACATCATACTCCTCTCATTCAAGTCATCCTCACAACAACCCAGTGAGGTAGGTTGGGCAAAGAGATTGTGACTGGCCAAGATCACGCAGCAAGCTTCTATGGGGATTTGACTGGGTCAAAGAGTGCTAATGTTTTAAGCATGTTTTTATTTTAAGTAAAAAAAAAAATCTTTGTGTTTGTGTCCTTTATGAAGTTTACAGCTCCGCTACCTGGCATTACATTTTATGACCTACATGGCCTGGCCCAACGAGGTCTGATTTATGTCAGCTCCGGCCCTCATAACAAATGAGTTTGACACCCCTGCTCTAGAATGTGCCCCCAAACTCTATGGTTTCCATACTGCTTTTTGGTGAGTCCTAGAGCGTCAACCCAGCGTGATGCCTGAACTTCTGAGGTGTGCCAGAAAGGACGTCATTGCCCAGTGCTGACAAGTCATCCCCCCCCCCCCCCCGGCAAGTATCTGTGCATAATAGGACTTAGATTATGAATTCGAGGTCAGGGCCCGTTGATCTTATTTCAGGTACATCAACTAGCTGCTGCAAGAGCTCTAAAAATAATAAAGCTCCAGGAGGAATTGGTGCCAAAAATAGGGAGAAAACTGATTTTAATTTGAAATTCGTCAGATGCTTAACTCACCTCAAGAGGAGAGCGCATTAATATTCAGTGCAGGAAATTTCAGTCCTGTCTTGTGCGGCTCGGAATGAAAACTCACTCGCAGCTCTCTTTGCCTCCTCCTCCCCTTCCTGCGATCTATGACTACTTTCTCCCATGCCAGCCAAGATGTTGGCAAAGGGCTCTTCACCCTCTCCATGCCCAGCAACCGAGAGGCCAGCAATGTCCTTCCCTTCTGTGGCTTGACTACTCATTCCCGAGATCTTTCTCTCTGCGGGAAGATGAAGAGCTGAAGTTCATAGTCAGGGGAGGGGCCGTGGCTCAGTGGTACTACGTCTGCTTGGCATGCAGAAGGTGCCAAGTTCAATTCCCCTAGCATTTCTAGTGAAAAGGATCAGTTACTGTTAGAAAAGGCTGAAGAGTCTGGGATTCCGCAGTATAAAAGAGAGATAACTAAGGAGGGCATGTTAGAGGTTTATAAAACTATGCACAGGAGGGAAAGAGTGGACAGAGACAACTTCTTCCGTTCTCTCCCCAAATGCTACAACTTCAGGGCATCAAATGAAGCTGATGGGCGGTAGGTTCAGGATGGGCAAAAGGAAAGACTTCTTTTTGAGCCGGTTTGCTGTAGTGGTTAAGTGCGCGGACTCTAGTCGGGGAGAACTGGGTTTGATTCCCCACTCTTCCACTTGTACCTGCTGGATGACCTCGGGCAAGCCATAGTTCTGTCAGAGGTGTTCTCTCAGGGACAGTTCTGGAAAGAGCTCTCTCAGCCTTACTTACCTCACAGAGTGTCTGTTGTGGGGAGGGGAAGGGAAGGAGATTGTAAACCATTCTGAGACACATGAGGCCTGCTGGGTGACCGTGGTCCAGTCACAGTTCTCTCAGAGCTATTCTCTCAAGAGTGGTTCTCTCAGAGCTCTCTCAGCCCCCCCCCCACAGGGTGTCTGTTGTGGGGAGAAGAAGGGAAGGAGATTGTAAACCATTCTGAGACACATGAGGCCTGCTGGGTGACCTTGGTCCAGTCACAGTTCTCTCAGAGCTATTCTCTCAAGAGTGGTTCTCTCAGAGCTCTCTCAGCCTCCCCCCCACAGGGTGTCTGTTGTGGGGAGAAGAAGGGAAGGAGATTGTAAACCATTCTGAGACACATGAGGCCTGCTGGGTGACCTTGGTCCAGTCACAGTTCTCTCAGAGCTATTCTCTCAAGAGTGGTTCTCTCAGAGCTCTCTCAGCCCCCCCCCCACAGGGTGTCTGTTGTGGGGAGAAGAAGGGAAGGAGATTGTAAACCATTCTGAGACACATGAGGCCTGCTGGGTGACCTTGGTCCAGTCACAGTTCTCTCAGAGCTGTTCTCTCAAGAGTGGTTCTCTCAGAGCTCTCTCAGCCCCCCCCCAGGGTGTCTGTTGTGGGGAGAGGAAGGGAAGGCGATTGTAAGCCGCTCTGAGACTCCAAGTGAAGGACGGGGTATAAATCCAATCTCCCCCTCCTCCTATAGCAGTTTCAGCACAAGTGCCAAGTACCGTGAAGATTTAAAAATTCACAGTTAGGTTCTTTTCTCTTTTCTTTTTGCCCAGCGGCACAAACAGTACCCAGCAACATCTTGGGACACAATTGACCTTGTCCCGACTTCCTTCCAGGGCGGCTTCCATCGCTTTCGGCTCGTTTGGTTATTAGGTCACATAACTCCGAGTGGACGTAAATATTTGCTTCCATGTAACCCGGGAAATCTGACTGCAGGGTCTGGTGCGGCTTGCCAGATGATCCCCACACCACTGAAGAGCGTTGTGATTTCATGAGGAGCTGTGCGATTCGGCTGACCTTCCCTTGTTGCGTCGCATAGTTCTTTTAATATGATCCCCGCAGGGAAAAGCCTTTGCTTTAGTTTCACTCTTCACTGATTGTCTTGCTTGCCGGTTGCAGTGGCTTATGGGCTAGCGATGTGTGGTTGCCAGTCACCAGCTGGAGATCTCCTGGGATTGCGACAGAGATCAGTTGACCTGGAGAAAATGGCTGATTCAGAAGGTGGACACTATGGCATTGTATTCCACGAAAACTCCCTCCCCTCCCCAAACCCCGCCCTCCTCAGGCTCCACCCCCAAATCTCTAGGTATTTCCCAATCCAGAGCTGGCAACCCTAATAGAAGGGTCCAGATTAGGCCTTGCCTATGTTCTTAAGAGTCCCAACCTCCAGATCGTAGCTGGAGAGCTCCCAGAATTACAACCATGGAATCATAGAGTTGGAAGGGACCTCCAGGGTCATCTAGTCCAACCCCCAACACAATTCAGGAGAATTCAAAAATACGTCCCCCCCAAGGACCCCTGTTCTATGCCCAGGATCTCCCACCGAACTGGCCTGGAGAACAATTGCTTCCTGACTCCAAAGTGACAATCAGCATTTCCCTGGGCGTGTAAGAAAGGGCCACAATCTCTAGGCAACAGAGATCAGTTACCCTGGAGACACTGGCTGCTTTGGAGGGTGGGCTTCAAAATATTATACCTCGCTGAGGTCCCTCTCCTCCTCAATCCTCACCCTCCCCAGGCTCCACCCTCGACATCTCCAGTGGCCGTGGATGGATGGATGGATGGATGGAAAGGTAGGTAGGTAGGTAGAGATGATAGGTAGACAGACAGACATGTTATTTAAGGAGCCAGTCTGGTGTAGTAGTTAAGTGTGCGGACTCTAATCTGGGAGAACCGGGTTTCATTCCCCACTCCTCCACTTGCACCTGCTGGATGACCTCGGGCAAGCCATAGTTCTGGCACAGCTGTTCTTGAAAAAGAGCAGTTTCTGTCAGAGCTCTCTCAGCCCCGCCTACCTCACAGGGTGTCTGTTGTGGGCAGGGGAAGGGAAAAGGAGTTTGTAAGCCGCTCTGAGACTCCCGTGGGTAATGAAGGGTGGGGTATAAATCCAATCTCTTCTTCTTCTTCTATTTATAGCCCACCTTTCTCACAATGGCTCGAGGCTGATTATGCAATCACAGAAATGAGATTTGATAACCAATGCCTTAAGGTTTTAGAAGTCTGAAGCCACCAGAAAGGACGAATAGATACACGGAAGCATGGATAGATGGGAAGAATTCTGAATCTCAACATCCTGCTGGAAATCTGCAGCTGTTTGGGGTAAACAGATTTTAGGTTGGTTTTTTTTAAAAAATCATCTTTGAGTTTTCTCAGTTAGATGGAAGGAAAGATTGTAGCTGCATCGACAGGATCATCCCCGCAGCTGTGCTCTGTGTGTGACCTTCCCCGGCTACTCAGAATTTCCTTTGTGTTTTGTGGCACAAACGTCCTGTTATTATTTGAGATGGGCAGTTTGCAGGATTTTTCTCCCCCCACCCCTCCGAAATACAAACAAAGTGGGGGTGCTTATTTTTATCGCCCCTGTGTCCATCGACTTAACTGCTTCAAGAAGATGAAAAGATCTTCTAAATGAATATTATATCCTAAGGGACAAAAAATAATTGAAACAACAACCGTGCACTCTCGATTCATTTTTCCTCTCCCATTAACCACCTCAATATAACAAAGTGTTGTTTCCTTTCCACATGGGTTTTTATTGGTGCCCTCTCTCTCAAGGTTAAGTGCGCGGACTCTACTCTGGGAGGCCAGGGTTTGATTCCCCACACCTCCACTTGCACCTGGCTGGATGACCTTGGGCAAGCCGTAGCTCTGAACCAGCTGTTCTCTCAAGGACAGTTGTCTCAGAGCTCTCTCAGCCCCACCTGCCTCACAGGGTGTCTGTTGTGGGGAGAGGAAGGGACAGGAGTTTGTAAGCCGCTCTGAGACTCCCTTGGGGAGTGAAGTGCGGGGTATAAATCCAATCTCTTCTCTTCTCTCTTCTTCTTCTCTTCAATCTAACATCCCCACCCCCACCCCCGAATTCAGGAACTGATTACGACCTTAACAAGAGGAGTTTGTTTGGGGCAGGGAAAAAACAGTTTCCTGGCTGCAGGATTGTTTGAAGGTAACCTAAAGGGTTCCATATGAGATTTTAAGGGATTTTATTCATATAGTTTTATTACTGACAAAAAATATACTCCCCCCTTTCTGCCCTCATCAGTGCAGATTAATAAGGATGCCATCCTCCAGGTGGGACCTGGGGATCCCCTGGAATTACAGTTCACCACCAGACTGCAGAGATCAGTTCCCCTGGAGAAAATGGCCGCTTTGGAGGGTGGACTCTGGGGCATTGTAACCCCACTAAGGTCCTTGTCCTCTTCGGACTCCATCCCCAAATCTCTAGGCGTTTCTCAACCTGGATCTGGCAACCCCACCCCCTGGTGGTGGCTAGGAAGCACCGGGCCACCAATGCTCCCTCTAAGCGGTGGAGTCCTGTGAGCAAAAATGCTACTTTGTGAGCTACTGGAATCAAAGTGGTGAGCGAGCGATTTGGCTACTGCAGAAATTAGTTTAATCTGGAGCTGTCCTTCCTGAGCGAAGGCAAAAATCTGTAAGATGGAGGCTAAAAGACTGTGAGCTAGCACACACTAACCCAGCTTAGAGGGAACACTGCCCCCTAGTTCAGAAAGTTGCATTGGTAAAGAGTTAGGGACTTTGGCAAGTTTGGTGTAGTGGTTTGAGAGCCAGTTTGAGAGCCGGTTTGGTGTAGTGGTTAAATGCGCGGACTCTAATCTGGGAGAACCGGGTTTGATTTCCCACTCCTCCACTGGCACCTGGCTGGATGATCTTGGGCAAGCCATAGCTCGGTACCAGCTGTTCCCTCAAGGACAGCTTGGGAAAGAGCTCCCTCAGCTTCCACCTACCTCCCAGGGTGTCTGTTGTGGGGAGGGGAAGGGGAAGGAGTTTGTAAACTGCTCTGAGACTCCAAGTGAAGGGTGGGGTATAAATTCTTCTTCTCTTCTTCTTCTTGGTGCCGTGACCAAGAAGACCCTCTCCCAGAGAGCCATCCACTCTTTCTCAGCATAGCCTCTCTCACCGGATCCTTGTGAGGACACATTGGGAAATACCTGGAGATTTGGGGGGCGGAGCCTAGGGAGGGAGGGGTTTGGAGCATGGCAGGACCTCAGCAGATTATAACGCCATAGAGTCCACCTTCCATAGCAACCATTTTCTCCAGGGGAACTGAACTCTGTCTGAGTTTTGGAAGACTCTGAGGCACCACCTGGAGCTCCTTGGAGAAATGGTATGTGTTAAATAGTGGGGTCCATGGAACAGCAGACTCACTACTAGTGATCAGCTCTACTTTATTACTGATTTCAGCAAGCACAAGACTGAACTCCAGTGCCCCAGCCTGGTTTAAATAGCATGCAATTGCCACACCCAAACACACCCCACTCCCAACGATTGGCTATTTACATAACATTACTTCTTGACTGGTTACTTCCAGAGTCCTGGTGGGCTATTGTTCGTGGGCTCCGGTTACTTCCAGAGTCCTAGTGGGTTATTGTTCTTGGGCTCCAAGCTCAGCCAGTCTCTGACAGAACAATCCTGGAATGTTTCAGTCCCAATACATAACACCAGGATAACAATGCCCAGGACAGAATTGGAAGCTCATGTGAGGTTCATAAACACCAACTGTAATGCAGACAATCAGACTCCGTGGTGAAGCTGTACTTTCTCAAGCTTTCGGGTAAACATGTTTTGTCCTCCCATTGCGTTTGATGAGTTTCTCAGAAAGTCCACATTAATGTGTTTTTTTAAAAAAAGAATCCCTTTCTTTCAATCCCAGCAAACATTCACTTTCCTCTCACTTAAAATTTAAGCCTCTCCCATTGATTTGGGCATTCATTTTGATGGCTTAAGCCAATTGATCCGTTGATTGCAGCTTTCCGCCCGCCTCTTTAATCAATGTTGCCTTTGACCGCGTTTATTGTCTTGATTCTCAAGAGTTCCAAAAAGCTATCTGTTTCAAACAATGGCACAAAGACAAAAACACAAATGCATTAAGTGCTTTTGTGTGTGTGTGCGTGTGTGTATGTGTGTGTGTGTGTGTTTGGCGGTAATAAGTGTACCACACATTTCAAAACTGATGAGTCCTCTTGCCAGGATTGGGGGGGGGGGAAGGGATCAATGTGATTCTCAGCTAAAAAGTCCATTACTAATTCTAGGACTTTTAGAAATAAAATGGAATTTATGGCGGCGGGTACACAGAATGTGTGCTTGTTAAACTAGCCAGCTGCTCGCCTTTGCGAATTTGGCTGGGGCGCCCAATGTCGTGCTGAAACTAATAAAAGCATTGGGATTACTGGTTGGAAACGCAATGAAAGTTTCTGTTTCACTTACCTAGAACCAGAATTCTAAAACAGCCAGGGGTCATTTCATAGAAAAAGAGGTGCAGGAGCTCATTTGCATAACTCATTAGCATAACTTATTTGCATATGCCACACTCCCTGACATCACCAGAAGTATGTCAGAAGGCAAGAAAGAAAGAAGAGAGACAGAGACACAGAGAGGGAGGGAGGGAGGGAGGGAGGGAGGGAGGGAGGGAGGGAAAGAAAGAAAGTAAGAAAGAAAGAAAGAAAGAAAGAAAGAAAGAAAGAAAGAGCAAGAGCTGGCAGAGAGGGGACAGACAGATACTAATCCAGGCCTCAGAAATACCACTATTCTGGGAGGGATAGCTTCAGTGGTGGCTGAAGCCTTCAGAAGGCTGGTTGGAGGAACAAGGACCTTTCCAGGGGACAGGGTCATTTTGCTGCAGCCATGACACAAGCAGGCATTCCCCCGCGGTCGGGGGGGGGGGGCTGGCACCAACTCCCGGAGCTGCGCTCCCCCGAGCTCCTGCTCGAAAGGACCCCTGAAAACAGCTATTCTTAGAAGTGTAAATCTCGGGGCACCGTTGTCGCAAGGGTTTCAGAAGACACAGGGGTACTGCAAGGCGGGGGGACGACCTTGGATTTGGAGTTTCTGTGAGAGGTTCACAATGGGCAATCTTTTGCTAGAGCCTGTTTGAAATAGAAAAAGACAAGAGGCGGAACCTGTGATACTCGTGGGGGGGGGGGGGAGAGAAGGAGCTCCATGTGCAGGAGGAGGAGGAAGCCCCTGTAGGTGAGCCTTCTCCTCTTCTCCTCTGCCCCCCCCACACCAATGCCAAGTAGGGCTGCCAAGTCAGCCCGGGGGGCGGGGGATCCCCCGCTACAGGGGTTCCCTATCCACCGGCCAGCATTCGGCCGGCGGGGGGAACCCCACCCCCCTTCCCCAACGTAATGACATCACCCGGAAGTGACATCATCACGTTGGGGGCGTTGCCAGGGCAACGCTCTGGCAATCGCCCCAAAACTCTATGATACCATAGAGTTTTGGGGCGATTGCCAGAGCGTCGCCCTGGCAACGGCCCCAACGTGCTGACGTCACTTCCAGGTGACATCGACAGGCGCGCGCGCCCGGGAAACTCCCAGATGACGGAGGACTCCCCCCCGCCGGTAAGTTAAGAACACTTGGCAACCCTAATGCCAAGCCTTCTCCCTCCTCCCCCCCTCCAGCATCGGTGGCGAGGCCTGAGTTCGGCCCACCGTGACTTCTCCCTCCCCCCTCCCCTTGCAGTGGCAGCAAGGCCTGGCCGGCCTGCCAAGACTTCTCCCTCCTCCCCAGTGGCGGCAAGGGCTGAGCGGCTCACAGCTGCCAGCCCGCCAAGCCTTCTCATGCCCCCCCCCCCCCCCGCAGAGGCAATGGCAGCGAGGCAGTTCTCAGAGCGTTCTCTGCGCACGCCCAGGGAATGCTCTTTAACTTTGGGGGGGATTGAAGTATCCCCCGATAGGTTTTTATAGTTTTCAGATTTTTCTGCACATCTGGGGATTGCCCCAAATGTGCAGGAAAATGTTTGTGCCCCCAGGTGCCCCCTCCATGCGGATTTAGCTATCCACATGCAGGGGGCGCCTTGGCTATTAGTATATAGATAAGAGATTGGATTTACACCCCGCCCTTCACTACCCGAAGGAGTCTCAGAGCAGTTTACAATTCCTTTCCCTCCCCCTCCCCACAACAGACACCCTGTGAGGGAGGTGGGGCTGCGAGAACTCTTTTGGGAACTGTCATTGAGAGAACAGCTCTGAGAGAACTTGTGACTGACCCAAGGTGACACCAGCAGCTGCATGTGGAGGAGTGGGGAATCAAACCCGGTTCTCCCAGATTAGAGTCCACACTCCTAACCACTACACCAAACTGGCTCTCCACCAAACTGGTGCAGTTTGATCCCTTTGGGGGCCTGGTGGTGGTAGAAGTTGATGTCCAGTTGGAGCCCAATTATGGAGACCCCATAGGGTTTTTAAGGCAAGGAATGAGCAGGGTGGTTTTGCCATTGCCTGCCTCTGTGTAGCAACCCTGAACTTCCTTGTTGGGTCTCCCATCCGAGTACTGACCAGGGGTGACCCTGCTTAGCTTCCAGATCTGATGAAAGCTGACTCACCTGGGCCATCCAGATGAGGGGATTGGAGACATAAAGACAGTCATATTTGCCAAGGTTCAATATGAATCTGCTTTGGAAAAAACATGAATGAATTAATAGGACAAAGGTGAACAAATGTCAGTTTCTGTTTAGGATATTCTGCCTACTGCTGACTCCAAGGTTCAACTGCTTACATTTTCAGGAAATGAGTTCCTTCCTTCCTTCCTTCCTTCCTTCCTTCCTTCCTTCCTTCCTTCCTTCCTTCCTTCCTTCCTACCTACTCTCAGAATGGGATCCTGGTTATTCATTTTTATTTATTCACTTGTGTTATTTATAGTTCACCTTTCTGACTTTGGACAGGATAGAACATTCAATAAACAGTACAATAGGAGTAGGGTGGTAGAACCAACTAGTAATCTAAAAACAGAACTGCAGCAAAGCATAAGTATTAATATGACATATTAAATGATGCAAAAATTCCATAGAAGGATCCTGGTTTCAGCAAGCTAAACACAGTAGAATAGACCAGAGCATCTAATAACTTTTCTGAGCCAGTTGAATCCGACTCTAGGGATGTGGTGGTCATCTCCGTTTCCAAGCCGAAGAGCCAGCATTGTCCAAAGACGTTTCCATGGTCATGTGGCCAGCATGACTAAATGCCGAGGCGCACAGAACGCTGTTACCTTCCCACCGAAGCAGTACCTATTTATGTACTTGCAATTTCTTGCTTTCAAACTGCTAGGTTGGCAGGAGCTGGGGCCAGGGCAGGAGCTCGCTCCATCATGTAGCACTCGGGTCTCGAACTGCCGAACTTCCGTCTTTCTGGTCCGCAGTTCAGCATCTTAACCACTTGAGCCACTGCAGCCCAAGGAATCATGTAGTACAGAATGTTGAAGCTCATTTAGTGTCAGGAGCAGAGAATGCATAGTGCACCTATTATGCAGTCATGGAATCATAGAGTTGGAAGGGGCCATATAGTCCAATCTCCTGCTTAGTGCAGGATCAGCCTAAAGCATGGTTACATTTTCGACAGCAATGAAAGTTTTCAGCAGTTTATTGGGTCTATTATATTATTTTTAGTGTCACGGTTTTCATTTTTAGTACTTTGTATAAATCATAGTGGCCTTTTTTGCAGCGTTTTCTAATTCTGTAATGCACCATGAATTTCCCGGAGAGAGGCTGGCCGTAAAGGAATATATCTGTGGCTGTAGCACTGGGCTGAGGCTGCTGAGCTTGAGATCAATTTTAATCTTAAAAAATACTGAAGAGATAATGCAATAGAACAAATTCAGAGTCCAGTGGCACCTTTAAGACCAACAAAGTTTCATTCAAGGTATGAGCTTTCGTGTGCATGGACACTTTTTCAAATACACTGGAATGGTAGATAAAGTTCAAATTTAGAGACAGGGGCTGAACAACAAATTAACACATAACATGATGAAGATGTGCAAATACAAAACTGAATAACAAGCTAAGGTTATAAAGTCAACCGTTGGAAAGCAACAAATATGTCAAAATAGCAGATAAATGTGTAAATGTGTCTTTCGTAATTGTGGG
Organism: Lepidodactylus listeri; assembly: GCA_029233225.1. Classification (NCBI taxonomy): domain Eukaryota; kingdom Metazoa; phylum Chordata; class Lepidosauria; order Squamata; family Gekkonidae; genus Lepidodactylus; species Lepidodactylus listeri. Next base: position 7,249,415 of record JARCFY010000009.1, on the reverse strand, counting down.
GAGTAAACGGATACTCTCCATTCTCTCCTCTCAGGCTTCTTGTGAAAAACAACTGAGCAGTGGGGAACCAAAAGCAGGAGTTTAAATGCCTCAGAGGCATTTAAACCCTTGCTTTCTGCTCTTCATGAACTGCCATGAATTGTCATGAAATGCCTTAAAGTTTCTGGAAGTTTGTGGTGGCTCTTCAGTTCACAAACCACAAACCAACCATGAACTGCCCAAAATTTCTCACAAACTTTCATTTGTGAGCCAGTTCATGCCCATTCCTATCCATAGCCTAGTCTGGATCTAGAATGGAAAAGGTCCAGAACTGATTTGTTATTCAAGAAAGCCTGGCCAATTAACCTACCCTTTCTGGGCAAAGCAATTGGTTAACAACTGCTTTGCCTAGAAAGAGTAGATTAGAGACTGGATGATAACTGGTCACATCATTTTTCTGTATGGATGGTTTTCTAAGTAGTGGAGAGATAACCGCCTCTTTGAGTGGCCAAGGAAAGGTGCCCTGAGGTAGCGACTGATTTATCCTTTCCTTTCCTTTTCAGGGCTCTTCTGATCAATAGATAACTAAAAGAGTGCTTTGTTAGTTACTGAAGGAAAATATTATAGGAATTTAGCAACCAATACGGTTATAGTCGGATCACTGGCTAGCACCAGATAGTGAATAAAATCCTTTTGAGAATTAGGTAAAAGGTAAAGGTTTCCCTTGCTTGAAAGCCAGTCAAATACGACTCTAGGGATGCGATTTACTCCCTCAAAGAACACTAACAGGTTAGTGAGACAAGATCTTCCCTTACAGAACCCATGCTGAGTCTTTCTCAATATCTATGAGAACAACAGCTATGGAATAAGTTAATAAGTACTTTAATTACGTTTGAAGATATTGTAAGTTCTCTTTAAGCTTTATGAGCATAATATTTTTGTAAACTGTAACCTGTATTGGGCTTTGTAATCTTGTATATTGTATATTGTCTTTTAATAGCTAATTGTTGGTCCACACCTGATGAAGACTGTTGGAAACGAATGTATTTACCGGATGTTTCGTTGTTGATGACTTTGGACCCCCATCAGTTATTATATTAAATTAATTATATTTTGCAATAATTTTTGTATGTTTTTGAAATTGTTGATGTATATGCCTTAATAGGAGAGTGTGTTGTTTCAGCTGTAAGAGTCTTCCTCAATAGCTTTTGTTCATCAGTGTGCCTAGTAACTTTTTCCTTAGTAACAGGAAAACTTACCCGGTATCGACGTCAGACTGACTGGCCTGTAATTTCCTGGATCTCCTCTGGAACCCTTTTTAAAGATGGGAGCGATATTAGCTATCTTCCAGTCCTCAGGAATGGAGGCAGATCTTAATGAAAGTTTACATATTTTTGTCAGGAGATCCACAAGTTCACATTTGAGTTCTTTCAGAACTCTCGGATATATGCTATCCGGGCCCAGTTTTTGTTTTTAAGCTGTCAGCTGTAGGACCTCCTCTCTTGTCACCTCAATCTGACTCAGGTCTTTCAACGCCCCTCCCAGAATCAGTGGTTCTGGAGTGGGCAGGCACTTCTCATCTTCCACAGTGAAGACAGAGGCAAAAAATACATTTAGCTTCTCAGCCATTTCCCTATCATCCTTCACTACACCTTTTACCCCTTGGTCATCCAAGGGCCCCACTGCTTCCCTGGCTGGTTTCCTACTTCTAATGTATTTGAAGAAAGTTTTATTGTTGGTCTTTATGTTTTTTGCGATACGCTCCTCATATTCCCTTTTTGCCTGCCTGATCACAGACTTGCATTTTATTTGCCACAGCCTGTGTTCCCTTTTATCAGCCTCGCTGAGACTAGCTTTCCACCACTTAAAGGAATCCTTTTTACCTTTTACAGCTTCCATTACTTTGTTTGTTAACCATGCAGGGGTTTTTCTGTACCTATTTGTGCCTTTCCTAACCCGCGGTATATATTTTTTCTGAGCCACTAGGACTGTAATTTTAAATAGTCTTCCCCATTGGTTTTGACCCTTTCTACTTTTCCTTTCAGTTTTCTTCTCACATGTCCTCTTATATCAGAGAAGTTACCCCTTTTTAAGTTAGAAGTGGTTGCGTTTTTTGGGGGCAACTCCCTATTTATACATCTGCAGATTGACGGCATTAATCTACTTTTTGGACATTTATTTTGGCTTTTAAGCCGTGATAATGCAGCACCTGGTTCCAGAGACCCTGAATTTAGCCATCTATTTAACACAAAACCAGGTGAAGGATGCTATCTATTGAGGACAGATTGTCAGTCCCAGAAGAGCAGCGGGACACCAAATAAACAAAGTTAAAGCCAAGAGTGAGAAATGGGTTATGAAGTCATTTCAATGGCTTTTTTAAGCAACACCAAATGTGATGAAGGTGTAGGGGAAATTACTCTCTTTGGAAGTGAGCAGTGCCTTTTCAGCAGCCTTGGAATTGCAGAGATGATCGAAAGAAGCCAGTGGCCAGAACTGCAAAGCTAGTTTGTCATAGATTGATGATTCTCTTCTGAAAAGAAGTTATGGCCCATAACAATTTTGTATTAGAATGTTCATTGATTTTTGAGGATGCCTACGTACCTTTAAATTATCAGCCCATCTCTTGGAGGCTAACCAATGGCCAACGAAAATAGATTCCCCATGCCCTGACTACAGCTAAAAGACTTGTATTTTTTCAGAAAGACAAAAGCCCACCTGCGGTAAATCAATGGACGGAGGACCTTAGAATGTTCTGTGTGAAATATTGAACTCAATATTAGAAATCGATATTTGAATGCATGGGATATAGACAGCAATTCTGCATGGACTTATTTTTTGGGATTTGGAAATCGTTTATGGAAATGTATGTGTAGATCCACCACCACTGTTATATTTTTGTCTCGAGCATAAAGGAGAGACAAAAATATAACAATAGTGATGGGAGATCTACACATACGTTTCCATTTTTCCCCTTTTTCTTTTAATTTTTTTAGTTGGATTTTAAGTCCCCCCTTTCCCCCCCTTTCAGTTTTTTAAAAATAAATAGATTTTAAAAAATAGATCCTCAGATTTTGCTGACCTAAGCAGGTTCTGCCAGTTGCTGAGGGATGTGGGAGATACTTGCAGGCCGCTCAGATGGTGTGTAAGGTCTAAGGTGTTGGCTACTGGCGAAGAAAAGCTATGAAAGACTCCACAAGGCGCACCATCTAAGGCACTGGTTTCCAAAGTGGGCAGTACCGCCCCCTGGGGGGCACTTAGGGTTGCCAGCCTCCAGGTGGGGACTGGGGATCTCCAGCTTTTACAGCTGATCTCCAGCTGACAGAAATCAGCTCCCCTGGAGAAAATGGCTACCTTGAAGTGTTAACTCTATGGCATTGTACTATGCTGAGGCTCCTCCCCTCCCCAAACCCCACCCTCTCCTGGCTCCACCCCCAAAGTCTCCAGGTATTTCCCAACCCAGACTTGGCAACCCTAGGGGCACTGGAACAATCCAGGTGGGCGATAGGAGCCTTGGATGCAATTGGGGGGCATTAAATAAAAATAAGGGGGGGTGGAAGCATAAAAAAAGGAGTCCAGAACCTATCTAAAGCAGCCTTTTCCTGCCTTCTCCTGGTCTTCCCTGGGATCTAGGAGGGAGGGGGAAGTGAACAGGGGCCCCTCAGCCAATCACAGCTATAAATTTGCTAATTTGCGAATGGATGTGCACCCTTGTAAGGCTGGTGTTGCTGCTGGGCTCTTGCGTGGTGGCTGCCGCTGGCCTCTGGCTTCAGGCCTTCAGCTGTTGCTGCTCTGTGCCTGCCTCAGTCTGCCTGGCTGCATGTATCGTGGTGAACCCTACCTGCATCTCTTTGTCCACTTCTTGAAGGTAGATTTCCAGGGGGGTGCTAAGTAATCTTTTTTTTTTTGAAAAGGGGGTGGTAGGCCAAATAAGTTTGGGAACCTCTGATCTCAGGTGTTGGATCATAAGTACATACCATCGCAAGTGCAGATGGGCTGGGAGTAGAGCCGACTTCTTCTGGTAGTTGACTACATTGGGGAGGGGCCATGGCTCAGAGGTCGAGCACCTGCTTGGCATGCCGACAGTCCCAAGTTCGATCCCTGGCAACTCCAGTCAAAAGGATCTGGTAGGAGACGAAGTGAAAGACCTCCACCTGACACCCTGGATTGCTGCTGCCAGTCTGGGTAGACAATATTGGTTTTATTTATTTATTTATTTATTTTTGTTTTTATACCCCGCCCTCCCCGCAAGCGGGCTCAGGGCGGCTAACAAGGGCGTAAATGCCATGCACATCATAAACATTTTAAAATCAATTTAAAATCACCAAACGACAATAGAACTCCATTACATAACAAGAATAAACTGCAGCAATAAAACTACAATACCCACTAAAGTGCTTCCAATCTCGTTAATCAAATGGCTTCCTATCTGGTTAGAGACCTACCAGCCATAGCCATCGGGCCTGGACTGCATTCAGGGCCAGTTTTCATTGTAGATGTTATTACAATGCCGGTGGCGGCTCCTAGCCAAAGGCCTGGCGGAAGAGCTCCGTCTTACAGGCCCTGCGGAACTGCATCAGGTCCCACAGGGCCCTGATCTCCTCCGGGAGCTCGTTCCACCAGGTTGGAGCCGCCACCGAAAATGCTCTGGCCCTGGTCCCGGTGAGCCTGGCTTCCCTGGGGTCCGGGACACGAAGTCGATGACACGACCCCGACCGAAGTGCTCGCTGGGGTATGTGCGGGGAAAGGCGGTCCCTCAGGTATGTTGGACCCTGGCCATAAAGGGCTTTAAAGGACCAGGGTTCTGATTCAGTTTAGTAAGATCCTTGCAAATGATTTATTTATTTGGCAACTGAATAAGGCAGAGCTGGCTCCTCCGTGGACATTTTTGTGCTGATACTTTGCTGATACTCTGTTTCACATTTTTGTGGACATTTTTGTGCTGATACTTTGTGCTGATACTCTGTTTCACTAACCAGAATGTCTCAATCTGGAGTAGTTAGGATATTATAGGAGCACCTCTTTAAATCCTAAGAAAGCTTTCTCTTCCACCCAGTCCCTCAAATCCATGCCGTAGTTGAGTGTACAAAGCTCTCAAGGTGGCGGGTGGTGAGTTCCAGAGTTGGTTCCACTGATCTGCAGTAAGCTCTTTATTTAAATCTGCAGGACAGGACGATTGAGATTTTATTAATCTAGCGGAAAATCTGGTAAAATAAGAATTTTATACATTTTTGAGGTCAGGCCTCTATTCAAGTTTATTATGCTAACCAGCAATTTTTCAAAATCCTTCTGTTTGTGGGATCATTGCAATGTTCCCAAGGTAAAACAAGAACTTATTATAATAATGTTTGTTGTTGTTGTTCAGTCGCACGGTCAAGTCCGACTCTTCACGACCCCATGGACCACATCATGCCAGGAACCTCCTGTCTTCCACTGTCCTCCAAGGTTTGCTCAATTTCACATTCGTTGTATCGATAACACTGTCTAACCCTCATCCTTTGCTGTCCCCTTCTTCTTTGACATTCAGTCTTTCCCAGCATCAGGTCTTCTCCACTGAGTGCTCCCTTCTCACTTAGTGGCCAAAGGATTTGAGCTTCAGCGTCAGGATCTGGCCTTCCAGGGACCAGTCAGGGTTGATTTCTTTTAAGATTGACTGATTTGATCTCCTTGCAGTCCACAGGACGCTCAAGAGACTTCTCCAGCACCATAATTTGAAAGCATCTGATCTCTGGTGCTCGGCCTTCCTTATGGTCCAACTCTCGCAGCCATACATTACTACTGGGAATATCATTGCTTTGAACATACAGTAATTGATGCTAAATGTCTTATTGCTTCACACTGGAAATCTACATCAATTCCATCACTGCAAGAGTAGTTCTTAAAATGGTGGGACCTATTTATTTTGGACAAGATTACAAACAATTTAGATAGGTCTAGAGGTTCCTCAAATCAGCCCAGTCTTCAAGAGAAAGGGTACCCTTGTCACACAAACGTTGGTCAGGCACCTCAAATTCTTGTTATGTACTGGACAAGAATCAGAATCTCTGCTCACACTGAACAAATTGTAACTATTCCTTTTCATGGCATATCAACGGTTCTGATGCTGATTTAAAATCTATTAAGAAGAGCACGATATTTAGATCAATATTTGAATTCGTTTTTCGCTGTGCTTCGTTGATTGCGCTTTGTTCTATCATCAGTTTGGAATATTGTTATAGCGTTTAATAATTTTTTTGAAAAATTCATGCAGTAGTTCGCACAGCATCTGTTGTCCAGTTTCCCTCCAAATGGGTTCCAGTAGCACCTGCTTGCTTGTCTCCTTCTGAACTGCTGGGCTGCACATAGTCCCTTCTTAGAGCCGCTTTTATCCAAGAAGAAAGGAACAAACAAACAAATACCGCACAACCTCTGAAAAAAGCAAACACACTAAACCCTAGATTTGAGTGCAGTAGCGCCTTCAAGACCAACAAGATTTCCGAAGTATAAGTTTTGACAGTCAAAGCTTCCTTTGTCAGACACTTTTGAGTCTTGAAAGCTCATGCCCTGAAAATCTTGTTGGGTCTCTAATGTGCTCTGGACTTGAATCGAGCTTTTCTGCCGCAGACCAATACAGCTACTAGGACCCTGAAACCTGAAATCCATACATGCAAGCAATCTCTAAGCTAAAGCCCACAAGCTCCACTAGCAAACTCAGATTGGACTTACTTCTAAGTTGACATGCATGGCATTGTATTGACAAATATCCAATAACGTGTGGATGCAGACAAAGAGAGTTGCCACGTCCGGGTTTGGAAATTCCTACAGATTCGGGGGAGGGGGCTGGAGTTCGAGGGTGGGGGAGGGAGCTCAACATGGTGTAATGCCATAAAGCCCACCCTCCAAAGCAGCCATTTCTCCAGGGGAACTAACCTCTGTTTGGTGTAGTGGCTAGGAGTGCGGACTCTAATATGGAAGAACCGGGTTTGAGTCTCCACTCCTCCCCATGCAGCTGCTGGTGTGACCTTGGGTCAGTCACAAGTTCTTTTAGAGCTGTTCTCTCAAGGGCAGTCCTTGAGAGGGCTCTCTCAGCCCCACCGACCTCCCAGGGTATCTGTTGTGGGGAGGGGAAGGGAAAGGAGATTGTAAGCCGCTCTGAGACTCCTTTGAGTAGCGAAGGGCGGGGTAGAAATCCCATCTCTTGTGTCGTCTGGAGATCAGTTGTAGTTCTGGGAGATCTCTAAGTCCCACTTGGAGGTTGACAACTGTATGATTAGGCTATAGGCGATTCTGTTGCAAATTTACACAGTTGAAGAATCAGCCTCTATTCCCTTCCCCCGTAGCATACAAGGATGTGTATCTGTGCTTGCAGAATACACTCTGAATTTATTAAAATAGCATAAATTGAATTGCATTAGTTTACTTCTGCACCTACTGAGAATCTGCCCAGAACTATCATGTCAATCAAACAGACTGGCAAAATTCCCAGAGGTAGGAACTCTCTCCCCCCACCCTTAACACGGCTGCGTTCCATGACAGCTTCATCCACAATCTATTAAACCCTATTCAGGCAGGTGGGGAAAACGTACATTAAATATTAAATATGGTTCATTGCAAGCTGGAAATTTAATTGTGGGTGAACCATGCAATAATTGTTGTGGAAAAGTGGATCAGAATGAATTTACCTCAGACTAATATTTGCAGGTGCATTTCAAAAACCTCAGGCAAAGCTTTCTTGAGCATTAATAACAGACACCTGTCCTCGTATTTCACTGGGGACACTGTTGGCACTGAACTGCTAAAAAATGCAGGGATTATTCTATGGTGGTGGAAAGTGCCGTTAACTCGTGGCCAATTTAGGTGCCTGTGTAGGAACTGCAAGGCAAGAGACAAACAAAGCCGGGTTGCCATTGCCTGCTTGTAGCAACCCTGGACTTCCTTAGCGGTCTCCCATCCAGGGCTCATTTCGTAGCAGGAGCTCCTTTGCATATTAGGCCACACCCCCTGATGTAGCCAATCCTCCAAGAGCTTACAGTAGCCCCTGTAAGAAGAGCTCTGTAAGCTCTTGGAGGATTGGCTACATTACGGGTTTGTGGCCTAATATGCAAAGGAGGGCCTGCTATGAAATGAGCCCTGCTCCCATTCAAGTACTAACCAGGGCTGACCATGCTGTTAGCCAAATTGCTATAGTTCTTTAATAAAAGGTTGGGGAATTATGATATTAATGTGCAATTGGCATTAGAGGATCATGACCTTTATATACCAGAGTCCCACTTTATCCAAGATCCAGAAATAGATGCTGAGACTATGGTTGCGGTCACATGCGCAAGGTAAAGCGGCGGCGGGGGGGAGAGGCTATTTCCTCTAGTGGGAGTTGAGGGTCAAGCTACTTGAGGAACCGCCTTTCCCCATATGTGCCCCAGAGGGCACTGAGGTCAAGCTCACAACATCACTTGACTCTCCCCGGTCTGAAAGAAGCTCAGCTGGCCAGCACTAGAACCAGGGCTTTCTTGGTGGCGGCCCCATACTGGTGGAATGAGCTCCCGGAAGACATCAGGGCTCTTCCACCAGGCCTTCGATTAGGAGCCGCCACTGGGGGATTGAGGACAACTATGTCCCTGGAACTTGCTGTCTGTGACCTTGCCGGAGGCGGCTAAAGAAGGGTGCTGCTTTTTCACCATTGTGACTCTGATAGCCGCCATTTTTATCTGTCTGTTTATTTATAAATGATGTTGTGTTTTAAAATTTGTTAGCTATTGTTTTATAGTATTTTAACTCTTGGAAGCCGCCTTGAGCCAGCCTGTCCGGCTAGGCAGGGTATAAATATAAGTAATAAATAATATTTTTTTTTGCCATTTGTTTTTGATGCACTTACACAAGGAATCAATGAATCCCACCTCCACGTGGAGGTCTCCCTATGGAGTGTGTGGGAGTGTGCACTGATGTGCATACTTGGAAGGGGGGGCAATGGCACGGAGTCAGGATAGCCTGATTGGACTATCCCGGTGCCATGGGAGCGCACTGGTGTGATCAGATGCAGGAAAGTCCGTCTGTGGCCCGTAGCAACCCATTCGCGACTGGACTTTGGAGGGGTTTGTTTTAACTCCGCTTCTGCTGAGTACCAAAATGGGTTGCCGACGGCTGCGAGCCACTTCCCAGATATCGACTGATTGTGCTCCTTTAATCCACCCGGCATTTGCTCCTACGTCAGGGCGAATTGTGCATGTGACCGCAACCAAGTCTTTGAAAATCACTAGTTTATTTTGCTAAGGGAATATTCACACACACACACACGCACAAATATAAAATCAAGCAAATCAAAACACACAATACAGAACTAGGAAATTAAAGTAGAAACATCTAGAAATTTTGAAAATCTTGAAAATCACTAGTTTCTTTTGCTAAGGGAATATTCACACACGCACACTCACAAATATAAAATCAAGCAAATCAAAACACACAATACAGAACTAGGAAATTAAGGCAGAAAAATCTAGAGACATTTGCATTAGCAGGCATTTTGCTGATAGGCGATACGTACCTGTCCAGACGCAGTGAGTTGAATCTGCAGCGAAAAATAGAAAGACGCTAAGGGAAGGGATCATGTTCTGACCGGCAGAGCATGTGGAAAGTTCCAAACAGCGCTAGAATGGATTGATTAGCTTCCAAGATCTGACAAAATCAAGCTAGCCTGGGCTATCCAGATCAGAGCAAAAGAGGTTTAGTCATCAGTCCTATAATCTTAGACATTTCAGAGCTGGAAAAAGTACAGAGCAGGGCGACCAAGATGATTAGGCGGTTGGAGTACTTTCCCTATGCAGAAATTCTGAAGAGTCTGGGACTTTTCAGTTTAGAAGAGAGACAACTCAGGGGACACGTGATAGAGGTTTATACAGTTATGCATGGGATGGAAAGAGGTGACAAGGAGAATTTTTCGCCCCTCTCCCAACATACTACAGCTTGAGGGCATCCAGTGAAGCGGATGGGCAGTAGATTCAGGACGGACCAAAGGAAATACAACTTTACACAGAGAGTGATTAAAATGTGGGATTCGCTGCCAGAGGATGTGGTGATGGCCACAGGAATAAACAGCTTTAAAGGGGGATTAGATAGATTCATGGAGGATAGGTCTATCAATGGTTCTTGGTGCTTTGGGGGGGGGCAACAGTGGCAGAGCTTTTAGTGTCCTGTCCCACTGCTGGACCTCCTGATGGCACCTGGTGTTTTTGGCCACTGTGTGTCAGAATGTTGGACTGGATGGGCCATTGGCCTGATCCAACGCTGGTTTCTCTTATGTCCTTATGTGCCAGTTTGGTGTAGTGGTTAAGTGTGCGGACTCTAATCTGGGAGAACCGGGTTTGATTCCCCACTCCCCCACTTGCACCTGCTGGATGACCTTGGGCAAGCCATAGGTCTGGCACAGCTGTTCTCTCAAGGACAGTTGTCTCAGAGCTCTCTCAGCCCCACCTACTTCACAGGGTGTCTGTTGTGGGGCGGGGAAGGGAAAGGAGTTTGTGAGCCGCTCTGAGTCTCCCTTGGGTAGTGAAGGGTGGGGTATAAATCCGATCTCTTCTTCTCTTCATGGCTACTAGCCATGGTGACTGAGGTGAACCTCCAAATTCAGAGGCACTAATCCTCTGAATCCCAGTGCCAGGAGGCCACATCAGTGGGAGGCCTTGGTCTCTATGCCCTGTTTTTGTCCTCCAGATAAATTTGGTGGCCACTGTGTGAGACAGGATGCTGATCTAGATGAACTATTGGTCTGATCCAGCAGGGCTCTTCCAATGTTCCATCAATATGAGTGGGCTTACCAGGACTCTTGCTACAGAAGAAGTCTCCTATGGATGAGCTCCGTTGCCCACTGCTCTTCTGAGAGTGGGCAGGAGAAGAATTTAAAAACAGTGATGTCACCACTAATACTACATCACTTCTGGGTACACCCGGAAGTGACAAAGGGTAGCCCTTGGAATTGCCAAAAACTTGATGGTAAAACCACAGGGTTCCCAGTGATTCCTAGAGCTACCCTTTGCCCCTTCCAGGTTGTACTCAGAAGTTAGGAGCTATATCAGTGATGTCACCAACAACACACCTACTCCCTTTTGCCCCCTTCCTCCAGCCCTCCCACTGGTGCCTGCTACAGTTGTCATCCCCCTGATGGGGGTGGGGGGTTCCCCTGATTTTGGGGGGCCCAATCCACTGCTGGAAAGCTGGCTGGTGGGGAGCTCTGCCCCCAAAGAGCCCCACTGTGTCAGGCGTGTCACACAGCATTTGGCTAAATATTCTATGATGATCATAGACTGCAATCATACGCTCAATTTGCCCTGACATAGGTGCGAATGCTGGGCAGATTTAAAGTGTGTGACCAAACAACAACATCTGGGAAGTGCCCTGCAGCTATTGGCAACCCATTCTGCTCCACCACAGAGGCAGAGTTCAAAGACACCAGGGAAAAACCAGTAGTAAATGAGTTGCCACGGGGCATGGACGGAGTTTCCCAGGTCTGATCACTCCAACACGCTCTCATGGTGTCGGGATGGTCTGATCAGGCCATCCCAACTCCACGCTGTTGTTCTTCCCCTTCTTAGTATGCGCATCATCACACTCTCCATAGGGAGACCTCAGTGCAGAGGTGTGATTAATTGATTCCTCATTTAAGTGCATCGAAAACATATGGCAACCCCCCCCCGACTCGCCCGTGGTTGCATCTGATCACACAGTGGTGGGCTGTGCCCACAGTTTCAAAAGACTGTATGATTGTGCAACTGTGGGTCAATTTCCTCTGGAGGGAATAGCTCCCCCTTTATCTGGCATGTGTGACCGCAACCATAGAGTTTTTAGCCAAATGCTAGAGCGTCCCCTTCATGACATACCCAGCGTGATGATGTCACTTCCGAGTGAAGACCCAGGAGAGCAGGCTGGAGCCCCCTGCTGGAAGAAGGTAAGTACCTGGCAACCCTGTTGCCTGCCTGAACATTGTAATCTGTTTCGAAGGCCATGCTGCTTGCATCCCTCAGCTCAGAGGTGAAGCAGGTAGTACAAAGGGTAGAGCCTTATGGGTGGTGGCACCACAATTTTGGAACTCCTTCTATACCATAATGCAACTGCCACCTTTTTTTATTGAACTTTAGATGCCAGGTTAAGACATGTTGAAATACTCAGGCATTGAATGCTTCCTGTGGTATTCCATATCGGAGTGGACTGGCCACAGCTAAGGTTTCTGCTTTGATTTGCGTTCATGTCCATTTCATTGGCTGCAAAAGTGTCTCCATTTCGTATCGCTTGCTAATGCATTTTTAATTTACTGCTATAATTTTAACACTGTTCCCATCTGCTCAGGCTTTTTTTTTTAATCTGACATTTTATCATTCCCATGGCTGCTAATTTTGCATTATTGCTTAATTGGTCATTACCTTTATGAAGAGTTTACTGTTTTAATATATGGGGCTTGAGTACATATTTAAATACATCTTTTAATTGTTCACCACGTTGAGAGGTTCTGCAATCGCAACAGACAAATAATTTAAAGAAATAAATAAGACAAGAAATTCATAAATATCCTGAACAGAACTCCTTTTTCAGATATTAACATTGGAAGGAGGGGGGGCTTGCTTAAGAACAGAAGAAGAAGCAATTGGATTTATACCCCACCCATCGCTACCCAAAAAACTCTCAGAGTGGTTTACAATCTCCTTTCCCTTCCCCTTTCTGCAACAGACACCCTGTGAGGTAGGTGGGGCTGAGAGCGCTCTCTCAAGAACTGCCCTTGAGCAAACAGCTCTGAAACAACTAGTGACTGACCCAAGATCACACCAGCAGCTGCATGTGGAAGAGTGGGGAATCAAACCCGGTTCTCCCAGATTAGAATCCACACTGTACCAAACTGGTACCACTGTACCAAACTACACAAAACTGGTTCTTTTAACTGTGCAGCTCAGTCCATATACGTTTATACCACTGGCTCTTCTTTTGCATGCGTATGCTACGTCACATGTCATGTTGCCTCAAATTTATAGTGACCCTATGGATTAATGACCTCCAAAATGGTCCAATCACTGACAGTCTTGCTCAGGTCTTGCAAACGGAGGGCTGAGGCTTCCTTGACTGAGTCAATCAATATCATGTTGGGTCTTCCTCTTTTCCTGCCGCCTTCAACTTTTCCTAGCATGATTGTCTTTTCTGTTGACTCTTGTCTTCTCATAATGGGACCAATGTATAATAGTCTGATTTGAGTCGTTTTAACTTCAAGGGAGATTTCAGGCTTGATTTGATCTAGAACCCACTGATTTGTCTTTTTGGCGGTCCACGGTACCCGTAAAACTCTCAAACCATTTGGATAAAGTATCTCAACACTACATGGGGTGGCAGTGGCTCAAGTGATTAAGACGCTGAACTGCAGACTGGTAGTTCAGCAGTTCGAGACCCGAGTGCTGCATGACGGAGTGAGCTCCAGTCTCTGGCCCCAGCTCCTGCCAACCTAGCAGTTCGAAAGCCAGAAATTGCAAGTCGATAAATAAGTACCACTTCGGTGGGAAGGTAACAGTGTTCCGTGTGCCTCGGCATCCAGTCATGCCGGCCACATGACCACGGAAAGGTCTTCGGACAGCGCTGGCTCTTCGGCTTGGGAACAGAGATGAGCGCTGCATCCCTAGAGCCGCATTTGACTGGCTTTCAAGCAAGGGAAACCTTTGCCTTTGCCTTTACTATCTCAGCTCTATGATTCCTGTAAGAAGTCAATTTCTGTGCAAATAAAAGGACAGGTTTTACACCTCTCAGCGTTGCAGGAGGAGGGGTGTGGTGGAAAATGAAGCTAAATTCTCCTTAAATTGTCTTGTGAACAAGTGCCTGGTATTAACAAGCCTTGTCCAGATCTGATCGCTGCGTTATTGGACTTGCTTGTCAGAAAAGAAGGTGGAGAGACTGCAGAAAGGTGAGGTGTGAAGACTGTGGGAAGTGTGGCAATGTCATTTGTTTCCTGCATTTCTATAATAAGAACACCAGAAGGATCACAGAATCATAGAGTTGGAAGGGACCTCCAGGGACATCTAGTCCTACCCCCTGCACAATGCAGGAAATCCACAGATACCTTCCCCCAACACCCCCAAGTGACCCTGGTCCCATGCCCAGAAGATGACAAAAAACCTCCAGGATCCAAACTGGCCTGGAGAACAAGCGCTTCCTGACCCCAGAGTGGCTATCAGCATTTTCCTGGGCGTGTCAGAAAGGGCTACAAGAACTAAGCACTGGCTCATCCCTTCCTGCCCTCCCTTCTCCTGATCTGCCCAAGTTCACAGAAGCAGCACTGCTGTCAGATGGCCATCTAGCCCCTGCTTGAAAACCTCCCCAGAAGGAGAAACCACCACCTCCCGAGGAAGCCCATTCCACTGAGGAACCGCTCTGTCAGGAAGTTTTTCCTAATGTTTAGCTGACAACTCTTTTGATTTAATTTCAACCTGTCGGTTCTGGCCCGACTTCCCGGGGGCAATAGTCCACCTATTTCTGTATCCTGTCTCCCCCAGTGGCCAACCAGTACCCATGTACTGGCTTCAATATCTCTTCTGTCTAGTCAAAACTGTTGCATAACCACCCGATAACAAGGGCAATATTTTTGAAAGCAATTCTGCCAGCTGCTGACCCTCATCAGATTGAGGGCACAGGACCTCGAGTGGAACACCCTGTGGCATTTCTCACTAATTCTTGGTCACAAAGCAGCCAGACAGATACGTGCCTTTCTTCACTTCCTGCATCTTGGCCTTCTGAAGATCACTCTAGCTGACTGAAGATCACTCTAGCTGAGAGCCAGTTTGGTGTAGTGGTTAAGTGCGCGGACTCTAATCTGGGAGAACCGGGTTTGATTCCGCACTCCTCCACTTGCACCTGGCTGGATGACCTTGGGCAAGCCATAGCTCTGTACCAGCTGTTCCCTCAAGGACAGCTTGGGAAAGAGTTCTCTCAGCCCCACCTACCTCACAGGGTGTCTTTGTTGTGGGGAGGGGAAAGGAAAGGAGTTTATAAGCCGCTCTGAGACTCCCTTGGGGAGTGGAGGGCGGGGTATAAATCCAATCTCTTCTTCTTCTTCTTCTTCTTCTTCTTCTTCTTCTTCTTCTTCTTCTTCTTTATGGGGTGGGAGGACCACCAACTTTTCATTTTGGCTGTAGGCAACCAGCTTGGGAAACCAGGCAATGGAACCCTGGCCCTCTCTCCAAGCCTTAGGCTGAGGACAGACTGGCGAAATGAAGTGCAAGGGAAGCAGAGCAAAAAGACCCCAGGGCGAGTTGTCACACGGCTTTCCATCCTCACTGTGTAGACTGATGCGGAACCATACCGGGGAGGAGGCAGAACGGAGCATTCACACTGTGGGGTAGCCCCTGGCGGCACTGCCGCCGTGGTGCGTGGCTTCGGTCCATTTTGCCAGCCTGTGCATATGTGCATGGGTGCAGTGTGGACACAAATAAGCTGCACATCAAGCGGCGCCAGTAATGTGAACCCGCTGATCTGGCTGCTGCGCCCATGTGCCTATGCGCCTATGTGCAGGTCGACAAAACAGACCAAAGCTGCGCGCCACCATGGCGCCGCTGCCGGGGGCCGCCCCGCAGTGTGAACGCTCCATTCTGCCTCCTCCCCGGTATGGTCCCGCATCAGTCTACGCAGTGCGAATGGAAAGCCCCGCGACAACTCGGCCCGGATCTTTTTGCCCCGCTTCCCTTGTGCTTCATTTTGCCAGTCTGTCCTCAGCCACTGAAATGGAAGGTACCAGGCCATACATAGAGGTAGAGGGTGAGCAGTAAATTAGCATTAAACATCTTCATTATGTTGTATGCTAATTTATTGCTCACCCTCTACTTCTATGTATGGACGGGTCATTTCCATTTCAATGTATCTGAAGAAGTGTGCATGCACACAAAAGGTTATAACCAGAATTAAACTTTGTTGGTCTTCAAGGTGCCCCCTGGACTTTGTTCTACTGCTTCAGACCAACATGGTGACCCACCTGAATCTTGCTCAGATGTAGACAGTTTTAGTGGGTTAACATGTGTCTGGTTGTCATTAAAGTGGCCAATCATGTGCTGGGAGTACGGACTGAGAGGAAGACACACGACCTGTGAGAGACAGCACTGTCTAGTGGTTCGAGTCTTAGATGACATTCTGATTTCTTCTCAGTCATGAAATTCACTGGTTGACCTAGGGTCAGTTATGGCACCTTACTCTAACCTACTTCACGTGGTGTGGTGGTGGTGAAAAGTGCCATCAAGTTGCAGCCAACTCATGGTGACTCCATCGGGTTTTCAAAGCAAGAGAGGAACAGAGGCAGTTGGTTGTTGCCTTCCACTGTGTAGCAACCCTGGCCTTTCTTGGTGGTCTCACACCCAACTACTAACCAAGGCTGACCCTGCTGGACTTTCAAGATCAGATGAGATTAGAGTTCCATGGGTGGCTATTAACCAAAAGATGTAGATGGAACACTCTGTCTGGGGCAGTGATGCTCTATATTCTTGGTGCATGGGGGGCAACAGTGGAGTTCTGGCTCTGCTGGTGGACCTCCTGATGGCACCTGAGTTTTGGCCACTGTGAGACACAGCATGTTGGACTCGATGGGCCATTGGTCTGATCCAACATGGCTTCTCTGTATCCTTGGTCCTTTGGGGTGCAACCGTAGGAGGGCTTCTGGAGTTCTGGCTTTACTTGTGGACTTCCTGGTGGCACTTGGGTTTTGGCCACTGTGTGACACAGAGTGTTGGACTGGATGGGTCATTGGCCTGATCCAACATGGCTTCTCTGAATTCTTGGTGCTTGGGTGGGGGGGGCAACGATGGGAGGGCTTCTGGAGTTCTGGCTTCACTTGTGAACCTCCTGATGGCACTTGGGTTTTGGCCTGATCCAACATGGCTTCTCTTACGCTCTTGTGAGATCAGGTGAACCCGGGCTATTCACCTCACATGGCGGTTGTGAAGAAAATCAGGAGAGAAGAGCCACTGTCTGGCCTTTTTGGAGGAAGGGGGTTCTAAAACTATAACAAGCATTTGCTGCTTGACACAAAAATTACTTCTACACAGAAAATTAGCACTTCGAGAAGAATGGTTTGACCCTAGCTTTCTCTGTGACATCCTAGTTTTCTGTGTATCGAGGGGGGTTGTTCTCTGAAGAGGCATTCAGATGCTTGACTCCCATCCCCCTCAGTCTGAAATGCTCCAGCTGAGACATCAGCTTGTCACTTCAGTGTGAATCAGCTACACAGGAGAAGCTGCCTTCTACTGAATCAGACCCTTGGTCCATAAATGTCAGCGTTGTCTACTCAGACTGGCAGCTGCTCTCCGGGGTCTCAGGATGAGGTCTTTCCCGTCGCCTACAACCTGATCCAGAGCCAGTTTGGTGTAGTGGTTAAGTGCGCGGACTCTAATCTGGGAGAACCGGGTCTGATTCCCCTCTCCTCCACTTGCACCTGGCTGGATGACCTTGGGCAAGCCATAGCTCTGTACCAGCTGTTCCCTCAAGGACAGCTTGGGAAAGAGCTCTCTCAGCCCCACCTACCTCACAGGGTGTCTGTTGTGGGGAGGGGAAGGGAAAAGGAGTTTGTAAGCCGCTCTGAGACTCCTTTGGGGAGTGGAGGGCGGGGTATAAATCCAATCTCTTCTCTTCTTCTTCTTTTCAGCTGGAGGTACCAGGGATTGAACCCGGGACTTTCTGCATGCCGAGCAGATGCTCTACCACTGAGCCACAGCCTTTCCCCAGATCTTCATTTGCCTGCGTAAGAGGTCTTCAGTTCCCTAAGGAGGACTTTGTCACATGTTGTGGGCCACGGAAGGAGCAACAGACAGCCAATTAATCCATCAACACCTTTATGCTGTGATTGTCCCCCTCTATTTTTAATTGCCTCCATAACAGCTACTCATTAATTCATAATTAACTGTATTTGCAGCAATTTTCAGAAAAAAAGAGCTCTTCAGTATCTCTTCCCGGATGACATTTCAAGTGTACCTGATCCTTTGGAAGTGCTGCGGCGAGCCCTGTTTTAATGAGGGGTGTCAACAAGGTTAAGTGGTTAAATTATTGGAGCTTCAGGAGTGGGGCAAAGTTGTAGCAATCTCCCTTCTGAAAAAGAGAACAGTAGAGTTCGAGAGGATAGACGAAGAAGAGGGAAGACACTGGATTTATACCCTGCCCTTTACTCGCAGTCTCAGAGCGGCTTACCATCTGCTTACCTTTCCCCTCCCCAAAACAGACACTCTGAGGTAGGCAGGGCTGAGAGAGCACTTTTGAGGACTGCTCCTGAGAGAACAGCTCTGAGAGAACTTGTGACTGACCCAAGGTCACCCCAGCGACTGCATGTGGGTGCATAGCAACCTGGGGTGGTCTCCCATCCAAGTACTACCCAGGGCTGACCCTGCTTAGCTTCTGAAATCTTTTGCGATCGGGCTAGCCAGGTCAGGGCCCCTGCCCAGAAACCTGTTCTTTTATGCGAGTGCTCTTGCAAGCCCCTCCTCTCCCACCCCTTCTAGAAGAGGAAGGGAAGAAGAAAAGTTTTCTGGATGCTGAATTCCTCGGAAGATTTCACCGTGCCTTTGAGAGGGCTATTGTGCACCAGTGCTTTATGCTGGGCAAAGTAATTAATAGCTTTGAGTCTTGGCTTCGATAAGACGGTGTTGATTAATGCTGGGAAAGTAATACAATCTCAATCTTGTTCTCAGCAGGTTTGGAAACTCATTAGAAAAGGAGGGAACATACATTGGGCACCCCCCCCCTTGTCTCTCTTTCCACCCTTGGGCTCTCCCCCATCAGTCCTTCCTAGGGGTGCCAATTACAGGTTAGGAAATTCCAGGAGATTTGGGGCTGGAGCCTTGGAAGGATAAATTCTGAAAGAAGAAGAAGAAGAAGAAGAGATTGGAGTTATACCCCGCCCTCCACTCCCCAAGGGAGTCTCAGAGCGGCTTACAAACTCCTTTTCCCTTCCCCTCCCCACAACAGACACCCTGTGAGGTAGGTGGGGCTGAGAGAGCTCTTTCCCAAGCTGTCCTTGAGGGAACAGCTGGTACAGAGCTATGGCTTGCCCAAGGTCATCCAGCCAGGTGCAAGTGGAGGAGTGGGGAATCAAACCCGGTTCTCCCAGATTAGAGTCCGCACACTTAACCACTACACCAAACTGGCTCTCTCAAGAAGGGAACTCGGTGGGGTATAATGCTAGTGAGTCCCCCATCCAAAGCAGCATTTCCCTCCAGGGATAACAATTTCTGTATTCTGGAGATCAGTTGTAATTCCAGGAGATCGTCAGGTCCCACTTGAAGGTTGGTCACCTTATGCTTAAGTCTAGTCTGCCCTGATTTAAATCAAGCCCAAAGTAACTTCTCAACCCTCGTGAAGGTTAGCTTTCTCACAGCATTTCACAAGTAGTCCAAAAATGTTCTATATTGTTGCACCTTCTTGCTGTTTTGCTACTCTTCCTCTGGAATAAAGATCTGAAATTGGCCTGGAAAAGAAGGGGGGGGGCATTGAAAGGGGAAGGAAAGCGGTCGAGAGGAATAGGAAGTTGGCACGTACTATTTTGAAAACGGCACTGAGCTCTGCCCCCACCTTATGATGACTGGGGGGGGGGGGCATCCACATGAACAGTCCACCTGCAGTCACCCACAATTCCTCTGTTATGCCCAAGAAAATAAAGTTTAGATTTTCTCTAAACTAAGGGGGGAAAACAGGATTCAGGCGAGTCATGTCCACGTTGGGCATGATGTCCGTATTAGGGACGGACATGAACCAGCTGACGAACAAAAGTTCGACATGAATTTTGGTTGGTCTGTGGTTCGTGGAACGATATTCGTGGAGAGCAGCCACAAACTTCCATGAATTTTGACGCAGTTTGTGGTGGTTCGTGAAAAGCAGAAAGCGGCCGAGCGGCAGGGAGCTCCTCATGAAAGAAAGCTAAGTGGCAGTGCGGAAACCCCCAAAATATGACAGGGGGCAGAAAGCAGGGGTTTAAACTTTAGATGGCTCATGAACCTGTTCATTGCCATCCCTAGTCTGTATGGCTGTAATGCCCTCATTAGAAGAAAACGAGAGGGATTTTATGCCCTGCTTTTCTCTCCCCTAAAGTGGCTTACCAAGTGGCTTACTAAAGTGGCTTACAATCTCCTTCCCTTCCTCTCCCCACAACAGGCACCTTGTGAGGCAGGTGGGGCTGAGAGAGTTCTGGGAGAACTGGGACTGGCCCAGGGTCACCCAGCAAACTTCAAGTTGGGAATCGAACCCAGCTCTCCAGATTAGAGTCCACTGCTCTTCACCACCACACCACACTGGCTCTCAGCCAAACTAGACGTGACAGGCTCCATGACTAGGATCCATGGACACCATCACATCTAGTTTGGTGTTTAGGCATGACTAGTGGCTCCTGATCATCATGATTTTCACCCTGCGGCCATCACCCTGCGGCCATCATCCATATCTGTGACTCAAATCTCCCTTTTGATGGGTAACTTGATATTGTTTCCAACCCTGCATGCTGGGCCTGGAGGTCTCTTGGAATTACAGCTGATCTCCAGCCTACAGAGACTGGTCCTCTGAAAGAACTTATGATGAGTGGCCCAAGGTCACACCAGCAGCTGCATGTGGAGGAGTGGGGAATCAAACCCAGTTCTCCCAGATTAGAGTCCACATACCTAACCACTACACCAAACTGGCTCTCATTTTCCTTCGTGAAGCAAACCTCATAGACACATCCAACTTTTTTGCAACATTTTATCTGTGTACCTGATGCAGGGCAAAAGATGACGCAAACCAGTAAAACGGTAAACTGCAGGCACAACAAATGGTCCAGTTCTCAAGTTAACTGTAGAAATTCGCCTAGTGACATAGAAAGAAGACGAAGAAGAGGAGGAGGAGGAGGAGATTGGATCTATACCCCACCCTTCACTTGTAGTCTCAGAGCGGCTCACAAACTCCTTTCCCTTCCCCTCCCCACAACAGACACCCTGTGAGGTAGGTGGGGCTGAGAGAGCTCTCTCGAGAACTGCTCCTGAGAGAACAGCTGGTACAGAGCGATGGCTTGCCCAAGGTCATCCAGCCAGGTGCAAGTGGAGGAGTGGGGAATCAAACTCGGTTCTCCCAGATTAGAGTCCGCGCACTTAACCACTACACCAAACCAGAATCGAGGAGGAGCGGAATACAAGGTGATTGATTATGGATCACAGGTCCCCAATCCTTTTTGTATCTGTGGGCCCCTTTGGAATTCTGACACAGTGAGCCGGGCACAGCCACAAAAGGACTGATGCATGAGACTGACCCAGCCCCAAAATGGCTGCCACAGCTTACCTTCAGTCACACCATGAAGATCCCTCCCCTTCCCAAACATCCCCTTCCTTAGGCTCCACACCCCTATCCAAATCTCCGGGAATTTCTTAACACAGAGTTAGAATCCCTATACCTTGATCTTTGTGCCACTGCCTCCATTCCTTCTTCCTTGGCATCCTATCCGAATTCTAGCACATCAGGGAGAAAGAGAAACAGAGACACGACATATTGTAAGGCAATCAGTTCCAAATTAATCTCTAGGAGAAAGGTTACCTTTGAGCTGTTTGACAGGCGCTCATCTCTAATTAATTATGAGATGCAGGAGAGGGAGGTGATGTGCATTCAGTTTGGACAAACCGAAAAACAAACCGAATAATGCCTATTTAGCCGAATAATGCCTATTTAGCATTATTTGGGCCTGCTGAAAGTCGAATAATATTTGGCATCCATTCGGGGAATCCCTTTGCTGGGCAAGGAAGGGAAAGTGTTTAAATTTAAAACACTTTCCCTTACTTCTGTGGTTTTAAATACTTTCTCTTGGCTGGGGAGTCATGCCACGAAAGCAGCACAAAGCCCGGAAGCAAGGGAAAGTGTTTTAAATTTAAACACTTTCCCTTCCCCTTTGCTTTGGTGGGCGGGCTGGAGAAAGCACAGGGAGGCATTTAAAAGGTCTTCCCATTCTTTCCAGGGCAGGGGGGGGGGCTGACTCCAGGCCTTCCCCGGCTTTCCTGCTTCAGTGGGCAGGCCAGAGAAAGCATGGGCATTTGCCTACCAATGATAGGAAACCCCCCCCCCCTTCAAGGAGGGGAATATTATACCCTATGGGGACAATCCCCATAAGGTATAATTGAGCCGAATTATTTGGCTAGTCAGATTCTTCCCGAATCCCAGTATCATACTGATCCTGGGATTCGGGAATATCGGCAAATCCCGAAATTTTTCGGGTTCAGTAGATCCAAGCCCGGGAAATTCTGAAAATTTTTTTTGGGGTGCACAACCCTAGCCTTGTGTGCTAGATTTCTACATGCAGTGACTATTTAATGTTCAGGACTATGCACAAAACACCATCTTCTCTGTGGTTACCAACTGCCAGGTGGTGCCTGGAGATCTCCTGGAATTACCGCTGATCCCCAGACGTCTGAGATCATAGGAGGAATTCCTCCTGAGATTCCTTTGGAGGGATGGACCGCGTCGGAGTGTGGCTTCCGTGGTGTACCATGGGCATCTCATTCCTGCTGAGCTGCCTCACCTCCCTGATAGGGTTAACAACTACAGGATGAGGAATTCTTGGAGATTGAGGGATGCAGCCTTGGGAGGGCAGGATTTGAGGAGGGGAGGGACAGGGTGTAATGCCACAGAGTCCACGCTCCGAAACAGCCACTTCTCTCCAGAGGAACTGATCTGTGCCATCTGGAAATCAGTTCTAATTCCAGGAGATCTCCAGGTCCCACATGGAAGCTGGGAACTCTGCTCCTTGAACACCACCCTCCACAAGCACACTGCCTTCGGATCTCCAGGAATTTCCCAAGCTGCAGCTGGCAACCCTCATCCTTCTCCCCTGCAGTGGTATAAACCCACAAGGAATGCAACACACTCTTTTGCTGAATATATAGATGAGTTCTGCTGAGACACTCCCAGGTCTCTCACTGCTGTTTCCCAGGCTCTTGTTTGGCCCTTGCCCCCGCTCTTCAGCAGACCCGGAAGACCGAAGGGCTCTTTTCGAGACTGAACGTTCGGAAAAAGCAGAAGTGGGAGATCATGATGATCCCCATTATGGAAAACAGGAGACTATTTCAATTACATTAGAGCTTAATTCTAATTGATTTTTGTCCTATTGACAATGTCAGCTTCAGAGTGCTAGGAAGCAAGGGCGTAGACTTTCCAATTTCCGGGGGGGAGGGCGGGGGCCGAGGCTGCCAGAGACATTACAGGCCATTGTCTCCAGGGGAGGCTCAGCAAGCCCTGGAAAAGATTGGGGCTCCAGCTCCCCAGCCCCCCTGAAGTTGATGCCTATGCCAGGAAGCTAATGTCCTATGACAATTTCTGGTGTGGTTTTTTTTTGGGGGGGGAGGAAGAGGAGGAGGAGGAGGAGATTGAATGTATACCCTGCCCTTCATTTGGAGTCTCAGAGCGGCTTACAATCTCCTTTCTTTTTCCCTCCCCAGAACAGACACCCTGGGAGGTAGGTGGGGCTGAGAGAGCTCTTTTGAGGACTGCTCTTGAGAAAACAGGTCTGAGAGAACTTGTAACTGACCCAAGGTCACCCAGCAGCTGCATGTGGAGGCATGGGGAATCAAACCCGGTTCTCCCAGATTAAAGTCCACACTCCTAACCACTACACCTAACCACTACACCAAACTGGGACACAATGTTCCATTTAATTTGGGGAGGAAGACGGGGGAAAGGAAACTGGTGAGGCTAAATGCCCCCTCCTACCCAGACTTTCCCCCTGCTCTCAGCTTTCCCCAGCTTTCCCCTGTAAAGCTGATGGCTCAGGTCTCCCACCGCCTGCTGGCAATATGTATTGCTGGGGAGGGGGGGAATTAAAAGCTGGAATTGCATGGTATGACGTCACTTCCACAGGAAACCTGGAAATGATGTCATGTCATTCTAGGAACTTCCATGGTTTTACCACAGAGTTTCTGGCAATTCCTAAACTTATATAATATATCTTCTGGGTATTCCCAAAAGGAACCCCTAAAGATCCTGCCAGTAACCCAGACTTGGCCTGGTAACAACGTTACCAACTCCGGGTTGGAAAATTCCTAGAGATTTGGGGGGGCGAGTTTGGGGAGGGCTGAATTTGGGGATGGGAAGGAGCTCAGTAGAATGTAACCCTATGGATGTCACCCTTCAAAGCACCCATTTTCTCCAGGGGAACTTATCTCTGTCATCTGGAGATCAGCGGTAATTCCAGGAGATCTCCACACCCAACCTGGAAGTTGGCATTCTTGGCACCCACTTGGAAACCCTACAAAACATTGGCTGAAACCAATTTTACTGGGAAACAGCACTTTTATGTCCCTTCCTCAGCACCGATAGCCCTAAAACCACCATTTCATAGCAATGATCCACATGATAGTAATCCTTGACTGGGTGATGGGTTCGGGAGGGTCAAAGGCACTCATGGAGACTCCAAAGGAGATTGAATGTTTACTGAAGTGGGATCAGGGAAGCATTGCACATGTCCAAACGAGGGCTCAGCAAATCTGGATGATCTGATTCCCTCTGAGCAGTTCTGAGGAGGAAGAGCAACACTGCCAAAGAGGGTGTGACCTGACAGCCATCTTGTATCCCCCAAGATGGCGGCATTTCGGCCTGAGGCCCAGTTCCAATGGGCCTCAGGCCCTGGCCTGGAGCTGAGCCTGGAGATCCATTGAGCCAGAGAAGCTAGCCCAGTCAGTGTTAATTAGCATCCAAAACGCGCTTTGGGATGTGAAGTTAGGGCTCCTTCAAGCATTTCAGTGCCCACTAATTTTCAAGGGAATCCCTCAGGGCTTTCTCTTCCCAACTCTAGTGGCCTGTCCGGAAAAAAAAAATGAGCCAAACTTTCTGTTTCTGTCTGTCTGTCTATCTGCCTCTCTCTCTCTCTCTCTCTGAGTTTTGCAAAGTTCTTTGTCAAGGCTAAAGGTAAAGGTTTCCCTTGCTTGAAAACCAGTCGAATCCGTCTCTAGGGGGCAGTGTTCATCTCTGTTTCCAAGCCGAAGAGCGAGCGCTGTCCAAAGACTTTTTCCATGGTTATGTGGCCAGCATGACTAAATGATGAGGCGCACGGAACGCTGTTACCTGCCCACTGAAGCGATACCTATTTATCCACTTGCAATTTCTTGCTTTCGAACTGCTAGGTTGGCAGGAGCTGGGGCCAGAGACGGGAGCTCACTCCATCATGCGGCACTCGGGTCTCAAACTGCCGAGCTACCAACCTTCCAGTCTGCTGTTCTTAACCTCTGAGCCACCATGGCCCCTTTGTCAAGGCTAAGGGCTGTTAAATTCTTAGAGTGATCCCTGATTGGCTAGGATTGTCCATATGATCATCAGATTGTATAAAATAGTAATGTTCAGAAAGGCATTTCTAGGAAGGGATTTGAACTGTAGCAGAATGAGACAGGCCACTTGGAAATTTCGAGGAATTTCCCCAAACTGTGGCTGGCCATCCTTCAGGAGGAAAGTAGGCCTTCATCCCCACACAAACACCTATCTCAAACTGTGGGTCCTGATAGCCAGACACAAGCATCTTGCTGTCTCCATCATCATTCAAATACTAAAGCATCATGTATAATAAATAGATTGTATCCAAAGATTGAAATAAACTTGTAAATTATATGAGCAATATTTGTATTGTGTCAGTTGTTGTAAAGTACAATGCATTCAACAAACTTAAATGACGGGAACAAAACTTAATGGGTGCACAATATTTCAAGAGATTAACGCTTCAAAGAGTTGTGAACAAATATCGGGTGTAGTATTTGAATATTGCCTTATACCGTTGTTGTAGTAAAATCCTGTCATCATGACAGCCTGCCAGTAGAGGGAGCTCCTTCAGCCTTCTGCTCTTGAGTGCCCTCCACTGCTGCTGGTAAGAAGATGGTATTGCAGGTTTTCAGGTTACCCAAGATGTCAGATGGGTTTCACGTGACTGTATAAAACCACAGTTTCTTGCCCCTGCCATCTGTTGAAGGAATATATTTCCTGCAATAGATGCCCCCCTGTCTAACCCAATGCCAGCCTCTGTAAACAACTGTTACTGGTCACCTCTGACTGTTACCAACTTTAAAACAAAAACAGCATACCTATTTGTCTGGTGCACTTTTATTCTACCCATTCACCAAGGAGCTCTGGGTCATAAGGTTGCCAGACTCCAGGGGGCATCTGGAGATCTCCTGCTATTACAGTTGATCTCCAGATGACCAGCTGGAGAAAATGGCTGGTTTGGAGGCTAGACTGTAAAACACTGTACCCTGCTGAGATACCTCCCCTCCCTAAAACCCACCATGTTCCACCCCAAAAATCTCTAGGTATTTCCCAACCCAGAGCTGGCAACCCTATCTGGGTGGCATACATGGTTTTCCCTTATGTATTTTGCCTTCAGAGCAACTCTGGGAATTAGTGCCAGCAAATGAAGTTCAGTTAGCCAAAGGTCACCCAAAAGGCTGCGTGACTGTGTTAGGATTTGAACTGGCATCTTCCAGACCAGCACTCTAACAATTACACCACATTTATCAATGAACATACACTTCAGTCCCCTGTTCTTGGTCCAAGATGAAAGAAGTGTAAGAACATAAAAAGAGCCCTGTTGGATCAGACCAGTGGTCCATCTAATCCGGCATCCTGTCTCACACAGTGGCCAGCCAGTTCCTCTGGAGGGCCAACAACAGGGCAGAGAGGCCAAGGCCTTCCCCTGATAAGAACATCAGAAGAGCCCTGCTGGATCAGACCAGTGAGGGTCCATCTAGTCCAGCCTCCTGTCTCACACAGGGGCCAGCCAGTTCCTCTGGACAGCCAACAACAGGGCAGAGAGGCCGAGGCCTTCCCCTGAGAAGAACATCAGAAGAGCCCTGCTGGATCAGACCAGTGAGGGTCCATCTAGTCCAGCCTCCTGTCTCACACAGGGGCCAGCCAGTTCCTCTGGACGGCCAACAACAGGGCAGAGAGGCCGAGGCCTTCCCCTGATATTGCCTCCTGGCTCCAGGACTCAGAGATTTAGTGCTTTTGAATATAGAGTTTTCCCACATTGTTAGACTTATCCTCCATGAATCTATCTAATCCTCTTTTAAAGCTGTTGATTCCTGTGGCCATCACTACATCCCCTGGCAGCAAATTCCACATTTTAAGCACTCTCTGTGTCGAGTAGTATTTCCTTTTGTCCATTTTGAACCTCCTGCCCATCAGTTTCATCAGATGCCCTCAAGTTTTAGTCTTCTGGAAGAAGAGATCTCTTTGCCAGCTCTCTCCACCTCATGCAACATTTTATAAACCTCTATCATGCCCCCGCCCACCCACACACCTTAGCCATCACTTTTCTAAACTGAAAAGTCCCAGACTCTTCAGCCTTTCATCCTAGGAAAGGTGTTCCAACCCTCTCACCATCTCTGCCCTGTTGTTGGCCCCCCAGAGAAACTGGCTGGCCACTGTGTGAGACAGGATGCCGGATTAGATGGACCACTGGTCTGATCCAACAGGGCTCTTTTTATGTTCTTACATAAGATGTAAGAACACCATCGTCGCCCAGCTCAGCTCTCCCATCACAGATTTCCCATCAGATATCTTCCAATCAAAGGGGAATGAGCAGCCATTCATTTCGCTTTCCTGTCACATCACAGCAGCAGGAAGGAAAAATACAGAGAGCCCCTGCAGTTTCCCGGGGTGCCTGCCTTCTCGTTTGTTTCCTGCAGAGGGCGCAGTCTGCCTTCCCTTGCCGGTGTCCCAGGGATCAGGGGGTGACATTAATTTTGGGTTGCAGGATAAAGATGAGCTGCAGCAACCAGATCGCAATTCTGTTGTGTTGCACGGCTACGGCACCCAGATGCTCTCCCATCCAGATGAGACGCAAAGATCGGCCACCGAAAACACAGAGTGCGGCAGGCGCCAATCATATATGTCATGCGCTGCCGATCGAATCGCTTTGAGGCATCAGACGCCTCCACATTATGCACTCGAAGCACCGAGCATCGCATTCTGTCGAACATTTATCAGCCCTCTAACGTACTGCATGAAACTGCAAAGCGATAGCCGTGGGGCCCTGTTGCATTCTCGCAGGCATCAGGAACGATGTTTGTAACATCTCCACAAGAGAAAGCTCAAGTCCTGCAGCTGGGTTCGCCAGTGGCATTTACATAAAGCGGCTTAATTTGTTCCGTCTGACAGATGTCTTTTGAGAAGGAGGGATGCAAAGTTTGTCCTGGTATGTTGCAGCGCAAGAGAGGGGGCTCTGAGCCGGGATTGCAAACCCTGTAAGGGGGGGAGTGACACAGAACTGTAGTTTTGTACAGCAGTTTAGGATCAATTTTAGGAGATAGCAGTTTTAGGGCATGAACATGGCTTAGTGACAGAGGATCAGCTTGGCATGCCGAAGGTTCCAGGTTCAACCCCCAGCATCTCCACTTAAAGGATCAGGTAGTAGGTGATGTGAAAGATCTGCACCTGAGACCCTGAAGAGCTGCTTACAGTTCAGAGGCCCCCAGCCCCCGCTTCTCAGCAGCAATGGCAGAGGGTGGGGTCTGCAATCAGCCCCAGGCAAACAGACCTTGCTCAATGAGCAACAGACCAGACAAAAGACTTTAATGCCAGTTGCTGACAAAGTAGAATTTTTGCTCACAAGACTCCCCAGCTTAGGGGGAGCATTGCCCCCCCGTTGCTGTTCTCTGCCCTTGATGGATCAATGCTTCAGTATAACACAGCTTCATATGTACATATGCATATCATTCTAGCAACATTTCGTCTAACGGATGTGGGGTGCCCAAAAAGAAGCTCTGCATTTAGGAGAATTTTCACAGGACAGCTGTTCCACAGTCAAAAAAAAGTTAGATTCGAGTCCAGTTGCTCCGTAGAGACTGACAAGAGATTTTCAGGATACAAGCTTCCAAGAGTCCAGGCTCCCTTCATCAGATATGAGTAGGAATATAAATCCCTGAATCTTTATATCCCGTTCTGAAGGTGGGAGGAGCTGTTGCAGAGACAGGAGTCAGTATGCAGAGGTACAATGCAGATTGTAATCAGCTAGATTAGGGCAGAGGAAAAATGCCTAGGGACTCTAGTGAGACAAGAATCCAACATCTCTATTCAGACCCGATGGATCCATTGTTCTGAGTTGGTTAATGAACTCAAGTTCAGCAATCACTCAAGACCAACCTGGGATCAGCTGTCATTCTGAAAGATCTTCAGGCCCAACCCGGAGGCTGGGAACCCAAGTTCAAATCCACTCTCAGCCAACTGTCTAAACTGTGGATTCTTGTGAGCAAAAATTCTGCTTTGTGAGCTACTGGTGTTACGGTTGTGAGCGAGTGATTTGGCTGCTGCATAAATTAATTTGCTCTGGAGCCCTCCTTCCTGAGTGAAGACAAAAATGTGTGAGCCGGAGACTAAAAGACTGTGAGCTAGCTCACACTGACTCAGCTTTGAGGAAACACTGCATCTCCGCCATGAAGCTTATTTTATGGCCTGGGATTAACTCCCCCCCCACTCAGTCTGCCCTACCTTAAAGGGTTGTTGTGTAGACAAACGTGGGGGAAACATGTTTGCCCGCCCCCCAACTCTTTGGAGGGTGGTTAAGACAAAAAATATGCCTGGAACGGGCTTAACTCTCACCTGTGTCGCTTTTCATTCACCAGAAACAGCATTTGTAGTGCCCCCAATCTAGAGCTGGTTCCCATGTACCCATTCGTCACCCGGTGACTCAGTGTTGTTGAGGCTCACTTTTGGGAATCAGCCAACGCAAACCAAGTCACAAACAGAACTCACAGGTCACCAACTGTTGACACAAACACAGTTCATTTCACTGGGGTAATTTCACTCATGAGTCATCCAAGCGATCAAGAGAGGTTCCATGTACATGTGTGCCGCCCTAAGTGAGCCAGAAAACTAGTTGAACATCAGAAGAGCCCTGCTGGATCAGACCCATGGTCCATCGGGTCCAGCATGCCGTCTCATGCAGTGGCCAACCAGTTCTGCATAAGAGCAGAGAGCCAGTTTGGTGTAGTGGTTAAGTGCGCAGACTCTAATCTGGGAGAACCGGGTTTGATTCCCCACTCCTCCACTTACACCTGCTGGATGACTTTGGGCAAGCCATAGCTCTGTACCAGCTGTTCTCTCAAGGACAGTTGTCTCAGAGCTCTCTCAGCCCCACCCACCTCACAGGGTGTCTGTTGTGGGGAGGGGGAGGGGAGGGGGAGGGAAAGGAATTTGTAAGCTGCTCTGAGACTCCAAGTGAAGGACAAGGTATAAATCCAATCTCTTTTCTTCTTCTTCTTCTTGTCTTCTGCTGGAGGTCCAACAACAAGGCACAGAAGCCGAGGTCTTCCCCTGAGTTGCCTCCTGGCTCTGGGATTCCAAGTGCCTCTGAATGCCGAGGCTGCCTTTAGCCACTGTTGCTAGTAGCCACTGATAGAACTAGGGTTGCCAGCCTCCAGCTGGGGCCTGGAGCTCTCCTGGAATTACAACTGGTCACCAGAATACAGAGATCCAGAGAAAACGGCAGCTTTGAAGGATGGATTTGGAGGGCTGCACATCTCTACTGAGTCCCCTCCCTTCCCCAATCCTACACTCTACATGCCAATTTTTCTGAGAATCTAATTCTACTCCTTGTTTTACAGCTTTGTAAACTGCTTTAAAGACAATCTATAAAGAAGAAGGGTTGCAGATACTGCTAATGAAAGTTATTTATACATTGGGTGGAGAGAGTTGACAAAGAGAATTTTGCTCCCTCTCCCAAAACACTCGGACTCCAGAAGAAGAGAAGAGATTGGATTTATACCCCGCCCTTCACTCACACGGAGTCTCAGAGTGGCTTACAAACTCCTTTCCCTTCCCCTCCCCACCACAGACACCCTGTGAGGTAGGTGGGGCTGAGAGAGCTCTGAGAGAACTGTCCTTGAGAGAACAGCTGGTACAGAGCTATGGCTTGCCCAAGGTCATCCAGCCAGGTGCAAGTGGAGGAGTGGGGAATCAAACCCGGTTCTCCCAGATTAGAGTCCGCGCACTTAACCACTACACCAAACTGGCTCTCCAGGGCATCCGATGAAGATTCAGGATGGACAAAAGAGAATAGCTTGTTTAAAAAGCGTGATTAAAATGTGGAATTCATTGCAAGAGGATGAATGAAGGCAGCTTTAAAGGGGGATCAGATAGATTCGTGGGGAAGAGGTCTATCAGTGGGTACTAGCCAGTTTGGTGTAGTGGTTACGAGTGGCAGGACTCTAATCTGGAGAACTGAGTTTGATTCTCTACTCCTCCATTTGAAGCCAGCTGGGTGACCTTGGGTCAGTCACAGTTCTTGAAAGAGCTCTTTCAGCCCCACCTACCTCACAGGGCGTCCTCCTCCTCCTCTTCCTCCTCCTCCTTGATTGAGGGGAACCTTTACATTCAGAGGCACTACACACACACAATGAAAGAAAGACAGATTTTTTTTCGAAGTTAGAATGTGGTCCAGTAGGGCTAATATGGCTAACCTAGAACACCTTTAAGATCAACAAATAGGATTGCCAGGTACTACCTGGCTGCCGGTGGAGGGACTCCCTATCCTCTTTGGAGCTCTTCTGGCATGCGTGTGAAGCATGCATACTGTGATGACATCACCTGGAAGTGATTTCATCTCATTTCCAACACTGGGGGACTACGCTCTAGGTTTGGGGCAAACATGATGGTTTTTTGGGCCTCAAAACCATAGAGTTTTGCCCAAAAACTAGAGCATCACCCCTGATATCGGAAACGTGATAATATCACTCCTGGGTGACCTCAGGTCCGTAGCCTGGATTTTGTGGCTTCTGGGGCAAATCTTTTTTCTGGTGGGGCTAAAGTTCTCTGTGCAGAAGGAAAAGCCATTTAGCCAATAGGAACCTGTTCCCAGGAGAGATGTCTAAATTGCAAGCTGTCAACCACTTTAGATGACAGTTCTCAGCTGCTGCAAGTTAATCACTTCTGCCAGCCTAAGCAGGAATTCTTTTTTAAAAAATATTTTATTAAGTTTTAAACAGTTTAACAAGATAACCTTTGCTTAACATAGAAATATATATCGAGTACCCTACATTTTCAACCATAAATATAACTTGGACCAAACAGGAGCTGGGTCAGCCTTATTGTCCGTATTCACTAGGTAACACAATTTGTCCATTTCTGCCCAGTCCAACAGTTTACTAACAAGTTCCTAAGCAGCAATTCTGATAACAAGCCGGCAGGTGGAGGTGATGACTTCTATAGTCAAGAAAGCTAACACTTGGGCAGAAAAACTCTCTTAAAGGAGACCAGTTTCTTGACACAGAGTTAGAAGGGATCCTAGAGGTCACATACTCCAACCTCCTTGCTCAGTGTGGGAATTAGTCAACTACAGCACCCCACTCTGCTTAAAGGAGTGCACGACTTTAAAAAAAATGTTTTAAAATGATTGAAAAAAGCGTTTACCGGAGAAATTCTTGTGGGGCTGTGCCTTGAAGAAAGGAGGCAGAGCCCCCAAAGGCCACAACATAGCTATGTGCCTGGGTGACATCATCATGCTGGTGGTGCTGGGAGGAGGCTTCTTGTGCTGGGCCGTGGCGGATTGGGGGACCCAAAATCAGGGGATCCCCTGGTCCCACCGGGGGAATGGCAACCCTATCAAAAAAGTTTAATTCCAGGTATACTTTCTATCGACCTTTATTGACATAACAATTTTGGGTATAAGCTTTCGTGTGAATGCACACGAAACCCCCAAATTAAACTTTGTTGGACTCACACTTTGTTCTGTTATTTCAGACCAACATGGCTGCCGTCCCAAATCCAGGGCTTTTTTTGTAGAAAAAGCCCAGCAGGAACTCATTAGCGTAACAGGCCATACCCAACAGCAGAAACTCATTAGCATATTAGGCCACACCCCTGACCGCGCAGCTCCCTCCCAGGATCGGCTTCCCCAGGAGCCCTGCAGCTTGCAGGGCGCATGGGGAACCCAAGAGAAGGAAGGCAGTTTCTGGATCGGCTTCCCCAGGTGGCACCTGGGAAACCTGAGGAGGGGGAAGGCAGTTAAAACGGCCTTCCCTTCCTGGATCAGCTTTGCTTTCCCAGGTGCCCCGCGGCTTGCGAGACACCTGGGGAACCCAAGGAGGGGGAGGCTGTAGGCGTGGCCAACTCAGAAGCCAGCCGGAACTCCGTTCCTGTGCGTTCCTGCCCCAAAATAGCCCTGCCTGAATCTATGGTTGATCTATTCTGAAAAGCAAAAAAAGTGGGCATATTTCCTGACCGACTGCTTCAAACAAGTGATCGCCGTGACAAATTTCAATTTCAATACCCTACTAGTTACGCTGCAATAATTGCTACTGACTAGGAATATTCTTAACCTCCCAACCCCAAAAAAGGACATTGTCATCATTTTTTTTAAAAAGAGCCCAAAAGAGGACAGACACCAAAAAAAGAGAACACGTCCCCTAAAATGCGGACAACTGGTAACCCTAGTTAATCCCTTTGTTTCAATCCAGTTCGCAGAAATGTTATCAAGTAGAACTTTTTTATGAGCCCAACTCCCATGTGAATGACAAGCTTCTGGAGTCTAGCCATCAAACAATCTGTACTAAATTGGACTTCGACGTCAAGGCTGAATTCTCTTTGTATGTGCGGGGATAATGGCGGGGACGACTAGCAGATAACAAGCGTAATGTCTGTGACCTTTCCTCAATGTGAGTGAAAAGCCGTGTAGGCCCGGTGGGTTGCTAGGGGCAACCCCAACTCCCTGGTTTGAGAACTAGCTGCCTGGGGAGTTCAAAGTGAGGCTCCGGGAAACCAGCTTAGTGCTAGGGATGCCAGCCTCCAGGTGGCACCTGGGGATCACCTGGAATTAAAACTCATCTCCAGATTACAGAGATCAGTTCCCCTGGAGGAAATGGATACTTTGGAGGGTGGATTTTACGGCATTGTACCCCACTGAGGTCCCTGTCCTCCCCAGGCTCCATCCCCAAATCTCTGGAGTTCCCCAACCTGGATTTGGCAACCATACCCACTTCCAGTTTGGTGTAGTGGTTAGGAGCACAGGCTCTGATCTGGGAGAACCAGATTTGATTACCCACTGCTCCCCCTGCAGCTGCAGGTGTGACCTTGGGTCAGTCACATGTTATTTCAGAGCTGTTCTGGAAAATGCCGTTTTTGAAAGAGCTCCCTCAACCCCTCCGACCTCACAGGGAGTCTGTTGTGGAGAGGGGAAGGGAAAGGAGATTGTAAGCCGCTCTGAGATTTCTTCAGGTAGTGAAGGGCAGGGTATAAATCCAGTTTCTTCTTTTCTTCTTTTTGTCAACTTTGAGATGCTGGCAGGGGGATCAGGGGATGCCCTGGGAGCTGGAAGCATCACGCCATGTCACCAGAAGTGACATTGCGCTCTGGGCCTACATCACCTGGAAGTGATATGGGCAAATCAGGGGCTACACTCTGGTTTATGGGCAACACTCTATTGCAAAATTGCCCTCAAACCATAGAGTTTTGCCCAAAAACCAGAGCATCCCCTTTGACATCACTGACATTTCTTCCAAGTGACATAGGCACATTGCTCCACGTTGCTGTTGGGGGGGGGGATTTCCTCCTGCATGCCAGCTGTCCGGCAGCAAGTAGGAGCTTGCAAAACTGGGGATCCAGTTTGGTGTAGTGGTTAGGAGCGTGGACGCTAATCTGGGAGGACCCTATTTGATTCCCCACTCTTCCACAGGCCAATGCTGGTGTGACCTGGGGTCAGTCAGAAGTTCTCTTAGAGCTGTTCTCTCAAGAGCAGTCCTCGGAAGAGCTCTCTCAGCCCCACCTACCTCCCAGGGTGTCTGTTGTGGGGAGGGGAAGGGAAAGGAGTTTGTAAGCTGCTCTGAGACTCCAAGTGAGTGAAGTTCAGGTATATATCCAGTCTCCTCCTCTTCCTCTCCTTGTTCTTGTCCTCAATCTCCTTTTTTAAAATTTATCCAGTTTTAACAACAAAATACAAAACAGAAAAAGAAATCAGTACCTCATCAAGCATTAAAAGGTTCATACAGATCTTACCGAGATTAAGGACATAAAATAGTAAACATAGCTTTAAAATATACCATTAAATAGAAAGTATCTACCAACACATGTGAAACATAACAAGGATATAATTCCGTTGGCATTTCCTTCTGGTAAGAAAGATAAGTTAGAACTGGCGACCAAATTTTCTTAAACTCGAAAAGGGCTCTAGCTGATGTGGTCTGATTCACATTAATAGTAAGCCTAGGTAGGACAGAATGATTCCATAATTGTGTATGCCACATCTGTAGAGTCGGGGCAATGAAAATTTTCCAGCAAGCAACTATGGGGAATTTGGCGGCCAATAAAAGGATCATAATAACATTAGTTATCCATTGAGGTTGATCTTTACTTCAATTTGCTCCTAATAGGAGACATCCCAAAGTAAATTCTTCTTCTTCTTCTTCTTCTCCTCCTCCTCCTCCTCCTCTTTCTGTCAGGGGGTGCGAGTGTTGAGCTGGCGTGTTAGCACCAGAGCAGAGATTCACAGCAACGTGCACAGTAAAGTGCAGAGCTTACGTCCCACAGAGTCCAACGTCCACACAGCCAAGTTGGGAAGGAATATATACAGGGTTTATTTACAAAACCTGTTGTTAACTGCAGGTATACGCAGTTCAGCAGAATCACTACACAAACTGACAAAGCGCTTCGCCCACACTGGAATACATAGGAGAGAAATATACACTGTACAATAATCACATATATACATTGAACAGCCAATCAGCACTGGCTGCTGAGTCACTCTGACTGCTGTACAACTGTGCCAGTCAGAACCTGTTTGCTCCAACTAGAACTGCTGGCTATGGAGCTCTTAGCTGTCACCTAGCTGTCACTTAGATCTTTACCATCTGGAATCTGGAACTCATATCCTCAAGCCCTGTCACTATCTTCCTCTCCTCCTCCTCCTCCTTCCTAGGGACTGGCAACTCTAGGTTCATCCCTGTCCCCCAAATCTCTAGCAGTTCCCAACACAGATCTGGCAACGCTATCCTCCCATCTCCCGCCGGCAGCCAGGGGGTACCTGACAACCCCAGCTGGCACAGAAAGTGGGTGACATCAGGCAGGGAGGGTGGTGCCCGCTGTGGAAGGAGAACTTCCCCTTGACACCTGTTTCTCCAGCTCTCGGGTGAAATGAATCACAAGCTGTCAGATGCAATGTCAGCACCCAGTGTTGTAGAAACACGATCATGGCTTTGGCAACGCCGGTCTCCAAAAATGGAGTCAGCATGCTCTTGAGATCCAAACATCTGTCTCAGGAGAGCCAAACATGTCGCTTCTCTAACACTTAGCTTTTACTTCCTGGAAATGTTGGCTAAGCAGAGAGGGCTGCCTACTCCTGGTTGGGATACAATGTTCCCTCTAAGCTGTGGAGCTCCTAGCCTTGTGAGCTCCTAGCATTAAAGCTGTGAGCAAGCAATTCGGCTACTGCATCACTTAGTTTGCTCTGGAGCCATCCTTCCTGAGCTAAGACAGAAATGTGTGAGATGGAGGCTAAAAAACTGTGAGCTGGCTCACACAAATTCAGCTGAGAGGGAACACTGGTTGGGAAGTGCCTGGGAATTTGGGGGTGAAACCTGAGGACAGCTGGGTTTGGGGAGGGGAGGGACCTCAGCAAAGTATAATATCATGGGGTCCACTCTCCAAAACATCAGCCCTTCTGTCACCTGGAGGTCCATTGTAATTCCAGAAGATCTCCAGGCTCCACCTGGATAATTGCAACTCTGTTTGGACAACATGCCTGGCGTCACTTGGGGATGCTCCCACGGACTGCCACATCCAATGATGAAGAGAAGAAGAGATTGGATTTATACCCTGCCCTTCACTACCTGAAGGAGTATCAGAGCGGCTTACAATCTTATTTTCCTTCCCCTCCCCGCAACAGACACCCTGTGAGGTAGGTGGGGCCGAGAGAGCTCTTTCCCAAGCTGTCCTTGAGAGAACAGTTGGTACAGAGCTATGGCTTGCCCAAGGTCATCCAGCAGGTGCAAGTGAAGGAGTGGGGAATCAAACCCGGTTCTTCCTGATTAAAGTCTGCGCCCTTAAACACTACACCAAACTGGCTCTCTGCGCATAATCTGTGCATGCGAATAAGCTATCTGGAGATCTCCCTGAATTAGAAATGACCTCTGGGCTATGACTCTCCCCTCCCCAGACTCCATCCTCAGATCTCCAGGAATTTCCCAACCTGGAGCTGGCAACCCTACTGTAGGCAGAAGATCAGTTGTGTAATCCTGGAAGGGTTGAGGTTGGCAACACCACAGAGTGCCCTCAAATCATAGCCAACCTATATGGTTTTCAAGGCAAGAGACGGACAGAGGTGGTCCATCAGTGGCTATTAGCCACAAGGTATAGATAGGAACTCACGGTCTGGGGCAAGTGATGCTCTGTATTCTTGGTGCTTGGGGGAATGGGGGCAACAGTGGGAGGGCTTCTAGTGTCCTGGCCCCACTGGTGGACCTTCTGAGGGCACCTGGTGTTTTTGGCCGCTGTGTGACACTGAGTGTTGGACTGGATGGGCCACTGGCCTGATCCAACATTGGCTTCTCTTACGTTCTTATATGGAGCAGAGGTCCATCAGTGGCTATTAGCCACAAGGTATAGATAAGAACTCTCTGTCTGGGGCAAGTAATGCTCTGTATTCTTGGTGCTTGGGGGAATGGGGGCAACAGTGGGAGGGCTTCTAGTGTCCTGGCCCCACTGCTGGACCTCCTGAGGGCACCTGGTGTTTTTGGCCACTGTGTGACACAGAGTGTTGGACTGGATGGGCCACTGGCCTCATCCAACATTGGCTTCTGTTATGTTCTTAGAGGTGGTTTGCCGTTGCCTGCCCCTGCGTAGCAACTCTGGACTTCTTCGGTGGTCTCCCATCCAAGCACTAACCAGGGCCGACCCTACTGAACTTCCCAGATCTAACAAGATTGGGCTAGCCTGGGCCGTCCAAGTAAGGATTGCCTTTGCGTACCTTTTTTTTTTTTTTTTTTGGAAAACGAATATTAATTTCAATTTTAGGAACGACACATCCCAATGTTAATGGAAAGGAATTATCTTGTCCCTGGCCTACTATTTCGAAACAACCATGTTGCCATAGTACTGGGGGAATATGAATGGCCCCATTGAGCATTATCTGTGCTGGGGGAGCGACAGAGGGAAGTCTCCCTCCGATAAACGACTGGGAGATGAAACCAAAGCCACTACAGTTTAATAAAGACCTCTATCACGCACGGCGCCCCCCCCCCCCCCGCTGACTCCGGCTTAATCGCATTCATTTGCAACAATATGCAAGCATTCCAGGGGAAAAGGTTGCATAATGAAGCCATGTGTCTCTAACAATTCAGATGGGTGACACATCCCACTGCAGTTTGTCAACAAGGAGAACAAATACCTATGCAGGGGAAGGCATGCTTTGTAGATGATCCCCCACCTTCTTGTTTTCGTTTCTGGGCGAGAAATGCTCCGGCACATACCGCATGGCCGTCCTGGGTGAGGTAAGTGTCGCATACCAACTGCCCTTGTGGGCGGTGAGATTTTCCACTGCAAACAGCCTGAGTGTCTGGAGTTATGAAACAACGGGAATGCCAAGCGAGATCACCGTGTTTGCCATCTGTCGTGAGGGGGCTGAACTCTGAAACGGGCGATGTGGCATAGCAGTTAGGGTCTGGGAGACCTGGGTTCGAGGTCTCTACTGTGGTTATTAATTTACTTATCTAATTTCTGAATTGCCCCATGCCAGAATACACAGGACTTTGGGCGATTTACCGTAACTTAATATACAAAAATATAGTTTAAAATCAACAATCAGTTCATCCCAAAGTTTCACAGGCTTCAGAGGGCGTCTATAATTTAATCTAAAACCTGCTCTGGACTGTTTTTCCATCTCATGGGCAGGTTAAGGAGGAGGCCAAAGCAAGCAGGATGGAAAAAGAAGGAAAAGAGGAAAAGAGAAGGGTGCCAGCTATGATGGAAGCCATCACTGCCCTCAACCAAAAGCCTGGCGGAACATCTGAACTGGCGGAGACTAACCAAGAGAGAGATCTTGGAGTCGTAGTAGATAACTCAATGAAAATGTTGAGACAGTGTGTGACTGCAATGAAAAGGTCCAATGCCATGCTGGGGGTTATTAGGAAGGGAACTGAAAACAAATCAAAATGCCCCTGTATAAATCAATGGGGCAACCTCATTTGGAGTCCTGTGTACAGTTCTGGTCGCCACACCTCAGAAATGATATTATAGCACTGGAAAAAGTGCAGGAAAGGGCAACTAGAATGATAAAAGGGTTGGAACACTTTCCCTATGAAGAGAGGTTGAAGCGCTTGGGGCTCTTCAGCTTGGAGAAACGACAGCTGGGGGGTGACGTGATCGAGGTTTATAAGATTATGCATGGGATAGAGCAAGTAGAGAAAGAAGTACTTTTCTCCCTTTCGCACAAGACAACAACTCGTGGGCACTCCATGAAATTGCTGAGCAGTCGGGTTAGAACAGAAAAAAGGAAGTCCTTCTTCACCCAAAGGGTGATTAACACATGGGATTCACTGCCACAAGAGGTGGTGGCGGCTACAAGCATGGACGGCTTCAAGAGGGAATTAGATAAATTTCTGGAGCAGAGGTCCATTGGTGGCTATTAGTCACAAAGTATAGATAGGAACTCTCAGTCTGGGGCAAGTGATGCTCTGTATTCTTGGTGCTTGGGCGGGACAACAGTGCGAGGGCTTCTAGTGTCCTGGCCCCACTGGTGGACCTCCTGAGGGCACCTGGTGTTTTTGACCTCTGTGTGACAGAGGGTTGGACTGGATGGGCCATTGGCCTCATCCAACATTGGCTTCTCTTATGTTCTTATGTTCTTATCTCTGCCTTGCAGGCCCTGTGGAATTGTGTCAAGTCCTGCAGGGCCCTGATGGAGGTTGGCAGAAAGTTCCACCAGGACGGAACCAGGTCTAAACCCAGGGCCAGTCTCTCTCTCTCTCTCTCTCTCTCTTACACACACTCACTCACTCACTCACTTTCTCTCAGCCCGACCTCCCTCACAGGGTTGTTATGGGGACAAAGTGAGGTGAAAGTCACATGTACACCACTTTTCACTCCGTGGAGAAAGAGCAGGATAAAAATATAGCATGGGCAGGGAGGTGCAAGATGATTCATATGCATCTTCTCTTGTTAGAACTCTCCCTGGAGTCAGGTTTTGATCTGAAACGCATCCATCATTTGTCTGGGCCTTTGCCGCTATTTCATTCATATATTTCATTCGATTCTTATCCAGCCCTCCCTTCAAGCAGGCTCAGTGCGGGTTACAAATCACACAAATATTCAAAACCGCATTGCTCATAAAACACAAATCAAACACCAGCGGGGTGGCTTCGCCTCGACAGTGATGCTCAGTTTGAGCTGGATCCATTTGGCCAGCGTTATCAGCAGGGCCCCCCGAGATCGATTTGGATGCTCACCGCCTCATCTGAAGGCCTGAAGGAACAGCTCCGGCCAGGGCTTTTTTTGGTAGAAAAAGCCCAGCAGAAACTCATTTGCATAATAGGCCACACCCCTGACAGCACAGCTCATTAGCATATTAGGCAGGGGGCTGGGAAAGCACAGGGCAGGCATGGGGAGGGAAAGAAAGGCATTTTCGACGTGCCTGGGTTCCCTGCCTGCCCTTTTCCAGTTGCCACATGTCAGCTAGAGAAGGGAAGGCTGAGAGAGGCTTTCCCTTGACAATTTCACTCTCAGCTGACTGGAGGGGGGGAGTGAAATTGACAAGGAAATCCCCAGGGCCTCCCCAGAGGGAAAGAGGGCATTTTAACATGCTGCCTTTCTGTCTTGTGTGTAACGTGGGGAGGGCAATGTGCTCTGTAGCCATGCATGCACAGAGGTTTTGGCAGTCGGCATGGCCAACTCAGGAGCCAGCCGGAACACCATTCCGGTGCATTCCTGCCCCAAAATAGCCCTGGCTCCATCTATCAATCTGTACTTCAGAAAACTCCTCAGGAGATCAGCCAGATTTGAATCCAAGAACACCTCAGAGATTGACAAGATCTGGGGGTAGGAAATGAGCTTTTGAGAGTCAAAGCTCCTTTTGTCAGGTAAGAACTTGTTATCTGACAAAGGGAGATTTGGCTCTCAAAAGCTCAGACTCTGAAAGTCTTGGTCACTGAGGTGGTCTGGAACTCAAATTGAGTGGTTATACTTACAGCCCAACTTGACTACCCTCTGAAATGATCAAGCGGCATGCAGTGCAGAGGATACTATGAAACCCAATGATCAGAGGAAGTGAAAGCAGCATGCAATGCAGAGGGGAATTTCTGTTTCAATGTAGGTTTGTTAAAACAACGGAGGGAAAAGCTAATGCAGGATCTCCCTCTGCAACCACTTCTCCACACTGGCTCATATCCCAGGTTTGTAAACATGCTCCATCAGACTCCTGGGGGCGGCAGTTGGGGTCCAAGTGGGCTACCACAGGGGGAGAAAGTGGGAAAGCTCTGCTCTCCCCAGGGATCTCCAATTGCACTATTTTGAACCCAAATCAAAATGTGTAAGTTCTTGACTGGCAGGCAATTAAGGGAAATAAGTACATTTGATGAGAGGGGGAAATAGTTCAAAGAAGCAGAAAGTGGTGTGAAAGTGAAGAA
Source organism: Lepidodactylus listeri (assembly GCA_029233225.1). Lineage (NCBI taxonomy): Eukaryota > Metazoa > Chordata > Lepidosauria > Squamata > Gekkonidae > Lepidodactylus > Lepidodactylus listeri. The sequence goes on along the minus strand of JARCFY010000009.1, from coordinate 7,207,881 downwards.
CGGCAAGTCTGAGTCATCCAAAAGAGAAACAAAATACAAATGAAGATGTTTCAGCTGGAAATAACAGGAGATTAGAAATCTGAACTGAGCCCCGGTGGCGAAATCGGGAATGTTGCGACTTGATGCCATTTTTCTGGATGCGGAAACAAGAACTTGCTTTTAAATCTCACAGGTGGCAGCTCGCCAAGGTCTCAGATCTGCAAATAATTTCAAAAGGCTAGCTCTGATAATCTGCTCTAGTCAAAGCAAAGCAGAAATCAAGTGGCATCATTAAGACTAACCAATACTTGATGACAGCAATCCAAACTCTAGATTCTGTGGTATAGAGACCCAACTCAGCACACAAAGTAAAATAACTAACTGAGTTGGGAATGCCAAGAATGCAACGCAGAAAGATTGCATTAATTCGTTCAATCTTTTTACTAAGGTCTTGAATCCACACGGGAATCCTATACAGTAATTGGGGAATCACTGTAGCCTGAAAAATCCGTAGGGCGGCTGGGACAAATTGGTTACCTTTTTGGTAGTGAAAATGGGTTATAGCGGCCACCTTGTTCTTAGCCAGGCTAGGAGAGTGTTCCCAATGCATGGGCCATTTTAGATTATAATGAAAGAGAATACCCAAGTATCTAAAAGATTTAACTTGTTCAATTTCTCTTCCATCAATCTTCCAGACAGAACCACAATCTTCTCTTTGTTGGCATATCAGCTGATTTGTATTGCTATTTTTTCTTTTTAAAGTTATTGTTATGCCAATAAAGGTTATTGGAATTGGAATTGGACTAACCAAGCTGGTTTCAGCATAACTTTACATGCATCAGACCTCCCTTCTTCAGAGGTATCTTTATAGGGTTGCCAACTCTGGATTGAGAAATCCCTGGAGATTTAGGGGTGGAGCCTGGGGAGGGCAGAATTTAGGGAAGAGAGGGACTGAAGCAGGTTGTAATGCCATAGAATCCTCCCTGTAAAGCAGCCATTTTCCTCCAGGGGAGGTGATCTCTGTCATCTGGAGATCCATTGCAATTCTTGAAGATCTTCAGGTAGAGTTGCCCTCTTGGTGGGAAAATACCTGGAAATCATAGAATCGTAGAATCACAGAGTTGGAAGGGGCCATCAACCCCCTGCTCAATGCCGGATCAGCCTGGAGCATCCCTGACAAGTGTTCATCCAGCTGCTGCTTAAAGGCTGCCAGTGAAGGAGAGCTCACCACCTCCCCAGGTAGCTGATTTCGCTGTTGCACAACTCTGACTGGGAAAAAGTTTTCCCGAAGATCCAGCTGGTACCTTCCTACCCTTAATTTAAACCCATTCTTGCGAGACCTATTTTCTGCTTCCAACCCTGCCCTCCTCTAAATGACAGCCCTTGAAACACTTGAAGAGAGCAATCATGCGCGGACTCTAATCTGGGAGAACCGGGTTTGATTCCCCACTCCTCCACATGCAGCTGCTGGTGTGTCCTTGACACAGTCATAAGTTCTCTCAGAGCTGTTCTCTCAAGGGCAGTTCTCAAAAGAGCTCTCTGAGCCCCACCTCCCTCACAGGGTGTTACACCAGCAGCCACATGCGGAGGGGTGGGGAATCAAACCCAGTTCTCCCAAATTAAAGTCTGCACTCCTAACCACTACACCAAACTGACCCAGGCCTCGTTGTTGGTATTGTACAGTAAGTGACATCATCACACCAGCAACATCTAGTTGACGTTCTGGTATTTGGTCAAAAACTCTATGGTCAAACCAGCTTCTACCATAGAGTTTTTGCCCAATCAGTGTGTCACCTGGATGTTGCTGGTGTGATGGTGTCACTTACTCTACGACACCAACAATGATGCTTGGGCCTTTCTCTAGGTAAGTGCCCCTGTCAGCCAGTTGACTGGCAGCTGGGGGGTAGGGCCTGCCAGTGGGGGACCCCCGCCTCCACTAAGGATCCAACAACCCTATCTCCGAGAGTCCAGTAGCAGGGTAGGAGCTTTTGAAAGTCACTGCTCACTTCTTCAGACAGAAGTGAGCAGTGACTAACAAAAGCTCCTCCCCTGCCACAAATTTTGTTAGTCTTTAAGGTGCTCCTGGACTCTTGCTCGACTTCTACAGACAGGCTAACATGGCAACCCATCTTGATCTAACCCTATCTCCAGATGACCAAGATCAGTCCCACTGGAGGAAACAGCTGCTTTGGAAGGTGGACTCTATGGACCCGCTGAGGCCCTTCCCCTCCCCAAGCCCCACCTTCCCTAAGCTCCACTCAGATTTAACCTTGTTTGCTGGCACGGGCGCTCAGAAGACAGACTCCTCCAGTGCTCCCTGCCCAGAAGGCCTCCTTCAATTAACTTCCCTTTGCTAATTGGTTTCTGCCTCTGTAAAATCTGCACCACAGATTTCCGGCCATTTCAGACAAACTTAGATTAACTCCCATATGGTAACTACTGGCACGTTAGGGAGAGCAGCTGCGATACACCTCCTGGTGTCCATGGATTTCTGTAATACAGGAGGGGGGGGGGAAACAATCTTCTAAAATGCAGATGTTGAATCACTTTAGAAATCAGAACAACAACAGAAAAGTCTCCATGAAATGCCAACAGGGTCACTGCGTCTGTCTTTGGATCATTTGCATTGTGAGTGCCTTGGGACTACGAATGAACACATTTGAAGTTGCCTTATACTCAGGGGTCATTTCGTAGAAAAAGAGGTGCAGGAGCTCATTAGCATAACTCATTTGCATAACTCATTTGCATGGGCCACACCCCCTGACATACCGGAAGTGTGTCAGAAGGCAACACCCACCCCTCAGGCTCCACTCCACAGGGGAGTGAAACTGACCTGCTCTTCCTCCATTCCCTTCCCCATCCAATACTTGGTGCAATAAAAATAAGCGTCAAGAACACACCCTCATTCTCTTCCTGCTCCCTTGAAACCACCAGGTTTCAAGGAGACTTGAGATACCCAGGACATGTGCACCACCCATTTCTTCCCCTTCCCCTCCCCACAACAAGACACCCTGTGAGGTAGGTGGGGCTGAGAGAGGTCTTTCCAGAACTGCCCTTGAGAGAACAGCTCTGAGAGAACTTGTGACTGGCCCAAGGTCACACCAGCAGCTGCATGTGGAGGAGTGGGGAATCCAACCCGGTTCTCCCAGGTTAGAGTCCAACTCCTGACCACTACATCAAACTGATGGGGTGGAAGCTGCTGAAGGGTTGGTGAAATTTCTCCAGTACTTATGTGCCATGTGCCCAGATAAAAAATGGTATACTTAGAAAATTTATATGCCACCTTGAGCAAGTCTCTGGAAAAGCAGCACACAGTCATAAAAGGAACAATGATAAAATTATCAATATTAAAACAAAACATTGAAATCAATAAAGACCCTAGCAGGGCTTTCCCCAGGGCGCTGCGCCTCTGCACTGCTCGGGGAAGCCGAGAAGGGGGCGGGGCTTGGTCATGTGCCCGCCCCCTGGGCTCCTCACTCCCGGAGCTGCGTTCCTGTGCGCTCCCGCTCCAATGGACCCCTGCCTGGTCTTTTCAACCGGAGATGCTGGGGACTGAACCTGAGACCTTCAGCATGTCAAGCAGATGCTCTCCTGCTGAACCATGGCTCCTCGCCTAATAGGATAGGATAGTGTTTTTGTGATAATCTAGTAAAGACATAGATAGACAAATCTGGTCCAGGTGCACCAGTGGACAGACTTGCTATAAGGCATGAAGCTGCCTTATACTGGATCCATCAAGGTCTGTATTGTCCCCTCAGCAGCTCTACAGGGTCTTTCCCATCATCTACCATAAAAGGAAGTCCTTCTTCACCTAAAGAGTGATTAACACATGGAATTCACTGCCACAGGAAGTGGTGGCGGCTACAAGCATGGGCGGCCTATTAATATAGAAGCATACAATAGAACATCAATATTATAGGGTTAGGGCAGGGGTGGCCAACCTGTGGCTCGGGAGCCACATGCGGCTCTTTCACACATATTGTGCGGCTCCTGGCAGGGCGGCTGGGGAAGCAAAGGGGAGGCATGCTTTTTCTCTCTTTCTCCCATCCTTCCTTCCTTCCTTCCCTCCTCCCTCCCATCTATTTGCTTTCCTAGTTTCTCTCTCTCTCTTTCTTTTCACTTCTTTAATTCTTTCTTTCCATCTCTCTCTCTCTCTCTCTGTCTCTCAATATCATTAGCAAACAAGTAATATCATTATCAATAACCGGTTTTCCTCGTTTGTTTTTATTTTTGGCAGTCCCATTTAATGTTAATAAAAAGCAAATTTGCATATTTTTAAAAATAAAAACGTGTGTGTGATATTTGTTCCTGTCTTGCGGCTCTCAGACATCTGACGTTTATTCTATGTGGCTCTTACGTTAAGCAAGGTTGGCCACCCCTGGGTTAGGGGATGGGTTCTCATGTTAAAAGAATAAACAAGAACTTTCCTAAACTGAGCGATAATTTATTAACAATGAGAGAGATTGCATTTTTCACAATTGAACAAACTTCCATGTGAAAATTAAAACCTGAATATTGTCTTAATCATTTCTCTAACTCTGAGTCTCATTCTTGCTAAATGTTTAAATACTAGTGGAATACTAATTTTTTTTTTAAAAAAAATTAAAACTATAATCAGTATCTTCATCACCTTTAATATGATATCCAGATAATTCCAAAACGCAAAAAAAAAAACCTATTCCCCTATTATGAGTAGGAAGCTACCCATTTCTGCTGAAATTCTTTCAGTGGTCTTCTGTTCATATAATTAGTTAGTTTTGCCAGTGTTGCATACTCAGCTAGTTTTTCTTTCCAGATCTCTGTTGTAGGACATTCTTCTGTCTTCCATTTCATTACAAATATTATTCTGGCAGCTGTCAACATAGGGTTGCCAGCTTTCAGGTGGGGCCTGGAGATCTCCAGCTTTTATAACTGATCTCCAGCTGCAGAGATCATCTCCCCTGGAGAAAATGGCTGCTTTGAAGGGTGGACTCTATGGCATTGTACCATGTGGAGGCCCCTCCCCTCCCCAAACCCCACCCTCACCTGGATCCACCCCCAAAGTCTCCAGGTATTTTCCAACTCAGACCTTGCAACCCTATGTCAACATATATCTAAATAGGTCTTGTGAAATTTGATCTATATTGTCTGCTAGGATTCTCAGTAACAATCTCTGGTTTCATCGGAAATTTGGTTTTTAAAATATCTTGAACCTCTTCATGTATATTTTCCCAGTATCTTTTCATCTTGATGCAAGTCCACCACATACGATAAAAAGTGCCATCTACTGCTTTAAATGTCCAGCAAGCCCCTTTGTAATTCTTGTCCATCTTTTCAATGTCTTTGCGGGTGATGTACCATCGGTAAAACATCTTGTACCAGTTTTCTCTTAAGGCTTGGCTAGCAGTAAATCTAATGCCCTCAGTCTACGATTTCCTGACTCCGTGAAGGGGCAGCTGCACTGTACATTTTCAATTACACCCCGCCCCATGAGCCCTTTTCATTAAACCCTAACAATATTAACTATCTTTCCCCCCTTAGCGGTTTTCCAAGGGCTTTGTAAAAGGAGTTGCACTTTGCTGAGTCTTAAATTGATTCCAAACTTTATGAGAGGCCCTCGGAGACAGGAAAACCTTTTTCTGTTGCAACCGAAAGCCATTTCAATGCAAACACACAGACAGTTACCTGCATTGCAATGCAATATTATTTTCGCCAAGATATGCTCTCTCAAAGAAATCTCTCCGATGCACCTAAGAGTGGCCTCTCTTTCCTTCAGCCTCATCAGCAGCCATAGGTGTAAACTATGGGGGGGGCTCGAGCCACCCCCGAAATTTCCCGGGGGGGGCTCAGCCACCCCCGGGAAAATGGAGCGCCCAGGCCGACTGGCTGGCCGGCTGCCGCTGCCACCACCTCTCCCCCTGCTCCGTTCCTCCCTCCCTCCGTCCAGGAACCAGCTGGACAAATGCCCAGGGAGCTGGACGGAGGAACGGAGGCAGGAGCAGGCGGGGGGGAGGCGGCGAGGCAGGCGCGGGCTGCCACCTCGTTTGCCCGCCCGCCGGCTGCTGCCGCCGCCGCCTCCTCCCCCCCCGGGACTGACCTGGCATGCTGGGAGGCAGGAGTGGCCAGGCTAGGCCAGTCGGGGGGGGCAGTGGGGACACAAGAGCCCCCGCCCGCCCCCGGGGATTTTAAAAGTCGACGCCTCTGTCAGCAGCTTCTTTCACCCTTTTGATTCTGATTGGACAAAATGAGCATTGTGTCCCCACCAGGCGTTATTGCCATTTTCGGAGGATCCGTTTGGTTCGTATATTTTGCAAAATGGGCATCAACTTCACCCATATGGGATTTGCTGTAGGGCAGAAACAGGCCAAAAGAGATGTCGTGTGGAGAGAGCCGTGCTTGGATCCTCCCAGCTCTTCTTTCAGAGGGTAACAGCCAAACTACACCATGAGCCAAGAAGGGGTTCGGTTCAACCCCTTTTCCTGTGCAGAGTTTTACCAGGGAGAAAACTGGTTCAATTTTCCTCTAGGCAATCGTCATCCATCACACTGGAAAAGGATAGATGCCTGCTCTTTGTCCATCTTTTTCCTTTCTTTCTAGGCCAAATAACAGCACGGGAGTGGTAGCCAAGGGGATTTAGGGATGCCAGCCTCCAGGTGGGGCCTGGGGATCTCCTGGAATTATTCCTCATCTCCAGACGACTGAGGTCAGTTCCACTGGAGAAAATGGATGCTTTGGAGGGTGGGCTCTATGGCACTGTACCCCACCGAGGTCCCCGTCCTCCCCAGGCTCCAAAGCTCTACGAATTTCCCAACCTGGAGTTGGCAGCCTTATTCCCCCACCCCTAGCCAGTGGCTGGAGGAACCTAGCAACACTAAGGGGATCCATCTATCTTGGCAGAAACATGCAGGGGTGGAAATAGCGTCGCCAGCAGTGTTCCCTCTAAGCTGAGTTTTTGTGAGTCACTGCTCACTTCTTCAAATATATGAAGAAGTGAGCAGTGACTCACAAAAGCTCATAGTAAAGTTAAAGGTAAAGGCTTCCCTTGCTCGAAAGCCAGTCGGATACAACTCTAGGGATGTGGTTCTCGTCTCCGTTTCCAAGCTGAAGACCCAGCGCTGTCCGAAGATGTTTCTGTGGTCATGTGGCCGGCATGACTAGACACCGAGGTGCATGGACTGTTGTTATCTTCCCACCGAAGCGGTACCTATTTATCTACTTGCAATTTCTTGCTTTCAAATGGCTAGGCTGGCAGGAGCTGGGGCCAGAGACAGGAGCTCACTCCGTCACGCGGCACTCGGGTCTCGAACTGCTGAACTACCGACCTTCCGGTCTGCACTTCAGCATCTTAACCACCTGAGCCACTGCAGCCCCTACAAAAGCTCATACCCTGCCACAAATTTTGGAGATCACTTGTAATCCCAGGAGTTCTCTAGCCACCACCTGGAGGTTGGCAACCCTATTAACAGGGGCTGCTCTACTCATCTGGCTTCTAAGCTATTTTCATGTCCCAGCCCTTCTCTGGCCATCAGCCACCACGGGAGGAATAGCCAACAGCCTCCAGGGCAAGAGGAAGACCTATTGCTTCGCATTCTACTGCGCATGGATCACCCATCAAGATTTGGGAGCGTCACACTGCTGCGTAATTCAATTATGCTGACACAGGCCCTGGAAAGGGATGCTCATTATCCAAATGGAAACGAGGGAGGGAGAAGCAATCAAAATAAAAGTTGCTTTGGAGAAGGGAAAGGAGCTTTCAGTGTAAATGAAGGACCTGTTGGAACACATCTCGGAAGAGCACAGCGGCTGGAAGGATCCTGGCTTTCAAATGCAGAAGCGACTTGGAATCCGGAGGGTTTGTTTTTAGGGATGGGAAAGCCCCCTGGCTGGCCCGACTTGGAAAGCAAATCAGTTCTGGGCCCATTCCAAAGTCTGGATCGATCAAACTCCAGATGATGTCACTGGGACATGGGCCCAGAGCTATGGATGCCAACCTTCAGATGGGGCTTGGAGACTCCTGGGGTTACAACAGGTCTCCAGCAGGCAGCTATCTTTTCCCCTGGAGAAAATGGAAGATGGACTGTAAGGCATTATACTCTGCTGGGGTTCCTCCTCTCCCCAAAACCCTGCCCTTCCCAGACCCCATCCCCAAATCTGTAGGAATTTCTCAATCCAGAGTTGGGAACTGTACCCAGAACTGTTCCAAACATCTGCAAGGTCACATGCCTAGCCTTGAGTCCTCTCTTCTTCCCTTTTCTCTCAGAGAAGAAGAGGAGGAGGAGGAGGAGATTGGATTTATACCCTGCCCTTCACTACCTGAAGGAGTTTCAGAGTGGCTTACAATCTCCTTACCCTCCCCACAACAGACACCCTGTGAGGTAGATGGGGCTGAGAGAGCTCTGTAGAGAACGGCCCTTGAGAGAACAGCTCTAAGAGAAGTTGCGAATGACCTACGGTCACCCCAGCAGGTGCAAGTGGAGGAGTGAGGAATCAATCCTGGTTCTCCCAGATTAGAGTCCACACTCTTAACCACTACATCAAACTGGTTCTTGATTGCAATAGTTTCTCCAGACTACAGAAATCAGTAGCCTTGGAGGAAATGGCTGCTTTGGGGGATGGACACTATGGTATTAATACAATGAGGTCTTTCCCCCTCCCCAAACCCTGCCACCATAGGCTCCACCCCCAAATCTTCAGGGATTTCCCAACCCAGAGTTGGCAACCCTATGTCTACCTGAAGCCAAGTCTCAATCTAGCAGCCTGTAATTAGGGTTACCAACCTCCAGGTGGCACCAGGAGATCTCTACAATTGATCTCCATATGACCTAGATTGGTTCCACTGGAGAAAATGGCATTAGACCCCACAGAAATCACTCTCCTTCTCAAACTCTGGCCTCTCTAGGCTCCACCTCTCTAACCATCCCTAATCTTTATGCAATTAAGGTTTAGGGTTATTTATTTACTTCATTTACACCCTGCTTTTCTCCCCAGTGGGGAATCCAAAGTGGTTTACATAATTCTCCTCTCTCCTTATAGCAGCCCTGTGAGTTTAATCAGGCTGAGAGTGGCCAAGGATTGCCAGTTCCCAGGTGGGGCCTGGACATTTCTTGAAATTACAATGGATCCCCAGAGATCTCGTCCCCTGGAAGTTGCTTTGGAAGGTGGATTCTCTGGCATTATATCCCACTGAGGTCCCTTCCCTCCCCGAATCTCACCTTCCACAGGGTCCACCCCCAAATAGCAAGAAATTTCCAACCTGGAGCTGGCAACCCTCAGTCAGCCAGCAAGCTTCCATTTACAGGGAGGATTTCACTGCTCATCCAATTAGATGTATAATGGAGAACAACAACAACCACAACAACAGGAAGAGGAGGAGGAGGAGGTTGGATTTATACCCCACCCTTCACTACCCAAAGGAGTCTTAGAGCGGCTTACAAACTCCTTTCCCTCCCCAGAACAGATACCCCGTGATGTAGGTGGGGCTGAGAGAGCTCTTTCAAGAAATGCTCCTGAGAGAACAGCTCTGAGAACTTGTGACTGACCCAAGGTCACACCAGCCAGGTGCACGTGGAGGCGTGGGGAATCAAACCTGGTTCTCCCAGATTAGAGTCTGTGCACTTAACCACTAATTCCTGATGGCCACAGTTTTAAAAGGGGGTCAGATTCAGGGGATCAGGGGATCAGATTCAAGGAGGAGAGGTCTATCAGTGGCTACTATGGAACAGAGAAGAAGAAGAAGAGGAGGAGGAGGAGGAGGAGATTGGATTTATACCCCACCCTTCACTACCGAAGGGAGTCTCAGAGTGGCTTACAATCTCCTTTCCTTTCCCCTCCTCACAACAGACACCCTGGGAGGTAGGTGGGGCTGAGAGAGCTCTCCTGAGAACTGCCATTTATTTATTTATTTATTTGTTTGTTTGTTTAGGCTTTTACTCCACCCTCCCCGCTGAAGCAGGCTCAGGGCAGCTCACACAACCGATAAAAACAATATATATTCAATACAAAAATACATCTCAAAAACTACATAATAACAATTAAAACCATTAATATCGATGGTGGTTCTCTGGATAAAGTACGCTCACATGCGGTCAGCCATACTACCGCTGTAAAAAGCTTCTAACTCTAGGTCTAGGTCAGCCCAGCGGCTATTGGAAAGCCTGCCAGAAAAGCTCCATTTCCACGGCCCTGCGGAACTGTGAGAGGTCCCGCAGGGCCCTGATCTCACCAGGGAACTCATTCCTGTAAGCCAGAGAGAACAGCTCTGAAAGAACTTGTAACTAACTCACAGTTACACCAGCAGCTGCATGTAGAGGAGTAGGGAATCGAACCCAGTTCTCCCAGATTAGAGTCTGCTCCCCTAACCACTACACCAAACTGGCTCCCTTCACTAAACTGGCATAAAATATTTGGTTGACTCTGTTCATGTGAGTGACCAAGCATCCCTCCAGAGTGGTGGTGGAAAGTGTCTTCAAGTCACAGCCAAATCATGGTAACCATGTAAGATCTTCCAAGCAAAAGATGGACACAGGTGGTTTGCCATTTGCCTGCCTCTGCATAACAACCCTGGACTTCCTTGGTGGTCTCTCACCCAAGTACTAACCAGGGCCAACCCTGCTTAGCTGCCAAGATCTAACAAGACTGGAGTAACCTGGAACATCCAGGCCATCTCTCATACCAAAACCTTTAATGTAAACCAGCCCAAAGAGCTTTGCATGTCCAGTAGATATCATATTAGACTTTGAATGTGATGCCTTGGTTGACCCCTAATTTGTATGCTGGCTCTGATAAAGCAAGTTTCCAGTAGTTGTTGGCCAGCAAGGCACTCTAAGTGCTCTTATGGATTTTGATATTCATAAGCTTGAACTTGGGTTGCTAGTATTGGAAGGGCCATGTGCATTCTCCATTGCAGGGGAAAGCTCCAGCCCATGCCAGGAGGCTGGCACCCTAGATAGTTCACAAAGACAGAGACAAAGACTCCTTCTGCCATGAGGTTTCTTTCTGTCACACCCCACTGGTCAACCCCTGCCCCCTCCAACGTACCTGAATGGATTATGCTAACGTGGCTGCCTGGTAACTGATGGGTGGGCCATCACCCAGTCGGCCAGGGCCATTAACAGACAATGCAGTGGCCCCGGTGAGTCAGCGGACCTCGCCCAGGTGTAGAGTTCCTGTTTAGTTTCAGTTTTGCAATATTGTCCACTCCCCGGCCCTCCTACTTTTGTTCACCTTTAACCTATGGTAAGGTCAGAAAGGGACGGACCGCCTAGTAGGTGTGTTAGTGGGATGTGGTTAGCGCTGCCCACCCCCAAGACCACCTAATAAAAGACCCTGCACAGAGGCAATCGGTCTCTTGAGCCATCGTCCCCTATCTACTTTGCTACCCATTATGTCCAGCTTGTTATACCCATACCCTTGCCTCCATCTTTAAATCTCTGTATCCTGGAACAGAGAGAACCACGTGGTCTTGCAGGCTCGAGCCACGTGTCCCATATTTTTCTATATTTTCCTTCCCCATCCAATTCTTCCTTCGGTCGGACAACTCCCTTTCAGGAAGGTAACGTATTGCTTCCCCCTCATTGAAATCCTGCTCATGCAAATGTGCTACTTTCTAGCTTTATTCCTTAGGCCTGTGTGATTGTGTGTGTGATTACATTTCTGGTGTGATTGAACAACATTGCCCAGTAAACTGCATTGAACTGGCTATCTGCCTCATGTGCCTCTTTCCTTGAGAACTCCCGGGAGGGGTGGGACCCTAGTATAGTTGGCAAGAACCCGTGTATTTCGCCAATTGCTAAAACGTACATTAAAACAATTCGGCTAACATAGTCCCTTTGAGACCAACAAGATTTCTGGCCAACAAGCTTCCCAGAGTCAAAGCTCCCTTCATCAGATACAAATCACGTTGGTCTTGAAATCTTATACCCCCAAAATCTTGGTCTCTTAGTTGCTACTGGACTCTACCACAGACCAACATGGCTAACCCTCCTGAAAACAGATCTTTGGTTTTCTGCTTTTTTTCCCTTTCCAGATCCTGCCTGCTCCATTTTCAGGATGTTCTTTGCAACACTGGGGAGAAGAATGGGACACACACAAAATAAAAAAATACATGGGCATCACAGAAGATATCAATCGCCTAAGAGAAAAGATATTGATAGACGAAAAATGAAGTCCGCGCGTTCAGGCGGAGACAATGATCTAACCGTGTAATGTCTGCGGAGATGAACTACTGTGGACCTTTGATGCTCCAAGTGCACCCAGACGCATCAATGGCACTTTGAAAGGGTTGGTGGGAAAGAGAGACGACATTCTGACCCCCCCTGGGAAAAAAAATTATCACTCATTCTCATGACATAGAGAAGAAGAAAAGGGTGGGGGGACACAATTAACAGTTTTCAAACATGATAAATGTGGCCCTATAGGTCAGAAAGGGAGAAAGTGTAATGTATTGGATAGTCCTCATCTTTCTTCAGTTCAAAGACCTTGGAGTCTGTAGAAGACCTCTGATGCTTTCTATAAAAGCTAGTCTAAAACTACTTCTCAGAAGAGAAGCTATTGCATCATTTTCTAACCGTTGAGGATAATTCTCTGGGGGGGATAGAGACAGCACTGAAAAAGTCGAGGCCTGGGCACAGCCATAGGGTTTGTTATTTCAACTCAACACATAATTTTCTTCCCCTCTACAGGTCCTGTCCATATGCTGTCCTGTTTCCCCATTTGCTTTCCCCTCTCCTCTCGGGCTACGCCATTAGATACCTTTTATCTGCATCATACTGCGTTCTAAATCTTTTTTCCTTTTGGCCCCTTCCTTGCTGGCTTTAGGGTTACAAACTTCCAGCTGGGGGCCTGGAGATCTCCCAGAATTACAACTGATCTCCAGATGACAGAGATCAGTTTCCCTGGGAAAAGTGGCAGCTTAAGAACGTAAGAGAAGCCATGTTGGATATCAAGCTAATGGCCCATCCAGTCCAATACTCTGTGTTACACAATGGCCGAAACCCAGGTGTCATTAGGAGGTCCACCAGAAGAACATGAGAGAAGCCATTTTGGATCAGGCCAGTGGCCCATCCAGTCAACACTCTGTGTCACACAGTGGCCAAAACCCATGTGCCATCAGGAGGTCCACCATTGGGGGTCAGAACTCCAGAATCCCTCCTCCCACTGTTGCCCCCCAAGCACCAAGAACACAGAGCATCACTGCCCCAGACAGAGTGCTCCATCTATACTTTGTGGCTAATAGGAACTGGTGGACCTCTGCTCCATATGTTCATCCAATATGTTGTCTATGCTTGTAGCTGCCACCACTTCCTGTGGCAGTGAATTCCACATGTTAATGACTCTTTGGGTGAAGAAGAACTTCCTTTGATCCGTTCTAAGCCTACTTCTCATCAATTTTATTGCGTGCCCACGAGTTCTTGTCTTGTGAGAAAGGGAGAAAAAGACTTCTTTTTCTTCCTTCTCTATCCCATGCACAATTCCGTAAACTATCATGTCACCCCCTCAGTTGTCATTTCTCCAAGCTAAAGAGCCTTTCTTCATAGGGAATCTTTCTTCATAGAAAAGGTGTTCCATTCCCTTAATCATCCTAGTTGCCCTTTTCTGCACTTTTTCCACTGCTATAATCTTTTTTGTGGTGTGGCGACCAGAACGGTTCACAGTATTCCAAATGGGGCCGCACCACAGAGTTATACAGGGGCATTATGATACTGGCTGGTTTGTTTTCAGTCCCCTTCCTAATAACCCCCAGCATAGCATTGGCCATTTTTACTGCAGTCGCACACGGAGTCGACATTTTCAGTGAGTTATCTACCATGAATCTAAGGTCTCTCTCCTGGTCAGTTACTGCCAGTTCAGGCACCATCATTATATGTTTATAGCTAGGATTTTTGGCTCCAATGTGCATTACTTTGCACTTGCCCATGCTGAACCTCATTTACCACCTTGGCACCCATGCGACCGGCCTCGACAGAACCCTCTGGAGCGCCTCACAGTCCTTCCTGGTTCTTACTGCCCTAAACAACTATCATCTGCAAACTTAGTTCACTTCACTGGCTTCCTCCCAATTCCAAATCAAAGCTTTGGAGGGAGAACTCTGTGGCATTATCCCTCGCCGAGCTCCCATCCCTCTCCTAACCCCACTCTTCCCAGGCTTCAGGCATTTCCCAAGGCAACACATGTCTGAACACAAGCCAAGTGGTTGTGCTAAGAAGCTGTTGCATCATGTGACACTCTAGGAATGTTCCCAATCTCTATGGTTTTTACTATAAAGATGGAAGAAAATCCTAGCGTGCTGGGTGACACAGCAATGTTACTTCCAGGTTTCTAGTTAGAATAGGCCACTTGACATCCCTACGAAGTCACTGGTCACCTTATTTAGATATTAGTCCTCCTAAGCAGAGCTCATTTCGTAGCAGGAGCTCCTCTGCATATTAGGCCACGCACCCCTGATGTAGCCAATCCTCCAAGAGCTTACAGGAGCCCCTGTAAGAAGAGCTCTGTAAGCTCTTGGAGGATTGGCTACATTAGGGGGATGTGGTCTAATATGCAAAGGAGCGCCTGCTATGAAATGAGCCAGGCTCATAAGTATGGCTTGTAAGGTTGCCAAGTTTGGGATGGAAAATACCTGGGGACTTTGGGGGTGGAGCCAGGAGAAGGCGGGGTTTGGGGAGGGGAGGGGCCTCAGCATGGTTTAATGCCATACAGTCCACCCTTCAAAGCAGCCGTTTTCTCCAGGGGAGCTGATCTCTGTCAGCTGGAGATCAGTTGTAAAAGCAGGGGAATCTCCAGGCCTCACCTGGAGGCTGGCAACCCTAATGGCTTGTAACAATCACTTCTGCCCATCCTCCCCTAGCAGTAATGTCAACTAGATGCTCTACTGAAGGACCTCAGAGATACTGTCCCAATTAGCTTATTGAACTTTAGGATTGCCAGGCCATGCGTGGCAAATAGCAAGAGCTTCAAGGGTGGGGACATAAGGTAGGCCGCAACAGAGTATGCATCACTACATCATGGGAAAAACCCGAAAGTAGCCAAGGGTCACTCTAGGCACCACCAGAAACAGATTCCTAGAGCTACCCTACATCACTTCCATCTTTACCCAGGAAATGATGTAGCAGGACACACAATGCCAATTTTTTTAAAAAAAAAAATTATCCCATTATAGCAAAACATTCTCCTCAGGATATCACGATGTAAGCCACTTGGAGCATTTTTAGAGGGTGAAATAGAGGAGAAGGGAGCATTGTGAATGCAGCAGTGTCTCTTGCGTGTAATCGTCATGTGATGTCACTGCCACCCTCACACTACTCTAGGGAATTTCCCAATCTCTGTGGTAAAGACCATAGAAACTGGGGAAATTCCTAGAGTGTCACAGATGTAGCAAGAGTGGGGGACAGCAGGGGCCAAGCAGGTGAGAGCTGGAGGTTTCCTGCCACTATGAGCAACCCAGTCAGCCGACTTTCCTGGATGTCACTGCTAGGGCCCAATGATGGGAAGTGGTTTTGAGGCTTTATTTATTTAGTTTGTTTTAATCCTATATTTCTCTCTAACGGGGATCCAAAGAGGTTTACAAAAATACACTTTTAAACACATTTCCCCAAAATATAGAGTGGGAAACCAGTGAAAGACTAAAAGTAGGGATGGCGTCTTGGTTTGGTGTTAGGGGTTCAGGTGGAGACATGACAGGGTGTGGCATTGTGAGTGGGATGATGTCACTTCTGGGGGAAACCCGGAAATGATGACGGTAGCTCTAGGAATTGCCTCTGTGGCTTCTGCATTTTTCATGGATGTGACATCACTCTCATGCCATTGGGGAGGGTTTTTTTTAAAAAAAAAATTTCTCCTGCTGCCACTCCAAATGGTGCCAGGCAATGGGAGCTCAGAGTGGGGGATGCCCCGCCCCAGCTGGTGGCTTGAAAATGAAGAAGAAGAAGAGGAGGAGGAGGAGGAGATTGGATTTATACCCCCCTCTTCACTTCAGAGCCGCATACAAACTCCTTTACCTTCCCCTCCCCACAGCAGACACCCTGTGAGGTGGGTGGGGCTGAGAGAGTTTTTTCCCAAGCTGTCCTTGAGGGAACAGCTGGTCCAGAGCTATGGCTTGCCCAAGGTCATCCAGCCAGGTGCAAGTGGAGGAGTGGGGAATCAAACCCGGTTCTCCCAGATTAGAGTCCGTGCACTTAACCACTACACCAAACTGGCTCTCAGAGAGAGCTCTGAGACAACTGTCCTTGAGAGAACAGCTGCTTCAGAGCTATGGCTTGCCCAAGGTCATCCAGCCAGGTGCAAGTGGAGGAGTGGGGAATCAAACCCGGTTCTCCCAGATTAGAGTCCGCGCACTTAACCACTACACCAAACTGGCTCTCAGAGAGAGCTCTGAGACAACTGTCCTTGAGAGAACAGCTGGTTCACAGCTATGGCTTGCCCAAGGTCATCCAGCCAGGTGCAAGTGGAGGAGTGGGGAATCAAACCCGGTTCTCCCAGATTAGAGTCCGCGCACTTAACCACTACACCAAACTGGCTCTCAGAGAGAGCTCTGAGACAACTGTCCTTGAGAGAACAGCTGGTTCACAGCTATGGCTTGCCCAAGGTCATCCAGCCAGGTGCAAGTGGAGGAGTGGGGAATCAAACCCGGTTCTCCCAGATTAGAGTCCGCGCACTTAACCACTACACCAAACTGGCTCTCAGAGAGAGCTCTGAGACAACTGTCCTTGAGAGAACAGCTGGTTCAGAGCTATGGCTTGCCCAAGGTCATCCAGCCAGGTGGAAGTGGAGGAGTGGGGAATCAAACCCAGTTCTCCCAGATTACAGTCTGCGCTCCTAACCACTACACCAAACTTGGCAGCCCTGGTCGGTGTCCACCAGGTTGATCCTTATGGCAAAAGCCAGGGGCTGTTACCGATGCAGGCTGGGTCGCATCACGCGCTCTGGGCAGCTGTTAAATGAATTTCAGATAGCCAAGTGTTGAGGTATGAAGTGGTTTCTGCTTCAGAAGAGCCGAATGGGAGCGGGGAGGGAGAGGAAAAGGAGGGAAGAGTTGCAGGAGGGCTTCTCTATCTTAAAGAAAAGAACAGAGGAAGAATAAGTCAAAGAATTGGGTCACATTTGGCATTCTCTTTCCCTCCTCCGGCTTCTCTTTGCCATCACGTGTCCCCCCTTCCCATTTTTCAAACTGGAGATTATACAGAGACGCGGGGGTGAGGAACATAAATATCAACAATGGAAAACATACTCTGAGGAGAGCTGATTCTGTAAACATGTCGGAACACCTATCCATAAAATAACCTTGAAACACCTGAGATGCTTAGTGCATAGCAATTTGTCTCCTTAGATTCAGAATATCGAAACCATGAATAATGACTGTTGAAGGTAAGCATCTCAAATTGTATCAGGTTGCCTTAACATCCCTCCAGAAGGGCCCTTGAGGAATGTGAGGTCTCACAAGCTTTGGGTAACTATTTGAGCTAAAGGAATACCACTCGGTGATAAATGCTGCTGGTTTGGTTGATTCTTTTGATAGCTTAATTTGGTTGGCGCATAGGTGTAGCGGAGAGGGCAGGTGTCATGGTATAGCCCGATCTTGTCAGATCTCGGAAGCTAAGCAGGGTAGGTTCTTGGTTGGGGGACCACCAAGGAAGGCTCTGCAGAGGAAGGCAATGGCAAACCACCTCTGCTTCTCACTTGCCTCCAAAGCCCCTTGCTGGGGTGGCCATAAGTCTTGGATGGGAGACCACCAAGGAAGACTCTGCAGAGGAAGGCAATGGCAAACCACCTCTGCTTCTCACTTGCCTTGAAAGCCCCTTGCTGGGGTGGCCATAAGTTGGAAGCTGGGCAAGGTTGGTACTTGGATGGGAGATGACCAAGGAAGACTCTGCAGTAGAAGCCAATGACAAACCACCTCTGCTTTTCACTTGCCTTGAAAGCCCCTTGCTGGGTGGCCATAAGTCTTGGATTGGAGACTACCAAGGAAGACCCTGCAGAGGAAGGCAATGGCCAACCACCTCTGCTTCTCACTTGTCTTGGTTTTATAACCATATGCTAAAGGGGCATGCTTGCAGCCAGCTGCTCTGGAATAATCCTGCAGCTACTCAGCAAGTACTCAACAAGCTGCTCTGGAATAATGCTGCAACTACTCAGTTATTGGTAAGCAGCTGGTGTCGGGCCAGGAGGTGTGCACTTTGCCATCTCTCCTATAGCCCTGTCCTTAGCCTCCACCTGCAGCACTCTAAGGGTGTGGGTGATACTGGAGGGCTGGAAACAACCAACAGAGGTTTACCTGTTGAATCAGGGCTGGAAGGTGTCGGTGGCTCTGTGAATCCTTAAAAGCCTGCAGCTCATATTCCTGCTTGCCAGCTTCTGCTGACTCAGAGCTGGCTCCTCTTCTCCTGAGGAGTCGTCGCTATCACTGAGCCCTGGCTGACTCACAATAGGGCATTCCATAAGACAGTTAAAGTCCAGATCCTAAAAATACCTAACCTTAGCAAACCATTTCTTGGCTCTGCATAGCAGCCCTTGTCTTCCTTGCTGGTCTCCCATCCAAGTACTAACCTGGGCCGATCCTGCTTAGCTTCCGAGAGCAGATGGGATTGGGCTAGTCTGGGCCATCTGGTAAGGATATAACAATTGTGAACTGTCAAGTCATAACTGACTTACAGCAACCCCTCAGCCAGACTAGATGCTTGCTGTTATTGATTTGCTAGGGTTGCCAACCTCCAGGTGGTGCCTGGCGATCTCCTGCTAATACAACTGATCTCCAGACAATAGATATCAGTTCCCCTGGAGAAAATGGCTGCTTTGGAAGGTGGTCTCTATGGCATGGTACCCTGCTGAGGTCCCTCACCTTCCCACACCCCATATCCTGCTATCTCCAGGCTGTGCTCCCAAAATCTCCAGGTATTTCCCAATCCAGAGCTGGCAACCTTATGAGTGCAATATTATGTTACTGTAATATTCCAAGTTTTTTGATACCACTGATCAGCCTTTGGGGGATCCGCCACTTTCCAGTCTTGTGTTATCTCCTGTTTTGCCGCCAACACCCGAGATTTGACAACATCCCAGTGTGAGGGTACGACAGTCTGTATAAATGTTGAGGAGTACAACATCTGGAGCCATTGCTTGGCTTTTTATCTCCCAAATGGCTACATGCATCTGGGTCGAGAAGCTTGTTATTGCTTAGCACAGCGGTCACAGCTGAAAGAAGACACACACACACCCCCTACAATCTCTTTAATTATGGTGTAGGGCAGGTAGGAGTCATATACAGCACAACTGGATTCGTGTGAAGTACCATCTGTGCACAAATCCTCCTGTTGTCACAGTGTACGCTGTAAACTCACTGTGTGCAGAGATCTCTCTTCCATGCTGCAGTTACTTTGTCAGGCATGGATGGCGCAGAATAGATAAACAACCACTATGCTTAATTATGGAATGTATATATCTTTGGACACATCTTACTGATGCGAGCAGTGAGCTCAAGGCAGACGTTGATTGGCAGCAAATAAGGTAGACAAATTGTTTGCAGTACAACAAAGTCTTGGCCTTATTGCAGCCTATCTTGACTCAAGTACCTTCATTTCTTGATTCTCCCTTCCAGGGGGGAAATCTAGGGTTGCCAGGTCTCCCTTGGCCACCGGTGGGGGGCGAGGCATAGGGTTACCAGCTCCAAGTTGGGAAATTCCTGGAGCTTTGGGGGTGGAGAGGAGGAGGAGGAGGAAGAGATTGGATTTATACCCTGCCCTTCACTTGGAGTCTCAGAGCGGCTTACAATCTCCTTTCCCTTCCCCTCCCCACAACAGACACCACGTGAGGTAGGTGGGGCTGAGAGAGCTCTTTCAAGGACTGCTCTTGAGAGAACAGCTCTGAGAGACCTGTGACTGACCTAAGGTCACCCAGCTGGCTGCATGTGAAGGCGCGGGGAAATGAACCCGGTTCTCCAGATTAGAGTCCACCGCTCTTAACCACTACACCAAACTGGGAAGAACAGGGACCTCAGTGGGGTGCAGTGCCATAGAGTTCACTCTCCAAAACTTCCATTTTTCCCTAGGGGAACTGATCTATGTAGTCTGGAGATGAGCTGTAACTCTGGGAGATCCCCAGGCGCCATCTGGAGGCTGGCATCCCTAGCTGAAGGTCTGTGGTTCAGTGATCGTGGCCATACAATCATCCGTCAGGAAAGTTCCAGCTTTGGATTTTCAGCATTGACTAAGAGGTTGGATGAGATGGCCCAGAAGACCCCTTCCAACCATAGGACTCTGAAGTGTAGGACATATTTCATATAGAGAATGTAGGGTTTCCAGTTGATGGCTGGCACCCCGGTGGGAGGCTGGGGGCAGGGCCATTTTGGGGGCACTATTCGAACAATAGTGTGACATCATTCCCCGGGCAAACCCAGAAGTGACATCATAGCATTGACACAAAGCTCTAGGATTCATTGGAAACCCTGACAGTGCCCCCTTGCCCAATCCCAGTCTCTCACCAGGTACTGACCACTACCTAGGGTGGCCAACTCTCCCACTACATGATTTAACCATAAAGTTTAGTAAATCCTAGAGCACCCCATAACATCACTTCCAGTTTTTACAGGAAGTGACATCAGCTTGCCAGAGTGATACCATCATGCCAGTCGCCACTCCCTAATTACTTCCCGAGGTTGCCTTCTACACACACAATATGTCCTATATATGGGGTCTTATTTCAGAGAGCTGTTTTATAAAGGGAAGAACAAGAAGCACATCATACTTTATCTGTGGTGTTAACTCCAGCCAGGTTAATAAAATGTGCCAAATAAAGTTAAACGCTGGGAACCTTCCACAGTTTGTACCAATTTGTTTGGGAGGGAAATCTTTGGTGAAGATGAAACTGTATTCAAGATCCCGGGTCTCAGTTTTATAGGCTGTCTTACCAAACGCTGCTATTAATGTGAAGCACGATCCATTGATCGTTCCTCTGAATTATGTTGATGGCTATTATCCATGCGCCTCTCAACTACTTGTCTTAAACATTTTAATGACTGCCAAGATTGTTCTAGCGCAGCACCGAAAAGCAGCAGCCGTTCCAACAATTAAAGGGGGGGGGGGCTAATGAAAGAAAGGGGTAACCTCGTGAAGCAAATTGATCATAGAAATGCTTTTTGGCTTTGCCAGTTTAAGTGGATGAAAAATGGACTCCATTTATCCACTGCTGAAACAGTCACTGTAGATAAAAAGAACTTTTTGTACTAATTATGGGTTAGATCCAACCAACTTTTCTGTAGATGGAACAGGAAAGAGGGATTTCCTAAGCTTTGACTACTAAAGAGGTTCTCTTGGGTATCATAAGAACATAAGAAGAGTCCTCTTGGATCAGACCAGGGGTCCATCTAGTCCAGCATCCTGTCTCGCACAGTGGCCCACCAGTTCCTTTGGATGGCCAACAGCAGGGCATTCCCCTGATATTGTCTCCTGGCTCTGGGATTCAGAGGATTAGTGCCTCTGAATGTGGAGGTTCCCCTCAGTCGCCATGGCTAGTAGCCATTGACAGACTTCTCCATGAATCGATCTAATCCCCTTTTAAAGCTGTTAATTCCTGTGGCTATCACGACATCCTCTGGCAGCGAATGCCACCTTTTCATCACTCTCTGTGTAAAGTAGTATTCCCTTTTGTCTGTCCTGAATCTACTGCCCATCAGTTTCACTGGAAGTTCTCGTGTTCTGGTTTCGGGTTAGGGAGAGAAGAATGTCTCTTTGTCCACTCTCTCCACCCCATGCATCTATATATCTAATTCCCAAGTGCCCCCCTGTGCGGATACCTAAATCTGCGCCGGGGGGCACCTGGGGGGCAAGGAGGTTGTTCTGCAGACGTGGGGCGGTCCCCACGTCTGCAGAAAAATCTAAAAACTTAAGAAAAATTTCAGGGGGATACTCAAATCCCCCCAAAAGTAAAAAAACAAAACAAAACCCTGTTCCCTGCGCATGCGCAGGGAACGGACTTACCTGAGTGGCAGCAGTGGAAGCAACGGACAAGCGGCCGGGCGGTGGGGGGGGTCTGCGGTCGAGCCACCAGCTCAGAAACGGGGGAGGGGGGAGGCAGCGCAGCGGGCCTCAGGTCTAGCTGCGCCGCCGACTCTGGAAGGGGGGAGGGGGGAGATGGTGAACGGGGGGGAGAAGTGGCGGCCCGAGCAGTGCTTGGCCGCTCGGGCCTGGGAGCTGGGGGTGAGTGGGCCGGGGGAGGGGGCAGGAGGGAGGGAAACGCCGGGGCTGAGTGGCTTAACGCCACTCAGGCCCGAGCTAGAGCGGGCCAGGGGGGAGTGCCTCAGCGAGCGGCGGTTCTTGCCGCTGCCGCCGATTTTCGGGGGGGAACGGGGGGAGGGAGGGGAGAGAGGCTCACCTGCCCCCCCCCCACGAGTATCGCGGGTCCACCGGCTTGTAATTTTATAAACCTCTAGCATGCCCCCCACCCTTTAGTTATCTCTTTTCTATACTGAAAAGTCCCAGACTCTTCAGCCTTTCCTCATGGGGTCTGCATGCACAAAAGCCAAGCGACAGGGTGGCTGGAGAAAGGAAGGGAATTGGGCAAGACTGAGTGAAAGCCCAGGTTTGCGCCGAACACATTCATTTTCCAAATAATAAAAGAAGATGAAGTTCTGAGAGAAGCAGAAATGCCTCCCCCGAACCCTTCGTCGTGCTGATTGTGTGCATGTCTTGTGACACAGTTCGCCTGTCATTCTTTAAGTGATGGAAGATAGTTTTGGGTGCAGTGAGGCCGAGATCTTCATCACGAACATGCTGTGATCTTCATCGCAAACATGCTTACCAGATGAAGGGACCATGTTCCACGTCCCAGGAGGCAGGACGTGAGATGAACTAGCGACTCCTTGAGAATAACTGGTTTGGGCAAAACGAAATAACCTGGCTAACCCTCCACAGTTCACTGATATTCTCTGACATACCTTTATTTTGCTTCTGTTCGACAGTACCCAGATGTGTACCTCTTGGGATACTGGAATCGCACGGTCCCAGAGGTGAGCAACTACAGGATTTTTCAAAAGAACATAAGAACACAAGAGAAGCCAACGCTGGATCAAGCCAATGACCCATCCAGTCCAACACTCTGTCACACAGTGGCCAAAAATACCAGGTGCCATCAGGAGGTCCAGCAATGAGGCCAGGACACTGGAAGCCCTCCCACTGTTGTCCCACCCCACCCCACCCCCAGCACCAAGAACATAGAACATCACTTGCCCCAGGCTGAGAGTTCCTGTCTATACCTTGTGGTTAATAGCCCCTGATGGACCTCTGCTCCAGATGTCTATCCAATTCCCTCTTGAAGCCGTCCATGCTTGTAGCCGCCACCACCTCCTGTGGCAGTGAATTCCACGTGTCAATCACTCTCTGGGTGAAGAAGGACTTCCTTTTATCTGTTCTAACCCAACTGCGCAGCAATTTCATGGCGTGCCCATGAGTTTTTGTATTGTGAGAAAGGGAGAAAAGGACTTCTTTCTCTACCTGCTCTATCCCATGCATCATCTTATAAACCTCGATCACGTCACCCCTCAGCTGTCGTTTCTCCCCACTGTGTATCATCTAAGTGGAAACAAGAAGAAAGTTGGGGGCAGGATTAATCCCCTCTTGTAATGTTATTTAGAAGTCTCTGGGATTGGGTTTTGATCTGAATAGCAGTCTTTTTGGGGAAGACCAAGACAAAATTGCCACATCTGTCCTAGTAAGGTTTTGTGTTCATCCTTAATTTTTCATTCTAATCTGTTGCTGCTTCAATGCCATCAGTTTCCCTTTCCTTCTAATCCCTGCATGTGCTGTCCTATACTGCCCTATTGCCAGTTTGGAGCAGTGGTTAGGAGTGTGGACTCTTATCCGGGAGAACTGGGTTTGATTCCCCATTCCTCCACATGCAGCTGCTGGTGTGACTTTGGGCCAGTCCCAAGTTTTCTCAGAGCTGTTCTCTCAAGAGCGGTCCTTGAGAGAGCTCTCTCAGCCCCACTTACCTCACAGGGTGTCTGTTGTGGGGAGGGGAAGGGGAAGGGATTGTGAGCTGTTTTGAGACTCCTTCAGGTAGTGAAGGGCGGGGTATATAAATCCAATCTCTTCTCTCTCTCTCTCTCATTGCTACATATAGTCCCCGTCCACACGAGCAAGATAAGCCAGACGGGAAGTGACACAAATTTGTGCCGGCGCAATTTGCGCCACTTTTGCAGGATCACACAGGTCCACGGACCTGTGAGGGCGAACTGCCGCTGTGTGATCACACACAGCCGCGGGCGAGTTGGGGTTTTTTTTCCGGCTGTTTTCAGTGCACTTATCTGCATCTACAAGGGATCG
The DNA here is from genome assembly GCA_029233225.1 of Lepidodactylus listeri. Lineage (NCBI taxonomy): Eukaryota > Metazoa > Chordata > Lepidosauria > Squamata > Gekkonidae > Lepidodactylus > Lepidodactylus listeri. Next base: position 7,183,618 of record JARCFY010000009.1, on the reverse strand, counting down.
ATGACTTGCCTCTCCACCCTCGGGGTCATCTGATGATGCGCACACTGGGATGGGAGGGGGAAAAAAAACAAAAAGCCCACTCCCCAACGCCACTTATTTGCGCTGGCGCGATCACAACAGGAAAGGTCAGTTCTGGGCCGTTGCAAACCATTTGAGACTGCCTTTTCACTGGTAGCTAAATAAGCCAATTCCCCACCAGCTCAAAGTGGTTTGCGACACTTTGACACCGGCTGCAGGACGCTTCCCAGATGTTCTTGTGTGATCACGCCACTTTGAGCCGGCGGAGAATCGTCCTTCTTTTGTCGCAAATGGGTGTGTATGATCATGCCCATAGTTAGTTAGTAGATCTTGTGTAAATGTTTAATATACCTTTAACAATAGGAGCTTGTTAGTTGTATGTTGCAGCGGTATGCCTTCTGACATTGTTTTTTCCCTTGTCTTTGGGCAGCTCCTTTCCCCGCTCTGCTTCTCTCTTGCCCTGATAGCATTTTTACTCCATGTTCTTTAGAGGTATCAATGCTTGCAACACCCACCAAAAATTATCGTCTTTTCACTGGATTTTTCTTAGAAGCATCAGCTCTTCATTTTGTCCTGGTGGTGGAAAAGGATGTCAAGTCACAGTTGACTTATGGGGACCATGGGAGAGCCAGTTTGGTGTAGTGGTTAAGTGCACGGACTCTAATCTGGGAGAACCGGGTTTGATTCCCCACTCCTCCACCTGCACCTGGCTGGACGACCTTGGGCAAGCCATAGCTCTGTACCAGCTGTTCTCTCAAGGACACTTGTCTCAGAGCTCTCTCAGCCCCACCTACCTCAGAGGGTGTCTGTTGTGGGGAGGGGGAGGGGAAAGGAGTTTGTAAGCCGCTCTGAGACTCCAAGTGAGTGAAGGGCGCGGTATAAATCCAATCTCCTCTTCTTCTTCTTCTTCTTCTTTTCAACACAAGAGACTTTCAGAGGTGGTTCTATTTTTGCTCGCTTCCATGTCACTGTTGGCCTCCCATCCAAATACTAACCAGGGCTGACCCTGCCTAACTTCAGAGACCTGTTGAGATCAAGCTAACCTGGGCTATCCAGGGAAGGCTCTTCTGAACCCTGCTATGCTCTAATTCTTTTATTGTTTCTCCTCAGGCATATGTACCATAGAGATTGTAAGCTTGTCTGGACAGTGGACTTTTTGATTGCATGTTGAATAAAGTTAGTGAATGAAGAGAAGAAGAAGAAGAAGAAGAAGAGATTGGATTTATACCCCGCCCTCCACTCCCCAAGGGAGTCTCAGAGCGGCTTACAAATTCCTTTTCCCTTCCCCTCCCCACAACAGACACCCTGGGAGGTAGGTGGGGCTGAGAGAGCTCTTTCTGAAGCTCTCCTTGAGGGAACAGCTGGTACAGAGCTACGGCTTGCCCAAGGTCATCCAGCCAGGTGCAAGTGGAGGAGTGGGGAATCAAACCCGGTTCTCCCAGATTAGAGTCCGCGCACTTAACCACTACACCAAACTGGCAAGAGCCCTGCTGGCTGTGTAGCAAACGAAGTCCTACCTCAGGGCCAAGAATATTGCATTTTCATTTTCCCGGATGAGCCACATGGGAAAACTTCTAAGGATCATCCAGTCTTCGATGACATCATTTGGTATTTGAAGAAGTGAGCAATGACTGACGATTGCTCCTCCCCTGCCACAGATTTTGTCAGTCTTTAATGTGCTCCTGGACTCTTTCTCTTTTCTACTGGAGAAGCGAGCAATGACTGACAAAAACTCCTACCTTGCCGCAAATTTTGTTAGTCTTTCAGGTGCTCCTGGACTCTTGCTCTTTCCTCCAGCTACAGACAGACGTAACACGGCTTCCCATCTTGCTCTATCTGAAGAAGGGAGCAGTGACTCACAAAAACTCCTACCCTGCCACAGATTTTCTTAGTCTTTAAGGTGCTTCTGGACTCTGACTCTTTTCTACCAAAAAAGTGTTCAGTGACTGACAAAAACTCCTATCCTGCCACAAATTTTGTGTCTTTCAGGTGCTACTGGATTCTTGCTCTTTTCTGTTGCCACAGACCTACACAGCTACCCATGTCGATCTATCTCTACGGAAGGCACCACATTTAACCGTGCAGAATGGAAACCCAGGTATCTGAAGAAATAAGCAGTGACTCATAAGCGTTCATACCTTGCCACTATTTTATTAGTCTTTCAGGTGCCATTGGACTCTTGATCTTTTGGGGCTGACTTTCTATGAAACAGTACAGTCCTCTTTTTTCTTCCCTGAAACTGACAAACCCTTCCCGCAGTTATGCGCTGTTGAGCCCAAATTCCAAACAACCGTTATTCACAATTGTCTTTTAGCATCTACCTAATTATGAGATCGAGCGAGGTGGGAAAAAGTTCTAATCAGCTCTTGGCTTTTCCTTTCCTCCTCCTCCTCCTCCTCCCTTCAAGCATTTCACAGAGAAAATAGGACCATCTCTACATCTGTCACATTTCTTCACAAGGTGGGATCGCTGAGCAGCTTCCACACAGGAGGCGAGTGACAGTTTCAGCCCACATTTCAATCATGAGTTGAGTGACAGCGCTGCTGTAGGTGTCTGGGTTCCCTCCCCCTTAAAAAAAAACACTGATGGATGTAGTCTTAGAGGGAGACAATGAAAGATTGCCACCGGGTTCCACAAAAATAGCAGGAGTTAAATTCAAAGGCTGCATGAAATGCCTTGAAGAGAAAATGAGGAGCATTGTAGCCCGTCCAGAATCCATCGGCGCTCATTATTTAATATAGTCCCCTGGCATTCAGTTCGTGACAATCTAGCTCTCCATTCAATTATTGATGCTAGGGGTCAACAGCTTGAAGTCCCAGTGCTAAATCCAGCACTCCAAGAAGTTATATACAAGTACAAAAATCCTCAGTGTGCTGGATATGGTTCTGGGACATCTAGGGACTTGTGGAATTTCTAATAGCTAGCCCCTAGCAGCCCCAGAGAGCTCAGGAGCTAAGCAGTGTCAATTACACTTAATATTCGGATAGGAGACCACCATGGAAGACTAAGATTGCTACACAGAGGGAGGAGGAGAAGAAGAAGAAAGAGGAGGAGGAGGAGATTGGATTTATATCCCACCCTTCACTACCCAAAGGAGTCTCAGAGCTGCTTAGATTCTCCTTCCCTTCCCTTCTCCACAACAGGAGGTAGGTGAGGCGGAGAGAGATCTTTCAAGAACTGCTTGTGAGAGAACAGCTCTGAGAGAACTTGTGACTGACCCAAGGTCATACCAGCAGGTGCAGGTGGTGGAGTGGGGAATCAAACCCAGTTCTCCCAGATTAGAGGCCACACTCCCAACCACTACACCAAACTGGCTCAATGGTAAACTACTGTTGCTTATCTTTTGCATGAGGGGTCTGGACACAACTATCTGATGGAAGGAGCTTTGGCACTCGAAAGCTTATCCTCCCAAAATCTTCCTGGTCTCTAAGGTGCTACAGGACTCCAATATACCCACAACTAAATTGTCGTCAAAAGCTCACACTATTTGGCAGGATGTAGGTAGGGTTGCCAACATCCAAGTGGTAGCTGGAGATCTCCTAGGATTGCAACTGAACTCCCGGCAACAGAAATCGGTTCACCTGGAGAAAATGGCCGCTTTGGAAGGTGGAGTTTGGGGGCTTATACCCCATTGAAGTCCCTCCCTTCCCCAAACCCCACCCTCTTTAAGCTCCACCCCCAAACCTTCAAGTACTTCCCAACCCAGAGCTGGTAACCCTAGATGCAGGTCAACATAAACTCATAGATATGTGTAATTCAAGCACCTAATCTTTAAGCATCAAGTGAAGAGAAAAAAGGAGAACTGAAATCCAATAAGCTCCCTAAAGCTCCCCCTGGTCCAATCTTCTTGAAACTTGTTGGGTATTTGGGGGACAGGTCCCAGAAGCTACCCTGCAAGTTTGGAGCCTCTCCCTCAAACCCCCTCCCCTCCAGCCCCTTATATACCCTTTGAGCTTTTGCCTTTGTCTTCAATGGCCCATAGGGTGTAATAGGGCTGAAACTGACATTCGGCTGGTTATGCTAATGAGTTATGCTAATAGGTATGCTAATGAGCTCCTGCACCTCTTTTTCTAAGAAAGGACCCCTGGGAATAACAATGCAAAAATATTCACCTTTTTCTTTTTTGAACACAGACAGACCTGGATAAAGACCAAGCTGCAACAAGTATGGGAGGACGAAGAACTGGATGTCCTCCAGCGTTTCAAGATGAAATAGGGATCTGCCTGAAGTTGGGTACTGGAGTTGCTTGAAGTCGGGAGCTCTCATTTCAGAAAGGCCAGACGGAGTTCAGCCTGAGGTCCATTCGCCATCTGTAGGTAATACAAATGATGTATGTAAACAGTTTGCTAATGAGCTGTCCAAAATCATTGCAGTTGGTTATCTAACGTTACCAAGAACATTGCGCTGAATATCCAACCAAATGTCGGAGGAGCTCATTTCCAAGTAAGGAGTTTCCCCGGTGAGGCAGAAGTAGTTGTGGAAGAGCTGACCCAGATAGCCCAGGCTGGCCTGATCTCATCAGATTTGGGAAGCGAAGCAGAGTCAGCTGTGAGTAGTATTTGGATGGGAGACCAATGCTCCCTCTAAGCTATGGAGTCTTGTGGAGCGAAAATTCTACTTTGTGAGCGGCTGGCATTAAAGTTGTGAGTGAGTGATTTGGCTGCTGTGTAAATTAGTTTACTCTGGAGCCATCCTTCCTGAGCAAAGACAAAAATCTGTGAGCCGGAGGCTAAAAAAACTGTGAGCTTGCTCACACTAACTCAGCTTAGAGGGAACACTGGAGACCACCAAGGAAGTCCAGGGCCATTATGCAGAGGCAGGCAATGGCAAGCCACTTCTGAACATCTCTTGCCTTGAAAACCCTACAGGGTCGCCGTAAGTCAGCAGTGACTTGACCGCACTTCCCACCACTAGTTGTGGAAGGGGAGGGGCGGTGGAATGGTATAGCCGAATCTTGAACCAGTGTTGGACTAGGATCTGGGAGGTCCAGATTTGTATCCTTACCCATCCATGGAAGCTTGTTGGGTGAGTGAGGATGTCAATGGCTACTAGCCATGGTGACTATGGGGAACCTCCACATTCTGAGGCATTGAGCCTCTGAATCCCAGAGCCAGGAGGCGACATCAGGGGAAGGACTCAGCCTCTATACCTTGTTGTTGACTGTCCAGAGGAACTGGTTGATTACCATGTGAGACAGGTTGCTGGACTAGTTGGACCATTGGTCTGATCCAACAGGGCTCTTCTTACAAAGGCCCTGGACTCTATGCCCTGTTGTTGGCCACCCAGAGGAACTGGTTGGCCACTGTGTGAGATAGGATATTGGACTACATGGACCACTGGTCTGATCCAGCAGGGCTCTTCTTATGAGGGCCCTGGCCTTTATGCCCTGCGTGAGATGGGAGGCTGGACTAGATGGACCACTGGTCTGATCCAGCAGGGCTCTTCTCATGTTCTTATGAAGGTCTCAGCCTCCATGTCCTCTTGTTGGCCATCCAGAGTAACCTGTGGGCCATTGTGTGAGACAGGAGGCTGGACAAGATGAACCATTGGTCTAATCCAGTAGGGCTCTTCTGATGTTCTTATGAGAGAAAGGCCTTGGTCTCTATGCCCTGTTGTTGGCCATCCAGAGTAACCTGTTGGCCACTGTGTGAGTCAAGAGGCTGGACTAGATGGACCACTGGTCTAATCCAGCAGGGCTCTTCTGATGTTCTTAGGACCTCAAGCCAGTCACACATATCTTAGTTTAACCTACCTCACAGGGTTGTTGTGTGCAAAAACTGGAGGGGGGGTGTTGCAAGCCACTTTTGTGTCCCCATGGGGGAGAAAACTGGGGTAGGAATGAAGTCAAATAAATACATCAACTCTGCTGTTTTCACCTCACTCCAAGCATCAACGTCTATTGTGGATTAACACATGGAGATCCTTGCAGTGGTGTGTGTTTGTGTATGTGGTTTGTGAAGTTTGAGAATCTAAGCCTGATGCAAGCATATGGAAACAGAGAGAGAGAGAAACACACAAATACATTTTTAAGCCCTGGAGCTTGTTAGTTCATTGAAGGCCCTCTCAAACAAGGAACTAACTGCCTCAACCAAGACTTGGACTCTTTCTCTCCAAATATCCTTCCATTTCTTATTTAATTGCCATATTCTGTTTTCTTTTCTTCATTTGTTTGTCATTGGGCTCACTGTTTTATACTTCTTTGATTCAGCTCATTGCCCACAGCGATATCATCCAATTTCATTTCAATCTCTCGTCTGTTATATAGGAACAGATTGTAGGAAGACTGAAGACCGAATTTCCTACCCACCTTATATCTGAGCATGAAATTTATTTGGGAGAAATGACAAAAGAGAGATTCTTTGCACGACTTGTATGTTTAACTTACTTCTTAAGTTGTTAACTTAGGGTATCCTTTAAAAAAAAAAATGAAATACCAGAATTATTATCCAAGACCAAGTTTCTTTACACTGGCACAGGATCTGTGGTATTTTAGAAATTTCAATTAATTGTCTCTTTGTTCATTTGGAAAGCTTAATGCGACTGGGGAGCTTCATCTAAGCCTGCTTGACCTGGAAACGGATTACAGCACAATTGGCCAAAGCAGGAATGGATTGTATAATGGCATTGCAGCAGTGGTTAGGCCAGGGCTGGAACTGTGTTTGTTAAGCAGGGCTCATTTCGTAGCAGGAGCTCCTTTGCATATTAGGCCACACCTCCCCAATGTAGCCAATCCTCCAAGAGCTTACAGCAGGGGTGGGCAATTGTTTTGGCTCGGGGGCCACTTTGTGGGAGCGGAGGTTAGCAGAGGGCCGCACCTTTTAAAATGATTGCATTCATTAGTTAACTTTGCATTTCAGAAAAGGTATAAATTTATCATAAAAATCAATAAATATAAATTAAATTAAATAGTGGTATTTTTATTCAATTTATTTATTGTGCTAATTTCATATCATCTATAGCTGCAAGCACATTTAATTTTAGAATCAGTTTAATGAGACGAATGTACCCTATCACACTTTTCTACAATTTTTTTGAAATCAGGAGTGAGATTGCTTGTTCAGATTCTCATCACAGCCTGCAAGTTAATGTCTGTTAAAGAGCATCTATATTTACTCTTGTTGATCTTCATGCAAGAAAAACTTTGCTCACAAATATAGGTAGACCCAAATATAGAGAACATTTCCGCAGCAAATTTCTTCACACATGGAAATTTTTTCAGCAGACAAAGATTTGTAAAAGTCAACTAATGTCACAGCATTAAACATTTCTTTCACAGTGTGATCTGACTGCATGTCAATAAGTTCAAGCTGCAGCTCTTCAGGTGCTGTATCAATATCAGCAGTGATGGGATAAGAGAGCAAATTGAATTTAGGCTCAGTTTTCTTCAAGTCCTGAAATCTTCTTGGCAGGCCACAAAAAACTCTGTGGCGGGCCGCATGTGGCCCCCGGGCCACCATTTGCCCACCCCTGGCTTACAGAGCTCTTCTGACAGGTGAAACTGTAAGCTCTTGGAGGATTGGCTACATCAGGAGTGTGTGGCCAAATATGCAAAGGAGCTCCAGCTACAAAATGAGCCCTGGTGTTAAGTACTGTCCAGTTGCTTCTCACTTACGGTGACCCTATGAATTAATTACCTCCAAAATGTCCTATTTTTAATGGCCATTTTCAGGTCATGCAAACTGAGGGCTATGGCTTCCTTAATGGAGTTCATCCATCTCATGCTGGGTCCTCCTTTTTTTCCTGCTGCCTTCCACTTTTCCGAGCATCATTGGTCCTTTCCACATTTGCCTGCCACTCTGGATTTTCTCAGTGTTCCAGTTGAGGCAATTTAAGTCTGGCTGAGTCTGCACCCATCTGTTTCCTCGTAGTTTTTCCACAGCCATGTTGGGAGCTGTCATATACTGAAAGAGTGCATTGACCATCACGCTCACCATTGTCTACGCAAACTGGCAGTGGCTCTCCAGGGTCTGGGGCTGAGGTCTTTCACATCACCTACTGCCAGATGCTTTAAGTGGAGATGCCGGGGATTGAACCTGGGACCTTCTGCATGCCAAGCAGAGGCTCTTCCACTGAGCCACAGCCCTCACACGAAACTGCCTTATGTTGATCCATCCTTGGTCCATCAAGTTCAGTACTGTCTACTCAGACTGGCAGCGGCTCTCCAGGGTCTCAGGCTGAGGTCTTTCCCATCACCTCCTGCCTGGTCCTTTTAACTGGAGGTGCTGGGGATTGAACCTGGGACCTTCTGCATGCCAAGCAGAGGCGCTTCCACTGAGCCACAGCCCCTCCCCAGTTCTCCAGGCACTGCTTAATCAAAAAGAACATTTCAGTGACTTCAAAAGAGAGCCAGGCTGGCTGCTGGACCGATCTCCTTTCTCATGAGCATTGAGTCATGGAAGAATGGAACCGCAATGGGTCGTTGGATGGAGTGTTTCATAAGAAGAGTACAAGCCCTGCTTTCAACTCTTAATTTCTCATTAATAGGTTTCCTTGGGATATGTTTCCTAGCTTTGATGAATCCTCTAGGGGACCTGGGTCAAAGCAATGGGCTGTTTACATGGCTTCCAAAGGTCTCTCCTTAGCCAGCCAATCAAAAATTGGGCATTGGATAAGGATTCTTCTGTCAACTTTCCAAATCGCTTCCCTTTAAGTTTTGTGAAAGTCTTGCTGCATTTCAGGATTTGATTAAGGGCAGATCTACAGCAGTTTGAAAGACCACAAGTCAACGGAGACAGGCTGGTCTCGGTATTGGTCAACTTAGCTACAAACCACTAGAAAACCACTAGAAAACTGAAGTAGATGCTATATCCCAGATCTATCTGGACATAAACGGTTGTCTAAATGGTGGTGGAACCTACCCTCAAGTCACAGCCCACTTATGAAGTTCCTATAGTATTTTCAAGGCAAGAGACGAACAGAGGGGGTTTGGCATTGCCTAGCTCCGCATAGCAACAATTAACTTCCTTGGTGGTCTCCCACCCAAGTACTAACCAAAGCTGAGCCTGCTTAGCTTCCAAGATCTCATCAGAATGGGCTAGCCTATGCCATCCAGGTCAGGGCAACAGTGAAGGACCGTCAAGTCACAAGAGACTTAGGTTGCCCTAGAAGGGTTTTCAAGACAAGAGATGAAAAGAAGCGGTTGACCATTGCCTGCCTCTGAGTGGGAACACTGGACCTCCATGGTGGTCTCCCATCCAAACACTCACCAAGGCTGGACCCTGCTTAGCTTCCCAGACCTGGAGAAATCAGGCTAGCCTGGGCCATCCAGGTCAGGAAACATTCCAAATAAGCAGGGGCCATTTCGAGCAGGAGCTCGGGGGAGCGTAGCTCCGGGAGTTGGTGCCAGCCCCCCCCCCCCACGGGGGAATGCCTGCTTGTGTCATGGCTGCTGCAAAATGACCCTGTCCCCTGGAAAGGTCCTTGTTCCTCCAGCCAGCCTTCTGAAGTTATCCTCCCAGAATACTGGTATTTCTGAGGCCTGGATTAGTAGCTGTCCCCTCTCTGCCAGCAGCTTCTTTCTTTCTTTCTTTCTTTCTTTCTTTCTTTCTTTCTTTCTTTCTTTCTTTCTTTCTTTCTTTCTTTCTTTCTTTCTTTCTCTCTCTCTCTCTCTCTCTTTTTTTTTCTTTCTTTCTTTCTTTCTTTCTTTCTCTCTTTTTCTCTCTCTTTCTTTCTCTTTCTCTCCTTTCTTTCTTGCCTTCTGACATACTTCTGGTGATGTCAGGGGGTGTGGCATATGTAAATAAGTTATGCTAATGAGCTCCTGCACCTCTTTTTCTACGAAATGACCCCTGCAAATAAGCATATTCAAACACCCAATAGTTCAGAAAACAGCAATAGCACCTTAAAGACTAACAAAATTTGTGGCAACGTATGAGCCTTCATGAGTCACTGCTTACTTCAAAGAAGTGAGCAGTGACTTACGAAAGCTCATACCCTAGAAAAGAACAGTGTCTCGCAAAAGCTCATACCCCAGAAGTGAGCAGTGACTCACAAAACCTCATACCCTAGAATTAAGCAGAGACTCGCAGAAGCTCATACCCTAGAAATGAACAGTGTCTCGCAAAAGCTCATACCCCAGAAGTGAGCAGTGACTCGCAAAACTTCATACCCTAGAAATGAACAATGACTTGCAAAAGCTCATACCCTAGAACTAAGCAGAGATTCACGAAAGCTCATATCCTAGAAGTGAGCAGTGACTCACAAAAGCTCATACCCTAGAAAAGAACAGTGTCTCGCAAAAGCTCATACCCTAGAACTAAGCAGAGACTCATGAAAGCTTATACCCTAGAAGTGAGCAGAGACTCATGAAAGTTCATACCCTATAACTGAACAGAGACTCTCAAAATCTCATATCCTAGAAGTGAGCAGTGACTCACAGAAGGTCACACCCCAGAAGTGACCAGTGACTCACAAAAGCTTCTCCCCTGCCATGAATTTTGTTAGTTTTTAAGGTGTTACTGGATTCTTGCTAGTTTCTGCTGCTACAGACAGACAAACACGACGCTACCCATCTTGATCTAACCCAATAGCTCAGTTCATTTCCTGTTTGGCAGTCATGAACAAGAAGCCTTTTATTTTTTTGACAGACTGTTCACCTGTTCATCTCCCCATTCATGGCTGTTTGAAAAACTGGCTTCACTGTTTTCCAGCCTAACAATACAGCACAACTCATTCATCCCTTTGCCAAAAATGCAATCTCATGCAGCTCTACTGTGCCACCGCTCCACTCGGTAGACATTTATTTAAACAGACAGTTAAATCAGCCACAGACTACTGAAAAGTTATAAATTAATGCTCTTTAAAAAAAAAGAAACCCTAGTCTTCAGTTACATCTAACTAGTCCCCAAGAATATTAACGGATACTGTTTTGATTGACAGCAATTGTGCAAGTGTACTTCTTTTTTTGGGGGGGGGGGGTAGCAAAAACCTATTTGGTGGGTATTCAAATCATTCAGTGCTAAACCAAAGAGACCAGGTGATCGGCACATGTTGAATCACTTTGACTGCTGTATGTGTTCCATGTGCAATTTACAGAACACTTCATTCTAAGGCTGCAGTCACACACACTAAAGAATCCACTTCCAATCCACTTTCAGTGCACTTTCCAACTGGGTTTTACTGTGCAAACTGGCAAAATCCAGTTTGAAAGTGCATCAAAAGAGGATTGAAAGTGGATTATTTAGTGTGTGGCCGAGGACAGACTGAAGATCTGTCCCGGAACAGCCGTGGGGCCAAAAGGCGCGCAGGAAAAGCAGCCCAGGGCATCCCGTGCACACTGGCTGCAACATACCGGGGAGGAGGTGCGCGGCTGCTGGCTTGTCCACACTTCCGGCGCCGCTTCCGGAGCACTGTCGATGCGTCCACACTGCCAGGAAGTGGCAGGGACGCACACCCGGACGGCCAGAGACCGGATCCAAGGGGTCTCTGGCTGCAGCACACGGACAGCGCCTCGCCGATGGGTGATCGCGGCCAGCCAACGGGGGACAGCTGCAGCTGTCTGGACGCCCTCTCTGCCTCCACTTCTAAAGCGGAGGCAGAGCGCTCCAGATCCCCAGTCTGTCCTCAGCCTGTGTGTGACCGCAGCCTAAGTTTTGCTTGGGGTTTGTATATACTCTCTTTTATTAATGGGCTTTTCCACCTCGTCATTTTCCTCACTTGTAAGTTCCTGTTTCTTTGGGTGTTTTTTTCCTCTCTCTTCCACACATTCTTTGCTCCCTCTAGTGGTCAAATTGTTATTACAGTGTGTTATGTTAACTCCTTGCAGGTTTTTATGCTGGACATCAATCAGTGTAAAATTATACTTTGTGAGCTGCTGGCATTACAACTGTGAGTGAGCAATTTGACTGCTCCATGAATTAGTTTGCTCTGGAGCCACCCTTCCTGAGCTGAGACAAAGATATGTGAGCTGGAAGCTAAAAAACCCTGTGAGCTAGCTCACACTAACTCAGGTTAGAGGGAACATTGGTTGCAGTTCTGGGTTGGGAAATTCCTGGAGATTAGGGGATGGAGCCTGGGGAGGGCAGAGTTTGGGGAATGAGGGAGCTGTATGCCGGATGAGTAGCATTTGAAATATATTGTCGGAGCGATTGGTTGTATGGTTCTCCTTTTGAAGAAGTTTGGGCGGAAGGCAATACTTTGCAGCTAGCGGTCGTGTGATGGAAATTATTGGAATATTCAGTCACACTGGATTCTGATCTTCTAGTTTTCTAATGGGCGTATCCCAAGTAAACGCTGTGAATTAATTGTATTAACAGTGTGTATACCTTATGCTTACACTGAGCCTTGTCTTTTGTGGATTTTTGTATGCAACATTGTGAAAAAAACTGATATTACACAGAGAATTCTTTCCATATACATTTTCGAATGTTTTTGAATATTGTTTAAGGTATCTATTCTACACAGTTTTGTTCCGTTAGGAGCGTGGTTGCTAATCTGGGAGAACCAGGTTTGATTCCCCACTTCTCCACATGCAGTTGCTGGTGTGACCTTGGGTCAGTCATAAGTTCTCTCAGAGCTGTTCTCTCAAGGGCAGTTCTCAGGAGAGCTCTCTCAGCCCCACCTACCTCACAGGGTGTCTGTTGTGGGGAGGGGAAGGGAAAGGAGATTGTAAACTGCTCTGAGGCTCCTTCAGGTAGTGAAGGGTGGGGTATAAATCCAATCTCCTCCTCCTCCTCCTCCTCTTCTTCTTCTCACTGTCCCTTTACTGTGTGGCTCCTTTGGTTTATTTTTTTTTGGGGGGGGGGGTTATATCCCATCTGGAGGATGACATCCCTACTCTAGAAGATGGGTTGTTGGAGCTGCACTCCCATAGGGCCCTGTGTGAAGACAGCTGATGACTGTTTGACCTCTCAGAGGCAAGACAGCCTCCTGACCAGTGTTCCCTCTAAGCTGAGTTAGTGTGAGCTTGCTCACAGTTTTTTAGCCTCCAACTCACACAGTTTTGTCTCAGCTCAGGAAGGATGGCTCCAGAGCAAACTACTTTAGGCAGCAGCCCAATGGCTCGCTCCCAACTTTAATGCCGGCAGCTCACAAAGTAGAACGTTTGCTCACAAGACTCCACAGCTTAGAGGGAGTATTGCTCCTGACCATCCTAGAACCATTGATAGGGGAGACACTCTCCAAAATACATCCCAGAATAGCCTCACAAAGTCCTTTAGAAGAGGAGAATATACAACAAACTTGCCTTCTGCCTCCACAAGTCTTTATAATTCTGCACTCATTAGAACAATCCCTTTAAAAATACTTTTCCGTGGCTTGTTTACCTTCTCACAGAACCTAGTCCCCAACCGTATTTCAATAATGCATGTTCCTTTCTTAAATAAAGCAGTCTTTAAAAATCCAATCATCTTTTCGGTTTTAATCAATAAGCCTCAGTGCCTATTATTATTCCTTTTCTGTTTTACATGAACGTAACAACACTTAGTTAAATTCATGGGTTTACATGGATCAATTTGTCTGTCTCGCAATAGCATTTCAAATTCCTCCCCCCCCCATCACAAAGTAGTTCAAAAACTTCCTGTGTTGCCCGAAAGCTGAGAGTGCCAGGCCAGACCAGGAAGAAAAGTAGGCTTACCCACACTGTGTCTACACATGCTGTGAGATTTCGAGGCCAGGGTGGCATTTAGGGAGGACAAGAGGCGGGACCCGTGGGATCCGGGGGGGGGGGGGAAAGAAGGAGCCAACCTTTCTCCCCCCCCCACCCCAGCTTGCCCCGGTGAGGCCCATGCAGCGCAAAGCTGCGAGCCTCACCATCCTTTCTTCCCTCCTCCCCGGCTTGCCCCGGCGAGGCCTGCAGCTCTGTGCCGTGTGGGCCTCACCATCCTTTCTCCCCCCCCACTCTGGCTTGCCCCAGCAAGGCCCGTGCAGCATAGAGCCATGGGCCTCGCCATCCTTTCTTTCCCCCCGGCTTGCCCCAGCGAGGCCTGTGGCTTGGCGCCATGCGGGCCTTGCCATCCTTTCTCCCCCCCTGCCCTGGCTTGCCTCAGCGAAGCCCAAGCGGCGCAGAGCCGCGGGCCTCGCCAATCTCTCTTCCCGCCCCCGCTTGCGCAGGCAACACTCTTTAACTTTCCCCCAAAAAAGTTTTTTTTAACTTTTAGGATTTTTCTGCATACGTGGAAAGTCCCCCACATATGTAGGAAAATCTCCCTGCCCCCCCCAGTGCCCCCCGTGTGGATTTAGATATCCACATGGAGGGGGCCACTTGGGAATTAGATATATAAATGTTACATCACTTCTGGCTGATACTCTAGGAATTTCCCCTAATCTCTATGGTAAAAACCATAGAGATGCAGTGAAATTCCTAGAGCATCACTATGGAGGCCATTTTCTGGCCTGCTGAGTCCTTTAATGTAACAACCTTCAAGACTCAGGCTCAAAACTCAGCCTTGAAGCTCACTGGGTGACCCAACGATTGGGTTAAATGTAAAAAAAAAATATTATTTTTCTTGGAAGGGAAAATGTTGTTCAAACAAATAACAAAGATGATCTGGCTCCAATGGTACAATGTTTTATGTAAGCCACCCTGAGCCACCCTCGGCCAGGAGGGTGGGCTAGAAATGTAATCAATCAATCCAATCAACCAATCACGAGAAAGAAAAAAAAATATTAAGAAAAATAGAAGCATATCTTACATGACACATTCATGTGGGTACATTTAACTTACTGTGAACAGATCAACTTCAAAAGGTTAACTTGCTACAGCTCCAAGCCCAGGTAAGAGACAAAAGAAGGGAGGTCCCTTATAAGATGAAAGAGAAGACAATCAAGGGCCAAAGAATCTCAACATCTAACCAATGAGAGGGTTGGGCTAACTGTCAAGTGTATCTGAGAGAATTTGCTTAACCCTTCCCCTCCCAGATCCTTTTGCATGCAGAGTTACAATATCCCACGCTAACATTATTGTTCTTTCTCAGCCTAGCCTGCTTCACAGGGTTCTTCCAAGGTCAAAGAAGGAGAGAAACCTTGATCTCCTTCAAGGCAGGCAAAACTTTATTGTAAGAAATTCCGCCACTGCAGTGTCTTTCAGCTGTGGTCTGATTTGGCTGGGGTTTGCACTGATACGAGCCTATGGGGTGGAGGTAGAGGAAATGTGATCTTTCCTTAACTTGGGGGTTGGGAATTAATCTAGGCCTCCTCGTGCCCAGAAGCTTCAGTTATTTAAACCTTACATCCCTTGTATATGTGTTAAGTGCCATCAAGTTGCTACCAACTTATGGTAACCCTATGAATCAATGACTTCCAACATGTCCTATTGATAACAGCCTTGCTCAGGTCTTGCATAGTGATGAGCATGAACTGGCTGATGAACTAAAGTTTTTCACAAATTTCATCCAGTTCGTGGAGCAATGTTCTTAAACTGAAGAACCGCTGTGAACTGTCATGAATTTTGATGCAGTTCGTAGTGGTTTGTGGTGGTTTGTGAAGAGCAGAAAGCAGGGGGTTAAACCCCTGCTTTCTCCTCTTCATGAAAAACAGCTGAGCAGGAGGGAGCTCCCCACCACTCAGCTGTTTGGTTTAAATGGCTGAGAGTCATTTATATCACTGTTTACTGCTCCCCACAAAAAGCGGCTGGGAGCAGAAAGCAGGGGTTTAAATGTGTGGGAGCCATTTCAACCCCTGCATTCTGCTCCCTGTGGCTTTTCACAGGGGGCAGAATACAGTAGTTTAAGTCGCTCCCACCTCTCATTGGTTTGGTTTACATGCCCCTCCTGCTTTCTGCTGCCCATGGTTTTTCGTGGGAAGCAGACAGCAGGGGTTTAAACTTTAAATGGCTCATGAACCAATATGAACTCGGTAGGCTCATGAACCGATCTCCTGGTTCACATCAGTTTGTGGTTCGTGCCCATCCCTAGTCTTGCAAACTGATGGCCACGGCTTCCTTGATGAAGTCAATCCATCTCCTGTTGAGTCTTTCTCTTTTCCTGCCACCTTAAACTCTTCCTAGCTTTACTGGGTTTTCCAGAGAGTCTTTTCTTTTCACAATGTGACCAAAGTACTTCCCTTATCGCCTCCTGTATTTTTGTTTTTATAGTTTAGTGCTATACTCCATTTAGTTTTATCAGCCAAAAGAATCTCAAAAAGTTCCTGTAAGGATAAAATGGGAAAGGGAGACACATGTACAGTGTCCTGAGAAAGAGAGAGATGTTGATCAGTGATAAAGCGGAAATGGTGTCTCTGTATGCTGTTTTTGCCAGTTTCCCAGAACTACAGTGGACTCTCTAGCCAATCATATTCTTCTTGCATGAGTTCTTGATATGGGAGAGAAACAAGGAACCGGAGAGATGGTGTTTTAGAACTGGCATTAGCTCAGTACTCATTTTGTTATTTCGTTATTTGTAGTATGTTTTGCCCTACTTTCTCTAACAAGGAACTCAATGCATGTAGAAATGCATTTAAAAACAATCCACTAAAACCATGAGAAAGCCCACACAGATACTAGCAAAAGCCGCAAACATCCGATGCCAGCAAAAACATAATAATCAGGTCAGAGAAATGTCAAAATCCCAGATGGTACAGTGGTTAGAGTGTTAGACCAGGCCGTGGGGCAGACCAAAATTAAAATCCCCACTTGATTAATCTTGCTAGGTGACCTAGAGCCAGTCATTCATTATCAGCCTAACCTACCTCATAGAGTGGTTGTGAGGATAAAGGAGAGAAGAGGAGAATCACCCATCTGATCTATTTGGAGGAAGACTTTGGAAGGATTATGGTGTGATAAATAGCTCTAGGTGTTTCAAGGGCTCTTCTAAAAAGTTCTACCTTACAGCTTCCTTGAAGGCCATCCATGTGGACATCTTCCCAACATGTTTAGTAATGGTACTGCGCTAAGTGGGGGCCACCACTGCAAAAGTGCATGGTTGACCAGTGGTGGAATTGAGTCTTATAAGCAGCAACAGAATTAGGGTTGCCATCCTCCAGGTGGGAGCTGGAGATCTCCCAGAATTACAATTTATCTCCATTCTACATAATTTGCTCATTCATTCATTCATTCATTCCACTTCTCCTGACACAAAGGGCTGTTTCTGGAAGGTGGACCACATGGCATTACATCCTACTAAGTTATCTTCCCTCCCTAAATCCCACTCCATCCTCAAATCTCCAGGTATTTCCAAAGTTGGTTTTGGCAACCCTAGATAGAATGGAGGTTCTGGTTCCATGATTGGAACAGCCACATGGTCACATACTGGAAGAGATGTCCCTAGGGTCCAGGTCCCATAATGACCCATGGAACTGGAAGAGATGTGCCTAGGGTCCAGGTCCCATAATGACCTATGGAACTGGAAGACATGTCCCCTAGGGTCCTGGTCCCATAATGACCCATTGATCTGGCTAAGGAGCTGTGGTCTTACTCCAGGGTTGTCCTTGAATAAACACTTAGGAGCACCCGGCTGCTTTACTGGGGAGATCAGAGCCTCTTTGATGATGGAGACTGTTGCTGTTACTCACGGTCCTGCATTTCTCCAAACAGGTATCTTAATTTCATTTCTCAATGCCCTTGTATAATTATAGCAGAACATAAAAAGAACTCTGCTGGATCAGACCAGTGGTCCATCTAATCCACATTCTGTGTCATACAGTGGCCAACTAGTCACTGTGGAGGTCCAACAACAGGGCACAGGGGCTGAGGCCTTCCCTGATGTTGCCTCCTGGCTCTTGGATTCAAAAGTTGACTACCTTTGGGCATGAAGGTTCCCTTTAGTCCATATGGCTATTAGCCACTCACAGATCTATCCTCCATAGCGGTACTGCAGACTGAAAAAGGCAACAAGTTCCCTAGATTCTCAAATGGGCTCATCTAGACTCCAAGACATCCTGCTCTGAAAAATGATGACACACATCTGTGTGAACATCTGTTGAGTTACTCAGCAGCTTATTCCCAAGATGGTCTCCAGTCCCAGATTTTCCCATCCCAGACCCCCACATACCTAAAACTAGTGGATCTCACACACGGTTTCCCTTCGGCCGGCCCCCATTGCCTGTCTGTATCCTGATCCCCTTGCTATTTTGTTCTCATGACCAGACTGACCAGTCAGCTGTATATGAGGCATGCAAATGAGCAGGACAGAATCTGGGCGAGAAGAGGGGGAAAAACAGGATAAGGTTTGTAAAAGTTCCTTGTTGGGGAAAAGGGCTGATTTAACTAAACGGAGCGGTTCGGTCAGAGACACCAGCCAAGACTGAAATACCTCCCTTCTGTCGTCTCACCGAACATTCTGCTCCATGGCTCTCCTGCTCGGAGGCCGGATGCCACAAATCACGTATTCTAAATGTGTGCCCTTGGATAAATCATCTGCACCTGGAAGGAACCGAGTTGAACACTGCCCCTCCACCCACCATTGATGGTGACCGACCAGCTGCTTGGCAACCCAAGGCAAGCAGCAGAAGCCGACTTTTGTGTTGGCAGGCAAATTGCATTCTGCCACAATCGCACGGGCCTGACCTAAAAAACATTCCTCTTAGGTATCAGCAGGGGTCATTTTGAGCAGGAACGTGCCGGAATGCCGTTCCCGGAATAACAAGCCCAGGAGAGGGCACATATGGTGATACGCTGTGGAAAAATGCAAAAGCCTACTAACTTGATCTGCGTTTTCATGCTTGTTGTAGGGTAGCTTCCCTGCAAGAGTGAAGAAAGCCTAAGGTGCCTTTAGTCAAAGTGTAAAGCTGTCTCGCCAGCTCTGAGTTGGGAAATACCTGGAGATTTTTGGGGTGGAGCCTGAGCGGTGGGTGTTGCCTTCTGACACCCTCCCAGTGATGTCAGGGGGTGTGGCATATGCAAATGTTATGCTAATGCATTGTGCGAATGAGCTCCTGCACCTCTTTTTCTATGAAGTGACCCCTGGGTATCAGGTTTTTCTTGAAAAGTCGTTGGGAAGGTAAAGAAGAAGAGAGAGAATCTTGAGGCATGTCTGCTAGCAGACATGTTAAGAGAGAGACAGGCCCTACAGCTGCACCGCATAGAAGCTTTCCCCCAACGTAATACTGTTGGAGTGAGCAACTAAGCATGCCTGAACATGGGTGGGGGTTTTTTGCTGCATAACTCTAAGGATAGGTAGGTATTCTCTCCTTGAATGGGATGCCTCTCTTTGTCTTCACCTGGGAGCATGCCTTCTGACCCCTCCTCTCTCTCCCCCTTTGTCCTCTCACTCCCTTTCACACATGGCCTTCCACGAAGATGCATTGTCTCTGCAGGTCTCTCCAGTAGAGACAATGCCCTCATACTCCCACACATATGATGCCGGACAAGCTGGCCATTTGTGATAGGGAAAGTCCTCTTGAGATCAGGCTCCTCCCTCTCCTTCTGACCGTAACCTGAATGTGAACTGGATCTACTTGAATCAATGTAAGCTTACCTTTTTAGCAATATGTATCTTGGGAGATTTACTCAGTGTCAGGCTTCTGTGACTGGACAAAACTCTGCTATATTAACCAAATATCCCAATAAAAGCATCTGTAAGAGGCCTAGAATCACCACTGCGAAGAATTTTGCTGCTTTTGGGGGGTACATTTCTTGTGGAGGCACTGCCCCTTCTCTATTGTACGTTCAATGTAAAAACTGGATTTGTATGCCTTGAAAAAGAGAAGATGGGGATTCCATTTAGTCAACATGGCTAATAGTTGTTCATGGACCTCACGTCCCATTTTAACCCCCTTTCAAAACCATGTAAATTAATGTGTGTGTGTGTGTGTGTTAAGTGCTGTCTTCCAGTTTATGGTGACTTTTAACCCCCTTTCAAAACCCTATGAATTAATGTCCCCCAAAATGCCCTACCATTAACAGCTTTGCTCAGATCTTCCAAACTGAGGGCCATGGCCTCCTTTATCGAGTCAATCCATCTCATGTTGGCTCTTCCACTTTTCCTGCTGCCTTCAACTTTTCCTAGCATTATTGTCTTTTCCAGAGAATCTTGACTCCTCATAATGAAAGCCTCAGTTTAGTTGTCTCTCTAAAAGGGAGAGTTCAGGCTTGATTTGGTCTAGAACCCAATGATTTGGGTTTTTTGTTTTTTTTTGGTCCACGGTAGCCATAAAACTCTTCAACAAAGGGATTAACTTTCTTCAAGTCATCACTATATCCTGTGGCAGTGGATTCCTCTGGTGAATTACTCTTTAACATACAATGCTGCTAAAGTACAAAGAAGAAGAAGAAGAAGAGGAGGAGGAGGAAGAGGAGAAGGAGATTGGATTTATATCCCACCCTTCACTCACTTGGAGTCTCAGAGCAGTTTACAAACTCCTTTCCCTTCCCCTCCCCACAACAGACACCCTGTGTGGTAGGTGGGGCTGAGAGAGCTCTGAGAGAACTATCCTTGAGAGAACAGCTGGTACAGAGCTATGGCTTGCCCAAGGTCATCCAGCCAGGTGCAAGTGGAGGAGTGGAGAATCAAACCCGGTTCTCCCAGATTAGAGTCAGCGCACTTAACCACTACATCAAACTGGCTCTCTACAGTACAGATTAATAAAGTACGTCACTGGGGAAAGTTTATATTTTTTTGTTTTCATTTTGTGTTTTGTTGTTAAGTTTTGTAGATTAGTTTGTATTATGTATGCAATCCATATGGTATAAAAGTATATGGGGTGCACCATTTGAACATATCATATGACATGGTACTGACTTACTAATGTACAAATCAGATTTAAAAATGCATATTTTTAATAGGAAGAAGAGAAAGAAGGGCCACACCAACGGGAGCAAAGAAACGAAGAAAAAACTAGGGTGCGATGGGATGGATGATATAATTCCAATATGATAATAACCCCTTTGCATTTCTTGTTGAGCTTTCTCAGGGGATATGTAAAAAAAATGTGGAAAAGAAGTCAACATTTATCTTTTTACTGTACCTCTACATTATTTTATAGAGTGAGTAATGGGTTTATTTACTCTATAAAATGATTTTTTTTTAAATGAATAGCTTTGGGGTTCTCTTGTTCCACATGCCCGCAATGATTGTAACAACATTATTGTAAATTTCTGGTGGCATTTTTGGTGGCTCTTGAGAACAAAAGTGTTTCTTGTACACGCTCAGAAGTACTGCCTTTTTAAAAACTTTCTAAAATTGTCATTTGGATCTGTTTTTAAACAAATCATTTAGAGATACAGTTACAGTTTTTCACCACTCTATTCGTTATGGGAAAATCCAGTGCAAGGAGAGAGAAACTGGCAGAAATCTATGGCTTAATTCAATAAACGGAGAAAGGAAAATGAAAATGAAGGGGGGGGGGAGTTTGTCAAAACATCTGGGATGAAAAATTCAAAATCTTCCCTAGTGAACAATTAATTCTGGGAATGTGTTGTTTTCCCCCAGGGGTGTTGATTTTCTCATTTTCTCATCCCCATTGCTCCCATGCCTTGCGCTAGCCCTGCGGATATTCCTGGGAGCTTACAAAAGGCCCACATTAACAGGCTCAAAACCCACCGAAGCTTCCGAAAGTTGGGGGCATTATTCTATAGACAGGAAATGAGTGTCTTCACTTAAAGGCACTCAGGCATAGCGCAAGCTTCTTATAATTATCTGACTGTCAAGGGAAATAACAGAGTGAGAGAGAATCCATGGCTTATTTTGTTTTGTAGAAGAGGATTTTTGTGCATGTAAAAAAGTTTTGGACTGTCCTTAGAGCAGGATTTTCACGACAGATTTGTGTCTGGGTTTAGTTCCTCTGTACAGCAGAAACTGGTGCAGGCTGAACAAGGGAGAAAGCAGTTGGCAGGAATGCCAATTGCCATAAGAACATCAGAACATTAGAAGAGCCCTGCTGGATCAGACCAGGGGTCCATCTAGTCCAGCACCCTGTCCCACACAGTGGCCAACCAGTTCCTCTGGACAGCCAACAATAGGGCATAGAGGTCGAGGCCTTCATTAGAACCAAAGAAGAGCCTTACTGGATCAGACCAGTGGTCCATCTAGTCCATCCTGTCTCACACAGTGGCTAGCCAGTTCCTCTGGACAGCCAACAACAGGGCATAGAGGCTGAGACCTTCCTGTGATGTTTTCTAAATGGAGAAGTCCCAAACTCTTCAGCCTTTCCTTATAGAGAAGCTGCTACTCATTTTGGTTGCCCTCCTCTGTACCTGGTTGCCATGGTTAGGATTTTGTCATAACGTTAAAAATTAAATAGAGTTGCAAATGCACCCAAGGAAAGCAGGAGGCCTCAGTGATTTATATCCATGTATGTGCCATCAATCACAACAGACATATGGTGACCCCAGCAACAGGATTCCAAGGAATGTGAGAAGCAGAGGTGGCTGATCATCACCTTGCTCTACAGAGCTTTCCTCGGTGGTCTCCCATCCAAGCATCAATCCTGCTTAGCTTCCAAGTTCCGATGAGACAGGGCCAGTGCTCTTTTTGGGCCAGAATACACTGAAACAGCATTCTGGCTACTGTCCAAGTCTGCCCCACCCCTCCCCGTGCAGAGATTGGGCATCAGAGGCATTCTGGCTCCCTGCACTTAAAGGGAACAAGCTCCCTTTAAGTGCACAGAGCCAGCAGGAAAGGGCCCCCATGCCAAGATCGGGAGCCCTGGCACCCTGCACTTAAAGGGAGTGAGCTCCCTTTAAGTGCATGGAGCTGGTGGGAAAGGACCCCGCTGGAGTTCGTGGGGCCTCCTTTGCTCTCCCTGCTCCTGGAAAGTGCCAGTGTGGGGTGGCGGTGGTGGGGGCTTGATCAGGGATGTGTGGGCTTGATCAGAGGTGAGGGGTGGGGGGTCCATGGGGGGTGGAGGAGCCATGATGGGGGGTGGGAAAGCCTCCCTCCTTCTCTCCCTCCCCCATCTCTTTGCCCTTTCTTTCTTTCTTTCTTTCTTTCTTTCTCTCTCTCTCTCTCTCTCTTTCTCTCTTTCTCTCTCTCTTTCTTTCTTTCCTTTTTTCTCTTTCTTTCCCTCCTTCCCTCCCTCCTTCCTTCCTTCCTTCCTTCCTTTCCTCCTCCCTTCCTTCTCTTCTTCTTTCCCTCCTTCTTTCCTTCTCTCTTTCCCTTTCCTTCTCTTTCCCTCCTTTCCTTCTCTCTTCCCTTCCCTCTTTTCCTCCTCCTTTCCTTTTCGCTCTCTTTCCCCCCGTACACTGTCAGGGGTGTTGCTTAGTATGCTAATATATTTCTGCTGTTGGGTGTGGCCTATTATGCTAATGAGTTCCTGCTGGGCTTTTTCTACAAAAAGAGCCCTGGACAGGGTATACCATACCCTTCCACATCTCCAAGGATTTGTAAGTTATCACCAATATGACTGCTTTTATTCCGAGCTGGCTATGCATGTGGAGGGCACTGTGGAAGAACCTCTGCTTGGCATGTAGAAGTTCCTAGGTTCCAGGCATATACAGTTCAAGGACAAGGAAGTAGGTGATGGGAAAGACCTCTGCCTGAGATTCTAGAGAGCTGTTGCCAGTCTGAGTAGACAATACTCATCTTGGTGGACTGATGGTCTGATTCAGTATCAGGTAGCTTCATATGTGTTCATTTAGGTACGACACTTGAGTTTAAGGTTGCAGAAAAGCCATATGGACCAAATTGCTCTTTAGAGGCTGCTTTAAGTGGTTTGCTTGTATTGCCATTGGATTTTAATGAGATCATCAGTGGTTGTTCAGTGCAACCAAATTTCTCTTTAGAAGAAGAAGAGATTGGATTTATACCCTGCCCGCCACTCACTTGGAGTCTCAGAGCAGCTTACAAACTCCTTTTCCCTTCCCCTTCCCACAACAGACACCCTGTGAGGTAGGTGGGGCTGAGAGAGCTCTTTCCCAAGCTGTCCTTGAGAGAACAGCTGGTACAGAGCTATGGCTTGCCCAAGGTCATCCAGCCAGGTGCAAGTGGAGGAGTGGGGAATCAAACCCAGTTCTCCCAGATTAGAGTCCGCGTACTTAACCACTACACCAAACTGGCTCCCAATAAGTGTTGGACTGGATGGGTCATTGGCCTGATCCAACATGGCTTCTCTTATGCTCTTATGTTTGGGCAGTGATGCTCTGTATCCTCAATCACTGGGGGCAACAGTAGGAAGGCTTCTGGAGTTCTGGCTCTTCTTCTCTTTAACCTCATAAAGTGATAGAGTGGTACAGCAGAAAGAACCTAGACCATCTAGGTCCATCTTAGACCATCCTCTGGCTTAATGCAGGGATACTTCAACATTTGTCCAATGTAGGGTTATTCTGGTTAAGGCATGTGAGACTCTGCCTACTCAGTAGGGGTTGGCCTCTGCTCTACCCTCTTGTAACAACCTTTGAGGGAGCCATGCTGGATCAGGCCAGTGGCCCATCCAGTCCAACACTCTGTGTCCCACAGTGGCCCCAAACCAGGTGCTACCAAGAGGTCCACCAGCAGAGCCAGAGCTCCAGAAGCCTTCTTACTGTTGCCCCCAATGATTGAGGATACAGAGCATTACTGCCCAAACATAAGAGCATAAGATAAGCCATGTTGGATCAGGCCAATAACCCATCCAGTCCAACACTCTGTGTCCCACAGTGGCCAAACCTCAGGAGGTCCACCAGCAGGGCTAAAACTTCAGAAGCCCTCCCACTGTGGCTCCCCAAGCACCAAGAATACAGGACATCACTTGCCCCAGACAGTTTCATCTATACTTTGTGGCTAATAGTCACTGGTGGACATCTGCTCCATATGTTCATCCAGTCCCCTCTTGAAGTAAGTTCAAATGGCGGTAGAAAGTGCCATCAAGTCACAGCTGTCTTGTACCTTGTGGCTAATAGCCACTCACAGACCTCTGCTCCGTCTGTTTATCTGCTAAACATCTACTGAGTGAGAGCATCTGGTTTAGAACCACAGCCTGTCTCTCCCCAGGATCGCTCCCCGACAAAGTCTGTTTTAAAAGAGAGGCCTGAGGCAGTGCCAGCTTATTGGTAGAGGGATAATGGAGACATCAAGATAAGCAGGGAGAGATCAGCTAGCATCAGCCTGAACGGCTGCCTTGGAGAACAGGGCACAGCCAGTGGAAATCAGCATTTCTTGGGAGATGAACAGACTATCTGGCTTCTCCTGTTTAAGATGCATCAGATTATTCCAATGAAAATAAAATAGGGGCAATAGCGTGAGTCATTGGCAAGAAATATAATGAAGCAGACAGGCAAAGGGATGTGAATGAATGGTGGTTCGGTCTGAGTTGGAACCCGTACGGATGTCACCGAAGCAGCAAAGATTCCTTTCCCAACTGGTAACACTGAGATGAAGCAATGGGGTGGGCAGGGTAGGTTATGGGGTGATCGAGGCTTGCCAACCTCCAGGTGGCACCTGGAGCACTCCCACTATTACAATTGATCTCCAGACAACCAAGATTAGTTCCCCTGGAGAAAATGGCTACTTGGAGGGTGGACTCCATGGCATTGTACCCCACTGAGGTCCCTCCCTTCAACAAGCTCCTCCCATCCCAAGCTCCACCCCCCAGAATCTCCAGGTATTTCCCAACCCAGAGCTGGCAACCCTAAACATTGGGGCCCTGCGGGATCTTACGCAATTCTGCAGGGCCTGTAAGGCAGAGCTGTTCTGCTAGGCATTTGGTTTAGGACAGTGACAGCTTATGTCATGGCTGGCACCCTTCCCGGACCTCTGTCCCCTGGAAGATTTCATTTCCCCCCCCCCCCCACCAATATCCACGAGGCACCAACAGACCGGAAATGGGAGGCGACCTTAAAACTGGCCACTTGATTTTAATTAATGAATTATCTGTGCTGGGAATGATGTTATGGCTTTTATTGTTTTATTGTTTTAACATCGCCTAGAGCCCAATGATCAGGGGAATCAGGTGATTTTAAAAATGTAAATAAATAAAGTCAACATTATTCTTTTATGATTTGTTTCAGACACAAATAAATGACAAATAAACACAAAAATGACATAAATACAACAAATATACACAAGAATGACATAAAAGGTTGACCATCCACCACCTAATAAATTAGATATATCCCACTAAATTATTTTCCAATTACAAATGTTCGGATTATCGTGTTTTATGTTCACAGTTAACTATTTTTCTCCATCCCTTCGCAAAATCTTGTCCAAATGTCATGACATTTATTTTGTCCTCTCCTTTGAAGTTGCATAATTAATATGTCCATTTCCATGATGTCCATTAATTTACAAATGATGCCTTTTTAATGGTAATTTTTCTTCTTTCCATTTGCTAGCAAATACAATTCTAGAGGCAATTGCGATATGAGTAACCATACATGAATCTACATTCTTAAATTGTTTAGGAATAACATTTAACAAAAAAACATTTCAGGTTTGAAGGGTACATAAACTCCTAGCGTTTGCTTTAATATTTTATAGACCTCTACTCAAAATGTCTTAGTCCTGTCACAGGTCCACCAAATATGGTAAAAAGTACCAACTTTTCATTTACATTGGAAATGTTGGAAATAAAGTCAACATTCTTAAGGATTCTTTATTTACAACCCACCTTTTCCCCAAAGCAGCTGTCATCATTCTCCTCTCCTTCATTTTATACTCACAACAGCCCTGCACGGTAGGTTAGACTGAGAGGGTGTGACTGACCCAAGGCCACCCAGCAAGCTTCCATGGTGCAAGTGAGGATTTGAACCTGGGTTCCCCAGATACTAGTCTGATACTTTAACCGTTACACCACTCTGGAAAGTATGAGAAAGAAGACAGATATGCTTTCCTTTTCTATTCATAACAAGAGCGACAATGTGGCTTTCCACTGGTCAATGACAGCGCATGTCTCCCAGAGCGGCACTATCTCTGAGCTTACTTTAGATAATGGAATAACAATCCTGTTGTCGATCAATGGCTCCCTGGAGCATTTATTTTTGTGTGGTGTCCCTAAAAGCCCTTTCATGTTATAGAAGCCAGCCAGCAGCTCCTGACTTTGCAGCCCATTAGTCACACAAACACAAAAAGTGGTTTTGCAGAGAGGAATGACAAAATGATCGGAAGATGGAAGAGAGGGGAAAGGCATCACCCTTTCTTGGGAAGAGGGACGATGGAGGATAAAAGGCTTACAGGCATGAGAACAAACATCTCGACTCGGTGGAAACTGTTCAGTCCGAGCCTGGCATGGTTACTCAGAAGCACGCCCCACTGTATATACCATGGCTCCCCCTAACACTGGAGTGGATGTGGGGGTGGGGACATGGGGTATGCTATCCAGGGGTGTAGCCAGAAAATTTTGGGTGGAGTGGCGTTGGGAAATTCGGTAGGGCAGGGGAGTGTGGGGGATGAGAGAGAGAAATAAGAAGAATAACATGATGCACCACGGCTAAATTTAGATTTAGGAAAAGGATTATAATTTTGGAGAGCACGTTTTGTGGGGCGTGGCAATTAATTAAGGGAGCGTGGCCCCAAGATGCCCCACTGAGGCTACGGGCCTGAAGTTATCGTCTCGGCAGTGTGGCATCATTTCCAGGGCAAACCTTGAAGTGATGTCGTGACACTCTAGGATGCAGCAAACACTACCAAGAGCCCCGTCGTTACAATAACATGTACGGTGGCCAACTCTGTGTTGGGAAATTCCTGACAACTTGGGGGGGGGGTGGACCCTGTGGCAGGCAGGGTTTGGAGAGGGACCTCTGGGATACAGTGCCATAGAGTTCACCCTGCAAATCAGCCATTTTCTCCAGGGGAACTGATGTATGTAGTTTGGAGGTCAGTTGCAATTCCAGGAGATCTCAGAGCCCTACACATTTTCCTTCTCTCCTTCCCCCCGCTGCCTTACTGAGTAGTAGAGGGGGTCAGAGGTTGCCAGAGGGATAGCAGGAGACCTGGTAACCCTAGCCACAGTTGATCAGCCTTCACTGGGTTGCCAGCTCTGGGGTGGGGAATTTCTGGAGATTTGGGGGGAGGAGTCTTTGGAGGGGGGAGGGGAGGCATGGTGTAATGCCATAGAGTGGTTAAGAGTGGTGGACTCTAATTTGGAGAGCTGGGTTTGATTTCCCACTCCTCCGCATGAAGCCAGTCGGGTGACCTTGGGTCAGTCACAGTTCTCTCAGAGATGCTCTCTCAAGAGCAGCTTTCTCAGAGTTCTCTCAGCCCCGCCTACCTCACAGGGTGTCGGTTGTGCAAAGAAGAAGGGAAGGAGACTGTAAGCCCCTCTGAGACTCCGAGTGAAGGGGGGCCATAAATCCAATCTCTTCTTCTTCTCTCCCCAAAGCAGCCATTTTCTCCAGGGGAACTGATCTCTATTGGCTGGAGGTCAGTTGTAATTCCAGGAGATCTCCAACCACCAGGAGGTTGGCAAGCCAAGCCTCCATTGATGAAACCAGTTAAGGCTGTAGTCCTATGGAAGAACAAAGTGGGATTTACTTCTGAGTAAACATACATAGAAATGTGCCTCTCAGCTGCAAGTCCCATGTGAACTTTTTTGAGGGGTCTGAGGCCCTTCGAAATCCATGGACCTTCCTTCTGAGTAAGAGTCCACATGACCGAGCTTTGAAGCTTGCAATCCTCACCATCCTCATCACCAGAAGCTTCCTTTCCATCCATGGACCAGATTCTCAGCAATCGACTGACAAGCCTAGGAAACAAGGGGTGGGCGTTTTCAGCACCTTCCCAGCCATAAAGACGTTTGCAGTTGAAGACCTTTGCCTATTAGCATGGAAGCAGGCTTACCATTTTCCCAGCTATTATCGCCCACCACCGCTCTGAGAAAAAAATTGAAAACCTCTTGACATCCTCGGTGCCAATGCATCTTTTTTTGGGGGGAAATCTGGACATTTTGTAGAGTAGCTCAAGGAATTGCCAGAAACTCTATGGTAAACATAGAGTTTCCGGTGATTCCTAGAGCTACCGTACATTGCATCCGGGTTTTCCCAGAAGTGACATGGCAATGCAGAGGACGCTGCACCCCCCCTGTTTTCCCTGCCCACAATCCTCCCTCAAGTTTATTTATTTTATTTACTTTTTAAAAAGACGATTAGGCACCTTTCCTCCTTTCAGACCTCAAGGCGGCTTACAATATAAATGAAATACAGAAACTCAGGATACATCAAATATATAACACATTTTTAAAAAAAAAATCCCAATTTAGGACTGCTTTAATCAAGTAAAGGTAAAGGTTTCCCTTGCTCGAAAGCCAGTCGAATACGACTGTAGGGATGTGGTGCTCATCTCCATTTGCAAGCCGAAGAGCCAGCGCTGTCTGAAGATGTCCCTGTGGTCATGTGGCTGGCATAACTAGACACCGAGGCGCATGGAACGCTGTTCCCTTCCCACCAAAAGGGTACCTATTGATCTCCTTGCAATTTCTTGCTTCCGAACTGCTAGGTTGGCAGGAGCTGGGCCCAGAGACGGGAGCTCACTCCGTCATGCAGCACAAAGGCAGTCCGAAATCAAACTGTTTTCAGTTACCTCCTAAAGACTGAACGTGCGGGTGCAAGGCACACCGCTCCAGGGAGGTTTTTCCATAATTGTGTCTGGCAGACCTACGTGGGAGCTGTGGGGGGACATTGTTCCAGTGCCTGTCGAAGCTCCCGGAGTGCACAAACAAGTTGCCCACATTAATTGCTTTTTATATTTCCACCTTGCTACCTGACGTGAAAGGGAGCAGTGTCTTTCTCACACACACTCCCCTGGTTCTTTGCGAGCTAGGAACCAGTCCACTTAGCTTCTGACATGGATCCCAGCAGGCAATCCTCAAGCGACTTGTTATGCAGGCTGATGTTACGGGACTGTAACGCCCTGAGCTTATGGCGCATGTGGTTTTCTCATTAAAGGTGGATGTTGTTTTTCAATTTCTGCAGCTCATTCATTCTCAGATTCCTTCCTACTTCCTCTGCAGAAGTCTGGCTCTTCTCTTGCTACAGACTGGGGTAACCAAAGTGACCTGTTGAACCACAGAAGATAGTCAAACTGTTAATATGGCATTTAAATGTCCTTGCTCAGTAAGAACGTAAGAGCAAAGGAGAAGCCCTGTTGGAACAGGCCAGTGGTCCACCCAGTCCAACACTCTGTGACACACAGTGGCCCAAACCCAGGTGCCATCAGGAGGTCCACCAGCAGGGCCAGAACTCTAGAAGCCCTCCCACTCTTGCCCCTCAAGCATTGAGAATACAGAGAATCACTGCCCCAGACATAAGTACATAAGAGAAGCCATGCTGGATCAGGCCAATAACCCATCCAGTCCAACGCTCTGAGTCACACAGGGGACAAAACACAGGTGCCATCAGGAGGTCCACCAGCAGGGCCAGAACTCCAGAAGCCCTCCCACTGTTGCCCCCACTGGCTAATAGACAGTGATGGACCTCTGCTCCAGGTGTTTATGCAATTCCCTCTTGAAGTAAGCCAAAAATGGTGGTGGAAAGCGCCATCAAGTCACAGAGATGTTTGTAGGTGGTTTGCCGTTGCCTGCCTATAAGTTGCCGCTGATTTGTGGCAATCCAGTAGGGTTTTCAAAGCAAGAGAAATTCAGAGCTGGCTTGCCCTTGCCTGCCTCGGTGCAGCAACCCTAGACTTCCTTGGAGGTCTCCCATTCAAATACTAACCAAGGCCAGCCCCGCTTAGCTTCTGAGATCCGTCAAGGTCAGTTAGGGCAGTAAGTCAAAATATTAGCCCGTAATACAACAATTATTTCGAATGAACTTACTGAGACCAATTTCCCACAAGCAGCTGTACCACCCTCGCTCTTCCATTTTCCCCGGCTGCATCCGTCAGTTTCACACTCTTCACTGCACGGCCGCACTTCGACTCACATCTCCCTCCAATTTCCCTTGCGTCTTCTTGATCTCATAAAACAAGGATCGAGAAGACATGGAGGAAATCGGGGGGGAGATGCGGTTCAAAGTGCAGCCGTGCAGGGAAGAGTGTGAAATTGACCAATGGAACCGGGGCAAGTGGAAGAGGGAGGGTGGAACATAAGAGGCCAATGTTGGATCAGGCCAGTGGCCCATCCAATCCAGCACTCCATCACCCAGTGGCCAGAAACATCAGGTGCCCTCAGGAGGTCCAGCAGTGGGGCCAGGACACTACAAGCCCTCCCACTGTTGCCCCCCCCCCCAGCACCAAGAATACAGAGCATCACTTGCCCCAGACTGAGAGCTCCTATCTATACCTTGTGGCTAATAGCCACTGATGGACCCCTGCTCCATATGTTTATCCAATCCCCTCTTGAAGCCGCCCATGCTTGTAGCCGCCACCACCTCCTGTGGCAGTGAATTCCATGTGTTAATCACTCTTTGGGTGAAGAAGGACTTCCTTTTATCTGTTCTGTTAAGACATAGATACAGTTCTTACTATTACAGTTAGAGAAATGTCTCAGTTGGTATGGTGATTTCAGTAATGGGTGGGCAAACTCACGAACTTCCAAACTCAAATGACAAATGGAGCAGTTAGTACATTTAAAATGACCCCTGATTGAATATAAGTCCCATTGCTGTCTATCAATATCTGCTCTAATAATGCACTCACATATACTCTGTCCCCTTCTAAATCCTATAAGGGGTTTTTCTCCACAACCTGTAATATACTGGACTATTGGCCAATGCTTATTAATTATAGATGTAATATGGTGAGATAAATGATTAAATGGCATGGCAAATGTTATACGTTTGCTACCTGTTGTGAGAATGTCCCAAAAGATATAGTCCACAACAGGTCTCCTTAAGCAGTAAGTCCTTTATTTGTAGAGAAGATCATTGGTGTCAAACACTTCCACTGTTAGTAATACTGGGTTTAGGAATTACAGGTATTGATATACTGGATATGAAATATGGCTTAAGGATATTCTACCAATCACTAGGCAGGATTTTAGGCGCTCAAATATACTGGCCAGAAGTTCCCATAGAAAACGCGGGAAAAGGAGTTCCCAGAGAATAATGATGTTGAACATCTCTAAAGTTCAGTTCCCAAGACATGGATAAGAAGAACACAAAATACTGGTGAGTTCGGCTCACACGTAACTGCTAGCACTCCTGTTCAAGGACAGGGCAAAAGAGATAACAGGGGAGAAGCAAGTAACTTAGCCGGGCATGCGCAAGCGAAGCAACCAAGCAAGCAAGGAAGCGAGCGAGCAGAGTAGAGCACACATTCCAGAGGAGGGAGTCATGGCTCCGTTGAGAACTCCTGGGCGGGACCTGTCACCAATCATGAGGGTAAAACACATGATTCGTGGCAGTTAACTGACACCTGTTAGGACCCGTTTCTCAAATAGTGTCTCCCTTTGGATATGATCTGCTCTTTCCCTTTGCTTTTTTAATAATGTCAACAGGATAACCCCTGTCCCTTAGCTGACTGCTTAGGGCCCGGCATTCCGATGTATAATTCTGAGAAGTACCACAGTTGTGTTTCATTCTTATAAACTGTCCATAACGCAAGTTATTTTTCAGACGTGGTGGGTGGTATGACCCATAGTGTAGGTAAGAATTTCTGTCAGTAACCTTGTGAAAGGTCCTGACTGCCAAGCAGTTATTTGATGTTTTATACACAATAGCAGGGGTCCTTTGGGGCTGGAGCGAGGCGGAGCACAGCTCCACCAGCTTAGGAGCAGCAGTAGGGCAGCCACTGGCCAAATCAGATTCTCTGATCTGATTCGGCCCGCCGCCGAATTGCCGCCAATATTGGGGGGCAACTTTAAAAACAGCTGTAGGGGAGGAGGTTTGAGGGAGAGGCTCCAAACTTGCAGGGTAGCTTCTGGGACCTCTCCCCCAAATGCCCACCAAGTTTCAAGAAGATTGGACCAGGGGGTCCAATTCTACGGGCCTCCAAACAGGTTTCCCCCATTCCCTCCATTGTTCTCTATGGTGGGGAAAAAGTGACTTTTTCCCCACCATAGAGAACAATGGAGGGGATGGGGCTACCTGTTTGGGGCCCATAGAATTGGACCCCATAGTCCAATCTTCTTGAAACTTGGTGGGTATTTCAAGGAGAGAACCCAGCAGCTATCCTGCAAGTTTGGAGCCTCTCCCTCAAACCCCCTTTCCTCCAGCCCCTCATATACCCTATGAGTTTTTGCCATTGATTTCAATGGCCCATAGGGTATAATGGGGCTGAAACTGGCATTCCCTTTCTGACACACTTCTGGTGATGTCAGGGGACGTGGCATATGCTAATGAGTTATGCCAATGAGTTATGCTAATGAGCTCCTGCACCTTTTTTTCTACAAAAGGACCCCTGCACAATAGTGTAGTTAATAGCATATGTACCTGCTTGGTGTGTAAATTTGATGGCATCATGGATGCTATGGCACCATTCCGCAAAAGCATTCAGAAGAAGAAGAAGAAGAAGAAGAGGAGATTGGATTTATATCTCGCCCTTCACTCACTTGGAGTCTCAGAGTGGCTTACAAACTCCTTTCCCTTCCCCTCCCCACAACAGACACCCTGTGAGGTGGGTGGGGCTGAGAGAACTCTTTCCCAAGCTGTCCTTGAGGGAACAGCTGGCACAGAGCTATGGCTTGCCCAAGATCATCCAGCCAGGTGCAAGTGGAGGAGTGGGGAATCAAACCCAGTTCTCCCAGATTAGAGTCCGCGCACTTAACCACTACACCAAACTGGCTCTCAAGTTTGATTCCTCTAAATAGATCAGAAAAATATCATCTAGGAAACGTCTGAAGAACAAAGAAACCGGCAATTACATACACTGCTGGTTAGAATGCCCAGTACTAGCATCCTTCTGGGACAAAATAATAGAAGAAATAAAAGACAGAACAGAACAAACAATAGACAAAACACCTGAAGGTCTGTTACTAAATCTCAGAGAAGAAAGCACACTCCCCACAGCACAAAGAATAAGATATCTGCAGTCAAATCAGCAATAGCAGCAACCTGGAAATCTAAAAATAATTTCACAATAAACCTCTGGTACAAGACAAATGTTCCCACATTTACATAATGGAAAAAATCTCAGACACTGTAAAACAAAAAAACCTATAGGTGAATAAAAATGGCATTACAAGTATATGGTCCCCCCTTATTGTATAACCTTCAAAGAAACAATACCGGATGTATTAAATAACCTGCACTTATGGTAACACTCACAAAGCAGAATCATCAAATGTACGAAAAGTATGAATTTGAAATGTATCAGCCTTCAAATAAGAACCGAAGAATAAGCCTGCTCTGTACATGTAGAACTTACGTTGTGAATGAAAAATGAATACAAACTGAATTGAGAAGAAGAACAAAATATTCTGAAAATATGGATTGTATGGTGCATTCGAAATAAAGTTCTCTTCCAAATTACTCATAAAAGGGTTTGCTATTGATGGAGCGAAGGACGAACCCACGGCAACTCCTTGTTTCTGGGAATAGAATTGGTCACCAGAACGAAGATACGTTTTCTCGAAAATAATTTCAGTGGGTTCTATAAGAAAATAGGTTGGTGGGTTTTATAGGCCCGCTGTTTCGGAACCTCTTCTGCCACCGTAATTGCCTTTCCATATTGTATGTTTGTATATAATGCAGTTATATCCATACTCACTAAAACTGTATCTGATGGAACAGGGATGCCTTCTATTTTAGAAATAAAATCTTGTGTGTTTGGCCAGGGATCTTGGAGGGTTTTTTTGGCCATCTTCTGGGCATGGAGAAGGGGTCACTGGGGGGGGGAGGTATTTGTGAATTTCCTGCATTGTGCAGGGGGTTGGACTAGATGACCCTTGCGGTCCCTTCCAGCTCTACGTTTCTGCTTCCCATCCAAATACTGACCCTACTCAGGCTTCTAGAATCTAATGAGATAGAAGAGAAGAAGAAGAAGAGATTCGATTTCAGATCCTACTTAGCTTCCCAAATCTGATGCAATCGGGCTAGCCCGGACCATTAAAGTCAAGGCAAAAGATGAAGATGAAGAAGAGACTGGATTTCCACCCCACCCTTCACTACCCAAGGGAGTCTCAGAGCAGCTTACAAACTCCTTTCCCTTCTCCTGCCCACAACAGACACCCTGGGAGGTTGGTGGGGCTGAGAGAGCTCTTTCGAGGGCTGCTCTTTCCAGAGCAGCTCTGAGAGAACTGTGTCTGACCCAAGGTCCCTCCAGCAGCTGCATGGGAGGAGTGGGGACTCAAACCCAGTTCTCCCAGATTAGACTCCACACTCCTAACCACTATACCAAACTGGGTCTTAAGGGTAGGGGTACACCATGCCGCCTTCCCTCCCTAACAAGTAGTGGGGGGGGGGTTGAGTCATGTTGGCCCATTACCCCGTGACATTCACTCTCTCCCCAACTGATCCATCAGCCAAAGAGATTCCTACGTACATTTTTTAAAGCGCCGTATTTAAAAGACACTGCTTAATAAGACCCCGCCATCGATCTGAGACGCTTAATTGATGACGGGAGCAGCCGTTCTGGTGGAGATTACATGGCAGCTAATTAAATTGATTAAGACACCACGGCAAATCGGCTTTGATGACTGGCCGCCCCATGTGGGGCCCACGCTCTATAAACCGGAACCGTCCTGCTACACCACTGGATTTGACTGACTCGCCAAGAAGAAGCCACAAGGGGGGGGAGGGATTTAGGTTCCGTTTGGCATGATAATCTTCAAAAGCGCAAGGATCAAATGCACACCGGATGCATTCGGATTGCTTTCCTAGCCTGCTGAAGAGCTCCTGCCGGGCCACGATTTGGGTTCATTCGGAACTTGGATGTTAAATTAGGAAGGCTGTCATTCTCACTCAAGCTTACTACGGTTGGCTTCGACAGTTAGAAAGAAGCTGATCGCTGGGTCTGTCTGAATTCCCCCCCGCCCCCAGCGCTGCTTATGTGCCAAAATACTAATGTCGCTAAGACCTACCTTAACATCATTAAAGACTACTTAGACCAGGGATCGCCAACATGGTACCCAGTACCCACCCACACCTTTCCTGGTGTCCAAGTGTTTTTAAGAAGAGAAGAAGAAGAGGAGGAGGAGGAGGAGATTGGATTTATACCCTGCCCTTCACTACCCAAAGGAGTCTAAGAGCAGCTTACAATCTCCTTTCCCTTCCCCTCCCCACAACAGACACCCTGGGAGGTAGGCAGGGCTGTGAGAGCTCTCTTGAGAACTGTTCTTTCCAGAACCGCTCTGAGAGAACTGTGGCTTGCCCAAGGTCCCACCAACAGCTGCATGTGAAGGAGTGGGGGATCAAACCCGGTTCTCCCAGATTAGAGCCCACGCTCCTAACAACTACACCAAACTGGCAGGGCTTTTGCCCAGCAGGGTTTCTGTTTTGTCCCCTGGAGATCTGATTGGGTGTGCAGATTTTTTTTAAAACATTGCCTCAGCAGCCACTCTGTTACAGCCCAAGAATGTTCACTGTGTGACTGAAGGTATTCTGTGCAGGGATGCGCGCGAACGGCTTTTTTGTTGTTCGGTTCATGGGTTCGTGGCTGGACCACAAACCGAACCACGAACCAATACACTGGTTCGCAAACTGAACCGGTTCGTTTTGGTTACTGAGCCGCTTAAAAGTTTAAACCCCGGCTTTATGCTCCCCGTGGCTTTTTTGTGAGGAGCAGAAAGCAGGGGTTTAAATGTCTCTGAGACTGGCTGACGAATCGGTACAAGTTCGTACAGGTTTGTCGTTTGGTTCGCGGATCAGCCACGAACCACAAACCAGGCCATAAAAATGGGGTTTGCGCCCATCCCTAAGAGTGAAATGGAAAACTGTAGGGTTGCCAACCTCCAGATGGCAGCTGGAGATCTGCTATTATGATTGGTCTCCAGATGAACAAGATCCGTTCCCCTGGAGAAAAGAAGAAGAAGAAGAAGAAAAAGAAGAGATTGGATTTATACCCCGCCCTCCACTCCCCAAGGGAGTCTCAGAGCGGCTTACAAACTCCTTTTCCCTTCCCCTCCCCACAACAGACACCCTGTGAGGTAGGTGGGGCTGGGAGAGCTTTTCCCCAAGCTGTCCTTGCGGGAACAGCTGGTACAGAGCTATGGCTTGCCCAAGGTCATCCAGCCAGGTGCAAGTGGGGGAGTGGGGAATCAAACCTGGTTCTCCCAGATTAGAGTCCGCGCACTTAACCACTACACCAAAAGGGCGGCTTTGGAAAGTGGACTGTATGGCATTATGCCCTGCTGATGTCACTCCCCCTCCGCCGGACACCGCTCTTCCCTGGCTCCACCCCACAAATCCCCAGGTATTTCTCAACTCAGAAAGCTGGTGGATTCTAATCTGGGAGAGCCGGGTTTGATTCCCCACTCCTCCACTTGCACCTGCTGGATGACCTTGGGCAAGTCATAGTTCTGGCACAGCTGTTCTTGAAAAAGAGCCGTTTCTGTCAGAGCTCTCTCAGCCCCACCGACCTCACAGGGTGTCTGTTGTGTGGAGGGGAAGGGAAAGGAGACTGTAAGCCACTCTGAGACTCCTTTGGGTAGTGAAGGGCGGGATGTAAATCCAATCGCTTCTCTTCTTCTACAAAGATGCAGGAATTTGTTTATGAATTTATTTATTTCCTTTATACCATGCCTTCCTCCCCATCAGGGAATCAACTCAGTTTTTCCAGGACCAGCCCATAATGTCACTAGTGTACTCTTTGTTTCTTCAGTTTGTTTAAATAGCATTTTTGTCTATTTAAATTATCTGCTTATTTACACTGTGTTTTTGGTGTTTTTGTAAGCCACTTTTGGGTCCCCCCGGGAGAGAAAAAACAGGGTAAAACTGCCCAGCTAACTAAACCAACAAACAAATTCAGGGAAGGAATTTGTACGTTCTGTAAACAGCTCTTCTGTTTCGGAATTTTGATTTTTTTTTAAAAGTCATGTTGCCTCAAGGGCTTTCCGACAGAGGG
This sequence comes from Lepidodactylus listeri, assembly GCA_029233225.1. Taxonomy (NCBI): domain Eukaryota; kingdom Metazoa; phylum Chordata; class Lepidosauria; order Squamata; family Gekkonidae; genus Lepidodactylus; species Lepidodactylus listeri. The sequence goes on along the minus strand of JARCFY010000009.1, from coordinate 7,145,939 downwards.
CAATTTTTAAAGATTATGAATACATTTTATTTAATGTTATGAATAGAATAACCTGGGTGGTCCAGGCTAGCCTGATCTCATCAGATCTCAGAAGCTAAGCAGGGTGAGCCCTGGATAAAGCTTTAGGGTTGCCGATCCCCAGTTGGGGGCAATGTTGGGGAGTCTTGTGAGCAAAAATTCTACTTGGTGAGCTACTGGCGTTAAAGTTGTGAGCGAGCAATTTGGCTACTGCATCAATCAGTTTGCTCCGGAGCCATCCTGCCTTTTTAAAAAAAAAAAAAAACCACGAAAATTCTTTATTATTTACTTTTTTTCCCCTTCGTTTCTTTTCCTCCTTTATTTTATTTTTCTTTGTCTTGCTTTAGTTTAATGAAACAGTACTAAGGCTGATTGATCTACCCCAGGGGTGGGCAAACTGTGGCTCGGGAGCCGCATGCGGCTCTTTCACATATATTATGTGGCTCCCGGCAGGGCGGCTGGGGAAGCTAAATATCATTAGCAAACAAATATCATTGGACAAATTAATATCATTATCGATATCTGCTTTTACCCCTTTTGTTATTATTTTTGGCAGTCTCATTTAATGTTAATAAAAAGCAAATTTGCTTATTTTCCAATAAAAGCAGTTAATATTTGTTCATGTCTTGTGGCTCTCAAACATCTGATGTTTATTCTATGCGGCTCTTACGCTGAGCAAGTTTGCCCACCCCTGATCTACCCGACTAGTTTGCTTAACATTGTTTAAAATATCCTCTTGTGTTTCTATAAATCTAGTCCACTTGAACATTGCACTCTTGTGTCCGGTTGTCGTTTCATTTCGGATTGTCCATTCTGTGATTTTATCAGATAAGAAATATTCCCAAACTTTTCCATACCATTGTTCCATTTTTGGGGTGGTGGTGTCCTTTCATTTCATTGCAATTACGTTTTTTGCTGTTGTGATTAGGATTGAGTTTAATTCTCTATCCCTATTGCAGATTTGAGATTCAGGCCATAGGTTTAACAGAGCTAAGACAAAAATGTGTGAGCCGGAGGCTAAAAAATGGGAGCTAGCTCACACTAACTTAGCTTAGAGGGAACACTGGTTGGGGGTGGGTGATCCCCCTGGTTTGGAGCCCCTCCCCCCACTTCAGGGCTATCAGAAATGGGTGGAAATTATCTCCCAAACAGGCAAGAAACCAAATATAAATGCGAGGTGCCTTCATCACCCAGAAGTGATGTAGAAAAAGAGCAGTTTCTCTCAGAGCTCTCTCAGCACAGGGTGTCTGTTGTGGTGAGGGGAAGGGAGAGGAATTTGTAAGCCGCTCTGAGACTCCCTTGGGTAATGAAGGGTGGGGTAGAAATCCAATCTCTTCTTCTTCATCATCTTCATCTTTTGCGTTGACTTTGATGGCCTAGGCTAGCCCGATCGCATCAGATTTGGGGAGCTAAGTAGGATCGGCCCCAGTTAGTACTTGGATGAGAGACCTACAAGGAAGCCCAGGGCGGATCCACAGAGGCAGGCAATGGCAAACCATCTCTGAATACCTCTACCCTTGAAACACCGACACTGTCGCCATAAGTCAGCTGTGACTTGACAGCACTTTCCACCACACAATACTGAATAAATTCTGTTTAATATTATGAATAACTTCTACATAAAATACACCCATTTTAGTAGTTTTGAAGTTAAATTGTAAGGCTTTTACAGGTATGGGGGGAAGGGAAGGGAAATAAACTACAACTCCCATGAAGCTGTGTGAGCTGACCTGGCGATGGACTGCTCAACAACCACCAGCAGACAGAGGAAAGGTTGCGAGTCTTCTCCTCGGCAGGGGGATTAGGGGGCATTCCAGGAGGGGATGTGGTCACCCCAGCGAGATGACATCACTCTGTGTGATGTCATCACATCCCCGCCTTTCCCCTACCATTTAAAGGGAAACTCCCCTTTAAGAGGCAAAATTGCCTCTTGCGAGGCAGGAGCTGATGGCCCCCAGTTGGGAAGAGAGGGCGCCAGCTGCTCCTGGCCTGCCCAGTCCCCACCGGCTGCGAGTACTCAAAGGGGTCCCTTTAAGTGCTCACAACTGGCCGGCCCTACCACTTGGAGATTAGGCACCCTTTAAGTGCTTGCAACCAGCGGGTGTCAGCTAATGCTGCCATCTCCTGCCCCGGTGGTGGGATGAGTGAACCCTTGACGTCGGGTCTGTGGATGTTATATTCCTCATGGCATGCTTATCGCTCTTTGAGCTGCTCTGACCTTGAGAGGCTGCTGGTGCCTGCCCATTTATCTCTTCTCCTGTCTGACTCTAATTCTTCCTGTTTTTTTCCCCCTAGGAACCATAAACCAGTATTTTAAGTGCCTTTTCTCTGACATGGTGATTGGTTGCAATGCATTACCAGACCCCTTTGTGAATTCTGTATAATTGTCCTGCTTGGGGCTGTGTCAGCCATTACTGACACAAGAAGTGTAGATGACCATAGCAGACCTTTCTCAATAAAGCATTCCTGTTTAAGGACACTTGTTGGTGACTGACTCTGCAGGACTCTCACAGCGGGGCCCGTGTGCCCAATCTCCAAGTGGCAAAGAGAAGGAAGTGAAGTGGCTGTGGGTGGGGGTGTTTGGGCTTGGGGGTGGGGCTTCCCCTGCTGGCCAGCAGCAGGTTGAACCCCCCCCCCCAAATGGGTAAACCCTGCCAGACTGGGGGGTCTGGCAGCCCTAGACAGGGCTCTGCTGCCACAATGGCAAACAGTTCATGAGACGAGGGTTGCCAAATACTTAGGGTTGCCAACCTCCAGGTGGCAGCTGGAGATCTCCCACTATTACAACCGATCTCCAGAAAACCAAGATTGGCTCCCCTGGAGAAAATGGCTACTTTGGAGGATGGACTCTATAGCCTTATACCTTGGAAAGGTCCCTCCCCTCCTCAGACCCCACCCTCCCCAGGCTCCACCTCCAAAATCTCCAGGTATTTCCTAACCTAGAGCTGCCAACACTACATCTACTAGTTGTGAAATTCCTGGAGACTTTTAGGTTGCCGGGTCCTCGCTGGACACTGTCAGGGGATGGAGGGAGTAGGGGCGCCAGATCCAGGTTACGAAACTCCTGGAGATGTGGGGATGGAGCCCAGGGGGGACAAGGATCTCAGTGGGGTACAATGCCCTAGAGTCCCCCCTCTAAAGCAGCGATTTTCTCCAGGGGAACTGATCTGTCTACTCTGGAGATGAGCTGTAATTCTGGGGATCCCCAGGTCCCACCTGGAGGCTGGCAACCCTATCTACAGCCCTAACCCTATTGTGTTCTTTATGGAATGTTCCATCCTATTGATTGTACTGACTTACCCTGTAATCTGCCTTGATTCCCGTTGTGAATGGCAGATGAAGAATAACATAAATAAATTTTAGCTCTGACCTGGATAACCCAGGCAAGCCCGATCTTGTCAGGACTCAGAAGCTAAGCAGGGCCGACCCTGGCAAGCAATGGGAAGGGCAACCTCCAAGGAATACCAGGGCTGGGAGGCAGAGGCAGGCTAAAAAGCCACTTATGTGGTTTGGTGTAGTGGTTAAGTGCACTGACTCTAATCAGGGAGAACTGGGTTTGATTCCCCACGCCTCCACTTGCTGCTGCTGGATGACCTTGGGCGAGCCATAGCTCTGTACCAGCTGTTCTCTCAAGGACAGTTGTCTCAGAGCTCTCTCCGCCCCACCTACCTCACCGGGTGTCTGTTGTGGGGAGGGGAAGGGAAAGGAGTTTGTAAGCCGCTCTGAGACTCCAAGTGAAGGGCGGGGTATAAATCCAATCTCTTCTCTTCTTCTCTGAACATCCTCCATGCCCCAGTAGGAGTCGCCAGAGGTTGCCATAACTCCCAGGCACAGAAACAGGCAGACACACAAAAACTGCAAAAATACAAAAAAAAGAACCCCATTAATAAAATTTAAAAATAATGCCAGTCATTTTGTAGGTGGGTTGATTAAAAGCACAAAAAGGTGATTGGGGCACGCATGGGAAGCCGTCTGGTCACTTTTTCTTGTGACTCTTCGGAAGAAACCAGTATGCCAACAGCTATTTTGGCCCAGCACTAGCGACAATATATCCTTGTCTCGTAACTTCCCCACGACTCTTTGAGGTCCATTGGGTTCTCTCACAAGGGCCATGGTGAGGATACAATGAGACAAAGACAAACGGTAATTAGGGCCATGACAAAGCACTCAGATACAGACTTGTCTGAGCTGTCCGTCCATTATCTTCTCCCTCACGGCCGTTGTTTCTCCCCCTTGCCCCTAAGCATGATGGGAATTTTTGGCTGGTTTCGGAACTCTGAGCATTTAAACCCACGCATCACACCACATTGAGGTAGAAGTCATGAGGCCTTGTGGTTGATCTATTTATTCTGGGCTGCATTTGACTAGTAGAATATCGATTGTGGCTTCGAATTCCATTGATTAATCGGTAAGGACAAGTTGTAGTTTACAACGCTGGATTTAGTTCACCCTCCTTTGTTCACGAGGCTGCGTTTGGCTGCGGCGTCTCACTGCAGCTGGGGATAATAAAGGAACTGTTAGAGATAGCTTTTTATCTGTAACTGTGATCTGCCGGGTTTTATGTGCCCCCCCCCGCTTTTTGCACCACTGTACAGTTGCAACACGATTCTTTGTGTGTGCGACGGCTTCCTGACACACAGAAGCGCCCCGGTAAAGTTCTGCACAAAAGCCATCCTGATGCAATCATGCGTAAGTTCCCAGAAAGCTTGCTTTTAATTTATTTTTTGCATCGCTTTATCAGTGCGCGTGCACACGTGCACACACACACACACCCCCTGATTATGTTGAAGTGAGGAAAGATACACAAGAACTGAAATACTTGGGAAACTTTGCATGCTACTATCCCAGAATTAATGGGCAATTCTGCATTGGCTTTTTCCTCCGTTGTTTTACCAGACCCACCCTGGAACAGAAATTCCCCTCTGCATTAAGAACATAAGAACATAAGAGAAGCCAACATTGGATCAGGCCAATGGCCTATGCAGTTTAACATCCTGTCACACAGTGGCCAAAAACACCAGGTGCCCTCAGGAGGTCCACCAGCAGGGCCAGAACCAGTGTTCTCTCTAACCTGAGTTAGCGTAAACTAGCTCACAGTTTTTTAGCCTCTGTCTCAGAGATTTTTGTGTTTGCTCAGGAAGGATGGCTCCAGAGCAAACTAATTTATGCAGCAGCCAAATTGCTCGCACACAACTTTAATTCCAGTAGCTCACGAAGTAGCATTTTTGCTCACAAGACTCCGCAGCTTAGAGGGAGCATCGGCCAGGACACTAGAAGCCCTCCCACTGTTGCCCCCTCCAAGCACCAAGAATACAGAGCATCACTTGCCCCAGACAGTCACACACTGTCTCGCTGGTTTTGTCCCTTTCACATTGATTACTCGCACAGATAAAGTATGTATTTAGGGTTGCTGCCACAGCATTAGTTACAATCTCTGCTTTATAGTGTTCTAACATGATCTCTTTAGGGAAATCAGCCTCCAGGTGGGACCTGGGGATCCCCTGGAATTACAGCTCATCTCCAGACTACAGAGATTAGTTTCCCTGGAGAAAAAGGCTGCTTTGGAGGGTGGACTCGATGGCATTGTAACCCAGAGGTCCCTGCCCTCCCCAGACTCCATCCCCAAATCTCCAGGAGTTTCCCAACCTGGATCTGGCAACCCTACCCCCCATCCCCTGCCAATGGCCAGGGGGAACCTGACAACCCTACTTGCCATCGTCAGCCTGGAAAATGCCTGGAGATATGGGGGAGGAGCCTGTGGAGGGGGATTTGGGGATGTATTGTCATAGAGAGCCAGTTTGGTATAGTGGTTAGGATAACAGACTCTAATCTGGGAGGACCAGGTTTGAGTCCCCACTCCTTCCCATGCTGCTGGTGTGAACTTGGGCCAGTTACAAGTTCTCTCAGAGTTGTTCTCTCATGAGCAGTCCTCGAAAGAGCTCTCTCAGCCCGACCAAGGCACAGGGTGTCTGTTGTGGGAAGGGGAAGGGACAGGAGTTTGTAAGCTACTCTGAGACTCCTTTGGGTCATGAAAGGCAGGGTATAAATCCAATCTCCTCCTCCAATTCTCTGCTCTCTAAAACTTGCATTTCCTCCAGGGGAACCCATCTCTGTCGTCTGGAGATCATTCTGGGAGAACTCCAGACCCCACCTGGAGCTTGGTAACTCCATAAGGAAAGTCCTAACTTAACCCAAACTTCCTATTCCATTTGGCAGATAAGCATCCTGAACATGTGATGTTCCTTTGTCAATGAGGTGGGGGGAAAATATCTATGGAAATAATGAAAAAAGTTTTGCAGATTTCTATCTGGCTATCTTTGCTGCAATGCTATTACCGAGGAATCCTGGGGAAAGTAATCACAGGTCTTCGCAAGACGGCGATGCTTGGAGAAGGAAGCATAATTCAGCACCGCGTTCCGAAAGCATGCCTGGGCTCTGGCCAGGGTATGGGCCGCCTCCCTTATCTCAACACCATTAATTAATGTCACTCTCTCTCTGTATAATCTGCTTATCTGATTCCCTGTCCCTGCTTCACAATGGCAGTACAGCAACTGATTCCCCACGCTTGGCTAATTTAATCGTCTGCCGTTAATAACTCGTAAGTACCACTTACTTTGTTCTCGGCAGCTTTAATCTCTCAGACAGTCATGCATACAGTAGTTTATTTCCCCCCCCCCCCTCTTTTCAACTTTCTGGAAAAAAAATTCACAGCTTGTCTGAAAGGCAGGGAGTTACAAGCTCTTGAAAATCTGTTTATACTAACGTCTCACATAGTGAATAAGGGATATGGTATCATGCAGTGAATGGGTCCTGGCTTGCAGGCTCAAGGATCAGGTACCAGAAGTCAAACAAGGCAGAGTGGTTCGGTCCAGAGCAAGTAGAGTCGTTCAGTCCAAAGTCAGGGGCCCAGGAGTCAGGCAAAGCACAGTTCTTCAGTATAAGGTCAGAGGTCCAGAAGGCAGGCAAGGCAGAGTTGGTGGCTTAGCATCCATTGTATGCATTGTGTCCATGCCTAACAGTTTCTCTTGGCTGGTTTTTATAGCCCCATGCCTAAAAATCATGCTTGCAATCAGTTGTTCAAAAGCAATTCTGCAACTACTCATCTTTGTTCTCAGCAAGCAACTGGCATCAGGCCAGGAGGCGTGCACTTTGCCGTCTTGTCTGTAGCTCTGTTCTTAGCCTCTGTCTGCAGTGCTCTAAATGGCCAACTGAGGTTCACTGGCTGAATCAGGGCTGGAGGGTGTTGGTGGCTCTGCACTAGCTGTTGGCTGTGAATCGTGACAAGCCTGAAGCTCATTTTCCTTGCAGTCAGCTCCTGTTAACTCAAAGTGAGCTTCACGTGGCTCTTCTTCTCCTGAGGAGTCCCCTTCTCCTTAGGAGTCTTTGCTATCACTGAGCCCTGGCTGACCCATGACAAAATGCATTCATTCTTGCTTCATTTCAGCATATTGAGTGGTGTGTTGGTAACAACTCTAGGTTGGGAAAGTTCCTGGAAACTTTGGAGGTGGAGTCTGGAGAGGGGAGGGCCTTTAATGGGGTGGAGCTTGGGGACAGTTGGGTTTAGGGTGGGGAGGGCCCTTAGTGGGGTATAATGTCATAGAATCCACCCTTCAAAGGAGGCATTTGCTCCAGAAGAATTGATTTGGAGGTGGAGCCTGAGGAGGGCAGGAGCTGGGGAGGGGAGGGACCTCAGCAGAGTATAATTTCATAGAGTTCTCCCTCCAAAGCAGCCACTTTCTCCAGGGAAACTGATCTCAGCTATCTGGAGTTCACTTGTGTTTCAAGGAGATCTGCAGGCCCCACCTGGAGTCTGATAGCCCCATGTGGCACTCCGATGATGTGTATAACACGCTACATGCTTAGATCCAGGTAGTCAGCCATGTTGGTCTGAAGCAGTAGAACAAATTTAGAGTCCAGTGGCACCTTTAAGACCAACAAAAGTTTATTCAAGGTATGAGCTTTTGTGTACAAAGCACACTTCTTCAAATACAGTGGAATGGGATGTAAGGTTCAAACTTATAGACGGGCAAATTAACACGTAACATGATGAAGTTCCACAGGGCCTGTAAAACGGAGCTCTTCCACCAGGCTTTTGGGGCCACCACTGTTACCACCGTTACCACTACTACCGCCACCATCACTACTGACCATTGATAGGTTGCGATGACTGAGCCTGACCATGCTGGGTCCCCTTCCTCCCTTCCTTCTCTCCAACTATAGCCCGACCTGAGAACTGTGGACAACTGATGGAAATTGGGAAGCTGACTGTATGCCTGAGGAATTAAGCACTAGCACTTTACATATGGTATATTTATGGTCTTAAATTTGTGTATTACTTGATTTTATATTGTACCTGGTACTGTCTTGTTGTACTGTATTATATTGTTGTAAGCCGCCCTGAGTTGGCTATGCTGGAAGAATGGGGTAAAAGTTTAACAAACAAACAAACAAATAAATAAATAAGATACTTTAAGCTATGCCAAAAACAGAATTAAATAACAAGCTAAGGTTATAAGGTCAACAGTAGTAAAGCAATAAATATGTCAAAATAAATTTGAGACTCTCCATTCACTCTCAAAGCCTGGAGGTCACTTAACAGCATTTTCACTTTCTCTTTTGAGGTGGAAGCAGTGTATGTCAGCCAAACAATCAAATATTTCTAGTATAACATTCAGTTTTCTAATATACTATTCCAAAAAGAAATACACAAAAATACAGAGGATGTCTAGTCCCTCTGTATGAGGACTGTGATGTGAGGACTGTCTCACTGGTGAGACAGAGAATGTGAGGACTGAAAGAGTTAGCGTATGTAATGAGACAAGAAACCAATATCCCTGTTGAGTCCTGGGGAGGTCTTTGTTCCAAGTGTTGTAATAACTTGTAATTCAGCAGTTTCCCTTTCCATTCTACATGCTTGGGGCCCTCTTATAATGTTAGATTGTGGTAGCAGATCAAGGGGAATGAAACTCGTGATGCCCAGTCTTTGTCTCAGATGCTGAATCCTTTGAAGAAGACAGCTTGCCCCCATTTTCATTGAGTTACTGAGCAATGTATGGTGTCTAACAGTCAAGGGTTTCCCTTCAGCCCGACATCAGTTTCAGATTTCCTTGGTGACTATTGGGATGGGAATATTACTTGGGAGAACCATGAACCCACATGGTGGAGAACTGCTGTGGCCCCTGCCACACTTAATTATTTTGCATATATTAGCTCTGGTTCCTACTTAAAAAATTTATCAGCTGAGCAGGAATCTGGCATTTATATTCATAGATATTTAACTCGTATGAACTTTATAGAGAGGGACAGAATGAAGCACCTTTGGTGTTAAATATTGATGCATTCCTTGAAAAGCTTAGTGGAAGGGGATCATTCATCCCTCCAGTGATACAGTGTTTTATTTTTGCCTTTCTGTTTGGACCATTTTGGTGTAATAACATGGCTAAGAGTGGTGGTGAAAAGTATCCCCAAATTGCAGCAGACTTATGGCGACCTCGTAGGGTTTTCAAGGCAAGAGACGAACAGAGTTGGTTTGCCATTGCCTGCCTCTGTGTAGCAGCCCTGGACTTCCTTGATGGTCTCCCATCCCAGCTTTAACCAGGGCTGACCCTGCTTAGCTTCTGAGGTCTGATGAGATTGGGCTAGCCTGGGCCATCCAGATCATGGCAGAAGAACAAATATGATTTGCTGTTGTCTACCTCTGCATAGCCAATCTTGACTTCCTTGGTGGTTTCCTATCCAAGCACTAACCACAGCTGACCCTGCTTTGCTTCCAAGATCTGATGAGACTGGGCTAGCCTGGGCCTTCCATGTCAGGGTGTAGTTAAGAGACTGATGGAGAAATCAGTAACCTCGAGGCTAGACTATTGTAACACTCTCTACATGGGGCTGCCCTTGTCACAAATCCGGAGGCTGCAGCTGGTGCAGAATGCCACAGCGAGGCTGCTGATGTGTCTCCCTAGACAGGAGCACATCCGACCGGCACTGGAGGCACTGCACTGGCTGCCTATAGCATACCAAATTTGCTTCAAGGTGCTGGTGCTCGCCTTTAAAGCCCTAAATGGTCCGACCTACCTGAGGGACTGCCTTTCCCCATATTTACCCCAGAGAGCAATACGGTCTGGGGCCCAACACCGCCTGGTTATACCGGGCCCCAGAGAAGCCAGGCTCATGGCCATTAGGGGAAGAGCCTTTTCGGTGGCGGCCCCTTTCTGGTGGAACGAGCTCCCAGAGGAGATCAGGGCCCTGCAGGACCTGATACAATTCTGCAGGGCCTGCAAGATGGAGCTCTTCCACCAGGCTTACAAATAGGGGCCACCGCCTTTCTTTCTCTCCCCCCATTCTATGACCACCAATGAGCGGCCTCAGATATTAACATCTGGCTCCAGTGTTATCTGCCATTGGGGCCTGAAAACGGGGGGGGGGGGGTATATGGCATGCCATCTAATTCCACTTAGCACTTTATTCAAATTGTTACTGTTTCATTGTGAATGTTTTGTAATGTTTTAACAGTTTTAATTGTTATTGTATTTATGAATCTTGGCTCTGCCAAGTCCTGTAAGCCGCTCTGGGCCTGCAAAAGTGGGGAGAGCGGCCTATAAATCGAATAAATAAATAAATAAATAAATAATAAGTAAATCCACAGTTTGACTTCTCCCCTAAGCTCACACAGGACCAACTAGAGAAGAAGCTGGAAAAGATCTGCATTAGGGTCATCTGTTTTTAAAGCTAATGAGCAGGCCCAAATAAATGATGATGAGCGAAGAGTTGTTAAAAAGAAAGGTAGTTTAAACCTATGGCCCCACTTCTCTTCCCTGATTTAAATAGCCCCACTGAAGCATCAATTACCTCTGCTCTAACCATTTCACAGAGATAATTTCAGTTTCAGAGGGGCTACGTGAATTATAGAACAGGAATGTGAAGAAAGGGTTAAACACCTTCTCCCACCAGGGGCTGCTAATTCGTGGTGGCGCTAAGTGCTGTCAAGTTGTACCTAACTTATGGTGACCCCCACAGGGCTTTCAATGAAAGAGACATTCAGAGATGGTTTGCAATTGCTTGCCTCTGCAGAGCAGCCCTGGACTTCCTTGGTGGTCTTCTCCATCTGATATGCAGATTTTCCTGTGTCAGTACTTTCCTCAGTGGTCCTTAGCTGCCTGAGCCAAGTAATTCATAGTAAATGATAAATATAGAGGTGGAAACGGGTGGAGGAACTGATGGAGATCAGTGAGGCTGTGTCAAGTTGTCTGCTTATTGTTCCCTCTGAATAGGAAGTGGAGGAAGGAAAAGGTGCAGCTCAAAACCACATTCAGATACTCCGGGGGAATGCTGTACTGACTGCAAAGCCACTCCTGAACGGCCAGAAATCTATGCAGAAGGTACCATAAAACCCGATGAACAAAGAAAGTGAAAGCGGCATGCAGTGCAGAGGGAGATTGTGGAAAAACTGCAATGGAACAGATGGTTAGAGAATCAGCCACAGTTAGTTTCCCATGTGCTGTGGTGAAGCTGCCCTCAACAAGGGGAAACAGGAAGAAGATTTAAAGTAATTGCTAAAAGCAATTTGTTTACATTGCAGTCTGCAAAGAAGAAACTAATAATAGAATGCTAAGATTTCCGATGGGTACATTCAGAGGGAACTGTTTATTCCAATATGTTACACACAGCTTTCGATGCACAAAATAAGGTCTTATTTAGCTTCTACCCTTCCTTCATGAAATCTTTCCAAATGCGGAAGTTTGTCCTACCAACCACACCAGAAGACATGTGATCAGAAACTAGATGTTAAATTGGATTTCTTAATTTAAATGGCTGATCTGTCCCATCAGACTGTTTCCCCATCCGACAAGCGGCTTACAACTCGGGCAGTATTGATTGATTGATTGATTGATTGTTAATATCCCACTTTTTTCACCAGTAGGGATTCTTCACTTTTCTATTTTATCCCCAAAGCAACAATCCTGTGCATAGGAGAGAATGACTGACCCATGATCACTCAGTGAGTCCATGGCAGAAATGAGGATTTAAACATAGGTCTCCTAGATCCTAGTTTAACATTCTAAACCCTTAATCAATTAATCAATTAATTAATTAATTATCATATGGCATTGTGTGTATTATAGCGAAAAGATCCTGTGATTGTCTGGCAGCCAGAAGTTCCAGCTCTGTTAGCATTATGCACCACTAGGTGGCGAGCTGGACTTGTTTTTAAGGCAAGAGATGTTTCAGAGGTGGTTTGCCATTGCCTGCCTCTGCGTAGCAACCCTGGACTTTATTGGTGGTTTCCCATCTAAGGACTAACCAGGGCAGACCCTGCTTAGCTTCCGAGATCTGACAAGATTGGGCCAGCCTGAGCTATCCAGGTCACAGCTTTCTAACCACTACACCATGCTGGCTGCCAGCATCTGACTTCAAATTTGGCCAGTGCTACTGCTGGTCTAGTTTATCTTAGTATTATCTATGCGAAGTGGTGCCAGGCCTCATCTCCTTCCCCCAACATGTTGGTCGAGAGCCAGTTTGGTGTAGTGGTTAAGAGCGCCAGGACTCTTAATCTGGAGGACCAGGTTTGATTCCCCAGTCCTCCATATGAAGCCAGCTGGGTGACCTCGGGTCAGTCACAGTTCTCTCAGAGCTTCCTCAGCCCCACCTATCTCACAGGATGCCTGTTGAGGGGAGAGGAAGGGAAGGAGATTGTAAGCTGCTCTGAGACCCTCCTCCTCCTCCTCCTCCTCCTGCAGTGAACAGTAATTTGGTAAAATCTTGATGAGTTTACTTGAGGTGGACTAGAGGTGCTAATTTTTTTTTTGATGACCCTCTGAGTACTGGATGGGAAAACGACCAGCTTTTGTGAATAGCGTTAATTGTTGCCTAATTAGGGTTGATCCCAGGTGAGGAGACCTGTTTTCAGAGACCCTAAAACATGCATCTCTTGAGGGTGGGGAGGTGGTCATTAGTGGGTCAGCCGCTCTTTCCCACATACTTCTAAACTATGGGTCAGAATTGTCCTGGCTGGCATCCATTTTGTCCCACTTCTAGGCCAGGCAGTGCACTGCAGTTATGATCGTTGAGCTGAAATATAGATATCAGGAAGGGCACTTATGCGTTTTCTGTCTATAAACTGCCCCTCTGCAAGAGGAGAGGTCTGACTGCTAACACAGTTGAAATAAGAGACAATGGCAGAGAGTAAGATGCTTAATTTGACTATTTTATAACTTAATATATAGAACAAAAAATAGAACATATATTGACACAGGATCATATGGTAATGATGGTAGAGTTCATTTATTTATTAATATTGTTATATTTTGATTGTTGGGTTACAGGATATGGTGTTTATTGTCATTTTCATTATTATTAGTAGCTTGTGAAGAAGTTTCTTAAAATGAAACAAAGAAAATTAAACCGGGGTCTTTGTTGGCAACTTTCTTTGGGTTTGGCTCTCCGTGTTCGCAAGACTTCTGACCAGCAGGGCTTTTGGCTCCTAGAATAAATAAGATTAGTTAGTCATTAAGTGTATAATAAGGAACTTACCTAGTCAGCCAGTTTGGTGTAGTGGTTAAGTGTGCGGACTCTAATCTGGGAGAACTGGGTTTGATTCCCCACTCCTCCACTTGCACCTGCTGGATGACCTTGGGCAAGCCATAGCTCTGTACCAGCTGTTCTCTCAAGGACAGCTTGGGAAAGAGCTCTCTCAGTCCCACCTACCTCACAGGGTGTCTGTTGTGGGGAGGGGAAGGGAAAGGAGTTTGTAAGCCGCTCTGAGACTCTAAGTGAGTGAAGGGTGGGATATAAATCCAATCTCTTCTTCTTCTTCTTCTAATAAGAAACTTACCTGTATAGAATTGATTTGTATTAGTGAATGTTGAAATATATATTTTTAAGTTATAAAATAGTCAAATTTAGCCTCTTTCTCTCAGCCATTGTCTCTTATTTCGATTGTATTTAGCTGGGTAGTCTCTAATTGTGACATTGTGCTAACACAGTTGTTCACCGGTACATGAACCTTCACCTGCATCTCCAGTAATTGTTAAAGAGCTTGATTCGAGTCCAGTAGTACCCTAGAGGCCAACAAGATAATTGGGGGTATATGCCTTTGAGAGTCAAAGCTCCCTTCATCAGATACAAGTAGGAACAGAGATCCCTTAGTCCTTATATCCCAAACAGGAAGTGAGAGGAGCATTGCAAAGAAAGGAGTCAGGTTGCAGAGGCACAATGCATGTAAGCAGCTTGACTCAAGCAGGGGAGAAACGCTTAGGGGCAGAAAATTATCGTCTGTCATGAGGTCTCGATCACGCGCAGAATTAGCCGCATAATAGGCACGAATGCCGGATTTTAAGGGTGCGATCACACGAAAACATCTGGCAAGTGTGCCGCACCCGTCGTCAACCCATATTGCCCTGCTGAAGAAGCGGAGTAAAAAACCACTAGCGAAAAGCCAGTATCAAACAGGTAGCTACGGGCCACAGACAAACTTTCCCCTGTGTGATCACTTCAGTGCATACTCATGGCGTCGGGGATAGTCTGCTCAGGCGATCCTGACGCCATGCCATTGTTTGATTCCCCTTCTCAGTATGCGCATCATCACATACTGCCACAGGAAGCCCTCAGGGTGGAGCTGCGATTCATTGATCCCCCGTTCAGGTGAATCAGAAAAAATGGCAACCCCCCCCCCCGACTCACCCGCAGTTGCGTCTGATCATGCAGTGGTGGGCTGCGCCCGCATCTACAAAACTCTGTGTGATTGCACAACTTCCTCTGGAGCAAAAAGCCTCGCGCCCCCCCCCCCCGGATTATTTCGCTCATGTGACCAGGCTCGTGAGACAAGTATCCTATGTCTCTAGTGTAAAAAAGATATCTTTGGTAGGGAAACAGTGGATCAGTTGTCAATGCCACAGTTATGTCCTCACATCAGACACAGAGAACCATGCCAGATTATTAAATGGAATGTAGGTGAGTTTCGAATGTGCCGTGCCACGCCACACCGATTCGTCATTCATTGCTCAGCTGTTCGGCGCCTTGATAGCTACACTACGATAACTCATCCATTCTGGGCGGCTGTCCTCAGCTCAGTAGCGCTCACCCGTCTCGTCTCAGAGCAGGAACAGTGGCAAGAAAAAGCAGGTCATGTTTCATAAAAGCCAAATTCTATTTTGGCATTCAGAAGCAAAACCATCTGCTGAGTGGCTCCAGATCTTTCCAGCTTATCACTCCCTACCCCCTTTTTGCCTTGCTGTTGATGCCCTTTAAAGTGCACGGCTCTTCCTGACCATGTGGCCTTCCTCATTACCGAAGTGGAGCTGATTTTTCCGAACGCACTCGATGCCACCCCTTCTCAAATCCTGCAGCCTGCCACCTGCAAAGACGAGTCTCCATTCCAGAAGCGTGAGCGTCCGTTAAATCTGTTACCGTTTATCCGCTCTAGCCCATTGTTTCTATGTCGTCTCGTCCCTGATCCTCCTGACTCCGCATTGAGTCAGTAGTCATGTTAGTTACACATTAATGACGGATTGCGGCAGACAAACAATGCCCAATTATCGCAAAATGATAGCCGGCATTGACAGGGTGAGGCACACAGATGGCTGACTTCTGTCAGAGCTCAGTTATCATTTTAGAATGAGAATGGCCCTCGTTATTATACAGATGAGCAAGCCGCCCCATCGCTGAGAACATCTCCCGTCAGTTGTCTTGGTGTCAACTGAGAACTGATTATGGTGGAAGGAATCAAATGTTGACTGTTGTGTTTTGCAGGAGCCCCTGTTTTCTCACCTTATGGGGGTGTCTTTCATCATGTCTGAGTGACAAGTTTAGAGGACAGAGGAAGCTCTCCATATGTCTCATGAACTTATGGAATTCCCTGCCATAGGAGGTAGTTATGGCCACTAGCATGGTGCTGAAAAGTGTCATCAAAGCAAGAGATGGACAGAGGTGGTTTGCGGTTATCTGCCTCAGCATAGTGACCCGGGACTTCCTCAGTGGTCTCCCATCCAAGCACTAACCAGAGCCAACCCTGCTTAGCTTCCAAGAGCTGATTAGATCAGGCTAGCCTGGGCCATCCAGGTCAGGGTGGCTGCTAGTATAGACAACTTTAGAAGGATATTAGAAACGTCCATGGGGGATAGGTTTATCAGAGGCTATCAGCCATGATGGAAACATGGAACTCTCCATGCTCAGAGGCTGTGAGTCTCTGTTTGCTTGGGGGTAATGATATGGGATGGCTTTGGCAACCATGCCTCATTTGTGCATCCTTTCTAAGGACATCTTTGGCAGGATGCTAGAGGAGATGGGCCATTTCTCTGATCCACCAGGACTATTCACATGAGGATTTTCACAACTGGACTTGGAAAAGGTCTAGATGTTCTTAGTAGCTGTCAATGTTTGTGTCCCAACACATCCAAAGGCTTGACCCCCAACTGCACCATCTTGGAAAAGGGCAATGACATATTCCATAGTTATCTTGGAAATACAGCTAGTGACAAATGATATTAGAGTGGCCAACTCCAGTTTGGGAAATTCCTGGAATTTAGGGGTGGAGCTTTGGGAGGGAGTGGTTTGGGGAGAAGAGGGACCTTGGTAGAATATAATGTCATAAAGTCTAAACTCCAAAGTAGCTGTTATACAAAATATAACTATGGACCATTCTCAAGTGCTTCAAGATGCTGGTATTGAAGAAATTCCCAGGAAATTCTTTGTCTTCCCAGCAGGTGGACCAGTGGTGTGACTCGATATAAGGAAGATTCATATGACTGAATTCCCTCTCACATAGAAAACTACATGTGTATTAAGTACTATCAAGTTGCTTCCAACTTAGGGTGAATTATGAATTAATGATCCCCAAAATGTCCTATCATTAACAGCCTTACTCAGAACTTGCAAACTGTGGCTTCCTTGATTGAGTCAATCCATCTCACGTTGGGTTGTCCTCTTTTCCTGCCGCCTTCAACTTTTCCTAGCATTATCATCTTTCTCGGTGACTTTAATCTTCTCATAACGTGACGAAAGTACAATAGCCTCAGTTTAGTCATTTTAGCTTCTAGGGAGAGTTCAGGCTTCATTTGATCGAGAGCCCCCGATTTGTCTTTTTGACAGTCCACGAGAGCCGTAAAACTCTCTTCCCACACCACATTTCAAATGAATCTGCCTCCTTCTCGCCAGCTTACTTTATTCTCCAACTTTCACACCAGTACATAGTAATGGAGAATACTGTAGCATGAATTATCTTCATCTGGGTCACCAGCAAGATTTTCTTACACACTCTTAAAGATCTTTTCTCGCTTCTTCACAGCTGTTCTTCCCAGTCTCAGTCTCCTTCCGGTCTCTCGGTTGCAGTTATCTTCATCAGTAGTCACTTCAAGTCTTTATTTCCCAACGAGTTTTGAGGTTAATACAAGAGCCACGGGTTTCTGTCGAACTGACATGGCTTCCATCAACACAAATCGATAACAAACATACATTTCTTTCTTTCAGGAGATACTTTTTTGGGGGGGAAGATAATTTGTGGAGGTCCTATTTCTTTGTTCTCCTCCCATGCACCCCCCCTTGCAAACTTTCCCCCTTTCATCCTTCTGGCTCCACATTTGTTTTCCTGAGTCACCACTGCAACAGTGACAGCTGTATACTGCACGAACAATACCAAATTATAGCGGCACATCTGGAATCTCTGGGGGGTTTTCATGGCTGGTTGATTCCTGCCGTTGTCAAGCCACTGCTCCGAAGCGTCATCGGTACACACAAACAAGATGCCACATCTCTAAAGAAGAACATTAACCATCAATCCCTCCAGTTAAACTTCAGATACCACCTGAGGCACGATGCAAGAGGAAGTGAAAGGAAAGGATAAATGTTTGTGGAAGTAGGGCAAACGCCACCAAGGCCTTTTCATAAGAACATAAACATATAGCGTCATAGAATCACTAAGTCGGAAGGGGCCCTCCAGGCCATCTAGTCCAACCCCCTGCTCAATGCAGGATTCAGCCTAGAGCATCCCCAAGAAGTGTTTGTCCAGCCACTGCTTGAAGATGGCCAGTCAGGGGGAGCCCACCACCTCCCCAGGCAGCTGATTCCACTGCTGCACAACTCTGACTGTCAAAAAGTTTTTCCTAATATCCAGCTGGTACCTTCCCGTCCTGAATTTAAACCCATTCTTGTGAGTTCTGTCCTCTGCTGCCAATAGGAACAGCTCCCTGCCCTCCTCCAAGAGCTTACAGTAGCCTCTGTAAGAAGAACTCTGTAAGCTCTTGGAGGATTGGCTACATTAGTGGGTGTGGCCTAGTATGCAAAGAAACTCCTGCTACGAAATGAGCCCTGATCAAACCCTTGGTCCATCAAGGTCAGTCTTCTCTACTCAGACTGGCAGCAGGTCTCTGAGGTCTCAGGCGGAGGTCTTTCACATCACCTACAACCTGGTCCTTTTAGCTGAAGATGCCAGGGATTGAACCTGGGACCTTCTGCATGCCAAGGAGATGCTCTAGCACTGTGCCACAGCCCCTCCTCTCTTCTTGACTGATACTCATTTCCATGTAGCTCTCACAAAACAGCTCGAGAGAGGACTGAGCCCAGCGTCAGTAGGCAAAAAGAAGCAGAAATCATACTTTCATGGCTTATTCCCCAATTTCATTACTTATTCTATAGTTCTGGGGTTTTTTAAAATGTTTTCCAGCACCAGTACTCAACCAGCCAAAGGACAGATCTTTCAAAATAACTAGGGTTGCCAGCTGAGGGTTAGGAAATATCTGGGGACTTGGGGGACGAAGCCGGGAGGGGGTTGTGTTAGGAACAGGAGAGACGTCAACAGGATATAATGCTCTAGAGTCCTCCCTCCAAAGCACCCATTTTCTCCAGGGGCACTGACCTCTGTAGTCTGGAGATGAGCTGGAATTCTACCTGGAGACTGGCAGCCCTAAAAACAACTCATAAAACAAAAACTAAGTTTGACAGAACGATGGTTTAAAACCAGTTATTCCCAAAAGTAATTAGAAAATAGAGACTGGGGGTGTGCAGTTGGAAAGTAATCAAAGATCCAAACCAAATCACTTTACTACTGTGCTGTTTTTAAAGTAGCACGTCCAACTGCTAAAGATAAAGAAAGCAGACTCTGGAACTCAGAGCCCTTTCTGCCTTTTCCAAGAAAATCTGTCCCCTCTTCTCAACAGAAGGGCATCATCTCCTCCAGGCTCTTGACAAAGGGAATTATCCTGACAATTAACACCCAATGAGGAAACATCTGCTGAACGTTCTGAGTCATCAAGGAAACTAAGGAATAGACAGTCAACAGGAAAAAAAAAAGATGTCCTTCCCCTTTTAATAGCCAAAGCCCTGTCTAAAAGACAGTGATGGCTAGCTGGTGAACTCCATCATCTTCCACAGTTTTGACCCATTGATTAAAAGTTCAGTGTTCAGATCAAACCAGTGAAGATTTGAAATTTGGGTGCCTCACTGTCCTGGATGGCCCAGACTAGCCTGGTCTTGTCAGATCTCGGAAGCTAAACAGGGTCGGTGAAGAAGAAGAAGAATCCCTTAATAGCGACTTTAAGGAAGGGGGCGGTGCCCCCAATAGCCCCACTGTTCAAATCCAAGTTTAATTCTCTCGTGCCTGTATTCGTTGAATGTGTTGAGATGATGGCATAGTTGATAACTTCAAGGTGGAGTTCAAGATCTCCTGAAGTTGCGGCTGATCTCCAGATGACAGAGATTAGTTCCCCTGGAGAATATGGCCATTTTGGAGGGTGGAATGGATGATATTATACCCTGCTGAGGTTCCCCCCCCCCCTTCCCAAGCTCCACCCTAAATGTCCAGGAATGTTTCAGCCTGGAGCTGACAACCCTAGTCCATTGAATCCTAGGCTGAGATGCTAGATGGCCGTCTGATAGCAATGCTGATTCGAAGAAGAAGAGGAGGAGGAGGAGATTGGATTTATACCCCGCCCTTCACTTGGAGTCTCAGAATGGCTTACAAATTCCTTTCCCTTTCCCTCCCCACAACAGACACCCTGTGAGGCAGGTGGGGCTGAGAGAGCTCTGAGAGAACTGCTCTTTCAAGGACAGCTCTGATAGAACTATGGCTTGCCCAAGGTTATCCAGCAGCTGCAAGTGGAGGAGTGGGGAATCAAACCTGGTTCTCCCAGATTAGAGTCCATGCGTTTAACCACTACACTAAACTGAACTTAAGCAAATCACGAGATGGAGGGCTGCATCAGTATTTAGTTCTCATGGCCCTTTCCTTACACACCCAAGGAAATGCTGATTGCCACTTCGGGGTCAGGAAGCAATTGTTCTCCAGGCCAGTTTGCTGGGGGATCCTGGAGCCCCCCTTCTGGATATAGAGCAGGGGTCACTGGGGGTGTGGGGGGGAGGTATTTGTGAATTTCTTGCATTGTGCAGGAGGTTGGACTAGATGACCCTGGAGGTCCCTTCCAACTCTATGATTCTATGATCCTCTGCTAAGCATGCAGCTGCCCCCCCCCCATGGAGTGGAACTGTTCCTCAAATTCAGTACAGACACGTACACCACTCCCATTCAACAACATTTGCGCTCTTTTGTTTCCTAAAGAAGGAAGATAAAATCTCTTGTTTAACAGCCTCTGTAATTTCTCCATATAAAGGCATGCCAACGGAAAGCAAACGCTTCAGTTTCATCATTATCCCAAAATAAGTGTTCTGCGGGGGGACAAAGAGGGGAAAAGGAAAGTAGGATGAAGGGCCTGTTCTCTGGAGTCGTGCAGAATGCCTTTCAGCCCATAGTTCTTATATTCCTGGACTGATCTCTCTTGTCCAAGAGGAGAAATCCCTGCTCATCTCTTGTAGCAAAAAAAATGAGAAGTCCAAGGGCACCTTAAAGTACAACACAGGGGTGGCCAAACTGTGGCTCAGGAGCCCCACACGGCTGTTTCACACATATTGTGTGGCTCCTGGCAGGCCCTCCCTCCCTCACTCCCTCCCTCCCTCCTATCTATTTGCTTTCTTTGTTTCTCTCTCTCTCTTTCTTTCCACCTCTGTCATTCTTTCTTTCCACCTCTCTCTCTCTCTCAGTCAAATAAATATCCTTAGCAAACAAATAAATATCAGCGGACAAATAAATATCATGATCAATATCTGTGTTTACCCATCTTTGTTTTTATGTTTGACAGTCTCATTTAATGTTAATAAAAAAGCAAATTTGCATTTATTTATTTTTTAAGTGTGTGTAGTATTTGTTCTTGTCTTGTGGCTCTCAAACTTCTGAAGAAGAAGAAGAAGAAGAAGAAGAAGAGAAGAGATTGGATTTATACCCCGCCCTTCACTCCCCAAGGGAGTCTCAGAGCGGCTGACAAACTCCTTCCCCTTCCCCTCCCCACAACAGACACCCTGTGAGGGAGGTGGGGCTGAGAAAGTAGGATGAAGGGCCTGTTCTCTGGAGTCGTGCAGAATGCATTTCAGCCCATAGTTCTTATATTCCTGGACTGATCTCTCTTGACCAAGAGGAGAAATCCCTGCTCATCTCTTGTAGCAAAATAAATGAGAAGTCCAAGGGCACCTTAAAGTACAACACAGGGGTGGCCAAACTGTGGCTCAGGAGCCCCACACGGCTGTTTCACACATATTGTGTGGCTCCTGGCAGGCCCTCCCTCCCTCACTCCCTCCCTCCCTCCTATCTATTTGCTTTCTTTGTTTCTCTCTCTCTCTTTCTTTCCACCTCTGTCATTCTTTCTTTCCACCTCTCTCTCTCTCTCAGTCAAATAAATATCCTTAGCAAACAAATAAATATCAGCGGACAAATAAATATCATGATCAATATCTGTTTTTACCTATCTTTGTTTTTATGTTCGACAGTCTCATTTAATGTTAATAAAAAAGCAAATTTGCATTTATTTATTTTTTAAGTGTGTGTAATATTTGTTCTTGTCTTGTGGCTCTCAAACTTCTGAAGAAGAAGAAGAAGAGAAGAGATTGGATTTATACCCCGCCCTTCACTCCCCAAGGGAGTCTCAGAGCGGCTTACAAACTCCTTCCCCTTCCCCTCCCCACAACAGACACCCTGTAAGGGAGGTGGGGCTGAGAAAGTAGGATGAAGGGCCTGTTCTCTGGAGTCGTGCAGAATGCCTTTCAGCCCATAGTTCTTATATTCCTGGACTGATCTCTCTTGACCAAGAGGAGAAATCCCTGCTCATCTCTTGTAGCAAAATAAATGAGAAGTCCAAGGGCACCTTAAGTACAACACAGGGGTGGCCAAACTGTGGCTCAGGAGCCACACACGGCTGTTTCACACATATTGTGTGGCTCCTGGCAGGCCCTCCCTCCCTCACTCCCTCCCTCCCTCCTATCTATTTGCTTTCTTTGTTTCTCTCTCTCTCTTTCTTTCCACCTCTGTCATTCTTTCTTTCCACCTCTCTCTCTCTCTCAGTCAAATAAATATCCTTAGCAAACAAATAAATATCAGCGGACAAATAAATATCATGATCAATATCTGTTTTTACCTATCTTTGTTTTTATGTTCGACAGTCTCATTTAATGTTAATAAAAAAGCAAATTTGCATTTATTTATTTTTTAAGTGTGTGTAATATTTGTTCTTGTCTTGTGGCTCTCAAACTTCTGAAGAAGAAGAAGAAGAGAAGAGATTGGATTTATACCCCGCCCTTCACTCCCCAAGGGAGTCTCAGAGCGGCTTACAAACTCCTTCCCCTTCCCCTCCCCACAACAGACACCCTGTAAGGGAGGTGGGGCTGAGAAAGTAGGATGAAGGGCCTGTTCTCTGGAGTCGTGCAGAATGCCTTTCAGCCCATAGTTCTTATATTCCTGGACTGATCTCTCTTGACCAAGAGGAGAAATCCCTGCTCATCTCTTGTAGCAAAATAAATGAGAAGTCCAAGGGCACCTTAAGTACAACACAGGGGTGGCCAAACTGTGGCTCAGGAGCCACACACGGCTGTTTCACACATATTGTGTGGCTCCTGGCAGGCCCTCCCTCCCTCCCTCCTATCTATTTGCTTTCTTTGTTTCTCTCTCTCTCTCTTTCTTTCCACCTCTGTCATTCTTTCTTTCCACCTCTCTCTCTCTCTCTCTCTCTCTCTCAGTCAAATAAATATCCTTAGCAAACAAATAAATATCAGCGGACAAATAAATATCATGATCAATATTTGTTTTTACCCATCTTTGTTTTTATGTTTGGCAGTCTCATTTAATGTTAATAAAAAGCAAACTTTAAGTGTGTGTAATATTTGTTCGTGTCTTGTGGCTCTCAAACATCAGAAGAAGAAGAAGAAGAGAAGAGATTGGATTTATACCCCGCCCTTCACTCCCCAAGGGAGTCTCAGAGCGGCTTACAAACTCCTTTCCCTTCCCCTCCCCGCAACAGACACCCTGTGAGGTAGGTGGGGCTGAGAGAGCTCTGAGGCAACTGTCCTTGAGAGAACAGCTGGTACAGAGCTATGGCTTGCCCAAGGTCATCCAACAGCTGCAAATGGAGGAGTGGGGAATCAAACCCAGTTCTCCCAGATCAGAGTCCATGCATTTAGCCACTACACCAAACTGGATCTGACATTTATTCTATGTGGCTCTTACGTTGAGCAGGTGTGGCCACCCCGGGTATAACAATACTTCTTCCAGCATGAGCTTTCATGAGTCAAAACCCGCTTCTTCAGGTACCATGGAGAGGAAATCATATTCCACATTTAAAAGATCCCTATAAAAAACACTCTCTGATCTGGGTGGTCAAGGCTAGCCCAGTTTTGTTAGATCTTGGAAGCTAAGCAGGGTCGCCCCTCATTAGTACTTGGGTGGGAGACCACCAAGGAAGTCCAGGGTTGCTATACAGAGACAGGCAATGGCATATCACTTCTGAACTTCTCTTGCCTTGAAAACCCTATGGGTCACCATACACAGCTGTGACTTAGAGTGATTCTGCATCTAGCCCTCACCCCACATTTTCTCAACTGGGACGAAAAAGTGTGGCTCAAAACCATATTCAGGTACCTCAGGGCAATGCTGTACTGACTGCAAAGTCACCCCAGAATGGTTATAAAACAGCCATAAATCCAAGCCGAAGGTAGAATAAAACCCGACCATCAAAGAAAGTGAAAGCGGCATCGAGTGTATAGGCTACCCTAAAACCTGATAACCAAAGGAAGTGAAACCAGCAGAGGGGAATTTTTGGGTTTCGTAAAACAACGGAGGGAAAAGCCAGTGCAGAATCAGCCTTTAGGCTGCAGTCACACACACTGAAGAATCCACTTCCAATCCCCTTTCAAACTGGATTTTGCCACCTCACACAGGAAACTCCTGTTGGAAAGTGCATTGAAAGTGCATTGGAAGTGGATTCTTTAGTGTGTGTGACCATAGCCTTAGAATTATAGAGTCATAGAATTGGAAGGGACCTCCAGGGTCATCTAGTCCAACTTGATGAGACTTTACATACACACAGAGAGAGGTTGCGATTGCACACCCAGTTAGCCCCAACATAGGTGTGAATGCCGGGCGGATTAAAGGGGCACGATCAGACAACAACATCTGGGAAGCGCCCCGCAGCCTTTGGCAACCCATTTTGTTTTGCTGCACAAGCGGAGTTAAAAGACACCTCAGAAAGTCTGGTAGCAAACGGGCCACAGCTGGACTTTCCCGCGTCTGATCCCTCCAGCGTGCTCTCATGCCGTCAGGATGGACTGATTGTTTTTTTTCCCCCCTTCTCAGTATGGGCATCATTGCACACTCCATAGAGAGCCCTCAGGGCTAAGGTGCGAATCATCGACCCCTTATTTAAGTGTATCGGAGACAAACAGCAAAAAAAAAAAAAAAGCCCAACTCCAACTCACCCGCGGTTGCGTCTGATCACACAGTGGTGGGCTGTGCCTGCAGCTTAGAAAAACTGTGTGATCGTGCAACTGTGGGTCAACTTCCACCGGAGGAAATAGCCTTTCCCCACCTCCCCGCTTTATCTCGCACATGTGACTGCAATCAGAGAGAAAGAGAGAGAGAGAGAGAGAGAGAAACATGGTACATAATTTCCTCTTCATAACATCTGAATAAGTGAGCCCAAACTCACGAAGGGCTTATGCTGGAAGAAATACTGCTAGCCACTGGGTTTCTGTTTGATTCTCCTGACTTAACTAAGGGTTCCACACCTCTTCTTTTTAATTAGATGCCATTGTCGGGAACTTCAGGGACCTAGAACACTTTTCTACCCCTGGTTTTTTTTACCCATGCTCCTATTAAACTTTTCCCTGGGGGAGGAAACATCTGTATTATATACTGCAAAAGTCTTGGCCTGTTCAGAACGCTGATGTATCTCATGCCTGTATTTGAGAGTTTACGAGCTTCCCAAACTGTCCTTTGCAGCACATGGCTTAAAGTGTTCAGAAAGACATCCGTTGGCTGGAGATGTACGAAGTTTGTGGAGAAGACAGCAAAAAATAGGAAACGGGAGCTAATTTTAGACTCCGGCCCATTAAAATTGGATTTATTGGAGCGCGTTTTATGTCACAGTCCCCTCTGTCAGAGCTCCAGCTTCGTTATGCTTTCTCTGAAGGAGCGCAAAAAGGATTGCGCGGGCCAGCTGAACCGACACAAATGTTGCTTTAGATGGGATGAAAGTCATTCTGTCATCATGCTGCCCTGCACTCTGTTTTATGGGGAAACAGTCTTTCGCTTCCTGGAGAGATGAGAGATGCTGGGGGGCAGTGTTCCCTCTAAACTGAGTTAGTGTGAGCTAGCTCACAGTTTTTTAGTCTCCGGCGCACACATTTTTGTCTTAGCTCAGGAAGCATGGCTCCAGAGCAAACTGATTTATGCAGCAGCCAAATCACCTTCCTGCTCACAACGGTAATGCCAGTCATGGGCGTCAACTACGGGGGGGCTCGAGGGCTCGAACCCCCCTCCAAATTTCCCGGGGGGGGCTCAGCCACCACTGGCAAAATGGAGCGCCCGCCGGTGGCCAGTCAGCCGGCCATCGCCGCCTCTCCTTCCCCCCCACCCCCGGCCTGCCCTCCTGCCTCCCTAGGGCGGAGGTGGGGGGAGAGAGGCGGCGACGGCCAGCTGACTGGCCACCGGCGGGCGCTCCATTTTGCCGGGGGTGGCTGAGCCCCCCCCCGGGAAATTTCGGCGCGCGAGGCGGAGCAGGTCCCGAGTGCGTGCGTGCGCATCACGTGCGCTCACAAGAGAGCTCCCCCCGGATTTAAAAAGTCTACGCCCCTGATGCCAGTAGCTCACAAAGTAGAATTTTTGCTTACAGGGCTCCACAGCTTAGAGGGAGCATTGGCTGGGGGTACTTTTTTTAAAAAAAAATGCTATCCTTCTGGGGTTCCCAGACTCCAGGTGGGGCCTGGAAATCTCCCGTTTCTACAACTGATCTCCAGCTGACAGAGATCAGCTCCCCTGGAGAAAATGGCTGCTTTGAAGGGTGTATACTATGGGATTGGGAGTAAGCAGTGTTGGGCAGAGTTGGGAGTAAGCAGTGAAGTGGCTAAATTTGCAGATGACACGAAGTTGTTCAGGGTGGTGAGAACCAGGGAGGATTGTGAGACACTCCAAAGGGATCTGTCGAGGATGGGCGAGTGGGCATCAATGTGGCAAATGGGGTTTAATGTGGCCAAGTGCAAAGTGATGCACATTGGAGCCAAAAATCCTAACTATAAATACACGTTGATGGGGTCCGAACTGGCGGAAACTGACCAAGAGAGAGATCTTGGAGTCGTAATAGATAACTCAATGAAAATGTCAAGACAGTGTGCGACTGCAATGAAAAAGGCCAATGCTCTGCTGGGGGTTATTAGGAAGGAAATAGATAACAAATCAGCCAGTATCATAATGCCCCTGTATAAATCAATGGTGCGGCCTCATTTGGAGTACTGTGTTCAGTTCTGGTCACCACACCTCAAGAAAGATATTATAGCGTTGGAAAAAGTGCAGAAAAGGGCAACTAAAATGATGAAAGGGTTGGAACACTTTTCCTATGATGAAAAGTTGAAGCCCTTACGGCTCTTTAGCTTGGAGAAATGAGGGCTGAGGGGGTGATATGATCAAGGTCTATAAGATTATGCATGGGATAGAGCAGGTAGAGAAAGAAGTCCTTTTCTCCCTTTCTCACAATACAAGAACTCGTGGGCACTCCATGGAATTGCTGAGCAGTCAGGTTAGAACAGATCAAAGGAAGTACTTCTTCACCCAAAGAGTGATGAACACGTGGAATTCACTGCCACAGGAGGTGGTGGTGGCTACAAGCATGGACAGCTTCAAGAGGGAATTAGATAAACATCTGGAGCAGAGCTCCATCAGTGGCTATTAGCCACAAGGTATAGATAGGAACTCTCAGTCTGGGGCAAGTGATGCTCTGTAATCTTAGTGTTTGGGGGGGGGGGGCAACAGTGGGAGGGCTTCCTGCCTCCACTGCTGGACCACCTGATGGCACCTGGTGTTTTTGGCCACTGTGTGACAGAGTGTTGGACTGGATGGGCCACTGGCCTGATCCAACACTGGCTTCTCTTATGTTCTTACACATAGGCAATGGCAATGAGAGAAAAACTCTGAATGAACATGGGACTGACCCAAGGTCACACCTGCAGTTGCATGTGGAGGAGTGGGGCATCAAACCCGGTTCTCCAGATTAGAGTCCACACTCTTTACCACTACACCAAAATGGCTCCTTGAGTCTTTGCAGAAAATTGGGATACAGATATTTGATTAGATAAATCCATAACATACGTGCATTGCATGTAAGTTCTACAGAGGATATATCCATAACCCTGATTCATGCATCCTCAAATAATGTTTCAAAAATACACAATTAGAATAGGAGGACAGATGCAATCAAAACAGGGATTTGGAAAAATGAGACCTTCAGTATATCACCCCTATGGGCATATTGCTCCTGCTTTGGAGTCACTCTATTGATTAAAGATTAGTTTCCAGGCTCAATTCACGGTGTAGCCGCAGTAGCTAGAAGAAGAGATTGGATTTATACCCCAACCTTCACTACCTGAAGAAGTCTTAGAGCGGCTTACAAACTCCTTTCCCTTCCTCTCCCCACAACAGACACCTTGTGAGGTAGGTGGGGCTGAGAGAGCTCTTTCCAGATCTGTCCTTGAGAGAACAGCTCTGACAGAACTACGGCTTGCCCAAGGTCCTCCAGCAGGTGCAAGTGGAGGAGTGGGGAATCAAACCCGGTCCTCCCGGATTAGAGTCCATGCAATACATTAGCAATCTAGGGTTGCTAACAACCAGGTAGGGCCTGGAGATATCTCAGAATTACAGCTGAACTTTCAGAATTACAGCTGATCTCAAAGTTCCCTTGAAGAAAATGGTTGCATTGGAAGAGGGTGTCTATGGCATTATACCCTCGCCATCTCCAAACCAGGCCTTTCCGAGACCTTTGAATCATCAGGCATCCAAATGACCACCATGTGTATTTGAAGTGATGCTACCCAGTTACAGGTTTACCCAGGGGTCATTTCGTAGAAAAAGAGGTGCAGGAGCTCATTAGCATAACTCATTAGCATAACTTATTTGCATATGCTACACCACCTGACAACACCAGAAGTATGTCAGAACGTAAGAAAGAAAGAAGAGAGAGAGAGAGAGAAAGAATGAAGGAAGGAAGGAAGGAAGGAAGGAAGGAAGGAAGGAAGGAAGGAAGGAAGGAAGGAAGAGCTGGCAGAGAGGAGACAGCTACTAATCCAAGCCTCAGAAATACCACTGTTCTGGGCAGGAGTCCTTTCATAAAAAAAGAGGTGCAGGAGCCCATTAGCATAACTTATTTGCATATGCCACACCCCCTGACGTCACCGGAAGTGTCAAAAGGCCACACATCCCTGACGTCATCGGCAGTGTGTCAGAAGGCAAGAAGGGAGGGAGGGAGGGGGAAGGAAGGAAGGAAAGGAACAGGAAGGAAGGGAGGTAGGTAGGTGGGGGAGAGAGAGAGAAGAAAGGAAGGAAGGAAGGAGGGAGGAAGGGGGGAAGGAAGGAAGAAAGGAACAGTAAGGTAGGTAGGTAGGTGGGGGGGAGAGAGAGAGAAGGAAGGAAGGAAGGGGGAGAGAGGAAGGAAGGAAGGGAGAGGGGAAGGAAGGGGGAAAGGAAGGAACAGGAAGGTAGGTAGGTAGGTGGGGGGAGAGAGAGAGAAGGAAGGAAGGAAGGAAGGAAGGAAGGAAGGAAGGAAGGAAGGGAGGAAGGAACAGGAAGGTAGGTAGGTGGGGAGAGAGGAAGGAAGGGGAAAGGAAGGAACAGGAAGGTAGGTAGGTAGGTGGGGGGAGAAAGAGAGAAGGAAGGAAGGAAGGAAGGAAGGAAGGAAGGAAGGAAGGAAGGAAGGAAGGAAGGAAGGAAGGAAAGAAGGAAGGAAGGAAGGAACAGGAAGGTAGGTAGGTGGGGGAGAGAGAGAGAGAAGAAAGGAAGGGAGAGAGGAAGGAAGGGGAAAGGAAGGAACAGGAAGGAAGGTAGGTAGGTGGGGAGAGAGAGAGAGAGAGAGAAGGAAGGAAGGAAGCGGCGCTTCTCCCCCCCACTGGGGCCAGCGTTTCCCTCCCTCCCCCCTCTTGCTTGGGCCCCAGGGGCTTCACACCTCTGGGGCCTGGCTTCTCCCTCCCTTGCGCCCCCCTCGGGCTGGGAGCAGTGAGTGGGGGAGGGAGGGAAGGAGGGGGCTTCTTCCGGGGCCGGCGGTGCTTGCCGCGGCCCCGGGAGTGTCAGTGGGGGGTAGGGAAGGAGGGGGGCTTCTCCCCAGGGCCGGCGACGCTTGCCGCGGCCCTGGGAGTGTGAGTGGGGGGGAGGAGGGAAGGGGCTTTTTCCCGGGCTGGCGGCGGCCTGCCGCTGCCGGGAAGAGTGAGCAGGGGGTGGGGCTTTATCAAGTCCTCGCCCTCCTCTCTCCCGGAGCGGCGCCCCGGCACTCCTCGGCCCCAACAGAGCCCTGGTTCTGGGAAGACAGC
This sequence comes from Lepidodactylus listeri, assembly GCA_029233225.1. Classification (NCBI taxonomy): domain Eukaryota; kingdom Metazoa; phylum Chordata; class Lepidosauria; order Squamata; family Gekkonidae; genus Lepidodactylus; species Lepidodactylus listeri. The sequence continues at coordinate 7,116,053 of JARCFY010000009.1, read as the reverse complement.
TTCAGTGGTGGCTGAAGCCTTCAGAGCGCTGGTCGGAGGAACAAGGACCTTTCCAGGGGACGGGGTCATTTTGCTGCAGCCATTACACAAGCAGGCATTCCCCCGTGGGGGGGGGGGGCTGGCACCAACTCCCGGAGCTGCGCTCCCCCGAGCTCCTGCTCGAAAGGACCCCTGGGTTTACCTTCTCAAGATTTATATTGCCGACCTTTGGAGGCCATGTTGTACCACTGTCTTCAGAACAGTTTCAGGTTTGCCAGAAGGGGAACAGACGATGACGAGAGGGCTGTACCATGTCAGAATCAACACGACTGACTCTTCTGTCAGATTTAACGTTGGGAAGGACGTCGAGGAGTGGCTTGTGAATTACGCCCAAGATCGATTTCCATGCCCGCTTCCATTCTGCGTCTGCAGTTAGATTGTCCATAATTCTCCCCATGATATTAATCGCCGGCTTTTCATGCCAAATAAAAAGGCCTTTAACCACATTGACGGTTGATCGGTATTTATTAAATGTTAGAAGACTTCTTGCTGACGCTTTCCCCGGCCTTCTCAATAATTCAGCTGTAGGGGGGGGGGGGGGAGGCAATAAAACGCCTTCGGTACAGTCGTCAGAGTCCCCTTAGATATGAAACTTGCTGGTCTGCAAGATTTATGAAGTTTATTTAAGACTGCACCTTTCGATAGTGAAATGGAATCCACTTTTACTTCTCTAGCTTCATTCGGTTGAGGGGAACCCCCCCCCCTTTCCGTTTCCCTCTGCAGAAATATTGGTTCGTTGGCGTGCAAACAAACAATATGTTTAATTGCCTGCCTACTGCCAAATGGAACACAAGGCCCCAGTGAGCTCCTGCTTGAAGAGCTCCAAGCAATACTCCTGCTTGGAGAAATCACTGCGCAAGGTGACATTTGGTTATATAAGCTTTGGAGGGCTTGCAGGTTTCAATATATACACCCCACAACCCTCCTCAGTCTTCACTCGCTTCTCATTCTTTAAAGGACTTCCATTTCATTTGGGAGAACTCTGCTTAAAATAAAGGCAGACCTGGACAGGAAGTCAATCGGAATCTGGCGGTAGACCCCAAGGAAACTGACATCTTCTAGGACTTGGGACAGATGCATGTATTGATCTGAGATGTTGGTGTGATTATGGCTGTCAGTCTCCAGGTGGGACCTGGGGATCCTCTGGGATTGCAGCTCATCTCTCGACTACAGAGGTCAGTTCCCCTGGAGAAAATGGATGCTTTGGAAAAAGGACGCCATGGCATTGTACCCCACTGAGGTCCCTGTCCTCCCCAGGCTCCATCCCCAAATCTCTAGGAGTTTCCCAACTTGGATATGGCAACCATACCCACTTCCAGTTTGGTGTAGTGGTTAGGAGCACAGACTCTGATCTGGGAGAACCAGATTTGATTCCGCAGTGTTCCACCTGCAGCTGCTGGGGTGACCTTGGGTCAGTCACAAGTTCTTTCAGAGCTGTTGTCTCAAGGGCAGTCCTCGAAAGAGCTCCCTCAGCCCCCCCCCCTACCTCACAGAGTGTCTGTGTTGGGGAGGGGAAGGGAAAGGAGATTGCAAGGCACTCTGAGACCCCTTTGGGTAGTGAAAGGTGGGGTATAGATCCAATCTCTTCTTCTTCATCATCTCTCTCTCTAAATCCAATCTCCTCCTCTTCCCTTGCTGGCAATACTAAGTGAAACAGAGATCACTCAGGAAGTCCAGGGTCACGATGCAGAGGCAGGCAATGGCAAACCATCTGTGAATGTCTCTTGCTTTGAAAACCCTACAGGGTGGCCAGAAGTCAGCTGTGACTTGACAGCAAATAATAATGATGATGATGATGACGACGATGACAAGAAGAAGAAGAAGAAGATGAAGAAGAAGATATACTCACACAACAGACACTTGACATCAGTGGAATGGAAAGTAGTTTCGGCTTGCGCTTGACAAACTGCAAGCTCAATAAGGTCCCTACCTCCTGGTTAGCCTTGTTAAGCAGGATTCAGAACCATGCTGCCTATTTCTCAACCAATTAGACTGGCAGCCAGAGGCAATCTGGAATGAGCAGGCATCTTTTAAGATCTGGGGCAGGAGGGCAGGAGAAGTTTGGGGTTTGCGATTTGGTTTTTGCTTTTCAGTTGAAAATGTTTTTAAGTGGCCCTGACCTGGATAGCCCAGGCAAGCCCAATCTTGTCAGATCTCGGAAGCTAAGCAGGGCCGACCCTGGCTAGTATTTGGATGGGACTGCAGTGTTCCCTCTAAGCCGAGTTAGTGTGAGCGAGCTCACAGTTTTTTAGCCTCCGGCGCACCCATTTCTGTCTTCACTCAGGGAGGATGGAGGGCTCAAGAGCAAACAAATTTATGTGGCAGCCAAATTGCTCACTCCCAACTTTAATGCCAGGAGTTCACAAAGCAGAATTTTTGCTCACCAGACTCCACAGTTTAGAAGAAGAAGAAGAAGAGATTGGATTTATATCCCGCCCTTCACTCACTTGGAGTCTCAGAGCGGCTTACAGACTCCTTTTCCCTTCCCCTCCCCTCAACAGACACCCTGGGAGGTAGGTGGGGCTGAGAGAGCTCTGAGACAACTGTCCTTGAGAGAACAGCTGGTACAGAGCTATGGCTTGCCCAAAGTCATCCAGCAGGTGTAAGTGGAGGAGTGGGGAATCAAACCCGGTTCTCCCAGATTAGAGTCTGCACACTTAACCACTACACCAAACTGGCTCTCTTAGAGGGAGCATTGGATGGGAGACCTCCAAGGAATACCAGGGCCGGGAGGCAGAGGCAGGCAATATCAAGCCACTTCTCTGAACGTCCTCCATGCCCCAGTAGGAGTCACCAGAGGTCACCATAGCTCCCAGGCACAGGCACGCACGCACACACACGCACACACAAACAAACAAATGGGGAAAAGGAAATGTTTTAAAGTGTTTTAAGGCCTTGAACCATAAGGAAAGGTGGGGATTCGTTCATTAATTCTCTTTCTTTCTGCAGCTCCGTGCATGCCCAGCACTTTATCCACAAGGTTCCTCTGACCTAGAGCATCAGATCTGATACCTCCTGGTTTTGTGATTCCACCCGACCTTTGTCCCAATCGGGATAGCCCCAGTTAGCCCGATCTCATCGGAACTCCGGAGCTGAGCAGGGTCAGTTTGAAGAAGAAGAAGAAGAAGAGATTGGATTTATACCCCGCCCTCCACTCCCCAAAGGAGTCTCAGAGCGGCTTACAAACTCCTTTCCCTCCCCCTCCCCACAACAGACACCCTGTGAGGTAGGTGGGGCTGAGAGAGCTCTTTCCCAAGCTGTCCTTGAGAGAACAGCTGGTACAGAGCTATGGCTTGCCCAAGGTCATCCAGCCAGGTGCAAGTGGAGGAGTGGGGAATCAAACCCGGTTCTCCCAGATTAGAGTCCGCACACTTAACCACTACATCAAACTGGCTCTCAGTTAAGGGTAGCAGTTAAGATTGCGGATTCTAATCCGGGAGAACCGGATTTGATCCCCCACTTCTCCACTTGCAGCTGTGGGTGTGATCTTGAGTCAGTCATAAGTTCTTTCAGAGCTGTTCTCTCAAGGCCAGTCCTCGAAAGAGTTCTCTCAGCCCCACCTACCTCATAGGATTTCTGTTGTGGGGAGGGGAAGGGAATGGAGATTGGACGCTGCTCTGAGACTTCCTTGGGTAGTGAAGGATGGGGTATAAATTTAATCTCCTCATCATCATCTCCTCCTCCTCCTCTTTTCCTTCTTCTTCTCTTCTCCTTCTTCTCCTTCTCCTCCTCCTTCTTCTTCTTCCCTGGTCAGTATTTGGAAGGGGGACTACCAAGGAAGTCCAGGGTTGCTCTGCAGAGATAGACAGTGAAACCATCTCTGAAACATCTCTTGCTTTGAAAAAAAAGAAAAGAAAACTCTAGTCCACAGAGTTTACATAAGTTGGCACTTTTCACACATGCATCATACCTTGAACCCTCGGGGCTTACCAGGATGGGACCATTCATAGCCCCCACCAGGATCTTGTACTTTAGACTTTTGTTTCTTGCTTTCTTCTTCTTCTTCTTCCTTCTTCTTCTTCTTTTAAAAAACCAGCTCAAGTTCATTGTCTCAGAAAACTTACACCTTCCGCCCCCCGCCCCCCGGCTGCGTGGGAGGGGAAGTGCGAAACACGCTGGATTTCTATTTAATCCCGTCCTCTTTGTCTGATGTACATAAAAGGCATTCGGTCTCCAGCTCCATGCTCTCTTCATGCGCTGCCTGTACATCTTTCTTTCATTATATATGCCGCTTTCTTGATTGCAAGTAAACAACATACGTCCTGCTGCCTGAGATGAGGCAGAATCCTGCTTGGGAGCAAATTCAATATGTAATATTATAATTGGGTTGGCCCGAGATGAATCGCATGTCATGGGACTCGAGGAATAAAAATGTGATGCTATCATCTCTTGGCACCGACACATCCCCCTCCCCAAGTTTCAGTCCCTGTGGCCATTTTCACTCAGTAATTATCTCTTTGAGTTCTCTGCATTTCTGACTTCTTTTTCTCCTGTGGTGTACGACCAAATTAGGTACAGCACCAAAAGGCCAAATGTGATGTTAATAATCGGCACACAACGATGCAGTTATGCGGGGCACGAAGCTGCCTTATACGGATTCAGACCATATATGACTTAACATCAAGTAAAGCTCCAAAGTGTTCCAACTCATGGATTATTCTACTAGAAATACACTGGTAAGTTATTCAATACATAAAACACAATTGATACACAGAGAGGCTAAGGATACTTTACGATCCCCCAAAAATCCCTTCGCAATTTCAACACACTGCAAAACACAAATTCTAAATGTCCAGAAATCAAGTGAACCCAGTCCTTAAGACTTTAGGCACACAATAGATGGTGAGCTGCAGTCAACCCACTCTCCGGATTTTCCAGTGGGTTGTCAATCCCTTCATCAGGACTGCACAGCGACGGAAACTCCCCAAAAGCAGTGCCTCCAAGCTGCCTTATTATGCAGCAATGGCTCTAAACAAGAGTATAAGCAATGACCATGACAAGACTTGTAAAATGAACTTCGAACACCGAGGCTAACTTGCCAATGAAAATTGCAAATTGAATATCTTACCCAAACTGCCTTATTCTTCTTTATTCATGATGAATACCTGTAGCCTTACTCTGTAGGCATTCTTTCATCTAAATATGGATTCTGAGCATTCATTTGTCAGGGTCGCTCTGCTCTAGGGATGCTCGGACATTCCTCTGGGCTCCCCCTAGGAGGCAATGGCAGTGCTGGAAGTCTGAGCATCAATTCGCCATTTTGGACTATTATGTTTAGTACTAGATTTTACGAATGCGGTTGTGAATTTCTATTCTTTTAACTGGGCATTTATTACGTGGATCTTTTACTGATGTACACTGCCCTGAGCCCTGTTCCCCAGATTATGTTTGGGGGCAGTGATGCTTTGTGCTCTTGGTGCTTGGGGGGCAACAGTGGGAGGGCTTCTGGAGTTCTTGCTCTGCTGGTGGACCTCCTGACGGCCCCTGGATTTTGGCCACTGTGTGACACAGAGTGTTGGACTGGATGGGCCACTGGCCTGATCCAACACAGCCTCTCTTATATTCGTATGTTCCATGAGGTATAATGTCTCCACGTCCCCCCCCCACCTTCCAAAGCAGTTGTTTTGCACAGGGGAAGTGATCTCAGTAGTTTGGACACTAGTTGTAATCCCGGGAGATCTCCAGGCCCCCTCTGAAGATTGGCAACTTTAGTAGCCACCCATTGAAGAAGAAGAAGAAGAGATTGGATTTATAGCCCGCCCTTCACTCCCCAAGGGAGTCTCAGAGCGGCTTACAAACTCCTTTCCCTTCCCCTCCCCACAACAGACATCCTGGGAGGTGGGTGGGGCTGAGAGAGCTCTTTCCCAAGCTGTCCTTGAGAGAACAGCTGGTACAGAGCTATGGCTTGCCCAAGGTCATCCAGCCAGGTGCAAGTGGAGGAGTGGGGAATCAAACCCGGTTCTCCCAGATTAGAGTCCGCGCACTTAACCACTGCACCAAACTGACCTCTCCTCCATGAATTAGTCTCATTCTCTTTAAAGCCATCCATGCATGTGGCCATCACTCCACCCTATGGCTGTGAGGTCACAGCTCACGATCTGCACAAAAACAAAATGGAGAATTTGGAATCAGAATGGCAGGGCTGTGGAATTTGATGACATCTCTGGGCCGAGCTGGCTGATGGGAAGAGGACAGTAAATAATATAATGATAACACTAACACTCTTCGTATTCATTATATTATAGAATAAATTCAGTAAGTCCAGGGGTCCTTTCGAGCAGGAGCTCGGGGGAGCGCAGCTCCAGGAGTTGGTGCCAGCTCCCCCCCCCCCCCGCGGGGGAATGCCTGCTTGTGTAATGGCTGCAGCAAAATGACCCCGTCCCCTGGAAAGGTCCTTGTTCCTCCGACCAGCCTTCTGAAGGCTTCAGCCACCACTGAAGCTATCCTCCCAGAATAGTGGTATTTCTAAGGCTTGGATTAGTAGCTATCCCCTCTCTGCCAGTTCTTTCTTTCTTTCTTTCTTTCTTTCTTTCTTTCTTTCTTTCTTTCTTTCTTTCTTTCTTTCTTTCTTTCTTTCTTTCTTTCTTTCTCTCTCTCTCTCTCTCTCTCTCTCTCTCTCTCTCTCCTTTCTTTCTTGCCTTCTGACATACTTCTGGTGATGTCAGGTGGTGCAGCATATGCAAATACGTAATGCTAATGAGTTATGCTAATGAGCTCCTGCACCTCTTTTTCTACGAAAGGACCCCTGAGTAAGTCAATAGCCATGGCACGCTGAATACACACACACACACACACACACACACACACACACCAACTGGTGTTAATTCTCACAAGTGGAGAACCGTTTTGCCAAGCTGAAAAGAAACGAGGCCGCTGTTGAACCCCCATTACAGGCTTCTGTTTTGCCTTGTATAATATTTGAAGGTTTTGTCTCCTGCAGTCCTGAGGAAGTTTGACTGAAACCGCCTAGTTACAGTCCGGATGAGCGCGTCGACTGCTTCATTCTGTCAACAGAAGAAAAATTAAAGAGATTTTGCTTGTGAGCAGGGCTTTTTTTGTAGAAAAAACCCAGCAGGAACTCATTAGCATATTAGGCCACACCCCTGACAGCGCAGCTTTCTCCCAGGATCGGCTTCCCCAGGAGCCCCACGGCTTCCCTGGATAGGCTTGGCTTCCCTGAGGCGCCTGGGGAAGCCAAGGGGGGGGGGGGAGGCTGTAAGTGTGGTCAACTCAGAAGCCAGCCAGAACTCCGTTCCTGTGCGTTCCTGCCCCAAAATAGCCCTGCTTGTGAGAATAAACACCAGATGGTGTATGTATGTATGTATGTATGTATTGGTATATATATGTATACACACAGACACACAAACATATATGCTTATTGTGCCATGACTATTGACTTTCTGAATTTATTCTGTAATATATTGAGTACAAAGAGTGCTATTATTATTATTGTATTATATTTCCGATATCGTTACACCCTGTGTTTCTTGTACTTTTGGACTCCTTGTTCACCGAGATCCCTTTTGTTCTTTACTTAGATGGGAAGAGGACGGCAAGCCAGTCACCCAGAACTGTCAGCAGACGTGCACCGATTTGGAAGAAGGACTAGTTAGGTACAGTGCAATGACATCATCCTGACCTGGAAGGAGATATCAGGTGATACGTGGGCTGAGCTGAGTGCAGTTGACTCACCCGAGTCATCGTCAAGAGCTAGAAGGACATGGCAAAAAGTCGTTTCCCCACCCACCCACACAACCCTTTCATAATAGTGGAACTTGGACTCAGCCAGTAAAACCTGTTCTCAGTCAGAAGAACTGAGAAAAAAGAGAACTATTTTTGTACATGCCACATCAGTACCTTACAAAATATATTGCTGCAGAACATACTGGTGGGCTGCAACTCAGCTGGCATTTCAGATTACTGGACAAATTGATAGAGGTTAGGTCTCTCACTAAATATTCTTCCTGGTAGCTCAATGGAACTGAGGCCTTCCCCTGAGAAGAACATCAGAAGAGCCCTGCTGGATCAGACCAGTGAGGGTCCATCTAGTCCAGCATCCTGTTTCACTCAGTGGACAACCAGTTCCTCCGGACAGCTAACAACAGGGCAGATGTTACCCAAATTGAGGTGTTTCTGAATCAACTGGGGGAAATTTGCATAATTGGAGACAAAGCTTGTGAAAGGTTGCAATGAGCGAGATTTCCACTAGCACTTGTGGAGATTGTTCCCTGAAAACTCTTGAAAAAAAACCAAGTTGGATAACCAGAAAGGTATTTTATTACAAAAAGAAGAGAAGGAGCAAAACATACATACAAACTACATGGGGGAAACTAACCAAGAGGAAAATTAAAAAAAAGAAGAAGAGATTGGATTTATACCCCACCCTTCACTACCTGAAGGAGTCTCAGAGCAGCTTACAATCTCCTTTCCCATCTCCTCCCCACAACAGACACACTGTGATATAGGTGAGGCTGAGAGAGCTCTGACTGAGAACTGCTCTTGAGATATCAGCTCTGAGAGAACTTGTAACTGACCCAAGGTCACACCAGCAACTGCATGTGAAAGAGTGAGGAACAAAACCCAGTTCTCCCAGATTCGAGTCCATGCTCCTAACCACTACACCAAACTGGCGCTGTAAGTAGTGGGGAGAGTGATACAGGAAGGGCAGTATTTTCCAGGTCCTGGAGGTCAAGGTCCATGGAAGACAGATGAAGAAACAGCCTGCATTTCCCAGTGCAATGACTGGGGATGCAATGCTTGGCACCGAGGGAACATGCACACTTTACACTGGGTAGAGTGCGTCCAGTTATAACAAAATTTGACCCTGAAGTTGTCTGATGGGCGTGGCCCTAAAACAATACCATGATTGGCTTTTTAGGGGTAAAACAATGTGTTGAGAGAGGCTTGATGGCTTTCCCATGGATGGACAAAGACCAAGGGGAACATGACGGTTTGCATGAGTGTGGCTAATGGCACTAGATCAGATTGTCGGGTGTAGCCTGAAAGTGTTAATGTTTTCAGATGAAGTTGCTGGATGTAAAACAAAGGTGATACCCCTGAATGCGGGATGGGAGAAGCTATTGATTATGTGAATAGCCCATTAATTAAGGTGAGTGAGTAAGGGAAGACAGAGTCAGGTGCTAGGAGGCGTGCTCAGGAAATCCATTGACGAGACGGAATATCTCGTTTAGGGTGGAGAGAGAGCTGTTAGCAAGTCAGTACCCCGAGTCACCGATCCAAAATAGTTTCCCAGGCTAGTCTCTGGCCAGCATCCATTTTGTCTATTCTGGCTCCATCTTGAGTCCATGTCTAGGCCAAACTGTACAGTACGCAAGTGATTTTGGGAGTGATAACAAAGAGGGGTGTCTGCTTTCAAACTTCCCTTCCACAGGAGGGGTCTGGCTGCTAACACAGAGAGGCCAAGGCCTTCCCCTGATGTTGCCTCCTGGCCCTGGGATTCAGAGGATTAGTGCCTCTGCATGTGGAGGTTCCCCTCGGTCACCATGGCTAGTAGCCACTGATAGATCTCTCCTCCATGAATTTCTCTAATCCTCTTTTCAAGCTGCAAATCCCCCTTTTAAAGCTGGAGACTGTTCCAGCATCAGACACACCTCACCATCAAGAAGTTCTTCCTTGAATTTAGGCCCATTCTGCACTGACAGCTTCTCCGGATAATCTGAGGAGTCAAGTCTTAAGGGTTGACTTCACAGTCACAAGCACTCCCTCTGCACTGTTCCCCCCCCCCTCTAGTTTATTTATTTGTGCATTCTGTATGCATTCTGCATCTACATGCAAAACCTACATTTTTTTGAGCTGCCTACCCCTCTCTCCCTCCATAATTCTGCAAAAAGAAAGGGAGGGGAGGGAAAAATCCAAACCCACATGTTGAAGACTGACACATTTCGAAGCATGGAATCCCCTAGTCCTTTATATGTACTGATTCCATTTTATGCTCTCTCTGGTCTTTTTAAAGTCTGCCTGAGCAAAAGGACACATTCTCTTTTGTCTTTGGAGAAGGAGGGAAAGAAAACAGAACAGGGAAGGAGCGTCAGCCTAAAGAGAGAGAAGTAGAAATGGGGGAGGGACATTGGGCAGCACTTAAATACCCGCAGAAACAATTCTACTTTAGAAAGGACTAGCAATTTGAAAGTGGATGAGAACAAAGAATCACAGCAAAAGGAGTTTTGTTAATTGTGGGGCAACAGTGTGCTAGAAGCAGTCTGAATGCAGATTCCTGTAAAACAAATGCAGAAAGAAGAGAAATCCTCGAAACAAAGTAGAAGTGAAAGTGGGAGGGAATGCAGAATGGAAAAATAGGATGCGCTCAGAAACTGAGGCAAAATACAGACCCAGAAAAGGCCTTAGTTGAAACCTTCTTTGCTGCTGTTTATATCCATTAGTCTGAGTCCTAGCCACCAAAACAACCAAAAACAGGGCATCCATTTAGGTATCAGGAGGTGACAATCCTATCACTTTACAAGAAGAGAAGAAGAAGAAGAGATTGGATTTATACCCCACCCTCCACTCCCCAAGGGAGTCTCAGAGCGGCTGACAAACTCCTTTTCCCTTCCCCTCCCCACAACAGACACCCTGTGAGGTAGGTGGGGCTGAGAGAACTCTTTCCCAAGCTGTCCTTGAGGGAACAGCTGGTACAGAGCTATGGCTTGCCCAAGGTCATCCAGCCAGGTGCAAGTGGAGGAGTGGGGAATCAAACCTGGTTCTCCCAGATTAGAGTCCGCGCACTTAACTACTACACCAAACTGGCTCTTTCTTGTTCAGCCTAGAGATTGCCAGCTCCTCCAGCCTCTCCTCATAGGACATAGTCTTGGTCTTCAAAATGCTCACCAGCTTTGTTGTCCTGTGCTGGACTTCTTCCAGCTTAAAGACATCCTCTCTGCTAATCTCGAAGAAGGAATCGATTGTTTCAGTTGACTCTTTGTCAACCCGTTCTTAGCTGTTCAGCAGAATGCCTCACCCTGTTCTTTCCTAACATTGCACCACTGTGCAATTTGGTGCATACACATTCTTCTCACACAGCCCAATTCAATTCTTCACCCTCCCCCATCTTTGCCAGGCAGCTGCTGCTCTTGGCAGGAACTTCTGGAACAGCCAGATCAGTCACAACATCAAAGAAAACCATCTAAATCAATCATAAATGCTGTTTTGTTTCATTAAAATCCCACCATACCATATTCTTCTGTGGTCCTCACCGACATTAATGAGCACCAGTCTGTTTGGATCAGCAGCCTTTTTGTCCATGTGCATTTCTGGAAAACACACTCACACACACACACACGATGCAGGTCTGTTTGGCAGGCAGACCAAATGGGCTCTCTCATCATCACATTCAAACACCTTAAATTTAACTGTCAAAACACATCCTACATGAAACTCATGACAGCTCCAGTTGTGGCATAGATTGTGTTATGATCTGTGAGCGCCTGATCCAAGAGGGTGGATCCCACCCTTATGCTACCACTTCACTGAGCAACATTTGTTTGCTGAACTATTTGCAACCCAACTTTCATTTTTGCTCAGGTTTGATGCCTTCTTCCAATCTAAGGAGGCTTCCTCCAAATTAAGTGGCTTCTCCTTTGGAGGAAGAGCCACTTAAAATCGGAGGGACACATGAAGCTGTCTTCTACTTGATGAAATTGGAATATGCAAGGTCTATCGTGCATGGATAAGGAAAATGATAAGAACATCCTGCAGGGGGCAGCAGAGGAGACAACTAGTTAGCATAGTGAGATTAGGGACTTCCTGTTATTTCCAAATAGTCTCCTTCCTGTCTCCTGGTTGGCTCAATTGGGTTTTTTTCTGCCCTGCTGAGATCATTTAGCTAATTACTGTCTTCTAGCTAGTTAGACTTCACTGTCTCTCTTCTCTTTCCTGCAAACTTTGTTCTCCTCTTAATAAACTGACTTTATTCTTTAAACAGCTTGTGCTCCATTTTACTGCATATCTGCATGCTACCAACACTACTGAATCAGACCCTTGGTCCATCAACATCAGCAGTGTCCACTCAGACTGGCAGTGGCTCTCCAGGGTCTTTCACAGCCAGATCCTTTTAACGGGAGATCCCAGGGATTGAACCTGGGACCTTCTGTATGCGAAGCAGATACTCTACCATTGAACCACTGGAAGGCTCTATAAGCTAAGGGAAGGCTACTTGGAGGATGGGTTGAACAACCCCAGGGCACGGATGGTATTACTTCATGGCCAAGCAATTGGTGAACGGATAACCTTTGTACAGAGCTCTGCCCTTGGACCTACCTCCGAGACTGATAGGGGCAGTGGCTCAGTGGTAGAGCATCAGCTTGGCATCCAAAAGGGTGTAGATTCAATCCCTGGCATCTCCAGTTAAAAGGACAAGATAGTAGATATTGTGAAAAACCTCTGCCTCAGACCCTGGAGAGCCACTGCAAATCTGAGTAGACATGTCTGTTCATGAGCTGGTAAAATATTTTGTTACATAAAAATATTGTTCTCCCCCCCAAAAAATGGATTGTTAAAAGTTCAGCATGTTACAGCAGTCCAAGAACCTAATGAAATCACAAGGTTTAGATAGAACAAAAAGGACAGACAAGTGAGTGTCCATTTATTGCTGTCTGAAAGTTCAAGCACAGTATTGATAAGTGCCTCTTTCTTTCTTTCCTTTTTTCACTCTCTCTCTCTTTTTCCATTGCAGTTTCATAAAACAAATTTAGGTTGCCCTGTTTGAACTTTTAAGTGTTTGGAAAGAAAGTTTTAAAATATATAAGTCAGATGAAATAAAATATATTCTTGCCGGGAAATAAGAATAAAAAGGTGTGTGTAAGATGTATTAGGGGAATGAAGGTGGCATAGGATAACTCTATGGTAGAATTAGCTTCCCTGACATCCTGGCCCATAGTTACAATGAGGCTACTGGGTGTCATCTTCTGGGTGTGGAGCAGAGGTCACTGGGAGTATGGAGGGGGAGGTATTTGTGAATTTCCTGCATTGTGCAGGGGGTTGGACTAGATGACCCTGGGGATCCTTTCCAATTCTATGGTTCTATGATATGGCATTTGGTCTATTAGGCTCCCCTTAAATCCCCCACAAGGGTTTGGGGATCAGAGGGGGATGCTGGTGGAGGGGGATAAAGCTAAAATCCAGATCTCTGCATTTCGTTACTGCTGTATTCAACCTAGTATAAATCTTTATTGGAAGCCATAGCCTGGAGGGTGTTGTTTTGCCGAGGGGGCAATTTAGCATCCGTCAGCAGCTAAGGGATCGACTTGAATGTCCCTGTGAGAAAACACCTGCCTGGCTCAGCTTCAAGTCTCATTGAACCCATTTCTAATTATAGTGAAATGATGAGACATCGGAAAACGATTAGAAATTAGTCAAAGGCGTTCCAGCTATTACAGGTGACACAACATATGTGTCTTGATAATGAATTAGTGGGACTGAAAAGATGGAATTTCCCTCCACAAAGAAAACATCTTCACTACTCGAGCAGCAGATTTTGACAAGTTAGTTATAGGCTCAGGGTGCCGATCCGTTCGCATCACAAGCCAATTTGACATTTCTTCTAATTATCTTTTGCCTCCTGGAACCTTGACAGAAGAGAAGCAGGAAAGTGATACCTTTGAACTTCTTTTTGAATCCTCCCGGGTTGTCCAGCCGACTTATCATGGCCCAAGTAAGGGGCTTTGGAGGCAAGTGAGAAGCAGAGATGGTTTGCCATTGCCTTCCATGGCAGAGCTTTCCTTGGTGATCTCCCTTCCAAGACTTATGGCCACCCCAGCAAGGGGCTTTCAAGGCAAGTGAGAAGCAAAGGTGGTTGGCCATTGCCTTCCTCTGCAGAACCTTCCTTGGAGGTCTCCCATCCAAGACTTATGGCAAGGGGTTTTCAAGGCAAGTGAGAAGCAGGGGTGGTTGGCCATTGCCTTCCTCTACAGAGCCTTCTCTGGTGGTCTCCCATCCAAGACTTATGGCCGCCCCAGCAAGAGGCTTTGGAGGCAAACGAGAAACAGAAGTGATTTGCCATTGGCTTCCCTTGCAGAGCCTTTCTTGGTGGTCTCCCATCCAAGACTTATGGCCACCCCAGCAAGGGACTTTGTTGAGGAAGGCAATGGCCAGCCACCTCTGCTTCTCACTTGCCTCCAGAGTCTTCCTTGGTGGTCTCCCATCCAAGACTTATGGAGACCCCAGCAAGGGGCTTTTGGAGGCAAGTGAGAAGCAGAGGTGGTTGGCCGTTGCCTTCCTCTGCAGAGACTTCCTTGGTGGGTTCTCTTCCAAGTATGAACCCTGCTTAGCTTCCAAGAGGATCGGACAAGACTGGGCTATACCATGTGGCCTTCCCACCCAGACCTCACCAGCTACCTGGAGATGTCAGGAATTTAACAAAGGAATAATTTTAAAAAAGTAAGCATTCATTAGAATGTACACATAAATAAAACATCATAAAATTAAAAGAGACAGTCTAAGTATCAGACACTTAAAGCTTATATCATTCAGAACTGATTGTTATACATATCCAATTGATAGAAAAACTTTTGACCTAAGGACCATACGCGCTTCGGCCCCTATGGCCCTTCCTCAGTGGTCAATATTCCTTGTTATACAATGAAACAAATCCAGAAATACGTGCATTCAGAATTTTGTATGGACATTGTGGGGCCTTGACAGGAAATGGGGGGGGGCAGACCCCCAAATGCCCCACTGTAGCTACGGACCTGTCTGGTGGTCTCCCTTCCAGTTTGGTGTAGTGGTTAAGTGCGCGGACTCTAATCTGGGAGAACCGGGTTTGATTCCCCACTCCTCCACTTGCACCTGGCTGGATGACCTTGGGCAAGCCATAGCTCTGTACCAGCTGTTCCCTCAAGGACAGCTTGGGAAAGAGCTCTCTCAGCCCCACCTACCTCACAGGGTGTCTGTTGTGGGGAGGGGAAGGGAAAGGAGTTTGTAAGCCGCTCTGAGACTCCCTTGGGGAGTGGAGGGTGGGGTATAAATCCAATCTCTTCTTCTTCTTCTTCCCTTTCTCCCTTTCTCACAATACAAGAACTCGTGGGCACTCCATGAAATTGCTGAGCAGTTGGGTTAGAACAGATAAAAGGAAGTCCTTCTTCACCCAAAGAGTGATTAACACATGGCATTCACTGCTGCAGGAGGTGGTGGCAGCTACAAGCATGGACGACTTCAAGAGGGAACTGGATAAACATCTGGAGCAGAGGTCCATCAGTGGCTATGAGCCACAAGGTATAGATAGGAACTCTCAATCTGGGGCAAGTGATGCTCTGTATTCTTGGTGCTGGGGGGGAACAGTGGGAGGGCTTTTAGTGTCCTGCCCCCACTGCTGGACCTCCTGATGTCAGCTGGTAATTTTGGCCACTGTGTGACACAGAGTGGGCCACTGGCCTGATCCAACATTGGCTTCTCTTATGTTCTTACAGTCCTGCTGGTGGACCTCCTGATGGCCCCTGTGTTTTGGCCCCTGTGTGACACAGTGTAGGACTGGATGGGCCATTGGCCTGATCCAACGTTGGCTTCTCTTATGTTCTTATTACCAACCCTGCTTAGCTCCCAAGACACAAGGAGATTGGGCTATATCGTGCCACCTTCCCTCCCCCGCCTGGATACTTCACCCCGAATATGGGGAACTGCTTGTCTTCAGCTCTAAACGTAGATGTCAAAGAAGATGCTTTCATTTGACAGCTGGAAGCACAGGCCATTATTGAAACGTATGCTGTGTTTACCTGAGCTGAACTGCAAAACACCACATACGTCTTGTTCAACTTCTCTCAGGGCATCAGCATTTTATAGATCGCCAAGTCTGCCGATGTTCAGAGCTAACAAGTTGAGTCCTTCACTGGATGGAAAAGGAGATGCTACGGCGTGCCCTGTGCTCCATGTCTGCACTCGAAGGTAATGTGGACTACAAACTAGATTATGAAAGGGGGGGGGGGGAGAGTCTAATTTGGTTTCCCAGGCCTTGGAACACACTGTCAACGGATCATCCCGAAATTAGATCTTTTTCCCTTGTCCTCACATTCAACGCCATGTTTTCCTTCCCCTCTGTTGGAAAAGGCTTCAACACTGAAGGGACGAAGAAAAGACAAACAAAAAAAACCAGAACACCTTGTGCTAGGAAAACTGCCAATTTCAGTGCAGCCAGAAAGCAGGAATGCAATTTGCATGTTTTTGGCAAGGGACTAAGGATGCTGGTCTCCAGGTGGGTTACAAATTATGAGAGATGACAGGAGAAGTTGAACAACCGATACAAACTATATGGAAAAAGGCCAACGCTATGCTGGGGGTTATTAGAAAGGGAATTGAAAACAAATCAGCCAGTCTCATAATGCCCCTGTATAAATCGATGGCGCGACCTCATTTGGAATACTGTGTACAGTTCTGGTCGCCACACCTCAGAAAAGATATTATAGCATTGGGGAAAGTGCAGAAAAGGGTAATTAGATTGATAAAAGGGTTGGAACACTTTCCCTAGGAAGAAAAGTTGAAGCGCTTGGGGCTCTTTAGCTTGGAAAAACGATGGCTGAGGGGTGACATGATCAAGGTTTAGAAGATTATGCATGGGGGAGAGCAGGTAGAGAAAGAGGTACTTTTCTCCCTTTCTCCCAATACAAGAACTCAGGGCACTTCATAAAATTGCTGAGCAGTCAGGTTAGAACGGATAAAAGGAAGTACTTCTTCACCCAAAGAGTGATTAACACATGGAATTCACTGCCACCGGAGGTGGTCGCAGCTACAAGCATGGACAGCTTCAAGAAGGAATTAGATAAACATATGGAGCAGAGGTCCATCAGTGGCTATTAGCCACAAGGTATAGATAGGAACTCTCAGTCTGGGGCAAGGGATGCCCTGTATTCTTGGTGCTTGAGAGGGGGCAACTGAGGGAGGGCTTCTAGTGTCCTGGTCCCACTGGTGGACCTCCTGATGGAAGCTGGTATTTTTGGCCACTGTGTGACAGAGTGTTGGACTGGATGGGCCACTGGCCTGATCCAACAATGGCTTCTCTTATGTTCTTATGAACAACTGTAATATAATTACTAAAATATTATTCTATGGATTTTTTTGTATATTACTATAAAGATTTTGAACACAAATAGATTTTCACAATAATAAGTCCTCGATTATGAACAAAGTGCTTAGGTCAAATGACTGTCCATATAGTCACTCTGAACTTCTAGTTGTCGACTTCTTCATCCATTCAGAATTCTGTGTGGCAATCAATGCTCCCTCTAAGCTGGTGAGTCTTGTGAGCAAAAATTCTACTTTGCGAGCTACTGGCATGAAAGTTGGGTTGTTGTTGTTTTTTGTTTTGTTTTATTAGAGTATATTCAAATATATGTTTACATAAAATCAGATACAATAACATTATACTTAGACTTAAAATTTAGAAGAATAAGTTAACATAACTACTTATCAACATAAAAAGTTGTGAGTGAGCGATTTGGCTACGGTATAATTTAGTTTGCTCTGGAGCCATCCTTCCTGAGCTAAGGCAAAAATGTGGGAGCCGGACGCTAAAAGACTGTGAGCTAGCTCACACTAACTCAGCTTAGAGGGGATGCTGGTGGTAAATCAATGCTCCCTCTAAGATGTGGAGTCTCAGCAAAACTTATACTTGGTGAGCTACCGGTATTAAAGCTGTGAGCAAGTGACTTACCTACTGCATAAATTAGTTTGCTCTGGAGCCCTCCTTCCTGAGCTAAGACAAAAATCTGTGAGCTGGAGGCTCAAAAACTGTGAGCTACCTCACACTAACTCAGCTTAGAGGGAACACTGGTGGCAATCCCTCCTCTCTGCAGTCAAAGCCCCAGGTGGGGCCTGGAGAGCTCCCAGAATTACCAATGATTTCCAGATGACAGGGATCCGTTCCCCTGGAGACACTGGCAGCTTTGGAGAGTGGAGTTCATATGGCATTACACCCTGCTGAGGTCCGTCCCTTCCCCAAATCTTCCCTCTTCAGGATCCACTCTCAAATCTCCCTCTCCTCCTGCATGATTTAAAGGGCTCTTCAGCTGATCAGTGGGGAGCACGTGGCCCACCAATCAGCTGGAGGGTCCTTTAAATCTTGCAGAAGAGGAGGGAGAGGGGCGCACGGCATCCCTAGCTTCTTCTCAAATGGGATCCTTTAAATGGTTTTGAGAAGAAGTGGGGGGGGCTTTAAGATGTGGGGGCCCTATAAGGAAGGGGGCAGAGCCCCCAATAGCCCCATCATAGCTATGGGCCAGTTGCCATGACTTCCAGGTATGCACACACAAACACACATACATTTTAAAATACAAAAGAGACATGTGTGGCTCCTGAGCCACTGAGTGGCTTTCACTGACCTAAAGAAAGATTCAGGCTGTGATCACACTCACTAAACATTCCACTTTCAATCCACTTTCAAAGCACTGTCCAACTGGCTTTTTATTGTGTGAACTGGCAAAATCCAGTTCAAACATGCACTGAAAGTGGATTGGAAGTGGGTTATTTAGGTTGCGGTCACACGCGCCAGTTGAAGCGGAGGGGAATCAAGACTATTCCCTCCGGAGGTTGTGAGATCATGGCTGTGAGATCACACAGCCATTTGTTGCTGCGGGCCCAGCCCATCACTGTGTGATCAGATGCAACTGCGAGTGAGTTGGGGGTTTTTTTTGCTGTTTGTTTCCCATGTGCATAAACAAGGAATTGCACCTCCGCACTAAGGGCCCTCTATGGGTAGAAGAAGAAGAGATTGGATTTATACCCCGCCCTTCACTTGTAGTCTCAGAGCGGCTTACAAACTCCTTTCCTTCCCCCTCCCCACAACAGATACCCTGTGACGTAGGTGGAGCTGAAAGAGCTCTGACAAAGACTGCTCTTTTTCAAGAAAAGCTGTGCCAGAACTACAAATGATGTTCATACTGTGAAGGGGGGGGGGGGGATGACACCGAGCCAGGATGGCCTGATCAGACCATCCCAATGGTTCAGAAGCATGCTTACATGATCAGACGGGGGAAAGTCCACCTGTGGCCTGTTGCAACACGTTTACTACTGGATTTTCCCCAGTGTGTTTTAATTCCGCTTCTGCGGTGGAGCAGCGTGGGTTGCCAACAGCTGCGGGACTCTTCCCAGATGTCGCTGTCTGATTGTGCCCTTTTGATCCATCCGGCATTCACCCCTATGTCGGATCTTCTGTGTGATCGCGGCCTCTATGTGTGTGATCGCAGCCTCAGAGCGACTGGGGTGTAATGTTTCCTCCTCAGGCAAAATATTGAAACAGTGGATGCTTCTTGTAGGATTGCCAGCTGTCAGGTGGGGGCTGAAGATCTCCCAGAACTACAGCTGGTCTCCAGGCTATCTCAAACCCTTATTTATTTAAAACATCCATTCCACTTCTTCTGTTGAAAACGGCTGCTTTGGAAGGTGGGCTGTATGGCATTATACCCAAGCGAGATCCCTCCCCTCCCCAAACCCCACCCTCCCTAGGCTCCACCCCCAAATCTCCAGGGATTTCCAAACCTGCAGCTGGCAGTCCTTATTTGGAATAAACCAATGGGTGTCTGCTCTTTTCTGGCTCTGTTTTCTACCTGGCTACAGCCGGAGCTGGATGGAAGGAAAGAAGGAAGAAAGGGAAGGGGAGGGGAGGGGAGGAAGGAAGGGAGGAAGAGAGAGAGAGAGAGAGAGAGAGAGAGAGAGAGAGAGAGAGAGAGAAAGAAAGAAAGAAAGAAAGAAAGAAAGAAAGAAAGAAAGAAAGAAAGAAAGAAAGAAAGGAAGGAAGGAAGGAAGGAAGGAAGGAAGGAAGGAAGGAAGGAAGGAAGGAAGGAAGGAAGGAAGGAAGGAAGGAAGAAAGAAAGAAAGAAAGAAAGAAAGAAAGAAAGAAAGGAAGGAAGGAAGGAAGGAAGGAAGGAAGGAAGGAAGGAAGGAAGGAAGGAAGGAAGGAAGGAAGGAAGGAAGGAAGGAAGGAAGGAAGGAAGGAAGGAAGGAAGGAAGGAAAGAAAGAAAGAAAGAAAGAAAGAAAGAAAGAAAGAAAGAAAGAAAGAAAGAAAGAAAGAAAGAAAGAAAGAACTAGAATATCCATAGAGCAATAAGTCATAATTCGAGTGGAGGGGGAGAATGCATGGAAGTGGCTGGAAATTCTACCCCTGTGGGTCATCCCTCTTTTTCCACCCGCTTCTTTCTGGCAGGACACTCGTCTGTGTAATTTAATAGCACAAATATATATATATTTTCTATGGTTCTCAGCTTTTGAAATGTTTTTCCATTGGGGATGCGGCGTGTGGAGTGAAACAGGCAAGATATGAAGAAAAATGCGCCAAGTGCATTATCCCTGTCTTTATTTGCCCATTTTTTTGCTACGCTCAATTGATCAGCTCTTAGCAGGAGGGGTAAAAAGTTACTTTTGGGATTCAAGGCAACAGAAAACCACTACACCAAACTGGCTCTCCAAGGGGAACCTCGGCAGAGTGTAATGCTATAGAGTCCACCCTCCAAAGCTGCCATTTCCTGTTGGGAAAGACCTTTCCCTGCCTGAGACCATGGGGAGACGCCACCAGTTAGAAGAGGCAGTATTAGGTTAGGTGGCCCAGTGGACAGCTTCCTGTCATGGAGGATGGGGTCTATGGCTAGGGTGGCCAATCACCAGTTAGGACCTGGAGATCTCCCAGAATTATGACAGCTCTCTGGACTACAGGGATCAGTCCTCCTGGAGGAAATGGCAGCTTAGAGATTTAAACATTGCAAAATCACAATTTCAATGGAAGGGAGAGAGAGAGGGTGGGACGAAGGAGGAGGAGGAGGAAGAAGATGATGACAACAATGACTAGGAGGAGGAGGAGATTGGATTTATACCCGCCCTTAACTACCCGAACGAGTCTCAGAGCAGCTTACAATCTCCTTTCCCTTCCCCTCCCCACAACACACCCTGTGAGGTAGGTGGGGCTGAGAGAGCTCTTTCAAGGACTGCTCTTGAGAGAACAGCTCTGAGAGAACTTACGACTGACCCAAGGTCACACCAGGAGCTGCATATGGTGGAGTGTGGAATCAAACCCACTTCTTCCAGCTTAGAATCTGTGCTCCTAACCACAATGCCAAACTGCCTCCAAGCCACTACGCCAAACCGGCAAAGAGGTGAGATATCCCCTCTCCCCAGGTTGAAGCCAAGATGGGGCTTTCTTGAACACCATTCCCTCATATCTGGTTTGATCAGACATAACTGCAGGTGAGCGGGGGGCAGGTTGCCATTAGTTTCCCTTGTGCATAAGCAAGAATCTCCGCACTGAGGGCCCCTATGGAGTATGCGATGATGCGCATACTGCAAAGAGGGGGGGAAACACGGCATGGAGTTGGGGTGGCCTGATCAGACCATCCTGATGTTATAAGAGCGTGCTTGAGCAATCAGACAGGAGGAAGTCTGCCCGTGGCCCACCTTATCCAGATAATACCGGACTTTCCCCGGTGTCTTTTAACTCTGCTTCTGTGGCGGAGCAGCACGGATTGCCAATGATTGCGGGACACTTCCCAGATGTTGCTGTCTGATCACTCCCTTTAGATCCGTCAGGCATTTGCACCTATGTCAGATCTAAAAGAAGAAGAAAAAGAAGAAGAAGAGATTGGATTTATATCCCGCCCTTCACTCACTTGGAGTCTCAGAGCAGTTTACAAACGCCTTTCCCTTCCCCTCCCCACAACAGACACCCTGTGAGGTAGGTGGGGCTGAGAGAACTCTGAGACAACTGTCCTTGAGAGAACAGCTGGTACAGAGCTATGGCTTGCCCAAGGTCATCCAGCTGGTGCAAGTGGAGGAGTGGCTCCCCTGGTTCTCCCAGATTAAAGTCCGCACACTTCACCACTACACCAAACTGGCTCCGTACACCAAACTCCCTACACCAAACTACACCAAAGAGATTGCAGCCATAGGGTCTATTTCCTCAGGTTGCCAACTCTAGGTTGGGATATACTTGGAGATATGGAGATGGAGCCTGAAGAGGGCAGAGTTTGGGGTAGGGATGGACTTCAGTGGGGTATAATACTATAGAGTCCAACTTCCAAAGATGTTGTTTTCTCCAGGTGAACTGACCTCTGTCGCCTGGAGATCAGTAGTAATCCCAGATCTCCAGCCATCACCTGGAGGTTGGAAACCCTACCACAAGGCAAGGTTCTCATGGTGGGGAGCTTGGATCAAACCTGTGAAAGTCACAAAGTCATACGTGACTTGAACGTTGTCCTCAGCTTCTGTATGGCATCTGAAGATTGTCCGGCAGCCTTAAGTTCTAACTCTTTAGCATTATACACCACTAGGTGGTGAGTTAGTCTTATTTTGGGGGGCTGAGAGAGCTCTGAAAGAGCTGTGACTGACCCGAGGTTGCCCAGCTAGCTTCACGTGGAGGAATGAGGAATCAAACCCGGTTCTCCAGATTAGAGTCCGTCGCTCTTAACCACTACACCACTATGTCACACTGGTATGAGGATTGTGGCACACATATAAGAGTTTCAGCCCAGCCCCATGCCGTTAACCTGGACTGAAATCAAGGTTTGCAAACCTCCAGGTGAGATGTGGAAATCTCCCCAGATTACAACTGATCTCCAAATTACAGCGTTTAGTTCCCTTGGAGAAAATGACTTCTTTGGAGGTCGGACTCTGGCATTGTAGCCCACTGCGGTCCCTGCCCTGCCCAAGCCCTGCCACCCCCAAGCTCCACCTTCAAATCTCCAGGAATGCCCCAACCCTTAGTTGGCAACCGAGCTCTTAGGACTGCTGGTAGAAGGCAGGCAAGATCCCTTCCTCTCTCAGGAGTGAATAGGAGTTTATGCCGAAATTGGGGAGCCGTGTTCTATTTAATAGGGCTGCAGTGGCTCAGAGGTTAAGATCCTGAGTTGCAGATTGGAAAATCGGTAGCTCGGCAGTTTGAGACCTGAGTGCCGCATAACAGAGTGAGCTCCCATCTCTGGCCCCAGCTCCTGCCAACCTAGCAGTTCAAAAGCAAGAAATTGCAAGTAGATAAAGAGGTACTGCTTCGGTGGGAAGGTAGCAGCGTTCCGTGCAGCTCGAAATTTAGTCATACCAGCCACATGACCACACAGAAGTCTTTGGACAGTGCTGGCTCTTTGGCTTGGAAATGATGAGCACCGCCCCCTAGAATCAGATTCAACTAGCTTTTGAGCAAGGGAAACCTTTACCTTTATATTCTATTTAATGGTGCGGAGCAGCTTCGGGGCCTGCTGTCTACTCTCTCTAAGCAGCTGCATGCTCTGTGTTCCCAGGATATCATTTTAAATCTCCACCTCTCACCTTTGGGAATGGTGGTAAATGTTACAAGGAAATCCTATTGTTTGCCTCCTGTATCCTGGCAAAGGTCACTGGACTTAACTAGATTTCTTCTTGGCTCACTCCGACAATTCTGATCCCCTTCTGATCCAACAATTCTGATTAGCTACTAGGCGGAAGGTGGAAGAAGAAGAAAACAAGGCTGACTGAATTTAACAGGCAACCCAGGGAACCTCTTAGGGCAGCGGTAAGTGAATCTTCATGTAGTCCTAGAGATAGGCTTTACCCATGGCAGGAAAAACCCTGCCTTTGACCCCAATCCCCTGCTGTTGAGAAATTGAGAACAAGAAGAAATATTCAGAAAAAGCTTCCATAATGACGCTCTAGGAACCTTCCCAGTATCTCTATGGTCCTCACCACAGGGACATGTGGAAATTCCTAGAGAGTCACGCGGAAGTGATATCATACCCTCCCCAAACTCCACTCCCCCTGTGTGTGTGTGTTAAATCCCGTCAAGATGCTTCCAGCTTCTGGTGACCCTATGAATTAATGACCTCCAAAATGTCTTATCCAAAATAGCCTTGCTCAGGTCGTGCAAACTGAGGGCCACGGCTTCCTGGATTGAATCAGTATATCTCAGGTTGGGTCTTTCTCTTTTCCTGTTTCCTTTCAACTTTTCCAAACATTACTGTCTTAGAACATAGGAACTTAAGAAAAGCCATGTTGGATCAGGCCAGTGGCCCATCCAGTCCAACACTCTGTGTCACACAGTGGCCAAAACCTAGATGCCATCAGGAGGTGAATGGCACATTGTGAGGTTCTCTGCTATTGGGGAAACAGTTTTTCCTTTAAACACTATAAAGCTGCGGTCACACCCACTAAATAATCCACTTTCAAACCAGTTTCAATGCACTTTCCAACTGGATTTTGCCAGTTCACACAGTAAAAATCCAGTTGGAAAGTGCACTGAAAGTGGATTGGAAGTAGATTATTTAGTGGCTGTAACTGCAGCCTAAGTGTGTATAAACTTGGTAGTTTTCTGCTGCCACCAGGAATTAAAAATTCCAAATCTCTCTCTTTTGGTAGTATGACCTAGGGTTTGGGCACTTCAGAGGACTATGTGGCCCTGAGGAAGTACTGTACTGATTTCTGGGATAAGTTTAAACAAAAATTGATTTATTTAGAAGAAGAAGAAGAAGAAGAGATTAGATTTATATCCCACCCTTCACTCACTTAAGAGTCTCAGAGCGGCTTACAAACTCCTTTTCCTTTCCCCTCCCCACAACAGACACCCTGTGAGGTAGGTGGGGCTGAGAGAGCTCTTTCCCAAGCTGTCCTTGAGGGAACAGCTGGTACAGAGCTATGGCTTGCCCAAGGTCATCCAGCCAGGTGCAAGTGGAGGAGTGGGGAATCAAACCCGGCTCTCCCAGATTAGAGTCCGCACACTTAACCACTACACCAAACTGGCTCTTTAATAAAGAACAAAATACGTTTCGGGTTATTTTGAAGAAAGGAACTTGTAAATATAACTGGTAATGCTTGGTGCTACAAACAGTCTCTCAAACTCCACTCTGACAGGCATATATATATATATATATATATATATATATATATATATATATATATATATATATATATCTCCACACAGGCTAGTCTCTTTGTTTTATTCACACAGAATAGAATCCACTCAGTCACACAGACTAAATGGTTGGTCAATCACTCAGAAAAAGACTCAGAATCCCCTAGCCATACAGACTATGTTCAACCTTCAAACTTCACATACTGAATGCTTCACAGATAACCACGCACAGAATCCTCTCAGAACATCTCCTCCCACACTCTCAGTCGTCATCCAATCAAAATCACACATGTCTCCCTCTATCATCCCCCCTGCAGTACTGCAGTCAAACTAAGCATTTAAAGGAACACATGCACCAAAACATGAAATCATTACACCCATCTATGGGTTCCTTCAGTGCAAGCCTAGCTCTTGGCTGCTAAACAACTGATGAGTGGCCCTGTTAAGCATGGGGCTCCTTCATGCTATCGTGAGCGCCACCTGAGGATAGGGTTGCCAAGTCCTTGTGACTTACCGGCGGGGGGGGAGTCCTCCTGAGTCCGAGAGCTTCCCTGGCGCACGCGGCGCGATGATGTCACCTGGAAGTGACATCATCACGTTGGGGGCGTTGCCAGGGCGACGCTCTGGCAATCGCCCAAAAACTCTATGGTACCATAGAGTTTTGGGACGATTGCTAGAGCGTCATCCCGGCAACGTCCCCAATGTGATGACATCACTTCCGGGTGACGTCATTACGCTGGGGAAGTTATCCTGACTGGATGACTTTGGGAGTGGGGTTCCCCCCGCCGGCCGAATGCTGGCCGGCGGATCGGGAACCCCTGTAGCGGGGGATCCCCCGCCCCCCGGGCTGACTTGGCAGCCCTCCCTGAGGACCAAAGCCTTGTTTAACACCACTGTGTCACTGGAGCTTCACCAACGAGGTTTCTGAAAGCATTCTATTTCAGATCCCTTCCCGGAGTTTGAAGACCTTGGCCTGTACCCTGCTACTCTGCTCCGCAAAGTTTAAAGCTTTCATCTTACTTAAGTGGCTCTTCTGCTGTCTGATGAGGCTCTTGAGCTGAAGGCCACTTAGGTTGGGAGAAAACTTCAAACTTTTGTTGAGTGGAGCGGTAGAATGCGAAATGATGTGTCACGAAATTTGGCACAGGGGTGGGGAAAGGGAACCTTTTTTTCTCTCTCCCTCCTCGCAGTTGATCCGGCAACTTGCAGGTATCCAGCAAACTTGGGGGGCAGGAGAGATGGGGCAGACGAGAGGAAGAACTTCACTCAAAGAGTAACTAAGTTGTGGAAGTAGGGTGGCCAGCTGTCCCCTGGCCACCGGTGTGGGGTGGCAAAGTCAACCTCTATTGGTTGCTGGGGAAGGACATGGAAGGGAAGCCATTGTTTTCATCCCTTGCTTGAGGGTTTCTTGGTTGCCTCTGGCTAAACACTGTGAAATACAGGATACTAGACTAGATGGATTCCAGCAGGGCCCTCCCTCCCTCCTTCCATCCATCCATCCATCCATCCATCCTTAGCTAATTTTAACTTTCCTTCCTCCCTTACATCCACCCATCCTTTCTTAGCTATTTTTTACCTTCCTTCCTTCCTTAGCTAATTTTAACCTACCTACCTTCCTTCCTTCCTTCCTTTCCTCCCTCCATCTATTTCATTTTCCTTTCAAAAGGGGACATAGGGTTGCCAGCTCCCCGTGGCCATGGGTGGGGGATGGGGGGAGGGTTGTCAGCTCCAGGTAGGGAGACTCCTGGAGGTTTGGGGATGGAACCTGGAGAGCACAGAGGCATTGGTGGGTTACAGTGCCACAGAGTCCACCTTCCAAAGCATCCCCTTTTTCCTCGGAGAACTGATCTCTGAAGTCTGGAGGTGAGCTGTAATTTCAGCGGATCCCCAGGTCCCAGTCAATGCTCCCTCTAAGTGGTGGAGACTTGTGAGCAAAAATCCTACCTTGTCGGCTATCGGCATTAAAGTTGTGAGCGATCTACCTATCTATCTCTATTTATCATATCTATATCTCTCTATCAACAATCTATCTTCTTCTTCTTCTTCATAATCAGCTCATTTCGTAGCAGGAGCTCCTTTGCATATTAGGCCACACCCCCCCTAATGTAGCCAATCCTCCACGAGCTGACAGAGCTCTTCTTACAGGGGCTACTGTAAGCTCTTGGAGGATTGGCTACATCAGGGGTGTGTGGCCTAATATGCAAAGGAGCTCCTGCTGCAAAATGAGCTGATTATGATGATGATGATGAAGAAGAAGATAGATTGATGATAGAGAGATATAGATACGATAAATAGAGATAGGTAGGTAGAGATAGGTACAGATAGATCATAGATAAATAAAGACCAACTGATAGATAGATGGAGAGAGAGAGAGAGAGAGTGATAGATGAGAGAGAGAGTGATAGATGAGAGAGAGAGGCCCATAGCCAGGATTTTGTGACTTGTGGGGCAATTTTTTTTCTGGTGGGGCTGAAGTTCTCAGTGCAGAAAGGAAAGCCAGAATTCTGAGGATTATGACTCAGCTACTGTGGAAGCAAGCCTTTGACAAGCAAAGCACCGAGGCTTCTGCAGCTCTTAGCCCCAGAGTGTGACAATAGCAGGCTAAGAAAGCGGGGGCGGAGGGGAATGGTAGGCATGGCACTGGAAATACTTATCTGGATTTGGCCAGTAAACTGACTCCAATTTCTATAAAAACAAATAAAACTTTACCAGGAGAGATCTCTAAATTGCAAGCCATCAGCCACTTCAGATGACAGTCCTCAGCTGCTGCAAGTTAATCACTTCTGCCAGCCTAAGCAACCATTCTGAGAACGAGCTGGCAGGTGGGGGGTGATGACTTCTGTAATCGAGAAAGCTAACACTTGGGCAGAAAAACTCTCTTAAAGGAGACCAGTTTCTTGACACGGAGTTAGAAGGGATCCTAGAGGTCACCTACTCCAACCCCTTTGTTCAGTGTGGGAATCAGTCAACTACAGCACCCCACTCTGCTTAAAGGAGCACATTCCTTTAAGAAAATGTTTTAAAATGATTGAAAAAGGCATTTACAGGATAAATTCTTGTGGGGCTGGGCATTGAAGAAAGGGAGCATAGCCCCCGAATGCCCCACCATGGATATGGGCAGAGGCATAATTTATTTATAAAATACCTGAGCCAGAGTTTCTGCTTGAGGAGGCTGACAAAGTAAAACATAAAACAGCATGGAAAAAATCTTCAAAAATCAAGACAGCTATTAAAACCCAGCATTAGAAACCCAGTCAAGCATAGAAAACAGAATATGAAATTAGCAGCTTAAACATGAATCTCATAATAATACAGTGCTTGCCCTAGAAGCAGATTGTAAAAACGATGTTAAAAGATCAACCCCTTATTGAAAAGCCTTCTTACTTCTTCTTGGCTCTTACTCTGAATTTCTGAGATGGGGTAAAATGGGTCGATGCCCATATCGCCTTCAAAAGTTGCAGGGAAGGACTGGCAGACACCCATACATAACACAGAATATTTTATATCTATATGGTAAAAAGAGAGAGGGATGTTTTGCCACGAGCAAAATATATAATCTTTCTAATATCCTTCATGAAATCTGCATGAACACCCGCAGAGTGTATTGAATGGATTTTTAAAACAAATTTGTACCGGCATCTGTAACGGCTCAGGGTGTAAAAGATCTTACCATTGTAATGCAAGCATTGAACTGGAAAAATAATTCTAAGCTCCGAGAGTCATTTTTTTTAAAAAACTGTTGCTATTTTGCCTGAGATACATAAGAGCATCCATTGCAGGAATCCACAGTGTGGAGCCCACCAAGCGTTTTTAGAAAGTGGGTGGGGGCAGGGGGCTTCTGATTAGCCACTGCAGATCCAGCGGGCTGGGTAGAATAAAACGATGTCTCCCTGCCTCCCTTGGTGTAGTGGTTAAGTGCACGGACTCTAATCAAGGAGAACCGGGTTTGATTCCTCACTTCGCCACTTGCGCCTGCTGGATGACCTTGGGCAAGCCGTAGTTCTGTCAGAGCTGTCCTTGAAAAAAGCAGCTCTCGAAAGAGCTCTCTCAGCCCCATCTACCTGAGTGGGTGTCTGTTGTGGGGAGGGGAAGGGAACGGGATTGTAAGCCTTTCTGAGGCTCTTTCGGGTAGTGAAGGGTGGGGTATACATGCAATCTCTTCTTCTTCTTCTTCTTCTTCTTCTCCTCAAAAAATAGAAATCTGGCAACTCAAGGATAATAGCATGCATACTAATAGTTTCCTCTAGACGCCTCATTAATAAGGATTACTCGCATCGCCCAGGGCGGTGAAAAGATCTCAGTGAATCTCCATTAAATAAAACCTGATTGGACTTGCCCAATATTTGAGATGAAAAAAAAAACTGCACGCTAGCCCAGAAGCTTAACACAGACTACAAAAACTGGCCAGTCTGGACCATCTCTGGCGAACGTGTCGTACCCCTGGAGGGCCGCATCCCAATGTTGCTCCATCACAGTTAATTCGCTTTTCTGCATAAAGCACTTCCCTAGCAGGTGAACGGCATTCCGTGTGCCTCGGCGTTTCGTCATGCCAGCCACATGACCACAGAGAAGTCTCGGGACAGCGCTGGCTGTCCCAAGCAGGTGCAAGGGGAGGAGTGGGGAATCAAACCCGGTTCTCACAGATTAGAGTCCATGCAACACCACCCCCTAGAGTTAGATTTGAAATTTTGCTCCCTCTCCCAAAAGACTAGGACTTGAGGGCGTCCAATGAAGCTGATGGGCAGTAGGTCCAGGATGGACAAAAGGAAAGACTACTTTACACAGAGAGGGATTCAAATGTGGAATTCACTGCCAGGAATAAACAGCTTTCAAGGGGGATTAGATAGATTCATGGAGGAGATGTTTAACAATGGCCATGGTGACTGAGGGGAACCTCCACATTCAGAGATACTAAACCTCTGACTCCTAGAGACAGGAGGCAACATCAGGGGAAGGCCTCAGCCTCTCTGCCCTGTTGCTGGCCCTACAGAGGAACTGCTTGGCCACTGTGTGAGACAGGATGCTGGATTTAGATGGAGTATTGGTCTGATCCAGCAGGGCTCTTCTAATGTTCTTATCAGGGGAAGGCCTCAGCCTCTCTGCCCTGATGTTGGCCCTCCAGAGGAACTGGTTGTCCACTGTGTGAGACAGGATGCTGGACCAGATGGCGTATGGGTCTAATCCAGCAGGGCTCTTCTGATGTTTTTAGGAATTTTCAGCGTTAGCCAGCGCCAGTAGTTCTAATCAACTCCGCAAGGGCCACTCAGCCTGCCTTGTTCTCCTTCTATATGGACTTCCTAATCTTGCTTACATGTGGGGAAAAATGAAGTCATCCAAACTTTGTAGGTATCTCAAGATCTCAAGGTTATGTTGGCAGTGCTGAAGTGGTTTTTCACAACGCGCAAGCACTTTCTCATTGCTGTCAGCAAAACCCCGACTGGAGGCGATTCTGAGCTCATACCTTACATTTAATTGGTGTGAATTTCCCCCATAGATCAACTTTGCTTCTCTGAAGCGATGACAGCCCTATAGGACTCGCTAAAGAGTCTCCTGTTCCCCTGGGCTTCAAAGCTCGGGAAGGACAATCAACACATCCAAAAAGGCAAAGAACAACTTCTAGGACTCAAGTTTTAATGAACCCCCCAGCTACACCTCAACATCAACTTAGCCCTCTTTTTGTTGGCTGGTTGTTAAAGAGGCATCTTTATTGCACCAAGAACAATTAAGAGAGAAAAGAGAAACAGATGGTTGAAATGGCTGATCTGACCTCTTTGTTATTGTGATTGTAAGGAAGAAGAAGAAGAGAAGAAGAAGAAGAAGAAGAGTTTGGATTTATACCCCGCCCTCCACTTGTAGTCTCAGAGCGGCTTACAAACTCCTTTCCCTCCCCCTCCCCACAACAGACACCCTGTGAGGTAGGTGGGGCTGAGAGAGCTCTTTCCCAAGCTGTCCTTGAGGGAACAGCTGGTACAGAGCTATGGCTTGCCCAAGGTCATCCAGCCAGGTGCAAGTGGAGGAGTGGGGAATCGAACCCGGTTCTCCCAGATTAGAGTCCGCGCACTTAACCACTACACCAAACTGGCTCTCCCAAACTGGCTCTCCAAAGGAGATACTCCGAAGGAAAAGTAGCTGTAAGTGATAAACTTGTCCAGATATCGACAGCTTTTTGAGATTAGAAAGAGTACTCCTTGCCTTCCAAAATAATTTATTTTATCTCCAGTCTGGTGTAGTGGACAGGAGCGCGGACTCTCATCTGGGAGAACCGGGTTTGATTCTCCACTCCTCCACATGCAACTGCTGGGGTGACCTTGGGTCAGTCCCACGTTCTCTCAGAGCTGTTCTCTCAAGAGCAGTTCTCAAAAGAGCTCTCTCAGCCTCTGACGCCCGCCGCTATTAACCTGCTGCCTTGTGGCGTTCTGTGAGGTGACTGATCAGGCTTGACTTGGCTTGACTGACCAGCACCCTCTATCTACCTTATAGTCTCTTCGGGGTTTATTTTAAATTGCTTTCTAGGTACTTTGAGGACCACTGCTAGAGATCTTCGGTGTGGGTTATGAGAGTCAGGCAAGCAGGCTTTTTACTGCACAACAAAACAGAACTTTATTTCCAGAGCCAAACAGGGGAATGGAGGATGTAGATATAGTTGACACTTCGTTTCTTTATAGGCCGGCACGTTTTGCTTAGAATACACTTTGGCACTATGCTATACTGTTTTCAGTTTCTTTAGCTGTTCATAAGTTCACGCAACACTCTCCTATGTATCCTCTCCTGTCCTGCTTAGTGGCTAGCCTTTGGCTTTGGCTTCTGGGCCCTTTTCCTTGAGTCCCAACTGGCCACCAACCAGCTGTCCCAACTCTGACCGTCCTTGCCTCAGCCCTCACTTAACCACCTCTCCCAGGTTCTTCAGGAGTTACCGTATTTTTCGCTCCATTAGACGCACCTGATCATAAGATGCACCTTGTTTTTAGAGGAGGAAAACAGGAAAAAATGAAACAGAAAGAAAGAGAGAGAGAGAGAGATAAAGGAAGGGAGGAGGAGGAGAGGGAGAGAGAAAGAGAAAGGAAGAAAGAAAGGTGGGGACAGAGAGAGAGAGAGACAGACAGACAGAAAAAAGGAAAGGAAGGAAGGAAGGAAGATAGAGAAAGGAAAGAAGAGAGACGTCGGCATGCCATGCAAAGCCAGGCCTTCCTGTGCAAAGTAGCCACGGAGCTTAATCTGTGGGCGGGGCTTTCTGCTGCTGGCGGTCTTAAAGGGGAAAAGCACTTAAAGGGAAAGAGTACTCAGCCTGGTGGGGTTTTTCCTGCCGTTTCCCTTTTAAGTCTTAACAGCTCAGGCCCAGCTGGGAGGGGCGGGGAAGGCTGGGATGCCAGCCTGAATGGCGTTCCCCTGCGTTCCTGCTGAAGAAAGAGCCCTGTTACAGGTAAGAAAAGCTCCATATTCGCTCCATAAGATGCACACACTTTCCCCCCCACTTTTTTGGGGAGGAAAAGTGCGTCTTATGGAGCGAAAAATACAGTATATAGTTTGTGTCTGTGACCGCTTATGTGCTCTACTTTCACTAGACGGTTCACTGTCCCGTGAACCAGACTATCCAGCACCAGTTATCTGCTTCAACTGGTCTTTTAGGCTGCTCACACAGAGCTACAGATAGCCACCCCAAGCTCACACAGAGCTACCGAGAGAGCGTCTTCTCACACAGACTCCCCCGCTCAACTCACTCTCCCAACTGTCAGTTGTGCCCCTTAAGGGTCAGTCACTGGGTGCTCGGAGCTCTATGGCCCCCTCCTCACTTAGTCATGTGACTCAGCAATGCTCTGGGTTTACATTTTTGCTGGTCCCAGATTTTTCATTCCGTCACACAGCCCCACCTACCTCACAGGGTGCTTGTTGAGGGGAGGGGAAGAGATTGTAAACCGCTCTCTCCTTCGGGTAGTGAAGGGTAGGGTATAAATCCAATCTCTTCTTATGTGAAGAAATAAAGTTAAATAAGTGTTCCTTTCCAGATGATGTTGGGTAAAGGATGGCCAGGATCTAAAGAGCTACTTAAGATTTGAGAGCCAGTGTGGTGTAGTAGTAAGATCATTGGACTCTAGGACCTGGAAGGCGGTGGGTGGCGGAAAGTGTCGTCAAATCGCAGCCAACTTATGGCAACCCTGTAGGGCAGGGGTGGGCAAATGGCGGCCCGGAGGCCACATGCGGCCCGCCACAGAGTTTTTGGCGGCCCGCCAAGAAGATTTCAGGACTTCAAGGAAATTGAGCCTAAATTCAATTTGCTCTCTTGTCCCATCACTGCTGATATTGATACAGCACCTGAGGAGCTGCAGCTTGAACTTACTGACACGCAGTCAGATCACACTGTGAAAGAAATGTTTAATGCTGTGACATTAGTTGACTTTTACAAATCTTTGTCTGCTGGAAAAAATTTCCATGTATGAAGAAATTTGCTGGGAAAAGGTTCTCTATATTTGGGTCTACCTATATTTGTGAGCAAAGTTTTTCTTGCACGAAGATCAACAAGAGTAAATATAGATGCTCTTTGACAGACATTAACTTGCAGGCTGTGATGAGAATCTCAACAAGCCATCTCACTCCTGATTTCAAAAAAATGGTAGAAAAGTGTGATGGGGTACATTTGTCTCATTAAACTGATTCTAAAATTAAATGTGCTTGCAGCTATAGACGATATGAAATTAGCACAATAAATAAATTGAATAAAACTACCACTATTTTATTTCATTTATATTTATTGATTTTTATGATGCAATTTATACCTTTTCTGAAATGCAAAGTTAACTAATGAATGCAATCATTTTAAAAGGTGCGGCCCTCTGCTAACCTCCGCTCCCACAAAGTGGCCCCCAAGCCAAAACAATTGCCCACCCCTGCTGTAGGGTTTTCAAGGCAAGAGACATTCAGAGTCGGTCTGCCATTGCCTGCCTCTGTGTAGCAGCCCTGGTCTTCCTGGGTAGCCAGGAGGTAATTCACTTGGTAGTGTCGTCCGTCCCCCCCCCCCCCCCCCCGGTATATATAGCCTCCTTCCACGCATCTATCGATGAGGGAACACGTGCCTCCTTTGATAAAGCAGAAGAGTCGGAAGCTAAGTTTGGTGTGGTGATTAGGAGCACAGACTCTAATCTGGGAGAACTGGGTTTTATTCCCCACTCCTCCACATGCAGCCAGCGGGGTGACCTCGGGCCAGTCTCAGGTTCTCTTCGAGCTTTTCTGGAATGAAGAGCTCTCAAAAGAGCTCTCTCAGCCCCACCTCCCTCACAGGGCGTCTGTTGTGGGGTGGGGAAAGGGATGGTAAGCTGCTCTGAGACTCCTTCGGGGAGTGAAGCGCAGGGTATAAAACCAACTCCTCCTCCCCTCCTTCTTCACTTTTAAGTTAATGAAAAACATCAACATAAGATGAGGAAAACATTAGGAAAAGTGGGAAGTGCCCTGACCTGGGTAGCCAGGCAAGCCCGATCTTGTCAGATCTCAGAAGCTGATCAGATCCAACCCTGGCAAGTATTTGGATGGGAGACCTCCAAAGAAAGCAGGTTCAGGAGGCAGAGGCAGGCGATCAAGCCACTTGCCCCAGGAGGAGTTGCCAGAGATCGCCATGACTTCCAGGTACAGGTACACACATGCACACACAGAAGAAGAAGTGGGAAGGGCCGTGGCTCTGTGGTAGAGCATGTGCTTGGCGTGCAGAAGGTCCTAGGTCCAATCCCCGACATCTCCTGTTAAGGATCAGGTAGCAGATCTCACCTTGAGACCTCCGAGAGCCACTGCCAATCTGAGTAGACAACACTGACCAAGGGTCAGAAGAAGAGGAGTCAAGTTGAGTTTTCATTGTCAAGAGAATGCTAATGGGATATTCAGTGGGAGAACCTTTAGGGGGTTGGAGTACCTTCCATGAGAGCCAGTTTGGTGTATTGGTTAAGTGCCCGGACTCTAATCTGGGAGAACTGGGTTTGATTCCCCACTCCTCCACCTGCACCTGGCTGGACGACCTTGGGCAAGCCATAGCTCTGTACCAGCTGTTCTCTCAAGGACACTTGTCTCAGAGCTCTCTCAGCCCCACCTACCTCAGAGGGTGTCTGTTGTGGGGAGGGGAAGGGAAAGGAGTTTGTAAGGCGCTCTGAGACTCCAAGTGAGTGAAGGGCGGGGTATAAATCCAATCTCTTCTTCTTCTTCTTCTTCTTTTCAACACAAGAGACTTTCAGAGGTGGTTCTATTTTTGCTCGCTTCCATGTCACTGTTGGCCTCCCATCCAAATACTAACCAGGGCTGACCCTGCCTAACTTCAGAGACCTGTTGAGATCAAGCTAACCTGGGCTATCCAGGGAAGGCTCTTCTGAACCCTGCTATGCTCTAATTCTTTTATTGTTTCTCCTCAGGCATATGTACCATAAAGATTGTAAGCTTGTCTGGACAGTGCATGTTTTTGATTGCATGTTGAATAAAGTTAGTGAATGAAGAGAAGAAGAAGAAGAGAGAAGAAATTGGATTTATACCCCACCCTTCACTATCCGAAAGAGTCTCAGGGCGGCTTACAAACTCCTTTCCCTTCCCCTCCCCACAACAGACACCCTGTTAAGTAGGTGGGGCTGAGAGATCTCTCTCAAGGACTGCTCCTGAGAAAACAGCTCTGAAAGAACTTGTGACTGACCCAAGGTCACACCAGCAGTTGCATGTGGAGGAGTGGGGAAATCAAACCTGGTTCTCCCCAATTAGAGTCCGCGCTCCTAACTGCTACCCCAGACTGGCTGCACATTTGCAGCAGCAGCAGTCAGCGCACCCGCCAAGTACTCAATTCCACGCCTTGCATCAGTGATCAGAAACAAGGTAAACGTAACATTTTAGATGAGGCCTCCGAGGCCGGCTCTCTTCCATGGGAATTCATTCATTTATTCATTCGGAGGCCTGCCTCGGGTCCTGCGGTCCTCAGGTGGAAGTTGGAGATATAAATATTTTAAAGAGCTAAATGTTCTGGTTTCTCTCCCATTTATATCTGCAAAAGAACTCTCCGCCTCTGCTCTCACAACCTCTGAATCAAAGAGAGAGGTGAACGTTGCCAGGTAAAGAACACATTCAGACCCTCTGAAGGTTGAAGGTTTGGGAGGCTCCTGTCCTTCCTTTCCCCCCCTTTTGACATCAAATGACATCAAAGCTTAAAATCTTTGAAGAGAAGCCAACCAGTTCCTCTGGAGATCCAACAACAGGGCATAGAGGCTGAGGCCTTCCTTTGATCAGAACCTCAGAAGAGCCCTGCTGGATCAGACCAGGGAGGGTCCCTCTAGTCCAGCATCCTGTCTCACACAGGGGCCAGCCAGTTCCTCTGGAGGGCCAACAACAGGGCAGAGAGGCCGAGGCCTTCCCCTGATCAGAACCTCAGAAGAGCCCTGCTGGATCAGACCAAGGAGGGTCCCTCTAGTCCAGCATCCTGTCTCACACAGGGGCCAGCCAGTTCCTCTGGAGGGCCAACAACAGAGCAGAGAAGCCAAGGCCTTCCCCTGATAAGAACCTCAGAAGAGCCCTGCTGAATCAGACCAGGGAGGGTCCATCTAGTCCAGCATCCTGTCTCACACAGTGGCCAACCAGTTCCTCTGGAGGTCCAACACCAGGGCAGAGAAGCCTAGGCCTTCCCCTGATAAGAACCTCAGAAGAGCTCTGCTAGATCAGACCAGAGGTCCATCCAGTCCAGCATCCTGTCTCACACAGTCGCCAACCAGTTCCTCTGGAGGGCCAGCAATGGGGAACAGAGTCCAAGACCTTCTCCAGATGTTGCCTCCTGGCACTGGGATTCAGAAGATTAGTGCCTCTGAATGTGGAGGTCCCCATCAGTCACCACGCATAATAGCCACTAATAGACTTATTCTCCATGACTCTATCTAATCCCCTTTTGAAGCTGTTTATTCCTGTTGTGAGAGTCCTACAGAGTCAGTCACCAACAGGTGTCCTTAAACAGGAATGCTTTATGGAGAAAGGTCTGCTATGGTCATCTGCACTTCTTGTGTTAGTAATGGCTGACACAGCTCCAAGCAGGACAATTATACAGAATTCAAAAAGGGGTTGGGTAATGCATTGCAACCAATCACCATGTCAGAAAAAAGGCACTTAAATTACTGGTTTACGGTTCCCAGAGAAAAAACGGGAAGAATTAGAGTCAGACAGGAGGGAGATATATGGACAGGCACCAAGAGTCTCCCAAGGTGAGAGCAGCTCGAAGAGCAATCAGCATGCCATGAGAAGTATAACATAACATTCCACAGACCCGATGTCAAGGGTTCACTCATCCCACCTCCCGGGCAGGAGATGGCCGCATTAGCTGACACCTGTGGCCATCACCACATCCTCTAGCAGTAAGTTCGGCATTTTAACCACTCTCCGTGTAAAGCAGTATTTCCTTTGGTCCACTCTGAGCCTCCTGCCCATCAGCTTCATTGGATGCCTTCGAGTTCTAGTCTTTTGGGAGAGGGAGATAAAGTCCTCTTTGTCAGCTCTCTCCACCCTGTGCATGGTTTTATAAACCTCTCTCCTATCTGCCTCCTTAGTCATCCAAAAAAAGGGGGAGGGTTTCCAGAGGAGATCCGGAAAATTACAGGTCAGTCAGTCTGACATCGATACCAGGTAAGTTGGTGGAAACTGTTATTAAGGGAAAAAATTGGTAGGCACATTGATGAACAGAATCTCTTGAGGAAGACTCAGCGTGGGTTCTGTAAGGGAAGATCTTGTCTCACTAACCTGTTTGTGTTCTTTGAGGGAGTAAACAAACATGTGGACAAGGGGGACCCAATAGATGTTGTTTACCTTGACTTCCAGAAAGCCTTTGATAAAGTTCCTCATCAAAGGCTCCTAAGTAAGCTCAATAGTCATGGGATAAAAGGATAAGTCCTTTTGTGGATCAGAAACTGGCTAATTAAAAGGAAACAGAGAGTGAGTATAAATTTTTTCAGTGGAGGGAGGTAAGCAGTAAGGTACCACAAGGATCAGTACTCAATCCGATGCTTTTTAACTTGTTTATTACGTAATGATTTGGAGTTGGGAGTAAGCAGTGAAGTGGCTAAATCTGCAGATGACATGAAGTTGTTCAGGGTGGTGAGAACCAGGGAGGATTGTGAGGCCCTCCAAAGGGATCTGTCAAGGATGGGCAAGTGGGCATCAACGTGGCAAATGGGGTTCAGTGTGGCCAAGTGCAAAGTGATGCACATTGGAGCCAAAAATCTTAACTATAAATACACGTTGATGGGGTCCAAACTGGCAGAGACTGACCAAGAGAGAGATCTTGGAGTCGTAGTAGATAACTCAATGAAAATGTCGAGATAGTGTGCGACTGCAATGAAAAAGGCCAACGCTATGCTGAGGGTTATTAGGAAGGGAATTGAAAACAAATCTGACATTAAAGCTGTGAGAGAGCAATTTGGCCACTGCATAAATCAGTTTGTCTGGAGCCATCCTTCCTCAGATAAGACAGAAATGTGTGAGATGGAGACTAAAAACCTGTGAACTAGCTCACACTAACTCAGCTTAGAGGGAACATTGACCCCTTCCCTGCCTGAATCCTGCCCTCCAACCCCCAAATTTCCTGGAATGTTCTTTTAGGTCTGGATCATACTACAGTTAAAGAATCCAGCCAAAATGAGCCTAATATGAACCTACATAAAATTTATTCACACATCCACAATGCAGTGTGAAAACCAGACGTCTGCAGCATCGTGATGCTGACACAAGGGAAATTTAGAAGCTCAAAATGTTCACCATCAACACCACCTCTCGATGTAAACAGAGATATATGTATTATTTTGCATTTGGAATAACCGTTAAAGCCTGCGACCTAAAGGGATGGCTTCTGGAATTACTTTGGAACCACCCTTTACAACTTCCCATCGGCGTTATATTGACTCCTTTTACGTCTGCTTTTATATTGGAGCATTAAATATTTCTATTGAAGACATTCAAATTTACAAGAGAAGTAGAAGCAATGAAAAGCGCTGGAGGAGTTTTGTAGAAAACGGTTTCCCCTGGATACCTTTTAATGCAGCTAATGTGTCTTGAAATATGGAATGTTTAAAGACAGCTAAAGTCTTGCATCCCAAAGCAGAAGAATTGAGTTCAGGAAGACTACCCTGGCCACTGGGGCCGTCAAAGGCTAGCGAAACACCAGTGAAGGCGGGGTTGCCAGCTCTGGGTAGGGAAATACCTGGAGATTTAGGGGGTGGAGTTTGGGGAAGGCAGGGCTTGGAGAGGGGGGGACCTGAGCAAGGCACAATGCTACTGAGTCCACTTTCCAAAGCAGCCATTTTCAGTAGGCCGAGGAAATCTCACTTTATTCCCCCTTTTCATCTGATCCAGTTCTAGGTTGTGGATGCTCCGAACAGGTACCTTGTGTCTCTAAAGAGTTGTCCGGCGGATGACGTAACGAAGCCGAATCAAGATAAAAGTGGAAGTTTGCTGGCGCGTGATTTAGTTGACTCTGCTGGGCATGCAGCAATTTTGCCTCCTAAAGCTGATATACGAGCTATGTCCTCTCCAGAAGAGTCATTTTCTTTACAAAGTTATTCTTATTTTAGTATCACTTTGGCTTGACATCTACAGTATGTCTTGAGACTGTAGAAGCTGCTCAGATTCGGTTAAAGGCTGTTTAATGTGTGGCTTAGCGGAAGGGCTGTTTCTCAAGTTTTGACATTGAAGGTATTCATACCAGGCTATTTTAAAGCCATGTTTCTGTTCCAGTTCCAGATTGGATATTAGATGTCCTTTCTCAGTGATGTCCATGAGCCTAGTCAATTTTGTTAATTTCCACTCCTTAAAGGAGTCATCATCCTTGGCTGGCAGAAACCAGTTTTGACCCGTGAAGGTACTGAGTAGGGATCTGGATTTAACCTATAAAGCCCTATATGGCCTGGGACCTGCTTACCTGAAGGACCGTCTCTCTCCACATGTTCCCCAGTGGGCACTACGGTCTGGATCCCAAAATCGACTGGTCCTGCCTGGACTGAAAGAGGTGCGACTGGCAACAACACGGGCCAGGGCTTTTTCAGTGGCGGCCCCGCACTGGTGGAACGAGCTCCCAGAGAACATCAGGGTCCTGCGGGATTTGATGCAGTTCCGCAGGGCCTGTAAAATGGAGCTCTTCCACCAGGCTTTTAAGTAGGGGCTGCCTAAGGTAAACATCTCAGCCCTGGCCCGGCTCCATCTGCCAGTCCCGTCTGTCGGCAATTACATCTGCCAACCTGTATGTGGTCACACAGGAAATATATATGATCCACCTGCTTGGACCCACCTGTGGGTAGAATTGAAATGCCGCCAATGTAGAATTTGTAGAATGTATGGAGTATTTTAACGTTTAATGTGGAATGTTTATTTTATACTGATTGTAATTTTAACTCCTGTTGTGAGCCGCTCTGAGCCTGCCCTTTGGTGGAGAGAGCGGGATATAAATTCAATAAATAAAAGAAAGAAAGAAAGAAAGAAACTAGGGTAGGCCTTGTTCTGGACCAGATCTCAATGGTCGCGTGAAGAAAAAGATTTTGTAGCTTTTCCAGTACCCGGTTGAGGTTGTCATGCCACAATAGTTTCTTGAATTCACGAGTTGGGACCGTCACCTCTTCGATCAGTGACCAGTCCGGTCTATGTGAGCTACGGTACTGACGTAGCAAGTTTGCTAAATTCGCAGCTGTATAGCAAGTGGCAAGATTAGGGACTGCCAGGTCACCCATTCAGAGGGGTCTTCGCATGGTCTCATACTTGGTCCATGGCCTTTTGTGTTGCCATAGGACAGTCTCCAGACAATAAGAAAGGCTCGATATCTAAAATCCATCAGATATTATTAGGCGTAAAAAGCATCACAATACTCAGCTATCAAAAGGCATGGATGACCGACATCAAACAACCCATCATACAACATCAACGGGAAGACATTTGGAGAACGCATGCTTTGATATCGCAGTCCCAAAACAGTCCAAGAAACAGCTTTCAAAGTACTGTATCGATGGTATTTGACACCAGTCAAGCTCTCACGAATATATCCTCTGACATCCTCAAGCTGTTGGAAGAGATATGATTCAAAAGCCACTTTCTTCCACACTTGGTGGAAGTGCCCATCAATACAATTTTTTTTTTTTGGACTCAAGTCAACCAGCAAATCAAGATGTTAACAGGTTACAACTTACCTTTGGATCCCACATTGTTTCTCTTGCATCTGTAGCCAGACAACAGTCTCCTTGCAAAGAAAAAGCAACTAATCAATACTTTAATCATTGCAGCAAAGACTATGATAGCCCAACAATGGAAAGCAAATGCACCCCCTACAATCAATCAACAGCTTCATAAAGTATGGGACTTATTCATAATAGAAAAAGTCGAGACTTGTACTAATGCTACCTGCGTTGAAAATGCAAAACTTAGGTCCAGTTTACACCTCCCCTCTGAAGTAGTTTGACTGCTGTCTTTTCCCAAGCTTATTTCACGCTGGTTTCAAATTTCACTCCAGGAGGTCTTAAGAGTACTAAGCAACAACATTTGTTTAAAGCAGTATAATGCTAGCTTGTCCACAGGAGGGCAATTAACGAATGTAAACAGTAATTTATAAACTAGAACAAGTATGGTTTGAAACTAGAAACAGGTATAGACACGTTTTTTTAAAAAAACTAGAATGATTCTAGCGAGAAAGTCAGATGTAGATTTGACCTTAGCTCACTTGATAAAGGGTACCTGATCCTTGAAAAACTTAATATCGACAGGCTTGACTGGGAAACCCTAAAAGACTCCAAATCCAAACTTTTGTTATATGGGTAATTCAGATTTCTTAAAATAAGTTGACAAAAAGCTTTAAAAACAAATGGCCTGAATAAAGGCTGAAGTAGGTGAGAGAATCTCTGGCGCAGTTCCTACAATTTCAGGAAAATTATGTCCACCCCCCTCACCCTTACCCCCTTACTAAATTAATAAGAGTGTCTTTTGCGTATCCTTGTTGCCATTTTGATTGTTATATTTAACCTTGGAAACTCCTTCCCCAGAGAGATCCATCCCCTGAGAAATCTGCACTCCTCATGAAAGTAGATTTTCTCCCCTGTTGTTTTACATTTTGGATTTACATAAAATTACATTTTAAAAAATCTACAGTATGTCTTCAGAAACTGGTCCAGGACATAGTGGTGAGATTATCATGACCATATTATGAGCATATTTAAAGACCTTCATCAGCTCCCCAGGTGTCTCTGAGCCCAGTCTTGGGTATTTCCTTTAAAGCCCCAAAGGGCTTGGAATCGGGATATCCAAGGCACTTTCTTTTCCCATACAAACCTGCACAGCTATTCAATACTGAGCTCTTTTTCTGTGTGCCCAACCTTCTGAAATAGGACACTTGCTAATTCTACTTATTTTCAGGGGTCCGTTGGAGCGGGAGCGCACAGGAGCGCAGCTCCGGGAGTGAGGAGCCCAGGGGGCGGGCACATGACCAAGCCCCGCCCCCTCCTCGGCTTCCCCAAGCAGTGCAGAGGCGCAGCACCCCGGGGAAAGCCCTGCTAGGGTCTTTATTGTTTTTAATGTTTTGCTTTAATCTTGATAATTTTATCATTGTTCCTTTTATGACTGTGTGCTGCTTTTCCAGAGACTTGCTCAAGGTGGCATATACATTTTCTAAGTGTACCATTTTTTATCTGGGCACATGGCACATAAGTACTGGAGAAATTTCACCAACCCTTCAGCAGCTTCCACCTTATCAGTTTGGTGTAGTGGTCAGGAGGTGGACTCTAATCTGGGAGAACCGGGTTTGATTCCCCACTCCTCCGCATGCAGCTGCTGGTGTGACCTTGGGCCAGTCACAAGTTCTCTCAGAGCTGTTCTCTCCTGAGCAGTTCTCAAAAGACCTCTCTCAGCCCCACCTACCTCACAGGGTGTCTTGTTGTGGGGAGGGGAAGGAAAAGGGATGGGTGGTGCACATGTCCTGGGTATCTAAGCAGGAAGAGAATGAGGGTGTGTTCTTTACGCTTATTTTTATTGCACAAAGTATTGGATGGGGAAGGGAATGGAGGAAGAGCAGGTCAGTTTCACTCACCTGTGGAATGGAGCCTGAGGGGTGGGTGTTGCCTTCTGACACACTTCCGGTATGTTAAGGGGTGTGGCATATGCAAATGTTATGCAGATGAGTTATGCTAATGAGCTCCTGCACCTCTTTTTCTGCGAAATGACCCCTGCTTATTTCACAGTGAGCAGTAGTGATAAAGCAACTAATTAATCCACAGGCTGGATGGCAGGACCAGGCTACTGGCAGCCATGAGGGTCTATGTGAGATAGGTGGGGCTGAGTGAGCTCTCTCAATAACTGCCCTTGAGAGAACAGCTCCAGAAGAACTTGTGACTGACCCAAGGTCACCCTAGCAGCTGCAAGTGGAGGAGTGGGGAATCAAACTCGGCTCTCCCAGATTACAGTCCACCACTCTTAACCACTACACCTAACTGGCTTGATGGGTCACATTATTATTTATAGGCTTGACTTCTGATTTTAAATTTCTGATGAGTTTCAGACTTCTGTAACCCTAGTGCATTGTTCATTGCGCATCCCGTTCTGTTCACTGTATCAACTCACTCTGGGTAATCCAGACTGAGACCCAGTAAGAAAAGTGGACTATCAATAATGTAAATGAATAAATAAAAT
The DNA here is from genome assembly GCA_029233225.1 of Lepidodactylus listeri. Taxonomy (NCBI): domain Eukaryota; kingdom Metazoa; phylum Chordata; class Lepidosauria; order Squamata; family Gekkonidae; genus Lepidodactylus; species Lepidodactylus listeri. The sequence goes on along the minus strand of JARCFY010000009.1, from coordinate 7,072,569 downwards.
CACTGGTTTGTGGGAGTTTATATGTGGGAAAGCCATGTTTTCAGAAGAGGAGAGGAATTGGATTTATACCCCTCCCTTCACTCGGAGAGTGGCTTACAAACTCCTTTCCCTTCCCCTCCCCACAACAGACACCCTGGGAGGCAGGTGGGCCTGAGAGAGCTCTTTTGGAGACTGCTCGTGAGAGAACAGCTCTGACAGAACTCGTGACTGAGCCAAGGTCACACCAGCAGCTGCACGCGGAGGAGTGGAGAATCAAACTCAATACGCCCAAATTAGAGTCTGCGCTCCCAACCACTACACCAGACTAGTTCTCAGGCATGGGGATGGAGCTGCATGCACACATTTTGCATGCATGTACATTTGGTGCTCAAGAGCCATGGACTGCACATAGGTGGCAAGCAGGAGCAGTGAGTTCATGCCCACCCTCCCTCTAGCTGTGTTAACGTGTGTCATGCTGGCTGTGTAGAACTGGAATGATGCCTGAATCTTGAGAGGGCACATGTGACACCCGATCTTTTCCCACTGATTTGATGGTCAGTTTCCTTTTCCCTCTGCAACTGGTCATCTGGTCAGACTTTGTGTTGCTTTTCCTTCAGTTTGCTGCCTCTGTTTTTGTGTTACCAGCCTGTTGGGCCCTTCCCGGACAGTAACTTAGAATCGTTTTGCCGGTGTATCGGTTTGCATTTGTAAAGCTGGTGAACTGCTGTGGCGCAAAGTGATTGTTTATTTTGAAACAACAGCTTTTCAACAGGGGGGAAATATTTAAAACTAAATAAAGGAATGGCCATCCTTACAACCATGCTGCTCTTTCCTCAACTCTTTCCTCCTATTTGAAACAAGAATCTGAATGTGAAATTGATATATTCTTTTATGTAAGGCACTCTGAACACCAATTTGTGGGGTGCTATCAGAAGGGGTTGTGTGTCAGCTAATGCTGCCATCTCCTGCCCGGGAGGTGGGATGAGTGAACCCTTGATGTCAGCATTGTGGAATGTTACGTTATACTCTCATAGGCAGGGGTCCATTGGAGCGGGAGCACACAGGAGCGCAGCTCCGGGAGTGAGGAGCCCAGGGGGCGGGCACATGATCAAGCCCTGCCCCCTCCTCGGCTTCCCCAAGCAGTGCAGAGGCGCAGTGCCCCGGGGAAAGCCCTGCTAGGCTCTTTATTGTTTTTAATGTTTTGTTTTAATATTGATAATTTTATCATTGTTCCTTTTATGACTGTGTGCTGCTTTTCCAGAGACTTGCTCAAGGTGGCATATAAATTTTCTAAGTATACCATTTTTTATCTGGGCACATGGCACATAAGTACTGGAGAAATTTCACCAACCCTTCAGCAGCTTCCACCTTATCAGTTTGGTGTAGTGGTCAGGAGTTGGACTCTAATCTGGGAGAACCAGGTTTGATTCCCCACTCCTCCGCATGCAGCTGCTGGTGTGACCTTGGGCCAGTCACAAGTTCTCTCAGAGCTGTTCTCTCATGAGCAGTTCTCAAAAGACCTCTCTCAGCCCCACCTACCTCACAGGGTGTCTTGTTGTGGGGAGGGGGAGGAGAAGGGATGGGTGGTGCACATGTCCTGGGTATCTCAAGTCTACTTGAAACCTGGTGGTTTCAAGGGAGCAGGAAGAGAATGAGGGCGTGTTCTTGACACTTATTTTTATTGCACAAAGTATTGGATGGGGAAGGGAATGGAGGAAGAGGAGGTCAGTTTCACTCACCTGTGGAGTGGAGCCTGAGGGGTGGGTGTTGCCTTCTGACACACTTCCGATATGTTAGGGGGTGTGGCATATGCAAATGAGTTATGCAAATGAGTTATGCTAATGAGCTCCTGCACCTCTTTTTCTACAAAATGACCCCTGCTCATAGGCATGCTTATTGCCTCCCTTGAGAGACTATGAGTACCAGGCCATGTATCTTTCCCCCTGTCTGACTCTACAACTTTCCACTTTTTCCTTGGGAACTTGTAGCCAGTATTTCAAGCGCCCCTTTTCTGCCATGATGATTGGTTACAATGTATTACCAGACCCCACTTTGAATTCTGTATAATTGTCCTGATTTTTGCAGTGCCCACCATTACTAACACAAGAAGTGCAGATGACCATAGCAGACCTTTCTCAATAAAGATTTCCTGATTAAGGACACTTGTTGCTGACTGACTCTGTAGCACTCTCACATTATGATCGTCATCCCGGTCACTGTTATCATCTATCCACCACGCCTCCACATTTTGCATGTCATAGGGCTATTTCACCCTCTCCAAATGTATTCTGTGTGCCCTAAAAATGTTTTGCTGGTGAACGTTCAGTAAAGACCCACTGTCAATGGAAGTTATTTGTGACCCATCTGCTGTCGGGGGGTGCGTGTGTTGAGCTGGCGTGTTAGCACCAGAGCAGAGATAAACAGCAACGTGCACAGTAAAGTGCAGAGCTTACGTCCCACAGAGTCCAATGTCCACACAGCCAAGTAGGGAAGGAATATATACAGGGTTTATTTACAAAGTCCTGTTGTTAAATGCAGGTATACGCAGTTCAGCAAAATCACTACACAAACTGACAAAGCGTTTCGCCCACACTGGAATACATAGGAGAGAAAGATCCACTGTACAATAAACACATATATACATTGACCAGCCAATCAGCACTGGCTGCTGAGTCACTCTGACTGCTGTACAACTGTGCCAGTCAGAACCTGTTTGCTCCAACTAGAACTGCTGGCTATGGAGCTCTTAGCTGTCACCTAGCTGTCACTTAGAACTTTACCATCTGGAACTCATATCTTCATGTCCTGTCATCTGCATCATTCAGCACCTCTGGGAAGCAAAGTAAGGCTGCGGTCACACACACTAAATAATCCACTTTCAATCCACTTTTAATGCCCTTTTCCAACTGGATTTTGCCAGTTCACACAGTAAAATCCAGTTGGAAAGTGCATTGAAAGTGGATTGAAAGTGGATTATTTAGTGTGTGTGACCGCAGCCAAAGGGTTAACTTGCTCTCCCTGTTGTCTCTTGCTTTCTCTGTTTGCAGGGGCTCAAACAGACTGCTGTCCAAGGTCCTGAATGAACAGAAAGGTGTGGAGGAGACACCTTTTAAATTCAAAGCATTGTGCTTTCTCTGCAATAGCTCAGATCGCTGTCCAAGGTCCTGAATGAACAGAAAGGTATAGAGGAGACACCTATTTAATCCAAACCATTGTGCAGCTGGTGGAAGTGGAGAAACACGTCTTTCCTCTACCCCCTAGGCTTTAGGAGGTTCTCAGGACCTTTTTTTCTTTGCACCCCAGCCAAGGGAGCACCCCTTCAGTTGCCGTGCTCTGCAATGCGACGTCACCAAGCGCAACTTTTGATGTCATTGTAAGAAGAGCTGTATGCTTCTAGGCCCATGGAAGCCAATGGGTTTATAAGAACAAAACTTTGCTAAGGACGGCATCTGTCATTTTGTCAATAGTTTGCAATTCTATTATTTATTTAGAATATTTTATTTGTCTTTTCTTACACTTAAATTCGATTGAGTTAAAGGATTACCATTACATGAAGCAGCCTTATACTGAATCCGACAATTGGTCCATCAAGATCAGCACTGGGATCAGAAGAAGAGTTGTTGTTTTTATACCCCCCTTTTCTCTACCCGAAGGAGTCTCGGAGCAGCTTACAATCACCTTCCCTTCCTCTCCTCACAACAGGCATCTTGTGAAGTAGGTGGGGCGGAGAGAACTCCAAGGGAACTGTGACTGACCCAAGGTCACCCAGCTGGCTGCATCTGAGGGAATGGGGAATCAAACCCAGTTCTCCAGATACGTCTGCCACTCATAACCACTACACCACACTGGCTCTCATCAACTTTCCAGGGTCTAACACAGAGGTCTTTCATATCACCCACATTGATCCTTTTAGCCAAAGATACCAGGGGTTAAGAGAACAGAAACAGGAGGAGGAGGAGGAGATTGGATTTATACCCCACCCTTCACTCCCCAAGGGAGTCTCAGAGCGGCTTACAAACTCCTTTCCCTTCCCCTCCCCACAACAGACACCCTGTGAGGCAGGTGGGGCTGAGAGAGCTCTGAAACAATTGTCCTTTACAAGAACAGCTGTGCCAGAGCTATGACTTGCCAAGGTCATCCAGAAGGTGCAAGTGGAGGAGTGGGGAATCAAACCCGGTTCTCCCAGATTAGAGTCCGCGCACTTAACCACTACACCAAACTAGCACCAAACATAAGAGAAGCCAATGTTGGATCAGGCCAATGGCCCGTCCACTCCAACACTTTGTCACCCAGTGGCCAAAAACACCTTCTACATGCCAAGCAGATGCCCTGTGCCTTGGGCCCAGTAAGGAATAGAAAGTGGTCTGATGCCAAGAACACCATGATCAAATTACATAAACAAACTGAATGTTTGCTGTTCTTCTGAACCTAAGATTATTCCAGTGACAACCACCGATGGAACCAGGAGAGCTTAATTATCACTGGGGTTATTTCATTGGGAGTATTAATTACGGTATCTTGGGAATAATGATTAGCGTTTCTGGAAGCAGAAAATAACAGGGCTTTTGAACAAAGATAATGACTGCTCTCTGCAAAGCACTAGAAGAGGACTCTTGTGGGTGTGCGTGCGATATTGGAGGAGCCAAGATGTGTGCAGTGTAGGTGCGCATGGGAATGGTCCATTAGAAACGAGTGGCATCCTCTTCAAATTAATAGCAATGCCAACTGAGAGCCCGTTTGTGGGTAGTGGTTAAGAGCACGGACTCTAATCTGGGAGAACTGGGTTTAATTCCCCACTCCTCCACATGCAGCTGCTGGCGTGACCAGTTATAAGTTCTTTCAGAGCTGCTCTCTCACAAGCAGTTCTCGAGAGAGCTCTCTCGGCCCCACCCACGCAATGTTCCCTCTAAGCTGTGGGGTCTTCTGAGCAAAAACTCTACTTTCTGAGCTACTGGCATTAAAGTTGTGAGCAGGTGATTTAGCTACTGCATAAATTAGTTTGCTGTGGAGCCGTCCTTCCTTAGCCAAGACAAAAATGTATGAGCCGGAGGCTAAAAAACTGTGAGCTAGCTCACACTAACTCAGCTTAGAGGGAACACTGCTCACGAGAGCCAATTTGGTGTAGTGGTTAAGTGTGCAGACTCTAATCTGGGAGAACCGGGTTTGATTCCCCACTCCTCCACTTGCAGCTGCTGGATGACCTTGGCAACCTCTGACGAGACTGAGCTAGCTTGGGCTATCCAGGGTCACCCCATTGAGGCAGGCAATGGCAAACCACCTCTGTTCATCTCTTGCCTTGAAAACTCCACGGGGTCACCAGAAGCTACCCCAAATAGTCCCCGAAGGGAGAGAAGTCCATGAAAAACAATTGCTTTACAGGGTTCCTAGAAGCATGATTGGGATCCTTTGTGGTTTGTATGGGTGGGGATAACAGACTAACCTGTGGGGATAACAGACTCACCGTGAAGGGGAGTACAGTATTGAGAGATCCTAAGGGGTCTCTTTGCTAGCCCCCATTTTTGCTAGTCTTGATATCAGTTGCCATAGATCCATTTCACAGCCGCATAAAGAACCGTTGAACAGAAGTGTTGGAATGCACGCCTCAGCATGCCTGGACATTGCGGGGGGGGGGGGGGAATGCTATATCGCTCTAAGTGTGTATAGGTGTTATCTCCTTGAATGGGATGCCTCTCTTTGTCTTAACCTGGGAGCTGCCCTCTGAGCCCTCTCTCTTTCTCACTCACTTTGTCTTCTCTCTTCCTTCACATGGCCTTCCATGGAGACTACATGTATCTGCTGGTCTCTCCTGTAGAGACTAGGCCCTCATACTCCCACAGACACAATGCCAGACAAGTTGGCCGTTTGTGATAGGGAAAGTACTCTTTAGATAAGGCATCTTTCTCTTCTTTCGACTGCAAACCTGCGTGTGAATTGGGTCTCCTTGAATAAATGTAAGTTCACCTTTTTTTGCAACATACTTCTTGGGAGATTTATTTACTGCACTCAGTATCACACTTCTATGACTGGGCAAAACTCTGCAATAATAGCTAAATATCCCAATAATTTTTGTTGTTCAGTCGCGCAGTCGAGTCCGACTCTTTGTGACCCCGTAGATCACATCACGCCAGGTCCTCCTGTCTTCTGTCGTGCTCCGGAGTTTGCTTAATTTCATGTTTGTTGCATCGATGACACTGTCCAACCATCTCATCCTTTGCCATCCCCTTCTTCTTTGACCTTCAGTCTTTCCCAGCATCAGGGTCTTCTCCAGGGAGTGCTCCCTTCTCATTTGGTGGCCAAAGCATTTGAGTTTCAGCTTCAGGATCTGGCCTTCCAGGGAACAGTCAGGGTTGATTTCTTTTAGGATCGACTGATTTGATCTCCTTACAGTCCAAGGGACTCTCAAGAGTCTTCTCCAGCACCATTGTTCGAAAGCTCGGTCTTCCTTACGGTCCAGTTCTTGCAGCCATACATCACTACTGGGAATACCATGGCTTTGACCATACAGACTTTTGTTGGCAGGATGTCTCTGCTTTTTATCGTGCTGTCTAGGTTTGCCGTAGCTTTCCTCCCAAGGAGCAGGCATGTTTTAATTTCATTGCTGCAGTCACCGTCTGCAGTGATTTTGGATCCCAGGAAGGTGAAGTCTGTCACTGCTTCCACAACTTCCCCTTGATACATTCTTGCATTTACCTTGATGAAAACTCAAAGTTAGGAGACCCTGGATTTCCTCACAAGGTGTGTTTCTACCATTACTGTCTGCAGATGTTGGCTACCCTTGAAATGAAGACTCAAGGAGCATTCTGCCACTTCTATGATCGGAGTCATGCACGGCATTGTTGGTAAATACATATTATTGCTAGAGAAACATGGTCAATCTTCTTTTCTTTCATTTTGTTGGCGGTAACTAGTCTAGATTTCCACAATGGAGCCCGCAAATTGTGTAAAACAGGCACGAGTAACTGTGCTCCTCACCTTATATAGCAACACCTCTTTATGCCGTCCCTCTTTCAACTGCAGGGGGTCACTTTGGTTCTCTCTTACTGAAGGAAGATGAAAGATATCCTCAAGAAGGAACATAATGAAGCTAATTCACACTTTTGAAGTACAGCTGAGAAATGTCTTTTCTTCATCTTACCCTTAAAACTCTGGATCCTTTACATACAGATATGCGCAGATGGATGCCCTACATTAGAGAAAATGTACAAGAAAACAGCTTTCGATCTGGCAAATCTTTTCTTTTTTTTATTATAAGGGATGCAGGGAAAAAAAAGAAGGAATAGGGAAAACAGATAGAAAATATAATTACTGAAACACCTAGTGTGAGGGCAATTTTAGAAGAAGAAGAAGAAGAAGAGATTGGATTTATACCCCGCCCTTCACTCACTTGGAGTCTCAGAGCGGCTTACAAACTCCTTTCCCTTCCCCTCCCCACAACAGACACCCTGTGAGGTGGGTGGGGCTGAGGGAGCTTTTTCCCAAACTGTCCTTGAGGGAACAGCTGGTACAGAGCTATGGCTTGCCCAAGGTCATCCAGCCAAGTGCAAGTGGAGGAGTGGGGAATCAAACCCGGTTCTCCCAGATTAGAGTCCGTGCACTTAACCACTACACCAAACTGGCTTTTACAGAGATTAAGGACATTCCTTTTCCAAAATATGTATGTATATGTAAAAAAATATATGGTATAATAGCTTAACAAATGTTTAAGAAGATATATATGGTATAATAGGAGAAGAAGTAGAAGAAGAAGAAGAGGTGGAGGAGGAGGAGAGTGGATTTATACCCCGCCCTTCACTACTCAAGGGAGTCAGAGTCACACCCTGCAAGGTAGGTGGGGCTGAGAGAGCTCTGACAGAAAATGCTCTTTTTCAAGAACAGCTGTGCCAGAGCTATGGCTTGCCCAAGGTCATCCAGCCAGGTGCAAGTGGAGGAGTGGGGAATCAAACCCGGTTCTCCCAGATTAGAGTCTGCACACTTAACCACTACACCAAACTGGCTATAAGAACATAGCTTAAAATATAAAGCTCTTCCACCAGGCTTCTGGAGCCACAACTACCACTAATCACCGCCGCAGTTAGCAACTGATAGTCAAAGGTTAGAGAGCCCTGTTCCCCTGGAATTCCTAACAATAGCCTGAGCCAGCCGCTGAAAGAACATCCAAAGATCGAGGAGCCGACTGTGAGAACTGAGGGACAGCAACCACTGGGAAATTAATGATGCTGACACTTTCCTATGTACTGTTTAAATGGTTTTAGAATTGTTTTAATCTGAATTTATACTTATTTTGTATTGTAAACTATGTGTTGATTTTATGTAGACCGCCTGAATTTGGCCTTGGCTGGGAGGACGGGGAAGAAACTCAAATAAATAAATAAATAAATAGACAAACAAATACAATATATGACCCATTAACTTAAAAAATCTGTATAATGACCTACTCATTCTACCAGTTTCTCATACTATAATTTCATTTTTATCTTGTCTTGAGCCAGTTTCGTGTCGTGGTTAAGTGCGCAGACTCTAATCTGGGAGAACCGGGTTTGATTCCCCACCCCTCCACATGCTGCTGCTGGATGACCTTGGGCAAGCCGTAGTTCTGGCACAGCTGTTCTTGGGGAAAAAAAGCAGTTTCTGCCAGAGCTCTCTCAGCTCCACCTACCCCTAACCACTACACCAAACTGGCTCCCTGGTGTGGGATTGGGATAGGGATCGTGACAGAGAGGACGTCTAATTAATTAAGACTGGGCTAATCACTTCAGAGCAGTTGCTTAGGGAAGGCGTCATGTCGATCAGCAATGTCTTGTACTCCTTAAAAAAGAATTAGTTATGACAGATTGAAAATTAGGCCCTTGTGTTTTCGTCCTGGCTAGCGTGCTGGAAACGTATCTAATTTTTTATGTTCCGGGAATAATATTTCAAAGTCAACAAGCAATGTCACTTTGCCAGAAAGCCTGGAAATAGGGAATCAAATAGCGGCCAGGACATGCTCTACCGTAATAAAGAAACACAATCTGGGCTGGAATTATGCAGATTAGGGTTGCCGAAATCCAGGTAGGGCCGGGAGAGCTCCCCGGATTACAACTGATCTTCAGACAATAGAAATCAGTTCCACTAGAGAAAATGGCTGCTTCGGAGGATGGGATCTATAGCATTGTACCTGCTGAGGTCCCTTCCTTCCTCAAACTCTGTGTTTTCCCAGGCACGGCCCCCAAAATCTCCAGGTATTTCCCAACCCAGAGCTGACAATCCTACTGCAGATGGAAGTGTGAGGGGATGTGGTAGACCAGGGGTGGGCAAATTGCGGCCCGGGGGCCACATGCGGCCCGCCACAGAGTTTTTTGCGGCCCGCCAAGAAGATTTCAGGACTTCAAGGAAATTGAGCCTAAATTCAATTTGCTCTCTTATCCCATCACTGCTGATATTGATACAGCACCTGAGGAGCTGCAGCTTGAATTTATTGACATGCAGTCAGATCACACTGTGAAAGAAATGTTTAATGCTGTGACATTAGTTGACTTTTACAAATCTTTGTCTGCTGGAAAAATTTCCATGTATGAAGAAATTTGCTGGGAAAAGGTTCTCTATATTTGGGTCTACATATATTTGTGAGCAAAGTTTTTCTTGCATGAAGATCAACAAGAGTAAATATAGATGCTCTTTGACAGACATTAACTTGCAGGCTGTGATGAGAATCTCAACAAGCAATCTCACTCCTGATTTCAAAAAAATTGTAGAAAAGTGTGATGGGGTACATTTGTCTCATTAAACTGATTCTAAAATTAAATGTGCTTGCAGCTATAGATGATATGAAATTAGCACAATAAATAAATTGAATAAAACTACCACTATTTTATTTCATTTATATTTATTGATTTTTATGATGCAATTTATACCTTTTCTGAAATGCAAAGTTAACTAATGAATGCAATCATTTTAAAAGGTGCGGCCCTCTGCTAACCTCCGCTCCCACAAAGTGGCCCCCGAGCCAAAACAATTGCCCACCCCTGTGGTAGACCATCAGTTGCCTGGGATATGGAGGAGAAGGAAGCAGCCAACAACCCAGTACTGTTTCTCAGTGAACACTTGGGCACATCAGGCTGCCTTACTATGTATCAGATCTTGGTCTCTCAAGGTGGGTATCATACACTCTCATTGGCAGTGGCTTTCCAAGGTCTCAGGTCTTTCACATCGCCTACTACTTGGCCCTGACCCTATATGGCCAGGGTCGACATACCTGAGGGACCGCCTTTCCCCATATGTACCCCAGAGAGCACTACGGTTGGGTTCGCAACACCAATTGACCATCCCAGGCCCAAAAGAGGCCAGGTTTCCTGTCACCAGGGCCAGGGCCTTTTCAGTGGCAGCTCCAGCCTGGTAGAATGAGCTCCCAGAGGAGATCAGGGCCCTGCGGGATCTCTTGCAGTTCTGCAGGGCCTGCAAGATGGAGCTCTTTCACCCGGCATTTAACTAGGAGCCACCTACCACTACCACTAGCATCTGTGGCCTGGCCCCAGTTGGAGATCAAGTGATATCATCAGGTGAAGCCAGAAGATGATTGATCTGGGAATTTTGCTGTATGCCATCTTACTAAATGCAGAATGTCATTAACTAGCACTTTGATTATTAGACTGATGGTTTTAAAATGTTTAAAATGTTTTATGCTAATGTCTTATGCTAATGTATGGTGTTTTTACTGATTTATGTGAGCTGCCCTAAGCCCGCTTGCGGAGAGGGTGGGATACAAATGTGAAATAAACAAATAAATAAATACTTGATCCTTTTAGCAGGAGATGCTGGGGGGCTGAACTTGGGTTCTTCTGCATGCAAACCAGAGGCCACTCTCTCTAAGCATGGCCTCTCCCCCACAGTGTATCCTTCAGTGTCTTCCCATAACCGATGAGTCACCAAGAATAGAAAATCTGTGAATAATTGCTAGAAAGTCATTTTTTTTAATAAACAGTGAACAAAATGACAAAACCATATATAATGAAACACAATATACAAAGTGAGAAGGTCCAGGACAGGTTTAAAGTTGAGATTCTCTGGAATGATGGGTCATTTCGAAAGCTTTCATCCAAATAGGACCATGCAAGACCATATGCGATGAGTTGTTCCATCGCTAATTTCTGAACTGTGTAGTCAAACTTGAAGCAGCTCCATAGAAAATTCCATAGTTTTATAAACAGATGTGCTGAATAAAGATGGGCCACTTAAGTCCGAAGAAGAGGAAGCGTACATCTGTCCTCAATCCCTAATGCTGTTGCTCAGAGCCTGAAACCTTATAGTGTTATTCAGCCTTGGACAACTGAGCTCCCGGTCGCCCGGCCACACCGATGGTGCCTGGGGGCTGCTTTGCCACACCACGGGAAGGCGGGACAGCAACAGGAAGGATGCAAAGCATCCTGGAGCCAGTGGGGTGGGGCCAGCCGTGTTAAAAGGGCTGGGCCCTGCTTTCACTCTTTCTCTTGGTCCACAATTAGTTGTTAGACTCTGGAGTAGAATCCACTCATTTCCAGTTCTTAAAAACATAACAAGAGCCCTGCTGGATCAGACCCGTGGTCCATCTAATTCAGCATCCTGTCTCACACAGTGGCCAACCAGTTCCTCTGGATGGCCAACAACACGTCACGAAGGCCAAGGCCTTTCCCTGATAAGAACATCAGAAGAACCCTGCTGGATCCAACCAGTGGTCCATCTAGTCCAGCATCCTGTCTCACACAGTGGCCAACCAGTTCCTCCAGACAGCCAACAACAGGGCACAGAGATCGAGGCCTTCCCCTGATGTTGCCTCCTGGCACTGGGATTCAGAAGTGGGCTGCCTCTGAATGGGGAGGTTCCCCTCAGCCGTCATGCCCAGTAGCCACTGATAGACCTCTCCTCCATGAATCTGTCTAATCCCCTTTTAAAGCCATCCATGCCCGTGGCCATCACCAATGCTCCCTCTAAGCTGTGGAATCTTGTGAGCCGAAATTCTGTTTTGTGAGCTACTGGCATTAGAGTTGTGAGGGAGCGATTTGGCGACTGCATTTGCTCTGGAGCCATCCTCCCTGAGCTGAGACCAAAAACATGTGAGCCAGAGGCTAAAGACTGTGAGCGAGCTCACGCTAACTCAGCTCAGAGGGAACACAGGTCATCACGACATCCTCCGGCAGCAAAGTCCACGTTTTAACCACTCTCTGCGCAAAGAAGTATTTCCTTGTGTCTGTCTTGAAACTACCACTCATCAGCTTCGTTGGCTGCCCTCAATCCAGGCCCATAGCCACCACACAGAAGCCCTGCCCCACCACCTGATGATACCAGACAGCCCCAATGTGCTTATCCCCACGGCTGCCAGGCTGCAGAAGGAAACGGAGGCCTCCCTGCAGCTTCTGGAAAGTTTCACGCCCTGCCAATCAGCTGTTAGGCGTAACAATGTGAAACTGACCACATGCAGCAGGGCAGCTTTCCTTTCCTTCCCCAGCCACCCCGCTGCTGGGAGAGGGGCTGGGGAAGGGGAGAGAGAGAGAGAGAGAAGGCATGGTGATGGTGGTGGGGACGCCAATCTCTCTCTCCCAGGGTTCCTAATCTTCAGATGGTGGTTGGAGATCAGTCTTCGGACAGCGCTGGCTCTTCGTATTGGAAACGGAGATGAGCACCAGCCCCCTAGAGTCGGATTCAACTGGCCTTCGAGCAAGGGAAGCCTTTACCTTTGCCTTATAAGCATAATGGGTACCCCACAAGGGGGAAAAAAGCCCGACATAATGAAAAATCTGACTATGGCCCCACCTCAATGTCTAGTATTTTGGGTGGGGGAGTTAAAGTTCTCTTTTCCAACTCTCTCCACCCCGTGCCTACTTTTATAAACCTCTATCATGCCCCCCCCCCACCCTTTTGTTGCCTCGTTTTTAAACTGGAAAGTCCCAGACGCTTCAGCCTTTCCTCCTAGGGAAGAAGAAGAAGAGATTGGATTTATACCCCGCCCTCCACTCCCCAAGGGAGTCTCAGAGCGGCTTACAAACTCCTTTCCCTTCCCCTCCCCACAACAGACACCCTGTGAGGTAGGTGGGGCTGAGAGAGCTCTTTCCCAAGCTGTCCTTGAGGGAACAGCTGGTACAGAGCTATGGCTTGACCAAGGTCATCCAGCCAGGTGCAAGTGGAGGAGTGGGGAATCCAACCCGGTTCTCCCAGATTAGAGTCCGCGCACTTAACCACTACACCAACCTGGCTCTCATGGAAGGTACTCCAACCCCCTAAAGGTTCTCCCATTGAATATCCCATTAGCATTCTCTTGACAATGAAAACTCAACTTGACTGACAAGAGGAGCATAGATTGTGTTGACATGTGACAAGTCATTTCACCGTTGTGTTGAATACTTATCCGAACTAATTGGAAAAGGTTTCCGAGGGGGCCTCCTTTCAGGGCACGCTCTTCTCTGAGGGACATCCCTCCCTCCACTTCCTTTCAGCCTTTTCATCCAGCTGAAGAGTCCCTCACAAAGCTATTGCCTGTTAGAATAGGAAGCTGGCTGCGCCTGTTTGGTAAAGTCCAATGACAACTTCAAGAGGTGAGTGGCTGAATTAATGTCCTGAGATGAACAAAGCTTGGAACCCAAGGTCTCCAATCACGGCAGGGGTGGGAAATGCCACCAAGCTGCAACTGACTTATTGCGACGTCCTAAGATTCTCAAGGCAAGAGACATTCAGTGGTGGTTTGCCATTGCCTGCCTCTGCGTCATGACCCTGGACTTCCTTGGTGGTCTCCCATCCAAATACTAACTAGGGCTGACCCTGCTTAGCTTCCGAGATCTGATGAGATCGGGCTAGGAGGGGCCATACAGGTCAGGGCTCTGTGATCGTAACGTTTTTTACTGAGTTAGACAATTAGTCCAAATACTTCAGCCCTTTGTGCTTTGCCAGGTAGAAATTCTCCAGCAGGAGAACACATCGACGCATGAAGTTGCCTTCTACTGAGTCAGAACATTGATCTATCAAGGCCAGTCTTAATTACTCTTGATTGTCAGTGGCTCTCCAAGTCCTTAAATGAAGGTCTTTCAGGTAACCTACTTGTGGAAGAAGGAAGAGGAGGAGGAGAAAGATTTATACTTTGCCCTTCACTCGAAGTCTCAGGGTGGCTTCCAATCTCCTGTTCCTTCCCCTCCCCAAAACAGACATCCTGTGAGGTAGGCGAGGCTGAGAGAGCTCTTTCAAGGACTGCTCTTGAGAGAACAGCTCTTAGAGAACTGTAACTGACCCAAGGTCACCCAGCAGCTGCATGTGGAGAAGTGGGGAATCAAACCCAGTTCTCTCAGATTAGTGTCTGTGCTCCTAACCACTACACCAAGATGCATCCAAATTTTCTGAAACAAAACTTCTCCAAAATTGATTTGGCAATTCGAGAAAGACCAAGCTTCACTTTTCCCCTTACCTATAGGGAATTATGAAGCAAAATTCTCTTCAAAAATATATTTGGGGGGGCGGATGATATGATTGTCTTCCAAGAAACATACGTTATAGGCTGTCTCCAACAACAAAGAGAAATGGAGATTCAAATGAATGTCGTGAGGTGAAACTAGGGTTGTCAGCTCTGGGTTGGGAAATTCCTGGTGATTTGGGGGTGGACCCTGGGGAGGGCAGCGTTTGGGGAAGGTAGGGACCTCACCAGAGTATAATGCCATAGAGCCCACCCTTTAAAGTAGCCATTTCCTCCAGGAGAACTGATCTCTACAACACTCAAGACAATGGAACCCCCAGGGCTTAACAGAGATATTGGGTCTGTATATCATTACACATGCTAAGTCATTCAGTTCTCGCATCTGATAATTAACTTTTTAATTATCTGTTTGCTAATCTGCTGCTATTCACAGGTTTTACCAACTGTTTGAATCCAGTCTTAGCTATATTTATCGCTCAGTTACTTATGCATCTTGCCTCCAATTAGCCCTTCCTGGCAACCCCTGGCTGGTGAAGTCTGTTTCAGCATATCTGAAGAAGTGTGCATGCACATGAAAGCTTATACCCAGGATTAAACTTCCTTGGTCTTAGAGGTGCCACTGGACTCAAACTTTGTTCTGGAAATCAGTGGTAATTCAAGGAGATCTCCAGGGCTCACCTGGAAGTTGGTAACTATAGGTGGAAAAATCTATGGAGAAGAGCAGCAGGCCAGGGGAACGAAACCTTTATGCACAGACAACTGGAGATACAGTGAGAGAACTGAGCCAGGTGGATTTCCTCATCTCCGCGTTCATTGCTGCTCTTGGCCATCAGAGGACTTTCTGGACACCTGGATATGCACAGATTTAACAAAATGTGGCGGTTCCAAGTAATCATACCAGGTCAAACAAACTGAAAACAAATCAGCCAGTCTCATAAGGCCCCTGTATAAATGGATGGTGCGACATCATTTGGAGTACTATGTACAGTTCTGGTCACCACACCTCAGAAAGGATATTATACCATTGGAATAAGGGTAGAAAAGGGCAACTAGAATGATAAAAAGGTTGGAACACTTTCCTTATGAAGAAAGGTTGAAGCACTTGGGGCTCTTTAGCTTGGAGAAATGATGGCTGAGGGGTGACGTGATCGAGGTTTACAAGATTATGGTGTCTTCCAATTTCAATGTTTTTGGGCTCTACCAGTCTTGAAGAGCTTTGACAAATGCCGTTGTTTTCACCGTTCTAAAGTGTTTACTTTTTGAGATATTTAATTTTAAAGTTTTGGTCCTCCCCAAAATGGCGGACATCTTTTCTCTATGGTACTGGTCACAGGTCTTACTTCCTGGTTCTCTTTGTCTTCATTTTTTCTCATGCCCATGTAGATCTCACAATGCCTCCGATCCCTCCAGCCCTCTCCTCCACGACCACAGGAATGGTAAACAAAACACTCTTCTGGCAGTTTTTAGCTAAAATCCAACTCTTTAAAAACAAAAAAAAGTATCAGAATATTCTTCAACTGATCCTCAGCTTATCTCTCTGTTTTCTTTGCTTTCAAAGACACGGTGCCGATAAGCAGAAAGTTTTTCCGTTACCTTTAGATGTTCTTCAGGTAAGGGTGAAGCTTCATAAATTAGAGTTTATCTTCTTTTAGTCAAGAAATCGGGGGAGTAGAGGTTTTATGCTGAATAAATCAGCCCGGTTCAGCTCTCTAGAGTTGCTTGCAAAACCCGCATTGGGGGAGGAGATCAAAGTGGCAACAAATCCGCCCCGAGATTTATCACTCACCGATCTCAACTCTCTCTTGGGTCTTGTTGCTTGCTGGACACTCCCCTGCCTGGGGAGGGCTGCCTCGGGTGCTAAAAGCCCCCGAATTGTCAGAAAGAACCGCCGTCCACCCTGAGCATTTACAGGGTGCGTCAAATCTCCATTTTCCCCGACCGGAAGCTCCCCTAGGTTTACAAGATTATGAATGGAATAGAGCAGGTAGAGAAAGATGTCATTTTCTCCCTTTCTCACAATACAAGAACTCGTGGGCACTCCATGAAATTGCTGAGCAGTCGGGTTACAACAAATAAAAGGAAGTACTTCTTCACCCAAAGAGTGATTAATACATGGAATTCACTGCCACAGGAGGTGGTGGCGGCTACATGCATGGGTGGCTTCAAGAGGGAATTGGATCAACATATGGACCAGAGGTTCATCAGTGGCTCTTAGCCACAAGGTGTAGATAGGACCTCTCAGTCTGGGGCAAGTGATGCTCTGTATTCTTGGTGCTTCAGAGGGGGGCAACCGTGCTTCTAGTGTCCTGGCTCCACTGCTGGTCCTCCTGAGGGCACCTGGTATTTTTGGCCACTTTGTGACAAAAGAGTGTTGTACTAGATGGGCCATTGGCCTGACCAATCATTGGCTTCTCTTATGTTCTTATGTCTTCTGGAACACCCTTCTGTCTTTTTATCTTGACTGACGCGATCCATTTCGTCTCCCTTTCCTGGGACTGTTTCTTCCCCATAATTTTCATCTTTCTCATTCTGCTTCGAACATGATCCCCTGATAATCTCTACAGAAAATACCAGCCTTCTACCGGGAATCACATTCATATAGTATATTAATCAGCTGTTGAGATGGGACTTGCAGGGATAATAATAGAGCCCTTTCTTCCTGTAGAAACTTTGTTTAAAAAAGTTAATTCCCGGCGCTTGAAAAGTTTGTACTTCAGATCCATTTACTGTTAGCCTCTCTCCTTTCTGCTGGCGCTGCTATAAATAGAACTGTTCACTTTCAAACTTGGAAGCTCTGTTAATGAGGTTTGGCCACAGCTGAGAACAATAAGGTTTTTAATGCAGTTTCTATTGGAATGATACCCTCGTAATCAGAGCTGAGCCGTCCTGTAAATAGGGTTTCCAATCTCCAGGTGGGGTCTGGAGATCTCCTGCTATTACAATGGATCTCCAGACTAGAGAGATTGGTTCCCCTGGAGAAAATGGCTGCTGTGGAGGGTGGACTGTAGGGCATCATACCCTGCTGAGGTCCCTCCCCACCTCAAACCCTGCCCTCTCCAAGCTCCACCCCTGAAATATCCAAGCATTTCTCAACCCAGAGCTGGCAACTCTAACTAAAAAGCATCTTTATAAATGAAAGTGAAAACAAAGGTCCCTACCCCAGAGAGATTACAACTGAAATATCAATAGCAGGAGGGGACGCTGCTGGGGATCCCCCAGAATCACAATTCATCTCCGAACTACAATTATCAGTTTCCCTGGAGAAAATAGCTGCTTTGGAGGGTGAACTCTGTATGGCGTTGCCCCCCCCCCCCCCCCGAGGTCCCTGTCATCCCCAGATTCCTTTCTTAAATCTCCAGGAGTTTCCCAGCCTGGATCTGGCTGTCCTATGCCCCCAACCTCCTATTGTTAGCTCTGAGTTGAGAAATACTTGGAGATTTGGCGGGGTGGAACCTGGGGAGGGTGGGGTTTGGGGGGGGGAAGGATCTCAGTGGGGGTCTAAAGTCTTTTGGTGAAGAGACCCAGTTTGGTCTAGGGGATAGGAGTGCACACTCTATTCTGGGAGAACCGGGTTCGATTCCCCGCTGCTCCACATGCAGCTGCTGGTGTGATCTTGGGTCAGTTACAAGTTCTTTCAGAGCTGTTCTCTCAGCAGCAGTTCTCAAGAGAGTTCTCTTAGCCCCACCTACCCCACAGGGTGTCTGTTGTGGGGAGGGGAAGGGAAAGGAGATTGTAAGCCGCTCTGAGACTCCTTCTGGTAGTGAAGGGAGGGGTATAAATCAATGCTCCCTCCAAGCTGTGGAATCTTGTGAGCAAAAATTCTACTTTGTGAGCTACTGGCATGAAAGTTGTGGGTGAGCAGTTTGGCCACTGCATAAATTAGTTTGCTCAGGAGCCATCCATCCTGAGCTAAGACCAAAATGTGTGAGCCAGAGGCTAAAAAAACTGAGCTAGCTCACACTAACTCAGCTTAGAGGGAACACTGCTATAAATCTGTTCTTCCTCTTCCTCCTCCTCCTCTTCTTGTCCACCTTCCAAAGTGGTCATTTTCTCCAGGGAACTGATCTCTATAACATGGACAGCCGTCAGGGGTCATTTTGTAGAAAAAGAGGTGCAGGAGCTCATTAGCATAACTCATTTGCATAACTCATTTGCATATGCCACACCCCCTAACATATCGGAAGTGTGTCAGAAGGCAACACCCACCCCTCAGGCTCCACTCCACAGGTGAGTGAAACTGACCTGCTCTTCCTCCATTCCCTTCCCCATCCAATGCTTTGTGCAATAGAAATAAGCTTAAAGAACACACCCTCATTCTCTTCCTGCTCCCTAGAAACCACCAGGTTTCAAGTAGACTTGAGATACCCAGGACATGTGCACCACCCATCCCTTTCCCTTCCCCTCACCACAACAAGACACCCTGTGAGGTAGGTGGGGCTGAGAGAGGTCTTTTGAAAACTGCTCATGAGAGAACAGCTCTGAGAGAACTTGTGACTGGTCCAAGGTCACACCAGCAGCTGCATGCAAAGGAGTGGGGAATCAAACCTGGTTCTCCCAGATTAGAGTTCAACTCCTGACCACTACACCAAACTAATGGGGTGGAAGCTGCTGAAGGGTTGGTGAAATTTCTCCAGTAGTTACGTTCCATGTGCCCAGATAAAAAATGGTATGCTTAGAAAATTTATATGTCACCTTGAGCAAGCCTCTGGAAAAGCAGCACACAGTCATAAAAGGAACAATGATAAAATTATCAATATTAAAACAAAACATTAAAAACAATAAAGACCCTAGCAGGGCTTTCCCCGGGGCGCTGTGCCTCTGCACTGCTCGGGGAAGCCGAGGAGGGGGCGGGGCTTGGTCATGTGCCCGCCCCCTGGGCTTCTCACTCCCGGAGCTGCGCTCCTGTGCGCTCCCGCTCCAACGGACCCCTGACAGCAGTTGTAATTCCTGAAGATCTCCAGCCACCACCTGGAGGCTGGCAACCTTAGAAATCAGCAAAAGTATCGTTTGGCTGTCAGCTGAGAATGCATACTAAGGCGTCCGCCCAACGACCTCATAAAAACTTGTGTATCAGTGCACGGTCTGAAGCCAGAAAAAGAGAGATCGGCAGCGATGCCACTGTGATAGGAGACCGAGCGTCTCCGGGCACATGGGGAAAAAACGGAGAACGGGTGGAGCCGTAAGTCACAAGTACACAATCTTAGATCCCTCCCGGCGTAATTTGCAACCACAAATTATTTTGTCCAGTTCTATTTTAATAGCTTCGTCTTACACGATTGAATGATTAATACTTTTGTCTCTCTTGGCAGCGTCTTCTTTCCGAGCAGGAATTAGCCCTCGCTCTATTTGCTTCAAAGTTACAGAGGCTTCTCCAGCCAAACGGCTTCTTTCTGTTGATGTCAATTTTGTGTAATGCTCTGCTCAAGGGAGGGGGAAGAGCCCCCCTCATTTTGCAGCTTCCGTATGCAACTCACACTGCAGTAGGTGAATGCTACCCTTCGAAGAACCAGAAGGGCTAAACTTCTTATACGGAACATGGGCGGCAATGCTCCCTCTATGCGGTGGAATCGCGTGAGCAAAAATTCTACTTGCTGAGCTACTGGCATCAAAGTGGGGAGCAAGGGACTTGGCTACTGCATCAATTCGTTTGTTCCGGAGCCCTCCTTCCTGAGCTAAGACAAAAATATGTGAGCCGGAGGCTAAAAAACAGTGAGCTAGCTCACG
This sequence comes from Lepidodactylus listeri, assembly GCA_029233225.1. Classification (NCBI taxonomy): domain Eukaryota; kingdom Metazoa; phylum Chordata; class Lepidosauria; order Squamata; family Gekkonidae; genus Lepidodactylus; species Lepidodactylus listeri. Next base: position 7,052,459 of record JARCFY010000009.1, on the reverse strand, counting down.
CTAACTCAGCTTAGAGGGAACGCTGATGGGCGGTGGTCCACCTAACCCCCTACTAACTCTCCAAGGGGAAGACTCTTTCATCCTTTAGCCAGATGGGGGGGGACTGAACCTGGGATACGTACAGGGGTCATTTTGTAGAAAAAGAGGTGCAGGAGCTCATTAGCATAACTCATTTGCAAAACTCATTTGCATATGCCACACCCCCTAACATACCGGAAGTGTGTCAGAAGGCAACACCCAGCCCTCAGGCTCCACTCCACAGGTGAGTGAAACTGACCTGCTCTTCCTCCATTCCCTTCCCCATCCAATACTTGGTGCAATGAAAATAAGCGTAAAGAACACACCCTCATTCTCTTCCTGCTCCCTTGAAACCACCAGGTTTCAAGTAGACTTGAGATACCCAGGACATGTGCACCACCCATCCCTTTCCCTTCCCCTCCCCACAACAAGACACCCTGTGAGGTAGGTGGGGCTGAGAGAGGTCTTTTGAGAACGGCTCATGAGAGAACAGCTCTGAGAGAACTTGTGACTGGCCCAAGGTCACACCAGCAGCTGCATGTGGAGGAGTGGGGAATCAAACCCGGTTCTCCCAGATTAGAGTCCAACTCCTGACCACTACACCAAACTGATGGGGTGGAAGCTGCTGAAGGGTTGGTGAAATTTCTCCAGTACTTATGTGCCATGTGCCCAGATAAAAAATAGTATACTTAGAAAATTTATATGCTACCTTGAGCAAGTCTCTGGAAAAGCAGCACACAGTCATAAAAGGAACAATGATAAAATTATCAATATTAAAACAAAACAATGAAAACAATAAAGACCCTAGCAGGGCTTTCCCCGGGGCGCTGCGCCTCTGCACTGCTCAGGGAAGCCGAGGAAGGGGCGGGGCTTGGTCATGGGCCCGCCCCCTGGGCTCCTCACTCCCGGAGCTGCGCTCCTGTGCGCTCCTGCTCCAACGGACCCCTGGATACGTACAAGAAGCTGCCTTGTACTGAATCAGACCATCGCACCTATCTGATTGGTTGACCTATTTTGAGGAGAAAATTTTAGTAATTGGATTTAACATTAATGACATGGTTTTGCTTTTGGAGAAGCAGGCTTTTGCCTTGATTAAGCAAAGACTTATTGATATTGAGATGCAAGATCTGAAAAGCCTGGCTTCTGGCCGTGGTTCCCCAGCGCGCTGGGAGCTTCCATCTGGCCCTTCCCTTCCTGAATGCCTATCTTGCTTGTGTGATCCTCATCTTCGTAGGGCGTTTATGTTAGTCCATTTTAATGTTCTCCCATCTATGGCGTTATACGGTAGATTCAAGAAAACTCCATATACAGATCGGTTGTGTCCATGTGGGATGAGTGAGATTGAAGACAACAATCATGTTATTTTGCGCTGTAAATTTTACAATGATCTTCGTGCTGAATGTTTAAAGCCTTTCCTGCTACCTTCAGGGGTCCTTTCGAGCAGGAGCTCGGGGGAGCGCAGCTCCGGGAGTTGGTGCCAGCCCCCCCCCCCCCCGCGGGGGAATGCCTGCTTGTGTCATGGCTGCAGCAAAATGACCCTGTCCCCTGGAGAGGTCCTGGTTCCTCTGACCAGCCCTCTGAAGCCTTCAGCCACCACTGAAGCTATCCCTCCCAGAATAGCGGTATTTCTGAGGTTTGGATTGGTAGCTGTCCCCTCTTTCTTTCTTTCTTTCTTTCTTTCTTTCTGTCTTTCTTTCTTTCTGTCTTTCTCTCTCTCTCTCTCTCTCTCTCTCTCTCTCTCTCTCTCTCTTGCCTTCTGACATACTTCCGGTGATGTCAGGTAGTTTAGCATATGCAAATAAGCTATGCTAATGAGTTATGCTAATGAACTCCTGCACCTCTTTGTCTACGAAATGACCCCTGGCTACCTTTAAAGGGTCGATCTGAGGATTGCAAGACCTTTATAGTTCTAGCCTCAAATAAGAGCAAAATCATGGAATCTGTAGCAAAATTCCTCTGGCTGGCCTCTAGGAGGAGTTGTTCTTTCTGACTACACATTCCAGTGTATTTTATTTGGGTTTGTGCTGTTCCGCCAATAAAGGCCTGTGATGTGAATCAGACCAGTGGTCCATCAAAATCAGTCCTGTCCAGTGTTCCCTCTAAGCTGAGTTAGTGTGAGCTCACTCACAGTTTTTTAGCCTCCGGCTCGCACATTTCTGTCTTCACTCCGGACGGATGGCTCCAGGGCAAACTAATTTCTGCAGCAGCCAAATCGCTCACTCCCAGCTTTAATGAGAGCCAGTTTGGTATAGTGATTAAGTGCGCAGACTCTAATCTGGGAGAACCGGGTTTGTTTCCCCACTCCTCCACTTGCACCTGCTGGATGGCTTTGGGCAAGCCATAGTTCTGTCACAGCTGTTCTCTCAAGGACAGCTTGGGAAAGAGCTCTCTCAGCCCCACCCACCTCACAGGGTGTCTGTTGTGGGGAGGGGAAGGGAAAAGGAGTTTGTAAGCCGCTCTGAGACTCCAAGTGAGTGAAGGGCAGGATATAAATCCAATCTCTTCTCTTCTTCTTCTCTTCTAATGCCAGCAGCTCATGAAGTGGGATTTTTGGTCACAAGACTACACAATTTAGAGGGAGCACTGGACGCCTGTCTACTCAGAATGGCAGCAGCTCTCCAGAGTCTCAGACAAGAGGTAGCGTCTTTCACATTACCTACTAAATGATCCTTTTTAACAGGAGATGCCAGGAATCTGACTTCGGGCCTTTTACACACAAGCAGGGGTCCGCTGGAGCGGGAGTGCACAGGAGCGCAGCTCCGGGAGTGAGGAGCCCAGGGGGTGGGCACATGACCAAGCCCCGCCCCCTCCTCGGCTTCCCCGAGCAGTGCAGAGGCGCAGCGCCCCAGGGAAAGCCCTGCTAGGCTCTTTATTGTTTTTAATGTTTTGTTTTAATAATGATAGTTTTATCATTGTTCCTTTTATGACTGTGTCCTGCTTTTCCAGAGACTTGCTCAAGGTGGCATATAAATTTTCTAAGTATACCATTTTTTATCTGGGCACATGGCACATAAGTACTGGAGAAATTTCACCAACCCTTCAGCAGCTTCCACCCCATCAGTCTGGTGTAGTGGTCAGGAGTTGGACTCTAATCTGGGAGAACCGGGTTTGATTCCCCACTCCTCCGCATGCAGCTGCTGGTGTGACATTGGGCCAGTCACAAGTTCTCTCAGAGCTGTTCTCTCATGAGCCGTTCTCAAAAGACCTCTCTCAGCCCCACCTACCTCACAGGGTGTCTTGTTGTGGGGAGGGGAAGGGGAAGGGATGGGTGGTGCACATGTCCTGGGTATCTCAAGTCTACTTGAAACCTGGTGGTTTTTAAGAGAGCAGGAAGAGAATGAGGGTGTGTTCTTGATGCTTATTTTTATTGCACAAAGTGTTGGATGGGGAAGGGAAGGGAGGAAGAGCAGGTCAGTTTCACTCACCTGTGGAGTGGAGCCTGAGAGGTGGGTGTTGCCTTCTGACACACTTCCGGTATGTTAGGGGGTGTGGCATATGCAAATGAGTTATGCTAATGAGCTCCTGCCCCTCTTTTTCTACAAAATGACTCCTGCACACAAGCATATGCTCTACCACAGAGCTCCTTGGCCTCTCCCCCTCAAACATTGCCAGTTAAGGTTAACAGCCTCCAGGGGGGTCCTGGAGATCTTCCGCTATTACGACAGATCTCCAGTCTGTGGAGGTCAGTTCCCCTGGACAAAATGGCTGCTTCAGAGAGTGGACTCTATGGTGTTATACTCCACCGAGGTCTCTCTCCTGCCCAAACCTTGCCCTTCCCAGTCTCCACCAGGCTCGTAGCTAGGATTTTTTTAGTCAGGGGACATTTAAATTTCTTAGGGGGCACTGGTAAAAAAATGTTAACTGCACTTTCTGGGGGAAATAGAGAAGTGCTGTCTGGCTCAATGGGGCCACCATAGCCGGCCCTTCGTGCCAGGAAGCTGCGCAGGAATACCTGGGCCCTTCCTCACACCTGCCATTGTTCAGGTGCCCTGGGCTGGATGGGAAGTTGGGGGGGGTTGCCAGTAAGTCAGGGGGGGCAAAGCCCCAAGATGCCTCGCTGTAGCTACAGGCCTGGCCTCCACCCCCAAACATCCAGGGATTTTCCAACCCAGACTTGGCAACCCTATCCCACTGCAAACTTTTGCATTCATTTGCCAGTTTGGTGTCGTGGTTAAGTGCGTGGACTCTAATCTGGGAGAACCGGGTTTGATTCTTCACTCCTCCACTTGCACCTGGCTGGATGGCCTTGGGCAAGCCATAGTTCTGGACCAGCTGTTCTCTCGAGGACAGTTGTCTCAGAGCTCTCTCAGCCCCACCTACCTCACAGGGTGTCTGCTGTGGGGAGGGGAAGGGAAAGGCGTTTGTAAGCCGCTCTGAGACTCCCTTGGGGAGTGAAGGGCAGGGTATAAATCCAATCGCTTCTTCTTCTTCTTCTTCTTCTTCTTCTTCTCTTGAAAACAGCAATTTAAAGTTTGCCCAACACTCAACGAGCTAGTTCACTAAAGTCTACCATTTTTTCTCCTTCTGGGATCCTCTGAGCTCTGTTTCGTTTCTCTCTCTATTTCCTCAGAGATAACTCAGCACAGCCTATTGTATTATCTCAGTTCCTTTCACATCTGAGTCTGGGTTCCCAGGTATAAAACTGAGCATTATCACACTGTAATTAATTATCCTGGATCCTCTCTGCCTCCCACTGTGAGCTTCTCAAGGGCATTGGAGGAGAAACCTCCTCCCTGCCTCCTGTGCAACATTTTCAGGGAAGAACAGCCAAAAATGTTTAGAAGCCTGGAGTGATTTGTTCTTTGCCTGCTCTGGTGACCTGCTGATCCAATCCGATCGTGCTCCACAGTGCCTAGAATGTCACAGTACCTTCATTTCCCCCCTGTTTATACTTGACACTTGGGCAAACTCTTTCAGCGAGTCCTTTACAAGAGTCAAAGTTGGCCAACTGTGAATATATCAGATGCACCTCTTCTTTTTTAATTCATGCAGGAGCAGAGCAGCATTAATGTAATGGTGCAAGTAGCACATACGTTTTTCATTCATGTTGTGTGCATGTCAAGTGCCATCAAGTCACAGCTGATTTATGGCCATCCCAGCAAGGGGCTTTCAAGACAAGTGAGAAGTAGAGGTGGTCTGCCATTGCCTCCCTCTGCAGAGCCTTCCTTGGTGGTCTCCCACCCAAGACTTACGGTGACCCCAGCAAGGGGTTTTCAAAGCAAGTGAGAAGCAGAGGTGGTTTGCCATTGCCTTCCCCTGCAGAGCCTTCCTTGGTGGTCTCCCATCCAAGACTTATGGTGACCCCAGCAAGGGGCTTTCAAGGCAAGTGAGAAGCAGAGGTGGTCTGCCATTGCCTTCCCCTGCAGAGCCTTCTGTGGAGGTCTCCCATACAGCACTGATGGCCACCCCACCAAAGGGCTTTCAAGGCAAGTGAGAAGCAGAGGTGGTTGGCCATTGCCTTCTTCCACAGAGTCTTCCTTGGTGGCCTCCCATCCAAGACTTATGGTGACCCCAGGAAGGGGCTTTCGAGGCAAGTGAAAAGCAGAGGTGGTTTGCCATTGCCTTCCCCTGCAGAGTCTTCCTTGGTGGTCTCCCATCCAAGACTTATGGTGACCCCAGCAAGGGGCTTTGAAGGCAAGTGAGAAGCAGAGATGGTTTGCCATTGCCTTCCTCTGCAGACCCTTCCTCGGTGGCCTCCCATCCAAGACTTTTGGCCACCCCAGCATGGGGCTTTCAAGGTAAGTGAGAAGCAGAGGTGGTTGGCCATTGCCTTCCTCTGCAGAGCCTTCTGTGGAGGTCTCCCATCCAGCACTGATGACCACCCCAGCAAGGGGCTTTCAAGATAAGTGAGAAACAGAGGTGGTCTGCCATTGCCTTCCCCTGCAGAGTCTTCCTTGGTGGTCTCCCATCCATGACTTATGGCCACCCCAGCAAGGGGCTTTGGAGGCAAGTGAGAAGCAGAGGTGGTCTGCCATTGCCTTCCTTTGCAGAATCCTCCTTGGTGGTCTCCCTTGACCTTGCTAAGCTCTGCTCCCTCCTCCCATACACATACCACCCCCTTCATGCTAGCCCACTCCTTCCTCCCCATCATTGTTTAGCTTCATAATGGAGCCAGTGGCCATCAAAATATTGCAAGAATACTTCATGAAGGCTCAGCAGCCATTTCAAGTTGCCATGGCAACTACAGACAAATAAAAAATGGCAGCAAACGAATCACAAAGTAGTGTCAAAGGATCCTGACACAAGCTATTTTATATTTAGCGTTTCCTCTTCCCTGTGAGAGCCAGTTTGGTGAAGTGGTTAGGAGCATGGATTCTAATATGGGAGAACTGGGTTTGATTCCCCATTCCTCCGCATGCAGCTGCTGGAGTGACCTTGGGACAGTCACAAGTTATTTCAGAGCTGTTCTGGAAAAAGCAGTTCTTGAAAGAGCTCTCTCAGCCCCACCTCCCTCACAGGGTGTCTGTTGTGGGGAGGGGAAGGGGAAGGAGTTTGTAAGCTGCTCTGAGATTCCTTCGGGTAGTGAAGGGCGGGGTATAAATCCAATTTCTTCTTCTCTTCTTTTTGTCAACTCCATTTTTTCCCTGCAAACCTGAAAGTTCTTACAGGTTTGAAGAGACATCTCCCTAATCTGTACCTGTCCTCATTGTACTGATTTTTTTTTTAATCCGCATGCTTGGGAGCCAGGTTTGGAATTTAACGTATCTCGACAGAAGTACAAATTATATGATAGTCTTATATAAATACTTATCAGAATGTACATCATGTGCTCATCCATAAAGTTGTAGAATCAAATACTTGATGCAGTAAAACTGTAGTATAAATGCAGATCAAGTGTATTCAGCCCTAAGAAAACTAAGGCAGGCCTTAAAAAAAAAAAAAGCATTTTCTTCTCTACAACTCAGACTGAGCCCTGCATGCTGAAGGCACTGATAATATTGGCTTCAAACTCAGCTATTAAATCCCCTGGCATCCATATACATGATTTTCATTTAACTCTATGAACTAGAGAAGAATTAATGTACTGTTATAGACATTCCAGAGATGAAACCTGGCACTTAAAACAGGTTCTTGGACTCAACCATGACTAAAAGTCAGATTTATACCCCACCTACCTCACAGGGTGTCTGTTGTGGGGAGGGGAAGGGAAAGGAGTTTGTAAGCCGCTCTGAGACTACAAATGAAGGGCGGGGTATAAATCCAATCTCTTCTTCTTCTTCTTACTGAACAGCTAGAGAAGAAGAGGAGGAGGAGGAAAAGGAGAAGGAAAAGGAGGAGGAGGAATTAGATTTATACCCCACTCTTCACTACCCAAAGGAGTCTTGGAGCGGCTTGCAATCCCCTTCTCTTCCTCTCCCCACAACAGACACCCTGTGAGTTAGTTGGGGCTGAGAGAGCTCTGAGATAACTGCTCTTGAAAGAACAGCTCTCTGATTATCCATGTAATTACTGCTGCTAGAATTCTTTATGCAAAGCACTGGAAAAGGGAAGAAGTTCCTTCTAAGGAGGAAATAATCTATAAACTATTGGAGACGGCAAAATGGACAATTTAACATTGAAATTAGCAGATAAAAGAGAGGAAATCTTTGGAAATAACTGGTCGAGGTTTTATGAATGGTTGGATGAACGCTATAAAAAATGAATCGACTCTAATTATATGCTCCTATAAAATGAGGATAAGCTGTTTTGGTGAATTAGATACTGATTTTAGTAGAAATGTTAATGTGGATACATAGAGTACAGACTCCGTATCTGTTACTATGTTTTTATATCTTTGTATGTTTTTTCTTGTATTTTTTTCTTTTCTTTTATAAAAACTCAATAAAAATCAGTTTAAGAAAGAAAGAAAGAAAGAAAGAAAGAAAGAAAGAAAGAAAGAAAGAAAGAAAGAAAGAAAGAAAGAAAGAAAAGCTCTGAGAGAACTGTGGCTGACTCGAGGTCACCCAGCTGGCTTCACGCAGAGGAGTGTGGAATCAAACCCAGTTCTCCAGATTACAGTCCTCCACTACACAGAACTGGCTCCAGTAGTGCCAACCAGACCTTCTGGATGACCTTAGCAAGCCATAGCTCTGGCACAGCTGTTCTTGTAAAGGACAATTGTTTCAGAGCTCTCTCAGCCCCACCTGCCTCCCAGAGTGTCTGTTGTGGGGAGGGGAAGGGAAAGGAGATTGTAAGCTGCTCTGAGACTCCTTCAGGTAGTGAAAGACAGGGCATAAATCCAATCTCCTCCTACTCTTCTCCTTCTATAATGAATAACAAGAGAGATCTGATGTTCCAGCCTCTCCTGATGTGCAAATACAGAAAGATCTAATCAAGCAAAATGAAATATACCAGAACAGAGAATCCAAACCCTTCCTACCAAGTGACCAATGTAGCATTTTGTCAGGAGGTTGGGTGGAAGATTTCAGTCCCATTCCTAGATGCCAAGCTCCAGGGATTTACCTACTGATCCAAAATTGCCTAAGGGTTGTCCAGGTCTGACCACCTGAGAGTTCCCAAGTAATCACAACTCCTTATACTTGCTGAGGTCACAATACAAAAAGCCCTGGGCATAAGCCTTAGGATGACTGTCAACCTCCTGCAACTGAGCCTAGAAGGGCAGTATTGCCAGCCTCCAGGTGGCCCCTGGAGAATCCCTAGAATTACAACTGATCTCCCAACTACAGAGATCAGTTCTCCTGGAGGAAGCGGTTGCTTGGGACGGTAGACTCTATGGCATTATAACCTGTTGCAGACCCTCCCCTCCCCTCCCCAAACCAAGCCAGTCTGGTGTACTGGTTAGGTACATGGACTCTAATCTGGGAGAACAGGGTTTGATTCCCCACTTCTCCACATGCAGCTGCTGGTGTGACTCTGGGTCAGTCACAAGTTCTCTCAGAGCTCTTCTCTCACAAGCAGTCCTTGAAAGAGCTCTCTCAGCTCCACGCACCTCACAGTGGGGAGGGGAAGGGGAAGGAGATTGTAAGTTGCTCTAAGACTCCTTCAGGTAGTGAAGGGTGGGGTACAAATCCAATCTCTTCTTCTTCTTCTACCTTCCCTAGATTCTACCCCCCGTCTCCAGGAATTTCCCAGCCTAAAGTTGGCCGCCCCAAAGGGCACAGTTTGCCACGGTTCACCCAAATGCAATCTCTGACGCTAACTGCACGAATGCTTGTTCTTTTCATTCCGACGCCATCCCTGATTTTTGTCAGAATGATGAATTTGGAAAGAAATACCTGTCCCCTTGTTCTCTCTCTTTCTTCCCAGTGTAATTAAAATGTGTTATGTTGTTTTTGATATTGTCCTCCTTGGAAGGACGGTGTCATCTTGTTCAAAGAGGATCCAGAACATTGCTCGGTTTCCACCCTTCTAATTACCCAAATGCGACTTCAAATAGACCATGTCCTATTTCTGTTGGCCCCATCTGTTAGAAGCAATTTTTTTTTCTGCTTCAAGAACCACACTTCCTTGTTAAGTCATTGACTGTTGTCCTTTATCAAGTAATTGGCGTCATCTTTCAAAAGGTCCCTTTTAGGATCATGTCAAATGTGAATCTTTTCTGCGTAGGGAAGCCAAGCGTGGTCCGTCCATCCCTCTTTACTAGGGGCTCTCCTCTCTGTTTTGATACTTGCCATAAATCATTGTTCCTGTTTCTGCATTTTGGAACTGACCTGTATAAAATGGTATTAGTGCAAGCTGATAGTGTTGGGGAAAACAGTCAAAAATAACTTAAATGCTCAGAGTTTGCAATGGATCGTTGCTTCACTGGAGAGGAGACATTTCTTTCTGTTTAAAATCTTTATTTCTAAGGGATAGGGTACACAGGAAACCTAGAAAATAACAAGAGATATCTAGAGCTACATTTTTGCATCCTACTGCTACAAACACATGGTCACTCAACAATGGAGAATCCTCCTTCTTTTTGACCCCTAGAAGGAAATCACCTGAATACATTAACCAATCAATACCATTTACTTTTGCGGGCTTTCTTTACATTGGCTCTCTGCCAGGTTCCCTTCCAGGTCAGTCTAAACAATAGCACAGAAGGTAATCAGGTTAACCCTATAATGACTGGAATCTTAGAGCTTGCAACTCATACATTTCCAACAGAGAGGGCTGTCATACTTTTAGGGTTCAGCTCCGTCCACAGAGATGGCAGAAGTTACATGTGTCTGAGGGAGGAGGAGGAGGAAGAGGAGATTGGATTTATATCCCGCCCTTCACTTGGAGTCTCAGAGCAGTTTATAATCTCCTTTCCCTCGCCACAACAGACACCCCGTTAGGTAGGTGGGGCTGAGAGAGCTCTTTCGAGGACAGCTCTGAGAGAACTTGTGACTGACCCAAAGTCACACCAGCAGCTGCACGTGGAGAAGTGGGGAACCAAGCCCGGTTCTCCCAGATTAGAGTCCACGCTCTTAACCATGACACCAAGCTGGCTGTAATGTGCATGTAAGTAAAGACATGTGCGTGAACAGTAAGAAATCATGCAATTTCACATACTGGTAATTGAGACTCTCAGTCGTCATGCACAGTAAGCTGGCAGATCAGAAGGATCTAACTGACAGCCAGCAGGAGTCATGTGACTGGAGCAGAGGCAGTAGAACTGAGCAGGAACTTGTTCAGATTTGTTCTTCCAGTGTGACATTGATGAATGTACTCTACATGACTCAGCAACAACCTGATTGGTTACTAAACTGTATATATGTAATGATGTACAGAACCATTTTTTCTCTTCTCACAAAACTGTTGCTTGGCGAAGCAGTTTGTTGGTTGGATATTTAATAGCACTGTAAATAAACCGTAAATACACTACCGCTGGTTTGGTGCAGTTTAATGTGCTGAGGGGCCTAGTGGACTTAAGTCTCTTAACATTGACACCGTGTGGTATAGCACGTAACACACATCACAACATCCACAGAGATGGCAGAAGTTACATGTGTCTGAGGGAGGAGGAGGAGGAAGAGGATATTGGATTTATACCCTGCCCTTCACTTGGTGTCTCAGAGCAGCTTACAATCTCCTTTCTCTCCCCACAACAGACACCCCGTGAGGTAGGTGGGGCTGAGAGAGCTCTTTCGAGGACTGCTCTTGAGAGGACAGCTCTGAGAGAACTCGTGACTGACCCAAAGTCACACCAGCAGCTGCAAGCGGAGAAGCAGGGAACCTAGCCCGGTTCTCCCAGATTAGAGTCCACGCTCTTAACCACTACACCAAACTGGCTGTAATGTGCATGTCAGTAAAGACATGTGCATGAACAGTAAGAAATCATGCAATTTCACATACTGGCTGCATCTGGATGGCACAAATTTACCTAATCCATCTGTGCAAGGAACAAGCCTGCATTATTCTTAGACTCCCCTGGTTTGGTAGGGCATCCCCCAGCAAAACCTCCCAGTGCAGGGAAGGAATTTTTTTTTTAACCTCACTAGCATCACGAGTATGGTGGTGACACTTCGAACGAAAACCCAGAAGTGACAGAGGTAGCTCTAGGAATTGCTGGAAATTCTATGGTTTTACCATAGAGTTTCCGGCAAACCCTAGAGCTACCACTGTTGCTTCTGGGTTTTAGCCAGAAGTGACATCATCATGATCGCAATGCCACTCCCACACCACGTCCCCACCCCCCCGATCCTCCCACCACATGCCAGGCTCAGCCCGACAACCCTAGAGTCTCCAGGAGAACAAACTTCTATCATCTGGAGATCAGATGTAATTCTGGGAGATCTCTGTGCCACACCTGGAGGTTGATAAACACAGGATGTCAACCTTTTGCCCAGAGGAACTTTTACAACTTTTTCTATTACAGTTTTTAATGTTTAACTGATGTATATTTAAAACTGTGCACTGGGATTTGAAGGTTGTTTGGCTGTTCAGAGTGTTCATAAGAGGCTACAATATTAGGCCCATTTAGCTGCAAAACAGGCTGAAAATCGAAGCCTCTTATGAACACTCTGAAAAGCCAAACAGCTTTCAAATGAAAAAGCAAATAATTTCCCCAGGCTCAGACTATGAAGTAATTAAGCCTGTAATTCAACTGTATCACTTCAGACTCGGGTGGTGGTTCAAAAGACTGAAAGTTCAAGAAAGAAAGAAAGAAAGAAAGAAAGAAAGAAAGAAAGAAAGAAAGAAAGAAAGAAAGAAAGAAAGAAAGAAAGAAAGAAAGAAAGAAAGAGAAAGAAAGAAAGAAAAGAAAGAAAGAAAGAAAGAAAGAAAGAAGGGAGGGAGGGAGGGAGGGAGGGAGGGAGGGAGGGAGGGTAGTTGTGCATGGAAAACTATTCTGTCCGGAAGAAAATTTCTAGCTTAGACTTCTGCCTGACACACTAGCTGTCTAAGTGCAGGGAAATATGTTGCATTCCATCATACACTTGCAGTTCAAAGTGGTACAGTCCCACCACACATTCACAAAATTGCTGTTTGTTGGAAAAGAACACAATTTAAGTCCAGCGACACCTTTTTGCCCAACAAATTTTTATTCATGGTAAAAGCTTCCGTGTTCACCCACAAGTGTGAGTGCCCACGGAAGCTTATCCCTTCAATAAAACTTTCTCGGTCATAAAGGTGCCGCTGGACTTGAATTTTGTTCTATTGTTTCAGACTGACAGGGCTGCCCACCTGAATCTGTTTGTTGGAAGCAAGCCTGTATTTAAAGATTGTATTTAAAAATCCAGAGGTCCTTTCGTAGAAAAAGAGGTGCAGGAGCTCATTAGCATAACTCATTAGCATATGCCACGTCCCCTGACATCGCCGGAAGTGTGTCAGAAAGGGAATGTCAGTTTCAGCCCCATTATACCCTATGGGCTATTGAAATCAATGGCAAAAACTCATAGGGTATATGAGGGGCTGGAAGAAAGGGGGTTTGAGGGAGAGGCTCCAAACTTGCAGGGTAGCTGCTGGGGCCTCTCCTTGAAATACCCACCAAGTTTCAAGAAGACTGGACCACGGGGTCCAATTCTGTGGGCCCCCAAACAGGTTGTCCCATCCCCTCCATTGTTCTCTATGGTGGGAAAAAAATGTTATCTTTTTTCTACCATAGAGAACAATAAAGGGAATGGGGGCAACCTGTTTGGGGCCCCATAGAATTGGACCCCCTGGTCCAATCTTCTTGAAACTTAGTGGGTATTTGGGGGAGAGGTCCCAGCAGCTACCCTGCAAGTTTGGAGCCTCTCCCTCAAACCCCCTCCCCCTCAGTCGCTTTTAAAGTTGCCGCCGAATTTTGGTGGCAATTCGGCAGCAGGCTGAATCAGATCAGAGAATCTGATTCAGCCCATGGCTGCCCTAGTGGCCACTCCTGAGCTGGCGGAGCTCTGCTCCACCTCACTCCAGCCCCAACGGACCCCTGTAAAGATCTATTCTCTCTTGCTCTGGATTGCGAGACTAGATCTAATGGGTGGATATTACAAGGGAGTCAATACCTGCTGAATATCAGGAGGAACTTTCTAACTGTGGGAGTGGTTGAGCAGTGGAACAGACTGCCTCGGGAGGTGGTGGACACTCCTTCGCTGAATGTTTTCAAGCAGAGGCTGGACGACCATCTTTTGGGTATGTTGCAGGGCTATCTTTCGGCTACGCTCCTGCAGAGTGCAGGGGGCTGGACTAGATGACTCTAACATTCTGTGATTCTATGATTCTATCAAGAAAGGCAGAGTTAGAACCAAAAGCAAGAAGAAAAAAAGAATTACTTAAATCATCTCACCGCCACAGGTGATGTTTTTTTTTTCAGTGGAAGCGGTTTTCAAAAAGCAGCTGAGAGTCATGGAGGGATTAGGTACCAAGCAATTTATATCCAGGTGCGAATAGCCCATTTCCTCTGCCTCCATCCCTCCAGTAAGGTGGCATCATACAGCTGCAAAGGGACTCCAGCATCAGTGCAGTCCACATGGGAGGTTAGGATACCTTGCTCAGCTATAATGCAGCGGCCATCTCTCTCTCTCTCTCTGACACACACTAGCCTAGTTTATACAGGTAGGGGAAAGCGGTAGGAATACTGTAGCCAACCTCCAGGTGGAGTCTGGAGATCTCCCAGAATTAGAACTGATCTCCAGACCAGACATCAGTTCCCCAAGAGAAAATGGCTGCTTTGGAGGGTGGACTTTGTGGCATTATGTCCTACTGAAGCCCCTCCCACCCCTGACCTTTCCAGTCTCCACCCCCAAATCTCCAGGAATTTCCCAAACTGGAGTCAGCAACCCTAGGTAGGAAGAATGAAGCACACCGGTGACAGCTTCCAGGTTGAATGATAGTTTGGATAAAAGTTCCACGTAGTTAGAAAAGTAGCCCACCAGGGAGAAAGACTGGGCCACTTTCTTTGCTTATGGCTCTGCTTTATTGTTTGCGGGGAGTTTTCCACTTGGGATACTCCAGCTGGACTGTGGCATGGTGCCGTCCATTCTTCCACCTTGGGTTCTGATTCTGACCGCCTCATTCCCACTGCATTCTCTAGCGTGCAAAAGATATGTGCTTTCAATGCAAGAGGGAGGATTGAAAGGCCCGATTGGAAATCAGCCAGTATCATCTTAAACTAGGGTTGCCAGCCTCCAGGTGGGGCCTGGGGATCTCCCGCTTGTACAACTGATCTCCAGCTGACAGAAATCCATTCCCCTGGAGAAAACGGCTGCTTAGAAGGGTGGACTCTGTGGCCTTGTGCCGTGCTGAGGCCCCTCCCCTCCCCAAACCCCACCCTCTCCCAGATCCACCCCCAAAGTCTCCGGGTATTTTCCAACCCAGACCTTTAATGGTAGAGTATTGATTTACTCAGTAATGGTAAAATAGTGCCCATCTTTTGGGAGTAGTGATATTATTATCATAGTATTGATTGCTTTGTATGGAGAATTCAGATAAAACAAAATCAAGAGATAAATATTGCATGCTAATGAAGAAGTTTCCTTTAACGAAACAAAGAGAAAGAAGAAGAACAAGAGAAGAGATTGGATTTATATCCCGCCCTTCACTCACTTGGAGTCTCAGAGCGGCTTACAAACTCCTTTCCCTTCCCCTCCCCACAACAGACACCCTGTGAGGTAGGTGGGGCTGAGAGAGCTCTGAGACAACTGTCCTTGAGAGAACAGCTGGTACAGAGCTATGGCTTGCCCAAGGTCATCCAGCAGGTGCAAGTGGAGGAGTGGGGAATCAAACCCAGTTCTCCCAGATTAGAGTCCGCGCACTTAATCACTACACCAAATAAACCAGTGTCTTCGCAGCTACACTGCTTAGAGCGAATTCTGTTCTTTCAGGCAACGATCTTCGGACTCGGTTCCATTTATTTTGTATTGTGAAGTTTTTGCTCCTGTATGAATAGTTAGATAAAATTGTTATTTAGTATATTCATCTGTTTGTATGACCTTGTTATTTAGTATTTGTTTGGTACTTGTTCTATAGTATAAGTGATAAGTGGAATTCAGTGATTTAAGCGTCCTTCATCTCGGCCATTTTTCTTTATATTTGCTGGTCTCTCCTGTAGAGACAGCGTCCTCATCCTCCCACACACATGACGCTGGACAAACTGGCCACTTGCGATAGGGAAAGTGCTCTTTCAACTAGGCTTCTCTCTCTCCTTTCAACTGCAACCTGAATGTGAACTGAATCTACCTGAATAAATGCGAGTTTACCTTTTTTGCAATATACTTTCCAGGAGATTTATTTACTGCATTCAAGATCATGCATCTATGAATGGAGAAAGCTTTGCTACAATAACCGAATATCCCAAAAGAGAGCCAGCTTGGTGCAGTGGTTAAGACCAGCAAACTCTAATCTGGAGAGCCGGGTTTGATACCCCACTCCTCCTCCACATGGAGCCAGCTGGGTGACCTTGGGCCAGTCACAGCTCTCTCAGAGCTCTCTCAGCCCCACCTACCTCACAGGGTGTCTGTCGTAGGGAGGGGAAGGGAAAGGAGATTGTAAGCCGCTCTGAGACTCCTTCGAGTAGTGAAGGGCGGGGTATAAAACCAACTCCTCCTCCTCCTTCTGACCAATGGGGGCCAGTTCTCTTCAGGTCTGAATTTCAAGGCCATGCAAGTTGGGTTTTCAACCTCCAGGCTGGGGCTGGAGACCTCTCAGAACGGCAGCTGCTCTCCAGACAACAGAGATCACTTCCCCTGGCGAAAACAGCAGTTTCAGAAGGAGGACTGAGTAGCATCACAGCCCTGCTGAGCTGATCACCCCTCCTCAAACCGGGCCTTCCCCCAGCACCATTCCCAAATCCCCAGGAATTTCCCAACCCAAAGTTGGCCACCTTTGTTTGAGATCCAGACCCACCAAAAATCCACCTTTTTTTTTTTTCTCTTGCCAGGCTTAATGTTTGACCGCCAGTGATTTTAACCGGAAGATTTCAGGGCATACTGCTTACTAATAGACATTGCCCCTAAGAACATAAGAGAAGCCAATGTTGGATCAGGCCAGGGGCCCATCCAGTCCAACACTCTGTATCACACAGTGACCAAAAACACCAGGTGCCCTCAGGAGGTCCAGCAGTGGGGCCAGGACACTAGAAGCCCCCACACTGTTGCCCCCCCCCTCAAGCACCAAGAATACAGAGCATCACTCGCCCCAGCCCGAGAGTTCCTGTCTGTAACTTGTGTATTGTTAGTATGATATTTTAAAACGTTTTAATTTGTTTTATTCTGATTTGGCACTGTGTGCTGCACTGTAAACTGCTCTGAGCCCGCTTGCGGGGGAGGGCGGGGTAAAAATGTGAAAGAATACATAAACAAATAAATAACTTGTGGCTCATAGCCCCCGGTGGACCTCTGCTCCATAGGTTGATCTAATTCCCACTGGAAGCCGTCCATGCTTGTTTAAATGGAACTATTGAAACAGTGTCCCACGTGTTGTTAGAATGTCCTTATTATAACAATACTGGACAAAGTCTTTTGTCTTCAGTCTTATCCAGCATTAAGGATCTTCCTGATGCATATCAACGGCCGTTCCTACTTAGCAATGCTGGTGACAGTATAACTGATCCAGTGGCAGCGCTTTTGTATCTCGCCGTTTTTATACGAAGCAACATACTGTAACCTGGGGGTATTTTAACTCGTAATATTTATGTATTTGTTCAATGTTCCCCCTTTTACAATGCCAATAAAGGGATGATGATGATGATCAGGGCATTTTTGGAGAAAAAGCCCAGCAGGAACTCATTAGCATAACAGGCCACACCCAACAGCAGAAACTCATTAGCGTATTAGGCCACACCCCTGGAAGCACAGTTCCCTCCCAGGACCGGCTTCTCCAGGTGCCCCACGTTGGGAACCTGAGGGAAGGAAGGCAGTTTCTGGATCGGCTTCCCCAGGAGGGGAGGCAGTTTAAACTGCCTTCCATCCCTGGATCGGCTTGGTTTCCCTGTGGCTTGCAAGGCACCTGGGGAACCCAAGGTGGGGGGGGGAGGCTGTAGGCGTAGCCAACTAAGAAGCCAGCCGGAACTCCGTTCCTGTGTGTTCCTGCCCCAAAAATAGCCATGAAGATGATGATGATATCCAGACCAAAGCCACACGTTCCTTTGGTTCAAAAAAAGGAGGGGAAAGCTATCTTTTCTATGCTGGCAATATCGCTATGGATTCGCTGTGCAATCTTAAAAAAAAAAATACAAGAAAACCAGTTCAGACGGCTGCCGCCGGCTGATGGAAGAATTTCTCATTGATTAAGGACAGGCCCTCGAACTGATGAATTAATTGGGGAGGTACTTTTGCACATAACCCCAAGCTCAAGCCAGGTGTTGTGTGGCTATATATGGAAGAATGCTTCTGAATTTCAAATATTTACAAGCTTGCTTTCTCCCCCCCCCCCCCCCCCGCCGCCTTTAATATAAAGACCCAAACGTCACCTTCAAAATTGTCCTTTTTCATGCCACGTATGTATTGCTTGCAAGAGCAAGCCATGGTTACCGTGCTGGCTGAGTGGTTGAGAAGTAGAGATCTTTTCAAATTTCTCGCCACGGCAGGAAAACATGGAGAAAAATGTGATCCGAAAGGCCACGGGATGCGAGAGGTCTCATCGGTGACATTTCCATGCACGATGCAACAATAAACACAAGATAAGGCGGACTGCGCTTATCTTGTATCCTTCTGAATTTTGTATAGAAACGTCACAGTCTATGCCATTCGTATTTCATGGCCTTTTAAACACTTGCTTGCACTCACCCCCCTCTCTATATCGGCTGACTGAGGATGCACTTCATGCACCGCTCATGAATGCTTATTGCTCCAAGAAATCCAATAGCTTATAAGATGCTGAAAGGATGTTTGTTATTCTGATTTTTTAAAATCAGTCTTGTCTTAGGGGCGTGTTCCTAATGTTCGCTGCAGGTTGTTGGGAGTCGACATCCGGAGCTGACTCGACCTTGGGCAATTCTGCATCTAGCATTCGCTCCACGTTTTCTCAACTGGGAGGAAAAAGTGATGCTCAAAACCACATTCAAATACCCCAGGCCAATGCCATTCTGACTGCAGAGTCACCCCTGAATGGCCCTCAAACGGCCTTAAATCTATGCAGAAGGTACCAGTTTGGTGTAGTGGTTAAGTGCGCGGACTCTAATCTGGGAGAACTGGGTTTGATTCCCCACTCCTCCACTTGCACCTGGCTGGATGACCTTGGGCAAGTCATAGCTGTGTACCAGCTGTTCCCTCAAGGACAGCTTGGCAAAGAGCTCTCTCAGCCCCACCTATCTCACAGGGTATCTGTTGTGGGGAGGGGAAGGGAAAGGATGCCATTTGTATTTCATGGCCTTTTAAACACTTGCTTGCACTCACCCCCCTCTCTATATCGGCTGACTGAGGATGCACTTCATGCACCGCTCATGAATGCTTATTGCTCCAAGAAATTCAATAGCTTATAGGATGCTGAAAGGATGTTTGTTATTCTGATTTTTTTAAATCAGAATTGTTTTAGGGGCGTGTTCCGAATGTTCGCGGCAGGTTGTTGGGAGTCGACATCCGGAGCTGACTCAACCTTGGGCAATTCTGCATCTAGCATTCGCTCCACGTTTTCTCAACTGGGCGGAAAAAGTGATGCTCAAAACCACATTCAAATACCCAGGCCAATGCCACTTTGACTGCAGAGTCACCCCTGAATGGCCCTCAAACGGCCTTAAGGCTGATTTTACACCTCCCCTCTAAAGTAGTTTGACTGCTGTCTTTTCCTGTGCTGATTTCACAGTGGTGTGAAATTTCACTCCAGGGGGTTTAAGTGCACTAAGAAACCACAATTGTTTAAAGCGGAATAAAGCAGTATTATACTAGCTTGACCACAGGAGGGCAATTAGTAGATACGGACATTTCAGTGGCAGCACGGTTTCACACCGCACAGAGGTATGGGCAGGTTTTTTTGGAACTAGAATAATTCCAGCGGGAAAGTCAGATGTAAAATCAGCCTAAATCTATGCAGAAGGTACCAGTTTGGTGTAGTGGTTAAGTGCGCGGACTCTGATCTGGGAGAACCGGGTTTGATTCCCCACTCCTCCACTTGCACCTGGCTGGATGACCTTGGGCAAGCCATAGCTCTGGACCACCTGTTCCCTCAAGGACAGCTTGGGAAAGAGCTCTCTCAGCCCCACCTACCTCACAGGGTGTCTGCTGTGGGGAGGGGAAGGGAAAGGAGTTTGTAAGCCGCTCTGAGACTCCCTTGGGGAGTGAAGGGCGGGGTATAAATCCAATCTCTTCTTCTTCTTCTTCTACCATAGAATCCAATGATCAAAGGAAGCGAAAGCAGCATGGAGGGTGGCGGTTACCATAAAATCCAAGAATCAAAGAGAGTGAAAGCAGCATGCAGTGCAGAGGGGAATTTCTGTTCCAACACAGGTGTTGTAAGACAACAGAGGGAGGGAAAAGCCAATGCAGAATCAGCCCTTGTCCCAGATGCTCAAGCTGAGGATAATGATTGCCCCATGCACCCACGCAGGTGGCTGAGACCCAGGCTGATCACTCTGACACCGCCAAGAATACAGCTGGGAGTAGGGCTGCCAACCTCCAGGGGGTGGCTGGAGATCTCCTGCTATTACTGATCTCCAGGTGACTGAGATCAGTTCCTTGGGAGAAAACGGCTGTTTTGGAAAGGGGACTATGGTATTATCCCCATCAAAGTCCCTCCCCTCCCAAACCCCACGCTTCTCAGGCTTCACCCCCAAAATCTCCAGAACCAGTTTGGTGTAGTGGCTAAGTGCGCGGACTCTAATCTGGGAGAACCGGGTGTGATTCCCCACGCCTCCACTTGCACCTGCTGGATGACCTTGGGCAAGCCATAGTTCTCTCAGAGCTGTTCTCTCAAGGGCAGTCCTGGAAAGAGCTCTCTCAGCCCCACCTACCTCACAGGGTTTCTGTTGTGGGGAGAGAAAAGGAAGGGAGTCTGTAAGGCACTCTGAGACCCTGAGTGAAGGGTGGGGTATAAATCCAATCTCTTTTTCTTCAACCGTGATATAATAACTACATCATTATATTATGAGAGCCAGTTTGGTGTAGTGGTTAAGTGTGCAGACTCTAATCTGGGAGAACGGGGTTTGCTTCCCCACTTGCACCTGCTGGATGACCTTGGGCAAGCCATAATTCTGGCACAGCTGTTCTAGAAAAAGAGCACTTTCTGTCAGAGCTCTCTCAGCCCCACCTCCCTCACAGGGTGTCTGTTGTGGGGAGGGGAAGGGAAAGGAGTTTGTAAGCCGCTCTGAGACTCCTTTAGGTAGTGAAGGGTGGGGTATAAATCCACTCTCTTCGTCATCATCATCATCAAGGCTTAGTGTAACTCCTTCACCTTTTCACAGTATACAAAAGTTTCTGTTTAGAAAACATTACATCAAACTCCTGAGGGTGAATACATGCCAATAAACACAGTAATGCCGCAGTCCTATTTTGTGGTCCATTTTTCTTATCCTCCCCCCTTCTTTTCCTTGTTATAGTTTACTTAGTGCCTCCCGCGGTTTCCAGATACGACTTGATGGTTTAATAAACAAGACCGTATTCAGCAGCAAGCTGGGAGTCTACATAACACAGAACAATGGAATATTACAACCTGGAGAAATCATTCCATGCGGGCTCTGAGTCGCCCCATCATGGAACCCGCAGGAGGTACTAAGTAAAACTAGAACAAGGCAAAAGAAAGAAAAAGGATGACGGACCACCAAAACAGGACTGTTTCCATTCTTGTGTTTATCGGCATGCATTCCTGCTCAGAAGTTTGGTGGGATGTTTTGTGAACAGAAATTTTGTTTATTTTTATTTTATTTTATTTATTTTTCGCATTTATATCCGCCTTTCCAGCGAACTGGCTCATTGTGTTGTGTTGTTGATTGTGAAAGGCTGAAGGAGCTCCACTAAGCCTTGATAATATGATGATATCGTTAGTCTATCACGGTTGTATTTTGTTAACTCGTTGTTTGCCACCTGGAAGTTGGCAACCCTATAAATCTATCTCTTGAGTCTCCCCAACCTCTCGGGGTTGGAATAAGAGTAAAATGGGGAAGAGAGAGTCATGTATGCTACTGAGCTCTTTGGAGGGCAGGTAAGAAAAAGGTACAAAGTATGCATATACATTTGCGTGGGGGCAGGCACGTGGGCGGGCAGGCAGGCAGACAGACAGACAGACAGAAAAACAGACAGACAGACAAGCAGGCAGGCAGACAGAGAGAGAGAAAAACAGACAGACAGACAGACAGACAGAAAAACAGACAGGCAGGCAGGCAGGCAGAAAAACAGAAAAACAGACAGACAGACAGATAGAGCAAGCCGTGGTGGCTCAGAGGTTAAGACGCTGAGCTGCAGACCGGAAGGTCGGTAGCTCGGCAGTTTTAGACCTGAGTGCCACATGACGGAGTGAGCTCCCGTCTCTGGCCCCAGCTCCTGCCGACCTAGCAGTTCGAAAGGAAGGAATTGCAAGTAGATAAATAGGTACCACTTCAGTGGGAAGATAACAGCGCTCCATGTGCCTCAGCGTTTAGTCATGCCAGCCACATGACCACGGAAGAAGTCTTCGGACCGCGATGGCTCTTCGGCTTGGAAACGGAGATGAGCACTGCCCCCTAGAGTAGGATTTGACTGGCTTTCAAGCAAGGGAAACCTTTACCTTCTCTTTATACACACACACTTGTTTATTTGTTTATTTTATAGTAAATAATCTTCCCTTAATGTGCTGTTGTTAGCCATTCAGTCACATCCAACTTTTGGTGATTCTACGAGCCAGCTCTCTCCACGTTTTCTGATCTTGTACTGTTTCTTTCAGTCATTCCTTGCTCAGGCTGGTGTCCACTTTTATGGTGTCTAGCCACCGTGTTCTTTGGGGACCCGGCTTCCTTTTGCCGCTGACCAACCCAAGCCTAATTGCTTTTTCTAGTGAGTTCTTCCGCATGACCTGGCCGAAATAAGTCAGCCGCAGTTTTGTGATTTCCCCTTCCCATGACACGTCTGTTTTTATGCGCTCTAGTATTCGCTTGTTTGTCACCTTTGCTGCGCAAGGAATGCGCAGGAGGCTTCTTCAGCACCACAGCTCAAATTAAATGTACATACTTTCACCCTGCAGAAAGAGAGTCCAAATCTGCAGCTCCTTAGCAGACCTCTCCCCTTCCAAGGTGGACACACTTTCTCCTCACATTTGCATTCCAGGCACATTCGATGCATTGGAGCATTGACAAAGGCAGCTTTTCAGAAGCCACCTTCCAGCTGGTGGCCTTAGACCCCCCTCAAGGAGTTAAGCAATCTCTGCCTGGCAAAGCCGGCTTTTGATTAC
Organism: Lepidodactylus listeri; assembly: GCA_029233225.1. Classification (NCBI taxonomy): domain Eukaryota; kingdom Metazoa; phylum Chordata; class Lepidosauria; order Squamata; family Gekkonidae; genus Lepidodactylus; species Lepidodactylus listeri. Next base: position 7,029,764 of record JARCFY010000009.1, on the reverse strand, counting down.
AATGTCGGGAATGCAGCTTTTAATTCACAACGCCTTCCTCCAGCGGAGGGATTTCTTATAGCTGGTTGGAAGCCTTCACGACCCAAAAGGCGGTATGTACATCTGTGCAGGTAACCGTCAAGGCAATTTTGGATTTTCCATCGGGGTGGGGGACATAGCTCAGTGGAAGGAGGCCTTGCTTCAAAAAGGACGTGGATGCAATCGAGAGGGGGCAGAGGAGAGCGACAAGGATGATCAGGGGTCTGGAGACGGAGCCCTACGAGGAAAGGCTGAGGGCCTTGGGAATGTTCAGTTTGGAGAAGAGGAGATTGAGGGGGGACATGATTGCTTTCTTTAAAGGTTTGAAAGGCTGTCATTTGGAGGAGGGCAAGGAGCTGTTCCAGTTGGCAGCAGAGAATAGGACCCGAAGCAGCGGTCTGTCTGTCTGTCTGTCTGTCTTTCTCTTTCTCTTTCTTTCTTTCTTTCTCTTTCTTTCTTTCTTATATTTATACCCCACCTAGGCGGACAGGCTGGCTCAAGGTGGCTTCCAACAGTTAAAATACTATAAAACCATAGTTTACAAACTTAAAACACAACACCATTGACAGGTAAACAGATAACTAAAGATGGTGGCTATCAGAGTCGCAGTGGTGAAAGAGCAGCACCTGACTTTAGCCACTTCCAGCAGGGTCTCGGCCAGCAAGTTCCAGGAGCATAGTTGCCCTCAATCCCCCAGTTTAACGGGTTTAAATGACATCCAGAAAGGTATCGGCTGGATATTAGGAAGAACTTTTTCACAGTCAGAGTGGTCCAAAGGTGGAATCAGCTGCCTAGGGAGGTGGTCAGCTCCCCTTCACTGGCAGCTTTCAAGAAGAGGCTGGACGAATATTTGTCAAGAGATGCTTTAGGCTGGTCTTGCATTGGGCAGGAGGCTGGACTAGATGGTCTGGATAGCCGCTTCCAACTCTATGATTCTAATAAGGCCGGAGAGGAGCAGCATTCCCTCAGGTGGGGTGTTAGGGTTGCCAGATCCAGGTTGGGAAACTCCTGGAGATTTGGGGATGGAGCCTAGGAAGGATGGGGACCTCAGTGCGGTGCAATGCCCCGGAGTCCACCCTCCAAAGCAGCCATCTTCTTCAGGGGAACTGACCTCTGTAGTCTGGAGATGAGCTGTAATTCCAGGGGATCCCCAGGCCCCTCCTGGAGGCTGGCATCCCTAGGCAGCTGCCAGGGGCCCAGGGCTTCTGGCAGGGCCCATCACTGTCAGTCCTTTCCCTTCCTGCTGGGTGCAGTGTTTCCTCTAAGCTGAGTTAGTGTGCAAACTAGCTTGCAGGTTTTTTAGCCTGTGGCTCACAGATGTTTGTCTTCGACAAGGGAGGATGGCTCCGGAGCAAACTGATGTATGCAGCAGCCAAATGACTTGCTCAGAACTGTAATGCCAGCAGCTCACAAACTAGAATTTTTGCTCACAAGACTCCAGAGCTTAGAGGGAGCATTGGTTGTGAGCAGGGCTCTTTTTGTAGAAAAAGCCCAGAAGGAACTCATTGGCATAATAGGTCACACCCAACAGCAGAAACTTATTAGCATATTAGGCCACACCCCTGACAGCACAGAGAGAGAGAGAGAGAGAGCGAAGGAAAGAAGGAGGAAAAGAGAGAAAGAAAGAGAGAAGGAAAGGAGGGAAAGGAAGTACTTCTTCATCCAAAGAGTGATTAACATGTGGAATTCATTGCCACAGGAGGTGGTGGCGGCTACAAGCATGGACAGCTTCAAGAGGGAATTAGATAAACATATGGAGCAGAGGTCCATCAGTGGCTATTAGCCACAAGGTATAGATAGGAACTCTCAGTCTGGGGCTTCTAGTGTCCTGGCCCTCCTGAGGACACCTGGTGTTTTTGGCCACTGTGTGACAGAGTGTTGGACTGGATGGGCCATTGGCCTGATCCAACATTGGCTTCTCTTGTTCTTATGTTCTTAAAGAGGGAGGGAAGGAAGGAAGGAAGGAAGGAAGGAAGGAAGGAAGGAAGGAAGGAAGGAAGGAAGGAAGGAAGGAAGGAAGGAAGGAAGGAAGGAAGGAAGGAGGGAGGGAGGGAGGGAGGGAGGGCAAAGAGATGGGGCAGAGAGAGGGAGTCTCTTCCACCCCCATCAAGCCCCCACCTCCCACCCCGATCAAGCCCCCACCACCCCCACAAGCGACTACTAGGACCAGGTACAGCGAAGAAGGAGGTCCTGTGAATCCCGTCGGCTCTGTGCACTTAAAGAGAGTGAGCTCCCTTTAAATGCAAGATGTAGAAAGCCCTGGGAGGCCTGATCTTTGCATGGAGCTCGCGCGCGGGGCCCTTTCCCACCAGTGGGGAGGGGAGGAGAGTGGCGGGGCGGGCTCAGACACCAGCCAGTATGCTGTTCTGATGCGTTCCAGCCCTAAAATAGCCCTGGTTGGGAGTGCTCCACCATTTATGCTCCCAGCTGCGCACACTGCCCAGGGTCATCAGGGAAAGGGTTGCAGGCAGTGCAAATGGCTGTGAGCATGAGCAGTGGGAGGGCGAGTGGGCAGTGCTGAGGAAGGATGGACAGGTTGGGAGACACATGGGGAAGTGGGTGGTAGGGATGCCAGCCTCCAGGTGGGACCCTGGGATTACAGTTCATCTCTTGAGTACAGAGATCCATTTGCCTGAAGAAATATGGATGCTTTGGAGGGTGGACTCTATGTCACTTCTTAGGGTTGCCAGCTCCAGGTTGGGAAGTTCCTGGAGATATGAGAGTGGAGCTTGGAGAAGCTGGGGTTTGAGAAGGGGTGGGATCTCGACAGGGCATAATGTAGGGTTGCCAATCTCCAGGTGGGGCCTGGGGATCTTCTGGGATTACAGCTGATCTCTGGATTACAGAGATCAGTTCCTCTGGAGAAAATTGGAGGCTGGACTATCTGGCATTATGGTCCCTCCCTGGCTCCACTCCCTTTGATGGAAGAGACACACCTCCAGACACACTGGATATTTGTTACCAGAACAATTTGGAGAGCATGTGCCGTTACCATGAGAGATGATCCGTGGCCCACTGTGTGAACTATTAGCAACTGCACGTTACACGAGAAAGCAACACCTGGCTCTAAAGAAAATCTTTTTTCATATATTTATTTCTGGATGTGTGTTGTTTCACAGTAGTAATATTGACCACTGAGGAAGGCCCTAAGGGGCCGAAATGCATATAGTCTACTGGTCATAAGATCTACCCATCAATTGTCTATGTAGAACTATCATCTCTGTGTGTCAAAAGTTTTAAAGAGTCTGATACTTGGACCATTTCTTTTAACCTAATTTATCTGTTATTAATGTGCATACCACAATAATGAGGACTGCAGTGGCTCAAGTGGTTAAGACACTGAGCTGCAGACCGAAAGGTTGGTAGTTCAGCGGTTCGAGCCCCGAGTGCCGCATGACGGAGTGAGCTCCCGTCTCTGGCCCCGGCTCCTGCCAGCCTAGGAGTTTGAAAGCAAGAAACTGCAAGTAGATAAATAGGTACCACTTTGGGGGGACGGTAACAGCATTCCACGCACCCCAGCATCTACTCATGCTGGCCACATGACCATGAAAACATCTTTGAACAGCGTTGGCTCTTCGGCTTGGAAACGGAGATGAGCACCGCATCCCTAGAGTCATATTTGACTGGCGTTCAAGCAAGGGAAACCTTTACCTTTACCTTATACCATAATAAATATTTGTCTTTTTATAATAACTTATTTTGTTAGCTTGACCCTCTTAGATAACAGCTGTATTTTGGGTTGATTTCCCCCCTCCCTTTTTTTTTCTCAGTTTTTGTCCTCTTCCAGATCTCCAGGAATTTCCAAGGCAGAAGCTGGCAACCCTAATATAATGCTGTATATTCCACCTTCTGGAATTGCCATCTTTGTCCAGGGCAACCAATCTCTGTAGTCCTGAGATCAGTTATAATTCTGGGAGATCTCCAGGTCCCTCCTGGAGGTTGGCAACCCTCTTGTGTCTCCTCAGAGTCCCGCTCGAGGCAACATATAATTAAAAACATCACAATATTTTTAAAAGCCATTAAAAACAAACCCAATTGGCATGCACTGTCATAAAAACATAAAAGAAGTAGACTATTAAGAAGCCAATTAGATAAATCCTCTAATTAAAAGCCTTATATACAGGGCCATTTTCCTTTCAAGTAAATATGGTAGTTTTGTCAGCTTTGCAAATCTGAATGGTAGAATTCTGAGAGAAGAGTGGGGGAGATCACCATACTAAAGAATCTTAAAATAAACTGATTTTTGCAATGGCAAGATAACTCTCGTGAACACATGAAGCTGCTTTATACCGAATCAGACTCTTGGGGTGCGTTCAGACGGCTCTTTTGAGCCACGCCAGGCACGAGTGCCTGGTGGATTTAAACTGCACGTCCAGATCACAACATCTGGGAATCGTGTCGCTTCCGTGAGTAGAAGAAGAAGAAGAAGAAGAAGAAGAGATTGGATTTATATCCCGCCCTTCACTCACTTAAGAGTCTCAGAGCAGCTTACAAACTCCTTTTCCCTTCCCCTCCCCACAACAGACACCCTGTGAGGTAGGTGGGGCTGAGAGAACTCTTTCCCAAGCTGTCCTTGAGGGAACAGCTGGTACAGAGCTATGGCTTGCCCAAGGTCATCCAGCCAGGTGCAAGTGGAGGAGTGGGGAATCAAACCCGGTTCTCCCAGATTAGAGTCCGCGCACTTAACCACTACACCAGACTGGCTCTCCCAGTAGCCCATCAATCCCCATCTGGGATCCGTACTTAAAAGATAGTGGTGAAAGTCCGATCTAAAGCTGGCCGACGTGCCAGCGCCGTACTTTCCACCATCAGGTCATACCTCCAGCGCGCAATCAGCCCATAGAAATGGTCTGGAGATTGGTCACGATTTGTGAATTCTTACTGGTGGAACTTTTATATGATTTGGGAGCCTCAGAGATGCAGCCCAAGTTTCAAGAAGATTGGACCAGGGGGTTCAATTCTATGGGCCCCCAAACAGGTTGTCCCATCCCCTCCATTGTTCTCTATGGTGGGGAAAAGTGTTCTGATTCGGCCCCTGGCTTCCCTAGTGGCCACTCCTAAACTCGCTCCGACCCCAACGGACCCCTGAAAGTCAGTACCATTGAATTCACAACATTTACAAAGGTACAGTTGCCAAATGACCAAACAGGATGTAATCGAGCAATCAGACTAACCAATAGCTGAGACGTCCTATAAAATCGGGAATAATAATTGTTAAATACTGGGTTCTGGATGTACTGCAGTGATCAGCTCTAGTTTATTTAGTGATTTCAGGAACACCACAAGGACTAAATCCTGGGCTGGCTGCCCTGTTTATAAAGCATGCAAAGACCACACCCTAACACACCCCAGTCCCAAGGATAGGCTATTTACATAATACTACATCTCTATTGCCCCACTCCTGAATCCAGGTAAGCTATTGTTCTGGGGTAACAAACTTAACCCATTCCAGGTGCTAGCTCAGGGATGACTGATGCTCAGTACACAACAATAACATTCAAAGTTTACAATAACAGCAAGGAGCAATTGCATTCAGAGATTAACAGTAACAGTGAGACAAGGTCCCGGTATAGTTTTCCTGGTTTCCGTAAGAATTCTTCTTCAGTCGCTATTGCAGTGAGAACAAATCTATGTTGAATGAAACAGTGAGAAAAAACTTTTGAAGCCTCCCGAGGGAATGACCTTTGGTGATAATCTCCCGGTCTCCCGTTCGGGATAATAAGCTTATACTTTCGCCAAAAAGGAACATAAACTCCACAGCCTGCTCAAAATTCAAAGGTGGGGTGTTTTTGGCAAAGGTAGTTCTGGTCCCTCCATTTCGACTTCGGGGGAACCATTGCCCCTTTTGCCTTCCCTCCTCTCTTGCCGTGCCCTCCTCATGTCCCTCTCCTTCCCTCCTCTCCTCTTCCTGTTGTTCTAATGAGTTGTCCTTAATGAGTTAATGTCTGCACAGAACAATATATGGTGAACGGTATAATCTAATGCGTTGTCCTTGAGTTAATGTCTGCGCAGAACAATATATGGTGAACAGTATAATCCATCGCTCAAAAAAAGCTGTGCCACTACCGTTTGGAGCAAGGGGCACTGGAGGAACCTTTTGTCCTCGCCGAGCAGATGATACCATCACCGGCAAACACACCGATAATTAGTTTTGCCTTGTGTTCACCTTCCGAAATTCAAAAGGGAAAGCTCTCTTCTCGTTTTTATTTCCCTGCATTCATCGCCCATGCCGGACTGGCTAAGGAGCCGTAATGTGCTTCTTCCATTGTCCCATCCCTTCAGGGACAATTGTTAATAAAACAAATATGGCAGATAATACGATTCGTTTGTTCTGGAAATTAGATCTTGCTGGATGTTTCTTCTCGAAAAGGGAAAGAGTGCAGTTGAGTTGCAACCAACTCACAGCAACCTCATTAAGTTCCACCTGATAGGGTTCTCGGGGCAAGATGCAAGCAGAGACGGTTTGCCGTTGTCTTTCTCAGCGTAGCACACTTTCTTCTTAAAAGGCCAGGTGAATTTATCATCTTAAAAAAAATTGTCCAGCTTTGCCCTGACTTGGACAGCCCAGATGAGCCTGATCTCGTCAGATCTCAGGAGCTAAACAGGGCCAACCCTGGTAAGTACTTGGAAGGGACACTTCCAAGGAATACCAGGGCTGGTACATAGAGGCAGGCAATAGTAAGCCACCTTTCTGAAACTTCCAAGCCCCACTAGGGGTCACCAGAAGTTAGCTATGACTGTCAGATTCTCTGCCATAAAATGTCTGTTGTCTGGGTCTCTATCATTAATTTACTGTTAGCCTTGAGTTCCTCGTCTGTCATGCATACTATGGCTCTTTCTTTCCCCTGGAGGGTGGCTTGCTACATACTCCCACGTCATATAACACTCTGGCTATCTTCCCCCCGCCTCCTCCTCTTATCTCTTTCATCCTGGTGTCTCGAGGCAGCTAATCTTGCTTTGGTAACCTTGAAGACTTCTGAACTGATTTAGGCCAGGTGCCTGGCCTGTGAATTGCAAGTAGAGTTCACAAAGAGGCCGTGGGGTGGGTGGGTATAGTGCTTCCACGCCTTTTTCTGTGAGAACATAACGGTTAGGGGGTTTTCGCGCTTATTTTATTTGGCTCTGATTGGTTCTTCACCTGTCCTTACCTTTTGAGTACTGTATATGAATCCCTGCTGCTTGTAGCTGGTTATCACTGACAAACATCGTGTACCTGAAGGATCATTAAGAATAAAAGGACTTTTGCTTTACCAAAGGCCTGGCTTATTGAATCTACTCAGAAGCCTCACCATGACTTCCAGGCATACACACACAAATACTCACCAAAAGAAAAAGAAGAAAATGTCCAGTTTTTACTTGCAGATGAGGATTGGAAAACTCCCTTCACAGTCACTAAATATTTAGCTGCGGTGCTTGCCTGGAAGAAGGCTGGATCTCGATCTGTGCATGACCTTTGAGTCAAAAGGACAGGGAAATAAGCAGAAGATAAGCTCCTGCTGAGCTTCCTTCTTCTTGTTTTCTTCCTTCAGCAGTTAGGTTAGACAGCTGAGGTTTTCTTTGTTTTCTGTAACAGTTTCTACAGCCATGCATAAAATCTATACCATGTATTGTAAAATTTCTCTTCCTGTAATCCTTTCAAAAATAAAGTCAGTTTATCAATTACCGCAGTTTCCAGTAATTTCCTCTTTTGAAGGTATGTCATGTTTTCTCCAGTATTTTGCATACAGTATTCTCGCAGTTGTTAATACATGTATAATTAAGTAAAAATCCTCATTCTTACAATTTTCTGGTCTTACATTCAATAAAAATAATTCTGGGGGGGGGAAAGGTATGGTATCTTTCAGCATTTTTTGTAAGATTTCATGAATCTAGGCCCAATATTTTTTAACTCTATCACCTGTCCACCACATATGAAACAAGGACCCAACAACTTTTTTACATTGAACTATATATTCTTTGACTACATTATGGGTCGCTTAACTACTGTTAAAAACCTGCAGACTACTTGGACTATTTTCTTCCTAGGTCACTATGTGTATAGAAATTGATAATTGGATGATATAAGAAACAACTTTAGAGATATTATTTATATATCACCCCCCGATCTTTTTATGTATATGTGTTTGTGTGTTTGTATGTTTTTTATGTTTTTTGTGTTTGGAAAATAAAAAAACTTATTCCCCAAAAAAACCCAGTTTCTTCTAATAAACCTACTTATTTTTCTCTAAACAGACAGTGCTCCACTTCCTTTGCATATTTAAGCTCTGCCAACAATGATGACCCCCATAGGGAGCACTGTAGGCTTGCCAATGTCCAGGGGGCACCTGGAAATCTTTCACTATTACAGGGTCTTTTTGTTTATTAATTTTTTATTTTCATACACTGTTAACAGCAGTTTACAAATTATACAGCCAAACAGCTAAAACTAGAAGAAAGGTACAGTGAAACACATGACTAACTTTCCAGATAACAAGCCTGTGGCACTTAAAAGTAACAAGATATATAGTGAAGAACCATACTTCAATACCTAAAAACCCCCATTATTGTATTAAACAGAGATTCAGAAAAAGTCCAAATGTTTATATAGATTATTAGAGGAAACAATCTTATTAACTGACATATACTGTAACACAGAAAACCAAACTGCAACAAATTTAACTTGCTATTGTTTACTATCAGTGGGACACAAAGAATATAGCAACTTAGACATGACAGACTGATCCCAAACTTTCTCTAGCCAGTGACCAATGTTCCCTCTAAGCTGTGGAGTCTTGTGAGCAAAAAATTCTACTTTGTGAGCTGCTGGCATTAAAGTTGTGAGCGAGCGATTTGGCTCCTGCATAAATCAGTTTGCTCTGGAGCCATCCTTCCTGAGCGAAGCCAAAAATGTCTGAGCCGGAGGCTAAAAAAATGTGAGCTAGTTCTCGCTAACTCAGCTTAGAGGGAACATTGCCAGTGACCAATCAGAAAGCGAGTTGTTTTTTTCCATCTAGAAGAGATTACCAATGCTGCTGCAGATAACAAAATTGCAATTAACTCTTCAATGGGTTTAGGAGCATCTAGTCCACGCCAGTGTTGTAGCAATACACCTTCTGGGGTTAGAGAGATTTCAATCTGTGTAATTATCTTTATCTGAGCAATAACTTCTATCCAAAAGTTCTTAGTATGTACACAATCCCACCAGCAGTGCCGGTAAGTGGCCACCATGCCACATTGTTTCCAGCAAAGCGGGGAGCAGGATGGATAAATATGAGAAAGACCAGGGGTCCTTTCGTAGAAAAAGAGGTGCAGGAGCTCATTAGCATAACTCATTAGCATAACTCATTAGCATATGCCACGTCCCCTGACATCACCGGAAGTGTGTTAGAGAGGGAATGTCAGTTTCAGCCCCATTATACCCTAAGGGCCATTGAAATCAATGGCAAAAATTCATAGGGTATATGAGGGGCTGGAGGAAAGGGGGTTTGAGGGAGAGGCTCCAAACTTGCAGGGTAGCTGCTGGGGCCTCTCCTTGAAATACCCACCAAGTTTCAAGAAGATTGGACCAGGGGGTCCTATTCTATGGGCCCCAAAACAGGTTGACCCATCCCCTCCATTGTTCTCTGTGGTGGGAAAAAACGTTACTTTTTTCCCACCATAGAGAACAATGGAGGGAATAAGAGCAACTTGTTTGGAGGCCTGTAGAATTGGACCCCCTGGTCCAATCTTCTTGAAACTTGGTGGGCATTTGGGGGAGAGGTCCCAGAAGCTACCCTGCAAGTTTGGAGCCTCTCCCTCAAACCCCCTCTCCTACAGCCGCTTTTAAAGTTGCCACCGAATTTTGGTGGCATTTTGGTGGCAATTCGGTGGCGGGCCGAATCAGATCAGAGAATCTGATTCGGCTGGTGGCTGCCCTACTGCCCCTCCTGAGCTGGCGGAGCAGCGCTCCTCCTCACTCAGCCCCAAAGGACCCCCTGAGAAAGACGTTTGGGGGTGAAATACCAAAAAGAAAGTAGCTTAAAAAATTGAAATTTGATATTATAAGTATTGCTTGGGGAAGACCAAATTGCAAACTATTACAGTTGATTTCCAGATGACCAGGATCAGTTCCCCTGGAGAAAATGGCTACTTTGGAGGGTAAACTCTATGGCACTATAAACCTGCTGAGGTCCCTCCCCTGCCTAAACCCCACCCTCCCTAGGCTCCACCCCCCAAAAATCTCCAGGTATTTCCCAAACTGGAGTTGTCAATCCAATTCAAACACCTCAGTGCACTGCGTATGTAGGTCAGACCTTCTGACCCAGAGGAAAAGTGAATTGCATGGAACTGGGCCGCGATACTCCTGATCAAAGCATGAGCCCAGAGCAACTGGTGGGAAATCGACCAGAAGTTCCTGAGCAGGCATCAGGGCAAACCCAGGGCAAACGTCAGTGCGAAATCGCCCAAAGGCAAAGCAAAAAGTAATTTCTTGTCTGCAGTTTTAACCCGGGATTCTGGGAAACGTCACCCAGGAAGTGCTTTCTGCCTTTGAAACCAGTGTTTTATGGAACAGACGATGTCCTTTCAGGATCTCTGGCTTGCATGCACGGTTCCCTCTAAGCTGAGTTAGTGTGAGCTAGCTCAGTTTTTTTAGCCTCTGGCTCACGCATTTTAGCTCAGGAAGGGATGGCTCAGAGGAAACTAATTTATGCGATAGCCAAATTGCTCGCTCACAACTTTAATGCCCGTAGCTTACAAAGTAGATTTTTTTGCTCACAAGACTCCATTGCGTAGAGGGAGCATGGCTTGCGTGGCCATCTCTTTCTAAAAGTTGCAAATTGTTTTTCCTGGAATATTTGTCTGCCTTCGCCCCAAGGATCATCATTATGCCTGCTCAGGAAAGCTGACTTTTATTAACCCCCCTCTTTTTTCTGCCTCTGTGTTATGTAAGGTTTGTTCTGAAACAAATTAATTACTCGCCAGCCATTTGTTCCAGCAGCTGAAAGGCCTCTTGTGCCATTCCTCTGTTCCATCTGCATAACTGAAAGACCCCTGATGTTCAATTAGATATGAGTACATTGGCTGCATCCTGGATAACTTGTTGACAGCGCTAAGCAGGATGCTTCAAAGGCACTTAAAGGTTACCACTGGAGCTTTTCCATGGAGAAGAGACCTCAGGTGAGCATGATTTGTTTAAGCATTCCTTTGTGTGGTTTCCAAGTCAGGGTAAAACCACAAAGTACATATGACAAACAAGACATAGGCTGCGATCACACACTCCTTCAGAGCCGACATAGGTACGAATGCCTGACAGATCGAAAGGGAGCGATGAGACAGCAATATCTGGGAAGCGTCCTGCAGTCGTTGGCAACCCATGCTGCTCCACCACGGAAGCAGAGTTAAAAGACATCAGAGAAAGTCCGGTGTTATCCGGATAAGGCGAGCCATGGGTGGACTTTCCCCTGTCTAATCGCGCAAACATGCTCTCATGCTGTCAGGATGGTCTGATCATGTCATCCCGACTCCATGCCGTGTCCCCCCCTTCACAGTATGCGCATAACCGCATACTCCATAAGGGGCCCTCAGTGAGGAGGTGCGATTGCTCGTTTATGTGCAAGGGAAACAAATGGCAAAAAAACCAAATAAATGACTCACCCACAGTTGTGTCTGATCACACAGTGATGGGCTGCGCTCGCAGCTTCAAAGGGCTGTGTGATCTCGCAGCTGTGTGTCAAATTCCTCCAGAGGAAATAGCCTCTCTTCCCCTGTGCTTCAACTGGCGGGTGTGACCACAGCCATATTGGCTTGGATAGATTCCTTAGTCAATCTCCACTAACAGAAAGGATTTCCATTCCAGGAGGACTGTCTTGCCTCTCTCCTAAGGCTGCCAACTCCAGGTTGATGAATTCCTGGAAATTTGGGGAAGGTGTCGGGAAAACACAGGGGCTGGGGAGGGACCTCAGAGGGCTATAAAATTATAAAAACCACCCTTCAAAGTGGCCATTTTCTCTGGAGGAATTTCCAGGGGAAATTATCTCTGTAGCCTGGACCTGGAGATCAGTTATAGTTCTGGGAAATGTCCAGGCCTCACCTGGAGGTTGAAAACTCTACTCTCCCCACTCACTGCTGCCCAAAATACCCAAAGAAGTCCCTTGTTCTTTTCTTAGACTTGAATGAAAATAGATAGATTCGGGTGGGTAGCCTTGTCGAGATTCAGGTGGGTAGCCTTGTTGGTCTGAAGTAGAAGAATTAAGTGTGAGTCCAGTGGAACCTTTAAGACTGACAAAGTTTTATTCTGGGAATAAGCTTTTGTGTATATGTATCTGAAGAAGTATGCATGCACATGAAAGCTTATACCCAGAATGGAACTTTGTTGGTTATAATGGTTTCACTGGACTCCAACTTTATTTTGAACAAAAGCAGTACATTATTTGAATCAACTGTATCAGAAGATCCCTGCCCAGCTATTTAACACCCTGCCAACAAAAGTCTGTATGGTCAAAGCGATGGTATTCCCAGTAGTAATGTATGGCTGCGAGAGTTGGACCATAAGGAAGGCCAAGCGTTGAAGAATAGATGCCTTCGAATTATGGAGCTGGAGAAGACTCTTGAGAGTCCCTTGGACTGCAAGGAGATCAGATCAGTCAGTCCTAAAGGAAATCAACCCTGACTGTTCTCTGGAAGGCCAGATCCTGAAGCTGAAGCTCAAATCCTTTGGCCACCGAATAAGAAGGGAGCACTCCCTGGAGAAGACCCTGATGATGCTGGGAAAGACTGAAGGTCAAAGAAGAAGGGGACGGCAAAGGATGAGATGGTTGGACAGTGTTATTGACGCAGCGACATTAAGTTGAGCAAACTCCGGCGGACAGTGAAGGACAGGAGGGCCTGGCGTGATTTATTTATTTATGTTTGGACTTATGATGTGATGTGGTCCATGGGGTCATGAAGAATCAGACACAACTGTGCAACTGAACAACAACAACAACAAAAATGTTAATATGGTTTCATGGGTCAAATTTCATCTCCTCCTGTGGGAAAATGGGAATCAGGACATATTTTTTCAATATTTCTAATATAGTAGTCTTCCTTTTGGAAAGACAGAACACTACCTCTGCCGTCCAAATTTAAAAAACAATCCCTCTCCCCCTCCCCTGGGACCTATTCCAAGTCGCCAAGCACTTAATCACACACCCCGGTGGGGAGGCTATGAATATAAATAATCAAATTAAAACGGGCAGCATTTGATTCTGAGTGTGAAGCAGTCTGATGAACGGATGGCGAATCTGAATTTCAAATCTGCAAAAATTTAAATGTGGCCCATTTGAATGCCAAACTTTATCTAACTCGATGTGGTAGTCACATCTACAGTGCAGTCCAAAATAAGTTTGCCAGCTTCCAGCTGGCACCTGGAAATTGCCCAGAATTCCAACTGATCTCCAGACTACAGAGACTGGTTCCCCTGGAGAAAACGGCTGCTTTGGAGGGTGGACTCTGTGGTATTATTAGGCCCCTGCCCTCCCCAAAACCCACCCTCCCCAGACTCCACCCCTCAAGTCTCCATGTATTCCCTAATCCAGAGCGGGCAACCCTAAAACACAGTTACGCCCCTAACTCCACAGGAGTTAGCTGTGTTAGTCTGTTGCTGCAAAACAGAAAAAAAAGCCCAGTCACACCTTTGAGATGAACACACTTTAGTGTGGCATAAGCTTTCAAGAAACACGGCTCTCTTCGTCAGAGACATAGGTGGGGGCTGAGAGAGCTCTGAGAGAAACTGGCACTGGCTGAAGGTCACCCAGCAGGATTCACGTGGAGGAGGCGTGAGGAATCAAACCTGCTTCTTAGGGATACCTGTCCCCACATCCTGGTGGGGTTCCCCCCTGATTTTTAGGGCTCCCCCACGATGCCCCCCAACTAGCTGGCAGGGGATGCTCCAGCCCAACGGCGAATTTGCCTTTTGCAAGGCAGGAGGGGGTGGCACCCATTCGTTCCAAGCGGGGGCCGCCGGCTCCTGACCTGCAAGAGACACGTTTGTGGAATTCGCAGTCAGAGGATGTAGTGATGGCCACAGGAATAAACAGCTTTAAAAAGAGATTAGATAGATTGAAGGAGGATAAGTCTATCAATGAAGACTAGGGTGACTGAGGGGAACCTCCACATTTAGAGGCACTAATGCTCTGAATCCCAGAGCCAGGAGGCAACATCAGAGGAAGGTTTTGGTCCCTCTGCCCTGTTGTTGGCCCTCCAGAGGAGCTGGTTGGCCCCTGTGTGAGACAGGATGCTGGACTAGATGGACCCTCACTGGTCTGATCCAACAGGGCTCTTCTGATGTTCTTTTCAGGGGACAGCCTTGGCCCCTCTGCCCTGTTGTTGGCCCTCTAGAGGAACTGGTTGGTCCCTGTGTGAGACAGGATGCTGGACTAGATGGACCCTCACTGGTCTGATCCAGCAGGGCTCTTCTGATGTTCTTATCAGGGGAAGGCCTTGGCCTCTCTGCCCTAATGTTGGCCCTCTAGAGGAACCGGTTGGCCACTGTGTGAAACAGGAGGCTGGACTAGATGGACCACTGGTCTGATCCAGCAGGGCTTTTCTTATGGTCTTATGAAAGCCTTGGCCTTTATGCCCTGTTGCTGGCCCTCCAGAGGAACTGGTTGGCCACTACATGAGACAGGTTGCTGAGCCAGATGGACCACTGATCCAGTAGGGCTGGTCTTTATGTTCCCACACTCTCAGTCTAACCTACCTTTCAGGGCTGCCAGGAAGCAACATCAGGGGAAGGCCTTAGCTTCTATGCCCCGTTATTGGCCCTCCAGAGCAATAGCATCCTGTACAATCAGAACAATGGGCGCGACAGGAGGCTGTCAATGGAATAAGAGACCTACGGAACAGAAAATAGCTGTTGCTGGTATACCGAAAGGAATTAAAGTGCTAGGTAAATCTCCCCCTTAATATTAATGCCATGGAATTGTGCGTGATGTGGATAATGTGAGGGCATTAGCTCCATTGTTCTCCGACTGTTCCGCAAAGGTCGTCCCTGAGCTGGAAGGAGATGTTAATCTGTGCCACATAACATCGCCCACCGCTTCACGCAGGGCTCAAAGAAAGCGACAGCAGTCGCTTCAAGTACAAATGAAGGCAACTGATTTTCTGGGCTCTTTAGACGCTCGGTCTTTGATTTGTGCTTGTATAATTGGCAAGCTGGTTTTCCTTTTTTCCCCCTTTTACTTTTAATGGAACAGTATGCATCCAGGATTTTTTAAAAAAAATAGTCCCGTGTTTGTAAGACGTTTGCATATGGCCTTAACTATTAAGAGTGCTTTGGAAAAAAAATGATTTGACACCACAATTATCCCGATGATCCAACTGTTAGTGCGTCAGTTGCCGTCGAGTCCCTTCCAGCTTACGGCAGCCCTCTGAATTAATGACCTCTAAAAGTCCCATAGGGCTCAGAGGTTAAGACGCTGAGCTGCAGATCAGATGGTTGATAGTTCGGCAGTTCGAGACCCGAGTGCCGCGTGACGGAGTGAGCTCCCATCTCTGGCCCCAGCTCCTGCCAACCTAGCAATTCGAAAGCAAGAAATTGCAAGTAGATAAATAGGTACGGCTTCGGTGGGAAGGTAACAGCGTTCCGTGCACCTAGTCATGCTGGCCACATGACCACGGAAATGTCTTCGGACAGTGCTGGCTCTTTGGCTTGGGAACAGGGATGAACACCACCCCCTAGAGTTGGATTTGACTGGATTTCGAGCAAGGGAAACCTTTACCTTTACTAAGAGTCCCATCTTCAACAGCCTTGCTCAGGTCTTGCAAACTGAGGGTCGTGGGTTCTTCGGTGGACTCTCTCCATCTCTTGTTGGGGGGGGGACACACACCTAGCAACCAGTGTTCCCTCTAAGTTGAGTCAATGTGAGCTAGCTCACAGTTTTTTAGCCTCCGGCTCACCCACTTTTGTCTTCGCTCCGGAGCAAACTAATACACGCCGCAGCCAAATCGCTCGCTCACAATTTTAATGCCAGGAGCTCACGAAGCAGAATTTTTTGTTCACCAGAGCCCAGCTTAGAGGGAGCACTGCTGGCAGCCCAACCAAGATCTGATGAGACTGGGCTATACCACGCCACCTTCCCTCCCTCGGTCCATATTGACTTTTGAGAGCGCTTTGAATTCAAGGCACTGGTACTTTGAACTGGCGTCTTTGGTTTCTGCGGGTCGTAGACAAGAGAACAAATCCGTACTGTCCTGAGCTATTTCAATAAATAATCTCAGGTCTTCCTCAAGCCCGGTTGCAGACTGCAGAAAGGCCAGCATCCTGCGTCCTCTCTGCCCGGAGGCCTGTTGGCCTTTCCGAACTCGTCGGCAATTCCTGCAAAGGCACCGTGACAGCGGCCCACTGTTTCCTGCTGCGCAGAGTCGCCATTCGGATTCCTGGAACATCACAAGAAATGTTCTCATTCATTTTCACTTCTGTGCAGCCAGGACCGTTTGCGGGGAAGTGATTGGCCCATGCAGCCCAAGGTGTTCCGAGAAGGCTCCTGCGGTTCAGCTTCGAGTTCAAATTGCCTCTGAACTTTGACTACCATTCCTACACAGGCCAAAAATACAGTAAAGCATAAAATTCAAGGGGAAAGCATTATTTTTTTAACCGGACAGTGTTTTCTGCAAAGGGTTCCTCTCATTTACTTAATTATTTTATGTATCCTGTGCTCTGTGGACATGTCTTGCTGAGGCAGCTTGAGAATAAATCATAAGAAACAAACAAACAAATCTAATAGACAAAAAGCTAGAATCACAGGAACATCAAATAAAGTAGTAGTAAAAGAGACTGGATTGATAACCCCCCTTCCTTTGGAGCCTCAGAGCAGCTTACAGTCTCCTTTCCCTTCCCCTCCCCACAACAGACACTCTGTGAGGTAGGTGGGGCTGAGAGAGCTCTTTCGAGGAGTGCTTGGGAGAGAACAGCTCTGAGAGAACTTGTGACTGACCCAATGTCACACCAGCAGCTGCATGTGGCGGTGTGGGGAATCAAACCGGTTTCTCCCAGATTAAAGTCCGCCGCTCTTAACCGCTATACCAAACTGGCTCACCGTATCACAGAGGTTCAACGTTCAACAATCCGGAACAACACAGTCAGTAAAACCAACTATTAAATCAGCAGTAAAACCAGCAATAAAATCAACAGTAAGATTGGCAGTATACTCAGCAGTGAGATTAGCAATAAAATCAGCAGTAAATTCAGTACTAACATAGATAATAAAATTGACTGGAAATCCAGTAGTACTACTGGAAATCTAGTAGTAAACCAGAAGACGGAGAAGAGATGGGAGAAAACCGAACACATCTTGAACAGAGAAGGAAGCAGAGGAAAAAACAGCAGCAGTCTGCAGTCCAGCATCTTAACTACTTGAGCAACTTGAGTTTTAACGAGAATAAAATGCCTTCCAAGGTCTCATAGGTTCTTCTTCCATTTTTCCTTTTAATATGTTGTCAACTTGTCCATTTCAGCACATTCCATAATCTTCAGAGAGCCATAAGTTTCTAGGGGCTTAGACTGGTGCATGTTTGCTTCAGGTTGCCCTGTGAGTGACTTTTCTCCCCTTTTAGATGGGTTTGGCATTTCTTCTTTGGGCAACCCCCCCGAGGAATTACGTGGGTAGCAACATTAGTTCTGTTGAGACTCGTGAGGTTTCTTAAGGAAGTTAATGCTCATCCCCACTCTAATCTGGGAGAACCGGGTTTGATTCCCCACTCCTCCACATGCAGCTGCTTGTGTGACCCTGGGTCAGTCACAAGTTTTTTCAGCGCTGTTCTCTCAAGGGCAGTTCTCTCAAGAACTCTCTCAGCCCCACCTACCTGAGAGGGTGTCAGATGTGGGAAGGGAAAGGAGATTGTAAACTGCTCTGAGACTCCTTCCGGTAGTGAAGGGTGGGGCATAAATCCAATCTCCTCCTCCTCCTCCTTCTCCTCTTCCTCTTCTTCTTTCTTCCTTCTTCTTCTTCCTCCTCCTCCTGTCTTGTACAGGCGAAGGTAATCACTAATGGAAGAGATCCATATTTAAATCACATCCAGATTTTAGCAGATGTTAAGTTTCACCGTCTTGATGTCAATGAACTTGTGAGGAAGTGCATTAAAAATGCCCTCACTACAGCTAAATAGACTCATATCACAACCCTGGAATATTTGGAAACCTTTTATGGAAGCTTATGTGTCAATCAGTCCCCATTGTTATATCCTTATTTCCGCTCTCTATATGCACAGTCTCTTCCCACTTTTTTCCCCTTTATTTAAAAAAAACAATTACTGGGTTTCAAGGTTTTTTCCCTTTTTTTTTCTCTTAAGATTTTTTTTTTTTAATGTCATAGGAGGTCATCTGCGCTCGGCCTATGAGCCAGTCGAAGTCTTGTCCCTTTCCGGTCCGTCATCCTGTGAATTGTGTTTTCTTGGAGAAAGCAGGGGTTCCTCTCAGTGAATTCCTCACACTGACACAGCGTTTCATTCCCTCGTGGGGAGCCATGTGTGAAGTCAGCCTAACACATTTGTTGGCACCTGAAGTAAAGAAACTTACCGTGTTTCCTTAGAAGAAAAGACAGAAAAGATAATAACTGAAATGTTGTGGCCTGAAGTTCAGGGTCTGTGGTAATGCCGTCCTTCTCATTCTCTCCAGTTCAAACTAGCTCTGGTTTTGACAGGCCTGGCCTGAAGGAAGTGGAAGAAAAGGAGGCAAAGAGTTGAGTTCAGTGTTCCCACTCGGCTGAGTCAATGTGAGCTAGCTCACACAGTTTTGCAGCCTCCGGCTCACACATTTTTGTCTTTGCTCAGGAAGGACGGCTCCGGAGCAAACTAATTTATTCAGCGGCCAAATCGCTCACTCATAACTTTAATGCCAGTAGCTCACAAAGTCTGGTGTAGTGGTTAAGTGCGCGGACTCTAATCTGGGAGAAGTGGGTTTGATTCCCCACTCCTCCACTTGCACCTGCGGGATGACCTTGGGCAAGCCACAGTTCTGCCAGAGCTGTTCTCTCAAGGGCAGTTCTGGAAAGAGCTCTCTCAGCCCCACCTACCTCACAGGGCATCAGTTGTGGGGAGGGGAAGGGAAAGGAAGGGAAAGCCGCTCTGAGACTCCTTCATGTAGTGAAGGGCAGGATATAAATCCAATCTCCTCCTCCTCCTCAAAGTAGATTTTGCTCACAAGACTCCACAGCTTAGAGGGAGCACTGGTTGAGATCATGTGGACTGGACCACTTCCAGTGAGGGAGTCCATCTTTCCGAGCAAATGGGCAAGGTTAGAACTTCTCTCTTGTGACCTGGATGGTCCAGGGTAGCTTTTTTGGTGGGGGCAGGGTATTTTTGGGTATTAAACCGACTTAACCCCCTCCCCCCACCTGTGCCACATGAGTCAGGGCTAAGTCATGTCCTGCAAATAATTATCCAAGTGGTTTTTATATCACACACAAACACACACATATATATATATATATGTTGACTCTCATTAAACAAATCACGTTAACTGCGAATGATGGGTCGACAATGCCTGATACTCCTAATCAGTTCGCAGCAAGCAAGTAGTCTATCTTGGAATTTTTCACATCACCCTCACTCCACGGAGCTTCAAAGCTCATACGTGGTTCCCGCGTTCCCCATGTATCTATACACAACAACCCTAGGAGGTAGGTTGGTCTGAGATAGCATGACTGGTCCAGTCTCACATGCTTCACGGCACTTCAAGGGTGGAGAAATTTCCGGAGATTTGAGGGCAGAGCCTGAGGTGGGTGGCATTTGGGGATTTGATTTGATTTGATTGATTGATTGATTAGATTTTTACCCCGCCCTCCCAGCCGAGGCTGGCTCAGGGCTGCTTACATAAGAACAGCATAAATTCCAACAATCTAGAATAACAGGATGAGACATCAATTAATACAAATAACAACACTGAAACCATAAACATAGTAAAGTGCTAGTAACTTCGTTTCTCATTTTGCTGTCAGCTCCTTGATCTTCAGTTGTCCTAGGACAGGGGTGGGCAAACTTGCTCAGCATAAGAGCCACCTAGAACAGGGGTGGCCAAACTTGCTTAACGTAAGAGCCGCATAGAATAAACATCAGATGTTTGAGAGCCACAAGACATGAACAAATATTACCTGCTTTTATTGGAAAATAAGCAAATTTGCTTTTTATTAACATTAAATGAGACTGCCAAAAATAATAACTATAGGGGTAAAAGCAGATATTGATAATGATATTAATTTGTCCAATGATATTTGTTTGCTAATGATATTTAGCTTCCCCAGCCGCCCTGCCGAGAGCCACATAATATATGTGAAAGAGCCGCATGCGGCTCCCAAGCCACAGTTTGCCCATCCCTGTCCTAGGAGATTAGCTCAGGCAAGAAGAAGAAGAAGAAGAAGAAGAAGAAGAAGAAGAAGAAGAGATTGGATTTATATCCCACCCTTCACTCACTTGGAGTCTCAGAGCGGCTTACAAACTCCTCTCGCTTCCCCTCCCCACAACAGACACCCTGGGAGGCAGGTGGGGCTGAGAGAGCTCTGAGACAACTGTCCTTGAGAGAACAGCTGGTACAAAGCTATGGCTTGTGCGAAGTCATCTAGAAGGTGCAAGTGGAGGAGTGGGGAATCAAACCCGGTTCTCCCAGATTAGAGTCCGCGCACTTAACCACTACACCAAACTGGCTCTCAGGAGAGCCAGGGTGTCAGGGTGCTCTCACCATAGGCTATCAGTTGTTAATGGTGGTGGAGGAGGTGGTGTCAGCGGCAGCTCCAAAGTCCTGGCGGAAGAGCTCTGTTTTACAGGCCCCACAGAACTGTAAAAGGTCCCACAGGACCCTGGTCTCTTCTGGGAGCTCATTCCACCAGAGTGGAGTCACCACCGAGAAAGCCCTAGCTCTAATTGTCACTAGCCTGTCCTCCTTGATATTCGGGAGGACCAGCGGATTCTGGGTCCCCGATCACAGCGCTCTCCGGGGTACATAGAGATGGTCCCTCAGGTATGAAGGTCCCTGGCCATAAAGAGCTTTAAAGGTAACGACCAGAACCTTGAAACGAATCCGGGATGCTATAGACAGCCAGTGCAATTTCTTTAGCACAGGTTGGATGTGCTCCTGAGTAGGGAGTCCCATCAAAAGCCTGGCTGTGGCATTTTGCACCACTGCTTCCGGATTTGAGACAAGGGCAGCCCCATGTAGAGGGCATTACAGTAATCCAGTCTCAAGGATCACTATTGCCAAGTCGTCGCGTTCGAGGAAGGGAACCAACTGCCTGATCAGCCGAAGATGGTAAAAGGACAACCTGGCAGGGGCTGCTACCTGGGCCTTTATGATTAAGGAGGCATCTAGGAGCATTCCCAGACTCCTAACCTCTGGCACCAGTGGGGCCCCATCAAAGGCCGAGAGTGGGATCCCTACCCTCGGACCGCTCCGGCTCAGGCACAGGACCTCCGTCTTCGTCGGACTCAATTTCAGCTGGCTCAGCCTAAGCCAACCAGCCACAGCTTGTAGTGCCCGGTCTAGATCTTCCAGTTCGGAGTCGAACTGGCCACCCGACAACAGATGGACCTGGGAAGGAAGGGAAGGAATCTCAGCAGGGATGTGATGCCATATTGTCCATCCTCTGAAGCTGTCATTTCTCCAGGGGAACTGATCTCTGGAGTTTCAAGAAATCTTGTAGTTCTGGGGAAATTACCTCACCTGGAAGTTACCAACCCTAATCATGGGTTTCCCGTGGTCATACGCAGAGGCAGGCAATGGCAAAAAACCACCTCTGAAATGTCTCTTGCCTTAAAAACAAGACTAGCTCGCTGCCTAGTGGTCCACAATGCTAAGAAAGAGCTAGAACTTCTCGCTGCCAGACAATCTTAGGATCTCCTGGCTATACCACACACAATTCCATTTGTTTGTTTGTTTGATTGATTGATTTGTATACCGCCCTCCCCGCGGACGGGCTCAGGGTGGTTCACAACAATCTCAGTATAATACCATTCAAACAACAATTAAAATAACAATTAAAACAGTAAAACCATAAAGCACCATTCAAACAAGCTAGTTCTGATGTAATTTCAGCAGTACTGATATTAAGATCCAGGCCACTGATGTCAGTTCAGCAGTACAGGCCATTTGATGCGATGATAATAATCATACCTAGTTTTCTCCTAAATATAGAAGAATAGGGGAGAGGTACCCGGTACTTTAGCATGGCTGAAGCTATTCAGATACGAACCTGGATTTAGATGGGTAGCCATGTTGAACTGAAGCAATAGAACAAAATTTGAGTCCCGTGGCAGCTTTAAGACCAACATTATTTATGTGCTTAAACTGCATTTTGGGAGTATTGGTGCTTTAAAATGGCCCCCAGTAAACGTAGGTGTTAATTTCCAATAGGAAGCTGTTCCCCAACACCTTTTTGAAGTGAAATAGAACATTTTTTAGGGATTACTTTAATGTATCGAGACACATTTAGTTGGCTGTCCTATATATGTTTCTTTTCTGTAAGATTCAATAATTCTGATAATGGATACAATCAAAGCTCCCGCTAAGCTGTGGAGTCTTGTGAGCAAAAATTCTACTTTGTGAGCTACTGGCATTAAAGTTGTGAGTGAGAGATTTGGCTACAGCCGGGGGTCGTTTTGAGCAGGAATGCGCAGGAACGCCATTCCGGGAATAACAAGCCCAGGAGCACATATGGTGATGCGCTGTGGAAAAAAGCAAAAGCAGACTAACTTGATCTGTATTTTCATGCTTGTTGTAGGGCAGCTTCCCTGCAAGAGCAAAGGAAACCTAAAGTGTCTTTAGTCAAAGTGTCAAGCTGGCTCGCTGGCTCTGAGTTGGGAAACACCTGGAGATTTTTGGGGTGGAGCCTGAGCGGTGGGTGTTGCCTTCTGACACACTTCCAGTGATGTCAGGGGGTGTGGCATATGCAAATGAGTTATGCAAATGAGTTGTGCTAATGAACTCCTGCACCTCTTTTTCTACTAAATGACCCCTAGCTACGGCATAAATTATTTTGCTCTGGAGCCATCTTTCCCGAGCTAAGAAAAAGTATGTATGAGCCGAAGGCTACAAAACTGTGAGCTAGCTCACATTAACTCAGCTTAGAGGGAACACCGGACACAATTGCAGATGCCGGTCCATTGGATAAAGCCCCATTAGGCTGGAATTTTTTTTTTACCTTGCTTATTTTCTGTTATAGCTTTTATACTATGCTGTGATGTGATAAATGAATTTTTGTAAAAACTTCTTATCAATAAATTATTTATTTTTTTAAAGACCAACAAAGTTTAGTTCGGGGTACTGGTTTTCATGTACATGCACACTTCTTCAGATCTTGTGTGCATGCACACGAAAGCTCATACCTAGAATAAAACTTAGTTGGTCTTAAAAGTACCACGGGACTCAAACTTTGTTCTAAAAGATATGAACCTGGTCAGCACTTGGAAAAGTATCTCCCATCTTAGCAGTTCCGAGCTTTTCAAAGGGAAAGAATTTTGGAATAATATTAGAATCCCTATTCCTCCATGCCAGGAGGGATAGGTGGGGACCTAGAATTGCCAACCCGAGAAAGGAGGAGGAGGAGGAGGAAAAGGAGAAGAAGAGGAAGAGGAGGAGGAGGAGAAGAGGAGGAAACAGAAAACAACTCCGCTCCATCCCCTGCCACAGGAGGTGGTGGTGGCTACAAACATGGACGGCTTCAAGAGAGAATTAGATAAACATCTGGTGCCGAGATCCATCAGTGGCTATTAGTCACAAGGTATAGATAGGAACTCTCAGTCTAGGGCAAGTGATGCTCTGTATTTTTGGTGCTTGGGGAGGGGGGGGCAACAGTGGGAGGGTTTCTAGTGTCCTGGCCCCACTGCTGGACCTCCTGAGGGCACCTGGTGTTTTTGGCCACGGTGTGACACAGAGTATTGGATTGGATGGGCCACTGGCCTGATCCAACTTTGGCTTCTCTTTATGTTCTTATATGGAGCAGAGGTCCATCAGGGGCTATTAGCCACAAGGTATAGGTAGGAACTCTCGGTCTGGGGCAAGTGATGCTCTGTCTTCTTGGTGCTTGATGGGGGGGGGGGAACAGTGAGAGGGCTTCTAGTGTCCTGGCCCCACTGCTGGACCTCCTGAGGGCACCTGGTGTTTTTGGCCACGGTGTGAGACAGAGTGTTGGACTGGATGGGCCACTGGCCCGATCCAACATTGGCTTCTCTTATATTCTCTACATGACAGCCCTTCAAATACTTGATAACAGCTAACTGCACGCGGGCAGAGTGGAGAGGTGCTATACAATGCAATATATTCCCACGGTCATCTTGGATTTATTTTCACAAGCCGTGGAAGAGGAGCTTGAACTGTCCCTCTTCATTTTGAAAGAGTAAAGGGGTTCGACCCCCCCCCCCCAATTTGGCCTCTCTATTTTCCTTCCTCCTTCAGCCCGGCCCTGCCTTGGCCCCAGTTCAGGGGAAGATCCCAGGGCGAGCAGGGTGGCACTGGAGGTCTCCCCATACAGCCACCTTAACTAGCACATTATGCAGCTCCGATGTGTTAATTATGCAAAAGGATGCATAAAAAATTATGCATCATCGGGTCTAATTTGTGTAATTGCGAGCAGCTGCTTCACCCTGGCTTCTGCTGCATCGCAACGGAAAAGGGCAAGGAGAGAAATCCTGAAGTGGCTCTTCTGAGCTGGCACAGGGGGCCCAGCTTGCTTCAGTCCCCCCCCCCCCGCCTCCCTGGCAGCGCAGCCGTGCCCCCGCTGAGAAGGAAAGCTCATTGGTAGGGGATGGGAAAGGGGAGCAAATGGCTTGGAGCCAGGATACAAAGCCCTGAGGGAAATGCAAATCTTCTAACATAGATTCATAGAGTTGGGAGGGGGCCACCCAGGCCATCTAGTCTCACCCCCTGCTCAGTGCAAGATCAGCCTAGAGCATCCCTGACAAGTGTTTGTCCAGCCGCTGCTTCAAGACAGCCAGCCAGGGGGAGCGCACCACCTCCCGAGGCAGCTGATTACACTGTTGCACAACGCTGGCTGTACAAAAGTCTTTCCTAATATCCAGCCGGTACCTTCCCGCTGTGAACTGAAACCCATTACTGCGAGTCCTCTCCCCTGCTGCCAACAGGAACAGCTCCCTGCCCTAGTGACAGCCCTTCAAAGGCTTCGAGAGAGCTATTGCGTCCCCCTCCCTCAATCTCATCCTCTCCAGACTGAACATTCCCAAGTCCCTCAGCCTTTCCTCATAGGGCATAAGGTCATCCTCATCACTCTGTTCTGGACCTGCTCCATTTTGTCCAAATCCTTTTGGAAGTGAGGCCTCCAGAACTGCACACAGTAGTACTCCAGGTGTGGCCTGACCAATGCGGTGTACAGCGCGACTATGACATCTTGTGATTTGGATGTTATGCCTCTGTTGATACACCCCAAGACCACATTGGCCTTTTTTGCTGCTGCATCACACTGATTGCTCATATATAGTCCTGTTTTTTGAGGATCACTGAAGCCGCGGGGGAATCCGGGCGAAGCCGCGGGTCAAAATGCAGCACGCGGCAAATCGTGGGAAATTCAAGCACGCAGTCAGGGCAAAGGGAAAAATGACGCCGGAGAGACACCTCGTGGGGAATCGGTCTGTGTGTAGGGACAGGGGAACTGCAGTTTGATCCTGTTTATTTTATGCCTGGTTGTGTTGAAGTGCCTGTGTTATTTTCTGTGCCTAACCCCGTATATAGTTTACATAAACCTTGTTTTTTGAGTTATAAGACCCGGTAGTGCCTGGACCACATAGTTCCCCCTGCTCAGCACATTACCAGAGGCAAAGGAAGGGCAGGGAACCTAAACAAGCCCAAATCAGGGAGGTTGCCAACTCTCCAGGGGGTGCCCAAAGCTTGAGGTCTCCACTTTCCCAGGTTGGGGGAATGAGCCAGAGGGGTCTAACTGTCCCTCTACGAAGGCGGTGTAAATCCAGAGAGTGGCGGCAGCGACTGAGGAAGGGAAATAGTCCCACCAGGCCGGGTGGGCAGGCGAAAACAGGGGCTTGCAAGCCACAGAATGGCTGCTTAGTCTTCCAGGGCTTAGGACAGGTCCCTGTTTCACCACAGTCATCATCATCGTCTGCAAGACATTTGCAACAAACCTCCATCCCCCCCCCCCTTTGAATGACCTCATACAGCAGAGTTGGGAGATTTTTCCTCCGCCTGAGACCTCCATGAGTTACCAACAGTCTTAGCAGAGACGCTTCTGCTAGACGGAGCAATGCCCTGAGTCATTTGACAGCAGCTTCATGTGTTCAGAAAGAACATTCAACCTCTGCCCACAAAAGTACACCAGCCCTTACCCGCCCCCATCAATCATGACCTCCGCGGAGACCTCTTCCCCTTTCAGCTCTACCGGGTGGTCATTTGTTGGACCCCTCGGGAGGATTTCCCGGCAATTACAGGCGCAGGTTGCGGAGACAGCTCATTCCTTCCTGCCACGTTCCGTCCCCTGACTAACCATCGCTTCATCGGGGGAAATGATGGCTCAGAGGAAACATAACCTTCTTGCAACCGGTGACTTTATTTCCCAGGGCAACTGGACAGGTCATGTAGATATTTACAAAGTTCCGGGGTATTAGCGGCATGTTTCCTCATGGGAGCTCAGTCAACATTTGCTCTCCCCCCCTCCCCATAGCTCCTGCTTAAAGGTAGGTATGTTTTCTTCTAGGCACCTGGGACTCTTGGCACTGTGGCTGACAGACTGAGGTATCAGGAGTGAACCAACAAGAAGGAGGAGGAGGCAGTATAGATAGGAACTCTCGGTCTGGGGCAAGTGATGCTCTGTATTCTTGGTGCTTGTGGGGGAGGCGTGGTTGGGTTTCTGGGCTTCTGGCCCCACTGGTGGACCTCCTGAGGGCACCTCGTATTTTTGGCCACTGTGTGACACAGAGTGTTGGACTGGAGGGGCCACTGGCCTGATCCAACACTGGCTTCTCTTTATGTTCTTATATAGAGCAGAGGTCCATCATGGGCTCTTAGCCACAAGGTAGAGATAGGAACTCTCAGTCTGGGGCAAGGGATGCTCTGTATTCTTGGTGCTTGGGGGGGGGGGCAACAGTGGGAGGGCTTCTGGTGTCCTGGCCCCACTGCTGGTCCTCCTGAGGGCACCTGGTGTTTTTGGCCTCTGTGTGACACAGAGTGTTGGACTGGATGGGCCACTGGCCTGACCCAACATTGGCTTCTCTTATGGAAGAAAAAGAGGAAGAAGAAGAAGAAGAAGAAGAAGAAGAAGAAGAAGGGTGTTTTATTTATTATATTTATTTATCGAATTTCTACCCCGCCCTCCCAGCCAGAGCTGACTCAGGGCGGCTCACATAAAACAGATAAGTTACATGAAAACATACGTTGCAATTAAAACAATTCTAAAGCCATAATAAAGTGCTAGTACATGTTATCATTCGTTTGATGGTTGCAGCTTTTCTTCAGTGTTCAGCTGGTTTTTATACCTCACCTTTCTCTGCCCGAAGGAGTCTCAAAGCGGCTTACAATCGCCTTCCCTTCCTCTCCCCACAACAGTCATCTCGTGAGGCAGGTGGGGCTGAGAGGGTTCAGAGAGAACTGGGATGGGCTCAAGGGCACCCAGCTGGCTCTATGTGGAGGAGGACTGGGGAATCAAACCCAATTCTCCAGAGCAGAGTCTGTTAGAAGAAGAGAAGAAGAAGATATTAGATTTACACCCCGCCCTTCACTCACTTGGAGTCTCAGAGCGGCTTACAAACTCCTTTCCCTTCCCCTCCCCACAACAGACACCCTGTGAGGTAGGTGGGGCTGAGAGAGCTCTTTCCCAAGCTGTCCTTGAGAGAACAGCTGGTACAGAGCTATGGCTTGCCCAAGGTCATCCAGCCAGGTGCAAGTGGAGGAGTGGGGAATCAAACCCAGTTCTCCCAGATTAGAGTCTGCGCACTTAACCACTACACCAAACTGGCTTAACCACTATAAAAAATACATACATAAAACACACACACACACTAAATTTTTGCTTTTTAATCTATATTTTATCTTTTCTTCCTTACTTCATATCTAACAGTTCATCATTAGAGACACATTTTATCTAATTCTGTTTCTTGTTCATTCTCCACTTTAACCATTCAGTAGTGGCTTTGAGCGATATAGTCAAAAATACATTCCATTTTTCTCGAAATTCTAAATTCGGCCTGTTATGCAAATATAATAGCTTTGTCACAGACTCGGTAAATTTGCTGCATTTCTGCAGAAACAGAGGAATAGAAAATCAGCAGTATAAAAATAGGCAGAAGCAGAAATGGAGCAAATTAACAGTGCAATTCAAAAGGAAGAAGAAGAAGAAGAGATTAGATTTATACCCCGCCCTTCACTCACTTGGAGTCTCAGAGCGGCTCACAAACTCCTTTCCCTTCCCCTCCCCACAATAGACACCTTGTGAGGTAGGTGGGGCTGAGAGAGCTTTTTCCCAAGCTGTCCTTGAGAGAGCAGCTGGTCCAGAGCTATGGCTTGCCCAAGGTCATCCAGCCAGGTGCAAGTGGAGGAGTGGGGAATCAAACCCGGTTCTCCCAGATTAGAGTCTGTGCACTTAACCACTGCACCAAACTGGCTCCCTAGGAGAGGGAAAACCTACAAGAAGGAAGAAGAGGAGGAGGAGGAGATTGGATTAATACCCCAACTTTCACTACCCAAAGGAGTCTCAGAGCAGCTTACACTTTCCTTTCCCTTCCTTTCCCCATAACAGGCACTCTGTAAGGTAGGTAGGGCTGAGCAGGGCTCCGTTGGGGCCGGAGCGAGCCGGAGCGCCGCTCCGGGAGAGAAGGGGCCGGGGGCCCCCGCAAAGGAGCCCCGTCCCGCCCCCAGCCACCTTCCGCGGGGCCGCGGCCGGCCGCCGGCCCCGCGAGCGAGCCCGGTCCAGCCCCCAGTTACCTTCCGCGGGGCCGCGGCAGGCCGCCGGCCCCGCGAGTGAGCCCCGTCCCGCCCCTGCCATCTTCCGCGGGGCCGCGGCAGGCTGCCGGCCCCGCGAGCCCCATCCCGTCCCGCCCCCAGCCACCTTCCGCGGGGCCGCGGCTGGCCGCCGGCCCCGCAAACGAGCCCCGTCCCACCCCCAGTCACCTTCCGTGGGGCCGCGGCTGGCCGCCGGCCCCAGGAAAAAAACTCTCCCTCCCCCAGTCACCCCCCCCCTCCCCCACTCACCCCACTCCCTGGGCCCAAGGGAGGGAGAAGCCGGGCCTGAGTGGCTTAACACCACTCAGGCCCAAGCAAGGGGGGGGAGGGAAAGCCAGCCCCAGTGTGGGGAGAAGCGCCCCTCCCTTCCTTCCCTCTCTCCCCCCACCTACCTACCTGTTCCTTCCTTCCCCCCTTCCTCCCTCTCTCCCCCCTTCCTTCCTTCCTTTCTTTTCTCTCTCTCCCAACTACCTACCTACCTTACTGTTCCTTTCTTTCTTCCTTCCCCTTTCTTCCTCCCTCCTTCCTTCCTTTCTTTCTTCCTTCCCCCCTCCCTCCTTTTTTTTCTTTCTTTCTTTTCTCTCCCCCACCTACCTACCTTCCTTCCTGTTCCTTTCCTTCTTTCCTTCCCCCTCCCTCCCGTCTGGCCTTCTGACACACTGCCCATGACGTCATTCCGGTGACATCAGGGGGTGTGGCATATGCAAATGAGTTATGCTAACGAGCTCCTGCACCTCTGTTTTTACGAAAGGACCCCTGGGGCTGAGAGAGCTCTCTTGAGAACTTCCTATGATAGAACAGCTCTAAGGAATTTGTAATTGACCCAAAGTCACACCAGAACATAAGAGAAGCCAATGCTGGATCAGGCCAGTGGCCCATCCAGTCCAACACTCTGTCATACAGTGGACAAAAACACCAGGTGCCCTCAGGAGGTCCAGCGGTGGGGCCAGGACACTAGAAGCCCTCCCACTGTTGTCCTCCCACCCCAAGCTCCAAGAATACAGAGCATCACTTGCCCCAGACCGAGAGTTCCTATCTATACCTTGTGGCTAATAGCCACTGATGGACCTCTGCTCCAGATGTTTATCTAATTCTCTCTTGAAGCTGTCCATGCAAGACTTATGGTGATCACAGCAAGCGGCTTACAAGGCAAGGGAGAAGCAGAGGTGGTTGGCCATCGCCTTCCCCTGCAGAGTCTTCTGCAGAGGAAGGCCATGGCCAACCACTTCTGCTTCTCCCTTGCCTTGAAAGCCCCTTACTGCGATCACCATAAGTCTTGGATAGGAGACCTCTAAGGAAGACTCTGCAGGGGAAGACAATGGCCAATTACCTCTGCTTCTCACTTGCCTGGAAAAGTCCATTGCTGGGGTTGTCATGAGTCTTGGATAGGAAACCTCCAAGGAAGAGGAAGGCAGTGGCCAACCGCCTCTGCTTCTCACTTGCCTTGACAGTCTAGTGTTGCCAAGTCCGGGTTGGGAAATACCTGGGGACTTTGGGGGTGGAGCCAGGAGAGGGTGGGGTTTGGGGAGGGGAGGGGCCTCAGCATGGTACAATGCCATAGAGTCCACCCTTCAAAGCAGCCATTTTCTCCAGGGGAGCTGATCTCTGTCAGCTGGAGATCAGTTGTAAAAGCAGGAGATCCCCAGGCCCCACCTGGAGGCTGGCAAGCCTATGACAGTCCCTTGGGAGGGGGTAACCGTAAGTCAGCCGCAGCTTGGTGGCACTTCACACACACGTGCACCAGGGGCACCCCAGCACCTTATCTATGCGTCTTTAGGGTGTCAAGCAAAGCTGTTAATTTGGCTGCCACAGACTAACATGTCTACTTCTTTTGGGAGAGCTTGCTCAAAGAGGGATGTGTGCGCTGCTCGCATACTTTCAATTGCAGATATGTTGCACTGCATTGTATTCCACGGCAGAAATTAAAGCAGCACTTTAATCTCTCTCTGATTTATCTCTGTAATTTTCTGTTACTCCTCTAGGCACTCTTTTCTAACTTCAGCAGTGGCAGGGTTGGGGGGGGGGGGTTTGATGTTACACACCACAGGATGCTGCCGTAGCAAGGGTGTAGAATGGTTTGGGAGACACTGCCTGCCTCAAAACATCTGCAAGATGAAATGGTGGAATTTTGCAAGACCTCTCTTCTTCGCTATTGCTTCTTTGAATGTCTCTTTTAATTAAAAAAAAGGAATCGATCTGAAACAGATTCCAAAATTCCTTTAAAAGGGCACATTAAAAAAGGGACAAATAAAGAAGAAGAAGAGATTGGATTTATATCCCACCCTTCACTCACTTGGAGTCTCAGAGCGGCTTACAAACTCCTTCCCCCCCCCCCCACAACAGACACCCTGTGAGGTAGGTGGGGCTGAGAGATCTCTGAGACAACTGTCCTTGAGATAACAGCTGGTACAGAGCTATGGCTTGCCTAAGGTCATCCAGCAGGTGCAAGTGGAGGAGTGGGGAATCCAACCCAGTTCTGCCAGATTAGAGTCCATGCACTCAGGGCCGGTGCTACCATTAAGACCAGTTAGGCAACCGCCTAGGGGCACAGACTCCTGATGGGCACAGAGGCCAGTGAAAGCAGCACCTTTCTCCCAGCCGTGGAGGGTGAGGGGGAGGGGAGAGCTGACAGGCGCTGCTTCAGTGGGCACACGGGGGGGGGCACCAGAAGGTAGCCTTGCTAGTGTGAAAAAAAACTGGCACCGGCCCTGCGCGCACTTAACCACTACACCAAACTGGCTCTCTCCAATAAATATTTGGATTCCAGGAAAAAAATGTAGCTTAAGAGCAATTAAGAGAATTTCTTTTTTAAATGCTATTTTTAAACTTGTTTCATCCCAGTTTGGAGGTTTACCAGCCCATTCTGGTAAATATTAGCTTTTACCAGCAAAAGATGACCATGAATGAAAAATGGATAATTGACTGAAGATACTTGGGGCGGGGGGGGTATTTATTTATTTTTAGATAATTGTCATAAATGACCAGACCATGAGGCTTGTCTTTGACACATCATCAGAACTTGGGGTGTGAGTGTATTTAC
This sequence comes from Lepidodactylus listeri, assembly GCA_029233225.1. Lineage (NCBI taxonomy): Eukaryota > Metazoa > Chordata > Lepidosauria > Squamata > Gekkonidae > Lepidodactylus > Lepidodactylus listeri. The sequence goes on along the minus strand of JARCFY010000009.1, from coordinate 6,997,824 downwards.
CAAGTTCTGATGAATATATATAAAAATGATGTCCTTTGTATTCACTGAGGGCACTTGGGTTGACCTTTAGATTTATGATGTTTCTCCTGCTCAAGGGAGAATGGAAAACAAAAATAAAACAATTAAAATTGTTCTAGAGAGTTATCCGTTCTAACCCGACTGCTCAGCAATTTCATGGAGTGCCCACGCGTTCTTGTACTGTGAGAAAGGGAGAAAAGGACCTCTTTCTCTACCTGCACTATCCCATGCATAATCTTATAAACCTCGATCACATCACCCCTCAGCCATCATTTCTCCAAGTGAAAGAGCCCCAAATGCTTCAACCTTTCATCATAGGGAAAGTGTTCCGACCCTTTGATCATTCTAGTTGTCCATCTATAGCTGCATCTTCATTCCCAAAGCAGGAGAACAGAGGCCTTGGAAAGTCTACAACAGGAGCATGGAGACCAAAGCCTGCCTAATCGGCAAGTGCAGTGCAGAAGTGGATCGCCTCTGAACACGAAATTCCATTTGGTCCCCATAGCTAACACCAACTGACCCCATGGCTAAAACCAACTGACCAACTCTCCCCTCCACAAATTTATCTACCTCCCTTTTGAAAGCTGTCTCATCCAGGGAACATCACTGCACCCTGTAGCAGTGAGTTCCACAGGCTTGTCATATATGGAGGACTACTTCCTGAATCTAATTAATGAAGTGCCATAAAGTCACAACTGGCTCAAGGCAACTCCTTGTGGGCTTTTCAAGGCAAGAGGTGAGCAGAGGTAGTTTGTCATTACTTGCCTCTCCGGAGCTTCCCTGGTGGTCTTCCATCCAAGTACTAACCATGGCTGACCCTGTTTAGCTTCTGAGTTCTGACAATCTTGGGCTAGTCTGGGCTATTCAGGCTGTCCTGAATCTAGGGATGCCAACCTCCAGGTGGGACCTGGGGATCCCCCGGAATTACAACTCATCTCTAGACTACAGAGATTAATTCCCCTGGAGAAAATGGACACTTTGAAGGATGAACTCTATGTGTTGTATCCTAGTGAGCAGGCCCATAGCTATGGTGGGGCTGTTGGGGGCTCTGCCCCTTTTCTTAAAGGCACAGTCCCACAAGAATTTCTCATGTAAATGCTTTTTTCAGTCATTTAAAAACATTCTTTTAAAGGTGTGTGTTCTTTTAAGCAGAGTGGGGTGCTGTCGTTCACTAATTCCTGCACTGAGCAAGGGGGTTGGAGTAGGTGACCTCTAGGATCCCTTTTAACTCTGTGTCAAGAAACTGCTCTCCTTTAAGGGAGCTTTTCTGCCTAAGTGTTCATTTTCTTGACTATAGAAGTCATCACCCCACCCCACCCCCATCTGGTGGTTTGTTCTCAGAACTGTTGCTTAGGCTGGCAGAAGTGATTAACTTGCACCGGCTGAAAACTGTCATCTCAAGTGCTTGACCACTTGCAATTTAGAGATGTAGCTTGGGAACAGCTTTCTATTGGCAAAATGGCTTTTCCTTCTGCACTGAAAACTTCAACCCCACCAGGAAAAAATTTGTCCCAGGAGCCACAGAATCCTGGGTATGGGCCTGCTACTGAGGACCCTGTCCTCCCCAGCTCCACCCCCAAATCCTCAGGAATTTTCCAACCTGGGGCTGGCAATCAATGTTCCCTCTAAGCTGTGGAGTCTTGTGAGCAAAAATTCTACTTTGTGAGCTAGTGGCATTAAAGTTGTGAGCAAGCAATCTGAGAGGAAGAAGAGGAAGAAGAAGAGGAGATTGGATTTATACCCTGCCCTTCACTCGGAGTCTCAGAGTGGCTTACAATCTCCTTTCCCTTCCCCTCCCCACAACAAACACCCTGTGAGGTAGGTGGGGCTGAGAGAGCTCTTTCAAGAACTGCCCTTTCAAGGACAGCTCTTGTCAGAACTATGGCTTACCCAAACTGCATGTGGAGGAGTGGGGAATCAAACCTGGTTCCCCCAGATTAGAGTCCGCACACTTAACCACTACACCGAACTGGCTCGCTAAAAATTAGTTTGCTCTGGAGCCATCCTTCCTTTTTTAAAAAAGTTTTCATTATTATTTTTTTGAAAATTGAAAATTAAAGGCATTTTACAATACACGAATTATTTCATCATATCTTAAACAATACAGTACATGACATATAGTACAGCTATAAGGTTTGCACAGCTTTTATATATTATCAGAGTCTTCAATCAAATAGTTTTTTCCTCCTTTATTTTATTTTTCTTTGTCTTGCTTTAGTTTAATGAAACAGTATCAAGGCTGATTGATCTACGTGACTAGTTTGCTTAACATTGTTTAAAATATCCTCTCGGGTTTCTATAAATCTAGTCCACTTGAACATTGCACTCTTGTGTCCAGTTGTTGTTTCATTTCAGATCGTCCATTCTGTAATTTTATCAGCTAAGAAATATTCCCAAACTTTTCCGTACCATTGTTCCGTTGTAGGTGTGGTGTTGTCCTTCCATTTCATTGCAATTACATTTTTTGCTGCTGTGATTAGGATTGAGATTAATTCTCTGTCCCTATTGCAGATCTGAGATTTGGGCCATAGGTTTAACAGAATTAATCCTTTCGAATAGATAACCCTGTAACCTTTTTAATTTCTAGGATAATTTCCAACCAGAATTTACTAATATGTGGGCACAGCCACCAGTGGTGAAAGAACAATCCAAGATTGCCACATAATTTCCAACAATTAGGAGACTGAGATGGTAGCATGTGGACCAATTTGTTTGGCGTTAAGTTTGGAGTAAGACAAAAATGTGCGAGCCAGAAGCTAAAAAAACTGTGAGCTAGCTCACACTAACTCAGGGTGATTTTAAATCTGCCTTTCCTGCTGGAATCATTCTATTTTCAAAAAAACTCGCCCACATCTCTTTCAAGTGTGAATCTGCATTCCTTCTCAACTGTCCATATCTGCCAATTGCCCTCTAGCTCTCAAGCTGGCTTCACACCTCTGTAAACAAATCCTGTTCTTAACAGCACTTCAAAAGAATGACCCCTTTCACCAGTTCAATCAGATGTGGGCATTCCCCTACAACAGCTTTGACACCAATGTGTTACCGGTGCAGGGAGCGCTGGAATGAAGCTGTTACAAAAAGGCACATGTAAAATCAGCCTTAGTTTAGAGGGAACACAGTTGGCAAACCTCCTCCCCCATCCCCCACCAACGGCCAGGGGGGACTGGGCAACCCTGCCTGAATCGACTGCCCCTCAATTTCATTTCGTACCCCAGAGTTCTCGTGGGCCAGTCTACTCCAGTTCTTCAGGCTTTCGTATCGACGGGGGGGGGGGGGGGGGGAATCCTGCCTCGCTGATGAGCTGAGGATGAACAGGGAGGAGAGCTCGAATTCCAGACTCGATAAATGCATTAGCCCAGCGAGGAAACAGTGGGGGAAGAAAGCCTGCAAAGAGAGAAAAGCTCTCCACAGGAAGCTCTCCAAGTGTGTCTTTGGCACCGAACAACAGCAAATGTGCTAATTAACAAGAGGTTCATGTTAGAAGATGCATTCGGGTGTCACTTCATTAGAAATCAAATCAGCGTGCATGACAACCCCCCCTCCCCCAATGTCTTGGATGTTCCTCCCGAATGCAGAATCTCAACATTACCCCCCAAAGAGCACTTTAGGCCACACTGGAAGGGGCAGGGTCTTGCAGTGGTTGGAAGGAGAAGAGTAGAAGCCAAGGAGGTATCAATCCCCACCCCCAAATTAAAGTAGCGTTCTCTGGGCAGGTGCAGAGAATGCACTTACGTCAGATGATCAGCAGCGGGACAGCAGAGATGCGCTGGGTTTGATGGTCGGCAGCAGGACAGGGAAGCTGTGTTGGGTTCAGCAGTGGTGGCGCAACCAGGGAAGCCTTTCTGGGCCTGGCACCATTGCCCACCCAGCCCAGGAGCCCCGCTGAACCCAGACGGAGCTGCTCCAGCCCTGCCCGTCAGTGGAGGACAGCAGCTATGCTGAGCCCAGCCATGGCAGAGATGTATACAGAACTCGATAGTGGGGGGGGGGGGGGATTCACTCCCATGAGTATCACGGGTTCCCACTTGTATATTATCTGTCTGCCATATTATTGTCTCTCTCTCCCTTTATTGTTTTCTACCTATGTCATTCCACTTTCGGGCATCACTGGTGTCGTAAGTCAGGCGGTGTTGAGTGATGGCTCAGATTTCTCAGATGAAGAGTTACCTGCTAGCCCTGAGCTGCAGTTGAACAACCGGCTACACCTGCCTCTGAGCCAGGAGGAGAACAAAAAGAGATTACTGGCTGATCAGGAGTCATAGCCTACAGCTGAAACCAAGCCAGTTCCTTGTAACTCTGAAGCAGTAAACAAGGCTTCAGCAGCCACTCCCAGACCACCTACCTCACCCACATCCTTGCAGCATAGATGCTGTCAGAGATGTTTAAAGTTGCAAGAAAGGAGAAGAAGTGCAAGACTCGTGGCCTGTCGTCTGCTATCCACTGAAGAGACGAATGAGTCGTTTCAGGATGACTTCCGGGTGATGTCACCACACTGGGCATTTCGCCTGGAAAAGAAGGAGGGAGAGGGAAGGATGGAGGAGTAGCCAGGCCGGGGGGGGGGGGGGAGAGAGGCACCAGCAGCAGCAGCTGCTGGGTCTTGGAAGGGCCCGGGGAGGCGCGGCGGGGAGGTGCGGCGGCAGGCGCTACGTTAGCCCCCCCGGGAAATTTCAGGGGTGGCTTGAGCCCCCCCGTAGTCTATGCCTATGCTGATGGACCTCTGCTCTGTATGTTTCTCCAATCCCCTCTCGAACCTGTTGATGTTTGTAGCCACCACCTCTCCCTGTGGCAAGGAATCCTACATGTTAATTATTCTTTGGGTGAAGAAATACTTCCTTTTATCTGTTCTAAGCCTATTGCTCATTAATATCAGAGTGCCCATGAGTCCCTGTGCTGTGAGAAAGGAAGAAAAGTACTTCTTTCTCTACCTTCTCTATCTCATGCATGGTTCTGTCAACTTCTGCCATGTCCCCCCCCCCCCCGAGTTGTCATTTGTCCCAGCTAAAGAGCCCTAAGGTCTTTAACCTTTCTTCCTAGGGAGCGTGTTTCACCTCCTTAATCATTCTAGTTGCCCTTTTTTGCACCTTTCCCAATGCTATAATATCCTTTCTGAGGTATGCTAACCAGAACTGTACACAGTACTCCAAATGAGGTTGCGCCATCGATTTACACAGGGGCATTATGAGACTGGCTGATTTGTTTTCAGTTCCCTCCCTAACGATCCCCAGCATAGCGTTGGCCTTTTTCACTGCAGTCGCACACTGTCTCGACATTTTCAGGGAGTCTCTACCACGACCCCAAGATCTCCCTCTTGGCCAGTTACTGCCAGGTCAGACCCCCATCAATGTATATTTATAGTTAGGATTTGGGGCTCCAGTGGGCCTGACTTTGCACTTGCCCACGCTGAAGCTCATTTGCCACACTGACACCCACTCGCCCAGCTTCAACAGATCCCTCTGGAGCACCTCCTAGTCCTCCCTGGTTCTCACTGCTCTGAACAACTTCGTGTCATCTGCAAATTTAGCCACTTCACTGCTCCCTCCCAACTCCAAATCATTAAGGAACAAGTTAAAAAGCACCGGACCCAGTGCCAAGCCCCGCGGTACCCCACTGCTTGCCACCTTCCACGGTGAAAACTGCCCATTTATACTTGCTCTCTGTTCCTGCGCATCAGGTTTTAATCCGCACGAGGACTTGTCCTCTTATCCCATGACTGCTGAGTTGACTCGACTTAGGAGCTTTTAATGAGGACCTTTTTCAAAAGCTTTCGGGAAGCCTCGGTAAACAACATCGACTGGGTCGCCCCTGTCCACACGTTTGCTGTGTCTCTGTGCCTGGCGATGCCGTTTCTCAGAACTCAGTTGGCAAAAAAGCTTCAGTGGCACGGCTGTAGCTCTCTCCGGTTTCTTTCCCACCGTGCCTTTGAGAGGCGACTTTGTTCAAAATGAGTTTGTGAGGGGAACATAAAGAAAGACATTTCTGGTATTGATTTTGGCGAGATCGGCTGAGTGGAGAGAAGTCAGCGTGTGGGTCTGAGTTCTCTGTGTACGTGAGTTCTGTGTGTCTCATTCACACACACAAGCACACACACACACACACACAGAGGTTTTCTTCCCATGAGAAGGCAGCAGCTCATCATTAGAGGTGGTTCCATGCTTCATCTTTTCCTAGGATTATTTTAATGGGAGCCGAATCAAATATTTATAGCAAAGTCACATAATACGTCAACGTGAGCTGGTGTCGAGACCACACAGAAGTGCAAAGGCCTCCGTTCCTATCGTAGGGTTTTCTCCATGGGTTAGAGAACTGAAAGTCTGGTGTATTCATCCTGAAGAATCTGGCCCGAGCATCTAGTCTACAGGAAGAACACAACACATTAAAAAAGCTAGAAGACTTAGGCTGTTTTTACATCTGACTTTCCCGCTGGAATCATTCTAGTTCCAAAAAAACCTGCCCACACCTCTGTGCGGTGTGAAACCGTGCTGCTACTGAAATGTCCACATCTACTAATTGCCCTCCTGTGGTCAAGCTAGTATTCAACCGGCTTGATTCTGCTTTAAACAATTGCTGTTGATTAGTGCACTTAGACACCCTGGAGTGAAATTTCTGGTATTGATTTTGGCGAGATCGGCTGAGTGGAGAGAAGTCAGCACAGGAAAAGACAGCAGTCAAACTACTTCAGAGGGGAGGTGTAAAATGACCCTAAGAATCCCAACTGCAAGGCCCAGTCGCTTGACATGTAATTGCACACTACAGATCCATCCGGAAAAAAGCAGTCCAGCAACACCGATCAGTTTTTCCAGTTTTCCCATGCATCAGTCAGCCCTTGCCAGTTAGGTATGGTTGCCAGCCTCCAGGTGGGGCCAGGAGACCTCCTTGAATTACAGCTGGTGTCCAGACTACAAAGATTGATTGATTGATTTTTCACATTTTTACCCCGCCCTCCCCGCAAGCAGGGATCAGTTCCCTGGGAGGAAATGTCTGCTTTGGAGGGTAGAATCTATGGCAGCTAGGTTGCCAAGTTTCAGGATGGAAAATACCTAGAGATTTTGGGGGTGTAGCTTGAGGAGGGTGGGGCTGGTGAGGGGAGAGATTTCATTGGGATATAATACCATAGAGTCCACCTTCCAAATTGGCCATTTTCTCCAGGTGGACCGACCTCTGCAGCCTGGAGATCAGTTGTAATCCCAGGAGATCTCCCAGTGTTCCCTCTAAGCTGAGTTAGTGTGAGCTAGCTCACAGTATTTTAGCCTCTGGCTCACAGATTTCTGCCTTCGCTCAGGCAGACTGGCTCCAGAGCAAACTGATTTATGCAGCAGCCGAATCGCTCACTCACAACTTTAACATCACGGGCTCACAGAGTACAATTTTTGCTCACGAGACTCCACAGCTTAGAGGGAGCGTTGGCTGCCACCCCCTGGAGATGGAAGACCAAACAATACATCCGTGACGAAAATGACGCTGAGTCAATAAAGGTATATTTGCTTGGGGATTGTGCAAAGTAGAAAGCCTTGAACAAGTTTTCTTGTATTGTTACCTTAATAGTCCATCCTCTCTTATTTCACCTTGGATGCGAGATCAAGACGGGCAACCTGACAAAGGCAAAATTCTTTTTTTCTGTTCTCCACTCAGAACCCAGCGATTCTTGAAACTGTGGCCAATTTGTTACATCTTGCATCTAAAAGATGCAAAAATGTATCTGAATGCTGTGGTTAATGAATGATGGTTGTTATTTCGGTGTTGTTATAACAATAAAGTTTAACTTTTCATAGCATTATTGCCTTTTCCAGGGACTCTTTGTCTTCTCATGATGTGACCGAAGTATGATAGCCTCAGTCTAGTCATTTTAGCTTCTAGGGACATTTCAGGCTTGATTTGATCTGGTATTTGATCTGGCCCCTGGTGTTTTTGGCCACTGTGCGACTGGATGGGCCATTGGCCTGATCCCACCCTGGCTTCTCTTATGTTCTCTGTATTCTTATGATCTAGAACCCACTGATTTGTCTTTTTGGCAGTCCACGGTACCCATAAGGGTCTCCTCCAATATCCCATTTGAAATGAATCAACTTTCGTCCCATCAGCTTTCTTCATTGTCCAACTTCCACACTCACAAATAATAATGGGAGATACTATGGGCGTGAATTGATTTGATCTTGGTCACCAGAGACATGGGACATAAGAACATAAGAGAAGCCAATGTTGGATCAGGCCAGTGGCCCATCCAGTCCAACACTCTGAGTCACACAGTGGCCAAAAACACCAGGTGCCCTCAGGAGGTCCAGCAGTGGGGCCAGGACACTAGAAGCCCTCCCACTGTTGCCCCCCGCCCCAAACACCAAGAACACAGAGCATCACTTGCCCCAGACTGAGAGTTCCTATCTATACTTTGTGACTAATAGCCCCTGATGGACCTCTGCTCCAGATGTTTATCCAATTCCCTCTTGAAGCCGTCCATGCTTGTAGCTGCCACCACTTCCTCCTGTGGCAGTGAATTCCATGTGTTAACCACTCTCTTGGGGGAAAGAAGGACTTCCTTTGATCTGTTCTAACCCGACTGCTCAGCAATTTCATGGAGTGCCCCCGAGTTCTTGTATTGTGAGGAAGGGAGAAAAGTACTTCTTTCTCTACCTGCTGAATCCCATGCATAATCTTGTAAACCTCGATCATGGACCTACTGTGTACCAAACTGATTCTCTCCCACTGGGCCGTGACTAAGAATAGAATAGAATATAGAATAGAATAGAATATACTTTATTGTCATTGTACATAGTACAATGAAATTAAAAAGTGCCATCATTCAGTGACTCGCAACATATACACATGCGCACTCACACAGACATTCACAACTGCTTCTCCCTTTTACATAGCAACCAAACCACTGTTTCCTCCAGATTTCAGTCTCATGCAGCATTCAGGGCAATAATAGCCCTCGAGTAAAAACTGTTTTTTAGTCTATTTGTCCTTGTTTTGATTGTCCTATATCTTCTGCCCGAAGGCAGCAGTTCAAACAAGGAATATGCAGGATGTGATAAATCCTGTAGGATGTTCTTCACTTTTTTCAGACATCGAGAACTGTACAGTTCCTCCAAAAGTGGGAGAGGACAGCCAATTATCTTCTGGGCTGTGGTGATGACTCTCTGGAGTGCTTTCCTATCTGCAACCGTACAACTAGCAAACCAGGCGCAGATACAGTATATTAAAATGCTCTCTATTGAGCAACGATAGAAAGACATCAGTATTTTCTCATTCAAGTTATTTTTCTTTAAAAGTCTGAGAAAATAAAGCCTCTGCTGGGCCTTCTTCACCAGAGCAGTGGTGTTTGCACTCCAGGTCCGATTTTGTTCAATAGTCACTCCCAAAAACTTGAAAGTAGCCACCCTTTCCACACATTCTCCGCCAATAAACAGTGGCTTAATGTCCGTTTTGTTCCTCCTGTAGTCCACCACCAATTCCTTGGTCTTGGTGGTATTAAGAATCAGATTATTTTCCCTACACCACACACAAAGCCGTTCCACCTCATCCCGATAAGCAGACTCATCATTCCCAGAAATGAGCCCCACCACAGTGGTGTCATCAGCAAATCTGATGATAGTATTGCTGGGGTGAGTGGGGGTACAGTCCTGTGTATAGAGGGTATAGAGCAGGGGACTCAACACACAGCCTTGTGGGGAGCCGGTGTTAAGGGTAAGGGCTGTGGACATATGAGACCCTACTCTAACCCTCTGAGGGCGGGCTGTCAGGAAGTCCAAAATCCAGGAACATATAGAGCTGGAAAGTCCAAGGCCCTCCAATTTGGGCACTAATCTATGTGGGAGGATGGTATTGAAGGCAGAACTAAAATCCACAAACAAGAGCCTCACATGACTCCCCGGCTGCTCCAGATGTGACAGAGCAGTATGGAGAGTGGTAATGATAGCATCCTCTGTGGATCTATTTGCCTTATATGCAAACTGATGACTATCCAGTGTGGATGGAAGGCATGAAACAATATGACTCCGTACCAATTTCTCAAAACACTTCATCACAACCGGAGTGAGTGCAACTGGTCTATAATCCTTTAAGTCAGTTCAAAGTGCTGTTTGGTTCAGTCAGATTGCGCCCATAGTGAAAAAAGGTCATTTGTGGCATCACGATGGTTTTCTTTGATCAGCAGCCTCCTTACGCAGGAGGTCTTTCATTCTCCCTGTGTGGAGTCACTTAATTAGCGGTCCACACTTTCTAATGATGCTATAAAGGATATCTGTTAACATAGGGGTGTTTAGATTATTTAGGAATATTCCTAAACTTTTGAGTCAAACCAACAGCAAATGGAAATTCCGTCTCTTTTCATTGCCCCATAAAATTGTGGGAGATCCAATGTCGGTGAGGTCACAAACCGTTTTTGCCAGCTAAAATGTGGAAGAACATTTTAAAGCTGGACTACAGAGTACACAGTTGGGGAGTACAGAGGACATAATCGGGGAGGGCTGTGGTTCAGCATGGTAGAGCACCTGCTCGGCATGCAGAAGGTCCCAGGTTCAATCCCCAGCGTCTCCAGTTAAAAAGGACCAGGCATGAGGTGATGGGAAAGACCTCTGCCTGAGACCCTGGAGAGCTGTAAAGAGGGGCTGTGGCTCAGTGGTAGAGCATCTGCTTGACTTGCAGAAGGTCCCAGGTTCAATCCCCGGCATCTCCAGTTGAAAGGATGAGGTGGTAGCTGATGTGAAAGACCTCTGCTTGAGACTCTGGAGAGCCACTGACAGTCTGAGTAGACCATGCTGATCTTGATGGTCTGATTCAGTATAAGGTAAGTTCATGTGAAGGGCTGTAGCTCAGTGGAAGAGCCTCTGCTTGGCATGCAGAAGGTCCCAGGTTCAATCTCTGGCATCTCCAGTTAAAAAGGACCAGGCAGGAGGTGATGGGAAAGACCTCCGCCTAAGACCCTGGAGAGCCAAGTGGTTGTAGCTCAGTGGGAGAGCCTCTGCTTGGCATGCAGAAGGTCCCAGGTTCAATCCCTGGCATCTCCAGTTAAAAGGACCGGGCAGGAGGTGATGTGAAAGACCTCCTCTTGAGACCCTGGAGAGCCACTTCCAGTCTGAGTACACAATACTGACTTTGATGGACCAAGGCTCTGATTCCATATAAGCCAGCTTCATGTGTTCATGAGTAAAAATAGATTTTAAAAAATGGAGAGGATCTGCATAATTAAATTGTCCATTCTGCCAACCCAACCTAACGGCCCTAACCCAATCTGGACGTCCCAGGCTAGTCTGATCTTTTCAAATCTCAGAAGCTAAGAAGGATTGGCCCTGGTTAGTACTTGGATGGGAGACCACCAAGGAAGTCCCGGGTTCCTAGGCAGATGCAGGCAATGGCGAACCACGTCTGAATGCCATTTTGGGCTGTATCCATAGAAGTATAGTGCCCAGATCATGTGAAGGGATGGTATTGCTTTACTCTGCTTTGGTTAGACCTCACCGATTGTGTTCAGTTTTGGGCACCACAATTTAAGAAGAATATAGACAAGCTGGAACTTGTTCAGAGAAGAGCCACGAAGACGGTGAGGGGTCTGGAGACCAAGTCCTGTGAGGAAAAGCTGAAGGATCTGGGTATGTTTAGCTTGGAGAGGAGATGACTGAGAGGCGATATGATCACCATCTTCAAGTACTTGAAGGGCTGTCCTGTAGAGGATGGTACGGAGTTGTCTTCTGTTGCCCCAGAAGGTTGGACCAAAACCAACAGGTTGAAATTTAAGTCAGAAGAGTTTTCAGCTAAATGTTAGGAAGAACTTCCTGACAAGAGTTGTTCCTCAGTGAAACAGGCTTCCTTGAGAGGTGGTGAGCTCTCCTTCTTTAGAGTCTTTCCTTCTTTGGAGGTTTTTAAACAGGGGCTAAATGGCCATCTGACAGCAATGCTGATTGTGTGAAATGCCAGTCGCCAATTTGGGGTCGGGAAGCCCATGTTCTGGTTATTGTTACGTCAATGCATAGTATTTGATTCACTTGCTACTCTACCTGTTAGTTATTATAGGTTTTTGAAAGCTTCGATTTTTGCAATATTTAACACTTTTTCAAAATTTCAATAAACTATACTGTACAAAAAAAAAATGATTAGGGTCAGAGAGAGGCCATGACTCAGCAGTAGAGCCTCTGCTTGGCATGCAGAAGGTCCCAGGTTCAATCCCCGGCATCTCCAGTTAGAAGAACCAGGCAGGAGGTGATGGGAAAGACCTCCGCCTGAGACCCTGGAGAGCTGCTGCCAGTTTGAGTAGGCAATGCTGACCTTGATGGACCAATGGTGTGATTCAATATAAGGCAGCTTCATGTGTTCAGATGTTTTTGTATTTGGGGGGGGGGGCTCGGTGGTAGAGCATCTGCCTTAGCCTGCAGAAGGTCCCAGGTTCAATCCCTGGCATCTCCAGTTAAAAGGACCAGGCAGGTGGTGATGGGAAAGACCTCTGCCTGAGACCCTGGAGAGCTGTAAAGAGGGGCTGTGGCTCAGTGGCAGAGCCTCTGCTTGGCAGGCAGAAGGTCCCAGGTTCAGTCCCCAGCATCTCCAGTTAAAAGGACCAGGCAGTGGGTGATGGGAAAGACCTCTGCCTGAGACCCTGGAGAGCTGTAAAGAGGGGCTGTGGCTCAGTGGCAGAGCCTCTGCTTGGCAGGCAGAAGGTCCCAGGTTCAATCCCCGGCATCTCCAGTTAGAAGAACCAGGCAGGAGGTGATGGGAAAGACCTCCACCTGAGACCCTGGAGAGCTGCTGCCAGTTTGAGTAGGCAATGCTGACCTTGATGGACCAATGGTGTGATTCAATATAAGGCAGCTTCATGTGTTCAGATGTTTTTGTATTTGGGGGGGGGGGGCTCGGTGGTAGAGCATCTGCCTTAGCCTGCAGAAGGTCCCAGGTTCAATCCCCGGCATCTCCAGTTAAAAGGACCAGGCAGCAGATTTCTACTTGTTATAATCTAAAAGAAAATTGTTTTAAAATGTTGTATAGATGGTATATGACTCCGAAAAAAATAGCAAATATTGATCAACGACTGTCTAATAAGTGTTGGAAATGTGAACAAAAAGAAGGTTCTTTCTACCATATGTGGTGGACTTGTGATAAAGCTAAAGTCTTTTGGTGTATGATTCATGCTGAAATGAATTTTTTTTTTTGAAATGTACTTTTAAAAAACTGCCTAAAATGTTATTGCTTGGTCTTAAGCTAGAGGAAGTTAATGTAACTAAAAGGACTTTAATATGGTATATGGTGACTACAGTGAGAACGGTCTATGCTCAGAACTGGAAATGTGAAAAAAAAACCCAGACATATGGGAATGGTTGAGAAAACTGCTATTTATGGCAGAAATGGACAAATGAACAAGAAAACTGAATAATCAAGACTCAGAAATATTTCTAGAAGAATGGAAAGACCTGAAAGAATATCTAGAACAACATTGGGATATGAAAAATAATATTTTTACACTGTCTAATTATTGATTTTTGATGTTTAAAAGAAGAAACAATTATTCTTAAGAGAAATATACTGAACGATTGAAATGACAGGAACAGAAACTAGAGTACATATTACAGATATCTAGATATTACGTTTAAATGTTTAAAAATTACCTTTCTTTTTTTTATTGTTATAACCAGATTTGTTACCTGTAAGAGCTAATAATTTTAAATCTTTATAATTGCTATTATATATATATAATGGTATAGGTGAGGCGGGAAGTCCCAAAGTTTTTGAATGGTAAGCGGAATACATAGCTATATAGAAAAACGGATAGTGATGACAATATTTCCAAAGTAACTATGTAAAGTTTTGCAACTGGAAAAATAATAAAAATTTGATTTCTAAAAAAAAGAAAAAGAAAGAACCAGGCAGGAGGTGATGTGAAGGACCTCCGCCTGAGACCCTGGAGAGCTGTAAAGAGGGGCTGTGGCTCAGTGGAAGAGCCTCTGCTTGGCATGCAGAAGGTCCCAGGTTCAATCCCCGGCATCTCCAGTTAAAAGGACCAGGCAGGAGGTGAGGGGAAAGACCTCCACCTGAGACCCTGGAGAGCTGTAAAGAGGGGCTGTGGCTCAGTGGAAGAGCCTCTGCTTGGCATGCCGAAGGTCCCAGGTTCAATCCCCGGCATCTCCAGTTAAAAGAACCAGGCAGCAGGTGATGTGAAGGACCTCCACCTGAGACCCTGGAGAGCCGCTGTCAGTCAGAGAAGACAGTATTGCCTTTGATGGACTGATGGTCTGACTCAGTAGAAGGCAGCTTCGTGTGAGGTTCTAGGGGAGAGAAGAGTTCTCCAAAGCTGCGTTTATTGAAAAGCTTTCTAAAGGGGGGAAAAAAATCCTCTCACACTATTGGTTGGTGTTTAAAGCTGAATTACTACAGTCCTGTGCTGTAGTAACCTCTTCTGTCCTTGCCCTCTGGCTCTTTATGGGAACCTGGTTTCACTTTTCTCGATGGGCCTGACTCTACGTGAAGCCTTCCTGGATATTTATGTGAGGCTACACAGAGTAATTTATCTCTCTCCTTTGACAGTGTATAAACTGTATTTTACAAGTCTTTTTGAGAGTCTTCTTGGAGCAGTTAAAATGGCATTCGGGGCCTCTCGCCTTCCACTGCACAAAGCTCAGTGCGTGAGCCCTGTCAATGCAGAAGCAAGCTTATTTTTTAATCCATTTCTACCTCCCGTTTCTCCCCTGTGGGGTCCCAGAGAGACTTACAATATTCTCCCCTACTCCATTTTATCCCAACAGCAATAACCCATGAGGTCGGTTAAGCTGACAGTGTGTGATGGACCCAAGGTCCCCTGAGAGCCATTTTGGTGTGAGAGCCAGTTTGGTGTTGTGGTTAAGTGCGTGGACTCTAATCTGGGAGAACTGGGTTTGATTCCCCACTCCTCCACTTGCACCTGGCTGGATGACCTTGGGCAAGCCATAGCTCTGTACCAGCTGTTCCCTCAAGGACAGCTTGGGAAAGAGCTCTCTCAGCCCCACCTACCTCACAGGGTGTCTGTTGTGGGGAGGGGGAGGGAAGGCAGTTTGTAAGCCGCTCTGAGACTCCAAGTGAGTGAAGGGCAGGATATAAATCCAATCTCTTCTTCTTCTTCTTCTTCTTCTTCTTCTTCTTCTTCTTCTTCTCCATAGCAAAGTGGAGATTTAAACCTGGGTCTTCCAGATCCGAACCTGATGCTCTAGCCACTATGCGCTCCTTGTGGGGCTGTCCAGCATATCCATTGGTTCAGTGGAATGTTGACATCACTCAGAGCCAGTTTGGGGTAGTGGTTAAGAGCGGCAGACTATAATCTGGAGAATCAGGTTTCGTTCCCCCCACCTCCACATGCAGCCAGCTGGGTGACCTTGGACTGGTCACAGCTCTCTCAGAGCTGTGCTCTCAAGAGCAGTCCTCTCAGAGCTCTCTTGGCTTCACCTACCTCATGGAGTGTCTGTTGTGGGGAGAGGAAGGGAGATTGTAAGCCACTCTGAGATCGATTTCTCACAGCCGCTGCTCCTCCCTTTGCCCCGATCATAAGCATCAATTTCCCACTATTTGCAGCACGGCTGCATTTTGCCCCGGAGCTTCACCCAATTTCCACCACATCTACTCGTCCCTCAAAAAACAGGATTGAGTAGACGTAGCAGAAATTGGGTGAAGCTCCGGGGCAAAATGTGGCCGCGCGGCAAATGGTGGGAAATTGACGCTTATGATCGGGGCAGAGGGAGGAGCGGGGGCGGAGCAGCGGCTGAGGGAAATCGGTCTGAGACTCTGAGTGAAGGGCAGGGTATAAACCCAACTCTTTTTCTTTTACTTCTACTTGTAGTCTGAGTTATAGGGATTTTCCCTTGAGATAGATCAAGATGGGTAGCCATGTTGATTTGTCCGTAGCCAGGGGTCCGTTGGAGCAGGAGCGCACAAGAGCGCAGCTCCGGGAGTGAGGAGCCCAGGGGGTGGGCACATGACCAAGCCCCGCCCCCTCCTCGGCTTCCCCGAGCAGTGCAGAGGCGCAGCGCCCCGGGGAAAGCCCTGCTAGGGTCTTTATTGTTTTTAATGTTTTGTTTTAATATTGATAATTTTATCATTGTTCCTTTTAGGACTGTGTGCTGCTTTTCCAGAGACTTGCTCAAGGTGGCATCTAAATTTTCTAAGTATACCATTTTTTATCTGGGCGCATGGCACATAAGTACTGGAGAAATTTCACCAGCGCATCAGCAGCTTCCACCTTATCAGTTTGGTGTAGTGGTCAGGAGTTGGACTCTAATCTGGGAGAACCGGGTTTGATTCCCCACTCCTCCACATGCAGTTGCTGGTGTGACCTTGGGCCAGTCACAAGTTCTCTCAGAGCTGTTCTCTCACGAGCAGTTCTCAAAAGACCTCTCTCAGCCCCACCTACCTCACAGGGTGTCTTGTTGGGGGAGGGGAAGGGGAAGGGATGGGTGGTGCACGTGTCCTGGGAATCTCAAGTCTACTTGAAACCTGGTGGTTTCAAGGGAGCAGGAAGAGAATGAGGGTGTGTTCTTTATGCTTATTTTTACTGCACAAAGTATTGGATGGGGAAGGGAATGGAGGATGAGCAGGTCAGTTTCACTCACCTGTGGAGTGGAGCCTGAGGGGTGGGTGTTCCCTTCTGACACACTTCCGGTGATGGCAGGGGTGTGTGGCATATGCAAATGAGTTATGCAAATGAGTTATGCTAATGAGCTCCTGCACCTCTTTTTCTACGAAATGACCCCTGTCCGTAGCAGTAGAATAGAGCAAGAGTCCGGGAGCACCTTAAGGACTAACAAAATATGTGGCAGGGGATGAGCCTTAGTGAGTCACTGCTCGCTTCTTCGGTATCTGGAATTTCCCAGCCAGGAGATGGCATCCTTAATACCCACAGGGATAGCTGCAAGGAGGAAAGGGTGCCTGGTATGCCCTGATCTCGTCAGATTTCGGAAGCCAAGCAGGGCCAGCACAGTGTAGTGGTGAAAAGCAGCGGACTCTAATCTGGAGAACCGGGTTTGAGTCCCCATTCCTCCAGTTGCAGCTGCAATTTGATTACTACCTTTGATGGAAGAGACACACCTCCAAAACTCCCTGTAAGCTGTGGAGTCTGGTGAGCAAAAACTCTTACTATCTGAGCTCCTGGCATTCAAGTTGTGAGCGAGCGATTTGGCTGCTGCATACATTAGTTTGCTCTGGAGCCCTCCTTCCTGAGCGAAGACAAAAATGGGCGAGCCTGAGGCTGAAAAACTGTGAGCTAGTTCACACTAACTCAGCTGAGAGGGAACACTGCTCCCAGACACATTGGATATTTGTCACCAGAACCATTTGGAGATCGCGTGCCATTACCATGAGAGATGATCCAAGGCCCACTGTAAAATTTTAGCAACCGCACATCACACGAGAAAGCAACACCTGGCTCTCGAGAAAATATCTTTTTCTTATATTTATTTCCAGGTGCGTGTTTGTTTGTTTGTTTATTATCAGATTTATACCCTGCCCTCCCAGCTGAGTAATACTGACCACTGAGGAAGGCCCTAAGGAGCCGAAACGCGTATGGTCTACGGGTCATAAGATATACCCATCAATTGTATATGTAAAACTATCAGCTCTGTGTGTCAAAAGTTTTAAGGGTCTGATATTTGGACCACTGCTTTTAACCAATTTTATCTGTTATTAATGTGTACACCATAATAAAGATTTGTATCTTTATAATAACTTATTTTCTTAGCTTGACCCTCTTAGATCACAGCCGTACTTTGGATTGAGTTCCCTCCCCCCCTTCTTTTTCTTGATTCCCCACTCCTCCACATGACACCAGCTGGATGACCTTGGGCCAGTCACAGTTCTCTAAGAGCTGTTCTCTCAGGAGCAGTTCTCGCAAAGCTCTCTCAGCTCCACCTACCTCACAAGGGTATCTGTTGTGGGGAGGGGGAGGGAAAGATTGCGAACTGCTCTGAGACTCCTTTGAGTAGTGAAGGGCGGGGTATAAATCCAATCTCTCCTCCTCCTCCTCCTCCTTTGGGGCTGTTTTTGTTGTTGTTCTTTCCTTGAACTTAGTTTTTCATTTAAAATGTATACATCTTCCAACGCTATCTGAGAGCCACTGAATCAGTGTGCTGCATTGTGCGTCTATTATACGCATCAATCATAAATGGTACATATACCAGTCACAGTTCTCTTAGAGCTGTTCTCTCAGAAGCAGTTCTTTCAGAGCTCTCTCAGCCCCACCTGCTTCACAAAGTGACTGTTGTGGGGAGAGGAAGGGAAGGTGATTGTAAGCTGCTTTGAGACTCCTTCGGGCAGAGAAAAGTGGGGTATAAAAATCTTGTTCTTCTCCTTCTTCCCACCAAAGAAGATTCTGCAGAGGAAGGCGATGGCAAAACCACCTCTGCTTCTCACTCGCCTTCCTGGGGTGGCCATAAGTTGGCTGTGATTTGATGGCACCTTACACACCCACACAGCTGCAAGGAGGCATGCTTGTGTTTCTATTCACAGAGTGACTGTGTGCATAGATGCGCAGACACGCACACGAGGGTTCTTGCCGCAGACAAGCTCTCTGCCCGCTTACACTCCATCTGTCATAACGATGGGCGATTTCGCTATTGTTTTCTGTAACCGCGAGAAAAGGCCTTTGCATGGATTGCAAAATTAATTTCCCATTTGGCTAATGGCGGCGCATGAATATTTGTCTCTTGCGATTCAGTGGGCGGGGGGGGAGGGGGATGCAAGTTTATGAAGACAAATGGGGCGCAACGAGATTATGCATTAACGTTTTATTTTGGCTAGAATCGGAGAATGGTGGCGGGAGCGCTTCTTCCGCTCGATGGGCTGAGAGAGAGATTTGCAAAATGCCTGTCCCCCATGGAAAGCCACGAAAATGATCAGAGGCAATTTGCTGTGATTCAGATGAGCGTCTAATTAGAGCCCCGCACGAATTTGTCCTTCCTGGGCCCAGATGTCTGAGCGATGCCCCTGGGGAGATTCATTTGGTTGTCCTGTTCCTTATTGGATATTATAAAGTACGGAAGTCGCAGACTCATTGCGGTGAAAACAGCTCTCAAGTTTATTTAGTGGTCACCTTGAACATGCGTTTGGGAGGCTTGGGGGGTCTGCTTTTAAGCCCACTTTAGCCGCACCCCCGGCCTCGCCCAATGTACCGGATAGGGTCAGTTTCCCGCGGTTGGAAACCATAGATCCCCTGGAGGATCTTAGGTACCTGATTGGGTGGCATTACAATCTGGCCGGGCTATTGTTTGCCGGACTGAAGCTCCAGTCCCTGGCTGGCCATGTGTGTTCCTCCCAACCATAGGGTTGCCAGCCTCCAGGTGGGGCCTGGGGATCTCCTGCTTTTACAACTGATCCCCAGACGACAGAGATCAGCTCCCCTGGAGAAAATGGCTGCTTTGAAGGGTGGACTCTATGGCATTGTACCATGCTGAGGCCCCTCCCCTCCCCAAGCCCCACCCTCTCCTGGATCCACCCCCAAAGTCTCCAGGTGTTTTCCAACCCAGACCTGGCCACACTACCCGACCGCATGGCGGTCGCCATTAAAGACATAACAGATATAGACGACGCGTTGGTGTAAAATGTTACTGGCTTTGATAAGCTCTGAGATATTGCCTATGGTTGCCAGTTTAAAGATGGGGTGGACACTGATGGCTCAGTTCCACCACAATCTGGCATGACATTTTTTAGACATCTGCAGTTGTCAAGCAAGTCTGAGGGTGCTGACCTCCAGGTGCGGCCGGGAGATCTCCCAGAATTACAACTGATCTGAAGGTGAAGATGATGAAGAAGAGATTAGATTTATACCCCGCCCTTCACTCACTTAAGAGTCTCAGAGCGGCTTACCAACTCCTTTTCCCTTCCCCTCCCCACAACAGACACCCTGTGAGGTAGGTGGGGCTGAGAGAGCTCTTTCCCAAGCTGTCCTTGAGGGAACAGCTGGGACAGAGCTATGGCTTGCCCAAGGTCATCCAGCCAGGTGCAAGTGGAGGAGTGGGGAATCAAACCCGGTTCTCCCAGATTAGAGTCCGCGCACTTAACCACTACACCAAACTGGCTCTGACAGAGATCAGTTCCCCAGGAGGAGGTGACTGCATTGGAAGGTGGACCTTCTGGCAATATAGCCCATTGAGACCCTTCTCAGGCTGCCCCCAGAAGGATTTCGCAACCTGGAAGCTCTAGCAAGATACCACTCTGGCAACATAATGAAAAAGGCTTTTTCAATGGAGTTTCTCAAGGGGGAGGGGCCATGGCTCAGTTGGAGATCATCTGCTTGGCATGCAGAAGGTCTCAGGTCCCATCCCCAGCATCTCCAGTTAAAGGATTAGTTGGTAGGTGATGTGAAAAAAAACTCTGCCTGAGGCCCTGAAGAGCAGCTGCCAGTCTAAGTAGATAATACTCATCTAAATGGACGGATGGTCTGATTCAGTAGAAGGCATCTGTAATGATGGGGGGGGGGTGTTTCTTTAAATGTTTAGTGGGACTGCAGTAATGTAAAAAGAATGATAGGGGGAGACAAGTGGGATGTGATTGGCAGATGACTGAGAGTGTGGGAGGAGAGGCGTCTATGAGGTGATTCTGTGTGTGAAGTTTGAAGAGAGAGCATAGTCTGCGTAACTACGGGAGTCTGAGTCTATTCTTTGTGAATAAGACAAAGAGTTTAGCCTGTGTGGCTATGCATATGAGAGAGAGAGAGAGAGAGAGAGAAGCCTGTCAGAGTTGAGTTTTGGTGTTTGAGTGACTGCGTGTGACACCAAGCTTTGCCAGTTATATTTTCTTTCTTCAACGGCAGTTCAAAAATATCCAGAAACCTATTTTGTTCTTGTATAAATAAATCCTTATTTGTTTAAACTTATCCTAGCAATCAGATCAGTCCTTCCTCAGGGCCACATAGTCCTCTGAAGCACCCAGACACTGGGTCATTCTACCAAAATAGAGAGCGTTGGAATTTTTAATTCCTGGTGGCAGCAGAAATCTACCAGGTTCATATACACAGAGTGCGTTTTAGAGGAAAAACAGTCTCCCCAATAAGAGAGGATGTCACAGCATCTTTGTGTGTTCACGTGTTCAAGGCATTCTGCTCCCAAACAGCACTGCACAGGAGTAAAACCAGTTGATCTCCAATGGTCTATACACTGGACGGAGAACCCAAAGTTGTCATCTCTTTCAGCTCTCAAGTTCACTCGAGCGCCAGAATACAAAACGGTTGCATCGTTCTAAAAATTGTGCAAAATGAAAAAAGATCAGGAGGGCAGTCTCATAATGGAATTAGATCGGTGGTGGACCAGAATGCCTTGTACCTTTGTAATCCCACATTCTGCATCACTTTCAAACACACTGTGCCCTCCTGGATAGTTTGCTGTTCATATTGTCAGTCAGCTTTGCATGCCTGTTGCACTGTTCGTTTGCACTGCTTGTTACATACCGTCAGGGCTATTTTTGGGCAGGAACGCACAGGAACGGAGTTCCGGCTGGCTCCTGAGTTGGCCACAGCCAGCAGGAACTCATTAGGACTGGCCACTCGTCCACTTGCAGCTGCTGGATGAACCATAGTTCTGTCAGAGCTGTTCTTGAAACGAGCAGTTTCTGTCTGAGCTCTCTCAGCCCCACCTACCTCACATGGTGTCTGCTGTGGGGAGGGGAAGGAGACTGTAAGCCGCTCTGAGACTCCAAGTGAAGGGCGGGGTATAAATCCAATCTCCACCTCCACCTCCACCTCCTCCTCCTCTTCTTCTTCTTTAATTCTTGTATTTGTATGGTAATTTACTGCCGTCCACAGATCTTTCTTACATCCAGTCTCAGCTATAATTAACCCAGTACTTACATATTTTGACTCTAAATGGCCCTTCCTGAAAACTCCCACCCCCTATAAGTAATGGTTGAGGAGCTTCTCTTCCACTGGATCTGAGGAAGTGTGCTTGCACACGAAAACTTACACTTTGTTGGTCTAAAAGCTGCCACTGGATTCCAGCTTTGTTCTATTACATAATTTTGTCCATCTCTTCCCCTCACCAAATGCGACTGCCTCCGTTAGAGCCAGGGCCACCATAACTGCTGGAAAAGGGACCTCAAAGAAGAAAGGGTGCCGTCCTTTGAGGAAGCACAAGACCTTTGGACCGCTGAGCAGGGTTCCTCTGCAAGAGCTAAGGTCACCAGTAGGGGTGTGTCAAGATCTGAGATCCAAGAGGTAAGGAGGGGCAATGCTACTGAGGGTTTTTCAAAGGAAGGGTCAGAGGGAAAGTCAGCACTCAGATTCAAACCAGAAGAAATTGTCAGGGTCAAACAGACCTGGAGCATGCTGAGAAACTGTGGCTGTCTTTATCACTGCAGCCTAGATACTAGCTGATAGGTCCTAGGGACACTGCCGACCCTGAACACATGAAGCCGCCCTAAACTGAACCAGACCCTTAGTCCATCAAAGTCAGTACTGCCTACTCAGACTGGCAGCCGCTCTCTAGGGACTTGGGCTGAGGTCCTTCACATCAGCTACAACCTGATCTTTACTGGAGAGGTGGGGGGTTGAACCTGGGGCTTTCTGCATGCCAAGCAGATACTCTTCCACTGAGCCACAGCCCCTCCCCAGTTCACCTGGACATGCCAGGGATTGAACCTGGGACATCTGTAAGCCTGCACACCATTCTTGTGAACTTTTCTGATGATTTATGAGAGCAGTGAGTGGACTATGATACCAGTTATGTGAGCTATAAAGGTGTACTAGGGGAGCAGTGGGAAGATGGGAACAGATACCTACAATAAAGGGGTCAGAGTACCATTTTCTGAGGTTGCCACCTCCAGCCGGGAGGCTGACACAGAGCACAAGGACACTCTCTCTCACACAAAGCCATGAGGCTAGAGACATATACCAGCAACTCCATGAAGGTACAAACTCCATGCACGCGCACAGTCTTATATTTATTTTATTTATTATTTATTTATTTATTTCGATTGATACCCCGCCCTCCCCGCGAACGGGCTCGGGGCGGCTTACGTGGGCTCACAGGCCAAAAAATAGTACATTAAAATCGCTAAAAAACAGTTAAAACGATTTAAACATTTAAAATGAATTCCTAAGACTAACAAGATTACAAACAGCTTCCTAGAACATGTTATCAGATTATCAAAGCGGCGGCTCAGTGGTAGGACTCCCTATCCCCCCTGCCACCCGCCAGGGTTGGTTCAGGCCAGATTACATCAAAGATGATATAGCTGATGGGTGGACTCATCGGTGGCGGCTCCTATTCGAAAGCCTGGCGGAAGAGCTCCGTCTTGCAGGCCCTGCGGAACTGCACGAGGTCCTGCAGGGCCTGCAAGATACCCCCTCCTGCAAGTCCCCCTCACCGTTTGATACATCAAAGGACTTCACACAAGGGTGCGAAGACAGCAGGGTGCTTCCTGAGAACCGGTTCTGCTGCCCAGGACTCGCTGTCATCCAGAAGACAGATGTCAGATGCAGCTGACGTCAACATCCTGTCCTGACCATCAGGTAGATCTGAATATTGACCACTCCTATAGGACCCTCTTAGTGGCTAGGGATAGAGAACGGCTCTCCTGGGATGGCCTCATATCTTGCCATCCTCCCGGGAACACCTCCCAATAAATACTGCTCCCCAAGAGACACAGTTGAGATTCTTTGTCTCCTCCCTTGCTTGTCTCCCATCCTTCCCATCCTGGAGAGCCAGTCTGGTGTAGTGGTTAAGTGTGCAGACTCTAATCTGGGAGAACCGGGTTTGATTCCCCACTCCTCCACTTGCACCTGGCTGGATGACCTTGGGCAAGCCATAGCTCTGTACCAGCTGTTCCCTCAAGGACAGCTTGGGAAAGAGCTCTCTCAGCCCCACCTACCTCACAGGGTGTCTGTTGTGGGGAGGGGGGGGGGAAGGAGTTTGTAAGCCGCTCTGAGACTCTTAAGTGAGTGAAGGGCGGGATATAAATCCAATCTCTTCTTCTTCTTCTTCTTCTTCTTCTTCCTCCCGGATCCTTGGGTGCACCACTTGGATCTGCCACATGGCTTTCTGCTGGTCCAGAACCACGGCCCTTTGTCCTTTGCCCGAAGACTTCTCTCCTTTTCGCAGACGGATTTTACTGATCCATATAGAGGTAAATATCACCCTCGACAGATACCATCAAATATCCTGCTCATGCAAATGTCTCTGTATTCCTACCTAATTTCCTAGATCTGTATAACTGTGTGTATGATCCTGTAACGTTGTTTATAAACCTTTTATTACATTTGTAGTAAACGACTTACCCTTTATACTCTTACCTCGAGTCTTGTGTCAGTTTATGAGAAGCCTCGGTTTAGCACAGCCTCTGTATACACAGGCGGGATCCGCAAAGCCGGCTGCATATTGTTAAGAGCTCATATTTCCCCAAATATTGATAATAAATAGAGCAGTCAGGCTAACACATTCTGTATGCCAAGCAGGTGCTCTCCCCACTGAGTCATGGTCCCCTCCCAGCTGCAGGGACCATGGCTCCGTTTGCTCCTTCCATCCACAATTCTCCAAGATACTGTGTACTGGGTTTGATGCATGGAAAAGCCCGGACTACGACATGGTGACCAGCATAGGTTTATTGGTACACAACAAGCATGCAAAACCAGCCAAGATGGTGAACTATATACAGTCCCTAGGACACACCCAAAAGTCCTATCAGTGGGTTTGAATTTCCTGCCGGAGTTCTTATTGGAGGGCTAGTGGTGATCTGGGATCCTTGACTCCTATTGTTCCCAGGAGTCAAGCTCTAGCTGTGTGTCACTGGTGCCCTGTGGCGCTCAGCGGACATAACACTGACCCACCAGGACCATTCATGGGACATTAAAGAAATGACGCAGGGCCCCGAACTGAAAGACGGATGTCATATGGTTGTCACCGAACGCTGAGAACGCCTTGGCAGCCGAGCTCCAAACGGAGGAGTCGGAGGTCCGTCTCTGAAGCTGCGTTCTCTGCTTGGCGACAGATGCCGGAGTGCGAAATGCAGACGCTTCCCGTCAGTTGTGAATGACGCCCACATGGCAGTCGGCTGCTTTCCTTGGCCGCCGAATCCCATGTAAGCGGGGAGCCAATTCTGTCCCACTCGCCCCTTCGGTGACTATAAACCCGCAGGCGCTCAATGGTGCTTCGGTGTTCTTGCATGGCCCTGATACGAATTAAATATTGCAAGGACAGCTGCCGGTTGCCCGTTCCTTTGCTAGGCAGATTGCAAGCTAATAATCGGGGGGGGGGGGGGGGGGTGGCGGCGGTGATTTCATCAGAGAACGCTCACAGCCTCTTCATCAATGGGCTTCTCTCTCAAGTGCTGGCGGAGAGAGAGAGGGGGAGAGAGAGAGAGAGAGAGAGAGAGGCATCAGGGATGAAACAGTAAGACAGCACACATCAGCAGACTGTCACTGGAAGACGATGGCAGAGGACGATTGAAGGGCAGCTTATTGTCTGGGCTCGGAACAGCCCAGAGGGATACCTAAACTGTGTACAAATCGATAACCCCGCAATGGGATTAACAGTAATTAACACAGGGAAATCACTTCTGTAATTAGCACGCGGGATCCGCTGCCGCAGGACGTAGCGGCAGCTGCGGGCATAGACGGCTTCAAGAAGAGAATGCATAAACGCATAGAGCAGAGGTCCATCAGTGGCTATGAACCACAACATACAGGTGGAAGACTATGGCTGCGGCCACACACATGAAATAATCCACTTCCAATCCACTTCCAATGCACTTTCCATCTGGATTTTACTGTGGACCTTTCTGCACACTCCTTTTTAATCCATGTTCACCGCGGTGTCCTCCAAGCAATTCTGCACTAAAAACAAATTCAACCTCCTCCGCATAACCTTGGGTCAGTTACAGGTTCTTTCAGAGCTGTTCTTCCAGGAGCAGTTCTCAAAAGAGCTCTCTCAGCCCCACCTACCTCGCAGGGTGTCTGTCATGGGGAGGGGAAGGGGAAGGAGATTGTAAGCCACTCTGAGACTCTTTGGGTAGGGAAGGGCAGGGTATACATCCAATCTCTTCTTCTTCTTCTCCACATCCAGCTGCTGGTGTGGCCTTGGGACAGTCAAAAGTTCTTTTGGAGCCGTTCTCTCAAGGGCAGTTCTTGAAAGAGCTCTCTCAGCCCCACCTACCTCACAGGGTGTCTGTTGTGGGGAGGGGAAGGGAAAGGAGATTGGAAGCCGCTCTGAGACTCCTTTGGGTAGGGAAGGGTGAGGTATAAATCCAATCTCTTCTTCTTCTTCTCCACATCCAGCTGCTGGTGTGGCCTTGGGTCAGTCAAAAGTTCTTTTGGAGCCGTTCTCTCAAGGGCAGTTCTTGAAAGAGCTCTCTCAGCCCCACCTACCTCACAGGGTGTCTGTTGTGGGGAGGGGGAAGGGAAAGGAGATTGGAAGCCACTCTGAGACTCCTTTGGGTAGTGAGGGGCGGGGTATAAATCCAATCTCCTCCTCCTCCTTCTACCAAAGCGTTTTTGTCCGAACAGAGCTTCCCAGCATTGCCGGCAATGAGATGATGTCACTTCCGCTGTATGCTGAAAGTGACATCTTTGTTTTGCGGATGACAACACCGAGATGCTGGCGTAAACCTCCCCTACTCCCAAGAAGTCCCCCCCACCAGCCAGTTGATTGGCAGCTGGGGGCAGGGCCTTGGGGAATGGTATATTCCACCCCCAGCAGGGGGGGTGAGAACCTTACCCCTTGCAGTCGTGATGGTTCCCAAGTGCACGAGGTTGGGGGTGACTGTTTTAATTAGGCCCGCTAGAGACAGAACCTGCTGCATGCATAGCACGTGCTTCACCATTCAGGTATGGCCCTTCTCGTGAATGGGGGATGAGAAATTGAATCAAGGCTGTTGCAGAGAAACAACTTATGAAAGCCCAGTGCTGCTACTGTGTAGACGAGAACGGGGGACATCCAGAAATGATTTTTGCATCCATTTGAAGAGCAACCCAAGTCAATCTGGGGGAAAGTTTGAGTCCAGTGGCACCTTTTAAGACCAACAAAGTTTTCTCCAAGGTATAAGCTTTCATGCCCATGCACACTTCTTCAGATACACTGAAGTGGAAGGTGTCAATCCATACATATAGATAGAGGGTGAGCAGCAAATTAGCATACAGCATATGAAGGCCATTTGACAAATGCAAGTGGCTCAAGTGGTTAAGACGCTGAACTGCAGACTGGTAGCTCAGCAGTTCGAGACCCGAGTGCCGTGTGATGGAGTGAGCTCCCATCTCTGGCCCCAGCTCCTGCCAGCCTAGCAGTTCGAAAGCAAGAAACTGCAAGTAGATAAATAGGTACCACTTCGGTGGGAAGGTAACAGTGTTCCGTGTGCCTCAGCGTCTAGTCATGCTGGCCACATGACCACGGAGACATCTTCGGACAGCGCTGGCTCTTTGGCTTGGAAACGGAGATGAGCGCCGCATCCCTAGAGTCGTATTTGACTGGCTTTCAAGCAAGGGAAACCTTTACCTTTACCTATATCCAGGTCATTTGATAGATGCAAGGACCAAACTGGAATAACAAGCCTAGTTTTCATGGCCACCATTTGTTTGAGTTTAATTCCGGGGGGAAACTTAGCGGAGGAATTAGACATATCGGCAGGGGTCTGTTGGAGCGGGAGCGCACAGGAGTGCAGCTCCGGGAGTGAGGAGCCCAGGGGGCGGGCACATGACCAAGCCCCGCCCCCTCCTCGGTTTCCCTGAGCAGTGCAGAGGTGCAGCGCCCCGGGGAAAGCCCTGCTAGGGTCTTTATTGTTTTGAATGTTTTGTTTTAATATTGATAATTTTATCATTGTTCCTTTTATGACTGTGTGCTGCTTTTCCAGAGACTTGCTCAAGGTGGCATATACATTTTCTAAGTATACCATTTTTTATCTGGGCACATGGCACATAAGTACTGGAGAAATTTCACCAACCTTCAGCAGCTTCCATCCCATCAGTTTGGTGTAGTGGTCAGGAGTTGGACTCTAATCTGGGAGAACCGGGTTTGATTCCCCACTCCTCCACGTGCAGCTGCTGGTGTGACCTTGGGCCAGTCAAGTTTTTACAGTGCTGTTCTCTCATGAGCAGTTCTCAAAAGACCTCTCTCAGCCCCACCTACCTCACAGGGTGTCTTGTTGTGGGGAGGGGAAGGGGAAGGGATGGGTGGTGCACATTTCCTGGGTATCTCAAATCTACTTGAAACCTGATGGTTTCAAGGGAGCAGGAAGAGAATGAGGGTGTGTTCTTGACGCTTATTTTTATTGCACAAAGTATTGGATGGGGAAGGGAATGGAGGAAGAGCAGGTCAGTTTCACTCACCTGTGGAGTGGAGCCTGAGGGGTGGGTGTTGCCTTCTGACACACTTCCGGTATGTTGGGGTGTGTGGCATACGCAAATGAGTTATGCAAATGAGTTGTGCTAATGAGCTCCTGCGCCTCTTTTTCTACGAAATGACCCCTGCATATCGGAATCAGAGATTGATGGGCAGATGTGTCCTTCTTAATTGTGGAATGCTGAGCGTACTTAATGAAGACCCTGCCTTCACGCTCCATCCGTCTCGTCTCAAGCACGGAGGCGACCTTAGAGCATCTTCTTCCCTGGTGAGAGAACGCAGCTGCCTCCAAAGACTCTGTCTGCATGATTCACTGTGGAAAAAGGACCTCGCTCCAGAGGGGAAAGGGCTGAATCACGACTATTTTGTTTTCTTTAAAATAAAATGTTGATCCTGCCAAAACCAGCCTACTGGCAGGCAGTCATGGCCATGCAGAGCAACAAATTCCTGTACACACCAGAAATAGTACACAACCACAGATAAACAGATGAACTGACCGGAGCGACAAAGGAGCAAAGGAGGATGTACAGGGCCATTGTGGAGGAGATGGGTATGTTTAGCCTGGAGAGAAGACGACTAGGGCTGCCAAGTCAGCCCGGGGGGCAGGGGATCCCCCGCTACAGGGGTTCCCGAGCCGCCGGCCAGCATTCGGTCAGCAGGGGGAACCCCACCCCCGAAGTCGTCCAGCCTGGACGACTTCCCCTGCGCCGGGCGATGTCACCGGAAGTGATGTCAGCATGTTAGGGGTGTTGCCAGGGCAACGCTCTGGCAACGCCCCCAACGTGCTGACGTCACTTCCGGTGACGTCACCCGGCCAGCAGAGGACTCCCCCCCGCCGGTAAGGTTAAGAGACTTGGCAACCCTAGAGACGACTGAGAGGTGATATGAGAACCATCTTCAAGGACTTGGGTGTCATACAGAGGATGGGGCGGAGTTGTTTTCTGTTGCCCCGGAAGGTCGGACCAGAACCAACAAGTTGAAATTAAATCAGAAGAGTTTTCAACTAAACATGAGGAAGAACTTCCTGACAGTTAGAGTGGTTCCTCAGGGGAACAGGCTTCCTCGGGAGGTGGTGGGCTCTCCTTCTCGGGAGGTTTTCAAGCAGAGGCGGGATGGCCATCGGACAGCCATGCGGATTTTGTGAACTTGGGCAGATCACAAGAGGGAGGGCAGGAAGGGTTGTATCAGTGCTTAGTTCTCGCGGCCCTTTCTTACACGCCCAGGGAAACGCTGATCGCCACTTTGGGGTCAGGAAGCCATTTTCTCCAGGCCAGTTTGGCCAGGGATCCTGGAGGGGTTTTTTGCCATCTTCTGGGCATGGAACAGCAGTCACTGGGGGTGTGGGTGGGGGAGGTATTTGTGAATTTCCTGCACTGTACAAGGAGTTGGACAAGATGACCCCAGAGGTACCTTCCAACTCGATGATTCTATGAACCCTAGTCTCTCCTGCAAAGTTCTTGTTTGTTCCCCAGCTTTAAGACACACATTCACACCCAGATTGCTGTCTTTGTTACTTCCTTGCCTCTGTTCTCCTTCTCTGATCGTCACCTAAGAAAACCTCCAAGTCCTCAGAAGAATCTGAGAAGTTAGAAGCAGAATTAACTATGCAAAAGAAGTAAATAAATCTTATTCCTTTTTGTAAAAGGGGGAATTGGTTGGGGGGGAGCTCTCTCTTGTTTTGTTCTTAGTCGACTGAATTATTGTGGCTTCCTTATTTCCCTACTGCTCCAGCATGCCAAACATTCTTGGAACATCTGCCAACATCTTTCACAGGCCTGTTAGACTGTTAAGTTCTATTACATCTGATGTCTCCTCATTTGGATAAACCAGGAGGGGGGAAAGAGGGGGGGGGCAGATGTCTTCCTGCATCTGATGGGCTATGGATCGTGTTTCTTAAAAATATATTATGTTCAGTTCTCTGGTATCTGCATTTTATGTGCACTTCAGCAATCTCGTACTCTAGACCGGGGTCTCCAGTGTGGTGCCCATAGATGCAGTGGGGCCTGCTGACACCTTTCCTGGCACCCACCAAGTGCAGCTTTTCCCAGAAGGGCTGTGCCAGAGTTCCCTCTACGCTGAGTTGGTGTGAGCCAGCTCACAATTTTTTAGCCTCTGGCTCAGACACTTTTGTCTTAGCTCAGGAAGGATGGCTCCAGAGCAAACTAATATATGCAGCAGCCAAATCACTCACTCACAACTTTAATGCCAGTAGCTCACAAAGTAGAATTTTTGCTCCCAAGACTCCACGGCTTAGAGGGAGCATTGGTGCCAACTGGCTGTGCAAATCAAAAGTCACCCTGTTAAACAGAGCTTCTGCCCAAAGTGTTGAAGAGTTACTATTATCATAGAATCCTAGAATCACAGAGTTGGAAGGGGCCATATAGGCCATCTAGTCCAAACCCCTGCTCAGTGCAGGATCAGCCTAGAGCAGGGGTGGGCAAATTGCGGCCCGGAGGCCACATGTGGCCCGCCACAGAGTTTTTTGCGGCCTGCCAAGACAGTTGGCCACTGTCAGCACCTGAGGAGCTGCAGCTTGAACTTATTGACATGCAGTCAGATCACACTGTGAAAGAAATGTTTAATGCTGTGACATTAGTTGACTTTTACAAATCTTTGTCTGCTGAAAAAATTTCCATGTATGAAGAAATTTGCTGGGAAAATGTTCTCTATATTTGGGTCTACATACATTTGTGAGCAACGTTTTTCTTGCATGAAGATCAGCAAGAGTAAATATAGATATTAACAGACATTTGACAGACATTAACTTGCAGGCTGTGATGAGAATCTCAACAAGCAATCTCACTCCTGATTTCAAAAAAATTGTAGAAAAGTGTGACGGGGTACATTTGTCTCATTAAACTGATTCTAAAAGTAAATGTGCTTGCAGCTATAGATAATATGAAATTAGCACAATAAATAAATTGAATAAAACTACCACGATTTTATTTAATTTATATTTATTGATTTTTATGGTACAATTTATACCGTTTCTGAAATGCAAAGTTAACTAATGAATGCAATCATTTTAAAAGGTGTGGCCCTCCGCTAACCTCCACTCCCACAAAGCGGCCCCCGAGCCAAAACAATTGCCCACCCCTGGCCTAGAGCATCCCTGACAAGTATATACTTGTTAGACTTGCTGAGGGTGAAAGAGAAGAGTGCAAAAGTTGGCTTGAAACTCAACATCAAAAAAAAACTAAGATCATGGCATCTGGACCCATCACTCCTTGGCAAATAGAAGGGGAAGTTGTGGAAGCAGTGACAGACTTCACCTTCTTGGGATTCAAGATCACTGCAGACGGTGACTGCGGCCATGAAATTAAAAGACGCCTGCTCCTTGGGAGGAAAGCAATGGCAAACCTAGATGGCAGGATAAAAAGCAGAGACATCACTCTGCCCACAAAAGTCCGTATGGTTAAAGTGATGGTATTCCCAGAAGTAATGTCTGGCTGCGAGAGTTGGACCATAAGGAAGGCCGAGCGCTGAAGAATAGATGCTTTTGAATTATGGTGCTGGAGGGGAGACTTGAGAGTCCCTTGGACTGCAAGGAGACCAAATCAGTCAATCCTAAAATCAATCAACCCTGACTGTTCCCTGGAGGGTCAGATCGTGAAGCTGAAGCTCCAATACTTTGGCCACCAAATGAGAAGGGAGCACTCCCTGGAGAGGACCCTGATGCTGGGAAAGATTGAAGGCCAAGGAAGAAGGGGATGGCAAAGAATGAGATGGTTGGACAGTGTTATCGATGCAACAAACATAAAATTGAGCAAACTCCAGAGGACGGCAAAAGACAGGAGAGCCTGGTGTGATGTGGTCCATGGGGTCGCGAAGAGTCGGACTTGACTGTGCGACTGAACAAGAACAACAAATCATCATCTTAAGCCTTGACATTGTGTGGTTGGCTGTGCCTGTTGCGGCAGCTCTTTTTGTGACTGTGCCCACAGTCATTAGTCAGAATGCCAAAGGTGCCCACATTGTCAAAAAGGTTATGGACCCTTGTTTCAGAGACTAATGGACCGTTGGTTTCATTCTTGGTCTTATTTAGCATTGTCAGTAGGATTGCCAGGCCTCAGCTGGAATGCCTCTGGAGGAATTGGGGCTGACATCACTTCTGGTCAAAACTGGAAGTAGGGTGTCTAACCATAAAGTTTCTGTAAAATGCTAGAGCATCCACCATGTCTCTTCCAGTTTTTAACAGAAGAGAGGAAGAAGAAGTGGAAGAGGGAGAAGAAGAAGAGGAGGAGGAGGAAGAGGAGGAGATTGGATTTATACCCCACCTTTCACTTGGAGTCTCAGAGGAGCTTACAATCTCCTTTCCCTTCCCCTCCCCACAACAGACACCCTATGAGGTAGGTGAGGCTGAGAGAGCTCTTTCGAGGACTGCTCTTGAGAGAACTGTTCTGAGAGACCTTGTGGCTGACCCAAGGTCACACCAACAGCTGCACATGGAGGAAGGGGGAATCAAACCCAGTTCTCCCAGATTAGAGTCCGCACTCCTAACCACGACATCAAACTGGCTCTCGTGTAAGTGTGTTATCATAATGCCACACACTCTTTCCCCCCATTTCCTCTCACTGAGCAAGAGCTTGGAGATGTGGAGGACTCGGACTGGCATTCCTAGTGACGTTCAGAGAGCTTCACATGCACAGTATATGAGTATAATCCTGACAATAACCTTGCATGGTTGGCACATAGTATTGAATGTCGGGAGGGAAGGGTGATGGACTTGCAGAAGGCAAACGAGTGAATTCATGACAGAAAGAAGATCTGAGCTAGAGATTTCCTAATTCACAGCTCCATTTCTTCGTTGTGAAGAAAAGATGCCAAGAGTATACACATCCCACACATGTTTTTTGCCTCCTTCAAGTATCCTGCTTCTATCCAGTGGAATTTTGCCCATTGCTCCTAGCCCCAAGACTCCCCCCCCCCCCCAATTCCTGAAGAGGAGGAGGGGGAAAGTTGGTTTTTAATACTCCACTTTTCTCTACCTTAAGGAGTTTCAACATGGCTTCCAACCACCTTCCCTTCTTCTCCCCACAACAGGCACCTTCTGAGGTAGGTGAGTTGCCTGAGAGAGCTCGAAGAGAACTGGGACCGGCCCAAGGTCACCTAGCAAGCTACATGTGGAGGAGTGGGGAATCAAAAAGTTTCCCAGATTAGAGTCCACTGCTCTTAACCACTACACCGTGCTGTCCCTGCTTAGCTTCTGAGATCTGATGGGGTTAGGGCACACCAGGAAGAAGGAGGAGGAGGAGACTTTTTATGCCCATCTTTTCTCTACCTTCAGGAGTCTCAAAGCAGCTTACAAACCCCTTTCCCTTCCTCTCCCCAAAACAGACACCTTGTGAGGTAGGTGGGACTGAGAGAGTTCTGAGAGAACTGTGACTGGCTCAAGGTCACCCAGCAGGTCTCATGTGAAGGAGGAGTGGGGAACCAAACCCGGCTCTCCATATTAGAGTTTGCCACTCTTAACCACTACAGCACACTGGCTGATGGAGGGTGGACTCTATGGCACTGTACCCTGCTGTCCCCACCCCAAACCCCGTCCTCCCCAGGCTCCACTCCACAAATCTCCAGGTATTTCCCAACCCAGAGTTGGCAACCCTAGCTGTGAGGATAAAATAGAGGATGGGAGAAACATGTATGTGCTTCTGAGACGACAAGAAATATTAGGGAAACGGCTAGAGCCGTAAATAGGATCCTTGTATAGCATTTACTGGAATCCTTCAGGGCACTGTGTTCTAAAACAGAAGTAAAGCTGTTCTGTAATGCATACACAAGTGTGTTTTACGGTGGGCAGGAGGAGGTAAGTATTGTGCCCCTAACAATGTTATTTGTATTTTCACAATACTTTGAAATATCCAATTCGGCCCCCGGGAAACATTCACCCTGCCACGATGAAAGGTGCTTATTGGGTTGGAGGATGTATATCGCCCCGGAAAAGGCACACTTTATTTCCTTTGTTTACTCCTTGGGGAAAGCGAACCAACAAGTTGTCCTTCGTAAGCTGTTCCCACATGAAAGTGGAATAGCAGGGAACAAGCTTACATTTCCTTGCCAGCTCATGTCTCTCGAGGGGCTTCTCGAGATGAGTTTATTGCCGGCAAGGGAGGGGAAAACTCTCTGGGGGGAATTATTAAAAACAGTGAGTCAGAGCGGCTTCCAAAGGGGCTGGGTGGCTGCCTTCTACCGTTGGAACTCAAGGATTTCCAGTGTTGATGGAACTTGCTGAATGTTGTGTTCTAATGGCGACCGCCATGCGGTCAGGCCATGTGATCCGGAGCAAGCACATGGCCAGGCGCAGTCAGAGCTTCGCTCCAGAACATAATAGAGTGGCCAGATTGTAATTTAGACCTATCGGTCAGCCAGGATGCAAATAGGGGCCAATGACCTAGGGAGACTTAATTGTAATCCTATCAGAGTGTGTGGGCGAGGCCGGGGGTGCGGTTTAGGTGCACATATAAGCAGACCCCAGAGCCCAGCTCAGACATGTGTTCCTGAACCTCCTAATAAAGCATGAGCTGATTTCACTTGAAGGCATCTCTGGACAGAGTACTTTACACTGAGGAAGCCTTTCGGATGTGAAAGGGTCGCGCAAAGCCACGTCCACCTCAGCCTAACTCATTCTTTTCAGTGCTGAGTGAACCTTACTGTAGAGATGCCAGCCTCCAGGTGGGACTTGGGCATCCCCCCAGAATTACAGGTGAGATGTGGGATGCCCCAGAACTACAGGTTATCCCCAAACTAGAAGAGAAGAAGAAGAGATTGGATTTATACTCCGCCCTTCACTACCCAAGGGAATCTCAGAGCGGCTTACCATCTCCTTTCCCTTTCCCTCCCCAGAACAGACACCCTGTGAGTTAGGTGGGGCTGAGAGACCTCTGACAGAAACTGCTCTTTTTCAAGGACATCTGTGCCAGGGCTATGGCTTGCCCAAGGTCATCCAGCAGCTGCAAGTGGAGGAGTGGGGAATCAAACCTGGTTCTCCCAGGTTAGAGTCCGCGCACTTAACCACTACACCAAACTGGCTCTCATTTCTGAAGAAAATTGATGTTTTGGAGGATGGGCACTATGGTCCATTCTGCATCTGGCATTTGCTACATATTTTCTCAGCACTCGACTTGGGTCCCCCCTTGCCTCAGAATATCTGTTTTCATTGCATTGCCTCAGATCCTGGTTTCTGCACTGGCTAGTGTCAACTTGCCAACTGTTTTGTTTTCAACACTCACTCCTGCATTGGTATGCAGATATTCCTGAGTCAGTACTTGCCTCAGCAGTCATTAGCTGCATAGGAGATGCTTTGGGTGGTGGATCACACCCAACTGAGCCAAGTAATTCATGGTGAGGTGATAAATACAGAGCGGGAAAATAGGGGCGGGGAACTGATGGAGAGGAATGAAGCTGCATCAAGTTTTCTGCTTATTGTTCCCTTCGAACCAAAAGTGTAAGAAGGAAAAGGTACCACTCAGAAACACATCCGGATGCCCCGGAACCAATGCTCCCTCTAAGCTGTGGGGACTTGTGAGCAAAAATTCTACTTTGAGAGTGACTGGCATTAAAGTTGTGAGTGAGCAATTTCGGCTACAGCATAAATTAGTTTGCTCTGGAGCCATCCTTCCCGAGCTGAGACAAAATCTGTGAGCTGGAGGCTAAAAAAACTGTGAGCTAGCTCATACTAACTCAGCTTAGAGGGAACACTGTGCTGGGACAACACCGCACTGACTGCAAGGTCACCCCTGAATGGCCAGAAATCTATGCAGAAGGTACCATAAAACCCGATGGGCAAAGAAAGTGAAAGCTGCATGCAGTGCAGCAGGAGATTAACCTCCCGATGTAGAATTGCAGCAAAACATTTGGGTACAGAATCAGCCTATGGCATTGTACCCCACGGAGGACGCTGTCTGCTCCAGGCTCTACCCCCAAATCTTCAGAAGTTTCCTAACCTGGAACTGCCAACCTTCGGCCCCTACCCTCCAGGTGGGACTGGGTATCCCCCAGGAATACGGCTCATCTCCAGACTACAGGGATCAGTTCCCCTGGAGATAATGGATGCTTTGGAGGGCAGCCTCTAGAACATGGTACCACATAGAGGTCCCTGTCCTTCCTAGGCTCCATCCCCAAATCTCCATGAATTTCCCAACTCGGATCTGGCAACCCTACCAGTGGCCAGTGGGACCTGGCAACCCTTCCATACACCTCACTGGTGGCCCGGGAGGACTTGGAAACTCTATCTCAGGTAAAGGTAAAGGTTTCCCTTGCTCGAAAGCCAGTTGAATACAACTCTAGGGATGCAGTGCTCATCTCCATTTCCAAGCCGAAGAGCCAGTTGAATACAACTCTAGGGATGCAGTGCTCATCTCCATTTCCAAGCCGAAGAGCCAGTGCTGTCCAAAGGCTTCTCCATGGTCATGTGGCCGGCATGACTACACGCCGAGGCGCATGGAACACTGTTACCTTCCCACCAAAGCGGTGCCTGTTTATCTACTTGCAATTTCTTGCTTTCGAACTGCTAGGTGGGCAGGAGCTGGGACCAGAGACACTCCGTCATGCAGCCCTCGGGTCTCGAACTGCTGAACTACCAATCTTCTGGTCTGCAGTTCAGCATCTTAACCACTTGAGCCGCTGCAGCCCTAACTTTACCTTACTGAGAGGCAAAAGGAGGTTTGTTCTTAGAGTTGCCAGTGCCGGGCTGGGAAATTCTTGGAGATCTTATGGTGGAGCCTGGGGAGGGCAGGGTTTGGGGAGGGGAGAGACTTCAGCAGGGTATAATGCCGTGAAGTCCATCTTCCAAAGCAAGACATAGTATTACAAAATGCCTGGGGTGCATCAGAAACGGAGTAGCATGTTTGCAGCCTGAATAGCTTTGAGATCAGCGTCCTACTACTGAAGGCATTCTATCATTCCTGGTTCTGTGATAGCACTATATGAGCACGAAAGCTCTAGTACAGGCAGGGGTCATTTCGAGCAGGAGTTCAGAGGAGCTCAGCTCCGGGAGTTGGTGCCAGCCCCCCTTCCCCCGCGTGGGGGAATGCCTGCTTGTGTCCTGGCTGCAGCAAAATGACCCCGCCCCCTGGAAAGGTCCTTGTTCCTTCGACCAGCCTTCTGAAGGCTTCAGCCACCACTGAAGCTCTCCTCCCAGAATTGTGGTATTTCTAAGGCTTGGATTAGTAGCTGTCCCCTCTCTGCCAGCTCTTTCTTTCCCTCTCTCTCTCTCTCTCTTGCTTTCTGACATACTTCCGGTGATATCAAAAACATACAAAAATATTGCAAAATATAATTAATTTAATATAATAGGTGATGGGGGTCCAAAGTCACCAACAACGAAACATCCGGTAGATACATTCGTTTCCAAAAGTCTTCATCAGGTGTGGACCAACAATTAGAATATCTTCAAACGTAATAAAAGTACACTTTAAAGCCTTTGAGTGACATGCATTAATTTAGGAATATTCCAGACATGCCGTGAGTTGAAAAAATGCCATTGTTGAATCAGCCAGATATAGTAGAAGTACTTTTATTACGTTTGAAGATATTCTAATTGTTGGTCCACACCTGATGAAGACTTTTGGAAACGAATGTATCTACCGGATGTTTCGTTGTTGGTGACTTTGGACCCCCATCACCTATTATATTAAATTAATTATATTTTGCAATATTTTTGTATGTTTTTGAAATTTTTGATGCATATGCTTTAATAGGAGAGTGTGTTGTCACAGCTGTATGATTCTCTGCTCTTAACTTGTTCCATAGCTGTTGTTCTCATAGATATTATACTTCTGGTGATGTCAGGTGGTGTAGCATATGCAAATAAGTTATGCTAATGAGTTTTGCTAATGAGCTCCTGCACTTCTTTTTCTATGAAATGACCCCTGAGTATGGGGTTGTCAAACATGGGGCTGGGGGGGGGGGGGGATGAAGCCCCAGAGGGCTTCTCTCAGGCCCACAGTGGAACTGGCTGTCTTCTGCTGCTGCTTCCAGTTCTGCTGCTGCTGTGTCATCATAGGTTTGCAGCTTAAAGATACACACCTGAACGGCATCCTCAAGATTGCAGCAGCACAGACATTTTGATGCAATAAGTCAGAGCAAGAGGTGTCAGTTGTCAGAGACTGTTAAATAAACAAAATATTGCAAAAGTGCTAATGTTTTAAGCATGTTTTTATGTTAAGTTAAAAAAAATCTTTCTGTGTGTGTCCTTTATCAAGTTTGCTAGGAATAAGGCCCGTTGTGGAAATAAACACAATGGGCTCTAGAAAGAGGCTCTGGGAGAGTGCCCCAGTCTTGGGCATTCAGCATCAATTTGCTGTGGTGACCTCAGCAGGGTATAATGACACAGAGTCCACCATTTTCTCCAGGGGAAGATCTCTGCCATCTGAAGAGCAGTTGTAGTTCAGCGTGATCTCCATCCCTCCCCTGGAGATCGGCAACAATGGTTCCCATGAGGGAACAGGTGGTTTGAAGACTGGAGTCTATGACACTGAACCAGTCTGAGGTCCCACCCCTGCTGAAACCTCACCCTCTCCAGGGTCCACCCCTCAGATCTCCAGGAATTTTCCACCTGGAGCTGCCAACCCTATCTCCTTCCCAGCCAGTCATCAACCTCACTCTTCAACATTCCATGTCTTCCCCCCCCCCCCCCCCCCAGCCTCCACCATGTTCTGAAGCCCTGACTGATATGTCACACTGGCTGTCACAAGGGGTCCATCTCAGCAGGGTATAAGGACACAGAGTCCACCATTTTCTCCAGGGGAACTTGTAGCCAACTGATTCTGGCGCCCAATGGAATCTTCCCACTTGAAACCAGCTTTATATATGAGAGAGATTTATATACCATATGGTACAGCATATGGTTCCCAAAGTGGGCATTACCTCCCCCTGGTGGGCGCTGGAATGATCCAGGTGGGCGGTAGGAGCCTTGGGTGCAGTTGGGGGTGTTGAATTTAAAAAAGGGGGGGTGGAAGCATAAAGAAAGAAGAGTCCAGAACCTATCTAAAGCAGCCTCCCCCCGCCCCGCCCCGCCCCGCCCCGCCGCGCTGCCTTCTCCTGGTCTTCCCTGGGATTAGGGAGGGAGGGGGAGAGGGGTCCCCACAGCCAATCACAGCCATGCATTTGCAGATTGCAAATGCAGGTGCACCCTTGTAAAGGCTGGTGTTGCTACTGGCCTCAGGCCTTCAGCTGCTGCTGCTCTCTGCCTGATTGGCAGTAGGGATTGTGGATTCTACGTAGACTGATGAAGAAATCTAAAAGGTAAGATTTGGGGGAAATACATATATTTTTTACAGGAGGATATTAGTATAAGGACCTTTTAAACTGGGCAGCCTGCTTGGGGCGGCTTTGGGTTATGGTTCTGTTGGGTGTGAGGTGGGGGCTGGGGAAGGCTTACTCTCTTACAGTTAATAATTGGGGGGGGGGGGAGGTTTAAAAGTTTGTCCTGCATTGAAAAGTATTTCTGTTGGCTTTTTTAAAAATTAACTGTAGTAGTTGCTTGTTGGTGCGGTGAGGATTTTGTCTCAATGTTTTTAATTCTGTGATTCAACTTTTGTTATTGGTTGTTTTTTTAAATATTTTAATTTTCTGGTTGGTCTTTAAATATATTTCTTGAGACTGTACTGCTATTTCCTTTGTGTGTTTTGGTTAGTTGGGGGGGGGGGTTTGTCAGCTGCTGTGGGTTCAGTGTTGTGTGTTTGTTGTCCCTGAGAGTACTCTGGTGTTGTTCTGTTGTTTTTAAAAGTTCTACTTTGTTGCTTTTGGTTGCTTGGGAAGGTTCTGGTGGTAGGTATGTGAGTGTTGTTGCCAGCATCCTCAGCCCTGGACCCAGGGTGGTCTTTCCCAAGAGAGAAATCCCAAAACGACCTCTGAACCTCCACAAGCAGTTCCCTATGTGGCCAGGCTTGGCTTAAAACAGTGGCTTTTGCCGGGAGGCCAGGAGAACCGCATCTTGGCTGAGAAAACTCAGGCCAAAGGGAAGATTCTCCAGGCTAGCTGCACTGCCAAGCATCCTCCATGCAAGCAATAAATAAGCAGGTGGTGGTGGTAGTAAATAAGCTTTTGTATATTATTTATATACCCTCTTAGAAATAAGGCCTGTTGTGAAAATAAATACAATGGGCTCTAGAAAGAGGCTCTGGGAGAGTGCCAAGGCCCTGGGCACTCAGCATCAATTTGCTGAGCCGACCTCAGCAGGGTATAATGACACAGAATCCACCAGTTTCTCCAAGGGAAGATCTCTGCCATCTGAAGAGCAGTTGTAGTTCAGCATGATCTCCATCCCTCCCCTGGAGATTGGCAACTTTGGTTCCAATAAGGCAACAGATGGTTTGGAGGGTGGAATCTATGGCAATAAACCTGTCTGAGGTCCCACTCCTACTGAAACCTCACCCTCTCCAGGGTTCACCCCTCAAATCTCCAGGAATTTCCGAACCTGGAGTTGGCAACCCTATCTCCCTCCCAGCCAACCATCAGTGTATCATCTGCTCCCTGGCTTCAGCTTTCCACCTCCTCCCTCATTCCTCCTAGAGAGCAGTTGTAATTCTTAGTGATCTCCAGTCCCCACCTGGAGATTGGCAACAATGGTTCCCCATGAGGGACTGGTTGACTTGGAGGGTGGAGTCCATGGCATTGTACCTGTTTGAGGTCCCACCCCCTCCTCCAACCTCACCGTCTACAGGCTCCATACCGCAAATCTCCAGGAATTTCCCACCTGGAGTTGGCAGCCCTATCATCTTCCCAGCCAATCATCAACTTCACTCTTCAACTTTCCATCTCCCCCCTGGAAAGCACTTGTAATTCTGAGAGATCCCCAGCCCTTGCCTGGAGATTGGCAACCATAGTTTCCCTGGAGGAGATGTAGTCTTTCTCTGCAATGGGGACCAAAGCAGCTGACATCATTCTCCTCTCCCCTTTTTGACTTGCACAACAACCCTGTGAGGTAGGTTAGGCTTAAAGTCTGTGACCAAAATCACCCATTCAGCAAGAACCTGGGTCTAGCAGATTCTGCTCTGAAGGGCTGACTGCTACGCCTAGGGTAGCCAATCTCCAGGTGAAGCCTGAAGATCGCCGGGTATCACAACTGAACTTCAGATAACAGATCTCTCCCCCCCCAGCCATTTTCTTCAGGGGAACTGATCTCTGTCATCTGGAGATCAATTGTAACAGTGGGAGATCTCCAGGTCCCACCTGGAGTTCGCAACCCTATCACCTTCCCAGACAGTTATCAGCTTATCTTTATTTTTCCCTTACTCTTCAGCTTTCCATCTCTTCCCCCCCCCCCCACCGACCTGCAGCTTCTACCGTGCTCTGAAGCCCTGACTGCTATGTCACATTGGCTGTCATAGGGAGGACATTTCAGCAGTGTATAAGGAGTCCACCATTTTCTCCAGGGAGAACTGATCTCTGCCATCTGGAGAGCACTTGTAATTCTGAGTGATCTCCAGCCCTCCCCTGGAGATGGCAACTCTTCTCCTCCACCCACTGCCAGATGGGTCTAACTGTCCCCTCAGTGGCCTGCTTCTGTCTGTAAAAGACAATGGACTCAGCATAACCTCCTCCCCTGCCCACTTGGTAACCAAGTTTGCTCTGATTAGGGAAATACCTGGAGATTTGGGGGGGGGGGGGAATAAAAGGACTCAGCAGGGTATAATGCCATAGGGTCTACCCTCCAAAGCAGCCATTTTCTCCAGGGAAACTGATCTCTGTCACCTGGAGATCAATTCTAACAGCAGGAGAACAGCAGGATTTCCCTTCCCCACAACAGACACCCTGTGAGGTAGGTGGGGCTGAGAGAGCTCTGAGACAGCTGTCCTTGAGAGAACAGCTGGTACAGAGCTACGGCTTGCCCAAGTTCATCCAGCAGGTGCAAGTGGAGGAGTGGGGAATCAAATCCAGTTCTCCCAGATTAGAGTTTGCACACTTAACCACTACACCAAACTGGCTCTCTGCCATCTGGAGAGCACTTGTAATTCTGAGTGATCTCCAGCCCTCTCCTGGAGATTGGCAACTGGAGATGGAAGAGAATGGTTTGATGGTCACTAGCCCACCTTGCTAGCCAGCCAGCCAGCCATGGTAGAGTTAAGCAGGAGAGAGAGAGACGTTTTCAATTTATTCTGACAGGAAAGTCAGAGGACAAGGGAGGGGGCTATGCTAAAACTCCACTGTCTTTCCATTGACAGAAGCAGGCCACTGAGGGGATAGTTAGACCCACCTGGCAGTGGGCAGAGAAGAGTGGACCAAGCACCCAGTCTGTCCTCTTCACCAGCACCCTGCAGACTGAGGCCAAGATGCTGGTCAGTGGCTCTGTGGGCGGCACTGAGGCAACGCAGCTAAGGAATGCTGCCAGTGGCCAGGGACCCTTTTTGAGTGGCAGTCCTTGCAGCCAACTGATTTTGGCGCCCCATGGAATCTTGCCATTTGAAAAAAGCTTGATATATAAGAGAGAGATGGTACACCATATATAGCACTAGTTCCCAAAGTGGGAAATACCACCCGCTGGGGGGCGCTGGAAAAATCCAGGTGGGTGGTAGGAGCCTTGGGTACAATTAGGGGGTTATTGAATTTTAAAAGAGAGGCAGTGGAAGCATAGAGAAAGGAGAGTCTAGAACCTATCTAAAGCAGCATTTCCCCCCTGCCTTCTCCTGGTCTTCCCTGTTGTCAGTGAGAGTGCTCTGCTGTCGTTCTGTTGTGGTTTTCTGTTGTGATTTGTGACAGTCTTGTTTATAAAAGTTCTGCCTTATTACTTTTGGTTGCTTGGGAGGGTCCGCCTCCTGGTCATCCCTGGGATCAGGGTGGGAGGGGGAGGTGAAGCAGGGTCCCCACATCCAATCACATCCAAGCATTTGGAAATTGCAAATGCCTGGGCACCCTAATGCTGGTGTTTCTGCTGGTCTCTTGTGTGGTGGCTTCTGCTGGCCTCTGGCTTCAGGCCTTCAGCTGCTTCTGCTCTGTCCCTGCCTTGGCCTGCCTGGCTACCTGGATCATGGTGGAATCTACCTGGACTGAAGAAGACATCTAAAAGGTAAGATTTGGATTAAATACATATATATTTTTAATGGAGGATATTAGAAATGACTTTTTAAATTGGGAGGCCTGCTTGGAGTGGCTTTGGGTTATGGTTCTGTTGGGTGTGAGCTGACTAGGGCTGCCAAGTCCCCCGCTTGGGCGGGGGAAACACCGATTTTTAGAGCTTACCTCCCGCTTTTCCAAAGATGGCCACCGGGGGGACAAAATGGCTGCCTTAAAAGGGAAATGTCTGCAGAGAGCCTGCCCTGCAGTAAAAAGCCTCGCCAGACATTTCCCCTTTAAGAAATCAGCAAGAGAGCTTCTTCCACAGCAAGAGAGCCCCGCCCAGAGATTAAGGAGGGACTGAAGGAGCTGCTTTTGCATGTGGCTGGCAAGGTGAGTTTCTCTTCCAGCTCTTTTCATTCTCTCTCCCTTTCTTTTTTCTGCCTGTCTGTCTGTCTGTCTCTCTCTCTGTCCCCATGCAGCAGAGGTCTATCAGTGGCTATTGTAGCCACAAGGTCTAAATGGAAGTAAGTGCCTCTGCCAGTTTTTTCCCCTTCTCTCTCTCTCCCTCTTTCTTTCTTTTTTGTGTCTGTCTGTCTGTCTCTCTCTCTCTGTCCCCATGCAGCAGAGGTCTGTCAGTGGCTATTATTAGCCACAAGGTCTAAATGGAACCCTTTGTCTGGGGCAGTGAGGCTCTGCATTCTTGGTGCTTGGGGGGCAACAGTGGGAGGGCTTCTGGAGTTCTGGCCCCGCTGCTGGACCTCCTGAGGGCACCTGGTATTTTTGGCCACTGTTGTGACACAGAGTGTTGTACTGGATGGGCTGTACTGGATGGGCCGATCCACTGTGGCTTCTCTCC
The DNA here is from genome assembly GCA_029233225.1 of Lepidodactylus listeri. NCBI lineage: Eukaryota > Metazoa > Chordata > Lepidosauria > Squamata > Gekkonidae > Lepidodactylus > Lepidodactylus listeri. The sequence continues at coordinate 6,953,700 of JARCFY010000009.1, read as the reverse complement.
TGTTCTTATGATATGAAAATCATATTCAGCACTTGTGTAGCACTTAGTGCTTCATATTCTGCTGAGATGAGGAAGGATTCAGTAGGGCCGTTGCTCAGTGATAAGAGCATCTGCTTGACATGCAGGAGGTATCAGCCTCTTCAGCTAAAAAAGGATCAGGTCATAGGTGACATTAAAGATCTCAGCCTGAGACCCTGGAGAGCCACTACCAGTCTGAGTAGTCAATACTGACCTTGATGGACCAATGGCCTGATTCAGTATTAGGAAACTTCATGAGTTCATGTGTCAGCATGTGGAAGCAACATCACAGGATGTGACATCACAAAATGATGTCACTTCCTTTCTCCTGGCTCCACCCCCAAAGTCTCCTGGCTCCACCCCCAAAGACCCCACATATTTCCCAAGTTGGACTTGGCAGCCCTAGAGCTGACGGTTGGCGAAGCCTTAGTCTCTTACAGGTAATAATTTGGGGGGGGGGGGATTTCACAAGTTTGTTCTGCATTAAAACGTATTGCTGTCAGATTGTTTTTAATTAACTGTAGTTGCTTGTTGGGGTAGCTTGAGGGTTTGGCTTAGTCGTCTTTAAAGTTAAAAATGGTGACCGTTTTAAATCTTGGTTTACATTTAATACTATTTCTATTTGATTGTTTTTTTTAAGTTAACTATAGTAGTTGCTTGTTGATACAATGAGGATTCTGGCTCGGTGTTTTTAATTTGTGATTCAACTTTTGTTGTGTGTTGTTTCAATATTCTAATTTTCTGGTTGGGTTTTAAATATATTTCTTGAGACTGTACTGCTGTTTCCTTTGGGTGTTTTGGTTAGCGGGGGGGGGGGGGGTGTCACCTGCTTTTTGTGGGTTCAGTGTTGTGCATTTGTCATCACTGAGAGTGCTCTGTTGTTGTTCTGTTGTGGGTTTTGGTTGTGATTTTTGAAGGTCTTGTTTTTAAAAGTTCTGCCTTATTGCTTTTGGTTGCTTTGGAGGGTCCTGCTCCTGGTCTTCCCTGGGATCAGGGAGAGAGGGGGAGGTGAAGAGGGGACCTCAGAGCCAATCACAGCCATGCATTTGGAAATTGTAAATGCCTTTCCACCCTTCTGATACTGGTTTTGCTGCTTGGCTCTTGTGTGATGGCCGCTGTTGGCCTCTGGCCTTCAGCGGCTTCTGCTCTGTCCCTGCCTTGGCCTGCCTGGCTCCCTGGGTCGTGGTGGACTCTACCTGGACTGAAGAAGACATCTAGAGGTAAGATTTGGATTAAATACATATATTTTTTTAATGGAGGATATTAGAAAACGATGTTTTTTTAATTAACTATAGTCGTTGCTTGTTGGTGCAATAAGGATTCTTGCTCAATGTTTTTTATATGTGATTCCACTTTTGTTATTGGCTGTTTAAATATTGTAATTTTCTGGTTGGGTTTTAAATATATCTCTTGAGACTGTACTGCTATTTCCTGATGGTTAGCGAAGCATTACTCTCTTACAGTTAATAATTTCGGGGGGGGGATTTCAAAAGTTGGTTCTTTATTTAAAAGTATTGCTGTCGGATTGTTTTTAAACTAACTGTAGTTGTTTGTTCGGGTAGCTTGAGGGTGTGGCTTAGCAGTCTTTTAAAGTTAAAAATGGTGACCGTTTTAGATCTTGGTTTACATTTAATAGTGTTTCTATTTCATTTTTTTTTAATTAACGGTAGTACTTGCTTGGTGGTACAATGAGGATTCTTGCTCAATGTTTTTAATGTGTAATTCGACTTTTGTTCTTGGTTGTTTCAATATTGTAATTTTCTGGTTGGGTTTTAAATATATTTCTTGAGACTGTACTGCTGTTTCCTTTGTGTGTTTTGGTTAGCGGGGGGGGGGTCACCTGCTTTTTGTGGGTTCAGTGTTGTGTGCTTGTTGTCACTGAGAGTGCTCTGTTGTTTTTCTGTTGTGGTTTTCTGTTGTGATTTGTGAAGGTCTTGTTTTTAAAAGTTCTGCTTTAGTGCTTTTGGTTGGTGGGGATGGTCCTTTTCCTGGTCTTCCCGGGGATCAGGGAGGGAGGGGAAGGAGAAGCGGGGTCCCCACAGCCAATCACAGCCATGCATTTGGAAATTGTAAATGCCTTTCCGCCCTTCTAATACTGGTTTTGCTGCTGGGCTCTTGTGTGGTGGCTGCTGCTGGCCTCTGGCTTCAGGTCTTCAGCTGCTTCTGCTCTGTCCCTGCCTTGGCCTGCCTGGCTACCTGGATCGTGGTGGACTCTACCTGGACTGAAGAAGACATCTAAAGGTAAGATTTGGATTAAATACATATATATTTTTAATGGAGAATATTAGAAATGACTTTTTAAATTGGGAGGCCTGCTTGGAGTGGCTTTGGGTTATGGTTCTGTTGGGTGTGAGCTGACGGTTGGCGAAGCCTTAGTCTCTTACAGATAATTTTTTTTGGGGGGGGGGGATTTCACAAGTTTGTTCTGCATTAAAAAGTATTGCTTTCAGATAGTTTTTAATTAACCATAGCTGCTTGTTGGGGTAGCTTGAGGGTTTGGCTTAGTAGTCTTTTAAAGTTAAAAATGGTGACCGTTTTAAATCTTGGTTTATATTTAATACTTTTCTATTTGATTGTTTTTTTCATTAACTACAGTAGTTGCTTGTTGGTACAATGAGGATTCTTGCTCAATGTTTTTAATTTTTGATTCAACTTTTGTTCTTGGTTGTTTCAATATTGTAATTTTCTGGTTGGGTTTTAAATATATTTCTTGAGACTGTACTGCTGTTTCCTTCGTGTGTTTTTTGCTAGATGAGGGGGTCACCTGCTTTTTGTGGGTTCAGTGTTGTGCATTTGTTGTCACTGAGAGTGCTGTGTTGTTGTTCTGTTGTGGTTTTTGGTTGTGATTTTTGAAGGTCTTGTTTTTAAAAGTTCTGCTTTAGTGCTTTTGGTTGGTGGGGATGGTCCTTCTCCTGGTCTTCCCTGGATCCAGGGAGGGAGGGGAAAGAGAAGCGGGGTCCCCACAGCCAATCACAGCCATGCATTTGGAACATGTAAATGCCTTTCCGCCCTTCTAATACTGGTTTTGCTGCTGGGCTCTTGTGTGGTGGCTGCTGCTGGCCTCTGGCTTCAGGCCTTCAGCTGCTTCTGCTCTGTCCCTGCCTTGGCCTGCCTGGCTACCTGGATCGTGGTGGACTCTACCTGGACTGAAGAAGACATCTAAAGGTAAGATTTGGATTAAATACATATATTTTTTAATGGAGGATATTAGAAAACGATGTTTTTTAATTAACTATAGTAGTTGCTTGTCTGTACAATGAGGATTCTTGCTCAATGTTTTTAATTTGTGATTCAACTTTTGTTGTTGGTTGTTTCAATATTGTAATTTTCTGGTTGGGGTTTAAATATATTTCTTGAGACTGTACTGCTGTTTCCTGAGGGTTGGCGAAGCATTACACTCTTACTGTTAATACTTTGGGGGGGGGGGGTTCACAAGTTTGTTTTTCATTTAAAAGTATTGTTGATGGATTGTTTCAAAATTAACTGTAGTTGTTTGTTTGGGTAGCTTGAGGTTGTGGCTTAGTAGTCTTTTAAAGTTAAAAATGGTGACCCTTTTAAATTTTGGTTTACATTTAAAATATTTTGATTTGATTGGTTTTTTTTAATTAACTGTAGTTGTTGCTTAGTGCAATGTGGATTCTTGCTCAACGTTTTTAATTTTTGATTCAACTTTTGTTCTTGGTTGTTTCAATATTGTAATTTTCTGGTTGGGTTTTAAATATATTTCTTGAGACTGTACTGCTGTTTCCTTCGTGTGTTTTTTTGCTAGATGAGGGGGTCACCTGCTTTTTGTGGGTTCAGTATTGTGCATTTTGTGGGTTCAGTATTGTGCACTGAGAGTGCTGTGTTGTTGTTCTGTTGTGGTTTTTGGTTGTGATTTTTGAAGATCTTGTTTTTAAAAGTTCTGCTTTAGTGCTTTTGGTTGGTGGGGATGGTCCTTCTTCTGGTCTTCCCTGGATTCAGGGAGGGAGGGGAAAGAGAAGCGGGGTCCCCACAGCCAATCACAGCCATGCATTTGGAACATGTAAATGCCTTTCCGCCCTTCTAATACTGGTTTTGCTGCTGGGCTCTTGTGTGCTGGCTGCTGCTGGCCTCTGGCTTCAGGCCTTCAGCTGCTTCTGCTCTGTCCCTGCCTTGGCCTGCCTGGCTACCTGGATCGTGGTGGACTCTACCTGGACTGAAGAAGACATCTAAAGGTAAGATTTGGATTAAATACATATATTTTTTAATGGAGGATATTAGAAAACGATGTTTTTTAATTAACTATAGTAGTTGCTTGTTTGTACAATGAGGATTCTTGCTCAATGTTTTTAATTTGTGATTCAACTTTTGTTGTTGGTTGTTTCAATATTGTAATTTTCTGGTTGGGGTTTAAATATATTTCTTGAGACTGTACTGCTGTTTCCTGAGGGTTGGCGAAGCATTACACTCTTACTGTTAATACTTTTGGGGGGGGGATTTCAAAAGTTTGTTTTTCATTTAAAAGTATTGTTGATGGATTGTTTCAAAATTAACTGTAGTTGTTTGTTTGGGTAGCTTGAGGGTGTGGCTTAGTAGTCTTTTAAAGTTAAAAATGGTGACCCTTTTAAATTTTGGTTTACATTTAAAACTATTTTGATTGGATTTGTTTTTTTTAATTAACTGTAGTTGTTGCTTGTTAGTGCAATGTGGATTCTTGCTCAATGTTTTTAATTTTTGATTCAACTTTTGTTCTTGGTTGTTTCAATATTGTAATTTTCTGGTTGGGTTTTAAATATATTTCTTGAGACTGTACTGCTGTTTCCTTCGTGTGTTTTTTTGCTAGATGAGGGGGTCACCTGCTTTTTGTGGGTTCAGTGTTGTGCATTTGTTGTCACTGAGAGTGCTGTGTTGTTGTTCTGTTGTGGTTTTTGGTTGTGATTTTTGAAGGTCTTGTTTTTAAAAGTTCTGCTTTAGTGCTTCTGGTTGGTGGGGATGGTCCTTCTCCTGGTCTTCCCTGGATCCAGGGAGGGAGGGGAAAGAGAAGCGGGGTCCCCACAGCCAATCACAGCCATGCATTTGGAACATGTAAATACCTTTCCGCCCTTCTAATACTGGTTTTGCTGCTGGGCTCTTGTGTGCTGGCTGCTGCTGGCCTCTGGCTTCAGGCCTTCAGCTGCTTCTGCTCTGTCCCTGCCTTGGCCTGCCTGGCTACCTGGATCGTGGTGGACTCTACCTGGACTGAAGAAGACATCTAAAGGTAAGATTTGGATTAAATACATATATTTTTTAATGGAGGATATTAGAAAACGATGTTTTTTAATTAACTATAGTAGTTGCTTGTTTGTACAATGAGGATTCTTGCTCAATGTTTTTAATTTGTGATTCAACTTTTGTTGTTGGTTGTTTCAATATTGTAATTTTCTGGTTGGGGTTTAAATATATTTCTTGAGACTGTACTGCTGTTTCCTGAGGGTTGGCGAAGCATTACACTCTTACTGTTAATACTTTGGGGGGGGGGGATTTCAAAAGTTTGTTTTTCATTTAAAAGTATTGTTGATGGATTGTTTCAAAATTAACTGTAGTTGTTTGTTTGGGTAGCTTGAGGGTGTGGCTTAGTAGTCTTTTAAAGTTAAAAATGGTGACCCTTTTAAATTTTGGTTTACATTTAAAACTATTTTGATTGGATTTGTTTTTTTTAATTAACTGTAGTTGTTGCTTGTTAGTGCAATGTGGATTCTTGCTCAATGTTTTTAATTTTTGATTCAACTTTTGTTCTTGGTTGTTTCAATATTGTAATTTTCTGGTTGGGTTTTAAATATATTTCTTGAGACTGTACTGCTGTTTCCTTCGTGTGTTTTTTTGCTAGATGAGGGGGTCACCTGCTTTTTGTGGGTTCAGTGTTGTGCATTTGTTGTCACTGAGAGTGCTGTGTTGTTGTTCTGTTGTGGTTTTTGGTTGTGATTTTTGAAGATCTTGTTTTTAAAAGTTCTGCTTTAGTGCTTCTGGTTGGTGGGGATGGTCCTTCTCCTGGTCTTCCCTGGATCCAGGGAGGGAGGGGAAAGAGAAGCGGGGTCCCCACAGCCAATCACAGCCATGCATTTGGAACATGTAAATGCCTTTCCGCCCTTCTAATACTGGTTTTGCTGCTGGGCTCTTGTGTGGTGGCTGCTGCTGGCCTCTGGCTTCAGGCCTTCAGCTGCTTCTGCTCTGTCCCTGCCTTGGCCTGCCTGGCTACCTGGATCGTGGTGGACTCTACCTGGACTGAAGAAGACATCTAAAGGTAAGATTTGGATTAAATACATATATTTTTTAATGGAGGATATTAGAAAACGATGTTTTTAAATTAACTATAGTAGTTGCTTGTCTGTACAATGAGGATTCTTGCTCAATGTTTTTAATTTGTGATTCAACTTTTGTTGTTGGTTGTTTCAATATTGTAATTTTCTGGTTGGGGTTTAAATATATTTCTTGAGACTGTACTGCTGTTTCCTGAGGGTTGGCGAAGCATTACACTCTTACTGTTAATACTTTGGGGGGGGGGGGTTTCACAAGTTTGTTTTTCATTTAAAAGTATTGTTGATGGATTGTTTCAAAATTAACTGTAGTTGTTTGTTTGGGTAGCTTGAGGTTGTGGCTTAGTAGTCTTTTAAAGTTAAAAATGGTGACCCTTTTAAATTTTGGTTTACATTTAAAACTATTTTGATTTGATTGGTTTTTTTTAATTAACTGTAGTTGTTGCTTAGTGCAATGTGGATTCTTGCTCAACGTTTTTAATTTTTGATTCAACTTTTGTTCTTGGTTGTTTCAATATTGTAATTTTCTGGTTGGGTTTTAAATATATTTCTTGAGACTGTACTGCTGTTTCCTTCGTGTGTTTTTTGCTAGATGAGGGGGTCACCTGCTTTTTGTGGGTTCAGTGTTGTGCATTTGTTGTCACTGAGAGTGCTGTGTTGTTGTTCTGTTGTGGTTTTTGGTTGTGATTTTTGAAGATCTTGTTTTTAAAAGTTCTGCTTTAGTGCTTTTGGTTGGTGGGGATGGTCCTTCTCCTGGTCTTCCCTGGATTCAGGGAGGGAGGGGAAAGAGAAGCGGGGTCCCCACAGCCAATCACAGCCATGCATTTGGAACATGTAAATGCCTTTCCACCCTTCTAATACTGGTTTTGCTGCTGGGCTCTTGTGTGCTGGCTGCTGCTGGCCTCTGGGTTCAGGCCTTCAGCTGCTTCTGCTCTGTCCCTGCCTTGGCCTGCCTGGCTACCTGGATCGTGGTGGACTCTACCTGGACTGAAGAAGACATCTAAAGGTAAGATTTGGATTAAATACATATATTTTTTAATGGAGGATATTAGAAAACGATGTTTTTTAATTAACTATAGTAGTTGCTTGTTTGTACAATGAGGATTCTTGCTCAATGTTTTTAATTTATGATTCAACTTTTGTTGTTGGTTGTTTCAATATTGTAATTTTCTGGTTGGGGTTTAAATATATTTCTTGAGACTGTACTGCTGTTTCCTGAGGGTTGGCGAAGCATTACACTCTTACTGTTAATACTTTTGGGGGGGGGGATTTCAAAAGTTTGTTTTTCATTTAAAAGTATTGTTGATGGATTGTTTCAAAATTAACTGTAGTTGTTTGTTTGGGTAGCTTGAGGGTGTGGCTTAGTAGTCTTTTAAAGTTAAAAATGGTGACCTTTTTAAATTTTGGTTTACATTTAAAACTATTTTGATTGGATTTGTTTTTTTTAATTAACTGTAGTTGTTGCTTGTTAGTGCAATGTGGATTCTTGCTCAATGTTTTTAATTTTTGATTCAACTTTTGTTCTTGGTTGTTTCAATATTGTAATTTTCTGGTTGGGTTTTAAATATATTTCTTGAGACTGTACTGCTGTTTCCTTCGTGTGTTTTTTTGCTAGATGAGGGGGTCACCTGCTTTTTGTGGGTTCAGTGTTGTGCATTTGTTGTCACTGAGAGTGCTGTGTTGTTGTTCTGTTGTGGTTTTTGGTTGTGATTTTTGAAGGTCTTGTTTTTAAAAGTTCTGCTTTAGTGCTTCTGGTTGGTGGGGATGGTCCTTCTCCTGGTCTTCCCTGGATTCAGGGAGGGAGGGGAAAGAGAAGCGGGGTCCCCACAGCCAATCACAGCCATGCATTTGGAACATGTAAATGCCTTTCCGCCCTTCTAATACTGGTTTTGCTGCTGGGCTCTTGTGTGGTGGCTGCTGCTGGCCTCTGGCTTCAGGCCTTCAGCTGCTTCTGCTCTGTCCCTGCCTTGGCCTGCCTGGCTACCTGGATCGTGGTGGACTCTACCTGGACTGAAGAAGACATCTAAAGGTAAGATTTGGATTAAATACATATATTTTTTTAATGGAGGATATTAGAAAACGATGTTTTTTAATTAACTATAGTAGTTGCTTGTTTGTACAATGAGGATTCTTGCTCAATGTTTTTAATTTGTGAGTCAACTTTTGTTGTTGGTTGTTTCAATATTGTAATTTTCTGGTTGGGGTTTAAATATATTTCTTGAGACTGTACTGCTGTTTCCTGAGGGTTGGCGAAGCATTACACTCTTACTGTTAATACTTTGGGGGGGGGGGGGGGGGGATTTCACAAGTTTGTTTTTCATTTAAAAGTATTGTTGATGGATTGTTTCAAAATTAACTGTAGTTGTTTGTTTGAGTAGCTTGAGGGTGTGGCTTTGTAGTCTTTTACAGTTAAAAATGGTGACCCTTTTAAATTTTGGTTTACATTTAAAACTATTTTGATTTGATTTGTTTTTTTTAATTAACTGTAGTTGTTGCTTGTTAGTGCAATGTGGATTCTTGCTCAATGTTTTTAATTTTTGATTCAACTTTTGTTCTTGGTTGTTTCAATATTGTAATTTTCTGGTTGGGTTTTAAATATATTTCTTGAGACTGTACTGCTGTTTCCTTCGTGTGTTTTTTTGTTAGATGAGGGGGTCACCTGCTTTTTGTGGGTTCAGTGTTGTGCATTTGTTGTCACTGAGAGTGCTGTGTTGTTGTTCTGTTGTGGTTTTTGGTTGTGATTTTTGAAGGTCTTGTTTTTAAAAGTTCTGCTTTAGTGCTTTTGGTTGGTGGGGATGGTCCTTCTCCTGGTCTTCCCTGGATTCAGGGAGGGAGGGGAAAGAGAAGCGGGGTCCCCACAGCCAATCACAGCCATGCATTTGGAACATGTAAATGCCTTTCCGCCCTTCTAATACTGGTTTTGCTGCTGGGCTCTTGTGTGGTGGCTGCTGCTGGCCTCTGGCTTCAGGCCTTCAGCTGCTTCTGCTCTGTCCCTGCCTTGGCCTGCCTGGCTACCTGGATCATGGTGGACTCCACCAGGACTGAAGAAGACATCTAAAGATAAGATTTGGATTAAATACATATATTTTTTAATGGAAGATATTAGAAAACTATGTTTTTTAATTAACTGTAGTAGTTGCTTGTTGGTACGATGAGGATTCTTACTCAATGTTTTTAATTTGTGATTCAACTTTTGTTGTTGGTTGTTTCAATATTGCAATTTTCTGGTAGGGTTTTTAATATATTTCTTGAGACTGTACTGCTTTTTCCTTTGTGTGTTTTGGTTAGCTGGGGGGGGGGGGGTCAGCTGCTTTTTGTGGGTTCAGTGTTGTGCATTTGTTGTCACTGAGAGTGCTCTGTTTTTGTTCTGTTGGGGTTTTTGGTTGTGATTTTTGAAGGTCTTGTTTTTAAAAGTTATGCTTTCTTGCTTTTGGTTGCTTTGGATAGTCTTTCTCGTGGTCTTCCCTGCGATCATGGAGAGAGGGGGAGGTGAAGAGGGGTCCTCAGAGCCAATCACAGCCATGCATTTGGAAATTGTAAATGCCTTTCCACCCTTCTAATACTGGTTTTGCTGCTGGGCTCTTGTGTGGTGGCTACTGCTGGTCTCTGGCTTCAGGCCTTCAGCTACTTCTGCTCTGTCCCTGCCTTAACCTGTCTGGCTACCTGGATCATCGTGGACTATACCTGGATTCAAGAAGACATCTAAAGGTAAGATTTGGATTAAATACATATATATTTTTTAATGGAGGATATTAGAATATGACTTTTTAAATTGGGAGGCCTGCTTGGAGTGGCTTTTGGTTATGGTTTTGTTGTGTGTGAGCTGAGGGTTGGTGAAGCCTTAGTCTCTTACAGATAATATTTGGGGGGGGGATTTCAAAAGTTTGTTCTGCATTAAGAAGTATTGCTCTCGGATTGTTTTTAATTAACTGTAGTTGCTTGTTGGGGTAGCTTGAGGGTTTGGCTTAGTAGTCTTTTAAAGTTAAAAATGGTGACCGTTTTAAATTTTGGTTTACATTTAATAGTATTTCTATTTCATTGTTTTTTTAATTAACTGTAGTCATTGCTTGTTAGTGCAATGTGGATTCTTGCTCAATGTTTTTAATTTTTGATTCAACTTTTGTTCTTGGTTGTTTCAATATTGTAATTTTTTCGTTGGGTTTTAAATATATTTCTTGAGACTGTACTGCTGTTTCCTTTGTGTGTTTTGGTTAGCTGGGGGGGGGTCACCTGCTTTTTGTGGGTTCAGTGTTGTGCATTTGTTGTCACTGAGAGTGCTGTGTTGTTGTTCTGTTGTGGTTTTTGGTTGTGAGTTTTGAAGGTCTTGTTTTTAAAAGTTCTGCTTTCTTGCTTTTGGTAGCTTTGGAGGGTCCTGATCCTGGTCTTCCCTGGGATCAGGGAGGGAGGGGGAGGTGAAGAGGGGTCTTCAGAGCCAATCACAGCCATGCATTTAAAAATTGTAAATGCCTTTCCACCCTTCTAATACTGGTTTTGCTGCTGGTCTCTTGTGTGGTGGCTGCTGCTGGCCTCTGGCTTCTGGCCTTCAGCTGCTTCTGCTCTGTCCCTGCCTTAACCTGCCTGTCTACCTGGATTGTCCTGGACTGAAGAAGACATCTAAAAGGTAAGATTTGGATTAAATACATATATTTTTTAATGGAGGATATTAGAAAATGACTTTTTAAATTGGGAGGCCTGCTTGGAGTGGCTTTTGGTTATGGTTTTGTTGGGTGTGAGCTGAGGGTTGGCGAAGCCTTAGTCTCTTACAGATAATAATCTGGGGGGGGGGGGATTTCAAAAGTTTGCCCTGCATTAAAAAGTATTGCTGTCAGATTTGTTTAAGATTTGGATTAAATACATGTATTTTTTAATAGAGGATATTAGAAAATGGTGTTTTTTTAATTAACTGTAGTAGTTGCTTGTTGGTGCGATAAGGATTCTTGCTCAATGTTTTTTATATGTGATTAAACTTTTGTTATTGGTTGTTTAAATATTGTAATTTTCTTGCTGGGTTTTAAATATTTCGTGAGACTGTACTACTGTTTCCTGAGGGTTGGCGAAGCATTACTCTCTTACAGTTAATAATTTTTTTTTGGGGGGGGGGATTTCAAAAGTTTGTTCTTCATTTAAAAGTATTGCTGTCGGATTGTTTTTAAATTAACTGTAGTTGTTAGTTTTAAATGTAAGCTACCCTAACAATTTCGATTTGATTTTTTTTAATGATTTACAAGATCAGCTTGAATTCCAGTGGGCTGTAATTTCTACCATACACCCTGAAGTCCTAGTTGAAATTCCTGAACCCTGCAATGAACCAGAACCCATAGCTACAGTCCACTCTTGCAATCCAAATTGGACTGGCCCTAACCCAGTTAACCCTGACAGTACAAAGGTAGTGGGAAATAGGAAACAAGGGGACAGAAACACACATCAAACAGTCATTAAAGCTCTCAAAGAGACGCAGAGTAGAGGAAGAGGAGCCCATTCAGGCAATCACATATGCCAGTAATTGACCTCATTCCAATTACCAAAACAGAGGAGTCTTTTACAGAGGAGAAGGCAAAAGATATGATAGGCACAAGAACAGGGGCAATGGAGGCCATGGTAGAAACGAAAAGGACTATTACCACGATTCTTGTCCTGCCCCAGCTCAGCTCCAACCCTCTGCACCATATCCCCACAGGGATTATGGCCAGCAGCAGTACAAGGAACCACCTGGGCAGCCTCCACCAACATACCAGCCACAGACCAAGTCCCTTTACCCTCAGCTACCTCCAAGCAACCCTGCCCCTCTTCAGTCCAATCAGTGGCACCTGGGGCAATCAGGGGAAGGGTGCACATGGCCTGGGCCTCTCCAAGGCTATGACTCCTTCTGCTGGTGCCTCTGGATGCGGCTGAAAGAGCCTGGGGCAGACATGAGTCAATTCAATCAGCAGTCTGACGCTGTTTTGCTCAAAGCTCTGATCGAATATGAGACACAAGGTAGTTATCCTGTGGCTACTCTGCATCCCTTTCAAGGCTGCAGCCTAGCTTCAGCATAGGGCTGCCCAGAGTCCCAGGCTCTCCCCAAAGGTGTTGTGGCTCCTTTGAAGCTGGACACCTGGGAGAGACCAACCGTCCAGGCAGGGGTCAGGACTCCAGAGAACATGGAACCTGCCACCCTTCTTGTAGACACAGGTGCTTCTCTCAGTGTGCTTAGCCCTCAACTAGTTAGCCACGTGGAATGCAGCACCACACAGAATGTGCGCGTGCCACTTGAGAGTAAAAATCCCCCTCACCCTCACCAGGCAGCAGAACTTGCAGGAAAAAGCAGCAATTTCCCCAAAGCTACTGCTTTGGAAACTTCTCCCCTTCAAAAGGAACCAAGAGGACTCACTGATCCTGATCAAAGCAGAGAGCTAGAAATCCAACAACTGAAATGGGAAAACCAGGAACTTCTACAGAAATTAAAAGCCTCTATCAAAGAGAAGGCAGGATTTCACAGAGAGGTCAAGAATCAGAACAAAATACCATTTTCATGCAGCACATAACTCAGAGACTAGGAATTTTGGAAGTACAGAGTAACAGAAATCACAGCTGTTTTAAGGATCAAGCTGTGCAAACTGCAGCTCCCCCTCTCTCCCATGGGAATGAGAAGACAATTTCTGATTCAGTTTCTGTATTTCCAACTCCAGAGAAGGAAATAGCCTCTGAGCTTACACAGAGTTCTAAATCTCTTGCCCAAACTATTTCCCTCAGCAGGGAACAGCTTTCTGTGATTGTCTCTGCAGATGTGAGTGCTCCTCCCTCTGCTTCCAAGAAACAACTTTATGCAATTTCTAGCTCTGCTCTCAGTGAATGTCCACACCAGGCTTTTACAGAACCTCCTAAAGCCTTAAACTTAGGCCCACTTCAGCCCTCCCTATTACAATGGAAAGATTTCAAGTCCAAACCTCCTGACATTTGCCCCACAGAGATAGAACTCTTGGTGTTTCACCAATTTCGACTTCCGCCTCCTCACAGGGCTACTGGTAAGAGATAAGCAGACTTCTGATTGTTAATTGCCTTTCCCAATTTTAGAAAAGCAAGGATCATCTCGCTCTCAACACTAGGGAGAGAGAGGCTTTTGCTGTGTCTGCCCCGCCTTAGACGAAACCTGGGGGGAGGACACAGTACAAACAAATAGGGTTTTTCTGCCTGTTTCATTCTGGCCTATGCGGGTCAAGTGAACACACAGAAAAGTTCTTTAAAACAACCACAAGACTGACAATTTAAAACTTGCTTAATCATAAGAAACCTAACTTTTTTTTAAAAAAAAGGGGGGCTTCTAAGCTTCCTTCTTTCTGTAAACTCCTAATAATCCATAGAGATACTAATCTCCAGGTCAGAACTGGAGACTTCCCATTGAACTGTTGGCGAAGGAGAAACCTCCCTCCCCCTCTCTACACACAGAACTTTAACTGTTTATATGGCCCACAGTTCAAGAGTAACTGAGGGGCAAACACCTTTTTTTTTTTAAGTGGCACATTTTCTAACTTTTGAGCTCCAGCACTGCAAGAAGCAGCAAAATCTCCATTTGGGGCACAAATGTAAAATCTCCAGATTAGGAGCAGTGATGTAGCAAATGATGTTGGCAAATCCCAAGTATTTTTTTTAAAAATGAGCCCACTTCAGCCTTACCTGAAGATGCCAAAAGAAGTTAAATTCTAAAACCTCATGATGTGCTATTCTGCTGTCCTTCCCCATCAGGGCAGAACACTGATCATTTTCCCTTTTGCGAAATTTGCATAATCCAAGAACTAGCAGCATGCGATAAAACAAAGGAGTGCTGGCAATTGTTGCTTCTCTGTTTTGTGAATCCAAAGAGGGTTCTGTGAATTCAAGGGGGGGGGGGGGGGGGAGTCCAGGGAAATTTTTTTTTTGAGTTTTCTCTTCTTTTAATCTGGCCTGAAAAAGACCCAAACTTCTTGAACTATAGCAGCAGTTCTGCTAAAATCTTTTGAGACTCATGTTGAAATTCAAAACTAGCCATGTGGCACATAGTTTGAGAGAGAGCCTCATCAGACAAAGACAGTCTATCTGGAAAACCTCGCCATCCAAAAAAATCCTCCTCTCCTCCCCCAACCCCCATCATTTCCCCTCTTGTGAAATTTGCATTACCAAAGAGCCAGCAGCTCTGAAATGAGGTGGAGAAGGGGGTTCTCCCTCCCTCTTTTGTTAATCGTAATCTCCCTCTGCAACCAGAGACAAAAGTCCCCCCCCCCCTTTCTCTCTCTAAGACAACAGGGAGGGGGTGGGTAGTGAATATTTGGATTTTTCCCTTCCTTTTTGGCTACGAATGTGGCCACTATTGCAAGAATATCAGTCCCCCAAAAAGCTACAGCCTTTCTCCAGAATACTAAAGTCAGTTTCTCTGGAGAAGGGTTGGTTTGATGCAATATTAATTTAATGCAATTTTTATGCACTGTTCTTCCTAAATTGCATCTCCTAATCTACAGGAATCTCCTGGACTGGAGTTGGCAACCCTACCCTTTGTGATGAAACTTTGCTGTAGAATGCTTTGAAAGGAAGGTTCTCTTCCCTTCCCTTCTTAAACTAGGTTTAAATTCCCTTTTTGGGCAAACTGCTCTAGAGTTGCCCCTCTGCCAAAAGACAACAGATCATTGCTTGGAAGTTAAAAGTTCTTTTTCTTGTTGCAATTTCCATAGCTTTAATTCCTTAGGAACAAGAATGATATTTCTAGAATTTTGAAATTTTTAGTAACTTTGTTTTTCCTTGAAAACTTTCTTTGTAAGCAGAAGATTGCATCCTTGGCATGCTTTCCTTCTGACATTTTTTTTTAGTACATCACATCTTGGGAATCTCTCGGAGAGCCAAATGGTGTAGTGGTTAAGTGCATGGACTCTCATCTGGGAAAGCCGGGTTTGATTCCCCACTCTGCCATATGCAGCTGCTGGTGTGACCTTGGGTCAGTCACAAGTTCTTTCAGAGCTGTTCTTTCAAGGGCAGTCCTCAAGAGAACTCTCTCAGCCACCCCTACCTCACAGGGTACTGTCTCTCATTCTCAGGCTTTGTCCTGTGTAGTATCAGGGTTTTTTTTTAAGATTTCTTTCTCAACTCACAGAAGTGGGACCCTGCTAGCTCACTCTTTGCTAGTTTCCCTTAGTCTTGAGATACTATAGCAGTCAGAATGTTTATACCATCCTTTTTGCCATCTTGCTATGACTTGGCTTTTCATCTGAAGTGTTTATCATGCAAATCCATTCTTCTGTTCTAGCTCAGCCTGGTTTCAGCCAGCGAGCTAGGAAACTCTTTATATGCTTAGAGAAACTGTTTGCTGGCACACAGCTTGTGCCAGAGACATTTTTGTGTGTGTGTTATTATCTTTTTTTAACCTTACTTCTTATCCATAAAGAATTCCCTGAGCCTTATCAAGGGCCACTGCTTGTTCTATGTCTTGGATTTTCAATACAGGTTTTGATTCAGCTGCTTGGTAAAATTATATCTCTGTCACACAGGGTACTATTTCTAACGAAAGTTTTATGCCTGCGACACTGTGCCCACAGCCCAGTTCTCCATATACCCTACCAAAGGGCTTCTTTGAGGTGCACAATCAGCACCTTCTAAGTTTATTTTCCTTTTTGAGTTCTATCCCTGCATGGCCACAGTTTCTTTCTAGCCATGCAAACCCCTGCTAATCTTCCTCTTAAGTTCTTTCATATCAGCAGGAACTCAAAGTCTGAACCTGCTATTGAAATCTTATGCCTGATAAGAAAGGCATCTTATAAGTAATTTTTGAGAATTGTTTGTCTTGTGTGTGTACTAATCAGTTATTGCTTTTCAGGTTTTTGCTAGTTTTCTTTTTCTTTTTTTTTTTACTTCCTCTCCCACAACATGGGAGAAGTCAGTTGTTTTGATGAGTTTTGTTATATTGTCTTTTTACATTCTTTGACTTTTTATTTTTTGGGGGCATGTAAACCACCCCCACAAGCCGGCATTCATTTTCTTTTTCTTTTTTTTTCTTTGGGGCGCCCAACTTTTCCTACAACCTTATAAGCCATGGCAATACAATTTAAATTTTTTGGGGGGGGGAAATTCTTCTGTTCTGAGCTCACGTATTTTTTCTTATTGTCTCCGGAAGACACTCTATTAAATGTGGTCACAGATCTTGCAAAATGTCAATCTTGCTACAAGGAGGGAAGAGACACTGTCAAATGTGTCCCCTCTTCCTACAAACTGCCAGTACATTGCATTGTGTTCTAATGGGTGATTGGGTATGAGATCCCAATCCTTCAATTTTGCGTTGCAATAATGCTTTTGTCTATATTTACTATGATCTAATATGTGCTACTAATCATTAAAAGTTTTTTTTTCTCCTGTGTGTGCTAAGGTGATTGCATTTGATTTGTTCTCATATATATTTCTGCTGTCCCATTATACTCTTCAAGTTTTCAGAGTTTTGCATATATATAGGACTCCATGGACTGTACAATGGACTTCCAGGTGGAAAGAAAAAGGATGTTTTCTACCTCCAGGGACTCTCCTTATCTTGGGGGTGGAAGACTTCAACATCATGTGTACTCCTGTTGTTCTGTGACAGACAGGGACTGCCCCTGCCTGATTGAAACTAAGTATTGCCTTGTTGCAAATATGAATTGTTCATATTTATTTATTTATTTATTGGATTTATATCCCGCCCTCCCCGCCAAACGGCAGGCTCAGGGCGGCTTGCTCATACTTGCTAACATGATTTGTCTGATGATATACCTTCATTCATTCATGATGTCCCAGGTATTCCAATGATGTCTTCAGCCTTCGCACTCAAGCTTCATCAGTGCCAGTTACATACTAGTATCCAACTAGTATGGCCTTGCTTTTTCCCATTCTGCTTTGGTTAAGAGCTATGTGTTTTAAAATATTACCCAGTTAGCCATTTGATTTAATATGCATTAATTATTTTGCTTTCCTTTCTGTATCTCTTTTATGGTTAACAAATTATTAACCATTTTTTTCTGTCTGAATAATATGTGCCCACAATGCTTTAGGGGACAAGGGGGGGAGACTCCCTGATATGCAAACCGGTCTCCTCCTTCCCGGCCGAACTGACTTGTGTTTGAGCCGAGAAGCGACGGGCATAGCCGAGGCCATTGTGAGAAGAAGATCGGGGCCCGGGAAGAGCCCCCGAAGAACCAAAGACCCACGAGTCCTGGTGTTGAATTTAGATACTATGTGAAGTGCGCCTCCCTCCTGTTTTACAACACCAGAAGTCATGTTCCAGCACCCGAGCCTTGGCGCACAGGAGGGAAGGACGAAGAATTGCTTGTAACTATTTTATTTCCTTGTGGATTTTTGTACTGGTGCGTGTGTGTGCATGTGTCCTGACTATAGATATATTTTTGATACATGTAAGAATACGAATATTTATGATAAGGAATTTTTAGTGAGAGTCTTCGGACTGCTTTTCACCCTCTTTTTATGGTAGGATTATTTAAAAATGCTTTTCTTTATTAAGTTATCTGTGTGTGCTCCCCTTTTAGCGGTCATACCTACCTGCCCTGGAGTTCAGTGTTCGCTCTAAGGTAATTTGGCATTTTTGGTAGGTTAGTTTTTTTCTACGTTTCATTTTTAAGTCTGTCCCTTGTTAGTGTAGTGACACCTGGATCTTCATCGCCCAGACGGTTTCCAGACGATGCTCGACCAGGACTCCTGACCTGCCAGCATCGTGTTCCAGCTCCTGTTTTGTTTGGAACCCTTTCACCTGATGCTTTCAGGGTTCCAAGAGGGGAAAATGTTGGCCAGCAAGGCACTTCTAGTGCTCTTATGGATTGTAATATTCATGAGCTTGAACTTGGGTTGCTATGCTGTAAGGGCTACATGCATTCACCATTGCTGGGAGAAGCTCCAGTCCACTCCAGGAGGCTGGCACCCTCAATAGTTCACCAAGACAGAGACAAAGACTCCTTCTGCCATGAGGTTTCTTTCTGTCACACAATGCTGGTCAACCCCTGCCCTCTCCAACATACCTGCAAGGATTATGCAAATGTGGTTACCTGGCAACTAATGGTTGGGTCATCAGCCAGCCGGCTAGGGCCATTAAGAGACAATGAAGTGGCCCCAGTGAGTCATCGGACTTCGCCCAGGTGTCTGTTCCTGTTGAAGTCCTAGTTTTGCAATATTGGCCACCCCTCTGCCACCACCCCTCTTTTTACATTAACCAATGATAGGGTTTGAAGGGACGGACTACCTGAGAGGTGTGTCAAGGGGATGTGGTTAGTGCTGACTGCCCCAAAGATCACCTAATAAAAGACCCTGCACAGAGGCAATTGGTCTCTTGAGCCCTCGTCCCCTATCTGCTTTGCTACCCCTTATGTCCAGCTTTCTATCCAAATACCCTTGCCTCCATCTTTAAATCTCTGGATTCTGAACCAGAGAAATCACGTGGTCATGCTGGTTCAAGCCATGTGCCCCATTTTTCTATCTCAGCCGAACTGACTTATGTTCGAGCCGAGAAGTGATGGGCATAGCCGAGAGCATTATGAGAAGACGATCGGGGCCCAGAAAAAGGCCCCCAAAGAGCCGAAGATCCATGAGTCATGGTGCTGAGTTTAGATACTATGTAAAAGGGCGCCTCCCTCCTGTTTTGCAATACCAGAAGTCACGTTCCAGCATCTGAGCCATGGCACACAGGAGGGAAGGACGAAGAACTGCTTATAACACTTTTTATTTTTATGAATTTGTGATAGTGTGTGTGTGTGTTATATATGTATGAGTAAGAATATTTTTATAAAGAATTCCGAGTAAGCATCTTTGGGCTGCTTTATGCCCTCTTTTTATAGACGGATTATTTAGGAATGCTGTGCTTTATTGAGATGAATATCATCTTAGATGTGTGTCCCTTCCACTGTCATACCTACCTGCCCTGGAGTTCAGGGTTCACTCTAAGGTAATTCGGCATTTTTGGTAGGTTAGTTTTTGTCTACGTTTTATTTTAAGTCCGTCCCTTGCTAGTGTAGTGACACCTTGGTCTTCATCGCCCAGATGGTCTCCAGACGACGGTTGACCAGGACTCCAGACCTGCCAGCATCATCTTCCAGCTCCTGTTTTTGGGACCCTTTCATCTGACACTTCCAGGGTCCCAAGGGGGGAAAATGTTGGCCAGCAAGGCACGGCTAGTGCTCTTATGGATTTTAACATTCATAAGTGGAACTTGGGTTGCTATGCTGTAAGGGCTACAGGCATTCTCCATTGCTGGGAGAAGCTCCAGTCCACTCCAGGGGGCTGGCAACCTCTATGGTTCACCGAGACAGAAGCAAGGATCCCCTTGCAATAAGGGTTCTTTCTGTCACATCACGCTGGTCAACCCCTGCCCCCTCCAACATACCTATACGGATTATGCTAAACGAGGTTACCTGGCAACTAATGGTCGAGCCATCAGCCAGCCGGCCAGGGCCATCAATGGACAATAGAAGCGATCCAGTGACTCATCGCAGGAGTGCCCAGGTGTCAAGTTCCTGTTTAGCTCTAGTTTCACAATATTGATCACTCCCCAGCCTCTCCTCCTTTTTACTTTTAACCTATGGTAGGATCAGAAGGGACGGACCGCCTCGTAGGTGTGTTCAGGGATGTGGCCAGCGAGACCTGCCCCAAAGTCGCCTAATAAAAGATTGCCCGGCTAGCAATCGGTCTCTTGAGCCATCGTCCCCTATCTGCTTTACTACCTCTTATGTCCAGCTTCCTATCCAAATACCCTTGCCTCCATCTTTAACCTCTGAGTCGCGACCAGAGAGACCACGTGGTCTTGCCGTTTCAAGCCACGTGCCCCATTTTTCTATTTTTCTCTCCCCATCCAATTCTTCCTTCGAGCGGACAACTCCTCTTCAGGACAGGTACAGTATTACCCAAATAACGTTCCCTGCAAATTGCAACTGTGCTTTATCTATCTAAGTTTCCTTAGGTCTATGTGCATGTGTGTGATTCTGTTTTTGTGTGCTTGAACAACATCATTCAGTAAACCACATTTAATTTGCCATCTGCCTCACGTGCCTTTTTCCTGGAGAACTTCCGGGAGGGGTGGGACCCTGGTATAGTTGGCAAGAGCCCGGTATTTTGCCAATTGCTCATCTAAAATTAAAGCAATTCAGCTAACACAGCCTCCCCTCCCCCCCTTGGGTTCCCCAGGTGTTTTTTTAGCCTCCAGCTCACAGATTTTTGTCTCAGCTCAGGAAGGATGGCTCCAGAGCAAACTAACTCATGCAGTAGCCAAATTACTTGCTCACAACTGTAATGTCAGCAGCTCATGAAGTAAAAATTTTGCTCACAAGACTCTACAGCTGAGACGGAGCATTGCTCACAGGGTATCTGTTGTGGGGAGGGGAAGGGAAAGGAGATTGTATACTGCCCTGAGACTCCTTCAGGTAGGAAAGGGCAGGGTATAAATCCAATCTCCTCTTCTCTTCTTCTAATTTCTTTTATCTAATTTACATGTGTGTGTGGCATCATTACCTTTTCCTCTGGTAAAAATGCAGAACAAAGTCCTAAATGTATCACTGAACTCTCAAACAGACATACTTTTATGTCTCTGACGGGAATGAAAAGCCTTTCACGCCACAGTAGCTTCAGCTGCAAACACATTTACATGTTTAAAAGCATCCCATTTTTTCTTGAATAGTTCACTGTATAAGCCCTCAAAAGTGGTTTACGACAGCCATGTAATTATGAATGTGAGAGGACCACCATTTGAGCTAATAAAATACAATACGACAAAGAAATGTCGACAGACATCAATCGATGCATTTGCTAACAGCTTATTGAATGGAGGGGGAAACTTGGCGTGTTTTAGGGATAAAAAGGAAAGGCCAAGCTCTGCTCAGAAACTCCCCGACACAATGGAAACCTCTCTGAAATGTTGAGAAGATTCTCAGACTGCCTCAACAAAATTTCTAGAATGGGGAAATATCCCCAGTCTTTTTGAGTGCCTTTGGGTTTCTGACACAGGGTGGTGTTCACAGCCACAAAATGGCTGCCGCAGGAGACAGAGTCAGCCACAAAATGGCTGCCACTGCTTACTTCAGTCACACAGTGAAGATCTTCCTGCTATGGTGGCAGCTGCAGCCAAAGCAACATTTTAAAAAATCTGCACAACCAATTAAATCTCTGATGGCCAATGGGCAAATGCCCTAGCTTGTCACACCCGTTTTCTAAAAACACATGGTGGATGCCATGCTGGGAATCACTTATTCAGGGGTCATTTTGTAGAAAAAGAGGTGTGGGAGCTCATTAGCATAACTCATTAGCATAACATACTTGCATATGCCACACACTTGGACATCACCGGAATTGTGTCAGAAGGCCACATCCACCACTCAGGCTCCACCCGCAAAATCTCCAGGTATTTCCCAACTCGGAGCTGATGAGCCAGCTTTACACTTTGACTTAAAACACTTTAGGTTTCCTTTGTTCTTGCAGGGAAGCTACCCTCCAGCAAGCATGAAAATACAGATCAAGTTAGTCGGCTTTTGCTTTTTTCCACAGCGCATCACCATATGTACCTGCTCCTGGGGTTATTACTCCCGGAATGGCGTTCCTGCGCATTTCTGCTCGAAATGACCCTTATCTAGATTAATCCCACAGATATAACTAGAACTGTAACATGTATCTAGCACAGCCCAACCAAAATACTTAGGATTGTGAAGTATCTAAAACAGTGAATCATCTAGAATGGCTTCATTGAAATCCCTGAACAGTGATCAGAAAGGCCAAGGGAGACCATGAGGAACCCTTCTGATTCAAGGAGGCAAGTGAGCTTCGAGGGTATATTTGGTGCAGTGGTTTAGGAGAGCGGACCCTAATCTGGGAGAACAGGGTTTGATTCCCCACTTCTCCACATGCAGCTGCTGGTGTGACCTTGGGTCAATCACAAGTACTCTTGGAGATGTTCTGGAAAGAGCAGTCCTCAAAAGAACTCTCTCAGCCCCACCTACCTCACAGGGTGTCTGTTGTGGGGAGGGGAAGGGAAAGGAGATTGCAAGCCACTCTGAGACCTCTTTGGGTAGTGACAGGAAGGGCATAAATCCAATCTCCTCCTCCTCCTCCTCCTCTTCTTCATCCTTTATTTCTCATATGTCATCATTGCAGAGACTTGCAAACATTGCCCTTGCTCTTCTTGGAATCAGATATCTGAAACTTGCTAGCCCTCAAGCCGAAACTATTTTTTTAAAGCAAGCCATCTAGGGCTGCCAAGTCTGGGTTGGAAAATACCTGGAGACTTTGGGGGTGGAGCCAGGAGAGGGTGGGGTTTGGGGAGGGGAGGGGCCTCAGCAGGGTACGATGCCATAGAGTCCATCCTTCAAAGCAGCCATTTTCTCCAGGGGAGCTGATCTCTGTCAGCTGGAGATCAGTTGTAAAAGCGGGAGATCCCCAGGCCCCACCTGGAGGCTGGCAACCCTAAAGCCATCATATATTTTACTTTATCTTAAAATACTTCTAAAATACTTATACATCTGCCTTTCTCCTGAACATGCTGGGACCATCGTTTGCTAATTGCAAATATCTAATATCTGACGAGCATTGCTTTTTTACAATTCATTAGCAGTCCGAGGTGGGGGGAACGATTGCAGAGGAGAATCTCAAAACTTTAGTGGGTAAATTCATATCCGGTGCAGCCCACTTATTGCCCCCTGCCTCTTGACTTGGCTGTAGGCTAAGGCAACTGATTCTGTCCCGCTTGTTCCATTTGTTTTGTTCCTGGAGTCTATTATTATCCTCAAAGGTCTCCCCTGCCTACAGGAGGTCAAGTGACCCCTAAGTTCTTCTCCCAGCAACTTGCTCAATTATTCATCGGCAGCCGAACACTGAACGCTTTGAGTGTCTCTCACTTGGTTTGCCAATGGGGTGCTCTCACCGGCTGATTCTGCATTGGCTTTCTCCTCCATTGTTTTACCAAACCCAGGCTGGAACAGAAATACCCCTCTGCATGCCGCTTTCACTTCCTTTGACCTTCGGATTTAATTGTAGCCTCCACACCCCATGCCACTTTCACTTTCTTTGACCGTCGGATTTTACGGTACCTTCTGCATAGGTTTATGGCCATTTTATGGCCGTTCAGGGGTGACGTCGTCGCCGTCAGTACGGTGTAGCTGGAAGTATCTGAACGCGGTTTTGCGCTGCCCTTTCCCCTCCCGGCTGAGAAAATGTGGCGTGAATGCTAGGTGCGGAATCGCCCACTGGCTTCTTCCATTTCACAACACGGATCCTCCCAGCTTCAGAAACGCTTTGCAAGGATGTGGCCGCATTAGCATGGGTATCTGCGATAGCAGGCTCAACTCTTCTTTATTCCTCAGATGTGATGCTTTTGCATTCTGGTGAAGCAGTGTTGCCTAGTGGAAAGAGGCATGGGTTTTAAGGGCAGACCGCCCCTTTCTACAGAACAAAGTCCAATGGAATCTGACTCAAGGACTTTGAACCCTTGAAATAAAGCTGCTTTCCTTCCTTCCCTCCCTCCCTCCCTCCCTCTTTTCTCCATCAAAAGCTGTTTATGCTCCTGAGCAGGAATGCTTGATTAGCCCCCCCCCCCCCCACAGCACCCCATTTTGCTCCCATCCTTCTCACAGGTAGCAATCAGGGACCTCATCTGCATCTGAATTTCTTGAACATGTCCAATTGCAGGGGATAAACAACTGTGCATGCACAAGTACATGCAGCTTTCTGGCAGATTAGTGTTCCAGAAATCTTTTCAGGCAGGAAGGAGGAGGAGGAAAAGGAGAAGAGGAGGAGGAAGAGGAGGAGGAGGAAGAAGGAAAAGAAGAGGAAATAGGATTTATACCCTGCCCTTCACTACCCGAAGGCGTTTCACAGCAGCTTGCATCTCCTTTCCCTTCCCCTCCCCACAACAGAGGCAGGCAGGACTGAGAGAGCTCGTTCGAGAACTGCCCTTGAGACAGCAGCTCTAAGAGAACTTGTGACTGACCCAAGGTCACACCAGCAGCTGCAGGTGGAGGTGTGGGGACTCCAACCCGGTGCTCCCAGGTTAGAGTCCCCGCTCCAAACCCCTACCCCATATTGCCTCCTCACCACCACACCAAACTCCTCACCACTGCACCAAAAGGCAGGGAGATCTGCGGCAATCAACGGGCAGATGTCACACATTCCTAATTACCATGTCAGGCCCTCCCTTTAAGTCGTCTGGCCACCACAGATAAGAGCATTTATGGACAGAAGGTGACATAAGCTTATGTTCTTAGATTCCCCCATCAGGCTGCCCTTAGAGAACCTTTCAAAAGCCAGCCATAACTCCTTGTATAATTGTGTTCTTGAAAATACATTTTTCTCTTTCCTTTATGTCAGATGGTTCCATTATGACCGCACATGACTCAGACCGGCCTTGTCATAATTCTCAAATGCCACAGCTGTTCCAACCACAGCAGGAGCTCTCTCGCTCTCTCTCTCTTTTAATTTAGGAGATGAAATGGCCTAAAATATCGCCCACTGCTGCAAAACCAAAAGGCCATGTCATAGACTCTTCTTTGAAGAGAGGAGAGGGGGAGGTCTTAGGGACACTGGGATTAGACACTGCATTTCTAAATCAGGGATGAAATATTGTCCATCTCAGAAGGGGAAAGGTAATTTAAGTTCTTGCACATGCGTGAACTTCTGTGCATGAGGGAAAGAGAGCTGTACCGACCTGGAGGGACCAGGCTAGCCCAATCTTTGTCAGGTCTCAGACGCTAAGTAGGGTCAGCCCTGGTTAGTACTTGGATGGGAGACCACCAAGAACGTCCAGGGTTGCTACGCAGAGGCAGGCAATTGCAAAATGCTTCCATAAACATCTCTCTATATTATAAAGCCAATGTGGGGTGGCCACGTACGATATGCTCCCTCAGCCGTAGGCTGAACGAGCCACCACTCAGCCCAGGGAGCCTGACCACTGGCCAACGCAGTGCCAGCCCGAACGTCCCCTGAGATTTGTCTATGGCGTGCTGTAGTCCCACCCACCTTCCCACAGAACCGCTGCCCAGCCTCAGTAGGCTGTGAGCCCACAGATGGGGCGCATGCTCTCCTGGAGGCTGAAAGGGGTGGCCACCAATGCCTGGACATCGCAGGAGCCGGTTGGACACCAAACCTCAGCCTGCTCCTGCCATCGCCGCCTGTGGGGACCCGCACCAGAAAAAGCCCCAAACAGCAAGGACTCTCCCCCGCTGGGCAGCAGGTAAGACTTGGCAAACCTATCTCAGCCGTGCCTACCTCACAAGGTGTCTGTCGTGGGGAGGAGAAGGGAAAGGAGTTTGTAAGCTGCTCTGAGACTCCTTCGGGCAGGGTATAAATCCAATCTCTTCGTTGTCTTCTCCTAAAGACCGATGGGCCAGGAAAGCATGGTAAGCTGAAGACAGGGGGACAGATAAAAGTTAAGTTGGCTGATGAGTGGGGAGGAGAGAAAAACGTAGGAAAAGGGGAGGGTCTTTCAGGGAAGGGAAAGAGGAAACAGTGGGTAAGGGGAAAATGAGATGTTCCCTCACAAATTCCTGCGGGTCCCCTTCGTGCATATGTATAAAAGCCAAACTTCCCAGCTAAAAAAGACAAGAACACTAAAAATCTTTGCCCCGGAATAATTTGTTTGCTCTTTGTTGGATTCAGATCTATAAAATACTTACCAATTTATTGTGACCAGGAGACACAACTGATGTGGGTGGATGAGGGAGGGGAGCCAGCCACTATCCATCGATGGAGCTGAGGGTTGCAGTTCTAACAGCCACCCTCCCGTTTTTAAAAGGGCAAAGGAATGGGCCAGTATCCGGCTACGTTCCCCTTTGGAATTCGCTTTCTCAACACCACAGCGCTATTTTATTTTTGATCTTTTTTGCTTTCCCAAGAATCTGAGCGCCTTTGCACTTGTTTGACGAGCCGTCGGGAAAACTGTAAAATCATTCACACATAAAATCGATGGACTATAAAATCGTTCACACATTTCAAAGGACTTAAGCAAGGGTGTGGGGGAATGGGGGAAGAGCCGTGTTTTATGTAGAGGGAGGAGGGCCGAACATGCCACCCATTTATCCAGGATTAAATGTGGAGTAATGCAACAGAACGCCATGGAGTCGCTTGGATGTAACACCTGCGCAGCCGATCAGAAGATCCGCTCCCTAATTATTAAGCCTTCGGGGGCCTTGACAAACGGCTTCTCGGTGCCGGCGCCTAATAGAAAGAAGTTAATGTATTCTCCAGAATGCATTAAACATATGGTCTCATGGGTTATGAGGCATCAAAATTCTATTTAAATGCAGCATGCTGTGTTTTGATGTCCTTCTGCCTGGCGGTGGATCTGCTGTGCATGCACAACAAATATATATCGATGGCATCTCTTATTTCTTCTTAAGAAGGTGTTTCCCAGCTCTGGAGATAAGGAAGATAAGTCTTTCAACCGCCTAATGTGGTGGGATGATGAGAATAATGATACATTTCTAAAAAGGGTGTTTAAAACTTAGAACTTTGCTGGAAGAGATGAGGATCTGTTTAATGGACGGTTCCTGTGTCGACAAATGCTGCGCCTTGGAAATCATGTACCACCCCAATTTCCGCATCCACATATAGGGCTCTGTTCAGCTATAACCATGAATTTGCTTCCCCCTCTCTTTACTGACATTGGTGGAAGTACACCTCCACCCCCACCCCCCACCCCGTTTAAGCCAGTTACCACTATGGTGTCATGACAGCAGGAAGATCGTCTAAAGGTACAAAAAGAAATGGCACCAATTGGTGATATCGCAATGATATGTGTATGTATATTTATGTGGAATTCATAGCCAGAGGGTGTAGTGATGGCCACAGGCATAGGCAGTTTCAAAAGGGGATTAGACGGATTTGGGGAGGGCAGGTCTATCAGGGGCTACAAGTCCTGGTGACTAAATGGAACCTCCATGTTCAGAGGCAGTCAGCCTCTGAATACCAGTGGCAGGAGGTAACATCAGGGGAAGGCCTCAGCCTCTCTGCCCTGTTGTTGGCCCTCCAGAGGAACTGGTTGGCCACTGTGTGAGACAGGAGGTTGGACTAGATGGACCACTGGTCTGATCCAACAGGGCTCTTCTTATGTTCTTATGAAGGCCTCAGCCTCTATGCCCTGTTGTTGGCCTTCCGAGGGAACTGGTTGGCCCCTGTGTGAGACAGGAGGCTGGACTAGATGGACCCTCAGTGGTCTGATCCAGCAGGGCTCTTCTGATGTTCTTCTCAGGGGAAGGCCTCAGACTCTCTGCCCTGTTGTTGGCCCTCCAGAGGAACTGGTTGGCCACTGTGTGAGACAGGAGGTTGGACTAGATGGACCACTGGTCTGATCCAGCAGGGCTCTTCTTATGTTCTTATGAAGGTCTCAGCCTCTATGCCCTGTTGTTGGCCCTCCAGAGGAACTGGTTGGCCACTGTGTGAGACAGGAGGCTGGACTAGATGGACCCTCAGTGGTCTGATCCAGCAGGGCTCTTCTGATGTTCTTATCAGGGGAAGGCCTCAGACTCTCTGCCCTGTTGTTGGCCCTCCAGAGGAACTGGTTGGCCACTGTGTGAGACAGAAGGCTGGACTAGGTGGACCCTCACTGGTCTGATCCAGCAGGGCTCTTCTTATGTTCTTATGAAGGCCTCAGCCTCTATGCCCTGTTGTTGGCCTTCCGAGGGAACTGGTTGGCCCCTGCGTGAGACAGGAGGCTGGACTAGATGGACCAACACTGGTCTGACCCAGCAGGGCTCTTCTGAGGTTCTTATCAGGGGAAGGCCTCGGCCTCTCTGTCCTCTTGTTGGCCCTCCAGAGGGACTGGTTGGCCACTGTGTGAGACAGGAGGTTGGACTAGATGGACCACTGGTCTGATCCAGCAGGGCTCTTCTTATGTTCTTATGAAGGCCTCAGCCTCTATGCCCTGTTGTTGGCCTTCCGAGGGAACTGGTTGGCCCCTGCGTGAGACAGGATGCTGGACTAGATGGACCCTCCCTGGTCCAATCCAGCAGGGCTCTTCTGATGCTCTTATCAGCGGAAGGCCTCAGCCTCTCTGCCCTGTTGTTGGCCCTCCAGAGGAACTGGTTGGCCCCTGTGTGAGACAGGAGGTTGGACTAGGTGGACCCTCACTGGTCTGATCCAGCAGGGCTCTTCTGAGGTTCTTATCAGGGGAAGGCCTCGGCCTCTCTGTCCTCTTGTTGGCCCTCCAGAGGAACTGGTTGGCCACTGTGTGAGACAGGAGGTTGGACTAGATGGACCACTGGTCTGATCCAGCAGGGCTCTTCTTATGTTCTTATGAAGGCCTCAGCCTCTATGCCCTGTTGTTGGCCTTCCGAGGGAACTGGTTGGCCCCTGTATGAGACAGGAGGCTGGACTAGATGGACCAACACTGGTCTGACCCAGCAGGGCTCTTCTGATGTTCTCATCAGGGGAAGGCCTCGGCCTCTCTGCCCTGTTGTTGGCCCTCCAGAGGGACTGGCTGGCCACTGTGTGAGACAGGATGCTGGGCTAGAGGGACCCTCACTGGTCTGATCCAGCAGGGCTCTTCTGATGTTCTTATGAAGGCCTCAGCCTCTCTGCCCTGTTGTTGGCCTTCCGAGGGAACTGGTTGGCCCCTGTGTGAGATAGGATGCTGGACTAGATGGGCCACTGGTCTGATCCTACAGTGTTCTTCTTGTGTGTTTATATATATATATATATGTGTGTGTGTGTATTTATTTATTTATTTATTTATTTATTTATTTATGTCTATTTATATCCCGCCTTGCCAGTGAGCCGGCTCTGTGTGTGTGTGTGTGTGTGTGTGTGTGTGTGTGTGTGTGTGTGTGTGTGTGTGTGTATCGCCTTGTATACATATAAATATATTTGGGTATCCTTGGTGATCTCCCATTCAAATACTGACCAGCGCCCACCCTATTTAGCTCCTGAGAAGTGATGACATCGGGGTAGCTTGGATTATCCAGATTATCTATCTATCTAGATATCTCTCATCTCTCATCTCTCTTCATCGTCGTCGTCATCATCATCTATCTCTTTTTTGCTGTCAATTCTCAGTCATTGTATGCTGGCCCTGTAGGGTTTTCATAGAAAGAGACCTTCATAGGTACTTTGCCTTTGCCTGGTTCTGCATAGCAACCCTGAATTTCCTTGGTGGTCTCCCATCCAAATACTAACCAGGGCCAATCCTGCTTAGCTTCTGATATCTGCTGAGATGACACTAGTGTGAGCTGTCCAGGTCAAGGCAATCAGTATACCTATCCAGATTCTGACTGTTTGTCTATCTATCTTCCTTCTGTACATCCATCTTCGGTCAACCATCTACCTACCTACTATCTACCTTTTATCATCTATCTATCCTCTGTCTGTCTATCTATCCATCATCTATCTGTCTGTGTCTCTGTCATCTCTTTTTTGCTGTTAATATTCAGTCATCATAGTAGATATACCTATTATCAGTATCAATCAATGATGAAATGGCCAATGTCCCAAAAGTTACACTCCCGCCCACCCCCGATGCTACTGGTGGAAAGTGTTGATCATCCACAGATGATTTATGGCAACCCCATAGGGTTTTCAAGGCGAAAGATATTCAGAGGTGGTTTGCCATTGCCTGCCTCTGCATAGCAACCCTGGACTTCCTTGGTGGGCTCCCATCCAAGTACTCACCAAGAGGCCAACCCTGCTTCTCTTCCAAGATCTCTTGAGATCAGACTAGCCTGGACGATCAAGGCGAGGGCAATGAAATAATAGCGCCAGTTTTTATTTCATTTTTTTTTTTTTAATGGTGACCTCAAATACTTTAGAGGTTGCCAAACGGAACTATGTCTAGTAACATGCGCCCAAGCAGCACACATTTTTGAGAACAAGGCAACCTGGTCACAGAAAGGCCATCTAGACGCCATAAGGATTGCGTCTCTATTTCATATTTTAACAATCACAACAAATCAGCTTCGGGGAGTGGGGGGAATGGGAGCATATCAAGGAAAGAACAGGAGCCCAGTGAAAAGATGACAGTGATGTCTGGAATGACAGAGATAACAACATGTATAAACAGGATGCTAATTCGACTCTGTTTGACTAGTGCAAAACCACCCCTAAATAAGCTGAGTTAACAGTTGTGTTTTATTTTTAATTCAGCTCTTGTTTTTGGTGTTCTTTGTTCAGTGATGGTTGTCCTCAAATGATTAGTTATCATAGCTATGGTTTGATGTCTTGTTTGGGTTGACTCACAGAGCTTGTATGTCAGTCTGCCTTGGAACCATTCCTGGGCTACAAATGTGGGGACAGAATGATAAATGAATCAGAAATGCATGGATCCATAAATAAATCAGCGCCTGCCAGGTCAGTCCGGTATTGCCCTTCTTCGAGCTGGTGCAGGGTCTTCAGTGTTTGGATCCAAAGAGGGCCTTGATGCTGTAATCCATAGAGATGCTTCCAATTGATACCTTTTTGTCCATTATTGATCGACTGATTGATTGTGTTGACTTATAACCTTCTTTTCTCATTGTGATTCAAAGCTAGCTTGGATGCCAGTTTCAGATTGCTCTCCCTGAACAGTGTTACTAGTTCTGGGGTGGGAAATAACCTGGTGATTTGAGGGGTAGACCCTGAGGAGGGCACGGTTTGGGGAGGAGAAGCTGTCAGTGGTGTATAATGCCACAGTCCACCTTTCAAAGTGGCCATTTTCTCCAGGTGATCTCCAGGCCCGTAGCTATGGTGGGGCTTTTCACTCTGCCTTTTACACTGAAATACCTCACAGTTCTAGACCAAATCAAGCCTGAACTCTCTCTGGAAGCTAAAACGGCCAAACCGAGGCTATTGTGTTTTGGTCACATTACGAGAAGATGTTTATGCTAGGAAAAGCTGAAGGCAGCAGGAAAAGAGGAAGACCCAGCATGAGACGGATTGACTCAATGACTCAATGAAGGAAGTTATCACCCTCAGTTTACCAGCCCTGAGGATGACTGCTAAGGATAAGATGTTTTGGAGAACGTTAATTCATAGGGTTGGCATAAGTTGGAAACAACTTGACAGAAATTCACATTACAAAGGACAGGAGGGAAAGAGAGAGAGAGAGAGAGAGATTGAATTTTGAGGATTATACCCCCTCTTCCCAACATGATCTTATTCAAATTGGGACGGTGATTACACTTAAAACGCCATTAAGAAGATCCAATCACGGGTCGTTCAATGTCTCACGTATTCTGAGTCACAGGATTATTCTACACCTAGCATTCGCTCCCCATTTCCTCAACACTGAGGAAAAGGTGCCGCTCAAAACCACATTCAGATACCCCAGGGCAACACTGTACTGACTGCAAAGTCGCCCCTGAACAGCCATAACTCTATGCAAAAGGTACCATAAAACCTGACAATCGAAGGAAGTGAAAGCAGTGTGGAGTGTGCCATAAAATCCAATAATCAAAGAAAGGGAAAGCGGCATGCAAGGCAGAGGGGGATTTCCATTCCGATGTGGGTTTCATAAAACAACAGAGGGAAAACGCCAATGCAGAATCACCCATGGAAAGACAGCACTGAAATGGCTTGCTCCAGAGGAATCCAGCTTGGGCCATCGTGCCACATACTTTTAGCAAAACCCTTCAGTCCATTAAGGAAAAAACCAAATCGAAAGAGGAATGGCATCAAAATTCATCACAGTCCATTCATCTCGGTAACTGGATTCTGTCTCTATCTCTCTGGCTCCTCCTTTGTGCTTCTAATTTCATTTCGCCTCTCCCTCCGCCCGACAGAAACCTCTGAAAATGACTGCCTTCGTCTAACCTGCCTATTTCTGGTAAATGAAATTGCTCTTTCCTGCATCTGATCATCTGTTTGGTTTCTTCTTCTTTTTCCCTTTGCCCCCTTTCTTTTTCATTCCGTGTCTTCTGATCTCATTACGCCTCCTCCCACTCTGAAGATTAGTCCCCCGCGCCAGCTTAATATCTGCCTTTTAATACAAGGTCCTTCGGCTCAATTGAAACAGACCCTGATGTTTGCGATATTACATATATTTATAGTCACAGCAGGATATTACAATATGTATTGGCTCCCAAAGTTCCCCAAAAGGCGTCTGTAAGGAGCTCGGGTCCCCATGTGATCTGCATTCATCCAACTTGCGAGACCACTTACGAGGTGAGCGTTATCTGATTGGCCGTGAAACTTGCTGGCCAACGATCTAGTCGGCAAACCAAAACGGTTTATGTTGTCCAGAGGCAACCCGGTAATTAGACAATGCCTATTTCCTGAGAAGTCAGCAACTTTTTTCTTGGAACAGAGGAGGAAGCGGCAGCAGTGGTCAGCGTTATGTATTGATTCCCAGAATCAATATCCTGCTCATCCTCTCTGATAAGAACCCTCAAACGGGTCACGTCCAAGTCTGAAACATAGAATCATAGAGTTGGAAGGGACCTCCAGGGTCATCTAGTCCAAGAACTAGAACATTATGCAAGAACATTGTGGGAAGCCATACTGCTCTAGGAAGAAGAGGGGATGAGGTACACATGGGGATTGGGGGGGCAGCAGGAGCAGGGGGAAATAGGCTAGGGTTGCCAGCCTTTAGGTGAGGCCTGGAGATCTCCTGCTTTTACAACTGATCTCCAGCTGACAGATCAGCTCCCCTGGAGAAAATGGCTGCTTTGAAGGGTGGAGACTCTGTGGCATTGTTCCATGCTGAGGTCCCTTCCCTCCCCTCCCCTCCCCAAACCTTACCCTCTCCCAGATCCACAGGTTTGCCAACCTCCAGGTGGGGCCTGGAGATCTCCCACTTCTACAACTGATCTCCAGCTGACCGAGATCAGCTCCCCTGGAGAAAATGGCTGATTTGAAGGGTGCAATCTATGGGATTGGACCATGCTGAGGCCTCTCCCCTCCCCAAACCCCGCCCTCTCCCAGATCCATAAGTTTGCCAGGTGGAGAGAGAGAGAGAGATCTGATTTTGTGGCATGCTGAGGTCTCTTCCCCTCCCCAAACCCAGGAGAAGACACCAAGAGATGGGAACATAGTGGAAGAAGAAGCTGGAAGAAAAAAGCCTGATCAAGAAAGAAGGGAGAAACATGCTGTTTTTAAAGAGGATGGAGAGATGGAGCTATTGGTCAGAAATAGGGTTGCCAGCTCCGGATGGGAAAATTCCTGGAGATTTGGGGGGCAGAGTTTGGAGAGGGTGGGGTTTGGGGAGATTGGGTGGCAGAGTCTGGGGAGGGGAGAGACTCCAGTGAGTCAGGATGCCATAGAGTGAAAAGAAGAAGAAGAGATTGGATTTATATCCCTCCCTTCACTTCCTAAAGGAGTCTCAGAGCGGCTTACAATCTCCTTTCCCTTCCCCTCCCCACAACAGACACCCTGTGAGGTAGGTGGGGCTGAGAGAGCTCTTTTGAGAACTGCCCTTGAGAGAACAGCTCTGAAAGAACTCATGACTGACCCCAGGTCACACCAGCAGCTGCATGTGGAGGAGTGGGGAATCAAACCCGGTTCTCCCAGATCAGAGTCCGTGCTCCTAATCACTACACCAAACTGGCTCTCCACCTGGCCACTGGCTGATAATGGAGGGTAGGGTTGCTAGATGAAGGTTAGGAAACTCCTGGAAATTTGGGGGTGGTACCTGAGGAGGATAGGGGAGGTCATAGAGTCCACCCTTCAAAGGGGAACTGATCTTTGTAGCCTGGAGATGAGCTGTAATTCTGGGGGATCCGCAGGTCCCACCCAGAAGCTGGCATCCCAAGTCCACCTTCCAAAGTGGCCATTTTCTCCAGGGAAACTGACCGATGTTTCCTGGAGGTCAGTTGCAATCCTGGGAGATCTCCAGCTACTCCCTGGAGATTGGCAACCCTTGTCTGCAAGGTGGTGATTGACAAATGGCAGAGCCAGAGTACTGAGCAGTGGATATCAAGTGGGACATAAGGGGACTACAGATGCCTCTCCTGGCTGATGCCATCTTCTCTTTCTTTTGGGGCAATCAGTTAATCTCCAGGTCTGGGGCGTTTATGCTCCAAAGAAGCTGAGAGTCAAGTGGAACGAGAGTCAAATGGAAGAGATCAGGGCCCTGCGGGATCTATCTCAGTTCCGCAGGGCCTGCAAGATGGAGCTCTTCCACCAGGCCTTCAACTAGGAGCCGCCCCCACTAATATCACCGCCGAACCCTGGCTTGGATAGTCGGCGTGAAAGCAGAACATCTATACAACCGCAAGCCATCTCTGAATGTGAAACATCAACAGCACTATTGTTATAAATTGTATGTATTGTTTTGAGGATGATTTTATGTGTTATTTCAGTGCGTTCCAAGTGTGTTATTTCAGTGTGTTTTATAACGTGGTTTTATGAATGTTAGCCGCCCTGAGCCTGCTTCGTGGGTAGGGCAGGATATCAGTTGAACAATAAACGAACAAACAAACAAACTCCGGGTTAGGGAATTCCTAGATATTTTATAGATAGGAAATTCCTAGATGGGCCATATCACGCCAACCCCTCATGATGCGGAGTTAAGTCGATTTCCTCGCAGTGGATCACACTTATATGCTGTGTTTTAAATTCTGTAAATTATTGTTTTATGGTATTTTAATTGTTGGAAACCAGCTTGAGCCAGCTTGTCTGGTAAGGCAGGGTAGAAATACCAATACCTGTTGTTGTGGTGGTGGTGGTGTCTGAGGGACGATGGACTTTGAGGGAGGAAGAGACCTCAGTGGAGCATCATCATCATCATCCATCATCATTTATTTATTTATTATATTTATGAATCACCCAACTCCTGCTTCTGAAGCGCTCTGGGCAACACACAACCACAGACAAAACAAGATAAATTCAGTTAAAACATTAGTAGAACATCAGAGACAATCAGATGGCGAGTCCCCGGTCTAACTCTCACTGCTGGCTACTTCATGGACGGTGGGGGGAGGGTAGAATAGATGTAAAAAACAGAGAAGGGTGCCAGCCAAGATGGACCGTTGCTGTCCTCAGCCAAAAGCCTGGCGGAACATCTCTGACTTACAGGCCCTGCGGAATTGCATTGGATCGCGCAGGGCCCTGATGAAGTTTGGCAGAGAGTTCCACCAGGTTGGGGGCCAGGACCAAAAAGGCCCTGGCCCTGCTTGAGGACAGACGAATGTCTTTAGGGCCAGGGATCACCAGTAGGTTTCCATCTAAGGAGTGCAAGGCTCTCCTGGGGACATAACAGAGGAGACCAGGGCTCATTTCGTAGCAGGGAGCTCCTTTGCATATTAGGCCACACACTCCTGATGTAGCCAATCCTCCAAGAGCTTATAGTAGCCCCTGTAAGAAGAGCTCTGTAAGCTCTTGGAGGATTGGCTACGTTAGGGGTGTGTGGCCTAATATGCAAAGGAGCTCCTGCTACGAAATGAGCCCTGGAGGAGATGGTCCTGTAGATATGTCGGTCCCTGACCGCTCAAGGCCTTATAGGTCAATACCAAAACCTCGAACTTGATGCAAGAATCCGCCTTCCAAAGTAACCATTTTCTCCAAAGAAAGTGATCTTTGTGGTGTGGCGATTAGTTGTGATTCCAGGGGATCTCCAGGCCGTACCTGGAGGTTGGCAACCAAAGCTGAGAGTCGGGGGTGGCTATGGGGCTGAGCTTTAGCACACATATCTCAAACCCAAGCATGGCCTTCCTGGATGAGGCTCAAGAACCCTGTAATTTCCCACCATCTTTTTTTTTAAAATCTACGGTGAATGGTAAGATCGCCCTAGAAGACCAGAAGGAGGCTATTTAATTTGTCCTCAGTGCCAGACGCTATTGACAAATGTACTGTTTGGTGTAGTGGTTAAGTGTGCGGACTCTAATCTGGGAGAACCGGGTTTGATTCCCCACTCCTCCACTTGCACCTGGCTGGATGACCTTGGGGGAGCCATAGCTCTGTACCAGCTGTTCCCTCAAGGACAGCTTGGGAAAGAGCTCTCTCAGCCCCACCTACCTCACAGGGTGTCTGTTGTGGGGAGGGGAAGGGAAAGGAGTTTTGTAAACCGCTCTGAGACTCCCTTGGGGAGTGGAGGGCAGGGTATAAATCCAGTCTCTTCTTCTCTTCTTCTTCTTCTACTGAAGGGAAACCCCAAAATCTCTTTTGAGGGTCTTCTCAGTGAATTCTACCACTTTTTAATGAACCCCTCCAGGGTCCTCTCCTGGTGAACTCAGCAGTTGCCGAGATTCCCAGAACTGATAGCGTTTCTGCAGTAATTGGAATTTTGGCAATTCACCCTACAGTCTACAACACCTACCTCCCCCCCCTCAAAAAAAAAGAAAAGAAAAGAAAGAGAACTTGCTCTTTTGGAAGAGCGAAAAAAGAAAATAAGATGAATGTATGGCTACATCTTGAAAAAGTGAATTTGGGAAAAAGAATTTTACTCCCCATCAGTGTTCCCTCTGAGCTGAGTTAGTGTGAGCAAGCTCACAGTTTTTAAGCCTCCGGCTCACACATTTTTGTCTCAGCTCAGGGAGGATGCCTCTAGAGCAGTTGTTGGCCAGCAAGGCACTGCAAAGTGCTCTTATGATTTTTTAACATTCATAAGTTTGAATTTGGGTCGCTATGCTGCAAGGCATTCTCCATTGCTGGGAGAAGCTCCAGTCCACTCCAGGAGGCTGGCAACCTCTATAGTTCACCAAGACAGAAGCAAGGACCCCCTTGCAATAAGGGTTCTTTCTGTCACATCACGCTGGTCAACCCCTGCCCCCTCCAACATACCTAAGGCCTTAAACTTAGGCCCACTTCAGCCCTCCCTATTACAATGGAAAGATCTCAAGTCCAAACCTCCCGACATTTGCCCCACAGAGACAGAACTCTTGGTGTTTCCCCAATTTCGACTTCCGCCTCCTCACAGGGCTACTGGTAAGAGATAAGCAGACTTCTGATTGTTAATTGCCTTTCCCAATTTTAGAAAAGCAAGGGATCATCTTGCTCTCAACACTAGGGAGAGAGAGGCTTTTGCTGTGTCTGCCCCGCCTTAGACGAAACCTGGGGGGAGGACACAGTACAAACAAATAGGGTTTTTCTGCCTGTTTCATTCTGACCTATGCAGGTCAAGTGAACACACAGAAAAGTTCTCTAAAACAACCAAAAGACTGACAATTTAAAATTGCATAATCATAAGAAGTATACCTACAACATACCTAAGGCGCAGTTCCTCTATGGTTTTTGCTAGACAAACAGTCTAGGCAAAATGTGGGACCCTGCTAGCTCACTCTTTGCTAGTTTACCTTAGTCTTGAGATACTATAGCAGTCAGAATGTTTATACCATCCTTTTTGCCATCTTGCTACGACTTGGCTTTTTCATCTGAAGTGTTTATCATGCAAATCCATTTTTCTGTTCTAGCTCAGCCTGGTTTCAGCCAGTGAGCTAGGAAACTCTTTATATGCTCAGAGGAACTGTTTGCTGGCACACAGCTTGTGCCAGAGACAATTTTTTGTGTGTGTGTTATGATCTTTTTAACCTGGCTTCTTATCCATAAAGAATTCTCTGAGCCTTATCAAGGGCCACTGCTTGTTCTATGTCTTGGATTTCCAATACAGGTTGTGATTCAGCTGCTTGGTAAAATTATATCTCTGTCACTCGTGCTATATTCTTTCATTTTTGTTTCGTTTACACTCTGTGCACACAGAGTGCTATTTCTAACAAAAGTTTTATGCCTGCGACACTGTGCCCACAGCCCAGTTCTCCATATACCCTACCAAAGGGCTTCTTTGAGGTGCATGATCAGCACCTTCTAAGCTTATTTTCCTTTTTGAGTTCTATCCCTGCATGGCCACAGTTTCTTTCTAGCCATGCAAACCCCTGCTGATCTTCCTCTTAAGTTCTTTCATATCAGCAGGAACTCAAAGTCTGAACCTGCAATTGAAATCTTATGCCTGATAAGACATCTTATAAGTAATTTTTAGGAATTGTTTGTCTTGTGTGTGTACTAATCATTTATTGCTTTTCAGGTTTTTGCTAGTTTTATTTTTTTTTTACTTCCTCTCCAACAACATGGGAGAAGTCAGATGTTTTGATGAGTTTTGTTATATTGTCTTTTTACATTCTTTGACTTTTTATTTTTTGGGGAAGTGGAAACCACCCCCACAAGCTGGCATTTATTTTCTTTTTTTTTTCTTTGGGGCACCCAACTTTTCCTACAACCTTATAAGCCATGGCAATACAATTTAAATTTCTGAAAAAAAAAAACTTCTGTTCTGAGCTCACGTATTATTATTATTTTTTATTGTCTCCGGAAGACACTCTACTAAATGTGCTCACATGTCTTGCAAAATATTAATCCTGATACAAGGGGGGGGGAGGGACACTGTCAAATGTGTCCCCCCTTCCTACAAACTGCCAGTACATTGCATTGTGTTCTAATGGGTGATTGGGTGTCAGATCCCAATCCTTCAATTCTGTGTTTCAGTAATGCTTGTTGTATTTACTATGATCTAGTATGTACTACTAATCATTAAGAGTTTTTTTTTCCTTCTGTGTATGCTAAGGTGATTGCATTTGATTTGTTCTCATATATATTTCTGCTATCCCATTGTACTTTTCAAGTTCTCAGAGTTTTGCATATACATACAGGACCCCATGGACTGTACAATGGATGTCCAGGTGGGAAGAAAAATGTTTTCTACCTCAATGGACTTCAAGGGTGGAAGACTTCAACATCATGTGTACTCCTGTTGTTCTGTGACAGACAGGGACTGCCCCTGCCTGAGTAAAACTAATTAATGCCTTGCTGCAAATATGAATTGCCCATACTTGCTAACATGATTTGTCTGATGGTATACCTCCATTCATTTATGATGTCTCAGGTATTCCAATGATATCTTCAGCCTCCGCACTCAAGCATCATCAATGCCAGTTACATACTAGTATCCAACTAGTATGGCTTTGCATTTTCCCATTTTGCTTTGGTTAAGAGCTATGTGTTTTAAAATATTACCCAGAGTTAGCCATTTGATTTAATATGCATTAATTTTTTTGCTTTCCTTTCTGTATCTCTTTTATGGTTAACAAATTATTAACCATTTTTTTCTTTCTGAATAATATGTGCCCACAATGCTTTAGGGGACAAGGGGGGGAGACTCCCTGATATGCAAACTGGTCTCCTCCTTCCCGGCCGAACTGACTCGTGTTCGAGCCGAGGAGCGACAGGCAGAGCCGAGAGCATTATGAGAAGACGACCGGGGCCTGGAAAAAGGCCCTTGAAGAGCCAAGGATCCATGAGTCATGGTGCTGAGTTTAGATACTGTGTAAAAGGGCGCCTCCCTCCTGTTTTGCAATACCAGAAGTCACGTTCCAGCACCCAAGTCATGGCGCACAGGAGGGAAGGACGAAGAACTACTTGTAACACTTTTTTTTCTTATGAATTTGTGATTATATATATCACAATATATATATGTAAGAGTAAGAATATTTTATGAGGAATTTTGAGTAAGCATCTTCGGGCTGCTTTAAGCCCTCTTTCCATAGAAGGATTTTTATAGGAATGCTTTTTTTTATTGAGATGAATAGCTTCTTATATGTGTGTCCCCCTTCCGCGGTCATACCTACCTGCCCTGGAGTTCAGTGTTCATTCTACTGTAATTCGGCATTTTTGATAGGTTAGTTTTTGTTTATGTTGTATTTTAAGTCCGTCCCTTGCTAGTGTAGTAACACCTGGGTCGTCATCGCCCGGACGGTTTCCAGATGATGGTTGACCAGCATCGTGTTCCAGCTCCTGTTTTTGGGACCCTCTCATCTGACACTTCCAGGGTCCCAAGGGGGGGAAATGTTGGCCAGCAAGGCACTGCAAAG
Organism: Lepidodactylus listeri; assembly: GCA_029233225.1. Classification (NCBI taxonomy): domain Eukaryota; kingdom Metazoa; phylum Chordata; class Lepidosauria; order Squamata; family Gekkonidae; genus Lepidodactylus; species Lepidodactylus listeri. The sequence goes on along the minus strand of JARCFY010000009.1, from coordinate 6,913,724 downwards.
TGCTCTTATAAATTTTTAACATTCATAAGTTTGAATTTGGGTCGCTATGCTGCAAGGAAATACAGGCATTATCCACTGCTGGGAGAAGCTCCAGTCCACTCCAGGAGGCTGGCAACTTCTATAGTTCACCAAGACAGAAGCAAGGACCCCCTTGCAATAAGGGTTCTTTCTGTCACATCACGCTGGTCAACCCCTGCCCCCTCCAACATACCTACACGGATTATGCTAAACAAGGTTACCTGGCAACTAATGGTCGAGCCATCAGCCAGCCGGCCAGGGCCATCAACAGACAATAGAAGCGATCCAGTGACTCATCGCAGGAGTGCCCAGGTGTCAAGTTCCTGTTTAGCTCTAGTTTCACAATATTGACCACTTCCCAGCCTCTCCTCCTTTTTACCTTTGAACCTATGGTAGGGTCAGAAGGGACGGACCACCTCGTAGGTGTGTTCAGGGATGTGGCCAGCAAGACCCGCCCCAAAGTCACCTAATAAAAGAGATTGCCCGGTCAGCAATTGGTCTCTTGAGCCATCATCCCCTATCTGCTTTACTACCCCTTATGTCCAGCTTTCTATCCAAATACCCTTGCCTCCATCTTTAAATCTCTGGATTCACAACCAGAGAGACCACGTGGTCTTGCCGGATCAAGCCATGTTCCCCATTTTTCTGTTTTCCTCCCCATCCAACTCTCCATTTTGAGCGGACAACTCCTCTTCAGGACAGGTACAGTATAACCCAACCAACGATTCCTGCAAATTGCAACAGTGCTATTTTCTACCTAGTTTCCTTAGCTCTGTGTGTTTGTGTGTGAGATTCTGTTTTGTCTATGCTTGAATAACATCATTCAGTAAACAGCATTTAATTTGCCATCTGCCTCACGTGCCTTTTTCCTGGAGAACTCCCGGGAGGGGTGGGACCCTGGTATAGTTGGCTATAACCCGGTATTTTGCCAATTGCTAACTTTAAATTAAAGCAATTCGGCTAACACAGTGTTCCCTCTAAGCTCAGTTAGTCTGAGCAAGCTCACAGTTTTTTAGCCTCTGGCTCCCACATTTTCGTCTTAGCCCAGGAAGGATGGCTTCAGAGCAAACTCAGCAGCCAAATCGCTTGCTCACCACTTTAATGCCAGGAGCTCACAAAGAATTTCTGCTCACAAGGCTCCACAGCTTAGAGGGAACATTGCTCCCCATATCAACACTTACCTATTGTAAGTCCACTTAACTGGGTGCCTGATTTCTAATCTTATAGGAGGAGGGAAATTAGGGAAGCCAGCCTCCAGGTGGGACCTGGGGATCCTCTGGAATTACAGCTGATATCCAGACTACAGAGATCAGTTCCCCTGGAGAAAAGGAACGCTTCTGAAGATGGATCCTATGGTAGTGTACCCCACTGAGGTCCCCATCCTCCCCAGGCTCCATCCCAAATATCCAGGAGTTTCCCAACCTAATTTTGACAATTCAAATTCCTCATCCCCCACCAGTGACCTCTGGAACCTGGCAACCAATGTTCTCTCTAAATTGAGTTAGTGTGAGCTAGCTCAGTTTTTTAGCCTCCAGCCTCCTGTCTTTGCTCAGGAAGGATGGCTCTAGAGCAAACTAATTTCTGCAGTAGCCAAATCGCTCATTCACAACTTTAATGCCAGTAGCGCACAAAGTAGAATTTTTGCTCACAAGTCTCCACTGTTTAGAGGGAGCATTGCTGGCAACGCTATTTATTCCCTGCAAACATGCCCATGCAGGCACCACACGTCATAACGATGAACATATTGCAAGTTCATTCGTGGCATTAATTAGTGTTGTGTTCTAATGGTGACCACCATGCGATCAGGCCATGAGGTCCGGGGCAAGCACATGGCCCAGGCGCAGTCAGAGCTTCGCTCCAGAACACAATAGACTGGCCGGATTGTAATTTAGACCTATCGGTCAGCCAGGATGCAAATAGGGGCCAATGACCTGGGGGAGACTTAATTGTAATCCCATCAGAGCGTGTGGGCAAGGCCAGGGGCATGGTTTAGGTGTGCATATAAGCAGACCCCCGAGCCCAGCACAGACATGTGTTCCTGACTCTTCACTAAACCATGAGCTGATTTCACTTGAACGTATCTCTGGACTGAGTACTTTATAATTAGATTGCATTTATTTTGCTGCCCAAATAACTGGTGTTTCTTCTAGCCATTTTTTTAAAAAATCTCGAGGGTAAGCTCTGGGAAAATATGGAGAACCTTCTGGCAGTGGTGACTCGGGCCAGCTGTGTTTACAACTATTTTTAGCGGAGATATGTAAAAGGATGGTCTCCTGGCCGCGTGCACCTGCGTGCTCTAAAAGGTGACCGTGCACATTCTCTGAGAACTCCAGAATGTCTCAAGCTCACGTTGGATTTTCTTTTCTTGAATGGTGGCTCTGGATTTTCTCCAGGATGTAGCGTCGTAGGCGGACAAATGAAAAAGGGTTGTAACAGATTATCAGTCTGCCAGCGAAACGTGGCGTGAGGATTCTGCCCAATCAGCAGCAAAAAAAAAAATGCTGATGATTAGCCAATGGGAAGTGTGCTAGGCACTTAGCAACACTTTGGAATGAGATCGGCCAATGAACTTGATAACCTTAGGCAAGAACTCCAGCCAAGTAGAGTTATTAGCATTATTGTTTTATCTTGTTACTGTTCAACGACTGACCTTGGTCTACAATCCGTCACGTGGCAGTAAACAAGTATGTGCAGTAAAAGAAGGGGAAAGATAATTTGAAATATTTCAAATTCCTCATCAGGTTTCACAGTGCAAACGACTCAAGCTGCGGCTGACACAGAGATCCCTGGAGGCTTCTGTGGAACGGCGAACAACACCAACGGTCGCTTTCCAGGCAAAACAATGGCTCAAGCCATCAGAGCAGTTCTCCAGGAAATTGTAGGGTTTGGGGTCAGATGGCCTCATCAGCCCACAATTAATGAATGTTCTGACAGCATAACCCGCCACTCTTTGAGAGAACGTCCAGTACTCTTCAGTAGCCAAGAGTTTCCATTTGTACCTTGTGGCTAATAGCCACTGATGGACCTCCATGTGTTTATCTAATTCCCTTTTGAAGCCGTCCATGTCTGTAGCCACCACCATCTCCTGTGGCAGTGAATTCCGTGTGCTGATCACTCTTTGGGTGAAGAAGGACTTCCTTTGATCTGTTCTAACCTGACTGCTCAGCGATTTCCTTGAGTGCCCACTTGTATTATGAGAAAGGGAGAAAAGTAGATAGGAACTCTCCGTCTGGGGCAAGTGATGCTCTGTATTCTTGGTGCTTGGGGGGGTCAACAGTGGGAGGGCTTCTACTGTCCTGGCCCCACTGGTGGACCTCCTGATTGTACCTGGTATTTTTGGCCACTGTGTGACACAGAGTGTTGGACTGGGTGGGTCATTGGCCTGATCCACCACTGGCTTCTCTTGTGTTCTTATGTTCTGAAACAAAGCAGAATCTTTGCGACCGAGCCACAGCCTCTCTTGTCAAAATGAAGCCGCCTTCTCTTGAGTCATACTGTCAGCTTTCCCATCACCTTCTCTGGAGTTATTTATTTTCTTTGAACACAAGATGCCAGGGACTGAAACAGAGACCTCCTGCATGCAAAGCAGATGCTCCTCCTCTGAGCCATGGGCCCTTCCAGAAGCGATCAAAACAGGCCCCAGACCTTGACAGGCCTTTGTGGGGAAGAGGTGACGGATTTGCTTTTTATAGCCACCCGACAACAAAAGCGTCACACAAACAAGCAATCTGTTTCTCATTTGGCGAACTGTCTTCACTTGTTAACTAATCCCCCCATCATCTCTTTGTCTCACTCCCTGTATTCTTCTTCTCGGCACGCTCCAGAAACCAAAGAGCCCCTTATCTTTTGAGTTTTCGTCATTCTCTCCAACAAATATGTCCCAGGGATTTCTTCCTTACGCTCCTTGGCTTTAGACACAGGTAGAGATGATAAAGACAGAAGGAAGATGGGATCGGCTCGCGTCGGAATAAACAAAGGCCGCCCATGGAGAGTCGCCTGCCACTAACTATTTGGCAGTGATGATGGAGACAGATTAAATCCCAAGTTTTGTAGACCTGGAATGTCTCGGTTCATTTTTTTTCTCACTCTTGTCCTTACAAAATAAGAATTGTCAGTCACCAGCAGGATTCGGGGAGCAATATTCTTTCTGGTGTGTTTTGCAAAAACTCCTCCAGGGTATCTGCTCCACCTCTCACTTTGTGCTGGAGGACGTGACGCTGGTGGCACCATGGGAGGATGCTTTCATGTTCAGCCATGAGATAAGGATGTGACCCTCCTTTCCCGACAGAATGTCACTTTATGAAACATTCGGTCACGTTTCGTACAATTCGCTTGAAAAGGCATTCGGAGGTCCCATTGCAGAATACATCTAGTGGGAGCTGATCGTTGAAAAGCTATCAGAGCCAGTTTCATGTAGCAGTTAGAAGTGCGGACTCTAATCTGGGAGAAACGGGTTTGATTTCCCACTCCTCCACAAGCAGTTTCTGGTGTGACCTTGGATTAGTTACAAGTATTTTCAGAGCTGTTCTCTCATGAGCAGTTCTTGAAAGACCTCTCTCGGCCCCACCTACCTCGCAGGATGTCTGTTATGGGGAGAGGAAGAGAAGGGGTCTGTAAGCCGCTCTGAGACTTCAAGTGAAAGGTGGGGTATAAATCCAATCTCCTCCTCCTCTTCCTCTTCTTCTATTTTTCATCTTCTTATAGGGTGTCATAGTCTTTCTCTCCCAGTGAGGGGGGAGGAGGAGAAGGGCCAGAAGACGAAGGAGTAGTGGTAGTGCCTCAAGATTAATTGCTGGCAGCTGACCTTGACCCAGCCATGCACAGCTCTGAAGTAGCTGACGAATTGAACAGTGAAGGGAAAAGCTCCGGCAAGACTTAAGGACTTGCAGACAAAGTGCTTGCCTCTAGCTGCTTAATGGTAGCAATTCTGAGTAAGTGGAGGAGCACCTCTGAGCAGCTGGCTGTAAATCAGGCTTTTTAAGGAATGCCACCTTGGGAACTGAAGATTGTGGCAGCAACACATCTATGCGACCACAGCTCTGTGAACTATGCAACCACAACTCTGGACTTCTATCCAAATACTGACCAGGGCTAACCCTTATTAGCTTCCAAGATCTGACTAGCCTGGGCTAACAGGGTGGATGTCTCTTACCAATTAACCAATTGGGTGATAGGAATATCTAAGACTGAATAAATTCAGTCCTGGGGGTTATTTTGGATGACAAACTGTGTTGGAAATTGCTTTCTCAATCAAGTACACATACGTAAGTGCCATCAAGTTGCAACCAACTTATGGCCACCCCAGCAAGGGGCTTTCACGGCAAGTGAGAAGCAGAGGTGGTCTGCCATTGCCTTCCTTTGCAGAGTCTTCCTGGGTGGTCTCCCTTCCAAGTACAAACCCCACTTAGGTTCTGACAGCTGATGGGATCAGGCTATACCATACTGCTTTCCTTCCCAGAATCAACTGTGGCAAAGGCCAAAAGGGATGGCAGAAGCTAGGGTCAGTCCAAGCCAAATTCCAAAGGTCAGTCCAAAGATCAGTTATCAAGAGAGCAGAGTCCAGTTCAGAACACTAAGCAGGAAGCAAGGTCCAACAGTCCAAGTTCATTCACAAGTGCAGGGAGAAAGATTCCAGAGTCAGGAGCCAGTCCAAGAGTAACGGAAGCAGAGTTCAGAGCTGGTCGTTGAGTCAAGAGGTTCATGACTTGTTGCATCCACAACATGCAAGCTCCCAGCCTTGGGTTTCATAGGCACTTCCTAACAAGCCCTTGTTAGGAGCCAGCTGCTTGGGTGTACCGCTGCTACTACTCTAGGCTGTTGTCAGCAAGTAGCTGGTGATGGGCCAGGAGACGTGCACTCTGCCTCCTTCCTTGTCGCTCCCTTCTAAGCTTCTGTCTTCATCATTCCAAGGGTGGAGGTGAGCCTGGTGGACTGATCTGAATCAACTGAGTCTCACTTGGATCAGTGGTTGATGGTGAGTCCTGGTCAGCCTGCAGCTCATCAGTCTGTCATGGCTCCCCTTCCCCTGAGGAGTCCTCCTCCCCTGAAAGCTTCATGCTGAGCTCAGGCTGACCCACGGTAAGGGATGGTTATTTAAAAAAAAAATTATTGCAAGAGCAAAGTACATTCTTTTGGGACTTCATCTCCTCTCCCTGCTATGATCATGAATCCGTATTTATATGCAGCAGCGGTCTAGGTAAGCGTGGTTGTTCCTCCTACTGAATTAATTCAGCTTACATTTCTGAGAATAATTTTTAAGTGCCTACATGTGCAGCTTCGAGAGCTCTTGAATTAGAAACGGGTATGATATCACTTATAAATCCAATCTGGCTAGCAGCCTTTAGAATTCAGCCTCTATACAATAGTATATCAGAACAACTTACTTTTTTACAGATACAGTAACATATAAAACTATGGCCTAATAGTTGTATATGTTTGGTGTAGTGGTTAAGTGCACGGACTCTAATCCGGGAGAACCGGGTTTGATTCCCCACTCCTCCACTTGCACCTGCTGGATGACCTTGGGCAAGCCATAGCTCTGTACCAGCTGTTCTCTCAAGGACAGTTGTCTCAGAGCTTTCTCAGCCACCCACCTCACTGGGTGTCTGCTGTGGGGAGGGGAAGGGAAAGGAGTTTGTAAGCCGCTCTGAGACTCCAAGTGAGTGAAGAGCGGGATATAAATCCAATCTCTTCTTCTTCTTCTTCTTCTTCTAGTACCTGGGAGACCCAGGTTCAAAGCCCCACCCATGCCACTGATGCACAAATCTGTGCCTGCATGACCCCTTGGCCAGATTGGAATTACACAGTTGGAGTTCAGTGAGTTAGATGAATGTCTGCTTAATGAATTCATAACAGGGAATACAGGGCTGATGAGTGCCTTAGCACTCCAGCAATTCCAAAGCTGTATTTCCCCATAACCAGGAAGGACAGAAGGTCTTATACCCCAAATGACATCACATATCATTTACACATTAAAGGGTCTCTAACTGGTACCAGGCAGTTCATATCATACAAGCATAATTTGACTTTAAGCCTTATTATTGGTCTCTCCTTATACTGGCCAGTTATGTCAGTGGTTGCATTCGCTTATCTGATTTCCAGGACAATGGGAACATTAGAGAACAGTAGGTTCCTTTCCGACCTCTGTATGGAGGGCCTGTTGATGAAGGGTTATGAATCACATTAAACTTGCCCTCAGCGTCCTTGCGTCTTGTGCATTCCATTTCTATTGCATCCTAATTCCATCTACAGAGGCTTTTAATAATACTTTTGCTTAATATGGCTTCTTATACAAAAAGTGCAATTAAAAATATACATGTTCTGCTATAAGTTTCTCTAATCAGAAGCTTCTCAGTTACATACCAGGATCTGGGTCTATCAGGGCTTATTTCATAGCAGGAGCTCCTTTGCATATTAGGCCACACAACCCTGATGTAGCCAGTTCTCCAAGAGCTTACAGTAGCCCCTGTAAGAAGAGCTCTGTAAGCTCTTAGAGGATTGGCTACATTAGGGGGGTATGGCCTAATATGCAAAGGAGCTCCTGCTACGAAATGAGCCCTGGGGTCTATTATGATTTAACTTTTGAAGGCACAGTGACAGCTGTCAACATTTATATTAAGGAGAAAGTGTCAGAAATCGCATTCAGAAATCACATTCTTTCCCCCTTGTCCTACACCATGGAAGCTTGCTGAGTGACCTTGGGCCAGTCACGCACTCTCAGCCTAACCTACCTCACAGGGTTGTTATGAGGCCAAATCAGAGGAGAGGAGAATGGGGTGAAAGGTGAGAGATCAATAAAGAAAATAAATTTGGAGAGTCCTGAGTTCAAATCCCCACTCTGCCATGGAGCACACAATGTGATTTGGGGTCAGGAAGCAATTGTTCCCCAGACCAGTTTGGCCAGAGATCCTGGAGGTTTTTTGTCAGCTTCTGGGCATGGGACAGCAGTCACTAGGGGGTGGGGGGGTGGTAGCTATTTGTGAATTTCCTGCACTGTGCAGGGGGTTGGTCTAGATGACCCTGGAGACCCCTTCCAACACTTTGATTCTATGATTTGGGGCCTTTTGCTGTTTGTCAACCACGCCGCAGAGCCTTTTCAAAATAATTTTGACTCAGGGTGGGGAAGTGTAGGGCCCAGCTACAAAGTGCCGAAGTTGGTCTTGTTTAGGTGTTCTCTTTGATCCTATGAATAGGAAGAAGGGGCTGAATCATGCTGGGAACTGAAATAGTACAATGATAAAAATGTGTTGCCTTCCATGAAGATAGATTCAGGTGGACAGCTGTGTTGGTCCGAAACAGCAGAACAAAGTTTAAGGCGAGTGGCATTTTTGAGACCAGCAACATCTCATTCTGGGTATAAGCTTTTGTGTGCATGCACGACTTCACAATGCATGCACAGGAAAGCGTATACCTTGACTAAAACCTTGTTGGTCTTAAAGGTGCCACTGGACTCAAACTTGACTTGAGTCCAAACGTGAGACTTGACTTGAGTCCAAACGTGAGAGCCAGTTTGGTGTAGTGGTTAAGTGCGCGGACTCTAATCTGGGAGAACCGGGTTTGATTCCCCACTCCTCCACTTGCACCTGGCTGGATGACCTTGGGCAAGCCATAGCTCTGTACCAGCTTTTCCCTCAAGGACAGCTTGGGAAAGAGCTCTCTCAGCCCCACCTCCCTCACAGGGTGTCTGTTGTTGGGAGGGGAAGGGAAAAGGAGTTTGTAAGCCGCTCTGAGACTACCTTGGGGAGTGGAGGGCGGGGTATAAATCCAATCTCTTCTTCTTCTTTATTCTAATGATAAAATGTGTGTACTGTTATCATTTAAAAAATAATAATTTATAATGCTTAGGCTGCTCAAAGGACTCCAGGGGAAAATATAGGGTAGGTTAAGGGGCTGCGGTGGCTCAGAGGTTAAGATGCTGAATTGCAGACTGAAAGTTCGGTAGTCTGGCAGTTCGAGACCTGAGTGCTGCGTGACGGAGTGAGCTCCCGCCTCTGTTCCCAGCTCCTGCCAACCTTAGCAGTTCGAAAGCAAGAAATTGCAAGGAGATAAATAGGTACCGCTTCGGTGGGAAGGTAACAGTTTTCCGTGCGCCTCATGTTGGTGATGTGACCACGGAAATGTCTTCGGACCGCGCTGGCTCTTCGGCTTGGAAACGGAGATGAGCACCGCCCCCAGAGTCAGATTCGACTGGCTTTCGAGCAAGGGGAACCTTTACCTTTTACTTTTAAGGGAGGCCCCTTTCTCCCTATGTATTAAGTTTAAAAAGGCTTTACCTAAACTACTTCACAGGTCAGAGGATAGGTAGCTATGTTAGTCTGCCTGTAGCAGTAGAAAAGAGCAAAAGTCCTGTAGCCAAATTTGTAGCAGGGTATGAGCTTTCCTGAGTCGCTGCTCACTGCTGATTTCCCCATGCCTATAATCCCTCTGCGGATCACACCCAATCCAATCATGCTTGCTATTGTCATTCAGCATCCGAAATCACTCTACTCTTCAAGGTATAAGATAAGAGGGACTCACATTCTAGCTGTATCTGAGGAACTCAGCAGTGACTCAGAAAAGCTCCTCCCCCGCCACCATTTTTGTTAGTCTTGAAGGTGCTCCTGGACTCTTGCTCTTTCCTGCTACAACTTTACAGGCTTCTTGCATTTATTATTATGCATGCAGTGATCCATGCTATGGTCACCTCGAGATTAGACCACTGTAACGCTCTCTACTTGGGGCTACCCTTGTTTCGGATCCGGAGACTGCAGCTAGTGCAGAACGCCGCGGCCAGGTTATTGATGGGCCTCCCTATGGGTGACCACATCCGGCCTGTGCTGCGATTGCTGCACTGGCTGCCTATAGCATACCGGATCCGGTTCAAGGTGTTGGTGTTGACCTTTAAAGCCCTATATGGTCAGGGGCCTGCCTACTTGAGGGACCGCCTTTCCCCATATGTGCCCCAAAGGGCACTGAGGTCAAGCACCCAGCATTGCTTGACTATTCCCGGTCCGAGGAATGCGCGGCTGGCCTGTACCAGGGCCAGGGCTTTCTCGGTGGTGGCCCCATACTGGTGGAATGAGCTCCCGGATGACATCAGGGCCCTGGGGGATTTGTTGCGGTTCCGCAGGGCCTGCAAGATGGAGCTCTTCCGCCAGGCTTTCGAATAGGAGCCGCCACCGGGGAGATGGCAGGACAACATCGCCCTGGTCCCACAGGCCAAACCTTCTGTTGCCGCTACTCTCCAGGAGCACATAGATGCCGCCAGTACGGCTATCCGAGTCGTTTTATAATTGTTGTTTATTTATGCTTTTAAATTGTAAACCACTTTGGTGGTATGTTATGTTGTGAGCCTCCTTAATCCAGTTCGCTGGAAAGGCGGGATAGAAATGCGAAAAATAAATAAACAAATAAACAAATTATTTGTTTATTATTTTATTTAGTTCATTTATAACTCCCTTTTCTCCCCAGAGTTCCCAGGCGTAATGTATGGCTGGGAGAGTTGGACAGTAAGGAAGGCTGAGCACTGAAGAATAGATGCGTTTGAATTATGGTGCTGGAGAAGACTCTTGAGAGTCCCGCGGACTGCAAGGAGATCAAATCAGTCAATCTTAAAGGAAATCAACCCTGACTGTTCTGGCACAGCTGTTCTTGAAAAAGAGCAGTTTCTGTCAGAGCTCTCTCAGCCCCACCTACCTCACAGGGTGTCTATTGTGGGGAGGGGAAGGGAGAGGAGTTTGTAAGCCGCTCTGAGACTCCCTCGGGTAGTGAAAGGCGGGGTATAAATTCGTCCTTCTCCTCCTCCTCCTCCTTTTCCTCCTCCTCCTGGGGTTGGGCTAGATGACCCTCGAGGTCCCTTTCAAACTATATGATTCCATGATCCTATTCTGCTACCTTAACCTCCTAGTGACGTACCCTTCGGGTTCTGGGCAAAGTCTCCCCCTCCTCCAGCTGCTGCTGAACAAAGCATGGAGCCTCCAAAGTGTTTGAAAAATGAGAATTTGGAATAATAGGCTGAGCAGGTAAAGCGCAGGGAAATTTGCATCTTCCGACTGGGAACTGAAGCGGCTCCATGGTGCTGCCCCCAGAAGAAAGCCGTCCGCCCCAATGGCCAGTATTTGCATCGTTATCTAGCAAAAAGGCACCTCCTAGAGGCTGGCATTGTGGCATGGCTGCACTTCTAAAGCACACAGTGGAGCTCTTATTTGTCAAGAACCTGGTATGGAGACACTCCTGGGACAATGGGCTATATATAAAAAGGCCGCTTTGCACGTCACTCCTGGTAGGTTCTAAAGGTCAGCTTCTTTTCTCAAGAAGGCCGGTAAAAGACTTGCTGCCAATTCCCATTTTTAGGGGTGTACATGTCAGAAAAAAGAGTTGGAACAGGATTCTCAGGATGCCACTGCAGCCTAGTCTATCTCCATTACAGCCCACAGATGAGAAACAAATCATGTTAATGATTAACATAAAATTATGTCTCTACCTACTCAACCTAGTACCCCAGGCTATGAAAAGGGTCAGAAGGATATTAGAATTATTCATCCACAGGGGCATTATCTCAGCCCCTGTTTTGACAGCAGAGGACAAAAACGTAGCTACTTGTACAGTCATTCTTTGGTTAGCCCCAAACAATAAAATTAAGCCGTGCTCAGAAAACAGGGTGTTTTTTTTTAAGCAGCCAAAAATTGGTTCCAAATACATCTGGGTGTGTGTGAATATGAAATCGGCAATGAAATAATACATCAGCCAGTGAGTCAATCAAGTTATCAGAGCAGAGACAAAAATCTACGATTAGCTGGAATATTTTTGTATCTTCCCGTCATCAACGCAGATGGCACATTCAAGCCAGCCAGCCTAAAAGCACGGAATCTTGGAATGGTTAATATTGATAAATAACATCCATATGGACGGGGAATCGTCAGAGCTAGATGGAATAAGAGAGGAGAACACACTTGGTGGGCTCGATAAGCAGTATCTTTATATGGCAGGTTGACAATTGACAGGCGACACCTAGAGATCTCCCAGAATGACACCTGATCTCCGGATGACAGTGATTGGTTCCCCTGGAGAAAATGGCTCCTTTGGAAGGTGGACTCTATGGCATTATAGCCTTCTGAGGATATAAATCTAATAAAGTAAATAAGTTTGGTGTAGTGGTTAAGTGCATGGACTCTAATCTGGGAGAACCAGGTTTGATTCCCCACTCCTCCACCTGCAGCTAGTAGTTCTGGCACAGCTGTTCTTGAAGAAGAGCTGTTTCTGTCAGAGCTCTCTCAGCCCCACCTACCTCACAGGGTGTCTATTGTGGGGAGGGGAAGGGAGAGGAGTTTGTAAGCCACTCTGAGTCTGCCTCAGGGTATAAATCCAAGGTGGGGTATAAATCCAATCTCTTCTCTTCTCTAAATAAACAAACTCTGCCCTTTCCAGGCTCCACCTCCAAATCTCCAGGAATTCCTCAAAATGGTAGCCTTATTTATACAAAATCAAACAATTAAAAATGGTTTTATTTAGCCTTATAGATTTTTAAAAGACCCAGTGAGCTCAGCTTCTCATCCGGAGGGCCAGCACGAGGTAGTGGCTAAAGTGTCGGACTAGGAACTGGGAAACCCATGTTTGAATCCCCACTCATGCCAGGGAAGCTTGCTGGGTGACCTTGGGTCAATCACACACCCTCAGTCTAACCCACCTTGCAGGGTTGTTGTGAGGATAAAATGGAAGGGAGGAGCATGATTTAAGTCGCCGTGGGTCCCCATTGGGTTAAAGGCAGGATATAAATAAATGAATGCATTTATTTGAGCTTGAGTACTAGGCCCAGTCTTTAGAAGAAGAAAAAGAAGAGATTGGATTTATATCCCGCCCTTCACTCACTTGGAGCCTCAGAGCGGCTTGAGAGAACAGCTGGTACAGAGCTATGGCTTGCCCAAGGTCATCCAGCCAGGTGCAAGTGGAGGAGTGGGGAATCAAACCCGGTTCTCCCAGATTAGAGTCTGCGCACTTAACCCCTACACCAAACTAGTCCAACACTTTAACCATTTCACCACACTGGAATCTAAGCTGATCCTGTAACGTTTCAGTGCTGGAAACTCTTGGCAGAATGTGTGGGTTTCTCGGCCCCTCTTTGCTAGATCCAGCATTAGAGCCAGGTCTTATCTGTTATTTCCCTGCATGTTGGTAACAAAATTAGGCTTCATCCATTGCTTACTCACCTGAGTTACGTAAGTGAAAAATGCTCGTCTGCCATTAAGACAGCTAATGTTCAATCTTTTAATCTTCTTCAACAGGTCATTTGTAAGTTCTGATTTCTCGCCAATCTGCAGAGCTGCTGAAAACAGGGGAAGTGCTTTGATGTTGGTTGCGGGTAATGGATGTTAAAAATATAATGGATGATTTTTAAAAAAAAATTGCAGTCTGATGGCTTTCCAGGTTTGTAAAGGTTTTTAAGGCTGTTGTCGCCCCTCTTTTTGATTTTGTAGGGCCTGCCGGGGATTTGATTGCTTACGGGATTAGTTGTGACCCACTAGGGGAATATGATAGGGAGAGAAAAAATAAATGAGAAATAAACAAAGAAATAATAGCTGCTGAGGTGGTTTTTGACTGGAAGTGGAAAATGTTGTCAGGGCCACTTAAGGAAACAAGGCTCTTGAATGTCCAGAAGCTGAAAGGCAAAATCCATCACAGAAATCTCTCTTTAAAACAACAACAACAACAATCAGTAGGGTTGCCAGCTCCAGGTTGGGAAATTCCTGGGGATTTGGGGGTGGAGCCTAGGAAGGAGTGGGGCTTGGGGAAGGGAGATACGTCAGCAGCGATGCTTCCTCTAAGCTGTGGAGTCTTTTTTTTTTTTAATAGTTTATTTGTAGTTTTTTATAATTTCATAATCGCATCCGCTTATTTTAAAATGCTTAATGAAGAACACACATTAATACAGAACCGGAGATTAAAGCAGTATCAATTAACAAATCAACCTTTAGGAATTCCAAGAATATGGAAATAAAAGAAAAGAATAGAAGCAAAAAAAAACAAAAACCAGAGACAACAACATAATTCAAGCCTAGATAAATCTTACTACTATTTCACTATTATATATCATTAACTATACATTCTTTACTTATTTTTCCATCCACTTATAGAGTTTGTTCCATGTTAGTTCGAACTCTGAATCTTCTTTCCCTTTCAGTATAGAAGTCAGCTTGTCCATTTCGGTTACTTCAAGTTGTTTTTTTAATAAAAATTTCTCTTATTTGGGGTTTTGTCTGATTTCCAATATTTAGCGTATATCAGTCTGGCCGCCGTCACACCATGTAGGATTAGCAAGCGATCGGTTTTCAAAAACGTTTCTGGTAACATATTTAACAGAAATATTTGTGCTTTAAACGGTATCTTATCATTAATAATCTCCTGTAAAGTCCTTTGGGCCATCCGCCAAAATTTGTTCGCTTTTTGACAGGTCCACCATAAATGGTGCCATATGTTTTGTGTGGAGTCTTGTGAGCTGTGGAGTCTTGTGAGCAAAAATTCTACTTTGTGAGCTCCTGGCATTAAAATTGCGAGTGAGCGATTTGGCTGCTGCATAAATTAGGTTGCTCTGGAGCCCTCCTTCCTGAGCTAAGACAAAGATGTGTGAGCCCGGAGGCTAAAAAAACTCTGGTCAGCAGTGTATTAATGCAAGAGAATCCACCCAGCCATTTTTTTTCTAGGTGAACTGATATCCGTAGCTTGGAGATTCGTTGTAATTCCAGGAGATCTCCAGGTACTACCGGGACATTGGCAGCCCAACTGTTCCTGGAATGGACATTCTGATTTTGTAAGGAATGAAAAAGAATTGCATTCTGCAGTAACATTGTCTGCTGTTGTCCTAATGGTTTTTTCCTTCTTTTTTAATATGCTAATAAATAGCATTTAAAAGAAAAAAGCCCAGGGTCAAAGCTCAAGAGGAAACTGAGGAGCTTTCTCACCACATGTTTATGGGGGGGGAAGGGGGGAATTCTGTGCAAATGTAAAACCCGTGCAATGTAAAACCTGTGAATCCATGCCAATGTGCAACCAGAGAATCGCCCAAGCCGAACCAAATAGGAAAGCCGTTGCAAGCCTGGCAAATGTAAAAGTGAAGGATCCAGCCAAAGTACAACCCAAAAACCTACCGCAATGTCAAATCTGAGAATCTGCTGCAAAAAAAGCAAACCAGACATGAAGTAACTCGAACAAAGAACAAAACTTTGTGAAATCAACAACAACAACAATTTTTAAGGGGCACAATCTAAGAGGAATCAACCTGGGAAGCCAATCCCAATCCCAGGTAGACACAGCCACTCCAAAAAAAGAAAGAAGAGAAGGCAGCCCCTTTCTACATAGAGGAATCTCTACATTGGACAAGAGACACCTGTGAAGTGACATGATTGCCACCTGCCAATATCTAAAGGAACGCCATGCAGAGGATGGTGGTGGCTACAAGCATGGATGGCTTCAAGAGGGAATTGGATAAACATCTGGAGTAGAGGTCCATCAGTGGCTATTAGCCAGAAGGTATAGATGGAAAACTCTTGGTCTGGGGCAAGTGATGCTCTGTCTTCTTGATGCTTTGGGGGGGGGGGGGGCAACAGTGGGAGGGCTTCTAGTGTCATGGCCCCACTGCTGGACCTCCTGATGGCACCTGGTGTTTTTGGCCACTGTGTGACTGGACTGGATGGGCCATTGGCCTGATCGAACATTGGCTTCTCATGTTCTTATGGACATGCTCACTCTCTAAAAGCACTTACTGGACATCCTGGCACCGCCGGGCACCACGTCAGGGACTCTATACAAAGGCTACCAAGGGATTTTTATTCCCAAGGACATCCAACTCCTCATCTCAATACCAAACTAGAAAAGTTGCCAGATTCTCTGACATTTCAAGTACGTTCAACTTCCATCGGCCGAATTCTCTAAAACAGACATCCTTCTTTAATTTGTTTGTTTGCTTCCCGCTGTGCTGGGACACACTGGTCATGCATCCGGGGTCAAAAGTCCCCCAAAAGACATGCTGTTCCATCTTGAAGTTTGCATCAGCTGCGTGGAAGGGTCAATGAAATTCTGAGGATCAGAACGTGCCGGGACGTCAGCGTAATCAAAGCCGATTGCACGAACGTTTATTTTTTGCTGCCGCGCCATCATCTCCTGGAGAGAAATAGTCAAAATAAGACTTATTAATACGGCGCGTCATTCGCTGATAATCTCTTGCAACAGCTGTGTTGTGAACAGGGGCTTGTCAGGCGACTCAAAATAGTTTTCGATCCAGATCCACCCTCAGAAAGCTGTAGTTCAACACCAGCTCATTTCTAAACCTCTTATTTGGAGGGCATGGGATTGATGTTTCACAGAAATGCAAACTCGTATATTCCAGAAACTCCACATTCCTTGCAAAATCAGCTTGGAACGTTAGATTGCTTTGCCGTGTTGTCATTTTTGCCGGGCGTCTGTTTCTTCCACATTTGGTTAACAGCCACCTTTCTTCTCCCTCCCTTTTAAAAAAGCCCAGAATTCCTTGGGAGTTTGTCAACAGCTGCTGTTTGACTTCCTCTTTGCATTCTTTCTACGGTGAACAGGGTGGTTTCTTTGTGTACCGAGAGCAAGCCACACATTCTCCAGAAATAATCACAGGCTTGTTGAGCAGAAGCGCCCTAAGCCAATGGGAAAACTGACTTCTGTTGTTGTTTGAGACCAGATTTGATCTGCTTCATCAGCACTTTGGAGCTCAAAGCCACGAAGGCACTCAAGAGATCCAAAAAAGATAAAACGGGTTTCTTTTCCTGGAACAAACGTTTGCTGCTGCAAAAGTAGGGAAGCTTTTGAATGACAACAAGCCAGGGGTGGCCAAACTTGCTTAATGTAAGAGCCGCATAGAATAAATGTCAGATGTTGAGAGCTGCATGACATAAATATTATGAGGGGTTTTTTTGTAGGAAAAGCCCAGCAGGAACTTGTTAGCATAATAGGACACAGCCAACAGCAGAAACTCATTAGCATATTAGGCCACACCCTTGACAGCACAGCTCCCTCCCAGTATCGGCTTCTCCAGGTGCCCCGCGGCTTGTGGGGCACTTGGGGAACCCGAGGAGGGGAGGCAGTTTAAACTGCCTTCCCTCCCTGGATCAGCTTGGCTTCCCCAGGCACCCCACAGCATGTGAGGCACCTGGGGAACTCGGGAAGGGGGGAAGCTGTAGGTGTGGCCAACTTGGAAGCCATCTGGAACGCCATTCCTGTGTGTTCCTGCCCCCCCAAAAGCCCTGATTATAGACATGTTTTATTGAAAAATATGCAAATTTGCTTTTTATTAATATTAAATGAGACTGCCAAAAATAAAAACAAAAGGATTAAAAACAGATATTGATAATGATATTTATATATCCAATGACCTTTGTATGCTGGGGTGGGGCTTTGAGAATGCATTTTAAGTTAAAGTTGCTTTCTTTCTCCAGTCCCCCCTACTTCAAGCCTACCCAGGGAGGGAAACACTGGCTGTGGAAGGGAAGACCGATTGGGGAGGCATGCCTCCCCTTTGCTTCCCCAGTTGCCCTGCCGGGAGCCACAGAATATGTGTGAAAGAGCTGCATGTTGCTCCCGAGCCACGGTTTGGCCACCCCTGCACCGAACTCTTCCCAAGAAAGAGTAAAAACAGATCATGCTTAGTTATAAAGAGAAGGTAGCTCCAGGTGGTCAGTTGTGTCGGTCTGAAGCAGTGGAACAAATTCAGAGCTACACGTTACTGTGTCCACATGCCGTCTCTTCAGTGTACTTGCATCTGTTGCACTTAATGTTGTGCATGTGCAGAGTTTCTTCAGTGCACTTGCATCTAGCATCCACTCCACATTTTCTCAACTGGGAGGGAAAAGTACAGCTCAAAACTGCATTCAGATACCTCCAGGTAAGGCCGTACTGACTGCAAAGTCACCCCTGAATGGCCATAAAACAGCCATAAATCTTTGCAGAAGGTACCATAAAATCCGACGATCAAAGGAAATGAAAGTCGCATGCAACGCAGAGGGGAATTTTGGTTCCAGCGTGGGTTTCATGACACAACAGAGGGAGAAGCCAATGCAGAATTGCCCCCTGTCTGCTAAAAGGGACTGTTGTGGGGGAGGGGATGTGCTGAGTGGCTGGATCGGGCCGAGATGCTTTTTGCGTTGCATTTTAATGATGCACAGGAGCTAGGGCTGCCAAGTCAGCCCGGGGGGCGGGGGATCCCCCGCTACAGGGGTTCCCGATCCGCCGGCCAGCATTCGGCCGGTGGGGGAAACCCCACCCCTGAGGTCGTCCAGCCTGGATGACCTCCCTCATGCAATGACATCACCCGGAAGTGACGCCCTCACGTTGGGGGCATTGCCAGGGCGACGCTCGTCGCCCTGGCAACGCCCCCAACGTGCTGACGTCACTTCCGGTGACGCCGCTGGCTGGGGAAGCTCCCGGCCAGCAGAGCTTCCCCCCCCCCGCCGCCGCCGATAAGTTTCTCACACTTGGCAACCCTAACAGGAGCCCCTGCGTACACCGGCAAAGCCCTGAACCGAAAGAATCACAGTGCAACATTAATATACGATTTATCGGGATTGCTATTTTATTTGGCAGGGTTTTCTCATTTTGCATCCTTGCCTGGCCGTGGGGGAAGGAGAGGCAGCTGAACCCAAGGAGCTACAAGCCATGGAAAGCCACGTGCTTCGATTCCAGAGTTAATTTTAGAAATCCTCCTAGTTAAATAAACAGGAGTTACAGAGGAGTGAAATGTAACACAGGGGAAAAATTCAGAGAGGCTTGTTTAAGGTCACAAAAGAACGTTTGGTACCAGTGAGGCTACAGATGGGCTCCTCGAGATTGAGGCCCAAAGTATTTGGCACTTCCAACACCTACAAAAGAATGCTTTTCCCCTCAAGGAGGGAAAGGGTCCTTTAGACTGGCTCCCCAGACCCAAGCGTGGTACTCAGTTATTCCTCCGAAGGATCTCCTAGAAGACAAATCAATAAAAGGTTACCGCCGCCGTAGGTAAAAGTAAAGGCAAAGGTTTCCCTTGTTCGAAAGGCAGTCAAATCCAACTCTAGGGGGTGGTGCTCATCTCCGTTTCCAAGCCGAAGAGCCAGCGCTGTCCAAAGGCTTTTCCCGTGGTCATGTGGCTGGCATGACGAGACACCAAGGCGCACGGAACGCTGTTACCTTTCCACCGAAGCGGTACCTATTTATCTACTTGCAATTTCTTGCTTTCGCACTGCTAGATTGGCAGGAACTGGGGCCAGAGACGGGAGCTCACTCCGTCACGCGGCACTCGGGTCTTGAACTGCCGAACTACCGACCTTCCGGTCTGCAGTTTAGTGTCTTAACCACTGAGCCACCACAGAGAGCTGGGTAAAAAAAGCAGAGAAGGGTTACAGAGTGGATGATACAGCCTCTCATGTGACCACAGTAGAAAGGTTATGGCTTTTCAAGGTTGAGGGGAAAATATGACTAACAAGGTATGTGATCGATCCAGGTGGTCAGCCGCATTGGTCTGAAGCAATAAAACAAAGTGAAGGGTCCAGTGGCACCATTTGGGCCAACTAAAGTTTTATTCAAGGTATGAGCTTTGGTGTGCACGCACACTTTGTCAGACAAAGAGATACATGATCAATGCATATAAAGTTATAATGTTAGGAGGAAAAGTGGCGATGGGTTACATTTTCAAACAAGGAGCTCCGCCCCTCACTAGCGCCACTTGCCAATCCCAGAGTTCCCTGTGCTTGCCATATTTGGCGGTACTTGAAACACTGAAAGAGCAGTAGAGCCTCTGGCCAAAAGAATGACACAAAAGGAAGAGTGATCGTCTTTCGCTGGTGAGTCGGAGGCAAAATTAGTTTGATAACCAATGCCACATCCTGCCTTGCTCTCCAATGGGGACCAAAGGGGCTTACATTGTTGTGAGACTTCTGCTCAAAGTAGTCAAGGATCAGATCTTTGTTGATGAAACACAGTTCTTTATTTCCAATCTCTACATTGGTACAGCTTCTCGGATTATTGTCAGAGATAACACAGATGGCAAAAGCGGGTCTATTATACCTTTCTAAGCAGTTTGAATTACCCATAGGTAGCCAATCACTACAAGGGAAAAACGGCGGGCAAAAAGGGGCTCTGGCCGTTTGCTTCCCACAGGAAAGAAAGTGAGGTGTCAAGTTGTAAATTTCCCCTTCCAAACCAGACCCTTCAGATGTTACCAGTTCACATAACAATCCATGGCCTCGAGGCTTTCGCACATTGATAAGAGATGAGACTTGTCCTCCCTTGGAGTCTCAGCCGAGATGAATGGAATGCGGAGGTAGGAGTGTGAGAGGCCCATTGTTCCCATACTTTGAAGTTGACATCCTCCCGCTTTGACAGTTACACAAACCAGGCCGGTCAGGGTCATAAACCTGGGGTTACACATTCTACATACATGCTAATACATACTGGCCAGAATGAGGGGTACATGACAGGTGTTCATGAGAGCAGCTAGCATACATACAGTACTATGAAAAGCAAAGCAGTAAACACAAAGTGAAACATGACTGTAAGCAGCAAGATACATTGTCTGAATCAGCAGATTCTGACAATTGTTCTCCTGTCCTCTATCCAGCCCTCACGACGACGACCCTGTGAGGTAGAAAGGGTGGGTGGGTGTGAATGGTCCAAGGTCACCCAGCAAGTCCAACACCTGATAGTTTAGGTATTTAAATAGAACTTGGGACAGTCTTCAAAACATGTACTCCACCACAGCTTCCCACTATGATGGGCAACCTCTCACCTTCGGACTCCGATTGCTGCTTGATGCAGCAGTAGGAACAAAAGGGGTGGGGGAAAACAGTGTTGGGTGATGCTCTAGGGATTTTCCAAACCTCTATAGAATTCCCCAAATCCCTATGGTAATTATTATAACACCTCTACCTTAACCATAACCTCTACCTTGCCTCCCACCCTATGACCAGCAATGATCGGCCACAAATAACATCATCTGGAGTCAGAGATATCTGACAACCGGAGCCAGAAAATGTTGAGGGTTTATACAGGACGTCATCCGATAAATTATTGAGCACTTTATCTGTAATGTTGTTTTAACTGTGATTGTTTAAAATGTTTTAACTGTTTTAATGTATTTATGAATCTTGGCTTGCCAAGTCATGTAAGCTGCTCTCGGCTGCAAATGCAGGGAAAGCGGCCTATAAATCCAATAATAAATAAATAAATAAAAATAAATAAGGAATCCCTAGAGTGCCCCCAACACTGGTTTTCACAGCCCCTGCCCCCCAATGCTCCCAGGAGTTTCCAGCTGTGGGTTGGGAAATACCTAGAGAATTTGGGGGTGGAGGCTGGGGAGGTCAGGGTTTGGGGAGGGAAGGGAGGTTAGCAGGGTATAACGCCACAGAGTTTACCCTCCAAAGCAGCCATTTTTCTCCAGGGGAACTGATCCCTGTCAACTGGAGATCAGTTGCAATCGCAGATCTTATTTCCAATTATCTAGAGCAGGGGTGGGCAAACTGTGGCTCCAGAGCCACATGCGGCTCTTTCACATATATTATGTGGCTCCCGGCAGGGCGGCTGGGGAAGCTAAGTATCATTAGCAAACAAATATCATTGGACAAATTAATATCATTATCAATATCTGCTTTTACCCCTTTTGTTATTATTTTTGGCAGTCTCATTTAATGTTAATAAAAAGCAAATTTGCTTATTTTCCAATAAAAGCAGGTAATATTTGTTCATGTCTTGTGGCTCTCAAACATCTGATGTTTATTCTATGCAGCTCTTACGTTAGGCAAGTTTGGCCACCCCTGTTCTAGGTGGCTCTTACGCTGAGCAAGTTTGCCCACCCCTGACCTAGAGTATGGTATCCAGCTCTAACTGATTTGTGCTGGTTATGTACCGAAATGAACTGAACTGAACTGAAATAGCAGATCTCCAGGTGTCACCTGGAACATGGTAACCCTACTGGCCACTCTAATTCCACCCCTGAGCTGTGGCCCCAGATGACAGCTCTTTCCCATCTGGGCACAACTCTGGGTGGTGGCCAATTGGCGCCAGGCTCATATTTCCCTTCCCCAGTCAACAATCCGTGCACCATCCACGATCTCAACCTGCCTTCCTCCTCCCCCTCCCGAATTACTCATGCTCCATTGAGTCCCGTCCAATTATTCTCTATGCACAGAGCTGTGCCTGTACTGGAGAGATTGTCCTCGTTACGATTATTGCTTTATACATCTTTAAGCAATCAGCAACGATACCCACCTCATTTGGGTGCAGGCAAGGAGAAGGGATGAGGCAGAACATTGTTATTATGGGACATCGCTGATGAGACGCCATGCTGTGTATAGCTGTTTTCACTTATATGGATTTCTGATCATATTTTGCTCAGCCAAAAGGGGAGTGTGGCAGAGAGCCATTCATTCATGTGTGTCATGGGGGGAGCCAGGGGCGTAGACTTTTGAAATCCCCGGGGGGGGGGGGGGCTCTGTTGCGCGCGCGTGCTTGGGACCATGTCCCCGCCGCTCTCCCCCCCCGTCCCAGGGAGCCGCTGCCGCTTCCCTCCCCCAGGCCGTGCCCGCCCACCCGCCGTGCTCCCTGCCCCCTGCCCCCCTCCCTCCCTCTCCCCGCCCAGTGCCGTCCCTGGCCGTTTGAGCAAGCCCGTTGGCCGCTTCCCAATCGCCTGCGATTTTTTCATTAATTACTGGCATGTATTCATACATATTCCTGCCGGCGATAGGTCATGCGCCCCCCTCTCCAGCTCTTCCCAAAGGTCAAGCATGCCCCCAGCAACGTCCCGCTCGTCCAGCCGCTTCGGGGAGTTCGGGGAGAGTCCGGGGCCTGAGCCACTACGGGCTGCGGCAGGCCGCCCAGCTTCTTTGCAGGCCCAGGCCGGTGCCAAGATGGCCTTGCAGGCCTCGGTTAGAAAGGGCCGTCGAGCCCCTTTGCTCGATGGGCTGTGGGTTTGCGGAGGGTCGTAGCCTCTGTGATCGGGAGGAGGGGGATTAAAAGCCGGGAGGGGGGAGCACGGGGGGAAATGGAGAAGAATAAAACAGGGGAAGGGACTGAAGACAAAACGGGCAAGGAGGGAACCGCCGAAGGGGGATGAAGTTTTAGGAAGGGAGGAAAGGAGAAAG
Source organism: Lepidodactylus listeri (assembly GCA_029233225.1). Lineage (NCBI taxonomy): Eukaryota > Metazoa > Chordata > Lepidosauria > Squamata > Gekkonidae > Lepidodactylus > Lepidodactylus listeri. The sequence continues at coordinate 6,890,604 of JARCFY010000009.1, read as the reverse complement.
TGAATGGGGAAGTCATAAGGATTGGGGGGGCCTTTTTAAAGGAAAAAGTTTCAGAGAAACGGGGGGAGGGAAGAGAAGGTGAAGAAGAAAGAGCGTCCGAAGGGGCAGGGGAGAGAGGGGAAGGGTCCCCGGAGCTCCTGGCATTTTGCTGGGCGCCCTCTGTGCCCCCTCGGAGCTCTCCCCCCAACTCCAAGCGCAAGCCGGGCCTACCGCCGCTGAAAGGAAGCTGCGAGCTAGGGCTGTTCTCTCCCTGACCCTCGTAGCGGCTGGCCTTCCCGAAGAAGCCCCCGGGTGGCTGGCTTCCCTGCCGAGGCCGCCGCCTCTTTCACCCTGCTCACTCCCTGCTCTGGATGAGTGGAAGCCGCCAAGTGAATTTGAATGGGTCTCCATCGTCATGTCTACACGCGGTTAGAGTAGATCCCTCCACCCCCTTCTCTCTTTCTTTCAGGGAGAAAAACACCTTTCATTCCCTCCGGACTGCCTTCTTCGTCTCCTCCAGTCTCGGGCGCCGGCGGCCTTGCGGGCCCCCAGCTCACGCTCCGCCTCGCGCTCGGGGCGTGCGGGGGTGGCGCAGATGGAGCGCCTGGTGGCCAGTCAGCCAGCCGTCGCCGCCTCTCCTTCCCCCCCCCTCTGCCCCAGGGAGGCAGGAGGGCAGGCCGGGGGTTGGGGGGAAGGAGAGGCAGCGATGGCTGGCTGACTGGCCACCAGGCGCTCCATTTTGCCGGGGGTGGCTGAGCCCCCCCCCCGGAAATTTCGGGGGGGGGGCTCGAGCCCTCGAGGGCAAAATTCCACTCACAGCATGTGCCGGTATGTAGCCCAGCCTGCTCCAACAGGAACTTTATGGCGCTCACCAAACACACACGTGATTGCTCCTTTCAGCGTACACTGCTCCATGCGTACCCACAAACACACATACAAAAAACAGAAGACTGGAATAATAAGAACATAAGAGAAGCCAATGTTGGATCAGGCCAGTGGCCCATCCAGTCCGACACTCTGTGTCACACAGTGGCCAAAAATACCAGGTGCCCTCAGGAGGTCCAGCAGTGGGGCCAGAAGCCCAGAAGCCCTCCCACTGTTGCCCCCCCCCCACACGCACCAAGAATACAGAGCATCACTTGCCCAAGACTAAAAGCTCCAATCTATACCTTGTGGCTAATGGCCACTGATAGACCTCTGCTCCATATGTTTATCCAATTCCTCCTTGAAGCCGTCCATGCTTGTAGCCGCCACCACCTCCTGTGGTAGTGACTTCCATGTGTTAATCCCTCTTTGGGTGAAGAAGGACTTCCCTTTATCTGTTCTAACCCAACTGCTCAGCAATTTCATGGAGTGCCCACGAATTCTTGTCTTGGGAGAAAAGGACCTCTTTCTCTGCCTGCTCTGTTCCATGCATACTCTTATAAACCTCGATCATGTCACCCCTCAGCCGTTGTATAGGGTTTCAAAGCAAGCGATGAATAGAGGGGGGATTCCATTCCCTGCCTCGGCACGGCAACCCCGGACTTCCTCGGTGGTCTCCCATCAACGTACTAACCAGGAATGAGCCAGCTTGGTTTCTAAGAGAGCAACAAGGATGATCAGCTGCCTGGAGATTTAAGGGCTCCGAGGAAAGGTTGGAAGAGTTAGGAATGTTCAGTCTGAAAAAGAGGAGGCTGAGGGGGGATATGATGGCTCTCTTGAAGTATTGGAAGGGCAGTCCCTTAGAGGAGGGCAGGGAGCTGGTTCTGGTGTCAGCAGAGGACAGGACTCACAAGAATGGGTTTAAATTACAGGCAGAAAGGTACCAGCTGGATATTAGGATTTTTTTTTCCAGTAAGAGTAGTTGAGAAATGGAATCGGCTGCCTAGGGAAGTGGTGACCCCCCCCCCCCCCGGGATTCTTCAGGCAAGAAGGAACACTTGTCAGGGATACTTTAGGCTGATCCTGCATTGAGCAGGGAATTGGACTAGATGGCCCATCAAACTCGATGATTCTATGAGATCTGACAAGACTGGGCTAGCCTGGGCCATCCAGGTCAGGGCTAGGGATGGGAACCAACCAGTTCATGAACTATAAGTTTGTCACAAATGTTCGCAAACAAAAAAGCCACCACAAACTTCCACGAATCGTAGGGCGGTTCGTGGGGGTTTGTGAATAGCAGGAATCAGGGGTTTAAACACCTCAGAGCCATTATAGCGTACCGGATACGGTTCAAGGTGCTGGTGCTTACCTATAAAGCCCTATATGGCCTGGGGCCTACTTACCTGAAGGACCGCCTCTCTCCATATGTTCCCCAGAGAGCACTTCGGTCAGGATTCCAAAACCGATTGGTCCTGCCTGGGCCGAAAGAGGCGCAGCTGGCAAGTACAAGGGTCAGGGCCTTTTCAGTGGTGGCCCCATACTGGTGGAATGAGCTCCCGGAGAACATCAGGGCCCTGCGGGATTTGTTACAATTCCGCAGGGCCTGTAAGACGGAGCTCTTCCACCAGGCTTTCAAGTAGGGGCCGCCTAATGCCTACATTCTGGCCCTGGCCCAATTCCATCTGCCGGCAAGGACATCTGCACTCACACAGGGATTACATCCGAGCGCTGACCTGATTCACTTGAAGATAAATTGTAGCTGCTGATCTCGTGGTATAAGTTTTACTGTTTTATTGATATTGTTTGTGTTACTTTTGGGTTGTTAGCCGCTCTGAGCCCGCCATTGGCGAGGAGGGCGGGATATAAATCTCATTAAATAAATAAATAAATAAATAAATTATAACCCCGCTTTCTGCTCTTCGTGAAAACAGGTGAACGGTGGGGAGCAGAAAGCAGGGGTTTAAATGAGCCATTTAAACCCCTGCTTTCTGCTCCCCTCCCCTCTGCTGTTTGGTTTAAATAGCTCAGCGCCATTTCAGCCCCTGCTTCCTGCTCCCACCAAAAACCGGCAGGGAGCAGAAAGCAGGGGTCATAAACTGATACAAACTGGTTGGGTTCACAAATCAACGTATCGGTTCATGGTTTGGTTTGTGGTTCAGCCACAGAGCATGAACCAAACCACAAAAAGGTGATTCATGCCCATCCCTAGTCAGGGATTTAAATCTGCTTCCTGGACAACTACCTGTTCTTAATCTAAATCCTTTGTGAACCTCACAGACTTCTCAGAACCTTCCTGAAGGTATGTGGGACATTCCACAGATTTTGCAGTTGAGCTTCTTGGGTCTTTTTGTGCTTGCAGTTAGTGTTGGCAACTGTCAGAGCACTGGGATGTTTGGTGGTTCTCAGCGACTCTTCCCAAGCAATAACACTTCTGACTCTTTCCTCTTGTGTAGGATTTCAAGTTCAGCTGCTGCCTCCTACCAGCCTCTATGGGTGTGAAGTGAAACTCAGAAAATGTTCATTCCAAGCACAGCTAATTTAAGCACAAGGTTGACAAGTGTTGCTTTCTTGTGCCATATCTCTGTTCTGTATTTTTCCTGCTTCGAGTGATATCCAGCGTCCTTTTAATGATCCACTATAAATGCACACAAAACTGCCTTTACTAGCCAATGGTGGCTGAGGGGAGCCTCCACATTCAGAGGCACTAAACCTCTGAATCCCAGAGCCTGGAGGCAACATCGGGGGATCATTGGTCCATCGAGGTCTGTGGGCTTTGACGCAGTGGACCCCACCATCTTGCTGAGGCCTCTGGAGGCCCAAGTAAGCATCAGAGATTGTGCATGGCACCTGGTACAAAGTATGCCTCATGGACCGGATTAAATTAATTAAAACAAAATATTAAAAAGATATTGATTAAAATGAAAATCCAGCATTAGCAGTATCCTGGTTAGGAATGGGTCCCTTTAAGTTACTTTGTTCGGAGATTCGGTTTCATCTTCCAGTACAATACAACCTTTCCTCTTTTTTGGCAAAAACTTCACACAGAATGCCAAAAATCCTGGTGAGCAATGTGGGGAAGGTAGCACAGAAGGTAACACTGCAGTCAAGAACTAGAGTTGCCAACAGGCCTGGGGGAGAAAATGTCCCATCCCTTTATAGCATTGGGAAAAGTGCAGAAAAAAGCAACTAGAATAATAAAAGGGTTGGAACACTTTCCCTATGAAGAAAGGTTGAAGCGCTTGGGGCTCTTTAGCTTGGAGAAACGACGGCCGAGGGGTGACATGATCGAGGTTTATAAGATTATGCATGGGACAGAGCAGGTAGAGAAAGAGGTACTTTTCTCCCTTTCTCACAATACAAGAACTCGTGGGCACTCCATGAAATTGCTGAGCAGTCGGGTTAGAACTGCTCAGGATAAGAAGAAGAAGGATAAAAGGAAGTCCTTCTTCACCCAAAGACTGATTCACGCGTGGAATTCACTGCCACAGGAGGTGGTGGTGGCTACAAGCATGGATGGCTTCAAGAGGGAATTAGACAGAGCTTCAAGAGGGAATTAGATAGAGCAGAGGTCCATCAGTGGCTATTAGCTACAAGGTATAGATAGGAACTCTCAGTCTGGGGCAAGTGATGCTCTGTATTCTTGTTGCTTGACGGGGGGGGGGGCAACAGTGGGAGGGCTTCTAGTGTCCTCCTGGCTCCACTGGTTGACCTCTTGAGGGCACCTGGTGTTTTTGGCCACTGTGTGACACAGAGTGTTGGACTGGATGGGCCCCGGCCTGATCCAACATTGGCTTCTCTTATGTTCTTAATAGAGGCTTAATCTGTAGAAATGGTCCTTTTGTCAGGGCATGGAGGTAAATAACATTGCCGGGTAAATAATATCCTGTTAAGCATCTATTAAAGGGACAGGACTTTCTTTTCTCCAGGTCACTGGCAACCATAGCAGTAGCTAAGAAAAGGGGTGCTCCTTATGTGGGAGCCCAGGGGGGGAAAATTATTCCAGTTATACAAGGGTTGTCAACCTCCAGGTGGGGTCTGGAGATCTCCTGGAATTACAGCTGATCTCCTGTCTACATAGGAAAGAGCCAGAGTCCCACAGCACCTAAAAGACTAAAAAAAAATGTGGCAGGAGAGGAGCTTTCGTGAGTCACTGCTCGCTTCTTCAGATGCAGCTAGAATAGAAGTCTATCCATCCTGTATATTGGAAAGTGGAGTGATTTCAGATGCCGAAATCTCCAGACTACATTGGTTGCTTCATTTACTTAAAACATTCATTCCACTTCTAGAGAAAACAGCTGCTTTGGAAGATGGACGGTATGGTATGATACCCTTCTGAGTCCATCCTCTCCCTGAACCCTACCCTCCTAGGCTGCGATCTCAAATCTCCAGGTATTTCCAAACCCAGAACTGGCAACCGAAGTTACCCCGCCCCCCACCCCATGGCTCTGTTCATATTGCGTTTGTATTTTTCATAACCTCTTTGCTGTCCCACTTACACATCAAACACAGCCCACCCTTTCTGTTCGGGAATTTCAGGCACGAACTTTCGCTAGACAAAGACAGTCCACCCTGCTGTAGCTTTGAATGGCTGCCTCTGCTGCAGAGCTCGTGACGGTTCCAACATCATTTTCCCCCCCCCCCCCAGTTTGGAGAGTTAAATATCTTCCTGCTACTCTGGGGTCTCATCTAACATTTCCATAATTTGCTTTGACCCTGGTAAGAGTCATTTACAGCAGCAGTTGTCCCTTTGGGAGCCATTGTTTCGGACGGAACGAATGAACAGATTTCCAACACGAGATCGAAAGCGAGGGCTCCCAGTGAGCGAACTTCTCTTCGGGTTAAAGCAACCTAATTAGCCTGAAACAAGCGCCTGAGCATGTTGAAGGCAAATGTCTTTATCATCCGTGTACACCTGGCACCTGACGCTGAATGCAAAGCAGACCAACAGCTGAATCAGAGAACTGCCCATTATTTAAAAACCATTTTGATGAAAGATAACCTACAGTTCTACAGGCCAAGGCTATGGATTTCTATTTTTCAGGTGGGTAGCCAGATTGGTCTGCAGTAGAAAAGCAAGATTCGAATCCGGTAACACCTGAAAGACACACATGAAAAAGAAGAAGAGATTGGATTTATACCCCACCCTTCACTACCTGAAGGAGTCTCAAAGTGGCTTACAATCTCCTTTCCCTTTCCCTCCCCACAATAGACACCCTGTGAGCAATGTTCCCTCTAAGCTGTGGAGTCTTGTGAGCAAGAATTCTACTTTGTGAGCTACTGGCATTAGAGTTGGGAGTGAGCCATTTGGCTACTGCATAGATTAGTTTGCTCAGGAGCCATCTTTCCTGAGCTGGGACAAAAATGTGTGAGCCGGAGGCTAAAAAACTGTGAGCTAGCTCACACTAACTCAGCTTAGAGGGAACACTGCTGTGAGGTAGGTGGGGCTGAGAGAGCTCTCTCAAGAACTGCTCTTGAGAGAACAGCTCTGAAAGGATTTTTGGATGACCCAAGGTTACACCAGCTGGCTGCAGGTGGTGGAGTGGGGAATCAAACCCGGTTCTCCCAGATTAAGGTCTACGCTCCTAACCGCTACACCAAACTGCTCCTAACCACTACACCAAAGTGAAGCTGACTTATACAGAATCAAACTATAAGTTGATCAAAGTCAGTATTGTCAGCTCAGACTGGTAGCGCCTCTCCAGGGTCTCAGGCCGAGGTCTTTCTCATCACCTACTGCCAGAACTGGCAGTGCTGGGGTTTGAACTTGGGGCCTTCTGCATACCAAGCAGATTTATTTTTTATGTATTTATTTGATTTTTTGACTGCTCTTCCTTCCAAGCAAGGCTCAAGTCAGCTTACAACAGAAAGGGACATACAATGAGTAATTAAAAAATGAAACTAAGTTTAAATACGTAATACATACGGCACCAGTGATTCATCAGCATCATTTAGTCATTCCAAGATGGCGGAAAAAATTCAAATTTCACAGGCCTCCTGCAAGGGGGGCATTGCGGAGAATGGAGGGTAAGAGAGTGCCAGACTACATACTGTACCATTGTGGTCCTCAACCGAACGCCTGGCAAAACATCTCTGCCTCACATGCCCTGCAGAAAGGTAACAAATCCCGCAGGGCACAGATGTTCCGCCGAGAGTTCCACCAGGTAGGGGCCAGGTAGAGGCTCTACCACTCAGCCATGGCCCAAGCGTCCAGCAAGATTTCTTGGGTATAAGGTTTTGAGAGTCAAATCCTCCTGATTCTATGATTCTAACTTTATTTCTATTTTTTTTTTAAGAAAAATTTCAGGAGGCACCAATTTAAAAAATTCCTTGTGTTCCCACTTTTGATGATGTTAACATCAATTTTTTCCGCTGTATATCTATCAGCGTGATTAATAATTATTATTATATTTTATGCCATGTCAATCACTGGGAAGCAACGTGGGAAGGACCGAGGCGTTCTAAAATAAGCCCGGAGAGTTTTATAACTTGCCAACTTCTAAACTGCAATGACTTCAAGAAGGCACAGAGAACTTCTAGACAGACACAGAGAAGCTTCTGAGTCTAGAACTAGCAAAGTACCTGGCCCTTTTCAAACCTTTGGAGATGTTAAAAAAACCAGCCAAAATTCCTCAGCTGAGTTATGTGACCTGCATTCAGTCTTTCATGGATTATGACAAAACATTAAAGTCTTGTTGAAACATCCAACAGGAGGCTCCCATGTCCGTTCTGGGATCTTCTGGTGCGTGGCCAGAAGCAATGTCATCACGTTGCTGGTTTGGGGGGGCGCTCTAGTTTTTGGGCAAAACTCTATGGTTTGAGCCCGATTTTACCATCGAGTTTTGTCCAAAAACTAGAGCGTTGCCCGCAAAAGTGCAGAAAAGGGCAACTAGAATGATAAAAGGGTTGGAACACTTTCTCTGTGAAGACAGGTTGAAGTGCTTGGGGCTCTTTAGCTTGGAGAAACGATGGCTGAGGGTGACCATGATTGAGGTTTATAAGATTATTCATGGGATAGAGCAGGTAGAGAAAGAAGTCCTTTTCTCCCTTTCTCACAATATAAGAACTCATGGGCACTCCATGAAATTGCTGAGCAGTCGGGTTAGAACAGATAAAAGGAAGTCCTTCTTCACCCAAAGGGTGATTAACATGTGGAATTCACTGCCACAGGAGGTGGTAGGGGCTACAAGCATGGACAGCTTCTAGAGGGAATTGGATAAATATATCCCAGAGGTCCATCAGTGGCTATTAGTCACAAGGTACAGATAGGAACTCTCAGTCTGGGGCAAGTGATGCTCTGTATTCTTGGTGCTTGGGGGTGGGGGGCACAGTGGGAGGGCTTCTAGTGTCCTGGCCCCTCTGCTGGACCTCCTGAAGGCACCTGGTGTTTTTGGCCACTGTGTGACAGAATGTTGGACTGGATGGGCCACTGGCCTGATTCAATATTGGCTTCTCTTAAGTTCTTATGTTTTGCAAACCCAGTTTGAATTTATGTATCATATAAACAACCATATAATGATAATTGGGGCTATTTCAGCTCTTCCCTAGCCAATTGGGTGTTGTTAGCTAAAAAGAAACATCTTTACTTGAGAAAGTCCATCCCTCAGGTCTGAGCCCAATCAAAAAGTTATGACGGAACTTTGACAAAAGTTTGATGGAACCAATAGTTTTGCCTTGTTTGTGTGATATCATAGTGGGTATACAATCTTATGTCTCCCATTGTAACTTTGGGAGAGCCGGTGGGCATTCGAGGGTCCAAAGCCCTGTTGTACCCGTGCTTCCCCGTTTATTAATAAAGTCCTTGAAATTTCTCTCCTACAGGATTGTGCCGTGTGTTTTGTCAAATTGGGCTGGGGAAACACAACCAGAGAAAGGAATTCTGTCTTTCAAGTCCACAGGGTTAAACAGACAAGGAGTTTTCTTTTCCTCGTAGCTTAAACATAACATCAGAGTGATCCAGGTAGATGATTACAGAGTTCCTCCACACTTGACACTCTTGAACCATAGCTATACTCAGGCATTCAGGATTCTTTGTTACAACGGTCTGTCTCTCAGCTAGCATCACACTGCTCTTCTGCCACTCACTGGCTTAAGCTTCCAGCTCCTTAGCCAGCCTGTTCTAACTCTCCCTCTAACTGAATAGACAGCTTTAACCCTCAGCCTCTTACCAACATTTCATTTATTTATTTATTTATTTGATCGATTTGTAGGCCGCTCTCCCCGCAATTTGCAGGCCCAGAGTGGCTCACAAGTCTTGGCAAACCAAGATTCACACGTACATTAAAATTAAAGCAGTTAAACAGTTACAAAACAATTATAAAACCTTCCCAATTCTGCAGTACAATTTGGAATAAAGTGCTCATCAGCTCCTATTGGTCACCCGTACGGAGAGGCGGAATTTAAGCTGTCCATCACAAATGGTAACATTGTTCTTCTCTTGGTCTTACGCAAGAGAAGAGAAGGGGAGGAGAGAAAAGATTGGATTTATGCCCCACCCTTCACTACCCGAAGGAGTCTCAGAGCAGCTTACAATCTCCTTTCAGTTCCCCTCCCCACAACAGGCATCTTGTGAGGAAGGTGGGGCTGAGCTTTTGAGAAGTGCTCTTGGGAGGAGAGCTCCAAGAGAACTGTGACTGACCCAAGGTCACACCAGCAGCTGCATGTGGAGGAGTGGGGCATCAAACCGGGTCCTCCCACATTAGAGTCCACACTCCTAACCACTACACGAAACTGACTCTCTCTAGTACGTAAAATGAAAATTCTACTTGTGCTTGTGGAAACAAGGACTGCTAGTTATTCTAGAATTCTGCAACTCAAGAACCGGCTGGTTAAATCAAATCAGTATGTCGAAACCAACCCCCCCACTGTACATACTACAACTTGGACCTCGTTATCCCCTTGGAGTTGCCGGATCACAATTTTGCAATGACGGTAGAAGTCACAATTGGCAAACTGGCCCTTGTTCAAGTTACAGTACCCCTGTCATAGCACAGACTCTTGAGCTAACAAACTTGGCTCTCAGGTCCATAGTCTCAGCCCCTGGGAGCAAGAGACATTCAATTTTCATGCCTATCATTTACGAAAAGTGAAGCATCATCCATTTTGCGCCATCACTTTGCATTAGCAACATTCACTGACAGCACATTTTTATTTGAAGGAGGGTAAACAAATATTACCCTTCCTTCCCATGGGAGATAGCTGGAATACATGCCATAAATTTACAAGGATGAAGATTTGTTTACTGAGAAGGATGACTACATGTTCAGTTTGAGCTCAAGTTTCATTCTTCCCAGCAGACTGGGGTTCAACTGACACACTTCAGATGTAACATCACACATTTTTTTGAAAAGTACTGCGGTCGGAGTCGCGTCGGGTGAATCAGCTCATAGTTCATTCAGAGGTCAGAACAAGTCTGCTAGCTCGACTCGCAGGTCCACTTTTTATCCCCATTTATGACCGCACCCATGCCCACACCCAACACCCCTGATTTGCTATTTACAGTGCACTCTTAGACTATAGGATCCCCTCCTAATCCAACTCTCACAATTGGACCTTTCTAGGATTCTCTCTGTCTATTGTTTAGGTGAGCGAAGCTCAGACCTTTCGCCCGACCACGTGGTCGCCCGACCGTGTGCATGGACTTTGGATAGGACATAACATTTTTTGTGATCTCCTTGCAGGGTTTCACATACACACACACACACCATGACCCTTTTAGTAATGCCTGATCATCCAACAGTTCATCTGATCTCCAGCTCACTGGCCATGACCACAGAGGTGATGGTTTACTGCACTGTTTGGATCTGTCCAAACAAATTAAGTTGATTCCATTTGTATGATCAGACTGTTTTTCCGCAGCTCCCTCCCCACTGCCTGCCACCGGTGTCTTCTGGTTCAAAGAGGCATTGTTAAAATGTAAAGGGGGGGGGGGGAATCATTCCAAGATTTTAAAATTGAGACTTACTACTGAGATGTCTCTTGGGGTCTTCTGTGTTTGTCCATGAACCTAACTAATCTTGCAACAAGTTATTGCAGTCACTTTGCAGATGGATGCTTCTGCTTGTGCAGGTGCTAAATTCCAACAGCTTATCCAATGAATAAAGGATGCATTCAACTCTGCCGCTGCAGAAAGGTGATAAGCTTTATGCCATTTTGTGTTTGACAAAGAGATGACCCAGCAATGACCTCAGTGGACATGACCCCCTCTCCAGTAAAATGATTTAGGCTCAGGGGTCCGTTGGGGCCAGAGCAAGGCAGACCAAAGCTCCGCCAGCTCAGGAGTGGCCACTAGGGCAGCCACGGGCCGAATCAGATTCTCGGATCTGATTCGGCCCGCTGTTGAATTGCTGCCGAAATTCAGCTGCAACTTTAAAAGCGACGGGAGGGGGAGGGGGTTTAAGGGAGAGGCTCCAAACTTGCAGGGTAGCTGCTGGGGACTCTCCTTGAAATACCCACCAAGTTTCAAGAAGATTGGACCAGGGGGTCCAATTCTACGGGGCCCCAAACAGGTTGCCCTCATTCCCTTCATTGTTTTCTATGGCAGGAAAAAAGTAACCCTTTTTCCCACCATAGAGAACAATGGAGGGGATGGGACAACCTGTTTGGGGGCCCATAGAATTGGACCCCCTGGTCCAATCTTCTTGAACCTTGGTGGGTATTTTGAGGAGAGGCCCCAGCAGCTACCCTGTAAGTTTGGAGCCTCTCCCTCAAACCCCCTTTCCTCCAGCCCCTCATATACCCTATGAGTTTTTGCCATTAATTTCAATGGCCCATAGGGTATAATGGGGCTGAAACTGACATTCCCTTTCTGACACACTTCTGGTGATGTCAGAGGACGTGGCATATGCTAATGAGTTATGCTAATAAGTTATGCTAATGAGCTCCTGCACCTCTTTTTCTACGAAAGGACCCCTATTTAGGCTGCAGTCCTAAGGACTGCTTTTCTGGGATTAAGCCTCATTGAATCAAATGGAGTTCCTTTCCAGGCAGACCTGCTTAGAATTGAACTCATAACCAAGTTTGTTAGTTGTTCCTTACAACCAAGGCATGGCCGGACCCTGTAGCACAAACTGTGCAGGGGCAAAGCTACTTAACGCAGTGCTTGAAACTGCAGCAAAAAACCCCCACAAAAAACATGAAGGCAAGTTGATTAGGAGCTCACTTTGTGTGTAATCCACCTGGGCTGAATCAAGACCTAGATTTCCTGTCTCATTACTAATGGTGATTTCTCCACACCTATGACCCCTTCCATGCATTTTTCCCCCTGCCAGTTTGGACTATAAAAACAGGCAGCTTGTCAAAAATCTGACAGGCCCCATAAAGGGGCTGATGGAATGGTTTCAGTTTAGTGGCTCACATTGAGCTGGCCTATATTAAACCTGGGGTTGCTCAGAGCAACATTGGGGCGGGGGACAGAAATGCTGCCAGCCTCTGTAGCAGAATGCCACTTCCAGGTTGTACCTAGAATCACTAGGAATCACTGAAAACTCTATGGTAAAACCATAGAGTTTCCTGTGATTCCTGGAGCTACCCATTGTCACTTCTGGGTTGTACCTGGATATGACAATGGGAAGCTCCAGGAATCACTGGAAATAGATAGCTTCAGGAACCACCAGTTTTACCATAGAGTTTCCAGTGATTCCTAGAGCTACCCATTGTGTATGGTTTTATCACAGAGTAAATGTGTATGGCAACGCCTGGGATCCATCAAAAACTAAGTAGCACATTTGCAGCCTGAATACTTTTGAAAACAGTGTCCCGCCTAAATGCATTATTTTTCCTGATTCTGTGTATAGCACTTTATGAGCATGAAAGCTCTTGTTCTATTTTGTAGAATATTTCCTGAGGAAGATCTGGATTTTTCATGAAACATTATAAAATCCAGAGATGACTTTGATACATTCTTATACAAGGAGTTTCTTACAATATGATGGAATTTGTTCATTATTATGTAGTGTTTACTGGTAACGATATATAGAAAGTATTTTCTTTGTAAGTCCAGTTGTCTATCTTGAATTGTGGGTCAGACTCTCAGTAGTTGTTTCCTTTATCACAGAGTTTCCAGTGATCCCTAGAGCTACCCATTGTGTATAGTTTTGCCACAGAGTTTTCGGTGATTCCTAGAGCTACCCATTGTCACTTCTGCATTGTCCCCAGAAGTGATGTAGTGATGTGGCAATGTCACCAAAATTACACACAACCTGTGTTCTTGCCCCCCCCCCAACCTTCCCACTGGTGGCCAGGCTTTTTCAACCCTAACTTAGATGCCAAACTAGCTTTTAAAAATTCTCAGACTCTTCAATGGATCTCAAGTGATGCACATCGCCCGGAGACCTGCACTGCAGGGATTGGGTGATTAACAAATTTAATATATAAATTAAAAATATAAATAACTTTTCATACAGTTTTTAAAAAGCAGCACCCCCTTACCACCATCGTCCTCGATCTCAACCCTGCCAGCTCTTAAGAAGCAGGGAGCATTGCTATTTCCAGTCGGCTTCCAGGTCATGATAGCATTCATTCAAATGAGGAACAACGGAGACCAGGGCCTTATTGATTGAAAAATGCAGATTTGGGGACATGGGAGCCCAGATTGCTGGCATCAGTTGTTAACGGAGAGACGGTTATACATGTCAATCAGCCTGATTGCTCTTGACTTCCTGACAGGCTGATGGGAAAGAAAACACACGATGAGGTATTTGCAGGCTGGAATTGCAAATGGCATCATCCTCCGTGTGTCTGGGCTCCATCAGCAGCTCTCTTTCGTCATGTCTTTTCAGTCTCCAAAAACACCTGCTGAAGTCTGGGACAAAAAAAGAACTCCCTGATGATTCTAGTCTGTGCCAGGTTAGAGAAACAAGTCAAAATCACTGCTTCACTTTTGGTATGGTTCAAACCCATTTGACACCCCAAGCAGGTTGCTATGCCAGTAAAGCACTTCAGAAAAAGGTGTTAAGCAGGGGTCCTTTCATAGAAAAAGAGGTGCAGGAGCTCATTAGCATAACTAATTAGCATATGCCATGTCCCCTGACATCACCGGAAGTGTGTCAGAAAGGGAATGTCAGTTTCAGCCCCATTATACCCTATGGGCCATTGAAATCAATGGCAAAAACTCATAGGGTATATGAGGGGCTGGAGGAAAGGGGGTTTGAGGGAGAGGCTCCAAACTTGCAGGGTAGCTGCTGGGGCCTCTCCTCGAAATACCCACCAAGTTTCAAAAAGATTGGACCAGGGGGTCCAATTCTCTGGGGCCCCAAAAATGTTGTCCCATCCCCTCCATTGTTCTCTATGGAGGGAAAAAGTGTTACTTTTTTCCTACCATAGAGAACAATGGAGGGAATGGGGGCAACCTGTTTGGGGGCCCAGAGAATTGGACCCCCTGGTCCAATCTTCTTGAAACTTGGTGGGTATTTCGAGGAGAGGCCTCAGCCGCTACCCTGCAAGTTTGGAGCCTCTCCCTCAACCCCCCCCCCCTCCAGCTGCTTTTAAAGTTGCCACCGAAATTCGGCAGCGGGCCGAATCAGATCAGAGAATCTGATTTGGCCTGTGGCTGCCCTAGTGGCCACTCCTGAGCTGGCGGAGCTTTGCTCCGCCTCACTCCGGCCCCAAAGGACCCCTGGTGTTAAGCCAACACTGCAGGCATATGTTCCAGTGCAAAGATTTAGGGCTGAGGCACTATCAGCTTACAATGTGACGCCCTTTGGCAGGGCTTCTGAAATCAATATCTCTTCTTATTATATAATTGAGTGTTGGGGTGACTCTTTCCTCAACGTTCCGCACGCTCCCACATCCTTTGGCTCCCTGACCTGTCACTCAAGCTGTCCCTATCAATGGGCTGCGTTGCCGGAGTCTCACCTCCCCCCATAGCCAGTCGGAACACAGAGGTCATTTTCATATGTGGCCTGACTGGCCTTTGCCTCTAACATTCTAAACAGTTTGCTGTTGTTTTTCATCGAATGAGTCCTGAGGTAAACTACGTATCCCTTAAATGGCCACTGGAGTCAGCCCCATAGCTAGGGATATTTTGGGGAGGGGGCCGGGGGGCCACCAGCTAATTAAATCAAAGTTAATTAGTGAAGCTCCTTAGAAGCCAGCCTTCTTCTTAGGCAGCCCTGCACTCCTGCCAGACTCCAGGTCAAGTGAGGGGGGTAATGCCGAGCAGCCGCAGCTTCCTCTCTCCCCCGGCGCACTGCATACCTGCTCAAGTTGTGAAGCTAGGCAGGGAGAAGCAGGCAGTGGGCAGCAGCAGCATCCAGGAGGGGGATTGGGAGGGAAGGGGGAAGAAAGAGATCTGGCGGTGGGAGTGAGAAGAGGCAGCAGGACACTGTCCCCAGCCCACTCACTCGGGCTAGCCCTGCAAGCCCTCCTGCCCACCCACCACACCACCGAGCAAGCCAGGCACCTCCTGCTGCTGGAACTGCCGCCACCTCTGCCGCCACTGTTGTGGATGTCGCTGGCTGGGAGTGGAGCGAAGCCGGTGGGGAAGCAGCTAATGCGCTCAGTTGTCTGGCAGCCAGGTCGGAGTAAGCACGGCACAGGCAGCAAGCTGAGGTACTTTGGTGCTAGCCTGGGAGGGAGGGCCCCAGAAGAAATGCTTGGTGGCTGGGCCCTGTGGGCCCCATGTTAGCTATGGGCCTGACTGGAGTTGCCAATCTCCCTGTGGTGCCTGGAGATCTCTCAGAAATCACCGTGTTCCCCAGCCCCAGCACATCATTTGCCCTACAGAAAATTTCCCAGCTATTAACAACTGGTCTCAAGGTGACCACTATCAGTTCTCCTGGAGGCAATGGCTGCTTTGGGCAGTGGACTTTATGGCATTATACCTTGTTGAAGTCCCTCTGCACCCCAAACCTGGCCCTCCTCAGGCTCTACCCCTCAAATCTACAGGTATTTCACAGGCACCTGCTGGATGACCTTGGGCAAGCCATAGTTCTGGCACAGCTGTTCTTGAAAAAGAGCAGTTTCTGTCAGAGCTCTCTCAGCCTCACCTGCCTCACAGGGTGTCTGTTCTGGGGAGGTGAAGGGAAAGGAGATTGTAAGCTGCTCTGAGACTCCTAGATAGGAGCTCTTGGTCTGGGGCAAGTGATGCTCTGTATTCTTGGTGTTTGGGGGGGGCAACAGTGGGAGGGCTTCTGATGTCCTGGTCTCACTGATGGACCTCCTGATGGCCACTGTGTGACACAGTGTAGTGAAGGGCAGGGTGTAAATCCAATCTCCTCTTCTTCTCTAATTTTCCACCATTGAGAAACTGAGGTGTGGAGGAAAAAAATGGCCTCCATATTGACACTCTAGGAATTTCTCATCTCTATGCCTTTACTACAGAGATTAAAGGAAACTCCTAGAGCATCACCCAGAAGTGACATCACATCCTGCACAAATTCCACCCTCCCCAGGCACTGTCTCCCCAAATCTCCAGAGGTAAATAAGATAAATCTAATTTAATTACACTCGTTTCTGCTATCAGGGTGGGGAAAACTAGATGTTGCTTTTCAGAATGAAAAAAATAGCTGGTTAAAATCCCGCTCAGGGGGAAGGGTGGGGTGTGAAATGAAATGAAATAATGAATACATTAAAAAATCATGAGCCTGCTAATGCCCCCCTCTCAAAGTGGTGGAGCTCACAGCCGTATTCACCTACCTACCCAAGATTTTGGAAGATCCTGCCCTGGCCCCACTGGTGGACCTCCTGAGGGCACCTGGTATTTTTGGCCACTGTGTGACACAGAGTGTTGGACTGGATGGGCCATTGGCCTGATCCAACACTGGCTTCTCTTATGTTCTTATGTTCCAACCCTAACCTTGCCCCCTCAATTGTAAATCTGTTCTTTGGCCTGCTGACCCATGAGAGGAGACAACAACATCAGTGCCACAAGAGGTGGTGGCAGCTACAAGTATGGACGGCTTCAAGAGGGAACTGGATAAACATCTGGAGCAGAGGTCCATCAGTGGCTATTAGCCACAAGGTATAGATAGGAGCTCTCGGTCTGGGGCAAGTGATGCTCTGTATTCTTGGTGTTTGGGGGGGCAACAGTGGGAGGGCTTCTGATGTCCTGGTCTCACTGATGGACCTCCTGATGGCCACTGTGTGAGACAGTGTAGTGGACTGGCTGGGCTGTTGGCCTGATCCAACATTGGCTTCTCATATGTTCTTACCACATTCCCTCACTTTGTTTAAGTGATTCTCGGGGGTGGGGGTGGGTCCTATTAGCTACCATGTGCCTGGCAGGGTGCCCCCACCGAGCCAAAAGGAAGTGATTCTTTACAAAGGAGAAGGAGTCATTATAAACAGGTAAAAGCTTCTGAACTTGGAAAATCACAATCCTTGTTCCGCTTATTCATTCCTGAGTTTAATAATTCATGGTGTCTAAAATACACAAAAGGGGCCTGCTGGGTCGGCGTTTGTCACGGGGCAATGGCAGGTTTCCAATTCATTTCTTTAGAGCCCTGCCTAGAAATATGGCAGCTCCATCCGGTGACCGCTCTACTGAATGGAAAAGGGAAGAGATTCGGGGATCTGCCAGGAGAAAGCTGATCTTCTGATGGGATCCATGTTTTATTGCAGATCCCCATCCTGCTGAATGCTTATTTGCTGGAATGCTCCATCCAAGAATACATTCATGGTGGCCAGTAGCTTGCCAGTTGTGTTTGGGCTGCAGAAGTCCTATGGCTTATTAATCATATGCAGGGGTCATTTCGTAGAAAAAGAGGTGCAGGAGCTCATTAGCATAACTCATTTGCATATGCCACACCCCCTAACATGCCAGAAGTGTGTCAGAAGGCAACACCCACCCCTCAGGCTCCACTCCTCAGGTGAGTGAAACTGACCTGCTCTTCCTCCCTTACCTTCCCCATCCAATACTTTGTGCAATAAAAAGAAGCGTAAAGAACACACCCTCATTCTCTTCCTGCTCCCTTGAAACCACCAGGTTTCAAGTAGACTTGAGATACCCAGGACATGTGCACCACCCATCCCTTCCCCTTCCCCTCCCCACAACAAGACACCCTGTGAGGTAGGTGGGGCTGAGAGAGGTCTTTTGAGAACTGCTCATGAGAGAACAGCTCTGAGAGAACTTGTGACTGGCCCAAGGTCACACCAGCAGCTGCATGTGGAGGAGTGGGGAATCAAACCCGGTTCTCCCAGATTAGAGTCCAACTCCTGACCACTACACCAAACTGATGGGGTGGAAGCTGCTGAAGGGTTGGTGAAATTTCTCCAGTACTTATGTGCCATGTGCCCAGATAAAAAATGGTATACTTAGAAAATTTATATGCCACCTTGAGCAACTCTCAGGAAAAGCAGCACACAGTCATAAAAGGAACAATGATAAAGTTATCAATATTAAAACAAAACATTAAAAACAATAAAGACCCTAGCAGGGCTTTCCCCGGGGCGCTGCTTCTCTGCACTGCTCGGGGAAGCCGAGGAGGGGGTGGGGCTTGGTCATGTGCCCTCCCCCTGGGCTCTTCACTCCCGGAGCTGCACTCCTGTGCGCTCCCGCTCCAACGGACCCCTGATCATATGTAACCAGGCCAGCCTCCAGTGGACCCTGGAGGTCTCTCAAAACTACAACTGATCACTAGACTACAGGGATCGTTCCCCCCAAAAGAAATGGATGCTTCTTTGGAGGGTGGACTGTATGGCATCATGCCGTGCTGGAGTCCTTCTTCTCTCGGGTTGCCAGGTCTGGGTTGGGAAATATCTAGAGGCGGGGGGGCGGGTGGAGCCTGAGGATGGTATGGTTCGCTACTATCAGGGCCAGGGCTTTTTCAGTGGTGGCTCATACTGGTGGAATGAGCTCCCGGAAGTGATGGGGAAGAGATACAGTTCCGCAGGGCCTGCAAGACAGAGCTCTTCCACCAGGCTTTCAACTAAGGAACCGCCCTCACCACTACCACTAACAATCGTGGTGATAGACCCTGGCCCCAGCTTTGAGATCGGGCCTATGGCACCGTGAGACTTCGGAAGATCGCTGAGTTGGGAAACGGTCTGCTGGTTTGCATCCTCAGCATGCTGTCTCAAGTCACTAAGGAATGACTGCTAGCACTTTATGGTTTTATGATCTTATTGTATCAGAATCATTTTAAATGATTTTTATGTGGATTTTAATGGTATTTATGTACCAATGAATGTAAGCCGCCCTGAGCCCGCTTGCAGGGAGGGCAGGGTATAAATAAAATAAATAAATAAATATGGTTTGTCAAGGTGAGAGACTTCAGTAGGGTATAATGCCACAGAGCAGAGGTACTGAATTCATTTGTTACAAAGGCTGGATCTGACATAAATGTTATTTTGTCGGGCCGGCCCATGTGTGCCATAAAATGTAATACAAAAAGCAAAGAAGGGGGGGGGGGACTCAACCCAAAAAATAGCTGCAAACTGAGAGGGTCAAGCTAACAAAAGAATTATTATAAAAAATATGAACATTGTTTAGGGTGTACACATAAACAAAACATAATAAAATTAAAAGAGATGGTCCAAATGTCAGACAATTAAAGTTTGGTTCCTTAGGAACTGATTGCAGTACATATCAAACTGATGGATAAAACTTTTGACCTAAGGACCCTGTGCGTTTTGGCCCCTGTGGGCCTTCCACAGTGGTCAATATTCCTTATTGTACAATGATACACGTCCAAAAATACATGCATTCAGAATTTTGTATATACATATATATAAAAATGAGACCAGGTGTTGCTTTCTTAAATGCTATGTATTTGCAACAACTAGTAAAATGAGCCTGTGGTAGCTGTGCAAATTATCCAGATTAGTCTGGTATCAAATGACCCATTCGTCAGGATGTGTGTCACTTCCATCAAGTGTAATAGCCAGGTACCGGAGATATAAATTGTATAAAGGGCAGCAACTCGTAAATTCTGAGTTGGTGTATCCTCACTGCAAGGCCCCATGCGCTGGGTGGAGGATGCAGAGGAAAACTCGTATGGGCGGACTGGAGAGCCAGTGGTGCAGCACTAGGCAGACACTTCGCTGCTTGACTGCTGCAGGTGAGGTTCTTCTGCTGTGCTGTAGCCACAGTTGGCGTGGCTCCACCCACTCCCATCCCCAATCAGCCTCCTGTTCCCTCCCTTGCCCTAGTTGATTGCGGGCCGCATAGGAGCCCTGAACGGGCCAGTTCTGCCCCCTGGGCCTTATGTTTGACACCCCTGCCACAAAGTCTACCTTCCAAAGTGGTCATTTTCTCCAGGGCTACTGATCTTTGTTGCCTGGAGATCCACTGTAACAGTGGGAGAGCTCCAGCCACCTCCTGGAGGTTGGCAGCCCTGCTCCCCTCCCCAAACTAGGGCTGCCAAGTCCCCCAGTAGGGCGGGGGAAACACCAGTTTTTAGTGCTTTCCCCCACCTTTTCCAAATTGGCCACCGGGGGGACAAAATGGCTACCTTAAAAGGGAAATGTCTGCAGAGAGCCTGCCCTGCAGTAAAAAGCCTCACAAGACATTTCCCCTTTAAGAAGTCAGCAAGAGAGCTTCCACAGCAAGAGAGGTCCGCCCAGAGATTAAGGAGGGACTGAAGGAGCTGCTTTTGCATGTGGCTGGCAACGTTGCTGTAGTAAGTTTCTCTTCCAGCTCTTTTCCTTCTCTCTCCCTCTTTCTTTTTTCTGTCTGTCTGTCTGTCTGTCTCTCTCTCTGTCCCCATCCAGCAGAGGTCTATCAGTGGCTATTATTAGCCACAAGGTCTAAATGGAACCCTTTGTCTGGGGCAGTGATGCTCTGCATTCTTGGTGCTTGGGGGGCAACAGTGGGAGGGTTTCTGGAGTTCTGGCCCCGCTGCTGGACCTCCTGAGGGCACCTGGTATTTTTGGCCACTGTGTGACACAGAGTGTTGTACTGGATGGGCTGTTGGCCAGATCCACTGTGGCTTCTCTCCTATTCTTATGATATGAAAATCATATTTAGCACTTGTGTAGTACTTAGTGCTTCATATTCTGCCGAGATGAGGAAGGATTCAGTAGGGCCGTTGCTCAGTGATAGAGCATCTGCTTGACATGCAGGAGGTATCAGCCTCTTCAGCTAAAAAAGGATCAGGTCATAGGTGACATTAAAGATCTCAGCCTGAGACCCTGGAGAGCCACTACCAGTCTGAGTAGTCAATACTGACCTTGATGGACCAATGGCCTGATTCAGGATTAGGAAACCTCATGAGTTCATGTGTCAGCATGTGGAAGCAACATCACAGGATGTGACCTCACAAAATGATGTCACTTCCTTTCTCCTGGCTCCACCCCCAAAGTCTCCTGGCTCCACCCCCAAAGTCCCCAGATATTTCCCAAGTTGGACTTGGCAGCCCTACCCCAAACCCTCCTTTCTCCAGACTTCACCCTCCCCAGGTCTCCAGGTATTCCACAATCCAGGGCTGTGTTGCCAGAGGCGCTGCCTTTACTCTCGGGTAGCCCCAAGAGCAGGGGGCACCCCACTTTCTAACCTGAACCAGAGACCTACAAAACTCAGGTCAAAGAAGACGCTCCTGGTCCTGAAACACGGAGCAAGTCATAGCTCTGGAAACAGGGATCTCGTATTCAGGGGACAAACCAAGACAACCCTCGGAGCAAACCTCCAGTCTTCCCCCTCCACCCAGCAGAGATATGCTTATGGAATAACAATGGGTTCCACCAGGTGAGGTATCTACATTTCTAAAGGCTCTTCAGAGGCCACCTGGCAAATGGTCCTTCTATCTCCAGAACCTCACCCAGCCCTTTTGTGCGATTTCCATGTCTACCTGTGATACTTGTCCTTCCTGGCTCCATCCCTCAGGATACCAAGATAAACCAATCAAACATTCAAACTATTAACGATCCTTCCTGACGCTAATCAGGGACCCATCTCCCATCTTTTGTCTGTATCTGGGAACCTATTCAACTGCCTTGGCAGAACCATCAATGGTCATAAAATCCATTCAGCTAGCCCCATACAGACATCCAACACCTGGCTTCTATTGTTAATCCAGACTCTGCCTCCTCTGAGATCTCATTGGTTACATCCAGGCCTCGCCCATCCTGATGCCACGCACCCCTGGACTCATCGTTGGTCCAGGTAGTCTATTGTTCTCACCTGAGACCAGCCCCCGAGACCTTCCATCGGTCTGCATTGTTTTACAGTGTCTATCCGTCAGCACATGGTCTCAGACGGTGTGCTTCTGCCCTGATGCCAACTGGCAGTCCACCCCTAAACCCTCTGGGTTTAGGCCATATAATCTTTTCTTCATGGACCTCTGCACATCTGGACAGGTAGTATCCAGGGCTCTTTTTCTAGCAGGAACTCCTTTGCATATTAGGCCACACACCCCTAATGTAGCCAATCCTCCAAGAGCTTACAGTAGCTCCTGTAAGAAGAGCTCTGTAAGCTCTTGGAGGATTGGCTACGTTAGGGGTGTGTCGCCTAATATGCTGAAAAGTACAGGAGTCGGAGACGCATTTCGGTGAAATCAGCACATGTCGTTTACTGGAAGGATCAGATGGCATGTTTGAGCTGGGCTCGGGGGTCTGCTTATATGCGCACCTAAAGAAGAAGAAGAAGAGGAGATTGGATTTATACCCCGCCCTCCACTCCCCAAGGAAGTCTCAGAGCGGCTTACAAACTCCTTTTCCCTTCCCCTCCCCACAACAGACACCCTGTGAGGTAGGTGGGGCTGAGAGAGCTCTTTCCCAAGCTGTCCTTGAGGGAACAGCTGGTACAGAGCTATGGCTTGCCCAAGGTCATCCAGCCAGGTGCAAGTGGAGGAGTAGGGAATCAAACCCGGTTCTCCCAGATTAGAGTCCGCGCACTTAACCACTACACCAAACTGGCTCTAAACCACGCCCTCGGCCTCGCCCACACACTCTGATAGGATTACAATTAAGTCTCCCCCAGGTCATTGGCCCCTATTTGCATCCTGGGTGACCGATAGGTCTAAATTACAATCTGGCCAGTCTATTGTGTTCTGGAGCGAAGCTCTGACTGCGCCTGGCCATGTGCTTGCCCCGGATCGCATGGCCTGCCTGCATGACGGTCGCCATTAGAACACAACATATGCAAAAGAGTTCCTGCTAGAGAAAGAGCCCTGATAGTATCAACCCATAACCCCTCCATTAGCTATCAATCACCTCTGCTTCCTTAGGTCTGTATTGTGTGTGTGAATGTTTGATTAGCGTTTGTATGCTTGAGAATATTTAGTAAAGAAACCGTTATTTTAGCCACCTAGTCTCTGTGTCTGTTCCTGGGTTCTTGGGAGTTCTATCTCCAGTCTACACAGGTCTGATCCTATAGTTATGCCAATTGCACATTAATATCATGATTCCCCAATCTGTTTTTAAGTAATAGAGCCATTTGGCTAACAGCTGGCAACCCTCATGGCCAACAATGTAATAAATCCACAGAATATTACAAGGTTTGATTCATTTCTCCTTGCTTCTTAAACTGGCATGTAGAAGGTGGCTCACTGGGAAAAGAATTCTGAGCAATTCCCCAACCCCAACCAACCAATGAACGAAGCTTGAAATTCTGGCCTTGTGCAAGTTAATATTTTAAAGGACTCGAGTACTGTGTGTCAGGCTGAGAATCAGTTTTCTCTGAAACCATCAAAAACCGATGGAAGCCAAATAGAAGTCAAGTTTTGCACACAGTGGCCAACCAGTTCCTCTGGACGACCAACAACAGGGCAGAGAGGCCGAGGCCTTCCCCTGATAAGAACACCAGAAGAGCTCTGCTGGATCAGACCAGTGGTCCATCTAGTCTATTCTCACACTAGAAGGCTGAGGCCTTCCCCTTATGTTGCCTCCTGGCTCTGTGATTCAAAGGTTGTCTGCCTCCGAATGTGGAGGTTTCCTTTAGTCACCATGCCCTAGTAGCCACTGATAGACCTTTTCAGCATTGCCAGGGTAAGTGGGGGGATTCGGGTGGCCAGATCGGGAAACCCTTGGAGATTTGGGGATGGAGCCTGGGGAGGACAGAGATCTCAGTGGGATACAATGCCACAGAGTCCACCCTCCAAAGCAGCCATTTTTTCCTTGGGAACCATTCTCTGCAGTCCAGAGATGAGCTGTAATTCCAGGGGTTCCCCCGGTCCCACCTGGAGGTTTGCACCTGTACCTCTCCTCCATGAATCTACTAAATCCCCTTTTAAAGCAAAGCACTTAACACGGACCTTAGCAAGTCTTGGCACTATAAAGTCCCCCATTAATAGGCGGGTTTGAACTCCCCTTTCAAGTCAGCGGCCGCTGCCATTCTTCAACGGCCCTCTTTCAGCCCGGCTCTGAAATCTGGGCTGGTAATGTATTGTACAGCTGGTGGTGAAAGGAATAAATGAATGGAGTTTTGAACACCTCTGAAAAGGCCAGCCGGTACAACTTCTTCCACCCCCCGCCCCCTCCAGTAATAGCATGACTTTCTATAATAGCCACTCGAATGGGAAAACCAGTCCCTGACTTGGGAGCCAATTGTGTTCGCTGGAACGGTCCGGAACGGTGCGGCCTGAAAGAACATTAATAAAGCCATTAGATGGCATTTGGACCTTCTCCTTTGAGCAGGAGGGGAAGAAAGGGCCATTTTTCTCGCAAATGACAATTGTATCAGACCCACTATTAGGGCTTTTGTTGTGCGGGTCGCTTGGGTCCAGGATTGTTCCTCTTTTGCTATGAAATGCGTCTTGATTGGACCTTTGGCAGAAAGGGGCCTGATGAGGGATCCAAGGCTCCTAATTTCTTTTATTTAGATCCATGCACATTTTCTGCCACTTCTTTCTTTCAAACCTGCTCTTTTTCGTCTGACCTCCGCTGCAGGGCTGCGGAAGAACTCAGGGGCCTTCCCCCACCACCACCTTTCATGCTCTGAGAATACTTGGAAAGTCAACGGGGTGCTTTTTTACAAGAAGCTCAGCAATCGATAGGGTTGTCAACCTCCAGGGGTTGGCTGGAAATCTAGAATGATAATAAGCATTGCCAGCTCTAGACTGCGATATTTCTGGAGATTTCGAGGGCGGGGTTTGGGGAGGGGGAAAGCAGAATGCCGTAAAGTCTGCCCTCTGAAATAGCAATTTTCTAGAGGCCAACTGATCATGATAACCTGGAGGCCAGTTGTAATCCTGAGGGGTCTCCAGCCACCACCTGGAGGTTCACAGTCCAAAGAGTTCTGCAATGCAAAGAACCAAAAGAAACTGTACAAAAAACGCTACCTTCAATCAAAATTCCATAATTTAAATATTAAAGAGAGAGTGCATAATTATTATTAGAAAAATGGTCCATAGAAACAATCAGTTGACGAAGGAAACTTCACCTGAACGTAGACCATAAAATCAGGATGTCTCCAGAATTCTTGTGTATGAAATTAACCAGAGCAATTGACATGGCTTCTTATAAGAGCCAGTTTGGTGTAGTGGTTAAGTGCGCGGACTCTAATCTGGGAGAACTGGGTTTGATTCCCCACTCCTCCACTTGCACCTGGCTGGATGACCTTGGGCAAGCCATAGCTCTGTACCAGCTGTTCCCTCAAGGACAGCTTGGGAAAGAGCTCTCTCAGCCCCACCTACCTCACAGGGTGTCTGTTGTGGGGAGGGGAAGGGGAAGGAGTTTGTAAGCCGCTCTGAGACTCCCTTGGGGAGTGGAGGGCGGGGTATAAATCCAATCTCCTCTTCTTCTTCTTCTTCTTCTTCTTCTTCTTCTTCTTCTTCTTATAACTTCAAAAAAATGACATATTCTTCAAGAAGAGGAGATGAAAAGTAAGATTGCTAATGCCTGGAGAGAATGGCTGCTTTGGGCAGTGGACTCTGTTGCATCATACTCCACTGAGGTCCCTTCCCTTCCAAACCCCACCCTCCCCAAGCTCCACCCCCAAATCTCCAGGAATTACCTTCAATCTTTCCCAGCATCAGGGTCTTCTCCAGGGAGTGCTCCCTTCTCATTTGGTGGCCTAAGTATCTAAGCTTCAGCTTCAGGATCTGACCTTCCAGGAAACAGTCAGGGTTGATCTCTTTTAGGATTGACTGATTGGATCTCCTTGCAGCCCAAGGGACTCTCAAGAGTCTTCTCCAGCACCATAATTCAGATGCATCTATTCTTTGGTGCTCAGCCTTCCTTATGGTCCAACTCAGCCATACATAACTACTGGGAATACCATTGTTTTGACCATACAGACTTTTGTTGTGATGTCCCTACTTTTTATTATGCTGTCTGGGTTTGCCATCGCTTTCCTCCCAAGGAGCAGGTCTCTTTCAATTTCATGGCTGCAGCCACCATCTGCAGTGATCTTGGATCCCAGGAAGGTGAATTCTGTCACTGCTTCCACGGCTTCCCCTTCTATTTGGCAAGGAGTGATGGGGCCAGATGCCATGATCTTAGTTTTTTTGAGGTTGAGTTTCAAGCCAACTTTTGCGCTCTCCTATTTCCTCCTCAGAAAGAGGCTCTTGAGGTCCTCTTTCACTTTCTGCCATTAGAGTGGTATCCTCTGCGTATCTGAGGTTGTTGATGTTTTCCCCAGCAATCTTAATTCCGGCTTGTGATTCATCTGGCATTCCGGATGATGTACTCTGCATATAAATTAAACAAGCAATGTGAGAATATACATCCTTGTCGTACTCCTTTTCCTACACTAAACCAATCAGTTGCTCCATATCTGGTTCATGACACAACACGACAAGGGTGTTGAGTAGACCTGTTTAGGATTGTTCTCCAAATATCCAGGCGCTTCCCACCTTGGATCTGGCAACCCTACCCCCCATCCCCCACCAGTGGTTGGGGGGGGGAGAGTATATTTCCAGGAGTTATGAAATGCAACTATCTGACTATACCCTCATCGGGTATAATGACACCACAAATATTCCCAGCTCTGGTTTGCATTAGAACTGCACGATGACAGCTGGGGGGGGGGGGGGGGGAATCATATGCAAAACCTGTAGGGATGAGGCAATGTCCTCCTTCCCGGCTCTCTCTGCAATGACTTTAATTGGTAAAACTTTGTGGGTTTTTGCCGTGAAATCCGAAGCCTGTCCCTTGACCGCTTTGCAGTTCATCGAAACCTCTGCGGAAGGAAAATGTCAACAGCCGTCCTCCACAGAGGCTCCACGGGGCCTCCGCCGGAGCAACGAGAGCGTGCCGAAGCACACGTCTGCCCACCCGCCTGCCCGCTGCCCACATTCCCAGAGGCCACAATCCGTGCCATGCCGGCTGCCAACGCCTGCTGTCTAACTGCTTCTGTGGTCCTTGCGAATCGTCTCCATGTGTGGGGTAACGGAGGAACAAGGCACGGCCGTTCGAGCTGGCTGCAGAAGAAATGCTGAGTTGCACGATGGGGTGGCGCAGGCTGTGACTCCCCACGGAGCTGAAGGCATCTTCATGCGGTGTCCTACCAAGGGCCCAACCACATGTGGTCTGGGACATTCATGATTCGGATCGCCAATGTATCCAGCAAAGTCGAAAAAGAGTAACATCTGGAGCAACACTACCAAGTGGGAGAGTCACCTTTCCCTTAGGATTGTCGACTCCCGGTTGGGAAATTCCTGGAGAACTGGAGTAGGGTGGCCGGGGGCCCCTGGCCAATCACAGAAGGCGGGGGCGGTAGACTCAGGCCCAATCGGCATCTGCTGCGTAAAGCTGTTCCGTGCTGCTGTGGCACCGGCTTCCCATTTGGCTCAGTATAAAGCTCTCCACTGTCTGCATCAGGACACAAGTTGCTTAGGGAGAGTGCATGAGATAGGGGGGAGGAGCAGCCTCCCAGGGGCACCAGCAGATCACTGCACTGCACTGTGGGGAGGAAACAGCCCCTGGGACCAGTGTTCCCTCTAAGCTGAGTGAGTGAGAGTTAGCTCCTGGTTTTTTAGCTTCCAGCTCACACATTTTTGCCTTAGCTCGGGAAGTATGGCTCCAGGGCAGACCAATTTATGCAGTTGCCAAATTGCTGGCTCACAACTTTCATGCCGGTAGCTCGCAAAGTAGAATTTTTGCTCAAAAGACTCTATACAGCTTAGAGCAGGGGTGGCCAACCTTGCTTAACGTAAGAGCCACATAGAATGAACGTAAGAGCCACATAGAGATGTCTGAGAGCCGCAAGACAGGAACAAATATCACACACACGTTTTTATTTTTAAAAATATGCAAATTTGCTTTTTATTAACGTTAAACAGGACTGCCAAAAATAAAAACAAACGAGGAAAACCAGTTATAAGAAAGAGAGAGAGAGAAACTAGGAAAGCAAATAGATGGGAGGGAGGAGGGAAGGAGGGAAGGAGGGAAGGAGGGAAGGAGGGAAGGAAGGAAGGAAGGAAGGAAGGAAGGAAGGAAGGAAGGAAGGAAGGAAGGAAGGAAGGAAGGAAAAGCATGCCTCCCCTTTGCTTCCCCAGCCGCCCTGCCAGGAGCCGCACAATATGTGTGAAAGAGCCGCATGTGGCTCCCGAGCCACAGGTTGGCCACCCCTGGCTTAGAGGGAGCGTTGCCTGGGACCCCCCCCCCCCCCCGCAGAAAGTAAAGGGGGGTGAACTTGTGAAGAAGAAGAAGAAGAAGAAGAAGAAGACGACATTGGATTTATACCCCGCCCTCCACTCCCCAAGGGAGTCTCAGAGCGGCTTACAAACTCCTTTCCCTTCCCCTCCCCACAACAGACACCCTGTGAGGGAGGTGGGGCTGAGAGAGCTCTTTCCCCAGCTGTCCTTGAGGGAACAGCTGGTACAGAGCTATGGCTTGCCCAAGGTCATCCAGCCAGGTGCAAGTGGAGGAGTGGGGAATCAAACCCGGTTCTCCCAGATTAGAGTCCGCGCACTTAACCACGACACCAAACTGGCTCTCTGGGGAAAGTGGAGGGGGGCAGGGAAGACGGAACGAGCTGGGTAAAAAAACATGAAACACCCGGCAGTTGCCGGAAATAACAAATGGTTCAGGGGCGGGCGTGTTTCCAACTCCCCCCCCCCCAAATATGATCGCAGAAAAATGTCCCCTGGCTGCTTTTAAACGCGGACAACAGGATTTCCAGCTAACTTGTTTCTGTTGTGACAATTTGTGTCTCTCCTTAGAAAAGGTGGGAGGGGGAGAATTTGGCTCCACCTCTCTGCTTTTTGCTCACAGTGGCTCGAGGGCGGGGAGGAGCCATTGTAGCGCCTTAAACCCAAATCCAGATCAGGCGACGAGACACCGTCGTGACCTCGGAGTCACCACTAAATGACAACAAAATGACGCAGGCAGTTGATGCTGAGGTGAAACCATAGGAGAGTGGATACGGCGTGAAATGCAGACAGAAATTTGTGAGACAATGTCAGATCCGAAGAACATAGGAGAACATAAGAGAAGCCAATGTGGGATCAGGCCAGTGGCCCATCCAGTCCAACACTCTGTGTCACACAGTGGCCAAAAACACCAGGTGCCCTCAGGAGGTCCAGCAGTGGGGCCAGGACACTAGAAGTCATCCCACTGTCCCCCCCCCCAAGGACCAAGAATACATCGCTTGCCCCAGACAGAGAGTTCCTATCTGTACCTTGTGGCTAATAGCCACTGATGGACCTCTGCCCCAGATGTTTATCTAATTCCCCCTTGAAGCCGCCCATGCTTATAGCCGCCACCACCTCCTGTGGCAGTGAATTCCACGTGTTAATCACTCTTTGGGTGAAGAAGGACTTCCTTTTATCTGTTCTAACCTGACTGCTCAGCAATTTCATAGAGTGCCCCCGAGTTCTTGTATTGCGAGAAAGGGAGAAAAGTACTTCTTTTCTTTTCACAATGGTGTGAAATACCAGTGCAGAATGGACCCAAGTATAAGGCAGCTTCAACATCCCTTCATAGGTTGTGTCTCAGGCAGCGGGGGAATCAGAAAAGAATCCCAAGTTTTCAAGGCACCTGAACTTGGATGTCTTGGAGTGCCTGGGTGGTATCTCACCTGTTCTTTGCGGGGTACGGTTGGCAGCTGAAATTTCGGACATTCCTGAAGATTTCATGGGTTGCCAAAGCTCCATGTGGCAGTTGGAGTTCACCTAGAATCACAACTGAACTCCAGAATAAGGAGATCAGTTCCCCTGGAGGAAATGGCTAATTCAGAGGGGGGGAGTGTAGGGCATTATGCCCTCCCATCCCTAAACCCTGCCCTCCTCAGGATCCCTCCCCAAAATCTCCAGGAATTTCCCAACCTAAAGTTGGCAACAGAAGAAGAAGAGGAGGAAGAGGAGGATGGATAGATGGATTTATACCCTGCTCTTCACTACCCTAAGGAGTCTCAGAGTGGCTTGCAATCTCCTTTCCCTTCCCCTCTCCACAACAGACACCCTGTGAGCAGTGTTCCCTCTAAGCTGAGTTAGTGTGAGCTAGCACACAGTTTTTTAGCCTCCAGCTCAAACGTTTCTGTCTTAGCTCAGGACGGATGGCTCCAGAGGAGACTAATTTATGCAGCAGCCAAATCGCTCACTCACAACTTTAACGCCAGTAGCTCACCAAGTAGGATTTTTGCTCATGAGATTCCACAGCTTAGAGGGAGCATTGTGGGGCTGAGAGAGCTCTTTCCAGGACTGTCTTGGAGAGAACAGCTGTGCCAGAACTATGGCTTGCCCAAGGTCATCCAGCAGCTGCAAGTGGAGGAGTGGGGAATCGAACCCAGTTCTCCCAGATTAGAGTCTGTGCTCCTAACCACTACACCAAACTGGCTCACAAGGTGTATGGAAGGGGCAGAGTTTGGAGAAGGATGGGAGCACAACAGGGACATAATGTCATAGATCCCACCCTCCAAAGCTGCAATTTTCTTAGAGTTACCAGGTCATCCCCCAGCCATCAGTGGCGGTTGGGAAGTAGGGATGCCAGATCCAGGTTGGGAAGTTCCTGGAGATTTGGGGGTGGAGCCTGGGGAGGACAGGAACCCCAGTGGGGCGCAATGCCATAGAGTCCACCCTCCAAAGCATCCATTTTCTCCAGCAGAACTGATCTCTGTAGTCTGGGGATGAGCTGTAATTCCAGGGGATCCCCAGGTCCCAACTGGAGGCTGGCATCCCTACAGTGGGGGAGGCAGGGTTTCAAAAGGGGAGGGACCCCGCGGGTATAATCCCTTGGAGTTCCATTCAAGATCAGTGAGGTTCTTCATCTCTCTCTGTTTCTTCGCTTTAAGTATTTTTAAATAATAGCCTCAGGTACACCTGACATACCTATGACATCGCATTATACTCCGTCAGATTATTGGTCAATCAATGTCAGTCTGGTCTACTCCAACTGGCAGTGGCTCCCAGGGCTCTCGGATGAAGGTCTTTCACCTCAACTGCACTGAACCCTTTAATTGGAGATGCCGGGGATTGAACCCGGGAATTTCTTCATGTGAAGCGGATGCTCTATCACTGAGCCACAGCCTCTCCCCTGCGATTGGGGTTTGATTGATTCATTTAGTGTCTTTCCTGTTTTTGCAACTGGAGTCATAAAGCAGCACACAAGAGATTGGGGTTTTGAAGACTGTGATAAAAACGTGAAAAAAATAAAATAGGTTCTGTGAACCTAGGGTCTGTTCGTAGAAAATTTGCAAGGATTCTATATTCTGATGGAGAGAGTTGACCAAGAGAGTGATTGAAATGCGGGATTTGCAGCCAGAGGATGTCGGGATGGTCACGGGAATAGACAGTTTTAAAGGGAGATTATAGATAGATTCCTGGAGGAGAAGTCTACCAATGGCCCCTAGCCATGGTGGCTGAGGGGAACTTCCACATTCGGAGGCACTAATCCTCTAAATCCCGGAGCCAGGAGGTAACATCAGGGGAAGGCCTCAGCCTCTATGCCCTGTTGCTGGCCCTCCAGAGGAACTGGTTGGCCACTGTGTGAGACAGGATGCTGGACTAGATGGACCCTCACTGGTCTGATCCAGCAGGGCTCTTCTGATGTTCTTCTCAGGGGAAGGCCTCGGCCTCCATGCTCTGTTGTTGGCCCCCAAGAGGAACTGGTTGGCAACTCTGTGAGATAGGATGCTGGAATAGAGGGACTACTGGTCTGATCCAGCAGGGCTCTTCTGATGTTCTTCTCAGGGGAAGGCCTCAGCCTCTCTGCCCTGTTGTTGGCCCTCCAGAGGATCTGGTTGGCCACTGTGTGAGACAGGATGCTGCACTAGATGGACCCTCACTGGTCTGATCCCGCAGGGCTCTTCTGATGTTCTTCTCAGGGAAAGACCTCAGCCTCCCTGCCCTGTTGTTGGCCCTCCAGAGGAACTGGTTGGCCACTGTGTGAGACAGGATGCTGGACTAGATGGACCCTCACTGGTCTGATCCAGCAGGGCTCTTCTGATGTTCTTCTCAGGGGAAGGCCTCAGCCTCTCTGCCCTGTTGTTGGCCCTCCAGAGGAACTGGTTGGCCACTGTGTGAGACAGGATGCTGGACTAGATGGACCCTCACTGGTCTGATCCAGCAGGGCTCTTCTGATGTTCTTCTCAGGGGAAGGCCTCGGCCTCCATGCTCTGTTGTTGGCCCCCAAGAGGAACTGGTTGGCAACTCTGTGAGATAGGATGCTGGAATAGAGGGACTACTGGTCTGATCCAGCAGGGCTCTTCTGATGTTCTTCTCAGGGGAAGGCCTCAGCCTCCCTGCCCTGTTGTTGGCCCTCCAGAGGAACTGGTTGGCCACTGTGTGAGACAGGATGCTGGACTAGATGGACCCTCACTGGTCTGATCCAGCAGGGCTCTTCTGATGTTCTTCTCAGGGGAAGGCCTCAGCCTCTATGCCCTGCTGTTCACCCTCCAGAGGAACTGATTGGCCTCTAGGTGAGACAGGATGATGGACTATCGGTCTGATTTCAAACCTGGAGTTCAGCACCAGGCCGAGCCAAGAGTGTCTGTAGAGCACCTCTTCTCTAGAGGAAATCAAGCCCCATGCTTCTGCAATCTAGCCTTCATTTTTCTGAATCATTCTTATACTGAATCCACGCCATTGCCCTCCCCTTCGTCTGTTCTCCACATTAGCCTGATGGAGTTTCATTCGGGGGGGGGGGGGGGGAACAATCACCAGAAACGAACAAAAGGCACAAACCATCCAAGGCTCCTTTTGAGAAGAGGAAACCGTAATTTCACCATTTCATTCCACCTTCCCACGGTACTCCATTGATCTGCTGGTGCTGGGTGCTCGAAGATTGTCGGCTGCAGACCCAGGAAGTGCGTTTTCAAACTCGCCAAGTGGCCACTTCAGAGCCCTATTTCCAAGGGCAACAAGCAGCGAAAAGATTAGCTTTTGGACAAATCAGTTCTTTCATTTCCAGGCTTACATTATCTCTCGTAATTGATTTTTACTAATTGATTTTATTTCATTTCAGGGTTCCACTTGTACCTGTCTGGACTATATTTAAAGGCTCCAAACTCGATGGATGTTAAAGCTGATTGTCTAGAAAAGGCATTTGCAGACAGACTAACAGGGGGAAAGATTAGACAGGTCTCCCCCTACCCCCTAATGTCTGGGCCAGTTATCAGAATTCTGGTTTCGATACCAGAAATTGGCCCTGTCTATATAGGAGCAAAACCAGAACTTTAAAAATATATATTTTAAAAAATGGGGGGAAAGAGGAGAAGGAGGAGATTGGATTTATACCCCTCCCTTCACTCGGAGTCTCAGAGCGGCTTACAAACTCCTTTCCATTTCCCTCCCCACAGCAGACACCCTGTGAGGTAGGTGGGGCTGAGAGAGCTCCCGAAACTGTCCTTGAGAGAACAGCTCTGATAGAACTATGGTTTGTCCCAAGGTCATCCAGCAGCTGCAAATGGAGGAGTGGGGAATCAAACCTGGTTCTCCCCGATCAGAGTCCGCGCACTTAACCACTATACCAAAAGAGGGGAAAAAACTAAATTGGGAGGGAGGGAGGGAGGGAGGAAGGATGGAAGGAAGGATGGAAGGAAGGATGGAAGGAAGGATGGAAGGAAGGATGGAAGGATGGAAGGAAGGAAGGAAGGAAGGATGGATGGATGGATGGATGGATGGATGGATGGATACTGGAGGTGGATCAACACATAAGTTTCTATAAATGGCTTCCAAACATCTAAAAATATGTCCTTACGCAATTGCCATCCATCTGCTATGTGTTGCAATGCTGATAGAGTTCTAAGGTTCTCAATCCACTGATTTACCGGAGGTGGGCTTTAACATTTCCAGTACTGTAATACGAGCCTTTTCAGGTGTACTAAAGCCATGGAGGGTCTATGTTCATTGACCACTGGTAAGTGTCCAAGAGATGGGCAGATAGTTTAAAAGTACAGAAGCATTCTCAAAAATCAATGATTTTTTATGGTTCTCTTCCTTTCAGGTTCCCCCCCCCCCCTTTTTGCCACACTTCTGGAGACACAAAACTGCTCAGCATAGTGGGTATTCTAAACTGGGAACGACTCCATCATGATGTGAGGTGCTTGACTCAAGAGAATCATGGCCTCTATAAAGGTTGGAAGCTCCATTTTCAAATCCCTTCTTTGTGTGAATCGAGATATACCCCCGCCCCCGTGTGCGCTCTAAATCCTGCCGTGCAAATTAGAACTGGGAGGCCGAATAAGAAAACTGAAAGACGGTGCGGTGTGACAAGGGACTCACTCAGACTGGAGTCCTTCCAAGAGAGACAAAATGTATAACAGCATCCCTTTCTCTCCCTGTCCGTCAGCCCTCTACAAAGCTGGTTCCGGCACCGATCCAACATTCCCATGTGTGGATCTGGGAAAAAATATGTTGCAGATGGGGAAATCTCTTCCATAGCGATGGCCACCTTCAAAGGAGCAGATTCACACAGGATACAGGAAACCTCAAGGGGTCACTTCCTGCCCTTCCCGTTAAGTGGGGGGAAGCCCCCAGAGTCCCCGAGGATATGGGCCTTGTGAACACGGTACAGGCCTCAAGTAAGGTCAGAGGAACAGATGTGTCATTTACGGCTCCCCCCACCCACCCACCCCGGTAGACTGTGAGAACCGGGGAAAGTGCCAAGCCTTCATACACAGATGCAGGGATGGAACGCATGGTCCAATGCTCAGAGAAAACAAGCTGTCCTCCACACGCTGCAGCCATTTTGATGGGGTTGCCAGCTCTGGCTTGGGAATTACCTGGAGATTTGGGGGGTGGAGCCTGGGGAGGGGAGGGGAGGGAGGGAACTTCAGCAGCATATAGTTCCGTACAATCCACCCTCCAAAGCAGCCATTTTCTCCAGGGGAACTGATCTTTGTTGCCTGGAGATAGGGTTGCCAAGTGACTTACCTTTTTTTAGTGGGGGAGAGCTGGTCCTGTTCCGGAACCATAGAGTTTTCAGGCTGATTGCTAGAGCGTCACCTCTGGGTCATAGGGTTGCCAGCCTCCAGGTGGGGCCTGGGGATCTCCCGCTTTTCCAACTGATCCCCAGCTGACAGAGCTCAGCTCCCCTGGAGAAAATGGCTGCTTTGAAGGGTGGCCTCTATGGCATTGTACCATCCTGAGGCCCCTCCCCTCCCCGAACCCCACCTTCTTCTGGCTCCACCCCCAAAGTCCCCAGGTATTTTCCAACCCGGACTTGGCAACCCTACTGGGTCACCTCTGGGTCTTCTTCTTGTCTCTTACCTCAACCAGTATGGGCCAGGCTACCAGAATCTTGTAAGATCTCAGAAGCTAAACAGAGTTGGCCCTGCTTAGTACTTGGTTGGAAGACACCCCCCCCCCCCTGTAGTCCAGGGTCTAAATGCAAAGTCAGGAATGGCAAAGCCACCTCTGTTCACCTCTTGCCTTGAAAACCCTCCAGGGCCGCCACCACCATATGTCAGCTGTGACTCGACCGCACTTTCCACACACACACACACACACACACACACCATAGATAATTTCATTTTACAACAATCAAAGAACAGAATGCAAACATCCAGAGGCAATTTTGGGACCAGCTGGGCGGTACACTCATGCGAGTGTATTGGTATTGCTATTTGGACCAGTGACGTCCAGATGTGAACAATATTATTGAAGCCTGGTATTTTAGCATAATGAGTTTGTAACATATGCCAAATGGTTTTTTAAAAAAAATTTGGTCATCCAACTGGAGTTGGTGGTTTTTTGTGATTTTGCAGAGACTGTGCGGGATGTGATGGTACGGATTATGTGTACAGTGCGCGCCGCTGGCAAAGGCTGCGTTGCTGAAATGCATGTCACTTGGCTCTGTCTCCTTGCCTCTGGATGTTTTCGTATTGTTCTTGAATCATTGTACTGGGTCAGGCCTTTTGGGGGGTTTTGCCAGCAATTCGCAGCTGACTTATGGAGACGAGTACGGCTTTCAAGGCAAGAGACGCTCAGAGGTGGTCGGCCATTGCCTGCCTCTGCATAGCAACCCTGGACTTCCTTGGTAGTCTTCCGTCCAAGTTTGGTGTAGTGGTTAGGAGCGCGGACTCTGACCTGGGAGAACCGGGTTTGATTCCCCACTCCTCCACTTGCAGCTGCTGGATGACCTTGGGCAAGCCATAGTTCTGTCAGAGCTGTTTTCTCAAGGACAGTTCTGGAAAGAGCTCTCTCAGCCCCACCTACCTCCCAGGGTGTCTGTTGTGGGGAGGGAGGGGAAAGGAGTTTGTAAGCCGCTCTAAGACTCCGAGCGAAGGGCGGGGTATAAACCCAATCTCCTCCTCCGAGTGAAGGGTGGAGTAAAAGATGAAGTACTAAATGAATAACAAATAAATAAATAAATCTGCTGCTCTTTCTTTTCTGGGTCTCTCAAAAACTTTCGTTGGCCACTGATATGGCAGCATCAGCTCCGTTGGCTCTGCCGACCTAGCATCTGCCCCGACTTGGCTCGGAGGCTGGTATTGTTAAAATCCAGAGCTGGCGACCACGCATGCAGCAGACAACGATATCTATGGGGAGCACATCAGGAAATACTGAAATTGCAGTGCTCTCCAGCATTCACCCTTTAGGAAGCCAAGAAGAGCAGCTCCATCCGTAGGGTTCTTGCTTCTTCGCCAAGAGGGGCGGAGGGAAGGCATTATTTGAGCCCATCAGGTTTCTTTCTGGAGGTTCTATAGACGGACAATCGCCAGTCAGCATCTTCCATCTGATTTTCTACGCAAAATAATTTATTCTGCTAGTTTGGTGTAGTGGTTAAGTGCGCGGACTGGGAGAACAAGGGTTTGATTCCCCACTCCTCCACTTGCAGCTGCTGGAGGACCTTGGGCAAGCCATAGCTCTGGCACAGCTGTTCTTGAAAAAGAGCAGTTTCTGTCAGAGCTCTCTCAGCCCCACCTACCTCACAGGGTGTCTGTTGTGGGGAGGGGAAGGGAAAGGAGTTTGTGAGCCACTCTGAAACTCCTTTGGGTAGTGAAGGGCAGGGTATAGACCTAGCCTCCTCCTTCTCCTTCTCCTCCTCCTCCTCCTCCTCTTCTTCTTATTTAGGTTTGGTGCCAGTTTGGTATAGTGAATAACAGCACAGACTCTTAATCTGGGAGACCCAGGTTTGATTCCCCACTCCTCCACTTGCAGCTGCTGGATGACCTTGGGCAAGCCATAGCTCTGGCACAGCTGTTCTTGAAAAAGAGCAGTTTCTGTCAGAGCTCTCTCAGCCCCACCTACCTCACCAGGTGTCTGTTGTGGGGAGGGGAAGGGAAATGAGGTTGTAACCTGCTCTAAGCCTCCCTTGGGTAGTGAAAGGCGGGATATGAATCCAATCTCCTCCTCCTCTTCTTCTTCATCATCATCATTCAAATCTAGCTTCTTTTTTAAAAAAATGATGATTGCCTAACAAAAATATGCAACTTGAAGCCGAAATTGGCCTCCCTTCCGGGGAACTGGATAACAGCATTTTTTTTTAAAGGGTCCAGAGGAGATCCAGGAAATTACAAGCCAACTAGCCTAAAGTTGGTCAGGGATCAGTTGTGAGAAATTGGAGGAAACTACTATTAAAGACAGAATTACTATGCACAAATCGTAGCAACCCAGTGAAGTCGATGTGCCATAGAATCAGGCCGAACACAAGAGCACAAGAACATAAGAAAAGCCATGTTGGATCAGGCCAATGGCCCATCCAGTCCAACACTCTGTGTCACTCAGTGGCCAAAACCCAGGTGCCATCAGGAGGTCCACCAGCAAGACCAGAACTCCAGAAGCCCTCCCACTGTTGCCCCCCCAGGCACCAAGGATACAGAGCACCACTGCCCCAGACATGAGAACATAAGAGAAGCCATGATGGGTCTGGCCAATGGCCCATCCAGTCCAACACTCTGTGCCACACAGTGACCAAAACCCAGGGGCCATCAGAGGTCCACCAGCAAGACCAGAACTCCAGAAGCCCTCCCACTGTTGCCTCCCAAGTACCAAAATACAGAGCATCACTGCCCCAGACATAGTGATCCATCTATATTTTTTGGCTATTAACCACAGGTCCATCAATGGTTATTAACCAAGGTGACCAAATGGAACGTCTGTGTTCAAAGATTTCAGTGCTGGAGGCAACAACAATAGAAGAGATGTGGGTTTTTATACCCTTCTTGTGAACCTTCCGATTGACCATTATGTGAAACAAGATGCTGGACTAAATGGACAATTGGTCTGGTCCAGCACAGCTGTTCTTATGTCCTTGATGAGTGGGACGATGACATCGGTGGCGAATGGGGTAGTGTGACAGTGGTGGCGGGCAGGCTGGGGAAAGAGGGTAGGCATGCAGTCGTGCCTGGGTTCCCCTCCCGATCTTCTCCAGGCGTGAGAAGATCGGGAGGGGAAGCCAGGAATGTCGAAAAGGCCTTTCTTTCCCTCCCCAGTCTGGGGGAGGAAGAGAAAGGCATTTACCCATGGCCCCCCTTCACTTCCCCGAGTCTCTCTCTGCAAAAGCGGAGAGGCTCAGGGAAGGAATGGGGTATGTTTGCCTAGCTGCCGTTGGTCTCCCCAGCCTGCCCGCCTTGGTGGGCTGGCTGGGGAGATTGAGGGCAGCCAGGCAAACATGCCTACTTCCTTTCCCAATCTTTTGGAGTGGAGTAGGAGCCTAGAAAGGTGATGCTGAAGTTCCTGGGATCTTTCCAATCCCAGGCATTTCAGGTACCACCTTTCCCCGGTCGTCCGGTTGGGGGTGGGGTAGAAGACTAGAAAGGTGATGCTGAAGTGGGGTGGAGAAGCTCAGGGCGGGAAAGAGGCATGCTTCCATGCCTGCCCTGTGCTTTCCCAACCCTGTCAAGGGTGTGGCCTAATATGCAAATGAGTTTCTGCTGTTGGGTGTGGCCTATTATGCTAATGAGTTCCTGCTGGGCTTTTTCTACCAAAAAAAAACCCTGGTGACCTTGGACTTCCTTGGTGGTCTCCCATCCAAGCTCTGAGCACTGCTTCGCTTCCGAGATCTGATGAAACTGGGCCATCCGGGTCAGGGTCCCTGAATCGACGTGGTTCTGCTTCGAGCCTGGTTCCTCAGTTTGAGCTACATTTTTCTCCAGCACAGTCAAAACTTCTCTTCCCACTCGCTGGTTTGCCAACCTGCTACCGTTTCGCCTCCAACAATCCCCAGCAGCGCCGCAAATGAAACCCTAAACTATAGGGATGACAGCGATTCCGTGCCTCCACCCACTCCACTCCTTTAATTTTGTCTCTTCTGACAACCACGGTTTTTCTCCAGGGTCGTAACAGTCTGGAGTGATTCACTATGCAGATCGGGTCTCTCTCCTTAGCAGGGCTTGATCCATTAACTGACAGGGCCGCCCTCCGAACACATCATCGTTCTGCCAGCAATCCCTCAGCAATTTAGCAATGCGGTCTTTATGCGGGAGACGTGTACCTGTCTTGCAGCCTTACGGCCTTTTCTGGGCTTTCCCCAAGCGAACATTCCCTTCAAATTTATGTGCCAACCTAAAAACGGCAATGCTCCTAACGGGCTTCTCACCCCCACACCACCCCTTTGCTTTCCCTTCTTTTATCAGATGCTTTTTGTCTCAATCCTGCATAGCAACAGACATGGAGGGGGGGATATAGTGAGACGGACACCCCAGGAGGGTTTTGATGGAAATTGTAATTCAGCCACTTATTTCATGCTCGGCATGCATAGGGCTGCAAACGTAAGTCTCTGGCGGTGATCAGAGATGCTGGAAATGGAAAAGGCTCGGGCGGGATTCCCTGGAGTGGTCACTTCCAACCGAGCGGGTTATATTGCATGAGACACTCACAACAGGTTCCTGCACCTCTGGACTGGGCTGTTTCCCTTCCAGCTGTGTATGTCTGTCTTCCTATATCCTGGGAAGGGGGATCTTGGAGGCTCTGGCTTTGACTGAGAAGTGATATGACAACCATCTTCAAATACTTGAAGGGCTGTCATACAGAGGATGGTGCAGAGGTGTTTTCCCCCCACTCCATTCCCCACTCCTCCACTTGCAGCTGCTGGATGGCCCTGGGCAAGCGATAATTCTGTCAGAGCTGTTCTCTCAAGAGCAGTTTCTGTCAGAGCTCTCTCAGCCCCACCCACCTCACAGGTTGTCTGTTGTGGGGAGGGGAAGGGAAAGAAGATTGTAAGCGGCTCTGAGACTCCCTTGGGCAGGGGTCATTTCGTAGAAAAAGAGGTGCAGGAGCTCATTAGCATAACTCGTTTGCATAACTCATTTGCATATGCCACACCCCCTAACATGCCGGAAGTGTGTCAGAAGGCAACACCCACCCCTCAGGCTCCACTCCACAGCTGAGTGAAACTGACCTGCTCTTCCTCCCTTCCCTTCCCCATCCAATACTTTGTGCCATAAAAATAAGCGTAAAGAACACACCCTCATTCTCTTCCTGCTCCCTTGAAACCACCAGGTTTCAAGTAGACTTGAGATACCCAGGACATGTGCACCACCCATCCCTTTCCCTTCCTCTCCCCACAACAAGACACCCTGTGAGGTAGGTGGGGCTGAGAGAGGTCTTTTGAGAACTGCTTATGAGAGAACAGCTCTGAGAGAACTTGTGACTGGCCCAAGGTCACACCAGCAGCTGCATGTGGAGGAGGCGTGGGGAATCAAACCCGGTTCTCCCAGATTAGAGTCCAACTCCTGACCACTACACCAAACTGATGGGGTGGAAGCTGCTGAAGGGTTGGTGAAATTTCTCCAGTACTTATGTGCCATGTGCCCAGATAAAAAATGGTATACTTAGAACATTTATATGCCACCTTGAGCAAGTCTCTGGAAAAGCAGCACACAGTCATAAAAGGAACAATGATAAAATTATCAATATTAAAACAAACATTAAAAACAATAAAGACCCTAGCAGGGCTTTCCCTGGGGCGCTGCGCCTCTGCACTGCTCGGGGAAGCCAAGGAGGGGGCGGGGCTTGGTCATGTGCCCGCCCCCTGGGCTCCTCACTCCCGGAGCTGCGCTCCTGTGCGCTCCTGCTCCAATGGACCCCTGCCCTTGGGTAGTGAAGGTCGGGGTATAAATCCAATCTCCTCCTCCTCCTTCTCTTCTCTTTGACTATGGTTCCATTTAATGTCCAAATTATGAAATTGTAACAGGATTATTGTTTATTGTATGAATGTGAGTCCATCTGTCCTTGTATCACAAGGTTGGTGGATTTCCACTCTGTACGGCTAAATGTGGTGTCTTCCATGGAGACAGATCAAGATGGGTAGCTGTGTTAGTCTGTATGCGGCAGTAGAAAAGAGCAAGAGCCCAGGAGCACTTTAAACACTAACAAAATTCATGGCAGGGGATGAACTTTGATGAATCACTGCTCACTTCTTCAGGAACAGCTAGAATGAGAGTCCCTCTGTCCTTATATCACAAGATTGATGGATTTCCATTCTGTACGTGTCAGGCTCCGCCTCCTGCCCCGGGTCTGCACCTCCTGTAGCCGTGGCCTACGTCGGGCGAGGGAGGTCCAGAGGAGGGTGGGGCCGAAAACGGGGAGGAACTAGGCCTCAGAATTGGCAGGGGGCAGGGTTTAAAGTCACCCAAGCCGCCCTCCTGCCTCCAGGTGCCAGGTCTGCTTTCAGCTCTCTCTCTCTCTCTCTCTGGCCCCTGCTGGACTGTGGCTACCCTGGCTCTTCCTCCCCGGCCTGTATGTTTTCTCCTCCTTTTATTCGGTTTCCCTTCTCCCAGGACTCCCCTCGCCCCAATTCCTCCCGTCCCCTCCCCTTGCCCCGTCCCCTTGTATAACCGCAGATGCCGGCCAACTCCCCCACTGGAGGCCCGCCTTCCCTGCCTGAGCTCTCGCCTTGGAGCAGTCCTGCGTCGGCTCCTGTCCCGGCCGCCGGCTCCCAAGGCACTGCGTCTCCTCCCGGGCATGGCTCTGGTGCTGGCATCATCCCTCCTGTGCTGCTGCGCTCGGCGCCGGCTGGAGTACGTCCCCCCGGGTTGCCGGCAAGGATGAGCTAGCGCGGGCCACGAAGGCTGGTCCTGGCCCGGGCGGGCGCTGGTCGTCTCGTGGCATGGCGGGCTCTCTCTTCCCCCATATCGGCTCCTGGCACGACGGGGACCTCGGCAGCGGCGGCATCCGCGGGAGTCTGGCCTGCCCTCTCCGGCAACAGCAGCGGTGTTGGCGGGGTAAGGGCGGGGTCTGGGGGCGGTAGCAGGTCCCGGCCAGGCTGGGCGGGACAGTACGGCTAAGTGTAATTCCTTCCATGGAGAGAGACCAAGGTGAGTAGCCGGCCATGTTTAGTCTGTCTGTAGCAGTAGAAAAGAGCCCGAGTCCAGCAGCATCAAGGCTATCAAACTTGGTGGCAGGGGAGGAGCTTTCAGGAGTCACCGCAAGAAGTCCGCAGTGACTCACAGAAGCTCAGACTGTGCTGCAAATCTTTGCTAGTCTTTAAAGTGCTCCTGGACTCTTGCTGTTTTGAAGGGAAGTCTCCAGGCAGTCAGAACAGCTGAAGAACTTGGACAGGTAACACCTCATTACATTAACTGCCGCATCAACTATATAAAGTAGTTAGCCGTGATGCTAAGTGGCATTTAAAGCCAGTATCTCAGGCCCGCAGTTTCATCCAGCCATAATTCACTTTAATTGAGATCTAATTGACCCCCGTGTCCTTTTAGCGAAACCCTCTCATTAAAAAATAACGTAATGGAAGCATGGAACACCACAGAACAATCAACCGCTTTGGTGTCGGAGCATACACGGGCCTTTGCACAAACCTAACATGAACATGCTAAATCGCTTTGGAACCAGTGATGTGAGGAACACAACTCTTTCGGACTGGAACGATGGAGTATTCTGGGGAAATCGGGCAGGGCTGGTCCATCCATCGATGGCTGTTCGTCATGACGGTCTAAATGGAATCTTCATGTACAAGAGCAGCGTACCTCTGAATTAACCATGAGCCAGTGTGGTGTGGTGGATAGAACATCAGACTGGGATCTGGAAGATTCGTGTTTGAATCCCCACTCTGCCATGGAAGCTTACTGGGGGCCTTGGGGCAGCCACACACTCTCGGCCAAACCTGCCTCACAGGGTTGCTGTGAGGATAAAATGGAGGGCAGGAGAATGGTGTAAGCTGCTGGAAGTAAGTAAAAAAATACCAGCTGCTGTGGGATCGACAGTGAGATACTTTGGCATCTGTACCATGTGCTTGATGGTATTCTAGGAGATCTATCAGAAGAAGAGGAGGAGGAGGAGGAGGCCAGTTTGCCCAGGGATCCTGGAGGTTTTTTGTCATCTTATGGGCATAGGGTTACCAAGTCCTTTTTCCTTACCGGTTGGGGGGGGGAGTCCTCCTCCTCCTGCCGCCAGGAGCTTCCCCGGCGCGACAATGTCACCGGAAGTGACATTATCACGTTGGGGGTGTTGCCAGGGCGACGCTCTGGCAATCGCCCCAAAACTCTATGGTACCATAG
The DNA here is from genome assembly GCA_029233225.1 of Lepidodactylus listeri. Taxonomy (NCBI): domain Eukaryota; kingdom Metazoa; phylum Chordata; class Lepidosauria; order Squamata; family Gekkonidae; genus Lepidodactylus; species Lepidodactylus listeri. The sequence goes on along the minus strand of JARCFY010000009.1, from coordinate 6,847,112 downwards.
AGTTTTGGGGGCGATTGCTAGAGCGTCGTCCCGGCAACGTCCCCAACGGGATGACGTCACTTCCGGGTGACGTCATTACGCTGGGGAAGGGGGTGGGGTTCCCTCCGCCGGCCAAAAGCTGGCCGGCGGATCGGGAACCCCTGTAGCGGGGGATCCCCCGCCCCCCGGGCTGACTTGGCAGCCCTATCTGGGCATGGACCTGGGGTCACTAGGGGTGTGAGGGGAGGTATTTGTGAATTTCCTGCATTGTGTAGGGGGTTGGACTAGATGACCCTGGAGGCCCCTTCCAGCTCAATGATTTTAAGTAGAAAAGCTGGTGTATACCCTGCCCTTCACTACCCAATGGAGTCTAAGAGTGGCTTACAATCGCCTTCCCTTCCTCTCCCCACAACAGACACACTGTGAGGTCGGTGGGACTGAGAGAGTTCTGAGAGAACTGTGACTGATCCAAGGTCACCCAGGTGGCTTCATGTGGAGAAGTGGGGAATCAAATCTGGTTCTCCAGATTAGAGGCTGCCACTCTTAGGGTCATTTTACATCTCCCCTCTAAAGCAGTTTGACTGCTGTCTTTTCCTGTGCTGATTTCACAGTGGTGTGATTTTTCACTCCAGGGGGTCTAAGTGCACTAATCAACAGCAATTGTTTAAAGCAGAATGAAGCCGGTTGCATACTAGCTTGACCACAGGAGGGCAATTAGTAGATGTGGACATTTCAGTGGCAGCACGGTTTCACACCGCACAGAAATATGGGCAGGGTTTTTTGGAACTAGAATGATTTCAGCGGGAAAGTCAGATGTAAAAACAGCCTTAACTACTACAGCACAGTGGATAGATAGATGATAGACAGACGACAGACAGACAGAGAGAGCTCCCTAGACACAGGTAATGGCAAACCACATCTGAATGTCTCTTGCCTACAAAGTCACCATATATACATCTAACTTTTAATAATTGAAGTGGTTGTCCTCAGCCAGAGGCAAGGCCTTTTCAGCCCTGGCTCCATTCTGGTGGCCTCCATTTTGTGGGTGTGCCCAGCACCCAGTGTCATAATTCCAGAGACCCCACTGGCTCAGAAAGGGGACCTCCACAATACTGGGTTACTATTATTAGCAGATGCCTAGTGATGGATGGGGCTGCAGTGGCTCAAGTGGTTAAGACACTGAACTGCAGACCAGAAGGTCGGTAGTTCAGCAGTTCGAGACCTGAGTGCTGCATGACGGAGTGAGCTCCCATCTCTGGCCCCAGCTCCTGCCAACCTAACAGTCCGAAAGCAAGAAATTGCAAGTAGATAAATAGGTACCGCTTCGGTGGGAAGGTAACAACATTCCGTGCGCCTCAGTGTCTAGTCATGCCAGGCATATAACCACGGAAATGTCTTTGGACAGCGCTGGCTCTTCGGCTTGGAAACAGAGATGAGCACCGCATCCCTAGAGTAGTATTCGACTGGCTTGAAGGGAAACCTTTGCCTTTACTCATGATGGAGGGGAAACAAACCAGTTCAGTCAAGGACTGCAGAAAAACCAAGGGAAGAGTAACTAAAAAAAAAAAAAAAAAAGATTATAGATATATCTAACATTCCTTTGGGGCCAGTGGCAACCCCCCCCCCCCCCAAATTTGAGGCCATTAAGTCAATCCAGTGGGGAGTCCGATTTATCTTCCATGACTCATCTGCTCTGGTTGTTTTATGTCTGCATCTCGACGGTGCCAGCTTTGTAGGTTAGCTGGCAGCCAAAAACCTAGGAATGCATGGAGAGGACTGAAACAAAGCTCTCTGGCTATTGCAAAGGAGTGCATTGGAGTGGCCAGCAAAATAAATACCTGAACACTTTGCATTCACAGCACACACCTGGCCTGAAAATCATCCAGATTCATCCGGCATGACTAGGGTTGCCAAGTCCGGGTTGGGAAATACCTGGAGACTTTGGGGGTGGAGCCGGGAGAGGGCGGGGTTTGGGGAGGGGAGGGGCCTCAGCAGGGTACGATGCCATAGAGTCCACCCTCCAAAGCAGCCATTTTCTCCAGGGGAGCTGATCTCTGTCGGCTGGAGATCAGTTGGAAAAGCGGGAGATCCCCAGGCCCTACCTGGAGGCTGGCAACCCTAGGCATGACGCTCAAATCATTGCATTTTGAATGAAGAGAGGAGGGGCGCTCACATGACATTATAAATTCCATCAGACACAATCGGGGCCATTACAACCTTGTAGAGGTTAACAAGGAGAGCTCCCGCCTCGCCTTCTTTTAACGATTAAAAAAGATTGCTTGCCCTTTTCCCTTTCTAAAAAGCAATTTACGGGTTTCCTCGCACCACTGCCAGCTGGATTAGCAGCACCGCCTTTCTTCTGAGGATCCTGTTCTTCTCGCAGCAGCTGGTCTGGACCCAGGGTGGCCAACTCTGGGCTGGGAGATTCCTGGAGATTTGGGGGTGGAGCCTGGAGATGATGAGATTGGGGAGGGGGGCAGCTCAGGAGGGATATGATGTCACTCTAAGACTTTGGTTTCTCCTAGACAAGGCCTTGTTTTGGCATCAGCTGCTGTCACAGCACGAGAATCTTCTTCATTGGGTAATGAGGAGGGGGGGGAGAAGGAGGAAGAAGAAGAGGAGGAGGAGAGATTGGCAACGGCAGAGGCAGAAGAAGAAGAGGAGGAGATGGATTTATACCCTGCCCTTCACTCGGAGTCTCAGAGTAGCTCTTTCCCTTCCACTCCTCACAACAGACACCCTGTGAGGTAGGTGGGTCTGAGAGAGCTCTTTCAAGAGCTGTGACTGGCCCCAGGTCACCCAGCAGGCTTCATGTGGAAGAGGAGTGGGGAATCAAACCCAGTTCTCCAGGTTAGAGTTTGCCACTCTTCACAGGTACAGCATGCTGGCTGAGTGACAGAGGGTGGACTCTATGACATTGTGCCCTGCTGAGGTCCCTCCCCTCCCCAAACCTTCCCTCCTCCAGGCTCCATGCCAAAAATCTCCAGGTATTTCCAAGCTCAGAGCTGGCAACCGTACTTATGAGGATAAAATAGGGATGGGAGACACATGTATTGGATTTATACCCTGGATTACCCTGCCCTTCACTTGGAGTCTCAGAGCGTCTTACAATCTCTTTTCCTTTCCCCTCCCCACAACAGACACCCTATGAGGTAGGTGGAGCTGAGAGAGCTCTTTCAAGGACTGCTTGTGAGAGAACTGCTCTGAAATAACTTACGACTGACCCAGGGTCACACCAGCAGCTGCATGTGGAGGAGTGGGAAATCAAACCCGTCTCTCCCAGATTAGAGTCTACACTCCTAACCACTGCTCCAAAGCTGCCCTTTTCTCCAGGGGAACTGATCTTGGTCGTCCAGAGATCAATGGCAATAGCAGGAGATCTCCAGGTGCCACCTGGAGGTTGGCAACTCTGCTGATGGAGTCTAAAATTTCTAACCTCAATTCAAGACAGACGTGACCCCTTTCGAATCAGGCCTCGGCTTGCACGGAGGCACTTCACGGTGGGGCACTGGTTAGACCACCTCTACCCGCCCCTTTTCCTTCCCTTCTTTCCAATGTGCTTGAAGGGAGTCGCAATGGGGTGTTCTCTCTCTCTCTGGGCAATTCTTCATCTAGCATTCGCTCCACATTTTCTCAACTGGAAGGGGAAAGTGCTGCTCAAAACCACATTCAAATACCCCAGGGCCAACGCCCTACTGACTGCAGAGTCACCCCTGAACGTCCGTAAAACGTCCATAGATCTACACCGAAAGTGCCATAGAATCCGATGATCAAAGAAAGTCAAAGTGCTGTGCAATGCAGAGGGTACCGTAAAACCCAATGATCAAAGAAAGCGAAAGTGGCGTGGAGTATGGAGGCTACCATAAAATCCGATGATCAAAGGAAGCGAGAGCGTCATGCAATGCAGAGGGTACCATACAATCCGATGGTCAAACAAAGCAAAAGCAGCATGCAGTGTGGTGGTGGCTGTTCAGTTGCCCAGTTGAGTCCGACTCTTTACGACCCCATAGACCACATGCAGTGTGGAGGGTACCATAAAACCCGATGGTCAAAGGAAGCGAAGGCGGCATGCAGCGTGGAGGTTACCATAAAATCCAACGATCAAAGGAAGTGAAAGCAGCGTTCAGTGCAGAGGGGAATCTCTGTTCCAATGTCAATGGAGAGAAAAGCCAGTGCAGAAACAGCCTCTCTCTCCCCACCTGGATACCGTGGCACTTTGCTTACTTCATTTCCCTGGCTGCTTGTTTGATGAAGCCGTCTGAAGCATCTCCGACTTCCGGCTGGCGTCGTCCTGGAAGTCTCCATAAGGCCCGTCAAGACGTGGATTCACTCTGAAGCTCAGCTTGACGACATTGGCACGAAGACGGTTTTGTTCATTTGTCTAAATATTGCCCGTGATCGCTCTGCGCAGGCAGTTTCGCTGGAGAACTCTGGCAGCCTTTGAAAGTTCTAGCGGGGAGTCGGCTCCGCAGGAGTAGCTTACCTTGAAATGAGTTTTCTGGGGGTTTGGGGGAGGGGTTCTGTTTTCTGCAGAAGCAAAGGTAGAAGACCACAGCCTCTGTCAGACAGGCTTTCTCCTTCCATCTCTGTGAAAATGAGGCCAATGCTAGGAGCCCAAAGCTGCAGAGAGACTTTCTGAAGAAGAGGCACTCTGCTCTGGGGGGGGCATTCGTCTTTTGTAGGGAGGCTACAGTTGGGCCTTCCAATCAGGGTTCCCAATCCCCAGTTTGGGGCAGGGGATCTCCTGGTTTGGAGGCCTTCCCCCCAGAGTTATCACAAAGTGGGGGTGGTGGGAGTGGAAATGTCCATTGGGCACTCCATTATAGCCTATGGAGACCGGTCCCCATAGGGTATACTGGAGAATCGATCTGTAGGTATCTTGGGCTCTTGGGTGCTGTTTTTTGAGGTATAAGTACCAGATTTTCAGCATAGCATCTGCTGCCTCTCCTGAAGAAACCCCTCAAGTTTCAAAAAGATTAGACCAGGGGGTCCAATTCTGTGAGCCCCAAAAGAGGGTGCCCCCATCCTCCATTAATTCCAATGGAGGGAAGGCATTTAAAAGGAACGCGGTCCTTTTAAATGTGATGGCCAGAACTCCTTTTGGAGTTCAGTCATGCTTCTTCCTTTCCCTCTCCCAGAGTGATGTCACATTGTGGCTCCTGGCTCCACCCCCTAAGTCTCCTGGCTCCACCCCCCAAAGTCATCAGATGTTTCCTGAGTCGGACCTGGCAACCCTACCTCTGAGTATACTTCCTTCCAGGAGCTCCGAGTATACTTCCTTCCTGGAGTTGATGGAGGCAACAACCAGTGCAGCCCTATACGGCCAGGGCAGTCATTTTGTGGCTTGCTCTGCCTCTTACAGCAGCCATTTTGTGGTGGTCATTTTAGCAGCTGTGTCCGCTATGCTGTGTCAACATTCCCAAAGTGCCTGCGGGCTCAACAGGTTTGGGGGGCTTCTACTATACTTACTCCAAACTAAGTCCACTCAAACCCATGGCTTTGGACTGGAGTAACTTAGCACATCCAGACCCAGATGGCCCAGGCTAGCAGATGTCTTCAGATCTCAGAAGCTAAGCAGGGTTGGCTCTGGTTGGTATTTAGATGGGAAGCTGCCAAAGAAGTCCAGGGTCACGACGCAGAGGCAAGGGATGGCAGACCACCTCTGAGCGCCTCTTGCCTTGAAAACTGTTGGGTACTTAACGTAGCAGGGCTTCCCCCCCAAATCTCCAGGAATTTCCCAGGCTGGAGCTGGCAACCTAAGACAAGATGATTCAGTTGCAATTATCGCTATAGTGCAACAATAGGAAAATATCCAACAAGCTCAGGGCACAGTTTAAGAGGAGGGAGTTGATATGCCCTTCTGATTTTATTCCGTGCTCACTAGGCGTCTTTCTTGCTTTCCATCTTTTGGGGGAAACAAATTATTCCAGGTCAAGCTATGCTTTTCTCTCCTTTATGATGTCGGTGTCTTGCCGTAGGCAAATTGTCCCCCATCAAAGCCTAACGCGGCCCGCACTTCCCCAAGGAACGGAAACGTGCCGCAGAATTCTTAGCTGAAAAAGGGTTCTTAAAAGAGACAAAAAGAGATGTCTGTGTTTCTCGAAGCACTGAACTGCAAGCTGCTAGTGGTGGCAATTGACCTGGACACATGAAGCTACCGTATATGGAATCAGACCATAGGTGTAAATTTGGGGGTGCTGAAGGGCTCAAGCACACACACCCAGATTTGGCTGGGGGTGGTGGTGCTGCTGAGCACACACACACACACACCCCCGGGCAACCAGTGCCAGCCAATACTGACAAACTCACATGAGAAACTCTGTTGCAATGGATGGCAGCTGAAGCACAGGAAAGGAAAAGGTAAAAGTTTCCCTTGCTCAAAAGCCAGTCGAATATGACTGTAGGGATGCGGTGCTCATCTCCATTTCCAAAGAGCCAGCGCTGTCCGAAGACGTTTCCTTGGCCATGTGGCCGGCGTGACTAGATGCCGAGGCGCACGGAACGCTGTTACCTTCCCACCGAAGCGGTACCTGTTTATCTCCTTGCAATTCCTTGCTTTCGAACTGCTAGCTTGGCAAGAGTTGGGACCGGAGACGGAAACTCACTCCGTCATGCAGCACTCGGGTCTCGAACTGCCGAACTACCAATCTTCCAGTCTGCAGTTCAGCGTCTTAACCACTTGAGCGACTGCAGCCCCAGCTGAAGCACAAGACGTCTGTAAATGAACATCCGGGGAAACTTTTAAAATGTTCCCCTACAGGCTCTTCTGTGTTGCCTTTCTGGGTGTCAAGTTTGTGACCATTCGTTTATGTGTTGGAAAATTCGTGACATTAGACCAGGGGTGGCCAACCTTGCTTAACGTAAGAGCCACATAGAATAAACGTCAGATGTCTGAGAGCCGCAAGACAGGAACAAATATCACACACACGTTTTTATTTTTAAAAATATGCAAATTTGCTTTTTATTAACATTAAATGGGACTGCCAAAAATAAAAACAAACGAGGAAAACCGGTTATTGATAATGATATTACTTGTTTGCTAATGATATTGAGAGAGAGAGAGAGAGAGAGATGGAAAGAAAGAATTAAAGAAGTGGAAAGAAAGAGAGAGAGAAACTAGGAAAGCAAATAGATGGGAGGGAGGGAGGAAGGAAGGAAGGGAGAAAGAGAGAAAAAGCATGTCTCCCCTTTGCTTCCCCAGCCGCCCTGCCAGGAGCCGCACAATATGTGTGAAAGAGCCGCATGTGGCTCCCAAGCCACAGGTTGGCCACCCCTGCATTAGACTATGTGTCGGAAAATCTGGTAAAAATAGTTAGATATTCAGAGTTTGCGACGCATCTTTAATTACTGGAGAGGAGGCATATTCTTCCTACGTAAAAATCTTTACTTCTAAAGGGAAAGGTACATGGGAAATCTACCAAACAACAAACACTTCAGACTACATCTTTACTGTTACAAGGATAATGACAGACAGGCTGACCACACAGTTGGTAATGGAGATTCCTCTTTCTTCTTCACCCTAGAAGGAAATCACCGGATTACATTTAACCAATGATTGTTAGTAAGTAGACTCCAGTTTCCTGGGCTTTCTCCCCATCGGCTTTGTACCAGGTTACCTTCCAGGTCAGTCCAAACAATTGCACACCAGGTAAACTCATTAACCCTATAACGACTGGATTTAGACCTTGCAACACACTGTGAGACTTCTGAATCTAACCAATAAGTCAGGCCTTTGGTAAAGCAAAGTTCTTTATTCTTAATGATGGTTCAGGTACTTCATGTTTGTGAGAGATACTTGGTTACACACAGCAAGGATTAATATACCCCCCACCTTCAGGTACAAGCAGGCAGAGAGCCAATAGAAATGGTTACAAAAAAGTGTGAAATTCTCAGGACCGTTTGGTTCTCACCAAAAGGGCGCTAAGGCACTAAAAATTCCCCCCATGCTCCCCAGTGACCTCTAAGTGTAGATTGCAGACCAGACACCTGGTTAGAAAAACAATTCCACAGTTCTCCAAGGTTACAAAAACAGATAAAACAGTCAGGCATCCGGAGAGGGAAAGGGAGGTGACAATACAAGATAGCTGGGCTGGTTTATGACGCGGAGGAATGTAGCAAGCCACTCTCCCGGGGAGAGAAAGATACCTTAAGCGAGACAGACTGAGACATCAAGGCAACCAATTAATCAAAGGGGGGAACTACAGAGAGAAACAACAAATGGCAGAGGATGAATTGAAACAGACTCTGACACACACATATTTCCAACCCTATGCACATGGTATCAATGCTCCCCCTAAGCTGTGGAGTCTTGAGGGCAAAACTTCTCCTTTGTGAGCTCCTGGCCATTAAAGTTGTGAGTGAGCGATTTGGGTACTGCATGAATTCGTTTGCTCTGGAGCCATCCTTCCTGAGCTATGACAAAAATGGGTGAGCCGGAGACTAAAAAAGCTGTGAGCTTGCTCTCACTAACTCAGCTTAGAGGGAACACTGCATGGTATGCATACTTGCAGATCTTAAAGTGACTGTTCTAAAAGTGAATCTCAACAACCGGACATAGCAGGAGACCGCTGAGATACCACTATAACCACTGGCCAATTCCCACCTTTTCCTAGGTTTAGCCCAGTCCAGGGGCATTCTGGAGGAGGTTCCCAGGGATTCCCAGACCCCCCTAAATTTATGGGGAGCCAGTTTGGTGTAGTGGTTAGGTGCACGGACTCTAATCCGGGAGAACCAGGTTTGATTCCCCACTCCTCCACTTGCAGCTGCTGGATGACCTTGGGCAAGCCATAGCTCTGTACCAGCTGTTCTCTCAAGGACAGTTGTTTCAGAGCTCTCTCAGCCCCACCTACCTTACAGGGTGTCTGTTCTTCTTCTCCCTAAATCCCCCATGGCTCCGCTTCCATAGATAGTGACAGTGGCCTGTGATGTCACTGGCTCCTCCCTATGATGTCACCAGGCCCGGATTCTTTTAAGGACCTAGCGTAATGATACCTCTGGCCTAGCCCCAGCACGCCCCAGGGAAACTGGAAAGTCTATGCCCTTGAATTGGACCCTTGATCCACCAAAGTCAATATTTACTCAGACAGGCATAGGGCTTCCAACCTCCAGGCAGTAGCTAGAGATCTCCCACTATTACAACAGATCTCCGGGAAAAAAAGATCATTCCCCTGGAGAAAATGGTTGCTTTGGAAGGAACGAAGTCCCTCCCCTCCCCAAACCTTGCCCACCCCCAAAATCTCCAGGTATTTCCCAACCCGGACATGGCAACTCTAGTCAGGCAGCGGCTCTCCAGGGTCTCAAGTGGAGGTCTTCTGCATCACTTATTACCAGATCCTCTTAACGGGAGATAGGGCTGCCAAGTCCAACTTGGGAAATATCTGAGGACTTTGGGGGTGGAGCCAGGAGACTTTGGGGGTGGAGCCAGGAGAAAGGAAGTGACATCATTTTGTGATGTCACATCCTGTGATGTTGCTTCCACATGCTGACACATGAACTCATGAAGTTTCCTAATACTGAGCTTCTGCTGCTGCCTTGAGCTTTATAGGCTTGCAAGCAGCATTACCCAGACTGTGACTTTTATGCCACTGTTTTTGTCGCTGAACAAGAGTCAGTGTTATGTAGCAGTCAGTTTGTTTGGCTGGGATCTGGGAGAGCCTGGCTCAAAACCCTGCAGTGCCATGGAATCATTTTATTTAATACTGAATCAGGCCATTGGTCCATCAAGGTCAGTATTGACTACTCAGACTGGTAGTGGCTCTCCAGGGTCTCAGGCTGAGATCTTTAATGTCACCTATGACCTGATCCTTTTTTAGCTGAAGAGGCTGATACCTCCTGCATGTCAAGCAGATGCTCTATCACTGAGCAATGGCTCTACTGAATCCTTCCTCATCTTGGCAGAATATGAAGCACTAAGTGCTGCACAAGTGCTAAATATGATTTTCATATCATAAGAACAGGAGAGAAGCCACAGTGGATCTGGCCAACAGCCCATCCAGTACAACACTCTGTGTCACAACAGTGGCCAAAAATACCAGGTGCCCTCAGGAGGTCCAGCAGCGGGGCCAGAACTCCAGAAGCCCTCCCACTGTTGCCCCCCAAGCACCAAGAATGCAGAGCATCACTGCCCCAGACAAAGTGTTCCATTTAGACCTTGTGGCTCATAATAGCCACTGACAGACCTCTGCTGGATGGGGACAGAGAGAGACAGACAGACAGACAGAAAAAAGAAAGAAAGGGGGAGGGGGAGAGAGAGAGAGAAGGAAAAGAGCTGGCAGACCCCAGCAGCTTACCCCACGCAGCTTACTCCAGCACCAGGCCACATGCAAAAGCAGGCCCTTCAGCAGAAAGAGCCTCTCTGGGCGGGACTCTCTTCCTCTCTCTTAAAGGGGAAATGTCTGTTGAGGCTTTTTACTGCAGGGCAGGCTCTCTGCAGACATTTCCCTTTTAAGAGGCCAGGGCAGGCTCCGACGTTTCCCTGCTGGCAGCCATTGCCTCCCCCGGTGACCAATTCTGAAAAAGCGGGGGAAAGCTTTAAAAATCGGTGCTTCCCCCGCCCTACCCGGGGACTTGGCAGCCCTAACGGGAGATGGGGGGGTTGAACCTGAGACCTTCTGCGAGTCAAGCGGATGTTCTACTACTGAGCCATGGCCCTGCCCCCCCCCTTGCTGAACGAGTTAGCAGTTGGCTGTGTTCTCTGCAGACTGCATGGTCTCACACATACAAACAGCTGCCTACTTTCCGTTGTCTCCTGGTGACTGAGAGCTGTAAATAAGGTCAACTGAATTCAAGCATTCCCAGACCTGGATAGCCGAGGCTAGCCTTATGTCATCAGATCTCAGAAGCTAAGCAGAGTCAGCCCTGACAAGAAGAAGAAATAGGAGGAGGAGGAGGAGATTGGATTTATACCCCGCCCTTCACTAGGAGTCTCAGAGCGGCTTACACTCTCCTCTCCCTTCCCCTCCCCACAACAGACACCCTGTGAGGTCGGTGGGGCTGAGAGCGCTCTTCTGGGAACTGCTCATTGTGAGAGAACAGCTCTGAGAGAACTTGTGACTGACCCAAGGTCACACCAGCAGCTGCCAGTGGAGGAGTGGGGGAATCCAACCCGGCTCTCCCAGATTAGAGTCTGCTCTCAAGGGTGTAGACTTTCCAATTTCCCGGGGGGGGAGGGGCTGGGGCTGGCCCAGAGACATTACAGGCCATTGTCTCCAGGGGAGGCTCAGCACATCCTGGAAAAGTTTGGGGGGGGGGGTCCAGTGCCCCGCTCCCCCTGAAGTTGACGCCTATGCTCCTAACCACTACACCAAACTGGATGGGAGACCTCCCAGGAATGCCAGGGTCATGACACAGAGGCAGGCAATGTGAGGTAGGTGGGGCTGAGAGAGTTCTTAAGAGAACAGCTCGGAGAGAACTTGTGACTGACCCGAGGTCACCCCAGCAGCTGCATGTGGAGGAGTGGGGAATCAAACCGGCTTCTCTTAGATTACAGTCCGTGCTCGTAACCACTGCACCAAACTGGATGGGAGACCTCCCAGGAATGCCAGGGTCATGTCACAGAGGCAGGCAATGGAAAACCCCTTGAAACCTCTCTTGCCTTGGGAACCCCAGGGGGTCCCAATAAGTCAGCGGTGACTTGGTCACGCCTTCCCCCACCAAGTCAACAGTTTCCCTGACCCAGGTAGCCCAGGCTAGCTCCACCTTCTCAGATCTCAGAAGTCAGTCAGGGTCAGCCCAGTTTGGTATTTGAGTAGGAGACGGCCATGGAAGCCCAGGGTTGCTATGCAGAGGCAGGCAATGGCAAACCGCCTGTGAATGTCTCTTTTCTTGAAAACCCAACAGGGTTGCCACAAAGACATGTGTAACTTGACGGCTTTTTCCACAGTGGTGTCGCGCACTAAAAAGACCTTGTTTCAGAGAGCCAGTTTGGTGTAGTGGTTAAGAGCGGTGGACTCGCATCTGGAGAACCGGGTTGGATCCCCCACGCCTCCACATGCAGCTGGCTGGGTGACCTTGGGTTGGTCACAAGTTTTCTCAGAGCTGTTCTCTCAAGGGCAGTCCTCGAAAGAGCTCTCTCAGCCCCCACTATCTCACAGGGTGTCTGCTGTGGGTAGAGGAAGGGAAAGGAGATTGTAAGCCCCTCTGAGTGAAGGGCAGGGTATAAACTCAACTCTTCTTCTTCATTGGGAGAAGTGGTATGCAGCTGGAGAGGTGAATTCCTAGGGTTACCAACTCCCAGTTGGGAAATAGCAGAAGAGGAGGAGGAGGAGGAGGAGGAGGGGGGGGATTGGATTTATACCCCGCCCTTCACCAACCAAAGGAGTCTCAGAGCGGCTTACAATCTCCTTTCCCTTCCCCTCCCCCCAACAGGTACCCTGTGAGGTAGATGGGGCTGAGAGAGCTCTCTCAAGAACTGCCCTTGAGAGAACAGCTCTGAGAGAACTTGTAACTGACCCAAGGTCACACCAGCAGCTGCATGTGGAGGAGCGGGGGAATCCAACCCGGCTCTCCCAGATTAGAGTCCACCCTCCTAACCACTACACCAAACCGGCTCTCAACCACTACACCACTATACCAGCCTGGAGATTTGGGGGTGCAGCTTGGGGAGAGGGGAGGAGCCTCAGCAGTGTACAGTGCCACAGAGTCCGCCCTCCAAAGCAGCCATTTTCTCCAGGGCAACTGATCTCTGTCATCTGGAGATCAGTCGTAAACCCAGCAGATCTCCAGCCCACACCTGGAGGTTGAGAACTGTGAATTCCCCAGTTAGCCCCTGTGACCCTGGGTAAATTAATCCCACCTCCCCATGGCGGAGCAGAGGGTGTCTGCAGGAAAGATTTTCCCATGCCTTTCCTTCCCTGCAGGCCATCTCTTGATAAGTCTGTGATTTGACCCTACGCTCTTCTTGGATCCTCTTATCGACCCATTTAGCAAGACTGTGTATTATTTGATGGGCTGAGCTTTCCCCAAGTGTCTGCTTTTATCTCTTTCGGTTGCTAATTGATTGTAACCGGTTGTTACGAATAGGCTTCTACTGAGCTCCTAAGGGGCTGTCTAGTTTCGGCTTCACCACCGCAATGAGGCTCCTGTTTGCTTATTTTAGATATTCATCACCGTATCGTAATGGCTGTCTTAGCCACCTTGCAAATTCAGTGGATGGAGAATGCAAAATATGCCTGTTTGCAATATGTAAATGAATTCAATGACATCCCGGTGAGGAAGGCCCAAGAAGAAGACGACGAAGATGCAGAGGAGTTTTCATACCCCGCTTTTCTCTACCTTAAGGAGTCTCAAAGCAACTTTCCTTTCCTGTCCCCATCACAGGCACCTTTGTGAGACAGGTGGGGCTGAGAGAGTTCGGAGAGAACCGTGACTGGCCCAAGGTCACCCAGCAGGCTTCATGTGTTTCAAAGCGACTTGCAATCTCCTTCCCTTCCTCTCTTCACAACAGACACCCAGTGAGGCAGGCGGGGCTGAGAGAGCTCTTTCGAGGACTGCTTGTGAGAAAACAGCTCTGAGGGAACTTGTGACTGGCCCAAGGTCACCCAGCAGGCTTCACGAGGAAGAGGAGGTAATCAAACCCGCTTCTCCAGATTAGTCCACCCCTCTTAACCACTGCCCTGTGCTGTCTCTCAAGTGATGATCGTTGTCACGGAACTCAAAATGTAATGCCTGAGAAATGCTGGAGAGGGGCTGTGGCTCAGTGGAAGGGCCTCTGATTGGCATGCAGAAGGTCCCAGGTTTGATCCCCGGCATTTCCAGTTAAAAGGACCAGGCAGGAGGTGATGGGAAAGACCTCTGCCTGAGACCCTGGAGAGCTGTAAAGAGGGGCTGTGGCTCAGTGGCAGAGCCTCTGCTTGGCATGCAGAAGGTCCCAGGTTCAGTCCTTGGCATCTCCAGTTAAAAAGGACCAGGCAGGAGGTGATGTGAAAGACCTCTGCCTGAGACCCTGGAGAGCTGTAAAGAGGGGCTGTGGCTCAGTGGAGCAGTAAAGAGGGGCTGTGGCTCAGTGGAAGAGCCTCTGCTTGGCATGCAGAAGGTCCCAGGTTCAGTCCTTGGCATCTCCAGTTAAAAAGGACCAGGCAGGAGGTGATGTGAAAGACCTCTGCCTGAGACCCTGGAGAGCTGTAAAGAGGGGCTGTGGCTCAGTGAGCTGTAAAGAGGGGCTGTGGCTCAGTGGAAGAGCCTCTGCTTGGCACGCAGAAGGTCCCAGGTTCAATCCCCGGCAACTCCAAGTTAGAAGACCAGGCAGGAGGTGATGAGAAAGACCTCTGCCTGAGACCCTGGAGAGTGGTTACCCATCTGAGTAGATAATATTGACTTCGATGGACCAGTGGTCTGATTCAGTATCAGGCAGCTCCATATGTGTTCTTCAAGAGTGCTACTTCCTTAGCAATTGAACATAAGACCATAGGAAGAGCCATGCTGGATCAGACCAAAGTCCAGCATTCTGTGGTCAACCAGTTGCCTCTAGGAAGGCCCCAAGCAGGAATAATGCATCACCATCTTCACACCTGTGCTCCCCAGCAACTGATACAAAGAGACAGACTGCCTTTGGTACGGGAAGGAGTAGATATACATCATGACTAGCAGCCATTCTGGCTAATAGCCATTGATTGTCCCTTCCTCCATGAATTTGCCCACTCCCTTTTTGAATCCTTCCACACTGGCAGCCATCACCAAATCATGTAGCAGTGAGTTCCACAGTTTAATTATGTCTTGTGTGAAGAACAGCCAGTTTGATGTTGTGGGTAAGAGGGCGGACTCGAATGTGGGAGAACCAGGTTTGAGTCCCCACTCCTCCACATGCAGCCAGCTGGTTGACCTTGCAACAGTCACAGTTCTCTTGGAGCTGTACTCCCAAGAGCAGTCCTTGAAAGAGTTCTCTCAGCCTCTCACAGGGTGTCTGTTGTGGGGAGGGGAAGGGAAGGAGACTGTAAGCCACTCTGAGACTCCGTGTGAAGGGCAGGGTATAAATCCAATCTCTTCTTCTTCTTCCTCTCCTGCTGTTGCCTGCCTCTGTGTCATGACCCTGGACTTCCTTGGTAGTCTCCCATCCAAAAGTTAACCAGAGCCAACCCTGGTTAGCTTCTGAGATTGGACAAGATTGAGATTGGGGCTCTTTAGCTTGGAGAAATGACGGCTGAGGGGTGACATGATCGCGGTTTATAAGATGATGCATGGGATAGAGCAGGTAGAGAAAGAAGTCCTTTTCTCCCTTTCTCACAAGACAAGAACTCGTGGGCACTCCATGAAACTGCTGAGCAGTCGGGTTAGAACAGATCAAAGGAAGGACTTCTTCACTCAAAGAGTGATTAACGCATGGAATTCACTGCCACAGGAGGTGGTGACGGCTACAAGCATGGACGGCTTCAAGAGGGAATTAGATAAACATATGGAGCAGAAGTCCATCAGTGGCTCTTAGCCACAAAGTATAGATAGGAACTCTCAGCCTGGGGCAAGGGATGCTCTGTATTCTTGGTGCTTGGGGGGGGGGGTGCAACAGTGGGAGGGCTTCCTGGCCCCACTGCTGGACCTCCTGAGGGCACCTGGAGTTTTTGGCCACTGTGTGACAGAGTGTTGGCCTGGATGGGCCATTGGCCTGATCCAACATTGGCTTCTCTTATGTTCTTATATGGAGCAGAGGTCCATCGATGGCTATTAGCCACAAGGTATAGATAGGACCTCTTGGTATGGGGCAAGTGATGCTCTGTATTCTTGGTGCTGGGGGGGGGACAGTGGGAGGGCTTCTAGTGTCCTGGCCCCACTGCTGGACCTCCTGAGGGCACCTGGTGTTTTTGGCCACTGTGTGACACAGAGTGTTGGACTGGATGGGCCACTGGCCTGATCCAACACTGGCTTTTCTTATGTTCTTAAGATCAGGCTAGCCTGGGTCATCCAGGTCAGGGCAACAATGACAACATACGGAAACAACCATCATCTTCATCTTCATCGTCATCATCATCATCAATGCTTTACTACAGTTCGTACTGAGCACAAAAGAGTCCAGACATATCAAAAACCGAAAATGTGGATACTAGTGTAGAAACAGAACAAAGCTGAAACATTTGCAAATAATTCTAATGAGATATCATACCATCTATATCTGTATCACGCCTTTACATACTGTTTACAAACTCTGTAGGCTGCTGCTAAAAATTTGGCACAGGACAATGTGAATCCCTGGATTAGAATCTGATAGAAGCATATTGCTTAGTACAATATTCCAAAAACCTGAAACTCTTTCCTGTATAGGCTGAATAAATCGAACTTGTATTTTTATTTATTTATTTAGATTTCTACCCTTCCCTCCCTACCAAGGCAGGCTCAGGGCGGCTTACACAAAATGCATAAAGAGAGCCAGTTTGGTGTCGTGGTTAAGTGCGCGGACTCTAATCTGGGAGAACCGGGTTTGATTCCCCACTCCTCCACTTGCACCTGCTGGATGACCTTGGGCAAGCTGTAGTTCTGGCACGGCTGTTCTTGAAAAGAACTAGATGGAAAGAGCTAGATGGAATAAGAGAGGAGAACACACTTGGTGGGCTTGATAAGCAGTATCTTTATATGGCAGGTTGACAATTGACAGGCGACACCTAGAGATCTCCCAGAATGACACCTGATCTCCGGATGACAGTGATTGGTTCCTTTGGAGAAAATGGCTCCTTTGGAAGGTGGACTCTATGGCATTATAGCCTTCTGAGGATATAAATCTAATAAAGTAAATAAGTTTGGTGTAGTGGTTAAGTGCATGGACTCTAATCTGGGAGAACCAGGTTTGATTCCCCACTCCTCCACTTGCAGCTAGTAGTTCTGGCACAGCTGTTCTTGAAGAAGAGCTGTTTCTGTCAGAGCTCTCTCAGCCCCACCTCCCTCACAGGGTGTCTGTTGTGGGGAGGGGAAGGGAAAGGAGTTTGTAAACCGCTCTGAGACTCATTTGGGTAGTGAAGGGCGGGGTATAAATCCAATCTCTTCTCTTCTTTTATTTATTTATTATTCATATTTATATCCCCCCCTTGCCGGCAAGCTGGCTCAAGGCGGCTTCTTAAAGAAATACAATTTAAATCCATCTTAAAACAATCCTAAAATCCATAAAATCCACTATCCTAGAGCACTGGACCAATATTCAATTAAAGTAAATTTCTAGATTAAACAATACTCCACAGGTGACAGTCATAATGATGTTCCTACAAGCTCCGTTGATCTACTTATTTATACAGCAAGGGTGGGCTAAATGTGGTAAGTCCAGGGCGCAGAGTCTCTTCTTGGATGTTTTACACAGCTCCTATTTGATTGTAATACCCACAACTAAGCAGAATATGTGTGATCATATCCACTTCTCCAGTACTGCACAGACAGACACGCTCAGCCATCGGTGTCTTTCTGTAGCGCCCCCCTACCACTTCTGAGGGGAAAATATTACAACGGGCCATAGAAAAAGCCCTTTGATAAGATGGAATATCCAGTTTTGACAAGTATGAAGCTGGGGAAACAGTATATTTTGTTCGAGGTGAGGCTAAAAAATTTGAAACCCTGGCAATGTCATTCTGCCTCTATTCATCAAATATTCTAGGCTTGACTAGGACCCTGGCTTCATTTACAGCCATTATCTTCAAGGACTTGGGAGAGAAGCCAAGCATGGCTAGCTTCTGAACATACAGAATCAAAAATGGCCAGGTCAGTTCAGCCCTAATGGCTTCCCCCAGTTTCAGCCTTGCCTGGATACTTCACATGAAATGAGCCATACACATCCAACATAAGTGCTGAGGTTTCCTTGTTTGGCTTGCCAGTTCAATCACACCGTATAATTTAATGTGCCTAAAACCGCTAATCAACAATCTTTCCTTTTGAATTTCATTAAACTCCTCTTCTGGCGCCCTTGTTAGGGTTCTCAATTACTTTTGGAAAGGCCTCAGATTAGACATGGAAATCACATCTGGCAGAGGAAAGAGGAAAGAAAAGGAAGAGAAAAGAAGAAATTCGAAGGGTTTGATCCCTCCCCAACACAAATGTGAACACAAGAAGGATAAGAGAATCGTTTTCTTTCCTCTCTGAGGTTAAAGACGCTTATTAAGTTTAAAAAAGTGTCCAAGGAACCAGAATCCTTTTTCTCCAGCAAACTTCTTATAATCTTGACACAGCGATCAATGCATCACGATGCCTTGTCACATTCATAGGCAGCTCCATCCTTCACAACATGATTTGCGAGCGGCGTCAGGGAATGCTCACAAACACCACCCTGTTCGAGCGGAGGACTAGTCCCAATTCACCACGCCTGCCCAACCCAGAAGCAATGAGTCAAACAAGACATGCTCTGAGAAAGCTTGGATTTGTGGCGAGGGGCTTTCTTTTAAAGGTCAGGAGGAAGACACGACAGCAGAGAGAGTGAAATATGGATACAGTAAAACATAAGAGACACATGGGGGGGAGAAGTGGTTTAAAAGATCAAACGAAAGCCGTCAGGAAGGGGGGGGTCCCATGGACATTCAGTAATAGACTTAAAGGTTATGCCAGTTGTACAGCAGAGTTTCAGAGACAGGCTACAGGAAGAAGCGGCTGAATTGGATTTGGCAAAGAGATTTGACATGCTCAGACCTGGAATCAGAAGCTCAGTACACAAAGCAGCCCTTCCTTCCCCCCCCCCCTTATTCAGATACATCCTCTTAGGCTGATTTTACACCTCCCCTCTAAAGTAGTTTGACTGCTGTCTTTTCCTGTGCTGATTTCACAGTGGTGTGAAATTTCACTCCAGGGGGTCTAAGTGCACTAAGCAACAGCAATTGTTTAAAGCAGAATCAAGCCAGTTGAATACTAGCTTGACCACAGGAGGGCAATTAGTAGATGTGGACATTTCAGTAGCAGCACGGTTTCACACCGCACAGAGGTGTGGGCAGGTTTTTTTGGAACTAGAATGATTCCAGCGGGAAAGTCAGATGTGAAATCAGCCTTAGGCTTTCCATGTGTAACTCTGCCATACGATATATACATTGTAATGCTAGTTCATCTACATGTGTGTGTGTTAAGTGCCATCAAGTTGCTTCCAACTTAGGGCAACCCTATGAATCCAGCCTCCTCCAAAATGTCACATCATGAACAGCCTTCGAATCATAGAATCATAGAGTTGGAAGGGACCTCCAGGGTCATCGAGTCCAACCCCTTGCACAATGCAGGAAATTCACAAATACCTTCCCCCTCCACACCCCCAGTGACTCCTGTTCTACACCCAGAAGATGACCCAAAAAAAAAAAACCCTCCAGGATCCCTGGCCAAACTGGCCTGGAGATAAATTGCTTCCTGACCCCAAAGTGGCGATCAGCATTTCCCTGGACGTGTAAGAAAGGGCCACGAGAAATAAGCACTGAGGCAACGCTTCCTGCCCTCCCTCTCATGATCTGCCTAAGTTCGCAGAATCAGCATGGCTGTCAGATGGCCATCAAGCCTCTGTTTGAACACCTCCCAAAGGAAGCCTGTTCCCCTGAGGAACTGCTCTAACTGTCAGGAAGCTCCTCTTAATGTTTAGCTGAAAACTCTTCTGATTTAATTTCAGCCCATTGGCTCTGGTCCGACCTTCTGGGGCAACAGAAAACAACTCTGCCCCATCCTCTACAGGACAGCCCTTCAAATACTTGAAGATACTTGTATCACCTCTCAGTCGTCTCCTCTCCAAGCTCAACATACCCAGCTCCTTCAACCTTTCCTCATAGGACTTGGTCTCCAGACTGCTCACCATCTTTGTTGCCCTCCTCTGAACACGTTCCAGTTTGTCTATACCCTTCTTAAACTGTGTTGCCCAAAACTGAACATAGTGCTCTAGGTGAGGTCTAACCACTGCAGAATCAATCTCCTCCAAAATGTCCCATCATTAACAGCCTTGCCCAGGTCTTGCAAATGGAAGGGCCTCCTGGCTTCCTTGATTCAGTCCATCTATCATCATCTTTTCTAGGAAGTCTTGTCTTCTCATAATGTAAACTTAGCAGTCATGGGATAAGAGGACAGGTTCTCTTATGGGTTAAAACATGGTTAAATGATGGGAAGCAAAGAGTAGGGGTGTGTTCAGATGGGCAGCTAATCCCGCCATTGGCCTGGCTGTACTTTGATCTAGACCTTTTTGATCCAGCATTGCACGACCAGACAGCTCCCCCACGAAGCACTTTACCGCGCATGACTCCTGCGGTGGGTTGTCTAGACAGCATCCACCATAAGGAGCTGTGCAGTCAGCTTTTTTAAAAAAACCTGTTTGCGCATGTGCGCCTCACCATATACTTGTTTTTCCGCGCATGCGCAGACTAAAATGGTAAAAGCACCACCAGCAGTACCTTCCTCTAGATACCATTTCAGTTAATAAAGTTGATAAAGTTCATAGGACTATCACAAACAAAAAATTGTTTTGATTGTTTGAGTGAAGCTCTGCGACATCACATGAAGAAGAAGAAGAAGAAGAAGAGATTGGATTTATACCCCGCCCTCCACTCCCCAAGGGAGTCTCAGAGCAGCTTACAAACTCCTTTTCCCTTCCCCTCCCCACAACAGACACCCTGTGAGGTAGGTGGGGCTGAGAGAGCTTTTTCCCAAGCTGTCCTTGAGGGAACAGCTGGTACAGAGCTATGGCTTGCCCAAGGTCATCCAGCCAGGTGCAAGTGGAGGAGTGGGGAATCCAACCTGGTTCTCCCAGATTAGAGTCCGCACATTTAACCACTACACCAAACTGGCTCTCTACACCAAACATGTTTAAGCGGTTATGTGCGCATCACTAAGGCAGGGCTGTCTCAAGTCCTTTTGCTGCCCCAAGTGGGTAGGAAGGGAGGACAGCCTCATGGTAACAGGTATGGTTCCCTCCACCCCTGACTTATATTGATTTGGGGCTATGCAGTGGCAGTTAAGGCAGAAAAACACCACCTCCTATGCCAGGTCTTCTGGGTTCCAAGGGTCTGGAAAGCGGTTCCATAGCCAGTTAGGGTTGCGAACTCTAGGTTGGGAAATACCTGTAGATTTGAAGGGTAGAGCCTGGGGAGGGCGGGGTTTGGAGTTTGGAGGGACTTCAGCAGGGTATAATGCCATAGAGTCCACTGCCCGAAGCAGCCATTGTCCCCAGGAGAACTGATCTTGATCATCTGGAGATCAGTTGTAATAGCTGGGAAATTTTCTGTAGGGGAAATGATGTGCTGTGGCTGGGAAACACGGTGATTGGCAACTCCAGTGACCATTGAAGGAAAGATTGGGAGATGTATTTTACCTCAGAACATAGTCAATGATTCCCAACAGCAAATGCAAACTGTTTAGAATGTTAGAGGCAAAGGCCAATCAGGCTGCATATGCAAACGACTTCTTGTGTTCTGACTGGCTATGGGGGGAAAGGAACAGCAAACTGTTTAGAATGTTGTAGGCAGGACTTAGGCAACACAGGCAGTGGATAGGGACAACTTGAGTGACACATCGTGGAGCCAACTGTTTTAGGAGCATGTAGAATGTTCAGGAGAGTCCATGACCAAAACACAATTATTATATAGAGAGATTATCAAAGCTTATTGTAAGTCCTTCACCTTTTCAACAAAATGTTTGGTTTATAAACATTCCACCGAACTTCTAAGGATGAATCCATGCCAATAGATACATTCATGCAAACAAGTCCTATTTTGTGATCCATTTTTCTTTTCTTTTTTCTTCCGTGTTATAATTTTACAGAGCACCTCCTGCGGTTTCAACAACGGTACAGCTCAGACCCTGTCTCAATGCTTCATCAAGGCAGATCCTGCGTAGAGTGATTTCTCCAGGTTTTAATATTCCATTGTTATTCGTTATACAGACTCCCAGCTTGTTGCTGAACACTGCCTTATTTATTAAACCATCAAGTAGTCTCTTGTTTGTTAGACCATCAGTGGGCCACAGCTGTCCCATTGTGGAAACCACAGGAGGTGCTATGTAAAACTATAACGTGGAAAAGAAAGAAAAGAAACGGACCACAAAATAGGACTGTTTGCATTGATTAATCCGCTGGCATGTATTCATCCTTAGACATTTGGTGGGATGTTTATAAACAGAGGCTTTTGCTGGTTGTGAGAAGGTGAAGGAGTTACACCAAGCTTTGATAATACAAAGATATAGTTATTATACAGAATCAGAGAATCACAGAGTTGGAAGGGGCCATCCAGTCCATCTCAATGCAGGATCAACCTAGAGCATCCCTGGCAAGTGTTTGTCCAGCAACTGTTTAAAGACTGCCAGTCAGGGGGCAGTCACCACATCCCTAGGCAGCTGATTCCACTGTGGAACAACTCTGACTGTAAAAAGGTTTTTTCCTGAGATCCAGCCGGTACCTTCCTGCCCTTAATTTAATCCATTATTGGGCGTCCTTTTCTCTGCTGCCAACAGGAACAGCTCCCTGCCCTCCTCTAAGGGACAGCCCTTCAAAGACTTCAAGAGAGTAATCATGCCCGCCCTCAACCTCCTCTCCTCCAGACTGAACATCCCCAAGTCCCTCCGCCTTTCCACCTAGGGCTTCTTGGTCTCCAGGCCCCCGATCATCCTCATCGCTTTCCCCTGCACCCACTCCATTCTGTCCGCATCCTTTTTGAAGTGAGGCCTCCCGAACTGCGCACGATACTCCAGGTGCGGCCCGGCCTCTGCGATGTACAGCAGGGCTATGACATCTTGCAGTTGCATTTTGTTGTTTACCACCTAGAGGTTTGCATCCCTAATTATTCAGCTCGTGTGAAAGCACCAAGTTTTTTTTCCCCCCCAGGGTCTTCCGGAGAGTTTTTTTGTGAACAAATAGTTCCTAAATAGCTCGTTAAGCACAGGCACTTCTCAAATTGTATCTCCCGACACAATAGTCATTATTCACATTGACAAATTATAGAGGTAGCATCTCTTCACCTTCTCTCTGAGGCAAGCAACAATACCAAAAACAACCACAGAAGACAGCAGTGTCGATTGACTTCTTGTGACAGCAGTACGGTCATGGTTATCTAGTCCCACGGCTTTCATTATTTTAATTACCGAGGGGAAATTGCCTAACGGGCTACGTTGTACTCGGAGTGGAAATGAGATCGATGGTGGTGTCGATAGCCCCACGTCGCTAGAGGACATGCCGACGTGTTCCATCACACCGTGTGGTGATGAACATCGTCTGTGCTCCGGTAGTCCTGCCAAGTTTGCTGTTGTCTGCGGGGGGGTTGTTCCCCAGTGAAAACGTAACTCGCAATGACAAAAACAGGGCAGACTCCATGTTTTTTTTCTACATTGGGAAGAAAGCTCCTAAAATAGGGACAATTAAAAACATTACAGATGAGCAGGATCTGCGAGACAGGAGCTTCCAACATAAAATTTGCCCATTCCCCTATAGAGAACCGATCCAAATTCTACATATATGTATTCTCAACAAGAAGGACCGTGTATTTTAGTGTATTTCTTTTTCAGAATAGTATATTAGAATACTGAATGTAATGCAAGAAATATTGGGGTGTTTTCCTGACATGACACTGCATCCACCTCATAAAGTATGAAAAGTAGATTCTGTGGGCTCTCTTGATAATGATGCATATCAGCACCGATGTAAGTTATTTGCATTTCTAATAAATACAAATTTGAGGGGGGGGGGAATAAAGTGCTGTCAATGCTCCCTCTAAGCTGTGGAGTCTTGTGAGGAAAAATTCTTCTTTGTGAGCTACTGGCATTGAAGTTGTGAGCGAGCGATTTGGCCACTGCATAAATTAGTTTGCTCTGGAGCCCTCTTCCCTGTGCTAAGATGAAAGTGTGTGAGCCGGAGGCTAAAAAACTGTGAGCTAGCTCACACTAACTCAGCTTAGAGGGAACACTGCGTCAAGTGATCCCCACACCTGGGACATTCTGGGTTTGCTTCCCCCAATTAGAAAAAGACACCTTTAGACATTTGTCTGCTATTTTGACATATTTATTGCTTTACAACTGTTGATCTTATAACCTTAGCTTGCTCTTTAGTTCTGGCTTTGCATAGCTTGAATATCATCAGGTTACATGTTAATTTGCTGTTCAGCCCCCATCTATAAGTTTGAACCTTACCGACCATTTCAAGGTATTTGAAGAAGTGTGTTCATACCTTGAATAAATCTTTGCGAGTTGTGAGTGGAAAGTGCCGTCAAGACGTAGCCAACTCATGACGAAGCCATAGGGAGATTAATTTACTGCGCTCAGTATCACGTTTCTATGACTGGGCAAAACTCTGCTCGTTTGGTGTAGTGGTTAACAACGTGGACTCTAACCTGAGAGAACCGGGTTTGATTCCCCACTCCTCCACATGCAGCTGCTGGCATGACCTTGGGTCAGTCACAAGATCTTTCAGAGGCGTTCTCTCAGGATCAGTCCTCGACAGAGCTCTCTCAGCCCCACCTACTTCACAGGGTGTCTGTTCTGGGGAGTGGAAGGGAAAGGGGATTGTAAGCTGCTCTGAGACTCCTTCAGTGCTGAGTACTGGGTTCGACGCATGAAGGAGCAGGACAACAGAGTGATGATCAGCTCATAGTTTACTCATACACAACAACAACAGAAAACCGCCCGAAGCGGCCAACTATATACAGCCCCCTGGGTCACACCAACAGTCCCATTGGAGGGTTTGAATTTCCCGCCAGAGTCCCTATTGGTGCACTCCTGGAGGTCCAAAATCCTTGACTCCTATTGTTTCCAGGAGCCAAGCTTGGACTGCCTGTCGCTGGCGCCTGTTGGCGGTCAGTGGACATAACATTCGGGTAGTCAAGGGCGGGGTATAAATGCAATCTCTTCTTCTTCTTCTTCTTCCAAATATCCCAATAGTCTCATCAGAAGGAGGACAGGGATCTCACAGCTGGGAAGACCAGAGCAGCTCGGAAGTTAGCAAGACCGTGGTCACTGACTGGCTAGCAGCATCTGCCGGTACCAGGGCTCATTTCGTAGCAGGAGCTCCTTTGCATATTAGGCCACACACCGCTGATGTAGCCA
This sequence comes from Lepidodactylus listeri, assembly GCA_029233225.1. Taxonomy (NCBI): domain Eukaryota; kingdom Metazoa; phylum Chordata; class Lepidosauria; order Squamata; family Gekkonidae; genus Lepidodactylus; species Lepidodactylus listeri. Next base: position 6,822,194 of record JARCFY010000009.1, on the reverse strand, counting down.
ATCCTCCAAGAGCTTACAGTAGCCCCTGTAAGAAGAGCTCTGTAAGCTCTTGGAGGATTGGCTACATTAGGGGTGTGTGGCCTAATATGCAAAGGAGCTTCTGCTACGAAATGCGCCCTGGCTGGTACTGCCTATCCCTGGGAGATAGCAGCCAGTCAGCGAGCACGTACTTCAAAGGTCCTTATAGCAACATCCCCTGAGAAACATCCCTGCCTCCACCCACCCACCCCCCCCCAGCAATTCCTACTAACTGTGTTCTTTCCCTTCCCTCATTGCAGTGTATCTCACAAGCAAATGGCCTTCCTTTCCCCTGCCTGTTGTCCTCGGCGACCTGACTGAGGCATTGGTACAACCGCTGTGATCTGTCTTGTTGCCCTCCCGGTAAAACCAGGCCCTCTTGGCCTCTCTTCACCTTTCTGCAAAATTGCCAGCACAAAGGCACAACAGGGGGAGGGAGAAATGCTTCTCCTGGCTCATCGGTTGCCACAGCAATCCCCTGCCTCTGACCAATGTCCCAACAAGCAAGCAGCAGTGAGAAGACGACCTTGCCCTTGCCTATGAGGTCACTGAGGTCTTGCTCAGGCCGAGATCTCCGTTTTGGTCTCCTTTTCACATTTCCCTTCGCCGTTGGAAGTCATTTCTCTCTGTCCTGTCAAAACGGAAAAACACACACACACACACACAGCACGTCCAATTCAAGCTCAGAAAGAACACCTTTCTTCCTTTTCATGTGCGAGGCTATGTTCTCCCCTCTCCCTGCCAAGCTTTTCCCTTTTGAAATTTTCTTTGAGACGTTAATGGCAATGTGAGGCGCTTCATCTCCTTTCAGCCGCACTGCCTGACAGGTGAAATTTTGCTCCATTTCCCCTCATGTTATGGGCTCCCTAGCAGGGGTTGTATCCTGTCCCCGATCCGTTCCTCCCCCAGGGTTATATTTGTTGGGGGAAAATAGTCAAAAATACTTAAATACTCAGAGTTTGCAATGGATCTTTGCTTCACTGGAGAGGAGACATTTCTTTCTGTTTAAAAAAACTTTATTTCTACGGGTAAAAGGTACACAGGAAAGCTACAAAATAAGAAACGTATCTAAGCTACATCTTGCTTGCTACTGCTAGAGACACGTGGTCACACAACAACAACAATGGGGGATCTGCTTCTTCTTGACCCCTAGAAGGAAATCACCTGAATACATTAACCAATCAATCCTCCTTTACATTCGTGGGCTTTTCTTGCATTGGCTGTCTGCCAGGTTTTCTTCCAGGTCAGTCTAAACAATAGCACTGAAGGTAAACAGATTAACCCTGTAATGACTAGAATCTGGACCTTGCAACTCATACATTTCCAATAGGGCTGCCAAGTCCCCCGGTAGAGCGGGGGAAACACCGATTTTTAAAGCTTTCCCCCGCTTTTCCAAAATTGGCCACCGGGGGGACAAAATGGCTGCCAGCAGGGGAACCTCAGAGCCTGCCCTGCTGGCCTCTTGAACTTCTTAAAAGGGAAATTTCCCCTTTAAGAGCTGATCGAGCAAGACAGCCCCGCCCAGAGATTAAGGAGGGACTAAACTCTTTCTACTGAAGGGCTTCCGTGCAAGGTTGCTGCTGGAGTAAGCTGCGTAAGCTGGGGTCTGCGAGCTCTTTTCCTTCTCTGTCTCTCCCCCTCCCCCTCTTTCTTTTTTCTGTCTGTCTGTCCACTGTGGTTTTGTCAAAGGAATAAACTGTCACTTCCAAAGAGGTAAACATCACAAGGAGAGGTTGCCTGTAGAAGGTCTGGGAGTGGGATTGTTTAAAATGTCTTGTCCTGGCTGTTTGGGTCCCCCCAATCCTCATTTCCCTTCTGCAAATAAAAGTTGGGATTCCTCATTTTTATGCCAATTTTCTGTTTCTTTCAACCATGTCCCCCCCCCCACCCCTCCGGCAGTAAAAATCTGCATTTTTAAAAGCATTTGTACATCAAGTAACCGGTATTTTAAGTTAGGGATGGATCCAACTAGCTTTTCTGCTGGCGAAAAGGGGAGGACAAAGGTCCTCTTTAGCCACCAAAAAGCCTATGCTGGGGGGGGGGGGGGGGGAGAAGTTATGGGACTTACATGGACAACAGCTGGGTAAAACAAGGGCCAGAAAGAAAGCCTGGGAATTGGGCAAGAGTAAGTGAAAAAGCTGTCTGTCTGTCTGTCTGTCTCTCTCTCTCTGTCCCCATCCAGCAGAGGTCTATCAGTGGCTATTATAGCCACAAGGTCTAAATGGAACCCTTTGTCTGGGGCAGTGATGCTCTGAATTCTTGGTGCTTGGGGGGCAACAGTGGGAGGGCTTCTGGAGTTCTGGCCCCGCTGCTGGACCTCCTGAGGGCACCTGGTATTTTTGGCCACTGTTGTGACACAGAGTGTTGTACTGGATGGGCTGTACTGGATGGGCCGATCCACTGTGGCTTCTCTCCTGTTCTTATGATATGAAAATCATATTTAGCACTTGCGTAGCACTTAGTGCTTCATATTCTGCCGAGATGAGGAAGGATTCAGTAGGGCCGTTGCTCAGTGATAGAGCATCTGCTTGACATGCAGGAGGTATCAGCCTCTTCAGCTAAAAAAGGATCAGGTAATAGGTGACATTAAAGATCTCAGCCTGAGACCCTGGAGAGCCACTACCAGTCTGAGTAGTCAATACTGACCTTGATGGACCAATGGCCTGATTCAGTATTAGGAAACTTCATGAGTTCATGTGTCAGCATGTGGAAGCAACATCACAGGATGTGACATCACAAAATGATGTCACTTCCTTTCTCCTGGCTCCACCCCCAAAGTCTCCTGGCTCCACCCCCAAAGTCCCCAGATATTTCCCAAGTTGGACTTGGCAGCCCTAATTTCCAACAATTTTAAAAAATCTGAAATTCTAGGAACACTATTTGTATGTACACAAAGGTATGGAATTCTGTGACGGGTTCCACTTTTGTACAATTCACTGTCTGTTAAATTTGGGTTGCCAGCTGCCTGGAGGGAGAAAAAGTGTCCTGTCCCTTTAGCGGAGGTTGCTATTATTTGCTTCCATGCCACAAACAGCTTCAGTTCTTAAAGGGACAAGACATATTTTCTTCAGGCCTGTTGTGCCACTCCTGTGCTACTTACTGAATTGGGCTGAAATTTGTTTTGCCCACTGGCCTGGTTTGCCCTTGTATGACTGGTGATCCCAGGAGATTTCCAGCTACCACCTGGGAGATGGCAACCCCACCTGCCATGGTAGCACTACTGTCATGTTGCAGTGAACACACACATCTCATTTCTGCAAACATGTACATCTGTTTGTAAGAAAGAACCAATGCACGGTCACTATATAAATGAAACTAGGGACCAAGTATCTGGATAAATGTGGGTCCCTGAATAAATGTAGATATCACACGGATCATACATAGGGCTGCCAGCTCCAGGTTGGGAAATACCTGGAGATTTGGTAGGTGGAGCCTGGGGAGGGCAGGGTTTGGGGAAGGGAGAGACTTCAGTAGGATATAATTTCATCGTCCACCCTCCAAAGCACCCATTTTCTCCAGGGGAACCAATCTTGCTCTTCTGGAGAAGGAGAAGAGAAGGAGGAGGAGATTGGATTTATACCCCGCCTTTCACTCAGAGTCTCAGAGCGATTTACAATATCCTTTCCCTTCCTCTCCACAACAGACACCCTGTGAGATACACGGGGCTGAGAGAGCTCTCTCCAGAACTGCCCTTGAGAGAACAGCTCTGAAAGAACTTGTGACTGACCCAAGGTCACACCAGCAGCTGCACGTGGAGGCGTGGGGAATCAAACCTGGTTCTCCCAGATTAGAGTCCGCGGTCCTAATCACTGCATCTCCAGGTGCCACCTGGAGGTTGTCAACCCTAATCTCTGTGTGCATCCACTGTAACTTCAGAACACAGCTGCCGTTTGAGCATAGGCAAAAGCGCGCTGGCCAGGCCAGCGGCGTGACTTCATGCAAGGCATGTTCTGCGAATAATTGCCGCTCATGTCTAGCGTGAAGTTCAGCTGCCCCAAGGATAAATCTGATCTCCCAGTGGTTAAGTACTGCCATACGTAGTGTGTTCAAAAACCCATTCAGAAATATAAAAAGCTGTATGCAGAAGCTCAAAGAAATGTTTTGGGTGAGAGGGGTGTTTTTTTTTTTTTTATGTTGTTGTTGTTGAAAGATCAATGTAAAGTAAGACGTCGCCCTCCCTAAAAAATGCTCTTAATGCTCCAGCCGTTCCCGCTGACGATCCATGAATAAAACAGATTTCTATATCGAGCAGCTGCTTGGAAATGCATCACCCGCCACGAAGGTGAGCGAGGAGACTGACAAATCCAGCCGCATACGATTCCCGAGCACCATGAGCTTCAGAGCCGCCGTAGCTGGCTTGGAGGTTTGGAGCATTTGTAGTTTAAAACCTGGGGACTAGATTTGCCAGGTAAGGCTGACAAGCCAGCAGGGGACTTTTTAGGAGCCTCCGGGAAAGGGGAGAGAAGAAGCACAACTGAACTCCTAAGGGAGTTCTGGCTGTCACATTTAAAGGGACCATGTTCCTTTGAAATGCCTCCATTGGAAATAATGGAGGGTGGGGGCTGCCTGCCTCCCCCCAGCCTGGCTACCTTCTGTCCTTCCATCCCCTCCAATTGCACCTCCTCCTGGTGCTGTGGCTGGGGCAAGCAGAGGCAGTGCGGAGGGGAGAGGAGGCAAGAGCAAGCGTGGCCACGGTGCCCTCGCCTTGCCCCCCTCGTCCCCCTCTGTTGGGCCGGTTTCCGGCTGTCTGCTGCCCTCGCTCCTCAAATAGTGGGGCACGTTCACCCTGGCCAGTGGCCAGCGTGGGCAGCGGCTGGGGAGCGCATTTTATGTGGACCCCCCCCCCCAAATTCATTTTATAATATATAGAGAGAACATGTTTTTGGGATCCAGGGCAAACTTAAGTTTCACAACCTTCTGCATTCCTTCATGTATTTCTATCCAGTGTTTTTCTTGCCCTCTGCCATGTTCACTACATATGAGAGAATGTCACAACACTGCATATTTCTTTAGACATTCCAAAGCCACTCTTTCCAAAAAGAAAGCGTGTCCCTGCTGGCTCTGATAAGAAACAGAAGAAGGCATATAAAAGCATTCGGCTAACACCGGCTAGCCTCTTGCTCTGTTTTGATAATGGAATGATTGGCCTTTCTCCAGCTGTGTGTGCCCAGGTCTGATCTGCAGAGGGGTGGAGCTAGGAGGGCAAATTGAATCCTATCCTATCTGTCTCTCCATTTGTCTGGGATATTTTTAGTCTCCCCTTCCTCCGAGGAGTTCAGCGTGGCAAGCATTCAACCCCCTCTTTCTCTGCCAAATAGCTTTATCAGTATTGTCACTGATCGGCTGGAGGGACCCGGACCCTCAGCTCTTGTTGCTGAATCAGAGTGGAAGGCTGCACATAGCACATCCATTTGCATGCACAATTGCCTGTCCGGCTAGGAAACTGCTCCCATGTGCCTACAGCTCCCGGCCAGAGATGGAATGGGGGGAGAAGATGAATGGGGGGCACTTGGCTTGAATGGGCAGACAAAAATGAGCTCACTGAACCAATGGTCAGTGTAAGACTGATTCATGCTTGTTTGGCACAATTTATGTCTGGGCTAGACTATTGGAAGGTGATGTACTTGGGGTGACCCTTGAAGAGTGTTCAGAAGCTGCAGCTGGTGCTGCGGCTAGACTGCTGTCAGGGCAAGCTATCGGGTCCATATAACCATGATATTACAGCAATTGCGCTGGCCACTGATCTGCTCCCAAGCCCAATTCAAGGTGCTGATTCTATCCTTTAAAGCCCTACATGGCTTGGGGTCAGGGGTATCTGAGGGACCGTCTTCTCATGGCGGGAATGGAGATTAGGAAGCTCAGAAAAAGATAGAGAGAGAAACGGGTTGCTGATGGGTGTGGGACGCTTGCCGGACGTTCTGGTGGGATCAAACCCTTAAAATCCATATGGCATTCATGCCTATCGCATGGCTAATTTTGCATGTGATCGGGGCCTTTGTTGCATTGCTAACTTGTGAATGAATGTAGTACAGTATAAGAGTTGGGTTTGGTTGTACTGCAGGTACCGTACCACTGGAATATGCTGTAACAATTTATTGCATGAATAGAGACTATAAGTTTATATACAACAAGAAGAGGGACCCGTGATACTCACGGGGAGGGGGGACCTCACAGCTTAGGAGGAAGCGGCCACAGGTAAGCTTCCCCCCCCCCCCCGGGCTCCGGCAGCGAGGTGAGGTGAGGCCCGTGCAGCTCCCGTGTATTGCTTTACAACTGTTGTCCTCATAACTTTAACTTCTTATTTAGTTGAACAGAACTAAATTGTTGTTTAGTTTTCACTTTGCGTATCTTGAACATCTTCATGTTACATGTTAATTTGCTGTTCATTCTCTGGCTATAAGTTTGAACCTTGCCTGCCATTCCAATGTATTTGAAAAAGTGTGCATGCCCATGAAAACTCACACCTTGAATAAACCTTTGCTGGTCTTAAAGGTGCCACTGGACTCTCAATGGTGGTCTGTACGACACCTCTTCCATGCTTTTTGGAGCATGAGTGAATTTTAGAAGTGCCTTCGCTGTTCTCTCATCCTGAAAAAGGTTTTTTTTTAAAAAAAATTGTTTAAAATGGTCACAAAAGCATGAGAATTTGCAAGGACTCAGCCCTAGCTCAAAGTCCAATCAGGATGATTTACCAGCAGGCATCACTGGCAAAGCAAAAAACCTTCTGTACGGTTAGAGGATTTGGACCGAGGAAGTCCAGGCTAGAATATTCACTTTGGCATATCACAAATAGAAAACCGCTATGAGGTATTTGGCAGGAGAAAGTCAACTCGACATCTGAATGCCATTTGAGCATGGCGAATAGAGATGCGCTGCTTCTGAACCACGAGACGTAATTGCTTAGTCGTGTCTCCAGTGCAGCCAGCTGCTGATCTGAGTAGATGGGAGCTCCCGGTTTCCAGAAGGATATAGATGACACAGGTGTGGCTTGTGACTTCCTGAGCCAAACACAGCCCACCAGCCATCTATCATGGGGCAACTTCACTTATTTTGCAGTGCCGGGAAGAGATGTTCAATAACCCATCAGTTCCACTTGCATTCTGCTCACTGATTGCCACCAGGAAGGCAATCATTTCCTGATCTGTTTGGGTGAATCTGGAGAGATCCTTTACAAAATTAGACTTCTTCTTTTTTAACATTCTTAGACTTCTTGCAGTTGTACCTCTCACTGCACGTCTGCAACCACTTCCGATTGTTTAAAGGCACATAAAAGAAGAAAAATCCCATTGGAAATGCAGACATTGAGACTTACTACTTAGATATCTGGGTGCTTTGGGTGTCTGTTCATGAATCCAGCTACCCTTCCGTCAGTTCTGTCAGTTCTTGTGATTTGTGATACACTGATGTGGTAGCTAAAAAGGCAAATGCCATTTTGGGCTGTATCAGCAGAAGTATAGCATCCAGATCATGCAAAGTGATGGTATTGCTTTACTCTGCTCTGGTTAGACCTCACCTAGAGCAGGGGTGGGCAAACTTGCTCAGCGTAAGAGCCACCTAGAACAGGAGTGGCCAAACTTGCTTAATGTAAGAGCCACATAGAATAAACATCAGATGTTTGAGAACCACAAGACATGAACAAATATTACCTGCTTTTATTGGAAAATAAGCAAATTTGCTTTTTATTAACTTTAAATGAGATTGCCAAAAGTAATAACAAAAGGGGTAAAAGCAGATCTTGATAATGATATTAATTTGTCCAATGATATTTATTTCCTAATAATATTTAGCTTCCCCAGCCGCCCTGCCGGGAGCCACATAATATATGTGAAAGAGCCGCATGCGGCTCCCGAGCCACAGTTTGCCCACCCCTAACCTAGAGTATTGTGGGGTCACCATAGGTTGGTTGTGTCCTGACTGCAGTTATGTACGTAATGGGCTCACCGGGATGATTTCAAATGGGAATCCGGGCCCCAAAACAAAACCTTTTCCATGCTAAATATGTTTTTCCAATCTCTTAGAACAGGGAGTCTTTTCTTTGGGCTCCTCCACAGGGCATCTCTCCTCCTTCTCCCATGGGTGGCTCCATCCTCCTCGTCTCTTTCGGATCTCTGTCAAGCATTCCCTTTTGGGTGATGGCAAAATTGCAGGTGTGGCTAATTGCTGGGACCCTAGCTGTGTGAGAAGAGCATCAGCCAGGGAAGCGATATTAGCTGCACCCAGAAATAACAGGGAGGACAACTTGATGTCGGTGGCTAACCGAACTCACGCATGCTGCAACTTCCCGGTGCTGATGTTGGCAATAAAGCACATCTTAGAGCAAAGTTTAAGCAAGAACAAATGATAACAAATGGCAATATTTGGATGGGAGACCACCAAGGAATACAACGGTTGCTATGCAATGGCAGGCAGTGGCAAACCACCTCTGAACATCTCTTGCCATGAGGAGGAGGAGCAGGAGAAGAAATTGGATTTATACCCTGCCATTCACTCAGAGTCTCAGAGCAGCTTACAAACTTCTTTCCCTTCCCCTCCCCACAACAGAAACCCTGTGAGGTAGGTGGGGCTGAGAGAGCTCTTTTGAGAACTGCTCCTGAGAACAGCTCTGAAAGTGCTTGTAACTGACCCAAGGTCACCCCAGCAGCTGCATGTGGAGAAGCGGGGAATCAACCATGGTTCTCCCAGCTTAGAGTGTGCAATCTTAACCACTGGGCTCCATGGTGGCTCAGAGTTTAAGATGCTGAGCTGCAGACCGAAAGGTAGTTTGAGTAGTTTGGGACCCGAGTGCCGCATGATGGTGAGCTCCTGTCTCTGGCTCCAGCTCCTGCCAACCCAACAGTTCGAAAGCAAGAAATTGCAAGTAGATAAATAGGTACCGCTTTGGTGGGAAGGTAACAGCATTCTGTGTGCCTCGGCGTCTAGTCATGCTGGCCACATGACCACAGAAAAGTCTTCGGACAACACTAGCTCTTCGGCTTGTAATCGGAGATGAGCACCACCTCCTAGAGTAGGATTCGACTAGCTTTTGAGCAAGGGAAACCTTTACCTTTACCAGCCCAGGAACCTGAGGGAAGAGACAAGATCCCCTTCTTAAACTTATACTTCTGAAAATGGCACACGAGAGGCTTTTGAAAGTTCAAAAATAAAATATTTTATTCAATGTAGGGGGGAAAGATCAGGTAGACTCAGTGGTAAAATGTCTGAGGTAACTCAATAATAACTCTGAGGTAACTTAGTAAATTCACAAACTCCAGTTAACAGCAAGTGGGAGTTTTAAGCTTTTCACAAAGGTCTTAGAATCTTTGAGATGAAAGGCTTTATATTAGTGTCTGCAAAACACTCCAGTATAAATTCTTGAATTTAACTGACTCCAGTTTGGTGTAGTGGTTAAGTGCGCAGACTCTAATCTTGGAGAATCGGATTTGATTCCCCACTCCTCCACATGCACCTGCTGGATGACCTTGGGCAAGCTGTAGTTCTGGCAGAGCTGTTCTTGAAAAAGAGCAGTTTCTGTCAGAGTTCTCTCAGCCCCACCTACCTCACAGGGTGTCTGTTGTGGGGAAAGGAAGGGAAAGGAGTTTGTAAGCCACTCTGAGACTCTCTTGGGTAGTGAAGGGCGGGGTATAAATCCAATCTCTTTGTCTCCTTCCTCAAGTTTCAGAAGGCAGGGATACGCTACCAAGAACCCAAAATCCTCTAAACACACCAGGGATCACACCACTCTTTAGAGCTATCTCCCTTTTCAACTGGGCAGGGAATTACTTCTCTAAACTAGAAGCTCTGTTCCTTTTTCTGGCCTAAATGGGGGTCTGAACCAAATGGGGGTCTCCAGTGATCATCCCACTCCTCCGGGCAGTAAACCTGGATGATTTTTTGCCATCTTCTGGGCATGGAGCAGGGGTCTCTGGGGGGGGGGAGGTATATGTGAATTCCCTGCATTGTTTAGGGGGTTGTACTACATGGCCCTGGAGATCCCTTCCGATTCTATGATTCTATAAAATTTATATCTCTGGTAGCTGGTGTTACGTTTTATGGCACACATGGCCCAGTCCGTCAACGCTGCATTTATGTCAGATCCAGCCCTCATAACAAATGAATTCAACACGTCTGCTAACTGTTCCCGCACCTTGGAGCAGAACCGTCTGTTCGCTAAGATTATGAGATGGTTTATTTGCATTTTGTTCCAAATGAGCTCGGGATAATGGCACCGATTCGAGGACTTGCTGAGCCCCGGAAGCCTCCTTAGCAGACAAATTCTCCTCCCTCCCTCTCAATTCCCTTTCATTAGCTGACAAACACCCAGGGGCTTTTCTCACTGCTTTCATCCCTGGTTATTTTTTGCGACAAGAAGCTCGGCGTAGAAAGCCCTTTTTGGTGCTTGAGTGTCTCCCCTTGGTCAGGCTCCCTGTTCTGACTGAGTTGCAGGCTTTTCTCTCACAGCGCAGAAAGTGGCTGTGGTCACACGAGCAGCTTGGCCCGACGCAGCTGCTCTTCCCCTCCGGATCAAATGGGCGCAGTCAGACAGCCCCATCTGCCAGGCGCTCCCCAGCCAAACTTATCCTGTCACAGGACGATTTGGAGCCGGGTTAAAAGGGGCACCGCATCACAAGTGGTGTTTTTGGTTCCCGCACAGTCATTGTGCATGGCTGGATGCCTGAACACGGGGGAGCACGTGCAGAACGGATTTGGCAGTCTGAACCTGGAGATCAGTTCTTCCACTAGGGAGGGTGTTTAAAAAAAAAAAACGGCCTATAAGTGCATGTGCACTCATAAGGCCTTTTTTTGGTAGAAAAAGGCCAGCAGGAACTCATTAGCATAATAGGCCACACCCAACAGCAGAAATTCATTAGCATATTAGGCCACACCCCCGACAACACAGCTCCCTCTCAGGATTGGCTTCTCCAGGCACCCCGTGGATTGCAGGGCGCATGGGGAACCCAAGGGAAGGCAGGCAGTTTCTGGATCGGCTTCCCCAGGCACCCCGCTGCTGCAGGTCGCCTAGGGAACCTGAGGAGGGGAAACAGTTTAAACTGCCTTCCCTCCCTGGATCGGTTTGGCTTTCCCAGGTGCCCCACAGCTTGCAAGGTGCCTGGGGAACCTGGGGGGGAGGCTGTTGGAGTGGCCAACTCAGAAGCCAGCCAGAACTCTGTTCCTGTGTGTTTCTGCCCAAAAATAGTCTTGGCACTCATGCACATAAGGATATGGGTGCATAGGCATGCACATGCGCACTTATGCGCACATGTGAATTTTGAAAACAATCTACAGCGCACTCCGTGACTGATGCTCTGCAATAATGCAGATGCTCTACCACAGTATGTCTCCATGGGTAACCCGTGGCAGGGTGTGCTGTTTGGCTGATATGCCCCGCAACACTTTAAACCGGTTCAATTAGAGGCGACACCATATTACACCAAGCCATCAGTGTCTCTGCATGGCAGTCCAACAAAGCTCCTCCACACCTCTCGGACTCCCTGCTGTGTCTTTGAGAGCTTCTAAACATTCCTGTAAACCAATCTGAGGTTATTGATCAGTAAACTCTGTTGAATTAGACATGTCGGCCTCCAAGACAGGGCCTGGGGATCTCCCAGAATGACACTTCATCTCCAGACTACTGAGATGTGTCCCCCTGGAGAAAATGGATGCTTTGGAAGTGTGCGATGATGCGCATACTGAGAAGGGGACAAAAACAACGGTGCGGCGTCAGGATGGCCTAATCAGACCATCCCGACGCCATGAGAGTGCACTGGAGCAATCAGACACGGGAAAGTCCATCTGTGGCCTGTCACAACTCATTTCCTACTGGACTTTCTGAATTGTCTTTTAACGCTGCTTGTGCAGCAGAGCAAAACAGGTCGCCGATGGCTGCAGGGTGCTTCCCAGATGTTGTTGTCTGATCACACTCCTTTAATCCGCCCGGCATTCGCACCTCTGCCGGGGCTAATTGTGCGTGTGATCGCAACCTAAATTTCCTTTGGAGGTCCTTGCTTGGTTACTCCAAACAACTCACCTGTTCCAGCCAATATCTCCCATCCTCATGGTTTTCAAGGCAAGAGATATTCAGAGGTGGTTTGCCATTGCCTGCCTCTGTGTAGCAACCGTAGACTTCCATGCTGGTCTCCCATCCAAGTACTAACTGTGGCCGATCCTGTTTAGCTTTCGAAATTCAATAAGATTAAGCTAGCCTGGACATCCTTGGTGGTCTCCCATCCAGGTACTGGTCAGGGTTGACTCTGCTTCGCTTCCGAGATGGGATGGGGCTAACCTGGGCCGTCCAGGTCAGGGCTCAAGCTGGAACGCTTCAATTCCTGCACTAAATTCATGATCAGAAGTCGCAAGCGTACCAGTTCATCTGAAATCAAGAGGCGTGCTCACCTCAGTCTATGCAAATGCTTCCTCATTCTGGTCAAAATCTTAATATTGCTAGAGCCACGCTCTGCTTGAACTGTCTATTGCAAGAGGCTACAATTTTCATCATATTTTTTTTCCCTTTCCTTCAGCGTTTCCCTAATGGAATCTCTCAAGATATCTAACCTTCATCATACATAACGCATTCTGGGGACCTTTCTCACACACTGAACAAGGGATCTTCACTTTCCATCTACTTTCCTGGCAAATTCTATGTGCATTCTTATGATTAAGTTACCCAGATCCTATGCTCCCGAAGATACTGGATTGTGAGGATATATTTCTAAGGCCGATTTCACACTGGCCAGTTGCCTCTTGTTCTCTCCGGAATTTCCCCTCCCAGTTTCCTCCGGAGTATTTTCTTCATTTTCCCACTTGGAACCTCAGCCCTTTCGATATAGCGTGATGAAGGGTTTTCTCCAAAAAAAATTAGAAACTCCCACAATGGGGCGGCCCTGATGAAAGGCAGGCGAGTGGGCGTGTTTTCATTCTGGGTTCTCCCCCGGAGCAAACAGGAAAATCCTCTAAAAACAGGATTTGTTTGCTCCAGGGAAACTCTGGTGCAGCAGGGCGATACTCCAGAGCAAAACGTGAGCACGGAGCAACTGATGTGAAATCGACCAGAAGCTCCGGTGCAAGCATGAGGGCAAACCTGGGGCAAACGCTAGTGCGAAATCGGCCTAATACTCCAGCAGAGTTTTTCAGGTGCACTTTTGAAATCTTGGGCAGGTTTTGTACCCGCTCCATATCTATCTAACATCATATATGACGGCGATAGATGGGCTTTTTCAAGAGCACGTTTTGATGCCCTACCCTCTAATCCAGGGGTGGCCAACCTTGCTTAACGTAAGAGCCACATAGAATAAACGTCAGATGTCTGAGAGCCGCAAGACAGGAACAAATATCACACACACGTTTTTATTTTTAAAAATATGCAAATTTGCTTTTTATTAACGTTAAATGGGACTGCCAAAAATAAAAACAAACGAGGAAAACCAGTTATTGATAATGATATTACTTGTTTGCTAATGATATTGAGAGAGAGAGAGAGATGGAAAGAAAGAATTAAAGAAGTGGAAAGAAAGAGAGAGAGAGAAACTAGGAAAGCAAATAGATGGGAGGGAGGAGGGAAGGAAGGAAGGACGGAAGGAAGGAAGGGAAAAAGAGAGAAAAACCATGCCTCCCCTTTGCTTCCCCAGCCGCCCTGCCAGGAGCCGCACAATATGTGTGAAAGAGCCACATGTGGCTCCCGAGCCACAGGTTGGCCACCCCTGCTCTAATCTATTACAAGGAAGGTTTTTGCGCTGGCCGATCTCTCAAAGATGTTGTCCTTGTACAAATCTTGAGACAGTCAGTCTCACATATCCTATTGAGAGCCAGTTTGGTATAGTGGTTAAGTGCGCGGACTCTAATCTGGGAGAACCGGGTTTGATTCCCCACTCCTCCACTTGCACCTGGCTGGATGACTTTGGGCAAGCCATAGCTCTGTGCTGGCTGTTCCCTCAAGGACAGCTTGGGAAAGAGCTCTCTCAGCCCCACCTACCTCACAGGGTGTCTGTTGTGGGGAGGGGAAGGGAAAAGGAGTTTGTAAGCCTCTCTGAGACTCCAAGTGAGTGAAGGGCGGGATATAAATCCAATCTCTTCTTCTTCTTCTTCTTCTTCTTCTTCTTCTTCTTCTATTACAGTGTAATTTTTATGTTATGGAGAGACAGTTGTTAATCTTCCCATTGTTGTCCAAATTTAAACCTTTGGATGTTCATTTGAAATTTGCAGAATTAAGAATTTTAACTTTTTTGTTGGAAGATCGGAAAGAGAGAGGATATCTTTAGCTGTGGCAAAATTTTGTTTCCTGGCATTAAAGAAGAGGAAACTTGTATCCTAGATAGTAAGTTAATGATAAATTAGCATCATTCTGTTCCCGCTTTAATGATACATTGCACTGCTCCCGTTTTGTTTTAATGCCCTTTAAAATATCTACTTGAATTTTATTTATTTATTGTGTATTTTATATCAATATTCCCTTTGGAAATGTTCTATTTTTTTTTTTGCAATAGAATTTTTATTTTTTTTTCATTATTCTCAAATGCAATTAGCTTTTATACATATTCCATTCTCTATAAAATTGCATAGTTAGCTAAAAAGATATAATCATTAAATGACTTCCCACCCCACCCGCACCTTCATATATATCAACCGGTAAACATGTATTTTAAAAGTATTTGCCTCCTAAGGTAACATTTTGAGCTATTATAACTTTTATACATTTAAAAATTATATTGGTTAAAAAAGAAAAAAGGTTTAGTTTTGCAGCAACTAAAAATTCATTTTTTGTGTTATAATTCTGTCCCTCATTTCAGTAGTTAGAAAGTGTAAAAATATTGTCTTCCGTATTCCACTCTCGCTCCATATATTCCTTCAACTCTTTCCAATCTTCTGAGAACTTCGCTGAGTCTTGATTGTTTAGTTTTCTTGTCCATTTGTCCATTTCTGCCATAAATAGCCATTTTCTCAACCATTCCCATAGTTCTGGAGTTTTCTCCGATTTTCAACTTTGTGCATAAATCATTCTTGTTGTTGTTACCATATACCAAATCAATGTTCTTTTACTTATGTTTACATCCTCTAACTTTAGACCAAGCAACAACATTTCGGGCAATTTTTTAAACTTACATTTCAAAATTTTCTCCATTTCAGCATGTATCATACACCAAAAACTTTTTGCTTTATCACAAGTCCACCACATATGATATAACGATCCTTGGAAATGTTCTATTTTGACTGGTCGCTTGACCATACTAATAAACTTGACTTGACTTGACTGAACAAGGGATCTTCACCTTCCGTCTGCTTTCCTGGCGAATTCTGTGTGCATTCTTATGATTAAGTTATCAGATCCTATGCTCCCAAAGATACTGGATTGTGCGGATATATTTCTAATACTCCAGCAGAGTTTTTCAGGTGCACCTTTGAGCAGAGCTGCACTGGTTAATGCAATTCGAATTCCTCTCCGTTGTTTTGGGTCTAGCATAATTCCTACCAGATGGAGGAAATGCGAACAGAAATATGGAACTGAACATGAGCCATAGCTGGGTAGAAGGGATAGCTTTTCCTCCTGCATATCCCTATATTTGTCCTTGACCATGCCTTGGAAGGCATGGTCATGTGATCTGTTGTTTGCTGGGCCGGCTTGCAAATAGGGGTAAGAGGAGCATGGGGATTGGTGGCATGGTTGCTGATGTCACAGAAGTACTGCCGGTTACAAAGCAATGATGTTCCCCGATTCAGTTCCTTGGGGGGAAAGGCATTGGTGGGGCACTCCATAAATAAGATAGAAAGGAGCAGGTTGAACTAATAAAGTATATTACTTCCCCCATCCAGTTTCAGCTTTCCGGCTGTACTTTTCCAGCGTCCAGTTTTTGTAAATGTACCATTCCCCCCCCCCCCAATTTCTTTTTGTTTTCATACGCATTTGTTGCAATTATTCCTCCCATCTATTTTCTTTGCTGCTTATCCCCATTTTGTTGGATTCATTTATGACATTTGACCACTGTTTTAAAGCATTTTATGCCACCCACATGCCATTTGCTGGCATTTTTGTACCACTTATCCATGCAAACGCACCATTAGAATGTCAGCCCTAATATTAAATTTTCATTACTTGGGTTGAGGGGTGGGGAGTTGACTCCAGTTTCTTCCGGAGTGCTGAGAAACTATTTTAAAAACCCTCCAAACTTTTATACAGTCATACAAGTCAGTATGAGTCCTTTGGATTGCAAGGAGATCAAATCAGTCAATCCTAAAGGAAATCGACCCTGACTGTTCCCCGGAAGGCCAGATCCTGAAGCTGAAGCTCAAATATTTCGGCCACCAAATGAGAAGGGAGCACTCCCTGGAGAAGACCCTGATGCTGGGAAAGACTGAAGGTCAAAGAAGAAGGGAACTGAACAACAACAACAATTCAGTAACGTTTCTGGTCCTTACTGGCAAAGCAATTCAAGAGGAAAAGACAGAGGGCTAGACTTCTGGACTTGGGGAGATCATTGTAAAAGTTAGTTGGCTGTCCCGTGTACCATCTCCACCCATGACTGCAAAAGTCTGGAAGTCCTTAGCGGAAGGTTTACATTTGCCTGGAGGACAGAAGCCAAGAGGAGAACCAACTCAACCTCATGAATAGTAATGGCCATGCCTTCGTTGCAGGAGGGAACGTTCTTGTGGAGTGAACCATGTTTGACATGCAATTAAGAATCATGAAATTCAGAAAGCCAGTAGCTACAGAAAGATAACTCAGTGCAACAGGACCTCACCCTTCACAGTCTCAACTAGCGGACGGGCCCAAGGAGAAGGGGGGGAAAGAAGCACAAACAACATACAGAAACCTTTGATTACCGACGCCAACATATTGACCTACCCACCCCCATCAGGAAATTTGCGTTGCCGAATTGCACTGAATCAAAACTGAATTTTGAAATAAAGCAGGATAAGCCAATGCTGGGGTGGAGTCTCCATTTACTTACGTGTTATAAAGATGTACTTATTTGTTCCATGAGTACTCCAAAGAACTGGCAATAAAACAAGACTGATACATTAAGATAAATTTATTGTAGATCAATTTGGCTGCAGCTCCAGTTTGGTGTAGAGGTTAAGAGCACAGGCGCTAATCTGGGAGAATCGTAGAATTACCGAGTATGGAGGGGTCATCCAGGCCATCTAGTCCAACCCCCCTGCTCAATTCTGGATCAGCCTAGAGCATCCCTGACCAGTGTTTGTCCAGCCGCTGCTTAAAGACTGCCAGGGAGTGCTCACCACCTTCCCAGGCAGCTGACTCCACTCTTGCACAACTCTTACTGGGTTTGATTCCCCACTCCTCCGC
Organism: Lepidodactylus listeri; assembly: GCA_029233225.1. Taxonomy (NCBI): domain Eukaryota; kingdom Metazoa; phylum Chordata; class Lepidosauria; order Squamata; family Gekkonidae; genus Lepidodactylus; species Lepidodactylus listeri. Next base: position 6,804,904 of record JARCFY010000009.1, on the reverse strand, counting down.
ATGCAGCTGCTGGTGTGACCTTGGGTCAGTCACAGGTTCTCTAAGAGCTGTTCCTTAGTCTCTGTGGTCTTTATCATAGAGACTTGGGGAACTTTCCCGGAGTGTCACTGTGAGGAAGCCATTTTTTTTCTCCTGCTCCTCAGTTCTTCAGGGGCAGGAAACCGAGGCTGGGGGAAGGTACTTTCACATCCCTGAATGACTTATATAGCATCCACACCTTTCCCACATCCTTGTCGCTCGCCCTTGAGCTCACATTCAGATGTCTCCCCTCTGCTCTTGATCCACATGCCCAGCTTCAGACTAAGAAGGGCAAATTTCCTGCAACCATCAAACTCTGTCTTTTCCAGTCACTTCCTTGTATCCTGAGGCCCGGAGATCACCCAGAAATATAGCTGCTCTCCAGATGACAGAGATTAGTTCCCCCTGGAGAAAATGGCTGCCTTGGAGGTTGGACTCTCTGGCATTACACCGGGCTGAGCTGCCTCCCCTCTATAAACCCTGCCCTCCCCAGGATCCAACCCCCCCAAAAAAAATCTCCAGGAATTTTCCAGCCCAAAGTTGGCAACCCGAATCCTAAGCCATACTTCTGTTTCCCTGCCTTCTGTGCCTCCAGGGTGGAATGCGTTTATGAAGAACAGAGATCCTGGCAGTCACGTCTCATTTGTCCGCAGACAGACTAAATGAGTGCCGACTCTGGTTTTTATTGAGGGATCAGCTGCCGTGTGTTTCTGAATGGCCATTTCCCCTGCCAGTCCGGGTGAAATACAGTGGAGCTAATTGTGCCGGGGATACCTCGCACAAAATTTTGTGAGTTGTTTTATGTGAGTTTTCTCTAATTATCTGTCTAACTTTTATCAAACTCTAGTGGGTTAGGAGCGCAGACTCTAATCTGGGAGAACTGGGTTTGATTCCCCACTTCTCCACATACAGCTGCTGGTGTGACCTTGGGTCGGTCACAAGTTCTGTCAGAACTGTTCTCTCAAGGGCAGCTCGCAATAGAGCTCTCTCAGCCCCACCTACCTCACAAAGTGTCTGTGGAAAAGAGGAGGGGAAGGGAGAGGGGTTGGTAAGCCGCTTTGAGACTCCTTCAGGTAGTGAAGTGTGGGGTATAAATCCAATCTCTTCTTTCTTCTTCTTCTTCTTCTTCTTCTTCTTCTTCTTCTTCTTCTTCTTCTTCTCTTTCTTCTCCTCCTTCTTCTTTAGATTTATTTGTATCAGTATATTAAGGACCATGGACCACTTGGCTGGGAATATGGTACCGTTTTCATATTTTGTCAGTTTCAGTGCTATCGTTACACCCATGGCTAAGACAATAAGGTTTGCTGCTGATAAAGATGTTTCTACAGTGTGCCTCATGACAGCTTTACAGGGATTTTCCATACCCTGATTCAGTGGGCGGCCTGCTGCTTCCCAGCAGTACCCTGAGCAGCTTCAATCATCTCAAGGATGCAGGAGAGTGCAGGGCCAAAAAGAAGAAGAAGAGATTGGATTTATACCCTGCCCTTCACTACCTGAAGGCGTCTCAGAGCAGTTTATAATCTCCTTTCTCTTCCCCTCCTCAAAACAGACACCCTGAGGGTTAGGTGGGGCTGAGGGAGCTCTCTCCAGAACTGCCTTTGAAAGAACAGCGCTGAGAGTACTTGTGACCGACCCAAGGTCACACCAGCAGCTGCATGTGGAAGAGTGAGGAATCAAACCCGGTTCTCCCAGATTAGAGTCCACGCTCCTGACCACTACGCCAAACTGGCTGTCAAGACGAGCCGACAGAAGTACTTCTGTTATTGGATTGTGCCAGTCTTACATTTTGCCCTGGATCTTCGAGATAGGTTTTATAAATCTAAAGCTCAGAGGAGCATTAGATTCCCAGGAAGGGGGGGAATGGCCATTGTGGGGTTGCCAACTCTGGCTTGGGAAATCCCTGGAGATTTAGGGGCGGAGCCTGGAGAAGATGAAGAAGAAGAAGAAGAGATTGGATTTATACCCCGCCCTCCACTCCCCAAGGGAGTCTCAGAGCGGCTTACAAACTCCTTTCCCTTCCCCTCCCCACGACAGACACCCTGTGAGGTGGGGGGGGGGGGGCTGAGAGAGCTCTGAGAGAGCCAGAATGTTGACTGAAGTGGGTCATAGGGACCAGTGTTCCCTCCAAGCTGAGCGAGTGTGAGCTAGCTCACAGTTTTTTAGCCTCTGGCTCACACATTTTTGTCTTTGCTCAGGAAGGATGGCTCCAGAGCAAACTGATGTATGCAGTTGCTCGCTCACAACTTTAATGCCAGTAGCTCACAAAGTAAAATTTTTGCTCACAAGACTCCACAGCTTAGAGGGAGCATTGATGCGCATATGTGCCTCACCACATACTTGTTTTTCCGCCCATGCGCGAACTAAAATAGTAAAAGCACCACCAGTCATACCTTCCACTAGGTACCCTTCCACTAGGTACCCTTCCAGTTTATAGAGTTGATAAAGTTCAGGGGACCATCAGAAACATTAAATTGTTTGGACCACTTGAGTGGAGCTCTGGGGACCTCCCGTGTTTAAGTGGTTATGCACGCATCGCTAAGAGTTTTTTAAAATGGCAGCCGTTCAGAATGGTCTGGAGACCATCCCTATGGGCTGACTGCGTGCTTGGAGGTATGACCTGATGGTAGAAAGTCCGGCATTGGCCCGTTGGCCAGCTTTAGACCGGACTTTCACTACTAAAAAGATAGTACAGATCCCCAGTGGGGATCGACAGGCTAGTCATGGAAGCGGCACAGTTCCCAGATGTCGTGATCTGGACATGCATTTTAAATCCACCAGGCACTTGTGCCTGGCGCGGCTCAAAAGGCCTGTATGAATGCATCCACTGACTGCAAAGTCACCCCTGAACAGCGATAAAACGGCCATAAATCTATGCAGAAGGTATCATAAAACCCAACAGTCAAAGAGCAGGAAAGCAGCATGCGGTCTGGAGGGTACCATAAAACCTGATAATCAAAGGAGGTGAAACCAGCATGCAATGCAGAGGGGAATTTCTCTTCCAATATGGGTTTTGGAAAACTATGAAGGGGAACGCCAATGCCGAATCAGCCTGCATCCAGCATTTGCTCGGCTGTTTTACCAAACCCACCTTGGAACAGAAATTCCCCTCTACATTGCACGCCACTTTCACTTTCTTTGATTGACGGATTTTATGGCAGCGTCCAGACCGCATGCCGGTTTCGCTTCCGTTGATCTCTCAGTTTTATGGGACTGTCTGCATAGATTTGTGGCCGTTCTATGGCCATTTGGGGGTGATTTGAATGTGGTTTTGAGCTGCATCTTTTTCTGTTCCATTGTGGGTTTGCTAAAACAATGGAGTGCGCGCTAGATGCAGAATGGGCCTGTGACAGAGTTATTTGGCATGTGTGCTGGCTCACGGCTGCACATGGTTCTTCCCACTGGCCCTGCTAGCCTTCTCGCCCCACCAGGTGTTTGGCTTATGCATGGCTGAATGGCTGGGCCCTTGGGTAATGCAGTCTGAGATCTTTATAAGGATAAAGATCTTTATTTACCATCATACAGCTCTATTTTTCTAGGAACAAAAGAGCATAAGAATCTGTTCTCAGAACAACAGCAGATGAATTACAGAAACTAATTTATAAAAAACCATATAGCTAACTAGGTTGTACAGGTTCTGGGTTTTACCTTGACATTCCTCCCTGGGGAAAGGGCTCGAGGCAAACTGAAACTTTGGAATGTAGCTCCGAGTTTGCCCCTTCCTCCGGCTTGGTGTAATGGTTAAGAACTATGGACTCTAATCTGGAGAAGCAGGTTTGATTCCCCATTCCTTCGCATGCAGCCAGCTGGGTGACCTTGGGTCAGCTACAGCTATTTCAGGGTTGATCTGTCAAGAGCAGTTCTCAGTCTAAGCTCTCTCGGCCCCATCTACCTCACAGGGTGTCTGTTGTGGGGACTCCAAGTTCAGGGTGGAGTATAAATCCAATTCTTCTTCTTCTTCTTCTTCTTCTCTTTTTCACCTTCTCACAGGGTGTCATCCTCTTTCTCTCCCAGCTGATAAGAAGAAGAGGAGATTGGATTCATACCCCATCTTTCACTATCCAAAGGAGTCTCAGAGTGGCTTACAATCTCCTTTCCCTTCCCCTCCCCACAACAGACATCTTGGGAGGGAGGTGGGGCTGAGAGAGCTCTTTCGAGGGCTGCTCTTGAGAGAACAGCTCTGAGAGAACTTATGACTGACCCAAGGCCACACCAGCAGCTGCATGTGGAGGAGTGGGGACTCAAACCTGGTTCTCCCAGATTAGAGTTTGCGCTCTTAACTGCTACACCAAACTGGAGGGTTTCACTTTGACCTATCCTGAAATAAGGTTTAGTTCCCATATGTGCGGCCCTGTGCTTTTATCCAATCAAAACAAGGCATACATCCTCAATGTTTATGGTCCCAACTCAGGAGACCCAAACAACTTGCCCTTTCTTGACAGGTGGGCAAAGAGTCATCCGCATCCTGCCCGTTTTTCTCCATAAAGGGAAACCATCTCCTCTCAGTCTAGAATCCCAGGAGTTTTCTGTTTTGTTCCTAGAAAAGAGGGTGATTTCTAGGGGTCAGGGTCTCTTGTATGTTAAAGGCTGTGATCACATGGGAAGGATTTTGTGATTTATTTTCACTATAGATTTGATTGGGATTTTTTTTCCCGGGTTGGGATGATCACACATCCCTCCCTGATCCACAAGCATTGCGCAACAAGGCTCTGGGCACTATCTAGATAGTCACAACGCCACTTGGGCGGCACTGCACAATTTTTTTTAAAAATCGCTTTGCCCATGCACACATGCACACAGCCGAATCACTGCCCCCAACTGGACTTGCTGTACTCCCTTGTTTTTACAGGATTTTACAGGTTCCCCCCCCCCGCCCCGCCCCTGAACAACGAACAAAATGAACCGACAACGTACTACCAAGTGCCAGAGTCTAAATATGCACTTGAACATTTAAACATTGGATTTATTCAGCGCAGAATTGCTCATGCATATAAAAGCAAAAGCTGGGGGGGGGGGGGGGACCTCATCGCACGAAAGACGGCCAGATGACCTAATTGCAATCACTGCGTGAGATGGCTGTCTAGATTGGCGAAATTGCGGATTTAAAGCTCAAATACCGGGAAAGTGCTTGATTTCCCCAGTGTTGGAAAACTCGCTAAGGAACTGGGAGGATTGCACGAGTGAGCCCACTTTGGCGAGGGAGGTGGATGCGGCTGTCTGATCAGCAGTTCTAAGTGGGAGAGGGAACAGCGGTGAACCCCGATCAAAATGACCGTGTGACCACAGCCAAAGTATACTGTGTTCCCTTTTCATAGCAGTGGGGAGTTTATTTTTTTAAAGATGGCATCCAGGAAATCCCAAGGTGGAATCTCTTGTCCCATTAGCCGCATAAACAGGCCCTCTGTGCTCATGTGATCACAAAATGATCTATCTGGAATATGTTTGTGGTCTTTTGCTTGAAACAAACCTGCCAGGTCAGGCCCTTTAAGTTGCAGGACTTTGTTGTGGGCACTGGAAAATAAATAAGGCCTTTGATTCCCCCCGAGGTTAGCAGCGGTCCAGGATATTCACTCTACTGAGAAAATTGCCTGTCAAAAAAGTGACAAAAGTACATTTGTCTCTGGCAAGAAGTGTTCTTGTTTTTACATGCCAACAACAACCCTCCAGCTAAATGTCCCCCTACCACGGCCACAAAATCACCTCTTGATCTGTAACTCCCTCTAGACCAGGGGTGGCCAAACCTGGTCAACGTAAGAACCGCATAGAATAAATGTCAGATGTTTGAGAGCCGCAAGACACAAACAAATATTACACGTTTTTATTTTAAAATATGCAAATTTGTTTTTCATTAACATTAAATGAGACTGCCAAGCATAAAAACCAAAGGGGTAAAAACAGATATCGATAATTATATTTCTTTCTCCAATGATATTTGTTTGCTAATGACATTTATTTGTCAGAGCGAGAGAAGGAAACAAAGAAAGCAAATGGAAGGAAGGAGGGAGGGAAGGGAAGGGAAGGGAAGGGAGGAAAGGAGAGAGAGAAGAGGCATGGCTCCCCTTCGCTTCCCCGGCTGCCCTGCAAGGAGCAGCACAATATGTGTGAAAGAGCCGCAGAAGGCTCCTGAGCTGCAGTTTGGCCACCCCTGACCTAGATGACGGACAACTTTGACCGAGGCTTCGATATTGATTTAATTTTGTTTGTTTGTTCTTCAAATGTGTAAGTGCTTTGTCTGGATACCCCAGAGCAGGGGTCCTCCACCTTTTTGAGACTGGGGGCATCTTTGGGATTCTGACTCAGCCTGGTGAATTAGGGTTGCCATTCCCCAATCGGGGCAGAGGATCCCCTGATTTTGTGGAGCCCAATCCGCCAGCAGCCAGTTGGCCAACAGGGGAAGCTCCACCTTTAAAAAGTAGCATCCCGCTGGGCTGCTGCCACCATGATTGCATCACCAGTAGTGACATCACCACATGGGGCCATCACACGTCAACGCTCTAGCATTTGGAGGAAATCCTATAATTACCATAGATTTTTTTACCTTGAATGCTAGAGTGTCGCTGTGCGACAGCCCTCGCATGACGATGTCACTACCGGTGAGAAAGAAAACTCCCAAAGAGAAGCCAGGAACCCCCTGCTGCAGGAAAAGTGAGGCCTTATGGTGAATGCAGCTAAAAAATGGCTACCGTGAAATTTCTGTTGCAGGAGGTGTGACACAGAGTGTTGGACTGGATGGGCTATTGGCCTGATCCAACATGTCGTCTCTGTATTCTTGGCGCTTGGGGGGGGGGTAACAGTGGGAGGGCTTCTGGAGTTCTAGCCCTGCTGGTGGACCTCCTGATGCCATCTGGGTTTGGGCCACTGTGTGACACAGAGTGTTGGGCTGGATGGTCCACTGGCCCGATCCAGCATGGCCTCTCTTATGTTCTTATGTCTGGGGTAGTGATGCTCTGTATCCTTGGTGCTTAAGGAGGCAACAGTGGGTGGGCTTCTGGAGTTCTGGCCCCACTGGTGGACCTCCTGATGGCACCTGGTATTTTTGGCCACTGTGTGACACAGAGTGTTGGACTGGATGGGCCATTGGCCTGATCCAACATGGCTTCTCTTGTGTTCTCACATTCTTACCCTCTGAAGCTTTGATTAAATAAATGATTCACTTGGGTGAACGGACAGATCGTTGATCAGTCTTTAAAAATCTTTAATTCCTTAATCAATGGGAAAGTCTTTACAGTAGCAGTCGATGGGGAAATTCCCGCCATCCTATCAAGAGTGGTTATTTGGACCCAGCAGAACGAGGCTCGGGCTGGGAAAATTACCCCATCAGATGTCCAGAAAAAGCCATGAATAATGTTTCTCGACCTTATTAAGATTCCATTAACATTTGTGTCAGCGACGGTGACTCGTGCAAAAAGGAGGGGAGGGGGAAAGGGGGGAGGAGAAGTGATGTATAAACAGATTAGAGTTCATAAGCTGCGTGTTTGTCTCGCGGGACACGGAGCTGTAATTTTGCTATCTGAAAAGAGCAGAGAATGCCACGCTGGGCTGGGGTTACTTCTAAACCCTCGACCCCCCTCTCTCGATACCGAGCATCATTTAGCTTGATCTAAAAAGCTGCAATTTGCTGGTTGTCAGCGCTGGTTAAAAGCCCGTGCCAGATTATTTCAGGTTTCTTTTTTCCTCCAATTTTTTTTAAAAGGGACTTCAATTGGGGCAGCTGGGAGCCCCAAGCTTTAATGAAGAGCTGTTGAGTCCAATAACTGCAAGGGACTGTTTGCACCTTCCATTTCTGGGGCCTGTTCAAAGATCCTCATTGCTGAGAAAGTGCGGAGGGGGGGAAAACACTATCTAATAACCACACAGCTGTTGCCTACTGCAGAGGAATGGATGAAGTATCCAAAAGGCATCTACCCGCCATAGAACTGAGTCGAAAATGGAATGGAATGAGCTGGTTTGAAGTTCCAGTCCACTTGGCGAATGATGATTATTGTAGACTGGGGTTGCCAGTTTGGTGTAGTGGCTAGGAGCGTGGACTCTAATCTGGGAGAACCGGGTCTGATTCCCCACTCCTCCACATGCAGCTGCTGGTGTGACCATGGGTCAGTCGCAAGTTCTCTCAGAGCTGTTCTCTCAGGAGCAGTTCTCAAGAGAGCTCTCTCAGCCCCACCTGCCTCACAGGGTGTCTTGTTGTGGGGAGGAGAAGGGAAAGGAGTTTGTAAGCCGCTCTGAGACTCCTTCGGGTAGTGAAGGGAGGGGTATAAATCCAGTCTCTTCTTCATCTTCTTCAGTTCTGGGTGGAGAAATACCTGGAGATTTTGGCTGTGGAGTCAGAGGAGAGTGTGGTTTGGAGAAGGCAGGGACTTCAGTGGGGTGTAACGCCATAGAGGCCACCTTCCAAAGATGCCATAGTATCCAGATTAATTGATCTCTGGCACCTGGAGATCAATTATAATCCTGGGAGATGTCCAGCCACCACCTGGAGGTTGGCGACCCTGCTGTAGATTGTCCTTTTTGAAGCTATCCAAGTTTCTGCTCACCATTATTGACTCTTGAACCCAATTCATGGACCTTTCCAACTGGAAGTACTAGGGTTGATGTCCTCCAGGTTGGGCCAGGAGTACTTCTGGAATTATAACTGACCTCCAGACAACAGAGAGTCAGTTCCCTGGGAGGAAAGGGCAGTGTCCGAGGGTAGACTCTATGGGAAGACTTCTGCCCTAAGCTCTCTTCCCCTCCCAAACTCCACCTTCCCAGGTGGAGAAAAAATGAGATAAACATGGGATCAAACTAGTAAGGTGTTGTTATAGTGTAGAACTGGGGCAACAGGTGAACAGGGACAACCTAAGGATGTCTTCTGGACAAGAAAGCACACGGGGAAAGACTTAAAACCACCGCCACCCCATTGAACACATGAACACATGAAGCTGCTTTGTACTGAATCTGACCATTGGTTCATCAAGGTCAGTCTCGCCTACTCAGACTGGCAGCAGCATTCCAGGGTCTCAGGTGGAGGTCCTTCACATCACCTTCTGCCTGGTCCTGTCAACTGGAGATGCTGGGGATTGAACCTGGGACCTTCTACATGCCAAGCAGAGGCCCTTCCACTGATCCACAGTCCCTCCTAAATTGATACGATCTCATTTGCTCGAGAGAGAGATGGCAAAGATATCTCTCCTGAGGGACGCCTCCGTGAAGACAAATAGTCACTCAGCATTGCTTAACCTGGTCCTCTATGGCGGCATCCAACCGCGGCCACCATACATAACTGTGGGCCAGGGCTTTCATTCGCATGATGCTGGCGTGTGTTCCATGAAGGGCCGAAAGAACGCGTTCTCACACAGGGACGGGAATGACCACCCGAGAGCCCCATAGAAGGCACCCCTTGTGGGTGGAGAATTCGGCCTGCCGGCATGTATAAACAGCAAAGTTGGGGCCGGGACTGCTGAGCCACCCCCTGAAGTGCTGCAGCACGGAGCAGAGTTGGGATGCAAAGGAGCAGCGACTAAAACATCGTTGAAAAACAGTGGGACCCCTGGAATGCCTTTAAGTAATCGATCCATTAGTTCTTGGGAAACACCTGGGGCGACGCTGGCCCCCGAACTGGAGGCGCTGGACTTTGAACCCCCCCCCCCCCGGTGGGTTACAGTTGTTTGGGCATCCACCATGGCATCGTCCACCGGCAGTTGCTGGTAGGCCTGAGCCAAGTCCAGCTTGCCAAATACTTTTGACCCTGCTAGTGAGGCTAGGACATGACTTACCATGGGCACCGGTTAAGCATGGTCCTGTAACGCTTTGTTTTCACATCATTTTTACTGATTTTTAAAATATAACAGTAAACAAACAAATATCACTGATCAAATACAGTATAGAACAAGTTTAAAAAAACAAACAAACAAAGTATTTCGAAACATTGCTAAGTATAGGGTCATTACCCAGGTCATATTTTAGCCAGTGATAGTGAGAGTCAGAGTAGCATACACCATATAAGGATGTAATACCAACAAACATATCATATCAAGTAAATACCAACGAAGTAAATACCAACAAACATATCATATCAAGTAAATACCAACGAAGTAAATACCAACAAACATATCATAACAAGTAAACTCGACTAACAAAATTGATAATACATATCTTGTAACTGGTAGATCTATACAGCCCTAAATAAATAAAAAAGAAGAAAGAAAAAAGAAAGACTCCCATAATACCTTTGCTTTGTAATGTATGAGGCAATAATAACTAGAGGAGAGTGTGGCAGAAAGGCGATAGGTAGATAGATTCAGAAATGAAGCCAAGATGAATAACTAGGGTCTCGAGGAAGTAAGTTGTTTTCAGTCATATATTGTTAGAAAGGGTACCAGGTGCACACGAAGCGTGAGGAGGTCACATCCGAAGAAGTGCTGAGAGTATTGAGACTGTCAGTGATCTTATCCATAAGAAACTGATCCCAGATTTTTTTTCTCCAGCGATCCAGAGAGGGAGGGGTGTTAAGCTTCCAGGATGCCGCGATGGATGTTTTAGCCGCTGTAAGTAGGAAGGTGGTAAGAGGGAGAAGAGATCCTGTAACGCTTTGTTAACGCTAATGAAAGCTGAATAGGGACGTAGGACTCTTAACCTCCCTACTGACGCTAACTTTCTGCCCCCAAACATTTCCCCTCAGCTCTGATCAAGCAGGTTACAATATTAATTGCATCCTTTACGAGCATGCTGTAAGATGCTGCTCCCACCTTCTGCCTGGGATAAAAAGACTCAGATCTTCATTCCTTCTCATGTCTGAGAAAGGGAGCTTTGGCTGACTCTGCACTGGCTTTCCCCTCCGTTGTTTTAGCAAACCCATGTTGGAACGGAAATTCCCCTCTGCACTGCATGCTGCTTTCACTTCCTTTGATAAACGGATTTTATGGGAGCCTCCACCCTCCATGCCGCTTTCACTTTCTTTGATCGTTGGATTTTAATGGTACCTTCTGCATAGATTTCTGGCCGTTTTGTGGCCGTTCAGGGGTGACCTCGCAGTCAGTACGGTGTTGGCCAGGGGGTATTTGAATGTGGTTTTGAGCGGCACTTTTCCCTCCCGGTTGAGAAAAGGTGGAGCGAATGCTAGATGCAGAATCGCCCTCTGTCTCTCACAAACCAGTGTTCCCTCTAAGCTGAGTTAGTGTAAGCTAGCTCACAGGGTTTTTTTAGCCTCCGGCTCACACATTTTTGTCTTCGCTCAGGAAGGATGGCTCCGGAGCAAACTCATTTCTGTAGTAACCAAACTGCCTGCTCGCAACTTGAATGCCAGTGGCTTACAAAGTAGAATTTTTGCTCACAAGACTCCACAGCTTAGAGGGAGCATTGCCTGAAACTCTTCTTGGCCTCGAAGGTGCTTCTTGGCTTGAATGAATACAGCGCATCCCTAGTGTGCAACGGAACCTCTGGAGGTAGTTTTTCTTCCCTGCCCTTACGAATTGGCTAATCAAAGTTTATATTTCATGTTTTATCAACCCCCCCCCCCGCCTTCCAAAACATATTTGATTACCATCATTTATGGCTTCAAACACCCTTTCAGAAGAGGCGGCTGTTGTGTGCTGTGTCCTTCTGTCTACACCGCTTATTTCCCCTCCACGCCACTAATGGTTTTTATTAAAGCATAATTCACTCCCCCCCCCCCTTTATTCTGTTCTAACTATAGAACCAGCGAAAATGCTCTATTTTTTCAACCACAGCCTTATATAAGAGTGAGAATTACGTGTCCTGATGTGAACCAGATGTTTTCTGCATTGTGCAAGAGGTGTGTGTGGGGGGGACATTAGTGACAGATCAGTCAAATATGCATAGGCCTTGAATATATCTTTCCCCCCCCCAAAAAAAAAAGATAAATGGGCCCTTTTTCATCTTGAGAATTTAGATAGCCCAGCAACAGTTCAACTGCCGGCGTTCAGAGAGTATTGCAAGCCGAACAGAGAGAAGGGAAGAAAGGAAAACACTCGGCTGATTGACTGTGGTGTTATAAAATTCAGTGTTTTAACAACATGATGGAAGCGTCTGAACAGCTCAGTCTTGATTTTTGTAAAAAAAAAAAGCAGGGAGGGAAAATGACAGTTTGCTACAAGAGAAGAAGAAAAAGAGATTGGATTTAGACCTCGCCCTTCACTACCCAACGGAGTCTCAAAGCAGCTTACAAACCCTTTCTCTTCCCCTCCCCACAACAGACACCCTGGGAGGTAGGTGGGGCTGAGAGAGCTCTTTTGAAGACTGCTCTTGAGAGAACAGCTCTGAAAGAACTTGTGACTGACCCAAGGTCACACCAGCAGCTGCATGTGGAAGAGTGGGGAATCAGACCCGGTTCTCCAGGATTACAGTCCGCGCTCCTAACCACAGCACCACTACAGCACTAGAAGACGAGATTAGATTTATCCCCCGCCCTTCCCTACCTGAAGGAATCTCAGAGCAGCTTACAATCTCCCTTCCCTTCCCCTCCCCACAACAGACACCCTGTGAGGTCGGTGGGGCTGAGAGAGCTCTGACAGAAACTGCTCTTTTTCAAGAACAGCTGTGGCAGAACCACGGCTTGCCCAAGGTCATCCAGCAGGTGCAAGTGGAGGAGCGGGGAATCAAACCCGGTTCTCCCAGATTAGAGTCCGCGCACTTAACCACTACACCAAAGTGGAACCTTAGGAGGAGAACGAACATCCCAAGTTATTCCATCACCGAATCTGGTTAAAATGCCATTGCAGGTAGATTTGGGGTTTCATTTTTCACATTCCCACCAAACCCCCGTGTATTCATAAAATAGTGCGCCTACCCACCGCCCGTGCTAAGACAGGAGGGAAAAAGATGTTTAATTGTTATTGACGTTTTGAGCACTGGAGCCTGCATTTAATTAGCTGCTTTGCATATTCATTCACCTGTCCTGAAGCTTTCGGATAACGAATTATTCCAAACAATTATCTAAGAGAATGTAACCGCAGAGTTTCTTAACACTGTTGGGAGGAGAAATGTGTCAGGCATGGGATGAGGGGAGAAGGTGCGCTTGGATCCAGAGGGGGGGAAACATATCCTCCGGCTTGGAGTTTCTCAGCACCTGTTGAGGCCTACAGGTACCTGACTGGGGAGATTAATTAGCTCTCCCAAAAAATGCCCAACCAGTTCTAAGAACGTAAGAACATAAGAGAAGCCAATGCTGGATCAGGCCAGCGGCTCATCCAGTCCAACACTCTGTCACACAGTGGCCAAAAACACCAGGTGCCCTCAGGAGGTCCAGCAGTGGGGCTTCATGCTGGCTGCCAATCACAGGGATGAATGTTGCCTCACATGAGTCTCATCTCATCTCATCACAAGGATACTCTGGAGTTTAAGCATACGCAGTCCCAGGCCCAAGCATTCATTCATTCATTCATTTATGTGTTTGTTAAATCCAACTTTTTAGGTAGGATTGCCAAATCCCTCGAGCTTACCGGCGAGGGGGAGTCTTCTGCCGGCCGGGAGCTTCATCAATGCGCGCGCCGGCTGACGTCACCGGAAGTAACGTCAGCACGTTGGGGGCGTGGCCAGGGCGACGCTCTGGCAATCGCCCCAAAACTCTATGGTATCATAGAGTTTTGGGGCGAGTGCCAGAGCGTCGCTCTGGCCACGCCCCCAACGTGATGGCGTCACTTCCGGGTGACGTCATTACGTGAGGGAAGTCGTCCAGGCTGGACGACTTCGGGGGCGGGGTTTCCCCCGCCGGCCAAATGCTGGCCGGCAGATCGGGAACCCCTGTAGCGGGAAATCCCCCACCCTCCGGGCTGACTTGGCAGCCCTATTGTTAGGCCACCCTTCCTTCCAACAGGACTCAGGGCGGCTTACATCAAAACCAACACAATAATAAGCCATCAAATAACATTATTATGCTTGGTGTAGTGCTTAGGTGTGCGGAGTCTAATCTGGGAGAACTGGGTTTGATTCCCCACTCCTCCACTTGCAGCTGCTGGATGACCTTGGGCAAGCCATAGTTCTGGCACAGCTGTTCTTGAAAAAGAGCAGTTTCTGTCAGAGCTCTCTCAGCCCCGCCTACCTCACAGGGTGTCTGTTGTGGGGAGGGGAGGGGAAAGGAGATTGTAAGCTGCTCTGAGACTCCTTTGGGTAGTGAAGGATGGGTTATAAATCCAACCTCTTCTTCTTCTTCTCTTCTTCTTGTGAGCAAAAATTCTGCTTTGTGAGCTACTGGCATTAAAGTTGTGAGCGAGTGATTTGGCTACTGCATAAATTAGTTTGCTCCGGAGCCCTCCTTCCTGGGCGAAGACAAAAATGTGTGAGCCGGAGGCTAAAAAACTGTGAGCTAGCTCACACCAACTCAGCTTAGAGGGAACACTACCCCTATATCCCCAGAGACCCCTGCTCTATGCCCAGAAGAGGGCAAAAAAAACCCTCCTCCAGGATCCCCGGCCAAACTGTCCCGGAGAAAAATTGCTACCTGACCCCAAAGTGGCAATCAGCATATCCTTGGGCGTGTAAGAAAGGCCCACGAGAACTAAGCACTGATGCAACCCTTCCTGCCCTAGAGCATGGAAAGCCATCTGTCTCCTCTACCTTTTGGATGTCCTGCAATGAGCAGGTATACTAGATTGTCTCCTATGCACCTTCCAATATAAATAAACCCATACAAACAAGTCCTTCCGACAGGGTTGGGAGAAAAATGAGTGGCATCATATCATTTTATACTTTTTTTTTTTAATCCTGAAGGATTGTTTGTCCAATTTCTAGATGCTGGCTATGCCGTGACTCTGCCCAGCTTAATCCTGTTTGTCTGGTATTTTCAATTGTTTGTTCGCAGATGGAGATGCCTACGGTAATCCTGGCTCATCGTTTGCATTCGCCGTTGCCAACGCTTCGACCTTCGCTCCAAAAACGCAAATCTGCTAGATGCCAAGCGTTCCAAGAACGGAAGAGACTTTGCTTTGGGCGCAGAATGCGGTCCCGTGCATTCTGGGATGTCGCTTGGGAACTGATGAATGGGCAAAATCTGTCTTTGATGGGTAACCACCAAAGTAGTCCAAAGTACTTTCGGATTAAAAGGAGCGCTGAACCGACAGATCATACCAGATGAAGGTCTGTTTATAGGCAAGCATGAAGCTGGTCCGTCTGGATCACTGCTTTCTATCCTGACCACAGCTCTTCATTCTCCCGCATAGGGGAAAGCTCTGTCCAACGCCTGCTGCCTGAGATCCTTTGGACAGCGATGCCAGAGTTTTAACTTGCGATCGCCAGCATTCGAAACATATGCTCTGCTACCGAGCAACAGTCCCTCATATCTGCTAGCTCGGAAGCACCAAAGAACTAAAAAGTTACTTAAAATATTTAACTTTTTTTAAAAATCACAAACGGGGACAGGCATAGGAGAGGGACAATTGGGTTTGTCCTCTGTAGCGATGTCATGGACACTAGCCTGTAGCCCTCCACGAACCTCAAAAAGAGAAGAAGTTATTGGATTTATACCCCGCCCTTCACTACCTGAAGGAGTCTCAGAGCGGTTTACAAACTCCTTTCCCTTCCCCTCCCCACAACAGACACCCTGTGAGGTAGGTGGGGCTGAGAGAGCTCTGAGAGAAACTGCTCTTTTTCAAGAACAGTTGTGCCAGAACTATGGCTTGCCCAACGTCACCCAGCAGGTGCAAGTGGAGGAGTGGGGAATCAAACCGGTTCTCCCAGATTAGAGTCCATACACTCAGGGGTCCTTTGGAGTGGGAGCGCACAGGAGCGCAGCTCCGGGAGTGAGGACCCCAGGGGGCGGGCACATGATCAAGCCCTGACCCCTCCTCGGCTTCCCTGAGCAGTGCAGAGGCGCAGCGCCCTGGGGAAAGCCCGGCTAGGGTCTTTATTGTTTTTAATGTTTTGTTTTAATATTGATAATTTTATCATTGTTCCTTTTATGACTGTGTGCTGCTTTTCCAGGGACTTGCTCAAGGTGGCATATAAATTTTCTAAGTATACCATTTTTTATCTGGGCACATGGCACATAAGTACTGGAGAAATTTCACCAACCCTTCAGCAGTTTCCACCCCATCAGTTTGGTGTAGTGGTCAGGAGTTGGACTCTAATCTGGGAGAACCGGGTTTGATTCCCCCCACTCCTCCACATGCAGCTGCTGGTGTAACCTTGGGCCAGTCACAGGTTCTCTCAGAGCTGTTCTCTCATGAGCAGTTCTCAAAAGACCTCTCTCAGCCCCACCTACCTCACAGGGTGCCTTGTTGTGGGGAGGGAAAGGGAAAGGGATGGGTGGTGCACATGTCCTGGGTATCTCAAGTCTACTTGAAACCTGGTGGTTTCAAGGGAGCAGGAAGAGAATGAGGGTGTGTTCTTTACGCTTCTTTTTATTGCACAAAGTATTGGATGGGGAAGGGAATGGAGGAAGAGCAGGTCAGTTTCACTCACCTGTGGAGTGGAGCCTGAGGGGTGGGTGTGGCCTTCTGACACACTTCCGGTATGTTAGGGGGTGTGGCATATGCAAATGAGTTATGCTAATGAGCTCCTGCACCTCTTTTTCTACGAAATGACCCCTGCATACACTTAACCGCTACACTGTTAATCCAGCACTCTCTAGTTGTGGCTCTGGTTTTTCAAGTAACTGACCTTGCTGTGCACTGAGGTTCTGAGAACTGCGAGTGGCTGTGGGAGTTCACATAACAGGCAAAGAAGCGAGGTGACCGCTTTGAATATTAGGAAGTATAAACATCAGAGTCTCTCAAGCTGTGGGTAGAGGAAGAGACTGCGTTTTTACAATGGGGTGAGGTGGGAAGGGTTACTGGATCCAGGTTGGGAAACTCCTGGAAATTTGGAGATGGAGCCTGGGGAGGGCAGGAATTTCAGTAGGGTACAATACCAAAGAGCCTACACTCCAAAAACACCCACTTTCTTCCATGGAACTGATCTCTGTAGTCCGGGGCCAGGCTCCCTCTAAGCTGTGGAGTCCTGTGAGCGAAATTCTACTTCCTGAGTGGCTGGCATTAAAGTTGTGAGCTGGCGATTTGGCTACTGCATAAATAAGTTTGCTCTGGAGCCATCCTTCCTTGAGCTAAGACAAAAACGGGTGAGCCGGAGGCTAAAAAAACGGGTGAGCTAGCTCACACCAACTCAGCTTAGAGGGAACACTGGTCTGGAGATGAGCTGTAATTCCAGGGGATCCCCAGGTCCCACCTGGAGGCTGGCATCCCTAACAGAAGGAGATTGGCTTTTCTGAGCCACAAAATATTGTATGTTGAGTCCTGAGAAAATAGACAGGGTTGCCGGCTCTAGGTTGGGAAATACGTGGAGATTTGGGGTGGGGGTGGAACCTGGGAAGGGCGGGGTCTGGGGAGGGGAGGGACTTCCTTGGCAACCCTATGAATGCAGCCGATACTGCTCCAAACAAATGCTTCCCGAGCATTTTTTAAAGAATTCCATCTCTTGGTTTATTTACGATGGCCTTTATCTGTTATCTCCTAATTAAGATTGCATTAAAATAATTAAAACTGAGGACTATGAGTGTAGATTGCATCCCTACTAATCCATCGCACCTCTCTAATTAGCAAGTCACATTACGTTGGGGGGGAAATAATTCTAAAAAGCCATGGAAACGCAAAATAAACATGGGAAGCTGTGCCGTAGATGGATGTTATGCACTGGGGAAGAAAGCATCTATTCTCACTTCACCTAGAAGTCCATTTGAAATCCTACGACTGATTCACACCTATGCATCGCTAGCTCCCTCGTCAGTTAGCGGCATGCTGCTAAAAGCACCAGCTTTCCTCAGCAGGAAAAATATATATTTGAGATGGCCTAGTGGGAGGCAAGAGCTTTACCAATGGTGCTTCATCTGTGGTGGCTCAGGGAAGGCTGATTAAGAAGAAGAGGAGATTGGATTTATACTCCGGCCTTCACTCAAAGTGGCTTACAAACTCCTTTCCCTTCCCCTCCTCACAACAGACACCCTGTGAGGTCAGTGGGGCTGAGAGAGCTCTTTCCAGAACTGTCCTTGAGAGAACAGCTCTGACAGAACTACGGCTTGCCCAAGGTCATCCAGCAGGTGCAAGTGGAGGAAAGGGGAATCAAACCCGGTTCTCCCAGATTAGAGTCTGCGCACTTAACCACTACACCAAACTGGCTCTCAGTTGGAGATGTACCCAAGAGTGCTCTGCTGCAGCTGTGGCTTAAAAGCAAAACAAAATTGCAACATGTGAAAAGACGAAGAAGAGAAGTGACTGGATTTATACCCCGCCCTTCACTCCGAGTGGCTTACAATACCTTTGCCTTCCCCTCTGCACAACAGAAACCCTGTGAGGTGGGCGGGGCTGAGAAAGCTCTTTTGAGGACTGCTCTTGAGAGAACAGCTCTGAGAGAACTTGTGATTGGCACACGGTCACAGTGGCAGCTGCATGTGGAGGAGTGGGGAATCAAACCCGGTTCTCCCAGATTAGAGTCCGTGTACTTAACCACTACACCAAACCATGTGGTTAGGTGGGGCCTGGAGAGCTCCCAGAATTACAACTGATCTCCAGGCAACAGATCAGTTCCCCTGCAGAAAATGGCTGCTTTGGAGGGTAGACTCTGTGGCATTGTACCCCACTGTACCCCATTGTACCCCTGTCCTCCCCAGGTTCCACCCCCAAATCTCCAATAATATCCCAACCTGGATATGGCAACCCAACCCCCCCCCCCCATCTCTCACTAGTGGAAGTTTATCTGGTGGGCACACAAGAAAGAAGAAGAAGAGAGAAGAGATTAGACTTATACCCTAACTCTTCAGTACCCAAAGGAGTCTCAGAGCAGCTTACAATATCCATCCCTTCCTCTCCCCACAACAGACACCCTGTGAGGTTGGTGGGGCTGAGAGAGCTCTTTCACAGACTGCTTGTCGTGAGAGAACAGCTCTGAGAGAGCTTGTGACTGACCTAAAGTCATATCACCAGCTACATATGGAGGAGTGGGGAATCAAACCCAGTTCTCCCTGAGTAGAGTCCGCGCTCCGAACCACTACACCAAGGTCCCAGGTGGCGTTATACCCCACTGAGGTCCTTTCCTTCTCCAAACCCCACCCTCCCCAGGCTCTACACACACACACACACCAAATTGCCAGATATTTCCCACCCAGAACTGGCAACCCTAGGCATAATCCAATCGAGGAGAGATTGCTCTCTGATTGGAAATATATTGCTGTCCTTTGAAGTCATCACACAACTGTGTTTTCAAAGCTTTTCTTCATTCAAGCCCGGAAGGAACACCGAGAAAGGAAAGGCCAGGACCAAACAGCATCCTTATTTTCATTTTTGGACATCCCTCCTCCCATTCCTCTCACAGAGACCAGAGGGACCAGGGCTCAGGGGCAGAGCATCTGCTTGGAATGCAGAAGGTCCTGGCATCTCCAGTTAAAAAGGACTGGGTTGGAGGTGATGCGAAAGACCTCCACCTGAGACCCTGGAGAGCTGTAAAGAGGGGCTGTGGCTCAGTGGAAGAGCTGCTGCTTGGCATGCAGAAGGTCCCAGGTTCAATCCCCACCATCTCCAGTTAAAAAAGAGCTAGGCAGGAGGTGATGGGAAAGACCTCTGTCTGAGATCCTGGAGAGCTGTAAGGAGGGGCTGGGGTTCAGGGGTGTAGAGCTTCTGCTTGGCATGCAGAAGGTCCCAGGTTCAACCCCCAGCATCTCCAGTTAAAAAAGAGCTGGGCAGGAGGTGATGGGAAAGACCTCTGTCTGAGACCCTGGAGAGCTGTAAGGAGGGGCTGTGGCTCAGTGGAAGAGCCTCTGCTTGGCATGCAGAAGGTCCCAGGTTCAATCCCCGGCATCTCCAATCCAAGGGTCAGGTTGCAGGTGATGTGCAAGACCTCCCCCTGAGACCCTGGAGAGCTGCTGCCAGTCTGAGTAGATAATACTGACTTTGATGGACCAAGGGTCTGATTCAGTAGAAGGCAGCTTCGTGTGACTCTGATGCTGCGTCTCTGGCAGCCCCAGTGGAAGAAAAAGCCGCACAGGTTTCCAGACGAAACCGACAGGCACGAAAAGAGCTCACAAGGGAGCAGCAGGGATTCAAGTCACAGCCCCCTTCCCCAGCATGACCAGCACTAGTTGCAAGGTGCTGAAATGTTAAGCACACCCACCCGGTGGACATTTCAGTGAGGACGACACAGATAAAGGGCCGTCAGGTCTGGAACACGCATTCAGAACAGCCCAAGGTCTTGCAGCCTGATTCTGCTTGCCGTGCATTGGGGAGCTGAAAGATGCATATTACGTTTACGCATGGATTTCGGGTTGGAGGAACACTGCTCTTTAGCCAGTCACAGAAGTTTGTTCCTTTTTTTGAAATTCTTCTGTGCATGGGCAAAGAGCATAAACGCTGAACTAGACTCCCTTGCTGAGAGAGGTCTGGCGAGTGCGCACTGGCTTCGGCTTCAGCTGCTGCTCTAAGCCTGACTCCTGCTGCCTGAGAGACTCTGCTGTGGACTTCGGATCAGATCCTGCCTCGCTGGAGAAGAGTGAAGACAGCGACTGCTTTGATTGAACTTTTTTTTAAGTTTTCTCATTTTACTGTTAGTTGTTCTTCGGGCTTGGTGGGTGGTAGGTTTTGAAACTTGGGCATTCTTTTGGGAAGAGGCTCCAGCAGCTACCCTGCAAATTTGGTGCCTCTGCCTCAGTCTTCTCCGACCACTGAATGCCCTCCAGGACAGATGTGCCATTAATGGTCCCCATAGGGTATAATGGATCAGGAAAAATTCAGGATTCCCGAATATTACCAAATCTGAATACTATACCCATATTGGGATTTGGGAATATCAGAAAATACTGATAGCAGGGCTATTTTGGAGCAGGAATGCACAGGAATGGAGTTCCGGCTGGCTTCCGAGTTGGCCACACTTAAAGCCTCCCCCCCTTCAGGTTCCCCAGGCGCCTCACAAGCCGTGGGGCACATGGGGAAGCCAAGCCGATCCAGGGAGGGAAGGCAGTTTAAGCTGCCTCCACCCCTTGGGTTTCCCAGGTGCCCTGTAGCCGGGGGGACACCTGGAGAAGTCAATCCTTGGAGGGAGCTGCATTGTCAGGGGTGTGGCCTAATATGCTAATGAGTTTCTGTTGTTGGGTACGACCTATTATGCTAATGAGTTCCTGCTGGGATTTTTCAACAAAAAAAGCCCTGCTGATATGTTTCATGTCCGATATACCTGAATCTGGAAAATACAATTCTTATTCTTTCATACTTCTAATTTGCTAGGAGCCATTGATAGACTTGCATTCATGAATCTATCTAATCCCCTTTTAAAACTGCTTATTCCTGTTGCATTCACGACATCTTCTGGCAGCAAATTCCATGTTTTAATCACTCACATGACTGGCTAGTTTCAGGAACAGAATGCTGAAACATATGGGCACACCTTCTGTTCTTATGTTTGGGGCGGTGGACTACGTGAAGCAAACTCTCCATCTTTATATACAGGTGGGGAATACATAATCAAAAATGGCTGCTATCCTCTCATCTGCTTTGACTCTTCCTCCCCCAAAATGGGTCAAACATAAATGATCCAGGAGGAGAGGGAGGGGAAATAGAATTTTAAACTATTAATCTCAGCCCAACATTTCTCCATTTCCAAGATGAAGTCTGTCATCTCGCAAAGTGCATCTTGGGATGTAAAGCGCACTTTTTCCATTACAGTTTCTCAAATGTCAAAACGGTGAATGTTGTCGTGGAACACAGAAAGGCTCATGGGAGCTTTGGACGGCTTTGCAAGCGGTCTGTCCTCAGACACTTTCGACACGACAGCCATAGACAATATCTCAGCTGGAATCTTCTTGAGCTTCTTGTCTGTTAATCCACCTCCTTCATCTTCTTACCTGCTTGCAAGGATTTTCAGATTTCAGGTTTTGATTTATTTCCTACCTCCCCACCCCACCCCACCCCCAGTGTGATTCCTCTCTCTGTTCATGTTATCTCAGCGGCACCGTCCCTCTCTTAACACAAATCCTTGCATTATGTACTAAATCTTGGAAGGTCAGGTGTATGGAATTGATGTCATGAATGAATCAGCTGACATTTGCAAATCAGGCATCAGAAGAGCTGATTCATTTTCGTAAACAGCCCCCCCCCCCCCAAAAAAAAACTACAGTGCTCTGGCAAGTAACTTGCTAGCATTTTAAACCAATTAACGCTTCTCGCTTTATGTTTCTTTTTTAATTGCATACTTGCTCCATAATATTTCCCTTCGTTTGGAGGCTCCTGAAAAGTTCATCCAGCTGGAAACTTGGAGCTGGGAGGGAGAAGAAAACTCAGTGGTTCAACCACCACACGTGTCATGAGCGTTACTGAAGATTCGAGACTGGCAGATGAATATGAGAACTCATTCCGCCGAAAAATACTGCGTGTGATTTGATGTTAAAGTTTGGCGTGTGGTGGTTAATCCATGTGAACAAGCTCCTATCTGTATGTCTCTAATGTTCAAATGATCATGAACAGCTGTGTGCATTTATGTTAAGAGCTGTCAAGTTGCTATTCTTTAAAGAGAGAATCTGTCCCAAAATTTGCTGCCTTGAGCCAGCTTGTCCGGCAAGGCAGGGTAGAAATACCAGTAATAAATAAATAAATGAATAATAAAATTCTGTAATATTGATGTTTTAATGTCTGCCTCTATATGTAAAATATGTGATATGTTTGGTAATATATCTGATCTTACTTGTTGTATGTAGCAAATCATATTATTTGACAAACCTGATGAATTTATATTCCCCCTCACCCCTTTTTCCCTTCTGTATCTCACCTTTTTCCTGAGAAAATAATTTTTAAAAATTTAAAAAAAGAGTTGTCAAGTTGCATTTGACTTACGACGACCCTACGAATAATATTCTCCAAAACACTCTCTCATTAACAGCCTTGCTCTGGTCTTGCAGACTGAGGGCTGCAGCTTCCTTGACTGGGTCAATCCATCTTATGTTGGGTCTTCCGCTTTTCCCACTGCCTAAAACTTTGCATAGCACGATTGTCTTTTCCAGTGACTTGTCTTCTGATAATGTGATCAAAGTAAGGTAGCCTTCAGGGGTCATTTCAAGTAGGAATGCACCGGAACACTGTTCCGGAAGTAACAAGCCCAGGAGCAGGCACATAGGGTGATGCACTGTGGAAAAAATCAAAAGCCTACTAAATTGATCTGTATTTTCATGCTTGTTGTAGGGCAGCTTCCCTGCAAGAGCAAAGGCAACCTCAAGTGTCCTTAGTCAAAGTGTCAAGCTGGCTCGCCAGCTCTGAGTTGGGAAATACCTGGAGATTTTTGGGGTGGAGCCTGAGTGGTGGGTGTTGCCTTCTGACACACTTCTGGTGATGTCATGGGGCATGGCATATGCAAATAAGTTATGCTAATGAGCTCCTCCACCTCTTTTCCTACAAAATGACCCCTGGTAGCCTCAGTTTCACTATTGTAGCTTCTAGGGAGAGTTCCTGCTTGATTTGATCTAGAACCCACTGACTTGTCATTTCAGCAGTCCATAGGATCCATAAAACTCTCCCCCAACAGTACATTTCAAAAGAATCAACTTTCTTCCCATCAGCTTTCTTTGTTGTCCAACTTTCACACCTGTACAGAGAAACGGGGAATACTATGGCATGAATTAAGAAGAAGAAGAAGAAGCGCCAGTTTGGTGTAGTGGTTAAGTGTGCAGATTCTAATCTGGGAGAATCGGGTTTGATTCCCCACTCCTCCACTTGCACCTGCTGGATGACCTTGGGCAAGCCCTAGCTCTGTACCAGCTGTTCTCTTGATCTTGGTCTCCAACAATACAGGCTGACACTTAAATTATCAGCTAGATAAGAACAATGGTCCATCTTGTCCCTGTTTTCTACAGGAGATGCAAATAGCCACACATTAACCAGTCTGGAACAGATTCAGTCTTGAACAGGTATCCCTCCCCAGTTTCATGTTCACAGACAGTAGACTAGATGGGAATGTGAATGTGCATTGCAAGATTAAGCAGTTAGCATCCAATGTTAACAAAACAGAGTAGTTAAAGACATTTAGGAGGTAACTGCATGGGGGAAAAGTCAATTTCTCTCTTACCTTGTTTCAGAGAATAGCCATATTGGTTTGCAGTAGAATAGATTGAAGTCCGGTAGCACCTTAAAGACCAATGAGATTTACAGAGAATACATTTTCTATAGTCAAAGCTCCCTTTGTCAGATACAGAAGAAGAAGAGATTGGATTTATACCCTGCCCTTCACTACCCGAAGGAGTCTCAGAGCAGCTTACACTCTCCTTTCCCTTCCCCTCCCCACAACAGGCAGCCTGTGAGGTAGGTGGGGCTGAGAGAGCTCTTTCGAGGACTGCTCTTGAGAGAACAGCTCTGACAGAACTTATAACTGACCCAAGGTCACACCAGCAGCTGCGTGTGGAAGAGTGGAGAATCAAACCCGGTTCTCCCAGATTAGAGTCTGTGCTCCTAACTGCTACATCAAACTGACTCTCTTACTAGGATTATGCAGATTAAGCAATTTTGCACATATTTTGTGCATTTTGCATGAAGAATCCTTTGGGCAATGAAGGAAAGCAAGAATACGGATGATGACGGGTGTCAATGTAATTGATAAAACTAACCAGGAGCAAGGTCAATATTAATACCTTCCTTGTGACCTTCAATGCCCTTATTAACTTAAAGAATTGCTCACAACATTCTTTATTTCTTATCCCTTTAGAGGAATTGTGTAAGGAATTTTACTCCTCCCATGTTTCATTTTTCTCTGTTCTTACCAGAGGAAGGCTGTCTGGGGTGAGGAGAGAATTTCTTCAGCACCATGCGCTACATTCACAATCCCAAGAATACGATTTTAGCCTGGAACATATGGCTGGCCACCTCTTGTCAAGTCGGCGTGTACGATGTTTACTGTGATTAGGCATCAAGTGTCACTTCTGCTAACAATCTGCAGTCCTCGGGCTACTTCATCCGCCTTCCAAACGTCTGTTGCCTTTTTTCCAGTCAAGTTACCGCTCCCTTTCTAGCGCTTTTAACTCTCTGAAACTCACGGACTGCTTTGCACCGTCACCAGCCCCACGCCTGCAGCACCACTGAACATATTGAGGTGATGTTCTTCGGCAAAGCCAGAGAGAATCTGCCACAATGCGAACATTCGCAAGGACAACCGTCTCCTAATAGGGATGCCAGCCTCCAGATGGTGGCGGGAGATCTCCAGCTATTACAACTGATCTCCTAACCCCCCAACTATCCAGATACGGAGGAATCAAATCTGGGATCAATTTATAATGGGAAAGATCGCTGGAAACTCTTAATTGCCCCTCCTCTGACCCAGCCAACTCTCAGTCTAAATCTGTGTGCACATGGTTCCCTTTGCTACAGTACATGATGGGAAATGACATCCTTCCTTCTAACCCTAGCTACATCGAATGGTTACATTTTTTAATAGATTTTATTGAATTTCAACAAATTATAGCAATATGTAAAACTAGTAATACAAATCAAGCAGATTTCCGTTAATGCGTTACAGTACATTACTTGTCAACAGTATGGTTAAGAACAATATCTTGTATCACTAAATTGTTTCTGGCTTTACAAACAGGAGGAAAAAGGATATCCAAATTTTTACATTCTTATAATACCAAAGGGTGACAAAAAATTAAATGAGTCAACATTTTTCGATATATAATCTATTAGAGGATACCATATAAAGGAGGAAAGTGGATACTGCTATAAAGGAGGAAAGTGCTTTTGCTGGATTTGATTGTTACATGTCTGAATTACGTCCCCTTAGTCTGTCTATTCTTGACTTTTGGTGTAATGGTTAAGTGTGCGGACTCTAATCTGGGAGAACCGGGTTTGGTTCCCCACTCCTCCACTTGCACCTGGCTGGATGACCTTGGGCAAGCCATAGCTCTGTACCAGCTGTTCTCTCAAGGACAGCTTGGGAAAGAGCTCTCTCAGCCCCACCTACCTCACAGGGCGTCTGTTGTGGGGAGGGGAAGGGAAAAGGAGTTTGTAAGCCGCTCTGAGACTCCCTTGGGGGAGTGGAGGGCGGGGTATAAATCCAATCTTCTTCTTCTCAATAAAATTGGTTAAAATTCAAAACAAAAAAACAACTGATCTCCAGGCAACAGAGATCAGTTTCCATGGGGGAAATGGCTGCTTTGGGAAGTGTGGACTTCACGGCGTTATACCCCACTGATGTCCCTCCCCTCCACAAACCCTGCCCTCTTTAGGCCTCACTTCCCAAATATCCAGGTATTTCCTAACCCAGAACTGGAAACGGGGGGCGTGCACCCAAAAAAACTTCGGACTTTTTTGGGTTCGGATATACCAAACCCCCAAAGTATCGATATTTGCCCTGGCAAACCAGCTGGGAAAGGAATAAAGGGGGGGGGATTTAAACACGGAAGGGAATGTGATTGCTGTATAGAAGCTGAATAGATTTGGCTTCTATACAGCAATATCTATTTGGGAAGCCGAATCAGATTAAAGAATCTGATTCGGCTTTTGGGGAGCCCAAATAATGCTGTATAGACATTATAAACAGGGAGGGAGGCGGCTTAGCCGAGCCGAATGCACATCCCTACTGTAAACCTTATTAGCTTTCCACAAAAGGGATTACACAGATCAATAAAGCAGGGGTCTCCAATATCATGCCCATGAATGCCATGGTAGCACCAACATCTTCCCTGGTGCTCACCAAGTGTTTTTAGAAAGTGGGAAGGACCAGATGAGGTGGGGTTTTTTGTCAAGCAGGGCATTTGATTGGGCACTGAAAATTTTAATTGGCTCTGCAGACTTTTTAAAAGTTGCTTTGACAGTATCTGCCACAACAGCTCGGGGCTCTCGACCGTGTCACAGAAGGAAAGCTGTGTGTATGTGATCAAATATTTTAAAACAGTACGTTCATTTCAAAAGGCATCCTGTTAAGCAGACCTTCTGCCTGGAAAGTTGGAGCTGCTATTAGAATTTGGCCCAATGTCACTCCCTGACATTTTGTGGTTAGCTCCGCCTCCTGCAGCGGACATTTCATATGTACTTAGTCTCTGTTTTTACACATGAGCACACACTGGGAATTGACTTATGGCCCAGGACAGAATGGTGGTTCCTAGGACAGAATGGTGGTCACCCATCTTTGATGAGTGAGGGCTCCTCAATCTATACAGAATTGATTTAAAACCATTGCTAGGAGTTTCACTGTTTTAGTGACTCATACGAAGAAGAAGAAGAGGAGGAAGAGGAGGAGATTGGATTTATACCCTACCCTTCACTACCCGAAGGAGTCTCAGAGCGGTGTACGATCTCCTTTCCCTTCCCCTCCCCACAACAGACACCCTGTGAGGGAGGTGGGGCTGAGAGAGCTCTTTCAAGGACTGCCCTAGAGAGAACAGCTCTAAGAGAATTTGTGACTGGCCCAAAGTCACACCAGCAGCTGCATGTGGAGGAGTGGAGAATCAAACGTAGTTCTCCCAGATCAACGTCCGCACTTTTAACCGCTCCACCAAGCTGGCTCTCACAACCTGAAGAGCCTGGAAAAAGATATTTTATATTGATAGTGTTACAGTTTTCTGTGTGTGTTAGTCCAATTTTGACCACTGAAAAAGGCCCTTTGGGCCAAAACGTGTTGGGGTCTTTGGTTAATATACATGTGTAACCATCACTGTGATTCTTTGTTATTGGATGTGCGACTTCGCCTTGTTTTTAATGGTGTCCTACGTCTGTCATTTTTAATCCCGAGATTCTGTGCACTGTGTAATAAATATCTGCACTTTATTTGATTTTCTAGTAGCTCAGCCATAATGACTATATAGAACCTCCATGTTCAGAGGCAGTAGTCCTCTGAATACCAGCATAGGGGTTGGTAAAAGTAAGGAGAAGCTTTGATATCCATGCCCTGCTTGTAGACCTTCTTGGGGCGGGGGGCATCTGGTTGTCCACTGTGTGAAATAGGGTTTGCCAACCACAGGTTCAAAAATATATGGAGATTTGGAGGCGTGTCCATGTGAGATTTGGGGAGTGGGGTCTAATGCTTTAGAGTCCACCCTCCAAGGCTGCCATGTTGTCCAGGGAGATTGATCTCTGTCATCTGGAGAACAGTTCTACTTCCTGGAGGTCTTCAGGCCCCACCTGGAGGTTGGCATCCCCATTTGTGGCAGAAGCAGGTGGGCACCAGGAAATACATGTAGTCACTGGTGCCACCTTGAGAATCTCTGTGGTAGATGTTGTGAGGGACGAGATAAGTCGGGGGAAGGCTGGCCAGGATTCTTGCCAGCCAGCCAAATGGCGTACTGCTTCTCCACATTGCCACATCACTTCAGGGTGCAACCCAGAAGTGGTAATGGGTAGCTCTAGGAATCGCTGGAAACTCAATGGTAAAAACTTACCCAAGAAAGCCATGTTAGGCCCAGATAATAGCTCCAGCAGTACTTTGGAGAGGGGGCATATTGGGACCACGGCTCCTCCCAGAGTCATTCCTGACTCCCGTGCATTCAAGGGTCCGGTTTGCATGGGCCTTACATGTGCACGATCAAATGTGTTCAAACTAGGGTGGCCAGGTCTCCCCTGGCCACCAGTGGAGGTGTAGGGTTGCCAGATCCAGGTTGGAAAACTGGAGAATTGGGGATGGAGCCTGGGGAAGACAGGGGCTGGTTGGCCACTGTGTGAGATAGGATGCTGGACTAGATGGACTACTGATGGACCTCAGTGGGGTGCAGTGCCATAGAGTGATTAACATGGAATTCACTGCCACAGGAAATGGTGGCGGCTACAAGCATGGACGGCTTCAAGAGGGAATTGGATAAACAGATGGAGCAGAAGTCCATCAGTGGCTATTGGCCACAAAGTATAGATAGGAACTCTCAGTCTAGGGCAAGTGATGCTCTGTATTCTTGGTGCTTGACGGGGGGCAACAGTGGGAGGGCTTCTAGTGTCCTGGCCCCACTGCTGGACCTCCTGAGGGCACCTGGTGTTTTTGGCCACCGTGGGACCCAGAGTGTTGGACTGGATGGGCCATTGGCCTGATCCAACATTGCCTTCTCTTATGTTCTTACATTCTTAGAGCCCACCCTCCAACGCATCCATTTTCTCCAGAGGAACTGATCTCTGTAGTCTGGAGATGAGCTGTAATTCCAGGGGATCCCCAGGCTGGCATCCCTAGTTCAGGCTCCTTGAAGGATATTGGCAACGAGTCACCAAGCACAACTCCAACTAGTCTCTTCTGTGCCTTCCTTTCCTCGCTGGAACAGAACGCCTTTCTGTTGCTCCCTGTCCACCCTGATTCATCAGCCCCCGGCTGCTTCAGAAACCAAGAGCCACGAAACAGATGTGGAATGTCACAAGCAACGGCTACAGTTTGAACTCCCGCTGGGTGACCTCCTGCAGGACAGAGCGGGACGCTTGATTGGCTCTAACTGGTTGACCTCAGAGGGATTCCTGGTATTACTATATTTGGCCATTCTGAATTTTTTTTTGTTTTGCTCTGGGTTGCTTTTTTTAAAAGTCCAAGGCGCGTGATTCCGTAAATAAATTGGGAACGTGCAGATTGCATTAATTAGTTTTGGAGGCCGTTTTTGCGGCTATAGAAACAACGAAAACTGCAGTTAAGAGCTTCAATTCTTTTTTTAAAAAGAAGTTTTAATTTTAGACGCTTTCCCACCCCTCTCACAGTAGCGTTCCTCTCGAGCAGGCTCAAGGGAATAGCCATGAAAACAGTCAAATCATAAAATGATTGAGCAATAAAGTACAGCAGTAATTTACGACGGGCCTAGCCCAAGTGTTCTGTCTAGCAGGCCCGTCTGCTAAAAAGGGATATACAACATTGACCCATTGATTTATTTAGTGCATTGCTGACTAAACCAACTTTAGAGAAACATGCCCCCCCCTCCCCGTTGGCCCACAGGCCTGGAGAAAAAATGGCTGGGAAATATCCTTCATAGTGACACTCTAGGAATTTCCCCATGTCTCTATGGTCTTTACTCCAGAGATTCAGGCCCATTCTGCATTTCACATTCTCTCTGTGGTTTTGCCAAACCCACACTGGAACAGAAAAAGATGCAGCTCAAAACCATATTCAAATCACCCCCGAATGGCCATAGAATGGCCATAAATCTATGCAGACAGTCCCATAAAACCGAGAGATCAAGGGAAGCGAATTACACATGAGTACGCATGAAACTGCCTTATGCTGAATAAGACCAGTGGTCCACCAGTAGAACAAGATTCAAGTCCAGCGGCACCTTTAAGACCAGCAAAGTTTTATTCAAGGAGTAAGCTTTCGGTCCACCAATGTTGGCATTGTCTACTCAGACTGGCGGAGGATCACCAAGGTCTCAGGCAGAGGTCTTCCACGTCACCTCCCGCCTGGTCCTTTTACCTGGAGATGCCAGGACTTGAACCGGGGACCTTCTGCATGCCAAGCAGATGCTCTACCACTGAGTCACGGCCCCTCCCAGAATCAAGTTGCCTTCTAGTGAGCGATACTTTTGGTGTATGAGGGACAATCTTTATTCTAACTGGTGGCAGCTCTCCAGGATTTCAGATACATTCATGTCTTTCCCATCACCTACTGCCTGGTTCTTTTACCTGGAGATGCTGAGGA
Source organism: Lepidodactylus listeri (assembly GCA_029233225.1). NCBI lineage: Eukaryota > Metazoa > Chordata > Lepidosauria > Squamata > Gekkonidae > Lepidodactylus > Lepidodactylus listeri. The sequence continues at coordinate 6,774,355 of JARCFY010000009.1, read as the reverse complement.
TTGAATCTGGGATTTTCTGCATGCCAAGCAGAGGCTTTACCACTAAGTAGGGTTGCCAAGTCTACAGAACTCACCGGCGTGGGGGAGTCCTCCTCCGTCCGGGAGTTTCTCTGGCATCATAGAGTTTTGGGGCAATTGCCAGAGCGTCGCCCTGGCAACGCCCCCAACGTGCTAATGTCACTTCCGGTGACGTCATTACGTCGTCCGGGCTGGACGACTTCGGGGGTGGGGTTCCCCCCGCTGGCCGTATGCTGGCCGGCGGATCGGGAACCCGTTTAGCGGGGGATCCCCCGCCCCCTGGGCTGACTTGGCAGCCCTACCACTAAGCCACTGAGGTCTTTCACATAACCGACTGCCTGGTCCTTTTAACTGGAGATGCTGGGTATTGAACTGGTGACCTTCTGCGTGCAAAGTGGAGGCTCTTCCACTGAGCCCCAGCCCCTCCCCTTGGACTTAAACAGTCAGAGGCCATGATTCAATTGCATTTCCTTTAATTCTTCCAGCCTGCTAGAATGGTCTTCCATTGGAAGCATTAACTGCACCCTCCCTGTGTCATAAGAACATAAGAGAAGCCAATGCTGGATCAGACCAATGGCCCATCCAGTCCATAGGCGTAGAGTACGGGGGGGGCTCGAGGGCTCAGCCACCCCCGGGAAAACAGAGTGCCTGCCGCCGCGCCTCCCCGGTGGTTTCCCGGGGGGGGAGAACATCATCCCAGCGAGCCCCCCCCCCCCCGGGATTTCCAAAACTCTATGCCCCTGATCCAGTCCAACACACTGGTGTCACATAGCAGCCAAGAATACCAGGTGCCCTCAGGAGGTCCACCAGTGGGGCCAGGACACCAGAAGCCCTCCCACTATTGCCCCCCAGTCAAGCACCAAGAATACAGAGCATCCCTTGCCCCAGACTGAGGGTTCCTATCTATACCTTGTGGCTAATAGCCACTGATGGACCTCTGCTCCTGATGTTTATCCAATTCCCTCTTGAAGCCATCCATGCAGAGTAGCCGCCACCACCTCCTGTGGCAGTGAGTTCCATGGGTTAATCATGTGTTTATGTCTTTTTAGGAGGGGATGAGAAAAGGTTCTTTATCAGAGCTTTTGACAGGCTTTCTGTGTTCTGGTTAAGCTGTCACTGTTTATGACTTTAGTATAGGTTCCCTGTGCTTTATTATTGGGGTGGTTTTCTTATTTTTGTTAGACAGAATTTTTGGGTACATTTCACTTTCCTTTTTTTAAAAAAAAGAGAGGGTTAAATAGTCCAATAAATCCATAGTAAAAACATCACCAAAGAAATATCAATCAAGGCTCAAGGCAAACCGGCCACAAATCTGCCCCAAACCTGTCGAAGAGCTTTGTGATAAATCACCCCCCTAAAAAAAGAAATCAATCTTCAACGGTGAAAAAGATAATAAATTGTGAGCGTCTGCCGAATGAACTGAATACTCAATGTAAGGACAGGCCAGGAATAAAGAATTCTCATGGCGTATATATCTTTTGTTGCTGGATCCGATTGTAAAAGACAGCAGACACACACACACACACACACACACACACACAAAACAAATACTAAGCCTGAATGGTATAAGAAAGCAAAGTTTTTGCAGAACAAAAAGCCAATAATTTCTGAGCAGGATAATAAAAGAATGAGCACACACATCCTGGGGAAAAAGAACGCTAGCATTTTCCCTTAACTCTTTTACAAAACAAACATCTTTCTGCAGACACAAAACATCCAACAAACTTCACATTGTCTTAGGGTGCTTGCAGACGGGCAGCTAATCCTGCCATTGGCCCGGCTATAATTTGATCTAGATCTTTTTGATCCAGCATTGCACGACCAGACAGCTCTCCTGTGAATCGCTTTACCACGGGACTCCATGGTGGATTGCTAGACGGCATCCACCGTAAGGATCCGTGTGGTCTGCTGGTTTTTTAAAATCCTTTTGGGGCATGCGCATATGTGCCTCACCATCTACTTGTTTTTCCGCGCACGCGCGGACTAAAATGGTAAAAGCACCGCCAGCAGTACCTTCCTCTAGGTACCATTTCAGTTAACAAAGTGCATAAATATTGTGGGACCTTCAGAAACATTAAATTGTTTGGATCATTTGAGCGGAGCTCTGTGGACGTCGCATGTTTAAGTGGTTATGCGCACATCGCTAAGACTTTTTAAAAATGGCGGCCATTCCGGATGGTCTGGAGACCATCCCTATGGACTGATTGCACGCTGGTGGAACGACCAGATGGGAGAAAGTCTGCCATTGGCCCGTCAGCCAGCTTAGGACCAGACTTTCACCACTAGCAGATCCCCTGATTCCCAGATGTTGTTGTCTGGACGTGCACTTTAAATCCACTAGTCACTCGTGCCTGGCGCGGTTCAAAAGAGCCATCTGAACGCAACCTTAGTCATGTTTACAACAGCTCTGTTAGGTGGGGAAGCAGAAATACCTCCAGACTGCAAATGTATGGGGTCCGAGCTTAAAGGTAATGTCTTGCCTGAGGTTATCAAGTGACTTCCTTGGCTGAGCTCTTCTCACTTGCACAACAGTAACAGAACAAACATAGGTAGAGTTACTCTAGTCTAAGCCTACTGAAGTCCGCTACTGAAGTGGGGATTCAAACTGAGAGCCAGTTTGGTGTAGTGGTTAGGAGTGCAGACTTTAATCTGGGAGAACCGGGTTTGATTCCCCACTCCGCCTCCACATCCAGCTGCTGGTGTGACCTTGGGTCAGTCACAAGTCCTCTCAGAGCTGTTCTCTCCAGGGCAGTCCTCGAAAGAGCTCTCTCAGCCCCACCTACCTCACAGGGTGTCTATTGTGCAGAAGGGAAGGGATAAGAGATTGTGAGCCACTCTGAGACTCCTTTGGGTAGTGAAGGGCAGGATATGAATCCAATCTCTTCTTCGTCTTCTATCTTAGAAAGGCATAGCTCTGTCTGGGATTGCACTGCATATCTCTTTAGTAAAGGTAAATGTTTCCCTTGGTCAAAAGCCAGTCAAATATGACTCTAGGGGTGCAGTGCTCATCTCCATTTCCAAGCCGAAGAGACAGCACTGTCCGAAGACATTTCCATGGTCATGTGGCCGGCATGACTAGATGCTAAGGCACACAGAATGCTGTTCCCTTCCCACCGAAGTGGTACCTATTTATCTACTTGCAATTTCTTGCTTTCGAACTGCTAGGCTGGCAGGAGCTGGGACCAGAGATGGGAGCTCACTCCGTCATGCGGCACTCAGGTCTCGAACTGCTGAACCACCGACCTTCTGGTCTGCAAGTTCAGCATCTTAACCACTTGAGCCACTGCAGCCCTTCTCTTTACAACACTTAAAACTGCATATCTCTTTACAACAGTCTTAAATTTTGGATACTCATGACCTCCTCTCCTCTCCTTTAAATTCCTTGTAGAAACAGCCACAGAGAAGGGACAGAATTGCCCAATTCCAGGTGGGGCCTGAAGATCTCCTGAAATTACAGCTGATGAAGCTTGGGGGGGGGGGCAGGGTTTGAAGACGAGAGGAATCTTTGTGGCGGATAATACCACAGACCCCCCCCCCCCCCGCCCCAGCCTCCAAAGTTGTCATTTTCTCCAGCTGAACTGATCTCTGTAGTCTGGGAATCAGCGGTCATTCTGGGAGATCTCCAGGTCCCACCTGGAGATTGGCAACCCTAACTGAAGCAGGGAGCTGAGGCTTGCTACAGGCCACCAAGTGGGGTTGTAGCAGATCTGGGGCCTCCTGCTCCACAGCGCCACACTTTTAGCCCCCGGGTTGCCAACTCCAGCTTGAGAAATCCCAGGATATTTGAGAATGGGGGGGCGGAGCTTGGTGGGAACATCATGCCATACAGTCCCCCCTCCAAAGCTACCATTTCCTCCAGGGGAATCATAGAATCAAAGAGTTGGAAGGGACCTCCAAGGTCATCTAGTCCAGCCCCCTGCACAATACAGGAAATACACAAATACCTCCCCCTCCGCACTCCCAGTGACCCCTGCTCCATGTCCAGAAGATGACAAAAAACCCTCCAGGATCCCCGGCCAAACTGACGTGGAGAAAAATGGCTTCCTGACTCCAAAGTCACAATCAGCATTTCCTTGGGCATGTAAGAAAGGGCCGCGAGAACTAAGCACTGACACAACCCTTCCTGCCCCCCCCCCTTCTCGCGATCTGCCCAAGTTCACAGAATCCGCATGGCTGTCAGATGGCCATCTAGCCACTGTCTGAAAACCCCCCTAGAAGGAGAGCCCACCACCTCCCAAGGAAACCCGTTCCAGTTTGGTGTAGTGGTTAAGTGCGCGGACTCTAATCTGGGAGAACCGGGTTTGATTCCCCACTCCTCCACTTGCAGCTGCTGGATGACCTTGGGCAAGTCATTGTTCTATCAGAGCTGTTCTCTTGACAGCTCTGGAAAGAGTTCTCTCAGCCCCACCTTTCTCACAGGGCATCTGTTGTGGGGAGGGGAAGAGAAAGGAGTTTGTAAGCCCCTATGAGATTCCGAGTGAAGGGCAGGGTATAAATCCAATCTCCTCCTTTTCCTCCTCCTTCTCCTCCTCTTCTTCTTCCACTGAGGAATCACTCTAACTGTCAGGGACCATCATAGAATCATTGAACCACTCTCTGTAGTGGAGACATCAGTTGTGATTTCGGGGGACCTCCAGACCCTGCCTGGAGGTTGGTGACACTGTTTAGCCACCAATCCACTTCTCAGGCCTCCAGGTCTCCCTTCCCCAGCATCAATCAAAGCATTTGCGTTGCAGAGCAATGTTCCTTCCCACCAGCTAGAGGGATTTTCCCATTGCTTGGGGGGCGGGGGGGGGGGAGAACAATCTTGGCAGATGCGTCCAGGGAACGGACAGGATGAATCCACTGAATCAGAAGCCAGGATAAACATCCGGGACTATTTAAAGCCTTTGTTCACCGAAAGAGCTGGGTTTGCACTCTCCCTTTGCTTCCTTCCCGGGCTCTCTCTCTCTCCCATCCCGTATTTCAGAAAGGAGCTTCCATGGGATCTCTTTGTGGGGTAGCCAGGGATGGCTGCCTCTTTGTCCCCCCCCCCCCCCATGCCAGCCCAAGAAAAAAAATTTAAAAATGCAACAAGATGCAAACCTTCCAGTCGGGAGACACTGCTAGGGGAGATGAAAGGATCCTACACTGACACCTTCAATCGGTAGCAGGCGGTTGGCTGTTGGCCGAGGCAGTGGCTCGTTTGGCTGTTGCAACTCACCACGCTCTTCCAAGTTTGCACGTGGTTGGAGAAAACTTTTCGGCATTCCAAACTGCCTTAAAGGGGAACGCTCCAAGCCTGCTTCTAGCCCTTCCTTCCAAGGCTATTTGTGGGGCAGGGCTTTTAATTGAGGGGGCAGGGCCCCGAAATGCCCCAAGGTAACTACGAACCGAAGTAGAGTTGTCAACTTCCAAGTGGCGCTTGGGACATACCTAAGTTCCCCTGGAGAAAATGGCTGCTTTGGAGGGTGGACTCTATGACATAATTTATGTCCTTAGCATGATCGAGGTTTACAAAATTATTCATGGGAGAGAGAAGGTAGAGAAAGAAGTCCTTTCCCCCCTTTCTCACAATACAAGAACTCGTAGGCACTCCTTGAAATCGCTGCATAGTAAGGTTAGAATGGAAAAAAGGAAGTACTTCTTCACTCAAAGAGTGATTAACACATGGAATTCACTGCCACAGGAGGTGGTGGCGGCTACAAGTATGGACGGCTTCAAGAGGGAATCGGATAAACATCTGGAGCAGAGGCCCATCAGTGGCTATTAGCCACAGGGTATAGATAGGAACTCTCAGTCTGGTGATGCTCAAGTGATGCTCTGTCTTCTTGGTGCTTGCGGGGGGGGCAACAGTGGGAGTAGAGCTTCTGGAGTTCTGGCCCCACTGGCGGACCTCCTGATGGCACCTGGGTTTTGGCCACTGTGGGACACAGAATGTTGGGCTGGATGGGCCATTGGCCTGATCCAACATGGCTTCTCTTATGTTCTTATATACCCCACTGAGTTCTTCCCTTCCCGAAACTCCACCCTCACCAGTCTCCAGGCCCAAATCTCCAGGAATTTTATGAGTCGCAACCCACAGGGTGCCACGAGAATGGGACAAGAAGGCTTCAAAGAATTCATGGAGTGAAAGCTCCAGATACTCAAGAATGACCAGTTAAAGCAAATGCAACAGACCAGGGATGGGGGAGAACATCTAGATAAATCCAACCAAAGCAAAATTCCTTCCAGTCCCCCAATATGGAGGAGGAGGTGGAAGAGGAAGAGATTGGATTTATACCCCGCCCTTCAATAGGAGTCTCAGAGCGGCTTACAAACCCCTTTCCCTTCCCCTCCCCACAACAGGCACCCTGTGAGGTAGGTGGGGCTGAGAGAGCTCTGACAGAAACAGCTCTTTTTCAAGAGCCAGAACTATGGCTTGCCCAAGGTCATCCAGCAGGTGCAAGTGGAAGAGTGGGGAATCAAACCTGGTTCCCCCAGATTAGAGTCCACACACTTAACCACTACCCCAAACACCAAACATCCTATTCAAGGAGATAACACCTATGCACATGTAGAGTGATGTAGCACCACCACCCCCCCCCCCCCAATGTCCAGGCAAGTTGAGATGCTCACTCCAGCAGTTGGTCTCTAAGCTCCTACTGGACTTGAATCTAGCTTTTCTACTGCAGACAAACACTGCTACCCTACGGGGTGGGTGGGTGGGTGGGTGAGTGAGAGAGAGAGAGAGGGAGCTATAATGGCTGTGCCAAATTACTTATGTAACAATCTGGAGCTCCCCTGATCTTGTGTTGCTGCTGCTGGTGGTGGTGGAAAGTGTCATCAAGCTGCAGCTATGAGATCATGGAGCCCGTTTGGTGTAGTGGTTAAGTGCACGGACTCTAATCTGGGAGAATCGGGTTTGATTCCCCACCTCCACTTGCAGCTATTGGATGACAGTGGACAAGCCATAGTTCTGGCACAGCTGTTCTTGAAAATGAGCCGTTTCTGTCAGAGCTCTCTCAGCCCCGCCTACCTCACAGGGTGCCTGTTGTGGGGAGGGGAAGGGAAAGGATATTGTAAGCCGCTCTGAGACTCCTTTGGGTAGTGAAGGGCAGGGTATAAATCCAATCTCTTTTCTTCTTTTTCTCTTCATTTAAGGGGGAAATTGTCTTTGGTTGCATTTCACATTATGGAAAGATAAGGTGTCCTCGTGACAAAACTGCCTCTGAAATGAGGATTCTAACTACGAATCTGTGTATCCCCCAAAAGCCTTCTGCTGATTTCCATGCGCCAGCGCCGATCTCGTCGTCTTAGCATATGTGCTTTTGTAATGCCACAGCAAGCCGTTAAAACCCCGACTGAGCATCTGCGTCTCACTGTTTATTTAAAAACTTTTCACTGGGGATCAATTCTAGCTGTCTAGGTGATGACTGAATATCTCACATTTGGAACAATCGGCATTAACTGCATCATTTATACAGCAATTAATTATACAGCAAATGTGGAGTTCAGGTCTTTCTTTTTTTTTCCCCCCCTTTCCAGATTTCTAGGAGCATAGCATAGAGGAAAGGGAGAAATGCACAGACTACTAATAAAGGATGTCACAGAAATTCTAAATGTAGTTGTACAGGGCTTTTTTTTGGTAGAAAAAGCCAACCAGGAACTCATTAGCATAATAGGTCACACCCAACAGCAGAAATGTATTACCATATTAGGCCACACCCCTGACCGTGCAGCTCCCTCTCAGGATCGTTTTTTCCAGGTGTCCTGTGGTTTGCGGGGCTCATGGGGAACCCGAGGGAAGGAAGGCAGTTTCTGGATTTATCTTCCCCAGGCGGGGTGCCAGGGGAACCCAAGGAAGGGGAGGCAGTTTAAACTGCCTTCCCTCCCTGGATCGGCTTGGCTTCCCCAGGCGCCCCGCGGCTTGTGAGGCACTTGGGGAACCTGAGGAGGGGAGGCTGTAGGTGTGGCCAACTCAGAAGCCAGCCAGAACGCCGTTCCTGTGCGTTCCTGCCCAAAAATAGCCCTGTAGTTGTATGCAGAGGTGCAGGAGCTCATTAGTATAACTTATTTGCATATGCTAAACCACCTGCAGGAGGTGCAGGAGCTCATTAGCATAACTTATTTGCATATGCTAAACCACCAGAAGTATGTCATAAGGTGAGGGAGGGAGGGAGGGAGGGAGGGGACAGCTACCAATCCAAGCCTCAGAAATACCACTATTCTGGGAGGATCGCTTCAGTGGTGGCTGAAGCCTTCGGAAGGCTGGTTGGAGGAACAAGGACCTTTCCAGGGGACGGGGTCATTTTGCTGCAGCCATGACACAAACAGGCATTCCCCCACGTGGGGGGGGGGGCTGGCACCAACTCCCGGAGCTGAGCTCCCCTGAGCTCCTGCTCGAAATGACCCCGGGTTGTATGTCTGTTTGTACATATGCGTGTATGAGTATGAAACACAGGACGCTGGTCACTGACAGATCATCTTCACTGCCACAGGAGGTGGGTGGCAGCTACAAACATGGATGGCCTCAAGAGGCAATTAGATAAACATATGGAGCAGAGGAGAAGCAGCAGCAGTTAGAGATCTGAGTAGACAGCAGGGAGTGACTTTGATAAACCCATGGCCTGGTTCAGTACAAGGCCTCTGCATGTGTTTCCATATGTGCCTGGCTCCCAATACATCCATAACCATGCCGTTCCTGGTCTCAGTATTTTTAAAATTTTAATCCTGGTCTTTACCCAGCACATATTATCATACTAACGACATCCCATTGTTTTTTAAGCCAGTCTGAGTTCGGGGGCCTTGAAGTCTCCCGTTTCATGTATTTTACAACGGTTGTCTTCAGTGCTATCCATTTATTAAAGTTAAGGCCCATGAATATTTACAAGTCTTCCACAGAGTTTAAAGGACGTAATGAAGGATCTAGAAGATAACAAGGTTGCATTCAAAGTACAGAATAAAGGGGTGGCGGCATGATGTGCCACGAGGTTAGAGCATCAAGCTATCTCGGAGACCCCGGTTTGGACCCTCGCTTGTCTAGGGAAACTCATTGGTTGATAGGGTCCTCAAGTCACCACCATCCCAGCCACCAGTGGACTGCCAGATCCAGGTTGGGGAACTCCTGGAGATTTGGGGGTGGAGCCTGAGGAGAAGGGGGACAATGCCACAGAGTCCACCCTCCAAAGCATCCATTTTCTCCAGGGGAACTGAGAAGTACTGGAGTCGGGAGTCCATGGAGCAGTGAAACAGCTAGAGCTTTATTGCTGGTCCGGATGAAGCATACAACCCAGGGCTCCGAGCCCTCCTTTTATGCTGGTCAGGGATAATCCCCTGACCTCACCCAACTGGCCTGATTGGCTATTATCAGTCTATTTACATCTCATAGGTTCCCTGGGAGAAAACCTAGGTCCATGATTGGTGGCCGGTTTGAATCCACCTGGCCTTTGTTCTACCTGGCTGAAGCTCAGGTAGTTTCTTGGCCATGTGCTCTGGCCACATGGCGGTCACCATTACTGGAGCACACGGCGACCGCATGGTCAATACATAACAGGAACTGATCTCTGTAGTCTGGAGATGAGGTGTAATTCTGAGGGATCCCCAGGTCCCACCTGGAGGCTGGCATCCCTGCTCGGTGACCTTGGGCCAGTCACCCTCCTTCCGCCTAACTTCCTCACAGGGCTGTTGTGAGGATAAAGTGGAGAAGAGGACAATGTAAGCCACATCGGATCCCCACCGCTTAGTTCTCGTGGCCCTTTCTTACACACCCAGGGAAATGCTGGGCGCCACTAGGGGGCCAAGAATCAAATTTTCTCCGGCCGAGTTTGGCCAGAGATCCTGGAAGATTGTTGGGTGGTTTTCGCCATCTTGTGAGCTTGGAACAGAGGTCACTGGGTGTGTGTGTGGAGGGGGGGGGGTATTTGTGAATTTCCTGCATTGTGCAGGGGGTTGGACTAGATGTCCCGGAAGGTCCCTTCCAACTCTATGATTCTGTAGGGAGAAAGGCCAGGGGTTATATATACATATTTTTTCAAAATATTAACAATGTTGCAAAAATACACTGTCAGTCATGCTGCTAATTATACAAGGGTAATATTATAGTAGCAATTTGGTATTTCTCTTTGCAGGGGTCATTTCGTAGAAAAAAAGGTGCAGGAGCTCATTAGCATAACTCATTTGCATATGCCACACCCCCTAACATACCAGAAGTGTGTCAGAAGGCAACACCCACCCCACAGGCTCCACTCCACAGGTGAGTGAAACTGACCTACTCTTCCTCCATTCCCTGCCCCATCCAATACTTTGTGCAATAAAAATAAGAGTAAAGAACGCACCCTCATTCTCTTCCTGCTCCCTTGAAACCACCAGGTTTCAAGTAGACTTGAGATACCCAGGACATGTGCACCACCCATCCCTTTCCCTTCCTCTCCCCACAACAAGACACCCTCTGAGGTAGGTGGGGCTGAGAGAGGTCTTTTGAGAACTGCTCATGAGAGAACAGCTCTGAGAGAACTTGTGACTGGCCCAAGGTCACACCAGCAGCTGCATGTGGAGGCGTGGGGAATCAAACCCGGTTCTCCCAGATTAGAGTCCAACTCCTGACCACTACACCAAACTGATGGGGTGGAAGCTGCTGAAGGGTTGGTGAAATTTCTCCAGTGCTTATGTGCCATGTGCCCAGATAAAAAATGGTATACTTAGAAAATTTATATGCCACCTTGACCAAGTCCCTGGAAAAGCAGCACACAGTCATAAAAGGAACAATGATAAAATTATCAATGTTAAAACAAAACATTAAAATCAATAAAGACCCTAGCAGGGCTTTCCCCGGGGCTCTGCGCCTCTGCACTGCTCGGGGAAGCCGAGGAGGGGGCGGGGTTTGGTCATGTGCCCGCCCCCTGGGTTCCTCACTCCCGGAGCTGCGCTCCTGTGCGCTCCCGCTCCAACGGACCCCTGTCTCTTCGGAATCTTCCATCCGTATATCAGAAGGGAATTCTTGACAAAACAAGGGAAAATCACAGAACAATGTTCTTGCAGCTCTGAGCAAGGCACGGCAGCGGAAAAGAAGTACGATGTCGAATACCCTTCGTAAGAGAGACATAATTAACCCAATGAGTAGGCCAAGTAGAAAAATCTCGACCCAAGAAGCTAAAGGTTAAGTTTTCCTCTCAACCTGAGTGATGCTCTTACTTGGGGGAAAGAATCAGACTCACAGAGCACATTGCCCTGAGCAGCGAAGCATCGATCTTGGGCCTCCACAGACTCTTAAATAACAGTCTTCTTATTGACCGAAAAGAAAGTCAAGGCAACTTCTCAGCCTTACCTTCCTTTTCTTTTTGCTCCCAACTTTACCGGAGAATTCTTCAGCCCCAAACCATAAAGATCTAAGCAAAGAGGAAGGCCATATACCAGTGAACACAGCTGAGGTGATAAGAGCAGCTAGGGTCGAAGAGTGTGGGCGTTTCCAAATTCTCATTTCCCTCGCTTGTAAGTTCCTGTTTCTTGGGGGAGAGTGTCTGGTCCGTATGTGTTTATCTCCTCCTAGTGGTCGATTCGATATTACACCTGGACATGTCTGGCATATCTCCCTGCAGATTTAAACTGCATGTTTTTATACCAGACATAATCTAGCGTACTAGCAAATCGACCACAAGAGGGAGGAAAATACATGTGGAACAGAAACCTCCCACCTAAAAAAAAAAACACAGGAATTTACCAGTGAGGGAAACGAGGATGCGGAAACATGTCTTTCAATCAGCCTCAGTCAGCCCTTTCTGGGGCAGGAGCTAAGAGAAGATGGACTCCAGAGCTTTCTCTCATTGTATTTCCCCTCTTCAAATCTCTCATATCAGATTAGGCATTTTAAAAAATGAAATCAAATTTTTAATGGCAGGGAAGGGGCTGGAAGATCCCGAAGTCTCTCCCGTGGCCAGGGTTCAGATCCCGAAGTCTCTCCCGTGGCCAGGGTTCACATCCCACTGCCTCGGTGATTTATCAAGCAGTTGCCATTTGCCAGTGTCTGTCTGATCCTTGGATGCAGCAGCTTCTGCACAGAAGTGAACAAACATCGCTGACTTCAACTAAGTCAAAACGTTGTTCCATCCAGTTTAGAATCGTCTACTTTGACTGGTACGGGCTAGGACTCTTCAGCTGAGAAAAGAGATGACTAAAGTAGAAGTTGTGAAATTATGCATGGAGTGAAGAGAGCTGACAAAGAGAACTTTTCCTCCTCCTCCCAATAGACTAGAACTTGAGGGCATCCAATGAAACCGGTGGGCAGTAGGTTCAAGGACAGACAAAAGGAAATACGAGGGGTGTGCAATTTTTTTAAACCGGTATTTTTCTGTTCGGGTCTATTAATCCTGCCAAAAATTTGGGATTTCCAAAAAAAGTCCCAGATCCCAATACTGGTATGGTATTCAGATCCAGGATTTCTTGAAAAGCCAGGTCCACGATCTGCTGTACCATGGGGAGGAAAAGCCAGGTCCAGGATCTGCTGTACCATGGGGAGAAAGCCATCCCAGCCAGAATCTGCATGTTGCGGGAAATGATCTCCCCACAGCACAACAGATCCTGGACCTGGCTTCTGCTGCAACCCAGCGACAAGCATGGTATGAGAAATATAACATAACATTCCACAGACCCGACGTCAAGGGTTCACTCAACCCACCTCCTGGGCAGGAGATGGCAGCATTAGCTGACAGCAGGCACCTTTGGAATTATGGTGCAACAAGTGGAGACCTGCAAGAAACTTGCAGGATAGTTATCCCATTCCTCACACCTTTGCTTCCTCCCTTCTCCCCCTACCTCTCTCACACTCTCTCTCCCTTCTGCCCCCCTTTCTTACTCTCTCGCTCTCCTCCATGTATGTTACTTCCTCTCTCTTTCTGACCTGTCATCATTCCCTTTGTTTTTCTGCCTCCCCACCTCATCACTCTTTCTCTCTCTTTCTGCCTCCCACTTCAAATCCCACCCTCCCCAGGCTCCACCTCTCAAATGTCTGGGAATTTCCCAACCTGGAGTTGGCAACCCTATTTCCTTCCCACCCAACAGCCAACCTGCCTTTATCTGTCTTCAGCTTTCTATCTCCACCCCCCTCCCCTGCAGCCTCTACCTAGGAAAATCACAGTCTTTCTCCACAATGGGGACTAAAGCAGCTTACATTATTATTTCCTCTTTGTTATCTGCACAACAACCCTGTGAGGTTGGTTAGGCTGAAAGTATGTGACTGGTCCAAAATCTCCCAGTCAGCTTCCACTGCAAGATGGGGATCTGAACCTGGGTCTCGCAGATCCCAGTCTGAAGCTCGAACTGTTGCACCACAATGGCTTTCATACGGTGGCTGCTGATGAACTGTAGCAAAACAGCTGGGCCTAATTAAGTCCTGCAAATCAGATGGTATCAAGTCACACAGAGGGTGCTTCCTAGGGATGCCAGCCTCCAGATGGGACCTGGGGATCCCCTGGAGTTACTGCTCATCTCCAGACTACAGAGATAACTTTCCATGGAGAAAATGGATGCTTTGGAGGGGGGAGTTTATGGCATTGTACCTCACTGAGGTCCCTGTCCTCCCCAGGCTCCACCCCCAAATCTCCAGGAGTTTCCCAGCCTGGATCTGGATCTGCTGCTGGTGGCTGGGGGGGTACTTGGCAACCCTAGACTGGTGCCAGTAAAAACCCTGCTTTTTACTGACAAAAACAGTTAGAGCCTCCCCCCCTCCCCCGAACAATCTAATCTCCTCACAGTTGACGCCTGGAGCTGAGGCCATTTCAAAAGGTATTTTGGGGGATTCTACGGTCACTGAAGGGTTTTTTTAACTTTTCGGATTTTTCTGCACACGGGGGGAGTGCCCCCCATGTGTAGGAAAACCTCCCTGCCTCCCAGGTGCCCCCCCTGCACGGATTTAGGTATCCTCACACAGGGGGCGCCTTCGGAATTAGATATATAGATGTGGAAGGCGCAGTCCCAAAATGGCTGCCGTTCCTGGCTGCCACAGGAGGTGGGGCCAACCACGAAATGGCTGCCACAGCTTATCTTCAGTCACACAGCAGAGATCCCTGTGCTGCGGTGGTGGCTGCTGCCGTGTGTTTAAAAACCTTGCATAGCCAATCGAATCTCCAATGGCCAATCAGAGACCTTGCTGGGCAAAAGCTCCAACTGGCCCCGCCCACATGCTAACAACACTCAGCCAGGCACCGGGAAAGTGAATGAAATAATCCTGGAAGCTGCATTTGCAAAAAAGAGAGAGAGAGAGGGAATACATTATGCCTAGATGTAAATGGAATTATAATGTCACTGAAGCCACACTTTAGTGGGGAGCTGAGAATTCAGCTGAAGGTTCCAAGCCCCTGTCTCTAACCTACTGTTCCTCAGTTTCTTGGGGAATAGAAAAAAAACCCCATTAAACCCAGCGGTCATTTGGAGCCGGAACAAGCTGGAAACGGCATTCCGGCAGCCCAGGAGTGAACCCATATGGCAGCGATGGCAATCCCCACCCCCAGCAGAGTCCCCCCATGTTAGTTATTAGTTATGCTAATGAGCTCCTGTACCTCTTTTTCTACAAAATGACCCCTGATTAAACCAATTCCATTCCATTCTGTCATGTAGACATGCCTGCGCACTGCTGCAGCCAATCGTTTCATCCGTGTCTGCCTCGTGCTCTCTTTATTCATTCACAAAACTCAGAGGAGCGGAATGAAGGCTGCGAGCGAGGCCACAGACGCCGCCAGAGCTGAGATGTGGGCGCTTCCTTGGAATGCAAAGTGGCGCTTGGCTTTTTGCAGTCTGAGGACCCCGCAGGATTTCCTTTCTTTCTGGGTTAGGACTAAGTCGTTTCAATGTCCCTTTGCTGGGGCCGTGGACTGTTACCAGGAGGCAGACAGATGTCAACAAAATAACAGACTGGTGGCGAGAGAAAGGGGCTTTAAGTATTAAACAAAGGAGGGGAGGTAGAAACAGAATCAGAGCTTCCAAAAGGACAGACTGTGCGGTTTGCTAGGGGAAAGCAAACAAGCGTACCACGAAAAGGCCTCGATCAGTTGCATTTAGGGTCCCTGCCTCCTAGTTTGGTGCTGTGGTTAAGGTCAAATCTACATCTGACTTTCCCGCTGGAATCGTTCTAGTTTCAAAAAAACCCGTCTATACCCGTTTCTAGTTTCAAACCATACTTGTTCTAGTTTAAAAATTACTGTTTACGTTCGTTAATCGCCCTCCTGTGGTCAAGCTAGCATTATACTGCTTTAAACAGACCCTGTTGCTTAGTACTCTTCAGACCCAGGGAGTGAAATTTGAAACCTGCGTGAAATGAGCGTAGGAAAAGACAGCAGTCAAACTACTTCAGAGGGGAGGTGTAAATTGGTCCTACGAGCGGCAGACTCTAATCTGGAGGACAGGGTTCAATTCCCCACTCCTCCTCCACATGCAGCCAGCTGGATGACCATGAGTCAGTCACAGTTCTCTCAGAGCGCTCTCAGCCCTGCCTACCTTATTATTATTATTATTATTATCATTATTATTATCATCATCATCATCCTCCACCACCTCCTTTTCCTTTTGCTCCTCCTTCTGGAATTACAACTGGTCTCCAGATGACAGAGACCAGTCCTTTTAGAGCTTGGAGTCTCTGGAATTATACCTCGCTGAGGACCCGCCCCTTCCCAAACCCTGTTCTCCCTGGGCTCCACCCCCCCCCCAAATCTCCAGGAATTTTCCAACCCAGAGTTGGCAACCCTCATTGCAGAGTAGCTCCGGAGAGATCTTGCTGCCGCAGATCACCCCTGAACATCTTGGCCAGTGCCATGATTAGGGACTGGCAAGAGGATGGAGAGTTCCTGGGGCAGAACGGTGCCAGGGATCGTAGGACCAAAATGTGAAATGGGCACGGACATGGTGAGAGCAAGCAGATGAGCTCAAGCAGAAAAGATTATAGGATCCAGCTCAATGAGGCCAGAGGGCCAATTCACAGTGGAGTCTGCCCACTGCCTCCCTGAATGTTCCACTGGTCCCTTTTTATTGGGTTCTCATAGGCCTCTACGAGAAGAAGGTAAGTTTGCCAACTCTGTCTATCATTCTGTCACTCTTGATGCAGATACATTTACCTTCAAAGAAGTCACATCGTGGACAGCAATTCATACAGAAGCACGACCAGGAAACTCCCCGAAAGGCAGGCATTCTTACTAATATAGAAATCTGAAATATCTCTTTCCTGTCCTGGTTACTGGCTTTTATTGGCGATATGATTGACACCATCACTAGCTGTTGTACTGTATTGGAGATTATATATTGATTTTGTCGATGATGACTGTCCATTGGTCTTATGGAAATCAATTATGAAGTCATCTGGCTGAAAGTGTGCAGTGGAATATACTTTTCTAAGTCAATAACTGTATAAGTATGTCGTAGAAAAGAGCAAGAGTCCAGTAGCACCTTAATGACTAACAAAATTCGTGGCAGGGTAGGAGCTTTCATGAGTCACTGCTCAGTTTGCCAGATACAACTAGAACGTGAGTATGTCTGTCCTTATATCTTGGAGAGTGGAGTGATTTCAGATGCTGAATGACAATAGCAGGCAAATGACAATAGCAAGTGAATGACGATAGCAGGCATGATTGGATTAGAGAAGATATGTAGAGGGGTGGTAGGTGTGGAGACATCAGCACTGGTAATGAGACAGGAAACCTAGGTCTTGATTCAGTCCAGGAGGATGCATTGTTTTGGGCTTCATTATCGGTTGCAATTCAGGATGTGTGTGTGTTCTTCCAGCCTTCCCATGCATTGTCCGCTTGAATGGATCCACCAATAAACTACATGGGGCTGTCCTTGAAGACTGTCTGGAAGCTACAATCGGTACAGAATGCTGTAGCCAGAATGTTGACTGAAGTGGGTCATAGGGAGGATCACATCACTGTAGTCTTGTTTTATCTGCAACGGCTCCCAATTTGTTTCCAGGCTCAATTCAAGGTGCCGGTATTGATACACAAATCTCTGCCTGCGTGAACCCTTGGCAGCATTGGAATCACACAGTCTGAGTCCAGTGAATTAAATGAATATCTGTTTAACGAATTCATAACAGAGAATACAGGGCTGATAAATGCCTTAGCACTTCCAGCAATTCCAAAGCTGTATTCTGCCATAACCAGGAAGGGCAGAAGGTCTTATACCCTCAATGACATCACACATACTTTACACATTAAAGGGTCATATTATCATATAGCAGTGTGTGTAGAATAGCCAGGAGATCCTAAGATTGTCTGGCAGCCAGAAGTTCTAGCTCGTTTAGCGTTATCCACCACTAGGTGGTGAGCTAGACTTCTTTTTAAGGCAAGAGACATTTCAGAGGTGGTTTGCCATTGCCTGCCTCCATGTCACGCCCCTGGTTTTCCTTGGAGGTCGCCCAACCGAATGCTAGCCAAGGCCGACCCCTGCTTAGCTTCTGAGATCTGACGAGATCAGGCTAGCCTGAGCAAGGGTGACCTTGTGCCAGCCACCCACTCTCAGCCTAACCTACCTCACAGAGTTGTTGTGAGGATAAAATTGAGGAGGAGAGGAGAATGATGGAAGCTGCTTTGGGTCCCCACTGAGAGGAAAGGCAGGGTATAAAGTATTTCGATCAATCACTGACTTGCACGTTGATGGGGTCCGAACTGGCAGAGACTGACCAAGAGAGAGATCTTGGAGTCGTAGTAGAGAACTCAATGAAATTGTCGAGACAGTGTGTGACTGCAATGAAAAAGGCCAACGCTACATTGGGGGTTATTAGGAAGGGAATTGAAAACAAATCAGCCGCTATCATAATGCCCCTGTATAGATCGATGGTGCGGCCTCATTTAGAATACTGTGTGTACAGTCCTGGTCACCACACCTCAAAAAGGATATTATAACACTGGGAAAAGTGCAGAAAAGGGCAACTAGAATGATAAAAGGGTTGGAACACTTTTCCTATGAAGAAAGGTTGAAGCACTTGGGGCTCTTTAACTTGGAGAAACGATGGCCGAGGGGTGACATGATTGAGGTTTACAAGATTATGCATGGGATGGAGCAGGTAGAGAAAGAAGTCCTTTTCTCCCTTTCTCACAAGACAAGAACTTGTGGGCACTCCATGAAATCGCTGAGCAGTCGGGTTAGAACAGATAAAAGGAAGTCCTTCTTTCCCCAAGGAGTGATTAACATGTGGAATTCACTGCCACAGGAGGTGGTGGTGGCTACAAGCATGGACGGCTTCAAGAGGGAATTAGATAAACATAAGGAGCAGAGGTCCATCAGTGGCTATTAGCCACAAAGGATAGATAGGAACTCTCAGTCTGGGGCAAGTGATGCTCTGTATTCTTGGTGCTTGACCGGGGGGGGGGGGGCAGCAGTGGGAGGGCTTCTAGTGTCCTGGCCCCACTGCTGGACCTCCTGAGGGCACCTGGTGTTTTTGGCCACTGTGTGACACAGAGTGTTGGACTGGATGGGCCACTGGCCTGATCCAACACTGGCTTCTCTTATGTTCTCTTCTGTTCTTATGTACCTGCATAACCCTGCCCTAACTTAGTCCAGACCCTAGATCCTATTTCACAACTTAAAATCCCAGAAAGGTGTCTAAACCCTACAATCTACAATCCAATGCTATTCCCCACTTCCTTATCATTCTGGATCCTTCTGAATTTGTTGCCGCTCTGCATTCAAAATCAGCACAATATCGTTCATCACCCTTTCTGGCTCCTTTTTCTATTTTTATTTACATTTCTCCATTTCCTGTTTATATCTTGGGTTTCTCCCACTGCCTTAAGAAATACAGGGATCCTAACTGCTTTCGCCAGCTCATTTATTATGGGCACCAAAACGCCAGTGACAAAACCCTTTGGCTGCTGAGCAGAAGCAAAGCGTTCGGGGGCTCATTTAGCGCTAATGCACTGGGAAAAGATGAGCTCCAATTTTCCGCTGGATAGCGGCCATTAAGTAGGACTTCAAGCCGTCGCTGATGATATACATTTTTCCAGAGTCAACTGAATCGGTTAACAACCCTTCTCGGCGTGGCTTTGCTGTCAAGAAAACTGGAGGGAAGCTAACCAACTGGGAGGGGTCTAAGGCCTTCTTTAACAACCCAGCATCTCTGAATCAGCTGGAACTGAGCTCCCTGATGAATTGCTTTTCAGCCTCTCCTAGGGCTGCCAAGTCCAACTTGGGAAATATCTGGGGACTTTGGGGGTGGAGCTAGGAGACTTTGGGGGTGGAGCCAGGAGAAAGGAAGTGACATCATTTTGTGAGGTCACATCCTGTGATGTTGCTTCCACATGCTTCCACATGAACTCTTGAAGTTTCCTAATACTGAATCAGGCCATTGGTCTATCAAGGTCAGTATTGACTACTCAGACTGGTAGTGGCTCTCCAGGGTCTCAGGCTGAGTTCTTTAATGTCACCTATTACCTGATCCTTTTTTAGCTGAAGAGGCTGATACCTCCTGCATGTCAAGCAGATGCTCTATCACTGAGCAACAGCCCTACTGAATCCTTCCTCATCTCGGCAGAATATGAAGCACTAAGTGCTACACAAGTGCTAAATATGATTTTCATATCATAAGAACAGGAGAGAAGCCACAGTGGATCGGCCCATCCAGTACAGCCCATCCAGTACAACACTCTGTGTCACAACAGTGGCCAAAAATACCAGGTGCCCTCAGGAGGTCCAGCAGCGGGGCCAGAACTCCAGAAGCCCTCCCACTGTTGCCCCCCAAGCACCAAGAATTCAGAGCCTCACTGCCCCAGACAAAGGGTTCCATTTAGACCTTGTGGCTAATAATAGCCACTGATAGACCTCTGCTGGATGGGGACAGAGAGAGACAGACAGACAGACAGACAGACAGAAAAAAGAAAGAAAGAGGGAGAGAGAGAGAAGGGAAAAAAACTGGCAGAGGCACTTACTTCCATTTAGACCTTGTGGCTATAATAGCCACTGATAGACCTCTGCTGGATGGGGACAGAGAGAGAGACAGACAGACAGACAGACAGAGAGACAGACAGACAGACAGAAAAAAGAAAGAGGGAGAGAGAATGAAAAGAGCTGGAAGAGAAACTCACCTTGCAAGCCACATGCAAAAGCAGCTCCTTCAGTCCCTCCTTAATCTCTGGGCGGACCTCTCTTGCTGTGGAAGCTCTCTTGCTGACTTCTTAAAGGGGAAATGTCTGGTGAGGCTTTTTACTGCAGGGCAGGCTCTCTGCAGACATTTCCCTTTTAAGGCAACCATTTTGTCCCCCCGGTGGCCATCTTTGGAAAAGCGGGAGGTAAGCACTAAAAAACGGTGTTTCCCCCGCCCTACCGGGGGACTTGGCAGCCCTAGCCTCTCCAAGATGTTGCCTTGAAACTTGGAGGCAGGGGAGAGAGAAACGTCTGTCAAGACAAAAATATGTGAGCTGGAGGCTAAAAAACTGTGAGCTAGCTCACACTAACTAAGCTTAGAGGGAACACTGCTCCCAGGGTGTCTGTTGTGGGGAGGGGGGAGGAAAAGGAGTGAGAAGTATTGGAGTCGGGAGCCCATGGAACAGTGAAACAGCTAGATCTCTATTGCTGGTCTGGATGAAGCATACAACCCAGGGCTCCAAGCCCTCCTTTTATGCTGGTCAGGGATAATCCCCTGACCTCGCCCAACTGGCCTGATAGGCTCTTATCAGTCTATTTACATCTCATAGGTTCCCTGGGAGAAACCTAGGTCCATGATCGGTGGCCGGTTAGAATCCACCTGGCCTTTGTTCTACCTGGCTGAAGCTCAGGTAGTTTCTTGGCCATGTGCTCTGGCCATGCTCTGGCCATGTGCTCTGGCCATGCGGTTGCAATTAAGGGAGCACATGGCGACCGCATGGTCAATACATAACAAGGAGATTGTAAACTGCTCTGAGTGAAGGGCGGGTTATAAATCCAATCTCCTCCTCCTCCTCCTTTTACAATCGCCTTCCCTTCCTCTTACCTGGCCCACAAGCAACTGGTATATATGGAAATGTCAGGTACTCCCCCTTTTATGGTATCCCTTGGGGGGGAAATCCTAGTCTTGCATACGATTAAATACATTTATTGGGGCTTTTGTGGGTTCCCCAGTAAATCAATTGCTTTCATTGCTAGGGAAATTGCTTTTGTTTGTATTTTGAGCAGAAATAATATTGGTAATTGGGTTTGCCTGTGTCCTTTATAAAGTTTACTAGGAGTAAAGCCTGTTGTGGAAACAAATACAACGGGCTCTAGAAGGAAGCTCCAGGGGAGTGTCCCAGCGGTGGTTGGTGGGGCGGCAGAGGGGAGGGGAAAACAAGAGGGGAGGAGAGCCATGTTTATTTCCTTCTGCTTAGCTATAAGGCGGGGCTGTCTCAAGTCCTTTTGCTACCCCAAGTGGGCAGTAAGGGAGGACAGCCTCATGGTAACAGGTCTAGTTCCCTCCACCCTTGACTTATGTTGATTTGGGGCTATGCAGTGGCAGCTAAGGTAGAAAAGCACCTCCTCCTATGCCATGTCTTCTGGGTTCCAAGGGTCTGGAAAGCGGTTCCACAGCCAGTTACAGGGTTGCCAACTCTGGGTTGGGAAATACCCATAGATTTGAGGGGTAGAGCCTGGGGAGAGTGCGGTTTGGGGGGGGGAGGGACCTCAGTACGGGGTATAATGCCATAGAGTCCACTGGCCAATGCAGCCACTGTCTTCAGGAGAATTGATCTTGGTCATCTGGAAATCAGCTGTAATAGCTGGGAAATTTTCTGTAGGGGAAATGATATGCTGTGGCTGGGAAACACAGTGATTTCTGGGAGATCTCCAGGCCCCACAGGGAGACTGGCAACCCCAGTGACTGTTTAAGGGAAAATCTGGAGATGTATTTTACCTCAGTACTCATTCAATGACTCGCAACAGCAAACTGTTTAGAATGTTAGAGGCAAAGGCCGATCAGGCCATATATGCAAACAAGCTCTGTGTTCCAACTGGCTATGGGGTGGGAGAGGAACAGCAAAGTGTTTAGAATGTTGGAGGTGGGACTCAGGCAATGCAGCCAGTGGCTAGGGACAGCTTCTGAGTGACACATCATGGAGCCAGCTGATTTAGGGGTGTGTAGAATGCTCAGAAAGTGCCACCCCACTACTCAATTATATATAAGGAGAGATATCTCCTGTAGCTGGCATTACATTTTATGGCACTCATTGGCCTGGCCCAAAAAAGTTAAACCTATGTCAGATCCGGCCCTCATAACAAATGAGTTTGATACTTCTGGTCTAAACTGTCTCAGGATCTCCTTCTCCTTTCTTTTCCCCATCAGATGGTGCCTTCCTTTTTAAAGCCTCAAGGCAAATCCTCCCTGTTTGTATAACCTTCATCCAGAGTACCAGGGGACTGTTTTGTGTGCATATTTTTCACTGCCTGAACAAGCCCCCTGGAGCAGAGCGCCATTTCCACATCTGTGCAGGGCAGGAGATGAAATAAACTGGGCTTTTGTAGAAAGCATGTTGACAAGCAAACAGCTGGGTTTCAAATATGATTTGGGGCAATCAAAAATCTTGAATGCCTGCGCACAGAACATGTGACTAGAGATGCCAAAATCCAGGTAAGGCCTGGAGATCGCCCGGAACTACAGTTGATCTCAAGATGGCAGAAATTAGCTCCTCCGGAAAAAATAGCTGCTTCGGAAGTTCCCTCCCCTCCGCAAATCCCACCCTTCCCGGGTTCCACCCCCCCCCCCAAAATCCCCAGGAATTTCCCAACCCAGAGTCGGTACCCCTACTTTAGAGTCTAACTTAATGGTTTCATGGGACCCCCTTCTTAAAATGGTAATCTATACTCAGAGTTCCCAGCCTCCAGGTGCAAGCTGGAGATCTTCCAGAATGACAAGTGATTTCCAGACTACAGAGATCAGTTCCCTTGGAGGAAACTGCTGCTTCAGAGGGCAGGCTCTAAGGTTCCCCGTAGATCCAAGATGAAATCCGGCCTCAGTTCTTCCCCTCCATACTTTCCACCCCCAAATCTCCCTGAATTTCCCAGGCTGGAGTTGGCAGCAGCCCTCTCTATAGTTCAAACGCAAAGCAACAATCTTAGGTTAGGAACACGGACTCTAATCGGGGAGAACCGGGTTCGATTCCCTACTCCTCCACATGCAGCTGCTGGTGTGACATTGGGTCAGTCGTAAATTCTTTCAGAGCTGTTCTCTCAAGGGCAGTTCCCGAGAGAGCTCTCTCAGCCCCACCTACCTCACAGGGTGGCTGTTGTGGGGAGGGGGAGGGGAAGAGGATTGTAAGCCACTCTGAGACTCCTTTGGATAATGAAGGGCGAGGTATAGATCCAATCTCTTCCTCCTCCTCCTCT
Source organism: Lepidodactylus listeri (assembly GCA_029233225.1). Taxonomy (NCBI): domain Eukaryota; kingdom Metazoa; phylum Chordata; class Lepidosauria; order Squamata; family Gekkonidae; genus Lepidodactylus; species Lepidodactylus listeri. The sequence goes on along the minus strand of JARCFY010000009.1, from coordinate 6,751,072 downwards.
TCAGGGTATAATGCCTTCTTCTTCTTCTTCTTCTTCTTCTTCTTCTTTTGGGGTCCCTCTCCTGAGCCTGTAAACAGGAGCCCTTTACTCTCTCTGCGAAGTCCAGATCTGACGATACCATCGGTTAAGTCTAAGGTTGCAAGCTCTGGATAGGAAAATACCTGGAGATTTGGGGGGGGCGGAGCCTGGGGAGGGCAGGGTTTGGGGAGGGGAGGGACCTCAGCAGGGTATAAAGCCACACAGTCCGCCCTCCAAAGCAGCCATTTTCTCCAGGGGAAGTGATCTGTGTCGCCTGGAGATCAGTTGCAAGAGTGGGAGATCTCCAGGCCCCGTCTGAAAGCTGTAGGGCTGCCAACCTCCAGGTGGCACCTGGAGAGCTCCCGCTATTGCAATTGCTCTCCAGATGGCCGAGATCGGTTCCCCTGGAGAAAATGGCTGCTTTGGGAGGCAGACTCTGTGATATTATACTCTGCCAAGTTCTTCCCCACTGCAAGCCCCGCCCTCCCCAGGCTCCACCCCCCAAATCTCCAGGTATTTCCAAATCCAGAGCTGGCCGCCCTCGTTAAGGCAGGCAGGATCCAGCATTATAGTTCCCTGATCGTTCCGTTTAATTTTTCACAGCCCTGTCTAGACACCCTTGGCAATCTCCCCGGCCCCGCCACTGTGTCTGGCCACCTCGCGCCAGCTGAAATAAGAGCGATCAAGGATATTTGCGTGCAGATTAGCTTTTTATCCAAACAATTTTTTTTAATTGGTTAACTCCAGCGCTTGATAGCGAGCCTGAAAAATATTGACTCGAATTCTTTCCTCCGGGGGGACTATTTTTAAAGGATTAAAAGGCTTCTGCGCTCAACCACACTTGAAAAGAAAGGCACGCGATTGGCAGAGCTGAGAGGCGAAGAAGCCAATCGGATGCACTGCCGAGAGTTCCCAGTTCTTCCTTCAGCCATCCTGGGAAAGAGAAGGTGGAGAAAGAAGTCCTTTTCTCCCTTTCTCACCATGCAAGACCTCGTGGGCACTCCATGAAATCGCTGAGCAGTCGGGTTGGAACCGATAAAAGGAAGCACTTCTTCACCCAAAGAGTGATTAACACATGGAACTCCCTGCCACAGGAGGTGGTGGCGGCTACGAGCATGGACGGCTTCAAGAGAGAATTGGATAAACCTATGGAGCAGAGGTCCATCAGTGGCTATTAGCCACAATGTATAGATAGGAACTCTCAGTCTGGGGAAGGGATGCTCTGTATTCTTGGTGCTTGTGGGGGGGCAACAGTGGGAGGGCTTCTGGAGTTCTGGCCCCACTGGTGGACCTCCTATGGGCACCTGCTATTTTTTGGCCACTGTGTGACACAGAGTGTTGGACTGGATGGGCCACTGGCCTGATCCAACATTGGCTTCTCGTATATTCTTATGTTCATTTTCTGAATAGCAGCCCGGGGGGGGGGGGGGGCTATGATTCAGAGCAGGATCATACCATTTTGCTGTCCTGAGACAGGTCCACAAAACCCACTGAGGCAGAGGCAATAAACAACGTTAAAAGAGGGATTCAGCTTGGCCTCAGCGACTGAAGAAAATGGGTTGCCAGCCTCCAGGTGAGACCTGGAGATCCCCCGGAATTGCAGCTTATCCCCAGACTACGGAGGTCAGTTCCCCTGGAGGAAATGGCTGCTTTGGCGGGTGGACTCTGTGGCTTTGTACCCCACTGAGGTCCCCGTCCTCCCCAGGCTCCACCCCCAACTCTCCATGATAGGGTTACCTGGAGATTTGGGAGTGGAGCCTGGGGTGGGCAGGATGGGGGGGAACCTCAACAGGCTATTATGCTATAGAGTTAGGGGTGCGAGACACGCACACCTCTGTTGGCCTCAGGGTTCCCCTGCTGCCAGGCCCCGCCCCCCAGCCACCAATCAGCTGGCAGGGGTGGGGGACTTGCCAGTAGAAAGAAGAACAGGGGTGGAATTAGTGCACTCAGGCCAACTGTCCTGTACGCGTTCTCCTAATCTGGGAGAAGTGGGTTTGATTCCCCGCTCCTCCACATGCAGCTGCTGGTGTGACCTTGGGTCAGTCACAAGTTCTCTCGGAGCTGTTCTCTCAAGGGCAGTTCTCGAGAGAGCTCTCTCAGCCCCACCTCCCTCACAGGGTGTCTGTTGTGGGGGAGGGGAAGGGAAAGGAGATTGTAAGCTGCTGTGAGACTCCTTCGGGTCGTGAAGGGTGGGCTATGAATCCAATCTCCTCCTTCTCCTCCTCCTCCTCCCAGAGGTAGATAGCTGGGGCTACAGGTCTTGAGCCAAAGTATCATTATTTTGTTTTAACTTTTCAATATCCTTTTTTCATAGGTTTCTACAGGGTCCTGGTTTTTCCCCACAAGTGAACACAGGTTGCAAACGTCTTAAATAAGTAATGAATACATAAGCGGGTTGTAATGTAGTATGTTCTGTGTAGCAACCGGCCTGCCATGTGCTCCCAGGGAATGGCGCATGCCGCATGGCCAGAGCACATGGTCAGGCAGAGAGGGGAGCTTGAATCTGGAGGAACACTAGACATCCGGATTGAAAGCCTCCACCAGTGTGGGACCTAGGTTCTCCCTGGGGAGCCAATGCAATCAAAGGCTCCTCCAGGGAACCTATGACAAACATGTGCATATGTTAAGCCCCTGTCAGGTCTTTTGGGTGCGGCCGGAGGTGTGGCTCCGGCCAGCATATAATGAGGGCCCTGGAGCCCTGGAAGCATGCTTGTTCTGACCATCTACTGGGCATGCTGAATCACTCAATAAAGGCTTCATGATTTCACCGTTCCTGGTCTCCTGAGTCCAGTACTCTTCATGGGTGAAATGTTCTGATCTGCTGATGGGACTTTGCAGATGAGAAGAGAGATGACTAAGGGAGGACATGATAGGAGTTTATCAAATGATGCGTGGGGTGGAGAGAGCTGACACAGAGAACTTTTTTCTCCCTCTCCAAAATAACAGAGCTGGAAGGCATCCAACGAAGCTGACGGGCAGTAGGTTCAGGACAGACACAAGGAACTACTTCTTGGCACAGCGAATGTTTAAAATGTGGGATTCGCTGCCAGAGGATGTAGGAATGGCCACAGGTATGGACAGCTTTAAAGGGGGAGTTGGCAGATTCATGGAGGAGAGGTCCATCAGTGACTACTAGCCATGGTGACTCAAGAGAACCTCCACATTCAGAGGCACTATACCTCTGGACCAGGCAGCAACATTAGGGGAAATCCTCGGCCCCTGTGCCCTGTTGTTGGCCCTCCAGAGGAACTGGGTGGCCACCGTATGAGACAGGATGCTGGACAAGATGGACCAAAGGTCTGATCCAGAAGAGATCTTGTTATGTTCAAGGAAAAATGTATCCCAGACCTGGTCAATCGCACATACATACATCACCTACTACCTAATCACTTCGTTTGGTTTGGTGTAGTGGTTTGGAGCACGGACTCTAATCTGGGAGAACCGGGTTTGATTTCCCCACTCCTCCACATGCAGCTGCTGGTATGACCTTGGGTCAGTTACAAGTTCTCTCAGAGCTGTTCTCTCATGAGCAGTTCTTGAAAGAGCTCTCTCAGCCCCAGCTACCTCACAGGGAGGGGAAGGGAAAGAAGACTGTAAGCTGCTCTGAGACTCTTTTGGGTAGTGAAGGGTGGGGTATAAATCCAATCTCTTCTTCTATTTCTCCTTCTTAACGAGATGCCGGGGATTGAACCTGGGACCTTCTGCATGCCAGGCTGATCCTCTGCCACTAAACCATGGCTTCTCCTCATAATCCAAAGGCTTCATACTGAAAGCCAATTGCAGGGACTATGTAGGTTGCAAACCTCCAGTTGAGGCCTGGAATTCTCCCAGAATTACAGCTGATCTCCGAACAACAGAGATCAGTTCCCCTGCAGGAAATGGCAGGTTTGAAGGGTGGCGGACATCCTCATTGATTTCCCTCCCCTCCCCAAATCCCGTCTCCCCGATCTCTACCCCTCAAATCTCCAGGAACCTCCCATTCTAGACTGCTGCTGTATACCTTCCCTGCAGCACCTTGTATTCGATGCAGGTTAAGCAACTCCAGTAAATCAGACGATTATTTGCAGGGAAAGGTTCCTTTCAGGAGGCGATGCAATATTGAATTGTTCAAGTGTCATTTAACCGCTACACTCCAGAAAACATCAGCGGCGGGGAAAGAACGCAAGGCCCCAAATCGACAGTCTTGGCTGAGGGCTTGTGAAACGGCTGGCTTTTCAATTTATGGAGCGACAACGGAGAGATTATCCTTCTCAACGGCGATCAATGCCTCGGCCCGTGGAACCCTTCCGAAAGGTTTATCTCGGCAGCAAGCCGCAAGTGCAAAGCCTCCCCTTATCCAGTCGGGGGACTCTGGTCAGCATATTGCTAGCAGTGTGGTTGCCAACTCCAGGTTGGGAAATTCCTGGGGATTTGGGGGTGGAGCCTGGGCAGGCAGAGTTTGGGGATGGGAAGGTGTTCGGCGAGGATGCGGTGCCAGAGTTTCCTCCCTCCAAAGCTGCCGTCTCCTCCCGGGAAACCAGTCTCAGTAGTCTGAGAGCACCTGAGGCAATGATCCCTCTTAAGCTGTGGAGTCTTATGAGCAAAAGTTCTACTTTGTGAGCCACCGGCGTTAATGTGAGTGAGTGGTTTGGCTGCCGGCTAAATTAATTTGCTCTGGAGCCATCCTTCTTGATCTGAGACAAAAATGTGTGAGCCGGAGGCTAAAACGCTGTGAGCTAGCTCCCACTAACTCAGCTTAGAGGGTACACGGGCTGTCAGGTCCCTCCTGGCCAATGGAAGGGGATGGGGGGTAGGGTTGCCAGATCCAGGTTGGGAAATTCCTGGAGATTTGGGGATGGAGCCTGGGGCGGGCAGGGACCTCAGTGTGGTACAATGCCAAAGAGTCCCGCCTCCAAAATATCATTGGCTGTCAATATGTTGAGCCTGGAGAGGAGAGGACTGAGAGGTGATATGACAACCATCCTCAAATACCTGAAGGGCTATCATTATAGAGGATGGCGCGGAGGTCTTTTCTGTTGCCCCACAAGGTCGGATTAGAACCAACGGGTTGAAATTAAATCAGAAGAGTTTTCAGCTAAACATGAGGAAGAACTTCCTAACAGTTAGAGCTGTTCCTCAGTGGAATGGGCTTCCTCGGGAGGTGGTGGGCTCTCCTTCTTGGGAGGTTTTCAAACAGAGGCTAGAGGGCCATCTGACAGCCATGCTGATTGTGTGAACTTGGGCAGATCATGAGCGGGAGGGCAGGAAGGGTGGCCTCAGTGCTCAGTTCTCGAGGCCCTTTCTTACACGCCCAGGGAAACGCTGATCACCACTTTGGGGTAAGGAAGAAGAAGAAGGAGAAGAAGAGATTGGATTTATACCCCGCCCTTCACTCACTTAAGAGTCTCAGAGCAGCTTACAAACTCCTTTCCCCTCCCCTCCCCACAACAGACACCCTGTGAGGTAGGTGGGGCTGAGAGAGCTCTTTCCCGAGCTGTCCTTGAGAGAACAGCTGGTACAGAGCTATGGCTTGCCCAAGGTCATCCAGCCAGGTGCAAGTGGAGGAGTGGGGAATCAAACCCGGTTCTCCCAGATTAGAGTCCGCGCACTTAACCACTACACCAGACTGGCTCTCCATTTTTCTGGAAGCCATTTTTCTCCAGGCCAGTTTGGATGGAGATCCTAGAGGCTTTTTGTCATCTTCTGGGCGTGGAACAGGGGTCACTGGGGGTGTGTTCGGGGGAGGTCTTTGTGAGTTTCCTGCATTGTGCCGGGGGTTGGACTAGATGGTCCTGGAGGTCCCTTTTAGCTCAATGATTCTATGATCCTTCTCCTCCAGGGGAACTGATCTCTGTAGACTGGAGACCCACAAGAAACTTGTGGGATGGTTATCCCATTCCTCATACCTTTGCTTCCTCCCTTCTCCCCCTACCACTCTCACACTCTTTCTCCCTTCTTCTTCTTCTTCTTAATTCAAGGACTCAACTGGTAGTTGGCAATCCAAACCAGCAGGGTTGCATGAACTGGCATCATGGGAAAAGAAGAAGAAGAGATTGGATTTATACCCCATCCTTCACTCACTTGGAGTCTCAGAGTGGCTCACAAACTCCTTTCCCTTCCCCTCCCCACAACAGACACCCTGTGAGGTAGGTGGGGCTGAGAGAGCTCTTTCCCAAGCTGTCCTTGAGAGAACAGCTGGTACAGAGCTACGGCTTGCCCAAGGTCATCCAGCAGGTGCAAGTGGAGGAGTGGGGGGAATCAAACCCGGTTCTCCCAGATTAGAGTCCACGCACTTAACCACTACACCAAACTGGCTCTGCTAACTTTTTTTTTTTTAATTTTTTCTTTATTGAAGGGATTCAAAGGGTACAAGCAGTAAAGAGTGTGTTACATATTGGAGATTCTTAATAATATATTGGAATACAAAGTTAAAGACTTAGCTTGTATTACAGCAATTCTTAAACATTCCCGTTACATTAAACTAAGGTTAACTCTAGAGTTACTACTGTTTATATCAGATATCAGTGACCAATCTTGGAACTAAACTGAGAAAAGGTGGGTTTACTTTTTATAAAAAGAGGTATATGGAGGAGTTGTTTGCCCAAGATTTTGGGAGTGTCGCATCTTTACTTTCAGAGTATTTGTTGATGATAGGGTACCATTTGCTGGCTCTGCTAACTTGCTCCCTACTCTACCCCCAAATCTTCAGGCATTTCCCAACCCCAAGTTAGTGATGCCAGCCTCCAGGTGGGACCTGGGGATCCCCTGGAATTACAACTCATCTCCAGACTACAGAGATCAGTTCCCCTGGAGAAAATGGCTGCGTTGGAGGGTGGATTTTACGGCATTGTACCCCACTGAGGTCCCTGTCCTCCCCAGGCTTCGTCCCCAAATCTCCAGGAGTTTCCCCCACCTGGATCTGGCAACCGTAACCCCCCCCCCATCCCCTGTTGGTGGCTGTGGGGGGACTTGGCAACCATACCCCAAGTCTTCCAGTGAGCCTCAGCCCCTCTTTTTGGACAGATTAATATTACAAATCATGAGAAATTCTGGAAGGCTGAGTTTCTTTCTTAAGAACATATTAACATGAGAGAAGCCGATGTTGAATCAGGCCAATGGCCTATCCAATGGCCCATCCAGTCCAACATTCTGTCACACTGTGACCCAAAACACCAAATGCCATCAGGAGGTCCAGCAGTGCGGCCAGGACACTAAAAGCCCTCCCACTGTTGCCCCCCGTGCACCAAGAATACAAAGCATCACTTGCCCCAGTTCCTCGCTATACCTTGTGACTAAAAGCCACCGATGGACCTCTGCTCCAGACGTTTATCCAATTCCCTCTTGAAGCCCTCCATGCTTATTGTTGCCGCCACCTCCTTCCTTCCTTCCTTCCTTCCTTCCTTCCTTCCTTCCTTCCTTTCTCTCTCTCCTCCCTCCCTTCCTCTCTCTCTCTCTTTCTTTCTTTCTTTCTTTCTCTCTGTCTCTCTTTGTCTCTCTCTCTCCCCTCCCTCCCTCCCTTTCTTCCTTCCTTCCTTCCTTTCTTCCTGTCTTTCTTCCTTCCTTCCTTCCTTCCTGTCTTTCTTTCTTTCCTCCTTCCTTCCTCCCTCTCTTTCTTCCTTTCTTTTTTCTTCCTTCCTTCCTTTCTGTTGTTCTTTCTTTCTTTCCCCCTCCCTCTCTCCCTTCTTTCCTTCCTTCCTTTCTTTCTTTCTTTCCTGCCAGCCCGGCGTATTATTAATCGCCTTCCTGGCAACGGTTCCTGTGACTCATTTGTAGAGTAAAGCCGTGTCGGATTGACTCATTAGATTTCAGGCTCTTTATCGGTGGAGATTAGAAAGATTGATTCAAATAATGGTTTTTGTGGATCTTGTTAATGACTTAACATGTCAGCTCAAGTGACAGATAGTAAACAACACCGCCCGGGCACCGCCAGAGTGAATCCCGGCCCCACGTTTTCGCACAGGGGAGTTTGCTGACATGGTCGTTCATCACCAGAGCGATGACTGTCACGGCCATGTTCCTCTGCTTTTTTTTTTAATGGTGCATTTGTACCCGTTGAGTGACAAATTGGAGGGAGGAGGGTTATGACAAAGCCAAGTTGTAAAAGGAATGATGCAGCCGTTTCACTCGACTAGTTTGTAAGTACTAGACCTGGTTGTGGGTTCTGCGGTTCAAGAAGGGAAAGTTGGAAAGGATTTGGAGGCCTGGGAGATCTTTTTTTTTTTTTTTTTTAAATAGGATCCAAAAGAAAATTCATGGGACAAATGAAGCTGCCTTACACTGAGTCAGGTAATCAGTCCATTACCTGAGTCAGGTAATCAGTCCATCATCTCCAAAGTGGAGATACTCGGGATTGAATCTGGGACCTTCTGCATTCAAAGCAGATGTTCTACCACTGAGCCATGGGCTTACCCTAAGTCATACCATGGTTCCATCATGGTCAGAACTGTCTACTCAGATTGGCCACGGCTCTCCAGGGTCTCAGGCTGAGGTCTTTCATGTCACCTCCTGCCTGGTCCTTTTAACTGGAGATGTCGGAGATTGAACCTGGGACCTTCTCAGACTGGCAGTGGCTCTCCAGGGTCCCTGGCTGAGGTCTTTCACATCACGTACTACCTGGTGCTTTCCACTGGAGATGCTGGAGATCGAACCTGAGACCGTCTGCAGGCAACACAGATGTTCTACCACTGACCCACAGTCCCTCCCACACAAACACACGAAACTTCCTTATACTGACCCTTGACCCATCAAGGACAGCAGGGGTCATTTCGTAGAAAAAGAGGTGCAGGAGCTCATTAGCATAACTCATTAGCATAACTCATTTGCATATGCCACACACACACACACCCCCAACATGCCGGAAGTGTGTCAGAAGGCAACACCCACCCCTCAGGCTCCACTCCACAGGTGAGTGAAACTGACCTGCTCTTCCTCCATTCCCTTCCCCATCCAATACTTTGTGCAATAAAAATAAGCCTCAAGAACACACCCTCATTCTCTTCCTGCTCCCTTGAAACCACCAGGTTTCAAGTAGACTTGAGACACCCAGGACAGGAGCACCACCCATCCCTTCCCCTTCCCCTCCCCACAACAAGTCACCCTGTGAGGTAGGTGGGGCTGAGAGAGGTCTTTTGAGAACTGCTCATGAGAGAACAGCTCGGAGAGAACTTGTGACTGGCCCAAGGTCACACCAGCAGCTGCATGTGGAGGAGGAGTGGGGAATCAAACCCGGTTCTCCCAGATTAGAGTCCAACTCCTGACCACTACACCAGACTGATGGGGTGGAAGCTGCTGAAGGGTTGGTGAAATTTCTCCAGTACTTATGTGCCATGTGCCCAGATAAAAAATGGTATACTTAGAAAATTTATATGCCACCTTGAGCAAGTCTCTGGAAAAGCAGCACACAGTCATAAAAGGAACAATGATAAAATTATCAATATTAAAACAAAACATTAAAATCAATAAAGACCCTAGCAGGGCTTTCCCCGGGGTGCTGCGCCTCTGCACTGCTCAGGGAAGCCGAGGAGGGGGCGGGGCTTGGACATGTGCCCGCCCCCTGGGCGCTCCTGTGCGCTCCCGCTCCAACGGACCCCTGATTTTATCTGTTTACATGAGTTACCCTTTTAAACTGATGGAGGATCAGGAGGCGAGGAAGAAGAAGTGGAGGAAGAGGAGGAGGAGTTGGTTTTATACCCTGCCCTTCACTACCCGATGGAGTTTCAGAGTGGCTTACAATCACCTTCTCTTTCTCGCCCCATAGTTCAGTTGCTTGACTCAGTCGAAGGAAGAAAGGGGCTGTGGCTCGGTGGAAGAGCCTCTGCTTGGCACGCAGAAGGTCCCAGGTTCGATCCCCAGCATCTCCAGTTTAAAGGGCCAAGTAGCAGATGCTGAGAAAGACCTCTGCCTGAGACCCTAGAAAGCAGCTGCCAGTCTGAGTAGACAATATTGACTTTGATGGACCCAGGCTCTGAGTCAGTTGAAGGCAGCACACAGCATTCGTGTGGCTGGTGGTGCAAATGGGGTCAGCTCCTTAGAAACGATTGCACGCCCACTGATATTTCACAGACAAAAGCTGGGAGATGCTTGCAAAAGGGCAACTTTCTTCTTATTACAAATTATTGACGATCCTTTAAGGCCCGGCCCTGTGCTGTGCTCATTTCTTCCAGAGCCGCCCTGCCCTCCACCAATTTAAACACCAAGAGCATGGGGTTCTTTTAAGAGATCGGACAAACATAACATTTGGCTGGAACATTCTGGCTGTTCTAAATAAGACCAGGGAGATGCAGCATGTGAAATGGCAGGGAGTGTGCTCCATCGGTACTCATGTCCGTACATGGAATGACAGAATCATAGAGTTGGAAGGGACCTTCAGGGTCATCTAGTCCAACCCCCTACACAGTGCAGGAAATTCACAAATACCTCCCCTGAACACACCCACAGTGACCCCTGTTCCACGCCCAGAAGATGACAAAAAGCCTCTAGGATCTCCACCCAAACTGGCCTGGAGAAAAATGGCTTCCTTACCGCAAAGTGGTGATCAGCATTTCCCTGGGCGTGTAAGAAAGGGCCATGAGAACTGAGCGCTGAGGCAACCCTTCCTGCCCTCCCTCTCATGATCTGCCTAAGTTCACACAATCAGCATTGCTGTCAGATGGCCATCTAGCCTCTGTTTGAAAACCTCAGACAAGATGTGCCCGTATAGCCGCTCAGAGATTTAACATCTGGAGACTCTGGGGATGAAGCGAAAGCCTCCAGAATGACAACTGCAACATCTCGGCCCTGTGAGAGGGAGGCCAGGCTGAGGGAGAGGGACCGGACCAAAGTCACCCGGCGAGCTTTGAAGTCAGATCTCCTAGCTCGAGGTCCTCACACCACACACACAGCCCAACTCCATCTTGGGTGGCTGGTGAGCTGAAGTGGTTCTTTGACCTTCCAGCCACAGGACCGGAGTTGGGCATCGGCCTACAGCATGCGATCCTTCGGGCTGAACACCTGTCCAGGTTGGAGATCAACTTGACAGCATTTTCCACCAGCGGCCGTTTCTACCAGGTCCCAGGAATGGACGCTGTCTGGAGTGGAGAATGTTCTCCAATCCAGACACCATCCATTTCTGGGACGTGGCTCAACAGGCTGCTGGTGGGAAGTGCTGTCAGGGAGCCGCAGACCTCTGGTGGGCCCGTAGGGTTTTCAAGGCAAGAGATGGGTTTGCCATGGCCTGCCTCTGCATAGCAACCCTGGACTTCCTGGGTGGTCTCCCATCCAAGTACCGACCGAGGCTGACCCTGCTTAGCTTCTGAGAGCTGGTGAGATCAGGCTAGCCTGGGCCATCCAGCTCAAGGCAAGAGACGTTCAGAGGCGATCTGCCATTGCCTGCCTCTGCGTAGCAGCCCTGGGCTTCCTCGGTGGTCTCCCATTCAAGTACTGACCAGGGCCAGCCCTGCTTAACTTCCCAGCCCTGAGGCCGTAGGGCTAGCCTGGCCCATCCAGGTTGGAGTACAATCGGTTAGGAAAAGATAAACAGATTTTTAAAGTAATCCAGCTTTTAAAAAAAGAAAAAAAAGGAACATTTTTCACGTTGTTTACTTCTATTGTTTTGTGCTTTATTTGTACTTCCGGGGGGGGGGGGGAAGGGGGTGGGCTAGGGGATGGCGTTATTTATGTGTTTGTTTGTTAAATTCAACTTGTTAGGTAGGGTTGCCAAGTCCCTCAAGCTCACCGGTGGGGGGGAGTCCTCTGCCAGCCGGAAGCTTCATCGGTGCGCTCGCAAAGCGCGTGCGCCGGCTGACGTCACCAGAAGTGACGTCAGCACGTTGGGGGCGTTGCCAGGGCGACGCTCTGGCAATCGCCCCAAAACTCTATGGTATCATAGAGTTTTGGGGCGATTGCCAGAGCGTCGCCCTGGCCACGCCCCCAACGTGATGGCGTCACTTCCGGGTGACGTCATTACGTGAGGGAAGTCGTCCAGGCTGGACGACTTCCGGGGGCGGGGTTTCGGGCGGCGGGCGGATCGGGAACCCCTGTAGCGAGGGATCCCCCGCCCTCCGGGCTGACTTGGCAGCCCTAGGGCGGGCTGAGAATGCGTCAACCTGGAGTCTTGGGTGCTGTTCTGGAGGCCTCACTTCAAAATGGATGTGGACAGAATGGAACGGGTGCAGAGGAGAGCGACGGGGATGATTGGGGGCCTGGAGACCAAGAAGCCCTACGAGGAAAGGCTGAAGGACCTGGGAAGGTTCACTCCAGAGAAGAGGGGGTTGAGGGGGGGACAGGATGGCTCTCTTGAAGGACCTGAAGGGCTGTCACTTAGAGGAGGGCAGGGAGCTGCTTCTGTTGGCAGCAGAGGAGAGGACTCGCAAGAATGGGTTTAAAAAGGGTGAAAAGGTACCAGCTGAATATTAGGGAAAACTTTTTGACAGAGTTGTGCAACAGTGGGATCAGCTGCTTGGGGAGGTGGTGAGCTCCCCCTGACTGGCAGTCTTTAAGCAGCAGCTGGACAAACCCTTGTCAGGGATGCTCTAGGCTGCATCCTGCATTGAGCAGGGGGGTTGGACTAGATGGCCTGGGTGGCCCCTTCCGACTCTATGATTCTACAATTATAGGGTGTCGAAGCTGAGAGAGAGAAAGGAGGTTGACAAAAGCCATCTGGTGAGCTCACAGCAGCAGTTAAGACATAAACCCAAGGTTTCCCCCATGAAATCAATCCATTCAGGACAGACAGAAGCGGATCCTTTCTCACCCGATGCGTAATTAATTGACGGAATCTCTCTGCCACAGGATGTAGTGAGGGCCAGTGAGGGCTCAAGGGGTGTGTGGCCCGAAGCCGCCATCAATGGCCATCACGCCACGCTTCGATCCACCACCGTCTCTGTTGGCTGCCTCCACCTGCATTTGGAAAGTAAAGAGGAAGGGCAAAAAGATGGAAAGAAAGAGCAGAGAAGGCCCAAGGCACCAAACGGCCTCGGAAAGGAGCCATGGGGGGAGCAAGGGCACCTGCCTCCCTTCCTCAACCATTTTGCCTTGTGAAAATCACACTGGGGGGAGTTGTTTTCCCAATTTTCCTGCTTCGCACAGAGCATCTGTGCACACTGAGCAGTAATATCAGGAAAATAACTCTCCCCCTCAGCACAATTTTTGCATGGGAAATTGGCGAGGGGGGGGCAGGAGCCATCCATCTCCCTCTGGTACTGTCATTTGGGCAATCCTTTTTTAGTAAGCCATTCCCCCACGGCTGCCGTGCAGCTGTGGGAACATGAGTTAGGTCTAGAGATCCCATGTTGTTGTTGTTCAGTCGCACAGTCGAGTCCAACTCTTCACGACCCCATGGACCACATCATGCCAGCCCCTCCTGTCTTCCGCTGTCCTCTGGAGTTTGCTCAATTTCATGTCCACTGCATCGATAACAGCGTCTGACCATCTCAGCATTTGCCGTCCCCTTCGTCTTTGACCTGCAATCTTTCCCAGCATCAGGGTCTTCTCCAGTGAGTGCTCCCTTCTCATTTGGTGGCCAAAGTACATAAGAACATAAGAGAAGCCAATGTTGGATCAGGCCAGTGGCCCATCCAGTCCAACTCTCTGTCACACAGTGGCCAAAAACACCAGGTACCCTCAGGAGGTCCTGCAGTGGGGCCAGGACACTAGAAGCCCTCCCACTGTTGCCCACCCCAAGCACCAAGAATACAGGCCGCGGTCACACGGCCCTTTAATGCGGGAGGAAGGGCTATTTCCTCCTGCATTTAAAGGGGCCGTCCACAACGGCCGCAGAAAGTCCCGCACCAAAGCGGGCTTAAATGCGGGTTGCTCCCGCATTTTCCAACCCTGGGAAAATCAACAGTTTTTCCGGGTGTTGCGGGAGGAACCCGCATTTTAGCCATCTGGCCAGCCCTCTCTCGCAATCATTGCGAGAGCAGGGCTGTACAGATGGCCTCCCCACGCCATTTTTTTCCCCCTTTTACACTTGGGCGCTTGGCCACTCAAGCGCTCAAGTGTAAAAGGGGGAAAAAAACCCAAATTTACCAGGTGGCCGGGGGGGGGGCTCAGGGAAGAGTGCCTCCCCTGGCCGCCGCTGCTTCAAAAGCCCAACCGCCGCAGAAAACGCTGCCACCGCACACTTCGAGGCTGGCTGGCCACCGATTCTTCTGCCGCTTCCGCTGCCACCTCCAGCCACCACTGCCGTCTGCCGCCACCGCCTTCCTCTGCCACTGCCTCCCTCCGCCGCCTCTGCCATCTGCTGCTGTCGCCTGCCGCCACCTCATCCTCCTCCCGCCGCCGTCCACCGCAGCAGGGGTTGGGATGTGTAAACATCCCAAACCGACGAAAAAAAATGCGGCCCCTTTAATCCCGGGAGGGCTCCCGGATTTAAAGGGGCCGTGTGACCGCAGCCACAGTGCATCACTTACCCCAGACTGAGGGCCATTTTACACCTCCCCTCTAAAGTAGTTTGACTGCTGTCTTTTCCTGTGCTGATTTCACAGTGGTGTGAAATTTCACTCCAGGGAGTCTAAGTGCACTAATCAACAGCAATTGTTTAAAGCAGAATCAAGCTGGTTGCATACTAGCTTGACCACAGGAGGGCAATTAGTAGATGTGGACATTTCAGTGGCAGCACGGTTTCACACCGCACAGAAGTATGGGCAGGGTTTTTTGGAACTAGAATGATTCCAGCGGGAAAGTCAGATGTAAAAACAGCCTGAGAGTTCCTATCTATATGTCTTGTGGCTAATAGCTACTGATGGACCTCTGCTCCAGATGTTTATCTAATTCCCTCTTGAAGCCGTCCATGCTTGTAGCCACCGCCACCTCCTGTGGCAGTGAATTCCCTGTGTCAATCACTCTTTGGGCGAAGAAGTCTTTGAGCTTCAGCTTCAGGATCTGGCCTTCCAGGGAACAGTCAGGGTTGGTTTCCTTTAGGATTGACTGATTTGATCTCCATGCAGTCCAAGGGACTCTCAAGATCCCATACCCAACTCTTTAAACAGTACGGTTTAGTTTGGTCCTGAGAGTCTGTCACAGCCAGGGCGGATATAGGATCTCCTTCTATAGAGGATTTCGAGGAACGGTTGTTCAGAAACCTAGAAACGCTTAGAACAGAAAATTCCTAGGTTTTGTTAACCTTCTAGCTTGATAATAATATGATTCATATAAAGCAGGAACAGTTGGCATTCACACACACACTCACACACACGCTATGAAATGGACTGCTCAAAGAAAGTAGGTCAAAACACACAATGCTGTCACATCTGAATCCTCATCCGAAAACTGAGATGAGCTGCTGAGCTTTCGAAGAACTTGCATCCATGAAAGAGGCATCCACGTCTCCTGCCAGCACCATGCGCCCCGTGATAGTTTCATCCTTGCCTGCCAAGCCATCTGCAGCCTTCTGAGACTTCCCCGCCAAACTGTCGTCGTTCTCAAGAACCTCATTTACGTACGGCAGAGCCAAACCATCTGCGGCCCCCACGAGACGATAACACTCCCAAGACAAACCGTCTTCATTACTGAATGTGAAATGCAGATGCGTGAGATGGTTTGCACGGGGCTGAGACTACAAAACACATGGCGTAGTGCAACTTCGAGCTTGATGCATATGCAGGAAGAAGCAGAAGAAGGTTTAGATTTGTACCTTGCCCTTCACTCGGAGTCTCAGAGCAGCTTGCAATCCCTTACTTCTTTTCCCTACAACAGACACCCCGTGAGGTAGGTGGGGCTGAGACCAATTTCCCATGAGGTGCTGCTCTGGCGTCGTTCTTCTCTTTGCCCTGATTGCATGCCTGAACTTCCCAATATTTGCCCCACGCTGCATTTTGACCTGCAGCTTCGCCCAAATTCCCCCGCGCCTCCAGTGATCCTCAAAAAAAACAGAATCACTGAAGCCACGGGGGAATTTGGGTGAAGCCGCGGGTCAAAATGCGGCGCGGGGCAAACAGTGGGAAGTTCAAGCATGCAATCGGGGCAAAGGGAAGAAGGATGCCGGAGCAGTGCCTCAAGGGAAATCAGTCTGAGTGACAGAAACTGCTCTTGAGAGAACAGCTCTGAGAGAACTGTGACTGACCCAAGGTCACCCAGCAGCTGCATGTGGAAAAGTGGGGAATCTCCCAGAGTCCGCGCTCTTAACCGCACTACACCAAACCAGCTCTCACAGCAAACCAGAAAATGTCTAGGCATAATATGCGAAGCAGTAATTGGTGTTTACCAAACCGTTCTCACTCCCTCTGACATGATCTTTTAAGTGCCTGGTATAGTGAAGGTGCTGTACGGGGGCCTTACTTCTTCCTACTGGATTCCTTGTGGCAGAGACTGACCAAGAGAGAGATCTTGGAGTCGTCGTAGATAACTCAATGAAAATGACCTAGCCACAGTGATCCATGCTACGGTCACCTCGAGACTGGACTACTGTAACGCCCTCTACATGGGGCTGCCCTTGGTGCAAACCCGGAAGCTGCAGCTAGTGCAGAATGCCGCGGCCAGGTTGGTGATGGGTCTCTCAAGACGGGACCATATCCGACCTGTGCTAGCGGAGCTGCACTGGCTGCCTATAGCATACCGAGTTCGCTTGAAGGTGCTGGTTCTTACCTTTGAAGCCCTATATGGCCAGGGTCCAACGTACCTGAGGGACCGCCTTTCTCCACATATACCCCAGCGAGCACTGCGGTCAGGGTCATGTCATCGACTTTGAGTCCCGGGCCCCAAGGAAGCCAGGCTCACTAGGACTAGGGCCAGGGCATTTTCAGTGGCGGCTCCAACCTGGTGGAATGAGCTCTCGGAAGAGACCAGGGCCCTGCGGGACCTAATGCAGTTCTGCAGGGCCTGCAAGACGGAGCTCTTCCGCCAGGCTTTTGGTTAGGAGCCGCCATTGATATTGACACTGTAACATTGTAAGAACACCTGCATGGAAACTGGCCCGAAGGCAGTCCAGGCCGATAGCGCTGGCTCGAAGTTCCCCTATTTGATAGGATGCCATCTCGATGAGATCAGAAGCACTTTAATTGGGATGATATTTTAGGAATGTAGTTATGTTGTTGAACAACGGAGTGTTATTGTTGTTATTGTTTTTAACTTGTTTTAAATTGTTTTATGATACGTATGGCTTTTTTAGCCCTTGTTAGCCGCCCTGAGCCCGCTTGCGGGGAGGGTGGGGTATAAATACAATTAAAAAATAAATAAATAAATAAATAAAATGTCAAGACAGTGTGAGACTGCAGTGAAAAAGGCCAATGCTATGCTGGGGGCTATTAGGATGCACTCAGGGCAATTTCTGGGCAGGAACGCACAGGAACGGAGTTCCGGCTGGCTCCTGAGTTGGCCACACCCAGCAGGAACTCATTAGCATAATAGGCCACACCCAACAGCAGAAACTCATTCGGATTGGCTACATTAGGGGTATGTGGCCCAACATGCAAATTAATCCCTGCTACAAATAAAAGCCCTGGGTTTTGACAACAAACAAGGTGAACAGAATAAGAAGCAAAAGGTGGGTGTGGCTGGAAGACCACTCTTCTGGCAACATGGGGGTGTGGCCTAATATGCTAATAAGCTGTGCTGTCAGTGGTGTGGCTTAACATGCTAATGAGTTTCTGCTGTTGGGTGTGGCCTATTCTGCTAACGAGTTTCTGCTGGGCTTTTTCTGCCAAAAAAAAGCCCTGGATGCACTTAACCACTACACCAAACTGTGCCCAAACTCTCTAGAAAGAGAAAACCTCATGCTGAGTGTCCATGCAGCTGATTCATAGGTCAGGGTTTCAAGATTACAGACCGCAACTCAGTTAAAGTGGAAACTCTTGGACTTCGGCCGCTTTGTTTTCACTTTGTGGTGTTTGTGTCAGGGCGGGGGTGTCGGTATTCATCACTTCCCGTGCTGATGTCACGGCGGATGGTATTTAATGACAAAGCCTGACTGGTACGAAATCATGATTCGTGTCGACATCCTGCCGTTCGACATCCTTCTACTGATGAGAACATATGGAAACTTCAGATGGCGGGGGCTTAATTGGATGCAGATTAGATGCAAACACACATAAACAAATCGGCCAGGAAAGGGGCAGCAAGAAAAATCTAAATTTACAGCTGATCTCAGCATGCTGACTGTCTTCCTAGATGGGAAAGCAGATGAATGCAGAAGTCCCTCCAACAACGAGACAGTAGAGGACAAGGAGGAGGAGGAGAAAGGGCGGTGTAATGGTTTCATGTTTTGGTGTGGGTGTTCCTTTAAATGTTTGGTTTGACTGCACTACTGTAAGGAAGGTGATCGAGGGAGACAAGTGTGATTTTGATTGGCTGTTGACTGAGAGTGTGGGAGGAGATGTTCTGAGAGGAATTTCTCTGTGTGGGTCTATGAAGGATTCTGTGTGTGGAGTTGGAAGAGTGAGCATAGTCTATGTGACTATGGGATTTTGAGTCTTTTCCTGAGTGAATAAGACAAACAATTTAGTCTGTGTGACTAAGAGAGTTGGTTCTATTCTGTGTGAATAAAACAAAGGGACTAGCCTGTGTGGCTATATATATATGAAAGAGAGCAGTATAAGACTGTCAGAGTGGAGTTTGGAGTCTGAGAGACTGTTCGTAGCACCGAGCTTTGCCAGTCATATTTACAAGTTCCTTTCTTCAGTGGCTGTTCAAAATAACCATAAATTATTTTGTTCTTTATTAAATAAATCAATTTTTGTTTAAACTTATCCCAGAAATCAGTACAGTACTTCCTCAGGGCCACATAGTCCTCTGAAGAGCCCAGACCTTCGGTCATTCTACCAAAGAGAGAGATTTGGATTTTTTAATTCCTGGTGGCAGCAAAAATCTACCAAATGTAAATACATAGAGAGTGTTTTAAAGGAAAAACCATCTCCCCAAATAGCAAGAACCTCACAGGCAGGGTATAAATTAAATTAATAAGGAGAAGGAAGAGGGGGAGGAGGAGGAGACTGGATTTATACCCCACCCTTCACTACCCAAAGGAATCTCAGGGTGCTGTTCAATCTCCTTTCCCTTCCCCTCCCCACAACAGACACCCTGTGAGGTAGGTGGGGTTGAGAGAGCTCTCCCAAGGACTGCTTTTGTTAGAACAGCTCTGAAAGAACTTGTGACTGACCTAAGGTCACACCAGCAGCTGCAGTGAAGTGCCTAAATTTGCAGATGACATGATGTTGTTCAGGGTGGTGAGAGCTAGGGATGATTGTGAGACACTCCAAAGGGATCTGTCGAGGATGGGCGAGTGGGCATCAACGTGGCAAATGTGGTTCATTGTGGCCACGTGCTGCACACTGGATCCAAAAATCCTAACTATAAATGCACGTTGATGGGATCCAAACTGGCAGAGACTGACCAAGAAAGAGATCTTGGAGTCATAGTAGATAACTCAAAGAAAATGTCGAGACATTGGGCAACTGCAATGGAAAAGGGCCAACACTATGCTGGGGGTTATTAGGAAGGGAATTGAAAACACATCAGCCAGTCTCATAAGGACCCTGTATAAATCGATGGTGCGACCTCATTCGGAGTACTCATTTGGACAGTTCTGGTCACCACACCTCAAAAAGGATATTATAGCATTGGAAAAAGTGCAGAAAAGGGCAACTAGGATGCTAAAAGGGTTGGAACACTTTCCCTGTGAAGAAAGGTCGGAGCGCTTGGGGATCTTTAGCTTGGAGAAACGACGGCTGAGGGGGTGACAGGATCGAGGTTTATAAGATTATGCATGGGACAGAGCAGGTAGAGAAAGAAGTCCTTTTCTCCCTTTCTCACAAGACAAGAACTCATGGGCACTCCATGAAATTGCTGAGCAGTCGGGTTAGAACAGATAAAAGGAAGGACTTCTTCACCCAAAGAGTGATTAACACATCATGGAATTCAGTGCCACAAGAGGTGGCGGCAGCTACAAGCATGGACGGCTTCAAGAGGGAATTAGATAAACGTATGGAGCAGAGGTCCATCAGTGGCTATTAGCCACAAGGTATAGATAGGCTCTCTCCGTCTGGGGCAAGTGATACTCTGTATTCTTGGTGCCTGAGGGGGCAACAGTGGGAGGGCTTCTAGTGTCCTGGCCCCACTGCTGGACCTCCTGAGGGCACCTGGTGTTTTTGGCCACTGTGGGACAGAGTGTTTGACTGGATAGGTCATTGGCCTGATCCAACATTGGCTTCTCTTCTGCTCTTATGGGGAGGAGTGGGGAATCAAACCCGGTTTCCCCAGATTAGAGTCCCCGCTCTTAACAATTACCCCAAAATGGCAGGACTGGGGATTTGAACCTTGATCTCCCAGAGACTAGTCTGATGCTCTTAACCACTGCACCACAGTGGCGGTCACATTTGGAACATAGGCCAATTTGAAACATAGGGCAGCAAGCTATGTATGCCCAAGTATGTTGCGGGACCATGATTCTAAGCAATTTGGCAGGACCAAAGAAAGCTCCTCGGACTTCCCAAATTCTTGTGTTTGTATTGGCCACTCTGGCTTCTCAGCAGAGAAGGGGAAGGGAAGAGGCAGGTGTGGTTGTGGAGGCAAGGGTGAGTGTGGTCCAAAGGCAACCAAGGTAAGGGTGAGGTAGTAGCGGTGGGGGAGGCAGCCTTACTGTCCCCCGCCAAGAACTCTTCCACTTAAGTTCACCACCTCACTTTGCCTTGCCTTTTTATAGACTATAGAGCCTGCCTTGTCCACCAGGTTCAGCTCTGACATTCCTTGGAGCAACATCTGCTCTTTTTGGGAGCTCTCCTTGGTCCTGAAGGGCCAAGTTCTGCCCTATGGCATGGAATCCCCCTCTGGTGGCTGGAGAGCTACCATCTGCACCTTGCTAGTAGTTTCATGTTACCTGCTTCCAATCACCACTTTGCTGAGTTTGGTCTCCCTCAGAGCTTATTCAGCAATCCATGGGTACACCCTCTCCAAGAAGGAGGAGGAGATTGGATTTATACCCTGCCTTTCACTCCCCAAAGGAGTCTAAGAGTGGCTTACAATCTCCTTTTCCTTCCCCTCCCCACAACAGACACCCTGTGAGCAATGCTCCCTCTCAGCTGTGGAGTCTTCTGAGCAAAAATTCTACTTGGTGAACTACTGGCATTGAAGTTGCAAGCGAGCAATTTGGCTACTGCATAAATGAATTTGCTCTGGAGCCATCCTTCCTGAATTAAGACAAAAATCTGTGAGCCAGAGGCTAAAAAACTGTGAGCTAGTTCACACTAACTCAGCTTAGAGGGAACACTGCCTGTGAGGTAGGTGGGGCTGAGAGAGCTCTCTCGAGAACTGCTCCTGAGAGAACAGCTCTGAGAGAACTTATGACTGACCCAAGGTCACACCAGCAGCTGCATGTGGAGGAGTAGGGAATCAAACCCAGTTCTCCCAGATTAGAGTCCGTGCTCCTCACCATGACACCATGCTGGCTCCCAGCTGGGATGAGGGAAATCATTCCTCATGAAAATGGAGAGCACACCCCTCCAAACCTGCCCCAGAATCTTCCACAAGGTGCAAGGTTTTTCGAAGCAGATGGATCAATACGAGGATAAGGCGCTTCATATGGGATAGTTCCATGGTGGTGTCGGAGCTGTGCTGCAGACCTAGCCTCCCTCCCAGCTGCGCGACAGACGACGTTGACAAAACCCAGTTCCCTTTCATTCCTCCACACGGCTGTTCTCTCGCCCAAAATAGACCACTTCTGCCAAAAAAAAAAAAAATTCTTTCCCGCATCGGATGGCGGACACAACCGATTTATGCAAAACAAGCCCACGTTGCATAATTATTCTTCATCTCATTTAAAGTCAAGATCCCTCCATTCGCAAACAGTGCTCTGCCGGGCAGGATTCACGGCGTGAAACCCCTCTGGCTCGAAGCATCAGTGCAAACACTTAACATACTTTAAATGGGTCCCGAAACCCCAGTGGGAAACTCGGCCCCGAGGGGACCCGGTCTGCAGCACGAGGCAGAGGAGATGCCTCATTAGTGTCTGCTGGCCTCGTTGCTATCTGTGGGAAAGCGGCCGTTTGTGTAAACAAGGCTCCAATAAGTGCCTAACTAGTTCCCTTCCGACCTGTTGTTGCGAAGTTGTGCAGCCACTTACGAGCTGGCCTAGAGCCTCGCGATGCACGAAGCAAGGAAAGGCGTTCTCGTGTTGTGCGCCCAGTTTATGAAACACTGCTGTACACTCTGTGACTGATTTCCCACAAGCGCTGCCCTGGCGTCGTTCCTCTATTTGCCCCAATTGCCTGCTTGAATTTCCCCCTATTTGCCACAGGGCGCATTTTGACCCGGGGCTTTGCGTGATTGCCTCCGCGGCTTCAGCGATCCTGTTTCTTGAGGATCACTGAAGCCACGGAGGAAATCGGAGAATCCAATCTCTTCCTCTTCCTCTTCCCCTTCCCCTTCCCCTTCCCCTTCCCAGTCAGACATTTGGTCCAGCAATGTCACTAGTGTCTAGTCAGACTGGCAGTGGCTCTCCTGGGTCTCAGGCAGAGTTCTTTCCCATCACCTACTGCCTGGTCCTTTTAACTGGAGATGCCGGGGATTGAACCTGGGACCTTCTGCATGCCAAGCAGAGGCTCTCCCACTGAGCCACAACCCCTCTTAACAGCTCTCCAAGGTCTCAGGCGGAGGTCTTTCCCATCACCTGCTGCCTGGTCCTTTTTTAACTGGAGATGCCGGGGATCGAACCTGGGACCTTCTGCATGCCAAGCAGAGGCTCTTCCACTGAGCCACAGCCCCTCTTTACAGCTCTCCACGGTCTCAGGCGGAGGTCTTTCCCATCACCTACTGCCTGGTCCTTTTTTAACTGGAGATGCCGGGGATTGAACCTGGGACCTTCTGCATGCCAAGCAGAGGCTCTCCCACTGAGCCACAGCCCCTCTTAACAGCTCTCCAAGGTCTCAGGCGGAGGTCTTTCCCATCACCTGCTGCCTGGTCCTTTTTTAACTGGAGATGCCGGGGATCGAACCTGGGACCTTCTGCATGCCAAGCAGAGGCTCTTCCACTGAGCCACAGCCCCTCTTTACAGCTCTCCAGGGTCTCAGGCGGAGGTCTTTCCCCTCACCTCCTGCCTGGTCCTTTTTTAACTGGAGATGCCGGGGATTGAACCTGGGACCTTCTGCATGCCAAGCAGAGGCTCTTCCACTGAGCCACAGCCCCCCTTTACAGCTCTCCAGGGTCTCAGGCGGAGGTCTTTCCCATCCCCTCCTGCCTGGTCCTTTTTTAACTGGAGATGCCGGGGATCGAACCTGGGACCTTCTGCATGCCAAGCAGGGGCTCTGCCACTGAGCCACGGCCCCTCTTTGCAGCTCTCCAGGGACTCAGGCAGAGGTCTTTCTCATCCCCTCCTGCCTAGTCCTTTTTAACTGGAGATGCCGGGGATTGAACCTGGGACCTTCTGTATGCCAAGCAGAGGCTCTTCCACTGAGCCACAGCCCCCCTTTACAGCTCTCCAGGGTCTCAGGCGGAGGTCTTTCCCATCCCCTCCTGCCTGGTCCATTTTTAACTGGAGATGCCGGGGATCGAACCTGGGACCTTCTGCATGCCAAGCAGGGGCTCTACCCCTGAGCCACGGCCCCTCTTTGCAGCTCTCCAGGGACTCAGGCAGAGGTCTTTCTCATCCCCTCCTGCCTAGTCCTTTTTAACTGGAGATGCCGGGGATTGAACCTGGGACCTTCTGTATGCCAAGCAGAGGCTCTTCCACTGAGCCACAGCCCCCCTTTACAGCTCTCCAGGGTCTCAGGCGGAGGTCTTTCCCATCCCCTCCTGCCTGGTCCTTTTTTAACTGGAGATGCCGGGGATCGAACCTGGGACCTTCTGCATGCCAAGCAGGGGCTCTGCCACTGAGCCACGGCCCCTCTTTGCAGCTCTCCAGGGACTCAGGCAGAGGTCTTTCTCATCCCCTCCTGCCTAGTCCTTTTTAACTGGAGATGCCGGGGATCGAACCTGGGACCTTCTGCATGCCAAGCAGGGGCTCTTCCACTGAGCCACAGCCCCCTCTTTACAGCTCTCCAGGGTCTCAGGCAGAGGTCTTTCCCATCCCCTCCTGCCTGGTCCTTTTAACTGGAGATGCCGGGGATTGAACCTGGGACCTTCTGCATGCCAAGCAGAGGCTCTCCCACTGAGCCACAGCCCCTCTTTACAGCTCTCCAGGGTCTCAGGCAGAGGTCTTTCCCATCACCCACTGCCTGGTCCTTTTAACTGGAGATGCCGGGGATTGAACCTGGGACCTTCTGCATGCCAAGCAGAGGCTCTCCCACTGAGCCACAGCCCCTCTTTACAGCTCTCCAGGGTCTCAGGTGGAGGTCTTTCCCATCCCCTCCTGCCTGGTCCTTTTTTAACTGGAGATGCCGGGGATTGAACCTGGGACCTTCTGCACGCCAAGCAGAGGCTCTACCCCTGAGCCACGGCCCCTCCTTACAGCTCTCCAGGGTCAGAGACAGAGGTCTTTCCCATCCCCTCCTGCCTGGTCCTTTTTTAACTGGAGATGCCGGGGATCGAACCTGGGACCTTCTGCATGCCAAGCAGAGGCTCTGCATCACATACTTCGATTTTTCAGTCGAACGCCCTTCCGAGCGAAATGGAGGCTGCAGTCTGTCGAGTTACCCAGGATCGTCCGTCAGGTTTGCAGAAACGTTCTCTCCACGCTTTCTGTCCGAAGGCTCCAAGTTTTCTTTCAGCTGTCATTGCCCCAGCATCCGCGTCTAGCCTTGCGAGTGGGGAACTTTGCTGCCGGCAATGCCTGGGCCCGTTGGCATGTGAGGCATGAGCTCTAGGCCGGCGCAGTGCCATTCGAGTTGCACTCTTGTAGCGAGGCCAAAACCGCTGCAAAGCAGATGCCCAGTGTGGGGGAGGAGAGAACAGCCCACTGCAAAACAGTATCAGACGTGCTTTTAATATCAGCGAGGCATGTTGACAAAAGAACCTCGACGTTTCAAGTCGCCGGATTTTTCTGCCGGGGCTTAAAGTGACTGGAACGGGCTCAAGAATCTTACAGTATTTGTCCTCCTTTTGGAGCAACGATACACAAATCATTAATCTACTCCGA
Source organism: Lepidodactylus listeri (assembly GCA_029233225.1). NCBI lineage: Eukaryota > Metazoa > Chordata > Lepidosauria > Squamata > Gekkonidae > Lepidodactylus > Lepidodactylus listeri. The sequence goes on along the minus strand of JARCFY010000009.1, from coordinate 6,726,096 downwards.
AAGGGCTTACAAGCCCTGCGGCAAATCGACACGTCCGGGCAGCTTTTCTCAAGAAAGGCCCAGCTCTCCTACCCTCAAAACTCCTTTTGAATTCAGGACTACGCATGGCAGAGTGTCCAGCGGACTCCGGAGAAACCCGTGAGCCAGCATGGGGGGAGGCTAGGCCAGGGTATGGGAGACCCAGGTTCGAATGCCTGCTCTGCCCCAGAAGCTCGCCGGGTGACCTTGGACCGGTCACATGCTCTCTCGGCCAAGTCTACCTCGCAGGGCTGTTGTGGGGAGAAACAGGGAGGCGAGGAGAATGAGAGAAGCTGTTTTGACAAGGTCGTTTCCTAGTGCAATCATTCCGTGTCAGACATCCAATGATAAGATAATATGTGGCTCCGAGAATAATGTATATATATATGCTTTGTAAGGATTAATGTATAAAACCGACTTAAAATAAAATTTATATATAAAAAAAAACAATGCAAGAAGACTAGAGATGCAGATTGGGAGAACAGTGCCGACGACAAACCGGTCTAGCCAGCGTGGTGTAGTGGGGAAGCGGGTCAGACTCGTATCCGAGAGACCCACGTGCGAATCCCCACTTGTGCCACGGAAGCTCGCTGGGCAACCTGGGGCCTAGTCATGCTCTCTCAGCCTAACCGACCTCACAGGGTTGTTGTGAGGATAAAAAGGAGAAGAAGAGAAGGATGGAGGCCACCTTGGGTCCCCATTGGGGAGAAAGGTGGGGGGGGGGGCAAATGAAGTAAATAAATAAGAGTCGGATATGCCATGATGGAGAAAATGGATCGCAAAGGTAGAAGGCAAGGCAATAAAAGCAAGGTAATAACGAACAATGACCATTGCAACAGATTGCAATCCTATTCCCTTATAAAAGGCCCCGCCTGAGTTGTTCCACTCTTCTACGATCCTAATCCTTTTCTTTAACAAGGAACGTTTATGTAGGGGGCACCCATTTCCTCCTTTGGCTGATTCTGCAGTGGCTTTTCCCCCCGTTGTGTGACAAAACCCACCTTGGAACAGAAATTCCCCTCTGCACTGCACGCCGCTTTCACTTCCTTTGGGAGAACCGGGTTTGATTCCCCACTCCTCCACTTGCACCTGGCTGGATGACCTTGGGCAAGCCATAGCTCTGTACCAGCTGTTCTCTCAAGGACAGCTTGGGAAAGAGCTCTCTCAGCCCCACCTACCTCACAGGGTGTCTGTTGTGGGGAGGGGAAGGGGAAGGAGTTTGTAAGCCGCTCTGAGACTCCAAGTGAGTGAAGGGCGGGGTATAAATCCAATCTCTTCTTCTTCTTCTTCTTCCTTTGATCATTGGATTTTATGGTACCTTCTGCATCGATTTATGGCCGTTTTATGGCTGTTAAAGGGTGGCTCTGCAGTCAGTTTGGCGCTGGCCGGGGGTATTTGGATGTGGTTAAGACTCCGAACTGTAGACCGGTCGTTCAGCAGTTCGAGACCCGAGTGCCGCATGACGGAGCGAGCTCCCGTCTCTGGTCCCAGCTCCTGCCAACCTGGCAGTTTGAAAGCAGGCAATTGCAAGGAGATAAATAGGCACCGCTTCGGTGGGAAGGTAACCGCATTCTGTGTGCCTCGGCATCGAGTCATGCCAGCCACGTGACCACGGAAATGTCTTCGGACAGCGCTGTCTCTTCGGCTTGGAAACGGAGATGAGCACCGCATCCCTAGAGTCGTACTCGACTGGCTTTCGAGCAAGGGAAACCTTTAACTTTACCTTTGAGCTGCACTTTCCCCTCCCAGTGGGGAAAATGTGAAGTGAATACCAGATGCAGAATTGCCCCTTGTCTGACTCTGCAAGACATCACGAGGACCAGGGATTGGTCAGTTAGGAAGAGTTTCGCAAAGAAGCTGAGGCAAGGAAGGAAGTATTTGGAGGAGAAGGGTCCCGAGGGACCAAAAGGGAGATGGAAAGACCAAGGACCTCAAAGGGGGAAGAGGTTCCCCATCTGCAGTTGCCAGCTCTGGGTTGGGAAATTCCAGGAGATTTTGGGGTGGACTCTGGGTGGAGCAGGTAGGGTCACCAGCTTTAAGTTGGGAAATCTTTGGGAATTTATGGGTGGAGCTTGGGAAGGGTAGGGATTTGGGGAGGGGGACCTCAGTAGGGGGAGGAGGAAGAGGAGGAGATCAATCTCCGGAACAGCCATTTTCTCCAAGGGAACTGATCTCTGCAGTCTGGAGATCTGGCGTGGTTCCAGGAGATCTCCAGGCACCATCTGAAGATTGGCAACCCTAAGGACAGGGTTTGGGGGGGAAGAACCTCAGCAGAATTGCAGTCCATAGGGTAGCCCCTCCAAAGGAGGCATTTTTCTCCAGGGGAACTGATTTCTGTGGTGTGGAGATAAGAACATAAGAGAAGCCAATGTTGGATCAGGCCAATGGCCTATCCAGTCCAACACTCTGTCACACAGTGGCCAAAAATACCAGGTGCCCTCAGGAGGTCCAGCAGTGGGGCCAGGACACTAGAAGCCCTCCCACTGTTGCCCCCCCCCCCAGCACCAAGAAGACAGAGCATCCCTTGCCCCAGACCGAGAGTTCCTATCTATACCTTGTGGCTAATAGCCACTGATGGGCCTCTGCTCCATATGTCTATCCAGGGGTCATTTCGTAGAAAAAGAGGTGCAGGAGCTCATTAGCATAACTCATTTGCATAACTCATTTGCATATTCTTTCCCCCCCCCCCCCCCCCCCATGCCGGAAGTGTGTCAGAAGGCAACACCCACCCCTCAGGCTCCACTCCACAGGTGAGTGAAACTGACCTGCTCTTCCTCCATTCCCTTCCCCATCCAATACTTTGTGCAATAAAAATAAGCGTAAAAAACACACCCTCATTCTCTTCCTGCTCCCTTGAAACCACCAGGTTTCAAGTAGACTTGAGATACCCAGGACATGTGCACCACCCATTCCTTTCCCTTCCCCTCCCCACAACAAGACACCCTGTGAGGTAGGTGGGGCTGAGAGAGGTCTTTTGAGAACTGCTCATGAGAGAACAGCTCTGAGAGAACTTGTGACTGGCCCAAGGTCACACCAGCAGCTGCATGTGGAGGAGGAGTGGGGAATCAAACCCGGTTCTCCCAGATTAGAGTCCAACTCCTGACCACTACACCAAACTGATAGGGTGGAAGCTGCTGAAGGGTTGGTGAAATTTCTCCAGTACTTATGTGCCATGTGCCCAGATAAAAAATGGTATACTTAGAAAATTGATATGCCACCTTGAGCAAGTCTCTGGAAAAGCAGCACACAGTCATAAAAGGAACAATGAAAAAATTATCAATATTAAAACAAAACATTAAAAACAATAAAGACCCTAGCAGGGCTTTCCCTTGGGCTCTGCGCCTCTGCACTGCTCGGGGAAGCAAAGGAGGGGGTGGGGCTTGGTCATGTGCCTGCCCCCTGGGCTCCTCACTCCCAGAGCTGCACTCCTGTGCGCTCCCGCTCCAACGGACCCCTGTGTCTATCTAATTCCCCCTTGAAGCCATCCATGCTTGTAGCTGCCACCACCTCCTGTGGCAGTGAATTCCACGTGTTAATCACTCTTTGGGTGAAGAAGTACTTCTTTTTATCTGTTCTAACCCGACTGCTCAGCAATTTCATGGAGTGCCCACGAGTTCTTGTCTTGTGAGAAAGGGAGAAAAGGACTTCTTCCTCTGCCTGCTCTATCCCATGCATCATCTTGTAAACCTCAATCATGTCACCCCTCAGCCATCATTTCTCCAAGCTAAAGAGCCCCAAGCGCTTCAACCTTTTTTCGTAGGAAAAGTGTTCCAACCCCTTTATCATCCTAGTTGCCCTTTTCTGCACTTTTTCCAATGCTATAATATCTTTTTTGAGGTGTGGCGACCAGAACTGTACACAGTACTCCAAATGAGGTCGCACCATCGATTTCCACAGGGGCATTATGATACTGGCTGATTTGTTTTCAGTTCCCTTCCTAATAACCCCCAGCATAGCGTTGGCCTTTTTCATTGCAGTCGCACACTGTCTCGACATTTTCATTGAGTTGTGATTCCGGGGGGGGGGGATCTCCACCCCATAACCCACTCCCCTCCCCAACCTATCCTGTTATAATCATCCAGCCCTCCTTTTTATGAAAACATTTGTTTACGGCGCTGTCTTTCTAGCCCAGGCAACGAAAGCAAATCCATTCATTTAATAACCGAAGGAGGCGGAAGTTGCTGTTAATATGCATTTTCCCTTTTATAGCTCCCTTATACTGAACTCCATGAAACTGCTGAGCAGTTAGGTTAGAACGGATAAAAGGAAGTCCTTCTTCACCCAAAGAGTGATTAACCGGTGGAATTCACTGCCACAGGAGGTGGTGGCAGCTACAAGCACGGACGGCTTCAAGAGGGGATTGGATAAACCTATGGAGCAGAGGTCCATCAGTGGCTATTAGCCACAAAGTATAGATAGGAACTCTCGGTCTGGGGCAAGGCATGCTCTGTATTCCTGGTGCTTGATGGGGGGGGGGGCAACAGTGGGAGGGCTTCTAGTGTTTTGGCCAGTGTTCCCTCTAAGCTGTGCTAGTGTGAGCCAGCTCACAGTTTCTTAGCCTCCGGCTCGCACATTTTCCTCTTCACTCTGGAAGGATGGCTCCAGACCAAACTAAATTATGCAGGAGCCAAACTGCTTGCTCAGAACTTTAATGCCAGTAGCTCACAAAGTAGAATTTTTGCTCACCAGACCCCACACTGTAGAGGGAGCATTGTTTCTGCCCCCACTGCTGGACCTTCTGAGGGCACCTGGTGTTTCTGGCCACTGTGTGACAGAGTGTTGGACTGGATGGGCCACTGTCCTGATCCAACATTGGCTTCTCTTATGTTCTTTGGATGGATGGATGGATGGATGGATGGATGGATGGATGGATGGATGGATGGATGGATGGATGGATTCAGACCAGTCTCCTGTTGACTTTTACACCGCCCCCAGCCTGTGCTGGAGGCAATGCCAACAGCCGATTGTCCCGCCTGCTCCAACCCGGGGGTGGGGTCTCGACTCCGGTTTCTTGTAGCCTGAACAGGGTCCATTCACATTTGTCCAACGCCAACCGGCCAATTTGCAGGGTCGCGCGTCGCAGGGATCTATCCCGTCTGACGTGCCAAATCGACCCTGGCTCGCGTCCCAGCGAGTAACCCAACGCAAGCAGTCCGGGGGGTGGCGTTCTCGTCCCGGGATAAGAGCTCCTGCGATCACACAGGTCCCGGGGTGGCGACGGAGCCCAGCGAGGGAAGCGGTCCGGCTCTGCCGCAGCTCTCCAAAGCCAAGCATCCCGGCTCTCTGCTGCCCTCTCGCGCCTGCTCGCCGCCTCGCCTCCGCCGCTTGGAAATCCTTCAATGAATCTATTTTCGGCCGTTGTCTTTTTTTGAAGGGGGAGGGGGGGGAGGAGAAAAAAAAACCTCCCGCCTCCCCAACGACCCAGAGCGTCTCCGCGCTGCTCCCCCCCCCCTCCCGAAAGCCAGAGGATCTCCTCTCCGCCAGCCTCCTCCCTCCAGCCTCTGCTGCGCACCGACTGCAGAGTTCTCCCCCCCCCCCCCCACCCCGGTTGCGTCTCCGCCAAACTTGCCGCGACCCCCTCCACCCAGAGAACGCCACCAGCCCTCCAGGAGGGAGCCGGGAAGCCGCGTTGCCCGCGGATGCCGCCGCCGGAGCCGTCCGGGCAGAGGGGGGAAAACCTGACGCGTTCCAAACGTCGCGGCGGCTTCGGGAGCATCAACTGAATGCAAAGTTTTGCACGGGCGAACGGCCGCCCTTAGTTTGGGGGTTTTTTTGCGTGGGGGGGGGGGGGGTTACCCTTTCTTTCTTTCTTTCTTTCTCTCGCGTTCGCCCTCTTTTTGCTCCCCCCCTTTAGTGGATTTAGCTGCGAAAGCACGCCGAGGAAAAGAGAGCTCGTGAAATTGACACGGAAAGTCCCTGCCTCGCCATCCCCGGGGACCGAGCGGCGGGAAGGAAGGATGCCTGTGAAACTGACCAGCCGCCTTTTCGAAACTGACCAAGCGGCTCCGCAGAGCCCCTTCCCCGAAACGTCTGCGGCTCGCCCGGCTGCCCGCCTGAAGGAAACCTGAAAGGGGGGGGCAAAACCCGGATTAGTTCTTTCGTCTTCTTCCCCCCCCCCCCCGCAACCACGGAGCATCACCCCCACCCACCCACAGGCGCACACCCACCTGCATCTGGCGTTTACTTCTTAAATGATTGTTCCGTTTGATTTTTTTGCAAGGAATTCCCCCCCCACCACCTGATTCCAGATCGAGAGGGGGGTGCAGGCAAGAGGAAGTTGAATGCAAAAAAAAATAATAATTCTACTTTTTTCTGTGTGGGGGGGGTGGAAAAGTGGGAAGAAGGGGGGGGGGGGTCTCCCGGAACAGGAATCGGATGGACCAGGTGAAAAGTGGGGGGGGGGGCGAGCTAGATAAAGGGCAGAGAGGGACTTCCTCTCCCGAGCTCTTTTGTGTGGCCGACTGAGGAGTGGTCGCGATCCTCCGACCTGCTTACCTCTAAGAATTCTGCACTGTGAGTATATGTGCATCCTGAATGATGTAGAGCGAGGTTTGGGGCGCGGGGAGGGGGGGAGGTGTGGGGAGAGAGCCCCGCCTTTTCCGAGCATCTGTTGAGCAGATCCGTGGTGGAGGAATCGAGACTCAGGTGAACCAGTGCTCCCTCTAAGCCGCGGAGTCCTGTGAGCAAAGGTTCTACCTTGTGAGCCACCGGCGTTCAAGGGGTGAGCCAGCGATTGGGCTGCTCCGTCGATCACTCTGCTCGGGAGCCCTCCTTCCGGAGCTGAGGCGAAAACGCGTGAGCCGGAGGCTAAGAAACGGTGAGCCGGCTCACACTGACTCGTCTTAGAGGGAACACGGCCGGCGACTTGGGTGAGAGTCCAGGGGAAAGGCGCCGGAGCCCTGCTTCTCGGAGCTGAGCGGGCCCAGGGGTGGGCTGGGGAGGGGAGGGGGGACCGGCGGGAAGGATGCATGCCACCCCTCTCCTGGGCACCCTTTTTGCACCCAACCCGCCCCCCATGGAGACCACCGGACCCTTTTGAAAAAGAATGACTTTCCCTGGGCGGACCAATGGCAGCTCATATCGGAACTACACGGGAGAGGCCGAGGGCGCCAATGGCTCGTGGGCAGGAGAGGGCGCGGGGGGCAACGACACCGCCTGGGGCGTGAGCCTGGACCTGCCCTCGGTGGGCGTGGGGGTCTTCCTGGCCCTCTTCATCCTCTCGGCCATCGTCGGCAACATCCTGGTCATCCTCTCGGTGGCCTGCAACCGCCACCTGCAGACGGTGACCAACTACTTCATCATCAACCTGGCCATCGCCGACCTCCTCCTCAGCACCACCGTCCTGCCCTTCTCGGCCACCTTGGACGTCTTGGGCTTCTGGGCCTTCGGCCGGGTCTTCTGCGACATCTGGGCCGCCGTGGACGTCCTCTGCTGCACGGCCTCCATCATGAGCCTCTGCATCATCTCCGTGGACAGGTACATTGGGGTCAAGTACTCCCTCAAGTACCCCACCATCATGACGGAGAAGAAGGCCGTCATCATCCTGGTGGTGGTCTGGCTCTTGTCCATGGTCATCTCCATCGGGCCTCTCCTGGGCTGGAAGGAGCCCCGGCCCCAGGAGGCCTACGTCTGCACCATCACCGAGGAGCCCGGCTACGCCATCTTCTCCTCCCTCTTCTCCTTCTACCTGCCCCTCACGGTCATCCTGGTGATGTACTTCAACATCTACGTGGTGGCCAGGAGGACCACCAAGAGCTTGGAGGCCGGGGTCAAGAAGGAGAGGAGCAAGTCCATGGAGGTGGTCCTCCGGATCCACTGCCGGAGCGTGCTGGAGGACTCCCTCGCCAGCGCCAAGGGCAAAGGGCACACCTTCCGCAGCTCGCTCTCCGTCCGCCTCCTGAAGTTCTCCCGGGAGAAGAAGGCGGCCAAGACGCTGGCCATCGTCGTTGGGGTCTTCGTCCTCTGCTGGCTGCCGTTCTTTTTTGTACTGCCTTTCGGTAAGTGGGGGTCCGTAAGCGCAAGGTTCGCGGTCGGGGAGGGGGGTCAGTTCTTTGTGACCCTTAGGGTCATTTTACACCTCCCCTCTAAAGTAGTTTGAGTGCTGTCTTTTCCTGTGCTGATTTCACAGTGGTGTGAAATTTCACTCCAGGGGGTCTAAGTGCTCTAATCAACAGCAATTGTTTAAAGCAGAATCAAGCCGGTTGAATACTAGCTTGAGCACAGGAGGGCAATTAGTAGATGTGGACATTTCAGTAGCAGCACGGTTTCACACCGCACAGAGGTGTGGGCAGGTTTTTTTGGAACTAGAATGATTCCAGCGGGAAAGTCAGATGTAAAAACAGCATTAGAAAGCTACGTTTGCTCTAGTGTTCCCTCTAAGCTGAGTTAGTGTGAGCAAGCTTACAGTTTTTTTAGTCTCTGGCTCACCCATTTTCGTCTTAGGTCAGGAAGGACAGCTCCAGAGCAAACTAATGTATGCATTAGCCAAATCGCTGGCTCACAACTTTAATGAGTTTGATGTAGTGGTTAAGTGCGCAGACTCTAATCTGGGAGAACCGGGTTTGATTCCCCACTCCTCCACTTGCACCTGCTGGATGACCTTGGGCAAGCCATAGCTCTGTACCAGCTGTTCTCTCAAGGACAATTGTCTCAGAGCTCTCTCAGCCCCAACTAACTCACAGGGTGTCTGTTGTGGGGAGGGGGAGGGAAAGGAGTATGTAAGCCGCTCTGAGACTCCCAAGTGAGTGAAGGGTGGGATATAAATTCAATCTCTTCTTCTTCTTCTTCTTAAAACCACTAGGTCACAAAGTAGAATTGTTGCTCACAAGACTCCAGAGCTTAGAGGGAGCATTGGTTTGCTCACATGCAGGATTTCCTCTAAGCTGGGTTAGTGTGAGCTTGCTCAGTTTTTTAGCCTCCAGCTCACATATTTTTGTCTCAGCTCAAGAAGGAGGGCTCCAGAGCAAACTAATCTATGCAGAAGCCAAACCGCTCACTCACAACTTTAATGCCAGTAGCTCACTAGGTAGAATTTTTGCTCACGAGACTCCACAGCTTAGAGGGAACATTGTTTTGCTCACAGGCGGTCTTCCCTCTAAGATGGGTTAGTGTGAGCTGGCTCACCCATTTTTCATCTTTGCTCAGGCAGGGTAACTCCAGAGCAGACTGACTTATGCAGTAGCCAAATTGCTCATTCACAACTTTAATGGCCAGTAGGTCACAGAGTAGAATGTTTGCTCACAAGACTCCACAGCTTAGAGGGAGCACGGCTCACATGTTTGTTGCCAGCTTCAGGATCTGCTTTGCACCGCTGGGTTTGTCCATCTGGTATTTGCTTTGTTTTTATTGTGTACTCCTCTTGAGTGAGGAAGAACTTCCTGACAGTTATAGGATCGTAGAACCACAGAATCATAGCATCGGAAGGGGCCACCCAGGCCATCTAGTCCCACCCCCTGCTCAATGCAGGATCAACCTAGAGCATCCCTGACGAGGGTTTGTCCAGCCGCTGCTTGAAGACTGCCAGTCAGGGGGAGCTCACCACCTCCCGTGGCAGCCGATTCCACCGCTGCACAACTCTGACTGTAAAAGTTAGAGCCTTTCCTCAGTGGAACAGGCTTCCTCAGGAGGTGGCGGGCTCTCCGTCTTTGGAGGTTTTCAAACAGAGGCTAGATGGTCATCTGACAGCAATGCTGATTCTGTGAACTCAGGCAGATCAGGAGAAAGGGAGGGCAGGAAGGGATGAGCCAGCGCTCAGCCCTTGTCACCCTTTCTTACACGCCCAGGGTAATGCCAATCGCCACTTTGCGGTCAGGAAGGAATTTTTCTCCAGGCCAGATAGGCCCAGGGATCCAAAAGTTTGGGTGCTTTCCCCTGGGCACAGAGCAGGGGTCACTTTGGAAGTGGGGGGAGGGGGAGGTAGCTGTGAATTCCCTGCATTGTGCAGGGGGTTGGACTAGATGACCCTGGCGGTCCCTTCCAGTTTTGCGTTTCTGTTGCCCGTGCAATTCATTCTGCGTTTATATGCGCAGAGTGTCTCATTGATACCAGTGGCACGAGTCTGATGTCCGGCGCTGATGGATGGGTGATGCACAAATAATGTTGTGGGGAGAATACATTTATTTTACGGGGGAAAGTCTGGTGTGAGGGAAACAGAAAAGGGCATGTGAAGTATCGCACATCCGATTTGCACTGGCAGAGTTGAACCGAGGATTTGGGGGGCAGAAGCAGCAGGGCGAGAAATTCTAAATCGTACCTAGTTCATGTTTTGATATGTAAACCGCTGTTTTTCATCAAGGTGAATCCTAGAATCACAGAGCTGGAAGGGGCCATCTAGTCTACCCCCCTGCTCAATGCAGAATCAGCCTAGGCCAGGGGTGGGCAAACTGTGGCTCGGGAGCCGCATGCGGCTCTTTCACATATATGATGTGGCTCCCGGCAGGGTGGCTGGGGAAGCTAAATATCATTGGCAAACAAATATCACTGGACAAATTAATATCATTATCAATATTTGCTTTTACCCCTTTTGTTATAATTTTTGACAGTCTCATTTAATGTTAATAAAAAGCAAATTTGCTTATTTTCCAATAAAAGCAGGTAATATTTGTTCACGTCTTGTGGCTCTCAAACATCTGATGTTTATTCTATGTGGCTCTTACGTTAAGCAAGTTTGGCCACCCCTGTTCTAGGTGGCTCTTACTCTGAGCAAGTTTGCCCATCCCTGGCCTAGAGCACCCCTGACAAGGGTTTGTCCAACCACTGCTTAAAGACTGCCGGTGATTACGAAGGGTGGCATTATAGCCTTGCATTGATTACTTATTTCTCAGTGCCGATAGAAGTAAAATCCACACATATTTCAACCTGTTGGTCATGGAATCATTTTCAGCCAAGATCTGTCTTGGAATCCAGCCCTAGAGACCAGGCTTGGGATCTGAATTAAACTGTGATTCGACCAGTTGGCTTCCAAGCAGACTTCCCACCTCGCCTGTTATGGGGGAAGAGCCACGGTCTACCTTAAAGGGTTGTTGTGACCAGTGTTCCCTCTAAGCTGAGTTAGTGTGAGCGAGCTCACAGTTTTTTAGCCTCCGGCTCACACATTTTTGTCTTAGGTCAGAAAGGATGGCTCCAGAGCACCGTAATCTATGCAGCAGCCAAATCACCTGCTCGCAACTTGAATGCTGGTAGCTCACAAAGTAAAATTTTTGCTCATAGGACTCCACAGCTTAGAGGGAACATTGGTTGGTGACCACACATCACATTGTTGTTCTGAGACTGAGCGAAATAGAGAGATCTCAAGAACAGAGTTAAGAAGAGGCTGGAGTAATATCTAGTTTAGTTCCCCCTGGGAAGGCATGGGTTGAACAGCTGGATCATAGAGCAGATAGGAGAGAGATGCCTAGCAGCCACAGTTCCATGGACCGGTCACCACCCAAACGGTGACGCTCCATTGGACAAAGGAAGCGTCCATCACACTGCAGACATCAAATGTCCTGAGGTAAGACTGGAACAGACACAGCATTTTGCCGGATCTCAGGGGTAGAGCATCTGCTTGGAATGCAGGAGGTCCCTGGTTCAATCCCCGGCATTTCCAGTTAGAAGGACCATCAGTGATGTCAAAGAACTCCACCTGAGACCCCACCCCGCCAGTCTGAGTGGACAATATAGGCTTTGATGGACCAAGGGTCTGATTCAGCAGAAGGAAGCTTTGTGTGTGTGTGTGTGTGTGTGTGTGTGTGTGTGTGTGTGTGTGTAAGCAGCTGAAGTTCAAGAGTGTGTCCCAAGATCCCTTTGGCATGGCATGGCTCAAAGGATTCTGGGACATATCAGCCACACAGCACACCCTGCTGCAGGCTACCTACGGAGACATCCCGTGCTAAAGCATCCACATTACTGTAGCACATCAGCCACAGAGCGCATCATCAAAAATCCCCGAAAGTCATGTGTGTGCATAGTGCGCGTGCACATGCGTAATGTGCTAATGCACTTGTGCGCATGTGTGCACATGCACACATAGGCAATTTCTTGGGGAAAGTGCATCTCCAGTGGCAGAACGGACTTGCAGGTTCAGACTGCAAAATCCATTCTGCGCGCGCTCTCCCTCGTGTTCACACATCTGGCCATGCGTGATGAATGCGCGGGGAAACAAAAACACCACTTCAGAGGCGGTGGCGTTTTAACCCAGCTCCAGGTCGTCCTCTGACGGGGTGAGCACGCATGGGGAACGCCTGACTGCTGTGGTTGTGTAAACAGGCCCATTTAATCAGTTTGTGAAATGTGCCTTTATCAGGCCAAACTGCCAGTCTGAACACAACCATCGTTCTCTCAGAGCTGTTCTCTCAAGAGCAGTCCTTGAAAGAGCTCTCTCAGCCCCACCTACCTCACAGGGTGTCTGTTGTGAGGAGAGGAAGGGAAAGGAGATTGTAAGCCGCTCTGAGACTCCTTTGGGTAGTGAAGGGTTTGGTATAAATCCAATCTCCTCCTCCTCTTCCTTTTATTCTTCCTCTTCCACCGCCTCCTCCCCCCAGTTCCTGAATGGCCATGTGGGTGGCTTGTACCGGTGGGATCAGCCCAGTACAGGCCGCGATGAAACAGGTTTTCTTTTTTTCATTCTCTCTTCAAGTTTAGAAAGCGTCTGTATTTTCACACTGATGAAAATGTTCTCTCTATAGTTAGTGAGCAGGGAGGCAATTGCTGCCTTGTTGATCAACTCCTCCGCCCTGCCAATTTAATCCAATTTGAAATGCGCGACGCAAGGCCAGTTGCGTGTCAGAGACCCACGCCCATACATACATGCAAAAGGAGAACACGGAAATATGAAGAAAATGTAAGATATAAAAAAGTCCATGTGAATAACTAATAACCCATAAATGACTAGATTTAATAATGTCAGAGGCCGACAAAATGCGGGGGGGGGGGGGGTTAATAAACTTTCTAGAGACGGAACTCCATTCATTAGGCAGGTAGCTAAGGGAGGAAGAGTCGACTCTAGAAAGCTCGTCTCCCAAAAATCTGGACTTGAATTTGTTTCAGAGGGTAGCCATGTCCAGTGTTCCCTCTATGCTGAGTTTAGTGTGAGCCAGTTCACGGTTTTTTAGCCTCCGGTGCACACATTTTTGCCTTTGCTCAGGAAGGGTGCTCAGGAAGGGTGGCTCCAAAGCAAGCTAATTTAGGCAGTAGCCGAATCGCTCACTTACAACTTTTTAATGCCAGTAGCTCACAAAGTAGAGCTGCTACACCAGGGGTGTCGAACTCATTTGTTACGAGGGCCGGATCTGACATAAATGAGACCTTGTTGGGCCGGACCGTGTGTGTCATAAAATGTAATGCCAGGTAGCGGAGAGAGAAACTTTATAAAGGACACAGACACAAAGGACACAAGGTTGTTGTTTTTTACTTGAAATAAAAACATGCTTAAAACATTAGCACTCTTGCCATATTTTGTTTATTGAACAGTCTCTGATAACTGACACCTCTCGCTCCGAATTATTGCTGTTGCAATCCTGAGTGTGCTGTTCAGGTGTGTATCTGTAAGCTGCAAACCTGCTTGTGATTTATTGACATCCACCACAGAAATCTCATGCTCAGAGTTCTGAGTCCAGGGCCCAGGGGGAAAACACGAAATGGCTGGGCGACTGAGAGAGTCTGGCGAAGCAAGCTAGGATGCAGCAGCAGCAACAGAACTGGAAGCAGGAGGTGGCCAGTTCCAGTACAGGCTTGATAGAAGCCCTCCGGGGGCTTAATCCAGCCCTTGGGCCACATGTTTAACACCCCAGCACTACACTCAACCGTCCAGCCCTCAGAGAGCATTCTGCTTTCGGTCAAGGGACTCGGTTCTCCACCACCACGTCCTTTCTAGCTCTCCGTGTTCCCGGTCCCCAAGCGCCATGACTCAGTCATCGAGAAGGAGCGCTGTAATTAATCGGGACATGTTTGCATGGCTAATGAGGCAATTTACAAAAAGCTGTTTGTTCAACAAGGGAGGGAATTCTTCGGCGTTCAAGAGCTCTTCGCTTCCTTCTCTTCCTCTCTTTACGCTCAGTGTGAAAAGTCCACCGGGCCATGAAAAGAGGCGCTCACACCGCTAGGATTTTGGAGTGGGGCCTGATGAGTGCGGGGGTTTGAGAAGGAGTGGGACTTCAGTGGGGTATAATGACATCGGTTCCATCATCCAAAGCAGCTGTTTTCTCCAGAACTGAGAGCCAGTTTGGTGTAGTGGTTGGGAGAGGGGACTCTAATCTGGGGGTTGCATTCAGACGGCTCTTTTGAGCCACCGCAGCCACAAGTGCCTGGGCACATCCAGACAGCAACATCTGGAAAACGTGCCACTTCCGCGACTTGCCCGTTGATTCCCATCAGGGATCCGTACTTAAAAGATAGTGGTGAAAGTCCGGTCCAAAGCTGGCCGAGAGGGCAATGGGAGACTTTCCCCCATCTGGTCATTCCACCAGCATGCAATCAGCCCATAGGGATGGTCTCCAGACCAACCCGAATGGCCACCATTTTAAAAAAAGACTTAACGATGTGCGCATAACCGCTTAAACATGCGACGTCCGCAGAGCTCCACTCAAATGATCCAGACAGTTTAATGTTTCCAACGGTTCTGTGATATTTATGCACTTTGTTGACTGAAATAGTATAGAGGAAGGTACCGCCGGCAGTGTTTTTACCATTTAAGTTTGCACATGCACGGAAAAACAAGTAGACGGTGAGGCACGTATGCGCATATGCAAACAGGATTTTTTAAAAAAAACACCTGACCACATGGCTCCTTAAGGTGGATGCCGTCTAGACAATCCACTGCAGTGTCACGCGCTGCAAAGCAATTCATGAAGGAGCTATCTGGTCGTGCAACGCTGGATCAAAAAGATCTAGTTCAAATTACAGCTGGGCCAATGGCGGGATTAGCTGCCTGTCTGAATGCACCCTGGGAGAGAGAGAAGAGATTGGATTTATACCCCGCCCTTCACTACCCAAGGGAGTCTCAGAGCAGCTGACAATCTCCATTCCCTTCCCCTCCCCTCCCCACAACAGACACCCTGTGAGGCAGGTGGGGCTGAAAGAGCTCTCCCGAGGACTGCCCTTGAGAGACCAGCTCTGAGAGAACTTGTGACTGACCCAAGGTCACACCAGCAGCTGCATGTGGAGGAGTGGGGAATCAAACCCCGTTCTCCCAGATTAGAGTCTGTGCTCTGAATCACTACACCAAATTGGCTCTACTGGGCTTAGGGTTGCTGGCTCTGGAGTGTGGCATCTGGAGAGGGTGGGACTTGGGGAGGGACAATGCCATAGAGTACTCCTTCCGAAGTAGTCCTTTTCTCCAGAGGAGATCAGTTGTAAAAGAGAGAGGTCTCCAGGCCCCACCTGGAGGTTGGCGAGCCTAGCGGAGCTTGTCCCCCTGCCAAAGCAATACAGAAGGGGTTGCAATGACATACCATGAATCTCTGGAAACTTTGTTGAAATCATGCCATGCCTGATATTAGAACAAGTTCATTGGTGCGTTTGACGTCATTATTCACGGTTATGATTTCTAACTTACTTAACAGTGATTCCAGAGTGGGCGTATCTAATCCAGGCTTGCTACAGCCAGGGGTCCGTTGGAACAGGAGCGCACAGGAGCACAGCTCCGGGAGTGAGGAGCCCAGGGGGCGGGCACATGACCAAGCCCCGCCCCCTCCTCAGCTTCCCCGAGCAGTGCAGAGGTGCAGTGCCCCGGGGAAAGCCCTGCTATAGTTTTTAATGTTTTGTTTTAATATTGATAATTTTATCATTGTTCCTTTTATGACTGTGTGCTGCTTTTCCAGAGACTTGTTCAAGGTGGCATATAAATTTTCTAAGTATACCATTTTTTATCTGGGCACATGGCACATAAGTACTGGAGAAATTTCACGAACCCTTCAGCAGCTTCTACCTTATCAGTTTGGTGTAGTGGTCAGGAGTTGGACTCTAATCTAGGAGAACCAGTCACAAGTTCTCTCATGAGCAGTTCTCAAAAGACCTCTCTCAGCCCCACCTACCTCACAGGGTGTCTTGTTGTGGGGAGGGGAAGGGGAAGGGATGGGTGGTGCACATGTCTTGGGTATCTCAAATCTACTTGAAACCTGGTGGTTTCAAGGGAGCAGGAAGAGAATGTAGGTGTGTTCTTTACGCTTGTTTTTATTGCACAAAGTATTGGATGGGGAAGGGAATGGAGGAAGAGCAGGTCAGTTTCACTCACCTGTGGAGTGGAGTCTGAGGGGTGGGTGTTGCCTTCTGACACACTTCCGGTATGTTAGGGGGTGTGGTATATGCAAATGAGTTATGCAAATGAGTTATGCTAATGTGCTCCTGCACCTCTTTTTCTACGAAATGACCCCTGGCTACAGCACAGGTTTACAGATCAGATTGGCTGCTCCAGGTTGGAGGATGCCTGGGGATTTTGGGGGGTGGAGCCTGGGGAGGGTGGGGGCTTCAGGGAAGCGAGGGACCTCTGCAGCCCACAGTGCCATAGAATCCACCCTCAACACAGCCATTTTCCTCTGGGGGGATTCTTCTCTGTAGCCTGAATATCAGTTGTAATTTCAGGGGGTCTTTGGGGCCCACCTGGAGGTTGGCAACCCTCTTTACACAGCAGTTATAAGCCTGCTGATTATGAACGCCTCACCAGCTAAATCAGCCAAGTATGAAGAGAGACCATTCCGTTTTCTTCCTCTCCCCTAGAGCTCTGGGTTTCACAAAACCCTTGCAAATCTCCAAGAAAGCCGAGAAATCTCGGCCTCTTTCCCCAAACCATGCGCGGAATATCTTATTTGGGTGTTGCTGGAGCAAGCATGGGAGGGTGAACATCTGGTGACTCCGAGCGACGTCAGCTGTAATTCAGAAAATCAGCAGGCAAAGGTGATCCAGAATCAGATTGCTTCATTTAGACTGCCGGGGGATTTATCCAACGCAGACGGTTTATCCGATGGGGGTGGGGGGAAGAAATATGAATGTGACTCGGCTATTTTTGTCCCGACTGGCTCGGTGGGCGTGACTCAGCGCTTACCTGTCTCAGATGGAGATTGAGGGATCCGGGTTGGATGAATGAGGCTTCCACAAGTCAAACAGAAGAAAGTCAAACAGAGAACTGGGACAGCTAGATTCTTAGAGACCGTAGACACAAACAAGATTGGGGGGGGGGGGGTGTCGTATGAGCTTTCGAGAGTCGCGGCTGCCGTCGTCAGATACTGAAAGGTTCTATCGCTGGAAGATTCCATCATATACTGGAAGATTCCATGCTTACCTCGGTGGCTACAGGGCACCGAGGGTCTCAGAGATGTGGCATGCGCTTTTCTCCTAGCAGAGGTCCATGAGTGGCTGTTAGCCACACAGTATTGATGGAACACTCTGTCTGAGGCAGTGATGCTTTGTATTCTTGGTGCTTGTGGGGGCAACAGTGGGAGGGCTTCTGGAGTTCTGGCCCCGCTGGTGGACCTCCTGATGGCACCTGGGTTTTGGCCATTGTATGACACAGAAAGTTGGACTGGATGGACCATTGGCTTGATCCAGCATGGCTTCTCTTATGTTTTTATGGCTGGGGTAGTGATGCTCTGTCTTCTTGGTGCTGGGGGGGGGGGCAACAGTGGGAGGGCTTCTGGATTTCCGGCCCTGCTGGTGGACCTCCTGAGGGCACTTGGGGTTTTGCCCACTGAGTGACACAGAGTGTTGGACTGGATGGGCCACTGGCCTGATCCAACAGAGTTTCTCTTATGTTCTTATATCTGGAGCAGTGATACTCAGACTTCTTGGTGCTTGCAGGGGCAACAGTGGGAGGGCTTCTGGGATTCTGGCCCCACTGGCGGACCTCCTGATGGCACCTGGGTTTTGGCCATTGTATAACACAGAAAGTTGGACTGGATGGACCATTGGCTTGATCCAGCATGGCTTCTCTTATGTTTTTATGGCTGGGGTAGTGATGCTCTGACTTCTTGATGTTTGGGGGGGCAACAGTGGGAGGGCTTCTGGAGTTCTGGCCCTGTTGGTGGACCTCCTGATGGCCCCTCAGTTTGGGCTGCTGTGTGATGCAGAGTGTTGGACTGGCCTGATCCAACATGGTTTCTCTTATGCTCTTATGTTCATCTGTATTGTACAGTGATCCAGAGAAGATCTTCTGCCCTGCTCCCTGGTGGTATATAGGGTGGTATTGCAGCTGTCCCCGACCCAGGGATTGGGTGACAGCCGGGATTGGTGCCAAGTTGGTTCCACCAAGGGTTGCCAGTTCTGGGTTGGGAAAGACCTGGAGATTTTGGAGGTGGAACTTGAGGAAGGGGGGGGTTGGGGAGGGGAGGGGCCTCAGCAGGGTCCAATGCCATAGAGTCGGCCCTCCAAAGTAGCCGTTTTCTCCACAGGCATTGATCTCTGTCATCTAGAGAACAGCTGCAGTAGCAGGAGATCTCTAATTCCACCTGGTCAGTATGGCTGCCCATTCTGTGGGGCTGTGGCTCAGGGGTGGAGTTTCTGCATGCTAGCACCAGAGAGGCAGTAAAGTAAGCACTGGGTGATCCTTGGGTCAGTCACAAGTTCTCTCTGAGCTGTTCTCTCAAGGGCAGTCCTTGAGAGAGCTCTCTCAGCCCTGCCGACCTCACAGGGTGTCTGTTGTGGGGCGGGGAAGGGAAAGGAGTTTGTAAGCCACTCTGAGTGAAGGGTGGGGTATAAATCCAATCTCCTCTTCTTCTTCTTCTTGATTCCCCACTCCTCCACATGCTGCCAGCTGGATGACCATAGGTCAGTCACAAGTTCTCTCAGAGCTGTTCTCTCAAGGGCAGTCCTTGAGAGTGCTCTCTCAGCCCTGCCGACCTCACAGGGTGTCTGTTGTGGGGAGGGGAAGGGAAAGGAGTTTGTAAGCCACTCTGAGTGAAGGGTGGAATATAAATCCAATCTCCTCCTCTTCTTCTTCTTGATTCCCCACTCCTCCACATGCTGCCAGCTGGATGTCCATAGGTCAGTCACAAGTTCTCTCAGAGCTGTTCTCTCAAGGGCAGTTCTTGAGAGAGCTCTCTCAGCCCCACCTACCTCACAGGGTGTCTGTTGTGGGGAGTGGAAGGGAAAGGAGATTGTCAGCCGCTCTGAGACTCCTTTGGGTAGTGAAGGGTGGCGTATAAATCCAATCTCCTCCTCTTCTTCTTGACTGCCAGCTTCTGTTCTGACTGCTATCCTGATAGGCATCTCTGGAAGATCGGCTCTTTGGGAGCAACACATGGGATTCCCCAGCTGTGCAAACTGTCAGGACGTGCCGAAGGACCACAGGAAGCTGACATCTCTAGTCAGGGCATCGGCCCATCTAGGCCAGCGATGAATAATCAGATCGGCTCCCCTAGGCCTCGTAGCCCAGATGGTTGACAGCAACCGGCACAGATCAAATCGGCAACACGGCCGTCGGCATCCGTTGTTGGGATGGAAAGCTTTTTTGAGGGGGGGAAATGGGTCCGTTCACTAGGCAAGAGACACAAGCGGCACCACAATTTGTTTGTTTTATTTCACCCGGTTTATATCTTTTTTTATTTCATTTTTTAGTTTATTTACGTCACTCATCGTCCGCCTTTCTATTTATTTATTTACTTACTTATTTTTCGCATTTCTGTCCCGCCTTTCCAGTGAACTGGCTTTCTAACAGGGACTCGAGGCAGATTACACAGAGTGAGCCGGTAGAATCCCAAAAAATGTGGGGTTGCCAACTTCCAGGGGGCACCTGGTGATCTCCCGCTATTGCAATTGCTCTCCAGACAATAAAGATCAGTTCCCCTGGAGAAAAGAAGAAGAAGAAGCAAAGAGGAGGAAGAAGAGATTGGATTTATACCCTGCCCTTCACTCAGAGTGGCTTACAAACTCCTTTCCCTTTCCCCTCCCCACAACAGACACCCTGGGAGGTAGGTGGGGCTGAGAGAGCTCTGAGACAACTGCCCTTGAGAGAACAGGTTTGAGAAAACTTGTGACTGACTGAAGGTCACACCAGCAGCTGCATGTGGAGGTTGTTGTTCAGTCGCACAGTCAAATCTGACTCCTTGCGACCCCATGGGCCACATCACGCCAGCCCCTCCTGTCTTCCATCGTGCTCCAGAGTTTGCTTAATTTCATGTTCGTTGCACTGTCTAGCCACCTCATCCTTTGTCATCCCCTTCTTCTTTGACCTTCCATCTTTCCCAACATCAGGGTCTTCTCCAGGGAGTGCTCCCTTCTCATTGGGTGGCCAAAATATTGGAGCTTCAGCTTCAGTATCTGGCCTTCCAGGGAACAGTCAGGGTTGATTTCCTTTAGGATTGACTGATCTGATCTCCTTGCAGTCCAAGGGACTCTCAAGAGTCTTCTCCAGCACCATAATTCAAAAGAATCTATTCTTCGGCACTCGCCCTTCCTTATAGTCCAACTCTCGCAGCCATACATCACTACTGGGAATACCATAACTCTGACCATGCGGACTTTTGTTGGCAGGGTGATGTCTCTACTTTTTATTATGCTGTCTAGGTTTGCCATCACTTGTCTTCCAAGGAGCAGGCGTCTTTCAATTTCATGGCTGCAGCCACCATCTGCAGTGATCTTGGATCCCAGGAAGGTGAAGTCTGTCACTGCTTCCACGACTTCCCCTTCTATTTGCCAAGGACTGATGGGGCCAGGTGCCATGATCTTAGTGTTTTTTAGGTTGAGTTTCAAGCCAACTTTTGCACTCTCCTCTTTCACCGTGAGCAAGAGGCTCTTGAGGTCCTCTTCACTTTCGGCCATTAGAGTGGTATCGTCTGCATATCTGAGGCTGTTGATGTTTTCCCCAGCCATCTTACCGTATTTTTCATTCCATAAGACGCACCTGATCATAAGACGCACCTTGTTTTCAGTGGAGGAAAACATGAAAAAATGAAACAGAAAGAAAGAAAGAGAGAGAGAGATAAAGGAAGGGAGGAGGAGGAGAGAGAGAGAGAGAGAAAGAGAAAGGAAGAAAGAAAGGTGGGGACAGAGAGAGAGACAGAAAGACAGACAGACAGAAAAAAGGAAAGGAAGGAAGAAAGATAGAGAAAGGAAAGAAGAGAGATGTCGGCATGCCATGCAAAGCCAGGCCTTTCTGTGCAAAGTAGCCAGGGAGCTTAATCTGTGGGCGGGGCGTTCTGCTGCTGGCGGTCTTAAAGGGGAAAAGCACTTAAAGGGAAAGAGTACTTAGCCTGGTGGGGTTTTTCCTGCCGTTTCCCTTTTAAGTCTTAACAGCTCAGGCCCAGCAGGGAGGGGCGGGGAAGGCTGGGATGCCAGCCTGAATGGCGTTCCCCTGCGTTCCTGCTGAAGAAAGAGCCCTGTTGCAGGCAAGAAAAGCTCCATATTCGCTCCATAAGACGCACACACTTTCCCCCCCACTTTTTGGGGGAGGAAAAGTGTGTCTTATGGAGCGAAAAATATGGTAATTCCAGCAATCTTAATTCCGGCATGTGGAGGAGTGGGTCATCAAACCCAGTTCTCCCAGATTAGAGTCCGAGCTCCTAAACAACTATACCAAACTGGCTCTCTGAAATTCCTCAGTTCAGTTCTCAGACAAAATACACTTTTACCTCCCCCCCCCTTTCAGAGTCCACCCCGCCTTCCTTCTAGGGAGACACAGAAAATAAGCCCTTTACACATTTTTCATGGGCGATAAGGATGGAACAGACCCCTGGCTGAGATATGGTTGCCTAGCGATCAGCAGGTCAAAGAACAGATTTTTTTTTTTGTAAGGGTGGAAAAGAAAGACAGAAGCATCCTTAAATACAGCAGATCAGCGTTTAGCTCACTTATCAGAATCACTGCAAGAATCTTAAATCATTTGCTTCAATCTGAAAGGTGAGGGGACATGTTGCTGTGGAGTCTGGTGCGCAAAAATTCTCACCACCATATGCAAATAAATATGCAAATAAGTTATGCTAATGAGCTCCTGCACCTCTTTTTCGACGAAATGACCCCTGGTGCAGTATCGTACCCGTGGAACGCCCATCAAGTAATCAAGGGGCAGTGTTCCCTCTAAGCTAAGTTAGTGCGAGCTGGCTCGCAGTTTTATAGCCTCTGGCTCACACATTTTTTGCCTCAGCTCAGGAAGGAGGGCTCCGGAACAAACTGGTTTATGCAGCAGCCAAATCCCTCACTCACAACTTCAATGCCAGTAGCTCACAAAGTAGATTTTTTTGCTCACAAGGCTCCCCAGTTTAGAGACAGCATTGCAGGGGCCCAGCAAAAATTATTCACAAGCAGCCAAACAGTCGCTGGAAAATCAGCTCCAGGTTCGCTACTGGCACTAACAGAACACAAGCTGAACCAGTGAGAAATTGAGCATCTGTAACAAACCCAGTGCCACCCAAACCTGGATGGTGGAGGCTAGCCCAGTCTTGTCAGATCTCAGAAGCTAAGCAGGGTCGACCCTGGTTAACACTTGAATGGGAGACCACCAAGGAAGTCCAGAGTCGCTACGCAGTGGCAGGCAAGGGCAAACCCTGTCTGCTCATCTCTTGCCTTGGAAACCTTGTGGGGTCACTATAAGTTGGCTGTGCCACTGAGTCCGCCTCCCAAAGGGGCCGTTTTCTCCAGGTGAACTGATCTCTGCCCACCTGGAGATTAGTTGTCCTCCCAGGAGCTGTCCAGACACCACGGAGGTTGCCAACTCTAGCTGGAGATCTCCATAACCCCAACTGGAAGTTGGCAATGCTGGGTGGACTAAAGCCAGTTTGGTGTAGTGGTTAGAAGCACGGACTCTGGTAGAATCCGGGTTTGATTTCGCCACTCCTCCACATGCAGTTGCAGGTGTGAGCTTGGATCAGTCACAAGTTCTCTCAGAGCTGTTATCTCATGAGTAGTCCTCGAAAGACATCTCTCAGCCCCGCCTATCTCCCAGGGTGTCTGTTGTGGGGAGGGGAAGGTAAGGAGATTGGAAGCCGCTCTGAGACTCCTTTGGGTAGTGAAAGGCAGGATATAAATCCAGTTCTTCTTCTTTGTGAACCATCTACCCTTCAGCAGTTGGAAGACTCATTTGAGAGGAGTGTTTCTCATCTCCTTGGCTTGGATGAGTATCTGTTGATTGAACCTGACATTCTAATTAATGAGATCTGAATTCAGACAGCATGTTCTCCTAGCAGCTAGCTGCGGCTGGCGCTCCGCCTCCTAACCTCTGCCACCCACCTGCAAGGTACACCTTTTGCATTTTTTTTTAAAAAAAGCAAAAGTCAGCAGAAACAAATATAATCATCCAGCACGCGACAATATCCCTCCCCCTTCCCGATTACGCTTGCAAAGAATAGAGCCGCTGTGTTCATAAAAAGGACGGAGCCCTGAGCTTTCATTATGACGCCATTGTCCATTCTGAATGTGTTGTCTCTTGTATGGCGGTGTTGGTACCGAAATAGAGAAACTCAAGATGGCCAAACAGCCTGGATTTATTACCTGCCAGCCAAGCAGGCTTTTACTGGCAAAAGGGTATTGTGTTCTGCAAAATAGAGATTGTCGTCAAAAAAAGGCATTGACTGTCCTGAAACAGAATGTCCCCCGTTAAAACGCTTTAAAATGGAGCTCTCCGCTCTCCAAGAGTGCAAGTCAATTAAATGGCAGGACACGGTGCGATATCCTTATCTATAAAGACAAGTTGGGGTGGCAATATTGGGGTGCCAGCCTCCAGGCGGGGCCTGGGGAGCTCCTGCTTTTACAGCTGATCTCCAGCTGACAGAGGTCAGCTCCCCTGGAGAAAATGTCTTTGCTTTGAAGGGTGGACTGTGTGGAATTGTACCGTGCCGAGGCCCCCTCCCCTTCCCAAACCCCGCCCCCTCCTGGATCCGCCCCCAACGTCTCCAAGTATTTTCCAACCCAGACCTGGCAACCCTAGTGGGAATACTTAACAGAGAGCTTTACAGGGAAGTTAAGTTCCAATGAGAGCCAATGCAGGGTATGGTTGCCAACCTCCTGGTGGAGCCTGGAGAGCTCCCAGAATGCAACTGATCTCCAGACGTAGATCAGTTCCTCTAGAGAAAATGGCTGCTTGGAAGGATGGGTTCCAAACTGGGAAATACCTGGAGATTTTGGGGGTGGAGCCTGTGGTGAGTGGGATTTGGGGAGGGGTGGGGCTTCAGTGGGGTATAATACCACAGAGGCCACCTTCCAAAGTGGCCATTTTCTCCAGGTGAATAGATCTCTGTCGG
The DNA here is from genome assembly GCA_029233225.1 of Lepidodactylus listeri. Taxonomy (NCBI): domain Eukaryota; kingdom Metazoa; phylum Chordata; class Lepidosauria; order Squamata; family Gekkonidae; genus Lepidodactylus; species Lepidodactylus listeri. The sequence goes on along the minus strand of JARCFY010000009.1, from coordinate 6,701,938 downwards.
CTGGAGAGTGTTTGTAATAGCAGGCAATCTCCGGGTACCACCTGGAGGTTGGCGACATTACTACCCTGGGAGGAGGGACACTGGCTGGGGAAGGGGAGACAACCGATCGCTGCACAATATGTGTGAAAGAGCCGCATGTGGCTCCTGAGCCACAAATTGGCCACTCCTGCTCTCGGCTGATCCTGCACTGAGCAGGGGGTTGAATCAGATGGCCTCTATGGCCCCTTCCAGGTCTGTGAGATTCTATGATTCAATAGCGAGGGTTACCAGATTACCTCTTTTTTTAAGAAGAAGAAGAGAAGAGATTGGATTTATACCCCGCCCTTCACTCCCTTGGAGTCTCAGAGCGGCTTACAAACTCCTTTTCCCTTCCCCTCCCCACAACAGACACCCTGTGAGGGAGGTGGGGCTGAGAGAGCTCTTTCCCAAGCTGTCCTTGAGGGAACAGCTGGTACAGAGCTATGGCTTGCCCAAGGCCATCCAGCCAGGTGCAAGTGGAGGAGTGGGGAATCAAACCCGGTTCTCCCAGATTAGAGTCCACGCACTTAACCACTACACCAAACTGGCTCTCCAGTTTAAGAGGATGTGTCCTCCTTTTTGGTGCGCGTCCTCTTTCGGGCGCTCTCTTTAAAAAAAAAAAAAAAGTGATGCAAATGTCCTGTTTTTGGGTTGGAAGCAGTGTTCCCTCTAAGCTGAGTCAGTGTGAGCTAGCTCCCAGTTTTTTTTCGCCTCCAACTCACACGTTTTTGTCTCTGCTCAGGAAGGATGGCTCCAGAGCAGACTGACTCATGCAGCAGCCAAATCGCTCGCTCTCAACTTGAATGCCAGTTAGCTCACAAACTAGATTTTTTGCTCACGAGACTCCACAGCTTAGAGGGAGCACGGAAGGTGAGGGATATTCCTAGCCAGTGGCAATTATCACAGCTGAAAGAGGAGGGGTGTTTCAAATGAGATTTGTCCTAAGGATCCCTTGTTTGAAGTCGTCAGTCAGGAAACACGTTTTCTGCTCTTCACTCAGAGTCTAAGAGCGGCTTACAATCTCCTTTCCCTTCCCCTGGGAGATAGGTGAGGCTGAGAGAGCTCTCTCAAGGACTGCCCTTGAGAGAACAGCTCTGAGAGAACTTGTGACTGACCCAAGGTCACACCAGCAGCTGTGTGTGGAGGAGTGGGGAATCATACCTGGTTCTCCCCCCAAAATCAGAGTGTTGCCCTGATGTCCCCAACATGCCTAAGTCACTTCAGGGTCAGGTTGGCACATCACAGAAATGTCAGGTGTTTCTCCCTTGTTTTGGAGGGTAATTCCCCCTGCTGGCCAACTGACCAGTGGCAAACAGGAGGGATTGGCAGCAGAGGGGCTGCCCCCACTGGGAAGTCTTGCATCCCTCCCTCCTCTGCCTCTGGCCACATCGGTTTCCGACCAAAGGGCTACCCTTTCCACACGCCAACCGGATTACTGCTCCTCTGAGACGAAGCCCACCGTGCCAGAAATGGAAAGCTGCATTTCATAATCCCTCATAATTTATTGGCACAGTAAAAGGCATTCATGACTTTACTGGAGGAAACAGCTCTTTAATTCTCCTCCTAATGGAGAGGGGCTCCGTTGATACGGCCCTCCGCTAATGCGGTTGGTGGCAAGCCAGGAAACTGCAGTCTCCAAGCGTAACACACAGACACACAAAAATTCCCACTGACAGGTAGGCAAAAGGGAAGCCGTTTCGTTGCCCAGCAATGCCCATTCGCCAGCGGAGATCTCACAGGCTTGCAAGAAGTCTTACGTAACCCTGCTAATAAGGACGTGACAATCTTGAGGTCGAAAGAGCATGAGAAACAGGACCGAGATGACTCAGTAGCCTGCGTTTTCCCACTCCGCAAATGGGGATGAAGGCGCTTTGGTGCACCTCAGTTTTCTCCATCTGTAAAACGGGCAGAACGACATGCGTTTATCAGCGAGTGGGGTAAAGTTCAGGGTGAGGAATGTCCCAAGGCGCGGGTCCCCTTCTGAGCCCGGGGGCTCCTTTGGGATTCTGATGGGGTATAGAGGATGTGGCCACAAAATGGCGGCCATGGGAGGCGGAGCCAGCCACAAAATGGCTGTCGTGGCTTACCTCCAGGCACACAGCAAAGGTCCTTGTGCCATGGTGGCAGCTGCGGCCAAAGCGAAGTTTGTAAAAATTCACACAGCCAATCTGATCTCTGGGGGCCAGTCCGAAACCTTGCTGGGCAAAAGCCCCAGCCGGCCCCGCCCACTTTCTAAAAAAACCTCGGGAGGCGCCAGGAAAGGAGTCTGTGGTTGCCATGTTGCCCATGTTGGGGACCCCTGTTCCACAGCATAAGGACCACAGCTCACAGGTCACAGAAGAAGAAGAAGAAGAGGAGGAGGAGGAGGAGGAGGAGGAGGAGACTGGATTTATACCCCGCCCTTCAGTGCCCAAAGGATTCTCAGAGCAGCATACAAACTCCTTTCCCTTCCCCTCCCCACAACAGACACCCTGCGAGGCAGGTGGGGCTGAGAGAGCTCTCTCAAGGACTGCTCTTTGAAGGACAGCTCTGACAGAACTATGGCTTGCCCAAGGTCACACCAGCAGCTGCAAGTGGAGGAGTGGGGAATCAAACCCGGTTCTTCCAGATTACAACCACTAGACCAAACTGACTCCCGTCTAAGCCACCCTTGCAAGAAAGTCGGGAGACAGGTTGAATAAAAAGGAGGAGGAGGGGAGAAGGATATAAGCTGTTTTGAGTCCCCATTGAGAAGAAAGTTGGATACAAATGAAGTAAATAAACAGGTTGGGTGATAACTACGATCAGAGGTCCATTGGAGCGGGAGCACACAGGAGCGCAGCTCCGGGAGTGAGGAGCCCAGGGGGCGGGCACATGACCAAGCCCCGCCCCCTCCTCAGCTTCCCCAAGCAGTGCAGAGGCACAGAGCCCCGGGGAAAGCCCTGCTAGGGTCTTTGTTGTTTTTAATGTTTTGTTTTAATATTGATGATTTTATCATTGTTCCTTTTATGACTGTGTGCTGCTTTTCCAGAGACTTGCTCAAGGTGACATATAAATTTTCTAAGTATACCATTTTTGATCTGGGCACATGGCACATAAGTACTGGAGAAATTTCACCAACCCTTCAGCAGCTTCCACCCCATCAGTTTGGTGTAGTGGTCAGAAGTTGGACTCTAATCTGGGAGAACCGGGTTTGATTCCCCACTCCTCCTCATGCAGCTGCTGGTGTGACCTTGGGCCAGTCACAAGTTCTCTCAGAGCTGTTATCTCATGAGTAGTCCTCGAAAGACATCTCTCAGCCCTGCCTACCTCACAGGGTGTCTTGTTGTGGGGAGGGGAAGGGAAAGGGATGGGTGGTGCACATGTCCTGGGTATCTCAAGTCTACTTGAAACCTGATGGTTTCAAGGGAGCAGGAAGAGAATGAGGGTGTGTTCTTTAACGCTTAATTTTATTGCACAAAGTATTGGATGGGGAAGGGAATGGAGGAAGAGCAGGTCAGTTTCACTCACCTGTGGAGTGGAGCCTGAGGGGTGGGTGTTGCCTTCTGACACACTTCCGGTATGTTAGGGGGTGTGGCATATGCAAATGAGTTATGCAACTGAGTTATGCTAATGAGCTCCTGCACCTCTTTTTCTGCGAAATGACCCCTGGTTATAACATCAGGAGATCTCCAGGTGCCACCTGGGGGTTGGCAACCATGGAATGGCAGCCTGGTCTGGGAAAACATGCTCCCATAGAAGCCAGCTCAAGTTCTGAGATCCTTTTTGCAGGACCTGCTTCATCGACAACCCCCTGAAGTGTGGTAAGGCCATTATAGCACCCCATCGGTTGACCCCTCCTTTCCCTCCAGTGCTGGGACATGCTGTCAAGTCACAAGTGATTTATGGTGAGCCCATAGCCTGCAGTGGCTCAAGTGGTTAAGACGCTGAACTGCAGACCAGAAGGTCGACAGTTCAGCAGTTCGAGACCCGAGTGCTGCATGACGGAGTGAGCTCCCGTCTCTGGTCCCAGCTCTGAAAGCAAGGTATTGCAAGTAGATAAATAGGTACCGTTTCGGTGGGAAGGTAACAGCTTTCTGGGCACCTCAGCATCTAGTCATGCCGGCCACATTGTCAACTCTGGGTTGGGAAATTCCTGGAGATTTTGAGGGTGGACCCTGGGGAGGGGAGAAGGAGGAAGAGGAAGAGAAGACGACTGATGACGACAACATTGGGTTTATACCCCGAAAGGAGTCTCAAAGCGGCTTAAAATCTCCTTTCCCTTCCCCTCCCCACAATAGACACCCTGTGAGGCAGACACCGTGCGAGGCAGGGCCGAGAGAGCTTTCTCGAGAACTGCTGGTGAGAGAACATCTCCGAGAGTATTTGTGCCCGACCCAAGAAGAAGAGCTGGATTCGTACCCCGCCCTTCACTCGGAGTCTCAGAGCAGCTTACGATCTCCTTTCCCTTCCCCTGCCCTCAACAGACACCCCGCGTGAGGCAGGTGGGGCTGAGAGAGCTCTTTCCGGAACTGTCCTTGAGAGAAGAGCTCTGAGAGAACTTGTGACTGACCCAAGGTCACGCCAACAGCTGCATGTGGAGGAGGGGGGAATCAAACCCGGTTCTTTCAGGTTAGAGTCCGCGCTCTTAACCGCTACACCACACTGGCTGTATTTGTAGATGGAACTCAGCAGGGTTTAAACAACAGAGTTACCCTCCAAAGCAGAGGGGACTCATCTACGTTATCCGGAAAACATTTTTAATTCCAGGAAATCTCCAGTCCCCATGGGGAGGTTGGCAACTGTACCGATGGGGTTTCCAAGGCAAGAGACAAACCAACAGGGCTGCCAGATCTCTCCTGGCCTCGGGCAGGGGATGAGAGAATAGGGTTGCCAGATCCAGGCTGGGAAACTCCTGGAATTTGGGGTGTGGGGTGGAGCCTGGGGAAGACAGGGACCACAATGCCCTATAGAGTCCACCCTCCAAAGCATCCATTTTCTCCAGGGAAACTGACCTCTGTAGTCTGCAGATGAGCTGTAGTTCCAGGGGGTCCCCAGGTCCCACCTGGGGATTGGCATCCCTGCAAGGTGGTTTGCCATAGCCTGCCTCTGCATAGCAACCCCGGAGTTCCTTCGTAAGGCTTCTCAACCCAGGTGCCAAGCAGAGCCAACCCTGCTTAGCTTCTGAGAGCGGATGAGCCTGGGCTGGCTTGGTTCGCCCAGGAAGAGGGACCTGCCCTTCCGCCACACATCCATCTTCCTGATTTTTCAGTCCTAGGTCCCTCACTTATTCCGATCTTTTCTTGCTGGTCTTTTTTTTTCATGTCCGTTCCAACTCCAGCTTGCGGCTGTTCGGCGTGCTCTTTCCGCACTGCTATGTGCTCTTTACTTTTATACCCGTCTGCGCTTTGATATTGGTTTTATGTCACCCTTGAGTTTTAAGATTATTGTTATCAGGTTTTATTGCATTTTACGCTTGCCCTGGAAATTGCCTCGGGCATTTTTGGGGAGTGCTGGTTATAAAGACATAAGCAGCGTAATCGCGAGCTCTCTCGAAGTATTGGAAGGGCTGTCCCTTGGAGGAGGGCAGGGAGCTGCTCCCATTGGCAGCAAAGGAGAGGACCCGCAAGAATAGGTTTAAATTAAGAGCGGGAAGGTACTGGCTGGATATTGGGGGAAACTTTTTGACAGTCAGAGTTGTGCAACTGGGGAATCGGCTGCCCGGGGAGGTGGTGAGCTCCCCCTCGCTGGCAGTCTTCAAGCAGCGGCTGGACAAACACTTGTCAGGGGTGCTCTAGGCTGATCCTGCATTGAGCAGGGGGTTGGGGACTAGATGGCCCCTTCCAACTCTGTGATTCTATGAATCTATGATTCTAAGCAGTGTTCCCTCTAAGATGAGTTAGTGTAAGCTAGCTCACAGTTCTTTAGCCTCCAGCTCCCACATTTTTGCCTTAGCTCAGGAAGGATGACTCCAGAGCAAATTGATGCAGAAGCCAAATTGCTCGCTCACAACTTTAATACCAGTAGCTCACAAGGTAGAATATTTGCTCACAAGACTCCACAGCTTAGAGGGAGCATTGATTCTAAGCAGAGTTAAATCCTTCCAGGGACATTAACGCCGATGGAGTTAGTGGGGGCTGCAGTGGCTCAAGTGGTTAAGACGCTGAACTGGAAACCGGAAGGTCGGTAGTTCAGCAGTTCGAGACCCGAGTGCTGCATGATGGAGTGAGCTCCAGTCTCTGGCCCCAGCTCCTGCCAACCTAGCAGTTTGAAAGCAAGAAATTGCAAGTAGATAAATAGGTACCACTTCAGTGGGAAGGTAACCGCGTTCCGTGTGCCTCGGTGTCTAGTCATGCCAGCCACATGACCACGGAGAAGTTGTCGGACAGCGCTGGCTCTTCGGCTTGGAAATGGAGATAAGCACCGCGTCCCTAGAGTCGTATCCGACTGGCTTTTAAGAACATACGAACATAAGAGAAGCCATTGTTGGATCAGGCCAGTGGCCAATCCAGTCCAACACTCTGTCACACAGTAGCCAAAAATACCAGGTGCCCTCAGGAGGTCCAGCAGTGGGGGCAGGAAGCCCTCCCACTGTTGCCCCCCAAAACACCAAGAATACAGAGCATCACCTGTCCCAGACCGAGAGTCCCTGTCTATACTTTGTGGCTAATAGCCACTGATGGACTTCTGCTCCAGATGTTTATCTAATTCCCTCTTGAAGCCGTCCATGCTTGTAGCTGCCACCACCTCCTGTGGCACTGAATTCCACATGTTAATCACTCTTTGGGTGAAGAAGGACTTCCTTTTATCTGTTCTAACCTGATTTGCTCAGCAATTTCATGGAGTGCCCACGAGTTCTTGTCTTGTGAGAAAGGGAGAAAAGGACTTCTTTCTCTACCTGCTCTAGCCCATGCATAATCTTATAAACCTCGATCATGTCACCCCTCAGCCATCGTTTCTCCAAGCTAAAGAGCCCCAAGCGCTTCAACCTTTCTTCACAGGGAAAGTGTTCCAACCCTTTTCTCATTCTAGTTGCCCTTTTCTGCACTTTTTCCAATGCTATAATATCCTTTCTGAGGTGGGGTGACCAGAACTGTACACAGTACTCCAAATGAGGTCGCACCATCGATTTATACAGGGGCATTATGATACTGGCTGATTTGTTTTCAGTTCCCTTCCTAATAACCCCCAGCATAGCGTTGGCCTTTTTCATTGCAGCCGCACACTGTCTCAACATTTTCATTGAGTTATCTACTACAACTCTAAGATCTCTCTTGGTCAGTCACCGCCAGTTCGGACCCCATCAACGTGTATGTATAGTTAGGATTTTTGGCTCCAATGTGCATCACTTTGCACTTGACCACATTAAACCCCATTTGCCACGTTTTGAGCATGGGAAACCTTTACCTTTACCTAACTTTGCTTGAAACCACGAGGTGTACAGCTTTAAAAAAAAATAAAGAAAGCTGTGGAGGGTTAATGTCTTCTAAAAGCAAAGGGGGGGGGGAAGGAAATCCCCAAGTTGGTAAAGCCATTTGTTCTGGATCTGTAGGCAAATCAGATATATTGGATCATTGAGAAAAGTGATGCTTTGCATTTCTCCACCTCTAGTAATCTATATGACAGGGCCTTGTTGGTGGTGGCACTGAGCTTACAGAATTCCCTCTCCTCTGTGAGGTCTACTTGCTCCTGTCCCTCACAGATCTTCTCTTGGGCATCTTCCACCCAGTTCTGAGATCCAAAGGGCAAGAGTGAGATGCCTGCAGCGTCCCAGAATGGGTCAATAACACCCCCGTGGCTGCTTTAGGCATGAAGAGGGAAGGCGAACACCCCTCTCCCATGCCATAGTCTCAGTCTAGAAAGCCAGTGTGGTGTGGTGTTGGGCTAAAATCTGGGAGACTTGGGTTCGAATCCCCACTCATGCCCTAGAAGCTCACTGGTAGTCCTTGGGCCTCTCAGTCTAACGTACCCCACAGGGTTGCTGGGTGGGAAAAATGGGAGAGAAGAGAAAGAAGAAGGAGGAGGAGATTGGATTTATACCACACGCTCAAAGTCTCAGAGCGGCTTCCATTCTCCTTTCCCTCCCCCTCCACACAACAGACTTGTGAGGTAGGTGGGGCTGAGAGAGCTCTTTTGAGAACTGCCCTTGAGAGAGCAGCTCTGAGAGAATGTGACTGACCCAAAGTCACACCAGCAGCTGCATGTGGAGGAGTGGGGAATCAAACCCTGTTCACTCAGATTAGAAGAAGAAGAAGAGATTGGATTTATACCCCACCCTCCACTCCCCAAGGGAGTCTCAGAGCGGCTTACAAACTCCTTTTCCCTTCCCCTTCCCACAGCAGACACCCTGTGAGGTAGGTGGGGCTGAGAGAGCTCTTTCCCAAGCTGTCCTTGAGGGAACAGCTGGTACAGAGCTATGGCTTGCCCAAGGTCATCCAGCCAGGTGCAAGTGGAGGAGTGGGGAATCAAACTGGGTTCTCCCAGATTAGAGTCCGCGCACTTAACCACTACACCAAACTGGCTCTCAGTTTGAGTCCGCCGCTCAGTTAGAGTCCGCCGCTCTTAACCAATACACCAAACTGGCTGTCCTACACCAAACTGTAAGCTCCTTTGGGTCCCCATCCCCATTGGGGAGAAAGGGTGGGGTACCTATGAATTAAATAAATAATATCAGTATAGAAACGCCTACAAGATTGCCATAAATTGCATGGACAGACGCGACTAGCTTGTAGCCGCAAATGTCCGTGTCGATCAGGGAAGGGGGGAGTTCCTTCTTGTTCTGTTTTGTTATTCATCTGTCTCCTGAATTAATGACAACATGCTGATCTGTAATTAATTCAGCTATCGGTCTGGAGTCCGGATTTAATTGCAAACGGGCTACAGCGCACTAATGGTATTGCGATGACCGCATCAATTAGTCGCAGGGGGTGCAAGGCACTCCCATGCTCGCCCCAGCGCATCCCAGCAATGAGACTGGTGGTGGAAAGTGCCAGCGAGTTGTAGCCCGCTTAGGGCAACCCCGTAAGGTTTTTAAGGCAAGAGACATTCAGAGGTGTTTTGCCATTGCCTGCTTCTGTGTGGCATAGGTCACCAGACCCCCGGTGGAGGCTAGGGTCCCCCCACTGCCCTGCCAACAGTCAGCTGACCAGCAGGGGGAACTTACCCCAAAAAAGACGGAGATCCATCCAATGTGCAGTGATGTGTCTATGTCACTATGCACGTGACCCGGAAATGACACCATCATGTCTGGGTCATAGGGGTGACGCTCTGGTATTTGAACAAAAACTCTGTGGTAGAAGCCAAATTCACCATAGAGTTTGGCCCAAATACCAGAGTGTCGCCCAAATGTCCTGGAACTGATGACATCCCTTCTGGGTCACATGGGCCTCCCTGCTGCTCCCATTAAGCCCCCCCCCCATCCCCCGCCATTTTTCAGAAGGGACTTGGCAACCCTAGTGTGGCGACCCTGGACTTCCTGGGTGGTTTCCCATCCAAGTACTAACCAGGGCCAACCTTGTTAGCTTCTGATTGCTGAGAAGATTGGACCATCCTGTGTGTACTGGTGCGGACCATCTTGGGTGTACTGGTGCAGCCCTCCCAAGAGACAAGGGGTAGGCTCATCAGGGCAGGTCATAGGCAAGGTTGCAAAGAGTAACCAGGGTCCAATCCAAAAGTCAGGGTTGCAGAGAGCAGGTATGCCAAGTCCAGTTTAGGGTCAAGGGATCCAGGCAGTAAGTCCAGTCCAAATTCAGGGGTTCCAGAAAAGCCAATAGTCAGATCCAGTTCAAGGGTCAGTGTTCCAGTGGTCCGATAACACCAGAGCCAATGGTTCAGTAGCAATTAGTACTTTTTGCATTCACAAAACTGCTGCTTCTTGTGGCTCATTTTATAGCCAAGGCTTAACAAGCTACACACCCAGCCAATTCCTTGGCAGTCATCCTGAAACTATATCATCCATCTTGTCAGTTGACAGCTGACAACAGGCCATGAGTCTTGCACTCCTTCTCCTTTCCTGCAACCAGGGGTTATCTCATAGAAAAAGAAGTGCCGGAGGTCATTACCATAATTCATTTGCATAACTCATTTGCATGGGCCACACCACCTAACATGCCGGAAGTGTGTCAGAAAGCGAAGACTCACCTCTCAGGCTCCACTCCACAGGTGAGTGAAACTGACCTGCTCTTCCTCCATTCCCTTCCCCATCCAATGCTTTGTGCAATAAAAATAAGCGTAAAGAACACGCCCTCATTCTCTTCCTGCTCCCTTGAAACCACCAGGTTTCAAGTAGACTTGAGATACCCAGGACATGTGCACCACCCATCCCTTCCTCTTCCCCTCCCCACAACAAGACACCCTGTGAGGTAGGTGGGGCTGAGAGAGGTCTTTTGAGAACTGCTCATGAGAGAACAGCTCTGAGAGAACTTGTGACTGGCCCAAGGTCACACCAGCAGCTGCATGAGGAGGAGTGGGGAATCAAACCCGGTTCTCCCAGATTAGAGTCCAACTCCTGACCGCTACACCAAACTGATGGGGTGGAAGCTGCTGAAGGGTTGGTGAAATTTCTCCAGTACTTATGTGCCATGTGCCCAGATAAAAAATGGTATACTTAGAAAACTTAGATGCCACCTTGAGCAAGTCTCTGGAAAAGCAGCACACAGTCATAAAAGGAACAATGATAAAATCATCAATATTAAAACAAAACATTAAAAACAATAAAGACCCTAGCAGGGCTTTCCCCGGGGCGCTGCGCCTCTGCACTGCTCGGGGAAGCCGAGGAGGGGGCGGGGCTTGGTCATGTGCCCGCCCCCTGGGCTCCTCACTCCCGGAGCTGCGCTCCAGTGCGCTCCCGCTCCAACAGACCCCTGCCAAAACTCTGATCACATCAGATCTCAGAAGTTAAGCCATGTCAGCCCTGGTCAGTACTCTTACCTTGAAAACCCCAGGTGAGGTCACTGTAAGTTAACTGTGACTTGACAGCACACAGTTATTACGCCCAGAACTAGATGGCCCAGTGTTGTAAGTTAGTCGGTGCTCAGTCCTCCCCACCACTCAGCTGTTTTTAGGGCTTTCGTGGGGAACAGAAAGCAGGGGTTTAAAAGGGCCCAGAGTCCCTCTAAACACCTGCTTTCTGCTCCATCCATGAACCGCCATGAACTGCTTTAAAAGTTCTTAGAAGGTCATGACGGTAGACCCATCACAAACTTCTGTTTACAAAGAAGAGAAGAAGAAGAAGAGATTGGATTTATATCCCGCCCTTCACTCACTTGGAGTCTCAGAGCGGCTTACAAACTCCTTTTCCCTTCCCCTCCCCACAACAGACACCCTGTGAGGGAGGTGGGGCTGAGAGAGCTCTTTCCCAAGCTGTCCTTGAGGGAACAGCTGGTACAGAGCTATGGCTTGCCCAAGGCCATCCAGCCAGGTGCAAGTGGAGGAGTGGGGAATCAAACCCAGTTCTCCCAGATTAGAGTCCATACACTTAACCACTACACCAAACCACGAAGAGGGCAAAATTTGTTATGAACTTGGCTTTGGGTTTAGGTTCGTGCCCATCCCTAGTCAGGAGGGAGTGTCATAAAAACATGGGAAGAAGACCCCTGCTGTATCAGATCACCAGTCCATGTAGCCCAGCAAGCTGTCTCACACAGGGGCCAACCAGTTCCTCTGGAGGGCCAGCAACAGGGCAGAGAGGCCGAGGCCTTCCCCTGAGAAGAACCTCAGAAGAGCCCTGCTGGATCAGACCAGTGAGGGTCCATCTATTCCAGCCTCCTGTCTCACACAGTGGCCAACCAGTTCTTCTGCATAGCCAACAACAGGGCATAGTGGCCAAGGCCTTCCTATAAGAACATCAGGAAGGCCCTGCTGGATCAGACTAGTGGTCCATCTAGTCCAGCATCCTGTCTCACACAGTGGCCAGCCAGTCCCTCTGGACAGCCAATAAGAGGGCAGAGAGTCCGAGGCCTTCCCCTGATGTCACCTCTTTGTTCTGGGATTCGGAGCATTAATGCCTTTTGATCTTAATCCCCTAAACAGGAAAGCGGGACAAAGAAACAAATCCAAAAAGGATTTGCCATGCACTTTGGAGAGTGTACTCGAAAAGCAAAGTTTAATTTTTCGAGCACTCAAAAGTGCTGCTCGCAATTTCAGGTCAAGTTGCGATTTAAGCGCAGGAGTCTTTGGGCCTCACCGATGGCGGATGTTTGAACAGAGTGGGTGCCAGCCGGGAAGTCAGCAGCCAACGTGGTAATTAATAACTGGATTCAAAGGGTCATCGTTCATGCCTTCAACCAGCCTTCCATGGTTAGCAAATGAACAGTTTTTTAAAAATGTATTGGGAATCTCTGTTCTCATTCTAGAAATAATTATTCTCTACTCTCCTTTTGGCCTTGACCTGGGTGACCCGGCCGAGCCTGATGTCGTCAGATCTTAAAAGCTAAGCTGGGTCAACCCTGGTTAGTATTCGGATGGGAGACCACCATGGAAGTCCAAGGTTGCTACGCAGAGGCAGGCGAGGGTAAACCAACTCTGAACAGCTCTTGCCTTGATCCAGATAGTCCAGGCCAGCCTGATCTCATCAAACTGCAGAAGCTAAAGAGGGTTGGGGGGTGGCTAGTATTTGGATGGGAGACCACCAAGGAAGTCCAGGGGTGCTACGCAGAGGCAGGCAATGGCAAACCACTACTGGTTGTCTCTCACTTTGGGAAGGGTTTTGACCTTCAAGACAGCTCCATAGCTGTTTTGGACCTACATACCTTCAGGACTGCCTCTCTCAAAAGTACAATGATTACATGGATGAGAGATATTGGTTACACCATAGCCAGGGGTCCGTTGGAGCGGGGAGCGCACAGGAGCGCAGCTCCGGGAGTGAGGAGCCCAGGGGGCGGGCACATGACCAAGCCCCGCCCCCTCCTCAGCTTCCCTGAGCAGTGCAGAGGCGCAGCGCCCCGGGGAAAGCCCTGCTAGGGTCTTTATTGTTTTTAATGTTTTGTTTTAATATTGATAATTTTATCATTGTTCCTTTTATGACTGTGTGCTGCTTTTCCAGAGACTTGCTCAAGGTGGCATATAAATTTTCTAAATATACCATTTTTTATCTGGGCACATGGCACATCAGTACTAGAGAAATTTCACCAACCCTTCAGCAGCTTCCACCCCATCAGTTTGGTGTAGTGGTCAGGAGTTGGACTCTAATCTAGGAGAACCGGGTTTGATTCCCCACTCCTCCACATGCAGCTGCTGGTGTGACCTTGGGCCTTTCACAAGTTCTCTCAGAGCTGTTCTCTCATGAGCAGTTCTCAAAAGACCTCTCTCAGCCCCACCTACCTCACACGATGTCTTGTTGTGGGGAGGGGAAGGGGAAGGGATGGGTGGTGCACATGTCCTGGGTATCTCAAGTCTACTTGAAACCTGGTGGTTTCAAGGGAGCAGGAAGAGAATGAGGGTGTGTTCTTTACGCTTATTTTTATTGCACAAAGTATTGGATGGGGAAGGGAATGGAGGAAGAGCAGGTCAGTTTCACTCACCTGTGGAGTGGAGCCTGAGGGGTGGGCGTTGCCTTCTGACACACTTTCGGTATGTTAGAGAAGAAGAAGAAGAAGAGAAGAGATTGGATTTATATTCCGCCCTTCTCTCAGTTGGAGTCTCAGAGCGGCTTACAAACTCCTTTTCCCTTCCCCTCCCCGCAACAGACACCCTGTGAGGTAGGTGGGGCTGAGACAGCTCTGACAGAAACTGTCCTTGGGGGAACTGCTGGTACAGAGCTATGGCTTGTCCAAGGTCATCCAGCCAGGTGCAAGTGGAGGAGTGGGGAATCAAACCCGGTTCTCCCAGATTAGAGTCCGCACACTTAACCACTACACCAAACTGGTTAGGGGGTGTGACATATGCAAATGAGTTATGCAAATGAGTTATGCTAATGAGCTCCTGCACCTCTTTTTCTACAAAATGACCCCTGGACAAATGTAGGAATTTTCTTCCACATGTGGTGGTGTTGCGCTAAAGTGCAAGATCACTGGTCTATGACTCAGAGAATAATTTGGGAAATTACTAATATTATGCTTCCTTTGAATCCGGAGATATATCTGTTAAATATAGTTCCAGCAGGTCGTAACTATAATGGCGTAGTATTGTTGACATATATTATAACTGCTGCTAGAATACTACGGGCAAAATATTGGAAAAGGGACACTACTCCCCCCAAAGTTGAATTAAAATATAAATTGATGGATGTGGCGGAAACGGACAGGCTGAATATAATATTACTCGGAATAGATAAAGCTACATTTTTGGAGAAACGGTCGAAATTTTATATTTGGGTTGATAAAAGAAATGGTCAGCTAAGGACTCAAAAAAAGTTTGATTGTTCTATTATTTGAAAAAACTATAAATAAAAAATATTTTTTAAAAAGAACCACCTCTCTCAGTATGCCCCTGGAAGAGCTTTATATTCAGGGAATAAGAACCTCCTGGTGGTCCATGGCCAGAGAACGATCCGGCTGCCCTCAAACAGGGCCAGGGCTTTTTCGGCCCTGGCCCCCACCCAGTGGAGCTCCCTGCCAGAAAACATCTGTGACCTGCAGGAATTACTACCTTTCCGCAGGGGATGGAAGGCAGAGATGTTCTGCCAGGCATTTGGTTGAGGACAGTGACCGGACAGTAGGACATCTGGCACTCTCATAGACTCTCACCGTCCTACCAACACACACACCCCCGGAGGCTCAGGAGCTGAATTTTTCCCTGCCATCTTGGACTGCATACTTATTGTATGCTATCCTATTGTATCCTGCCAATCGACCAGCTGGAAAACAAGAAATTGCAAGTAGATAAGCAGGTACCGCTTCGGTGGGAAAGTAACAGCGTTCCATGTGTCTTGGCACCTAGTCGTGTTGGCCACATGGCCATGGAAAAAGTCTTCGGACAGTGCTGGCTCTTCAGCTCGGAAACAGAGATGAGCAGCGCTCCCCAGAGTTGAATTTGACTGGCTTTCGAGCCAAGAAAACCTGGACTTTTTTTTTTATTCTGTTGTAATCTAATATAAATTAAAACCAACATTGAAACTACCCCAAAACAGATCAATCAATAAAACAATATTTTTTAAAAAGTTATATTATTTATTGGGTGCTATTCTGTTGTTAAGGGGGCCATGGTGGCTCAGAGGTTAAGACTCTGAGCTGCAGACCAGAAGGCTGGTAGCTTGGCAGTTCAAAACCCGAGTGCCGCGTAACGGAGCGAGCTCCCATCTCTGGACCCAGCTCCTGCCAGCCTAGCAGTTCGAAAGCAAGAAACTGCAAGTAGATAAACAGGTACCGCTTTGGTGGGAAGGTAACAGCATTCCGTCCACCTTGGCATTTAGTCATACCGGCCTTACAACCACGGAAACGTTTTTTGGACAATGCTGGCTCTTTAGCTTGGAAACAGAGATGAGCACTGCCCCCTAGAGTCGGATTCAACTGGCTTTCGAGCAAGGGAAACCTTTACCTTTATTCTGTTGTGACATAAGAACATAAGAGAAGCCCGTGATGGATCAGGCCAGTGGCCCATCCAATCCAACACTCTGTCACACAGTGGCCAGAAACACCAGGTCCCCTCAGGAGGTCCAGCAGCGGGGCCAGGACACTAGAAGCCCTCCCACTGTTTCCTCCCCCGCGCAAGCACCAAGAAGTCAGAGCATCACTTGCCCCAGACCACAAGTTCCTATTTATACCTTGTGGCTAATAGCCACTGGTGGCCCTCTGCTCCAGATGTTTATCTAATTCCCTCTTGAAGCCGTCCGTGCTTGTAGCTGCCACCACCTCCTGTGGCAGTGAATTCCACGTGTTAATCACTCTTTGGGTGAAGAAGGACTTCCTTTTATCTGTTCTAACCCGACTGCTCAGCAATTTCATGGAGTGCCCACGAGTTCTTGTATTGTTGTAAGCTGTAGGGAAATCTAATGTAATAACTAAATAAAACCCTGCATAATTCAGCTATAACTTGACAGCAGTTACCACCTTCAGTTGTTTTCTCTGCTCAGCACACACTGTTGGCAGATTTAACAGACACACAGATTCCTGATCGCTGCCTGCAGACTACACAAGCTCCAGAAATGGACAGCGTGGTTTTCAATATTTGATAATCCCATGAAAGCGAATTGAGACAGATGCTGACATTTGAAGATTACACACACACGCACACAAAATGGGTTTGGCGCTTGCCCTAATCCTCGTGGGGGCACATCTGCCCTCCGGTTCCAATGCATTTCTGTTTCCCGACATTTCAAATGTCAAGAGCAAAGATCAAGGTCGAAAGCCCAGCGCAGGGTTTGGAAACTCTTTCAGCGGCTCTTTCACACTTTGCATTTTTGCAGGGCCCAAAGAGAAGATGAGCTTTGTGGTTAAGAGGCTCTTATCACCGGATAACTGATTGGCACAAGGCGGTCACGGCTGTAGCGCGGGGCTCGTTGCCAGCTCAGAAAGCTGTGAGGGAGTCTTGCTCAAGCCGCCACATAGTCTAGTGTCAGTGCCGAGCTAAGGGTTGCCAACCTCCAGCTGGGGCCTGGAGATGTTACAGTTGATCTCCAGAAGATGGAGATCAATTCCCATGGAGGAAACAGCTGCTGTGGAGGGTGGACTCGATGGCATTGTACCCCACTGAGGTTCAGAGCCAGTTTGGTGTAGTGGTTACGAGCGCAGACTGTAATCTGGGAGAACCGGGTTTGATTCCCCACTCCTCCCCATGCAGCTGCTGGTGTGACCTTGGGTCAGTCACAAGTTCTCTCAGAGCTGTTCTCTCACGAGCAGTTCTCGAAAGAGCTCTCTCAGCCCCACCTACCTCACAGGGTGTCTGTTGTGGAGACAGGAGGGGGAAGGAGATTGCAAGCCACTCTGAGACTCCTTTGGGTATTGAAGGGCAGGGTATAAATCCAATCTCCTCCTCCTCTTCTTCTTCTTCCCTGTTCTCTCCAAACTCTAACCTCTCTGGGTTCCCCCTCCAAATCTCCAGGAATTTCCCAGCCTGGAGTTGGCAAGTCTAATATGAAGGCAGCTGGCCTTGTGTAGCCGAGCAACTAAGCGTATTACCTGGGAGATCCCTCCCCACATTGGGTCACTTGAAGACAATCGTCCATCATTATCAGCACCCAGGGCTTTTTTTGGTAGAAAAAGCCCAGCAGGAACTTGTTAGCATAATAGGCCACACCCAACAGCAGAAACTCATTAGCATATTAGGCCACACCACTGACAACACCGCTTATTAGCATATTAGGCCACACCCCCATGTTACCAGAAGAGTGGTCATCCAGCCCCACCCACCTTTTGCTTCTTATTCTGTCTACCTTGTTTGTTGTCAAAACCCAGGGCTTTTTTTGTATCAGGAATTAATTTGCATGTTGGGCCACAAACCCTTAATGTAGCCAATCCTAATGAGTTTCTGCTGTTGGGTGTGGCCTATTATGCTAATGAGTTCCTGCTGGGTGTGGCCAACTCAGGAGCCAGCCGGAACTCCATTCCTGTGCATTCCTGCCCCTAAATAGCCCTGTCCGCACCTAAAAAGCAAACGCAGGCAAAATGCAAAAGCAAAATCCTCACCGGATCAAAGAATCGGAGGGTGAAAGCAGATGAGAGAATCACCCCCCCCCAGCTCGTCTGCAAAATGCAGACTTCTGGCTGAAACATACCCCTTAGCAGCAGAGCCATGTCAGGAAGGGGGGCACCTTAACCCTCCAACCTCCGCTCAGTTTTGCTGATGGAAAGCAACTCCCTGCTGTGTTCTCAACATTTCGGGGGGGGGGGGGAGTCCAGTCCTTTAAAAACACATCTTCGTTACTTTAGAAGAAGAAGAAGAAGAAGAAGAAGAAGAGATTAGATTAGATTCATACCCCGCCCTTCACTCACTTGGAGTCTCAGAGCGGCTTACAAACTCCTTTCCCTTCCCCTCCCCACAACAGACACCCTGTGAGGTAGGTGGGGCTGAGAGAGCTCTTTCCCAAGCTGTCCTTGAGAGAACAGCTGGTACAGAGCTATGGCTTGCCCAAGGTCATCCAGCCAGGTGCAAGTGGAGGAGTGGGGAATCAAACCCGGTTCTCCCAGATTAGAGTCCGCGCACTTAACCACTACACCAAACTGGCTGATAGCAAAGCATTGGAGCCTGCATCGAATAGTGACACTGAACAGAGTTGGAAGGGTTAAACCCCCTTCCCCTCTCTTGCATAGCCCCCAAGGCACAGCGAGGGCACCCCAAGATGTGTGCCCCTTATTTATTTGCTTGTTTATAGTCTTCCTTGGTCAGGACCAGATACCCAGAGAACGGGCCATCCTGCTAAAGAATGCAATGGGATTTGGAATGCAGATCTGGAAGAAATCTGCAACGGAGCCGAAACAAAGCGTAAGCATTAACATGACACACTTAATGAAGCAGAAATCCCATCGCAGGCTCGTACAGTAGCAGACAGCATGTACCGCGCACAGTACCCTCGTCCAGGAGAGTTGATATGTCCCTCCTGGCAACTGGCGGGGGTGGGGGCGTTGGGAACTTACCAGCAGCAGGGAGAGGCCTAGGCCGGCATCGCAGTGACATCGCAGTCCCTAGCTCTGTACTAAAGCAACTTTCTCGACTGTTTTGTAACACTGCAGCCCTGTTACCTGCGTCGAAAAGCCCTCCTGAATAATTCAGTTCTGTGTTGTCTGTGGAAAGCCATGATAGGAGGAGCCTTCCTGAACTCTTCAGGCAGGCCGTGCCGGGGGCCATGAAAGAGAATGGGCAGTTCTTGATGTTGTCCATTTGCAGGGGGACCCCACAGAAAGGCCCTGCTCTGTTGAGCAAAGGTACCAAGGCAATACATGGGAGAGCAGCAGTCCTGCAACTGCAAGGGACCCGGCCATAAAGGGCTTCTTGTGTGCTAGCCAGTTGCTTGAACTGAGCTCAGTAACGGATAGGCAGCCAGTGGCGCATAACATCAGTTTTTACCCTGAGTTTCCTAAACTTGGTGTTTCCCCCACGGTTTTGTGTAGGTGCGTGTGCGCATGAATTGTGTTCGATTTTGTATAGTTTCTAACACAATCTAATAGTGTTAGATTTTGTATAGAGCCAGTTTGTTGTAGTGGTTAGGTATGAGGACTCTAATTTGGTTTGATTCCCCAGTCCTCCACGTACAGCTGCTGGCGTAACCTTAGGTCAGTCGCAAGTTCCCTCAGAGCTGTTCTCTCAAGAGCTGTCCTCAAAAGAGCTCTCTCAGCTCCACCGACCGCACAGGGTGTCTGTTGTGGGGAGGGGAAGGGAAAGGGATTGTAAGCCACTCTGAGACTCCTTCAGGTAGTGAAGGGCAGGGTATAAATCCAATCTCCTCCTCCTCCTCCTCCTCCTCTTCTTCTTCTTCTTCTTCTTCTCCTGTTTCATCCCTCCATCCCGATCCCTTTTTCCCTTCCATTGTTCTTCTGAACCTTCCACTGCTCTTCATTTGTTTCTTGGGTTGCCGCTCCATTAACTTCTCCTATATTGGGATTTGATTGGATAGCATCGCGTTTTTATTGCTCTAATTTTTCATCGTTGGAAGCCTCCTCCGGAGCAAGCAGCAGGAGAGGAACATTTTTCATAAATAAATAAGCCGTGGCAGAGGGAAGGCTTAGCACCCCGCAGATACGTGCCCTGTCGGCTCCAAAACCTAAGCCCTGTTCCAAAGTTGCAGGGAACGCTCCAACATGTCGGCTTCATTTTTCTTTATACGTTCATTGAATCATTCTCATGTTGTGTTCAGCACTTGTACAGCCAAACATGTGACTCAAACCACATATTTATCTAGACACTTGACCATAGTTTCATTCATAAGGTAATCCTGCATAGGCCCTTTCTTACAAACAGGTGTGTTCGTATACATGCAGGGTGTTAGGGCATTCACTGTTACATGTGGACAGGGCTTTGAAGCCATAAGAGCAGCTCACCTACAGCACTGTGTGACTTCAGCTAGCTGGCCTCGAGATTTATAGCTGTCCATGAGCTCTGTTGTAGGGTTGCCAGCCTCCGGGACATAACAGGGATCCCTATCATGTAATAGTAGAAAACAGCATCTATATACCAATTCCCAAGTCCCTCCTGTGTGTGCGGATATCTAAATCCGCACATCAGGGGCACCTAGGGGGCAACAAGATTTTCCTGCACACTTGGGGCAATCCCCAGATGAGCAGAAAAATCTGAAATTTATTAAAAAAACTATTGGGGTGATACTTAAATCCCCTCAAAAGTAAAAGAGCATTCTCTGCGCATGCACAGAGAACGCTCTGAGAACTGCCTCACTGCCGTTGCCACTGCCGGGGGGGGGGGGGGCGGGAGAAGGCTTGGTGGGCCAGCCAGGCCTTGCTGCCGCCGCTGCTAAAGGAGGGGGAGGAAGAATTCTTGGTGGGCTGAGCTCAGGCCTCACCACTGGTGTTGGCGGGGAGGAGAGAAGGCTTGGTGGGCCCGGTGGTTAGAAGCCATGTGGGCTTTGACGTTAGTGCCAGGGGGGCAGGGGAGAAGGGGAGAAGACTTACCTGCAGCTGCTTCCTTCTCCTCCATGGTCTGGTGGGCTGGCGGCTGGGAGCTACTCGAGCCTCTCCGCTGGTGCTGGGGGGTGGGATTGGTGGGCCCAGCTGGAGAGAGGAAGCTTATCTGTGGCAACTTCCTCCTCACCCGTGAGGTCCTCCTGCATCCGCACACCAAGAGCTGTGGGGAATACCCTCCCACGCGAGTATCGCAGGTCCCTCTCCTTGTATGATTCCATTTTATAGAATCATAGAGTTGGAAGGGACCTCTGGGGTCATATTTGGGAACAAGATATGATTATATTTGGGACCACCAACTCATTATAGATGTTTATTTGTGATTTAAACACTTACTTAATATATCCTACACTCAGACATTTCCAGTGCATTTAATCTTTGATGGTCTTCCCTTGGCGTTTTCCTGCTGTTTTCAACCTCCAGGACATGACTGGAGATCTCCTGGAATTACAACTGATCTCCAGGTGACAGAGATCAGTTCCCCTGGAGAAAATGGCCACTTTGGAAGGTGGACTCTATGGCATTGTACCATGCAGAGGCCCCTCCTCTCCCCAAACCCCGCCCTCTCCCGGATCATCCCCCAAAATCCTCAGGTATTTCCCAACCTGGAGCTGGCAACCCTAGGTCTGTGGTCAGAGTGGGCCCGTAGTTCAGTGGTAGACAGTGTTGCCAGTTCCCTCCTGGCCACCAGCAAGGGACTGGGTGGGGGGACAGAGTTGGCAGATCGAAGTTGGGAAATTCCTGGAGACTGGGGACGGAACCTGGGGGAGGACAGTGACCTCAGTGGGCTACAATGCCACAGAGTCCACCCTCGAAAACATGCATCTTCTCCAGGGGGAGTGATCTCTGTCATCTGGAGATGAGCTGTAATTCCAGGGGGTTCCCAGGTCCCACCTGGAGGTTGGCATCCCAAGCCATCTGCATAGAAACATCCTCAGATCCAGAGAGATCTCTGGCCTTTGCAAGGGATGGGGGGAAGGGGGGTTAGGGTTGGGGGATGGGGGTGGGGCCTGGAGATAACAGGGACCTGAGTGGGCTACAATGCCACAGAGTCCACCCTCCAAAGCATCCATTTTCTCCAGAGGGCTGGAGCCCCTTCCCTAGGAGGAAAGGCTGAAGAGCCTGGGGCTTTTCAGTTTCGAAGAGACGACTAACCGGGGGCATGAGAGAGGTTTATAAAATTATGCGTGGGGTGGAGAGAGCTGACCAAGAGAAATTTGTTTTTCTCCCTCTCCCCGAATGCTAGAACCCGAGGGCGTCCTGATGCTTTCAGGGCGGACAGAAAGAAATACTACTTCCCACAAGGAGTGATTTAAAAGTGGAATTTGCTGCCAGAGAATGGAGTGATAGGCACAGGCATAGACGCCTTTAAAAGGGGATTAGCCACATTCGTGGAGGGTAAGTCTGTCAATGGCTACTTGCCATGGTGACTGAGGGAAACCTCCACAGTCAGAGGCACTAAGCCTCTGAATCCCAGAGGGAAGGCCTCAGCCTCTGTGCCCCTTTGTTGGCCCTCCAGGGAAACTGGCTGGCCACTGTGTGAGACAGGATGCTGGACTAGGTGGACCCTCACTGGTCTGATCCAGCAGGGCTCTTCTGAGGTTCTTCTCAGGGGAAGGCCTCGGCCTCTCTGCCCTGTGGCTGGCCCTCCAGAGGAACTGGCTGGCCACTGCGTGAGACAGGATGCTGGACTAGATGAACCACTGGCCTGATCCAGTATTGTCACAACCCCCCAAAGGTTGTGGCAATTTTGACATCGTAAAGACATGCAAATACAGTTAATGACTCCCTTGAGTGCTTGGGTCAAACAACCAGATAAGAATCTTAGGCTAGAGGTGATCAGAAGAGCAAGTGGCTGGTGCACTTATACACACATTGCTAGGGTTGCCAAGCTCCAGGTGAGAGCAGGAGCTCTTCCAGATGATAGCGTCCAGTTCCCCTGGAGAAAATGGCTGCTTTGGAAGGGGGACTGTATGGCACTGTACCTCATTGAGGCCCCTCCCCTCCCCTTCCCAAACCTTAACCTTCTCAGACCCCACCTCCAACTCTCCAGGTATTTCCCACACAGGAGTTGGCAACCATGCCAACGGCACATTTCAAGAGCCCAACTGCAACTTCATGTCAGCGGCTCATTCCTTTGAGTCGAGTTCCTTAAATAGGGCCTCACCCTTCTCTGACCAGTGACTTCCTCTAAGCTCTGCCTGGTTAAAATAGCCCTGCCCGTCAACGAAAGAAAAATCTGAAAAATCCAGACAGAGAAGCCTTTTAAAGCTGTCTCGCTCCATACCCCAAGTCTCCCAACTCACTTTCGTCAGTACGGACGGGACATTTTTTTTAAAAAAATTTTTTTTCCATTTTGGCAAAATGGCTCCAAAAAGCCATTAGGGGGTGACTCATCCCCCTCACTTCTCCATCTTGGTGAGCGCCATCGCCATGGGTCAAATGGCTTGGAAACAAGAGGGGGGGAATCTTGGCAGGTTTGGTGTTGAGGAGCACCCATCCCCAATATGATGGGTGTTCCACTGTTAGCCATAAATTTTCATCATAAGCCACAGCCAGAAGATGATATCGAGAGCAGCGTCATTGCTGGCAACCAGATGTTTGTTAATTTGCTTTCTCTAACCTGTGCCGAATTCTAAATTGTCTGTTGGAGGCAGATACAGTCTGTAGGCCAGGGCAGCTTAGACAGTTTATGTAACTGAACCCATTTGAAGGAGGGGACCTTTTTAACATCAGGGACTCTCAAAATTATGTAATGATGACTGGCCACGGTGACTGGGGAAAACCTCCACGTTCAGAGGCACTAAGCCTCTGAGTCCCAGAGCCAGGAAGCAACATCAAGGGAAGGCCTCAGCTTCACTGCCCTTTTGTTGGCTGTTCAGAAGAACTGGTTGGCCACTGTGTGAGACAGGAGGCTGGGCTGGATGGACCTCTGGTCTGATCCACCAGGACTCTTCTGATGTTCTTATGAAGGCCTCAGCCTCTCTGCCCTGTTGTTGGCCCTCCAGAGGAACTGGTTGGCCACTGTGTGAGACAGGATGCTGGACTGGGTGGACCATTGGTCTAATCCAGCAGGGCTCTTCTGATGTTCTTATCAGGGGAAGGCCTCGGCCTCTCTGCCCTGTTGTGGGCCCACCAGAGGAACTGCTTGGCCACTGTGTGAGACAGGAGGCTGGACTAGAGGGACCAGTGGCCTGATCTGGCAGGGGTCTTCTTATGTTCTTATGAAGGCCTTGGCCTCTCTGCTCTGTTGTTGGCTGTCCAGAGGAACTGGCTGGCCATTGTGTGAGACAGAATGCTGGACTAGATGGACTATTGGCCTAATCCAGCTGGGCTCTATGCCCTGTTGTTGGCCCTCCAGAGAAACTGGTTGGCCACTGTGTGAGACGGGATGCTGGACTGGATGGACCACTGGTCTCTTCTGATGTCCTTACAAAGGGCTCTTACAAAGAGCCCTTACAAAGGGCTCTTCTGATGTCCTTACAAAGGCCTCGGCCTCTCTGCCCTATTGTTGGCCCCCCCAGAGGAACTGATTGGCCACTGTGTGAGATGGGATGCTAGACTAGATGGACTATTGGTCTGATCCAGCAGGGCTTTTCTTACGTTCTTATGAAGGCCTCGGCCTCTACACGCTGTCGTTGGCCCTCCAGAGGAACTGGTTGGGCACTGTGTGAGACAGGATGCTGGACTAGGTGGACTATCAGTCTGATCCTGCAGGGCTCCTCTTCTGTTCTTTTAAGGGCAGGTTCAAACACCTGAGTGGAATAATGGTTTTTAAGAAATTATCTTGACATCCCATCCAGCTTAGATGTCTGCATCCCTCGGCTTGGTTGCTCTTTGATCTTCTCAAGATTTCCCAAGCTGGGAGTCTTCTTTGTGTTAACCTGAAAATGCCAGACAAGGAAACTTGCTCTCTCTTTTTCTTTCTCCTTCTTCTTACAGAGTTCAGAAAAAAAATACTGCTCTTGTTCTAACCCCTCAGCTGCTGTGTCGTGTTCACTTTTAGGTTACTCACTTCATCCGTGAACTCGTTCTGCCTCCCAGAAAGACAAGATAATAGCGGGTTTGGTTTTGGCAGAGGGGAAAAAAATATTTTACATCAAGCGGGTGACCTTGGGGCCAGTGCCGCCGAGCTGAGAATCATTAGAGCTTTAGGGATTAGTCAGTATTGGTGATACAGCGCTCCGTCTTAATTACAGATGCCACGGTGGAGACATAATTAGAGACTCGAGGATTAATCAAGCCAGGAACACCAGGTCAAATAAGAAAATGGGAATCCGATTTGCTCTATTTGCATTGATTGGATGGTCCGGTAGGGAACCTTTCCTGCTACAAAGGCTTTGTGTATCTGGCGTTGCCATCTCTTGGCCGAGAATCCTAACTATAAATACATGTTGATGGGGTCCGAACTGGCAGAGGCTGACCAAGAGAGAGATCTCTGAGTCGTAGCAGATAACTCAATGAAAATGCTGAAACAGTGTGTGACTGCAATAAAAAAAGGCCAACATTGTGCTGTGGGTTATTAGGAAGGGAACTGAAACTAAATCAGCCAGTATCATAATGCCCCTGTATAAATCGATGGTGCGACCTCATTTGGAATACTGTGTGCAATTCTGGTCACCCCACCTCAGAAAGGATATTATAGCATTGGGAAAAGTGCAGAGGAGGGCAATTATAATGATAGAAGGGTTGGAACACTATCCCTATGGAAAAAGGTTGAAGCGCTTGGGGCTCTTTAGCTTGGAGAAACGACGGCTGAAGGATAACATGGTTGAGTTTTACAAGATTATGCATCGGATAGAGCAGGTAGAGAAAGAGGTACTTTTCTCCCTTTCTCACAATACAAGAACTCGTGGGCACTCCATGAAATTGCTGAGCAGTCAGGTTAGAACGGATAAAAGGAAGTCCTTTTTCACCCTAAGAGTGATTAACACATGGAATTCACTGCCACAGGAGGTGGTGGCGGCTACAAGCATGGATGGCTTCAAGAGGGAATTGGATAAACATATGGAGCAGAGGTCCATCCGTGGCTATTAGCCTCAAGGCAGAGACAGGAACTCTCGGTCTGGGGCAAGTGATGCTCTGTATTCTTGGGGGGGGGGGGCAACAGTGGGAGGGCTTCTAGTGTCCTGGCTCCACTGCTGGACCTCCTGAGGGCACCTGGTGTTTTTGGCCACTGTGTGACACAGAGTGTTGGACTGAATGGGCTACTGGCCTGATCCAACATTGGCTTCTCTTATGTTCATATGAGAATACCTAGATATTTATGAGGGCAGCCTGGGGAGGGCAGGGTTTGGAAAGGGGAGGGGAGGGACCTCAGCAGGGTCTAACGCCATAGAGTCCGCCCTCCAAAGCAGCCATTTACTTCCAGGGAACCGAGCTCTGTCATCTGGAAATCAGTTGTAATTCCAGGAGACCAGTAGTGATATCCAGGGAAGTCCATCTCGGCACGCCTACCCCACTCCCCACTCATGAGATAGCGGCATTCCTGGCTTCTCTTGCACTATCTCCATTTGCATTCTGTTTGTTATAGGTTTTAACATGTTCGTAATTGATGCTTTATGATTATGTTGGTACACCGCTCTGAGTCTGGCTCGCCGGGGGAGAATAGTTGAAAAAAATCAAATTAAATAAACTAATTAATCACTACAGAGGCAGGCGATGGGAAACCACCGCGATGGGAGACCACCGTCTCTGGCCTTGAAAACCCCAT
This sequence comes from Lepidodactylus listeri, assembly GCA_029233225.1. Taxonomy (NCBI): domain Eukaryota; kingdom Metazoa; phylum Chordata; class Lepidosauria; order Squamata; family Gekkonidae; genus Lepidodactylus; species Lepidodactylus listeri. Next base: position 6,675,745 of record JARCFY010000009.1, on the reverse strand, counting down.
GTGGGGTTGCCGTAAGTTGCTACAGTTTGGTGTAGTGAGATAGCCAGTTTGGTGTAGTGGTTAGGAGTGCGGACTCTAATCTGGGAGAACCGGGTTTGATCCCCCACTCCTCCACACGCAGCTGCTGGTGTGACCTTGGGTCAGTTACAAGTTCTCTCAGAGCTGCTCTGTCAAGAGCAGTCCTTGAGAGAGCGGCTTAACAGGAATGATAAGGTCACGTTTAAAAGGAGAAAGAGACCGGGGAAAGTTGGCATGCTGGCTGTGATCTCGTCGGAGAGTCCATCAGTCCACCAACCCCAGAGTTGATAAATGGGTGCGTGAAATTTTCATTTGGTGGGGTTGCCGTTTGAGGACATCCCTGCATATTGGAGGAGAGTGTTTTCGTTCCGGGATTCAACCGTAATGGGAAACGAAATGGAAAATATGCCATAGCCGTCCTTTTCTGCAGTATTGCGGTAGTCCTTGGCTGTTAAATCATAAAGACCCAATGCAGCCAATGGTAAGTCCTACCTTTGGTAAGTCCTAAGAGCCAGCTTGGCGTAGTGGTTAAGTGCGCGGACTCTAATCTGAGAGAACTGTGTTTGATTCCCCACACTTTCACATGCAGCTGCTGGTGTGACACTGGGTCAGTTACAAGTTCTCTCAGAGCTGCTCTGTCGAGAGCAGTCCTTGAGAGAGCACTCTCAGCCCTACCTACCTCACAGGGTGTCTGTGGTGGGTAGGGGGAGGAAAAGGAGATTGTGAGCTGCTCTGAGACTCCTTTGGGTAGTGAAGGGTGGGGTATAAATCCAATCTCTTTTCTTCTTCCTCTTCTTTCCACCAACAACGACTAATAGATGGAGCATAGAGAGAGAAATAGTGTGCAGGCCAGGCTTTGAGAGACTTGGTTGGAAATCCCCACCGGACCATGAAGCTTCCCGGGTACTCTGGAGCGAAACACCCTCTTCCAGCCTAACCTACCTCTCAGAGTGGTTGTGAGGATGAGATGGGGAAGGCAGAACTGTGTATCCGCCTCTCCGCTCCCCGGAAGAAAGACTGAATGAAAATGCCCTCGATAAATCCCTTCCCCGGTTTCACAGATTTAGCTGCATCTTAGCAGCCATGTCTCCGGAACTGGATTCCGTCTTGAGTCCGGCCACCTTTGGCCATCTGATAGCCCTGCTGATTCTGTGAACTTAGGCAGATCAGAAGGAGGGAGGGCAGGAAGGGTTGCCTCAGTGCTCATGGCCCTTTCTCACACGCCCAGGGAAATGCTGATTGCCACTTTGGGGTCAGGAAACTATTGGTCTCCAGGCCAGTTTGGCCGGGGATCCTGGAGGTAGTTTGTCATCTTCTGGGCATAGAGCAGGGGTCACTGGGAGTGTGGGGGGGGGGGAGGTATTTGTGAATGCCCTGCATTGTGCCGGAGGTTGGACTAGATGACCCCAGAGATCCCTTCCAACTCTATGCTTCTATGACTAGATGAGATACTTTTACCAAAATATGTGATTAGGCAACGGGTGGCTGGCAGCCAATAGGAGCATTTAGGAATGGCGACAGTGTCTTCAGCATCCCACCAATGCACAACACCAGGGGTCCGTTGGAGCGGGAGCACAGCTCCGGGAGTGAGGAGCCCAGGGGGTGGGCACATGACCAAGCCCCGCCCCCTCCTCAGCTTCCCCGAGCAGTGCAGAGGCGCAGAGCCCCGGGGAAAGCCCTGCTAGGGTCTTTATTGTTTTTAATGTTTTGTTTGAATATTGATAATTTTATCATTGTTCCTTTTATGACTGTGTGCTGCTTTTCCAGAGACTTGCTCAAGGTGGCATATACATTTTCTAAGTATACCATTTTTTATCTGGGCACATGGCACATAAGTACTGGAGAAATTTCACCAACCCTTCAGCAGCTTCCACCCCATCAGTTTGGTGTAGTGGTCAGGAGTTGGACTCTAATCTGGGAGAACCGGGTTTGATTCCCCACTCCTCCCCATGCAGCTGCTGGTGTGACCTTGGGCCAGTCACAAGTTCTCTCAGAGCTGTTCTCTCATGAGCGGTTCTCAAAAGACCTCTCTCAGCCCCACCTACCTCACAGGGTGTCTTCTTGTGGGGAGGGGAAGGGAAAGGGATGGGTGGTGCACATGTCCTGGGTATCTCAAGTCTACTTGAAACCTGGTGGTTTCAAGGGAGCAGGAAGAGAATGAGGGTGTGTTCTTTACGCTTCTTTTTATTGCACAAAGTATGGGATGGGGAAGGGAAGGGAGGAAGAGCAGGTCAGTTTCACTCACCTGAGGTGTGGAGCCTGAGGGGTGGGTGTTGCCTTCTGACACACTTCCGGCATGTTAGGGGGCGTGGCACATGCAAATGAGGTATGCAAATGAGTTATGCAAATGAGCTCCGGCACCTCTTTTTCTACGAAATGACCCCTACGCAACACCACTTTCCGGCATGAAAGTAGAAGCGATTTCATCTCATGAGGGTGATGCTCTAGGGTTCGCCAAAAACTTTGCGGTGGAGCCACAGAGTTCTGGGTGAAATCCTAGAGTGCCATGCCAAAAGGGATATCGTGTTTTGGCATGATGCTGAGGAAACCCCACCAGCTCCCCCACCTCGCTGGCCGGTCAAGTGGGGAGAGTGGAGGGCATCCAGGAGAGTCCCCTGTGTGTGGTACTGATGTGGATATAATTCCATTATTCAAATGTCACCAGAACAAGGGGGAATCCAGCGGTCAGGGAGCCAGTCCCGTCCTTGAAGGCAACCCATAAATCACAGCTCTTCCAGAATATACCTCATAATGACTATGTAACATCATAGAGATGGCTGCTGAGAATGCAAGCAACGATGGCATAACGTACTTCAATGCATTAAGGTTAAGACAAAGGCTTGCAAGCTTGTTAATACGATATTAAAGCTTGGTGATTAATCCAAGTAATCCTAGAGGGGCTTCTAAAGTATTTTAAAGTTATTTTAGACAACCAGCCGGAGCACTGAAGGGCTCGTGAGGGACAGCATCCATGCCCTCAGCAACCGTGGGTTGTCACTTCCAGGTAAAACCATAGAGTTTCCAACAATTCCTAGAAAGGCACGATGTCACTTCCAGGTTTCCCAGGAAGTGACATCATGCCATAGTCCCAACAGCCATTTTTAAATTATTTTTTCTCCTGCTAATGCTCAAACGGGGTAGGATAGCATCCCTGGGGGGGCATCTCTAGGGGCTTTGGAGGCTGCTGTACTGGCTGTTCAGGGCAGAGGAGAGCCAAAAGGGAGCCAAAATCCTAGAGGATTCCTAGAGCTACCCTCTGTCACTTCCTGTTTTTTTTTACCAGAAGTAACCTGACACCTACGGTTGCCAGGCTTACCAGCACGTTTCATCCGACGTTCCCGTGACATGCCCAAATGATCTTCCAACATGGCCCAGAAGTGATGTAGGCACACTGGGAACGTTGAGGGATGTTCTGGATTTTGGGGGGGAACTCTATGGTAGAATTAGCTTCTACCATCGAGTTTTTGCTGAAAAACCAGAGCATCACCCTGACTTGCCTACGTCATTTCCGGGTCATGTTGAAGTCATGTAGGGACTTCGCGAAAACTTCAGCTATTCCTCCCGGGGGGGGGGAAGTTCCCCCCCCCCCACTGGCCAGCTGAAGTGGAGAAGTGGGGCTGGCAGTGGGGGGATCCCTGCCACCACCGGGGGGGGGGGTGCCTAGCAACCCTAATGATGCCATAGGCAGCAGTTTCTTTCTCCCACTACCAACCAGGAGCCTGGGAGGCCTGTTCAACCCCCAATGAAAAACCTATCTAGATCCAACACAAAGTCTGCCTTCCGCTGTCACAGCACAGACTCCTCAACAGTAGCTTAACAGCGGCTTAACAGGAATTATAAGGTCACGTTTAAAAGGGGAAAGAGACAGGGGAAAGTCGGCATGCTGGCTGTGATCTCGTCAGAGAGTCAATCAGTCCACTAACCCCGGAGTCGATCAATGGGCGCGCGAAATGTTCATTTGGTGGGGTTGCCGTTTGAGGACATCCCTGCATATTGGAGGAGAGTGTTTTCGTTCCGGGATTCAACCGTAATGGGAAACGAAATGGAAAATATGCCGTAGCCGTCCTTTTCTGCAATATTGCGGTAGTCCTTGGCTGTTAAATCATAAAGACCCAGTGCAGCCAATGGTAAGTCCTACCTTTGGTAAGTCCTAAGAGCCAGCTTGGCGTAGTGGTTAAGTGCGCGGACTCTAATCTGAGAGAACTGCGTTTGATTCCCCACTCTTTCACATGCAGCTGCTGGTGTGACGCTGGGTCAGTTACAAGTTCTTTCAGAGCAGTTCTCTCAAGGGCAGTTCTCAAGAGAGCTCTCTCATCCCCAGGGTGTCTGTTGTGGGGAGGGGAAGGAAAAGGAGATTATAAGACACACTGAGACTCCTTCGGGTACTGAAAGGCGCAGTATAGTTCCAATCTTTTCTTCTTCTTCTTCTTCTTCTTCTTCTTCTTCTTCTTCTTCTTCTTCGTCACACAGATTTCAAGGGGAGAAGAGGAAAGTAATCCTTTCCCAGTGGAATCAATTGAACTTAAGGATACGAACAAAGTCTGAGTCCCGTGACACCCTTAAGCCCAACAAAGTTTTGTTCACAGTACAAACTTTTGTGTGCAAGCACACTTCCTCACATGCAGTGCTTGGCCATGAAAGCTTATACCATGCATAAAACTATGCTGATTTTAAAGGTTCCAACTGGATTCAAACTTCATTTCGCTGCTTCGGACCAGTGCGGCTACCCCACCTGAATCGAACTTAAGGATAGCTCATTTTGTCTGGATGTGATACGTCCATTCCGGGGGGACCGATATTCGGTAATCCGAAGTGTTTGTAAATGCAATCAGGGAACTGATCGTTTGAAACGAGGGCGATTAGGCAAGGCTTTAATTGGTTTCATTTGCTCATTTCTTTGATTAGAAGATATATATCCCATCTTGCTGCCATGACAATGATGCTTAAAACAGTTCACCCTGGGAATTAAAAGAACCAGAACTCATTATTATGAGCTTGAAACTAAGCTAGCCATCTGAAACAGCAGCCAGGAGCCAATGAAAACGACTGAACAGCTAGACAGCAGCAACTACAAAAGCGATAGAAATGTGTTACATTAATAAACTGCAGCAAGGGGTTACAGTCAGGAATCAACAGTAAAATCCACAAATGAAAACCACTCCAGGAGTAGGTTTGAATCCCCAATTGCACCACGGAAGCTTGCTGGGTGACCTTGGGCCAATCACACTCTCTCGCACTCTTGGGCCTGACCCCACCTCACACAGTTGTTGTGAAGATAATGTTATGTTCTTAAATAAAATAATGAAAGCGCCAAATGCCCTGTAGATTGCAGACTCTTCACAAAAGCCAGGCCCTGCTTATTTATTCAACACGTTTTAGCTCATCCCTTCCCATAAGGAGCTCGGGATGGCATGCCTGGTTTCCTCCTCCTCCAGGCCAACGTCACAACAACCCTGCCAGGTGGGTAGGTTAGGCTGTTCCAAGGTCACCCATAGAGGCTCAAGGCAAGAAGAGATTTAGGTAGGAAAAATCAAATGCATAATGATAGGTTGGGGGAGACTTGTCTTGGCAGCAGTATGTGTGAAAAGGCTCTAGGGGTCTTAGCAGACCAGACACTGAACGTGGGCCAGCAGTGTGATGCAGCAGCTAAAAAGGCAAATGCGATTTTTTTGCTGTATCAACAGAAGTCTAGTGTACAGATCCCACGAAGTGATGGTATCGCTTTACTCTGTTCTGGTTAGACCTCGCCTAGAGTACTGTGTTCAGTTTTCGGCACCACAAATTAAGAAGGATATAGACAAGCTGGAACGTGTCCAGAGGAGGGTGACGAAGGTGATGAAGGGGTCTGGAGACCTAGTTCTGTGAGGAAAGGCTGACGGAGCTGGGTATTATTAGCCTGGAGAGGAGACAACTGAGAGGTGATATGAAAGCCATCCTCAAGTACTTGGAGGGCTGCCCTATAGAGGATGGGGCGGAGTTGTTTTCCTGTCTGCAGCTCTCCTCTGATTCTCGAAATCTTATACCCTGAAGCTCTTGCTGACCTCGAAGGTGCTACTGCACTCAGTTCTAACCCTAGAAGAGAATTATAGGGTTAGAACATCGCTAGCATCGCTAGTGTGGGCTGTCTGCTTCTCTGACCCATCCAGAGATGGAGACATTTGGACGATGAATCCATCATCCAAGACTCAAAATCTTAGTTTCATTTTCTCTGGAATGAGATGGAAATGCCACTCAGATACCGATTTACTTAAAACACAGATATGACCCGCCCTCCAACCTGTCAAACGGCTTCTGAAAATGGCTTCTGGGAGAGAAAAGAATGCACCATTCAAAGAGCAAGAGGCAACTGAATTTCACCCATCCACAGCATCAGCGAAAACCAGTGAATGTTTTGTGTTGTGCTGGACTGAACCCAGGACCTTCTGCATGCCAAGCAGAGGCTCTTCCACCGAGGCCCAGCCCCTCCCATGCATTTCAATAATATTGATCGGGATGTACGCGCAACGGAAACTGAAAGCTGGGAGGGACCGATGTGCCCCAGGGCCATTCTGCATTGGCTTTTCCCTCCACAGTTTTACTAAACCCACCTTGGAACAGAAATTTCCCTCTGCGTTGCATGCTGTTTTCACTTTCCGTGATCATCGGGTTTTAGGGTACCTTCTGCATATCTGTATGGCAGTTCAGGGGTGAGCTCTTCGTCTGTGCCTCCTTCTCGGAGTAGAGGGAAGACAGGGTTGCCAACTCTATGTTGGGAAATACCTGGAGGTTTGGGGGGGGGAGCCTGGGGAGGGCAGGGTCTGGGGAGGGAAGGAATCTCGAATGCCACTGAGTCCACCCTCCAAAGCAGCCATTTTCCTCCAGGGGAACTGATCTCTGTCGCCTGGAGATTATTTGTAATTCTGGGAGGTCTTCGGGCCCCACCTGGAGGCTGGCAACCTGAGATCAGGGGCAGTGCCTTCAGGTAGCTGGAGGTTCAGTCCCACTTGGGCAACATTATGAGAACCTATTGGAGAGAATTTGTGGGAAGGTTGTGTGTAGCCAGTTTGGCGTAGTGGACTCCAATCTGGGTTTGATCCCCCACTCCTCCACTTGCAGCTGCTGGATGACCTTGGGCAAGCCATAACTCTGTACCAGCTGTTCTCTCAAAGACAGGCGTCTCAGAGCTCTCTCAGCCCCGCCTACCTCACAGGGTGTCTGCTGTGGGGAGGGGAAGGGAAAGGAGTTTGTAAGCCACTCTGAGTGACGGGTGGGGTATAAATCCAATCTCCTCCTCCTCCTCCTCTTCTGGAGTTCTGGCCCCGCTGGTGAACCTCGTAATAGCACCCAAGTTTGGACCACTGTGTGACACAGAGTGTTGGACTGGATGGGCCATTGGCCTGATTCAGCATGGCTTCTCTGTCTTCTTGGTGCTTGGGGGGCAACAGTGGGAGGGCTTCTGGAGTTCTGGCCTTGCTGGTGGACCTCCTGATGGCCCCTGGGCTTTGGCCACTATGTGACAACAGAGTATTGTACTGGAGGGGCCAATGGCCTGATCCAACATGGCTTCTCTGTATTCTTGGTGCTGGGGGGGGGCAACAGTGGGAGGGCTTTTGGAGTTCTGGCCCTGCTGGTGGACCTCCTGAGGGCACCTGGTGTTTTTGGCCACTGTGTGACACAGAGTGTTGAACTGAATGAGCCACTGGCATGATCCAACATAGTTTCTCTTATGTTCTTATGTCTGGGGCAGTGATGCTCTGTACCCTTGGTGCTTGGGGGGGGGAGGCAACAGTGGGAGGGCTTCTAGTGTCCTGGCCCCACTGCTGGACCTCCTGATGGCCCCTGGGTTTTGGCCACTGTGTGACGCCGAGTGTTGGACTGGGTGGGCCACTGGCCTGATCCAGCACGGCTTCTCTTACGTTCTTACGTTCTAAAGCTGATGTGTCTTAAAACGTCTGTCTCTCGAGTGGAAGGGTTGGCCAGACTGTTAAGAGCCCTGTCCCGATGAGGAATGAGCAGCTGAGGTTGCCAGCAGCCTGTCCTGGGACAGATCTCCCTCATTTGGGCATGGCCACATCCAAAGCCTGTGTCTTTTGGGACTTTTCCCGAATTCATGCAACAGCGCGCATGCTGGAGAGCCGGCCGAGAAAGGGTTGGTGGCGGCGGCGGCGGCAGCACGAGGGGTATCTTGAGATAGATATGGAGCTTTCCTTGGCTGGGTCAGGGAACAGAGTGTTTCCCACTGGAGCGCAGCCCAGATTCCATAGATCTGAGCAGGCGCAGCTCTGTCGGTGACAACCTGTTTGGAAAACACCATTATTAAGAGCCCCCTAGTGGCCAAAGAAGTTATTAAAAGAACACACAATGTTTTGTTGCAGGCAGGGGTCATTTTGAGCAGGAACGCACAGGAACGCTGTTCCGGGAGTAACAAGCCCAGGAGCGGGCAATGTTCCCTCTAAGCTGAGTTAGTGTGAGCTAGCTCACAGTTTTTTCGCCTCCGGCTCACACATTTTTGTCTTTGCTCAGGAAGGATGGCTCCAGAGCAAAGTGATCTGTGCAGTAGCCCAATCGCTCGCTCACAGCTTTAATGCCAGTAGCTCACAAAGTAGAATTTCTGCTCACAAGACTCCACAGCTTAGAGGGAGCATTGGCGGGCCCATATGGTGATGCGCTGTGGGAAAAAGCAAAAGCCGACTAACTGGATCTGTATTTTCATGCTTGTTGTAGGGCAGCTTCCCTGCGAGAGCCAAGGAAACCTCAAGTGTCTTTAGTCCAAGTGTAAAGCTGGCTCACCAGCTGTTGGGAAATACTGGAGATTTTTGGGGTGGAGCCTGAGTGGTAGGTGTTGCCTTCTGACACACTTCCGGTAATGTCAGGGGGTGTGGTATATGCAAATAAATTATGCTAATAGGTTATGCTAATGAGCTCCTGCACCTCTTTTTCTACGAAATGATCCCTGGTTCCAGGGTGCCACATAGCCTGCTGACACTTTTCCTGGCGCCCAGTGGGCGAGGCCAGATACGGCTCTTGCCCAGCAAGGTTTCTGTTCGACTGTTGGAGATTTGATTGGCAGGGCAGATTTTTTAAAAATGTTGCTTTGGCAGCAGCTGCCACCGCAGCACAAGCGTCTGCACTGTCACCCAAGTGAAGCCGTGGCAATCATTTTGTGGCCAGCTCCGCCTCTCGTGGCAGCCATCTTGTGGCAGCCATTTTGCTGCTGCGCCCACCATGCCGTGTAGGAATCCCCAGTGTGCCCGCAGGCCCCAAAAATGTTTGGGACACCTCTTTTTGAAGGGATGTTGTACAACCTGGAAGTGACAGTAGGTAGTTCTAGGAATCACAGGAAACTCCTTGGTTTCATCGATGTACCATGCCCCCATGTTTGCATCCCCAACCTAGCTGCAACACTGGGTTGGGAAGTACCTGGAGATTTGCGGGTTGGAGCCTGGGGGTGGAGGGAATAGTGGGGGCAGAACCTCAGTGGAGTAGAATATCACACCGTCCGTCCACCCAAGCAGCCATTTTCTCCAGGGGAGCTGACCTTTGTCGTCTGGAGATCAGTTCTGATTCTGGGAGATCTTGGCCCTACCTTAGTTCAGGACGCCAGACCCCACCGCAGTGGAGTCGGGGGTCCCCGGCTCCCAGACCCCTCCTCTCCACCTCCGTTCAGCTGGCCGGGGGGGGGGCTTACTGCAAAAAAAAGCAGGAGCACCCAGTGTTTTAGTGACAAGCCTACGTGACCTCAACATGACCCAGGAGTGAAGTAGAAACGTTGAGGATATAAGGGCGAAGCTCTGGTTTGGGGGCGAAAACTCTATGGTAGAAGTTAATTCTATCAGAGAGTTTTTGCTCCAAAACCAGAGTGTCACCCCAACATCCCTGATGTAACTACATCACTTCCAGGTCATGTTGGAAGTCACGGGGGCACATCGCTGAAAAGACAGATGAAACTCCCAGCTTTGGGTAAACCCACTCCCCATCCCCCACCAGGAGTGACCGAGCAACCCTACCCCACTCAGAGTTTGGCTGCCCTACAGGCCAAACACATCTGACCCATAATCCATCTATCCCAGCATAGTTTATGGCAAGAGAAGGAAAAGAAGAGAAGAGATTGGATTTATACCCCGCCCTTCACTACCCGAAGGAGTCTCAGAGCGGCTTACAAACTCCTTTCCCTTCCCGTCCCCACAACAGGCACCCTGTGAGGCAGCTGGGGCTGAGAGAGCTCTGACAGAAACTGCCCTTTTTCAAGAACAGCTGTGCCAGAACTACGGCTTGCCCAAGGTCATCCAGCAGGTGCAAGTGGAGGAGTGGGGAATCAAACCTGGTTCTCCCAGATTAGAGTCTGCACACTTAACCACTACACCAGACTGGTTTTGAAACATCTTTGCCGGCTCTGCTGCAGACCGGAAAAGCAGGGGATTGAACCGGGAACCTTCTGCATGCAAGGCACACACTCTTCCTCTGAGCCACAGCCCCCCCCCCCCCTGAGACTCAGCTGATTGGCCATCTTGCCGGCTGGGGCGGGCGTCAGGACAGGTCGGGATGCCAAGCCCACAAAGAGCAGCACACGTGTGGCCCAAAAGAACAAAGCTTCGACGGAGAAGAAACAAAAGCGGGCCGGTGGGGGGGAGACAGCTGAAAGAATATCCAGCGGAAGTGGCTCATTGTGCATGGAAGCACAGATCCACAAATCAAGGTCGGGCGAACAAAGCCCACCCTGTCCCCCCTTTGGCAGAAGGCAGATAGCAGGCGGCCCTCACAAAGCCGACCCATTCACTGTGTCCTGGTTTCACCCACCCTTCCTCGCCCTCCCGAACTGTCTTTCACCCTTTTTTTTCACCCTGAAACGAAACAAGAACACCCTTTTGGAAGCCGTAACTTTTCCAGCCGGGCCAGAAGCCGAGAGGGCCAAGCGTGTGTGTGCGAAAACTCCCAAGAAGTCTTGTTATTGAAGGTTCCCTGGACGGAAAGGGAGACAGAACGGGGCCGAGGGGGGGGGAAGGAGAGGTTCCCCACTGCTGTCAAAAATTATGGGGAATTATGTCCATTTTTTCACACGGAATCAGTCGGGCCGAGACTGGGACTTGGCAATTCAGCCGTGTTCCTTTTGGCAAGCGGCCACAGCCGGGCTGGAAAAGGGACCATTTGGGTCGGCCTGAAAAATGATTTCGGAGAAGAGTTGAGTCAGCAGCTCCTGGAAACACAGGGGAAGCATGCGTGGCTCTCTCTTTAGGGAGTTTCCACTGCTTCCCTAGGGTTACCCAACCTCCAAGTAGAGCCCAGAGATCTCCTGGTGGTACAGTGGATTTCCAACTGATTCTCAAAAGTCTTAGACCCTGACTCTCGAAAGCTCAGACCCTCCAAAATCTTGTTGGTCTCTAAGGTGGTACTGGATTCAAATCTAACTGTTTCACTGCCAGCCGGTGTGGCCGCCCTCTGAAATGGATTTCCAGACGACAAGAGGTCAGTTCCCCGGGAGAAAATAATTTCAGAGGCAGGCTTGCTGGCCCCCAGGTGTGGGTGGGGGATCTCCCAGTTTCAGGGGCTTCTCCTCGCCGCAGACCAGCTGGTCTGCAAGGGAAGCCCCATCCCTAAATGGGGATGTCGCCATGATGTCCCTGACGCAGTGGTCCCCCAGAAGTGATGTCATCACGTCAGGGACATCATACGGCCCACTCTGATACCAGCGCATCCCCTACACGACGTCCCCAATGTGATGACATCACGACCAGGTGACATCATCACATTGGGGATGTCATGTGACGTTCCTGCCCACCCCTACTGTATGCTTACTTTCCTTAGTGTTTGTTGTAATCCTATTTTAGAGCCAGTTTGGTGTAGTGGTTAAGCATGTAGACTCTAATCTGGGAGAACCGGGTTTGATTCCCCACTCCTCCACTTGCAGCCACTGGTGTGAGCTGGGGTCAGTCACAAGTTCTCTCAGAGCTGTTCTCTCACAAGCAGTCCTCGAAAGAGCTCTCTCAGCTCCACCTACCTCACAGGGTGTCTGTTGTGGGAAGGGGAAGGGGAAGGAGACCGTAAGCTGCTCTGAGACTCCTTCGGGTAATGAAATCCAATCTCTTATTATTATTATTCTGTTGAGATGGTAGCCATGTCGGCCTGTTGTAGGACAGCTAGACTGGAGTCCAGGAGCACCTTACAGACGGACAAGACTTCGAGGGTATCAGCTTCCAAGAATCAGTGTCCCCTGATGTGTCTGACAAACAGAGCACTGACTCTCGAAAGCGTATACCCTCAAAGCCTTGTTGGACTCTAAAGGACTACTGGTTTGAATCCTGGAGAAAATAGCTGCTTTGGAGGCTGAACTCTCTGGCATCCTACCCCACTGAGTGTTGGCAGAATTTAGGAAATAATCCACTCCATGCGTGGAGGTTGCTTCCAATGAATTACCTGCAACAGGGCTTTGCAACAAAGACAATAACTGAGTGCAGGCCCTTAAGGCAACAGAGGGTCCTCCAGAGCACAAGCACCAACACAGGCTAACACACGGCGGAAAAAAGAAACAACAAGGGGTGGGGCTGAACTGCAAGAGAAAAACATTCAATAAGCCCTAAATCAGGGGTGGCCAAACTGTGGCTCGGGAGCCGCATGCGGCTCTTTCACACATACTATGCGGCTCCCGGCAGGGCGGCTGGGGAAGTGAAGGGGAGGCGTACCCTCTGATCGATCTTCCCTTCCCGAGCCACTGTTCCCCTTCCTGGGTAGGCTTGAGGTGGGGGGAAGCAGAGAAAGAAAGCAACTATAACTTTAAATGCATTCTCAAAGCCCTCCCCCCCCCCACCAGCCGGCTTGGAGGAGGCATTTGTCTCTTTAAATCCCTTCTCCAAGCCAAGCCAGCCGGTGTCGGGGTGTGGGAGGCTTGGAGGATGCATTTAAAGTTAACGTTGTTTTCTCTCTGCCTCTCTCCCTCCGCCATCTATTTGCTTTCTTTCCACTTACTTTCTCTCCACTTTCTTTCTTTCTTTCTTTCTTTCTTTCTTTCTTTCTTTCTTTCTTTCTTTCTTCCCTCCCTCCTCCCCATCGAAAGTAAAATGTGTCCTCCAAGCCCCCCCACACCACCAGACTGGCTTGGCCCGGAGAAGGCATTGGTCTTGTTAATTTAATATGCCAATTTGCAGATTTTTCGATTAAATCATGTGTGTTAGTGTCTTGTGGCTCTCAACCAATCTGACGTTTATTTTATGCGGCTCTTACGTGAAGCAAGTCTGGCCACCCCGGCCCTAAAGACTACGGAATGTGCTCTACAGCTCTCCTTAGGGTACATGTCGACTCAAACACTCTTTCAGTGGTATTTACAGTAACCAGACTCCTAGCAGGCTGTCGTTTCTCCAACACTGAAATCCCTTCTCTCCCCTAACCTTGCCTTCCCCAGGCTCCCCCCCCCCCAAAAAAAAAATCCCTAGGAATTTCCCAAACCAGATCCGGCAATTTTATGCCTACCCCATTCTCTCTTCCTGCTTCAAATATATATAAAATTTGCTGAAGTCTATAGTGGAATCCACAGGGAATACAGAATATCTGTCGAGGAGTCATAAAAATATGTTTACACTGAAAATCAAACCGAGGGAGAGCGGAACTTCCAAAGCTGGGAAAACAAAACACGAATAATAGTCTTGAGAGACGCTCACCAACCACTTTTTTTTCTCTCCAAGCCCCCCTGCAAAGAGTTGGAGCCTCTGCTGCTTTAGGGGCTCGGTTGGTTTGCAGTGCACAGACCCCGCCCCGCCACCCCGCCTCCACAATTTCCCGGGTCACCTTTTCCTCTTCCACAGGAAGCCTGTCTCAAGTGTCTTTTCGCAGTTTCAAAGGCAACACTCTGATTCAAAGTGTTATTTCATCTCGCAGGGCTTTAGGGTTGGACAAGGAGTGTGTGAAGTCTGGGAAGAGAAGGGAGGGGGAGGGGGACGGACTGAGAGCAAAATGGTGGTCAAAGCAATTTGGGTATTAAGCAGTTTCCTGACTTCCCCAAGCCGTCAGAAAAGAAATCCCAGGAGGCCGAACTACGGGGTTTGGTTTCCTTTTGAAGAAAAGAGCTCTGGGGTTGTTCTCATACCCTCACACTTGTTCTTTTACACGATGGGCATCAAAGAGCTGACAGAGAGTTTCAGTGTCTTTGATAAAAGAACTAGGGCTGAGCTGGAATAAGGAATGCCTTCAACGGATCCCTTTTGCCCCTGCAAAACGGGCCCCCTCGGTGATTTTGCAAGATGGAGGTCAAGGGGGAAAGCGTCTGCCCTTTCAGAGTGAGGGCAGGAAGCATTGCCCTCTGACAGAACTGGCTTTGTAAAGTCATTGCGGAGCCCAGCTTGATATCCCAGCCAGGTGACATCTTGATCTCGTTGTGTTTAGTATACGATCCCTGATTGGCTGAGATGGTTCCGAAAAGGAAGGCAGGTACTGAGGAAACATCAAGGCGCCCACAGCAGGCAGAAGAAGCAATTGCAGGTGAAGTAAAACAGCCAGGGTGAAGTTGATACGGTTGGGGGTAGTTATGAGAAATAGTTTTTAAAACCCACTGTCACATCAGTTCCCCCTGCTTACCATGGGTTTCCAGCTCTGGGTTGGGAAATACCTGGAGATTTGGGGATGGAGCGTGGAAAGGGCAGGGTCTGTGGAGGGGAGGGACCTCAGTACGGTATAATGCCACACTTCTCTCTTCCCCAACCATCTACTATTCAAAGATTTACTGTCTCTAAACAGAGAATAGAATCATAGAATCACACAGAGTTGGAAGGGGCCATCTAGAAGAAGAGAAGAAGAGGTTGGATTTATACCCCGCCCTTCACTCCCCAAGGGAGTCTCAGAGTGGCTTACAAACTCCTCTCCCTTCCCCTCCCCACAACAGACACCCTGTGAGGTAGGCGGGGCTGAGAGAGCCCTGACAGAAACTGCTCTTTTTCAAGAACAGCTGTGCCAGAACTATGGCTTGCCCAAGGTCATCCAGCAGCTGCGAGTGGAGGCGCGGGGAATCAACCCTGGTTCTCCCAGATTCGAATCCATGTACTTAACCACTACACCAACCCCCCGCTCAAGGCGGGATCAGCCAAGAGCATCCCCGACAAGTGTTTGTCCAGCCACTGCTTAAATATTGCCCGCAAGGGGGAGCTCACCACCTCCCTAGGCAGCTGATTCCACCATGGCAACTCTGACTGTAACGAAGTTTTTCCTGATATCCAGCCGATACCTTCCTGCCCTTAATTTAAACCCATTCTTGCAAGTCCTCTCCTCTGCTGCCAACTGGAACAGTTCCCTGCCCTCCTCTAAGGGACAGCCCCTCAAATACTTCATGTCCCCCCTCCACCTCCTCTTCTCCAGACTGAACCTTCCCAAGAAGTCCCTCAGCCTTTCCTCGCAGGGCTTCTTGGTCTCCGGGCCCCCCGGTCCTCCTCATCGCCCAGGCATAATCTTATGAACCTCCGTCATGTCACCCCTCAGCCGTCATTTCTCCATTTCTCCAAGCTAAAGAGCCCCAAGCGCTTCAACCTTTCTTCATAGAAAAGTGTTCCAACCCTTTTAGCATCCCAGTTGCCCTTTTCGGCCCTTTTTCCAATGCTATAATATCTTTTTTGAGGGGTGGCAACCAGAACTGTACACAGTAGTCCAAATGAGGTCGCACCATCGATTTCTACAGGAGCGTTATGATACTGGCTGATCTGTTTTCGATTCCCTTTGGAGCCTCCCCCTGTAAAGACAGGCATTCAGATCAATTAACTTCAATTTAACTGCCCCCTGAACAATTTAAATGCCCCTGGGGCAAAAATTCCTGGCTACAGGGCAGGTACAATGTCACACAGGCCGCCCTCCGTAACGGCTATTTTCTCCAGGGGAACTGATGTGTCATCTGGAGATCAGTTATAATTCTGGGAGATCTGCAGATCTCCCACCCGAAAGTTGGCAACCCAAAAAGGCAACTTCTACAATCTGGCTGCTCAACTCAGCTGACTTAGTGGAGGGCAAATATCACCATCTGTGGAAAAGCTTAATGGGTCTCTCCAGCCCACACAGAGCCAGGGCCAAAGCTTTCCTCTGGTGCAAATCCATTTACAGAAAAGGGCTTTTTTCAGGACAAACGTGGCCCCGGGGGAAGGAGAGGGTGCCAGGAATAGCAACCCCAGCATGCCGCTGGTAAGGTCCGATCGATGCCGTTCGTGATGCGCCAGCCGTTCATCAGCCAGCGGTTTGATTCACACACACGCAAGCGCTAGGCCCCGTCTTTTCCTCTGCAGCGCTGGGAGGCCGGTCGGAATAAATCTCACTTTGGTTGTGTAACAGGACATTTAGTGGCTCGCTGAGAAGGAACCTGGTAAATTTTCCCAGAAGCTAAGTATAAAGATGTAGGGGAAGGGAGACCCGGCTTGAACGCAATAACTTTTTAAGAAATATGTTTTTGCTCTCCCGTTTGCACAAACGAGCAAAATTCAGAAGCACCGGGCATTCTGTTGGTGATCAGTCCATTAAGAAAAAGAAGAGGAGGAGGAGGAGATTGGATTTATACCCCGCCCTTCACTACCTGAAGGAGTCTCAGAGCAGCTTACAAATCTCATTTCCCTTCCCCTCTTCCACAACAGACACCCTGTGAGGTAGGTGGGGCAGAGAGAGCTCTGACCAGGGGTCATTTCGTAGAAAAAGAGGTGCAGGAGCTCATTAGCATAACTCATTTGCATAACTCATTTGCATATGTCACACCCCCTAACATACCGGAAGTGTGTCAGAAGGCAACACCCACCCCTCAGGCTCCACTCCACAGGTGAGTGAAACTGACCTGCTCTTCCTCCATTCCCTTCCCCATCCAATACTTTGTGCAATAAAATTAAGCGTTAAAGAACACACCCTCATTCTCTTCCTGCTCCCTAGAAACCACCAGGTTTCAAGTAGACTTGAGATACCCAGGACATGTGCACCACCCATCCCTTTCCCTTCCCCTCCCCACAACAAGACACCCTGTGAGGTAGGTGGGGCTGAGAGAGGTCTTTTGAGAACTGCTCATGAGAGAACAGCTCTGAGAGAACTTGTGACTGGCCCAAGGTCACACCAGCAGCTGCATGTGGAGGAGTGGGGAATCAAACCCGGTTCTCCCAGATTAGAGTCCAACTCCTGACCACTACACCAGACTGATGGGGTGGAAGCTGCTGAAGGGTTGGTGAAATTTCTCCAGTACTCATGTGCCATGTGCCCAGATAAAAAATGGTATACTTAGAAAATTTATATGCCACCGTGAGCAAGTCTCTGGAAAAGCAGCACACAGTCATAAAAGGAACAATGATA
This sequence comes from Lepidodactylus listeri, assembly GCA_029233225.1. Taxonomy (NCBI): domain Eukaryota; kingdom Metazoa; phylum Chordata; class Lepidosauria; order Squamata; family Gekkonidae; genus Lepidodactylus; species Lepidodactylus listeri. The sequence continues at coordinate 6,658,462 of JARCFY010000009.1, read as the reverse complement.
AATTTATCAATATTAAAACAAAACATTAAAAACAATAAAGACCCTAGCAGGGCTTTCCCCGGGGCGCTGCGCCTCTGCACTGCTCGGGGAAGCAAAGGAGGGGGTGGGGCTTGGTCATGTGCCCTCCCCCTGGGCTCCTCACTCCTGGAGCTGCACTCCTGTGCGCTCCCGCTCCAATGGACCCCTGAGATCTCAGAAGCTAAGTAGGGTCAACTCTGGCAAGTACTTAGATGGGAGACCTTGGAATACCAGCAGTCAGGAGGTGGGGGCAGGCTTTATTTAGCCACCTCCCTGAATTTCCTTCAGGCACCCAGTAAGGGTCAGTCACCAGAGGTCGCCATGACTTCCAGATGCGCACTCACTCACACACACTTGCACATATTTAAAAAACACAAAAAATGTAAATATAAAATATCTTTTACAAACCAAGCAAGTTGTAAATGAATCCTAAAAAAAATAATAAAGTTCATGTAAGGATATCAAATTGCAACATATTGACTGGTCAATAGAAACGTGTGTGTTTCAAAAAGTGTTAATAAAGAATGGTTGCTACTCACGCTTGAGAAGTGTAGCTCCAAATCATAGTTATAGGCTTTTGATTAGGGGTGTGAAGGGGGGGGGATTTATTTTTTCCCAAATTCAAGTACAATAAAGCCGTTTTTTCCAGTATTCCCGAATATACCCAAATAGAAGAAGAAGAAGAGGAGATTGGATTTATATCCCGCCCTTCACTCACTTAAGAGTGGCTTACAAACTCCTTTCCCTTCCCCTCCCCACAACAGACACCCTGTGAGGTAGGTGGGGCTGAAAGAGCTCTTTCCCAAGCTGTCCTTGAGAGAACAGCTGGTACAGAGCTATGGCTTGCCCAAGGTCATCCAGCAGGTGCAAGTGGAGGAGTGGGGAATCAAACCCGGTTCTCCCAAATTAGAGTCCGCGCACTTCACCACTACACCAAACTGGCTCTAACCACTTAACCACTACACCAATACCGGTATTGTATTAGTACCTTTAAATATTCGGTATTCCCAAAAAAATTTCTGCTTCATTATGTCTTCTTATAGGGCCATTGTAGTCAATGGCAAAAATCTTTTAACAAGTATTCAGGGGGCTGGGGGAAGGGGTTTGAGGTAGAGGCACCAAATTAGTACTGTAGCTGCTGGAGCCTCTCCCCAAAAGGACCCCCAAGTTTTGAAAATATTGGACCAGGGGGTCCAATTCTAGTGGCATACAAAGAGGGTGCCCCCAATCCTCCATTGTTTCCTATGGAAAGGGACAGGGAAAAGGCAGGCAGCAGTGTCTCCCCGAGAATCTCTCTGCAAGAAAGTAAGTGAGATGTGGTGGTGTGGGGGGGGGGGGGGCATGTTTGCAAGGCCAGCAGCAGAACCAGTGCAGTGTGCCCCCGGGTACCGGTGCAACAGCCTTGCATTTGCCAATGCATTGCAGTGATTGGCTGTCTGCAAGGTCCCTCTTCTTCCTCCCTCCTGAAAAGCAGCGCAAAGGGCGGGAAAGAGGCAAAAACAGCAGGAAAAAGAAGGTTAGAGGAGCCCTTTAAAGTTTAAAGCCTCCCCGAGCCCATATTTAGCAAGGTCAAAAAAAAAAAAAGCCGGAAAACCCCCCGAATATTTTCAAGTTTTTTCGGCGTTCTGTATTTGGCAGCTGAATGAGCTCACGGAATCTGATTTAGTATGCTAAATACCCAAAAAATGCTGGAAAAGCATTGGGGGGGGATTGGTTCGGCTTTGGTGTAGTGGTTTGGTGTAGTGGTTAGGTGCGCGGACTCTAATCCGGGAGAACCGGGTTTGATCCCCCACTCCTCCACTTGCACCTGGCTGGATGACCTTGGGCAAGCCATAGCTCTGTACCAGCTCTTCCCTCAAGGACAGCTTGGGAAAGAGCTCTCTCAGCCCCACCTACCTCCCAGGGTGTCTGTTGTGGGGAGGGGGAGGGAAAGGAGTTTGTAAGCCGCTCTGAGACTCCAAGTGAGTGAAGGGTGGGGTATAAATCCAATCTCCTTCTTCTTCTTCTTCTTCTTCTTCTTTACCGAATGCATACCCCTACTTTTGATGTAGGGTTTCCAGGCCCCTCCTGGTCACCAGCAGGGGATGGGGGGCAGGGTTGCCAGATCCAGACTGGGAAACTCTTGGAGATTTGGGGATGGAGCCTGGGGAGGACAGGGACCTCAGTGGGGCACAATGCCAGAGAGTCCACCCTCCAAATCAACCATCTTCTCCAGGGGAATTGATCTCTCTGGTCTGGAGATGAGCTGTAGTTCCAGGGGATCCCCAGGTCCTACCTGGAGGCTGGCATCCCTGTGACGTGCCTGCATATATTGAAGAGCCCACACTGATCAGAGATGGGAACTTTGAACAGCCACTCTGTGAAAGAGACCGATGGCGTAGCATCAGTGTATAATTAAGGTGTGATATTACTAGAGTAATATTGAGTATGTCCCGACTAGGGTGGGGATGAATATGTCCCCGGTTTGGTGTAGTGGTTAAGTGCATGGACTCTAATCTGGGAGAACCGGGTTTGATTCCCCACTCCTCCACATGCAGCTGCTGGTGTGACCTTGGGTCAGTCACAAGTTCTTTCAGAGCTGTTCTCTCAGGAGTAGTTCTCGAGAGAGCTCTCTCAGCCCCACCTACCCCACAGGGTGTCTCTTGTGGGAAGGGAAAGAAGATCGTAAGCCGCTCTGAGAGAAGGGCAGGGTATAAATCCAATCTCTTCTTCTTCTCTTCTAGAAGTCTGAAGAGTACTGGACTCGGGAGACCAGGAACGGTGAAATCATGAAGCCTTTATTGAGTGATTCAGCATGCCCAGTAGATGGTCAGAACAAGCATGCTTCCAGGGCTCCAGGGCCCTCATTATATGCTGGCCGGAGCCACACCTCCGGCCGCACCCAAAAGACCTGATAGGGGCTTAACATATGCGCATGTTTGTCATAGGTTCCCTGGAGGAGCCTTTGATTGCATTGGTTCCCCAGGGAGAACCTAGGTCCCACATTGGTGGAGGCTTTCAATCCGGATGTCTATTGTTCCTCCAGATTCAAGCTCCCCTCTCTGCCTGACCATGTGCTCTGGCCATGCGGCGGGCGCCATTACCTGGGAGCACATGGCAGGCTGGTTGCTACACAGAGTACACTACATTACAAAGTCAGAAATAATCCTTAACTTTTTTCAAATTTTAACATTCAGACCTGCTCTTGGCCGTTGCTCTATTCCCAGTGTGTGTCCGTGTGTAAACCAAAAAGGGAAGGGATTCTAAGAGTAGTCTTAGGAGGCCTAATATTGAAGCTGGAGGGGAGGAAGGATGATGCAGTCCCAATGATGAATGTACAACCTTGCGGAAGATTCTAGAGGGGGGAGAAGGAGCTGCGGGAGGGAAAACAAAAGGGGGGGGATAAGAGGGAGGGGAAGAGAGTCGCATGGAACTGCCTGAATGGTCAAGGACTGGGAAAGGGGGTGGAACCTGAATGCAGAACATTGTGAGTAATCCACCACGCAGAGCACATCGTGGATCAATACGGACAGAACCGGTCAGTCTCTTAATGCAATCCATGGGGGGAAGTTCCCAGAGTTTCCTCCGCTCTTTGTGAAGTCGGTGTGGAGGAGCCGAGACTTGTTCTGCTACCCAATCCAGATCGGAGGGTGGTGTCGACGGTGGTGGTACGGCCACACCGTGCATGGCAGCAGCTTAGAGTTGCCACCCTCCAGATGGGGCCTGGAGAGCTCCTGGAATTCCAACTGATCTCCAGGCGACAGAGATCAGTTTCCCTAGAGGGAAATGGCTGCTTTGGAGGGTGAACTGTGTTATACCCTGCTGAGGTCCCTCCCCTCTCTCCCCAGGCTCCACCCCCAAATCTCCAAGCATTAGAACTGATCTCCCGACTACAATACTGGGTCTCCCTGGAGAAAATGGCTGCTTGGGAGGGTGGACCCTACGGCATTATGCCTCTCTGAGGTCCATCTCCTCCCCAAACCCTCCCCTCTCCAGGCTCTGCCCCCAAAACTCCAGGCATTTTTGAACCCAGAGTTGGCAACCGTATACTTCAGTTTTTCCCCTTGGTCTGGGATGCTTGAATTTGGGGATCTCCATTCTTACATCTGCTCTCTCCCCATGCAGTCTTTTTTTTTAGAAACTTGGGGCAGAGCCAAATCACACCAATGGCATCATAATAACAGCTTGTTGACCTGCGAAGTGGCAGGGGAGAAGTTCCAGCGGGCTTCACGCTATCTTCCCTCCCCACCACCAGTTGCTCAGCCCCTTTATATATTTAAAAATTTACCTTCCCCTGTCCTCCATAGAGCAGGACACATGATAGCCCCCTCCTCCGTTTTAGCCTCACAACAACCCTGCGAGGTAGGGCAGGCAGAGAGAGTGGATGGGTGGCCAAAGGTCGCCTCGTGAGTTCATGTTGAACTTAATTTTCAGGTTCCAGGAGGGCTGATTTCGAACTTGGACCCTGGCATGCAGGAAGGAGGATTTAAGTGCCCCCCCCCCCCCCGGTGCCCTTTCCTGTCTTGAAAACAACTTTAGGGCATCTCCCTTTGCTTGTTGGCTAGAGCTGCCGACTCTGGGTTTTGAATTTTTTAAAATGAAGGGACCTCCAGGTCCAACCCCCGGCACAATGCAGGAAATTCACAAATACCTCCCCCCGCCACGGGTCCTTTTGAGGGGGAGCAAGCAGGAACGGCGTACCAGGAGTAGGGAACCCAGACACGCTTGTATGCCTGCCCTTTGCTTCCCCAGCTAGCCTGCTGCGGTGGGTTGGCTGGGGGAGGGAAGTGCAGGCAGGAAGACATGCCTCCCTTTTCCCCTGGGCCTCTCTGCTTTTGCGGAGAAACTTGGGGAAGTAGGGGGGATTTAAATGCCTTTCTTTCCCTTCCCCACTTGGGGAAGAAAGGCATTTTAAACATGCTTGAGTTCCCTGCCCGATCTTCTCCAGGTGCCCCACAGCCGCGGGGCACCTGGAGAAGATCCGGCAGGGAACCCCGGCATGCTTGCATGGCTGCCCTTTGCTTCCCCAGCCAGCCCACCACGGCAGGCAGGCAGGCTGAGGAAGGGAAGGGTAGGCATGGAAGCATGCCTCCTCCTCCTCCTCCTCCTCCCTTCCCTATCTGAGCTTCTCCGCTACTGTGGATAAACTCGGGGAGGGGAGGGGAAGTGGGGGAAGAGATGTTTCAGTGCTTTTCTTTCCCTCCCCGGGAATGCTTGCATGGCTGCCCTTTGTCAGGGGGTGTGGCATATGCAAATAAGTTTTGCTAAGGAGTTATGTTAATGAGCTCCTGCACCTCTTTCTACAAAATGACCTTTACCCCCCCACACACACACACACACAGTGACCCCTGCTCCATGCCCAGAAGATGGCAAAAAAAACCCTCCAGGATCCCCGGCCAAACTGGCCTGGAGGAAAATTGACTTCTTGACCCCAAAGTGGCGATCAGCCTTTCCCTGGGCGTGTGAGAAAGGGCCACGAGAACTGAGCCCCGACGCAACCCTCCCTGCCCTCCCTCTTGTGATCTGCCCAAGTCCACCGAATCTGCCCAAGTCCACAGCTGTCAATGGGAAACGCCTGGAGATTTTTTGGAGGGTGGAACTTGAGGAGGGCAGGGACCTCATCAGGGTATCATGCTGTGGAGTTCATTTGCCAAAGCGGCCATTTTCTCCAGGGGAAGAAATCTCTGTTGTCTGGAGGACAGTTGCAATTTTGGAAGATCTCCAGACCCCACCTGGAATATGGCAACTCAGTGTTGACCCCATTCAACACTATGGTGAGACTTCGCTAGATCTTGCCCGGGGCAGTTTACAATCTCAGAGAAGGAGGAGGAGGAGGAGACATCTCTCCTTACCCTTTCCGTCCCAGCAACAGCCACCCCGTGAGGTAGGTGGTGCTGAGAGAGCTCTTTCGAGAGCCGCTCATGACAGAACAGCTCTGAGAGAACTTGTGACTGACCCAAGGCCACACCAGCAGCTGCACATGGAGGAGTGGGGAATCGAACCCGGCTCTCCCAGATTAGAGTCCGCCACTCTTAACCACGGCACCAAACTGGCAACAGGAAAGGGGCAGAAACCAGGGCAAGAATAGCCATTCATTTCACCCAGCAGAAATTAGTCTTTGGAGTCTCTTGGGGAGGTTTGTCAAGTTTCCCAAAACACTGGCCCCGCTGTGCGACACTGTACTCTTTGCAGGGGGGGAAGTGGCTTTTGCGAAGGCGTTTGATGGAACATGGTCAAGAGACTGCGTATGCTCGGCGTATGCTCGGCCAATCTGGAATTCCAGGCAGGTGATCCCGAGTGCCCTTCCAAAAAAAAAAAGGATTTGCATCATGCCAATTGCGGCAGCAGAAGACGCTCAAAGATTCCGCCTGCATCCCTGCATCAGATTCCAAAATTACTCGGCTGATTATTTTGTGAGAGGGCATCGCTCTTCCATTGTTATTAGGGACACGATGCCGATAATTCCCTAAGGCATTGCAAAGTGTGTTTCCTAAACTTCTGATAGCTGACTCATTGGGGTTTTTTTCTGAATTAAATTCAGAGGCACGGTTCCTTCTTAAACCTGAAAAGGTTTAATTTAAAGGTGTACAAATCGGCCACTTTCAGTGACGCCCACTGCCTAGACGAGCGGCTGCAGTGGTTAGGACGGTTGGTTGGAAGGAGGCCATTCCAGTGGCTCATGCAGAGAGGCAATGGCCCACCTCTTTGAGAGCAGGGGATTCGGCCATCCCGGAACAGTGACTCATGCAGAGATGCAGTGGGCACCGTCACTGACCGTAAATAAACCTGCCATCGTATAAATCCGAACATGGCCTTTTGACGTCAAGGTTCAACGTCTTCGCTTTGGAACTGGAGGAAGTTCTCCTGAGCAATGAAGAGGAGCTGTATGATAGCACAGACAGTTTGGTGTAGTGGTTAGGAGCGCAGACTCTCATATAAGAGAGAACCGGGTTTGATTCCCCACTCGCCCATATGCAGTTGCCGGTGTGACCTTGGGTCAGTCACAAGTTCTCTCAGAGCTGTTCTTTCAAGAGCAGTTCTCGAGAGAGCTCTCTCAGCCCCCCAGCTACCTCACAGGGTGTCTGTTGTGGGGAGGGGAAGGAAAAGGAGTTTGTAAGCTGCTCTGAGACTCCTTCAGGTAGTGAAGGGTGGGGTATAAATCCAATCTCTTCTTTCATATTGTCAGTGGGCTTGTGCAAGAGAATTCCCAACAGATCCTGCTTTGAGGGGAAAGCTTTAATTGGTAGATCAACCAAATTAATCAAGTGGGGAAGATCAGTTTTAATCAGACAGCTCAAATGTAATCCTGTTTCGGAGAGATGCAATAGTCAGCCGATCTGAGTAGGTAATTCTGCCATACTGGAACTGTGACTCATACAGAGAGGCAGGGGTCATTTCGTAGAAAAAGAGGTGCAGGAGCTCATTAGCATAACTCATTTGCATATGCCACACCCCCTAACATACCGGAAGTGTGTCAGAAGGCAACACCCACCCCTCAGGCTCCACTCCACAGGTGAGTGAAACTGACCTGCTCTTCCTCCATTCCCTTCCCCATCCAATACTTTGTGCAATAAAAATAAGCGTAAAGAACACACCCTCATTCTCTTCCTGCTCCCTTGAAACCACCAGGTTTCAAGTAGACTTGAGATACCCAGGACATGTGCACCACCCATCCCTTTCCCTCCCCACAACAAGACACCCTGTGAGGTAGGTGGGGCTGAGAGAGGTCTTTTGAGAACTGCTCATGAGAGAACAGCTCTGGGAGAACTTGTGACTGGCCCAAGGTCACACCAGCAGCTGCACGTGGAGGAGTGGGGAATCAAACCCAGTTCTCCCAGATTAGAGTCCAACTCCTGACCACTATACCAAACTGGTGGGGTGGAAGCTGCTGAAGGGTTGGTGAAATTTCTCCAGTACTTATGTGCCATGTGCCCAGATAAAAAATGGTATACTTAGAAAATACTTAGAAAATCTTGAGCAAGTCTCTGGAAAAGCAGCACACAGTCATAAAAGGAACAATGAAAAAATTATCAATATTAAAACAAAACATTAAAAACAATAAAGACCCTAGCAGGGCTTTCCCCGGGGCGCTGCGCCTCTGCACTGCTCGGGGAAGCCAAGGAGGGGGCGGGGCTTGGTCATGTGCCCGCCCCCTGGGCTCCTCACTCCCAGAGCTGCGCTCCTGTGCGCTCCCACTCCAAAGGACCCCTGCAGAGAGGTGATGGGCATTCTATTCTAAAGTAAGTTAAGTGGTCAGACCCTGAAGCAACAAGACTTGGTCAGATCTCTGGAGGAGCTGCAGTTGGAATATGGTGGGTGGTTCTGGTCTTTCCGTCTCAAAATGGATGTCAGAACGGGGGAAAGTGGAGAAAAAGGCAACCCATAATGGTCAAGGTTTGGGACCTCTGTAGCAGAAGGAATGGCTAAGCGACTTGGAGATTGGTTATCTTGCGTTACTAGCTGATTCTGCATTGGCTTTTCGCTCTGTTGTCTTACCAAACCCACGCTGGAACTGAAGTTCCCCTCTGCATTGCATGCTGCTTTCACTTCCTCTGATTTGTCGGATTTTATGGTAGCCCCCACGCTCCAGTGCCACTTTCACTTTCTTTGATCATCGGATTTTAGGGTACCTTCTGCATAGATTTATGGCCATTTTATGCCCAGTCAGAGGTGACGTTGCAGTCAGTATGACGTTGGCCCCGGGGTGTCTGAATGTGGTTTTGAGCATAGACTTTTTCCGCCCAGTTGAGAAAATGTGGAGGGAATGCTAGATGTAGAATCGCCCTTAGCTGATGAGGTTGGCAAGAGGGGCCTCTCCTTGATCACCGTCCAGAATGGAGGAGAAGAAGAAAGGCTCCGTTGAGTTACCAGCCCGGGAGTTGGAAAGGGACCATTTTAAAGCATGGGGTGCTGCAGTGACAGCTCCCAGATTTCAAGGAGTCACAGGCAAGATGCCCCGTAGAGGGACTCTCTTCATCTAGAAGACTCCCTGGAGTCACCAACCTCCAGACAGGACCTGGCTTGCAAGTGATCGCCAGACAACAGAGATCAGTTCCCATGGAGAAAGTGGCTGCTTTGGAAGGTGGACTCGATGGCATTAGACGTCACGGAGTTCCATCCCCTACCCAAAGTTTGCCCTCCCCAGGATCCACCCTCCAGGAATTTCCAAACCAAGATGTGGCAAGCCGGCATCTCTGACTGCCTCTGGCTTTGTTGGGTGCTTTGAGTCAAATTAGAAAGGAAACCCTGTCAGGGCAAGTAGGTCTTCTGTCGACTTCTGGGAGTCTGTCTGTCTGTCTGTCTTTCAATCATCTATCATCTATCCATCCATCCATCATCCGACTATCTATCCATCCACCCATCATCTATCCATCCATCCATCCATCCATCATCTATCCGTCCGTCCGTCCGTCCATCCGTCTGTCCGTCCGTCCGTCCGCCCGTCCGCCCGCCCGCCTGCCTGCCCATCATCCAACTATCTATCCATCCATCCATCCATCCATCTATCTATCCATCCACCCATCATCTATCTATCCATCCATCCATCCATCATCTATTTATCCATCCATCCATCTATCTGTCTGTCTGTCTGTCTGTCTTTCAATCATCTATCATCTATCCATCCATCCATCATCCAACTATCTATCCATACATCCATCCATCATCTATTTATCCATCCATCCATCCATCCATCCATCTATCTATCCATCCACCCATCATCTATCTATCCATCCATCCATCCATCCATCTATCCATCTATCTATCTGTCTGTCTGTCTGTCTGTCTATTTGTCTGTCTGTCTGTCTGTCATCTATCCATCCATCCATTATCTATCTGTCCATCCATCCATCATCTATTTATCCATCCATCCATCCATCACCTACCTACCTACCTACCTACCTACCTACCTACCTACCTATCTATCTATCTATCTATCTATCTATCTATCTATCTATCTACTTCTGCTCGTACGGCTATCACCTTAAGCAGAAATTAGAACCAAAAAATATTTTTAAAAACCTTACTCAGTATTATTTCTCTTTTATTTGATTATTGTGCCTATGAATTTTGCCAGTGAGAGGGTGACATGATCATTTGTATCTGATAGTAGCCATGACACCTGGGCTCACACGTTTAGCAATTCCATATCTTTAAGTAAGGGGGGTGACTAAATTAGCCCTCAGCTCACTGATTATAGGGCACTCCATAATGATTTCAGGATGTCTTCAGAGTGGGCTCTGCTCTTGATTTCTTGTGCAGGTCATCTTGGTTGAGGCTTTTGGGATGTTCCATTTGCAATTCCTCCCTGATTGGTCCACTGATATTAAGAACATAAGAGAAGTCACGTTGGATCAGGCCAGTGGCCCATCCAGTCCAACACTCTGTGTCACACAGTGGCCAAAACCCAGGTGCCATCAGGAGGTCCACCAGCAGGGCCAGAACTCCAGAAACCCTCCCACTGTTGCCCCCCAAGCACCAAGAAGACAGAGCATCACTGCCCCAGACAGAGTGTTCCACCTATACCTTGGGGCTAATAGCCACTCATGGACCTCTGCTCCAGATGTTTACTCAGTCCCCTCTTGAAACTGTCTACGCTTTAGTTGCCTCTACTTCCTGCAGCAGTGCATTCCACGTGTTAATGACATTTTGGGTACCCTTGCCTAGAGCGGGTCCAAAATCATGAACTTGACCCTGACTCAGTGGATTGTGCCTCTGGTTTCTGTGTTTTGTAGGTCAAAATTATTTGTGGCTTCATAATGGAAAAGCAGAATGCTCTGTTCCTAGGGTTGCAACTCCAGGTTGGAAAATTCCAGGAGATTTGTAAGCAGAGCCCACGGAAGGAGGAGTTTGGAGAACAGGGAGCTCAACAGAGGTGTAATTCTAAAGAATCCACTATCCAAAGCTACCGTTTCCTGATGGGAAACTGATCTGTGTAGTCTGGAAAACATGTGTAATTTTGGGGAGATCTCCAGGCCCCACCTGGAGGTTGGTAACCCTACCTGTTCCCCAGGGGTTCAGCATTCAGAATCCTGACAAATGGGCCTAGCCCTAACACCAGTTGTTTGCAGGAAGGGGCCGTGGCTCAGTGGCAGAGCATCTGCTTGGCATGCAAAAGGCCCTGGGTTCAATCCCCAGCATCTCCAGTTAAAAGGACTGTGGTGTGAAAAACCTCCATTTGAGGCTCTGGAAAGCCACTGCCAGTCAGAAATAGACACTATTGACCTTGACAAACCAAGTATCTGACTTCATATATGGTTGAATGGGAGGAGTTGTGGCTCAGTGGTGGAGCCTCTGCTTAGCATGCAGAAAGTCCCAGGTTCGATCCCCGGCATCTCCAGTTAAAAGGACCAGGCAGGAGGTGATATAACCCTCTGGTGGGCATGTAGAAGGTCCCAGGTTCAATCCCCGGCATCTCCAGTAAAAACTACCAGGTAGTGAGTGATGTGAAAGACCTCGGCCTGAGACCCTGGAGAGCCGCTGCCAGTCTGAGTAGACAACACTGACCTTGATAAACTGAGTATCTGACTCCATATAAGGTAGAACAGGAGGGGTTGTGTGACTCCATAGCAGAGCATCTGCTTGGCATGCAGAAGGTCCCAGGTTCAATCCCCGGCATAACCAGTTAAAAGGACCAGTAAGTAGGTGATATGATCCTCTGCTTGGCATGCAGAAGGTCCCAGGTTCAATCCCCGGCATCTCCAGTTGAAGAAGAATAAGAGATTGGATTGATATCCCGCCCTTCACTCACTTTTAGTCTCAGAGCGGCTTACAAACTCCTTTCCCTTCCCCTCCCCACAACAGACACCCTGTGAGGTAGGCGAGGCTGAGAGAGCTCTTTCCCAAGCTGTCCTTGAGGGAACAGCTGGTACAGAGCAATGGCTTGCCCAAGGTCATCCAGCCAGGTGCAAGTGGAGGAGTGAGGAATCAAACCCGGTTCTCCCAGATTAGAGTCCGCGCACTTAACCACTACACCGAACTGGCTCTCAACACCAAACTGGCTCTCAAAAAGACCAGGGCATACGTGATGGGAAAGACCTCTGCCTGAGACCTTGGAGAGCCGCTGCCAGTCTAAGTAGACAGTACTGACCTTGATGGATCAGTGGTCAGATTCAGTAGAAGGCAGCTTCATGTAAGTGGCTGTGGTACAGTGGTAGAGCATCTGCTTGGCATGCAGATGGTCCCAGGTTCAATCCCCGGCATCGCCAGTAAAAAGGACCAGGTAGTGAGTGATGTGAAAGACCTCTGCCTGAGACCTTGGAGAGCTATGGAGGGGAGCTGTGGCTCAGTGGTAGAGCCTCTGCTTGGCATGCAGAAGGTCCCAGGTTCAATCCCCGGCATCTCCAGTTAAAAGGACCAGGCAGGAGGTGAGGGGAAAGACCTCTATCTCAGACCCTGGAGAGTTGCTGCCAGTCTGTGCAGACGATACTGACTTTGATGGACCAAGGGTCCATTCAGTATATAAGGCAGCTTCATGTGTTCATGTATGAAGTCTCCCCACCACCACCCTTTTCTCTCCTGGAAACAGCCTTGGGGTGTCTCTTCGTGTGATGACTTATGGGGTCGAATTAAGCACATAATTATGAGCTCTGGTGGGGGGAGAGGGGGTTGGGGGGGTGTCCCTCGAATAATGATGCTCTCAACAGGTTTTGGAGCCGCGCTGCTTTATTGAGCCACGGCCTTCGTTTCTACTCTCCCTTTCGGGCACATCATGTTTCTGTGCTCGCAACGGCAAATGCCTCCCCCTGAGCTGTTTTGACACCAGAGCTTAGCGCCAGTACCTTGGAAGCTAATGTTATTTACCCATAATACAAATTAACACCACAGTCACGCAGCGTCATGATTCATCTAAAATTAAAAGACATTCGGACTGAGTCAAGAAGTTATTCTTAGATTTCCCTGGGCAGCAGCCACGGCGGGTGGAAAGGAATGCAAGGGGGACCCCTACCGGCCACAGTGGGAGCTTGATAGGTTTTAGATCTGGGCAAAAGCTCCTAGATTAACGAACGATCCCTGGGAAGAAAGCCATCACCGCGTACCCATAAATATTGTGCTACAGCCAAAAGATTAGTCCTCGGTTCTGTTCACAGTTTTTCTTTTTCTAAACCAAAGAGAGGCTCTGGAAGGATTATGCTGTTTGAGTGATTCACACAAGAGCTTATAACCAGAATTAAACTTCGTGGGTCTTAAAGATGCCACTGGACCGGGGTGGGCAATTGTTTTGGCTCGGGGGCCACTTATACCTTTTTAAATGATTGCATTCATTAGTTAACTTAGCATTTCAGAAAAGGTATAAGTTGTATCATAAAAATCAATAAATATAAATGAAATAAAATAGTGGTAGTTTTACTCAATTTATTTATTGTGCTAATTTCATATCATCTGTAGCTGCCAGCACATTTAATTTTAGAATCAGTTTAATGAGACAAATGTACCCTATCACACTTTTCTACAATTTTTTTGAAATCAGGAGTGAGATTGCTTGTTGAGATTCTCATCACAGCCTGCAAGTTAATGTCTGTCAAAGAGCATCTATATTTACTCTTGTTGATCTGGCCGGCTGTCTTGGCAGGCCGCAAAAAACTCTGTGGCGGGCTGCATGTGGCCCGCGGGCCACAATTTGCCCACCCCTGCACTGGACTCAAATCTGGTTCTGTTGCTTCAGAGCAACATGGCTACCCACCTGAATAAGTCTGATATCTGTTTGTTAACCCCAGTATTCATATGCTAATTTGCTACCATTCACAGGTCTTAACAACTGCTTTACTCCAATCTTAGCTATACTTATTATCGCCCAGTTACATATGCATCTTGATTTTAACTAACCCCTCCTGGCAGCTAACCCCCCCCCCCAAACACACACCTATATGTAAGGCTTGAGGAAGTCTGTTTCCATGTATCTGAAGAAGTGTGCATGCAGTGCTCCCTCTAAGCTGAGTTAGTGTGAGCTAGCTCACAGCTTTTTTAGCTTCCGGCTCACCCATTTTTGTCTTAGCTCAGGAAGGATGGCTCCGGAGAAAACGAATTTATGCAGCAGCCAAATTGCTCACTCACAACTTTAATGCCAGGAGCTCACCAAGTAGAATCTTTGCTCACAAGACTCCACAGCTTAGAGGAAGCATTGGCATGCACATGAATGCTTATAGCCAGAATGAAACTTCGTTGGTCTTAAAGGTGCCCCTGGACTCAAACTTTGTTCCGGTGTTAGAGTATTTTTGCCAAGCGCTCTCCTTGTGAGTTCTCGCTTAAGGATGGCAGGTCACATGGACCCTCGCACTTACAATTTGCTTCCAGGAAAAAAAATCTGGAATGATTGATTTAATTTCTCAGATGCCAAATCCTTTCCAGGTCACATGGGGTTCTGAACACTTCTTGGGGAAATGCCACAAGGGGGGAGTGTCTGGGGAGAGCGGAGTGTGGGGAGGATTTCATGTCACTTCTGGGTGATGCTCTAGGGATTTCCCCTAATCTCTGCGATCAATAACATAGAGACTGGGGTAAAATCCTAGAGTGTCACTATGGAGGCGATTTCTTTTCTTCCACCCCTCAGTTTGTTGAGAGCAAGAGAGGGGTTGGGGGGGGGGCAGGGAATTTCTTGCCAACTGGGCAGCTTAAGATCAGGCCTTTAGCCCTTGACATAAAGTGATGACATCATTGGCCTGCATCAGGATTAGGGATGCCATATACTTGCTGGGGACAGGAGATATCCTGCTCCCAGGTTGGATTGCCACAGCCCCTCCTGCAGCTGGTGGGAGAAAAAGAATTTAAAAATTGATGTTGGTGTGACGGTTTTACTCCTCTTATGGGAAAACCTGGAAGTGTCTTCACTTAGTTCTAGGGATTGCTGGAAATTCTATGGTTTTACCATAGAGTTTCCAGCAGTTCCTAGAGTGGAAAACCTGGAAGTGATATCACTTAGTTCTAGGGATTGCTGGAAATGCTATGTTTTTACCACAGAGTTTCCAGCAATTCCTAGAGTGGAGTGAGGTCACTTCTGGGTTTTCCCCAGGAGTGACTCCATCCACCAACAGCACCCCCATCTCCCGGCCCCCCCAGGCTCCTGCCAGTTGCCAGCCATTGGCTGTTGCCTGGCAACCCTAGTTAGGATAGCTGAATCCCTGTTTTGGCATCCATTACCATACACAACACCTTCCTTACTTTGCAGTACTGGTAAGAAATGGAGAGGCGGGATGGTTCCTTATTGAAAAGGAAATCCACCTGTGGCTGTTTATGATGTCTTCATGGCGCCACAATCTGGTGACTTCAAGGCTGACTTCCAGATTCAGTTCAGACTGGGTCCTGACGCTCTAGAGTTCCGGGCTAGACTAGATCTCCCAAGAAGGGGCTCCTCTAACCAGGGTTTACAGTCTCATCTTGGCCCTGTTCACCACCCTCTCTCATTTCAATGGACATTTCTCCCAGGAATCATTGTGAGTGTGGATTAATGTGTGACCTGGGCGAGGGAGATCGCTCAGCTATGAAACTCACTTGGGTGTCCTTGGAATACTGAAATCCTTTTTTTCCAGGGCTCTCCCACCTACTAAGGGGGATAACTGGTGAAAATCAGAGCAAACTCATATATATAGACA
The DNA here is from genome assembly GCA_029233225.1 of Lepidodactylus listeri. Classification (NCBI taxonomy): domain Eukaryota; kingdom Metazoa; phylum Chordata; class Lepidosauria; order Squamata; family Gekkonidae; genus Lepidodactylus; species Lepidodactylus listeri. Next base: position 6,642,878 of record JARCFY010000009.1, on the reverse strand, counting down.
TTGGCACCTTTTATGTACAGTTTGGTGGAGTGGTTAGGAGCACGAACTCTAATCTGGGAGAACCGGGTTTGATTCCCCACTCCTCCACATGCAGCTGCTGGTGTGACCTTGGGTCAGTCACAAGTTCTCTCAGAGCTGTTCTCTCAGGAGCAGTTCTCAAGAGAGCTCTCTCAGCCCCGCCTACCTCACAGGGTGTCTGTTATGGGGAGGGGAAGGGAAAGGAGTTTGTAAGCCGCTCTGAGACTCCTTTGGGTAGTGAAGGGCGAGGTATAAATCCAACTTCTTCTTCTATAAAAAAAAGAGCACCGAATTAGACCATTGGTCTCTCAAGGTCAGTCCTGCCTCAGACTGACAGTGGCTGTTCAGGGTCTCCGGTAGAGATCTTTCATATCATCTTCCACCTAAGCTGGAGATACCAGGGATTGAACTTGGGACCTTCTGCATCCCAAGCAGATGATCTACCACTGAGCCACAGCCCCTCTCCTTTAATCCCTGTGGTAAAGACCATACAGACTAGGGTAAAATCCTAGAATGTCACTGAGTCCCTCCTATCGAACGTGAGTCTAGACAGACCATGGTCTGATCCAGCAAAGTCATTCTAACGTGCTTCAAGTATGTTTGCCTCTTCCTTTCAGGTGCCTATTTCCCTTCTCTGAAGCCCTCAGAGATCGTTTTCAAGATCATCTTCTGGCTGGGCTACTTCAACAGCTGTGTGAATCCCATCATCTACCCGTGCTCGAGCAAAGAATTTAAGAGGGCTTTCATCCGGCTCCTGAAATGCCAGTGCCACCGGAAGCGACGGCCCATCTGGCGAGTGTATGGCAACCACTGGCGAGGAGCCTCCATTAATGGGGCCGGACAAGATTCTGATGGGGAACCGAGATCCCGGATGTCCACCATCAATGGCTCCTTCATATTGAACTCCGGCAGCCTGGAGCGATCCGGTAAGAGGAGGACTCTGAACTTCAAAAGGTGGAGGATGTTCCCCCCTTTCCAAAAGCCTACGACGCAACTGAAAGAAAAAATGAACAGCCTCTCAAACAAGATACGGGGCGGCTCCCTCAAAGGGGCCACGACAGCCTCGTACAGAACGGAGGTGGAGTCCGTCTCCATAGGGATCCCCAATGAGTTCATGGAGTCTATTGACTATCCAATGTACGACGAACTAATGGACTCGGAGTCCCGTGGTCTCAGCGAGACGGATATTTGATGCCTCCGAGGATAAACGTTTGGGGTTCCGTTTTGCTCGACCTGACTGCTCGTTACCTGACAAAGTTGGATGTACAATCTGAAGTGGAAGACCGAAGGAGGCAATGGAATTGTCTAAACACAGCATGGTGAACGTGGACAGGGACTCAGTGGAGAGGAAATGCTACTCACCACACAGACAATCAATCCATAAAAACTTTAAGACCGGGTAGAGAGTGTGATTGGTGTGGAGGCAGTGAGAAATATCTGTTTCTCCCGGTAGATAAGGATGATACCTTAACACGAAAGGCTGCGTTCTTCATAATATGTGCCACCAACACTTCACACATGTTACCATGACATCCCCAATAATATGCTGAGGTTCAGGAATAAATTATGCAAATGAATAAGGATTTTGCTAAAACTTGCCCAACAAGGAACGTTTTATTCTGTTCATGGCCGAAAGCTGCATTAGGGGGCTATTTAGGAACAGGAGGAAAAGGAAGAAATAGTTTTGTGAGGGTGTTTAGAGAGAAACAGGGTGGACGAGACAGGAGCAGGGAGCCAATCAGAGCTCGGAAGATCCACCACACCCCTGATCAAGCTGCTATGTGTGTGTGGGTCAACGAGAACAAGAGATCAACCCCAAGGGTCTCTTTTGTCGCGTTGCGGGGAAACAATCAGGAAGAGGCTGTCTCTCTCTCTCTTTTGACCAGTTCCCACGTTCAAACATAATTTGCGAAAACAGTGAGGTCTAGGAACTTGGTTTTAACAGGAAAAGGCCCATGAGTCTTAAGAATTCAGATTCTGGGGCCGAGAGCAGTTTTTCTAAAATCCTGAAACAGCAGAAGACAGAAAGACAGGTCTGATAGCGTAAGCATCAAGTGGAAGCAAACCTCTTTTGAATGTCCTGGGAGAGAAAAGTGAACTGTAGCACAGGTTCACATGAGGTGGATGGTTTCACCTGGGGATGCCAGCTTCCAGGTGGGACCCAGGGATCCTCCCGAATTACAGCTCATCTCTGCAGCAATCCATTTCCCCTGGAGAAAATGGATGCTTTGGAGGGTGGACTCTATTGGCCTTGTAACCCACTGTCCTCCCCAGGCTCCACCCCAAAATCTCCAGGAATTTCCCAACCTGGAGCTGGCAACCCTATCCCCCCACGGCCCACCAGTGGCCAGGAGAGAACCTGGCCTTCCTCCCATATGCCCCACCACTCTACCTTAACTTAATTTATAATTTCTAAGCGACTTTAGATTTCCAGTTGGTTACAAGAATGTGGTAAACGTCACTTGGCTTCAGTGACTGGTCTCTACAGACTATGGACTCTTGATACATAACTGCACACTGCATGACTGTGGGATTGTCGACGCCCACCTGGGAATCCTATACTGTCCCCTCTTCTCAGATGTATATTGGCTGGTTATGGTTACTCAGTGATGAGGGGAAGCATTCTTCTGCCCATGCTCAGAGGCAGGTCCCCCTTTTTTAAATATGAGTTTCCAGATCTGAGACTCCGGCATGCCAAATGGGTTTCAGAATTCTTCCGCGGCTGAAAATTAAACTCTGGGCTCAATCAATGTTTTGAAGTTCCCATTTTAGGTTCTAAAACATCGGGGTTTCGATAGCAGAGTCCCAGTTCTCAGGCCTGCGTTTGATGGTTTCAAATGTTCACATTTCAGTCCAATGATTTGGGATTGGTTGGTCTCAAGCGTGTTGGGGCCTGAGAAGCCACCTGCCTGCCTTGCACGGGGACAGCAAATTAAAAATCAAGAATCTGCTCTTTTTAATGCTTTCTCCAAACCTCCAATCTCAGGTCTGAGTAATTCCATGATTCAAACCCGAACATTGTCCCCTGGCTCTTCGTTCCAGATGAAGCTGCTACAGGTGCTACCGAGGATTACTGGGGGGGGGGGGGCACTAGTTCAAAGGTGTACTTGTGGTTGCCATGTTGGGTTACCAACCTCCAGGTGGGTCCTGGAGATCTCCCAGCTCCAGTTCCCCTGGAGACAAACCGATCCTACCCTATCCTCTGGCAGCGGAGGAGAGGACTCGCAAGAGTGGGTTTAAATTACAGGTGGGAAGGTACCGGCTGGATATTAGGAAAAACCAGGGGTCATTTCGAGTGGGAACGTGCAGGAACGCCATTCCGGGGGTAAGAAGCCCAGGAGCGGGCGCATAAGGTGATGCACTGTGGGGAAAAAAACAAAAGCAGACTAACTTGATCTGTATTTTCATGCTTGTTGTGGGGTAGCTTCCCTGCAAGAGCAAAGGAAACCTAAAGTGTCTTTAGTCAGAGTGTAAAGCTGGCTCGCCAGCTCTGCGTTGGGAAACACTTGGAGATTTTTGGGGTGGAGCCCGAGCGGTGGGTGTTGCCTTCTGATACACTTCCAGTGATGTCAGGGGGTGTGGCATATGCAAATAAGTCATGCTAATGTGTTATGCTAATGAGCTCCTGCACCTCTTTTTTTTCGAAATGACCCCTGGGAAAGACTTTCTGACAGTCAAGAGTTGTACAGCAGTGGAATCAGCTGCCTGAGGTGGTGGAGTTCCCCCGCCCAGGCAGCCTTCAAGCAGCGTCTGGACAAACACTCGTCAGGGGTGCTCTAAGCTGATCCTGCATGGAGCAGGGGGTTGGACTAGATGACCTGGATGGCCCCTTCCAGCTCTGTGATTCTATGGTCCAGTCTGCATCTAGCATTCGCTCCGCGGTTCTACCAAATCCACACTGGAATCGAAATTCCCCTCTGCATCACTTTCACTTTGATTGATTGTCAGATTTTATGGCAGTGTCCAGACCCGCATGCCACTTTCACTTCGTTTGATCTCTCGGTTTTATGGTGGTTGTCTGCATAGAGTTATGGCCATTTTATGGCCGTTCAGGGGTGACTCTGCAGTTGGGACGGCGTTGGCCTGGGGTATTTGAATGTGGTTTTGAGCCACATCTTTTTCGGTTCCAGTGCGAGTTTGGTGAAACAATGGAGCGAATGCTAGATGCAAATTGGGCCTATGATTCTATGATTCAACGGCTGCTTTGGAGAGTAGCATATATTCCATGGCTTTATACCCTGCTCAGGTTCTTCCCCTCCCTAAATCCTGCCTTGCCCAGGGTGCACCCCCCAGAAAATCTCCAGGAATTTCCTGACCTCAAGCTGGCAACTTCAGTCATGCTTCAGCAGGGAGGGCGGGATATAAATTGAATAAATAATTTTTTAAAAAAATAATAAAACGTTGTCTGCCAATGGGTTTCCTGGCACTGGGAAGTGTCCATTCAGAAGTAGCTGCCCCGTCACAGCACATGGCTTTGAACCTTTTGTCTTTTGGTGAATGCCCTCGACGGCAGCCATTTTGTGTTGGCCTCCAATACCCTGTTAGAAACTTCCAGAACTGCCCACAGGTTTCAAAGGGCTTGGGACCCCGGGACGAGTTCTTCCCAGCTGTTCACACTGAACTGCTCTTGTCTAGTCGAGTTTCACCCTGGGAAATAAAAGATGTAAGAACATGTATGATGTAAGTTGCTGTTGATCCATCCTGAGGCAGACTCAGGGCAATCTAGAGAAAAAGGTACCAGCGTGTAGTAGAAATAGGGGTCCCATTTGCCTGCTTATGGCAGGAGACCTCCAGGAAATTGGGGCCTTATCCACCAAGGCTCACCTCATAGGCAGGTGAAAACCGGGGCAAAAGAGGGAAGGAAATTAAAAAGAAAAAATAAGGCCTCATCGACTGACAGGAAGTTCTGACCACCGAGTTCTTGGCAATTCCTAGAGCTACCGAGAAGGGACAAGAGTAGTTCTAGGAATTGCCAGGAACTCTGTGGTCGGAACTTCCTGTCAGTCGAGGAAGCCTTATTTTTCTTTTTAATTTTTCTCCTGAGATGTTGTTCTCCCCCTTCCCCCCCCAAAAAAGCCCTTCCACCATTTTCCAAGCACTGCCTGGCAACTCGTAAGGAGAAAACCACAAGCGTAGCAAGAATTCCACTTGGGCCATTTGCTGCTGAAGAGATGAGCAGATTTCCCCGTTTTTCTTTCTCAGTCAATGGGAACTTTTTAAAATGTCAAGCTAGAACACCAGCTGACCTCCGAGCACTGCCTCAGGGACCAGCTTGAAACAAGGGAACGTGACAGGACCGGGAGCCAAAAAGACAGAAAGTTCAGAAGGAGAGGGCTGTGTGTCCTCTGCGCGTCCTCTCAAAAATCAAAGACGTGTGCCAAGAAAAGCAGAATGAGAGAAGGGTTGCCAACCTCCAGGTGGGGCCTGGAGATCTCCTGGAATGACTACTGGTCTCTCCAGATACTACTGATCTTTGCCTAGAGAAAATGGCTGCTGTGGACAGGTGGACTCTATGGCATTATACCTCACTGAGCTCCCTCCCTTCCCCAAACTGCATCTTCTCCAGCTGCACCTCCAAAAATCTCACCGTTATTTGAGATCTGTATCAATGGGGCAAATTTGGTACGATACATCCATCTTTGGCACAGTTTGCTAGTCCAGTTTGAATAGGCTTGCAGTCCTTCAGGGAATATAAATCCCTGAGTACTGGGTATCAGCCACCCCAAGGCTTCTTTGTTTAGGACTCATGTGTCGTAGTTAGGAGCGCAGACTCCAATCTGGGAGAATTGGGTGTGATTCCCCACTCCTCCACATGCAGCTGCTGGCGTGACCTTGGGTCAGTTAGAAGTTCTCTCAGAGCCGTTCCCTCAGGAGCAGTTCTCTCAAGAGCTCTCTCAGCCCCACCTACCTCACAGGGTGTCTGTTGTGGGGAGGGGAAGGGAAAGGAGATTGTAAGGCACTCTGAGACTCCTTTGGGTAGTGAAGGGTAGGGTATAAATCCAATCTCCTCCTACTCCTCTTCTTCTTCCTCCTCCTCCCCCTCTACTCCTCCTCTTTTTTTTCTTCCTCCTCCTCCTCCTCCTCCTCTTCTTCTTCTTCTACCCCCAGGTGTTGTTTGGTGTAGTGGTGAAGCACGGGGACTCTAATCTGGGAGAACCGGATTTGATTCCCCACTCCTCCACTTGCAGCTGCTGGATGACCTTGGGCAAGCCTTAGTTCTGCTAGAGCTGTCCTTGAAAGGGCAGTTCTGGAAAGAGCTCTCTCAGCCGCACCTACCTCACAGGGTGTCTGTTGTGGGGAGGGGAAGGGGAAGGAATTTGTAAATCGCTCTGAGACTCCCAAGTGAAGGGTGGGGTATAAATCCAGTCTCTTTTTCTTCTTCTTCTCCAAACGGCCATATGGACTAGAATCTTAGTTTTTTCCTACAAAAAACAACAACAACAACAGCCAAGATTCTCAGGAAGCTGGATTTTGTTTCTGAGACCATAAATCCACTTATGGCTACACCTACGGTACAAAAGGAGCAGCCCTTCCACAGGGAATAAACCATTTGCAAAGTTTGCTGGGGCCGCAGTATTTTGACACTTTTCCGGTCTAGTTACCGTGACCTTGCCAAAGGGGAAAGTTTGGGAAGAAGGAGAGATCCTCCGGTTTATCTCTTGCTGCTCCAGTGGATGATGATGAATACCAGAGAAAGTGAATCTGGACTTTGTCAAAATAGCCCCCCCCCCCCGCCCCCAATGCCACCCCACGACTCCCCAGACGGCTAATAGCTTCAGGCCAAAGTGGTCCTGATTGCTCTGACTAGGCCGAGCTGTTTTGCCCACCTTGCGTGGGTTTGATAGATAACAGACAGATCTGCCGGGGCATACTGAGAAATAAGCAGCGGGTGGGCAAACGCTGGAGACCCCGAAGTTGTTCAATGAACGGCAAAACTCCCAACAGGACCTCTTGGTGGAAAATGTATTTCTCCCCCACACATACACACACACAATTTTGTTTATTTGGACTTGAACGGAAGCCAAGGCCTGCGGCCACTGTAAATCAGCCCAAGAGCTAGAAATAGCCTGCTAGCGGGTCCCTCTCTCTCTCTCTCTCTGCGTATTTAAATAGGCAAATTTTTTACCAGCCGTCTCAATATCTCACTGGCGCCGGGTCAAAAATCCCAGGCAGTTGGAGAAAAGTCAGAGAAAAGATTATTGTAAACGTTTCGTTTCATAGGGAGGGTCTGCTTCTCAAATTCAGCTGTGATTTAGGTTCCCAGCTCTGGGTTGAAAAATTCCCAGAGATTGGGGGGGGGGGGTGGATCCTGGGGAGGGCGGGGTTTGGGGAGGGACCTGAGCAGAGAATAATGCCATAAAGTCCCTCCTCCAGTTTGGTGCAGTGGTTAAGAGTGTGATCTGGGAGAACCGGGTTTGATTCCCCACTTCTCCACATGCAGCTGCTGGTGCGACCTTGGGCCAGTCACAAGTTCTCCCAGAGCTGTTCTCTGAAGGGCAGTCCTCGAAAGAGCTCTCTCAGCCCCTCCCTCACAGGGTGTCTGTTGGGCGGAGGGGGAGGGGGAGGAGAAGAGTGGGTTATAAAAACAACTCATCTTCTTCTGATAGGGATGCCAGCCTCCAGGTGGGACCTGGGGATCCCCTGGAATTACAGCTCATCTCCAGACTACAGAGCCATCTCCCCTGGAGAAAATGGATGCTTTGGAGGGTGGACACTATAGCATTCCCCACTGACATCCCTGTCCTCCCCAGGCTCCATCCCCAAATCTCCAGGACTTTCCGAAGCTGGATCTGGCAACCCTACCACCCATCACCTGCCGGTGTCCAGGGGAGACCTGGCAGCCCTACTTCCTGACATGCTTGCTTTCTGCATGCAGGGAATTGTTTTGTGCAGGGAGAAGTATCCAGTTCTGTGAGGTCTCACCTGCAGCCTGGATACTGGCTGACCACAATGCCTTGGTCACGGTGACCTCTTCCCCCCCCCCCCCCCGCAGACCGTGCTTTCTAGATCATCACCAGCTCCTTGAGTTCAGCCCTCAAATCAACAGGCAACCAACAGAATTCCATGTCTAGAAAATGCTGCAGTGCTTTCTCTCTCTTCCTTTCTGCTCCAGAGCAGACCAGTTGCTGATAATAATGCAAGAACAGTGGAAGTGTCCGTGAAGGCCAGCCTCTAGTACGACAGCAGCGGCATGGTCCTCCTCAGAGCCAGTTCGGTGCAGCGGTTAAGAGCGGTGGACTCTAATCTGGGAGAACCGGGTTTGATTCCCCACTCCTCCACATGCAGCCAGCTGGGTGGCCTTGGGTCAGTCACGATTCTCTCAGAGCTGTTCTCCCAAGAGTGGTTCTCTCAGAGCTCTCTCGGCCTCACTGACCTCACAGGGTGTCTGCTGTGAGGAATGGAAGGCGATTGTAAGCCGCTCTGATACTCCGAGTGAAGGGTGGGGTATAAATCCAATCTCCTCCTCCTCCTCTTCTTCTTCAGCCCCACCTGCCTCCCAGGGTGTCTGTTGTGGGGAGGGGAAGGCCATGCGCTTTTCTTGATGGTGCAGAGTACCAGGTGGGCATTGGGGGGGGTGGACAGGAGGGCAACCGGCCCTGCCAGAAGCCCTGGTCCCTGGCGTCTGCCCTGTCTTGCTGGACACAGATGCCAGCACTGTATCTGATATCACTTCAGATATCGGTAGGGTTGCCAGCTCTGGGTTGGGAAATCCCTGAAGATTTGGGGGGTGGAGGCTAGGGAGGATGGGGTTCGGAGAGGGGAAAGAGCTCCATGGGGTACAAAACCATAGAGTCCACCCTCCGAAGCAGCCATTTTCCCTCCAAGAGAACTGGTGCAGCGGTTAGGAGCACGAACTCTAATCTGGGAGAACCAGGTTTGATTCCCCACTCCTCCACATGCAGCTGCTGGTGTGACCTTGGGTCAGTCACAAGTTCTTTCGGAGTCATTCTCTCATGAGCAGTCCCTGAGAGAGCTCTCTCAGCCCCACCTACCTCACAGGGTGTCTGTTGTGGGGAAGAGAAGGGAAAGGAGGTTGTAAGCTGCTTTGAGACTCCTTTGGGTAGAGAAGAGTGGGGTATACATCCAATCTCCTCCTCCTCCTCCTCCTCCTCCTCCTCTTCTTCTTCATCTCTGTCATGTGGAGACCGGTCGTAATAGCGGGACATCTCCAGCTACCACCTGGAGACTGGCAAGCCTAGATTTCAGAGCTATCTCTTGACTCACGAAATCTCCTGCCCGAATAAAAGTCATTCGTTTCCGAGGTGCCACTGGACTTTCGTTTCGTTTTGCTGTGACCAACTAACACGGCTACCCCTTTGTGACCTTCCTCTGCGATCCCTGTGGCTTCCTTTACCGGAGCAACGTGGGAAGCCACCCTAGCAGAGACACCTCTGCCACAACAATCCCTAAGAACACTCCTCTTTCTTGTGGCTTAAAGTTCCACAGACGGAAGCCCAGTTACTTAGAAACTTACGGGAACTGAGAAAGCGGAGGGAAGGTGCCCATGTCTGCTCCAGGGATCCGGTGGGATGATTCAGATTTGTAAAAGAAAGTAATGCAAATGCTCAACATTATGTGGGACACTGAATGCCGTGGGGTCCCAGTTGTCATGGAAAAGAGGGCCCTGGCCTATGTTTAGGCCCCAAGAAACACTTCTGTCGATAGTTTAGGGTGGGAAGCCCAGTTGTTCTGCAAAAGAAGAGCAATGTTCAAGTCCAATAGCACCTGAAAGACCAACAAGGTTTCCAGATATAAGCTCAGTTTCAGGCGGATAGCCGTGTTGGTCTGCGGTAGAAGAGCCGGATTCGAATCCAGTTGCGCCTTAGAGACCAACGAGATCTCCAGGGTATGAGCTTTCAAGAGCCAGCGCTCCTTTTGTCAGGTGAAGGGAATTTTGAGTCTCAAAAGCTTATAGCCTGGAAATCTGCTTGGTCTCTCATTAGGGTTGCCAATCCCCAGGCAGTGGCTGAAGCTCTCCTGGGACTACGACCGAACTTCAGGCGACAGAGAGCAGTTCCCCTGGAGAAAATGGCCACTTTGGAAGGTGGACTTTATAACGTTACCCCATTGAAGTCCCTCCCCTCCCCAAACCCCGCCCTCCTCAGGCTCCACCCACCCCCCATATAATCCCCAGGTATTTCCCAACCTGGAGATGACAACCTTGGAACTAGTTGCGTGGAACTGCAGTAGAAGATTTTGGGATATTAGCGTTCGAGAGTCATCACTCCCTTTGTAAAATATCTTCTCCACCAGAGACTCTCGAAAGCTTATACCCTGGAAATCTAGATCTTTAAGGTGCTCCTGGACTCAAATCTGGCTCCACTTTTATTGATGAAATGCAGTCCGGTCCCTCCCCCCATAATGGCGTTCTGATATTTCTCTTTTAAGCAGAGAGAACCTAAATTAAAAGAAAGAATGTCCAGGAATAGCAATACATTCACCCGGTGGTTTCCTTGAAGTCCCACGCCACGAGGTTCATCACTAGGCAATTCCTAATATCCAGCAACATCCAACAGCACCGTCCAGCGTCTGAGGGGCAGTTATAATTCCATAAGTACATAAGAGAGGCCAATGGATCAGACCAATGGCCCATCTAGTCCAACACTCTTGTCGCACAGTGGCCAAAAATAGCAGGTGCCCTCAGGAGGTCCACCAGTGGGGGCAGGACACTAGAAGCCCTCCCTCTGTTGCCCCCGCCAAGCACCAAGAATACAGAGCATCCCTTGCCCCAGACCGAGAGGTCCTATCTATACCTTGTGGCTAATAGTCACTGATGGATCTCTGCTCCATACGTTGATCCAATTCCCTCTTGAAGCCGTCCATGCTTGTAGCCAACTTTTCTTCCCAAGTAAAATAGAATCTACGGTTCTGCATGCATGTACAGGACATCCGAGTAAAGATCTTGAGGGAGCTCCGAATCAAGCTGGGATCTCTCGACAACCCTACCTTCTAGATTACACCAGCAAGTTTGGGTCATACACATGAAGCTGCCTTACTCCGGACCAGACTTTTGGTCCACCTAACTCAGTATGTTCTCCTCCGACTCGAGGAGACTTTCCGGGTTCTCAGGCCGAAAGAGGTTCCCCAAGACCTACTGATTGAGAGCCTTTACCTGGAGGCACCGGGCCTTGAACCCGGGACCTTCTGTGCACAAAGAATGTTCTCCACCACTTCGCCACAGCTCTTCCTGAAGAGCATACGAGCTGCCTTCAACCACATTAGGCCATGGGTCCATCTAGCTCAGCAACAGCTCTCAAGGAGGGGAAGGTCTTTCTCCAACACCTGCTACTTGAGATCTTTCAGTGAACTTTCTACATGCAAAACATGCGCTCAGCTGTGGAGCCATAGCAGTTACCGGAAGTGGTGGCCAAATGCATCATGAGGTCCTTCTGAGCCAAAAGCGAAACACCTGGTGTATCCATTATTGGGGGACCATATAACTTAACCCCCACAGCCAAACTAAAGGTGGTAAAGGTTTCCCATGCTCGAAAGCCGGTCAGATCCGACTCTCGGGGGCAGTGGTCTTTTCCGTTTCCAAGCTGAAGAGCCAGCGCTGTCCAAAGATGTTTCCATGGTCACGTGGCCGGCATGACTAGATGCAGAGGCGCACTGAACGCTGTTACCTTCCCACCGAAATGGTACCTATTTACCTATTTGCAATTTCTGGCTTTCGAACTGCTAGGTTGGCAGGAGCTGGGGCCAGAGACGGGAGCTCACTCCGTCACACGGCACTCAGGTCTCAAACTACCAAACTTCCGGTCTGCAGTGCAGTGTCTTAACCGCTGAGACACCATGGCCCCAACACCCAAATTAGGACTGATTAAATAGAACTATTATTTTCTCTTTTTTTAACCTATCAAAATGACAGGTCACCGCCTTTAGAGAGACCCCGGTGTGTCAAAATAAGTCTAAGCAACGCTCCCAAAAAGAGGGGCTTTCAAATTGCAGCACCACCAACAACAGAAAATTCATTGCAGATTGAGCTGGAAGGAACCATCTTGTACTTAACTGCAAACTTTGTAGGGTCTCAGGATACATACGTTTCAGATCGCTGCAAAGCTGCAGAGAAAACTGTAAAGTTTGGAGTCTGTACCAGCAAGGCAAAGTTGTACATCTGTTTTGTTTGAGCTGTAGAATACAAAGTCCAACTTTCCCCCAGGAACATGAAGAGTTGCCAACTTCCAGGGTGGGGCCTGGAGATTGTGCAGAATTACAATGGATCTCCAGACTAGTTTCCCTATAGGAAATGTTTGTTTGGGATGGTGGACTCTATGGAATTATACCCACCAGAGGCCCTCTCCTCCCCAGCCTCTACCACCTATACATCTCCAGGAATTTCCCAACTGGAGTTGGCAAGCCTAGTTCTGACTGCTCAGTGGCTTCTTGAAAGCCAGTTTGGTGCAGTGGTTAGGAGCGTGGACTCTACTCTGGAAGAACCGGGTTTGATTCCCCACTCCTCCACATGCAGCTGCCGGTGTGACCTTGGGTCAGTCACAAGTTCTCTCAGAGCTGTTCTGGAAAGAGCTCTTTCAGCCCCACCTACCTCACAGGGTGTCCGTTGTGGGGAAGGGAATGGAAAGGAGATTGCAAGCCGCTCTAAGACTCCTCTGGGTAGCGAAGGGCGGGGTATAAATCCAATCCCTTCTTCTCCTTGACCACTTAGGTGGCAAATAACAGGAACATATTTTGCAAAAACACAATCAAGTTGAGCTGCGACTGGTCACAAATAAGGACTTGCTTGAATCCGCCGGGGTTGTGGGGATACATTTGTGTGACTGGAACTCCAGTGGATCTGCAGTGGTAAACTCTAGCCAAAGAAGGAACATGTACAAACAGGAGGAAACCAGGTATACTATGAGAGCTTCTATTCTCTTGGGCCTTTTTGCTGCAGCCGTTGCCTCTGCTAAAGAGACAAGCCACTGTTTTGTTGAACAAAAAGGCTTACCTCTTTGTCAATGGAAACTAGAAAAAACGACCAATATCTACTGGATATTGCTGATTGGATCGTGCCAGTTTTGTTGCTCAGTATCAGCCAATTCCCCACTTTAGTCCAGTCCCCATAACTTTGGTCCATGCAAGGGGTGCCAACCTCCAGGGGGGGCCTGGAGGGCTCCCAGAATTACAACTCACCTCCAGATTACAGAGATCAGTTCCCGCGGTGAAAATGGCAGCTTTGGAGAGTGGATTCTGTGGCTTTCTTCCTGCCAAGGCCCCTCACCTCCCCAAACCCTCCCCAGGCTCCGCCCCCAAATATCCAGGAGTGTTACAGTCTGGAGATAGCAGCCTTATGCAGGTCCCATGAAACCCCCCCACATGACTTTTTTGGTGGTCAAAGACCCCCTTCCCCTTCCTCTCTCATCAGTGGGAAAACTGGTTGGAACCAACCCAATGCGATTTGTGGGGAGACGGGAATTGACAAAGATCTGGTCTCTTCATTTCCCCTTCTCTGCTTCATGAGCTAACTCTGCTGGAAATATGCGATCGCAGTCCATACACCAGCCAGAAAAAGAGAAAAGACTCCATCCACAGTTATGTGGGCTGAAGTTTTATAACCTTTCTATTTTTATTGTTTACAGATGTGTACATAAGTGTGCATTTCCTTAACAGATCTTTAGATATTACATGTCTAGTTTCTCTCTCTCTCTCTCTCTCTTTCCTTTTTAAAAAAGAAATCTGCAAATGTATTTATTAGCCAGAATGGGGGGGGGATTTCTTTTCCTGCCCCATGATGCAAACTCTGCTGAATCGATTTCTGTATACTTTGCCATACCAGAATGCAGATTAATTTTTTTGTTTGGTTTGTTTGTACCGAATACGCGCACAACGCTGCCTAAGAAAGTGCATTGTTTAAAAATGTGTGATGTCTTTGATTGATCGACGCTGGGAAGGGCTTGACAGCCAGAGGTGCCTGTGAAATGTTTGCTGCTGGTGAAATCAAAAGTGAACGCGAGAGAGAGCAGACGACGCTGAGAGAGTGTCAAAAGTACTAAAAAAAACATGTTGGTCTTCCATATTCTCCTTTTCATCATTTGAGTGACCCTATTGCTTCCTGTTTTTTTCCTTTTCTGCATGTATTGGGCTCCCTCTAGTGGTTGGATCAATATTACATTGCCATACGTCTGGCATAAAAACTTCGGCAGAACAACATTTGAGTCCAGCGGCACCTGTAATATCAACAAAGTTTAATTCTGGGTGTAAGTTTTCGTGTTTGTGTACGCTTCTCCAGATACATTGAAACAGATTTCCTCAAGCCTTACATATGGAGGGGAGTTAGTTGCCAGAAAGGGCTAGTTAGAGTCAAGGTGCGTAAGTAACCGGGTGATAAATATAGCTGAGATTGGATCAAAGCAGTTGGTAAGATCTGTGAAGAGCAGCAAATCAGCATACAAATACAAGAGTTAACAAACAGGTGTGAGAACTAAGTTCTGAATCCAGGGGCACCTCCGAGACCAAGGGAAATATGCTGGCCAGACATCAATGTAATATCAAATCGACCACTAGAGGGAGCACAACATGTGCAAAAAAGGGGGGAAAACCCTCCAAAGCAATAGGGACACACAAGTGAAGAAAATGGGAATGTGGAACAGCCCTTGGTGAGGACGGGGGGGGGGGGAGTTTCTACTCATCTCTGAATGCTTTCACATTCACCATCCCCTGGAACTCTTTTGAGAGCGCACTGACACCCGCTCCCCACCCTGTGCCGTTTCTCTTGCTGGACTGGACCATTGAAGGTGGGGGAGGGGGTCCGAGGTTCATATGCTCCTGCCCATGTCTGGAGGACAGCTCGGCTAGAACCTCATCCAACGATTGGAGCCAAATGACCCAAAGCCTTGGCCCTTGGTCCAGTTTAGCCTGAGTTTGTCCTAGCATGGGAGCTCGGCAGCGTTAGTCATGGTCGGCACTTATCCCACACTTCCTCCAGGGTGTTCAGGGACGTATACATTGTTTTCCTCTCCTCAGGACAGCCCTGTGAAAGAGGGTCAAAAAATGAGTGACTGGCCTAAGGTCGCCCAGCAAGCTTCATGGCCGAGTGGAGATTTGAACCGGGATTTCAATCCAGCACCGTAACCACCACCCCATGGTATTACGACTGATCTCCAAGGAAGAGAGATCAGTTCTCCTGGAGGAAATGGCCACTTTGGACATCATTCCCCCACTGGAGTCCCTCCCCTCCCCAAACTCCACTTCCCAGACTTCACCCCAGAATCTCCAGGGATTTCCCAACCTGACGCTGGTGACCTTAAGAGAGCCAGTCTGGTGTAGTGGCTAAGTGCGCAGACTCTAATCTGGGAGAACCGGGTTTGATTCCCCACTCCTCCACTTGCACCTGGCTGGATGACCTTGGGCAAGCCATAGCTCTGCACCAGCTGTTCCCTCAAGGACAGCTTGGGAAAGAGCTCTCTCAGCCCCACCTACCTCACAGGGTGTCTGTTGTGGGGAGGGGAAGGGAAAGGAGTTTGTAAGCCGCTCTGAGACTCTTAAGTGAGTGAAGGGCAGGATATAAATCCAATCTCTTCTTCTTCTTCTTCTTCTTCTTCTTCACCATGCTGGCTCTCGAAATAACAGTTCAGTTTCATTGACATTCACCAGAGAGCCAGTTTTGTGTCGTAGTTAAGACTCTAATCGGGGAGAACCGGGTTCGATTCCCCGCTCCTCCACATGCAGCTGCTGGTGTGACCTTGGGTCAGTCACAAGTTCTCCCAGAGCTGCCCTCTCAAGAACAATCCTTGAAAGAGGTCTCTCAGCCCCACCTACCTCACAAGGTGTCTGTTGTGGGGAGGGGAAGGGAAAGGGATTGTAAACCGCTCTGAGACGCCTCCGGTTACTGAAGGGCAGGGTATTAAACCAACTCTTCGTCTTTGTCTTCTTCTTATTCAATAGGCAACTGGGGTAGCTGTTCCAGGCCGCATGCTTTGGGGGACCACCCACAGCCTGGTCCCCAGACAGAGGGGGAAACGAAAAAGAAGAGCAGGATTCCCCCGACTCTACCCACACCTGCCCCATCCAGGGTTTCAGCAGCTGCATCACCAGCTGCCCCTTTTATCCAGCCTGTCCAGGACTCAGGGATCCAGTTGATGGCTGACCCCCACATGCCTTGCACGGGGCCTTCCCTTGATTGGCCCCTGAAGAAAGCAACAGGCATTGGCAGCGATTCCAAGGCTCCGCCGTGGCCTTTTGCCCAAAGCCTCTGAATCACTAAGACCGTCCTGCCTATGACTCCAGTAATGCTCGTGAGTTATGGTTGCCAGTCTCCAGGTGTTGGCTGGAGATTTCCTAGGACAGGTGTGGCCAGACTTTCTGAAAGTAAGAGCCACACAGAATAAATGTCAGAAGTCTGAGAGCCGCAAGGCGTGAACAAATATTACACGCACCGTTTTTATTGGAAAATATGCAAATTTGCTTTTTTATTGACATCAAATGAGACTGCCAAAAATAAAAACAAAAGGGGGGAAAACAGATATTGACAACGATATCTATTTGTCCAGTGACGTTTCTGCGTCTGAGAGAGAGAAAGGTGGAATGAAAGGATGAAAGAAGCGGAAAGAAGGAGAGAGAGAGACAGAGAGAAACAAAGGAAGTAAATAGATGGGGGAGGGATGAATGAAGAGAGACAGAAAAAAAAGAGACAGCAAATAGAGAGCCTGCCGGGAGCCGTGCAATTCGTGTGAAAGAGCCGTATGTGGCTCCAGAGCCACAGTTTGGCCACCCCTGTCCTAGGACTACAAGCTATGCTCTAAGCTGTGGAGTCTTGTGAGCAAAAATTCTACAGTGATGTGGTCCATAAGGTCGTGAAGAGTCGGTCTCAACTGTGTGACTGAACGACAACATCATCAGTTGGTTGTGGCCAGTGTTCCCTCTAAACTGTGGAGTCTTGTGAGCAAAAATTCTGTTTTGTGAGCCCCTGGCATTAAAGCTGTGACCGGGCGATTTGGCTCCTGCATAAATCAGTTTGTTCTGGAGCCATCCTTCCGGTGCTAAGGCAAAAAGGTGTGAGACGGAGGCTCAAAAACCTGTGAGCTAGCTCGCACTAACTCAGCTTAGAGGGAACACTGATGATAGCAGATCTCCTGGGGACAGAGGACCGTTTACCTGGAGCAAATGGCCGCTCTGAAGGTAGAATCTATGGCAGTGTGCCCCACTGAAGTCCCTCCCCTTCTCCAAACCCCACCAGCCTCAGGATCCACACATCCCCAGTCTCCGGGAATTTCCCAACCCGAAGCTGGCAACCCTACCCAAAGTTGAATCCAGGGCTGCCAACTCTGGATTGGGAAATTCCTGGAGATTTGGTAGCAGAGCCTGGGAAGGATGAAGTCTGAGCAATGGAGAATGCTTTGTGGGGGAGCGATGTCCTAGAGTCCACCCTTGATAGCTGCCATGTCCTCCAAGGGAAGTGATCTCTCTCATCTGGAGATCAGTTGTAATTCTGGAAGACCTCCAGGCCCCACCTGGAGATTGGCAACCCTGATAGAACTCCAAGGCCTTGAGTTCCAGCCTGGCAGTCCCAGCTCTGCATTTGCCATTACGGCCGCCGGGGGCTGAGGATGGTCATAGATCTACAGCTGCCACGGCCCATGCGAATTACAAGCCCACAATCGTTACTGCAAAACGAGATGGACCGAACAAAATCATGTGGACGGAGTTCAATTAACTGAGACCCGTCCTCCGGCAAAATGCGAAAGTTTCCGGTTCTCCGGCGCTGCCGATGCAATTAGCCACCCCGGTACGAGGGAGTGGCTTATCGATGGCATCTCTTCGCGGTCAGTGACATTGCGCGTCATGGGGCAAACGCGTTTTGGAATGTCACTTTAAGGCCCGATGTCACGTAAGCAATTGATTCATGCGGACAATGGCTCCGTGGGGCGTCCTCTCTGTCAGGACCCGGCCCTGTCCTCCATGGTTTGGGGCACGAGGTGACTCTTCCCAGAGCCCCAAGTGACAAATCGATTGTAAATCCATTAGCCCTTCCAAAACAAAACCCAAGTCCCAAAAGATAAGGAGTGAATCAGAAATACAAATTGGGAAGTGACCACCACAGCTGGCAGGAGGAGAGTGGGTTTCTGCTCCACCCTTCACTTCCCGAAGGAGTCTCAGAGCGGCTTACAATCTCCTTTCCCTTCCCCTCCCCACAACAGACACCCTGTGAGGTAGGTGGGGCTGAGAGAGCTCTGTTCAGGACTGCCCTTGAGAGAACAGCTCTGAGAGAACTTGTGACTGACCCAAGGTCACACCAGCAGCTGCATGTGGAGGAAAAAGAAGAGGAGGAGATTGGGACCAATTGGGATCGATCTTCAAAAAACAGGATTAAGAAGACACGGGGGAAATCGGGGGGGGGGGCGTGATGTGGGTCAAAATGCCACCACACTGTGAATAGTGTGAAATTGACCAATGGAACCAGGGCAAATGGAAGAGCGACCGCGGCACAGCTGCTTGTGGGAAATTGGTCCTTATTTATGCCCTGCCCTTCACTCCCCGAAGGAGTCTCAGAGCGGCTGACAATCTCCTTTCCCTTTCGCCTCCTCACAACAGACACCCTGGGAGGTAGGTGGGGCTGAGAGAGCTCTCTCGAGGACTGCCCTTGAGAGAACAGCTCTTGAGAGAACTCATGACTGACCCAAGGTCACGCCAGCAGCTGCATGTGGAGGAGCGGAGAATCAAACCTGGTTCTCCCAGATTAGCGTTCACACTCCTAACCACGACACCAAACTGGCTCTCAGTTGTTTGCGTGGGGGTAGGTGGGTGGGTGAGTTGTGCGCTTGCCTGGAAGACATGGTTGACTTCTGGTGTGGTTAAGAGCGTGGGCTCTCATCTGGGAGAACCGGGTTTGATTCCCCACTCCTCCACTTGCAGCTGCTGGATGACCTTGGGCAAGCCATAGTTCTGTCAGAGCTGTTTCCTCAAGGACAGATCTGGAAAGCGTTCCCTCAGCCCCACTTACCTCACAGGGTGTCTGTTGTGCTGGATGACCTTGGGCAAGCCATGGTTCTGTCAGAGCTGTTCTCTCAAAGAGCTGTTCTCTCAAGGACAGAGCAGGAAAAAGCTCTCTCAGCCCTGCCTACCTCGCAGGGTGTCTGTTGTGGGGAGGGGAAGGGAGTTTGTAAGCCACTCTGAGACTCCTTTGGGTAGCGAAGGGCAGGGTATAAATCCAATCTCTTCTTCTTCTTCTTCTTCTTCTACTGGGGGCTTGGACATTTTTCAGAGAGGTGGCTTGATTAGCCTGCCTCTACCTCCCGGCCCTGGTAATCCTTGGGGGTTGCCCTTCCAGGTCCTTGCCAGAGTCGGCCCTGCTTAGCTTCTGAAGCGTTCGAGCTTGCCTGGGCTGTCCAGGTCAGCGCCGAGAAAGAGGAAAATGCTGTGTGAAGGAGATGCAGAACTTCCTCCAGTAATCACATCCCTCTGTCAAGTTCTCGGCCGAAAGGATACAAAAGGGTAGGAGGCCCTCCCGTGAGATAAATATCACTAAAGGGTAATGGAGAGAGAGCGCCCTGATCTGGATGGTGCAGACGAGCCCGGTCCCATCGGGCCTCAGAGGCAGGGCCCACAAGGTTGTTCCACAGAGGAAGGCAACGGGAAACCACCTATGAACATCTCTTACCTTGACCTTGGATGGTCCAGGCTAGCCCAGTCTCATCAGATCTGGGCTGCTAAGCAGGGTCAGCCCTGGTTAGCATTTGGATGGGAGACCACCAGAGGATTCCAGAGTCACCAAACAAAGGCAGGTCGGTATAAATCTAATCTCTTCTTCTTCTGATGTCTCCCCTTTCTCCAGGGGTCATTTCGTAGAAAAAGAGGTGCAGGAACTCATTAGCAGGGGTCCGTTGGAGCGGGAGCGCACAGGAGTACAGCTCCGGGAGTGAGGAGCCCAGGGGGCGGGCACATGACCAAGCCCCACCCCCTCCTCGGCTTCCCCGAGCAGTGCAGAGGTGCAGCGCCCCGGGGAAAGCCCTGCTAGGGTCTTTATTGTTTTTTATGTTTTGTTTTAATATTGGTAGTTTTATCATTGTTCCTTTTATGACTGTGTGCTGCTTTTCCAGAGACTTGCTCAAGGTGGCATATACATTTTCTAAGTATACCATTTTTTATCTGGGCACATAGCACATAAGTACTGGAGAAATTTCACCAACCCTTCAGCAGCTTCCACCCCATCAGTTTCGTGTAGTAGTCAGGAGTTGGACTCTAATCTGGGAGAACCGGGTTTGATTCCTCACTCCTCCACAAGCAGCTGCTGGTGTGACCTTGGGCCAGTCACAAGTTCTCTCAGAGGTGTTCTCTCATGAGCAGTTCTCAAAAGACCTCTCTCAGCCCCACCTACCTCACAGGGTGTCTTGTTGTGGGGAGGGGAAGAGAAAGGGATGGGTGGTGCACATGTCCTGGGTATCTCAAGTCTCCTTGAAACCTGGTGGTTTCAAGGGAGCAGGAAGAGAATGAGGGTGTGTTCTTGACGCTTATTTTTATTGCACAAAGTACTGGATGGGGAAGGGAATGGAGGAAGAGCAGGTCAGTTTCACTCACTTGTGGAGTGGAGCCTGAGGGGTGGGTGTTGCCTTCTGACACACTTCCGGTATGTTAGGGGGTGAGTTATGCAAATGAGTTATGCTAATGAGCTCCTGCACCTCTTTTTCTATGAAATGACCCCTGCTCATTAGCATAACTTATTTGCACATGCTGCACCATCTGTCATCACCAGAAGTATGTCAGAAGGAAGGAAGGAAGGAAGGAAGGAAGGAAGGAAGGAGGAAGGAAGGAAGGAAGGAAGGAAGACAGACAGACAGACAGACAGACAGACAGACAGACAGACAGCTAATTCGAGCCTCAGAAATACCACTGTTCTGGGAGGATAGTTTCAGTGGTGGCTGAAGCCTTCAGAAGGCTGGTCGGAGGAACAAGGACCTTTCCAGGGGACGGGGTCATTTTGCTGCAACCAGGACACAAGCAGGCATTCCCCCATTGGGGGCGGGGCTGGCACCCACTCCCAGAGCTGCGCTCCCTGGAGCTCCTGCTCGAAATGACCCCTGCCTTTCTCCCCTTTTTCCTAAGCTAAGCAGCCCTAAGCATTTGAACCTCACAGACCCTAAGCATCCTCCCAGGTAGCATTGCCAAGCTCCAGGCAGAGCTGAAGATCTCCTGGAATTATAACTGATCTCCAGATGTCCAAGATCAGCTCCCCAGGAGAAAATGGCGGCTTTGTAGGGCAGACTCTGTGGCATTTTATCCTGCTGAGGTCCTGCCCCTCCCCAAACCCCGCCCTCCTTAGGCTCCACCCCCAAAATCTCCAAGTATTGCCCAACCCAAAGCTGACAATCCTACTCAAAGAACAGCTGCTCCAGCTAGGGTTGCCAAGTCCGAGTTGGAAAATACCTGGGGACTTTGGAGGTGGAGCCAGGAGAGGGTGGGGTTTGGGGAGGGGAGGGGCCTCAGCAGGGTCCAGTGCCATAGAGTCCACCCTCCAAAGCAGCCATTTTCTCCAGGGGAGCTGATCTCTGTCAGCTGGGGAGCAGTTGTAAAAGCAGGAGATCCCCAGGCCCCACCTGGAGGCTGGCAACCCTAGCTCCAGCCCTGTGCTCATTTTGGTTGCTCAGTCGATCAGTAAGATGACGAGCCAGCAACAAAAGAGTCCAACCAGTCACAGGGCCTTATATAGTTTGCCAACCTCCAGGTGGGCTCTGGAGATCCCCTGCTATTACGGCTGATCTCCAGACAGTAGAGATCAGTTCCCTTGGAGACAATGGCCTCTTTGGAGGGTGGGCTTTGTGGCACTGTAAGGTCCCTCCCCAGGTTCCACTTCCAAAATCTCCAGGAATTTCCCGACCCGGAGCTGGCAACTCTGACCCTAGAACCAAGACAGCAACACAACAGCTTAAAAAGGCAATGGAATCGAAGCATAGCCAGGATCGTCCTGAAGGCAGGCCGAGACGAGAAATAGTGTAAAAATAAACAGGCCGTAAAACAGAAATCCTGAAATAGTGTGTGCTCAGATAAAGGCCTGGGCAATGATAGTTTCGAAAAGCCTTAACCTAACATGCAAAGACCGAAAGAGCAAGCATGAACCAGTAAGATGGGACAGAATCACAGAATCATAGAGTTGGAAGGGACCTCCAGGGTCTTCTAATCTAGTCCACCCCCCTGCACAATGCAGGAAATTCACAAATACCTCCCCCCCGACACTCCCAGTGACCCCTGCTCCATGCCTAGAAGATGACCAAAAACCTCTAAAATTTCTGGCCAAGCTGGCCTGGAGAAAGATGGCTTCCTGACCTCAGGAAAATGATGGTGGTGGGAACTTTGCAAGCAAACATGTTTGACAGGTAAACACTCTGCGTTTGACAGCTGTGGTTCCTCAAGAGCTGAGCCTTGGATCTCTTCACCATCCTCAGACTCCGACAACTGTCGAACAGCTAAGCGGCTGCACGATGGTTCAGTTTCATCCCTGACTGTCTTGCAGTGGCTTTCGAACCTGGGCAGCGGTGAAATGGATTCTCCCCCATGATTTAGGGTTGCCAGCTCCGGGTTGGAAAATACTTGGGGATTTGGGGGGCGGAGCCTGAGGAGGGAGGAATTTGGGGAGGGGCGAGACTTCAGTGGGGTACAATGCCATAGAGTCCACCTTCCAAAGACAGCCATTTTCTCCAGGGGGACAGATCTCTGTCTCCAGATCAGTTGAAACAGGGAGAGATCTCCCTTAGAGGGGCATGCAGATGCTTTCCCCCATTTTATTCTCACAATAGCCCTGCAAGGTAGACCAAGAAAGAGGGAGTGGCCCAGGATCACCCAGAAAGCTACTTGGCCCAGCAGCAAACCGCAACAAAGTTTCTTAGACCTGGATGGAAATTCGTAACCACTGCCCAATGCTGCCTTTCTTCAGGAGTGTGAGTTTTCCAGTCATTTTTAAATTAAAAGACTATTGGATTTAAAAAAAAAAAAAAATAGTTCCTGCTGTTTTGACATGCAGTCCTAATGAGTTTAAATTATTGCTAGAGAAATGCACAAGGCAGCTAAATCATTCCAAATCTAATACATTTATTCTTATGCGCGGTATAAGCCTGGGAGAAAGAGGGCTGCAACAATCCCAGACCAGTACACAGTGTGTTTCCAAGCTTTTTAAGCTGCCCCAACAGCTTAGTTTTCTAATTCCTTCATTCTCCTGTGTCTCCACTAGATGGGAGCAGTTATCTATTTTTGAATCTAACCCTGCTAGGGGAAAAAAAGCACAGAACTGCTCTTTGCTAAGAGGATTCAGAAACAATACACATTTGTACGGCACTTCCAAGGTCCAAAGGACTTCATAGTAGCCAAATGGAACTGACAACGTAACTCTTACAGCAGCCCTTTAGGGTAATCAAGAGCCAATTTGGTGCAGTGGTTAGGAGTGCGGACTCCAGTCTGGAAGCACCGGGTTTGATTCCCCAATCCTCCACATGCAGCTACTGGTGTGACCTTGGGTCAGTCATGGGTTCTTTCAGAGCTGTTCTCTCAGGAGCAGTTCTCGAAAGAGCTCTCTCAGTCCCACCTACCTCACAGGCCGTCTATTGTGGGGAGGGGAAGGGAAAGGAGATGGTAAGCCGCTCTGAGACTCCTTTGGATATTGAAGGGTGGGATATAAATTCAGTCTCCTCCTCCTCCTCCTCTTCTTCTAATCCAGTCTCCTCCCTCCCCCCCACATTGAAGATGAGGGTCTGACCCATGGAAGACAGAGGCTTGCCTTATGTTTGGACTTTGTTCAAATGCCACATCTCAAGTCCACCCCTAGAAACCTGACAACTCATTGCTTGAAGGATATGGCCATGAAAGGGGGTGGGGGATCCCACATGTAATGGAAGCCCAGAAAGAGTGAATGCCAGAGGAAAATTGGCAGCAATTAAGGCAGAGAAAAAGGGAAAGAAAAGACACACTTCAGAGCAGTTTCATTTGAAGGTTTTTGTCCTGCTTTCTTCTTGTCTTCGGAGTGATGGGATCTGCTGGAGACACGCTCAAAACATCCCAGATCCGATAGTGCCTAAACCCTGATGTCCGCTTTCACCCATTGCTATATAAGTCTCTTGTGCCACCTGCTGGATGCTGTATTGGTCTCTTCCGAAATAGCGTATTCTCAGTTGATTTGAAAGCCTCAAGGGTAATCGTTGTTTTGGCTACTTATATATTTGGAAAACAGAATTGTCTTAGACGCGAGTACACCGACGTGGGCACCCGCGGACACCCACCAAGTGTTTTTTTTTTTTTAAGTAGGCAAGGACAAGAGAGGCTATTGGCCACTGGAGATTGGATTGGCTATCCAGATTTTTTTTTTAATGTTGCTTTGGTAGCAGTTGCCACCACGATACAAGGATCGTCATGGATCCACCCCTTTAAGACTGGGTTGTGGCTCAGTGGTAGAGCCTCTGCTTGACCTGCAGAAGGCCCCAGGTTCAATCCCCAGCATCTCCAGTCAAAAGGAACGGGCAGTAGATGACGTGAAAGACCTCCGCCTGAGACCTTGAAGAATCGCTGCCAGTCTGAGTAGACAATACTGATTTTGACAGGCAAGGGGTCTGATTCAGTTGGGAGCTTCACACGTTCAATTTGGGACAGAGATCTTGCCCTAAATTCTCCATAACTGGGAGGAGATCACTATGATCTCAAGAGGTACCTGGTTCAAAACTTGGCTCGGCCACGAACTCAGCAGATGGGTTTGGGCAGGGTATTCTCTCGTAGCTTTGGCCAAGTTTCCCCAAGTCTTTAACAGAAGAACCGAATACTGGCCTACCCTTGGCAATTACAGGAGAGAGACGCAAGCGGGGGGCTTCCCAGAGAAAACCTCCTAATATTTAACTTACGGTTTAATAGTCTATTACCTTGGCTGATGGAGATAAACATCAGAAAAGAGAGAATTTGATGATCAACACCCTAGAAGGGACTCTAATTTGTAAATGTGCGCAAGGGAGTTTCTATCATAAGAGACCATTTGGCTGATATCACCGGAATTATGGGGAAGAAAAGAGCATTCCCCTTTGAGGAAGGCAGTCTTCCCCCACAACCTAAACAATCCAAGCTAGAAGATTTTTTCTCTATACCATCGCACCCAAACAAATATGAGTGCTTAGAATGCTCGGAAGTAGAGGTGGAGAAGCCAGCTAAAACACAGCCAGCTAAAATACAGCCAGCTGATGATATAAAGGGACAGACGCCTCATTGTCAGTTACCACCTGTGACGGAGCAGATCTCTGATGGCTGGAAGGAGTTGGAACTTTTAGCACAGCAAACTGATTTGGTGGCAGAAACTACGGGCCTACCCTACCCGCTTGTTGTGATTACCGCGATAACAAACCAGACGTGTTTTGAGCAAGTGTGATATATGTGCCCAGGTTATCGTAACCCCTCCCAGTTGGGCAGCAGAAGAGGTTACCTCTGGAGGTCGTCTGTTTAGTGAAGCGCCCGCCCCACTGCCTCTTCCTCCACATCTCTCAGTTTACAGCCCACCAGTACACGACTGCTAAATTTAGTGCCCTGGGCGAAACATGAGCCCAAAGGGTAAGGGCGGATTTGGACTTGGAAAACAGAGCGCATGCCACCCTCGGCCGTAAGGGGAGCAAATGTAAACACGCCTGAATACTTGAGGGGTAGGAGGAGTACGGATCAACAGCAAGCCGAAACGATGGCCATTCCCCACCTCCCCGAGACTGTTCCTCTGTCCTCTGATTGTTTCTCCAAGCCCTCGGCCATTGGAACCAGGGGCATAGCCAGAGAATTTTGGTCAGTGGGGCGTTGGGAAATCCGGTGGGGCAAGGAAGCCGGGGGAGAAGGAGAGAGGAAAAGAGCGGGGAGCTGGTCCACAGCGGATGTAATGTATGTAATGGCAGCGGCCACATGGCCCTGCGGAGCACATGGCCCAGTTAAGCCCTGAGCTTGGGGCCAGAGAACAACAGTACACTAGGATCCTAAATGTCCCCCTATCAGAGGCTTAGGATATTCAAATAGTCCTATGATAGCCTGTGACGGGAAACTTATCCAATTACCTTGTTTGGGCGAGGTCAGGGGTGCGGTTTACCTGTGCATATAAGCAGGCCCCCTGGCCTCCGTCCCGCATGCTACATCTGATCCTGCTCAATAAAATGTATGCTGATTTCATTGCAACCGGACTCTGCTTCCAGTACTTTTCAGCGGAGGAAGAGGACTCGGCTTGGCGGCGGCGGACTCACTGCACCTGCACCAGTTCAGCCATGTGACCCACCGTCATGTGACCTGGGCTGGCTCGGCTGGCGCACGTGCAGTGAGGCTGCCACCACCAAGCTGAGTCCTCTTTCTCTGCTGTGGCCGGGCTCGATACTCGTAGCTTGAGCAGTGTTTAAAAGGGGGAGCCGAGTCCGGGGGCGCCAGCCCAGGTGTGAGAGCCAGTTTGGCATAGTGGTTAGGAGTGCATGGACTCTAATCTGGGAGGACTGGGTTTGATTCCCCACTCCTCCACATACAGCTGCTGGTGTGACCTTGGGCCAGTCACCGTTCTCTCAGAGCCGTTCTCTCTTTGGACGGCTTCAAGAGGGAATTAGATAAACATATGGAGCAGAAGTCCATCAGTGGCTGTTAGCCACAAAGTATAGATAGGAACTCTCAGTCTGGGGCAAGTGATGCTCTGTATTCTTGGTGCTTGGGGGGGGGGGGCAACAGTGGGAGGGCTTCTAGTGTCCTGGCCCCACTGCTGGACCTCCTGAGGGCACATGGTGTTTTTGGCCACTGTGTGACAGAGTGTTGGACTGGATGGGCCATTGGCCTGATCCAACATTGGCTTTTCTTACGTTCTTAAGGGCAGTCCTTGAAAGCGCTCTCTCAGCCCCACCGGCTTCACAGAGTGTCCTTTGTGGGTATAGAAAGGGAAAGGAGACTGTAAGCCGCTCTGAGACTCCAAGTGAAGGGTGGAGTATAAATCCAATCTCTCCTTCCTCCTCTTCTTGCTCTGGTTTTGCTCCAGTTAGAGGAACCCAATTTTGATTTACTTGGCGGCCTAGAACATGGTGGCCTATGGAGTTGCCAGCAAAAATCCTTCCACATGACCCTTTGGGGGGAATGTGGTGGGGATGGGAACTGCCGTCGAGTCACAACTGACTTAGGTAAAAGTAAAGGTTTCCCTTGCTCAGAAGCTAGTCGAATACGACTCTAGGGATCCGGTGCGCATCTCCGTTTATAAGCCGAAGAGCCAGCACTGTCCGAATACATTTCTGTGGTTATACGGCTGGCATGACTGGAAGCCGAGGTGCACCGAACGCTGTCACCTTCCCACCGGAGTGGTACCTATTTATCTACTTGCAATTTCTTGCTTTCGGAGCTGGGACTAGAGACGGGGGCTCACTCCGTCATGCAGCACTCGGGTCTCGAACTGCTGAACTACCGACCTTCCGGTCTGCAGTTCAGCGTCTTAACCTCTTGAGCCACTGCAGCCCCTCACAACTGACTTAGGGGACCCTAATAGTGCTTTCTGGGCAAGAGGCAAACAACAACAGCTTGCGATCGCCTGGCTTTGTGCAACAACCCTGGACTTCCTTGGTGGTCCCCCAACCAAACACTAACCCGGGCCAACCCTGAGGAGCTTCCAGGATCTGACAAGATCACGCTAGCCTGGGCTATCCAGGTCAGTCCTTTTGCCAGATCCCTATTATTATTAAACATTTGATCAAAGCTCCCTGCGTCGTTAGACAGACCACGGTATCCCCACCTGGGTGCGTGTACCCCGCCCTCGTGATTTAATGGCTGGCCACCACATAATTAGGGCACTTTCAGAGTCTGCACTTAATGGTCTTATGCTTCCCGCGGTAATAATTAGGGTTGCCGGCTTCCAGGTGGCTTAATGCAAAAACGGAGCCCGGCAGCCTGTTAATAATCCCTTTCCAGAAAACTTTTTCAGAGCAGGGATAGAATGTTGTTCATACATGCAGTGCTGTCACTCTTATTCGGGGGTCATTTCGTAGAAGAAGAGGTGCAGGAGCTCATTAGCATAACTCAGTTGCATAACTCATTTGCATATGCCACACCCCCTAACATACCGGAAGTGTGTCAGAAGGCAACACCCACCCCTCAGGCTCCACTCCACAGGTGGGTGGAACTGACCTGCTCTTCCGCCATTCCCTTCCCCATCCAATACTTTGTGCAATAAAAATAAGCGTCAAGAACACACCCTCATTCTCTTCCTGCTCCCTTGAAACCACCAGGTTTCAAGTAGACTTGAGATACCCAGGACATGTGCACCACCCATCCCTTTCCCTTCCCTTCCCCACAACAAGACACCCTGTGAGGTAGGTGGGCCTGAGAGAGGTCTTTTGAGAACTGCTCATGAGAGAACTTGTGACTGGCCCAAGGTCACACCAGCAGCTGCATGTGGAGGAGCGGGGAATCAAACCCGGTTCTCCCAGATTAGAGTCCACACTCCTGACCATTGCACCAAACTGATGGGGTGGAAGCTGCTGAAGGGTTGGTGAAATTTCTCCAGTACTTATGTGCCATGTGCCCAGATAAAAAATGGTATACTTAGAAAATTTATATGCCACCTTGAGCAAGTCTCTGGAAAAGCAGCACACAGTCATAAAAGGAACAATGATAAAATTATCAATATTAAAACAAAACATTAAAAACAATAAAGACCCTAGCAGGGCTTTCCCCGGGGCGCTGCGCCTCTGCACTGCTCGGGGAAGCCGAGGAGGGGGCAGGGCTTGGTTATGTGCCCACCCCCTGGGCTCCTCACTCCCGGAGCTGCGCTCCTGTGCGCTCCCGCTCCAACGGACCCCTGCTCTTATTTCCTGTGTCTTCTCCTGTCTTGGTTCTCACACTCTGTGGGGACATCGGTTTCTTATTCCATTACATATTCTAACTCATTCAATCCTCATATATGTGGCTATTAGCCACAAGGTATAGATAGGATCTCGCGGTTTGGGGCAAGTGATGCTCTGTGTTCTTGGTGTTTGGGGCGGGGGGCAACAGTGGGAGGGCTTCTAGTGTCCTGGCCCCACTGCTGGACCTCCTGAGGGCACCTGGTGTTTTTGGCCACTGTGTGACACAGAGTGTTGCACTGGGTGGGCCACTGGCCTGATCCAACATTGGCTTCTCTTATGTTCTTATGTATTTTCATCAAGAAGAGCTATATATCCCCTATATTTTAATTGTGCGGCGGGTTGGAAATAGTATACTATAATAGTGATTTTAATGCAATGCATTAAAATGCATTAATGCCATAACTTCTATGATACATTATGATTCTATCCAGGGCTTTTTTTTCTGGAGGAACGTGCCGGAACAGAGTTCTGGAGCCTCTTCAACAAAATTCTTTTAAAAATGTTTAAAAGTTCATAAGTTTTCAGCATACAGATTGAAAACTTCATTTCCCTCTTGAGAGTTTCAGCACCTATTTTTCCAGGGAAAAAGCTCTGGTTCTATGATATTTTGTGGCCGAGGTCCAGTTTGGATAAGAGCGGTGAACTCTAATCTCAAGAACTGGGTTTGATTCCCCACTCCTTCAAATGAAGCCAGCTGGGTGACCTTGGGCCAGTCACAGTTCTCTCAGAGCACTCTCAGCCCCACCTGCCTCACAAGGTGCCTGTTGTGGGGAGGGGAAGGGAAAGGCGATTGTAAGCCACTCTGAGACGCCTTTGGGTAGTGAAGAGCACAGTATTAAACCAACTCTTTTCCTCTTTTTATGATGTTTTATTTTGTAAGCTGCCTTGGGCGGGTTCCCTGGAGAAATTTTCTAAATGAAGAAATAAAACAGATGTTTTTCGGGACCACCTCCCAGTAGTCCACTACTTGGCCCTCGTGACCAGACACTCCATCCAGAATCGAAACCAGTGTGTTCCAAAGCATAGGCTCAAAGTCCGTGGTTATTACAACATTTATTGAAGTATAGAAGGCACTTACAATACAGGGGAGGGAGGACAGGATACCTCCAAAAGAAGAAGCCGAAGTGCAGTCGGAAATCAAATTACACCCAAAAAAAAAGTAACAGGTTTCACCCGGACCAGAAAGAGCACCTTTCCCTGTTAACAATACAGTACATGAAAATAAGCTACAATCAGTCGACTATGGGTTAAAATAGATAAGACTTTTTTTTTTTAATATAAAAAGATAAAAAATGTTCTATTTTTAGCGGTTAGAAAAAGAAAAAGAAGGGGGGGGGAGAATTATTTTAATACACAACTGTAAAAGGAATCACGAGTTAGTGGTTCTTCTGAAACTTCCGGCCTGTCAGTTCCTGCACTGTAAAAGGTCTTGGTACATTTCGGCGAGGTGAGCCGCCTCCCTCTGGCCGGAAAGCAAAGCACCATGGGTAGTGGAGTAGTACTTCCTGTGGGTGGCCTCCCCCGAAAACATCACCTGTATAGGCTGTAGATCCAGGCAGAGGGAGAAAAGGTGAGGGGGAGAGAAAGAAGAGATGAGGAAATATACCAAAAAGTGTTTCAGAAAGAACATATCTGATTTCTAATATCTAATTAAAAAATATTTAGTTAATCACCCACCAGGGAAAGGCAGACCCAGAGCTCTGCATATATATATAAGAGCTCCTCCTGTAAGCTAGTTTGGTGTAGTGGTTAGGAGCACAGACTCTAACCTGGGAGAACCGGGTTTGATTCCCTACTCATCCTCATGCAGCTGCTGGTGTGACCGTGGGTCAGTCATAAGTTGTCTCAGAGCTGTTCTCTCAAGGGCAGTTCTGGAAAGAGCTCTCTCAGCCCCACCTACCTCGCCAGGTGTCTGTTGTGGGGAGGGGAAGGGAAAGGAGTTTGTAAGCCGCTCTGAGACTCTAAGGGAGTGAAGGGCGGGGTATAAATCCAATCTCCTTCTCCTCCTATGCCAGAAAATACTGCACAAACTCATTTATAGTTCTCCATGCTATGAGCAGAGCCAAGGAGTCCATGTTGAAGAATAAGGCAGAGGGTCCCCAACAGGATGCCAGTGGGCGCAACAGTGCCAGCCAATTCCTTTCCTGGCGCTCAGCAATTTTTTTTAGAAAGCGGGTGAGGCCAGGCGGGACTCTTTCCAGCAGGGCTTCTGATTGGTCACTGGAGATTTGACTGGCTGCGCAGATTAAAAGGATGTGTTGGTGACAGCGACCACCGTAGTGCTGGTTTTATTCTCTCTCACACTTCACTTTCCCAGTATTTTTTTTTAAATTATCCCTCTTCTCCTTTGCAGTTGAACTGCTCTGTGTGTGTGTGCGCGCGTCTGTGGCTCCGCCTCCCGAGGCAGCCATTTTGTCGTTGCACCCACCACTCTGTGTCAGAATTCAGAGGGTGCCCCTCAACTCAAAAAGGTTCAAGGTCCCTGGAATAAGCAGTTCCCTACTGGTAGACAAGTGAGTCGCTGCCAGTTCCTAGCCAATGCCTTTCAAGATTCCAGCATGTTGTACCAACAAAATACATTTCAATTCTCTTTCCTTGAAAAGAAATCTTTAATGCAGGGCTCATTTCGTAGCAGGAGCTCCTTTGCATATTAGGCCACACACCCCTGATGTAGCCAATCCTCCAAGAGCTTACAGTAGCCCCTGTAAGAAGAGCTCTGTAAGCTCTCAGGGGATTGGCTACATTAGGGGTGTGTGGCCTAATATGCAAAGGAGCTCCTGCTACGAAATGAGCCCTGCTTTAATGCATAAAGCTTGCATCCTAAGGAGTCGTTCCAAAGTTCCAGCTGCCAGCATCCACTACGAACTGAATGTTCAGGAAACTGAAGCAGGAACTGGGTCAGTGGAAAGATCCATCTCATGAACTCAGTTTTATTAGGCTAGCCTAGGCTGCAATGGCTCAGGTGGTTAAGATGCTGAATTGAAGACCGGAAGGTCGATAGTTCAGCAGTTTGAGACCGGAGTGCTGCATGACGGAGTGAGCTCCCGTCTCTGCTTCGCAGCGGTCTGAAACGCACGTATCCTGGGACCCTACAAAGTTTGCAATTAAGACAACAGGGTTCCTTCCAGCTCAATCTGCAATGAATTTTCCGTTGTGGTGGTGCTGCAGTTTGAAAGCCCCTCTTTTTTGAAGCGTTGCTTAGACTTATTTTGACACACCAGGGTCTCTCTAAAGGCGGTGACCTGCCATTTTGATAGGTTAAAAAAAAAAAAGAATAGTTCTACTTAATCAGTCCTAATTTGGGTGTTGGGGCCATGGTGACTCAGTGTTTAAGACACTGAACTGCAGACTGGAAGATCAGCAGTTCAAGACCCGAGTGCTGCGTGACGGAGTGAGCTCCCGTCTCTGGCCCCAGCTCCTGCCAGCCTAGGAGTTCGAAAGCAAGAAATTGCAAGTAGATAAATAGGCATCACTTCAGTGGGAAGGTAACAGCGTTCCGTGCACCTTGGCATTTAGCCATGCCAGCCACATGATCACGAAAATATCTTTGGACAGCGCTGGTTCTTCAGCTTGGAATTGGAGATGAGCACTGCATCCCTAGAGTAGTTTTCGACTGGCTTTTGAGCAAGGGAAACCTTTACCTCTACCGATGCTGTTGTTCTTAAAGGAAATAAATGTGAACACTGTACAAAAATATTGTATGCTATATATAATTTCAAACTTATTTATCCTGCTTAGCAAAGGAGATGGGTCGTCATTGTAAATTAACTTTTTTAAAGACTGGCTATTCACAAAGGTTGGGAATCACCAATTCACAAAAGCTGAGGATAGACAGTTATGATGGTCTGAGTCAGTTGAAGGCAACACCATTTGTTAACTGGTGAGGGAAGGGTCCATGGCTCGGTAGAAGAGCATCTGCTTGGCGTGTCAAAAGTCCCAGGTTCAATCCCTGGCATCTCCAGTTGAATGAAGCAGGTAGCAGTTGATGGGAAAGACCTCCACCTGAGACCGTGGAGAATGGCTGGCAGTCTGAGTAGACAATATTGACTTGAATGGATCAAGGGTCTAATAATAATTATCGTATAGCATTGTGTGCAGTACAGCCAATATAAGATTGTCTGGCAGCCTGAAGTTCTTGCTCTTTTACCGTTATGCACCACTAGGTGGCGAGCTAGACTTATTTTTTGGGCTGAGAGAGCTCTGAAAGACCTGTGACTGACCCAAGGTCACCCAGCTGGCTTCGTGTGGAGGAGTGAGGAATCAAACCCGGTTCTCCAGATTAGAGTCCGTCGCTCTTAACCACTACACCATGCTGGCTCTCATCCAGGGTCTGATTTGGTATAAGGAAGGTGTTGCGAGGTGCTGTGGCTCAGTGGTAGAAGGTCCCGGATTCATTCCCCCACATCTCCAGTTAAAAGGGGCAGGCAGTAGATGGTGAGAAAGACCTCTACCGGAGACCCTGGAGAGCCAATGCCAGTCTGAGTAGACAAGACGGACCTTGATGGACCAGTGGTCCGATTCAGTATATATGGCAGCTTCATACATACACACACACACAAATAAATAAATAACGAGGATAATTTTTACAAGTTGTAGCACTCAGCCTGCATTTCTCAAGCAACGTAATAATCCGTTGCAATAGCACTTCTACCCAACATCAGATTCACAGAAGAGCAAGGTGGTGGTGGTGGACAGAATGTCAGAGTATGGCTAGAGGTTAAAATCCTCGTTGTGCCGTGGCTGCTCAATGGGCAAGCTTGGGCCAATCACTCTCCCTCAGCCTAAGCTACCTCGCAGGGTGGCTGTGAGAATGAACCTGGTTGGGATAGAAACATGTATATCACCCTGAGACTTTGTAGAAGGGGCAGGGGGAAAAATGGATAGAAATGGTTTCTGTCAGGACTGCCGAGAGCATGCACTATGGTGACACAACTCCAGGGGCCTTGGAGTCTCTGTGGGGGCCCATCGCGGAGACCCTGGGAGCTCTGTAGGGGTCCACTGAGCCCCGAAAGTTACATGATTCATTTTAGTGCAATGTTTGGGCTGGATCTTGGTCGGCCCAGTGAGAATCACGATCTGAAATCCCACAGCAGGTCTCGCCAGTCCCAGTTCGGTTTCTCGTCCGGAGCATACTTACAGCTGTCTTGGAGCTCTCAGTATAAGGCAGTGGCTTTGCCAGTTTCTCCACGTCCACGCCACTCGACCCAACTTGAGTGTAGGAATACGAGCCACGGAAATACGGGTTGCTGCCCCACGAGGATCGGAGGATCCGCCGAGGTTTTGGAATGTCGGGATTCCCTAAGCCAAAAGCAACCAAAAGAATGGAAGTGACTGAGATGCCACAAAGCATCCCGAAACAGGTGCCTTCTCATGACGAACATTGACTACCCTTGTAGATATCTGAAGAAGTGAGCAGTGACTCACGGAAAGCTCCTACCCTGTCACAAATTTTGTTACTCTTTACCGGACTCTTGCTGTTTTCTACTGCTGCAGGCAAACATGGCTACCCATCTTGATCTATCTCATTGGAACAGGTTCGGCTTGGACTCTCTCAACGTTCTGTGAGCGGACGTGCCTTCCATGGCAGTCATCTTCCGGTGGTGTTGATGGCCAGAGTTGCTATCAAACACACAAGGTCCTATCAGTTGCGTAATCAACATTTATTGTAGCCTGGGTCACGGTTTGCTAAAGAGAGGTTATGCTACCTGACCTTTGCAAAAGCTATTGTGAGAAGAAACACACACACCCCAGGCTTTCCTTAGGGTCACAAACTAATCCAAGGCTTATTTGCAAACCGGCAAGGCGAAATTGGTTTCTTCCCCATCCCTCACCTGGTTGTGAGGTCTCTGCCCCATCCTCTCCCCCAAGCTTGCATTCCAGCAGTAGGGACGGGGAGGGGGGCAGACAAAGGGGACAGTCTGCTCCTCAAGCCTACTGAAAGAACTGGAGCCCTCCCCTTTACACTCCCCCAATGATCCTTCCCCAAAGTCCTCTGGAAGCATGGTGGGGTCTTCTGTGTGACGCCAAAAGTCTTCGTGAGATCAAGTACCTCTGAAGTTCAGTGCATTGTCAAAGATGAGACACGCACCCCTCCCCTTTAGGCTGCGGCGGAGGATACAAATTTGCCCATTTGTTCCTTGTGGATTTTCAACGGTCGCCCAAGCCGCAAGATTTCGTGCTGCTTCCAAATACCTGCAGAGCCCCAGTTGGAGACGAAAACCCAGCAGCCTCTCACTTTCTACCTCTAGATCAGGGGTCCTCAAACTACGGCCCACTGGCCACATGCGGCCCACTGAGAGCATTTTTCTGGCCCACCGGGTGTGCTGCCAGGGGTCCATTGGAGGGGGAGCGACGAGCCTGGGGGGAGGACACATGATCAAGCCCCACCCCCTCCCTCCAGTCGGCCAGGAGGAGGCAGAAGGAAGAGGGTAAGTGTGCAAGGGCAGGCGCTCCAGCCGGCCCCAAGTCCCCTAGTCAGCTCAGAGGCCTCTGAGCCGGCTAGGAGACCTGCGCCAGTCCCGGGCGCCCAGGAGCCGGGTGGGGATGTTTTCCAGAATGAAACATCTGAAATCTCCAACCAGATCTAGACTAACTGATGCACGCTTGCATCACTTGTTACGACTAGGAGTGACAAATATAGAACCGGACACTGACCATCTCATTAGCCAAAAGCAGACCCATAGTTCTCACTGAAATACTGGTAAGTTTGTTGATTTAACTTTACTTGTTCTTCATTTTAAATATTGTATTGGTTCCCATTTTGTTTTTTTACTTCAAAATAAGATATGTGCGGTGTGCCATAGGAATTTGTTCATAGTTTTTTTTTAAAAACTATAGTCCGGCCCTCCAACGGTCTGAGGGACAGTGAACTGGCCCCCTGGTTAAAAAGTCTGAGGACCCCTGCTCTAGATACAAGTCCCGTAGCACCGTAATAGACCAACAAGATTTTCCGAGTTTAAGTGCTAGAGAGTCAAAGCGCCCTCTGTCCAATACAAGACTCGAGTCCAATAGCCCCTTAAGAGGCCAAGAAGGTTTTCAAGGTATAAGTGTTCGAGAATCAAAGCTCCCTTTGTCCAATACGATTCTTGTATCGGACAAAGGGAGCTTTGATTCTCGGACACTTAGACCTCGAAAATCTTCTTGGTCTCTTAAGGGGCTGCTGGACTCGATTCGAGCTGCGCGACTGCAGACCAACATGGCTACCCGCCGAAACTTGCTTTGTACCGTAACAGGTGGACTCCCGTCTCGGGGTGCATCGTCAGCACGGACAAACCCCATCTGTCGACCCACGTTGCCCCCCGGGCAATGTTTGAATTCGGCAACACAGCCCTAGCTCAAAAGGGTTCCCTGCCAGCCCCTTGAACTCACTGGTGGAGCCTTTGAACAATATCGTCAAGCGCCAGTCACCAGAAGATCAAAGGAAGGCTGGGACTTTCAGCGCAGTCAAAATCACCCCCAGAGAAAGTACGCGGCATCGGCTGGTTCCGGAGCCGGCTATCTCAGCCCTGTGAACTCAAAACCTCCCAGATCCCCGGAAAGCCCAGGCGTCTAAATACAGAGGGCTTCAATCAACAAAGGCCAGTAATACATGGCACGGGATTGTTTGGATGGGGGCACCGCTTTAATCAGCTTTACAAAGAGCCATGATGGTCAATGGTGCATGCACTGCCTCAGTTCTAGAGGGTTTTGGCAAACAATCCCAGTAAATCCACTATGCTAATCTCCGTGTGAAACTGAAGTCCCAGACATAGGAGGGTCCATGGCTCGGTGTCAGAGCCTCCGCTCTGCGTGCAGAAGGTCCCAGATTCTATCCCTGACGTCTACATTTAACGACTGCTTAGTAGGTGATATGAAAGACCTCTGCCTGAGACTGTAGATAGCAGCATCCAGACAGAGTAGACAATAGCAGCTTTGATGGGCCAAAGGTCTGATTCAATATAAGGCAGCTTCATGTGTTCACACTGTTGCTGGGTAGAAACGAAGCAACAAGGACAAATGGTCACAAATATAAAAAGCCAGATGACAGATCAGACTCGAAGCCCATGGCTCAGTGGTAGAGCATCTGCTTGGCATGCAGAAGATCCCAGGTTCAATCCCCGGCATCTCCAGTTAAAAGGACCAGGTAGGAGGTGATGGGAAAGACCTAAATGGCTTAGTGGTAGAGCATCTGCTTGGCATGCAGAAGGTCCCAGGTTCAATCCCCGGCATCTCCAGTTAAAAGGACCAGGCAGGAGGTGATGGGAAAGACCTAAGTGGCTCAGTGGTAGAGCATCTGTTTGGCATGCAGAAGGTCCCAGGTTCAATCCCCGGCATCTCCAGTTAAAAGGACCAGGCAGGAGGTGATGGGAAAGACCTAAGTGGCTCAGTGGTAGAGCATCTGCTTGGCATGCGGAAGGTCCCAGGTTCAATCCCCGGCATCTCCAGTTAAAAGGACCAGGGAGTAGGTGATGGGAAAGACCTAAGTGGCTCAGTGGTAGAGCATCTGCTTGGCATGCAGAAGGTCCCAGGTTCAATCCCCGGCATCTCCAGTTAAAAGGACCAGGGAGTAGGTGATGGGAAAGACCTAAGTGGCTCAGTGGTAGAGCATCTGCTTGGCATGCAGAAGGTCCCAGGTTCAATCCCCGGCATCTCCAGTTAAAAGGACCAGGTAGGAGGTGATGGGAAAGACCTAAGTGGCTCAGTGGTAGAGCATCTGCTTGGCATGCAGAAGGTCCCAGGTTCAATCCCCGGCATCTCCAGTTAAAAGGACCAGGGAGTAGGTGATGGGAAAGACCTAAGTGGCTCAGTGGTAGAGCATCTGCTTGGCATGCAGAAGGTCCCAGGTTCAATCCCCGGCATCTCCAGTTAAAAGGACCAGGGAGTAGGTGATGGGAAAGACCTAAGTGGCTCAGTGGTAGAGCATCTGCTTGGCATTCAGAAGGTCCCAGGTTCAATCCCCGGCATCTCCAGTTAAAAGGACCAGGGAGTAGGTGATGGGAAAGACCTAAGTGGCTCAGGGGTAGAGCATCTGCCTTAGCCTGCAGAAGGTCCCAGGTTCAATCCCCAGCATCTCCAGTTAAAAGGACCAGGTAGGAGGTGATGGGAAAGACCTAAGTGGCTAAGTGGTAGAGCATCTGCTTGGCATGCAGAAGGTCCCAGGTTCAATCCCCAGCATCTCCAGTTAAAAGGACCAGGCAGGAGGTGATGGGAAAGACCTAAGTGGCTAAGTGGTAGAGCCTCTGCTTGGCATTCAGAAGGTCCCAGGTTCAGTCCCCGGCATCTCCAGTTAAAAGGACCAGGAAGGAGATGATGGGAAAGACCTCTGCCTGCAACCTTGGAGAGCTGCCACCAGTCTGAGTAGACGATACTGACTTTTGATGGACCCATGGCCTGATTCAGTATAAGGCAGGTTCATGTGTATTCATGTGAAGCTGATGGATAATTTCCCCACGAGCAACAGAGTAGGGACTGATTTCCACACTTTGGTCCGGGGGACCCTGGTGTTCCTTAGAACAACTTATCATGGATTCCTGAAAGAGGCTGGCCGTAATTGCAGCAGCCTCGTGGCCTGGATTTTGTGGCTTGTGGGGCAATTTTTTTTCTGGTGCGGCTGCCATTATTTTCCATAATGAAGCAGGGGGGTGGTGTGCACCCCTCTTCTCCCTTCACTCCTGCAAAATTTAAAGGGTCCTTAGGCTGATCGGCGGGGAGGACGTACTCGCCGATCAGCTGGAGGACCCTTTAAATCTTACAGGAGGGAAGGAGAGGGGCACACGCCACCCCCGCTTCTTCCCAAAAGGACTTAAAGGAGGAGGAGGAGATTGGACTTATACCCCACCTTTCACTCGGAGTCTCCTTTCCTTTCCCCTCCTCACAACAGACGCCCCGTGAGGTTGGCGAGGCTGGGAGAGCTCCCTCGAGGACTGCTCTTGAGAGAACAGCTCTGAAACAATTATGGCTTGCCCAAGGTCACGCCAGCAGCTGCAAGTGGAGGAGTGGGGAATCAAACCCGGTTCTCCCAGATTAGAGTCCTCACACTTAACCACTACACCAAACTGGTGGGGGCACCGGGGGGGGAACTTTAAGGAAGGGGGCAAAGCCCCCAATAACCGCAACCATACCTACAGATCAGAATGGTAGACACCTTCTTCCAGGATGACAGCTTCTCCAGGACACGTAGTTTGTGAAGGGACTGGGTGAGGTGAAACAGGCTGGGCTACTACTCTGGGTGAATCAGTGTCCACCCTGGAACACTACCCAGAAACCTTTGCAAAGCACACAGGTTCTGAGGCAGACAAACAGATACGGGGAGCTTGGGAAACCAGTGCTCTGTGAGAGCCCTTGAAAAAGATAGCAACCCACAAGAGAAGGGTGATGCTCCACATTCAGATGGCGGAAAGGGACGTCAAGTTGCAGGCCAACTTGCGGTGACCCCCATGGGGTTTTCAAGGCAAGAGATGAGCAGAGGTGGTTTGCCATTGCCTGCCTCCGTGTAGCAGCCCTGGGCTTCCTTGGTGGTCTCCCATCCAAATACTAACCAGGTCCAACCCTGCTTAGCTTCTGAGAGCGGACAACATCGGGCTAACCCGGGCCATTCAGGCCAGTGCCTGCCAGCTAATGCTGCCATCTCCTGCCCTGGAGGTGGCGTGGGCTACTCTGCAACATAGGATCTTTGGAATGTTCAGTTTCGTTTCCCTCCCTGACTGCTTATTGCTGACCACCTAGCTCTGACCTTGGTAGCTTGTTAGTATCTTCTAATGCAGGGGTGGGCAAATCGCAGCCCAGGGGCCACACGCAGCCCGTCACAGAGTTTTTTGCGGCCCGCCAAGAAGGTTTCAGGACATCAAGAAAATTGAGCCTAAATTCAATTTGCTCTCTTATCCCATCACTGCTGATATTGATACAGCACCTGAGGAGCTGCAGCTTGAACTTATTGACATGCAGTCAGATCACACTGTGAAAGAAATGTTTAATGCTGTGACATTAGTTGACTTTTACAAATCTTTGTCTGCTGAACAAATTTCCATGTATGAAGGAATTTGCTGGGAAAATGTTCTCTATATTTGGGTCTACCTATATTTGTGAGCAAAGTTTTTTTCTTGCACGAAGATCAACAAGAGTAAATATAGATGCTCTTTGACAGACATTAACTTGCAGGCTGTGATGAGAATCTCAACAAGCCATCTCCCTCCTGATTTCAAAAAAATTGTAGGAAAGTGTGATAGGGTACATTTGTCTCATTAAACTGATTCTAAAATG
The DNA here is from genome assembly GCA_029233225.1 of Lepidodactylus listeri. Taxonomy (NCBI): domain Eukaryota; kingdom Metazoa; phylum Chordata; class Lepidosauria; order Squamata; family Gekkonidae; genus Lepidodactylus; species Lepidodactylus listeri. The sequence continues at coordinate 6,602,832 of JARCFY010000009.1, read as the reverse complement.
AAATGTGCTTGCAGCTATAGACGATATGAAATTAGCACAATAAATAAATTGAGTAAAACTACCACTATTTTTAATTTATATTTATTGATTTTTATGATACAATTTATACCTTTTCTGAAATGCAAAGTTAACTAATGAATGCAATCCTTTTAAAAGGTGCGGCCCTCCGCTAACCTCCGCCCCCACAAAGTGGCCCCCGAGCCAAAACAATTGCCCACCCCTGTTCTAATGTATCTTCCCGCTTTTTCTTATAGGAACCTGTAGCCAGAATATTGGGCGCCTTTTCCTGATTTATGTGATTGGCTGCATTCCATTGCGAGACCCTCTTTGAATTCTGTATAATTGTTCTGGCTGGGGGCACTTGCAGCTGTTACTGACGCAGAATGTGTAGAGGACCACAACAGACCTTTCTCAATAAAGAGCAACCTACTTCAAGGACACTTGTGGGTGACTGACTCTGTAGGACTCTCACAGCGCCCCTGCATGCTAGCCAGGACAATAAGGATTTTCTGAATGCACCACACAAGCTTAGAACTTGGCATTTCGCATTTTCCAAAGAAAACACATTTTTTCCATTTACCGTGTCATCTGGGGCTAGGGAGGCAGTTGTTCTTTGTGCAGCTTGAAGCCTACGTCCGCACAGCCTGATTGTAACTTAAGTGTCTGTTCCACGTTCCTCCTTCCACTTACACCTGCAGGTGTTTTTCCTATTTGTAAGCCGCCCTGAGCCCGCTTGCGGGAAGGGCGGGGTAGAAGTGCGAAAAATAAATTAAATAAATAAATAAAAATGTTTGTGTGTGTTTTTTTTAACATAAAAGACTGAAGAAGGGTCCATTTTGACTCTGACATCTGCATCAAGGGGCTATGACTCGTCAGTAAAGCATCCGCTCTGCACGCAAAAGACTTGCAGGTTCAAATTCCTTCACCTTCTGTCCGACGACCTCTAGTCTTGGGAAAGACCGTTCTCCGCTTGGCGCCCGGACTGCCACTGCCAGTCAGAGCAGGCAATACTGGCCTAAGCGGACAACGATCTGATTTAGTACAAGGCAATTCCCTTGTACTGACCCAACTGACGCAAGAAAATCAACCGACGCAAGACAGTCTTTGGGGAGGGGGCCAAAGCACAGCCCGTGCTTGGCCTGCAGACGAGCGCAGGCGGCATGCAATAAGAGAGACCCTTCTCTGCCCGAGGCCTTAAAGAGCGGCTGTCATGCTGAGCTAAACAGAGCAACCATCAGACTGAGTATAAGCCCACTTTGCCTGGTCAGCCTGCACTTCAAATACCTCTTGGTACAAAGTATTATCTCAAACCCTATACTGAGTATCAACCAGTCATGCAATGTAGATGGCTACACTCAGGGGTCATTTCGTAGAAAAAGAGGTGCCGGAGCTCATTAGCACAACTCATTTGCATAACTCATTTGCATGTGCCACACCCCCTAACATACCGGAAGTGTGTCAGAAGGCAATACCCACCCCTCAGGCTCCACTCCACTGACCTGCTCTTCCTCCATTCCCTTCCCCATCCAATACTTTGTGCAATAAAAATAAGCGTCAAGAACACACCCTCATTCTCTTCCTGCTGCCTTGAAACCACCAGGTTTCAAGTAGACTTGAGATACCCAGGACATGTGCACCACCCATCCCTTTCCCTTCCCCTCCCCACAACAAGACACCCTGTGAGGTAGGTGGGGCTGAGAGAGGTCTTTTGAGAACTGCTCATGAGAGAACAGCTCTGAGAGAACTTGTGACTGGCCCAAGGTCACACCAGCAGCTGCATGTGGAGGAGTGGGGAATCCAACCCGGTTCTCCCAGATTAGAGTCCAACTCCTGACCACTACACCAAACTGATAAGGTGGAAGCTGCTGAAGGGTTGGTGAAATTTCTCCAGTACTTATGTACCATGTGCCCAGATAAAAAATGGTATACTTAGAAAATTTATATGCCACCTTGAGCAAGTCTCTGGAAAAGCAGCACACAGTCATAAAAGGAACAATGATAAAATTATCAATATTAAAACAAAACATTAAAAACAATAAAGACCCTAGCAGGGCTTTCCCCGGGGCGCTGCGCCTCTGCACTGCTCAGGGAAGCCGAGGAGGGGGCGGGGCTTGGTCATGTGCCCGCCCCCTGGGCTCCTCACTCCCGGAGCTGCACTCCTGTGCGCTCCCACTCCAGCGGACCCCTGGCTACACTGATTTAAGGTAGATTTCACCAGCTACGGCTCCCTTGCATTTAACAAAAGCAGCACATTATACTGTTTCGTATAATTCATCTCGGTGATCATTTTAACAGATCTGTTCAGGGAGGTCTGTAGAGGGAGAGGCCACAGCTGGGGGGGGGGGAGGGGGAGAACACGTAGAAGGTCAGTCCTAAGCAGCCAAAGAACAGAACCAAGAACGGACTCTCCTAAGACCCCAAAGAACCACTGCCAGTCAGAAGGGGGGGGGGGATTGGGCATGAGAAGCCAAGAGTATGAAGCAGCTTCATGTATCCATTAGTATCCCACATTTCTGACGGGAGGTTGAAAGACGGGGGGGCTTGCCTGAAGCCACCCACTGAGTTCACAGCACAGATTTCCTGGTTTATAACCCTTAGCTGCTACATTACCCTGGCTGGAGCGCTCCCAATTACAGTCAACCCTTGCCATCTATGGGGGACTCCAGGTCACTGTGAACAGCGAAATATGGAAATGTGGGGAGGGGAGGGTTCTGCTGCGTCCCAATAGTTTCAAAAATGTCTTATAAAATGTAATGATGTAATGCGGGGGTGTCAAATGGACCCGTCCAGAGCTCTTATCCAGCCCACGAGCAACTGGTCATTACCTTTATTGGCAGATGACAGAGACTGTGCATTATGTCCCCGTACACTTGTCTCAGGGCTAATGAGTAATGGGTGGTGGAGGGGGGTAGGTGGGCATCAGGGAGATACTGTAAAGAAATACTGTACAAATGATAATGTTTTAAGCATGTTTGTATTTTGAGTAAAAAAACAATACCGTTAATTGGGTTTCCCTGTGTCCTTTATAAAGTTTATATCTCCGGCACCTGGCATTACATTTTATGGCCCACGTGGCCCGGCCCGACAAAGTGACATTTGTGTTAGATCTGGCCCTTGTAACAAATGAGTTTGACACCTCTGCAAGGTTAAGACTGATGGGGAAATTAGCTGGAGACCATGACACCTGATCAGGCGGCGGACCACAAATACGTGAAACCATCAGCCACGAATCTGCAAACGGTAAAGGGTCTACTGCAGGGGTGGCCAACCTGTGGCTCGGGAGCCACATGCGGCTCTTTCACACATATTGTGTGGCTCCTGGCAGGGCGGCTGGGGAAGCAAAGGGAAGGCATGCGTTTTCTCTCTTTCTTTCTCCCTTCCTTCCTTCCTTCCTCCCTCCCTCCCATCTATTTGCTTTCCTAGTTTCTCTCTCTTTCTTTCCACTTTTTTAATTCTTTCTTTCCATCTCTCTCTTTTTCTCTCTCTCTCTCAATATCATTAGCAAACAAGTAATATCATTATCAATAACTGGTTTTCCTCGTTTGTTTTTATTTTTGGCAGTCCCATTTAACGTTAATAAAAAGCAAATTTGCATATTTTTAAAAATAACGTGTGTGTGATATTTGTTCCTGTCTTGCGGCTCTCAGACATCTGACGTTTATTCTGTGTGGCTCTTACGTTAAGCAAGGTTGGCCACCCCTGGTCTACTGTATTTTACCAGCTAGATTTCATTCCACTAGCACCTCAGACACCCAAAAGATTTTCAGGGTATGAGCTTTTGAAAGTCAAAGTTCCCTTCATTAGATACCCTTCGTCAGATACCTTAAGGGAGCTTTGGCTCTTGAGAGTGTGTACCCTGAAACTCTTGTTAGTCTCTAAGGGGCTATTGGACCCAACCGTAGCTGCTCAAATGCAGGCTAGGAGCGTGCAAAAAAAAAGTATTTTTGGGTTTGGGTCTATTGGACACAAAAAATGTCAGTATTCCTGAAAAAACCCAGATCCCAATTCTGGTATAACTCAGTTTAAACTGAGCTGCACAAGCTCCGTTGAATATACCTGAATAAAAACCAAAAAAAAAAAAATCGGCTTTGTTCGGGCTCAGCTATACCACTAGCCAATCAGATTCTCTGATCTGTATTTGGCTTAAATGATACCTGAAAAATACCAGTTAGGTATTTTTCAGGTATTTTTCCAGCTCAGTTTATGCCACCCCAACTGCAGACTAACACATTTACTCTCTGAAATGGTATTTTACCACAGTCCCCTCCTCCTACCTGGCCTTCTCCCATTACAGAACCAGAAAGGGGAGACAGGAATAATGCAGACCTGTAAATTTACGCAGCATCTCAGTGCAGGTCTCTGCCACAGTTTCGTCGTCGTACTTCTCCATGATCAGGGCCTCTTCCCCGCAAATCCAGCCGCTGAGGACGTGGCCGTAGCGCTCTGGCGGGTAGAGGACATCAAAGCTGCAGATCTTCTTGTACCACTGCTCCTCTGGGTAGGTAAGGCTTTCACTCTCAGCTTCGTCTTCCCAGACAAACTGGATGCTGTTGCACTCAGGGCTCCAGAAGGGCTCCTCAAACTCCAGGAAGATCTTGTCTGTGGTGCTGATGCCCAGTTTCTGAATGGCCATCACCTTCTCTTCAGGCAGGTGGGGCTGGAACATGCTCTCGTGCCACTTCTTCAGGACTCCCAGGGACACCGTCACAATGACATGGTCAGCTGGGATAAACTCACAGTCCTCGCACTCCATGAAGACGGGGTAGCCCGCGTCCTCTTCCATGCGGTCGCTGTTGTGGTCGGCCACGCGCTCAATCTCCTGGCTGATGGACTGGTTCCAGTGGATGCACTTGACCGGCTTGTTCAGCTGGACGACCGAGTCCGGGATGGAACGGGACAAGATCTCCACGATCTTCATGAAGCCACAAGGGATGATGTGATGGGCTCCCGGGATTTCGGTCCACTCCCCGAATTCGCTGAGAGAGACCTCGTCCATGCTGTGGGAGCTGCTCTCGCAACTTTCCACCTGAGAGACAGCAGACAGAGAATAGCGTTAACGGGAGAGGGGGATGTTCTGCTATGCTTACGAACGACGTAAACAGCTTGTAGAACTCAATACCAGAAGACATGGTAGACAAATTCATAGACTCTGGAGTGGCTAATGATAGCTAAACAGAACTCCCGTGGGCTGATGGTAGCAAATACAAGAGATATTGGAGACCAATCAACAACAGGTGGAGGGCTGCACCCTTACAGTAGCTTTGGAGCTGCCAAATGCAATCATAAGACCAGAAGAACCATGCTGGATCAGACCAGTGGCCCATCAAGTTCAGCATTTTCTCCATGCGTAAGGACATAACAGAAGCCAATGTTAGATCAGGCCAACGGCCCATCCAATCCAACACTCTGCCACGCAGTGGCCAAAAATACTAGGTGCCATCAGGAGGTCCACCAGTGGGGCCAGGACACTAGAAGCCCTCCCACTGTTGCACCCCTCCCAAGCACCAAGAATACAGTATATCACTTGCCCCAGACTGAGAGTTCCTATCTATACCTTGTGGCTAACAGCCACCAATGGACCTCTGTTCCATATGTTTATCCAATTCCCTCTTGAAGCCGTCCATGCTTGTAGCCGCCACCACCTCCTGTGGCAGCGAATTCCACGTGCTGAAGTAGTTCTTCACCTAACTTCCATTTCTCCATTCTAACCCGACTGCTCACCAATTTCATGGAGTGCCCACAAGTTCTTGTATTGTGAGAAAGGGAAAAAAGTACTTCTTTCTCTATCTGCTCTATCCCATGTATAATCTTATAAAACTCACATGCGGTAGCCAATTGCCCAGGGCCCCACATGGGGGGGGGGGGGGGCTATGGTCGGTGGGAGCGATACAAAATGGTGGTGGGAAACCCAGCAAAGCAGAAACACAAACTATGGAGCATTGTGAAAACTGGGTTCTTTATTCTGGTTCAGAGAGAAGAAGAAGAAGAGATTGGATTTATATCCCGCCCTTCACTCACTTGGAGTCTCAGAGCGGCTTACAAACTCCTTTCCCTTCCCCTCCCCACAACAGACACCCTGTGAGGTAGGTGGGGCTGAGAGAGCTCTTTCCCAAGCTGTCCTTGAGGGAAGAGCTGGTACAGAGCTATGGCTTGCCCAAGGTCATCCAGCCAGGTGCAAGTGGAGGAGTGGGGAATCAAACCCGGTTCTCCCAGATTAGAGTCCGTGCACTTAACCACTACACCAAACTGGCTCTCTGGGTGGGTCTGGGTGGCAATGAAATAGGCCACCGGCAGGGGATGAGGGGGCAGGGTTGCCAGCTCCAGGTTGGGAAACTCCTGGAGATTTTGAGATGGAGTCTGAGGAGGACAGTGACCTCAGTGGGGTACAATGCCATAGAGCCCACCCTCCGAAGGATTCATTTCCTCCAGAGGAACTGATATCTGTAGTCTGGAGATGAGCTGTAATTCCGGGGGATCCCCAGGTCCCACCTGGAGGCTGGCACCCCTAGAATGAAGCCCACCTGAAGAATGATTGTAGCAGCATCCTCCCACTTATGCTCCCCAGATACGAACAGGCACACCACCTCTGGTCCTGGAGGAAGCAGACATCCGTCATGACTAGTAGCCCCTGACTGCCCAGTCCTCCATGAATTCGTCCATTCCTTTTCAAAGACTTCCAACTTGGTGGCCATGGCCACATCCTGTGGCAGCGAGTCCCACAGTTTAACTATGTTAACCACTACACCAGTTTGGTGTAGTGGTTAAGTGCGCGGACTCTAATCTGGGAGAACCGGGTTTGATTCCCCACTCCTCCACTTGCACCTGGCTGGATGACCTTGGGCAAGCCATAGCTCTGTTCTCTCAAGGACAGCTTGGGAAAGAGTTCTCTCAGCCCCACCTACCTCACAGGGTGTCTGTTGTGGGGAGGGGAAGGGAAAGGAGTTTGTAAGCCGCTCTGAGACTCCTTCAGGTAGTGAAGGGCGGGGTATAAGTCCAATCTCTTCTTCTTCTTCTTCTTCTTTTTCTTCTTCTTCTTCCTTGGTGGTCTCCCATCCAAGTACTGATCGTGTACAACTCTGCTTAGCTTCCAAGCAGTAGGTTCAGGATGGACAAAAGGAGAAACTACTTGACCCAGAGAGTGATTTGAGTGTGGAATATGCTGCGAGAGCGTGTAGTGATGGCCACAGAAATAAATAGCTATCAAAGGGGTTAGAGAGATTCATGGAGGATAAGTCTCTCAATGGCTACTAGCCATGGTGACTGAGGGGACCCTCCAAATTCAGAGGCACTAAGCCTCTGAATCCCAGAGCCAGGAGGCAGCATCAGAGGGAGGACTTGGTTTCTATGCCCTGTTTTTGGACCGCCAGAGGAACTGGTTGGTCACTACATGAGACGAGATGCTGGACTAGATGGACCACTGGGCTGATCCAGCAGGAGTCTTCTCGTGTTCGTATCCAGAGATGGCCTCGGCCTCTTAAGTCCTGTTGTTGGACCTTCAGAGGAATTCCTTGGCTACTGTGCGAGACAGGATGCTGGACTAGACGAACCATTCGCACGACTGTGGCCAGGATTTTTTGATTCGGAGGGCCTTTTAAAAAGTCAGGGGCACCCACACACACACATCCCTTAGGGCAGCCTCCCCTGGGGGGGGGGGGCTCCTCCTGGCACCCTCTGCACCCACTTAGAGGCCCTCTTGCCCACCTTTGCCGCAGGCCAAAGGAGCCTCCCCCACAGTCCCCTCACACACTTCACCTTGTATCCCCACCTGTGCAACCTGCCTTCTAGGAAGCGCTTCTCCTCGTGGAGGGAGGGTCTGGGCTCAGCAGTTTCCTCTTCCCTCTGCTGGTTTGCCCCTCCCTCTGGCCCGCCACATTGTCCGAGCAGGCTGAGGCCTTGCAAAATGTAGACCCCGGCCAGGGATGACCCTTTGGGCTGCCCAAGCATCTCGCTGCCACCCTACACACTCAGGCGAGCCGGCTCCCATCCCCGGGACCACTCACATGCGGGCAGCCGTCAGGAGCGGGGAACAGAAGCAAGACTTGGGCACCCCCACCTGCCCAGATGAGCCTGCCCCACTCGCTCGGAGGCCCGCACGGTTCTCCTCATTAGACGGACGTCTGCCTACTACAGACTATAAAGGCCAGGAAGGGGAAGGAGCGGTGTGTGGGGGGGGGTCCTCAGCGGCCCAGAGAGTCGTGGAGTCTTGGCAGGAAGTCGGGGACGGTACCCGAGAGGTCCCACCGTAGCTCCGGGCCTGCCTAGTCATCCAGTCTAGCAGGGCTCTTTGTAAGCTCTTGTGTTCTTAAGAGACTGGGCTAGGCTGGGCTATCGGGCCGTTGGGGGAACCAAATACCCACACAGAATTTTTGCAAAGGGAAAAGAAGGCTGGCGGAATAAGGGAGCCGTATTCTGATTTCAATTGAAACGAAGTACGGTTTTGATCATTGTCGGGTGGGGGCGGGAGGGCTGTCACTGAATGGCGGCGCATCGGCTCGACGTGCTGTGTGTCCCGGGTTCGGACCCCTCCATTCCCAGTCAAAAGGTTTCCAGGGCGCAGACTGGACAGCTGCTGGTATGAATCAGAACAGACCATTCCAGGCAAGACAGAACAACGCTCTGAGCTTACGTACGGACAGCCAAGTGTGGTCTAGTGTCAGACTCGGAATAGGAAAACCCAGGTTCAGATTCCCACAGTGCCATGAAACTTGCGGGATAGGCCGGTCACAATCTCTCCGCCTAATCTACCTCACAGGAGCGTCGTGGGGATAAAATGGAGGTGAGAAGAAGCTTGTATAGCATCCTGAGCTTCTTGGAGGAACAGCGGAATATTAATACGCTGAACAGACAGTTTCATATGAAGAAGAAGAAGAGATTGGATTTATACCCCGCCCTTCACTCACTTGGAGTCTCAGAGCGGCTTACAAACTCCTTTTCCCTTCCCCTCCCCACAACACACACCCTGTGAGGTAGGTGGGGTTGAGAGAGCTCTTTCCCAAGCTGTCCTTGAGGGAACAGCTGGTACAGAGCGATGGCTTGCCCAAGGTCATCCAGCCAGGTGCAAGTGGAGGAGTGGGGAATCAAACCCGGGTCTCCCAGATTAGAGTCCGCGCTCCTAACCACTACACCAAACTGGCTCTCGACATAATGTGACATAAATGGGCCTCAGTAGGCAAAATAATTAAATAATGCTGTGGGTTATCCATTTTTTGAAGCAGGGCCCGTTACCTGGAATGCTGTGGGTGCATGTGAGAACACACATAAAACTGCTTTCTGCTGAATCAGATCTCTGGGTCCATCAAGGCCAGTACTGTCTACTCGGACTGACAGCAGGTCTCCGGGGTCCTGGGTCAAAGGCCTTCATGTCACCTGCTGCCAGATCCTTTTAACTGGGGGTATGCCGGGGATTGAACCTGGGACATTCGGCATGCGAAGCAGATGTTCTGTCACGTAGCAGTGACACCTCACGCTTTCACAAGTGCATCTCCGGGTTCTCGGGTCAAGGAATTTTTGGTCCGTGCCGGAACAGGCACAAACCGGAGGGGCAGATACCTCGGGGGTAGCGGCTTGGAACAGAAGCCGACGAGAGAGACAATGCGGCAGTGTTTCGTCTTTATTAGACATAAAGGTAACATAAAGAAACGGGGAATTAAGAGAGACTGAAAAAGCAATGTAAGGACTAAATGTGGGGGGAGGGGTTTACTACCCTACAAGCACCTAGGCAGCCTATAGTTAGATTCAAGACCATTAGCACCTTAGGGACTAATAAAATTTGGGGGGTATGCGCTTTCGAGGGTCAACGTTCCCTTTGTCCGATACGAGAGTTTTGACTCTCAAAAGCTCGCACCCCGAAAATCTGGCTGGTCCCTGAGGTGCTGCCGGACTGGAATCTAGCTTTTTTACCCAACATGACTACCGTCTGAAATGACCTAAATGGTATACAGGATCTGTCAAATATCGGTGAAACGAGCAACGAGCTAGCAGAAGTTGTCTCGATTATATCAGAGGTGTTCTCCTTCAGGTTCGTGTGAAGGCAGGACCCATTTCCGTGTTTGTTGCGAGCGTACGCTGTCGTGCCCGGATCTGGGTAGCCCAGGCTAGCTTGATATCTTGGAAGATCTTGGAAGCTAAGCAGGGTCAGCTCTGGCAAGGAATACCAGGGGCATGACACAGAGGCAGGCAATGGCAAACCACCTCTGAAATGTCTCTTGCCTTAAAAAATACGTCTAGCTCATCCCCTAGTGCAGGGGTGGGCAATTGTTTTGGCTCGGGGGCCGCTTTGTGGGAGCGGAGGTTAGTGGAGGGCCGCGCCTTTTAAAATGATTGCATTCGTTAGTTAACTTTGCATTTCAGAAAAGGTATAAATTGTATCATAAAAATCAATAAATATAAATTAAATAAAATAGCGGTAGTTTTATTCAATTTATTTATTGTGCTAATTTCATATCATCGATACCTGCAAGCACGTTTAATTTTAGAATCAGTTTAATGAGACAAATGTACCCTATCACACTTTTCTACAATTTTTTGGAAATCAGGAGTGAGATTGCTTGTTGAGATTCTCATCACAGCCTGCAAGTTAATGTCCGTCAAATGTCTGTTAATGTCTATATTTACTCTTGTTGATTTTCACGCAAGAGCAACTTTGCTCACAAATATATGTAGACCCAAATATAGAGAACATTTTCCCAGCAAATTTCTTCATACTTGGAAGTTTTTCAGCAGACAAAGATTTGTAAAAGTCAACTAATGTCACAGCATTAACCATTTCTTTCACAGTGTGATCTGACTGCATGTCGATAAGTTCAAGCTGCAGCTCCTCAGGTGCTGACAGTGGCCAACTGTCTTGGCGGGCCGCAAAAAACTCTGTGGCGGGCCGCAGGTGGCCCCCAGGCCGCCATTTGCCCACCCCTGCCCTAGTGAGATATAATGCTAAAAGAGCTTCGGCTGCCGGACAATCTTAGGATCTCCTGGCTATACTACACACACTGCCGTACAATAATTAATTTTTATTACTGTTGTGAAAGGGGAGAGGATAGCCCAGAAGGAAGGTGAGGGTCGAAGCCTTTCTCTCTGTGGCCCTTAGAGTGGAGAAAAGGTCAGGGCAAAAGACAAACAGGGATGGTTTGCCATTGCCTGCCCCTGTGTAGCAGCCCTGGAGTTCTTGGTGGTCTCCCATCTGAATATTAACCAGGGCCAGCCCTGCTTAGCTTATACGATCTAACAAGATTGAGCTGGCCTGGGCCATCCAGGTCAGGGCGAGGTGTCATGGGGGGGAGCGGATCTCAAAAACACGTCTCCTGACCCAGGTAACAGACCCACTTCTAAAAAAATTGGGACCCACTTGCAAATTAACTCCACACGACTTTCCCCCTCTCCGACATAAAACACAAGAACCTCACATCAGTTGAACAAGTTCAAATTTTATTATTTTTTAAAATATCTACAAATACATAGCCCGACTGAGCAACAGGATGTGTCTGAAAGCCATTCCATACATTACGCAGAGGTAAACCCAAATTTGCCATCCAGCGTCCTCTCTCTCGGCTCCCTCAGAGTTCCGCGCTTTGAGAGCCATTGACCAAACACAGCGTAAAACATCTCATGATAAAACTCGCGCGCGCGACTTCGATCCAAAGCGCCGTTGTCTTACCTTAAGGTATTGTTGGATCATGGCCAGCTTTAGCCTCTTAATCGCCTCTGCGTCGTCTGGATCGGCTTTGATGCGCTTGCGCACGACATCTCGCGTGAAGACCCCCACGCTGTTCTTGCTCTCGGCATTGACTGGTTTACCACTTTGGAAGAACTCCTGAGTCAGGTTATAGACCTGTCACGATACCAAAAAAAAATGACGTTCCTAAAGGAGCCACGGAATGGAGGATAGATGTGCACATCAGCCACGGGCTCATCTATCTGCCCCTGTTCTCTATGTTCCCTTTCCTCTTTCCCCCTGAACTGTTCTATTGCTGAATTCTGACAGAGGGTGTTGAGTTACAGCACTGCAGAGAATGAAGAAGAAGAAGAAGAAATTGGATTTATACCCCGCCTTCCACTCCCCAAGGGAGTCTCAGAGCGGCTTACAAACACCTTTTCCCTCCCCCTCCCCACAACAGACACCCTGTGAGGTAGGTGGGGCTGGGAGAGCTCTTTCCCAAGCTGTCCTTGAGGGAACTGCTGGTACAGAGCTATGGCTTGCCCAAGGTCATCCAGCCAGGTGCAAGTGGAGGAGTGGGGGATCAAACCCGGTTCTCCCAGATTAGAGTCCGCGCACTTAACCACTACACCAAACTGGCTCTCTATGACAACAGCTGGAAGTCCGACCAGCCCTAACTCAGATCAAGGGACTTCAGCAAGCCATTTTCTTAGTGTGTGTGTGTAGGGAAACAGGAATAAAATGACTGGACTACGATCTTTTTCGCATTCTTATTTCCCTTGCTTGTGTCTCCCTATTGCTTCGGGTGCTTTTTTCCTATTTTGCACATGTTGTGCTCCCTCTAGTGGTCAATTCGATATTACATCTCTGCACGTCTGTCTTATCTCCCAGCAGATTTAAAGTGCAGGTTTTTACACCAGACATACAGCCCTGTAATATCGAATCAACCGCTACAGGCAGCGAAACACATGTGGAAACTCATGCCAAAGAGCCCTCCTACTGCAAAATACATGAGTTGGGAATTGGGAAGCATAGGCAGCTTCAAGAGGGGATTGGAGAAACATATAGAGCAGAGGTCCGTGAGCCACAATGTATAGATCGAACACTCTGTCTGGGGCAGGGATGCTCTGTATTCTTGGTGCTTTGGGGGCAACACTGGGAGGGCTTCTGGGTGGACCTCCTGATGGCCCCTGGGTTTTGGCCACTGTAACACAGAGCGTTGGGCTGGATGGACTATTGGCCTGATCCAACATGGCTTCTCTTATGTCCTTATATCAGTACTGTCCACTCAGACTGCCAGCAGCTCTCCAGGAACTCAGGCAGAGACCTTTCACGTCACCGACTACCTGACTTTTCCAACTGGGGATGCCGGGGACTGAACTTGGGGACCTTCTGCATACCGAGTAGCCGCTCTTCCACTGAGCTTCAGTGAAACGCTGCTCAGTTTCCATAACCCGCTTGTGGCCTGGAAAAGCAGATCACGTATCCACAAGACAGGCAACGCCGCCTTCCAATCCAGCTAGCAGCTGGGTAAATTAGTTCAGGCTGTGTTCAGCGCCCGCTGTTTTCTCCTTGTATCTAGCTGAGAAAAGGTTCTGATTTTTTTTAAAAAATAAAAGCCCTACCGCTGCTGGATAATCACCTTGGGAAAGAAACAGTGAGGCTGTGCGAACCTAAGCAACTCGCGTGACCCTAATTCCCAGCACCGTAAGCAGTGTTAGGAATGTTCTAAGAGGATCCAACTAATTCCTCTCCAAAGCACTCCCTGCATATAGCCCTTCGCAGACAAGCACTCTGGGAAACCTGATGTGGGAAAAAAAAAATCTCTCTCTTACGAGCAAGAGGAGGGGTTGCCTTCAGTCACAGCCAGCTTATGGCGACCCCATGGGATTTTCAGGGCAAGAGATGTTCAAAGACAGTGTGACGTTTCCTGCCTCCGTTCTAGACTCCCTTGGTGGCCTCCCATCCCAGTACTAACCACGGCCGACCCTGCTTAGCTTCCGAGATCTGAGATCCAGCTAGCCCGTTCGACCCTGATCTGGGCAATAACTAACTGCTGTCAAGCCGCGAACCGTTTACGGCAGAAAACTGTAGGGTTTCCTAAGCAAGAGACTTGCAGGGGCAGTTTCCCACTGCCTATCTCATAAGAGAAGCCAATGTTGGATCAGGCCAGTGGCCCATCCAGTCCAACACTCGGGCACACAGGGGCCAAAAACACCAGATGCCATCAGGAGGTCCAGCAGTGGGGCCAGGACACCAGAAGCCCTCCCACTCTTGCCCCCCCCCATTAAGCACCAAGAATACAGGGCATCCCTTGCCCCAGACTGAGAGTTCCTATTTATACTTTGTGGCTAAGAGCCACTGATGGACCTCGGCTCCATATGTTTATCTAATTCCTTCTTGAAGCCATCCATGCTTGTAGTTGCCATCACCTCCTGTGGCAGTGAATTCCACATGTTAATCACTCTTTGGGTGAAGAAGGACTTCCTTTTATCTGTTCTAACCTGTTGCTCAGCAATTTCATGGAGTGCCCACGAGTTCTTATATTATGAGAAAGGGAGAAAAGGACTTCTTTCTCTACCTGCTCTGTCCCCTGCATAATCTTATAAACCTCGATCATGTCACCCCGCAGCCATCATTTCTCCAAGCTAAAGAGCCCCAAGTGCTTCAACCTTTCTTCCTAGGGAAAGTGTTCCAACCCTTTTATCATTCTAGTTGCCCTTTTCTGCACTTTTTCCAATGCTATAATATCTTTTTGAGGTGTGGTGACCAGAACTGTACACAGTACTCCAAATGAGGTTGCACCAATGATTTATACAGGGGCATTATGATACTGGCTGATTTGTTTTCAGTTCCCTTCCTAATAACCCCTAGCATAGCGTTGGCCTTTTTCATTGCAGTCGCACACTGTCTCAACATTTTCATTATCTACTACGACTCCAAGATCTCTCTCTTGGTCAGTCTCTGCCAGTTTGGACCCCATCAACGTGTATTCATAGTTAGGATTTTTGGCTCCAATGTGCATCACTTTGCACTTGGCCCCATTGAACCCCATTTGCCACGTTGATGCCCACTCGCCCATCCTCGACAGATCCCTTTGGAATGCCTCACAATCCTCCCTGGTTCTCACCACCCTGAACAACTTCGTGTCATCTGCAAATTTAGCCACTTCACTGCTTACTCCCAACTCCAAATCTAATTCTCTTCAGAATCCTCCATCCCAGTCCTAACCAGGGCTGACCCTGCTTCACTCCCAAGATCTGACGAGATTGGGCTTAGCTGGGCCATCCAGGTCAGGGTGCACAGAAACCCCAAATTCAAATCTCTGCTGTCTCGCACAAACCCAGCCAGAAGTTCTAGCTCTTTTTACATTGAGCACCCCTAGGTGGCGAGCTAGACTTGTTTTTTGGGCTGAGAGTGCTCTGAGGTCTGTGAGTGGCCCAAGATCACCCAGCTGGCTTCGTGTAGAGGAGTGGGGAATCGAACCTGGTTCTCCAGATGAAAGTCCACCGCTCTTAACCCCTACACCACACTGGCTTGCTCTGTCTCACAATTCAGGGCTGGATCCACATCTGAGACAGCTGTTACACCAACGTGCTGCGATTTATTCACATCACACCTAGTGGGAAGACATGAATCTCCCAACATCTAGAACTATTAAACTGACCTACCTTGGCCACCCAGCGTGGCACAGTGGTTAAGAGCAGGGCTCATTCGTACACCTGGCGAGATGCACTACAGGGAACACAGTTTTATTTATTTTTATTTTTATCCCACCTTTCTCCTCCATGGGGACCCAAAGCGGCTTAATCGCTCTCGTCTCCTCTGTTTTGTCTGCACAATGACCCTGTGAGGTAGGTTTTGCTGAGAGAGTGCGACTGGCCCAGAGTCACCCAGTGAGCTTCCAGGGCAGAGAGCGGATTCGAACCTGCGTCTCCCAGGTACTAGTCCCACCCTCTTAACCAGGGCTCATTTCGTAGCAGGAGCTCCTTTGCATATTAGACCACACACCCGATGTAGCCAGTCCTCCAAGATCTTACAGTAGCCCCTGTAAGAAGAGCTCTGTAAGCTCTTGGAAGGACTGGCTACATTAGGGGGGGTGGCCTAATATGCAAAGGAGCTCCTGCTTACGAAATGAGCCCTGGTTGAGAGGGTGGGACTAGTACCCGGGAGACGCAGGTTCGAATCCGCTCTCTGCCCTGGAAGCTCACTGGGTGACTCTGGGCCAGTCACATACTCTCAGCAAAACCTACCTCACAGGGTCGTTGTGTGGACAAAATGGAGGAGACGAGAGCGTAGTGCATCTCGCCAGGTGTCCCTCCTGTGTGCATGAATACCCCACCGCGTAGCCTTGGATCAGTTACTCTCTCCATGCCTCCATACTTTCCCACGAGTTCCAGCACCACAACCAGCCCGCACTGAGTTATAAAGGGCCCGGCAGGATGCCAGGTGTGAGTTCCGCCACAAAGGAAACCCACCAGACAGAAGCCTCTTGAAAGGAACAGGGGAAGGGCTGAGGCTCAGCAGCAGAGCATATGTTTGGCGTACAGAAGGTCCCCGGTTCAATCCCCAGCATCTCCAGTTAAAAGGACCAGGCAGGAGGTGATGGGAAAGACCTCTGCCTGAGACCCTGGAGAGCTGTAAAGAGGGGCTGTGGCTCAGTGGAAGAGCCTCTGCTTGGCATGCAGAAGGTCCCAGGTTCAATCCCCAGCGTCTCCAGTTAAAAAAGACCAGGCAGGAGGTGATGGGAAAGACCTCTGCCTGGGACCCTGGAGAGCTATGGAGGAGGCTGTGGCTCAGTAGAAGGGCCTCTGCTTGGCATGCAGAAGGTCCCAGGTTCAATCCCCGCCATCTCCAGTTAAAAAAAGGACCAGGCAGGAGGGGATGGGAAAGACCTCTGCCTGAGACCCTGGAGAGCTATGGAGGAGGCTGTGGCTCAGTGGAAGAGCCTCTGCTTGGCATGCAGAAGGTCCCAGGTTCAATCCCCGGCATCTCCAGTTAAAAAGGACCAGGCAGGAGGTGATGGAAAGACTTCTGCCTGAGACCCTGAAGAATCCGCTGCTAGTCTAAGTAGACAAGACTGACCATGATGGACCGAGGGTCTGATTCAGTATATGGCAGCTTCATGTGTTCAACTGCGGAAGGAACGTCTTGTGGAATGGTCTGACCCCTATAAAGTCGTCCAGGTTGGTCCATCTATCTGGTTTGAGCAAAAAGAGAGACTCTGCTGCTTCAGTTCCCTATATTAAACTTCCTTCACCTCTGTATCCCAGATTACAACCCCCACCCCCCCCACACCCGGCTTCCAAGCTTGGAGGAAATGACTGACAACAGCAAGGCCAATCTCTAAGTGTTCCATTTATTTGCCATTTCATTTGATTTTATCTGCAAGCAACTGGTGAGACTAGTTTTTAAGGGGAGCAGGCATTTACCCGTTCCTCCCCTCCCCTCCCCTTCTCACTGGAAGCTGAGGGTCCTACCAGCCCTAACTCAGCCCAAGGGACTTCAGCAGAAGAGGAAAGAAGGAAGGAAGAGAGGGAGGCAGGGAGAGAGGGGAGAGGAGGGGAGAAGAAGGAAAAAGAGGGGAGGGGTGGGGGAGGGGAGAAGAAGGAAAGGAGGGGAGGGGAGGGAGGGGAGAGGAGAAGAAGGAAAGGAGGGAAGGGAGGGAGGGGAGTGGAGGGGAGAAGGAGGGAAGGGGAGGGAGAGAAGGGGAGGGGAGAAGAAGGGAGGGAGGGAGGGGAGAAGAAGGAAAGGAGGGAAGGGGAGGGAGGGAGGGAAGAAGAAGGAAAGGAGGGAAGGGAGGGAGGGGGGAGAAGGAAAGGAGGGAAGGGAGGGAGGGAAGGGGAGAAGAAGGAAAGGAGGGAAGGGAGGGAGGGAAGGGGAGAAGAAGGAAAGGAGGGAAGGGAGGGAGGGAAGGGGAGAAGAAGGAAAGGAGGGAAGGGAGGGAGGGAAGGGGAGAAGAAGGAAAGGAGGGAAGGGAGGGAGGGGAGGGGAGAAGGAGGGAAGGAGGGAAGGGAGGGGAGAAGAAGGAAAGGAGGGGAGGGAGGGAGGGGAGGGGAGAAGGAGGAAAGGAGGGAAGGGGAGGGAGGGGAGGGGAGAAGGAAAGGAGGGGAGGGAGGGAGGGAGGGGAGAAGAAGGAAAGGAGGGAAGGAAGAGAGGAGAGGGGAGAAGAAGGAAAGGAGGGGAGGGAGGGGAGGGGAGAAGGAGGAAAGGAGGGGAGGAAGGGAGGGGAGGGGAGAAGAAAAAAGGAGGGAAGGAAGGGAGGAGAGGGGAGAAGAAGGAAAGGAGGGGAGGGAGGGGAGGGGAGAAGGAGGAAAGGAGGGGAGGAAGGGAGGGGAGAAGGAGGGAAGGAAGGGAGGGAGGGGAGGGGAGAAGAAGGAAAGGAGGGAAGGAGGAAAAAGGGAAGGGATGGAGGGAGGGAAGGGGGAAGGGAAGAGAGGGAGGAAAGAGCAAGGGAGGGAGGGAGGGGGAGAGAGAGAGAGAGAGAGAGAGAGAGAGAGAGAGAGAAAGAAAGAAAGAAAGAAAGAAAGAAAGAAAGAAAGAAAGAAAGAAAGAAAGAAAGAAAGAAAGAAAGAAAGAAAGAAAGAAAGAAAGAAAGAAAGAAAGATCTTTTTTTCTCACAGCAGGAAAATAAAAACATATGTATTTGTAAGTTGCTTCCCCCCCCCCCCCCCCCAGTGGAGTTAAAATCTGCTGGGAATGTGTGGCTTTTCCCATTAGGAAAACAGACCAGAAGGGAAAGGGTTAAGGCGGTCTTTTCTCTCTCTCCCAATCCACTCTCCTCCTTGAGGCAGCAGCCCCACACACACACACACACACCAACAGCACTTCTGAAAGAAAGACGAGGCTTTCATCTTTCTCCCCCCCCTGTCATTTTAACATGTTGATTGACCCAGAGGACAGCTCTTTAAAAAAAACCCGAATGCCCCCAGCAAAACGCAAACACCACAAAAGGCTCATTATTCCGACAAGTTGGAAAACGAGAGACGGCTGGCTATTACCAGATGTTATCACAACTGAACAACTGAGAAGCATTAAGAAGCCATAATACGGCGGCAGAGCGGTCCATTTTGCATGCGGCAAATCCCAGGTTCAAGTCTCCCTGTCACCAGTTCAACAGTTTCAGAGGGTAACCATGTCAGTCGGCATAGAACACATGGATCTGAGTCCAATAGCACCTTAGAGACCGACACATTTTCGGGGTGTAAGCTTGCATCTTGCATCTGACGAAGGGAGCTTTTTCTCTGGAACACTTATACCCCAGAAATCTTACTATTTTCTAAGGTGCTCCTGGACTCCAGTTAAATAAGCTCCGATAGCAGCACTGGGGGGGGAGCCCTGCCAAGTCTTGGCCTGGAGCGCTGCCACCAGCCGGCTGGAGTAAACAGCTCCACAGTCCAGTGATCTGCATTGGTACGAGGCCACTTTGTACGTTCAAAGCCGGCGGGGTCTTAAAGGGTTAGAAAAAGGAAAGCCGGCATTCCTAAGCCACCTCCGGGCCATCTTAGACACAAACCTCGTTGTATAAATCACTGAATTCTTCAACCACATCTTTCGGGATCCTTTGACCGTTGTTGGTGAGGTGATAAGCCACTCCGTTCTTGGAGTAGAGGCTGATGCGGCCGATGCTCCGCTCGCCATCCGTGGTCTCTTCGAGTAAGCCATTGTCTTCTGCTAGATGATAGACTGGATTCCCATTTGAACCATGAATCCACGTGGCTCCCAGTTCAAAAGTCGCGTTTCCTGGAGGAGGAGGAAAGTCCAAGAGAGAAACAGAAGCAGTCTTTAGAAAGGTAAAGGGTGCTCAGGGCTACCTGGAAGAAGAAGAAGATTGGCTGTATACCCCGCCCTTCACTCACTTGGAGTCTCAGAGTGGCTTACAATCTCCTCTCCCTTCCCCTCCCCACAACAGACACCCGGTGAGGTAGGTGGGGCCGAGAGGGCAGAAAGTGCCCTGTAAATACAAAGCAGTTGCAGAAGTCATGGAAAAGACTGGATGTGCAAGGCTGAATGACCTTTGCAACTGCTTTTGCATTTACATGGCACTTCATGCACACACACACACACACACACACACCCAGTTTGGTGTAGTGGTTAAGTGCGCGGACTCTAATCTGGGAGAACCTGGTTTGATTCCCCACTCCTCCGCTTGCACCTGCTGGATGACCCCGGGCAAGCCGTAGTTCTGGCACAGCTGTTCTTGAAAAAGAGCAGTTTCTGTCAGGCAAGTGGGAAGCAGAGCTGGTCTGCCATTGCCTTCCTCTGCAGAGCCTTCCTTGGTGGTCTCCCATCCAAGACTTACGGCCACCCCAGCAAGGGGTTTTCAAGGCAAGTGAAAAGCAGAGGTGGTTGGCCATGGCCTTCCTCTGCAGAGCCTTCCTTGGTGGTCTCCCACCCAAGACTTATGGTGACCCCAACAAGGGACTTTGGAGGCAAGTGAGAGGCAGAGGTGGCTGGCCATTGCCTTCCTCTACAGAGCCTTCCTTGGTGGTCTCCCATCCAAGACTTATGGACAACCCAGCAAGGGGCTTTGGAGGCAAACGAGAAACAGAGGTGGTTTGCCATTGACTTCCCTTGCAGAGCCTTCCTTGGTGGTCTCCCGTCCAAAGACTGACCCTGCTTAGCTTCCGCAATCTGACAAGATCGGGCCATACCCTGCCACCTTCCCTCCCTGGAGTATCGATACATGAGTGAAATCACCGGATGCCACAGGGACTCAGGGGCACAGCCTCCCAGTCACACGAAAAAGGTGCGGAGGCCGCAGAAGAATTGCCAAGAAACGTGCCCCCTGCAAGACTCTCAGACCCTCGTGCATGCCTGGAGGTTTATATATAGGCTCCGGAGGAGGAAATGGTCTGCAGGTGTGTTGACGGAAGCGAGGGCCCCCTAAGGGTTTGGATTATTAAGTGCTTCCCTCCTGTCCAGCGACACATGCAGCTCAGAAGCTATTTTGGACGCGGCCGTATACAAACGGCTTCCCATTTGAAGGCCGGTGCCAAGCCTCCGCGGCGTTCGCAATCCCCAGCGGAAAGGCCGGATGCCGGACCTGTCGTGCATCCCCTCTCATCGACTTCCCTCCCGAGGGGGCTCGTAAGACGTTCGGGTTTAATTTACTGCCGGGTGTTTATCGACTGGGCCTCAGTGCCTGATGGCGGGGGCGGGGCCGAGCGAAGAGGAAGAAGGGCACGGATCGAGGCCCCCTCCCCCAGTTATAAGACAAGAGCGTGGCCAAAAAACAAAAGGCAGCTAATTGCAAACGAGGACGGTTATTCAGCGCAGCGAAGGAAGTCGTTGAGAGCACAGTCAAGGGCAGGCTAGCGAGCTCATTGTTATCGGGTTTTTTATGTCCACCTAATACACGTTCAGCAGCCTGAATAGCCCAGTCTAGTCCAATCTCATCAGCTCTTGGTTGGCCCTGGTTAGTACTTGGATGGGAGACCACCAAGGAAGCCCAGGGCTGCTACGCAGAGGCAGGCAATGGCAGACCACCTCTGCCAACATGGTTGGCCCAGGTTAGCCTAAGTTTGTCCGATCTTGGAAGTTAAGCAGGGTTGCCCCGGGTTAATATTTGGATGGGAGACCACCAATGCTCCCCTCTAAGCTGTGGAGTCTTGTGAGCAAAAAATTCTACTTTGTGAGCTACCGGGCATTCAAGTTGCGAGTCAGCGATTTGGCTGCGGCATAAATCAGTTTGCTCTGGAGCCCTCCTTCCTGAGCGAAGGCAAAAATGTGTGAGCTGGAGGCTAAAGAACTGTGAGCTAGCTCTCACTAAATCAGCTTAGAGGGAACACTGCCAGACCACCAAGGAAGCCCAGGGTTGCTATGCAGAGGCAGGCAATGGCAAACCACCTCTGCCCTGATGTGGAGGGCCCAGGCTAGCCCAAGCTTGTCTGATCTTGGAAGTTAAGCAGGATTGCCCCTGATTAATATTTGGATGGGAGACCACGAAGGAAGTCCAGGGTTGCTACGCAGAGGCAGGCAAAGGCAAACCACCTCTGTTTATCTCTCACCTTGAAAACCCTACTGGGGTCTCCGTAAGTCAGCTGTGACTTGAGGGCACATTCCACCACCATATGTTTACAGCAGAAGGTCTGAAAGCATGGGGGCAACATTCTCAGCGAAGCCTCACAACCTAGAGAGGGGTTGGCAGGCAAGTTTAGGTTGCTACGCAGAGGAAGGCGATGGCAAACCACCTCTTGCCTTGCAAATCCAATCAGGGTGGCCGTAGGTCGGTTGCGACTTGAGGGCACTTAATTATTATTAATATTAATTAATTAATTAATTAATTAATATTAATTAATTATTAACCAGTACACATTCATCTTGATCTTTCCTCCAAGGTGGCCTCCATGCTTCTTGTCCCTTCCACGTTATTCTCACAACCACCCTGCGAGGCCACGAGTTTCACGATCCAGGGGGCTTCGTGGCCGAGTGGGACTCTGAAGCTCGGCCCCCCGATTCAAGTTCGCGCTGGCTCTCTCGCGCCTGCCTTTCCGCTGCTCTTAACTGATGTCATTTTCGTTTGGCATGGATTTATTGCCAGCCCTCCTCACAGGTGCGGTGCGGGAAAGGCTGGGCCGTGAACGATTTTCAACAAACAAATCTGCACTGTGCTTCCGGGAGAGAGAGGAATGATGTGGCATGGTCATGTGTTGGACAGGTGCCAAGACAGCTTCTCGGAGGTTAGCGGACAAACTGGGACGCCAAGCTTCTTTTTATGTATCGGAGGCATTTCTGTGCATGTGCAAAGGGCAACCCCTCCTGGGGTTCTCGAGGCAACAGACAGACAGAGCTGGTTTGCCCTTGCCTGCCTCTGCGTAGCAACCCTGGACTTCCTTGGTGGTCTCCCATCCAAGTACTAACCAGGGCCGACCCCGCTTGGCTTCTGAGATCTGACGAGATCGGGCAAGCCTGAGCCACCCAGGGCCTGGTGGAGTATTTCTACACCGACAAAATTCTTGGAGCCTGAGCGGAAAAAGACACATTGTACGTGGTTCTGCAGCTATAACTAAGCAAGTCAGGCCATGCAGACTGCCCGAAAACTACTCATAAACCACGCCGGGCTAATTAAGCCATGCATGATGGATGCTTTGGCTGTTTTTAACAGAAGTCTTGCGGGCTTGCAAATGGGGCTGGAGCACGGACCACAGCGGTGTTGTGGGAAAGTATTCATTTTATGCGTTTAAGACATTTTTATGCTGCCTTTCCACCTGATCAGGGTTGCCAGAGTCCCCAAGGCGGAGCACGTAAAAGATTAGAACACTAGAACAATGAAAAACAACATTAAAATTATATAACAACTCAATGAAAACATGTAACAAGCAACACCCTAACTAGAGGGACGATAGCCGTTCGGAGGGGTATGCCAAATGAAGCAACAGAGGTTTCACCCTCTTGAGGAAGGCACCGATAGAGGGAGACAGACGAAATCTCCCTGGGCAGAAGTTCCAACGTTTTGGTGCCACGACTGAGAAGGCCCTCTCTCGGGTTGTCACCCATCGAGCCTCAGATGGTGGGGGCCACCAAAGCAGGGCATCTGAAGATGACCGGAGTGAGTGGGTGGTATGGGCATGACCAGGGGTCATTTCGTAGAAAAAGAGGTGCAGGAGCTCATTAGCATAACTCATTTGCATAATGTATTTGCATATGCCACACCCCCTAACATACCGGAAGTGTGTCAGAAGGCAACATCCCACCCCTCAGGCTCCACTCCACAGGTGAGTGAAACTGACCTGCTCTTCCTCCATTCCCTTCCCCCATCCAATACTTTGTGCAATAAAAATAAGTGTAAAGAACACACCCTCATTCTCTTCTTGCTCCCTTGAAACCACCAGGTTTCAAGTAGACTTGAGATACCCAGGACATGTGCACTACCCATCCCTTCCCCTTCCCCTCCCCACAACAAGACACCCTGTGAGGTAGGTGGGGCTGAGAGAGGTCTTTGGAGAACTGCTCATGAGAGAACAGCTCTGAGAGAACTTGTGACTGGCCCAAGGTCACACCAGCAGCTGCATGTGGAGGAGTGGGGAATCAAACCCGGTTCTCCCAGATTAGAGTCCAACTCCTGACCACTACACCAAACTGATAAGGTGGAAGCTGCTGAAGGGTTGGTGAAATTTCTCCAGTACTTCTGT
This sequence comes from Lepidodactylus listeri, assembly GCA_029233225.1. Taxonomy (NCBI): domain Eukaryota; kingdom Metazoa; phylum Chordata; class Lepidosauria; order Squamata; family Gekkonidae; genus Lepidodactylus; species Lepidodactylus listeri. Next base: position 6,579,048 of record JARCFY010000009.1, on the reverse strand, counting down.
GCCATGTGCCCAGATAAAAAACGGTATACTTAGAAAATTTAGATGCCACCTTGAGCAAGTCTCTGGAAAAGCAGCACACAGTCATGAAAGGAACAATGATAAAATTATCAATATTAAAACAAAACATTAAAAACAATAAAGACCCTAGCAGGGCTTTGCCCGGGGCGCTGCACCTCTGCACTGTTCAGGGAAGCCGAGGAGGGGGCGGGGCTTAGTCATGTGCCCGCCCCCTGGGCTCCTCACTCCCGGAGCTGCGCTCCTGTGCGCTCCCGCTCCCACAGACTCCTGGGCATGACCCTTTCCCACAGGACATTTTTCTGATCAAGATACACACACACACCCCCTTCAACAGATTTCCTGCCTGCATGGGGGGGGGGGGGGGGATATGCCAGATCCATGCATCTTTTCCTCTCTTTTTTTGCAGAAAACCAAAGGGCAGAAGACGCCAGGGGTGAGGACATTTGGAAACTGGACTAAAAGTGAAGTGCCTACACAGAAATCTGCAAAGAAATGTGAAGCTCTGAATTCTCACTGCAGTCCTGCAGCTCACCAGAGAAGTTCGAGGGTTGAAACTGAGGCTTGCAAACCCAAGAGCTCCCATGTGGGGGTCACAGCAAGCATACAGCATTTTGTATCCGCAGCAGCCAAGCTCCCAAGAAAGTCACACAGGCCTTCTAATCTGACCTCAGCATTTGATTCCGAGAGTACACTGCCTTGGTACACGGAGATCCCACGTCGCTGTCATGGGTCATAACTGCTGATCCATGAATCTGACTAATCCTTTTCAAAATCCACCTAAGCTATGTGGTAGCGACTTCCCCGCCTGTGCAGGCCGAAATTATATTAGAGCTTCTCTCGCTCTAGATACGAAACAACCGGTTGTTGCTAACTCAAGAGAGCCGTGTGTCATGCAAAGGAACGTTACGAGCAATGAAAATTTCAGATTCGCAAAATGAACTGGTTCGAGCAAGAACTGCTTAAACCTTTGCAAACACAGCCCGTCTCCCATCCTGATTTGCAGACGATAAGAATGGTAGAGACTTTTGCATGCTCAGGAGCGTTACAGAATTTTTGAAAACAATACATTAAATTGGAAAAAGACACGAGATCAAGATAACTCCTGTGGGGCTGTGGGATGATTTCAAGGACACAACTGTGGTCGACAGTGCAAACCAAAGCAGAGTTACACCTTCTAGGTGCACTGAAGTCAGCGAACCTAGAAAGGCACCACTCTGCTTAGGACTGAACTGCACGCAATTCCAGCTAGTTCTTGGGACAGGTGGGGCAGTCATTTCTGGAAAAGGATTATGTATGTTCAAGGAGGAGGACAGAACCACTAATATCTATTATCCATGATGGTTAAATGAAGCCTCCAAGGTCAGGAGCAGTGTATCTCTGAATCCCTGAAGCTGAGAACAAGCAAAAGAGGACAGCCTTCATGTCCTGCTCATGCACTCCTCATCTTGCCCCCCGCTGTTGGAAACCGAACACAGCTCTGGATCGACCTGAGACCAAATCCGCCAACCCTTCCTGCAAAGCTAGCTCAATACAGAAGAAGCCCCCGGCCGAGTCCTTACCAAGCTTCACGCTTTGTACTCTGCCTCCAATTCGGTCAGTCGCTTCAAGGACAGTCACATCCGTGAAACCTTTTTCCAGGAGAGTTTTGGTTGCCGAGAGTCCTGCAAGCCCAGCACCAATAACTACTATTCGCGGCTGTCGTTTTTTCCGTAGGCCACTACTAAGAGGATCATCAGTGCTGTCTGCAGATATTTCACAACTTTGCATGCCGTCCAAGCTCTCTTTCTAAGGAACCTGCCGAGAAAAGACACAGGAACGGGTTCAAAGCGTCAGGCTGGGATTTCTCTACTTTCTTCCCCTCCCGTCCCGCCTGAGATCATTTGCTTCCCCGGCAATAAATTCTGCAGAAATCCCAGAGCTCCACAACGAGTAGGTCTCGATGGGCGAACCAAACCATCTAAATGCGACCCACTGGGAAGGGCGGCGAGATCCAGACCGGAATATAAGTGTAGCTGACCCCGAAGGATGAAAGGCTTGATGGGTACAGTGGCCTCCACCCGGTCATCAAAGACGGTATTTCCAGAAAGTGCACAGAATTTCTCATCTTTTTATAGACACGCCTGAGCTACCGGGGTGGCAATTTTGTGGGAAAGAAAAACCCAGACACTACATGGGGGCACACACGGACATGCCACGCTCTGTGAAGACCTGCCGAGCAGAAGAATGATTCAGCCAAACTTCTACTTCTCTGGCAACCACAAAACACAGCCTTCGGGATCGGAAGGTACAGGACACGGCGGCTAGACCTGGCTTCCCGAAACAGGACATGAAAAGGCAACTTCACACATGATGTTATTTTAAGGATGCTCTTAAAAATAAAGGGGAAATGTGACAGACTTCCTTATCGTATAAGGAGGCTGATCGGGGAGCTGACTGGGCCACAGCTACCTGGACGTAAGATTTTAAGAAAATAAGAAGAGCCCTGCTGGATCAGACCTGGGGTCCATCTAGTCCAGCATCCTGTCTCACACAGTGGCCAGCCAGTTCCTCTGGAGGGGCAACAGGGCAGAGAGGCTGAGGCCTTCATAAGAACGTCAGAAGAGCCTTGCTGGATCAGACCAGTGGTCCATCTAGTCCAGCATCCTATCTCACACAATGGCTAACCAGTTCCTCTGGAGGGACAACAACAGGGCATAGAGGCTGAGGCTTTCATAAGAACATCAGAAGAGCCCTGCTGGATCAGACCAGTGAGGGTCCATCTAGTCCAGCATCCTGTCTCACACAGTGGCCAACCAGTTCCTCTGGAGGGGCAACAGGGCAGAGAGGCTGAGGCCTTCATAAGAACGTCAGAAGAGCCTTGCTGGATCAGACCAGTGGTCCATCTAGTCCAGCATCCTGTCTCACACAATGGCTAACCAGTTCCTCTGGAGGGACAACAACAGGGCATAGAGGCTGAGGCTTTCATAAGAACATCAGAAAAGCCCTGCTGGATCAGACCAGTGAGGGTCCATCTAGTCCAGCATCCTGTCTCACACAGTGGCCAACCAGTTCCTCTGGAGGGGCAACAGGGCAGAGAGGCTGAGGCCTTCATAAGAACGTCAGAAGAGCCTTGCTGGATCAGACCAGTGAGGGTCCATCTAGTCCAGCATCCTGTCTCACACAATGGCTAACCAGTTCCTCTGGAGGGACAACAACAGGGCATAGAGGCTGAGGCTTTCATAAGAACATCAGAAGAGCCCTGCTGGATCAGACCAGTGGTCCATCTAGTCCAGGATCCTGTCTCACACAGCGGCCAAATAGTTCCTCTAGAGGACCAACAACAGGGCATACAGGCCGAGGCCTTCCCCTGATGTTGCCTTCTGACGCTGAGATTCAGAGGTTAACTGCCTCCGAACGTGGAAGTTCCTTTCAGTTGCTGTGGCTAGTAGCCACTGATAGACCTTTCTTCCATGAATCTGTCTAATCCTCCTTTAAAGCCATCTTTGCCTGTGGCCATCACTTCTGGCAGTGAATCCCACATTTGAATCACTCTCTGTATAAAGTAGTATTTCCTTTTGTTCGTCCTGAACCTACTGCCCATCAACTTCACTCGATGCCCTCAGGCTCTAGTATTTGGGGAGAGGCAGAACAAGTTCCCTTCGTCAACTCTTTCCACACACCCCCGGACAATCTGGGGATTGTTTGCTAACAGTTAGCACTGGTGCGATCTCCCCTTTTCTTTTGTCCTGGGACTTAAGAAGGGTTGGGCAAGGCTCCTAGGAAATCCCCCATCCAGGCTGAGACCAGATCCCAGTCTGCTTAACTTCAGCAGGCAGCTGTATCAAGGGCCCTCTGAAGTACACCCAACTTTGCGTCCGTGCACTGTGTGAAACAGCCCATAAAAGATGCATTCAAGGAGGAACGGAAACTGAGCGCCCCTCCTAGGGCCCTCATCTTTAGTCGATGTCTCAAGAACCTGCAACGCTTACAACCCGCCCACCCAAACAAAGGTCACCAGCTGTGCATATAACCCGCCCACCCAAACAAAGGTCACCAGCTGTGCATTGCGTCTGGGTAGGTGCTTTCCTGTCCCTTATTTCTGCAAACTGGCAGACACAGTTCTACTCGCTCAAAAAGTTCAGTAGGAAGATGGTTACGCAAGAAGACCATCTACAACAGGGGTGGGCAATTGTTTTGGCTCAGAGGCCACTTTGTGGGAGCGGAGGTTAGCAGAGGGCCGCACCTTTTAAAATGATTGCATTCATTAGTTAACTTTGCATTTCAGAAAAGGTATAAATTGTATCTTAAAAATCAATAAATATAAATTAAATAATACAGTGGTAGTTTTATTCAATTTATTTATTGTGCTAATTTCATATCATCGATACCTGCAAGCACGTTTAATTTTAGAATCAGTTTAATGAGACAAATGTACCCTATCACACTTTTCTACAGTTTTTTTGAAATCAGATTGCTTGTTGAGATTCTCATCACAGCCTGCAAGTTAATGCCTGTCAAAGAGCATCTATATTTACTCTTGTTGATCTTCATGCAAGAAAAACTTTGCCCACAAATATATGTAGACCCAAATATAGAGAACATTTTCCCAGCAAATTTCTTCATTCATGGAAATTTTTTCAGCAGGCAAAGATTTGTAAAAGTCAACTAATGTCACAGCATTAAACCTTTCTTTCACAGTGTGATCTGACTGCATGTCAATAAATTTAAGCTGCAGCTCCTCAGGTGCTGCATCAATATCAGCAGAGATGGGATAAGAGAGCAAATTGAATTTAGGCTCAATTTTCTTGAAGTCCTGAAATCTTCTTGGCGGGCCGCAAAAAACTCTGTGGCGGGCCGCATGTGGCCCCCGGGCCGCAATTTGCCCACCCCTGATCTACAACATTACAGAATGATAGATTCAGGTGGGTAGCTGGGTTGGTCTGAAGCAGCAGGACAAAGTTTGAGTTTGTTCAAGGGATAAGCTTTCGTGTGCACGCATGCTTCTTCGATTACAGAATGATAAAAGCCTGACTGGGACAGCCCAGGCTAGCCTGATCTCGTCAAATCTAGGAAGCTAAGCAGGGCTGATCCTGGTCAGTATTTGGATGGGTGACCACCAAGGAAGTCCACCTCTGACCCCTACGGGGTCATCATAAGCCACCTTGAGCCGGTTTGCTGGCAAGGTGGGATATAAATGAAATTAATAAATAAATAAATAAATAAGTTGGCTGCAACTTGATGGGGGAAAAAAACCCTCCAAAAATCCTGTATATACTGTAGACATGTACAACGTATTTCTAGTTATCCATTTGCTGGTAAAATATCATTAATTTTGCCCACATTTTGCTTTTTTTCTCCAAAGCCGTCTGGAAATTTTACTCCTCTACCGACACAGTGCTCTAACATCTCCCGCCTGTTTTAATCAGGTGAAGTCAATTTTTATCTATTCTATTTGGGAAGATTCCTGAGTATTTCCTCCATCTTTGACTTGAAAGGACCCTCTCAGGAGGTTTGGGAGCCTCCGACGTGGTCGGATGAGAAGAAAAAGTTATTTTGGCATCGGTTCTTTGGGTTTGTCGCCACGCTTTTAAATCTAAAGCTCGGAACACCAATCGACTTTGGGCAGACAATTAAACATACAACATGAAAAATAGAAATCTCAACTTCTAAAACGAGATAAATGATACGTAAGGAAGATGAAGACACAGGGCCAAACAGCCAAGAGTATTTCGGGAGCAAATTATATAGTGGGCCAAGTTTAGAAAGAATATTTTAACAAAGAATCTTTAAGTTACTCTGCTAGAGACTGGAATAGCAAGCCCATCTAAAAACCTCCACTCAGTCGGTTGTCGTCACCCTTTCTAGACCTGTCCCTGTCCTCTTTAACTCACAGGCGGCAGCATAGAACCCACTGAGCCCGAAACACAGGACAGGAAGTCAAATGCCATTCAGGTCACGTGGCAGGAAAAGGCAGGGCCTGAGTTACGACCTCGACAGAGGGGAGGGGACAGCTAGATTTGAATCCAGTAGCACCTTAGAGATCAACAAAATTTGGGACCAGTATAAGCTTTCAAGACCAAGGGTCCTAGGGCTGCCAAGTCAGCCCGGGGGGCGGGGCATCCCCCGCTACAGGGGTTCCCGATCCGCCAGCCAGCATTCGGCCAGCAGGGGAAACCCCACCCCCGAGGTCATCGAGCCTGGACGACCTCCCTCACGTAATGACGTCCCCCGGAAGTGACGCCATCACGCTGGGGGCGTTGCCAGGGCAACGCTCTGGTAATCGCCCCCAAATTCTATGATACCATAGAGTTTTGGGGCGATTGCCAGAGCGTCGCCCTGACAACGCCCCCAATGTTCTGACGTCACTTCCGGTGACGCCGCCCGGCCAGCGGAGCTTCCCCCCCCCCCCCCCGGTAAGTTTCTTACACTTGGCAACCCTAAAGGGTCCTCTGGCTCTCGAAAAATTATACCCCCCAAATCTTGTTGGTGTCTAAGGTGCTACTGGATTCCAATTAAATCTAGCTTCTTCTTCTTCTTCTCTCTCTCTCCCTCTCTCCCTCTTTTTTAAGCAGTTGAGGGAGCACCTGCAAGGAACTTAGGGGAACTCAGGAAAACAAGTGTAAACAAGTGGAGAAACGTAACATGTAGTTGACCCCCATGTTAAAAAATCATGGAGAAAGGGGAAGGGCCAGCTGGGGGGGGGGGGTTCTTTCCACCTCCTTTCCGTGCTTCTCCTGTTGCCACCACCCCCCCTCCCCCCATTTGTTTATGGATAATTTTGAAAATTGTACAACGGAAGGAAAACACGCCACGGTTGGCAGACATTTCTGGGCTCCGGCTCGGGCTGTTTCCCACGGCAGCCAAATGCGACAGACTGGGATTGTTTTGAGGACAGCCGTTCTAACGTTTTGCTTTGTCGGATCCGGCTTCTGCCAACCGCGTCCGAAAGTATCGGCATTAGGCAATCCGTGCCAACGTGTAATCAAACCGCCGGGGACCAATTATGTTTGCTAGGCATCCTCATTAATTCATAGGGTTGTCGTAAGTCAGGAGTGACTTGCCAGCATTTAACACACAAGCAGACTCACTCAGCTTGCCCAGCACACCCCATACCCACCTTGGGCCACAAAATGTTTGGACCTCAAAGAAGACCGCTAGAAGAAAGTACTTTCGCTGTATCAAAGGCAGAGGAAGAATGCAAATAAGCAAAAAGCCCTAAACCCTCTCCCAGTATCCACTCACCCTGCGGAAAGAACTATGCTGGCTTTTAGTTTGCGGCCATCGCGATTCGCAAATTTGGGGGTTTTCGTTAAACCCCCATCATTCATAGCTTCAGAGTTTTAAGAGAAATTCTGGGCTGTACGTCCATACTTAGTCAGCAAAAATGTGTCAGGGCATTTCCATAAAGAGAACACATCTACACGAGGGAGTCCCACAAACACCTGGCTGACAGCTTTAATACCATGCGTGAGCGCATAAGGCGAGTAAATGGCCAACAGCCTGTGGCAAACAGGGTGTTAGTTCTCCTTCCAACAAGGAAGATTGCTCTACAACGGCCACATTCTTGCCCATTCTCAGCAGTTGCTTTTGAGGAACGCCGGCTGCCAGGTGAGATCTGAACACTAGTAAGGATGGAATCGAAGAAAAAGTTAAAGGGAGGGGGGGTTCCGGACGGCATTTGGCTGAGTGGGGTTTACCTACTTCTTTAATTGTCATTGTGATAGTGTTTTAGCCCCTTTTTGGAATGCTGCGGGCCTGAGTTCCAATTATGTGTGTATGTGTGCGTATGCCCACTTGTTTTAGAAGAAAAAGAAGAAGAAGAAGAAGAGATTGGATTTATATCCCGCCCTTCACTCACTTAAGAGTCTCAGAGTGGCTAACAAACTCCTTTCCCTTCCCCTCCCCACCACAGGCACCCTGTGAGGTAGGTGGGGCTGAGAGAGCTCTTTCCCAAGCTGTCCTTGAGGGAACAGCTGGTGCAGAGCTATGGCTTGCCCAAGGTCATCCAGCCAGGTGCAAGTGGAGGAGTGGGGAATCAAACCCGGTTCTCCCAGATTAGAGTCCGCGCACTTAACCACTACACCAGACTGGCTCTCTAGGATTTTAGGATTTAACAGCTGGTTTCAAGTCCAATAGAACCTCAAAGGCCAATAGCCTGCCGTAAGGTGGGGAGGGCGGGATATAAATCGCATAAATAAATAAATAGGATTTGGGGGATAAGCTTTCAAGAGTCAAAGCTCCCTTTGTCAGATACCTTGTTGGTCTCTAAGGGGCTACTGGATTCGAATCTAGCTGTTCTATGGCAGACCTGCATGGCAAACCTCTGAATTTAGAATTTAACTTGTGCTTCATGGTATTGTTCAACTTGCCTTTGGTCCACTTCTGGAGGCAAAGGCAATATAGATTGTAATAAATATATGCAATTTTAAGGAGACAGAGGAGGAGGAGTTGGATTTATACCCCGTCCTTCACTCGGAGTCTCAGAACAGCTTACAATCTCTTTTCCCTTCCTCTCCCCACAACAGACATCCTGCGAGGTAGGTGGGGCCGAGAGAGCTCTTTTAAGAACTGCTCTTGAGAGAACAGCACTGAGTGAACTGTGACTGACCCAAGGTCACCCAGCTGGCTGTATGTGGAGGAGTGGGGATTCAAGCCCGGATCTCCAGATTAGCGTCTGCCGCTCTTAATCACTACACAAAACCACTACACCTTCGCCACAATAAATACATGACACACACAGGTATGTGTAGGTAGGCGAGCTATTTGAAAATAAAAACCATTTGCTCAAGGTATAATCCAGGATGCGAGAATTCTACTCCAGTAGGTTAGACAGACTTTGTGTTAAACAGATGGGCAGAAGGCCGCCACATCGAGCTGTGTTCATGAAGACCTTTGGAAAATATGACCCGAGAGCAGGGAGATAACGCAAGTGCCTCTATTGTGGGTTGCGTGGAAATATGGTTGCCAGATCCTTGCTGGCAACCAGTGGGAGTGGGCGAGACTTACCAGCAGCAGGTAGAGGCCTAGGCCAGCAACACAGTGACATCACTTCAGAGGTGAACCAGAAGTGAAATTACTCCATCACCAGTGATGCGAAATGCTCCGGTATTTGGGCAAAAACTCTATGGTAGATGCCTTTTTTACCACAGAGTTTTTGCCCAAATACCAGAGTGTCCCAATGATGCTAACATGTCAATTTCATCACATGCTGGAAGTGACGTTGCCACGCTGCTGTAGGGTTGCCAAGTCTAACTTATATTTTAGGGGTGGGGAGTCCGATCCTCTTCAGGAGTCTTCTGTGACATCATTGCGTTGGGCATGTAGGGGTGGGTTTCCTCTAAGCTGAGTTAGTGTGAGCTAGCTCACAGTTTTTTAGCCTCCAGCTCACACATTTTTGTCTTAGCTCAGGAAGGAGGGCTCCAGAGCAAACTGATTTCTGCTGTAGCCAAATCACTCACTCACAACTTTAATGCCACTGGCTCAACAGAGGAGAATTTTTGCTCACAAGACTCCACAGCTTAGTGGGAGCATTGGGCGGGACATCTATAATTCGAGGGAAAACCATAGAATTTTCCCTCGAATGATAGTTTCCCCCCCAAAAAAACATGCCTGACGCAATGACGTCACCTCTGGGTGATGTCATCACACTAGGCATGTCTCCGCAGCCCAGCAATTTGGGGGTGGGGTTCCCCCGGTGGCCCAATCTGGGCCAGTGGGGAGCAGGCCAATAGAGCGGGGGTTTTCCTTTTCCCCCCGGGGGACTTAGCAATTCTACGTTGCTGATAGGGTTGCCAAGTGTATTTAACTTACTGGCGGGGGGGGAGCTCCGCTAGCCGGGAGCTTCCCCGGTGCGCACGCGAAGCTCCACTGGCCGGGCGGCGTCACCAGAAGTGACGTCAGCACGTTGGGGGCGTTGCCAGGGTGACGCTCTGGCAATCACCCCAAAAAAACTCTATGATACCATAGAGTTTCGGGGCGATTGCCAGAGCGTCGCCCTGGCAACGCCCCCAATGTGATGGTGTCACTTCCAGGTGACGTCATTACGTTAGGGAGGTCGTCCAGGCTGGACGACCTCGGGGGTGGGGTTTCCCCCGCTGGCCGAATGCTGGCCGGCAGATCGGGAACCCCTGTAGCGGGGGATTCCCCGCCCCCCGGGCTGACTTGGCAGCCCTAGTTGCTGACAACATTGCTGCAGTGCCGGCCTGGGCGTTCCCCTGCCGCCACCAGCAAGCTGATTGGTGGGGGCGGGGAGAAGCTGAGGGTGAGGAATCTCCATCCCCCCAACCACCCAATTCTGCTGTTGTATAGTCTTGAATTCAATCATTTTAATCTACCATCTCATTCTGTAAAACGCATCAGCATACAATGGCTTTAGCACTGGAAAGTAGAACGACTACAGAGCTGAAGTTAGCACCTGTTTCTGCAATCGGCGCAAAGCTGCTGAGATGCGGAATGCCCCCGGGCCTAGACTCTGGAAGGGAAGAGCGACAAAGTAGACTAAATACTTCTAGAAAAATAAACTGGGAGGGTGGGTTAACCAGCAAAAACAGAGGAGGGGACTGTTGCAGTTCTCCCCTCCAAGCCAGCTGACTTCACTTCCGGTCAGGTTACAGCTGCCGAAACATAAGATATGCACACCCAAGCTATACCCTGGCACACACATCCTGCTGTTCCTGGCAAGACCCAGGAGCAGCAGACTCCACCCTGAAGAGAGTTCTCTTTGGAAACGCTAAGAAAGTGCTCCTGTCGCGAACAAATCCCATCCTGTTGCACTGAAAACGTAGGTTGTGTTCTTGACGCAAATACCAGCGTGCTCTTAAAGGTGACACAGAAGCCTGGAGCCTCAGACAAACTGATGTTGCGCTGCCCACTCCTGAGGACAACAAACATGCGCCTGGCAATCTCTGCTCTTGCCTGCCCCCATAATGGCTTAGCAGCGCGACAAACATTAAGTCCAGGGCTCATTTCGTAGTAGGAGCTCCTTTGCATATTAGGCCACACACCCCTGATGTAGCCAATCCTCCAAGAGCTTACAGAGTTCTTCTTACAGGGGCTACTGTAAGCTCTTGGAGGATTGGCTACATCGGGGGGGGGGGTGGCCTAATATGCAAAGGAGCTCCTGCTATAAAACGAGCCCTGATTAAGTCCACCATAAGCTTGGCCTCCGGTTTTTTGAAACTAAGGGCCTAAATTGAACACACTGAACGGAACCAAAATAAGATGATGGGAAGGCAAGCAAAATGAGAATTTGAGATGTACATTGCTGAAAATGTTGAGACAAACAATAAGGACTGGAAGCAGGAAACTGGCCCAAGAGGGCTGTGGAGCTATGGGGTCCCCAAACTTTTTGACTCTGTGGGCCCTAACCTCCTTAACCTTTCTTCATAGGGAAAATGTTTTATCTCCTTAATCATTTTAGCTATCCTTTCTTGCACCTTTTCCAGGGCTATAATATCTTTTTTGAGGTGCAGTGACCAGAACTGTAGACAGTATTCCAAATGAGGCCGCACCATAGATTTATTTTAAAATAATGCCCAACTGTTAACATAGATCTGGAGAACTGCAGGCCAGTTAGCTTAACATCTTTTCCAGGTGAATTTGTAGAAACTGTTACTAAAGATGGAGTTTTTAAGCACACAGAAGAACAAGCCCTGCTTCGGAAGACTGAGCATGGCTTTTGCAAAGAGACATCCTACCTCCATGAGCTTCAGGAGGTATTATCTAACATGTAGATAAGGGCGATCCAGTGTATATTATACACTTGGACTTCCAAAAAGTTTTTGACAAAACCTTTCACCAGAGGCTCCTGAGCAAACTTCACAGTCATGGGATAAGAGGACAGGTTCTCACGGAATAGAAACTGATTAAAGAAGACGAAGCAGAAGACAGAATTAAACAGATAGCTCTCACAATGGGTGAAAGGAAACAGTGGGTTCCACAGGGTTTAGAATTGGTGCTATTCAACCTGTTCATCAATAAATCTTTATATAAACTAATAAAACTTCCTATAAGAAAAAAACAATCAGGCATGAGTGGTAAATTGGCCAACTTTGTGATTCGGTTTCACACCCAATTGTTCAAGATGGTGGAAGTGAAAGCATATTTGTAGCTAGAGTGCCAGACTGGGAGAATCCCAACTCTGGCATGGAAGGTTGGTGGGTGACCTTGGGCCAGTCACCCAATCTCCACCAAACCTACCTCACAGAGTTATTGCTGTGTAGATAAAATGGAGAAGAGGGAATTGTCATAAGCCACTTTGTTCCCCTCTGGGGAGAAAGGTAAGAGGTAAAGCCAGTCGAAAGCCAGTCGAATCCAACTCTACCGGTCGGTGTTCATCTCCATTTCCAAGCCGAAGAGAGAAAAGTGGGATATAAATGAAGAACTTAAACTGTAAATGTATTGAGGGAGAGAGACTCCTTATCCCTTCTCCTAAATAGCAAATGTGAAACAAGCTGCAAAATAACAACAATTAATTGCTCTTGGTATTTATTCTGTTTTCCAGCTACAGACTGTGCCTTGGCCTCCATTTACAGTCCTGGCAGAATTTTAGCACCCAACAGACTTTAAAATCTTTCATGATGCCAGCCCTGCAAGGCAGGCCAATACTGCCACGGTTACAAGTTATTTGACTTGCCCACGGCTTTGCATGGAGTTGTACAGCCAGAAGGATTTGAAAATGTGGGTCATCCAGACCCATTTCAAACGATTAACCCGGGGGGGGGGGGGAGCAGTTACAGAAATCCAAGAATAAAAGAAAGCTAGGCTTCGATCTGCTTGTCCCTCTGTCCCCTTGCAAACGCATCCCCCATTCCCTGAGTGGGCTGTAAAATGCGAAGAATGTTACAGCAGCTTTGGTAACAGGGTGGGCAGGTAAAACCACCAGGAACACAAAGGCACAAAGTACTAAAATCATTCCGCTCTCCGGAGCCAGATACTTGGTCTTTTCCAACAGCCCGGAACAGGCCATTCACACAAAAACCCCTCTGTACACACACACACACATAAACCCTCCTCTTCCTTCCAGACTTAGGACATGTTTATTCGCATCATCCCTTCTTCATTGTAGACCAGACAAAGCACAAGCAATTGGCTGAAAATGAGATATTTGGAGTGGGGCGGGGATCGCCGCCCACGCGCTGGTACTGACGGGAGGAACGGCTGAACAGTTTTGCAGAGGAGACAAGACGGGATGAGGGACGGCGACTCAAAACAGCGCTATTTCATTCACCCGGGCACAGTTACTTCAGCTAATTTTAAACTACAGAGTGGGATAGCGGTTTCAGCTCCTGAGTGCAAATAGAAATTTTCAGGTGCAATGCAAAACCTGGGGGGGGGGGGTATTACAGGCATTTTATTCAGGTGGGTCGCCGTGTTGGTCGGAAGCAGCAGAGCAAAGTCTGAGTACAGCGGCATCTTGAAGACCAACAAAGTTTTATTCAAAGTCATCGAATTGCAGAATCACAGAGCTGGAAGGGGCCATCCAGGCCATCTAGTCCAACCCCCTGCTCAGTGCAGGATCAGCCTAGAGCAGGGGTGGCCAACCTGTGGCTCGGGAGCCACATGCGGCTCTTTCACACATATTGTGCGGCTCCTGGCAGGGCGGCTGGGGAAGCAAAGGGGAGGCATGCTTTTTCTCTCTTTCTCCCTTCCTTTCTTCCCTCCTCCCTCCCATCTATTTGCTTTCCTAGTTTCTCTCTCTCTCTTTCTTTCCACTTATTTAATTCTTTCTTTCCATCTCTCTCGATATCATTAGCAAACAAGTAATATCATTATCACTAACTGGTTTTCCTCGTTTGTTTTTATTTTTGGCAGTCCCATTTAACGTTAATAAAAAGCAAATTTGCATATTTTAAAAAATAAAAACGTGTGTGTGATATTTGTTCCTGTCTTGCGGCTCTCAGACCTCTGACGTTTATTCTATGTGGCTCTTACGTTAAGCAAGGTTGGCCACCCCTGGCCTAGAGCATCCCTGACAAGTATTTGTCCAACTGCTGCTTACAGAAAGCTAGGCTTTCCAAATATTCCAATTTGCCTGAAGAAGGCTGCAGTCACACACTTTAAACGATCCCCTTTTAATCAGTGCACTTTCCTACTGGATTTTACTGTATGAACTGGAAAAATCCAGTTGGCAAGTATATTGAAAGTGGATTATTTACTATGTGTGAGCACAGCTGAAGTGTGCTTTGCACACAAAAGCTTATACTCTGAATAAAACTTTGTTGGTCTTAACAGTGCCACTGGACTCATAACTTTGCCTCATATATTTTATTGTATTTTATTATTATTTATGTCAGAGGTCTCCCACCTTTTTGAGCTTGTGGGCACATTTGGAACTCAGACATGAGGCGCTGGCTGAAGCCACAGAATCGCTGTCGCAAAATGGCTGCCACAGGAGGCGGAGCCAGCCGCAAAATGGCGGCCGCAGATTACCTGCAGTCCCACAGTGAAGATCCTTGTGTTGCTGGCCAAAGCAATGTTTTGAAAAGCCTGCACGGCCAGTCAGATCTCCAATGGCCAATCAGAAGCCTTGCTAAACAAAACCCTCACCTGGCCCTGCCCGCTTTGTAAAAACACTTGGCAGGTGTCCCGGTCAGGAACGACCGGGCCTTCTCCCCCCCCCCCCCCACAGAAGTGGCCCCACACTCACCCAGCCCAGTCCGAGACGCCCAGGAAGCTGGAGCCCCACGAGAACCGCCCCAGGAAGACCCACAGCCGCAACGGGCGGCCAACTCCATATCGGGCCCAGGAATGCCTATGGGCGCCGCGCGGTGGCGGCGCCGCAGCCAAAAACGAAGCAAGCAAGGCGCCCAGGAGCACCGCAGCTGAGCCCCACAGGCCCTCGACCCTCACCAGCGCCAGGCAGGCTGGGGACCAAGGAAAGTCGGCAGAAGCCACAGAGCCTCCTCCATGGGACTCCGGCGTGACACTCAGAAGACCCGGAAGTGGGGTGGAGCCCAGCCCAAACGCCGGGACGGCATCTCTGCTTCTAAAGGGGGGCGGGGCCCAAGAGGGAGGAGTTGGCTGGAATGACCGGGTGGCTCTGGGGGAGTGGGGAGGGGAATAAAAGGAGGCCGGGAAGGAAGGGCCGGGGAGGATGAGCCGGGAGGTGTTTATGGCAAAGAGAACGAGAGAGAGAGACGCCAGAAACTGAACACCGACGGAGGCAGAGGGGTGAAGAGGGTGCTGTAAACCCTACCCCTTGCTAATCTGAGGCCCTTCCTCGCCCCTTTCTTGCCCCAACACTGCTCAGAGCCACCCGCCGCCGGTGTACGTCACAGCCACGGGAGGGGACCCCGGAGGGAAGAAGGCGGAGCGCGCGACAGTAGGTGTCAGGAAAGGAAACAGCAGGCACCATGGGGCACTTTGTTGAGGATCCCTGATTCACACTGTAAGCCACCTTGAGTTCCTCTAATTTACTTATTTTACTACTTTTACCCCGCCCTCCCTGCCCAAGCAGGCGCAGGGCAGCTTACAACATTAATAAAGTCAGTATACAATATAAACACATAAAAACAGTAAAATCACACAATCAATTGTAATTTCCAATGGTGGCGCAGCATAATAAGGTACATCAAATGCATATACTCCAGTGTAGCATAGTGTTGATGCCACCAGGGAAACGCCCTGGCCCTAGTTGACCTGGCCTCCTTAGGGCCAGGAAGCGCCAGGCGGTTTTGCATCCCTGACCGCAGTGCTCTCTGGAGAACATACGGGGAAAGGCGGACCCTCAGGTAGGCAGGTCCGTGACCATAAAGGGCTTTAAAGGTTAAATTAAACAAGACGGCTAATAAACATAGCTCCCCGTGTAGAATCTCAGAATGCTTTTATTCTTTTCAGCCGAGTGCCCGCAAAACGACTTTCCAGTGGATGGCATCCATAGGCCAGCACTCCCCCCTACACTGCTGCCCAAAAGGGTGCCCAAAACTGACTACCTAAGTCATCCCCCTCATATCGCATCCCAGCAGCAGCTGCTGTTGCGAGGAATACACGGCACGACGTCACCAGAACTAGGCAAGTCGACGTACAGTTGGAAGCGTGTCGAGAGAAATCCGGCAAGCCGCACCCAATTACTGCGAACCACGCTTCCTAGCAGTCACAAACAAACACGAGTCTGTGGCCAACGAGCAGCTAACCGCTGCCCGGCAAGACGAATAAGCGGCTGACGAAACCTTCAGCAAAACAACCCGGGGCGACGGATGCTTCCTTGATGATACACATAATCGAATGCAGCCAATTTGCCCGGCCAAAAGCCCCACAGCAATGAAAACAACAAGTTGGGCCGAAACAAATGAATGTTTGGCTAGGAATTCTGCTCTTTTCTCTGCTGGGAAACCTGAAGTCGAATATTCTGCAGACGGACCGTGGATACTCAAATGGCTGCTGAATTTGACAAATCCTGGATCTGACTGCAGTGAGTGACAAGGGACGCAACTGGCACATGACGGAGTTGCTGTATGACAGCTGGCAGCATGGGCCACAATATTATTTTTTAAACAAAGATTTCTATTATTTTTTCAAAAGTATACAAGAATAAAACAATATCAGTGTATAATACATACAGGTTAATTATCAACGTTATACATACATTGTTGGTTTAGGAATTACGGCAGTAGACAACGATCTATTATAGTTAATCACCTTGTGAATGCTAAATTAAATCAATATGGATTTGATCTCTCTGGCGTGTTGCCTGTCTTTTTTAATTGGTTTGTGACACTGCGGTGGCTGTGTGTTGTTTCTGTGTATGTTCATTTAAGGTGGATCGGGTTATGTGGCTGGATGTCTGTCGCAATTACATATTCTATAAGTGGTTCCCATTTCATGAGTAGGTTGTATTGCTGCGCTGTGAAGTCTGTGTGCTTTACGTTTTCAGTGATTTTTTTCCATAATAAAGATGTCCCAGATTTTTGATACTATTTAATGCTGAACAATGAAAAAGTACCTGCAAGCAGAGGGGTAGGAAATTTTCTGATGCTATACTTTTCCGTAGAAAATTGTCCACCCCAAATATGTAAATATATGTTTTTGTACCTGGTGTATACTTAGGTTAACATTATTTAAATATACTGAAACTGTTTAACTTAAATTTAACTTTGGAATGTATTGAAATCTGGGGGATTAGGAATTTACAGATATTTGAATTGTGGTTTTCCTGAATTTCCCCTGCTTCCAAGCATAGTACTCCTTTCGAATCCGAGTGTGAAATTTTCACACTGGGGCCACAAAACTCGCAGGCGGGATCCAAATGAGAAATGGCACAGCTCTGCAAATTCTGGATATTTGAGAAGGTGACGCTTCAGCTGTAAATGCAAACGGATGGACAGCCAGGAGACAGCAGTCTCTGCTTGGGGCACATAGTTTATAATGTGCTGGCTGTGCCTAGATTAGAGTGTGAGACTCAAATAAAAGGACTCTTGGGTTCAAATCCCCCGGTCATGAAGCTCATTAGATGACCACCCAGCCACTCCCCAACTTAACATACCTCACAAGGTCATGAGGATAGATGGACAATAGGGAAGTAGGGAAGTGGGAACGTAGATCAGCCTGAACTCCTTAGAAGAAGGATAGAAAAGTATAATCAAATTGAAGGGTAAGGAAAGGATCTGCTGCTACTCTGCATAGAACTTGGCATGGTCAGAAAACAGACCTAAACCAGTCCTAACATCAAGTGAGAACAAAGATGGTGTCTCTTGTTTCTGGTAGGTTGACCCCTTAACTGGTTTAGATTCTGAGACATGCACAGCTTTTCTGACCTTTAGCAATGGCCAAGCAACCAGTTTGCCATAAGGACATCAGAGAAGCCAATGTTGAATCAGGCCAGTGGCCCATCCAGTCCTACACTCCGTCACACAGTGGCCAAAAATACCAGGTGTCCTCAGGAGGGCCAGCAGTGGGGCCAGAAGCCCAGAAACCCAACCACTGTTGTCTCCCCCCAGCACCAAGAATACAGAGCATCACTTGCCCCAGACCAAGAGCTCCTATCTATAACTTGCGGCTAAGAGCCATGGATGGACCTCTGCTCTTAAGAACATAAGAGAAGCCAATGCTGGATCAGGCCAGTGGCCCATCCAGTTCCAACACTCTGACACACAGTGGCCAAAAATACCAGGTGCCATCAGGAGGTCCAGCAGTGGAGCCAGGACACTAGAAGCACGGTTGCCCCCCTCTGAAGCACCAAGAATACAGAGCATCACTTGCCCCAGACTGAGAGCTCCTATCTATACCTTGTGGCTAATAGCCACTGATGGACCTCTGCTCCATATGGACATATGTGTCATCAAGTTGCAACCAACTTACAGCAACCCCGTAAGGGGCTTTCGAGGCAAGTGAGAAGCAGAGGTCGCTGGCCATTGTTTTCCTCTGCAGCGTCTTCTTCAGTGGCCTCCTACCCAAATACCAACCCTGCTTAGCTTCTGAGATCTGATAAGATTGACCGATACCGCGCCCTTCCATGTCCTGATAAAAAAAGGGTATCACCTCAAAAAGAAGTTTTAGAACCACTAGCTCAGGATGTATCTTTAAGAGAAATCGAGCAAGGAAACAGTTGGAGGGGAAAGTGGGGTAGAAGAAAAACAAGAGACAGAAAGAAGAACTGCCGTACACACTTTGTAGGTCACAGGCCTGAAAAGGACTGCAGGTTACTGCCAGAAGTCCTTTGAGAAAGCAAGAAGGTTGCATAGGATTGACTTTCCCAGCACGCACTGTCTTTTTTCGTCCCCCTCCCCCTTCCTGGCTGACCACTTGGGCTTCCTTCTTTGAAACTACCAAAGTTCTGACCTGAGAAAGAACGGACGGCTTTTCTGGGCTAACTTCCAATTTAAAAAAAAAAAATGGGGAGAGGGTAGAATTTCCACTTCTTGGAAGCGCTGTCTTCTCATCTGGGAGACTCCACTTTTGTGGTCTTATGAGGGCAGGAGAGCCCCCACAGTCTAAAAAAGACTTCCATCATTGTTCACAGCCCAGCATTTCTTGAAGAAAACGAAATGCTGGCGAGAACTTGCAGTGTCTCCAAAGCTCTCCTTCCCTTGCCAGTGTCAAGCTAAGGGGATGGAAAAGAGGTCAACCGTTTTCAAAAGCAAGTCCTTTTTGGAAATCTACGTTTTGGGGACACGCTGGAAAGACAACCATGCCAAGCCTGCATAGTTGAGTGATGCTTAATTGCCACAGCCTAGTTGACTCTGTTAATTCATTACCGTTTAAAAATGGTCCCTTGCTTTGCATTGTGACTCGATGGGAAGAAGAAGAAGAGATTGGATTTATACCCCGCCCTTCACTACCCAAAGAAGTCTCAGAGCGGCTTACAAACTCCTTTCCCTTCCCCTCCCCACAACAGACACCCTGTGAGGTAGGTTGGGCAGAGAGAGCTCTTTTGGGGACTGTCCTTGAGAGAACAGCTGGTACAGAGCTATGGCTTGCCCAAGGTCATCCAGCCAGGTGCAAGTGGAAGAGTGGGGAATCAAACCCGGTCCTCCCAGATTAGAGTATGTGCACTTAACCACTACACCAAACTGGCTCTCCAAACTGGAAAGAAGTACCTTGGGACAGGAGGAGATTGGATTTATACCCCACCCTTCACTACCCAAAGGAGTCTCAGAACGGCCAACAATCTCCTTTATTTATTTATTATTTATATTTGTATCCTGCCTTGCCAGACAAGCTCCTTTCCCTTCCCCTCCCCACAACAGACACCCTGTGCAATGCTTCCTCTAAGCTGTGGAGTCCTATGAGCAAAAATTCAACTTTGTGAGCTTCTGGCTTTAAAGTTGCGAGTGAGCGATTTGGCAGCTGCATAAATTAAGTTTGCTCTGGAGCCATCCTTCCTGAGCGAAGACAAAAAAGTGTCAGCCGGAGGCTAAAAAACTGTGAGCTAGCTCACACCAACTCAGCTTAGAGGGAACACTGTCTGTGAGGCAGGTGGGGCTGAGAGAGCTCTTTCGACAATGGCTATTGAGAGAACAGCTCTGAGAGAACGTGTGACTGACCCAAGGTCACACCAGCAGCTGCATGTGGAGGACTGGGGAATCGAACCCAGTTCTCCCAGATCAGAGTCCATGCTCTTAACCACTAAACCAAATTGGATCAATACAGGGGTAGAAAAGAAGTAAGAGGGTTGGTCAGAGATGTAGGAGCTGGAAACCATTTAGGGGATCCTCTAATGCAGGGGTTCCCAACTCACAAGCCCAAATTTACTTTGTAAGGTGACCCCTCCAGGGCTGGCCAAAGGTTTTTCGGTGCCTTAGGCAAACTCTGACTTTGACGCCTACCTACTCCAGCAGCCAATTTTCAATAGCACCCAAACAGGTATTTTTGAGATACCAAAAGAAGGGTGCAGCTCCCCTCGCTGTGAACCCCAAGCAAGTAAGAGTTCATCTCCTCTTCAGCCAGTTTGGTGTAGTGGTTAGGAGCGCGGACTCTAATCTGGGAGAACCGGGTTTGATTCCCCACTCCTCCACATGCAGCTGCTGGTGTGACCCTGGGTCAGTCACAAGTTCTCTCAGAGCTATTCTCTCAAGGGCAGTCCTCGAGAGAGCTCTCTCAGCCCCACCTACCCTCCCAGGGTGTCTGTTGTGGGGAGGGGAAGGGAAAGGAGTTTGTAAGCTGGTCTGAGACTCCTTCGAGTAGTGAGGGGAGGGGTATACATCCAATCTCCTCTTCTCTTCTTCATATGCCAGCTGAGGACGTGTGCTCAGAGGGCGCTGGGTTGAGGAGCTACAGGATGATGGCAGTGAAGAGGTTGGCGGCGGAGAAGTTTGATGTAGTACAGCTCTCACAGCGGGCAGCGGGCAGTGAAGCCACGCAGGCGGCCGAGCAAGAGGTTGGGCTGCTGAAGGAGCAGCACTAAGACAGAGCCTACGTTCCCACCCCCAAGATGGAGCCCACGCATCTCAAAAGAAAATAATAAAGCATTGAGAAAGGGGTAGGGAAAAAAGTCTGTGTAAACGGTTAAGGGGATGGAACACCTTCCCTTTGAGGAAAGGTTAACAAGGTTAGGCCTCTTTAGCTTGGAGAAACGGTGCCTGAGGGGTGACAGGATCGAGGTTTGCCAAACGGCCGTGGGATAGAGAAGGCGGAGAGAGAAGTCCTCGTCCCACTTTCTCACAATACAAGTTCCCGTGGGCGTTCCCTGAAATGAACGAGCAATAGGCTCAGAACAGATAAAAGGAATTCCTTCTTCTCCCAAGGAGTCATGAACACGTGGAGTGCACTGCCGCAAGAAGTGGCGGCCGCTACAAGCATGGACGGCTTCAGAAGGGGATTAGATAAACATGGAGCAGGGGTCCATCAGTGGCTGTTAGCCACAAGATATATAGATGGAACACTCTGTCTGGGGCAGTGATGCTCTGTAATCTTGGTGCTTGGGGGGGGGGGCAACTGCGGGAGGGCTTCTGGAGTCCTGGCCCCACTGGTTGACCTCTTGAGGGCACCTGGTGTTTTTGGCCACTGTGTGACACAGAGCGTTGGACTGGTTGGGCTACTGGCCTGATCCAACATGGCTTCTCTCATGTTCTCTTTCTCGCCTCTGTTTTTCCATGACGGGCTAAACACCACCCACCTACTCTCCCCGCCCTTCAGCTACTATTGTACCCAGTGGCCTTTCCCCATCATTACTATCACAAAGAGGAAGGGGGAGATGAGAACGTGAGAAGGAAGGAGGGAGGGAAGAAGGGAAGGGAAGGGAAGGCGCTCAAGTTTTATCTAAGAAGCAGCAGTGACTTCCCCCGATACTCTCTTATCCTCCTGCTGCAGTCAAAGCCTCCCAAAAAATTTTCCAGCAGACTTTTGGGAATGGCGTAGCAAGGATTGCGGTAGGAGGAGAAAAACTGGGAGAAATCACTGCCCCCCTTTGAAGAAAACTTCACCCCCATTCAGTCTTCGGAATGCAACTGAACAAAGGTCAGCACTTTCTAGCATGCTTGTCGGGAGTCCCATCGGCCTATCTGCTGCTGTGTCAGAACTCTGCTCTATCACGATCGGTCTTATCTACTCAGACCGGCAGCAGCGCTCTCCACATTTTCTCAACACTGAGGAAAAGGTGCCGCTCAAGGCCACATTCACCGTCCTGTCTGCAAAGTCACCCCTGAGTGGCCATAAATTTTGGCAGAAGGTACCATGAAACCCGATGGTCAAAGGAAGTGAAAGCGGCATGCAATGCAGAGGGGACCATAAGATCCGATGATGAAGGAAGCGAAAGCAGCATTTCTGTTCCAACATGGGTTTTATAAAACAATGGAGAGAAAAGACAGTGAAGAATATCTCTCTCTATCTCTCTCTCCCCCGCCCCAAAGGCAATGGCCAACCATCTCTGCTTCTCACTTGCCTCGAAAGCCCCTTGCTGGGTTGGCCATAAGTCTTGGATGGGAGACCGGCAAGGAAGGCTCTGCAGAGGAAGGCAATGGCCAACCATCTCTGCTTCTCACTTGGCTCCAAAGCCCCTCACTGGGGTGGCCATAAGTCTTGGATGGGAGACCGGCAAGGAAGGCTCTGCAGAGGAAGGCAATGGAAAACCACCTCTGCTTCTCCCTTGCCTCGAAAGCCCCTTGTTGGGGTCGCCATACGTCTTGGTTGAGAGACCACCAAGGAAGACTCTGCAGAGGAAGGCAATGACCAACCACCTCTGCTTCTCACTTGCCTCCAAAGCCCCTTCCTGGGGCGGCCATAAGTCTTGGTTGAGAGACCACCAAGAAAGGCTCTGCAGAGGAAGGCAATGGCAGACCACCTCTGCTTCTCACTTGCCTCGAAAGCCCCTTCCTGGGGCGGCTGTAAGTCAGATGCAACTCGACAGCTCTTTACACACACATCAAACAGGGATGGAAATCCGGATATGACTCTGCTGGCACCGGATCCAACCGGTCTCGCGTGTGCTTTAAAGGAAGACGTGCAGGGAATTTTTAATCCTCTGGAAAAGCCCTATAAAAGGAAACAAGAAAGACACCACCAGAAGCGCCACGTCGCCGATGGGAGAGGCTTTTCGTGTGGTTGCACGACAGCCCCAAAAGATCAAGAGGAAACCAAACGTGATGCGTTTTTATGAGCCTCAAATGAAATTAAACCCATTACACAAATCCGATCTTCAAAGCCGCCTTTGAACAGAGATCCAGATTCTCTGTGCTGCAAAGGAGGGGAGGGGGGGAGAGAAGGAACCAGTCTTGTGATCTGGAGGCAGATACCGGGGCTACGTGCTCTTATCCATGACTCGCCCTGAGCATCTCAGAGGTGAGCCAACCTGAGGCCCCCACATCTCTAGTAACAAGCTGAGAAGATCCACTGGCATGGCTGTGAAGCTTCAAGCCACATTCTTGCCCCAGGAGATAGGAGCAAAATCACTCCAAGCCATCAAGGGAAGATATCTTCCACATTGTGCATAGCTCTTTCTCAGTCTTAGGACAGCCCTTAAGAACATAAGAGAAGCCAATATTGGATCAGGCCAGTGGCCCATCCAGTCCAACATTCTGTCACACAGTGGCCAAAGAATATCAGGTGCCATCAGGAGGTCCACCAGTGGGGCCAGGACACTAAAAACCCTCCCACTGTTGCCCCCCCTTCAAGCACCAAGAATACAGAGCATCACTTGCCCCTGACCGAGAGTTCCTATCTATACTTTGTGGCTAATAGCCACTGATGGACCTCTGCTCCATATGTTTATCTAATTCCCTCTTGAAGTCGGCCATGCTTGTAGCCGCCACCGCCTCCTGTGGCAGTGAATTCCATGTGTTAATCCCTCTTTGAGTGAAGAAGGACTTTGTTTTATCTGTTCTAACTCAGCAATTTCATAGGGTGACCACGAATTCTTATATTGTGAGAAAGGGAGAAAAGTACTTCTTTCTCTACCTGCTCTATCCCATGCATGCTCTTATAAACCCTGATCATGTCACCCTCAGCTGTCATTTCTCCAAGCTAAAGAGCCCCAAGCGCTTCAACCTTTCTTCATAAAAGAAACCCTTCTACTGGTTCACGCCAGCCAAAAATAGGCAGGCCATTACTGGTCTAACCCACGAACAAAGTATGGCTGCGATCACACGCTCGTTTAGATCTGACATAGGTACGAATGCCTGACAGATCTAAAGGGAGTGATCAGACAGCACCATCTGGGTAGCGTCCCACAGTCGTCGGCCACCCATGCTGCTCCACCATGGAAGCGGAGTTAAAAAACACAGGGGAAAGTCTGGTCCTAATGTTTGCCGACGGGCCACAGATGGACTGTCCCCTGTCTGATCGCTTAAGCACGCTCTCGTGCTGTTGGGATGGTCTGATCTTGCCATCCCAACTCCGTGCCATGTTCCGCCCCCCTTCACAGTATGCGCATCATCGCATACTCCACAGGGGGCCCTCAGTGCAGAGGTGCGATTCTTCAATTCCTCGTTTATGCGCAAGGGAAACAGACGGCAAAAAGAAAAAACAAAAACGACTTGCCTACAGTTCTGTCTGATCACACAGTGATGGGCTGCACGTGCAGCTTCAAAGGGCTGTGTGATCTCAGAACTGTGTTTCCTCCAGAGGAAATAGCCTCTCTTCCCCTCCGCTTCAACTGGCGTATGTGACCGCAGCCTATGTGTAACACATGAACACAATGAAGCTGCCTTCTACCAAATCACAGAAACATAGAATCACAGAGTTGGAAGGGACCTCCAGGGCCATCTAGTCCAACCCCCTGCTCAATGCAGGAAATTCACGAATACCTCCACACACACACACACACCTATTTCATGCCCAGAAGATGACAAAAAAAACCCTCCAGGATCTCTGGGCAAATTTGGTCTGGAGGAAAACTCCTTCCTGACCCCAAACTGGTGACTGGCATTATCCTAGGCATATAAGAAAGGACCACAAGACCTGGGCACTGGCTTATTCCTTCCTGCCCTCCCTTCTCCTGATCTGCCCAAGTTCACAGAATCAGCAGTGCTGCCAGATGGCCATCTAGCCTCTGCTTGAAAACCTCCAAAGAAGGAGAGCCCACCACCGCCCGAGGAAGCCTGTTCCACTGAGGAACCACTCTAACCAACAGGAAGCTCTTCCTAATGTTTAGCCGAAAACTCTTTTGATTTAATCACAACGCTGGGCCATCAAAGACAATACTGTCTACTCCACGGGTCCCAAACATGGTGCCCACGGGTGCAATGGAACCTGCCAGCACCTTTTCTGGCCTACCTGCCAAGTGTTTTTTAGAAGCAGTCGGAGCCAAATAGGGCTTTTGCCCAGCAAGACTTCAGGCTGACTATCGAAAATTCGTTTGGCTGTGCAGATTTTTCAAAATCTTGCTTCAGCAGCAGTTGCCATGACATTACAAGAATCTGTACTGTGTTACTGAAGTTAAGGGGAGGCAATCATGATGTGGCTGGCTCCACCTCCTGCGGCAGCCATTTTGTGGCAGCCGTTTTGTTGCCACGCCCGCCGTGCTAGGTTGGAATTCCAAATGTGCCTGCCGGCTCAAAAATCTCGGGGACTCCTGGTCTACTCAGACTGACAGCGGCTTCCCAGGGTCTTAGTAGAGCTCTTTCACATCACCTACTGCCTGCTCCCTTTAGCTGGAAATGCTGGTAATTGAACCTGGGACCATCAAGATGCCAAGCAGATGTTCTGCCACCATGCCACAGCCCCTCCCCAAAGTTTCCAGATGCAGAGGGCAGCCCTGATGGCTAAATGGGACCCCACCAAGGCAAATGGGACCCCACCATCTTCTCAACTGTATGAAGTGCCACATTCCAGAGGGACTGCCTTTCCCCATATATGCCCCAGAGGGCACTGAGGTCAGGCACACAACATCGCCTGACTCTCCCCGGTCCGAAAGACGTTCGGTTGGCCTGTACCAGGGCCAGGGCTTTCTCGGTGGCGGCCCCATACTGGTGGAATGAGCTCCCGGATGACATCAGGGCCCTGCGGGACTTATTACAGTTCCGCAGGGCCTGCAAGACGGAGCTCTTCCGCCAGGCTTTCAATTAGGAGCCGCCACCGGGGGGAATTTGCAGGGTAACATCGCCCTGGTCCCTTCAGTCGAAACTTGTCCTGCCATCTGTTCACCATGAGAACTCTGATGCTGCCAGTTATGTTCTTGCTTTATATTGTGTGTATGCGCTAATGTTTGGTTTTATGTTAGTTTTAATTTGTTTAATTTGTAAACCACTCTGAATGGTATTTTATGGTTGTTAGCTGCCTTGAGCCAGTTCGCCGGCAAGGCGGGATAAAAATGAAATAGATAAATAAATAAGAAGAGGAAGAAGAAGAGGAAGAGGAGGGAGAGGAAGAGGAGGAGGAGGAAGACGACAGCTGCATGTGAAGGAATGGGGAATCAAACCCTGTTCTTCAGATAAGAGTCTGTCGCTCTTAACTGCTACACCAAACTGGCTCTGAGCCCAGGATGGTCTATTCTCTCACGAGCAACACCTCTCCCGTGTTTTTTGGGCAGATGTCTCGCTCAGTGCCTGCTAACTCCAGCCATTTTAATGGGAGATGTCTGGTACTCCTGAGCTGGGCGCTTTCTGCATGCAAAACCGGACCTCTCCCATCGAGTCAATGTCCGTCCTTCGTGCCCTGCCCTCTGAGCTCCCCAAAGTGCTCTGGACCTTGGGTTCAACCTCTGGCAACAGAGAGGGCGAGAAAACAGGGCAAGGTAGTACACTGTTTTGCATCGAGTTTCTTCCGCCGCTCTGAGCACGCGGCGTGCATTTATGTAGCACAACGCTGAGTCGGCCGAGGCTCAGATCAAAGAGGAAGCCCCTCAGCTTTCAATTAAGCGCATGTCTATAAAACTTCTGACCGCGAGGAGGGGAGCAAAACCCCTTCACGTCATCCTTACAATGCAACCAGTCTGAACAGCCACAGTCCCCCCGTCTCCTGACGCTTCCAGGTCCAAAGTGCTTGTTTCGCAGTGGCAAGGGCGGAGGTGTTAAAAGGGTGTTGTGGTCAAAAGGGTGTTTCTTGGCCACACGGTTCATTTCAGCAGATCACAGACATTAATTGCTTTTCTTACAAGTCTGGTTTCCCTACTCTAGTTCCAAGAGACCTTTTTTTCAGTATGAGAGAGTTATCTACATGTACAAATAAACATATGAAGCAGAGGTCCAGGAGTGGTTTTAGCCCCAGGGTACAGATGGAAGACTTGGTCTGGGGCAAGCGATGCTTTGTATTCTTGGTGCTTGAGGGGGGCAACAGTGGGGGGGCTTCTGGAGTTTTGCCCCCCCCTGGTGGACCTCCTGCTGGCACCTGGGTTTTGGGCACTGTGTGACATAGAGTGTTGGACTGGATGGGCCATTGGCCTGATCCAACATGGCTTCTCTTATGTTCTTATATGGAGCAGAGGTCCATCAGTGGCTATTAGCCACAAGTTATAGAGGGAATACTCTATCTGGGGCAAGTGATGCACTGCATTCTTGGTGCTTGGGGGGGGGGGCAACAGTGGGAGGGCTTCTAGTGGACCTCCTGATGGCACCTGGTATTTTTGGCCACTGTGTGACAAAGTGTTGGACTGGGTCGGCCATTGGCCTGATCCAACATTGGCTTCTCTTATGTCCATATATTCTTGTCAGGCACAAGTAGGAATCGAGATCCCTTGTACCTACTCGTATCTGACGAAGGGGGATTTGAGTCTCGCAAGCTCCTGCCTGAAAAATCTAGTGGTTGCCTAAGGTGCGACCGGATTCAAATCAGGACATTGGAGAACCACTGACTCCAAAAGGTAAGCAATACATACGTCCAAACCTGACTTCCAAGATTCTTTGCGAACATGCATACTAAGATCACCCACTGAGAAATCGATCTGAATAGCAGTTACCCATCATTTTATTGGCAGTTACCCAACCACACCTTCCCTCACAGAGGTGCTCTAAGAAGCAACAGAAGAACACCAGAAGAGCCCTGCTGGATCAAACCAGTGAGGGTCCATCTAGTCCAGCATTCTGTCACACACAGTGGCCAACCAGTTCCTCTGGAGGGCCCACGACAGGGCAGAGAAGCCAAGGCCTTCCCCAGATAAGAAGAGCCCTGCTGGATCAGACCAGTGAGGGTCCACCTAGTCCAGCATTCTGTCTCACACAGTGGCCAACCAGTTCCTCTGGAGGGCCCACGACAGGGCAGAGAGGCTGAGGCCTTCCCCTGAGAAGAACCTCAGAAGAGCCCTGCTGGATCAGACCAGTGAGGGTCCACCTAGTCCAGCATTCTGTCACACACAGTGGCCAACCAGTTCCTCTGGAGGGCCCACGACAGGGCAGAGAAGCCAAGGCCTTCCCCAGATAAGAAGAGCCCTGCTGGATCAGACCAGTGAGGGTCCACCTAGTCCAGCATTCTGTCACACACAGTGGCCAACCAGTTCCTCTGGAGGGCCCACGACAGGGCAGAGAGGCTGAGGCCTTCCCCTGAGAAGAACTTCAGAAGAGCCCTGCTGGATCAGACCAGTGAGGGTCCACCTAGTCCAGCATTCTGTCACACACAGTGGCCAACCAGTTCCTCTGGAGGGCCCACGACAGGGCAGAGAAGCCAAGGCCTTCCCCAGATAAGAAGAGCCCTGCTGGATCAGACCAGTGAGGGTCCACCTAGTCCAGCATTCTGTCTCACACAGTGGCCAACCAGTTCCTCTGGAGGGCCCACGACAGGGCAGAGAGGCTGAGGCCTTCCCCTGAGAAGAACCTCAGAAGAGCCCTGCTGGATCAGACCAGTGAGGGTCCACCTAGTCCAGCATTCTGTCACACACAGTGGCCAACCAGTTCCTCTGGAGGGCCCACGACAGGGCAGAGAAGCCAAGGCCTTCCCCAGATAAGAAGAGCCCTGCTGGATCAGACCAGTGAGGGTCCACCTCGTCCAGCATTCTGTCACACACAGTGGCCAACCAGTTCCTCTGGAGGGCCCACGACAGGGCAGAGAGGCTGAGGCCTTCCCCTGAGAAGAACCTCAGAAGAGCCCTGCTGGATCAGACCAGTGAGGGTCCACCTAGTCCAGCATTCTGTCACACACAGTGGCCAACCAGTTCCTCTGGAGGGCCCACGACAGGGCAGAGAAGCCAAGGCCTTCCCCAGATAAGAAGAGCCCTGCTGGATCAGACCAGTGAGGGTCCACCTAGTCCAGCATTCTGTCACACACAGTGGCCAACCAGTTCCTCTGGAGGGCCCACGACAGGGCAGAGAAGCCAAGGCCTTCCCCAGATAAGAAGAGCCCTGCTGGATCAGACCAGTGAGGGTCCACCTAGTCCAGCATTCTGTCTCACACAGTGGCCAACCAGTTCCTCTGGAGGGCCCACGACAGGGCAGAGAGGCTGAGGCCTTCCCCTGAGAAGAACCTCAGAAGAGCCCTGCTGGATCAAACCAGTGAGGGTCCATCTAGTCCAGCATTCTGTCACACACAGTGGCCAACCAGTTCCTCTGGAGGGCCCACGACAGGGCAGAGAAGCCAAGGCCTTCCCCAGATAAGAAGAGCCCTGCTGGATCAGACCAGTGAGGGTCCACCTAGTCCAGCATTCTGTCTCACACAGTGGCCAACCAGTTCCTCTGGAGGGCCCACGACAGGGCAGAGAGGCTGAGGCCTTCCCCTGAGAAGAACCTCAGAAGAGCCCTGCTGGATCAGACCAGTGAGGGTCCACCTAGTCCAGCATTCTGTCACACACAGTGGCCAACCAGTTCCTCTGGAAGGCCCACGACAGGGCAGAGAAGCCAAGGCCTTCCCCAGATAAGAAGAGCCCTGCTGGATCAGACCAGTGAGGGTCCACCTAGTCCAGCATTCTGTCACACACAGTGGCCAACCAGTTCCTCTGGAGGGCCAACGACAGGGCAGAGAAGCCAAGGCCTTCCCCAGATAAGAAGAGCCCTGCTGGATCAGACCAGTGAGGGTCCATCTAGTCCAGCATTCTGTCACACACAGTGGCCAACCAGTTCCTCTGGAGGGCCCACGACAGGGCAGAGAAGCCAAGGCCTTCCCCAGATAAGAAGAGCCCTGCTGGATCAGACCAGTGAGGGTCCACCTAGTCCAGCATTCTGTCACACACAGTGGCCAACCAGTTCCTCTGGAGGGCCCACGACAGGGCAGAGAGGCTGAGGCCTTCCCCTGAGAAGAACCTCAGAAGAGCCCTGCTGGATCAGACCAGTGAGGGTCCACCTAGTCCAGCATTCTGTCACACACAGTGGCCAACCAGTTCCTCTGGAGGGCCCACGACAGGGCAGAGAAGCCAAGGCCTTCCCCAGATAAGAAGAGCCCTGCTGGATCAGACCAGTGAGGGTCCACCTAGTCCAGCATTCTGTCACACACAGTGGCCAACCAGTTCCTCTGGAGGGCCCACGACAGGGCAGAGAAGCCAAGGCCTTCCCCAGATAAGAAGAGCCCTGCTGGATCAAACCAGTGAGGGTCCATCTAGTCCAGCATTCTGTCACACACAGTGGCCAACCAGTTCCTCTGGAGGGCCCACGACAGGGCAGAGAAGCCAAGGCCTTCCCCAGATAAGAAGAGCCCTGCTGGATCAGACCAGTGAGGGTCCACCTAGTCCAGCATTCTGTCTCACACAGTGGCCAACCAGTTCCTCTGGAGGGCCCACGACAGGGCAGAGAGGCTGAGGCCTTCCCCTGAGAAGAACCTCAGAAGAGCCCTGCTGGATCAGACCAGTGAGGGTCCACCTAGTCCAGCATTCTGTCACACACAGTGGCCAACCAGTTCCTCTGGAGGGCCCACGACAGGGCAGAGAAGCCAAGGCCTTCCCCAGATAAGAAGAGCCCTGCTGGATCAGACCAGTGAGGGTCCACCTAGTCCAGCATTCTGTCACACACAGTGGCCAACCAGTTCCTCTGGAGGGCCCACGACAGGGCAGAGAAGCCAAGGCCTTCCCCAGATAAGAAGAGCCCTGCTGGATCAGACCAGTGAGGGTCCACCTAGTCCAGCATTCTGTCTCACACAGTGGCCAACCAGTTCCTCTGGAGGGCCCACGACAGGGCAGAGAGGCTGAGGCCTTCCCCTGAGAAGAACCTCAGAAGAGCCCTGCTGGATCAGACCAGTGAGGGTCCACCTAGTCCAGCATTCTGTCACACACAGTGGCCAACCAGTTCCTCTGGAGGGCCCACGACAGGGCAGAGAAGCCAAGGCCTTCCCCAGATAAGAAGAGCCCTGCTGGATCAGACCAGTGAGGGTCCACCTAGTCCAGCATTTTGTCACACACAGTGGCCAACCAGTTCCTCTGGAGGGCCCACGACAGGGCAGAGAGGCTGAGGCCTTCCCCTGAGAAGAACCTCAGAAGAGCCCTGCTGGATCAGACCAGTGAGGGTCCACCTAGTCCAGCCTCCTGTCTCACACAGTGGCCAACCAGTTTCTGTGGAGGGCCAACAACAGGGCAGAGAGGCCGAGGCCTTCTCCCGATGTTGCCTC
Organism: Lepidodactylus listeri; assembly: GCA_029233225.1. Lineage (NCBI taxonomy): Eukaryota > Metazoa > Chordata > Lepidosauria > Squamata > Gekkonidae > Lepidodactylus > Lepidodactylus listeri. The sequence continues at coordinate 6,547,722 of JARCFY010000009.1, read as the reverse complement.
CTGGCACTGGGATTCAGAGGTACACTGCCTCTGAACATGGCGGTTCCCTTTAGTCACCATGGCTAGTAGCCACTTATAGATTTGATTAATCTGTCTAATCCCCTTTTAAAGCCACCTGTGTCTGTGGCCGTCTCTACATCTTCTGGCAGTGAATTCCACCTTTTAATCACCTTTTAATTACTGTAGGCTGATCCTGCATTGAGCAGGGAGTTGGGCTAAATGCCCTGCATGGCCCCTTCCAACTCTGTGATTCTATGATTCTGTGTAAAATAGTATTCCCTTTTGTCTGTCCTGAACCTACCGCCCAACAGCTTGGTTGGATGCCCTTGAGTTCCGGTATTTTCGGAGAGGGAGAAAAATTGTCTCTTTGTCAACTCTCTCCACCCCATGCATAATTTTATAAACCGCTATCATGTCCTCCCTTCCTCGTCTCTTTTCTAAACTGAGAAGTCCCAGACTCTTCAGCCTTTCCTGCTCGGGAAGGTGCTCCAACCCTGTAATCGTGAAAGACCGTTCCTCAATCCACCCGTCCCAAAATGCTACGGTTTTGGCAAGCTTTGCCATCACAAAAGAAGCTGTTTCCTCCACCCACTCTTCTCCCCAGAAAAATACTCACCCTCACGAAGATGCCTAGCTTATATTCTGAATCACAGCAGCCTTTTCCATCTCCCCAAAGCAGTTCCTCGTGTTAAATATACTGGGAGAGGATGTCACTCAATTATGTAATCATATCAAATCAGAACCACGCTAAACGCTTGGCTGCAACCACGTTTCTTGGCCATGAATCCCCAGTGTTAATTACGCTATTTCCTTTTGGCGGTTTGCCGTTCGCCAGACAGTCGCGTGTTTTTAACGCCAGATTCATGTTGAGCTCTAAATAACTTTGGCTGGGTCGTCTCTGAATTTCCTTCTTCCTAAAACGAACCAAGATGGTTCACAGCCTCTCCCCCTTTATCAGCTTTCGGTATTCTTAGAAAGGAGCATTTAGAAGTGAGTGACCACAGCACTCCCCAGAGCAAGAAACTTCTAGGGTAATCCTGTATCTTCAACCTCTTTAAGACGCTGTTTCTGCTTTTCGAAGCATATTCCCCAAGCCCATCTCAAGAAACACTAAAGTTGGATGGCCAGCCACACGGCACAGAGGCCGGGGCCTTTCTAAGAACCTCAGAAGAGCCCTGCTGGATCAGACCAGTGAGGGTCCACCTAGTCCAGCATCCTGTCTCACACAGGGGCTGACTAGTTCCTCTGGAGGGCCAACATCAGGGCAGAGAGGCCGAGGCCTTCCCCTGATAAGAACATCAGAAGAGCCCTGCTGGATTAGACCAGTGAGGGTCTATCTAGTCCAGCATCCTGTCTCACACAGGGGCTGACTAGTTCCTCTGGAGGGCCAACCACAGAGCAGAGAGGCCAAGGCCTTCCCCCAACGTTGCCTCCTGGCTCTGGGATATAGAGGATTAGTGCCTCTGAATGTGGAGGTTCCCCTTAGCCACCATGGCTAGTAGCCACTGATAGACCTCTCCTTCTTGAATCTATCTAATCCCCTTTTAAAGCTATCTATGCCCACGGCGGTGGCTCAGAGGTTAAGACGCTGAGTTGCAGACCAGAAGGCCAGTAGCTCGGCAGTTCGAGACTCGAGTGCCGCATGACAGAGTGAGCTGTCCGCAGCTCCTGCCAACCTAGCTGTTTGAAAGCAAGAAACTGCAAGTAAATAAGTACCACTTTGGTGGGAAGGTAACAGCGTTCTGTGCGCCTCGCTGTTTAGTCATGCTGGGCACATGACCACGGAGAAGTCCTTGGACAACGCTGGCTCTTCAGCTTGGAAACAGAGATGAGCACCACCCCCTAGAGTCGGATTCAACTGGCTTTCAAGCAAGGGAAACTGTTACCTTTACCTTTATGCCTGCGGCCATTGCTACATCCTCTGGCAGCAAATTCCACATTTTAATCACTCTGTGTGTAAAGAAGTGTAAAGAAGAAGAAGCACAACCATGGGCCCAGCTTGGCACGAAACTTAAGCAACTTAAAACTGCCCTTTCCTGTATTTGCAAAGAGGATCCAAATGACTTGTTCAACCAGTTCGTCGCATTAAATAATTCTGCATTATTTAGAAGCGGCTCCACCAAGCTGTTCCCTTTTACCGTGGACTCCACCCAGAACAGAAGGAATATGACATCAGCCGGGCAGTTCTCACTGTTTTTTTCCTAGGAGGCCTCACATCTTTTGTGTGTCTTTCGATTTCTTTTTTGAAGTCAGTGCAATCAATCTGGCTTAATACACTTGACTTTTAAAATAACAGATGCCATTATAAGACACAGCATTTTGTATTGTTACTGAAATATCATTCTTTTTCTTCCTTAACAGCACTCCTGTTGTGGTCCTGTATCTTTTTGTGTATTGTCTTTTGATTGTGATAAGGGCCTATTTGTACCTTCTATCGTTTGACCTTTGTGAGGTAAAGATAAAGGTTTCCCTGGCTCAAAAGCCAGTCGAATACGACCCTAGGGATGCGATGCCCATCTCCGTTTCCAAGCCGAAGAGCCAGCGCTGTCTGAAGATGTTTCCGTGGTCATGTGGCTGGCCTGACTAGACGCCGAGGCGCACGGAACGCTATTTCCTTCCCACCCAAGTGGTACCTATTTATCTCCTTGCAATTTCTTGCTTCTGAACTGCTAGGCTGGCAGGAGCTGGGGCCAGAGACGGGAGCTCACTCCGTCACACGGCACTCGGGTCTCGAACTGCTGAATTACCGACCTTCCGGTCTGCAGTTCAGCATCTTAACCACTTGAGCCACTGCAGCCCTCTTTGACCTTTGAGGAAGGCCCAATTGGGTTGAAACGCGTCAGGTCACTATTGTTTTCCCTTGGACACGTATCACTTCTTACTATATTTCTGAGGCTTGTGTTGGGCCCCGGTATGCTTTTAAATGAAGAAGCAAGACAGGAGGGAAATCGACTATTTTGAGCTGTGGCGCTGGAGAAGGCATTCCTTGGACAGCACTGATGACCAGTGTTCCGTCTAAGCTGAGTTAGAGTGAGCTAGCTCACAGTTTTTTAGCCTCTGGCTCACACATTTTTGTCTTAGCTCAGGAAGGATGGCTCCAGAGCAAACTGATTTATGCAGTAGCCAAATCGCTTGCTCACAACTTTCATGCCAGCAGCTCACAAAGTAGAATTTTTGCTCACAGGACTCCACAGCTTAGAGGGAGCATTGCCGATGACAAACCAGCAGGTATCGGAGCGCATGCAACCAGACATTCATTGGAAGGGGGAAAATCACAAACCTGTGACTGACTTATTTCAGCCATGTCATGCGGAAGAACTCACCAGAAAAAGCAATTTGGCTTGGAGTGGGTAGCGGCAAAAGGAAACCAGGCCGCCAAAGAACACGGTTGCTAGACACCGTAAAAGTCAACACCAGCCTGAGCAAGGAACTACTCAAACAGTACAAGGTCGGAAAACGTGGAACGAGCCGGCACACAGCATCTCCAAGAGTCGGACACGACCAAACGGCTAACAACAACAACTGCTTTTAAATGCCTTTGTAATAAATACATAAATTTTAATGTACAGCGTTCCATGCACCTCGGTGTCTAGTCGTGCCAGCCACATGACCACGGAGACGTCTTCGGACAGCACTGGCTCTTCGGCTTGGAAACGGAGACGAGAGCCGCAACCTTAGGCTCGGAGTCGACCAGATTTCGAGCAAGAGAAACCTAGCTCATATTTCGTCTTAGATTTTGGCCCCGCTTTTGCTTTCTGACTTTTCAGGTACTTGAGTTGATTCTGTTGGGTTAAGTTTTTCCCCCCCTCCCAGTTTTTTTCTTTCTGACAAACGAAGCCTAGCCTAACATGTCGTGCTGCAGGGGTGCCCGATGGGTTGCAGATTCATGTCGGAACAATGGAGGGATTTCTGTCAATGGGTAATGAAGTTCACTGCGTTCACCCCCCCCCCCCTTTTATCCGCTTTCGATGCTGTTACTGTTGGGAGAAAGGCGGGGTCCTTGGGGTTTTTATTCTGTATGCTTTCACTTGGGGCTTGTAAGCTACACGGTAATGTGGGATATAAATATTTTAATAAAGAACGGACATCATGGGAAGGGGTGGAGGAAGCAGAGGTCAACCTCACTTCCCATCCAGCCCCAAGTTTTCTGGAACATCTGAAGCTGAAGTCAGTCATCTATTGCATGTGATGCGATGCGATGCGATGCAGCCCGTGCTTACCCACTGCAGGAAAAGGGTGTCTGGGCTCGGGATGTTCCTGAGAACTGTGAGAAGAGGAAGTGAAACCTCACTGGGACTTCCTCTCCTGCTGTCCTCCGTCACATTCTGCATTTAAAGTTCATTTCGGATCATTCCTAAGCCGCCTTGCCCTGCTGGGTTTGCAGATCTCACGCAAGCTGCATTCGCCAGGGAAGCGAGTCTCCGTTTTGCCCACCGGTCTGATTCAAAGCAGCCCCACTTCCCCTTCCTCAGTAAATGCTTGTCTTTCTGATGGTAAACTTGCCTATTTGCTAGCCAAGTCATTTCTCTGGAAACTGGAGGAAACGGATGAGAGGACAGACTTTCAAACTACCATGTGCTCTGCAAACTACAAGTGCAAAAATACCAACTTCATTCGTTAACTGCCTTTTAAGAACATGAGAACATCAGAAGAGCGTCAGATTAGAGGTCCATCGACTCCAGCATCTTGTCACACAAAGTGGCTATGGCTCAGGGATACAGCATCAGCTCAATGTCCAGAAGGTCTCAGGTTCAGCCCCCAGCCAATGCTCCCTCTAAGCTGTGGGGTCTTGCGAGCAGAATTCCTGCTTTGTAAGCTACTGGCATTAAAGCTGTGAGCGAGCGATTTGGCTACAGCGTAGATTAGTTTGCTCTGGAGCCAGCCTTCCTGAGCGAAGACAACAATGTGTGAGCCGGAGGCTAAAAAACGGTGAGCTAGCTCACACTAACACAGCTTGCAGGGAACACTGCCCCCAGCATCTCCAGTTCAAAAGGACCAGGGAGTAAGTGATGTGGAAGACCTCCGCCTGAGTCCTCGGAGAGCCGCTGCCGGTCTGAGTGATTTTGACAGACAAAGGATCTGATTCAGTATAAGACAGCTTTCAGGTGTTCATGTAGCCCCATAAAGTTTTCAAGGCAAGATACGAACAGAAGCGGTTTGCCGTGGCTTTCCTGTACATTTATTTATTTTCTTTATTTTTCAAATTTATACCCCCGCCCTCCCCGCAAGCGGGCTCAGGACTTCCCCGGCAGTCTCCCATCCAAGTACCAACCAGGACTGACCCTGCTTAGCTTCCGAGATCTGATGAGACGGGGCTAGCCTGGGCCATCCGGGTGACAGGTCTCAGGGCCTACCCTATACTTAGGCCATGAAATTCCCTATCCAAGTATAAATGCGAAGGCCCGGAAAAAAACTGACAAATTCGGGGGGGGGGGGGGGGGGGGGACGTTCTTTCCTGAAGCCTTTTTTGGTTTTTTTCGGAAAATTGGAAAAATGGGGGGGGAGAGAAATTGATTATTTTACTATTTTGACATGATGAATAAAATATTTTAAGACAAGGTGTTCAAATATTTTCCAAATCATTTCTAAAAAATATGTATGGTATCTGATTAATCTAATTTCTGTTTCAATCCACGCAAACCTTCAGTTTTTAGAGGTCCATAATAACTGTGATAGTGACAGACACAACAGAGCAGCTGCAGAAGCAGAGACTGAAACTGATAATTACAGCTCAGAAAATGATTCTGGTTAAATTTCATGCCCATTCATTGAAACTTAGTCCCACACTCCCTTCTATACACTTCCCCCCTCTTCAATTCTTTTTGAGAGAATGGGCTTTTTATTTTTATTTCATACTATGGAGAGGAAACATGAATCACTGTTACTCCTGGATTTTTGAAAATTGTTCTGTGGAGGGTTTTTTATCTGTTCCACATAAACTAGCAAACAGTTCAGGAGGTTATTGCTCCATTTGTTACAATTACAAATAAATATTTTAAAAGTAAATGCTGTTTGTAATAATTGTTTGGATACACTATATTGTTAATATGCTAGTTGTGATGATTTCATGCCAAGTAAAATTCTCCATAGTCGTATTTTATGTTCCTAAAGTAACAGGATGACTTTCAATCTGGAAAAGGGGAAAAAAGGGCTAATGTAGCATTTTTTTCAGTTTTTCTGAAGATTTCCGGTTTTTCCTGAGCTTCAAAATTTCCAGAAATTTTACATCTCTAGATCCAAGCCCCAGAGTCCCCGACGCTGACCTAATAATAAAAATAGACTTTCACTGACTATGAACATCACGTCACCTTTGATCAGCTAAATTACTAGCCCGCTGCTAAAGCACTAAGTGAGTTTGGATAGCTCATTACAGAAGATAGTCTTCCGCGCCGAAACGTCGCCACTTGGCAAGCTAACGAACCGCGAGGAACCGAAAAGCAAAATTCAGCTCTTGACAAAAATAAAAATGCCGCCAGCGGGCATCATCCCTGCAGACGGATATCGCTGGGGGAGGCAGATAAGGGCTGGATGTTTCCCGTGCCTCAACTAGTGTCATTCAAACCATAAGACACAAAAGAAACTGTATACTGTGCGCTTCAAAACTGCTATTATACAGTGTTCAATAATGAGACATAAATAAGTACAAAAAAGGTCCAGTTATTCCATAGTAGGTAAAGTTGTAACGATGTTCTCTGGAACGACATATCGTTTTGATTACACTTCTTCAAAACAGAAACCTTGCAACAATGAAGAAGAAGAGATTGGATTTATATCCCGCCCTTCACTCGCTTGGAGTCTCAGAGCGGCTCACAAACTCCTTTCCCTTCCCCTCCCCACAACAGACACCCTGTGAGGTAAGTGAGGCTGAGAGAGCTCCGGCAGAAACTGCTCTTTTTCAAGAACAGCTGTGCCAGAACTATGGCTTGTCCAAGGTCATCCAGCAGGTGCAAGCGGAGGAGTGGGGAATCAAACCCGGTTCCCCCAGACTAGAGTCTGCGCACTTAACCACTACACCAGACTGGCAAAACTTGTCTTGTTGTTCTTCACTACGTCTGACCAGTATCAAAGGAACATCTTATGAAAATTTCATTCTGTCTCTACATAGCTGGTCTTAACTCTCCAATTGGGCAAAACATACAAACTTGGCTAGCCAACTGGTGTCCTGTCACTTTGATCCAGAGAGCATTTAAATGAATTTTGAGGGGGCCTTTGATACAGGATATCAATTTGGACAACAGTTTTTGATCTGAAATAGACGTACATTTGGAGGGGGGGGCTGCAACAGCAGCATGTGACAGTATGCTTACAGAGAGAAAAAACTCACCACGCACTAAGGAATATTTCACATTAAGGTACATGTTGGAAAACAACCAGAACATGGTAGAAAGTAGCCCGTATTGAGCAAGAAGTATTGAGCAACAGGTCTAAAAGATGCAGGAGTCGAATGTCTTTAAAGCCAGTCTACAAGCCTCAGAGCTAATCTATATACAACCATAGCTCTTGGGGGATTGCAGCTACAGATTGAAAGGGTAGAAAGAATAAATTCCCTGCAGAGGAGATTCCATTCTCCACCATGATGTACACTGCAGAAGTCATTGAAGGCAGATGATTTTCTCCAGGCCAGTTTGGCTGGAGATCCTGGAGGGGTTTTTTGTCATCTTCTGGGCATGGAACAACAGTAACTGGGGGTGCAGGGGGGGTATTTGTGAATTTCCTGCATTGTGCAGGAGGTTGGACTAGATGACCCTGGAGGTACCTTCCAACTCTATGATTCTATGATTTGGGGCACTGTTCAAGGCAGAAATTACAGTGTTCCCTCTAAGCTGAGTTAGTGAGAGCCAGTTTGGTGTAGTGGTTAAGTGCACAGACTCTAATCTGGGAGAACCAGGTTTGATTCCCCACTCCTCCACTTGCACCTGCTGGATGACCTTGGGCAAGCCATAGTTCTGACAAGAGCTGTCCTTGAAAGGGCAGTTCTGGAAGGAGCTCTCTCAGCCCCACCTACCTCACAGGGTGTCTGTTGTGGGGTGGGGAAGGGAAAGGAGTTTGTAAGTCGCTCTGAGACTCCGAGTGAAGCGCAGGATATAAATTCAATCTCTTCTCTTCTAGTTCACAATTTTTTAGCCCCCAGCTTACATATTTTTGTCTTAGCTCAGGAAGGATGGCTCCAGAGCAAACTGATTTATGCAGTAGCCAAATCACTCACTCACAACTTTAACGCAGGTAGCTCACAAAGTAGAATTTTTGCTCACAAGACTCCACAGTTTAGAGGGAGCATTGGCGGCAAATTTTGTTCTATATCACTGGGTGGGGGCGTCACCTGGATTTTCAGGCCTTGCATCTGCACAATCCTTTCTCTGCTGGTGCACGAGACAATCCAAGACAGCATTTAATTGCATACTTGTTCCATAATATTTCCCTTCGTTTGGAGGCTCCCGGAAAGTTCGTCCAGCTGGGAACTTGGAGCTGGGAGGGAGAAGAAAACTCAGTGGTTCAACCACCACACGTGTCATGAGCGTTACTGAAGATTCGAGACTGGCAGATGAATATGAGAACTCATTCTGCCGAAAAATACAGCGTGTGATTTGATGTTAAAGTTTGGCGTGTGGCGATTAATCCATGTGAACGAGCTCCTATCTGTATGTCTCTGATGTTCAAATAATCATGAACAGCTGTGTGCATTTATGTTAAGAGCTGTCAAGTTGCTATTCTTTAAAAAGAGAATCTGTCCCAAAATGTGCCGCCTTGAGCCAGCTTGTCCGGCAAGGCGGGGTAGAAATACCAGTAATAAATAAAATAAATAAATAAATAAAAATCTGTTATATATACTTTTATTTGTATGTAGCTCTGATATGGAAACTATGCACAAACCATCCATTCTCAATGGCGTTTGTCACAAGGGCGCCGTTCAGGGTAGAACCACTATTTAAATTGCTTTAAAACATTGGCGCCCTGAACTGGGTAGCCCAGGCTTAACCCAATCTCAGCTGCTTAGCAGGGTCAGCTCTAGTTAGTCTTTGAATGGGAAACCACCAAGGAAGTCTAGGGTTGCTATGCAGAGGCAGGCAATGACAAACCACCTCTGAACATTTGACCTGAATCTGGATAGTTCAAGCTAGCCCAATCTCTCCAGACCTAAGAAACTAACTAGGGTCAGCCCTAGTTAACACTCGGATGGGAGACCACCAAGGAAGTCCAGAGTCACTATGCAGACACAACGTCAACTACCTCTGTTCATCTCTTGCCTTGAAAACCCTATGGGGTCGCCCTACAGCTGCAACTTGATGGTACTTTCCACTGCCAAAACACTGGCTTTCTGCAGTGCACTAGGGAAATTCAAAATGCTGAAACTCCTGGTTTACCATAGAGGTATAATCTTGGGGCCATTTCACATGGCACAAGGTACAGAAGCAGGGTGTATCAGTGTCCTTAGCCGCTACTTTTTTATTGTGTCAGCAGATCCTAGAAAGTACAGCTCCCCTCTGATTGTGTCCTGCTTCTTTCTAGCAACGTACACCTGAGCACACAAGGAATTCAATTTAAAAGCTGGAAACTACTTGCCCTGGGGCCGAAAGGAGCTAAGGTAAGTTCATTAAGGCCCTCTGAACAGGTCTTAAAGTTAAAACACATCCACCTTAAAAACCCATAAAAGATCTTAATCTATGATAAGAGGAAGTTTACAGCTGGGAGCCAAAGCTCAGTTAAATTCTGTTTTCTTCAAACATCCTGTTTTCGGAACTAGTATTTTAGCGCTGGGAGCAAAGTTATAACATCCGACGGGGATCAGAAAGTGGGATCGATATTGGGCTTGAAATAGGGCTGGGCGGAAAGTTTCCAATTCCCAGGAATCAGCATAAATTTTTTTAGCAGCCTGTAATAACGTGGCGACCTGCAGTTTCTCATTTATTTACAAGCAGGGAACCCCACAAGAACTTGCGTGGGGGAAGTTCATTTTCTCCTCATTTCCTCTTCCCCTCCTTCTAGGTAAAGGTAAAGGTTTCCCTTGCTAGAAAGCCAGTCGAATCTGACTCTAGGGTTGCGGTGCTCATCTCCATTCCCAAACTGAAGAGCTAGCGCTGTCCGAAGACGTTTCCGTGGTCATGTGGCCAGCACGACTAGACGCCGAGGCGCACGGAACGCTGTTACCTTCCCACCGAAGCAGTACCTATTTATCTACTTGCAATTTCTTGCTTTCGAACTGCTAGGAAGCTCACTCCGTCACGCGGCACTCAGGTCTCGAACTGCCAAGCTACTGACCTTCCGGTCTGCAGTTCTGCGTCTTAACCACTGAGCCCTCATATCCTGCCCCCTTTCCCCGCTTCCTTCTCTCTCCAGGAAGGACCCCCATCAACGAGCCATCTACCTTATTCAGTTTATTAAAACAATTATACCGCACCTCTCCTGGTGGTTCAAGGCAGCTCACAATAATGGCCTTTAAAAAAAAAACCTTTTCCAGTTAAAACCAGACTAAAATAACAAACCACGAATCTCTCCTTCCTCTTGTCTTTCGAAAGATACCGGCCGTTCAAACCCCCTCAAAAGCTCTGGCAAACAAGCAAGCTTTGCGACAGGCAAAAAAACGAAGCCTTTTATCGGATCCAGTCTTCATCTTTATCTTTTATTTACTTCATTTATACCCCACCTTCCCTCCCCACAAGAGTCGCAAAGCAATCTACATAGTTCTCCTCGCCTCCATTTTATCTTCACAACAATCCACTGAGATAGATCAGGCTGAGAGAGACTAACTAGGCCCAGGGTCACCCAGCATAAAGAAGAAGAGATTGGATTTATACCCCGCCCTTCACTCAGAGTCTCAGAGCGGTTTATAATCTCCTTTCCTTCTTCCTCCCCACAACAGACACCCTGTGAGATAGGTGGGACTGAGTGACTGAGTTTGGCCACTGTATGACACAGTGTTGGATTGGATGGGCCACTGGCCTGATCCAACATGGCTTTTCTTACGTTTCTGAAAAAGATTTTCAGGGTATGAGCTTACGAGAGTCATCCCTTTGTCGGATAAGGGTTGGAATGGAGACCTCTGAGTCTTTAGAATCCCAGTCCATATATACGGACTCAAGGGATCTCCATTCTAACTCATATCCAAATTAGGGTTGCCAGCCTCCAGGTGGGGCCTGGGGATCTCCTGCTTTTACAACTGATCTCCAGCTGACAGAGATCAGCTCCCCTGGAGAAAATGGCTGCTTTGAAGGGTGGACTCTATGGCATTGTACCATGCTGAGGCCCCTCCCCTCCCCAAACCCCGCCCTCTCCTGGCCCCACCCCCAAAGTCCCCAGGTATTTTCCAACCTGGACTTGGCAACCCTAATCCAAATAAGGGACCTTGAGACTCTCAAGAGTTCATATCCCGAAAATGGTGTTGTCTCTAAAGTGCTACTGGACTTCAATCTAGCTGTTCTCCTACAGGCCAAGAGGGCTGCCTTCCCCACCCCCCAAGAAAAGACTGAAAACTACTAAGGCAAATTCCTGCAGTCCTAATTTAGCCATGGATTTATCTGGCCAGGCCTTACCTCTTCACTTTGACTTTCCCACCTGTAAAATGGACCAAAGGGTTACCATCCACTTCAGACACTGAAGTACCTCGCTAAAAAGCCGTGTGTGCTTTTTCACTTACCCCACCGGCGAGCGGTACATTTAAACGAGTCTTCGAAAATGAAAAGACTCAATAGAGGCCATAAGGAATTGTCAATAGATCAAAGCTATAAAAGGCTCGTGATAAGAATTGTTTTTACGCCGTACAAAAGTCACTGGGTCCCCGTGTGACCGTAATTTAACCTCACCTAGGTGATATAGGTACGAGTTTCTCGGCAAACTCTGTACAAATGGGAGATTAGGGGAATTGAGAAAAAGAAGCCAGTTTGGCCTAAACATTGTCCTCAACAGCAGAGAAGGAGGAGATTGGATTCATAGGAGTCATCCAAAGGAGTCTCAGAGTGGCTTACAATCCCTTTCCCTTCTCCTCCCCACAACAGACGCCCTTGTGAGGTCGGTGGGGCTGAGAGAGCTCTTTTGGGAACTGCTCATTGTGAGAGAACAGCTCTGAGAGAACTTGTGACTGGCCCAAGGTCACACCAGCAGCTGCACGTGGAGGAGTGCGGAATCAAATCCGGTTCTCCCAGATTAGAGTCCGCGCTCCTAAGCACTACACCAAACTGGCTAACACCAGTTTTTAAGGGAGAATACAGGGAGGGGGCAGGGGAAGGAATGGGTGCTCGACCCTTTGCTTGCATCTTGCTCCAAATGACACACAGCAGTTACTTTCTCGTCCCCTGGGTCACGTGTTAAGAAGAGACGCAAGGTTGCAATCCTATGTACTTTCCCGGGAAGAAGTCCAACTGAACTCAGTGACTCACTTCCAGGTAAACAGGCCTAGGTTCACAGCTTATACGTCACCATAATCCTGTAATTATTTGCTCTTCTTGCAGAATTACACCTTACGTTTTCTCTTTTGGCAAACAGCTCCAGCAGGGAGAAGGGTTACGGAATCCACCTGCAATTTATTGACTCGCTCTAGGAAATCAAAGGTTATCAAAACTCTGCCCTGGAAGCTCTGCTGGGTGACTGCGGGCCGGTCACACACTCTCAGCCTGACCTATCTGCCAGGGTTGTTGTGAGGATAAAATGGAGAAAAAGGAGAAGGCGAAGAAGAAGGAGAAGGGATTGGATTTATATCCCGCCCTTCACTAGCTTGGAGTCTCAGAATGGCTTACAAACTCCTTTCCCTTCCCCTCCCCACAACAGACACCCTGTGAGGTAGGTGGGGCTGAGAGAGCTCTGAGGCAACTGTCCTTGAGAGAACAGCTGTGCCAGAACTATGACTTGCCCAAGAAGAAGAAGAAGAGGAAGACGAAGAGGAGGAAGAGGAGGAGACGTAAGAAGAGGAGGAGGAGGAGATTGGATTTATACTCCGCCCTTGACTATCAGAAGGAGTTTCAGAGCAGTTTACAATCTCCTTTCCCTTCCCCTCCCCACAACAGACACCCTATGAGGTAGGTGGGGCTGAGAGCACTCTTAAAAGAACTGCTCCTGAGAGAACAGCTCCGAGAGAACTTGTGATGGACCCAAGGTCACACCAGCAGCTGCATGTGGAAGAGTGGGGAATCAAACCCGGTTCTCCCAGACTGGAGTCCGTGCTCCTAACCACTGCACCAAACTGGCGGAGAGGAGGAGGACGTAAGCCCCTTTGGGCCCCTATCCGGAAGATAGGCAGGACACGGACCAGGTGAATAAATAAAATAAATCGGCAATCAACCTGCTGCTGTTCTGTCCTCTCGGGGGAAGGGCAGCAGGCTCTTTTGCCCGGGTGCAAGGAGAAGGAAAGCGTGATAAATCCAGAAATCATTGCCTCTGCCAGTGTGCAGTTTCTTCTCTGGAAACTCCCTGCCGAATCTGCAACTTCCGACACTTTTTTTTGGCGCTTTTACGTTTTCATTTTGCGTGACAGCAGTATTAACCGATTCACTGTGGTTAACAAGACACGGAGAATGGTGGTGGTGGAAAGTGCCCGCAAGCAACAGCTGACTTATGGGAGACCCCATGGGGTTTCTGAGGCAAAAGACGAACAGAGGTTTACCATTGCCTGCCTCTGCGCAGCAACCCTGGACTTCCTTGGTAGTCTCCCCTCCAAGTGTGAACCAGGGCAGACCCTGAGTAGCCTCTCAGAGCTGATAAAATCAGGCTAGTCTGGGCATTCAGATCAGGGCAATGCTGAGATGACTAAATAATTCTGTGAATGGTTTGAACCTATAGAATTAGGCAACAAGGTGTGGCGTGGTCCATTCATTTGGTGCTCCATGTTCCAGACACACAAGCGCCACCAACCCACGTCACACATAGATGAGCAAACACGTTACAACATCCTTGTGTTGGTATTTTCTCACCTCGCCGAGAGACGGGGAGGGCGGGATCAAAATCTAAACAATAAATAAATAAATAAATAAATAAATCTCCCACCTTTACGTATGCTAATTGCTGATGCAGGGGCAAAAAAAGGAGAAAAGAAGAGATTGAATTTATACCACGCCCTTCACTCAGAGTCTCAGAGCGGCTTACAATCTCCTCTCCCTTCCCCTCCTCGCAACAGTCACCCTGGGAGGTAGGTGGGGTTGAGAGAGCTCGTTCAAGGACTGCTCTCGAGAGAAAAGCTCTGAGAGAACTTGTGACTGACCCAAGGTCACCCAGCTGGCTGCATATGGAGGAGTGGGGAATCAAACCCGGTTCTCCCACATTAGAGCCTGCGCTTCTAACCACTACACCAAACTAGATGCACATATTTTTTTTATTTTTCCAACAACACATTAACAGGAGCAAATAGTGTGAGAGTGTCTCTCACTGTAATGAATAGGTTGGACCTTAGATACATCTGAATTCAAGAGCAATGGCTCTAATGAAAGCTGTTAACCACAGGGGTCATTTCGTAGAAAAAGAGGTGCCGGAGCTCATTAGCATAACTCATTAGCATAACTCATTTTCATATGCCACACCCCCTAACATACCGGAAGTGTGTCAAAAGGCAACACCCACCCCTCAGGCTCCACTCTACAGGTGAGTGAAACTGACCTGCTCTTCCTCCATTCCCTTCCCCATCCAATACTTTGTGCAATAAAAATAAGCGTCAAGAACACACCCTCATTCTCCTCCTGCTCCCTTGAAACCACCAGGTTTCAAGTAGACTTGAGATACTCAGGACATGTGCACCACCCATCCCTTTCCCTTCCCCTCCCCACAACAAGACACCCTGTGACGTAGGTGGGGCTGAGAGAGGTCTTTTGAGAACTGCTCATGAGAGAACAGCTCTGAGAGAACTTGTGACTGGCCCAAGGTCACACCAGCAGCTACATGTGGAGGAGTGGGGAATCAAACCCGGTTCTCCCAGATTAGAGTCCAACTCCTGACCACTACACCAAACTGATGGGGTGGAAGCTGCTGAAGGGTTGGTGAAATTTCTCCAGTACTTCTGTGCCATGTGCCCAGATAAAAAATGGTATACTTAGAAAATTTATATGCCACCTTGAGCAAGTCTCTGGAAAAGCAGCACACAGTCATAAAAGGAACAATGATAAAATTATCAATATTAAAACAAAACATTAAAAACAATAAAGACCCTAGCAGGGCTTTCCCCGGGGCGCTGCGCCTCTGCACTGCTCGGGGAAGCCGAGGAGGGGGCGGGGCTTAGTCATGTGCCTGCCCCCTGGGCTCCTCTCTCCCGGAGCTGCGCTCCTGTGCGCTCCCGCTCCAACGGACCCCTGGTTAACCATGATATCTAAACTGAATTTCAATGCTCAGTATGTATTATTTTGGAGAACTCTGGAGACAGTCTATGTCTGGGTGACTGAGAATCTAGCTGTGCAAAGGGTGTTTTTTAACTGGCGATTTTAAAGTAATTTTTATTTATTGTTTTAAAGTTTGTTTCAGCGATGTGATAGTATAGGAACGTAAGAACGTCAAAAGAGCCCTGCTGGATCAGACCAGTGAGGATCCATCTAGTCCAGCTTCCTGTCTCACACAGGGACCAACCAGTTTCTCTGGAGAGCCAACAACAGGCCGAGGCCTTCCCCTGAGAAGAACATCAGAAGAGCCCTGCTGGATCAGACCAGTGAGGGTCCATCTAGCCAAGCCTCCTGTCTCACACAGGGGCTAACCAGTTCCTCTGGAGGGCCAACCACAGAGCAGAGAGGCCAAGACCTTCCCCTGATAAGAGCATCAGAAGAGCCCTGCTGGATCAGGGTCCATCTAGTCCAGCATCCTGTCTCACACAGGGACCAACCAGTTCTACTGTCTCTTATATTATTGTTCTTAACTACCCTGGGTCCCAAGATGGGGGGGGGGGGGGAGTGGACATATAAACATTTTAAATAAATATGAACTTCAAAGTTAGAGCACTGGACTCAAATCTGGGAGGATCGAATTCAAATCCCCACTATGCCATGAAGCTAACCGGCTAACCTTAGGAACAGCTCCTCACTCTCAGCCTAACCTACCTCACAGGACCACTGTTAGGGGGGAAAGCGGGGAAGACAGAACCACATAACGTCACCGTGAGCTCACTGAAATAAAGACAGGAGAACCAGGTTTGAATCCTTGCTTTGCCGTGAAAGGTCGCTGGGCGACCTTGGGCCAGTCACACACTCTCAGCTTAACCTACCTCACAGGGCTGTTGTGAGGCTAAAAAATGGAGGCGAGGAGAATGAGGTAAAGCCGTTCTGGTTCCCCACTGGGCAGAGGGGCAGGATGTAAATGAAGCAAAGAAATATAAATGAAGTAAGTTGAGATAAAAATGCAGTTGTACGTACAGATATATGACAGAACAAGAGCAAAATAAACTTATAGCTGAAATGTACACTAAACTAATAAATCACATAACAGAGCAATGCAAAAATATCAATTTAATACAAAAACAGAGGTCCAAGAATCAACGAAGCATCCGGTAAGAGTATTCATTTCTGGCAATCTTCATCAGGCGAAGACCATCATTTGACTTCACGAATCACAAATGGAACAGCATCCAAGAAAACAATCCTTAAAATCAGACTAGTCCAACAAGATCAGATTTTCAAACTGGAAATCATACATGGAGTATTCATAGGTTATACATAGCTAAGCAAGCTTCACAGCTATGCGTTTCTTTTGCTCATGTTGTACGTACAGAGCCAGTATAACTGTAAAGCAGAGAATGGGAACAAAATACAGAGAAAAAAAAGAGGAGGAGGAGGAAGAGGAGGAGGAGATTGGATTTATACCCTGCTCAAAGCGGCTTACAATCTCATTTCCCTTCCCCTCCCCATAACAGACACCCTGTGAGGTAGGTGGGGCTGAGAGAGCTCTGACAGAAACTGAGAGAGCTCTGACAGAACTGTGCCTTGCCCAGGGTCATCCAGCAGCTGCAAGTGGAGGAGCAGGGAATCAGACCCAGTGCTCCCAGATTAGATTCCGCGCACTTAACCACTACACCAAACTGACTCCAAAGAGAAGGAATCTCTTTGGAGCCTGCCTGTATTGTGTCACTCTGGCCACTGCTGCTGGATTGGACTAACTCCGCTCTTATCCAGCAAAGCCCCTTTTGGTGCCCTTATGATGCTGAGTATCTGCATAGGATCAAACACGGATTCAAAAGCGCAGGAACCCGCCTTCAGCCTTCTCTTCCCTTTTAAGCGGCTCACCTGTACAACCGCCTTCCCCCCACACACACACCTCAGCAGTTTGAGTCCCCACAAACTACAATCCTCCCTTCCTGGCGGCGCTCTCTGGAATGTCTCCATCCAGCGCATCAGAGAGCACATAACTCCAGGCGAGCGCATTATCTCCACACAAAGCACGCCAGCCCGATGCAGCTGAAACCGGCGAGGAAACCCCCACTCACACTTCAGGGTGGCGCTACTGGGGGAAGGGAAGGGCGGCTTTGTTCGTAGATTCCTCCCGTCCCTTCTTCCATTCATGCGCACACCCCCGGGCGCAAGCCGCCGACAGGCGAAACCGTCATTTCTCATTAGTTCTTTCCGATCTTTAGAAAAGGGGCAACTAGGATGTGTTTTACTGTTCAGGGAGCAAAGGAAAGATGAAAAGAGCGGTTATATCTCAGTGCAGCCTCACACCCCCCCCCCCATAACACAATTCCCCCTTCCTCTTGCAGCCTTGCCGTACAACACACCTGGAAAACAGGGACACACAAAAGGTCATTTTTTTTCCCCCTTGCTTCGCCTGAGTTTCCAAACTGTTTTGGAAATTGCTTTTTTGGTTGCGATTCCAGGGCTTTCAGGGCCTGGCGCACACCGACCGCAAAGCCACCGTGACCTTTTTTTAGTTCAAAGAAATACCTCATTTCTGACTCCCGCGTTTCAATCCGGTTTTCGGGGCACCGGATTTTGTACAGTTGTGGGGGGGGGGGGTTTACTTTTCAGGACAGGGGAAGGGAGGGGGAATATTGTTAGAGAGCAATGCGTACGGCGACACGGGGAGGGATAAAGCACGCCTCCTTCTCCGGAATAGAGGGGTTTGTTGTCATCGCTGGCTCACCCACTCTCTCACGGCTACACAAAGAGGAAATAAACCTCGACATGAGATGAGCTGTAAAGGGGGGAGGGAGGGAGGGGAGAGTGCATTGCTAGGGCATAAGGGAGAGAAAGCGAGCGGCTGCTTGGCTGTGGGTGCAACCATCTCCTAGCCAAGCCACACACATTCTCAGCAGTGGCATACACACACACACATACACACAGGTTTGTGTGCAGTGCCCCCCCCCCCCCATCTGAAGGCAGCTGGGAAGGTATTGTGCGGGTCTGCATTACCTAGAACAACCAACACAGCCCCCTTTTGAGAAGTCAGAGTCATCTGGAAGGGAAGGTCTCCATTAAAGGGCAATCACTGTTAAGATGGAAGGGGGGGACACACTGGGAGCAAGGGCTTCCAAAAAAAAACAAACCCCAAAAATGGTGACAGAAACAAGATTTTCATAAAATTAAACTGGCCGGGCGGTGGGGGGGGGGGTGTCCGCAATCTCCAATGACTGCATCTCTCATTCCAATGAGACTGAGAAAAGACAGGCGGGGAGGGGGGGATCTGATTAGCTAAAATGGCAAGGGGGACACATCTTTTTTCCCCAGCCCCAAACTGCCACCAGCGGGGGGGGGGGGGGGGGAGGAGATATTACGATCGTGTGTAACCCCCCTTTAAATATTTAGAGGGGGGGAAACCCAAACCTTAATATTAAAGAGTGAAGCAAGTGCAGAGGAATAATAGTAATAATAATAATAATAATAATAATAATACAGGAACACATAGATCTATTGCCCTAAATTGCCACTAGCCAGGGGACAGGGTGGATATTAAGATACTGTATAACACCCCCCCCCCTTTTAAACACCCCCCAACCTTTATATTAATGAGTGAAACAAGCCTAGAGGGGGAATACTCACAATAACAACAACAATAGAGAATGATAATGGGCACACAGTGTTCTATTGCCACAAATTGCCAATAGCCGGGGGGAGGGGGCGATATTAAGGTAGTGTGTAACCCCCCCCCCCGGAAATCTCAGTGTTTTATTCCCCCTTCAATCCTCAATTTGAATAAATCAAATGAGTGAATGGGGGGGGGAGGGTAGAGTTGTAATGATCATCATTCTTGTCACTGTTGCCATTCGGAGGGCATCCAAGAGGGGAAGACCGGGAAGCTTTCAAGGGGGGGGGGGGGCGGGCTCACCGTCCCCTTCAAACGACAACAAAGCCCAACACCCCCCCCCCCCACTCCCAACCCCACCAGGTCGGGGTGGGGAGTTCTGTCCTAGGCTCCGAGAGGCCCCCGACCCCCGGGGCGATCAGAGGGGGGCGCTCCGCAATCATGCCAGGGCTCCCCTCCCCTTCCCCACCAACAGGGGAATCGGGGGATTGGGGGGGGGGGGTCTCCAACGCCTACTAGGATGGGGGCTTTGCAACGCCCCCTTAGAACAACGGGGGGGGGGTGAATGGAGGAGAGCCCCCCTCCCCTCCCCTCCCCGGGGTCTCTCCCTAGACGGCGGTACCTCTCTCTTCTCTGGCGTGGGGCGGAGAAGGACGCGCGGGGAGGGGGGCCCTGCGGAGCCGGCGGTGGCGGCGGCTGGCTCTGCGGCGAAGCGACGAGCGGCGGCGGCCTGCTCCTCGGCAGCCCGTCCTTCCTCGTCCTCCTCCTCCTCCAGCCGGCCGCCGGCCCCCGGCTCCGCCTCGCAGGCGGGCCCCGCCGGCCACGCCACGCCTCGCCTCGCCTCGCCAGCGCACTGCCCGCTTGCCGCCCGGAGGGAGCCCGGGGCTGCCGGGGAGAGGCGCTGGCGGAGCAAAGGGGCCTCTGGGCATGTGACAAGTGCTTTCTTTCCATCCCTCCAACCCCGAGAGACGGGCGCCCCGGCCGGCCTCCAGGTCTCCCTGTCCCGGCACTGCGGGTGCGCTCCAGACCGGGGGGGGGGGGGGGGCGCGAAAGAGGGCGACTTTGGGGGCGGGTTGCCAGCCTCCAGGCGGGGGCGGGGGCGGGGACTCTCCCGGAAGAATGACGGGCTTCCAGATTGCAGGGGTCCCTCGGGGGGAAACGGGCTGTTTTGGAGTGGGGTTGTCAACCTCCAGGCGGGCACTAAAACTCTCCCGGAAGGATGCCCGACCTTCAGATTGCAGGGAGCCCTTGGAGGAAAACGGGCTGTTTTGGAGAGGTGTTGCCAAACTCCAGGTGGGGCCTGGGGACTCTCCCGGAGGGATGCCCGACCCCCCAGATTACAGGGATCCGCAAGGGGGGGAGGCTGCTTTAGAGATGGAGTTGCCAACCTCCAAGTGGAGATGGGAGGTCTCCCTTGTGGCGGACAGGTTCGTGGAGGAGAGTTCTGTCAGTGGCTACAAGACGAAGAAGAGGAGATTGGGTTTATATACCACCCTTCACTCGAAGTCTCAGAGCGGTTTACAATCTCCTTTCCCTTCCCCTCCCTACACCCGGTGAGGTAGGCGGGGCTGAGAGACCACTTTCGAGGAGAGCTCTTGAGAGAACAGCTCTGAGAGAACTTGTGACTGACCCAAGGTCACACCAGCAGCCGTATGCAGAAAACTGGGGAATCAAACCCAGTTCTCCCAGATTAGAGTCCACAGGGGCAGTTAACCTCTGAATTTCAGAGCCAGGTGGCAACATCAGGGGAAGGCCTCAACCTCTCTGCCCTGTTATTGGCCCTCCAGAGGAACTTGCTGGCCACTGTGTGAGACAGGATGCTGGACCAGATGGACCCTCACCGGTCTGATCCAGCAGTGTTCCGTTTGTATGTTTTAATGCCATCATACTCCACAGCATAATATAATTATATTATCTACAATTCAGATTTGTGTCTAACTAAACAACAAACATGAGTACCCAAGTTATAAGCCACCAAATCTGTTTGTCGTTCTGAAAAAAGAGTTTCGTGCCAAAACCCCTTTAAGGCGCCATGGAATTAAGCCAGAACTTTGGGGAAGTTTCCTGTACGGCAGTGTGGTTTTCTCTTAACAGCCACGCTAATTATGGAAGAGCTTTCCACGAGAAACAGATTTCCAGGGGTTCTGACAATGGAGCATTTAACACCTTTGGGGAGTGCTGAAAGGGCCGGGTAGATGGGATGGCTGGAGGGACAGAAAGCAAACTGGAATCCTTGGGTTTCATCCCCAAAATTCTGGAAAGACAGGTCCCAGAGACCAGATGTTTGAACGAGGAATCCAGGAACAAGATAGAAGCTTGAAACTCTGTGGCTTCCAGAGTTTCCAGCCAATGGAGGAGGAGGTGGAGGAAGAGGAGGAGGAGGACGAGGAAGAGATTGGATTTATACCCCACCCTCCACTCCCCAAGGGAGTCTCAGAGCGGCTTACAAACTCCTTTCCCCGACCCTCCCCACAACAGACACCCTGTGAGGTAGGTGGGGTTGAGAGAGCTCTTTCCCAAGCTGTCCTTGAGGGAACAGCTGGTACAGAGCTATGGCTTGCTCAAAATCATCCAGCAGCTGCAAGTGGAGGAGTGGGAAATCGAACCCGGTTCTCCCAGATTAGAGTCCGTGCTCTTAACCACTGCACCAAACTGGCTGCTTGATTCAGGATAAGTATCACCTGATGGTGTGTCCTTAGGCAAAGTCACACCTTGATCTTGCAGACGGCATACCTAAGCGGGTCGCGCCGTCGACGCCATGAACCAAGGAACCCACAGAAAGGCAAGCAGAACAGGTCCACCCAGACAGCTGAAATCCCATTCACGCCAGCTGATACAATCTCTCGGCATCTAGGGTGGCACCATCGTAGCTGGATCGGTGCTGGCCGGCTTGCCTTAACCTGGCGCTCTACCAGCCAAATGACGCCAAGAAACTCAATTATACTTAAAAGCAGCCAACGGGGAGGGTTCCGGGGCCGGATTAGCAGGGCTGAATTACAAGGCATTAACAGCATGGATACAATGGTTTCCTTGCGAAGTGCGCAGGTTGAATCCAGGTGAGGGCCCACTCTGGGTCCTGAGGAACAGTCACTTTTGAGACAGAGGATCTTCTCAGGGCCTCCAGCAGGCACCAACCAGGAAATGGGCAAAATCAACAACTTCCCATTCAGACGGAGGAGGAGGAGGCGGAGATTAGATTTATACCCTGGCCTCCACTACCCGAAGAAGTCTCAGAGCAGTTTACAATCTCTTTTCCCTACCTCTCCTGTGAGGTAGGTGGGGCTGAGAGAGCTCTTGGAGAACTGCTCTTGAGAGCACAGCTCTGAATGAACGTTTGACTGACCCAAGGTCACACCAGCAGCTGCAGATGGAGGCATGGGGAATCAAACCCAGCTCTCCCAGAATAGAGTCTGCCAGGGGTCTGTTGGAGCAGGAGCACACAGGAGCGCAGCTCCGGGAGTGAGGAGCCCAGGGGGCGGGCACATGTCCAAGCCCTGCCCCCTCCTTGGTTTTCCCGAGCAGTGCAGAGGCGCAGCGCCCCGGGGAAAGCCCTGCTAGGGTCTTTATTGTTTTTAATGTTTTGTTTTAATATTGATAATTTTATCATTGTTCCTTTTATGACTGTGTGCTGCTTTTCCAGAGACCTGCTCAAGGTGGCATATAAATTTTCTAAGTATACCATTTTTTATCTGGGCACATGGCACATAAGTACTGGAGAAATTTCACCAACCCTTCAGCAGCTTCCACCCCATCAGTTTGGTTTAGTGCTCAGGAGTTGGACTCTAATCTGGGAGAACCTGGTTTGATTCCCCACTCCTCCACATTCAGCTGCTGGTGTGACCTTGGGCCAGTCACAAGTTCTCTCAGAGCTGTTCTCTCATGAGCAGTTCTCAAAAGACCTCTCTCAGCCCCACCTACCTCACAGGGTGTCTTGTTGTGGGGAGGGGAAGGGGAAAGGATGGGTGGTGCACATGTCCTGGGTATCTCAAGTCTACTTGAAACCTGGTGGTTTCAAGGGAGCAGGAAGAGAATGAGGGTGTGTTCTTTATGCTTATTTTTATTGCACGAAGTATTGGATGGGGAAGGGACTGGAGGAAGAGCAGGTCAGTTTCACTCACCTGTGGAGTGGAGCCTGAGGGGTGGGTGTTGCCTTCTGACACACTTCCGGTATGTTAGGGGGGGTGGCATATGCAAATGAGTTATGGTAAGGAGCTCCTGCACCTCTTTTTCTACGAAATGACCCCTGGAGTCTGCGCACTTAAGCACTACACCAGACTGGCTCGAGAGTAAGAGAA
Organism: Lepidodactylus listeri; assembly: GCA_029233225.1. Lineage (NCBI taxonomy): Eukaryota > Metazoa > Chordata > Lepidosauria > Squamata > Gekkonidae > Lepidodactylus > Lepidodactylus listeri. Next base: position 6,524,518 of record JARCFY010000009.1, on the reverse strand, counting down.
GCGCAAGGAAAACCCGGTGGGGACATTGGTGGCAACGCTCTAGCCACTCTGAGTGGAGGGCGGGGTATAAATCCAATCTCTTCTTCTTCTTCTTCTTCTTCTGGTTTGGGGGCAAAAACTCTATGGTAGAAGCAAAATGGTTTGCCCCAAACCCAGAGCATCATTCATGACGTCACTGATGTACCTACATCACTTCTGGGTTCCGTAGGCACGTCCGGCACATTCCTCCCCACTGCTGGTATTTGCCCCCCTAACAAAAACGTTCTGGCTATGGGCCTGATGTTGGCTTGTTTGCCCTCTGAGAGGAATGAGCCCCCTATGTGCTGCTGACTGGATGCCTCCAAAGAACCCGTTAACAATTCAACCCTGTGATGATAAGCAGGAAACGGGCTGTTTCTAGCCACTCTGAGCAAAGTTCAAGCGCGAGGCGCTTCCCATCGATTCTCCCCGACACGTGGCTGCCCTCGAAGGATCCGTAATCTCCAGGCGCGCGGCTTGGCAGACTCGTGGCTTTTTAATCGAAACCGGCCTTGGTCTCGCACAACAAGAGAACAATGCGAGGTATTAAGAAAGGACCTGGGTCGGATCAGTGTCGTGCCAGAAGAGGGAGTTTAAAAATAAACCCAGCTGACGGCAACAGAAAATGTTTTCCGTATGGGCTGGGGAAATGTCATCCGAAACTCCCAAAAGGAGTGTTTTCCTTGAAGGGCCGACGTTGCGACATCTTTGACCAGCTCTGAATGCTGGGGGGGGGGGGGGGATCTGTGGGAAACCAAGGGGGAGAACAAAATATTGTAAAAAATGTCCTGCCCTGCCCTGTTGATTTATTAATCTCAGCGTTGGGAGGACCACCTGGGGTCAGCTAGTCCAACCCCTGCTAACGCAGGTGCTTCGACTATAATGTCACCGAGAAGGAGGTTGTGATCACACGCATGGGCGTCAACTACGGGGGGGCTCGAGGGCTTGAGCCACCCCCGAAATTTCCCGGGGAGGACTGAGCCCCTCCCAGGAAAACGGTGCACCCTCCGCCGCTCCTCCCCGGGCCCTTCCTAGGGCCGCCGCCGCCTCTCTCTCTCCCCCCCCCCCCCCGGCCTGGCCACTCCGTCTCTCCCTCTGTCCGTCCAGGGGCCAGCTAAGCAAATGCCCAGCTGGCCCCTGGACAGACGGAGGGAGGGACGGAAGCAGGAGTGGTCAGGCCGGGGGGGGAGGCGGAGGGGCGGGAACATGGTCCCAGCGGGCGCACGCGCTTTGTGCGCACGCACGGAAGAGCTCCCCGCCCCCCCCCGGATTTTGAAAACTTGACACCCCTGATCACACACACAATTAGCCCCAACATAGGTGTGAATGCCGGGCGGATTAAAGGCACATGATCAGACAACAAAATTTGGGAAGCACTCTGCAGCCATTGGCAACCCATTTTGCTCCACCGCAGAAGCAGAGTTAAAAGACACCTCGGAAAGTCCAGTAGCAAACAGGTCGCTATGGGCCACAGACGGACTTTCCCACGTCTGATTGCTCCAGTGCGCTCTCATGGCATCGGGATGGTCTGATCAGGCCATCCCGACTCCGTGCCGTTGTTTTTTCCCTTCTCAGTATGTGCATCATTGCACACTCCATCGGGAGCCCTCAGGGCTGAGGTGCGAATCATCGATCCCTCGTTTAAGCGCATCAGAGACAAACGGCAAAAAAACCCCACCAACTCACCCACGGTTGTGTCTGATCAAACAGTGGTGGGTTATGCCCACAACTTCAAAAGACTGTGTGATCACGCAACTGCGGGTCAACTTCAGCTGGAGGAAATTGCTCTCTTCCTCCCTGCTTTATCTCGCACACGTGACCGCAACCGTAGGTCTCCAATTGATCTGTAAGAACCTCCAATGACGAAGAATCCGCCACCTCACAGAGGAGACAGTTTCAGCATGGGACACACCTCAGCATCAGGAAGTTCCACCTCAAATTTAGTTGAAACCTCCTTTCCCTGTCGTTTATATCCATTTGTCCTGTCATCTAAGGGTGCATTCAGACTCTATTTTGAGCCGCACCAGGCACGAGTGCCTGGTGGATTTAAAGTGCACATCCAGACCTCAACATCTGGGAATCATGCCGCTTTCATTAGTAGCCCGTCAATTTATTTATTTATTTATTATTTCACATTTATATCCCGCCCTCCCCGTTGGGAATCTGTACTTAAAAGATAATGGTTAAAGTCTGGTCTGAGAGCCAGTTTGGTGTAGTGGTTAAGTGTGCGGACTCTAATCTGGGAGAACCGGGTTTGATTCCTCACTCCGCCACTGGCAGCTGCTGGGTGACCTTGGGCAAGCCATAGCTCTGTACCAGCCGTTCTCTCAAGGACAGTTGTCTCAGAGCTCTCTCAGCCCCACCTACCTCACAGGGTGTCTGTTGTGGGGAGGGGAAAGGAAAGGAGTTTGTAAGCCGCTCTGAGACTCCAAGTGAGTGAAGGGCGGGATATAAATCCAATCTCTTCCCTTCTTCTTCTTCTTCTAAAACTGGCCGACAGGCCAATGCTAGACTTTCCAACATCAGCTTGTTCCACCACCGCACAATCAGCCCGTAGGGATGGTCTCCAGACCATCCCGAACAGCTGCCATTTTAAAAGGCTTAGCGATGAGTGCATAACCGCTTAAACATGCGACGTCCGCAGAGCTCTGCTCAAGCGATCCAAACAATGCGATGTTTCTGATGGTCTCCTAAACCCAATCAGTTTTATTAAGTGAAACGGTACCTAGAGGAAGGTACCACTGGTGGTGTTTTTACCATTTTTAGTACGCACATGCATGGAAAAACAAGTATATGATGAGGTGCCTATGCGCATGCGCAGACAGGAATTTTTTTTAAAAAGCCGATCTCACGGCTCCTCACAGTGGATGCCATCTAGACAATCCACCACGGGAGTCACACACGGTGAAGCGCTTCACAGGCAGGTTGTCTGGATCAAACAGAGCTAGCTCAAATTTCAGCCGGGCCAATGGCGGGATTAGCTGCCCGTCTGAACACACCCTCACACAACTGAAAACATCTGCGCCCCATCCTCCACGGGACCTCTCTTTAGGGATAAGAAGGTGGTAGTCATCACCAGGCAAGCGTCCCTTGTCCAAAGCAGAGATTCCCAACTCCTTCAGCCTCTCTTCACAAGATAAGGTCTCCAAACCCCTTACCAGCTTTTTTGCCCTATGCTGAAATCCTTACCGGCATCCTTCCTAAACTGTGGTGCCTGAAACTGAACACAGTACTCCAGGCGAGGTCTGACCCAAGCAGGGTACAGTGCCACCAGTACATGATTTGACCTCAACACTACACTTGGTGTTGCCTAAAATCGCATTAGCCTTTTTTACTGCCGCATCACGCTGCTGGCTTATACTGTGTAATGCACAGTGAAACCTTGCCCTCTATGTCCTGACATTGTTCTGCCGTCTGTTTCCTCTCTACATCACTGCTTGCAGGGTGAGGAACACTTTGTGTAGAGAGGTCAAGACATCGGGTAAATTGGATTATATAAGTTTGTATACACACCCTGTGTTTCTTATGACATCTAATTCTGCCGTAAAAGGGCTCGAGTGTTATGTAAAACTCGAAGGGCATGTCCAGACAGCCCCATCCCGCAGTCTTCTTCCCTGGCATATTCCAGTTTGTTTAGAGGTGGAAAGTGGACTGAACATTAAAAAACAATTTGCCCTGCTGGTGAAGATCAAGGTACGTCCATTTCAGTGTTCTCTTTCCAACCTTTGGAAAGTTCACCATTGGAACAGGAATGCAACCCTTCTCCCGGGTCTTCATTCATCAACAAAGTTTATATTGCGAGCCAGTTTGGTGTAGTGGTTAAGTGTGCAGATCTGGGAGAACCGTTTTGATTCTCTGCTCCTCCACATGCAGCTGTTGGATGACCTTGGGCAAGCCATAGTTCTGGCACAGCTGTTCTTGAAAAAGAGCAGTTTCTTTCAGAGCTCTCTCAGCCCCACCTACCTCACAGGGTGTCTGTTGTGGGGAGGGGAAGGGAAGGAGTTTGTAAGCCGCTCTGAGAATCCCTTGGAGAGCGAAGGACGGGGTATAAATCCAATCTCTTCTTCTTCTTCTTCTTCTTCTTCTTCTATTCTCCTTTCTGCCCTCAGTTTGGTGTAGTGGTTAAGAGTGTGGACTCTCATCTGGGAGAACCAGGTTTGATTCCCTAGTTCTCCACAGGCAGCTGCTGGTGTGACCTTGGGTCAGTCCCAAGTTCTCTTGGAGCTGTTCTCCCAAGAGCAGTCCTCGAAAGAGCTGTCTCAGCCCCACCTACCTCACAGGGAGTCTGTTGTGGGGAGGGGGATTTGGGGGTGGAGCCTGAGGAAGGTTCGGTCTGGGGAGTGCAGGAACATCGGTGGGGTATAATACCAAAGAGTCCACTTTCCAAAGCAGCCATTCTATCCTGGGGAGCTGATCTTTGTGGTCTGGAGAGCCGCTGTCATTCCAGGAAATCTCCCGGCCCCGCTTGAAGGCTGGCAATTCTATAACTGATTTTGTCATATGGAAATCAATTCTAGCTCCTGGGGATCTCTAGGCCCTACCTGGAATTTGGCAACTCTACTTTGGTAATAGTCCCAGCTTCTGGGTCTATCTAGGGTTGCCAGCTGTGGTTTGGGAAATACCTGGAGATTTGGGGCATTGGGTTTGGGAAGGGGAGGGGCCCCAGCACGGTAGAATTGCCATCGAGTCCAATGCTCCCTCTAAGCTCTGGAGTCTTGGGTCAGTCACAAGTTCTCTCAGAGCTGTTCTCTCAGGAGCAGTCCTCGAAAGAGCTCTCTCAGCCCTGCTTACCTTACAGGGTGTCTGTTGTGGGGAGGGGAAGGGAAAGGAGTTTGTAAGCCGCTCTGAGACTTTGAGTGAAGGGTGGGGTATAAATATATTTTTCTCCTCCTTGTCCTCTTTTTCTTCTTCTTCACCTCCTACATTATCCTTTTAACTGGAGATGTCGGGGATTGAACCTGGGACCTCCCACATGCCAAGGAGATTCTCTCCCAGTGAGCCACAGTCTTGATAGGCAATTGCCCCTCCCAGTTTCTAAAAACACTTGGTAGGCACTGGGAATGGTTATGAGCAATGCTCCCTCTAAGCTGTGGGGTCTTGTGAGCAAAATTCCAACTCTGCGCGCTCCTGGCATTAAAGTGGTGAGCGAGTGATTTGGCTGTTGCATCAGTGAGTTCGCTCTGGAGCCCTCCTTCCTGAGCTGAGACAACAATGTGTGAGCCAGAGGCTAAAAAACTGTGAGCTAACTCATACTCAGGGGTCATTTTGTAGAAAAAGAGGTGCAGGAGCTCATTAGCATAACTCATTTGCATATGCCACACCCCCTAACATACCGGAAGTGTGTCAGAAGGCAACACCCACCCCTCAGGCTCCACTCCACAAGTGAGTGAAACTGACCTGCTCTTCCTCCATTCCCTTCCCCATCCAATACTTTGGGCAATAAAAATAAGCGTAAAGAACACACCCTCATTCTCTTCCTGCTCCCTTGAAACCACCAGGTTTCAAGTAGACTTGAGATACCCAGGACATGTGCACCACCCATCCCTTTCCCTTCCCCTCCCCACAAGAAGACACCCTGTGAGGTAGGAGGGGCTGAGAGAGGTCTTTTGAGAACTGCTCATGAGAGAACAGCTCTGAGAGAACTTGTGACTCGCCCAAGGTCACACCAGCAGCTGCATATGGAGGAGTGGGGAATCAAACCCGGTTCTCCCAGGTTAGAGTCCAACTCCTGACCACTACGCCAAACTGATGGGGTGGAAGCTGCTGAAGGGTCGGTGAAATTTCTCCAGTACTTACGTGCCCTGTGCCGAGATAAAAAATGGTATACTTAGAAAATTTATATGCCACCTTGAGCAAGTCTCTGGAAAAGCAGCACACAGTCATGAAAGGAACAATGATAAAATTATCAATATTAAAACAAAACATTAAAAACAATAAAGACCCTAGCGGGGCTTTCCCCGAGGCGCTGCGCCTCTGCACTGCTCGGGGAAGCCGAGGAGGGGGCGGGGCTTGGTCATGTGCCGCCCCCTGGACTCCTCACTCCCGGAGCAGCACTCCTGTGCGCTCCCGCTCCAACGGACCCCTGCTCATACTGACTCAGCCTAGAGGGAACACCGATCAAGTCCCCATTCCAAACTGGTCATTTTCTCCAAATAAACAGATCTCTGTTGCCCGGTGATCATTTGTAGTTTCTGCAGATCTCCAGCTATCACTTGGATGCTGGGGACCCCTGCAATACCAGCATTTTATCCTCAACCAGAAATTCAGTGATCTTGTCATATCATTTCAGTGGTCACCGTGCAGAAGGTCTGAAACGAACGCCAACCTGTTGGATAAGATCACACTAGCTAGAACCAAGGAAAAGAGTCTTCATCTCACCACATATATTAGTTACCTGCATCACTCCAAGACTTTCGGTGGCGCCTGACCATGCCCTAGCCGGTTACTTCCTCAGCTCTGGGAAGAAGAGAGGGAAGCATCTCTTTGTGGTTGCTTAGCAATGACAAGGTATGCGTTGCCCGGTCACTTCTGGAGGAGATAAAGGAGGATGAGGAAGCATCTTTGTTGTATCCTAGCAACAACAAGGGGGATGTGGCCCAGCCGCTTCTGCGACAGGTGAAGGTGGAGGGAGGAAGTGGAAGAATATCTTAATTTAGGGTTGCCAGCTCTAGGTTGGGAAGTCCATGGGGATTTGGGGCTGAGGCCTGGTGAAGGGCAATGTTTGGGGAGGGGAGGGACCTCGGCTGGGTATAATGCCATAGAGCCCACCCTCCAAAAGAGCCAGGGGGAACAGACCTCTGTAGTCTGGGGATCAGTTGTAATTCTGGGAGACCTCCAGACTCCACCTGGACATTTGGCAACTCTATGTCTTGTTGCTTAGCACAAGAAGGCATGTGCCGTTCAGTGACTATGTAAAATGAATGGAAGATGCAGGGCTCCGTTGGGGCCGGAGCGAGCCGGAGCGCCGCTCCGGGAGAGAAGGGGGCGGGGGGCGGGGCCGGGCGGGCCCCGTCCCGCCCCCAGTCGCCTTCTCTGGGGCCGCGGCTGGCCGCCGCCGGCCCCGCCGAGGAAGCCCCGTCCCGCCCCCAGATGCCTTCCCCGGGGCCGCGGCTGGCCGCCGCCGGCCCCGCTGAGGAAGCCCCGTCCCGCCCCCAGACGCCTTCCCCGTGGCCGCGGCTGGCCGCCGGCCCCGGGAAAAAAACCCTCCCTCCCCCAGTTGCCTTCCCAGGGGCCGCGGCTGGCCGCCGGCCCCGGGAAAAAAACTCTCCCTCCCCCAGTCACCCCCAGAACCCCCCCTCCCTCCCCCACTCAACAGTTCCCCGGGCCCAAAGGAGGGAGAAGCCGGGCCTGAGTGGCTTAACGCCACTCAGGCCCAAGCAAGGGGGGGGGGGAAATGCCAGCCCCAGTGGGGGGGAGAAGCGCCCCTCCCTTCCTTCCCTCTCTCCCCCCACCTACCTACCTATTCCTTCCTTCCCCTCTCCCTTCCTCCCTCCCTCTCCCCTTCCTCCCTTCCTTCCTTCCTTCCTTCTCTCTCTCCCCCCAACTACCTACCTACCTTCCTGTTCCTTCCTTCCCCCCCTTCCTCCCTCTCTCCCCCTCTCCCCCCTTCCTTCCTTCCTTCCTTCCTTCCTTTCTTCTCTCTCTCCCCCCCAACTACCTACCTACCTTCCTGTTCCTTCCTTCCCCCCCTTCCTCCCTCTCTCCCCCTCTCCCCCCTTCCTTCCTTCCTTCCTTCCTTCCTTTCTTCTCTCTCTCCCCCCCAACTACCTACCTACCTTCCTGTTCCTTCCTCCCCCCCTTCCTCCCTCTCTCCCCCCTTCCTTCCTTCCTTCCCCCTCCCTCCCTCCCTTCTTGCCTTCTGACACACTGCCCATGACGTCAGGGATGTGTGGCCTTTTGCCACTTCCGGTGACGTCAGGGGGTGTGGTATATGCAAATGAGTTATGCTAATGAGCTCCTGCACCTCTTTTTTTACGAAAGGACCCCTGGGAAGATGTGTTCCTAAACACAGTTGTCAGGCACCAGGAAGCAAGGGAATGGTCATGGATCCCCGGTGCATTGTCAGATGTTGAGGAATGCATGCGCATCTTCCTTCACAGTCCGTGTTTAGTCTGAGAAAAACCAGCATAACCCAATGTTCAGAAACTACGTGATGTGACTCTTGGTGACATTGCTCCAGCTAGGGTTTCCAGGTCCCCCCTGGTCACCAGCAGGAGATGAGGAGGTCATAGGGTTGCCAGCTCCAGGTTGGGAAGTTCCTGGAGATTTGGGGGTGGAGCCTGGGGGAGGACGGGGACCTCAGTGGGGTACAGTACCATAAAGTCCACCCTCCAAAGCAGCCATTTTCTCCAGGGGAGCTGATCTCTGTAGTCTGAAAATGAGCTTTAATTCAGGGGCATCCCCAGGCCCCCACCTGGAGGCTGGCATCCCTAGCTCTGACACTTGCTGTGCAGCATTCATGTACCAAGAATAGCACAAAACCAGTGAAGACACGTATAGATATACGGTTGCCAACCTCCAGGTGTTAGCTGCAGACCTCCTGAGATTACAACTGATATTCTGACGACACAGATCGATTCCCCTGGAGAAAATGGCGGCTTTGGAAGGTGGCCTCTACAGCATTAGAGAGCCAGTGTGATGTAGTGATTAAAAGTGGTGGACTCTAATCTGGAGAGCTGGGTTCGATTCCCCACTCCCCTTCCACATGAAGCCTGCTGGGTGACCTTCGGCCAGTCAGCTTTCTCTCCGAACTCTCTCAGCCCCACCTGAGAGAGAGAGAGATTGGATTCATAGCCCACCCTTCACTACCCGAAGGAGTCTCAGAGCAGCTTACAAACTCCTTTCCCTTCCCCTCCCCACAACAGACACTCTGTGAGGTAGGTGGGGCTGAGAGAGCTCTGACAGAAACTGCTCTTTTTCAAGAGCAGCTGTGCCAGGACTATGGCTTGCCCAAGGTCATCCAGCAGGTGCAAGTGGAGGAGTGGGGAATCAAACCCAGCTCTCCCAGATTAGGGTTAGTGCCCTTAACCACTACACCAAACTGGCTACACCTGCCTGTTGTGGGGAAAGGAAAGGAAGGAAATTGGAAGCCACTTTGAGACTTCTTAAGGAAGAGGAAGAAGAAGAAGAAGATTGGATTTATACTCCACCCTTCACTCAGAGTTTCAGAGTGGCTTACAAACTCCTTTCCCTTCCCCTCCTCACAATAGACCCCCTGTGAGGTAGGTGGGGCTGACAGAGTTCTCTCAAAAACTGCACTCGAGAGAACAGCTCTGACAGAACTATGGCTTGCCCAAGGCCATCCAGCAGCTGCAAGTGGAGGAGCAGGGAATCAAACCCGGTTCTCCCAGATTAGAGTCTGCACTCTGACAGAACTATGGCTTGCCCAAGGTCACCCAGCAGCTGCAAGTGGAGGAGTGGGGAATCAAACCCGGTTCTCCCAGATTAGAGTCCGCGCACTTAACCACTACACCAAAGTGGTAGAGAAACGTGGGATATAAAAACCTTTTGCCTCCTCCTACTTCTTCATTATACCCCACTCCCCTCCCCTCCCCGGACCCCGCCCTCCTCAGACTCCACCCCTAAAATCCCCAGGTATTTCCCAGCCTAGAGCTGACAACCCTAAATGTAGAGTGCCCCCCCCCCCAACTGTCTGCTCCCATCCAGCCCTGTTGCTAAAAATCTATGGCTTATCCTACGGTAAATCTCATTTCTCATTTCCGCCTGGAAACTTTGTCGCTGATGAACCGCTGCCTAGGACCCTGGTGTGGAAAAGAAGATGGACACCATTTTCACCCTGGGATTGGAAACGTCAAGGAATTTAACCCAGTAATAGGCTCGATGGGGCTTTGGCCCTTCGAGGACTGCGTGCAATGATTAATCCAACTTTTATTGCTTCACCAGCAAAGCCGGCCTCTGCCATCCATCTTCTGTCAGGGTAACAAGAATCACGCTGGTTTCCCTAACAGGGGAGTAAACATCCAAATTAGTCAAGTTTAGACCTCAGTACGCTCCATTATGTTAACCAGCAATCGGTTGACTCCCGTAATTGCGTTTGTGATGTGCAGACATCATGTTTAAATCGCTAACGTGCTTAGAGGCTTCCACGAGCCGCTTCCAGGAGTCTCCAGAGTCCTCTGCTCTTTAAGGGTTTGTTTGGCAGCCAGGCCAATGGAATGGATTGGGGGGGGGGTGCATGGCTCAGGGGCAGAGCCTCTGCTTGGCATGCAGAAGGTCCCAGGTTTAATCCCTGTCATCTCCAGTTAAAAGGACCAGGCAGGAGGTGATGTGAAAGACCTCCGCCTGAGAACCTGGAGAGCTGTAAGGAGGGGCTGTGGCTCAGTGGAAGAGCCTCTGCTTGGCATGCAGAAGGTCCCAGGTTTACTCCCTGTCATCTCCAGTTAAAAAGGACCAGGCAGGAGGTGGTGGGAAAGACCTCAGCCTGAGACCCTGGAGACCCACGGAGAGGGGCTGTGGCTCAGTGGAAGTGCCTCTGCATGGCATGTAGAAGGTCCCAGGTTCAATCCCCGTCATCTCTAATTAAAAAGAACCAGGCAGTAGGTGATGTGAAAGACCTCAGCCTGAGACCCTGGAGACTTATGAAGAGGGGCTGTGGCTCAGTGGAAAAATCTCTGCTTGGCATGCAGAAGGTCCCAGGTTCAATCCCCGGCATCTCCAGTTAAAAAGGACCAGGCAGGAGGTGATGTGAAAGACCTCCACCTGAGACCCTGGAGAGCTGTAAAAGGGGGCTGTGGCTCAGTGGAAGAGCCTCTGCTTGGCATGCAGAAGGTCCCAGGTTCAATCCCCGGCATCTCCAGTTAAAAAGGACCAAGTAGTAGGTGATAACAAAGATCTTAGCCTGAGACCCTGGAGAACCACTGCCAGTCTGAGAAAGTCCCACGTTCAACCCCTGGCCTCTCCAGTTAAAAAAGACCAGGTGGTGGGTAATAGGAAAGCCAGGCTGGTGTAGTGGCTAGGAGCATGGACTCTAATCTGGGAGAGCCGGGTTTGATTCCCCACACCTTCACATGCAGCTGCTGGTGTGACCTTGTGTCAGTTACAAGTTTTTTCAGAGCTGCTCTCTCAAGGGCAGCTCTGGAAAGAGCTCTGTCAGCCCCACCTACCTCCCAGGGTGTCTGTTGTGGGGAGGGGAAGGAGATTGTAAGCCTCTCTGAGACTCCTTCAGGTAGTGAAGAGCGAGGTATAAATCCAGTCTCCTCCGCCTCTTCTTCTTCTTCTTCTTCTTCTTCTTCTTCTTCTTGTATAGATACACCAGTCTGGTGTAGTGGTTAAGTGCGCAGACTCTAATCTGGGAGAACCAGGTTTGATTCCCCACTCCTCCACTTGCACCTGGCTGGATGACCTTGGGCAAGCCATAGTTCTGTCAGAGCTGTTCTCTCAAGGGCAGCTCTGAAAAAGAGCTCTCTCAGCCCCGCCTACTTCCCAGGGTGTCTGTTGTGAGGAGGGGAAGGGAAAGGATTTCATAAGCCACTCTGAGACTCCAAGTGAAGGGTGGGGTATAAATCCAATTTCCTCCTCCTCCTCCTCTTCTTCTATTTCTTCTTCTTCTTCTTCTCAAAGACCTCTACCTGAGACCCTGGATAGCTGCTTCCAGTCTGAGTAGACAATACCAAACTTGATGGACCAATAGCCTGATTCAGTATAAGTCAGCTTCAAGTGAGCTTCATGGATTGTGTATTCGTAGCAGATAAATGTAAATTCAGGGACTGGTATGTTTTGTGGGAGTTAAAAAGCCAAAACCTATTTGGTCCCCCAAGTTCTCGCCACTGTATTCTGCGGCTCTGGAGACTAAATTTTCTCCAGATATCCTTGCATGTCTTCAGTGTATTTGATAACTGCATCTGACACCCAACGATATTTGATTTCAGCGTTTGGCAGGATTTGATGGCATGCAATGGTGGTTAGTAACTGACGACGTTTGCCATGCAGTGGTGTTAGTATCTGGCTGCACTTGAAAACTTGCAAGATTTCTTATTTAGTGCTTTTAAGCAGCCAGGGTTTTACATAATACAAACCACAACTGTATTCACCATTCCAAATGAGTCTGCACCAGAGACCTATGCAATTCCAGGGGTCCTGTTTCTTGCCTAAAAATCCTAAGCGTAGGAAGATGTGATCAGGCATGAGCAGAATTGTGGCCGCTGTTGTCTGGGCTGTATAAAAGAACATCCTTGGTGCCTTTCTCTTGCCAAAATACTTACCGTGTCCTTCTCCCCTTTCGTGGGATGTTGTCGATTTTCCTGCACATTTTGTTTAAAAGGGAGTTGAAATTCTTTAATGTACTGAGCTCTCCCTTCTTGAAGAGTGGACTTCTAAAAATAGTTCTACTTATGCTTCTCTGGTCTGATTGTATACCTGGAGGTTAGAAAATCCTCTCCATCCACATAAGAACACCAGAAGAGCCCTGCTGGATCAGACCAGGGGTCCATCTAGTCCAGCATCCCATCTCACACAGGGGCCAACCAGTTCCTTTGGAGGGCCAACAACAGGGCAGAGAGGCCGAGGCCTTCCCCTGAGAAGAACCCAAGAAGAGCCCTGGTAGATCAGACCGGGAGTCCATCTAGTCCAGCATCCCATCTCACACAGGGGTCAACCAGTTCCTCCGGAGGGCCAACAACAGGGCAGAGCGGCCAAGGCCTTTCCCTGATGTTGCTTCCTGGCTCTGAGATTCAAAGACTTAGGGCTTCTGAATGCGGAGGTTCCCCTCAGTCACCATGCCCAGTAGCCACTGATGGACCTCTCCTCCATGAATCTATCGAATCCTCTTTTAAAGCTGTTTATTCCTGTGGCCATCATGACATCCTCTGGCAGCGAATTCCACGTTTGAATCCCTCTCTGTGTAAAGAAGTATTTCCTTTTGTCCGCCCTGAACCTACTGCCCGTCAGCTTCATTGGATGCCATCGAGTTCCAAGTCTTTTTGGGAGAGGGAGAAAAGAGCCAGAGGTCCAGCAGCACCTTAAAGACTAACAAAATACGTGGCAGGGGAGGAGCTTTGGTGAGTCACTGCTCACTTCTTCACTTCTGGATGCTCCCTCTAAGCTGTGGAGTCTTTGTGAGCAAAAATTCCGCTTTGTGAGCCACCGGCATTCAAGTTGTGAGCGAGCGATTTGGCTGCTGCCCAAATTAGTTTGCTCGGGAGCTGTCCTTCCTGAGCGAAGCAAACAATGTGTGTGCCGGAGGCTAAAAAACTGTGGGCTAGCTCACACTAACTCAGCTTAGAGGGAACACTGGAGGTGGGCCGTGGCTCTCGAAAGCTCCTCCCCGCCACAACTTTTGTTAGTCTTTAAGGTGCTCCTGGAGTCTTGCTCTTTTCTACTGCTACAGACAGACTAACACAGGGACCCATCTTGATCTGTCTCTTTGGGAGAGGGAGAAAAATTTCCCTTTGTCAACTCTCTCCACCTTGTGCATAATTTTATAAACCTCTGTCACGTCTCCCCTTAGCCATCTCTTTTCTTAACTGAAAAGTCCCAGACTCTTTAGCCTTTCCTCCTAGGGAAGGTACTCCAACTCCCTAAGAAGGCCATGCTAACAAAATAACGTATTATAAAAACACAAATATTTATTATGGTGCACACGTTCATATAAGATAAAATAGGTTAAAAGAAATGGTGCAGATATCAGACCCTTAAAACTTTTGATGCACATAGCTGATAGTTTTACATATACAATCGATGGGTATATCTTATGAGCAGTAAACCATACACGTTTCGGCCCCTTAGGGCCTTCCTCAGAGGTCAAAGTGGTTAAGACACTGAACTGCAGACCAGAAGGTCGGTAGTTCGGCAGTTCGAGACCTGAGTGCTGCGTGACGGAGTGAGCTCCCGTCTCTGGTCCTAGCTCCTGCCAACCGAGCAGTTCAAAAGCAAGAAACTGCAAGTAGATAAATAGGCAGCACTTCGGTTGGAAGGAAACAGTGTTCCGTGTGCCTCGGCGTCTAGTCATGCCGGCCACATGACCACAGAGATGGCTTCGGACAGCGCTGACTCTTCGGCTTGGAAACTGAGATGAGCACCGCATCCCTAGAGTCGTATTCGACTGGCTTTCGAGCAAGGGAATACCTCCACCTTTACCTTACACATTAATATAAGATAAAATAGGTTAAAAGAAATGGTCCAGGTATCAGACCCTTAAAACTTTTGACACCCAGAGCTGATTGTTTTACATAGACAATAGATGGGTATACCTTATGACCAGTAGACCATACGCGACATAGACAATTGATGGGTATATCTTATGATCAGTAGACCATATGCGTTTCGGCCCCTTAGGGCCTTCCTCAGTGGTCAATATTACTATTGTGAAACGACACACACCCAGAAATAAATATATGCAAAAAATATTTTCTTTAGAGCCAGGTGTTGCTTCCTCATGCAATGTGCAGTTGCTAAAAGTTTACACAGTGGGCCATGGATCTAGGGTTGCCAGCCTCCAGGTGGGGCCTGGGGATCTACCGCTTTTACAACTGGTCTCCAGCTGACAGAGATCAGCTCCCCTGGAGAAAATGGCTGCTTTGAAGGGTGGACTCTGTGGCATTGTACCATGCTGAGGCCCCTCCCCTCCCCAAACCCCGCCCTCTCCTGGCTCCACCCCCAAAGTCCCCAGGTATTTCCCAACCTGGACTTGGCAACCCTACATGGATCATCTCTCATGGTAACAGCACCTGCTCTCCACATTGTCCTGGCGACAAATATCCCATGTGTCTGGATAGGTAACCGACCTTTCATGGAAGAGACACAGGACCACACCTTCATCCGCGCACCCTCCCACAAATTCTCTCCCCTCGGATAAGACCCATCAGCGGTGGGCAAACCGCCGCCGCATTCCTTCCCAGGGTGACACGCCGCCTCGCACGGCGCCCTGACATTCCATTGCCGTGGCAACCACGGCTTGACATCATGCTCCCTCCCGACGTGTGAGGCCCCAAATGCAAGAGGTTATGAAAAGGGCCGCCCGGCCCTTTCGCAGGAAATGAGGAACTCCCCTGATGAATCAATGTCAGGGGCAGGGAGTGAAAAAAAAAAAAAAATTGCTCCGTCACCAGAAAACAATGCGAAGGAGGAACCTGGCCGCTGCCGACAAAACTGATAAGCACATGTTTGCTTGCAGATTCACCAAAGTGTTATTCAGATGCAGGATTTGGGTTGCCAACTGGAAAGTATTGGAGTCCGGAGGCGAGTGGTAGTGATTTCATAGTAAAGCTCTTTATTGAGGGTCAGATGGAACATGGAAACCCCGGGCTCAGAGCCCTCTTTTATGCTGGCCGGAGACAATGCCCCGACCTCGCCCCCAAGTCCTGATAGGACCTTAAGTCCGTGGTTGCAGTTCATAGGTCCCCCAGCGGGAGTCCCAGGCACGTTATTGGTGATCGCTCAGGATCCAACTGGCTATTGTTCTACCTGGCTGAAGCTCAGGTAGATTCTGACCTTGTGCGCTGACCACGTGGCGGTCGCCATTGCGAGAGGCCAGGCAACCGCGGTCTTAGTACACAACACCAACCCTGGGCTGCAAGATTCCTGGAGATTTGGGGGTGCAGCCTTGGGAAAGGCGGGCTCGGAGTGGGGAAGGACCTTGGAGGGACACGAGGCCAGCCCACCCTTCAAAGCAGCCGTTTCCTCCAGGGGAACTGATGTCCGTTGTCCGGGGAGCAGTTACAGTTGTGGGAGGTCTCCAGGCCCCACCTGGAGGTTGGCAACCCCATGCAGGGTGGAACCAGCCATTTAGAGCAGAGGGCCCTGATGTGGTACCCACTGTTGGAGTGAGTGACTCATAATACAAAAAGCAATTATCTAATCCTTGTTAACAATAAAGGACCATAGATCTAACTACAACAAAGTGTTCGGTGATCATTTTCGTTTCTGGAAGTCTTCATCAGGTTAGGACCATCATGAAAACTGTGCAATATTCATATGGGAAAACTCCCAAAAGGGTCCAGCGAGTCCAACTGAAGCATAATGTCTTTCAAAATAGTATTCTCAACGTTATTTCAAAGAACTTGAAAAGTACTGAGGTCGGAGACGCATCGAGTGAAAACAGCTCATACTTTATCTGTGATTTTATTAGTAATTGATGCCGTTTTAACTGATGTATTTATTGTCTTGATATTTTTAACCTGGTAGCCGCCTTGAGCCAGCTTGCTCGGCAAGGTGGGATATAAATATGAATAAGAAATAAGTAAATAAATAAAAAATATTAAGAGGTCTGAACAAGGCTGGTTGGCTGGACAAGCAGGTCCGCTTTTTATCCCCGTTCTCGACCGCACCCATGCACGCACCCAACACCCATGATTCACTATTTACAGTGTACTCTTAGATCATCGGTTCCCCTAAGGATCCAACTCCCCCGATTGGACCTCGCCAGGATCCTCTCAGTCTATTGTCTAAGCGTGCGAAGCTCGAACACTTCGCCCGACCGCGTGGTCACCCGACCACGTGCGTGGACTTTGGATAGGAGACAACAGAACTCTAGAACAGAGCTGCACAGAATAATGTTTGCAAGCATTGAGACTTCCTATTATGTGCCGCTCTTCACTCTTTGGGTGAAGAAGTAATTCTGACAGATTTTTCTAGAGAGCCCACAATTCTCTGTAGAGCTTTGCCGAGTTGCTAACCAACTTTCCTTGCAGGAAAAGCGGAGCGAGGTCACGGACAGTCAGCGCTGATCACAACTCTTCAAGACATCTCTGCCCTTCTCCACCCTTTCCTGTTTTGGATCCTTGGTGGATCTGCCAGTTGTCCATCCTTGACCTGCTCTTTCTGCTTCGTATTGTTCCTGCCAGATGTCCTCCGACACACACACACCCGCTCTCCTTCTAGAGCAGCGGTGTCGTACTCATTTGCTACAAGGTCCTGGTCTGACATAAATGGGACTCTGCAGGGCCAGGCCATGGGTGTCATAAAATGTAATGCCAGGTAGCAGAGATATAAACTTTATAAAAGATACAAACACAATTAAAGATATTATTTTTTTAACTTAAAATACAAATATGCTTAAAACTCTTGTAATATTTTGTTTATTTAACTGTCCTTGATAACTGACATTTCTCAAACCTTCCCCCGCCCCCTGCCCCCCCCCCCCCCGCCCTCAAAAGATGCCTGCCTAAAATTGAAAGGTGGGGGAATAGTGGGGTTTGGCAATGCAGTTTTTAAAACCAGACATCAAAAGAAAACACAAGGATCAGAGCAGAAACTAAAAATATAAAATGCTCTGAGCCTAGGTACATAAAATGGCTGGGTATTGCAAGCTTCTCTCCCCCCCCCCCCCCCCCCCCCAGGGTGGCAGCGGTTCTCCAGTGTAATGTCTTCCTTTGGCTGTCGACTCCCAGGTAAGAATACTCAATCAGGCACCCATTCTCAGGTCCATTCAGCAGAGACAAGGTGGCTCAAAACATCAACCCTGTATTTGCAAGGAGACAACTCCAACAAACAACAGCTTCAGCTATACAAACATTGGAAAGTGAAACTTCTTGAGCTCCATGCCATTGAAATACATTGCAGCACAAAGTTGCAAAGAAAACATGGAATGCATTTCCCATTAAGGTCTTTGGGCCCAGATAGACTACTCTGAGACTGGAATGACAGCCACCGGAGTGAAATGACAGTCCCTGGGAGCAATGCTCCCTCTAAGCCGTGGAGTCCTGCGAGCAAAAATTCTACTTTGTGAGATACCGGCATTCAAGTTCTGAGTGAGCGATTTGGCTGCTACATAAATTAGTTTGTTCTGGAGCCATCCTTCCTGAGCTAAGACAAAAATGTGTGAGCTGAAGGCTAAAAACCTGTGAGCTAGCTCACACTAACTCAGTTTAGAAGGAACACTGCCTGGGAGTAACAGATGCATTCTGGGATTGGAATGAGGGCCCCTAGTGTGCAATTCCATTCCCAGAATGCTGCTGCTGCTACTCCTCGGGGCTGTCATTCCACTCTGTGCCCTGTCTTTCCAGTCCCAGAACACAGATTGTATTGCTAGGGGACCGTCATTCTACTCTGGGGGCTGTCATTCCAGTCCCAGAGCACTTTTTCTATTGCTGGGAAAAATCCCAGAGTAGTCTATTTATTTATTTTGTTTATTTATATCCCGCCCTCCCCACACACGGGCTCAGGGCAGCTCACAACGGTGGCACCAGTTGCCTATAGAACAAATCTATCTGGGTGCAGAGACCTTAATGGAGGGAGGGTGGCTCCTTCCTTCCTTCCTTCCTTCCTTCCTTCCTTCCTTCTGTAATGTAGTATGTTCTGTGTAACAACCGGCCTTAGGGTTGCCAATAGGGCAACCTATTGGCAACCCTAAGGCCGGTTGTTACACAGAACAGAGACTTTGGGGGTGGAGCCAGGAGAAAGGAAGTGACATCATTTTGTGATGTCACATCCTGTGATGTTGCTTCCACATGCTGACACATGAACTCATGAAGTTTCCTAATACTGAATCAGGCCATTGGTCCATCAAGGTCAGTATTGACTACTCAGACTGGTAGTGGCTCTCCAGGGTCTCAGGCTGAGATCTTTAATGTCACCTATGACCTGATCCTTTTTTAGCTGAAGAGGCTGATACCTCCTGCATGTCAAGCAGATGCTCTAGCACTGAGCAACGGCCCTACTGAATCCTTCCTCATCTCGGCAGAATATGAAGCCCTAAGTGCTACACAAGTGCTAAATATGATTTTCATATCATAAGAACAGGAGAGAAGCCACAGTGGATCGGCCCATCCAGTACAGCCCATCCAGTACAACACTCTGTGTCACAACAGTGGCCAAAAATACCAGGTGCCCTGAGGAGGTCCAGCAGCGGGGCCAGAACTCCAGAAGCCCTCCCACTGTTGCCCCCCAAGCACCAAGAATTCAGAGCTTCACTGCCCCAGACAAAGGGTTCCATTTAGACCTTGTGGCTAATAATAGCCACTGATAGACCTCTGCTGGATGGGGACAGAGAGAGACAGACAGACAGACAGAAAAAAGAAAGAAAGGGGGAGGGGGAGAGAGAGAGAGAGAAGGAAAAGAGCTGGCAGAGGCACTTACTTCCATTTAGACCTTGTGGCTATAATAGCCACTGATAGACCTCTGCTGGATGGGGACAGAGAGAGAGACAGACAGACAGGCAGACAGACAGAAAAAAGAAAGAGGGAGAGAGAATGAAAAGAGCTGGAAGAGAAACTCACCTTGCCAGCCACATGCAAAAGCAGCTCCTTCAGTCCCTCCTTAATCTCTGGGCAGACCTCTCTTGCTGTGGAAGAAGCTCTCTTGCTGACTTCTTAAAGGGGAAATGTCTGGCGAGGCTTTTTACTGCAGGGCAGGTTCTCTGCAGACATTTCCCTTTTAAGGCAGCCATTTTGTCCCCCCGGTGGCCAACTTTGGAAAAGCGGGAGATAAGCACTAAAAATCAGTGTTTCCCCCGCCCTACCGGGGGACTTGGCAGCCCTAGTTGCCAAGTCCAGGCTTGAAAATACCTGGGGACTTTGGGGGTGGAGCTAGGAGAGGGCGGAGTTTGGGGAGGGGAGGGGCCTCAGCATGGTACAATGCCATACAGTCCACCCTTCAAAGCAGCCATTTTCTCCAGGGGAGCTGATCTCTGTCAGCTAGAGATCAGTTGTAAAAGCGGGAGATCCCCAGGCACCACCTGGAGGCTGGCAACCCTAACCGGCCTGCCATGTGCTCCCAGGTAATGGCGCCCGCCGCATGGCCAGAGCACGTGGTCAGGCAGAGAGGGGAGCTTGAATCTGGAGGAACAATAGACGTCCGGATTGAAAGCCTCCACCAATGTGGGACCTAGGTTCTCCCTGGGGAGCCAATGCAATCAAAGGCTCCTCCAGGGAACCTATGACAAACATGCGCATATGTTAAGCCCCTATCAGGTCTTTTGGGTGCTGCCGGAGGTGTGGCTCCGGCCAGCATATATTGAGGGCCCTGGAGCCCTGGAAGCATGCTTGTTCTGACCATCTCCTGGGCATGCTGAATCACTCAATAAAGTCTTCATGATTTCACCGTTCCTGGTCTCCCAAGTCCAGTACTCTTCATCTTCCTTCCTTCCTTCCTTCCTTCCTTCCTTCCTTCCTTCCTTTTTTCTTTCTTTCTGACAAAGGTTAGATTTGAACCTGGGGCCTCCCAGCTCACAGCATGGTCTCGTAGCCACAATGCCAGACTTGCTGCTGACTCAGCTGTTGTTCACCTAGCCAGATGTTCAACTGGGGAAACCCAGGGATTTCCTGCCACCCTTTCTTGGCACGACAATGTGGTCTTTTCCATCCTCGGCTGCCAGCTTAATAAGCATAGCGAGAGCCATCCATCAACAGGGAAGCCCAACCTTTGCCGGAGGTGTGACGGATATTAGGGATTTACGGGCGCATAATTGGTTATGTGCCTTTCAAGCAGTGAGTCAGTTCGCTTCTCTCATGTTGTCCCATGATAACATCAGAGGGCTCCCACCCATTTCAGCCCATGGACACCGTGTCTCCTAAATAATTTCCTTTAACCTTTTTTTATGTGAGTATTTTGAGTGTGTTTGTGTGCGTGTGCTTGCTTGCCTGCAAGTCATGCTGACTTCTGGTGACCCTAGTGGGGCTAGGACGTTTCAGAGAGGTGGCTTGCTATTGCCTGCCTCTGCATCCCAGCCCTGGGATTCCTTGGAAGTCTCCTTTCCAAGTACTTGCCCGGGTCGGCCCTGCTTAGCTCCCGAGAACTGATAAGAGCTATCCTGGTCTAGGCTAACTAGAATGATAAAAAGGGTTGGAACACTTTCCCTCTGAAGAAAGGTTGAAGCGCATGGGGCTCTTTTGCTTGGGGAAACGACGGCTGAGGGGCGACATGATCGAGGTTTATAAGACTATGCCTGGGATAGAGCAGGTAGAGAAAGGGGTACTTTTCTCCCTTTCTCACAAGACAAGAACTCATGGGCACTCCATGAAATGGCTGAGCAGAATTGCTGTTATTTCCTCTGTTATTTTGTCCCAGAAGGATGCTACGACTGGGCGTCCCAACCAGCAATGTATACAAGTGCCGATTTCTTTGCACCCCCTCCAACAAAAGGGGTTTAAGTTGTGTGAGATGTGTGGTATTTGTTGTGGGGTCTTGTGCCACTTGGTCATTATTCTGAAGTTCCGCCATTTTTGTGTGATGATGGGAGAGTGATTTTACCAGGGAACTTGACGTAAGTGGAGACAAAGATGGACGCCAGGACCGGCAGGGCCCATAATCAGGCCTAGAAAGTGACCCTGGAAAGCACAAGAGACCTTGTGCTCATCTGCCTCACCCCAGAGCTACTTCTTGCAATCTCAATCGCTAGCCCTAACAATCTGATCTCATCTTTCCTCCCCACATTTCCTTCATAATGAAAAGTCCTGGTTTCTACTCCGTTCCCACACCCCAAGCCCAGGTGGCTCGTCAAGTAGTATTGTTTCCGTTTTGATGAGTTTAAATGAGCCACCCATTCGTCCCTCAGCCACCAGAGGAGGAGTCAGGAACCCAACCCAAACTGTACTTTGCATCCAGAAGAGAACCTCCCGTCTCTTTTGTCCACTCCTGGGAACTCTATGCAGCATTTCCAGATGACATTGTTTTATCCCTGATTAATCTCATCAGTGCTTTGGTCTCAGGAACTACTTGCGTTAGCAAGCCATGTGGACACTTTGTGGGTATAACTAGCCCAGCGCAACTCACTTGCCATATTTGTGTTGTCTTGGGTGCCTACCAACACGGACTCCCAGGACACTGCGTCCTTCCTCTCTGTGAAGTGCTGGTCATTTTGCCATCTCTCCTTCTTCATGGATGTCTCCAGGAGGAGAAGAAGAAGAAATTGGATTTATACCCCACCCTTCACTCAAAGTCTCAGAGCGGCTTACAAACTCCTTTCCCTTCCCCTCCCCACAACAGACACCCTGTGAGGTAAGTGGGGCTGAGAGAGCTCTTTCCAGAACTGCTCTTGAGAGAACAGCTCTGACAGAACTATGGCTTGCCCAAGGTCATCCAGCAGCTAGCTGCATGTGGAGGAATGGGGAATCAAACCCGGTTCTCCCAGATTAGAGTCCATGTGCAGGAGCTCATTAGCATAACTCATTAGCATAACTTAGTTGCATATGCTAAACCACCTGACATCATCGGAAGTATGTCAGAAGGCAAGAAAGAAAGAAAGAAAGAAAGAAAGAAAGAAAGAAAGAAAGAAAGAAAGAAAGAAAGAAAGAAAGAAAGAGAGGGAGAGAGGGAGAGAGGGAGAGAGGGAGAGGGAGAGGGAGAGGGAGAGGGAGAGGGAGAGAGAGAAAGAAAGAAAGAAAGAAAGAAAGAAAGAAAGAAAGAAAGAAAGAAAGAAAGAAAGAAAGAAAGAAAGAAAGAAAGAAAGAAAGAAAGAAATGGCAGAGAGGGGAGAGCTACTGATCCAAGCCTCAGAAATACCACTATTTTGGGAGGAGAGCTTCAGTGGTGGCTGAAGCCTTCAGAAGGCTGGTCGGAGGAACAAGGACCTTTCCAGGGGACGGGGTCATTTTGCTGCAGCCATGACACAAGCAGGCATTCCCCCACCGGGGGGGGGGGCTGGCACCAACTCCCGGAGCTGAGCTCCCCCAAGCTCCTGCTCAAAATGGCCCCTGCTAACCACTACACCAAACTGGTAGCTATCGCCTCAGCCCCCACTATTATCCTGCTTCTCTCTTTATTTTCCATAGATCTTGGATGTGTGTTATGTTCCATGTGTGCTCCTCATGTGTTAGATTCCCTAAATACCCTTTAATATAACGTTCTCTATTTTACCTTTGGATGGGTTATTGAGAGCTCTTGTCAAGGGAAAAATCCCCATAAGCATAGGTGGGAAGATCCTCGCTAATATCCCATCACTCACTGAGGCCTGCCATTTAGCTAATTTCCCCCAGAAACTGAAGGCAGCAGTTCAGCTTTTTTAAATCGACACTAGTAGTGGTAAGAACATAAGAGAAGCCATGTTGGATCAGGCCAGTGGCCCATCCAGTCCAACACTTTGTGTCACACAGTGGCCAAAACCCAGGGGCCATCAGGAGGTCCACCAGCAGAACTATAAGAACATAAGAGAAACCTGTCTGTAAGCCACGCTGAGCTGGCCTAGGCTGGGAGGGCAGGGTAGAAATGGGAAGGAAGGAAGGAAGGAAGGAAGGAAGGAAGGAAGGAAGGAAGGAAGGAAGGAAGGAAGGAAGGAAGGAGAAGAAGCGATTGGATTTATACCCCACCCTTCACTCACATGGAGTTTCAGAGCGGCTTACCAACTCCTTTCCCTTCCCCTCCCCACAACAGACACCCTGTGAGGTAGGTGGGGCTGAGAGAGCTCTTTTCCCAAGCTGTCCTTGAGCGAACAGCTGGTACAGAGCTATGGCTTGCCCAGGGTCATCCAGCCAGGTGCAAGTGGAGGAGTGGGGAATCAAACCCGGTTCTCCCAGCTTAGAGTCTGCGCACTTAACCACTACACCAAACTGGCTCTCGGAAGGAAGGAAGGAAGGAAGGAAGATGAGAAATAGATAGATGATAGATGATAGGTAGGTAGGTAGGTAGGTAGGTAGATAGATAGGTAGATAGATTTCGGTGACATAATACACTCTTCGCTCTAAGTGTGATAACCCCAGAGGTGCAAAGAGTAGGCTACAGGTTGCTGACTGTCAGCTAATGCTGCCATCTCCTGCCCAGGAGGTGGGATGAGTGAACCCTTGACGTCGGGTCTGTAGAATGTTATGTTATACTTCTCATGGCATGCTTATCGCTCTCCGAGCTTTTCTTACCTTGGGAGACTGTTGGTGCCTGCCCGTGTAGCTCTTCTCCTGCCTGACTCTAATTCTTCTCGCTTTTCCCCTGGGAACCGTAAACCAGTATTTTAAGCGCCTTTTCTCCGACATGGTGATTGGTTGCAATGCATTACCAGACCCCTTTTTGAATTATGTATAATTGTCCTGCTTGGGGCTGTGTCAGCCATTACTAACACAAGAAGTGCAGATGACCATAGCAGACCTTTCTCAATAAAGCATTCCTGTTTAAGGACACTTGTTGGTGACTGACTCTGCAGGACTCTCACACTGAGAGGCTGTCATTTCCTCACCACCACCTGGGGTCGCCAGCTCCTGTGCGAAATTCCTGGAGATTTTGGGGGTGGAGTCTGAGGAGAGTGGGATTTGAGGAGGGGAAGGACTTTAGTGAGGTATAATGCCATAGCGTCCACCTTCGAAGTGGCCGTTTTCTCCACCTTTGTTGCCCGGAGATCAATGGCAATAGCAGCAGATCTCCAGCTAGCACCTGGAGGTTGGCAAACCTGCCCCCACCCCATTCCGCCAGGAAAGGTCCTCTATCCCAGGAGATGCAGAACATCCCGTAACAACATCTCAACTTGAAGGCCGTGTGATCGGCAGCAAACTGGAGAAGCAGGTTGCTAAGACAGAGAGCCGCAGGCTGTGTCCTCAGCTAACCTCGCTCGTGCTTTCTGCACTGCACGGTGCCTTGTGTTCGCTTACTAAGCAGGCTCTTCCCCCCACCCCCCGAGGGACAAAGGCGAAGTTTGTCCTGCTGGTGTTTGGAGATCTGGGTCAACACTTGAAAAGGCAGCCAAGCTGCCGTGTCAGGCTGCGCAGCCACATTTCACAGCGTTCAGTCCTCCGTGTCCTCAGCAAGAGGCTCGCAGGTCAGTAACAAGTGCCGATCTCTTAATTAGGGGTGGGCACGAACCGCATTTTTGCTGAACCACGAATTGGATTGTGAACCGACAGGCCAGTTCGTGAACTGAACCAGTTCATGTCGGTTCGGGAGCCTTTTAAAGTTTAAACCCATGCTTTCTGCTCCCCGCAGAAAGCAGCAGGGAGCAGAAAGCAGGGGTTGAAATTGCTCTGAGTCATTCAAACCAAACGGCTGGGGTTTTTTGTGAACAGCAGACAGCAGAGGTTTAAATGGTTTTCTGCTGTTCACAAACCGCCATGAACGCCATCAAAATCTGCGAAAGTTTGCGGCGGCTCTTCAGTTTGTGAGCATCACTTTGCGAACCACGAACCGCCCCAAAATTCATGACAAACTTTCGTTCATCAGCGGGTTTGTGCCCATCTCTTCTCCAAATACATTCACAGCTGAGATCCAGCATGATCGAGTGGTTAGAGTTTTGGACTAGGATCTGGGAGAACCAAGTTTGAATCCTCACTCTGCCACGGAAGCTTGCTGGGTGACCTCAATCCGATCACAGACTCTCAGCCAAACCCACCTCACAGGGTTCTTATGAGGGTGAAATGGAGGAGAGCAGAATTACATAAGCCGCTTTGCGTTGTCGCTGAGGAGAAAGGCACGGTATAAAGGATGTCAATAAATACTGGGCATTTGGCTGTCGATGCTTAGTGACCTTGTGCCAGTCACACTCTCTCAGCATAACCTACCTCACAGGGTTATTGAGAGGATAAAATGAAAGAGAGGAGGAGGATGTAAGCCATTTTGGGTCCCCATTGGTGTCAAATGAGGGAGATAGGAAGGGAGGGAAGGAGGGAGGGAGGGGGGGAGAGAGGGGGCAGGCAGGCAGACAGACAGAGTGACAGTTCGGGGGGTAAGGAGACCAGCAGATGATTGGAAGGAAGTCAAAAGTTTTCTGGGAGAGAAGAAGAAAAAGGAGGAGGAGGAGGAGGAGATTGAATTTGTACCCCACCCTTCACTCAGAGTCTCAGAGTGACTTACAATCTCCTTTCCCTTCCCCTCCCTTGGGGAGTGGAGGGCGGGGTATAAATCCAATCTCTTCTTCTTCTCCCCACGGCAGACACCCTGTGAGGCAGGTGGGGCTGAGAGAGCTCTTTCAAGTACTGCTCTTAAGAGAACAGCTCTGAAAGAACTTACGACAGACCCAAGCTCACACCAGCAACTGCAGGTGGAGGAGTGGGGAATCGAACTCGGTTCTCCCAGAAGAGATTTGGCGCTCCTAACCACTACACCAAACTGGCTCTGACTGGTAACCCATTGGCTCTGACTGGTAACCCATTTCCTGGAAGAAGGTCCTGATTCCACTGTGAGGTTGTCTGCTCACAGGTTTGGGCCCAGAAACCTGGAATTACAGAGATAGGAGGGTTGCCAGCTTCCAAGCGGCCGCTGGAGTTCTCCCTCTATTACAATGGACCTCCAGACAACCAAGATCCGT
Organism: Lepidodactylus listeri; assembly: GCA_029233225.1. Classification (NCBI taxonomy): domain Eukaryota; kingdom Metazoa; phylum Chordata; class Lepidosauria; order Squamata; family Gekkonidae; genus Lepidodactylus; species Lepidodactylus listeri. Next base: position 6,498,387 of record JARCFY010000009.1, on the reverse strand, counting down.
TCCTCTGTAGAAAACGGCTGTTCTGAAGGGTGGACTCTATGGTATTGTACCCCACGGATGCCCCTCCCCTCCTCAAACCCTGTCCTCCCCAGGTTCAACCCCCAAAATCTCCAGGGATTTTTAAACTCAGAGTTGGCAACCCTATATCCTGTAAGACTCTCTCCTGGGGAGAGTAGCAATCTCTTCCTGGTGGCCAGGACAGGGACCCACCCTCCAAAATTAAAAAATTCTTTTGGGCCACAAATGGTTATTGGTGGTTAATTTGGGGCAGACAAACTAGGGGGGAAATGATCAGGCTGGTAACTTGGGTTAATGATAAGGGTGTTCCACAGTCACTACGGTGGTGCATCCAACGAAGCAGATGGGCAGTAGGTTCAGAGCGGACAACAGGAAACACTACTTTACACAGAGAGTCATTCAGCTGTGGAATTCGTTGCCAGAGGATGTGGCGATGGTCACAGAAGTGGACAGCTTTAAAAGGGGATTAGATAGATTAAGAACATAAGAGGAGCAGACTTCCGGCAAGACTTGCGACCATGGCGGACGTGCTCCTCCGCAACTGCGGGGAGTGCGATCCGTACCCGGGGAGAAGAAGGGGCTCAGGACTGGTGCTGAGCCCCCAGAGACCCCAGTGAGGGGGCTCTGCCTGGGGTGGCACGAAGGGGATCTCTCCCTACGGTGGCAACCGAGGGATCGAGGTCCCTTTTCATCACCCCCATAGGTTCCCCCGCCTGTGGGAGCCGTATGGCTGAAAGCGCAAATCCGTGAAGCAGCAGAGAGTGCGAAGCCTTGAAGCTTGAACTTATAGTTACGCATGGAGAAAACGTGAGTCCGAAGTAAAAACAAACAGAACACAGCAGGAAAGGCGGGTGGAGTGAAAACCCCCCCCCCCCTCGAGACTGGCGTACTTACGAGACTCTTTACGTGGCGTTACTGCATGAAAAAAAGTACGTTTGGCTTGCTAGATGGCAGCATCTTTAGAGGATATGAACTTTAAAAAGTTATAAGTGCAGTCGTAGAATTTGCTTCTTTCGTTCATCTTATCTAACTATCAACAAAGAGCGCAGCCTCAGCAATGGCGGGGAAAACGAAACCTTCCCCCAAACTAGGAAGTACAGCTCCGAGTTCAAAGGTTGATACCACAGAGATGAGCACTGTGTTCTCCTCGTTATTGCGACCTCTAGTGGACCAAATGACAGCTCTCAACGTCAAGATGGATAAAATGCAGCTGGAACTGAAGGAGTCGAATAAAACCACAGAGAAGCTGCAGCGAGAACTTCTGGAAGTTAAGACTTCAGTAAAAAATCACGATTCAAGGCTACAAAAAGCAGAGAAAGAAAAGGCCTTCCATTCTGATCAGCTCTTGAAACTACAGATGGAAAGATCGAATTTTTTCCTAAGACTTCAGAATGTGCCAGAGGATAAAGGAGAAGACCTTAAAATTCTGCTAAGTGAAGCGCTTGAACCAGTAACAGGCTTAAAAGCAGCGGAAATAAAAAGCGACATGGATATGGTTTACAGAACCTATCCAGATTATACTAAAAAGAAAAGCCTGCCTGGTGAGATTATGATAAGGTTCTCCAAAAAATCAACAAGGGATGTGGTGCTTAGGACCACAAACAAAGCGGTTCTGAAGATCAAAGGAGAAGAAGTTAAAGTGATGAAAGATATCCCATTTGAAATAAGGAAAAGAAGGAAAGCCTATGGGAAATTGACATCTTGGCTACAGTCTGAATCCATTATTTACCGGTGGAACGTTCCGGAAGGACTAAGCTTCAGCATCAAAGATAAAAAATATAAGATTGACTCTGTTCAACAGGCGAAATTTTTTTTGGAAAAAAGCAAAGAAAAGAAAAATGAGAGAGACTCAGATGGTTCACTGGCATCGCAAGAAAGTATGTATGGATTTGATAGCTCAAAGAGTGAAGAAGAAATTTCTGACTCGGAAAAAGGAGCAGCAGCTCCAAAGGTACAAGATGAGACTGTTAAGACAAGAAGAGGACGAAAGAAGAAATAAGGGCTGAATTGTTTTTATTGAAAATTGCACTTATATATTTCATATAATTTGTATAATTAAGCATTCCTCCAAAAGAGCATGTCTGTCAAATAGCTTTCTTTTTTATTTTTTTTATATCAGCAGTAACAATGTTAATTGAAAATTAACCAATGTTTAAAATGCTTCATAAGTATTTGTTGTAAGGTAATATTAAGCAAATGATAAAGCACACTCTGTATAAAGTAAATGTAGCTTAGAAAGTAGCGATGTAGAAGTAGATATAGAAAAAATCAATAAAAACCTTTAAAAAAAAAAAAGAACATAAGAGGAGCCAATGTTGTATCAGGCCAGTGGCCCATCCAGTCCAACACTCTGTGTCACTCAGTGGCCAAAAATACCAGGGGCCCTCAGGAGGTCCAGCAGTGGGGCCAGGACACTAGAAGCTCTCCCACGGTTGCCCCCCCAACCCCCAAGCTCCAAGAATACAGAGCATCACTTGCCCCAGAGTTCCTATCTAAACCTTGTGGCTAAGAGCCACTGATGGACCTCTGCTCCAGATGTTTATCTAATTCCCTCTTGAAGCCGTCCATGCTTGTAGCCATCGCCACCTCCTGTCAATGACTACTAGCCATGGAGACTGAGGGGAACCTCCACATTCTGAATCCCAGAACCAAGAGCCAGGAGGCAACATCAGGGAAAGACCTCGAACTCCATGCCCTGTTGTTGGCCCTCCAGAGGAATTGGTTGGCCACTGTATGTGACAGGATGCTGGACTAGAGGGACCACTGGTCTGACCCAGCAGGGCTTTTCTTATGTTTTTCTCAGGGGAAGGCCTTGGCCTCTCTGTCCTATGGCTGGCCCTCCAGAGGAATTGGCTGGCCACTGTGTGAGATGGGATGCTGGACTAGATGGACCACTGGTCTGATCCAGCAGGGCTCTTCTGGTGTTCTTCTCAGGGGAAGGCCTCGGCCTCTCTGCCCTGTTGTTGGCCCTCCAGAGGAACTGGCTGGCCACTGTGTGAGACAGGATGCTGGGCTAGATGGACCACCGGTCTGATCCAGCAGGGCTCTTCTGATGTTCCTCAACTCCACCTGATTGATTTCATGTATGCAGACTGATTAGTGTACACAGAAGGCAAGAAGAAGCCCTTGAGTGACAGGTGGCTGCCCCATGAGGCAATGAGTCAGCTTTGATTTACATATCTTTCCTGCTGAGTTTTATTCCCTGGCAGACTCGTCATCCTCCTGATTACAGTGTTTAAACCAGTCTCCTTAGTATTGTGCCTGAGACTGAATTTGTAATCCAGTTTTGTAACACAGCCGCCATCCTAATTTTGGTACGCAGTTCTTAGCAGAGCAGGCCTCCTACCAGCAACGCGAGAGGGTGTCACAGCTAAAGACTCAGGGCCAAAACTAGATGTGACGGCATCCTCGTGGCCCCCACAGAGACACCCTCGCCATCTTGGAAGTGTTTTAAAATTTTCCGAGAGCCCTCAGCGTGGCTGGCCGAGGCGCTCTCACCCCTCACTCCCCTGACCTTTACCAAGTTCCAAAAATGGCCGCCGTCCCCCATAGCTGTTTTGGCACTTTAAAAGGTGGAGGAAACTAGATTGCCAGGCTGCGGCCCGGATTAGGATCAGACTTTTTGTGGCGTTTGAAGAACATCAGAGGCACCAGACGGCTGACAACCTCTGTCGCTTCCAGTTTTCAACAAGGTCAAATCATAGGATAAAAGGACAAGTCCTTTTGTGGATCAAAAACTGGCTAATTAAAAGGAAACAAAGAATGAGTATAAATGGGCAATTTTCTCAGTGGAGGGAGGGAAGCAGTGGGATCAGTACTCGGTCCGATGCTTTTTAACTTGTTTATTAATGATTTGGAGTTGGGAGTAAGCAGTGAAGTGGCTAAATTTGCCGAGGACATAGAGTTGTTCAGGGTGGTGAGAACCTGAGAGGATTGTGAGGCATTCTAAAGGGATCTGTCGAGGATGGGCGAGTGGGCATCAATGTGGCAAATGGGGTTCAATGGGGCCAAGTGCAAAGTGATGCACACGGGAGCCAAAAATCCTAATTATAAATACACATTGATGGGGTCCGAACTGGCGGAGACTGACTAAGAGAGAGATCTTAGAGTCGTAGTAGTAGATAACTCAGTGATAAGTGCGCGACTGCAGTGGAAAAGGGCCAACACTATACTGGGAGTTATTAGGAAGGGAACTGAAAACAAATCAGCCAGTCTCATAAGGCCCCTGTATAAATCGATGGTGCAATCTCATTTGGAGTACTGTGTACAGTTCTGGTCGCCACACCTCAAAAAAGATATAGCATTGGAAAAAGTGCAGAAAAGGGCAACTAGAACGATAAAAGGGTTGGAACACTTTCCCTATGAAGAAAGGCTGAAGCGTTTGGGGCTCTTTAGCTTGGAGAAACAACTGCTGATGGGTGACATTATGGAGGTTTATAAGATGATGCATGGGATAGAGCAGGTAGAGAAAGAAGTCCTTTTCTCCCTTTCTCACAAGACAAGAACTCGTGGGCACTCCATGGAATTGCTGAGCAGTCAGGTTAGAACAGATAAAAGGAAGTACTTCTTCACCCAAAGAGTGATGAACACATGGAATTCACTGCCACAGGAGGTGGTGGCGGCTACAAACATGGACGGCTTCAAGAGGGAATTGGATAAACATATGGAGCAGAAGTCCATCAGTGGCTATTAGCCACAAGGTATAGATAGGAGCTCTCCGTCTGGGGCAAGTGAGGCTCTGTATTCTTGGTGCTTGGGGAGGGCTTCTGGTGTCCTGGCCCCCACTGGTGGACCTCCTGATGGCGCCTGGTATTTTTGGCCACTGTGTGACACAAAGTGTTGGACTGGATGGGCCATTGGCCTGATCCAACACTGGCTTCTCTTATGTTCTTATATCAAGGACATTTGATGGTTGGAATAGATGGAGTTCACCGAAGGAAGGAAGGAAGGAAGGAAGGAAGGAAGGAAGGAAGGAAGGAAGGAAGGAAGGAAGGAAGGAAGGAAGAAGAATGCATCAGCCATTTATTAGGGACACTAAAAGCTTGTTGGGACCAGGGCCAGGGCCTTTTTGGTGGTGGCTCCAACCTGGTGGAATGAGCTCCCGGAGGAGATCAGGGCCCTGCGGGACTTGATGCAGTTCCGCAGGGCCTGCAAGATGGAGCTCTTCCGCCAGGCTTTTAATTAGGAGCCGCTACCAACAACAACAACAACGATAACATCTATAAAGGGTGAACTGACCCTGGACGCAGTCTGGACCTAGTGGGAGGGGGGACTCTTATCCTGATAAGACGTCATCAGATCAATAAGATTGGAAGCTTTTTAGTGGAAGTAGGAAATATTTTATTGTTATTATGATAGCATAGAAATTGAAATTTTATTGTTATTTATTATTGTTGGAATTTTAAATTGTTATGATGTTTTAACCGGCGTTACGCCCCTGTAAGCCGCCCTGAGCCCGCTTGCGGGGAGGGCGGGGTATAAAAATAAATATAAATAAATAAATAAATAAAAGGCTGTTGAATCGTTGGTACGTCGCAACTGACATATTAACCGCATTCCATAAATTCAATTGTTTACATAATTTGTCATTTTCATCTCTTTTCACGGTGTGTAGATTTTGTTTGATCACCTGGAGCCTGGCAACCCCAAGCAGGCAGCTGGCTCACAGTTGAACTTAAAAAACCATTGACCTAGAAGACCCAGCAAGTGGCAGGCCAGCCCTCACTGGATGTACCCGAGCAGAACAAAGAAACCGTCCTTCCTTTTCCCAGGCAGCCGCTGGCACCTTTTCAACCGTGCTAAAATAAGCACTTTGTGTGAATTTTCCAGAGGAAATAATTGGACCACAAACATAAAGCAAAAGGCTTGCGCACTCGCGGATGTATTCCTGGGAAAGCCTCCGCTGCACTTCCTGTGTGCAAAGGAAGGTGCGTTGATTTATGTGAGGTGTATGAAATTGGAAGCCATTGTTCCAACAGGTTGGGAAGCTGGCTCCCTTTGCATCCTGCGCTTGAAAGCCATTCATAAAGAACGGAGGCAATTTATAGGCCTGTAGCAGAAGCTTGGAAGCGAGCCAAATGCTCACCGGTGAGGGTTTTGCTCGGCTCTCAGCGGCCTGGACGAAAGAGCCTGACTAGGTATTAAAAACCACATGGGAAACTGCAACCATATTGTAGCTGCTAGTCCTGGGCTGTTTACACTCATGTGTAAACTCATGTGTAAACAGACTCATGTGTAAACAGACAGCTGAATGATTTTGGATCTGCACTACTGCGTGGGAAAAGGAAAGGTTCCTACCTTCTCCCCTGGGCTATTTTTGGCAGATGAAACAGCCCAAGGGCCATGCAGGAAGAGTTACCTAGTTAGACCTCACTTAGAGTCTTGTGTTCAGTTCTGGGCACCATGATTTAAGAAGGATATAGACAAGCTGGAACGTGTCCAGAGGAGGACAACGAAGATGGTGAGGGGTCTGGAGACCAAGTCCTGTGAGGAAAGGTTGAAGGAGCTGGGTCTGTTTAGCCTGGAGAGGAGGTGATTGAGAGGTGATACGATAACCATCTTCAAGTATTTGAAGGGCTGTCCTCTAGAGGATGGTGGGGAGTTGTTTTCTGCTGCCCCAGAAGGTCGGACCAGAGCCAAGAGGTTATATTAAATCAGAAGCGTTTTTGGCTAAACATTAGGAAGAACTTCCTGACAGTTAGAGCGGTTCCTCAGTGGAGATCCTTGGGAGATCGTGGGCTCTCCTTCTTGGGAGGTTTTCAAACAGAGGCTAGAGGGCCATCTGACAGCACTGCTGATTGTGTGAACTTGGGCAGATCACGAGAGGGAGGGCAGGAAGGGTGGCCTCAGTGTTTAGTTCTTGTGGCCCTTTCTGACACGCCCAGGGAAATGCTGATCGCCACTTTGGGGTCAGGAAGTCAATTTTTCTCCAGGCCAGATTGGCCAGAGATCCTGGAGGCTTTTTGTCATCTTCTGGGCATGGAGCAGCAGTCACTGGGGGTGTGGGGGGGAAGGTATTTGTGAATTTCCTGCATTGTGCAGGGGGTTGGACTAGATGACCCTTGAGGTCCCTTCCAACTTTCTGATTCTGCTATCGGGAGCCAGCTTGTGCATTGAATGTCTGCATGTTTGGGTTGCCAGATCTAGACTGGGAAATCCCATGAGATCTGTGGGTGGAAGCTGGGGAGGGTAGAGTTTGGGAAGGGGAGGGACTTCAGCAAGGGATATTGCCATAAAGTCCTCCCTCCAAAGCAGCCATCTTCTCCAGCGGAGCTGATCTCTGCAGCCTGGAGCCAGTTTGGTATAGTAGTTAAGTGCGCGGACTCTAATCTGGGAGAACCGGGTTTGATTCCCCACTTCTCCACTTGCACCTGCTGGATGACCTTGGGCAAACCATAGTTCTGATAAGAGCTGTCGTTGAAAAAGAGCCGTTTCTGTCAGAGCTCTCTCAGCCCCACCTACCTCACAGGGTGGCTGTTGTGGGGAGGGGAAGTGAAAGGAGTTTGTCAGCCGCTCTGAGACTCTAAGGGAGTGAAGGGCAGGGTATAAATCCAATCTCTTCTTCTTCTTCTCTTCTTCTTCTTGGAGAATAGTTATAATTCTGGAAGATTTCCAGCCCCTCTTCCAGAGGACAGCAGCCCTACCAAAGATGCTTGGTTTAAAACAAGAGTGGGGACCATGGAGTTTGCACTTCATATTTCACAAATAGTGGGAAGCGCTACGCCCACATTTCCAGGATAAAGAGGAAAGGGACGTGCCCCCATCCCAGTGTCGTTCAAGCACTGATAATCCAGAATGCGAGGAGTCCTCTCTTCTTTTTGCCACCTGCCGAAAGATCCTTCGGCTGTTGCAATGGATCCTGACCGCAATCCTGGCCTAGATGGATTTCAGGTCAGTCTTTGTAAATCTGTACCAATGCTTCTGGGACTATCTGGTGTAGTGCCAGTTTGGTGTAGTGGTTAGGAGTGCAGACTTTGATCTCTGAGAACCGGGTTTGATTCCCCGTTCCTCCACATGCAGCTGCTTGCTTGACCTTGGGTCAGTCACAAGTTCTCTCAGAGCTGTTCTCTCAAGGACGGTTCTCAGGAGAGCTCTTCCAGCCCCACCTACCTCCCAGGGTGTCTGTTGTGGGGAGGGGAAAGGAAAGGGGATCGTAAGCCGCTCTGAGACTCCTCCGGGTAGTGAAGGGCGGGGTATCAATCCAATCTCCTCTTCTCTTCTTCTTCCTTCTTTGGAGGTTTTCAAGCAGAGGCTAGATGGCCATCTGACAGCAATGCCAATTCTGTGAACGTAGGCAGATCATGAGAAAGCAGATCATGAGAGCCAGTTTGGCATAGTGGTTAAGTGCGTGGACTCTAATCTGGGAGAACTGGGTTTGATTCCCCACTCCTCCACTTGCAGCTGCTGGATGACCTTGGGAAAGCCATAGTTCTGTCAGAGCTGTTCTTGAAAGAGCAGCTCTCAAAAGGGCTCTCTCAGCCCCACCTACTTCCCAGGATGTCTGTTGTGGGGAGAGGAAGGGAAAGGAGTTTGTAAGCCGCTCTGAGACTCCTTCAGTTAGTGAAGGGTGGAGTATAAATCCAATTTCCTCCTCCTCCTCCATCATAAATAGATCAGGAGGGTGCAGAAATTATCAAGTTTATTTCTTTCTGCAAACGGCTCCAAACAGGAACCAAGGACCTCAGTTTGTGCACCCTGGGGTGTTTGTGCTGAACTCAGGCCAAATTTTCGTGAAAGCTCCAATGTATCACGACGGCGCGGCACAGTTTGACTCATTCTTAAGCGTCTGACCCTTGCCTTCCAAAAACAATTGCTATTTCTCTTTCCACAGGCTGTCAAAAATCCGAAACACGGGACAGGATTAATGAAGTTTCACGCTCCCCCAAGCGTTCTGGGTTATGCAAGTTCTGTTTATTTACACTGTCTGTACCGGCTCCCTCCCCTCCCTTGTTTTCAGGCAGGCAAGGGAAGTTGCAATAGATTTCTGTCTTGCTTCATTCTGACGACAGGCTTGCAAGGTGGGTCAAGAGGTGAAGGATTGATGGATCCCCCCACCCAGGGCTTGGCCTTCTGCCCTTGTCTGGCCAACACAGAGCAGAATTGCCTACTTCAGCTGACTTCCTCCTAGTTCAGGTGCCCAGTTCCAGCAATGAATAGCAGGGATTGCAGAATCCCTGTTCCCAGCCTGGAATGCGGTGTGAGCCCAGGGGTCATTTCGGGCAGGAACACACAGGAGCGCCATTCCGGGAGTAACAAGCCCAGGAGCGGGCACATATGGTGATGCGCTGTGGAAAAAAGCAAAAGCATACTAACTCGATCTGTATTTTCATGCTTGTTGTAGGGTCGCTTCCCTGCGAGAGCAAAGGAACCCTTGAGTGTCTTTAGTCAAAGTGTCAAGCTTTCTCGCCAGCTCTGAGTTGGGAAAGACCTGGAGATTTTGGGGGTGGAGCCTGAGCGGTGGGCGTGGCCTTCTCACACACTTCCGGTGATGTCGGGGGGTGCGGCGTATGCAAATAAGTCACGCTGATGAGTTATGCTAATGAGCTCCTGCACCTCTTTTTCTACGAAATGACCCCTGGGCAGAATGAATGTGCATTCACGGTAACCTGTGAACAGGCATCTGTAAGATGGAGAAAGGGGGAACACTGTACCTGATCTCCTTAGAGGAATAAAGGATCGGCTGGCCGCCTGAATTCTGGGTGTCTTTAGTCCCACTTTGGCGCCTTCATAATGATCACAGATTTGCAAGACTGGCCGATTTCTCAATATATGTGCATGATATAGCCCTGAATGACCCAGGCTAACCCCATCTTATCAGATTTTGGAAGCTAAGCAGGCTCAGCTTTGGTTAGTACTTGGATGGGAGACCACCAAGGAAGTTCAGGGTTGCTACGCAGAGGCAGGCAATGGCAAACCACCTCTATTTAGCTCTTGCCTGGTCTACCTTCGGGGTCCATAATAGTAATAGTCAATCACATAACACTGAATAACGCAAACACTCTTTACCACAACAGTAATTAATTCATACAATCTAAGAGATAGACAAATCTCCACAAATACAAGTACAGTTACAGATAAGAGGAAAAAAATCTGTTTACAAGGTAAGAGATTATTGCAAACCAGAGACAAGTCTCATTAATTAGAAGTTCCGCTAATGTCTTCAAATGACGAGACGAAAACACCGGCTTGCATTCTTCGAAACGTCATTCAGTGTTATGCAGGGGTGTAGAGTTTTGTAAATTCCGGGGGGGCTCTTTAGCGCACGCACTTTGCATGCGTGCTCGCTGGGGTGATGTCCCCCCCCCCTGGGAAACCGCCGCGCCTCCCCAGGCTCTTCTGAGGCCCGCCAGCTGCTGCTGCCAGGGCCTCTCTCCCCCCCTCACTCCTTCCCTCTCCCTTTGCCGGGAAAAGAGGGAGGGAGAGGGAAGGATGGAAGAGTGGCCAGGCGGGGGGGGGGAGGCCTTGGAAGGGCCCCGGGAGGCATGGTGGCAGGTGCTATGTTTTCCCGGGGGGGGGCTCAGTCCCCCCCAGGAAATTTCGGGGGAGGCCTGAGCCCTCGAGCCCCCCCCCCCCCCGTAGTCTACACCTATGGTGTTATGTGATTGACTACCTTTGGGGTCCACCGTAAATCATAAGAACATCAAAAGAGCCCTGCTGGATCAGACCAGTAAGGTTCCATCTAGTCCAGCATCCCGTCTCACTAGGACTGCCAAGTCCCAGTTTGTTCCCGGGGTTTCTTCAGTGTGCGTGCTTTGCACGTGTGTCGCGATGACATCACCTGGAAGTGACATCATTGTGTCAGGCATGTTGGGGGGCGAGCCATGAAAGGGTCCGAGGGGCACTTAGGGAGATCATCAACACATCCCTTGCAAAGGGGATGTGCCCTAGTGCCCTGAAGGAGGCTGTGGTACACCCCCCTCCTAAAAAAGCCATCGTTAGATCCGGCCGAACTGGCTAACTATCGGCCAGTATCTAACTTACCCTATTTGGGTAAGTTAATCGAGAAGGCGGTGGCGGACCAGTTGCAGAACTGTTTGGATGGCACCTCTGTATTAGATCCATTCCAGTCCGGTTTCCGACCAGGCCGTGGGACAGAGACGGTGCTGGTCGCCCTCACAGACGACCGCCGGAGGCATCTAGACTGAGGCGGTACAGCAGTGCTGATGTTGTGAGACCTGTCGGTGGCGTTCAACACAGTCCACCGTCAGCTACCAGCCCACGGCCTCGCCGATACGAGGATCCAGGGGTTGGCCTCACAGTGGCTTTCCTCGTTTCTCCAAGATCGGGGACAGAGGGTGGCGGTTGGGGAATAACTCTCCCAAAGGCACCAGCTGGTTTGCGGAGTGCCACAGGGAGCAGTACTTTCCCCAGTCTTGTTCAATATCTACATGCGCCCCCTCGCCCAGATTGCCATGGGCTGGGTTGCCATCAGTATGCGGATGATACCCAGCTCTATCTGTTGTTGGGCGGCCAGTCGGACTCTAGTCAGGGTGATCTGGACCTGGCGTTGCAAGCCGTGGCTGGTTGGCTCAGGCAGAGCCGACTGAAATTGAATCCGACGAAGACGGAGGTCCTGTGCCTCTGTCGGAGTGGACCAGGGGTAGGGATCCCTCTCCTGGCCTTCAACGGGGTGCCGTTGGTACCAGCGTCGGAGGTGGGGAGTTTGGGAGTGCTCCTGGACCCCTCGTTAACAATGGAGGTCCAGGTAGCAGCCGCTGCAAGGTCAGCCTTTTATCATCTTCAGCTGATCAAGCAGTTGGTTCCCTTCCTTGAACGCAACGAACTGGCTATGGCGATCCATGCTCTGGTCACCTCAAGATCTGACTACTGTAACGCTCTCTACATGGGGCTGCCCTTCTCCCAAATCTGGAAGCTGCAGGTGGTGCAGAATGCGGCGGCACGGCTGTTGTTGGGTCTCCCTGTACGGGAGCACATCCAGCTTGCCTTGAAAGCACTGCACTGGCTGCCTATAGCATACCGGGTAAAGTTCAAGGTGCTGGTGCTTACCTATAACGCCCTATATGGCCTGGGGCCTACCTACCTGAGGGACCGCCTCCCCATATGTTCCCCAGAGAGTGCTCCAATCGGGATCCCACAATTGTCTGTCTCTCCCAGGGCTGAAGGAGGCCCGATTGGCGGCTACAAGGCCCAGGGCTTTCTCGGTGGTGGCCCCCTACTGGTGGAATGAGCTCCCAGAAAACATCAGGGCTCTGTGGGACCTATTACAGTTCCGCAGGTCCTGCAAGACAGACCTCTTCCCCCAGGCTTTTGGGGCCGCCTAATAATTACATCTTTGGCCCTGGCCCGATTGAGAATCTGCCAACCTGAATGTTTCCTCACCGTCCATATGGTTCAGCATCTAAGCTGCTACTCCAATAAAGTAGGACACCATCTTGTTGTGGGGTATGTTATTTCTTTGCTTGTGTTTTAAATGTTTTAATGATAATGTATATTTTACTGTACGTTGGTAGCTGCCCTGAGCCCGCCGAAAGGTGGGGAGGGCAGGATACAAACCGAATGAATAAATAAATAAACTGAGGGAAAACCATAGAGTTTTCCCTCAAATGCTAGAGCGTCCTGCGCAACATGCCCTGGCATGATGATGTCACCTGGAAGTGACGTCATCGCGTCAGGCACATTGCCACGATGCCGGCACTTTGAAGGTGGAGTTCCCCCCAGTGGCCAGTTCTGGGCTGGCGAGTAAATGGCCCATCAGGCGGGGAAATCCCCGCCCACCCGGGGGACCTGGCAGCTCTACGTCTCACACAGTAGCCAGCCAGTTCCTCTGGAGGGACAATAACAGGGCATGGAGGATGAGGCCTTCCCCTGAGAAGAACATCAGAAGAGCCCTGCTGGGTCAGACCAGGGAGGGTCCACCTAGTCCAGCCTCCTGTCTCACACAGTGGCCAGCCAGTTTCCCTGGAGGGCCAACAACAGGGCAGAGAGGCTGAGGCCTTCCTCTGATATGAACCTCAGAAGAGCCCTGCTGGATCAGATCAGTGAGGGTCCATCTAGTCCAGCATCCTGTCTCACACAGTGGCCAGCCAGTTCCTCTGGAGGGCCAACAACAGGGCACAGAGGCCGAGGCCTTCCCCTGAAAAGAACCTCAGAAGAGCCCTACTGGATCAGACCAGTGAGGGTCCATCTAGTCCAGCATCCTGTCTCACACAGTGGCCAGCCAGTTCCTCTGGAGGGCCAGCAACAGGGCAGAGAGGCCAAGGCCTTCCCCTGAGAAGAACCTCAGAAGAGCCCTACTGGATCAGACCAGTGAGGGTCCATCTAGTCCAGCATCCTGCCTCACACAGGGGCCAGCCAGTTCCTCTGGAGGGCCAACAACAGGGCACAGAGGCCGAGGCCTTCCCCTGATAAGAACCTCAGAAGAGCCCTACTGGATCAGATCAGTGAGGGTCCATCTAGTCCAGCATCCTGTCTCACACAGTGGCCAGCCAGTTCCTCTGGAGGGCCAACAACAGGGCACAGAGGCCGAGGCCTTCCCCTGAAAAGAACCTCAGAAGAGCCCTACTGGATCAGACCAGTGAGGGTCCATCTAGTCCAGCATCCTGTCTCACACAGTGGCCAGCCAGTTCCTCTGGAGGGCCAGCAACAGGGCAGAGAGGCCAAGGCCTTCCCCTGAGAAGAACCTCAGAAGAGCCCTACTGGATCAGACCAGTGAGGGTCCATCTAGTCCAGCATCCTGCCTCACACAGGGGCCAGCCAGTTCCTCTGGAGGGCCAACAACACAGTACAGAGGCCAAGGCCTTCCCCTGATAAGAACCTCAGAAGAGCCCTACTGGATCAGATCAGTGAGGGTCCATCTAGTCCAGCATCCTGTCTCACACAGTGGCCAGCCAGTTCCTCTGGAGGGCCAACAACAGGGCACAGAGGCCGAGGCCTTCCCCTGAAAAGAACCTCAGAAGAGCCCTACTGGATCAGACCAGTGAGGGTCCATCTAGTCCAGCATCCTGTCTCACACAGTGGCCAGCCAGTTCCTCTGGAGGGCCAGCAACAGGGCAGAGAGGCCAAGGCCTTCCCCTGAGAAGAACCTCAGAAGAGCCCTACTGGATCAGACCAGTGAGGGTCCATCTAGTCCAGCATCCTGCCTCACACAGGGGCCAGCCAGTTCCTCTGGAGGGACAATAACAGGGCATGGAGGATGAGGCCTTCCCCTGATAAGAACATCAGAAGAGCCCTGCTGGATCAGACCAGGGAGGGTCCCTCCAGTCCGGCATCCTGTCTCACACAGTTGCCAACCAGTTCCTCTGGAGGGCCAACAACAGGGCATAGAGGCTGAGGCCTTCTCCTGATAAGAACCTCAGAAGAGCCCTACTGGATCAGACCAGTGAGGGTCCATCTAGTCCAGCATCCTGTCTCACACAGTGGCCAACCAGTTCCTCTGGAGGGCCAAGAACAGGGCAGAGAGGCCAAGGCCTTCCCCTGATAAGAACCTCAGAAGAGCCCTACTGGATCAGACCAGTGAGGGTCCATCTAGTCCACCATCCTGTCTCACATAGTGGCCAACCAGTTCCTCTGGAGGGCCAACAACAGGGCACAGAGGCCAAGGCCTTCCCCTGAAAAGAACCTCAGAAGAGCCCTACTGGATCAGACCAGTGAGGGTCCTATCTAGTCCAGCATCCTGTCTCACACAGTGGCCAGCCAGTTCCTCTGGAGGGCCACCAACACAGCACAGAGGCCAAGGCCTTCCCCTGATAAGAACCTCAGAAGAACCCTACTGGATCAGATCAGTGAGGGTCCATCTAGTCCAGCATCCTGTCTCACACAGTGGCCAGCCAGTTCCTCTGGAGGGCCAACAACAGGGCACAGAGGCCGAGGCCTTCCCCTGATAAGAACCTCAGAAGAGCCCTACTGGATCAGACCAGTGAGGGTCCATCTAGTCCAGCATCCTGTCTCACACAGTGGCCAGCCAGTTCCTCTGGAGTGCCAACAGCAGGGCACAGAGGCCGAGGCCTTCCTCGACTGTTGCCTTCTGGCTCTGGGATTCGGATCCTTAGTCCCTCTGAACGTGGAGGTTCCCCTTAGTCACCCTGGCCAGTAGCCAAATCAGCCGCGACTTGGTTGCTTGTGCAGAGGCAGGCAATGGCAAACCACCACCACCTCTGAACGCCTCTTGCCTTGTCTGCCTTCGGGGTCATCATAAATCAGCAGGGACTCCACGGCCCTTCCCACCACCGCCCTTCAGGGGATTAACTGTGTTCTTTTCCCAGCCATGAATTCCCAGAGAGAAAGAGAAACCGGGCATAGAGAGGCCAGCTCAGCAAATCAAAACCTGAACCTTGTTCAAATACTCCTGGGCCCTGTAATTTCCGGTTTTGCTAGGGAGCATCGGGGAGGCTTAATTAGCTTGCGTTCACAAGTCGTTAGCTGTTAATTAGAAAGCGGGCATCCCTGCTTCCTTATCAGGCTCCCCTGCCCCACCCAGAGATCTTCCAGCCTCCTGCCAACACCGCTCTAGCAGTTTACCATAGAGTTTTTCCTCGAATTCTACAGCATCCCCCCCCAAAAATTTGCCCGATGCAATAACATCACCTCCGGGTGACGTCATCGCGCTGGGCACATCTTCGCAGCCCAGCAATTTGGGGGTGGGGTTCCCCCCGACGGCCCAATCTGGGCCAGCGGGAAGCGGGCCGCTGGAGCGGGGGTCTCCCCATCCCCCAGGGGGACTTGGGAACCCTGAAGAGAAGCCATGTTGGATCAGGCCAATGGCCCATCCAGTCCAACGCTCTGTGTCACACACTGGCCTAAACCCAGGTGCCCTCAGGAGGTCCAGCAGCGGGGCCAGAACTCCAGATGCCTTCCCACTGCTAGCCCCCAAGCACCAAGGATACAGAGCATCACTGCCCCAGATACAAGAACATAAGAGAGGCCATGTTGGATCAGGCCAATGATCCATACAGTCCAACACTCTGTGTCACACAGCGGCCCAAACCCGGGGACCGTCAAGAGGTCCAACAGTGGAGCCAGAACTCCAGAAGCCCTCCCCACTGTTGCCCCCCCCCCAGTGCCAGGAAGTAGCTGGCAAAGTAGCAAGCCCACATCCACAGTAGGGCCACCAACTCCGAATTGAGAAATTGCTGGAGATTTGGGGGTGGTGCGTGGGAAGGGGCAGGGTTCGGAGAGATCTCCGTGTCCCCCCTGGAGGTTGGCACCCAGGGCTGCAAGCTCCGAATTGAAAAATTCCTGGAGATTTGGGGGTGGGGCCTGGAGAGGGAGGGGGGGTTAGAGAAGGGAGGGACCTCAGCGGGGTGCACTGCCATCGAGTCCATCCTCCAAGGCAGCCCAGGGAACGCCGTGTGGTCATTTGGAGATTGTTTGCAGAAGATCTCCAGGGGCCACCTGGAGGTTGGCGTCCCTAGCCGGCAGCCATGTCCACAGGATTCTCTCCTGCCCAACAACTGGGCATTAAGCCGTGGGGGACATGTGGGGTTCACACCACCTGGGACCAAGTTTCTACGTTTGTTTGCGTGAGGCACGCAGCAGCTTCCTGTCTCCGGCTGCTCAGGCCGGCAGGATGGCATTGCCCTGCAAACAGGATGCGTTTTTGTTGTTCTTCCCGAAGAGACATACCATCCTTATCAAAGCGATGCTTTCGGGAGACGGGGCAAAGCTCAGATCCCCGACGGGGGTCATTGGGAGGTCTCCGGCTCGCCGGTTCATATCTCAGCTCCGTCCCGTAGTGCCGAGCGCGACCCTGCCGAAGCATCTCGTGGCTTTTCGTGGCACCACTCAGAGTCCCGGCGCGCCTTACCATCTCCTTTCCCTTCCCCTCCCCACAACAGACACTCTGTGAGGTGGGGGGCGGGGGCCCTGAGAGAGCTCTTTCGAGGACTGCTCGTGAGAGAACAGCTCTGAGAGAACTTGTCACTGACCCAAGGTCCCACCAGCAGCTGCATGAGGAGGAGTGGGGAATCGAACCCGGTTGTCCCAGATCAGAGTCCGTGCTCCTAACCGCTACACCAAACTGGCTCCATCTCTGACAATATTGGCTAGCCCGGCCCATCCAATACTGGCTGCCTCCAGTACCGCCTCCCCCCCCCCGCCCTTTCTTTCCTCCCCCCTCTGCAATCTGACCCTCCCCGGACTCACGTCTCAAGTTATCCGTTGGCCAACGGCAGCTGATAAAAACAAGGTTTTCCAGGGGAGGCCGTGGAGATTTCCAGCCTCCCCCTCTTCGCCGGCCTCCTGGTCTTCCTTCCTTTTTAGATTAAAAATGAAATGGGGCAAGACTTCCCCTTGGAGCCGAGCTCAACGTGGGCCCTCGGCCTGGAGAAAGAGCTTTCCCGCGAGCCGCAGCTTCCCGCACAATGGCCGCTTTGTGGGGCCGGAGAGGAGAACCTTCCGGGGACAAAGAGGGGCTTTCTTCTTGGGGCGCCCAGGAGCTGGCAGAAGCGACACAGGCTCTCCGTGTTCCCCTGCAAGCCGGCCCGCAGAGACTGGCCACAGGATCCGTATCGTGTTGCGGGTTAAGCGGGTCGGGTCACCGATGGGCCAGTGATCTCTCCTACGCTGCAAGGGGGGAGTTCTCCCCGGTTTGGAGTTATCAAGCCCTGTCCTCCTTCCTTTAAGCACTCCCATTTGGCAGCCACTTCAATAGGGATGCCAACCTCCAGGTCAGGGGTGCCAGTGAGGGTTGCCAGCCTCCAGGTGCAGCCAAACCCCACCCTCTCCTGGCTCCACCCCCAAAGTCTACAGGTATTTTCCAACCCAGACCTGGCAACCCTAGTGCCAGCCTCCAGGTGGGCCCTGGGGACTCCTCTGGAGCTCATCTCCAGAATACAGAGATAGATCCCCCCTGCCTCCAACACTCTGTGTCCCACAGTGGCCAAAAACACCAGGGGCCCTCAGGAGGTCCAGCAGTGGGGCCAGGACACTAGAAGCCCTCCCACTGTTGCCCACCCACCCCCCAAGCACCAAGAATACAGAGCATCACTTGCCCCAGACTGAGAGCTCCTATCTATACTTTGTGGCTAATAGCCACTGATGGACCTCTGCTCCATATGTTTATCCAACTCCCTCTTGAAGCCGTCCATGCTTGTAGCCGCCGCCACCTCCTGTGGCAGTGAATTCCACGTGTGAATCACTCTTTGGGTGAAGAAGGACTTCCTTTTACTTGTTCTAACCCGACTGCTCAGCAATTTCATGGAGTGCCCACGAGTTCTTGTCTTGTGAGAAAGGGAGAAAAGTACCTCTTTCTCTACCTGCTCTATCCCATGCGTAATCTTATAAATCTCGATCATGTCACCCCTCAGCCGTCGTTTCTCCAAGCTAAAGAGCCCCAAGCTCCAGTTGAGGAAACACCAGGAGATTTGGGGGGTGGAGCCTTAGGAGGGTGGGATTTGGAGAAGGGGGGGACTTCGATGGGGTACAATTCCATAGAGTCTGCCTTCCAAAGCAGCCATTTTTTCTCTAGGGGAACTGATCTCTGTCGCCTGGAGCTCAGTTGTCATCCCAGAAGATCTCCAGCCACCACCTGGAGGAGGTTGGCAACCATACCCAGGTGACTGCAGGTGAACGGTTAAAGGGGCTAAAAGGGAGAATTCTGCCCAAGCCTCTGGCTCAGAGACAAATCTGAACTGGGACACGGCACAGAATTTATTTACGGTATTTATTTATTTTATTGTTGCATTTGTACCCCACCCTCCCCGCAAATCAGGTTCAGGGCGGCTCACGTTCTTAAGACACCTTTACAACATACATAAATAGTTCATAACAATTTAAAACCAATAAGACATCATAAAGAATCCAAACATATTAATAATAATAGTGCTGCTGATGTTCTTATTTCAAAGACGGTCTGAAGTTTCACTGATCTCTGCAGTCAAGCCAACCATCTGGGCTGCAATTCAGTGATGGGACGGTGGGGGCTGCTCCCAATCGAAGGCTGGGTTGAAGAGCTCCGTCTTATAGGCCTGGTGGAAGAGCTCCATCTTACAGGCCCTGTGGAACTGCGATAGGTCCCACAGGGCCCTGATCTCCTACCAGAGCTCATTCCACCGGCATGGAGCCGCCACTGGGAATGCCTTCGCCCTAGTGGCAGCGAGCCTTGCATCCTTCAGACCAGGGAGGTGTTGGGAATGTATGAGCTAACAAGACCTGACTTTCCATCCGTTATAGGGTTAACTTTGTTTACCTGCAGTGCTGTTGTATACTCTGACCCAGAAGGAACCTGGCAGCCGGCCAATGTGGGTTTTTTTTTTGAAACTAAGGAAAACGTCTCGTCTCCAGTGAAGCCAGATTCATCGCAGCTCTAAGCTTTTAAGTCTATTTTTGAATATCTTGACCATAAAGGTCAAATTTTACAACAGGAGGGTCAAACGATTGCAAGACCCTGACCTCACTGCTCTCTGGGGTCTATATGGGGAAAGGCGATCCCTCAGGTATGTCGGACCCTGGCCATATAGGGCTTTAAAGGTAAGTACCAGCACCTTGAAGCGAATTCGGTCTGCTATTGGCAGCCAGTGCAGTGCCCTCAGCGCAGGCCGGATGTGTTCCCATCTAGGGAGGCCCATCAACAGCCTGGCCGCCGCATTCTGCACTAATTGAAGCTTCCAGACTGAGGGGTTAAAAGCGGCCTTTGCCTGTGCCTCAATTTGCCTGGGGAAAGCTCCTCGGAGGGTGGAGCCGGTGCCGATGACCGAAGGGCCTTTACTCCACTTCCAGACATCCCTGATTTAAAAAATGGATTGCAAACCAGCAAAGCAACCTGAGCAGGTGGGGTTATATTATACCCCTAGCTCCCACCTGTCACGAAGGCACGCTGTCCGGGAAAGATACAGATACGACTTTGGGATGCAGTGAAAAGCCGGCCGAGGGCGAGAGGTTGGATGGAAAAGTACCGCAGCAGCGGGACAGCTGACCTCCCTCTCTCTCCTCCACTGGGTCTCTTTTGTTGCTTATAATCAGTAAAGGAAAAGCACAGAACGTTACAGCCTGATGAATGTCTATCAACACTCTTGCTTTTCTCCCTAACGTATATTTTTTAAATGTTCTCTTCCTCAAAGGAGCCCAGTAAGGATGTCAGCCTCCAGGAAAGGCCTGGGGATCCCCAGAATTACAGCTCGTCTCCGGAATACAGAGATCGGTTCCCCTGGAGAAAACGGATGATTCGGCGGGTGGACTCCGGGGCTCCATGGGGGAGTGAGGATTTGAGCTGGGAGAGGGCGTCCTGGGTTCTAGACCAGAGTACTCCAACCACTACATCACTCTACCTTTGATGTTCAGCTATAAGAAGCTGGTAGTTTAAAAAGACTTATTTTTTTTTTAAAAAAAGATGGGGGTTGGATTTGAGAGGCCCATCGAGCAGATACCTACCAAATAGCACCAGCCCCCCTGATCCATTGCTGGTTTTCTCTGAAGGAAGTTCCACTGAGTTCCATAAGATATACCCTGTCTGTAGCAAGTGAATAATATTGCTAGTTATTCCAATGTCTCCGCTGGGTTTCCAACTGCAGGTTGGGAAATTCCTGGAGATTAAAGGGTGGAGCCTGGGGAGGGCAGAGTTTAGGAAGAGGCAGGACCCCTGTGGGGTATAATGCCATAGAGTCCACCCTCCAAAGCAACCATTTTATCCAGGGGAACTGATCTCTGTTGCCAGGGGATCATTTGCAAGTTTGGGAGATCTCCAAACCTCCCCTGGACATTAGCAATCCCCTGCATCAGGTCCACTCCAGAGTTGACAACCCTATGATTGGATTATATGAGACCCAGTTTGATGTAGTGCTTAAGAGCACGGACTCTAATCTGGGAGAACTGGGTTTGATTCCCCACGCCTCCGCATGCAGCTGCTGGTGTGACCTTGGGTCAGGCACAAGTTTTCTCAGAGCTGTTCTCTCAAGGACAGTCATTGAAAGAAGTCTCTCAACCCCACCTACCTCACAGGGGGTCTGTTGTGGGGATGCGAAGGGTAAGGAGGTTGTAAGCCACTCTGAGACCCCTTCGGGTAGTGAAGGGTGGGGTATAAATCCAATCTCCTCCTCTTCCTCCTCCTCCTCCTCCTTCTTCTTCTTCCTCTTCTTTGGGATATTTAATGAGATGCAAATTTGAACACTGAACTATATCTGAATTAGGCTCTTCTTTGACTTTTCCAGGGTATGTGATGATGATGCCCAGTGATTGATCTTCTCTGAAGGCATTTCACAATTTATGCTCTTCCCGTGATCGTTTTAAAAGACAAGTCGGTGACAGTTACCAGCATTTATTTTAAGTAGTTCAGCTGTTCTTTAGATATAATCTTAATTAGCTCCTTTTACCCTTAAAACAACTTTCTCATCTTGATTTTAAATTGCATGGTATCAACCAAGGAAGTAAGGTCGATCTATATACTAATTCCCAACTTTCTTTCCCACCATAGAGAACAATGGAGGGGATGAGGCAACCTGTTTGGGGGCCCGTAGAATTGGACCCCATGGTCCAATCTTCTTGAAACTTGGTTGGTATTTTGGGGAGAGGCTCCAGCAGCTATCCTGCAAGTTTGGAGCCTCTCCCTCAAAACCCCTCTCCTCCAGCCCCTCATATACCCTATGAGTTTTTGCCATTGACTTCAATGGCCCGTAGAGTATAATGGGGCTGAAACTGACATTCGGCCGGCCCAATGGGCTTGCATTGCCAAAAATGACACGCAGGGGTCATTCGACAGCCGGAACAGATGCAGCCTGATTTGGCCCAATCTGAATCAGGCCAAAAAAAATGTATTTGCACACCCCTAGAGGGCACCCCTAGAGGGCAGTGGTGGCAAGCCCCTCCCCCAGCGCCCAGAGGGCCTGTAGAGGAATTGAAGCATCCCGCTTTGTGCTGGCTAGGCGGGATATAAATTCAAATAAATAAATAAAGAAGAAGAAGGGGTTTAACGTTTAAACCCCTTCTGTTTAGAGTCGCGCAGCAGTGGCGGCACAATCTTCCCATTGTACTGTGAGAAAGGGAGAAAAGGACCTCTTTCTCTACCTGCTCTGTCCCATGCATAATCTTATAAACCTCGATCATGTCACCCTTCAGTCATCGTTTCTCCAAGCTAGAGAGCCCCCAAGCGCTTTAACCTTCCTTCATAGGGAAAATGTTCCAACCCTTTTTATCATTCTAGTTGCCCTTAGGTCTTCCTGTTCGTCCCCAGCGTCTGGTAAACTGCCACTGACCATGGAAGTTCCATTCTTAGGTATCAGGGCTTGCTGCAGGGCCCATCCCTTTCAGGTGCTCCTGTAATCTTCCATGCCGGCTGAGCCGCAGTCCTTCCAGGAGGCAGAAACGAGCATCATCCTAGGCAGTGACTGAATCAGCTGGTAAATTGTTTTTCAGCAGCCATTCAAAATGCTGCCCGGCTACAGGAACGAAACTTGAAACCGGGCAGCTCTTTGCTGCCTCTCCAATTTCATAACAACCTCTGATGAATACATCATTTAAAAAAAGAAGTTGCAGTTAAATGCCCTGAACGAGCCCAAGGGGATCGCACAGGCAACTGGAACGTCAGCGCCGGAGACGAGTCCATGCCGTTCATTTCTAACCAAGCAAAATATTTCACCGTTGTCTGCAATATATGGGCACGTGGCAAGGAATACAGATGCCAAGCTGACCCCCTTGTGTTCATTGCCGAGTATTTCATTCAGACTCCGGCAATTTTTTAGAAATTAATTTTAAAATTAATCTGTCAAGTTGCTTCTCGCTTATAGCACCTGGTAGAGGGCAAGATCTGGGTGGGGGGACCTCAGTGAGGTACAATGCCATGCCCTCCAAAGCAGCCATTTTCTCCAGGGGAACTGACCTCTGTCATTTGGGGATCCCGTGGAATTCTGGGAGAACTCCAGGCACCACTTGGAGGCTGAAAAAAAAGAAAAAACCAAGATGGGATCACAGTTATCCATAGAGGAAATACAACAAACATGCAAATACTCTGATATGCACGACTAGGACATATTAGTAAGGATCATATTATATTATAAATAAAACTTTACGAAATTACAAGGAGAAGTCCATCATACTCATTATATTATAAATGAAGCTTTACAAAATTACTAGGAAAAGTCCAAAATACTCAGTCCGAAATATGCAATGGGCACCCGGATATAAACTCATTTCATCCCAATCTTCCTCAGGAGTAATCCTATTGCGTTGAAAGATGTCAGCCTCTTGATACAGCATAATGTGTTTTTAAACACATTAGAGCCAGTTTGGTGTAGTGTTTAAGTGTGCGGACTCTAATCTGGGAGAGCCGGGTTTGATTCCCCACTCCTCCACTTGCACCTGCTGGTGTGACCTTGGGCAAGCCATAGCTCTGTACCAGCTGTTCTCTCAAGGACAGTTGTCTCAGAGATCTCTCAGCCCCACCTACCTCCCAGGGTGTCTGTTGTGAGGGGAAGGGAGAGGTGGTTGTAAGCCGCTCTGAGACGACAAGTGAGTGAAGGGCGGGATATAAATCCAATCTCTTCTTCTTCTTCTAAATTAATTATTTAATTTTTTAGAACTTACTTCTGGTTTCATTTCTTGTATTAGGAACAAGCCAGTCTTGTTTTCTTTAACTAAGTGCATTTAAGCCAGCCTAATACAGAAGGTTTTTGCAAAGAAGAAAAGACTGGCTTGCTCCTAATACAAACATTTGAAATAGAAAATAATTTTTTTAAAAAAATTATAGATTAATTATAAAAAATATTTTAAAAAATAATAATAACATTCCATTTAGCTTCATGTTGCTCATTTAAAATACCATGGAGTTTTTTTCCCAGGATAATTTTGCAGAAAATAAAGAAGTTAAGCATCAGTTTGCTCCTAACAGACATTGAGCTTTTATCAAGAGGCTGACACCTTTCAACACAATAGGATTACTCCTGAGGAAGATTGGGATGAAATGAGCTTATATCCGGGTGCTCGCTGAGTATCTCATACTGAGTATTTTGGACTTGTCCTTGTAATTTTGTAAAGCTTCATCTTTCCTATTATATAAAGCCATTTTCAAGATTCCATGGGGCAAGATTCCATGGGGTGCCAAAATCAGTTGGCTGGATGGACTGCCACTCAAAAGGGGGTCCCTGGCCACTGGCTGCATTCTCTCCCTGCTTTGTCTCAGTCCCACCCACAGAGCCACCAGCCAGCATCTTGGCCTCAGTCTGGAGGGAGCCAGCGAAGGGGAAGGACCATGGGCATCAACTACGGGGGGGCTCGAGGGCTCGAGCCTCCCCCGAAATTTCCCGGGGGGGGGGCTCAGCCACCCCTGGCAAAAGGGAGCGTGGCCGCGTGCAGCTCACAGCACCCGCACCGCCGAGGCCGCCGTCCAGGAGCCTCAGCAAGGCGAACCAGGGCAGGAAACGCAGCTCGTCACCGAGCGGGAACCCGGCCTTTTCCTCCCGGGCTGCCTCCTCCTCCTCCCCCCCGAAGCGCCACTGACCCGAGGCCCCAAAGACCTTGGCAAAGGCGCGCTGGAAGGGGCGGCAGGGGACCAGCACCAGGAGTTCCGCGTCATGGCACTCCAGGCCGCCGGGGGTCTCCTCCGGGCCACCGGAGAGCGGGTTGAACCTCACGGCTGGGAAGCTGCCCTGCCGCTGCGAGGCTTCGTTGGGCCAGCGGAGTCCAGCAACGTCGCCGCCACCGGGCTGGAGAACGCGAATGCGGAGGTCTGGCAAGAAGCTGTCGGCAAGCAGGGCTGCCGGCAAGCAGGGCTGCACGCTGGGACCAGTCGGGACGCTCCGACGCCAGCAGGAACGGGGAGAAGATCACCCCGTGGCAGAGGACGACAGCCGGGCTCGGCGACATGCTCCCACGCTTCGCGACTGCGCCCCGAGCAAAGGCGAGCGCGAGGCGAGCGCGGGTCTGCCTCCCTGGGGCCGGGGGGGGCCGTGGGGACATGGTCCCATGCGCTTCGCGCACTTTGCGCGCGTGCACGAGAGAGCCCCCCCCCCCGGATTTATAAAGTCTACGCCCCTGGGAAGGACCGACTGGGTGCTGGGTCCACTCTTCTCCTCCGCCCACTGCCAGCTGGGTCTAACGGTCCCCCCAGTGGCCTGCTTCTGTCAGTGAAAAGTCAATGGACTATCAGCATAACCCCCTCCCCCACACACTGCTAGCGTTCCCAGAATAAACTGTCAGAACAAACTGTCAGAAACGGTGCATTTCACACAGCCCCCCGTAGTGCTTCAGGACTGGTACAAGAACTGAAGAACGCTTGGGAGGAGGTTTCAAGGTAAACCAGCTCAGGAACGCTTCCCCAACGGGAGAGGCATGTTTCTGTGTGAAAGGGCCAATATGTTCCATTAGGGAACCGGTACTAATACAGTTCTGTGTAAAATGCCTGACAGAAACCGTTACTGAAGAGTTCCTGAAACGGGACATATTGGCTGTGTGAAATTCCACAGGCTCTTTCTCCTGCTTAGCTCCACCATGGCTGGCTGGCTAATGAGGTGGGTCAGCAACCAACCAGAATGCCATAGAGGCCACCCTCCAAAGCAGTCATTTTCTCCAAGGGAGGGGGGAAGATCTGTTGTCTGGAGTTTAATTGTAATACCTGGTGATCTTGTCTGGAGTTCAATTGTAATACCTGGAGAGCCAGTTTGGTGTAGTGGTTAAGTGCGCGGACTCTAATCTGGGAGAACCGGGTTTGATTCCCCACTCCTCCACTTGCACCTGGCTGGATGACCTTGGGCAAGCCATAGCTCTGTACCAGCTGTTCCCTCAAGGACAGCTTGGGAAAGAGCTCTCTCAGCCCCACCTACCTTGCAGGGTGTCTGTTGTGGGGAGGGGAAGGGAAAGGAGTTTGTAAGCCGCTCTGAGACTCCCTTGGATGTTTTTTGCCATCTTCTGGGCAGGTGACTGTTGGATTCACTGGACTAATTACTGCCACAAGAAATATAGCAGAGTATACAAAGGCTTAAACGCAGCAAAGCTTGGGGCTTGGTGTGGCAACGCACAGTCACACGGAATCAGCAGTCAGTCTAAAAACTAATAAGTATTTATTAAAGGAAATACATTACCTATTCTAGCTAGCTGGATGGTGTTGGATGCTGGATGCATGTCCAGCATCCAACACCTTGCATGCGAGCGAGCGGAGACAGTGTGTGAGGGGGAAATGGAAGTGGAGGAAATTGCCCCTAAGAGTAGCATTCTACTTCAAAGGAAAGTATCAGATAGCAGGAAGGAAAGGATGCTCTGTGTGTCCTGACCTCTCTGTCTAAACTCTCTGGTGCCATCTTCTCAAGTCTGAGACAGGAGACAGCACCAAGTCCTCCACTTCTAACAGTGACCAGGGGTCACTGCAGGTGTGGAGTGGGAGGTATTTGTGATTTTCCTGCATTGTGCAAGGGGTTGGACTAGATGACCCTGGAGGTCCCTTCCAACCTTGTGCTTCTATGATTCTAACAGGACAGCAGTTTTACATGGATGTATATTAACTTGCAAAAAAGCTACAAATCTCAAGGCATCTGAAATCGGAGCTGTGTTTGAAAGCACCTTTGCTTTGAGCCAGGAAGGTTTTTAATGCCAGGCAGTTAAGGCTGCCAACCTCCAGGTGGTGCCTGGAGATCTCCCGGAATTACAACTGATTTCCAGATTACAGAGCAGACAGCTGCTTTGGAGGGCAGACTCTATGGTATTGTATCCCTCTGAGGTCCCCCCCCCCTGCCCAAAACCTGGTCTCCTCAGGCTCCACCTCCAAATCTCCAGGAATTTCTCAGGCTGTAGCTGGCAACCCTACAAGACAGTGGAGATGAAAATAGACCAAAAGGGCGCTCAAACTGACCATCGGGTGACTGCTGAGACGGCCGTTTGGCACAAATTTCCACACCTCTGCCAAGCGGGAGATTCATTTCCAGTCACATAATTGTTGAGATTTGAGGGCTTCAGATATAGGGTGAAAGCAGACACTGTATCGTTCCAGGCTGGACCTCCAAGTCACGGCCAAGAGGGTTTCTTTTCACTCACCGTACCTCGGCAGTGGAAGATGAGGCAGACGGAAAACTGAGATCTTCAGCCTGCTATTTTACCAACCCATCAACTGTTAGCAGAACACTGTGGGAAGCTCTGAGCCAGTGTGGTTTTGTGGTTCCGAGCGTGGACTCTAATCTGGGAGAACCAGATTAGATGATCCTGAAGAAGTGAGCAGTGATTCATGCAGGCTCATCCCCTGCCAAAAATCTTGTTATAGCCTTTAAGGCGCTCCTGAACTCTTTTCTACTGCTACAGACAGACCCATCTTGATCTATCTCCATGGAAGGCAGCACATTCAAACAAGCCCTGTGATAAAATGACACTAACATTTAATCACTCTTATAAATATCAATTATTTTGTAAGAAAAGTCCAACATCCTCTTAAAATGACACTAACATTTAATAACTCTTATAAATATCAATTATTTTGTAAGAAAAGTACAACATCCTCAATGAGCACCCGGTTATACACTCATTTCATCAGTCTTCCTCAGGAGTAGTCTTATATTGAGTAAAAGGTGTCAGCCTCTAGAATCTTCAGATTTTTAGAGCTTAAGTTCTTTTTAGCTTTCTTTTCTTC
Organism: Lepidodactylus listeri; assembly: GCA_029233225.1. Lineage (NCBI taxonomy): Eukaryota > Metazoa > Chordata > Lepidosauria > Squamata > Gekkonidae > Lepidodactylus > Lepidodactylus listeri. The sequence continues at coordinate 6,470,876 of JARCFY010000009.1, read as the reverse complement.
TGGATCCAATTTCAAATTACCTTCTTTTCAGCTTTCGTCAAATTATCCTAAAACAAACACGGTTATTTAGAATTAAAAGGGACATGTAGCTGAATGGAATGTTATGATGTTATAATTTTTAAAATAATTAATCATTTGTAACCTTTAACTTACTTTTAGTTCCATTTGAAGTACTTAAATAGGAGCAAGCCATTTCATTTATTTATTTATTAACCTTGGGGTATAAGGACAGAGGGACTCGCATTCTGGCCCCACTGGTGGACCTCCTGAGGGCACCTGGTGTTTTTGGCCACTGTGTGACAGAATGTTGGACTGGATGGGCCACTGGCCTGATCCAACACTGGCTTCTCTTATGTTCTTATTCTAGCTGTATCCGAAGAAGTGAGCAGTAACTCACGAAAGCTCCTCCCCTGCCACCAATTTTGTGAGTCTTTAAGATGCTCCTGGACTACAGACAAACATAGCGACCCGTCTTGGTCGATCTCACGCACCTGTTTAAACTTGGTTTAACTCTGTGGGTTTCGAGGCAGGCAGACCCGGTAGGGACCTTCTGCAGGCAATATTATATCCCAATTACGATACGTTCCCTTTTCATGTAGGTTCTCCCCGCCTTTGCCTCCCCACAGCCTCCCTCCGGCTTAATGCCCTGTCGAAGAAGGGAGCTTGCCAAAAAAACCCCAGAAACCTAAGGAAGGAAGTGAGCTTCAAGTAAACACCCGCCCCGTCTCGGTTTATATCAGCTTCGCTCATGGCCAGGGTATGCGCCCACCGACTGACCTTGCCCCATAAATTGGACACGGGAGGTGCAAGCGTCAACTCGCTGACCTGCTCTCTCCCCCACCCTTCATCCAAGGTAGGAAGAAGGCCCCCTCTTCCTTTGATCCTCACAACAACCCTGTGAGGTCGGTTAGGCTGAGACACGGGAGCGCAGCTGGCCCAAGAGCAACGTGGTTGTGCGAGTGTGCCGCACACACCCGGGCGCTTCTGATCTGGCCGGGGCCGCTGCAGTCATTCCTGTTGAGACAGCTGTACCGGTTGTTCTGGGATATCCTGTCCGGAGAGCGAGGACGAGCTGTGTGCGAGGCAAGGAAGGCAAAGGAAATGGGGGGGGGGGCTGTTTGCTTGCTGAAAAGAAAGCATCCCATGAGAACAGATTTGTTGGTTAGAGCCAGAGAAATAGCCCCTTTCCCTTTCCCCCATCAAGGGGTGCCAGCCTCCAGGTGGGAACTGGGGATCCCCTGGAATCACAGCTCCTCTCCGGACTACAGAGATCAGTTCTTCTGGAGAAGATGGCTGCTTTGGAGGGTGGACTCTGGGGCCTTCTATCCCACTGAGGTTCAGAGATGCCAGCCTCCAGGTGGGGCCTGGGGATCCCCTGGAATTACAGCTCATCTCCAGACTACAGAGATCAGTTCTCCTGGAGAAGATGGCTGCTTTGGAGGGTGGACTCTGGGGCATTGTGCCCCCTGAGGTTCAGGGATGCCAGCCTCCAGGTGGGACCTGGGGATCCCCTAGAATCACAGCTTATCTCTGGACTACAGAGATCAGTTCCCCTGGAGAAAATGGATGCTTTGGAGGGTGGACTCTGTGGCGTTGTACCCCACTGAGGTCCCTGTCCTCCCCAGGCTCCATCCCCAAATCTCCAGGAGTTTCCCACCCCAGAGCTGGCAACCTTACTGCCCCATCCCCTGCCGGTGTCTGGGAGGGACCTGGCAATAGGGATGCCAGCCTCCAGGTGGGACCTGGGGGTCCCCTGGAATCACAGCTGATCTCCAGAGATCAGTTCCCCTGGAGAAAATGGATACTTTGGAGGGTGGTCTCTGTGGCATTGTACCCCACTGAGGTCCCTGTCCTCCCCAGGCTCCACCCCCAAATCTCCAGGAGTTCCCCAGCCTGTATCTGGCAACCCTTCCCACCCATCCCCTCCCAGTGGCCAGGGGGGACCTGTCAACTCTATGCCTCTGCGTAGCGACTCTGGAATTCCTTGGTGGTCTCCCAAATACTAACCACGGCCAACCCAATTGAGCTCCCAAGATCTAACGAAACTGAACTAGCTTGAGTCAGTCCTATCAAGATAGATGGATAGGTGGTTCACCATGGCCTACTTTCTGCCCAGCAACCCTGGACTTCCCTGGTGATCACCCATCCAGGTACTGACCACGTCTGATCCTGGTTAGCTTCCAAGGTCTGACAAGAATGGGCCATTTAGGTTGGGACAGATGAACCGAGGTGGCTTGCCGTTGCCTGCCTCTGCCTAGCGACTCTGCACTTCCTTGCTGGTCTCCCATCCAAATACTCACCAGGGCCAAACCCTGTTAGCTTCTGAGATCTAATGAGACTGGGCTAGGCTGGGCCACTCAGGTCAGGGCCGAAACAGATTACACAGCCAGTGCAATCAGTAAGGTGGCACGTCTAATAGGCAGTGTATGCTAAGATTACTGAAATGCAAAACAAGCATAGAACGTCAGACATGATTAAGAATGCAGAACCAATACAGGAAAATGGTATTGCATCAGAAAAAAAACCAATGCAGTGACCGCAGAAGAAGAGGAGGAGGAGGAGGGGGAGGAGAAGGAAGAGATTAGATTTATACCCCGCTCTTCACTCGGAGTCTCAGAGCGGCTTACAATCTCCTTTCCCTCCCCCTCCCCACAACAGTCACTCTGTGAGGTGGGTGGGGCTGAGAGAGCTCTTGAGAGGACTGCTCTTGAGAGGACAGCTCTGAGAGAACTTGTGACTGGCCCAAAGTCACACCAGCTGCTGTGTGCGGAGGAGTGGGGAATCAAACCCGGGTCTCCCAGATTAGAGTCCGCACTCTTAACCACCACAACAAACTGGTATACAGCAAACTGATAATCCATCCTACACCCACTGGCACAAAGTGTGATTGTGCTGAGCCTGTACACAATTGAGCTCTGCCTAGAAATGTCACAGACTGTACCTCAGGACTATCGATATCAATATACAGTTTACCAGGGCTTTTTTGTAGAAAAAGCCCAGCAGGAACTCATTAGCATAATAGGCCACACCCAACAGCAGAAACTCATTAGCATATTAGGCCACACCACTGACAGCACAGCTTATTAGCATATTAGGCCACACCCCCATGTTACCAGAAGAGTGGTCATCCAGCCACACCCACCTTTTGCTTCTTATTCTGTTGTCCTTGTTTGTTGTCAAAACCCAGGGCTTTTTTTGTAGCAGGAATTAATTTGCATGTTAGGCCACACACCCCTAATGTAGCCAATCCTAATGAGTTTCTGCTGTTGGGTGTGGCCTATTATACTAATGAGTTCCTGCTGGGTGTGGCCAACTCAGGAGCCAGCCGGAACTCCGTTCCTGTGCGTTCCTGCCCAGAAATTGCCCTGCAGCTTACAATTTACAACTTATCCAAAGAAGTGTGCATGCACAGGAAAGCGTATACCCAGAATAAAACTTCGTTGGTCTTGAAGGTGCCGCTGGATTCAAACTTTGTTCTGTTGCTTCAGACTAACATGGCTGCCCCACCTGAACTTTTTCTGAGGCGTGTTTGTGTAGTCTTACCAGATGTCTTCTTTTTAGAGGGCGTGTCCTCTTTTTTGTGTGTCCACCCTCTTTTGGGCTCTTTTTAAAAAAAAAAAAAAATGATGAAAATGTCTTCTTTTCGAGTTTGAAGGTTATTTGATAAAGTGTGCATGCACACAAAAGCTTATATCCAGAATTAGTCGGCCTTAAAGGTGCCACTGGATGCAAAATTTGTTATCTTGCTTCAGCCCAACACGGCTGGGCTATCCCACCTGAAGGAATATTCCTAGCTAGTAGCAATTATCACTGCTTAAGAACATAAGAGAAGCCAAGGTGGGATCAGGCCAGTGGCCCATCCAGTCCAACACTCTGTCACACAGTGGCCAAAAACACCAGGGGCCATCAGGAGGTCCAGCAGTGGGGCCAGGACACTAGAACCCCCCCCCCAGTATTCTCTCCCCCCCCCCAGTGCCAAGAATACAGAGCATCACTTGCCCCAGACCCAGAGTTCCTATCTATAGGCAGAGGTAAAGGTTTCCCTTGCTCGAAAGCCAGTCAAATCTGACTCTAGGGTTTCCATGCCGAAGAGCCAGCGCTGCCCAAGGACATTTCCGTGGCCATGTGGCCAGCATGACTAAATGCCAAGGCACATGGAACGCTGTTACCTTCCCATCAAAGTGGTACCTATTTATCTACTTGCATTTTCTTGCTTTTGAACCACGGTTGGCAGGAGCTGGGGCCAGAGACGGGAGCTCACTCTGTCACATGGCACTGGGGTCTTGAACTGCCAAGCTACCAACTTTCTGGTCTGCAGTTCAGCGTCTTAACCACTGAGCCACTGTACCTTGTGGCTAGCAGCCACTGATGGACCTCTGCTCCAGATGTTTATCTAATTCCCTCTTGAAGCCGTCCGTGCTTGTAGCCGCCACCGCCTCCTGTGGCAGTGAATTCCACGTGTTGATCACTCTTTGGGTGAAGAAGGACTTCCTTTTGTCTGTTCTAACCCGACTGCTCAGCCATTTCACGGAGTGCCCACGAGTTCTTGTCTTGTGAGAAAGGGAGAAAAGGACCACTTTCTCTACCTGCTCTATCCCATGCATGATCTTGTAAACCTCGATCATATCACCCCTCAGCCGTCGTTTCTCCAAGCTAAAGAGCCCCAAGCGCTTTCTGGGGAAAGTGTCCCAACCCTTTTATCATATAAAATAGTAGTGGTATTTAAATGAGACTTGTCATTGCAATCACTTGTTTAAAGCAGTCAGCCGGGAAATGTGTCCTCTTTTTTCTTTTCTTTTTTTGCTTTTCAAAATACGGTATCCCTAGTTCGCACTGCGCCCCAGTAGTTTGTCTTTAAGGTACGCTCCAAGACTCTTTCTTGTTAATTCTTATTTCGGCCTCTAGAGGACAGCAAAACACTAGGTTTTTATTATTAGGCAGGAAAGCAACAGGGTTGTGGCCTTGAAAGGAAACAGCAACATCTGCACAGCACTCTACAGCCTTTTGCATTATGATCTCTGTAATCTTTAAAACAGCCCCATGGGGTGGGCCAGTAGTATTTTCTTCATATTGAGTGGGGGCTGAGGAAACTAAGACTGAGGATATGTCCATACTACAGAAGGAGGAGGAGGAGGAGGAGGAGGAGGAGATAAAAACATAAGAGAAGCCAGTGATGGATCAGGCCAGTGGCCCATCCAGTCCAATACTCTGTCACACAGTGGACAAAAACACCAGGTGCCCTCAGGAGGTCCAGCAGTGGAGCCAGGAAACTAGAAGCCCTCCCACTGTTGCCCCCCCCCAGCTCCTTTAGGAGGAGGAGATTGAATTTATACCCCACCCTTCACTCGGAGTCTCAGAGCGGCTTACTGTCTCCTTCCCCTTCCTCTCCCCACAACAGACACCCTGTGAGGTAGGTGGGGCTGAGAGAGCTCTGAGACAACTGTCCTTGAGAGAACAGCTGGTACAGAGCTATGGCTTGCCCAAGGTCATCCAGCAGGTGCCAGTGGAGGAGTGGGGAATCAAACCCGGTTCTCAAAGATTAGAGTCCGCGCACTTAACCACTACACCAAACTGGCTCTCAGAGAGGACTCGCAAGAATGGGTTTAAATAAAGGGCGGGAAGGTAAGCCAGCTGGATATGAGGAAAAACTTTTTGACAGTCAGAGTTGTGCAAGGGTGGAATCGGCTGCCTGGGGAGGTGGCGAGCTCCCCTGACTGGCAGTCTTCAAGCAGCTTCTGGACAAACACTCGTCAGGGATGCTCTAGGCTGATCCTGCACTGAGCAGGGGGTTGGACTAGACGGCCTGGATGGCCCCTTCCGACTCTATGATTCTATGGTTCTATGACTCTGCCATGCTAAGCAATGGACAGCAGGTGGCGTTGAAGTTCCAAAACAACCTCGGTGTCCTGCTCCACTTTGGACAGAGCTCTCTATCAACTGTCGCTGTCCCCAAACCACATAAGCCTCTTAAGTAAGCGCAAGGCCCGCCTCCCTCCCTCCCGTTCACTAGTGGGGTGCTAAACGTCAAAGGCTATCAAGCTAAAATATTCTTTAATCCCACGATATGAAAACAAGAGTTGGAAAACTGCAAGGAAAGGAGGAGGAGGAGATTGGATTTATACCCCGCCCTTCACTACCCAAGGGAGTCTCAGAGCAGTTTACAAACTCCTTTCCCTTCCCCTCCCCCACAACAGACATCCTGTGAGGTAGGTGGGGCTGAGAGAGCTCTGAGAGAAGTTTTCCTGAGAGAACAGCTCTGAGAGAGCTTGTGACTGACCCAAGGTCACACCAGCTGCTGCAAGAGGAGGAGTGGGGAATCAAACGGGTTCACCCAGATTAGAGTCCACGCACTTAACCACTACACCAAACAACGGACTTGCAGGACAGATTCGTGGCGAAGAGGAAGAAGAAGAAAAAGAAGATGATGATGATATTGGATTTAAAACCCCGCTCTTCCCTCGGAGTCCTGGAGTGGCTTACAATCTCCTTTCCCTTCCCCTCCCCACAACAGACACTCTAGGAGGTAGGTGGGGCTGAGAGAGCTCTTTTGAGGACTGTCCTTGAGAGAACAGTTCTGAGAGAACTTGTGACTGACCAAAGGTCACCCCAGCAGCTGCATGTGGAGGAGTGGGGAATCAAACCCGGTTCTCCCAGACTGAAGTCCGCACTCCTAACCGATACACCAAACTATATTAAACAGAGTGTTGACGACTCAGCAGTGCCCGGGCAGTCGCTCAGGGGAGGGCATTCAGCCACACAGGCCCCTTCATCTAGTCCTTTTTGAAATCAGGACTCAAGTTGCCAACCTCCAGGTTTACAGCTGATCTCCAGGGATCAATTCCCCAGCTAGAGCAAATGGCAGCTTTAGAGGGCAAACTCTACAATATCATCCCGGGCTGAGGCTCCTCCCCTCCCCATACCCTTCCCAGACTCCACCCCCAAATCTCCAGGAGGGAAGAGCAAGAGTCCAGTAACATCTTTGAGACTAACAAAATATGTTGCAGGGGAGGAGCTTTTGCAGACTCAGCCTGCATGGAGGCATCGTTCACTGGGAAAGGTGCCAAGTCACAGAACCATAGAGTTGGAGGGAACCTCCAAGGTCATCTAGTCCAACCCCGCGCACAGTGCAGGAAATTCACAAATACCTCCCCCTCCACACCCCCACTGACCGCTGTTCCACGCCCAGAAGATGGACAAAAAACCTCCAGGATCTCCAGCCAAACTGGCCGGGAGAAAAACGGCTTCCGGACCAGTGTTCCTCCTAAGCTGAGTTGGTGTGAGCCAGCTCACAGTTTTTTAGCCTCCGGCTCACACATTTTTTGTCTTACCTCAGGAAGGAGGGCTCCAGAGCAGACTAATTTATGCAGCAGCCAAATCACTCGCTCACAACTTTAATGTTAGTCGCTCACAAAGTAGAATTTTTGCTCACAAGACTCCAGAGCTTAGAGGGAGCATTGTTCCAGACAGGGGTCATTTCGTAGAAAAAGAGGTGCAGGAGCTCATTAGCATAAGTCATTAGCATACCTCATTTGCATATGCCACACACCCTAACGTGCCGGAAGTGTGTCAGAAGGCAACACCCACCCCTCAGGCTCCACTCCACAGGTGAGTGAAACTGACCTGCTCTTCCTCCGTTCCCTTCCCCATCCAATACTTTGTGCAATAAAAATAAGCGTAAAGAACACACCCTCCTTCTCTTCCTGCTCCCTTGAAACCACCAGGTTTCAAATAGACTTGAGATACCCAGGACATGTGCACCACCCATCCCTTTCCCTTCCCCTCCCCACAACAAGACACCCTGTGAGGTAGGTGGGGCTGAGAGAGGTCTTTTGAGAACTGCTCATGAGAGAACAGCTCTGAGAGAACTTGTGACTGGCCCAAGGTCACACCAGCAGCTGCATGTGGAGGAGTGGGGAATCAAACCCGGTTCTCCCAGGTTAGAGTCCAACTCCTGACCACTACACCAAACTGATGGGGTGGAAGCTGCTGAAGGATTGGTGAAATGTCTCCAGTACTTATGTGCCATGTGCCCAGATAAAAAATGGTATACTTAGAAAATTTAGATGCCACCTTGAGCAAGTCTCTGGAAAAGCAGCACACAGTCATAAAAGGAACAATGATAAAATTATCAATATTCAAACAAAACATTAAAAACAATAAAGACCCTAGCAGGGCTTTCCCCGGGGCGCTGCGCCTCTGCACTGCTCGGGGAAGCTGAGGAGGGGGCGGAACTTGGTCATGTGCCCGCCCCCTGGGCTCCTCACTCCCGGAGCTGCGCTCCTGTGCGCTCCCGCTCCAACGGACCCCTGGTTCCAGACCCCAAAGTGGCGATCACCTGGGCATGTAAGAAAGGGCCAGGAGAACTAAGCACTGAGGCAACCCTTCCTGCCCTCCCTTCTCATGATTTGCCTAAGTTCACAGAATCTGCATGGCTGTCAGATGGCCATCCAGCCTCTGCTTGAAAACCTCCCAAGAAGGAGACCCCACCACCTCCCGAGGAAGCCTGTCCCACCAAGGAACCGCTCTAACCCCTTGCCTAGCATGCCCCCACTTTGCTCTCCCCATCGGCCAAGCCCCCCACTGTCCCCGTGCACCTCCATGCCCAAATGCTCTCCAAAGGACTGGCGCCAAAGTCCCTGGAACGCATAAAATGGTTTTTTTGTGGCCTGGGCTGCAGAGGGGGCATTCCGTCTTCTGCACATGACAGGTATGAGGAAGCGAACCCTGGCTCCCCGCCACCTGTGCCAGACTGCTCAGAAATGAAAGAGCTGCTTATTCGAGGAATGCCACGCTGGCAACCCGGGCCGTGCCCCTTCGGCTCCTGTTTGGGCATGTTTGGGCATGTGTGCGGCGCTGACGCCGAAGGAGCGATGCCATTCCCTGGCGTGCCGATACCAGCCTGTGGGTGCTGGAGTGGAATCTTTCCCACCACATCTCTGAGCCGGCTGATCTCTTCAGGGCTTTTCGGGGAGCTTGGACGGGTACGCGCCGCAACCCAGAGGCATCACCCAGAAACCTGCTTGAGTTGCACGAATAATCAACTCTGCAAAGAGTGGGTTTTTGTGGGGCAGACAACCAGCCAGTTTGGTGTAGTGGTTAAGAGCGCGGATTCTAATCTGGGAGAGCCGGGTTCGATTCCCCACTCCTCCACTTGCACCTGCTGGAGGACCTTGGGCAAGCACAGCTGTTCTTGAAAAAGAGCAGTTTTGGTCAGAGCTCTCTCAGCCCCACCTACTTCACAGGGGTTCTGTGATGGGGAGGGGAAGGGGAAGGGAAAGGAGTTTGTAAGCCGCTCTGAGACTCCCTTGGGTAGTGAAGGGCTGGGTATAAATCTGATCTCTTCTTCTTTGACTTTGGACAGAGTTGCCAGATTCCCCCTGGCAGGATCCAGATCCAGGCTGGGAAACTCCTGGAGATGTGGCGATGGACCCTGGAGAGACATGGGCCTCAGTGGGGCATGATGCCACAAAGTCCAGCCTCCAAAGCATCCATTTTTCTCCAGGGGAGCTGCTCTTTGCAGTCTGGAGGTGAACTGTAATTCCACAGGTTCCCCAGGTCCCGCCTGGAGGCTGGCATCCCCGGACTGTTTTTTCAGGAAGGAATTCCACAGCTCTGACTATACCTGCAATTTCCTCTATAAGATTGCCAGCTCACCAGTGGGGGATAAATCACCCAGAGTCCTCTTGTGCCTCTAACTACACAATCAGCGGAGTCTTTCTCGGCACGGACAGAAACATTTGTCCCCTCTAAGGGGCTTCCCTCGACGATCAGGGTGGCCAACCTCCAGGTGGGACCTTGGAGGCCTCTCAAAATGACAGCCGGTCTCCAGATGACTGGGATCAGCTCTCCCGGAGAAATAGGAAGGGAACTGAAAAACAAACCAGCCAGTAACATAATGCCCCGGTATAAGTCAATGGTGCGACCTCATTTGGAGTACTGTGTACAGTTCTGGTTGCCACACCTCAGAAAGGATATTATAGCACTGGGAAAAGGGCAGAAAAGGGCAGTTAGGATGATAAAAGGGTTGGAACACTTTCCCTATGAAGAAAGGTTGAAGCGCTTGGGGCTCTTTAGCTTGGAGAAACGAGGGCTGGGGGTGACATGATCGAGGTTCACAAGATGATGCATGGGATAGAGGAGGTAGAGGAAGAAGTCCTTTTCTCCCTTTCTCACACAACACAAGAACTTGTGGGCACTCCATGAAATTGCTGAGCAGTTGGGTTAGAACAGATAAAAGGAAATACTTCTTCACCCAAAGAGTGATTAACCCGTGGAATTCACTGCCACAGGAGGTGGCAATGGCTACAAGCATGGGTGGCTTCAAGAGGACATTAGATAAAAGTATGGAGCAGAGGTCCATCAGTGGCTATTAGCCACGAAGTATAGATAGGAGCTCTCCGTGTGGGGCAAGTGATGCTCTGTATTCTTGGTGCTGGGGGGGGGGGCAACAGTGGGAGGGCTTCTAGTGTCCTAGCCCCACTGCTGGACCTCCTGAGGGCACCTGGTGTTTTTGGCCACTGTGTGACACAGAGTATTGGACTGGATGGGCCACTGGCCCGATCCAACATTGGCTTCTCTTATGTTCTTATGGCCGCTTTGGAGGGCAGACTCTGTGGCATTATACCCTGCGGAGGTCCTTCCCTCCTCAAACCCCACCCTGCCCAGGCTCCACCCCCAAATCTCAAGGAATTTCCCAAACCAGAGCTGGCAACCCTGCGCTGGGTCACTTCAAAAGCTGTCACCTGAATCTCCGATACTTTGCTGGGATTGCCAACTTTTTTTTACCCGCAGTGTTCTTCTGCCTTTAGCAGACCTCTGGCACGCAGACCTCTGGCAAGGAGCAGTTTTTTTCCTGGCAGGGCGATCAAGCTGTAATTGCTTTGTTTTTGTTTTGTCAGGCTGCTCTTAACATCGGGTTGCCACCTCCGGCTTGAAAAATTCCTGGAGACTTGGGTCTGGAGCCTGGGGAGGGTGTGGTCTGGGGAGGGGGACACCCTCAACAGCATATAATTCCATACAGTCCACCCTCCAAAGCATCCATTTACTCCAGAGGAACCGATCTCTATTATCTGCAGATCAGTTGTAATGCCAGGGGATAAGAACATCAGAAGAGCCCTGCTGGATCAGACCAGTGGTCCATTTAGCCCAGCCTGCTGTCTCACACGGTGGCCAGCTAGTTGCTCTGGTGGTCATAAGAACATAAGAAGAGCCCTGCTGGAGCAGACCAGTGGTCCATCCAGTCCAGCATCCTGTCTCACACAGTATCCAACCAGTTGCTCTCGACAGCCAACAACAGGGCAGAGAGACTGAGGCCTTCCCCTGATAAGAACATCAGAAGAGCCCTGCTGGATCAGACCAGTGAGAGTCCAGTAGGGCTGCCAAGTCAACCCGGGGGGCGGGGGATCCCCCGCTATAGGGGTTCCCGATCCGCCGGCCGGCATTCAGCCAGCGAGGGGAACCCCGCCCCAGAAGTCGTCCGGTGAGGACGACTTCCCCTGTGTAATGATGTCACCTCCAGGTGACATCATTATGTCACCGTGGCGCGCACGCGCCAGAAGAGCTCCCGGGGGGAGAACAACTCCCCCTCGCCGGTAAGTCGCCGGCACTTGGCAGCCCTAGAGTCCATCTAGTCCAGCCTCCCATCTCACACAGAGGCCAACCAGTTCCTCTGGAGGGCCAACAACAGGGCAGAGAGGACGAGGCCTTCCCCTGATAAGAACATCAGAAGAGCCCTGCTGGATCAGACCAGTGTAGGTCCATCTAGTCCAGCATCCCGTCTCGCACAGTGGCCAAGCAGTTCCTCTGGAGGGCCAGCAACAGGGCATAGAGGCCGAGGCCTTCCCCCGATAAGAACCTCAGAAGAGCCCTGCTGGATCAGACCAGTGTAGGTGCATCCAGTCCAGCCTCCTGTCTCACACAGGGGCCAGCCATTTCTTCTGGGCAGCCAACAACAGGGCAGAGAGGCCGAGGCCTTCCCCTGATGTTGCCTCCTGGCTCTGGGATTTAGAGGTTTAGTGCCTCTGGATGGGGAGGTTTCCCTCTGTCACCATGGCGAGACTGGTCCTCCATGAAGCTCTCAAATCCCCCTTTAAAGCTGCTTAGTCCCATGATCTCCAGGCACCACCTGCAGATTGGCATCACCCTCTTAACAGCCCATGAACCGGGCCAATGCAAACAGTTGGCAACCGGAGGCCTTGCTGGGAAGGGGCCACCCCCCACCCCCTGGATCTCAGCCTCTCTCCCTGCAGGGGGTTCCTGTTTCCCATTCAGCCGCTTGCTTCCAGCAGGCGGCGTTGGCACCCCAGCCCTGTTTTTGAGCAAAACTTGGCCAGGGGCTATAATACCGTTTGTCTTGACAACATTCTTCAATCCTCTGCCAGGTTTCAGCCGAGCTGTGATTGCAGGCACGTAGCTTACACTCGACACCCTCATTATGTAATGGCTCTGCCCGTTGCGTTGATCGAGACAGAGAGGACCTGTCCTCTGCTAGAAGCTCCGGGCCTGCCTCTTAGCGACGCTGGGATTGCCAGTTGGTGACAAAATACAACCCCAGTACAGACGTCTTGCAAGAGCATTAAATGGATTCAGACCGGTTAGCCATGCTAATTATAAAAAAATAGAACCTCCATGTTCAGAGGCAGCGTATCACGGAATACCAGTTGCTTTGTTACAAAATACATAAGAAGAGCCCTGCTGGATCCGGCCAGGGTCCATCTAATCCAGCATCCTGTCTCGCACAGTGGCCAGCCAGTTCCTCTGGAGGGCCAACAACAGGGCAGAGAGGCCGAGAGAGCCCTGATGTGGCCTCCTGGCTCTGGGATTCAGAGGCTTAGTGCCTCTGAGCGTGGAGGTTCCCTTTAGTCACCCTGGCTAGTAGCCGCTGATAGACCTCTCCTCCATGAATCTGTCTAATCCCCTTTTTAAAGCCGTCCATTTCTGTGGCCATCACTGCATCCTCCGGCAGCCAATTCCACATATTAATCATTCCTGCAACCCCAGCCAACAGCTTAGACGGCTTTAAAGGGCATTAAACAAATCCATGAAGGACAGGTCTATCAATGTCTGTTAGCCATGCTAATTGAAAATAGAACCTCCGTGCTCTGAAGCAGTATATCACCAAATCACTGAAGGCGGTGACGAACCACAGCAGAAAATGGAGGGGTCGTGGCTCAGCGGGAAAGCAGCTGTTTCGCAAGCAGAAGTTCCCATGTTAATTGTTGGCTTTTTCCCTGCTGAGGTCCCTCCCCTCCTCAAACCCTGCCCTCCCTGGTGGGCATGGATGCTGGCACCTGTGGAACTCCATGCCCCATGGTTCATCTTAAGAACATAAGAGAAGCCAGTGTTGGATCAGGCCAGTGGCCCATCCAGTCCAACGCTCTGTGTCACATATTGCCAAAAACACCAAGTGCCCTCAGGAGGTCCAGCAGTGGGGCCAGGACACTAGAAGCCCTCCCACTGTTGCCCCCCCCTCAAGCACCAAGAATACAGAACATCACTGGCCCCAGACCGAGAGTTCCTACCTATACCTTGTGACTAATAGCCACTGATGGACCTCTGCTCCAGATGTTTATCCAATTCCCCCTTGAAGCTGTCCATACTTGTAGCCGCCACCACCTCCTATGGCAGTGAATTCCATGTGTTAATCCCTGTGGCAGCGAATTCCATGTGTAAATTCCATGTGTCTTTGTTTGTTTGGGACACAAACAGAGTGACACAAAGCCTTCCTGGTATGCCACCAGCTTCAACCCGACACTCAAAGAATCACAGAGTCAGAAGGGACCTCCAGGGTTATCCAGTCCAACCCCTGCACAATGCAGGAAATTCACAAATACCCCCCCCCACAGACACACCCAGTAACCCCTGTTCCATACCCAGAAGATGGCAAAAAAAAACCCTTCCAGGATCCCTGACCCCAAAGTGGCGATCAGCATTTCCCTGGGTGTGTAATGGCGCTTCCACCATCGCTACGCCAACAGAACACCTGTGACAGGTGGTGCATCTTCCAGAGATGGGGCTTGTATCTGCAAAGACCCAAGCAGTGCCATACCTGCCCCCCATGGGATGCCGCTTGCCCAGACTGCTATCGGACCTCTACCGGTGAGGATGGGGTACCCAGTGGTACGGTTGGATGGCCTTTAGAGCCCCCACCAACGGATAATCCTGTTATTCCCCCACTGGAGTGAACAGCCATTAATGTAATCAGTGAGCCATTCTGTGCACTAAGGTTCTCCAGCGTGGTGCCGAGTGTTCTCTAGAAAGTGGGACGGGCCGAGTGCGCTTTTGCCAAGCAAGGCTTCTGATTGGCCATTGGAGAGTTGATCGACTGTTCGGCTGCCCCTAGCCCCTCTAGGTTCTTCTCTGTAGCAGCCATCGTCCGGCTGGCTCTGCAGTCAGTTCTGTGGCTGTGCCCACCACCCTGTACCAGAATCCCAAAGGTGCCCACGGGCTCAAAAGGGTGGGGAACCCTGCTCTACATCATGCTGACTCCGAGCAGGAAGTCTGGGAGCTCTCTTTTCCCCCCTCTGTGTATATCAGCACAGAGAGAGGGAGGTATATTCTAGCACACAATGATCGGGTCGCGTTAGCATGCCAAGAGACACAATCCCTTCGGTCACGTTTCCCGGACACGCTTGATTCTTATCGAATGTCATCTGATGCTTCCCTGTGAGGTGCGCGCTGGGCAACGGATTGCATAATTCAGTTCTCCTCCAGAGTGATGCGACATAAAATTGGGAAACACCGGATGAATAATTAAAAGGGAAGATCCCGGCTCAGGGCCCGATGGAAATTCTCCACTGCTTGGCCATCCAGGTCAGGGCAGATGAACAGAGCCTCTGCGAAGCAACCCTGGACTCCCGTGGTGGTCTCCCATCCAAGTACTGACCAGAACCGACCCTCTTTAGCTGCCAAGATCTGACAAGACAGGGCTAGCCTGGGCCGTCCAGGTGTCTGTCATTATATCTCGGGAGCGGATAATGATATAGAGTCCACCTTCCAAAGCAGGCTGGAGCTCAGCTGTAACCCCAGGAGATTTCCAGGCCTATCGTGGCTGGCAACCACTCATGAGTCACGATTGAGCGACGTGCAGGTCTGATTCTCCTGCCAAGCCACTGTTGTGGCGGCACAGCGGTGGCAGCATAGAGTTTTCAGCCGAATGCTAGAGCGCCCCCCCACCCAATGAGCCCAGCACGATGATGTCATTTCCGAGTGACATCATCGGGCCAAGAATGTCGGCACGGCGGGGCTGTTCGGGGGCAGGGACCTCCCCGCCGGCCAGCTGGCCGGTGGCCGATTGGAGCTCCCAAAATCAGGGGAAACCACGCCCCCATCAGGGGGTTGGCTACCCTAGATTTGGCTAGTCTGGGCCATCCTGGCCAGGCCTGATAGATTGGTGGTGGAAAGTGCTGTCAAATCCCAGCTGACTTGAGGTGACCCCCTAGGACAGGGGTGACCAAACCACGGCTCAGGAATCTCATGCGGCTCTTTCACGCATACTGTGCGGCTCCCAAGAGGGCGGCTGGGGAAGCAAAGGGGAGGCATGCCTCCCCAATCGGTCTTCCCTTCCCCGGCCAGGGGTCCCCTCCCTGGGTAGGCTTGAGGTGGGGAGGGGAGCCGAGAAAGAAAGCAACGTTCACTTTAGAGGCGTTCTCAAATGCATTCTCCCTCTCTCAGACAAATAAATATCCTTAGCCAACAAACAGACATCCTCGGACGAATAAATATCGTTACTAATATCTGTTTTTACCCCCAAGAGTTAGCCGTGTCAGTCCGTCGTTGCAAAATAGTAGAAAGCCCAGGCGCGCCTTTAAGACTGACCAACTTTATTGCAGCGCAAGCTTTCGAGAAACACAGCTCTCTCCGTCAGATGCAAGTGTGCCTATTTTTTCAATAAAACCCTGCGTGTAATGTTTGTTCGTGTCTTGCGGCTCTCGGACATCTGATGCTTGTTCCGTATGTGGCGCTAACGTTCAGGAAGTCTGGCCACCCCTGCCGTAGGGTTTTCAAGGCAAGAGATGTTCAGAGGTGGTTTTGCCATTGCCTGCCTCGGCCTAGCAACCCTAGACTCCCTCGGTGGTCTCCCATTCTAATACTGATAGGGGCCGACCTTCCTTAGCTTCTGAGATCTGATGAGATCAGGTTAGCCAGGGCCGGAGCGACTACCCCCAGGCTGAACGGCACAGCACATATTTATGTGGCTCTCAGTCCTGAATGACGTCTGTTTATAAGCATCCAAGCTTGGCAAGAAAACTGGCCCCGCCGCAACCCCGCCTGGCCTCTCGCAGCGAGTCATTTGGATTCTCCGCACATCTCCCTCCAGCCAGCAGCCTGGTTTCCTAGGCCTTGGATGTGTTCCGTTCTAAAAACAGCCCTTCCCTCGGTGGGGCAGCTGCGCAGCGGAAGCTGGTCCCTCCTGCCTTGGGAAAGGGCAAGCGGTCATGTTGTCATCGGCGGCGGGAAAGCACCTCACAGGGGCTGCCAGGTTGCCAGCCTCCAGGCGGAGATCTGCTGGAACGAGAACCTGTTTCTGGACGACCGAGATCAGTTCCCTGACTCGGCGGGAAGACTCAAACGGCATTCTTTTTCATTAATTATTGTGTTTTATTAATTGGATTTCTAGGCCGCCCTCCCCTGCAGGGGAGGAAGAGAAAACTGCAGCTGAAATATGGCTGAATGTTTCAGTATGGGAAGAAGAGGAGGAGGAGGGGATTGGATTTATGTCCCCGCCCTTCACTACCCGAAGGAGTCTCAGAGTGGCTTACAATCTCCTTTCCCTTCCTCTCCCTGTGAGGTAGGTGGGGCTGAAAGAACTGCTGGTGAGAGAACTGCTCTGAGAGAACTTATGTCTGATGCAAGGTCACCCCAGCAGCTGCATGTGGTGGAGTGGGGAATCAAACCCAGTTCTCCCAGCTTAGAATCCGTCCTCCCCCCCCCCCCCAATCAACCATTTGCTGATTCTGGGGGGAAATCCAGATGCGGATGAGGCCTTTTGTCTCAGCGCTCGCTGTGAGCTGTCTGTCACTTCCGATCAGCGTATCGCACGATCCACAGTGTGAAAAAGAGGCACAGACTTCCCAGGGAAGAACATCCATCATACCTGGATCCCGGACCTGCTCTGAGAATGATCCATCCAGCATTTCCCGACTGCATTTTACATCGTGCCAGAGGAGAAATGCATTATGCAATCCGGGGCCGATCAATTATGCAACCCGGCGCTCAGAATGCAAGCTGCAAGGAAACATTAAATAACAGCGTCCGATAGCCATCAGGTGTGTCTGGGAAACGTGACAGGAGCAGCCGTGGCTCTTTCTGCATCAATTAGAGGCTGAACGCAATCACGGTGGCTGGGAGGACATATAGAGCCAGCCAGTTCTCAGCAGTCGGTCGTGTGACGGAGGAGCAAAAAGCCAGACTGGGGCTATGCAGATGAAGGGGGAGGGCAATGCGGAGACAGGCAGACTCTGTTCATATCACCTTTTCATATCTTTGCTTTCTTCATTTAATATACTTTTTTTTTTTTTGCAAAGCCACAGGACCCCCTAGCACTGCATATTCAGAAGGCAATGACATTCACCTGTCATTATCATCAACCTATCGAATTCTCAACATGGCCAAATCTGCGGATACTTAAATCCGGAGCCGGGAGCCCTGAATGGACGAGACCTAAAAACCAGATAGATGCCACAGGTTGGCAGGAAAATCTGAAAGATCTGGGGGCTGCCAGGAGGAGGGGAAGAGACAACAGTGGGCGGAAGGAGGTACACGGGAAAGTGAGGTGGTCCCACAATTCCTTGCAAATTCCCCATGATGCAATTAGGCCTGGTGACCAGCTCGGGTTGTCACTACCCCTTGGCCACTGGCGGGGAATGCGTGGGAGGGTTGCCAGATCCAGCCTGGAGATTTGGGGATGGAGCCTGAGGAGGACAGGGACCTCAGTGAGGTACAGTGTCGTAGCGTCCACCTTCTGAATCATCCATTTTCTCCAGGGGAACTGGTCTCGGTAGTCTGGAGATGAGCTGTAATTCCAGGGAATCTCCAGGTCCCACCAGGAGGCTGGCATCCCTACAACTAGCACCAAGTAACTGGGCCATAGTTTTCCTGGGGAGAGGCTGCCCGCCAGGAGTAGGGAAAGAAGCAAAACTGAAGATGGGGGAGGGATAACGGTAGGTTGACTGGTGGGTCGGAAGAAGAAGAAAAGGGGGATTTATCTCTGTTTGGTGTAGTGGTTAAGAGCAGCAGACTCTAATCTGGGAGAACCGGGTTTGATTCCCCACTCCTCCACATCCAGCTGCTGGTGTGACCTTGGGTCAGTCCCATGTTCATTCAGAGCTGTTCTCTCAAGAGCAGTCCCCGAAAGTGCTCTCTCGGCCCCACCTACCTCACAGGGGGGTCAGTTGTGGGGAGAGGAAGGGAAACGGACCATAAGCCACTCTGAGACTCTTCTGGGTAGTGAAGGGCAGGATATAAATCCAACCTCTTCTTCTTTTTCCGTGTGGGTATCAGTTGTAATTCGGGGAGCTCTCCAGGCCACACCTGGAGGTTGGCAACTGTGGCTGCAGCCTCTAAGGGGAGAGGAGTAGACCGAGGGAGTTTACAACTGAGGGCCAAATTAGGTCTGCTGGTTGCACGGCATCAGAGTGTCCTCCTCACCTATGTATCAAACAGGAGAGGGTCCGGTTCTAACATCCAAAGGGTTGCGTCGGTGAACCTCCTCCCAGTCCTTTTCGCCCGTCGCCAGGAGAGCACCAGGCTGGGATGGCTGAATGTTGCTGAGGCGTGAGATCCTGGGGAGATAAGGCAGGGAGGGGAACCCTTCCTCTCCCTTCACCCACAAGCCTCTCTTGAGGTTAAAATTAGACACACACCCCATAATTGAAGGGCCGTCACATGGAAGAGGACAACGGCACATCCTCCCCAGCGCCAGAGGCCCAGGTTGGATCGAATGAACATGAGAGAACATGAGCGAAGCCAATGCTGGATCAGGCCAAAGGATCCATCCAGTCCAACACTCTGTGTCACACAGTGGCCAAAAACACCAGGTGCCCTCAGGAGGTCCAGCAGTGGGGCCAGGACACTAGAAGCCCTCCCACTGTTGCCCCCTCCCCTCAAGCACCAAGAAGACAGAGCATCACTTGCCCCAGACTGAGAGTTCCTATCTATACCTTGTGGCTAATAGCCACTGACGGACCTCTGCTCCAAATGTATAAGAACATAAGAGAAGCCATTGTTGGATCAGGCCAATGGCCCATCCAGTCCAACACTCTGTGTCACATAGTGGCCAAAAACACCAGGGGCCCTCAGGAGGTCCAGCAGTGGGGCCAGGACACTAGAAACCCTCCCACTGTTGCCCCCCCCCCCCCAAGCACCAAGAAGACAGAGCATCACTTGCCCCAGACTGAGAGATCCTATCTACACTTTGTGGCTAATAACCACTGATGTACCTCCGCTCCATATATTTATCCAGTTCCCTCTTGAAGCCGTCCATGCTTGTAGCCGCCACACCCTCCTGTGGCAGTGAATTCCATGTGTGAATCACTCTTTGGGTGAAGAAGGACTTCCTTTTATCTGTTCTAACCCGACTGCTCAGCAGTTTCATGGAGTACCCACGAGTTCTTGTATTGTGAGGGAGAAAAGGACCTCTTTCTCTACCCGCTCTGTCCCATGCATAATCTTATGAACCTCGATCATGTCACCCCTCAGCTGTCGTTTCTCCAAGCTAAAGAGCCCCAAGTGCTTCTTTAACCTTTCTTCCTAGGGAAAGTGTTCCAACCCTTTTATCATTCTAGTTGCCCTAGAAATAAATAATCAACTTCCGATCCACTTCCGATGCACTTTCCAACTGAATTTTGCCAGTTCACACAGACTGATTTCCAACAAGCCACTGCTCCGTCCCCGCTCTTCCTTCCCCCCACAATTGCACGCATCAATTTCCCACTATGTGCTGCCCGGCCGCATTTTGACCCGCAGCTTCGCCTGATCTCCTCCACACCTTCTAGATCAGGGGTCCTCAAACTTTTTAACCAGGGGGCCAGTTCACTGTCCCTCAGACCGTTGGAGGGCCGGACTGTAGTTTAAAAAACAACAACTATGAACAAATTCCTATGCACACTGCACATATCTTATTTTGAAGTAAAAAAAACAAAATGGGAACCAATACAATATTTAAAATGAAGAACAAGTAAAGTTAAATCAACAAACTTACCAGTATTTCAATGGGAACTATGGGCCTGCTTTTGGCTAATGTGATGGTCAGTGTCCGGTTCCATATTTGTCACTGCTAGTCGTAACAAGTGATGCAAGTGTGCATCCGTTAGTCTAGATCTGGTTGGAGATTTCAGATGTTATTTTGCGGGTAGGGGAGGCGCACGGGGGGGGGGGGTGCGCGCGCAAGCAAGGCACCCTTGACGGGGCTGTTTTCTTTCCCTCTCCGGAGAAACAAAGAACCCGGCATCCTCACAAACTTTTTAAGGCAGCAAGCCCCCAGCTGCTTCTCCCTGAAACTCCACTACTGCAGGCATCATGATGGGAAAGAGAAACCTCTCTCTCCCCCTCCGATTCCCAGCAGCACAAAAAGCCTAGAAAAAGACCCCCGCCCGGCTCTTGGGACTGGCGCAGGTCTCCTAGCCGGCCGAGAGGCCTCTCAGCTGGCTAGGAGACTTGGGGCCAGCCAGAGCGCCTGCCACCCCACACTTACCCTCTTCCAGTCTTCCTTTTGCCTCCTCCTGGAAGCAGGAGGGCGGGGCTTTGTCATGTGGCCCGGGACGAGTCGGCTGCAATTTTTCCGCTGCTTTGTGTGCTGCTGGGAATTGGAGGACAGGCAGCGGCACACCCGGTGGGCCAGGAAAATGCCCTCGGCGGGCCGCATGTGTTTGAGGACCCCTGTTCTAGATCCTCAAAAAACAGGATTGTGACGACACGGGGGAAATCAGGCGAAGCTGTGAGTCAAAATGTGCCGCGGAGCACATAGTGGGAAACTGATGCATGCGGGGGGGGGGGGGGGGGAGGAAGAGCGGGGATAGAGCAGCGGCTTGTGGGAAATCGGTCCCAGTTAAAATCCACTTAGAAAGTACACTGGAAGTGGATTGAAAGGGGACTATTTAGTGAGTGTGACCGTAGCCTCAGAGCGGCTTACAATCTCCTTCCCTTCCTCTCCCCTCAACAGGCGCCCTGTGAGATAGGTGGGGCTGGGAGAGCTCTGAGAGAGCTGTGACTGGCCCAAGGTCACCCTGCTGGCTGCATTTGGAGAAGTGGGGAATCGAACCCGGTTCTCCAGATTAGAGTCCTGCTGCTCTTCCCCACTACACCACAGCTGACCCTCAGTGAGAGAGAGAGTGACTGGTCCGAGGTCTCCCAGTGAGTTGCATGGCAGAACGCAGACTGAAACCCAGCTCTTCCAGAAGCTGGCATGTTCTTATGTTCTAACCACTAGACTACGCTACACAGGTAGGGCTGGAGTTCTCCCAGCATTACGACTGATCCTCCCATGACAGAGATTAGTTCCCCAGAGAGAATGGCCACTTCATAGGGAAAACTCTATGGTATATCATAGATTCCAAGTGAAAGCCCTTCCCCAGACTCCCTCTCTAAAGGCCCCGGCCCCATATAACCAGGGTTGTCAAACTCCGGCTGGTAACTGGAGATCTCCCAGTATTACAACCAATACTCCCTCTAAGCCACGGAGACTTGTGAGCAAGAATTCTACTTTGTGAGCTGCTGGCATTAAAGTTGTGAGCGAGCGATTTGGCCGCTGCATAAATCAGTTTGCTCGGGAGCCGTCCTTCCTGAGCGAAGACAAAAATGTGTGGGCCAGAGGGTAAAAAACTGTGAGCTAGCTCACACAAACTCAGCTTAGAGGGAACACTGATTACAACTGATCTCCAGACAACAGAGATCTCTTCCTCTGGAGAGAATGGCATTTTTTGCAGGGTGGACTATATGGTAGTTTACCAGCTGAGCTCCCTCCTCAAACCTCATCCTCCCCAGGCTCCACCCCCCCCCCAAAAAAAAACCCCCTCCAGGTACTTTCCAAGCCGGAATCGGCAGTCCTAGGAATTTCCCAGACTGGAGCTGGCAACCGTCCAGATTGTGATTAAACTGGCGACTGCAGGACACCCAAGGAATCTCACGAGTTCAGTACCTCTCCTAAGAAACCCTTGAAGGCAAAAAGAAGCCAGGAAATGTTTCATGTGACAAATGGTGTGGGGTTTTTTTCCAGTGCTTACCTAGATAGAAATCGTTCCTTTCGAAGAACGTTGCAGATCCCTTCGCTGGATTTTTTAAAAAATAATCTCTGTGCCAGTTTTCTTGGCTAATTGGGAATGGATTGTGTGCCAATGTTCTGTTTACCTGTCGGGTTATCAGATTATTTTAAAATACATTTTAAAAGGGCGCGTTCAGACGGCTCTTTTGAGCTGCGCCAGGCACAAGTGCCTGGTGGATTTAAAGTGCACGTCCAGATCACAACATCTGGGAATCATGCCACTTCTGTGAGTAGCCCGTCTTGGGGTACTTAAAAGATAGTGGTGAAAGTCTGGTCCTAAGCTGGCTGATGAGCCAGTGCTGGACTTTCTATCATCAGGTCGGCCCACCAACACGCAGTCAGCCTGTAGGGATGGTCTTCAGACCAGCCCGAATGGCCGCCATTTTAAAAAAACTCTTAGCGATGCACGCATAACCACTTAAACATGCGACGTCTCCAAAACTCCACTCAAGCAATCCAAACAATTTAATGTTTCTGAAGGTCCCATGGTATTTATGCACTTTATTAACTGAAATGGTACCTACAGGAAGGTACCGCTGGCAGCGCTTTTACCATTTTAGTCTGCGCATGCACGGAAAAACAAGTCTATGGTGAGGCACATATGCACATGCGCAGTCAGGATTTTTTAAAAAAAAGCCAACCGCACGGCTCCTTACAGTGGATGCCGTCTAGACAATCCACCGCGGGAGTCATGCACGGTAAAGCGCTTCACAGGGGAGCTGTCTGATCGTGCAACGTTGGATCAAAAAGATCTAGATCAAATTACAGCCAGGCCAATGGCTTAACTGCCTGTCTGAATGCACCCAAAGAAAAGAAAAGCGAAAAACTGGCGACTGCATGGATGCGTTTAGCCACCCAGGGGATTCTGCCATTGTCTTCCCTTTGCTTCTTTTGCAAAGTTCTCATTGAGTTTCTTACCCAGAGTAATGGCCATGAAAACTCCAGGGTGTCTTTCTCCTGGAATGTTGGCAACCAAGTGGAAGCCTTTTGAAGAAACAAGCCATGAGAAGCAGCCCCAGGGACTGGCCAGAGCAGCTTCCAGCAAGACAGAAAACATACACAGTTGCGAAGTGGACAGAGAAGTTCTGAAATGGCTCCCAGGGGGAAACGTTTCTACCTCTGAAGGGGAGATTGCCTCCAGATGTTCCTCCTGCTGACCGGGTGGCTCAGAAATGATCGAGTGTCTGAGAGACCCGATGGGGATTCCTCTCCTTTCCGGGAAGGCAAAGCAGAGAGGATTTTCCAGACTGCCAAATCTTGAATGCTTGCCAGACGCTCCAGGCACTGCCCTGGATGTCTTCAGAAGTCCAAAGCCCCCTTTCCCCATCTGAGCCATTCATCTCACTGCTGTGGCTGTGATGTCATTACAAAGGCAGTGCTGGAAGGAAAAAAGACTGGAACAGAGGTCCGCAGCCTTTTTGAGCTGGTGGGCGACTTTGGAATTAAGAACATAAGAGAAGGCATGTTGGATCAGGCCAGTGGCCCATCCAGTCCAGCGCTCTGTGTCACACAGTGGCTAAACCCAGGTGCCATCAGAAGGTCCATTAACGAGGCCAGAACTCTAGAAGCCCTCCCACTGTTGCCCCCCGAACACCAAGAATACAGAGCATCACTGTCCCAGACAGAAGAATGTAAGAGACGCCATGTAGGATCAGGTCAAAGGCCCATCCAATCCAACACTCTTTATCACACAGTGGCCAAAACCCAGGGGTCATCAGGAGGTCCATGAGTGGGGCCAGAACTCCAGAAGCCCTCCCACTGTTGCCTCCCAAGCCCCCAAGAATACAGAGCATCACTGTCCCAGACATAACAACATGAGAGAAGCCATGTTGGGCCAGGGAGGGCAGGGTATACATCAAAACAAACAAACAAATAAATAAGAAGAGAAGAGAAGCCATGTTGGATCAGGCCACTGGCCCATCTAGTCCAACTCTTTGTGTCACACAGTGGCCAAACCCAGGTGCCCTCAGGAAGTCCACCAGTGGGGTCAGAACTCCAGAAGCCCTCCCACTGCTAACCCCCAAGCACCAAGATTACAGAGCATCACTGCCCCAGACAGAGTGTTCCCTCTACGGACCTCTGCGCCAAATGTTTATCCAATTCCCTTTTGAAGCTTTCTATGCTTGTAGCTGCCGCCACCTCCTGCAGCAGTGAATTCCCTGTGTTAACCACTCTTTGGGTGAAGAAGTCCTTCCTTTGATCCGTTCGAAGCCTACTGCTCATTAATCTCACAGAGTGCCCACGACTCCTTCTGTTGTGAGAAAGAGAAAAAAAGGACTTCTTTCTCTACCTTATCTATCCCTTGCATGATGTTGTAAAGCTCGATCATGTCACCCCCTGACACAACAGTGCAGTAGGGGCAGCCACGAAATGTCAGCCACAAAAGGTCTCAATGGGTGCCACGGTGCCCACGTGCACCCTGTAGGGGACCCCTGGACTAGAATGCCTTCTTCCACCCCCTGCCTATCTAGTGGCCATAAGCGACGAGTGACTCGGCTTTGCCTTTTGCCTTTTTCCAGCAATGGTATCTCGCCATGGGAACCGGCCCCTCCTCGCTGGAAGGAGCGCCCCAGTGCGCTGAGGTTCACCTGCAGCAGCTGCCGGATGAATCACCAGGACAGCGGGGATGGCTTTGTCATCGCTCTGTGGCGGCAGCGCTCGAGATAACTCCAAGTGCAACAACATGGCATGCCGATGAATCACCCAGGTCCGGAGCGAATTCCCAGGACGGCCGGTTCAACATAATGGGCCTTGAGGAAAGGAAGTTGTGCATTCCTCGGTTTTTGTTTTGTTTTGAAAGGGGAAATTGTCTTCGCAAGGACATGGCGTACTTACAGCGCTGTGGACCACAGAGGGTCAGGTCTGGCTATTTTGGTTTTGGGGGGGGGCATGCATGCAAGGGCCCGCACCTGGAACAAAAAATAAAATCCTGCTCTTGAGGGGAGCATATTTTTTCAGGTGTGTGTGTGTGCGTGTGTTTCTCCATTGCATTTATTTGCTGTCAAATAACACCATGGTTAAGACGCTGAACTGCAGACCGGAAGGTCGGTAGCTTGGCAGTTCGAGACCTGAGTGCCGCGTGACAGAGTGAGCTCCCGTCTCCGGCCCCAGCTCCTGCCAACCTAGCAGTTCGAAAGCAAGAAATTGCAAGTCGATAAAGAGGCACCGCTTTGGTGGGAAGGTAACAGCGTTCCGTGCGCCTCAGTGTCTAGTTGTGCCGGCCACATGACCACGGAAACGTCTTCGGACAGTGCTGGCTCTTCAGTTTGGAAACAGAGGTGTGCACCACCCCCTAGAGTCAGATTTGACTGGCTTTCGAGCAAGGGAAACCTTTACCTACCTTTACCTATCCATTTTTATCTCATCCACAAAGTGGTAAATATGGGTCTCCTCTCCTCCTTTTATCTTCACAACAATCCTGTGGAGTAGTCTAGGCTGGGCTAGGCGGGGGGGGGGTGCGGTGGTAAGGTTGCCAGATCCAGGTGGAGAAACTCTTGGAGATTTGGGGATGGAGCCTGGGGAGGACAGGGACCTCAGTGGGACATAATGCCATAGAGTCCACCCTCCAGAGCCCCCATTTTATCCAGGGGAACAAATAGGGTTGCCAACCCCACCATGGGGGCGGGGTTCCCCCAATCTGCCACTGGCCAGTTGGCCAACGGGGAAGCCCCGCCTCCGAACAGCCCCGCCATGCCCAACATGATGACGTCACCTCTGGGTGATGACGTCATCACACTGGGCACATCGCACAGGGACGCTCTAGCATTTGGCTAAAAAGTCTATGGTGACCATAGAGTTTTTAGCTGAATGCTAGAGCATCCCCTATACAATGTGCCCAGAACGATGACATCACTTCCGGGTGAAGACCCCGGGACCAAGCCAGAAGCCCTCCACCGGCAGATGGGTAAGAAGAAGAAGAAGAGAAGAAGAGATTGGATTTATACCCCACCCTTCACTACCCAAAGGAGTCTCAGAGCGGCTTACAAACTCCTTTCCCCTCCCCACAACAGACACCCTGGGAGGTAGGTGGGGCTGAGAGAGCTCTGACAGAAACGGCTCATTTTCAAGAACAGCTGTGCCAGAACTACAGCTTGCCCAAAGTCATCCAGCAGGTGCAATTGGAGGAGTGGGGAATCAAACCCGGTTCTCCCAGATTAGAGTCCACGCACTGAACCACTACACCACACTGGCTGGTGAGACCTGGCAACTCAAGGAACTGATCTCTGTGGTCTGGAACAGTGTTCTCTCTAAGCTGAGTTAGTGTGAGCCAGCTCACAGTTTTTTAGCCTCCGGCTCCCGCATTTTCGCCTTTGTTCAGGAAGCGATGGCTCCAGAGCAAACTAACTTATGCCATCGCCAAATCACCCGCTCACAACTTGAATGCCCGTAGCTCCCAAAGTAGAATCTTTGCTCACAGGACTCCACATCTTAGAGGGAGGGCATTGGTCTGGAGCGGAGCTGCAATCCCAGGGGATCCCCAGGTCCCGCCTGGAGGCTGGCGTCACTCCCTCAGAGATACAACCTTGAGCCGCCGCCACCCCCTTCAATGAACCAGGCATTAGTCACGAATTCTTAAGACCTGGAATCAAGGCCTGCGGGTTCCTGTCCAAACCAGGAGGGTCATGACAGCGAGAAAATGTGCGGAGGAAGGAAACCGGGTGAAGCCTGCATGCTGGCGCAGTGCGTGATTTCATCTTTGCATCAGTTGTTGGGTTGGCTGTAAGCATTTCCCAGCTGAGTCAATTGGGGGGGGGACGGAACACCGGGAAAGAGCAGAGAGGCCGCTCCCGACCCCAGCTGCCACTAAGCCAAGCAGACTGGCCTTGAGACCCAGAGTGGGACGGGTGCCAACTCAAATGCAGGCAGATGGCTCAGGGACCAAGGCTGCCCTGACCACAGTCCAAGGCCCTTTCGGTTTGTCACTGAGTAAACACTCCCTCATCCGTTACACCTCAGATGGCCCATTCGTGAAATCAGGAGGGGACAAAGAGTCCTCCAGTGCCACCGTCTTTTCCACAGAATGCCCGAGCAACAATTCTGGCTCCAGCACCGCCAAGATCGGCCCAAGCAAACTCAGGCAGCTGGGAAATTCCTGGAGGTTTGGGGGTGGAGCCAGGAGAGGTGGGATCTGGAGAGAGGAGAAGCCAGTTTGGTGTAGTGGTTCAGTGCGCGGACACTAATCTGGGAGAACCGGGTTCGATTCCCCACTCCTCCACTTGCACCTGCTAGATGGCCTTGGGCAAGCCATAGCTCTGTACCAGCTGTTCTCTCAAGGACAATTGTCTCAGAGCTCTCTCAGCCCCACCTACCTCCCAGGGTGTCTGTTGTGGGGAGGGGAAGGGAAAAGGAGTTTGTCAGCTGCTCTGAGACTCCAAGTGAGTGAAGGGCGGGGTATAAATCCAATCTTTTCTTCTTTTTCTTCTTCTTCAGTGGGCTATAAGGCCCTAGAGTCCACCATTTTCTCCAAGGGAACTGATCTCAGATCAGTTGTAATTCTGGGGGACGGTTGGCCACTGTCGCCGGGTTCCTGCTTTGTTACCTGTGGGCAGAAAAGGGCAACTAGAATGATCAAAGGTTTGGAACACTTTCTCTATGAAGAAAGGTTGAAGCGCTTGGGGCTCTTTAGCTTGGAGAAACGACGGCTGAAGGGTGATATGATCGAGGTTTACAAGATTATGCATGGGATAGAGCAGGTATGGAAAGAGGTAGTACTGTGAAATCACTTTATTAGTGATTTCAGCAAGAACAAGACTGACCTCCAGGGCCACAGCCCTGTTTAAATAGCATGCAATTGCTACACCCAAATACACCCCACTCCCAGTGATAGGCTATAGCGTTACTTCTTGATTGGTTGCTTCTAGAGTCCTGATTGGCTATTGCTCTTGGGCTCCAAGCTCAGCCAGTCTCTGATAGAACAGTCCTGGAATGTTTCAGTCCCAATACATAACACAATCCCTTTCCTGTCTCCTCCCCACGACTGACACCCTGCAAGGTAGGCGGGGCTGAGAGAGCTCTTTTGAGGACTGCCCTTGAGAGAGCAGCTCTGAGAGAACTTGTGACCAGTGTTCCCTCTAAGCTGAGTTAGTGTGAGCTAGCTCACAGTTTTTACCCTCCAGCTCACACATTTTTGTCTTAGCTTAGGAAGGATGGCTTCAGAGCAAACGGATTTATGCAGTAGCCAAATCACTCACTCACAATTTTAATGCCAGTAGCTCACAAAGGAGAATTTTCGCTCACAAGACTCCATAGCTTAGAGGGAGTATTGCTTGTGACTGACCCAAGGTCCCACCGGCAGCTGCATGTGGAGGAGTGGCGAATCAAACCCAGTTCTCCCAGATTAGTGTCCACGCTCTTAACCACTAACCAGACTGGCTCACAGGGTTGTTGTGAAGATAAAAAGGAGAGGACGGATGTGATTTTGGGTAAAAGATGGGATACAAAAGAAGTAAATACGTACATTAAATAAATGCCTAAGTGAAGCCAACATGTTATAGTGCTATACATAAAATGGTCCTAACATCCAAATGAGTACAAGTCTAGCCCTGTAGATGTATAATAAACTGGTTGCAGACTGGGCTAAAATACAATCTGTCCATACTTTAAAAGATTGCTGTCAAATTCCATTAAAAGCCGGGCCCAACTTGAAACGTACTCTTCAAGAGCTGGCAGACATGTGGGGGAAAAATCCATAATGTTCCATCGGCTCTGCTGTGCATTCATTTGTTCAGGAAGCATTCTGTTATCCTCATAATACATCAGCGCTTTGCAGCCATACATAAGAGAATCAAATGCAATGTGGCCTTCAGTACTACGAAACCCATTGTGCAGTATGAATGTGAGGGAAGGAAACATCCAGGGTGGGGCGGGTGTGTGTGTGTGTTAATACACTTGATTGATAATTGAAAACAAATGTCTTAGTGCTGTTCAAACAAGATTTTTCTCCAGCAATTACTTGGGCAGATGATTTAGAAAAATGGTATTTGGAAACGGGAATCCCTCTAGTGGTTTCCACAGATCCCATTGGACCAATGCCTTCAGTTGCACTGCTTTATGGGTCTTGAATACGTGAAGCTGCCTTATACTGTATCCGAGCATCAACCCATCTAGGTCTGTATTGTCTGCTCAGACTGGCGGTGCCTCGTCAGGGTATCAGGTCGAGGTCTTTCACTTCACCTCCTAGTTGGTCCTTTTTTCACTGGCAACGCTGGGGGTGGAGCCTGGGACCGTCTACACGCCACGCAGATGCTCTGCTCCTGAGCCACAGCCCACTTGTCCATGTTTGGGTCTTTTTGAGGACCCAAATCAATCAATGATCAAGGTTTATAAGATTATGCATGGGATAGAGCAGGTAGAGAAAGAAGTACTCTTCTTCCTTTCTCACAATACAAGAACTCGTGGGCACTCCATGAAATTGCTGAACAGTTGGGTTAGAACGGATAAAAGGAAGGACTACTTCACCCAAAGAGTGATTAACACGTGGAATTCACTGCCACAGGAGGTGGAGGTGGTGGCAGCTACAAGCATGGACGGCTTCAAGAGGGAATTGAATAAACATATGGAGCAGAGGTCCATCAGTGGCTATGAGCCACAAGGGATAGATAGGAACTCTCCGTCTGGGGCAAGTGATGCCCTGTATTCTTGGTGCTTGGGGGGGGGGGGCAACAGGTGGGAGGGCTTGTAGTGTCCTGGCCCCACTGGTGGACCTCCTGAGGGCACCTGGTGTTTTTGGCCCCTATGTGACACAGAGTGTTGGACTAGATGGGCCACTGGCCTGATCCAACATTTGCTTCAATTATGTTCTTATGTTCACTTAATCATTATGACGGCAATGTATTTACACAAGGTAGGACGGCCTACGCTTTTTAAAATGGGATTGGACATCTTCGCCAATTACGGGAGAAGCTTTTTTTAACAAGCCAGTGCTTCTGCCATCCTTCCTGGTGGAAAGACTTCCCTTTCCAATGCAAACAAACTACGGACATGACCCCCAGCAGACTTCAGAGGAAAGAATACATCATGTTTCCTTCTCCTTTCCTCTCTGTCACCGAGAGATTAATCGTTCCCTTAATTTTTTTCCGGTACCCCTGGCAACCAAGGAAGCACTGATTGGACCTCAGGGCTTTTCCCAAGGGACATACGACCCAAGTACCAACTCCAGATGGGGCCCGGAGTTCTCCTGGAATTACAACCGTTCTCCGGACTACAGAGATCAGTTCCCCTGGAAGAAATGGCAGCTCCCGAAGGAATGCTGTATGGTGTGCCATCGATTCTAGGTGAACTCCCTCCCCGAATTCTCAACACCTCAGGCGTTGCCCCCAAATCTCCAGGAGTATCCCACAGTTGGCAAGCCCAAGAACAAACTTATTGGAAAGATTGGATCTCGCAGTTCCATTTCTCAGCTAGAGTGGACAGACAAGGATTTATTGTTGAGTATCAGAAGAGGAATGTCATCGAATCATAGAGTCTGGCTGGAGATCCTGGAGGTTCTTTGTCATCTTCTGGGTGTGCAACAGGGGTCACTGTGAGTGTGGAGGGGGAGGTATTAGCAGGGGTCCATTGGAGCAGGAGCGCACAGGAGCGTAGCTCCGGGAGGGAGGAGCCCAGGGGGCGGGCACATGACCAAGCCCCGCCCCCTCCTCGGCTTCCCCGAGCAGTGCAGAGGCGCAGCGCCCCGGGGAAAGCCCTGCTAGGGTCTTTATTGTTTTTAATGTTTTGTTTTAATATTGATAATTTTATCATTGTTCCTTTTATGACTGTGTGCTGCTTTTCCAGAGACTTGCTCAAGGTGGCATATAAATTTCCTAAGTGTACTATTTTTTATCTGGGCACATGGCACATAAGTACTGGAGAAATTTCACCAACCCTTCAGCAGCTTCCACCTTATCAGTTTGGTGTAGTGGTCAGGAGTTGGACTCTAATCTGGGAGAACCGGGTTTGATTCCCCACTCCTCCTCCACATGCAGCTGCTGGTGTGACCTTGGGCCAGTCACAAGTTCTCTCAGAGCGGTTCTCTCATGAGCAGGTCTCAAAAGACCTCTCTCAGCCCCACCTGCCTCACAGGGTGTCTTGTTGTGGGAAGGGGATGGGGAAGGGATGGGTGGTGCACATGTCCTGGGTATCTCAAGTCTCCTTGAAACCTGGTGGTTTCAAGGGAGCAGGAAGAGAATGAGGGTGTGTTCTTGACGCTTATTTTTATTGCACAAAGTATTGGATGGGGAAGGGAAGGGAGGAAGAGCAGGTCAGTTTCACTCACCTGCGGAGTGGAGCCTGAGGGGTGGGTGTTGCCTTCTGACACACTTCCGGTATGTTAGGGGGTGTGGCATATGCAAAAGAGTTATGCTAATGAGCTACTGCACCTCTTCTTCTACGAAATGACCCCTGGGTATTAGTGAATCTCCTTTATTGTGCAGGGGGTTGGACTAGATGACCCTGGAGGTCCCTTCCAACTCTATGATTCTTTTTAAAAAAAAAAAAAAGTGGCCTTTCTTTGAGCCCTCCCCCTGACACTTTGTACTTAAAACCCCCCCCCCCACTAAATTGTATTGTATTGTTTTGATGTTGTTGTTTTGAATTGGTTTTTATTGATTTATGTTATGTATTGACCATGCGGTCGCCATGTGATCTATTTATATTTGCATTTCTATCCCGCCCGCCCTGCCATTTGGTGGGCTCAGGGCGGCTAACAGCACAATAGGTATACATTAAAATTCCAGATAAAACTATCAGTCCATATGAAACATACTGTATAAACATAAAACGCAATAGAAGATGGCAGCCTTCAACGTCCCTGTCAGCTGAATGGCGTCAACAGGCTCCCTCATACCTCTGAAGCCCCCGTTGGTGGTACCCTCAGTCCTGATTGGTACAGTTGGGGGTCAGGCCAGGGCCCTAGAATCGAGGCGGCACCCTGCTTGAAAGCCTGGCGGAAGAGCTCCGTTTTACAGGCCCTGTGGAACTGCAGAAGGTCCCGTGGGGCCCTCGTGTCCTCTGGGAGCTCATTCCACCAGTGAGGGGCCGCCACAGAGAAGGCCCTGGCCCTTGTTGTAGCCAACCTGGCCTCCTTAGGCCCTGGAAGAACCAGGCGGTTCTGGGAACCCGACCTTAGTGCTCGCTGGGGTACATACGGGGAAAGGTAGATAGGTCCCTGGCCATATAGGGCTTTAAAGGTAAGAACCAGCACCTTGAACTGTATCCGGTATGCTATCAGCAGCCAGTGCAGAGTTTTTAGGGCGGGCTGGATGTGTTCTAGGGTTGCCAGCCTCCAGGTGGGACCTGGGGATCTCCCGCTTTTACAACTGATCTCCAGCTGACAGAGATCAGCTCCCCTGGAGAAAATGGCTGCTTTGAAGGGTGGACTCTATGGCATTGTACCCTGCTGAGGCCCCTCCCCAAACCCCACCTTCTCCTGGCTCCACCCCCAAAGTCCCCAGGTATTTTCCAACCCGGACTTGGCAACCCTAATGTGTTCCCGCATGTGTTCCTGCACCAGCTTCCAGATTTGGGACAAGGGCAGCCCCATGTAGAGAGCATTACAGTAATCCAGTCTTGAAGTGACCAATGCGTGGATCACCATAGCCAGGTTATTGCGTTCAAGGAAGGGAACCAGCTGCCTAATCAGCGGTAGATGATAAAAGGCCGACTTTGCAATTCTAATTGTTACTGTGGATTGTATTAATATTTTTTTTATTTTTTCCCCTTTATTTAAACAAATGCGGATAGCTTTGGAAAGAGATTTTGAGGTGTGCGACATCAATTTGAATCATTTCCTGCCACATTCTATATGCATTTTAAAAAAGCAGGTACAAACCATCGCAACTCAGAGCAACTCAAATACAAAAACACAATTTCCCGTGACGCCTGCAATACAATGCTCACTGGGGGAAGAGGACCGGGGGGGGGGGGAGCAGAAGCCAGAATTATTATCCAGATGTTCCGCTCCCTTCCCGTCATGACCACTGGCCCACTAGCAATCTTCAAAGACCATGGGCAGTGTTCCCTCTAAGCTGAGTTAGTGTGAGCTAGCTCACAGTTTTTTAGCCTCCAGCTCACCCATTTTCACCTTCGCTCAGGAAGGAGGGCTCCAGAGCGAACTAATTTCAGCAGCAGCCAAATCGCTCGCTCGCCACTTTAATGCCAGGAGCTCACAAAGCAGAATTTTTGCTCACCAGACTCCACAGCTTAGAGGGAGCATTGGCACTGCTTTTAAATTCCAGAAGAAGCAAACCCAGAGACAATTTAAACCAGGGGTGGCCAAACTTGCTCAGCGTAAGAGCCCCATAGAAGTAACATCAGATGTCTGAAAGCCACAAGACGTGAGCAAAAATTACCCACGTTTTTATTGGGAAATATGCAAATTTGCTTTTTATTAACATTAGCACTAAATAAGACCGCTTATTTATCTCCACTTTTTTAATCTTTGCCGGTCTTGACCGTAATAAAGCTATGTATGTATGTATGTATGTATGTATGTATGTATGTATGTAATAAGACTGCCAGAAATAAAAACAAAAGGGGTAAAAACAGATAAGAGAGAAATGCTTTCTCCAAGCCGGCCAAGGGGGTGGGGGCTTTGAGAACACATTTAAAGTTAAAGTTGCTTTCTTTCTCTGCTCCCCACTGACTCAAGCCTACCCTGGAACATTGGTTGGGAAGGGAAGACTGCCTCCCCTTCGCTTCCCCAGCCACTCTGCCGGCAGCCGCACAACATGTGTGAAAGAGCCGCATGTGGTTCCTGAGCCACAGTTTGGCCACCCCTGACTTAAATGGACATCAGATTTGTACACTGGGTGGCTTAGTTCCCTCTGGTGTCTGGGACAGATAGGTGGTTTCAACGGATTGTAAGTGAGGCCAGAAGTTTTTCCCTGGTCCGTGGGGATATGTGGCGAAAGCGGAAAAGATCCAAAGGAGGCAGAGAACAGGTGGATGGATTTGGAAACAATGTCCTGTGCTGAAAGGCTGGATTAACGGGGTTGGGGGCTAACAGCCAGAAGCTAATTAGAGCAATTTCGACTCGCGCTACTGAGTGGCTAATGCTTGTGCTGGACTGGATGCTGACCGCGCAGAGATGCTTTTCCGTATCAGCCAGCCAACAGCCATGCATCACCTGACAGGCCATAAAAGCAAAGAGAACAACAAGAGGGGAAATTTCCGAGCATAATCAAGCCAGTCCGGTGTAGTGGTTAGGAGCACGGACTCTCATCTGAGAGGAGTCAGTTTGAGTCCCTGCTCCTCCATACACAGCTGCTGGTATGACCTCAGGTCAGTCATAAGTACTCTCAAGAGCTGTTCTCTCAAGGGCAGTCCTCGAAAGAGCTCTCTCAGCCCCACCTGCCTCCCAGGGTGTCTGTTGTGAGGAGGGGAAGGGAAAGGAGACTTTAAGCCGCTCTGAGACTCCTTTGGGCAGTGAAGGGTGGGGTATAAATCCAATCTCCATCTCCTCCTCCTCCTCACAGGGAGTCCCTTCCCAACTCTATCACATACAGGTCAGGCTGCCGCCACCCACTTGGGAAATACTTGGTAGGGCTGCCAAGTCCTAGTTACCGATTGGCGGGGGGGAGTCCCTCGCCGCCCGGGAGCCGCCCTGGAGCCTCCCCGCCGCGCATGCAAAGCGCGTGCGGCCGGGGACGTCGCCTGGAAGTGACATCACCACATTGGAGACGTTGCCAGGGCGACGATTGCCAGAGCGTCACCCTGGCAACGTCTCTAACGTGGTGACGTCACTTCCGGGTGACGTCACTACGCTGGGCGAAGTCGTCCAGGCAGGACGACTTCGGGGGTGGGGTTCCCCCCGCCGGCCGAATGCCGGCCGGCGGATCGGGAACCCCTATAGCGGGGGATCCCCCGCCCCCCGGGGTGACTTGGCAGTCCTAATACTTGGAGATATAGCTGCCCACTGGCAGATGGTGGCTGGAGTTCTCCCACTATTACATCTTTTTTTTTTTCCCCACAGATAATTTTATTAATTCACAAGTATAAACGTATACATTTTGATTTCATATCTTTTAACACATTAGTGAATTTATCTGAATTAACACATGTAATCTGAATTACATAGCTTATAAATTTGAGTCTAACAAGGTAACCTTCTCTCCAACCATTTATACACTTTAATTTCTCCAGGCGAGCTGATCTCTATCAGATCAGTTGTAAATAGCGGGAGATCTCCTGGGCGTTGGCAACTCTAAGAAGAAGAAGAAGAGAAGAGATTGGATTTATACCCCGCCCTCCACTCCCCAAGGGAGTCTCAGAGCGGCTTACAAACTCCTTTTCCCTTCCCCTCCCCACAACAGACACCCTGTGAGGGAGGTGGGGCTGAGAGAGCTCTTTCCCAAGCTGTCCTTGAGGGAACAGGTGGTCCAGAGCTATGGCTTGCCCAAGGCCATCCAGCCAGGTGCAAGTGGAGGAGTGGGGAATCAAACCCGGTTCTCCCAGATTAGAGTCCGCGCACTTAACCACTACACCAAACTGGCTCTCTAGGAGACAGTAGGAGAACCTAGGAGTTTTGTACACTAGAAGAAGAAGAAGAGATTAGATTTATACCCCGCCCTTCACTCACTTGGAGTCTCAGAGCGGCTTACAAACTCCTTTTCCCTTCCCCTCCCCACAACAGACACCCTGTGAGGTAGGTGGGGCTGAGAGAGCTCTTTTCCAAGCTGTCCTTGAGAGAACAGCTGGTACAGAGCTATGGCTTGCCCAAGGTCATCCAGCCAGGTGCAAGTGGAGGAGTGGAGAATCAAACCCGGTTCTCCCAGATTAGAGTCCGCGCACTTAACCACTACACCAAACTGGCTCTAAGGAGAATACTAGGCTCACAGCCTACCAAAGAGCTAGCGGAAGGGCGGGGGGTCTGCCTCCAGACTTTCCTCATACAATTAAAACTACACCCCTATTCAGGGGTTATTTCGTTGAAAAAAGAGGTGCCGCAGCTCATTAGCATAACTCATTAGCATGACTTATTTGCATAGGTCACACACCCCTGACAAAGGGCAGGCATGTTTAAAACGCCTTTCTTTCCCTTCCCCAGATGGGAAAGGGAAAGAAAGGCATTTAAATCCCCCCCCACTTCCCCGAGTTTCTCTGCAAAAGCGGAGAGGCTCAGGGGGGAAAGGGGGCACGTCTGGGGAAGCAAAGGGCAGGCAGGCAGGCATGCCTGGGTTCCCTACTCCTGGGCTCGTTTCTCCCGGAATGCCGTCCCTGCTTGGTCCCCCTCGAAATGACCCCTGCCCCTATTGTTATTCCCGTCATAAAAATGCCCTCCTGACCAGTTCAATTGTACACATTCTGCAGAATAATAGCGTGAATAACAGCGTGAGCTGCGTTCGAATCTCTTATCTGTGCTTCTTACAATGGGGAAGCCCCAAATGGGTAGGGCTGTCAAGCCCGAGTTGGAAAATACCTGGAGATTTTGGGGGTGGAGCCAGGAGAGGGCGGAGTTTGGGGAGGGGAGGGGCCTCAGCATGGTACAATGCCATAGAGTCCACCCTTCAAAGCAGCCATTTTCTCCAGGGGAGCTGATCTCCATCAGCTGGAGACCAGTTGTAAAAGCGGGAGATCCCCAGGCCCCACCTGGAGGCTGGCAGCCCTACAAATGGGGTACGATGGCGGGGCCAAAGGACATCCTCTTTTGCACTCCCAGCGCCTCTGTCCTCCCCCAGCCCTCAGCTTCACCATCGTCCCGAAGCTTTCTGTTGTCCTTCATATTTCCACAGGGATGTCAGTCTGCATGCCGGAGGGCAGAAGCGGCTGTACATTTGCATTGTTCCCATGCTATTTTTGGCAGTGAAATGTCAATAGGGTTTGATCAGCCAGCTGGGAAGAGAATAAAACGAATAATGGGATGGATTCCAGGGGAGGCTGGGTAGTCCAGAGCGATCCGTGCAGAGGGACGGCCTGGAGTATCTCTGGCTGCAAAAAAACCCGGTACCTCCATAGTGTTGGAACCAGTGTTCCCTCTAAGCTAAGCTAGTGTGAGCTAGCTCACCCTTTTTTTAGCCTCCAGCTCACACATTTCTGTCTCCGCTCAGGAAGGATGGCTCCAGAGTGAACTAATTTATGCAGCAGCCAAACTGCTCACTCACAGCTTTAATGCCAGTAGCTCACAAAGTAGAATTCTTGCCCACAAGACTCCACCGCTTAAAGGGAGCATCGATTACTACTACTGTGAATCTTCAGAATCTTTGTTGAATCTTCAGATTCTTCATTGGCTGGGTCAGAGCTGAGTGGGCCACGCAGTACCACCAGAACCATTGGGGCTTGGCTCCGTTTGCTCCTGACCAACAGATCTCCAAAGAAGTGGCTTCCTGGGAACATCCCCATCAAGTTTATGGGCCCTTCTGCCCCTAAAAATATCAGAAAAGCCCTGGTAGTCCATCTAGTCCAGCATCCTGTCTCACACAGTGGCCAACCAGTTCCTCTGGAGCACCAACAACAGGGCAGAGAGGCCCAGGCCTTCCCCTGAGAAGATCATAAGAAGACCCCTGCTGGATCAGACCAGTGAGGGTCCATCTAGTCCAGCATCCTGTCTCACACAGTGGCCAGCCAGCTCCTCTGGAGGGCCAACAACAGGGCAGAGAGGCCCAGGCCTTCCCCTGAGAAGAACCTCAGAAGAGCCCTCCTGGATTAGACCAATGGTCCATCTAGTCCAGCATCTTGTCTCACACAGTGGCCAACCAGTTCCTCTGGATGGCCAACAACAGGGCAGAGAGGCTGAGGTCTTCCCCTGATAAGAATATAAGAAGAGCCCTGCTGGATCAAACCAGTGGTCCATCTAGTCAAGCATCCTGTCTCACAAAGAGGCCAACCAGTTCCTCTGGAAGGTCCAACAACAGGGCAGGGAGGCCGAGGCCTTCCCCTGATGTTACCTCCCGGCACTGGGACTCAGACGTTTAGTGCCTCTGAATGTGGAGGTTCCCCTTAGTCGCCATGGCTAGTAGCCATTGACAGACATCCTCCATGAATCTATAGAAATCCCCCTTTCAAACTGTTTATTCCTGTGGCCATCACTGCCTCCTCTGGCAGAGAATTCTGTCTCTGGCTGCAGACCCAAGAGAACCGGAGAAGCTAGAAGAAGCCGTGCCGTCTGCCTCCTGCAGCCAGCTGGATCCTTTGCCCCAGCTCTCTTACCCTTCTCGATTGATGGACCTTTTAAAAATAAATCCCTGCTTTAAAAAGGGCAAACTGGTCTGTGTACGCTTGACGCGAAGCAACGAAAGAACAGCCTGTCCAGGCAGAACGTATTGTCCTCGTCGGCTTGTGTCAGCAGGCTGGCCCATTGAGTTGTCATCTCGGGCCTAAGCCTATAAAGAAAAGCCGACAGCAGCAAAGAGAACAGCCTCTCTCTTGCTCGAGCCACTGGGGCCCAGGGCTGACCCGGTCTTACGCCGAGCTAGCCAGTGAAAGGTGCGGCCAGGCCGTCCGTGCGCCAGGGTCAGCAGACATGAGACCAGGCATTTAAAAGGTGGGTCAAAGAGAGAATTTCAGAAGATGTGGCTTTTTCCGCCCCGTAAAAATACCAAGCTGCCTCCAGCCCTGAAACCCGGCACAGCTATTAAAGATCTAGGAGCTCTGTCGCTAGCTTGATGGCATTATATCCCGCTGAGGTCCCTCCCCTTCCTAAGCCCCACCCTCCTCAGGCTCCACCCCCCAAATCTCCAGGTATTTCCCAGCCTAGAGCTGGCAACCGTTAAATCACACAGATATCTCTTCCCCCCCCCCCCCATGCTCCCATTCTGATCCATATGGAGGACTCCCCAAGCTGTTCTTTACAAAGGAACAACCATCTGCTGATAGGGTTGCCAACCTCCAGGTGGGGCCGGGTGATTTCCGGCTATTTACAACTGGTCTTCAGACTGCAGAGATCAGTTCCCCTGGAGGAAATGGCTGCTCTGGAAAGGAGACATAAGAATGCAAGAGAAGCCCCGTTGGATCAGGCCAGTGGCCCATCCAGTCTAACACTCTGCTTCACACAGTGACCAAAACCCAGGGGCCCTCAGGAGGTCCACCAGCGGGGCCAGAACTCCAGAAGCCCTCCCTCTGTTGCCCCCCCCCCAGCACCAAGAGTACAGAGCATCACTGCCCCAGATATAAGAACATAAGAGAACTCATGTTGGATCAGGCCAAATGATCCATCCAGTCTAACACGCTGTTTTACACAGTGGCCAAAATCCCAGGGGCCATCAGGAGGTCCTCCAGCAGGGCCAGAACACCAGAAGCCCTCCCACTGTTGCCCCCCCCCAAGCACCAAGAAGACAGAGCATCACTGCCCCAGACAGAGTGTTCCCTCTATACCTTGTGGCTAATAGCCACTGATGGACCCCTGCTCCAGATGTTTATCCAGCCCACTCTTGAAGGTGTCCATGCTTGTAGCCACCACCACTTCTTGCAGCAGTGAATTCCACACTGATTACTCTATGGCATCGTACCTTGCTGAGGCCCCTCCCCTCCCTAAACTCCACCCTCTCCAGACTCCACCTCCAAAATGTCCCCAGGCTCCGCCTCCAAAATATCCCCAGACTAGAGCTGGGAACTGTATCTGTAGTTCTTCCAGAGGCTAGCTCAGTTCAGAGGCCCTGGCGTGATTTTTTAAAAAAATTAAAATATTTTATTTTATTTTATTTACTCATATGCTACCTTTCCAGCTTCCCAGCACCGAGTGACTCACGGAAGCTCCTCCCCTGCTACCAGTTTTGTTAGGCTTTATGGTGCTCGTGGATTCTTGGTCTTTTCTGCTGCTACAGATAGACGAACACGGCCACCCATCTTGATCTATCTCCATGGAAGGCACCGTACAGAATGGAAATCCCCTTTCCCTTCCCCTCCCCACAATAGACACCCTGTGGGGTAGGTGGGGCTGAGAGAGCTCTTTCCAGAACTGTCCTTGAGAGAACAGCTCTGACAGAGCTATGGCTTGCCCAAGGTCATCCGGCAGCTGCAAGTGGAGGAGTGGGGAACCAAACCCGGTTCTCCCAGATTAGAGTCCACGCACTTGCCAAAAGCCTCAGATCAACCGGCCCTAATAATGAAATTAATTGTGGATTTGAATAACCGAATGGCATAGGTCGGTGAAAACACGCTGATCTGGGTGGCCCAAGCTAGACTGATACTGCAAGATCTGGGAAGCTAAGCGGGGCAGCCTCTGGTTAGAACTGGGTCGGGTTGACACGTCTGGATTGGAAAATACCTGAAGACTTTGGGGGTGGATCCAGGAGAGGGAGGGGTTTGGGGAGGGGAGGGGCCTCAGCATGGTACAACGCCATAGAGTCCGCTCTCCAAAGCAGCCATTTTCTCCAGGGGAGCTGATCTCTGTCAGCTGGAGATCAGTTGTAAAAGCGGGGGATCTCCAGGCCCCACCTGGAGGCTGGCAACCCTAGAACTGGGATGGGAGACCCCCCCCCCAGGGAAGTCCAGCGGCAGGCGATGGCAAACCAACCACACAAGAGCCAGGAGAGAAAGGGTTGAGGTGATCTTAGGTGATAGATGAAAGAGGATGAAGTGTTGATAGGGTAATAGCTACCATCCAAAGAGGCGAGTCCGCAGGAAAGAGCAGATGGCTTGGCCAGCAAACACGTCCGTGAAGACCCAAGCGAGATGGAGGATCCAGCCGCTACGTGTCCCAGGAGACTGAACCAAAGATGGCTGGGTTGGGAACCCAGTTATAGGAAAATTGCGCCTTCAGGGTAGTGGGGCACCGGGGACCGGGGCGGCAGGTAATGGCTCAGAAGGGGTATGAGACAAAGAAAAAGTCCCAGGTTAGAAAGGAGCAAATCATGGGGCAATTGTACAGTCTGGGCTCTTTTAATGGCTGGGCTATCACAGGAAAAATGGGAACAATGAACCATGTCTGGGATGGTCCTAGGACCTAGAATCAAGGACAAAGTCCAGAGGTACAGGTATGAAGTACAGTACAGGAATGCAGGTTCCAGGGTGCTGGAATTCAGATAAGCTGTCGTCTTTTGAGATGCTGAAATCAAGGCATTGTCCGACTTGATGGTACTTTCCAGAACCGTTGGAGAAAACAGGTATCGGGCAGCTTACCTACTGGCTAAACCGAAACAGAAACTGTACGTGAGTTCCAACCCTTTTTCTGTTTCCCAGATGGCTGACTCAAGGACTTCCCAGAATTTCTGGCAATGTCATGGGAAATACCAGTTTACGATGCAGATGTATTTCCTGGTCTGAGGAATGCAAAACAAACCAAGCCAGGAACTGGCCCTTGGCACAGCTAATTGCAGAGCGTCCGGTTCCCTTTGCTTGCATTGCCTTGCAACAATCCTTCCAACAACCTCTTTAGGAAGGTCAAGATCCTTATCCCCCTGGTTGTAGACAGGGTGGCTTGTCTAAAGCTACCTAGTCAGTTTATGGCGCAGCCGTGATTCGAATCCGGCACGCCCGGATTCAAAGGTCAGTGTCTCCACCACGTTGAGCCAGCATGGTGTACTGGTTAAACTGTCGGACTAGGGTCTGAGAAACCCATGTTCGAATCCCCACTCTGCCATGGAAGCTTGCTGGGTGACCTTGGGCCAGTCACAGACTCTCAGCTTATCCCACCTCACAGGGCTGTTGTGAGGATAACATGGAAGAGAGGAGAATGATGTAAGCCGGTGAGAAAACTGGGGTATAAAGGAATAAAGTGAATGAATGAAATAAACTCGATGCTATCAGAAGAAGGGGGCTGGTGATCTGGCCAGATATTCGTTTAGAGCACTCGGAGTTCGGAGCTGCCCCATGGACAGGAGGCAAAATTCTGCCACTGGACCGGAAACACAAAGCTTGTAGCGTTCCTTGTGACACACAGAGGCGGTGTGGTGGAGTGGTTAGAACAGGGGACGACAACTGCGTAGACAACAGCCAGTTTGGGGTAGTGGTTAAGTGCGCGGACTCTAATCTGGGAGAACCGGGTTTGATTCCCCACTCCTCCACTTGCACCTGCTGGATGACCCTGGGCAAGCCACAGCTCTGTACCAGCTGTTCTCTCAAGGACAGTTGCCTCAGAGCTCTCTCGGCCCCACCTAACTCACAGGGTGTCTGTTGTGGGGAGGGGAAGGGAAAGGAGTTTGTAAGCCGCTCTGAGACTCCGAGTGAAGGGCAGGGTATAAATCCAATCTCTTCTTCTTCTATTGTGGGGGGAGAGAGGGATAAAAATGTGATTGTGTCCATGGTATCCCCGGGCAGTTCTGATTTGCCAGAGTACACAGTAGTACCTGAACCCCACTGCTAATAAGGATGAATAAAGAGAATGCAGTTGAGCATTTATCTATTTATTCGTTCGATTTTTATGCTGGTCTTCCCCTGTCGAGCAGCTCTCAGGGCAGCTTCCAACAATTAACCCACCAATTAAAAACAGCATCACTATTTGAAACCAGCCGCACAGTTAAAACTTATGACTCAATCGGACCAGATCAGACGGCACCCCAACAAACCTTCAGACAAACTCTCGGTCAGACAGTGGGGAGAAGAAGATACTGTATTTATTCCCTCCTCTTCACTACCCAAGAGAGTCTCAGAGCAGTTTACAATCTCCTTTCCCTTCCTCTCCCCACAACACACACCCTGTGAGGTAGGGGGGACTAAGAGAGGTCTTTCGAGGACTGCCCTTGCGAGAACAGCTCTGAGAGAACTTGTGACTGACCCCAGGTCACACCGGCGGCTGCACTCCTCCACTTGCAGCTGCTGGATGACCTTGGGCAAGCTGTAGTTCTGGCACAGCTGTTCTTGAAAAAGAGCAGTTTCTGTCAGAGCTCTCTCAGCCCCACCTACCTCACAGGTAGGGTTGCCAAGTCCAGGTTGGAAAATACCTGGGGACTTTGGGGGTGGAGCTGGGAGAAGGTGGGGTTTGGGGAGGGGAGGGGCCTCAGCATGGTACAATGCCATAGAGTCCACCCTTCAAAGCAGCCATTTTCTCCAGGGGAGCTGATTTCTGTCAGCTGGGGATCAGTTGTAAAAGCGGGAGATCCCCAGGCCCCACCTGGAGGCTGGCAGCCCTACTCACAGGGTGTCTGTTGTGGGGAGGGGAAGAGACAGGAGATTGGAAGCCGCTCTGAGACTCCTTCAGGTAGTGAAAGACAGGGCATAAATCCAATCTCTTCTTCTTCTAGAGTCTGGGTACCCGTTCAGTGCTTCCTAGAGTTCTTTTTCAGACAACAAGCTCTTGTGAGCCGGAGCAAGAGTTTCCCGAAAGAGTCATCGGCTTCTTATGAGATAAGCCCGTCTCCCGTAAAACTCTTGCATTCCTGAGGTTGGCCGCTGAGGTTTTGAGGATGATGTCATTTCTGCCTCCCAGTTAAGCTGTTTTAGTCCCACGGATTTCCTGGGCTTGGTCCAAATGCCATCAGCGTCCCCGAGTAAAATCTCTATTGTATTTAGGAGCTCCACGTTAAGGCCTGATTCACGCACAGGGACTTTTGTGGGCTTCAATTTTCACCCCTGCCAGGCGGTTTCCCCTGATCGGCTCATATGACTATATGCGGACTCAGGGTGGCTCAGATTTCAGGTGTCAATTCACAGGTGAACCTCAGTGCGAGGAAGGTCCATTCTGTGTCTGATGAGTTTTATGTAAAGAATCAGAGTCACAGTTGGAAGGATATAATTTGTGCCTTTTTAACCTGTATTTATACGATTGGAAGTTTGTCTTTGTATTAGGATGAGGTACTCATA
Organism: Lepidodactylus listeri; assembly: GCA_029233225.1. NCBI lineage: Eukaryota > Metazoa > Chordata > Lepidosauria > Squamata > Gekkonidae > Lepidodactylus > Lepidodactylus listeri. Next base: position 6,426,967 of record JARCFY010000009.1, on the reverse strand, counting down.
TGCAGAACCATAGGAGGGTGGTTTTTAAATGACATTTTAGCGCTTTTGAATGTATAATTAAATTACATACGGTACTGTGTACATGGCACTATGTGCATAGCTATATTTTAGTTTCTTTTTTCTTTGTCTCAGCCTTTTTGGCTCCCTTCCCCATCCAGCCCACTGCAGCCTCTTCACATCTGTTCAGGACATCTGCAGTCTGACTCTAGGGGAAAAGGAAAAATTGAGCTGAGGGGTCACCAATATCTCCGCAACACCTCCCCACAAATCCCTCGGCAACTTCCCCCGGCACTCAAATAACTTGGAGGCAGGATGGAGCCCTGCAGGACGACGGTGTGCCGGAACGCAATGACACTTCCTGACAGAGCGGTTCCCCTGTGGAACAGGCTTCCTCGGGAGGTGGTGGGCTCTCTGTCTTTGGAGGTTTCCAAACGGAGGCCAGATGGCCATCTGACAGCCATGCAGATTCTGTGAACTTAGGCAGATCACAAGAAGGGAGGGCAGGAAGGGTTGCCTCAGTGCTCAGTTCTCGCGGCCCTTTCTTACACGCCCAGGGAAATGCTGATTGCCACTTTGGGGTCAGGAAGCAATTTTTCTCCAGGCCAGTTTGGCCGGGGACCCTGGAGGTTTTTTGCCATCTTCTGGGCGTGGAACAGCGGTCACTGTGGGTGTGGGGGAGGAGGTATTTGTGTTTCCTTCTCTGTGCAGGGGGTTGGACTAGACGACCCTGAGGGGCACCCTTCCAGCTCTCTGTTTCTACCATAATACCACCCTAGATGAAACAGGCGTAAGAGAGCTTCCACGGTGCGTTCCAGACAAATGTGGGGAAATCGTCTGAAACCAAATCTGCTTTTTTATGATCCCGCTGGAGCCATTTTAAGCTGCCAGAGAGCTGTTTCACAGACCTTGCTGCCTCAAGCAGTTTCCACCGACTCCGTTCAACCCTCCCCCTTTTCCCAGCGGCCACTGCCCACCGACACATAATATCAGCAGAGGAGGCTGCTTTATGTCCAGGGACTGGCTGCATTCGAAAACAGCCCTCCCAGTTGTTCTCTGCCCAGGTTCATCCCCGCGTTGGGTTGCCAACCACCAGGTGGGACCTGCAGATCTCCCGGCCATGCAACTGATCTCCAGCCTGCAGAGATCAGTTCCCCTGGAGGAAACGGCTGTTTTGAACGGTGGTTCTATGGCACTGTACCCCACAGAGGTCCTTCCCCTCTCCAGTTTGGTGTAGTGCAGGGGTGACCAAACTGCGGCTTCATACATATTGTGCGGCTCCTGGCAAGGCAGCTGGGGAGGCACACTTTTTCTCCCTCCCTCCCTCCCAACTATTTGCTTTCTTTGTTTCTCTTTCTCTCTCTTTCTCTTTTTCTTTCCACATCTTTCCTTCTTTCTTTCCACCTCTCTCTCTTTTTTCTTTCTCTCTCTTGGACAAATAAATATCATTGGACAAATAAATATTGTGAAAGGGAGGCACACTTTTTCTCCCTCCCTCCCTCCCAACTATTTGCTTTCTTTGCTTCTCTTTCTCTCTCTCTTTTTCTTTCCACATCTTTCCTTCTTTCTTTCCTTCTTTCTTTTTCTCTCTCTCTCTTGGACAGATAAATATCATTGGACAAATAAATATTACCAATATCTGTTTTTACCCCTTTTTGTTTTTATTTCTGGCAGTCTCAGTTAATAAAAAAGCAAATTTGCATATTTCTAAAATAAAAATGTGTGTGTAATATTTGTTCATGTCTTGCGGCTCTGAAACATCTGGCGTTTATTCTATGTAGCTTTTACGTTAAGCAAGTTTGGCCACCCATGGTGTAGTGGTTAGGAGCGTGGACTCTAATCTGGGAGAACCGGGTTTGATTTCCCACTCCTCCACATGCAGCTGCTGGCGTGACCTTGGGTCAGTCACAAGGTCTTTCAGAGCTGTTCTCTCAAGGGCAGTTCTTGAGAGAGCTCTCTCAGCCCCACTTACCTCACAGGGTGTCTGTTGTGGGGAGAGGAAGGGAAAGGAGATTGTAAGCCGCTATGAGACTCCTTCAGGTAGTGAAGGGAGGGGGTATAAATCCCATCTCTTCTCCACAGCCTCCAAACTATGTGCTCCAAACTGAGGTTGCCCACCTTAGCCCAGCAATCTCCCGGAATTAGAACTGATATCCAGGCAAGAGAGATCAGTTCCTCTATAGAAAATAGTAAAAAGCCTAGTAGCACCTTTAAGACTAACAATTTTTACTATTTTGTAGCAACAGACTAACACCACTAACTCCTCCGGACCTAGAGAAAATGGCTGCTTTGCAGGGTGGCCTCTATGGCATTATACTCTGCTGAGTTCCCTCCCCAAACACCCTTCCTTCCCAAGCCCTACCCCCAACATCTCCAGGTATTTCTCATCCCAGAGCTGGCAACAATAATAATTATTATTATTATTATTGCCTTGGGAGCCATACGGCAAAGAGTGCTAAATATTTTCAAACAAATAAGTATTAGCTGTGAGCAGTGTTCCCTCTAAGCTGAATTAGTGTGAGCTAGCTTACAGTTTTTTAGCCTCTGACTCACACATTTTTGTCTCAGCTCAGGAAGGAGGGCTCCAGAGCAGATCAATTGATGCAGCAGCCAAATCGCTTCCTCACAATTTTAATGCCAGTGGCTCACAGAGTAGAATTTTTGCTCACAAGACTCCACCGCTTAGAGGGAGCATTAAGTGAACCTCCATGTTCAGGAGCAGTCTGCCCTCGAAATGTGGCCTGCTTGTCAGCTTTCTGCAGGCATCTGGCCAGATCCTGCTGGAAAGCTGAATGCTAGATGACTCAGCGCTTTGGTCCCATTCTGCAAAGTAATTCTAAATGTTCTCTTGGAAGGGAATGACAGCCATCCGTACCTCTACAATGCTGACAAACTTCATTGTAGCAAAAGCTTTCGAGAAACACAGCTCTCTTCGTCAGATGCACACATGCACCTGACGAAGAGAGCTGTGTTTCTAGAAAGCTGTACTACAATAAAGTTTGCTAGTCTTAAAGGTGCTACTGGGCTTTTTACTATTTTTCTACAACAGACCGTCACGGCTAACTCCTCTGGATCTATATAATGCTAAGATCTCATAAGAGAAGCCAATGTTGGATCAGGCCAATGGCCCATCCAGTCCAACACACAGTGGCCAAAAACACCAGGTGCCCTCAGGAGGTCCAGCAGTGGGGGGAGGACACTAGAAGCCTTCCCTCAGTTGCCCCCTCTCAAGCACCAAGAATACAGAGCATCACTTGCCCCAGACTGAGACTTCCTATCTAGACCTTGTGGCTAATAGCCACTGATGGACCTCTGCTCCAGATGTTTATCCAATTCCCTCTTGAAGCCGTCCATGCTTGTAGCCGCCACCACCTCCTGTGGCAGTGAATTCCACATGTTAATCACCTTTTGGGTGAAGAAGGACTTCCTTTTATCTGTTCTAACCCAACTGCTCAGCAATTTCATGGAGTGCCCATGAGTTCTTGTATTGTGAGAACAGGAGAAAAGTACCTCTTTCTCTACCTGCTCTGTCCCCTGCATAATCTTATAAACCTCGATCATGTCGCCCCTCAGCCGGTGTTTCTCCAAGCTAAAGAGCCCCAAGCGCTTCATAGGGAAAGTGTCCCAACCCTTTTTATCATTTTACCCTTTTACCCTATGTTTAGGAGTGCAATGCTCCCTTTAAGCGGTGGAGCCTTGTGAGCAGAAATCCTGCTTTGTGAGTTGCTGGCATTAAAGCTGTGAGGAAGCAATTTGGCTGCTGCATAAATGAGTTTGCTCTGGAGCCCTCCTTCCTGAGCAAAGACAACAATGCGTGAGCCGGAGGCTAAAGAACTGTGAGCTAGCTCACACCAACTCAGCTTAGAGGGAACCCTGGCGGCCTCATCATTGCCCTGCGTAAGAATTACTTCGGAGGCAACACGTACAGGCCACGACTTTGGCTCTATGCGCCTTACAGCAGAGGAGCCCTGGCGCAGAAAGCAGCACAAGAAAAAACCCCTCCAAGCTTTTTCTTGCTCCGGCGCGTGCGCAGTACAGAAAGCGAAGCCAGAGTTGGGCGAGTCCGTGGGAGGGCTGGAGAGAGGCAAGAACAAAAAAAAAAAAAAAGTGGGCGGAGTGCTACACATCCGGGTCCCTTTCCCGCGGCGGTGCGCCTGTGTCAGTCTGGCATTGAGCGGTGTTCCGGGCGGTGAGGCGGCTGCCAACGTTCCAAGCTCCCCGGACTCTTCCGCCGGCTCAACAGCATCCTCTGGAGGGTGAGTGGCTAGTCCCTCCAGGGGGGGCAGAGATTGCAGAAGGGGGGACGGGGGGAGGGAAGGGCGGCCGTGCAAAATTGGGGGCACGACGCTCCCCCCCCCCAGTTCGTGCAGGGGTGCAAAGACCCGGTACCGCCTCGTTGATGCATTGCAACAAAGAGAAGCCGAGGTGGTGGTGGGGGGGGGGGGGGGCTTGCAGGCATTCAGTCTCTTGCTCCCCGCCCCAACCTCAGCATCTATGGGGCTAGAAATCATTGGGGGGGGGGGGAGCAGGGGAGCATCGGCGTCTCCACCAAGGAATGAGATGTGCCTGAAAGGTCCTTTTGCAGGCAAGCCAAGAAATTGCAATGGGTGCAGAGCTGGAAGATTGGGCTTAGGGGGCTGCTGGGGGGTCGGTTGAGGGGTGCCTCTGGGTCTCTTAAAGCGGGGCGGGGGCTGACTCTGGAGCTGCTGGGGGTCGAGTGGTCTTTCCTGCGGACCCTGAGGAAGGATTTGGGAGAGAAGGGGGAGATTTGGAGGGTTTTGGATAGCAAAGGCACAGATCTATGGGGCTGAGGTGCGGGGTGGGGAGATGTTGGCTGGAGAGCTCTGTGAGATGTGGTGGGGTGTTTGATCCTTCCATGGGATGCCAGGAAGGAGAGGCTTTCTTCTATAGGACGCTGAGAAGATGGGTGGTGGTGGTGGGGAGGTCTACTGATCAGCCTTTTGGGGTTCAAAGGGGGGTGCGCATGTTCCAAAATGCTCCCTCGCGTTCCCTGTTTCGGACCTGCGTGCAGAGCTTCGGGGATGTGGCAATGTTAGAGAAGTTGGGGGTTTCTCAGACCTCGTTTGGGTGACATTTGTGGCAACGGGGAAGCATCGCCCCTATCAGCCATCTAAGTGCATTATGTATGGGCGCTTTGTCCTGTGCAGGTATATGGAGCTGAAGTTCTTGTCTGTGGGGGTCTTGTTTCTATGTGTGGCAGGTGGGCCAGTTTCAGTTCTTGGGGAGTGAGGAAACTGTGGGGAGAAACACGGGCCCTGGAATGTCTCCATTCTGCGACTTTTTAAAAATGTGTGAATGGGGTGTGTGTGCCTTGTGTTAGTGGGTGGCACATAATGTGACCGCATAGGGCTGGTAATGTTATGGGGCGGTTGTTCTGCATAACTGAGGGCGTGCACGTGTGCATGTTTGGAACTTGCGGGGCACCTGTTTTGAATGCCGCAGCATCGTGGGTGCCTCGCGGGGCCCCCAGTTCCGATGGACCCGCCTTGGCTGCAGGGAAAAGGACAGTTCCCTAAGGTGCTGACCCGTTTTCTAATTCGGTCCTGGCTGTTTGGTTTGGCTGGCGCTGCCCCCCTCCTTCTGAAGTTTGTATTGGACCACGTTACTGCCAACGCCTGAGCGCTGGCACGGACTCTCCCCTTTCTCCCTTTTTCATTTAGGATCCAGATCGCTAGCCTTTGACAGGAGGAGCATGCAGCTTTCCTACCTTTTTCGCTTCCCTAAGTTTGCCGGAATGCGCTCCTGCCCACCCCGGTTGTTCGAACATTCTTATTTCTAAGGCTGTTTCGAGAGAGTGGGGAATCCCAGCAGATGCATGCATCTGTGAAATTTCTGTTAAAAGATTGGCCTTCTGGTATGCTGTAAAAAAAACCAGAAACAAACAAGCCTTTTTCTTTCCAGCTGTATTGGTCTGGAGCAGGGGTGGCCAACCTGTGGCTCGGGAGCCACATGCGGCTCTTTCACACATATTGTGCGGCTCCTGGCAGGGCGGCTGGGGAAGCAAAGGGGAGGCATGCTTTTTCTCTCTTTCTCCCTTCCTTCCTTCCTTCCTTCCCTCCTCCCTCCCATCTATTTGCTTTCCTAGTTTCTCTCTCTCTCTTTCTTTCCACTTCTTTAATTCTTTCTTTCCATCTCTCTCTTTTTCTCTCTCTCTCTCAATATCATTAGCAAACAAGTAATATCATTATCAATAACCGGTTTTCCTCGTTTGTTTTTATTTTTGGCAGTCCCATTTAATATTATTAAAAAGCAAAATTGCATATTTTTAAAAATAAAAACGTGTGTGTGATATTTGTTCCTGTCTTGCGGCTCTCAGACATCTGACGTTTATTCTATGTGGCTCTTACGTTAAGCAAGGTTGGCCACCCCTGGTCTGGAGCAACAGAACAAAGTTTAAGTCCAGTGGTACCTTTAAGATCCACAAAGTTTTATTCTGGGTATATGGAACTTGGGGCTGCAGTGGCTCGAGTGGTTAAGACGCTGAACTGCAGCCCGGAAGGTCGGCAGTTTGAGACCCAAGTGCCGCATGATGGAGTGAGCTCCCATCTCTGGCCCCAGCTCCTGCCAACCTAGCAGTTCGAAAGCAAGACATTGCAAGTAGATAAAGAGGTACCGCTTTGGTGGAAAGGTAACAGCATTCTGTGCGCCTCGGCGTCTAGTCATGCTTGGCCACATGACCGTGGAGAAGTCTTTGGACAGAGCTGGCTCTGCGGCTTGGAAACAGAGATGAGCACTGCATCCCTAGAGTCGTATTCGACTGGCTTTCGAGCCAGGGAAACCTTTACCTTTACCTGTAAGGTGGAAATGAAAGCTTTTACCCAGAATTAAACTTTGTTGGTCTTCAAAGTCCCACCGGACTCAAACTTCGTTCGAAACCTTTTCCTTGTGTGTTGGAAGGGAGGAAAGTTAGCCGTGGTGGCATTCAGTTGAGAAACCTCTTTCCGGCTCACCGACCTCCATGCATGCAGCGACATCTGTGTTAATTTGCGACTAGATGTTTGGATGGAATTAATCATTAATTGCACTGTGCGCAGTAGATGCGTGGCTGGGGGGGGGGGGGAGTTGATTGTCAAAGATCAGCCGGGCGTCAGGGCTGTGAGTATGTTTTCATTTGAATGAGGCTCATTGTGAATTCTTGGTGGGTTTGTCGGGTGGATTACGGTGGAAGTGTGTGTGGGGGTTTGAATAAAAGATTCTTCGAAGTCAAGGGAAAGGGCATGCAGTTGGTGGTGGAAAGTCAAGTTGGAGTTGACGTGGTGAACCCTCTTGGGGTCTGCAAGACGAGAGACATTGAGAGGTGGTTTGCCATTGCCTGCCTCTGCGTCGCGACCCTGGACTTCCATGGTGGGCTCCCAAAGAAGTACTATCCAGGACTGACCCCACTTAGCTGCCAAGATCTGATGAGATTTGACTAGCCACCGGCCACCAGGTCTGGGCAGGCATGCAATACGATGCATAAAAAAAGAATGTGGTTTTAATGAGACCATAGATACAAACGGATCTAAGCATAATTAGTACGCTTAATATTTATTTGCCCAGGAGAAGGAAACACAGCAAAACAAAACATTAGAATGTCTTGAACAGTTGGCGGGGAATAGGTATTACAATCCAAAGGAATAACACACAGTCCCCAAACAATCAGGTATGAAAGCAATATATACAGACGTGTGCTAGATGCCCATTGATTGATTGATTGATTGATTAATTATTTCGATTTATATCCCGCCTAGCCAGCGGACCGGCTCTAGGCGGCTAACAACATAAAATCACTCAAATACAAAGTTAAAACACAGCATAAAATTGACTCATTTTAAAATACAACAGACAATCATCAAAAATGGCAGCAACATACCAGCACCAAATACTAGCCACTAGCTTACGCCCAGCCAGGAGGCTTCCACCGTAGATGTTCTGAAGGTGGTTCGACGCGCCATCTACTAAGGGCCATTCCCCCCGGTGGCGGCCCCAAAAGCCTGGCGGAAGAGCTCCGCTTTGCAGGCCCTGCGGAACTGCAAAAGGTCCCGCAGGGCCCTGATGTTCTCTGGGAGCTCGTTCCACCAGTAGGGAGCCGCCACCGAGAAGGCCCTGTTTCTGGTGGCTGTCAACCTAGCCTGACTGCAGTGCTCTTTGGGGTGTATACAGGGAAAGGCGGTCCCTTAGGTAGGCAGGCCCCAGGCCATATAGGGCTTTAAAAGTTAAAACCAGCACCTTGAACCGGACCCGGTACGCTATAGGCAGCCAGTGCAGCGCCCTCAGCACAGGCCGGACGTGGTCCCTCACTGAGAGGCCCATCAGCAGCCTGGCTGCGGCGTTCTGCACTAGCTGCAGCCTCCGGAGCTGGGTCAAGGGCAGCCCCATGTAGAGAGCGTTACAGTAGTCTAGCCTTGAGGTGAGATTGACACAACAACCAGGCAGTGAGACTGATAATCCAGTATGATATAATGAAATACCACTGTAATATCACTGAGGGACTGAGAATTAAGAATCCTCTTGGTATCTGAAGAAGTGTGCATGCACACAAAAGCTTATCCCTAGATGAAGAGGATGATGATGATTGTATGGAATGATTGTATGTGCATAGATGATTGAATGTGCATAGAATAGCCAGGAGATCCTAAGATTATCTGGCAGCCAGAAGTTCTAGCTCTTTAGCGTTATGCACCACTAGGTGGCAAGCAAGACTTGTTTTTAAGGCAAGAGACTTTTTTTCAGAGGTGGTTTTGCCGTTGCCTGCCTCTGCGTCATGCCCCTGGTATTCCTTGGAGGTCGCCCTTCCGAATACTAGCCGGCTTAGCTTCCGAGATCTGACGGTATGAGGCTAGCCTCATGAATGAAACATTCATGAAACATTGTAGGTCTTAAAGGTGCCGCTGGATTCAGACTTTGTTCTAGAGAATTGCACTGTTGGTGGCATTTGGAACTGCCTCACGGTGATGGCCACGGTTGCTGTGTGCCCATTTCCAGACCCTGAGAGCCCGCTGATGTCTCGAGGCCACAAATGGGGTGTCAAAAAACAGTGCACTGCAGGGAGGTCTTTGCTTCAGGACCAGGCAGGGAATCATGGGAAACCCGAGTTTCTCACGGATCCCAGGATGGCCGGCGAACGAGAAGCTGTCCAAATGCAGCGTCCTTCAGTCTGCTGGACTGGCCCGCCGGGCTTTCTCCGCTAAGAAAGCAGTCGAGAGAATACCTTATTAATTTCTGCTTAGCGCCCCTCCCTGTACCTGCTTTTGTGTTCTAATTATTTTACATATTTTGTGCATTTAATGTTTGCATTTGTTTAATGTGTCACGTTAATACTTACCCTTTGCTTCACCTCTGGCTGCGTCCAGATTTCGCCGAGTCAAATCTTGTTGCGCTGTCTATTGGATGTCCCGCCCTTTTGATGGGACTGACTTACTCTGTGTAATCCACCTTGAGTCCCCGAGAGAAAGGCGGACTATTAATAAACCGAAGAAACACTCTTTTGATATCTGAATTGTCTTAATGTTCACTGCCTTGGGTACCCTAGGCTGGGGGGTGGGGGAAGGTGGCATAAAAATGTTTTAAATAAATTAAAAAATAAAACTGCTCAAAGGCAGCAGTAGAACCTCGAACTCTGGACGGTGGCGTGCAGCACAGATGTCCTCGTCACTGAGGTAAAACAACATTCCTTTTAGTTTGAACTGTCATGAGTCAGGGCTCGCTTCTTCGGATGCTATGAGGTGAACATCATATTCCACATCCGTATAGGATGCTTTCAAATGCGGAATATGATTTCCTCTGCACAGCATCTGAAGAAGTGAGCTCTGACTCATGAAAGCTCACGCTGGAGTAAGATGTTGTCAAGAAAGTCCAGGCTAGCTTGAGCTCATTGAATCTCGGAAACTAAGCAGGGTTGGCCCTGGATGGAAGACCACCATCCTTGGTGGTCTTCCATCCAGGAATCCCAGGGCGGTGATGTAGAGGCAGGCAATGGCAAACCACTTCTGAATGTTTCTTGCCTTGAGCATGCTACGGAGTCTCCATAAGTCAGCTGTGACTCAATGGCAAAAAAGAGAAGTTTTTAATATACCACTGGACTTGTTTTCTTTTGCTACAACAGATCCCTTGCCCAGGTGTGTGTGTGTGTGTACACACACACACGCTGCAAACCGACACACCTGCCCTCTGAAATCCAGCTGTGCTCAGTTAATTTCAGAGCAGGTTAAAGAGGTTCCACTAACCCCTCGCTGACTTTCACTGGTCTACGCTTTGTGCAAACACCCCCCCTCCCCCCAAATTGTGCAACTTTACTCAAGCAAATAAAATGTCTTGTCTGCAGTCGTGTTGGGTGATGCTGAGAACCTGTATTGGAGGTTCAGTGCTGTATTAAAGTTTAACTAGTAACGCCAAGCGTTACCAAACTGACAGCCTGGAAGTTCTAAGAAAGGTCCTAACAGAATGTTTGACTTCCAGTTTTTTCTCTGTCTAGCTGGTTGTCCCTTTAGATGTTTTGTGTCGTCTGACCACAGTGTAATTCTGCGCAGGTACCAACAACGCAGCCTTACAGGCGATCTTCAGCGTTGTCCTTCTAGGCCCGGGGTCCCCCAACACAGTGCCCCTGGGTGCCGTGACGTCTGCTGACACCTTTCCCGGCAGTTTTTAGAAAGTGGGTGGGGCCAGGTGGCGCTCTTGCTCAACAGGGCTTCTGATTGGCCGCTGGAGACCTGATTGGTTGTGCAGACGAGAGGAAATGTTTCAGTTGCCACTGTCACCACAAATGTTTGTTGTTCTCTGTCACGCCTTTTTCCTAATGTATTCTTTAAATAATCTCTCTTCTCCCCTGCATGTGGGCTTACTCTGTGCGTGCAGATCCACCTCTCGTGGCGGCCATTTTGTCATTGTACCCACGACCCCGTGTCAGATGTTCGCCAGCCTTTGGGGTTTCTCTTTGAGTGCCTGATTTTTGCCAGCCATTTTTTTTTCTGAGAACCAGTTTGGTGTAGTGGTTAAGAGCGGCGGACTCTAATCTAGGGAAGTGGGTTTGACTCCCCACTCCTCCACATGCAGCCAACTGGGTGACCTTGGGTCAGTCACAAGTTCTTTCAGAGCTGTTCTCTCAAGAGCAGTCCTAGAGAGAGCTCTCTCAGCCCCACCTACCTCACAGGTGTCTGTTGTGGGGAGAGGAAGGGAAGGAGATTGTAAGTCGCTCTGAGACATATAAATCCAACTCTCCTCATCCTCTCCTGCCGTCATGGGGCTTCAGAAGGGCGTTATACCTGAGCAATCCCCCACTACAAAGTGTAACATTTTGTTGGAACAGTAGGAGCCTATAGTTTGCTAGGTGTCTTGCTCTTCCCCACATTTTGGTGTAGTGGTTAAGTGTGTGGACTCTAATCTGGAAGAACCGGGTTTGATTCCCCACTCCTCCACTTGCACCTGCTGGATGACCTTGGGCAAGCCATAGTTCTGTCGGAGCTGTCCTTGAAAAAGAGCAGTTTCTGTCAGAACTCTCTCAGCCCCGCCTACCTCCCAGGGTGTCTGTTGTGGGGAGGGGAAGGGACAGGAGATTGTAAGCTGCTCTGAGACTCCGAGTGATCCAGTCTCTTCTTCTTCTTCTTCTTCTCATGTTGCATTAACAGCCTGTATTGGTGGTGTCAGCCCACATCCAATGGCTCATGTGGGAAATTAGCTTTCTGCCCATTCTGCATCGAGCTCTTGTCTTGGGGTATGTTAGGGCAGGAATACCATCAAACCAGTGTACTTTAATAGGCTGCTTCTGTTTGTTTGCTCACTTTAGATTCTGCTCCGGGTGCTGTTGTGCTGTCGCACCGGAGCACTGAGAGCTGTGTCAAAATCCAGAGACATTGGTGGTGGTGGAAAATGCCATCAGGTCACAGACACTTTATGGCATCCCTGTCGGGTTTTCAAGGCAAGAGACATTCGGAGGCGGTTTGCCATTGTGGAGCAACCCCGGACTTCCTTGGTGGTCTCCCATCCAAGTACTAACCAAGGCCGACCCTGCTTAGCTTCTGAGATCTGACGAGCTTGGGCTAGCCTGGGCCATCCAGAAACATCACAGTATGTTAAAAATCACACGAGAGCCAGCATGGTGGAGTGACCCCTGTTCGAATCTCTCTCCACTTTGCTGTGAAGCTGAGGGGGTGGCCACAAACCAACCATCTCATCAGGCGGTAGTTCGAATGGAATGGAGGATAGGAGAACGTGTGTGCTGTCGTGAGCTCTTTGGATAGAAATGTGACAGATGGTTATAATAACTAACAATTTAGCTTTGAGCCTGGGCAGATGTGGTGTACAGGATGGGGAGAGGTATTTTTAATGAATCAGCTGCTTGGTAAGACGAGGGAACCATAACCACCTTTTGAAAAACAACAGGCATTTATGATCTGGAAGAAGTAGTCTTAAAGAAGAAACCTGATGTAGACCTGATTGGCTCACTCCCCCAAGTATGTGGTAACTAGGGATGGGCATGAACCTAATTTCGTGATGAATATCCCTGGTCCATGGTTCGTGAGCTATAGGTTTGTGCCCATCCTTGACCGCGACCCTCCACGTGCTTTTGGAGGTTCGTGGGGTTCGTGGTGGGAAGTGGGGGGGGGGGGCGAGAGGGATCACTGAAATGGCTTGCATCTATTTCAGCGTAACACGCTCATGCCTAACAGGCTGAAATAGATGCGAGTCATTTCAGCGATTCCTCTCGTCCCCCCCCACACACACCGCTTGGACTTCACTCTTGCGTGGCACCCGCTTCTAAAGCCATTTTGCGAGATCTCCCCCCCCCCCCCCTTCTGGCCTCGGGGAGCTGCTGCCAGCAGAAAGGAGAGAGGGAAGATTTCAAATATCCCCCGAACCTCTCAGACTGAACCGGTTCGTGAAAGAGGTTTGTGAAGGTTCGTGGGGCCTCCATTTTCCCGGTTCACGCCCATCCCTAGTGGTAACTGAAAAATACAAAGTCTGTCTTGTTTTAACTAGGAAGCACTGCTTACCATTAGCGCGAGTCTGCTATATCGTCACGGAACGTTCATAAACATTTTCGCCAAAGTCGGGAGGGGGGGGGGGAGGAGAGCAGGATTTGTACAGTTGCTGTGTGGGAACCTCGCAGTCGCCTGGGCTGGAAAAAAACAACCTCACATAAAGCCTGGGGAAAGGAGAGGGGCCGTGTGACAACGTGAATAAAATAAAATAAATGTGCTTGTTGGGATGAAGGGGAATGGAGCGGCTGGGGAATTGTTGGGAGAGGGTTTGGGTGGTGCTTGGCTTGGGAACCCAGGGCTAAAATAAATTTCAAACAGAGCCAGCAGACAAGATGGGGACTTGGATGTGAAGATCAAAACAGAGGCAAGAGGCCAGAGAGAGCGTTTGTGGGGTGGGGTGCCAGCGGTCTAAAGAGTCAGGGTGGACTGAGTTTCACATATTAATAATAATAATAATTCAGAGTAGCCAAACCTTTGGCTGCAGGTCTCTAGTTATATAATGTCCCCGGGAGTCATCTTGGGACACGAAATCTGTGGAACGTATCTGTATCCCTGGCCGGGATCCACCGGATATCTGGAAATGAAACCTACACAAAACCAGGCTGTGTTAAAAGCTTGAGTGTGACTTGCAGGGCCAACACGCCAAGGACTGGCTCAGGACCGCACCCAATATGACAATACTGTGCGCGCGTCATCAGGAAATCAGAACTTCCCACTCTGGTGCAGAGAGACCATTGCTTGGGAAATGTGTGTCGCCAAAAAAGTCTTCCCAATCCGAGTGGGGGCCATTAAGAACACAAGAAGAGCCCTGCTGGATCAGACCTGTGGTCCATCCAGTCTTAAAGGTGTCCTAGGGTAACCAGGCTTCTCTTATGTTCTCATGGACTATCAGTTCTTTAAGTGACCTTGGAGAGCTGCTGCCAGTCTGAGCAGACGATACTCATCATGGACTGATGGTCCATGATGGATTGATGGTAAGGACATAAGAACATAAGAGAAGCCAATGTTGGATCAGGCCAATGGCCCATCCAGTCCAACACTCTGTGTCACACAGTGGCCAAAAATACCAGGTGCCCTCAGGAGATCCACCAGTGGGGCCAGGACACTAGAAGCCCTCCCACTGTTGCCCCCTCCCCTCAAGCACCAAGAAGACAGAGCATCACTTGCCCCAGACTGAGAGTTCCTATCTATACTTTGTGGCTAGGAGCCACTGATGGACCTCTGCTCCAGATGTTTATCCAGTTCCCTCTTGAAGCCGTCCATGCTCGTAGCCGCCACCACCTCCTGTGGCAGTGAATTCCACGAGTTAATCACTCTTTGGGTGAAGAAGGACTTCCTTCTATATGTTCTAACCCGATTGCTCAGCAATTCCATGGAGTGCCCACGAGTTCTTGTCTTGTGAGAAAGGGAGAAAAGGACCTCTTTCTCTACCTGCTCTATCCCCTGCATAATCTTATAAACCTCGATCGTGTCACCCCTCAGCTGTCGTTTCTCCAAGCTAAAGAGCCCCAAGCGCTTCAAACTTTCTTTTTCAACCTTTCTTCACTGTCTGACTCAGTGTAAGGCAGCTTCAGGTGCAAACCCGCCAATCGCTTCGCCATCACGTCGAGTGGCGTTCTTTGGCAACGGTTTGCGTCTTCCCTCCTATCTCCGCCTTATGTCGGACAAAGTTCTCAGCGCGATGGCCTGGATCCAAAGAATCACACAGCGCTTTCTGCCCAGCCAAACCAGGTCTGGAGTTCCCTGAATGGGAGCCTGCTCCGTCACGTGCCAAATCGGATTTGATACACTGAGAGGAATGTTTGCCATACAGTCCAGGAGTCTGCTGTTTGCAGGAGAAACAAACCCGAATGTACCAGAGGGCACACCCAAGTTCTTGTTGGCATACCAAAAGGAGCTTTCTGGACCTTGGCCAACGTATAAAACTATTGGTGGTTTAAGACTTCAGGAATGACTAACGTTTGGGGCCTGGTTTGGGGTGAGCAGAAAGTGCCGTCAAATCGCGACTGACTTCTGGTAACCCCCATGGGGTTTTCCGCTTCAGAGTCAAACAGAAACGGTTTTGCCGTTGCCTGCCTCTGCGTAGCAGCCCTGGACTTCCTTGGCTGTCTCCCATCTAGGCACCAACTAGGACTGGCCCTGCTTAGCTTCCGAGATCCGGTGAGATCAGACTAGCCTGGGCTATCCGGGTCAAGGCAGAGATGAACAGAAATGGTTTTGCCGTTGCCTGCCTCTGCGTGGCATCCCTGGACTTCCTCGGTGGTCTCCCAGCCAAGCTGCAAAGAGGGGCTGTGGCTCAGTGGAAGAGCCCCTGCTTTGCATGCAGAAGGTCCCAGGTCCGATCCCTGGCATCTCCAGTGAAAAGGCTAGGTAGTGGGTGCTACGTGCCAGTTTGGTGTAGTGGTTATAAACGGCAGACTCTAATCTGGAGAACCGGGTTTGATTCCCCCTCCACATAAAGCCAGCTGGGTGACCTTGGGTCAGTCACAGCTCTCTCAGAGCACTCTCAGCCTCACCTGCCTCACAGGGAAGGTGATTGTAAGCAGCTCCGAGACTCCTCTTCTCTTCTTCTTCGCATGAAGAAGGTCCCGGGTTCAGTTCCTGGCATCTCCAGCTAAAAGGACCAGGCAGCAGGTGACGTGAAAGACCTCCGTCTCAGATCCTGGGGAGCCCCTGCCCGTCTTGAGTAGACGATGCTGACCTTGACTGACCACTGATCTGGTTCAGTAGAAGGCAGCTTCGCGTGCGGTCAGCCTTAGGGAAGGGGCTGTGACTCAGTGGAAGAGCCTCTCTGCTTTGCGTTTCTCTCACCGACTGGCGGAGCAGGTTGTCTTCCCAAACCTGCTAAAAATAGGCTGGCATGCCTGAGCATTCGGGCTCACCCTAGGCCCCGGGGGAAAGTTCCCTTATACGCAACGTCTGCATGCTGAAGCTGGCAAACTACGGCACGCTGAACCATTCATTGCATCACAGGGGCCAGAGATGAGCACCGTCAAGAATTTATTGCAATACGAGCGCCTAATAATACCCATGTATTGGGTTTCCTATGGTAATGAAACCTCCTGCTGTGATTGGCTTGAACTGTCCTTACATCAGAGAGAGGTAAGGGAGGCTGGGAAGTTGGCCGGGAGAGATCGTTGTGCAAGACGGGCTGGAGGTTTCTGAGAAATGGGAATTTAGGGGGTTTGGCAAACGGTCAGGGTCTGGAAGTTCTCCAAAGGAATGAGGGGGGAGTTAGAAGGTGGAGATTCGTGGTCCAGTGCCAGTCCAGGCCCATGTATTTTAATAGATTTAGACAGGATTACACGTAGTCCTAACACCGGTTGACCTGTGTCTGTGGGTTATGTCACTTCAGAATGCAGCCAGCAGCTTGCAGGTTCCTCTGTTCAAAAAATCCCTCGTGCCTAGAAAATTAGCACGTCAGGGTGGAGCGCTCTTGGGTGGCTTCCTCGACCCTGCCAGTTTTCTCCGTGCAAGGAATTTTTTAAAACACAAAGGAGAATCATTCTATCGTGCGAGCCTCATCCGCTATCCAAAAGCAGTGTATCCAGATATGGCTTTGCACGCTGGAGAAGGAACCCGGAAGAGGGAATGAGCAAAAGAAGAGCCACGCATGGCCGTAAATCGCAAAGGCCGAGGCATTTTTGTATTTGTTAAAAGTAGCCAAGTCATGTCCTTGGCTGCTGGTCCATAGTCATTTGTATTAATTATTGAATATGGAGATGAAAACAAGGCGCTGCTGGTTATGACAGTCCCTAATTATCCTTTCAGAGGGTAGCTGTGTTGGTCTATAGTGGAACAGCTAGATTCAAGTGCAGTAACAGCTTAGAGTCCAACGAGATTTTTGGAGTACGAACATTCAAGAGTCAACGCTCCTTTTGTCAGATCTGATGAAGAAA
The DNA here is from genome assembly GCA_029233225.1 of Lepidodactylus listeri. Taxonomy (NCBI): domain Eukaryota; kingdom Metazoa; phylum Chordata; class Lepidosauria; order Squamata; family Gekkonidae; genus Lepidodactylus; species Lepidodactylus listeri. The sequence goes on along the minus strand of JARCFY010000009.1, from coordinate 6,410,094 downwards.
ACTGTGACTCTCAAGGAGAGGAGGAGGCTGGTTTTATACCCCGCCCTTCACTACCCAAGGGAGTCTCAGAGTGGCTTACAAACTCCTTTCCCTTCCCCTCCCCACAACAGACATCCTCTGAGGTAAGTGGGGCTGAGAGAGCTCTCTCAAGAACTGCTCGTTCAAGGACAGCTCTGACAGAACCATGGCTTGCCCAAGATCATCCAGCAGCTGCAAATGGAGAAGTGGGGAATCAAACCCAGTTCTCCCAGATCAGAGTCTGCGCACTTAACCACTACACCAGACTGGCTCAAAAGTTCACACCGTAGGAATCTTCTTGGTCTCTAAGCTGTTCCCGGATTCGAATCCAGCTATTCTGATCATCCTGCATGCCAATTTCATTTTTCAAAGGAGGGAGAGTTTGACAAAACACCTCTGCATTCCTACTTCTATAACACCATTTGCCGAGAATTCTGTCTTTGTTGGTAGACTCACCAACACCTTGCAAATTCCAGGTGCCCCCTTTCCTCCCTCCTCAGACGCCCATTTTTGGAAACTTAAAAAATACTTATGTGAATTTTTGTGTCCCGTCCCCCCACCCCACCCCAGATATGCAATTTTGTTTGTGCAGAAGACGCGGCCGAACGTCTTCCAGCTCATTGCAACAGAGTCCCCGGGATGGAGGACGGCCCGTAAAAGTAAGGAATGATTGGGTTGGGCGTGTGCTGAACTCTTGACCAGCCCATTCGCATGCCGGGGAGTAGGGGGAACAGTTCTGTGTGCGAAAATCACCCCTTATGGGTGGGGGGTTAGTGCAGCGTTTTCCGGGTGGCCAAATACAGAGGTCCCCTCGACTATACAAACAACAAAATGAATTCTTTTTTAAAAAACCCACATTGGGCTCCTGTCCAGTCAGCTGGCTACCCCCATGTGTGGAGCAGATGCGTCTGTCATTCCGGCCCCTTTGCTTCGTCAGGGTTCTCGCCGCCTGTATTAATTTCCCGTGCTGCAGCAGCAGCTGTCCTCTTGCGGCCAGTGGGACTCGGGGTTAGTGGCGCTCTCTCTTTGCCTGCTACTTTTTCTGTGTGCTTCTCTCTGGGCTTTTCAGAATTTCTTTCTTTTCTTGTAAAAGAGTAGCCTTACAGATGTCCATCTCCGTTCAGATGCCCAATTTCATGTAAGTTGCGCTCCGATCTTTACCGAAATTCAGGGCAGGCTGGTGCGGACGGAGACTGCTGCAGGAATTCTGGTGGAAGAGCGATAGAGGCTGGCTGCTTGGCTGTTCTTGTCCATTTGCTGGGATTGAAGTTTGATTGTCTAGAGTTGTTGGAAGGTGGTTGGTTTAGAAGCCGAGGGGGGAGATTTTCGGGAGGGTAGCCATATTGGTCTGTAGTAAGAGAGCTCGAGTCAAGTCCAGCAGCTCCGTGGGGATCGACAAAATTTGCACAACTTCTGAGAGTTAAAGCTCCGTTTGTCAGTTTTAAAACTGGTATCCTTTCTCCTCGAACCGAATCTACTTAGTACATTTGATACCCGTCTTCGTGTGTATTTGAACCAGTTGCATCTTGGCACCGAAAGCGTATCTAATATCAGAATTTAGCTGCCCCTTGTGCTTCATTAGGCTGGTCTCAGACTACATTGCGTGTATTTTCAAACGTGGCCTGAATTTTAAAACTAAATTAAAAAAAAAAAGGAATTCGGGTGGATAAAAGTTGCTGGTGTGTTTTTAAACCAGAATTTAAATTTTTTTTTTGAAATCTATTACGGCATGTCTTGTTTAAAAAAAAGAGTGAAAACTGCTAGATTTGAGTCCAGTAGCATCTTAGAAACCAATGCGATTTTCGGGATACGAACTTTCGAGAGTCAAAGCTTTGTCAGATGTTTGACGAAGAGCGCTTTAATTCTCGAAAATTCGTATCTGGAAAATCTTGTCAGTGTCTAAGGAACTACTGGACTCTAATCTAGCTGTTCTCCTATAGACCGACATGACTACCCCCTGAAACCAGTTTGGAATGAAATCTGAGCTCAATACTGGTAAACATTCGATCCTGTGCTTATAAAAGCGGAAGCAGCTTTTCTAGATAAGAAAAGGACTTCTGAGCATAGTAATTATAAATGACGGTCGTATATTGTGTGCGTCCTGATGGACTCTGGAGCTGATGTCACCCCAGGTATTTGGGATCTGGGACAATGCTTTATGTCCCCCCTCCCCCAACATTGTCCACGCACGTTTGGATGACCTTGCACTATTTCGCAGTCTCGCTATCCAGTCATGCAGAGAAAACCCCTGTTGTAACCAAAGAGATTTCCTCACTTGTGCATGGCATAGCGCGAGCCCTTGAATGTTGGTCAGAATATGCTAATATTGATTTTTAGTGTGACCATGCAGTTAACAAACGGTATTTCAAAGCGGAGCGTGGTAAGCGCTCGCAACTGTGCGAGGATTGTATTGTGGGCTGGGCTGCCATTCGCACAGCGACCCCTCGCATCGATGGAACGCCCCGTTAGCTGGAGATCGGCTCTGCCGGTATTTTGTTAGCTGCCCAGCGGTATCTTTGCACAGGGGTCATTTTGTAGAAAAAGATGTGCAGGAGCTCATTAGCATAACTCATTAGCATAACTTATTTGCATATGCCACACCCCCTGACATCACCAGAAGTATGTCAGAAGGCAAGAAAGAAAGAAGAGAGGGAGGGAGGGAGGGATTGCTGGCAGAGAGGGGACAGCTACTAATCCAAGCCTCAGAAATACCACTATTCTGGGAGGATAGCTTCAGTGGTGGCTGGAGCCTTCAGAAGGCTGGTCGGAGGAACAAGGACCTTTCCAGGGGGCGGGGTCATTTTGCTGCAGCCATGACACAAACAGGCATTCCCCCGCAGGGGGGTGGCGGCACCAACTCCCGGAGCTGAGCTCCCCCGAGCTCCTGCTCAAAATGACCCCTGTCTTTACAACTGTCCTGTGAATCAGGTTAGTATCATTGTCCCTGTATTACAGATGATGAGACAAAGAGAAAGTGGCTCATCTAAGGCCCTGTAGTGAGTTTGTGGCAGAGGTAAGATTGGGATCAGGAACTTTTCCAGATCACAGCTTGTTGTCCTGTTAACCTCTACACTATACCAGTTATACTTTTCTGGACCATGGGTATATGCATTTTTTCCGATAGGGCAAAGTTTGAGACCAGCGGCACCTTTAAGACCAACAAAGTTTAATTCTGGGTATAAGCTTTCGTGTGCATGCCCACTTGGTATCTGATGAAATGTGCATGCACACGAAAGCTTATACCCAGAATTAAACTTCGTTGGTCTTAAAGGTGCTGCCGGACTCAAAACTTTGTTCTGCTGCTTCAGACCAACATGGCTGCCCACCTGAATGCATTTATTTTCATGTTAACTTTCCCCCCCAAAATATGCCAAGGTTTGTTGTCAAACCCTACCATGGTGGCTTGCACATTTTAGCCTTTGTTCCCATGTTTGCTTATAGGGTATCATGTGACCTCCACCCTGCCAGTTATCCTTCCTAAGTCCGGCAGGATCTCAAAGAGAGACGGTTCTGCCAGTCGCCGCATTCCTCCTGTTGACATTGAACGGACTCGGGCATTATCTGGATAGAGAATGCACGGCTCTGTCGTGTTGCAGAAGAACTCCAAGCCAGTCCGTCGTTCTGCCTGGGTTTGTGTCGTGGAAATTTTTCGACTTGGTGTTATGTAATGGTGTTGCATAGGAGGAAAGCGAGTGGATGTTGCAATGACGTGCTCGCGTTCAGCCAGCGCCTACTTTGGTTCTCTTCTCCTCCACATGCTCACACACCCCATGATCTAATATTTCCCTTCTCTGTGTGGGGTGTGTGTATCGTCTGTGCAAGTTTGCCGTGCTTGTGGTTTGTTGCTGTTGTGGTGTTTGCTGTATCAAAAAGAAAAAAGAAAAAGCAGAGAACATTTAATTTTAAAAGAATTTAATTGCCGTTCGGAAACCGATCAGATTCTTCTTCGGGCCTGAGAGCTGTGGTATTTGAAAGGGGGTGCATTTGTCCTGACTTGACCTGGAGGACCCAGGCTTGCTTGAGCGTGTCAGCTCTCGGAAGCTAAGCAGGGTTGGCCTTGGTGAGTAATTGGATGAAAGAGCACCGAGGAAGCCCAGGGTTGCTATGCAGAGGCAGGCAGTGGCAGACCACCTCTTCTCATCTTTTTCCTTGACCTAGGTGGCTTGGGCTAGCCTGATCTCATAAAATCTCAGAAGCGGAACAGGGTTGGCCCTGGTTAGGACTTGGATGTGAGACCGTCAAGGAAGTCCAGGGTTGCTATGCAGAGGCAGGAAATGGCAAAAGCACCTCTGCTCATCTCTTTCCTTGGCCTGGATGGCGCAGGCTAGCCTGATCTCATCAGATCTCGGAAGCGGAACAGGATCAGGCCTTGTTAGTACGTGGATGGGAAGAAGAAGAAGAAGAGATTGGATTTATACCCCGCCCTTCACTCACTTGGAGTCTCATAGCGGCTTACAAACTCCTTTTCCCTTCCCCTCCCCACAACAGACACCCTGTGAGGTAGATGGGGCTGAGAGAGCTCTTTCCCAAGCTGTCCTTGAGGGAAGAGCTGGTACAGAGCTATGGCTTGCCCAAGGTCATCCAGCCAGGTGCAAGTGGAGGAGTGGGGAATCAAACCCGGTTCTCCCAGATTAGAGTCCGCACACTTAACCACTACACCAGACTGGCTCACCTATGAAGTCTAGGGCCACTCTGCAGAGGCAGGCAATGGCAAACCAACTATGAACGTCTCTGGCCTTGAAAACCCCATGGGGTCCCCACAAGTCGGTTACGACTTGATGATATTTTTCACCGCCTCCACATTTCTTCTCTCTAGCACATGGCTGCGGTTTATACACACGCGCGCGCACACCCTGATCGTGTTCCTTCCTTCCTTTAAAGCTCCCTTGAGCAGAGCACTTGATAAGAGTTGTATCAGATCTGGGCCCTGTAGACGTTTCAGTCTGAACGTTGACAGACTGTCCATTTGGGGGGTGTACACAGCTGTCCCGTGGGCCCCGGATTCTGCCCTCTGTTTGGTGCGGGCTTTTTGCACTGACTTCGTTGCGGGACAAACTCAAAAGGGACTCAGTGAGTTTGCCTCACATCTTACGAGTCTGAATCTAAAGCTGTTTCTGGGCCGGGACCGCACGAACTGTAAGTGGGTTGCTACTGCAGAATGTGTGGGTGAAAGAGAACCTCCTCTGTATATCTGTGGATTTCGAGGGTGGACGGATGGTGAGTCTGAGGAAGTCGTGCAAATTGCGTATTCAGCCAGTCCGTCACAACGTGACACTTTGAAAGCAGGTTCCTCTAGTCTAGGGGTCCCCGACATCTTTCCTGGCGCCCGCCACATGCTTTTTGAAAGAGGGAGGGACTAGGTGGTGTGTTTCCCTAGCCCGAGTTTCTGATTGGTTGTGCAGGTTAAAAGGCACCCTGTTGAAGAAGAGGAGGAGGAGGAGATGATGATGGGATTTATACCCCACCCTTCACCCGGAGTCTAAGAGCATTTTACAATCTCCTTTCCCTTCCCCTCCCCACAGCAGACACCCTGTGAGGTAGGTGGGGCTGAGAGAGCTCTTTCGAGGACTGCTCCTGAAAAAGAATCTCTGAGACAACTTGTGACTGACCCAAGGTCACACCAGCAGCTGCATGTGGAGGAGTGGGGAATCAAACCCGGTTCTCCCAGATTAGAGTCCACACTCTTAACCACTACACCAAACTAGATTCGAGTCCAGTAGCACTTAAGAGTCTCAAAGCGGCTTACAAACTCCTCTCCCTTCCCCTCCCCACAACAGACGCCCTGTGAGGTAGGTGGGGCTGAGAGAGCTCTCTCGAGAACTACTCTTTCAAGGACAGCTCTTGTCCGAGCTATGGCTTGCCCAAGGTCATCCAACAGCTGCAAGTGGAGTAGTGGGGAATCAAACCTTGTTCCCCCAGATTAGAGTCGGCACACTTAACCGCTACACCAAACTGGCTTAAGCCCGCAATGTCGAAGGATTACTGTTAGAGTTATATCTAACCTTGTTGCCATGACATTTTGTGGTTGGCTCCGCCTCCCGTGGCAGCCATTTTGTGCCCACCCCCCCGTGTCGAAATTCCAAAGGTCCCCAGAGGCTTAAAAAAGTCGGGGACCTGTGTTCAGTGTGTTGGGTTTGGCGAGTGCCATCTCTTCAGTCATGTAAGGGTGAAGCGGAACTCCAGCCTATGTTTTTATGTTTTAGAGAGCCAGTTTGGTGTAGTGGTTAAGTGCGCGGACTCTAATCTGGGAGAACCAGGTTTGATTCCCCACTCCTCCACTTGCACCTGGCTGGATGACCTTGGGCAAGCCATAGCTCTGTACCAGCTGTTCCCTCAAGGACAGCTTGGGAAAGAGCTCTCTCAGCCCCACCTACCTCACAGGGTGTCTGTTGCGGGGAGGGGAAAGGAAAAGGAGTTTGTAAGCCGCTCTGAGACTCTTAAGTGAGTGAAGGGCGGGATATAAATCCAATCTCTTCTTCTTCTTCTGTAAGCTAGTAGACGAGTTTAGCATAAAGCCAATTAAGTGCTGAGTAGAGTCCTCCCACCCAAAGGGGGAGGTTTTATTCTTAATGAGGGGACCTCCGGACTGACTATTGGCTAATCAATATATTGGAGATCATTCATGCTGCCCTGCAGGTTAACAAGTGGTGGAGCCTTTGTGGGGGGGGGGAACTTCCACTTCTTCGCTCTTCCGGTCTCACTGTCACATAGTTACACATTCTCACACACACACACAGAGGGAACAAAGAAACAAAGATGGAGAGCCGTAAAGATTAGTTAGTTAGGCTGTTGTTGTTTTCTTTCCAAGTAACCCCGAACTTTCTAGTAAACTTTTTCTTAGAAGATTATTCCGATTAGATCATTCCGGTGTGCTCTGTCAATTCTGCTAAATACCCAACACAGTGATATCCGTAAAACGTACAGTTGTGCTTTCTTTGTCTTGGTGCTAGTCTGGTGTAGTGGTTAAGTGAGGGGACCCTAATCTGGGAGAACCGGGTTTGATTCCCTGCTCCTCTGCTTGCACCTGCTGGATGACCTTGGGCAAGCTGTAGTTCTGTCAGAGCTGTTCTTGAAAAAGAGTAGTTTCTGTCAGAGCTCTCTCAGCCCCACCTGCCTCACAGGGTGTCTGTTGTGGGAAGGGGAAGGGAAAGGAGTTGGTAAGCCGCTCTGAGACTCCAAGTGAAGGGCGGGATATAAATCCGATCTCTTCTCTTCTTCTTCTTCTTCTTCTAGTTATATGTGGTGCTCTTGAGGGTGAACCTTGACAAACAAAAACAATTTTCGGGTGTGTCTCCGGAGTCCACGGCTAGGCGGCTACTTGAAAATGAAAATTAAACATCTATTCCGGTTCTGTAGCTCGGGCACTGTGGAGCTTTACTGCTCATCATTGAATCTCTGCGTGTGTTACCAATCTAGCTGTGCATCCAGACAGGAAGGAGCCTAGCTGAGAACAGGGATTCATGCAGCGATCCATCAGTCCTTCTCTTCTAAGTGCAGGCAGTTCCTTAGTCCCCTAAGTGGAATCCATAGAAAGTATTAGTGGAGGTTGTCAGCCAAGCTGTTCCGTGTTTTTTGCCCTGTTGTATGTCTGGTGAAGGAACGTCATATATAATAGGCAAAATTGCATCCTGGAATAGATTTGGCCATTGAACACCAAATTCCTGAGTAGTGGTCGTGGTGTCATACTAGGTTCCGGGAGATCCAGGTTTGAATCTTCAGTCTGCTGTGGAAGCCATGGGCGTCAACTACGGGGGGGCTCGAGGGCTCGAGCCTCCCCCGAAATTTCCCGGGGGGGGGCTCAGCCACCCCCGGCAAAATGCTTGCCCAGCCGGCCGTCGCCGCCTCTCCTTCACCCCCGGCCTGCCCTGCCTCCCTGAGGCGGGGGGGGGGGGAGAGGCGGCGGGGACATAGTCGCACGTGCGCTTCCGCCGCCACCGCGGGTCTGCCTCCCTGGGCCGGGGGGGGGGAGCGGCAGAGACATGGTCCCGTGCGCGCTTTGCGCGCGCGCACGAGAGAGCCCCTGCCCCCCCCCCGAGGATTTAGAAAGTCGACGCCCCTGGTGGAAGCTTGCTGGATGACCTACCTCACTAGGTTGTTGTGAAGATAAAATGGAGGCAAGGAAGTGATGTAATCTGCTTCAAGGGCCCCCAGTTGGGGGAAATGGTGGGGTATAATTGAAGTGAATAAATGGCAAGGTATTCAAGAGAAGCAAAAAAAAAAAAAAGGTTGCAATAAGGCTAGCTAAAAGTGCTGGTAGAGGGTGGCTTTGTCTGTGCAGTTTTAATTCCTGTTCGTGTGGGGCTCCCTCGAGCTCCAGCGTCTGCAGTTTGGCTCTTCCAACAGTAAGGGTTTAAGCAAAAAAAAAATAAAAAAATTAAACTGAAAATCCAGTTTTTACCGGGGCTGAAATGTGAAATGCTGGGTTCCCTTATTGTCTGGGTATCCAAAATATTCCCTTGCTCTGCTTTCTTGTAAGAATTAATCAATTATCATATGGCAGTGGGCGTAGCATTGCCAGGAGATCCGAGGAGTGTCTGGCAGCCTGAAACGCTAGCTCTTTTTGTGGCGAGCTCAGGGGTTAGGACGCTGAACTGCAGACCAGAAGTGCCGCGTGTTGGACTGAGCCCCGGTCTCTGGCCCCAGCTCCTGCCAACCCAGCAGTTCGAAAACAAGAAATCGCAAGTAGATAAATAGGTAACCGCATTCTGTGCGCCTTGATGTCTAGTCATGCCGGCCACATGACCGCGGAAGCGTCTTTGGACAGTGCTGGCTCTTCGGCTTGGAGACGGAGATGAACACCGCCCCCTAGAGTCGTATTCGACTGGCTTTCGAGCAAGGGAAACCTTTGCCTTTACTAGATTTATGGGGGGGGGGGCTGTGACTGACCCAAGAGCTGTGACTGACCCAAGAGAGAGCTGTGACTGACCCAAGGTCACCCAACTGGCTTCAAGTGGAGGAGTGGGGAGTCGAACCCGGTTCTCCAGATTACAGTCCGCCGCCCTTAACCACGACGCCAAACTGGCCTCTCTTTCTGGTAAGACTATCTCCAGTGCGACGTTGGTCAGGGTCTCATGCTACCTTGCATATGGCAGGAATTCAGCTTGGCTATCTCTGCCTCTCTCTCTATTCCCCCTCCTTATTAAGCCAGCCAGCTGGGTGGAGAGTCCGAAAGCTGTGCTGGAGTTGTGTGTGTGTTGCATTCTAGCCATCTCAGGAGGTGGGGGGGTCATTCTCCACCCTGAGCATTATGCATGTCTGTGCATTGCATCAGAGCCCCAAAATAACCAGTCACGTAGCATATCTAACTCTCAGCCCCTGGACGCTCTCAGGTTTCACCCTCCGCTGGGCCTCGTATATCAGTATATCAGTACCATGCCGGATTCATAACAATCCTTCTCTTTCCCTCGGAGTGATCGTTCTTGAAGGAGAAGCAAGCATCCCATAAATAAATAAAAATCCCATAGCCCTGGTTGTGGGAAGTGCCGTCAGGCGATCAGGATTCAATCCATGAGATCCTTTAGGAGAATTCATGCCTCGCTGTTATGAAATGGTAGGTTTGGGGGCTGTGCCCACACATAGCTGATGGGGCTCCCTTGTAAGCGTTGAGGTGCCCTCGCAGGCTGTTCAGCGGGGTTGCCAATCTCCAGGTGGGACCTGGAGACCTGCTATTACAGCTGACCTCCAGAAGACCAAATCAGTTCCCCTGGAGAAATGGCAGTTTTGGCGGGTGGACGTTATACCTGGCTGAGGGCCCTCCCCTCTCTCAACCTGGACCTGGCGACCCTCCCGTGTGGATCATTTTTCACGTTAACAGTGTAGAGTTTTCCTCCAGGAAATGATCTTTGTCTTTTCTATGGATGCTGCATTCAAGTCAAGTTAGAGGAAGAAAAGATTGGATTTATACCCCGCCCTTCACTCAGAGTCTCAGAGTGACTTACGATCTCCTTTCCCTTCCCCTCCCCACAACAGACACCCTGTGAGGCAGGTGGGGCTGAGAGAGCTCCTCCGAGAACTCCTTGTGAGAGAACAGCTCTGAGAGAACTTGTGACTGACCCAAGGTCACCCCAGCAGCTGCATGTGGAGGAGGGAGGAATCAAACCCGGTTCTCCCAGATTTGAGCCCACGCTCTTAACAGCTACACCAAACTAGATTCGAGTCCAGTAGCACCTTAAGAGACCAGCAAGATTTGGAGGATGTGAGTTTTAGAGAGTCAGAGTTCCCTTCGTCAGATACAAAAATGTTGACTCTCGGAAGTTTATACCCCCCCCCCCCCAAATCTCACTGAACTCTAAGGTGCTCCTCAATTTGAATCTAGCTGTCCTAACTGCAGACCAACGCAGCTGCCCGCCTGATACTTTTCTTGGTACTTGTCTGCCTGGACCTGAAACACGAGACATGGAGTTGCTGGAAGCAGAGTTGCCAAGGCAGACATTTTACCAGCTCTTTATTTTCGTATGAAGTATTTTCTTTCCTTCCGTTTATGAAGATTCATTGCTCCACAAAATTAATAACCATGAATGGAGGCCACTGCCAAGGCAATATTAGTCAAGCTTGCAAGCTTCAAAGTTGCGATTAATGTTTGTTTGCTTGTTTCCAGTGGATCGTCCCAAGGAACTGTGCGAAAGAGAACATGGATCTTTTTACGGATATATAATTTGGAGGAGGGGGGAGTGGAACCACTAAGGCGTATAATAATTCACATAAAAACATCAAGATAGATTCAGGTGGAGCAACAGACCAAAGTTTAAGTCCATTGACACCTTTAGGACCAACAGCGGACTCTAATCTGGAGAACTGGGTTCAATTCTGCACTCTTCCACATAAGAACATAAGAGAAGCCAATGTTGGATCAGGCCAGTGGCCCATCCAGTCCAACACTCTGTGTCACCCAGTGGCCAAAAACACCAGGTGCCCTCAAGAGGTCCAGCAGTGGGGCCAGGACACTGGAAGCCCTCCCACATGAAGCCAGCTGGGTGACCTTGGGTCAGTCACAGCTCTTTCAGAGCTCTCTCAGCCCCAAAATAAGTCTAGCTTGCCGCTAAAATTACTAGCACTTAAGGCTGCCAGACAGTCTTAGGATCTCCTGGCTATAATACCCACAGTACCATACAATAATTTAATTTAAACCATCAGAGTTTAATTCTGGGTACAAGCTTTCGTGTGCAATCTCGCTAAGACTGATAGTGGAATTTTCCCAGTGACTGTCAAAATTTGTGGAGATAGATGAGCGGACTGCCACATCTGTGGCATTCCGCGCCGCTTTGAAAAGCAGGATATAAATTTCTAAAAAATATATAAAAATAAAGTTTGCACTCAGTTCTTAGAACGTGGTACAATAGCGTGTCAACAGTCTTCAGTGTCTCCGTGTTTTTTTCCCTGTCAAATTTGAACAGTGCATGGAAAGTGTGGCGGGTCTGCAGTGGCTCAAGTGGTTAAGACGCTGAACAGCAGACCGGAAAATCGGTAGCTTGGCAGTTCGAGACCCCAGTGCTGTGTCTCTGGCCCTAGTTCCTGCCAACCTAGCAGCCCAAAAGCAAGAAAATGCAAGTAGATGAACAAGTACCACTTCGGTGGGAAGGTAACAGCATTCCACGTGCCTCCGTGTTTAGTCATGCCGGCCACATGACCACGGAGACATCTGCGGACAGCGCTGGCTCTTCACCTTGGAAACCGAGATGAGCACCACATCCCTAGAGTCGTGGTCGACTGGCTTTCGAGCAAGGGAAAATGTTTACCTTTACTATAGAAAGTGTATGCTCTGTTGTCTTTACATGTTCATGGGTATTTCTCCCAGAAAAGTAATTTCCACTTGGACCCAAAGCGGCCCCTCCGCCAGCTAATCCTCACAAATACAACCTTGTGAGGTAGGTTGGCTGAAAGGTTGGGCCCAGGGTCATCTGGCACGCCTCCATGGCAAAGCAGGGATTTGAATGCGATTGTCCCAGATCTTAATCTGGCGTTCTAGCCACTGCATCATGGTGGCTTAAGTTATTGCTTCTCAGCAACTGTCATTCTGAAGTATACTGCCTCTGAGCATGGAAGTTCCATTTGCTGTGAATTTGTCCTCTCCGCTTCTAGGTCTGTAAGGGAGAAAGGCAGCTAATAAATGTTTTAAGAAATAAACAGAGCCATATCAACCAGTGACCATCCCAACTTCTGCCGGTAGTGAGCAACACTGAATCATAGAGTTGGAAGGGACCTCCAGGGTCATCTAGTCCAACCCGCTGTACAATGCAGGAAATTCACAAATATGTCCCCCCCCCCAATGACCCCTGTTCCATGCCCAGAAGATGACCAAACCCCCCCCCCCCCTCCAGGATTCCCGGCCAAATTGGCCTGGAGAAAAATTGCTTCCTGACCCCCAACTGACAAAAACCAGCTATGTGCTTTCTGAAGAAACCTGACCTTTAACTTGGTTGCGTAACTGTGCGTTCCTGTCTTGTGGGAGAGAGAGAGAAAAGGTTTTCTCTTTCCACGTTCTCTGTATCTTGCTGTGTGGCGGGATTTTCTCGGAGGAGTTGATTGGGGGGGGGAGTTGGTTTCTTTTCCCCATTTTTGGCTGGAAAACGCTCTTCTACAAAAAATTCGGGAGGGGGGGAAAGTAGGGTTCTAATCCCTTTCAATGAGATCAAGAGATTAATGGTTTAAAATGTTTAGAAAATTGCAGGGATTAACTGAGTCCCAATCCCTCCTCCCTCTACGCTCCCCCTCCAAGTCCACAGCTGGAAGTTGTCAGCACTGATGTTAACCTTCTGCTTTTCAGCAGGACGGGCGCGCAGGCGCAGGGGGAACTGCTACCAAATCCCTCATAGGCTAACTCCAGCACACCAGGAATCGACCCTCGACCTTCACAGCCACGACTGGCAAAATGAATCTCCCCCCGAAAAAACCCTCTGTAGTCTGCAGTCCAGAACGGCCTTGAAACTGTGTCATTGTGCAGTCAGTTTGTGTAGATCTGTACTGCTTGGAAACTTCAATTGGAGAGAGTCAATATAAGAACATAAGAGAAGTCAGTGTTGGATCAGGCCAGTGGCCCATCCAGTCCAGCACTCTGGGTCACACAGTGGCCAAAAACACCAGGTGCCCTCAGGAGGTCCACCAGTGGGGCCAGGACACTAGAAGCCCTCCCACTGATGCCCCCCCCCCAAGCACCAAGAAGTCAGAGCATCACTTGCCCCAGACTGAGAGTTCCTATCTATACCTTGTGGCTAAAGAGCCACTGATGGACCTCTGCTCCAGATGTGTATCCAATTCCCTCTTGAAGCCGTCCATGATTGTAGCATGGTGTGGTGGTTAACAGACTAGTACCTAGGAGGCCCGGGTTCGAGTCTCCACGTGTGCCATGGAAACTGCAATTGGAGAGAACCAGTGTGGTATAGCAGTTAAGAGTGTCAGACTAGTATCTAAGAGACCCGGGTTCGAATTACCACTCGTGTTGCAGAAACTTGCTGGGTGACCTTGGGCCGGTCGCACTCCCTCTGCCTGACTTACCTCACAGGGTTGTTGTGAGGATGAAATGGAGGCGAGGAGAACAACGCCTTGAAAAGCCTGCCGGGTTGCCGTAAGTCGGCTGCAACTTGATGGCATAGAATTACCATGCCCTGCCCTGGATGGCCCAGGGTCATCCCTCGTTAGCCCTTGGAAGGAAGGCCACCAAGGGAAGCCCAGGGCTACTGCCCAGAGGTCAGCAATGGCAAACCACCTCGTCTTATTCCTTGAAAACCCCTGGGGTCGCCCTGAGTTGGTGGCTCGTACCATTATTGTTCATCAAGCTCTTCTGCGTCCGCGATTCTGCAAGACCGAGAGGGCCGCTTCATGTCTCCTCCAATTATCCGGGCATTCCGGCAGAGGGGAGGTTCCCGCTTGCGCTTTTGAGTTGCTGCATCGAAGGCTGGGCGGTCTGGCTTGTGGCTTGTCTAATTTAAATGGGCCCTGACGCCTGCCAGACAAGACATTTCCAAGCCAGCTTGGATCCCGCCTGCACCTTGAGGTTTGGCGCTGGCTTGCGTCCCTCTGGAAAGGGAGAGGCCAGGCGGCATCCGGGAAGGGGCAGAGAGCTGCCGTTTTGCTGTGAGGAAGAAAGGACGGGCGTGCTGTGAGCCACACAACTAAACTGTCTTTGCCATGCGTGGCGGTTACGTTGAGCCATTTCTCCTTCGGTGTAGGCCGAGGCGGCCAGCAGTGGTGGTGCGTTGAATGAAGAGCGGGGGAAGGATGTGGTGGATGCTCGGGGCAGAGTACAGGTGGAATCCAGTGGGCCTCCCCCAGAAGCAATATCCGGAGAAGCAGAAATCACTTGGTGCATGGATACCCAAGTGGCTTCGTCCGTGCAGTAGATCGTTTTCTGATATCACCTGGTTTCTAGAACCCAGAAGATTCTGGTCTGTAGTGCAAGCGTCCGAGCTTGATCTGGCTGTAAGACCGTTCTCTGGCCAGCTGGTGTGAGGAATGGGAGTGAGCAATTTGGTGTTATGGTGTGCACTTTATGGGAGCCCTGGATGGCCCAGTCTAGCCCAGCTATGTCAGATTTAAGCTAAGCAGGGTTGGGACCGCCTTTCTCCGTATGTGCCCCGGCGAGCACTGAGGTCAGGGTCACAACATCGCCTGACTCTCCCTGGCCCAAAGGAAGCCAGGTTGGCCATCACTAGAGCCGGGGCCTTTTCAGTGGTGACTCCGCACTGGTGGAATGAGCTCCTGGAGGACATCAGGGCCCTGTGGGACTGTATGCAGTTCCGCAGGGCCTGTGAAGTGGAGCTCTTCCGCCAGGCCTTCGACTAGGAGCCGCCGCTGACAAACACCCCATAGGAACATCTTCTGGCGTAGGAGACTCTGCTGGATGCTGCCTTTGCCGTCCGATCTGCATCGTTGTATCTGTAATTCGACTCTGTTCTTAATACTGTCTTTATTGCTTTTATTGCATTTTAATGTTGTAAGCTGCCCTGAGCCTGCTTGTCCGGCAAGGCGGGATGTAAATGGAAACAATAAATAAATAAATAAAATACTTGGATGGGAGACCACCAGGGAAGTCAAGGGTTGCCATGCAGAGGCGGGCAATGGCAAACCACCTCTATTAATCTCCCTTTTTTTATATAAATTATTTTAATTAATTTTTCAGGTTTTTTAACAACCATAAACATCTGTGATAAACATGTGTAGATAAAATTATTGTAACAATTTCAACTACAGAAACAACAAAAAAACGCAGTGGAGTTTACATGGTATTAATTACTTCACAGTACAACTGTGGTACAGGAAAGTTAGTAATAATATCATTGTTAAAAGCCGACTCCAAGAAAGGGAACCGTTTTGTACAAAAACCAGTGTTTAAAAGGATCTTTTCTATATGACATTTTATCGGAGATTTTATCTAATGCATAGAATTCCCGTATCTTTGAGAACCATGAAGTAATTGTAAGAGTACTGGTAGATTTCCAATTCCTAGCTATAACCACTTTTGCCACTGTTATAAGAATAGAAATAAGGTCTCTAGTTATTTTGGGTGTTGCGTGATCCCTCCATAAATCTAAAAGATCTGAATGATCCAGTCTAACCTGATCTCATTAGATCTCGGCCCTGGTTAGTACTTGGATGGGAGACCAGCAAGGAAGTCCAGGGTCGCTATGCAGAGGCAGGCAATGGGAAGGCACCTCTGCTAAGTTTTATCGCCATAAGTCGGGGCCAACTTGATGGCGGTTTTCACCACCGGTCTATAGGAAGTTCTCTTTCACAAGGGTTGCTGAAACGTACAGGAACAGCACAGAATTGTCAGGGGCTAGGGGAGGGGCTCTTATTTGGCCGTCCCACCACCACACCGGTGCCATGGTGTCTTTATAGGAAATGCATGATGGGTAAATGTGCCCGGCCAGCCAAAAATATGAAAATGCTCAATTGGGAAGCCTGTGTACAGTGACACTGTGTACAGTTCTGGTCATCACACCTCAAAAAAGATATTATAGCATTGGAAAAAGTGCAGAAAAGGGCAACTAGAATGATAAAAGGGTTGGAACACTTTTCCTATGAAGAAAGGTTGAAGCGCTTGGGGCTCTTTAGCTTGGAGAAACGACGGCTGAGGGGTGACATGATTGAGGTTTATAAGATTATGCAGGGGATGGAGAAGGTAGAGAAAGAAGTCCTTTTCTCCCTTTTTTCACAATACAAGAACTCGTGGGCACACCGTGAAATGGCTGAGCAGTTGGGTTAGAATGGATAAAAGGAAGTCCTCCTTCATCCAAAGAGTGATTAACACATGGTGGCTACAAGCACAGATGGCTTCAAGAGGGAATTGGATGAACATCTGGAGCAGAGGTCCATCAGTGGCTATTAGCCACAAGGTACAGGTAGGAACTCTTGGTCTGGGGCAAGTGATGCTCTGTGTTCTTGGTGTTTGGGGGGGGGCAACAGTGGGAGGGCTTCTAATGTCCTGGTCCCACTGCTGGACCTCCTGAGGGCACCTGGTGTTTTTGGCCACTGTGTGACGCAGAGTGTTGGACTGGATGGGCCACTGGCCTGATCCAACATTGGCTTCTCTTATGTTCTTATGACACGCCTCCCTCTCCAAGATGCTGAATCACACTTCTGAATGAACTCCCGCCCTCCCAAGCCGGCCAGCCTGCCCGTCCTGTTGGATTGGTTTTGGAGTCTCGCAATCTCGGCTTCTATTGAGCGGCGAGGTAATCCTGATCGGCAGCCGGCTGCCGCCTCGGGCCAGAAAACTCTCCGCCACTGCCTGGGATGTTTTCGTGGGCACATTTTTAAAAAATGCATGCAGAGGGAGGTGGAGATCACGTTTTGGAGACACGGGATGTTCTCTCCGTGTCCAGGCTTGTGCCAAGTCATTTGGCGCACCCCCGAGAGCTGCCAGAGTGGCGTTTTTAGCCAGCATCATGCCCAGTGGCAGACAATGGAGTTGCTTTATACTGAGTCAGGCTTTTAGCCTGTCGGTTGTCGGGATTCTTGGGTCTGACTTGCATTGGCTGCCCAGGGGCTCTGGTAGACAGGCCTTTCGCTTTAATTTAAAATATTAATATGCTGCTTCTCTGACAAGATTCGAGTTCAGAATCACCTTAAAAGGCCAACAGGGTATAAGCTACTGGGTCAAAGCGTCTTCCGTCAGATGCACTTGTTTGTCGGGTATCTGGCCAAGAGAGCTTTGATTTTCAGAAGTTTACATTCTGTCTGTCTCTTAAGGTGCAACTGGAGTCGAATCTTAAGAATGTAAGAACATATGAGAAGCCAATGTTGGATCAGGCCGGTGGCCCATCCAGTCCAACACTCTGTGTCACACAGTGGCCAAAAACACCAGGTGCCCTCAGGAGGTCCAGCAGCGGGGCCAGGACACTAGAAGCTCTCCCACTGTTCCCCCCCCCCAGCACCAAGAATACAGAGCATCACTTGCCCCAGACCGAGAGGTCCTATCTATACCTTGTGGCTAATAGCCCCTGATGGACCTCTGCTCTATATAATATCATAAGAGAAGCCAATGTTGGATCAGGCCAGTGGCCCATCCAGTCCAACACTCTGTGTCACACAGTGGCCAAAAACACCAGGTGCCCTCAGGAGGTCCAGCAGCGGGGCCAGGACACTAGAAGCTCTCCCACTGTTCCCCCCCCCCCCAGCACCAAGAATACAGAGCATCACTTGCCCCAGACCGAGAGGTCCTATCTATACCTTGTGGCTAATAGCCATTGATGGACCTCTGCTCCATATAATATCATAAGAGAAGCCAATGTTGGATCAGGCCAGTGGCCCATCCAGTCCAACACTCTGTGTCACACAGTGGCCAAAAACACCAGGTGCCCTCAGGAGGTCCAGCAGCGGGGCCAGGACACTAGAAGCTCTCCCACTGTTCCCCCCCCCCCAGCACCAAGAATACAGAGCATCACTTGCCCCAGACCGAGAGGTCCTATCTATACCTTGTGGCTAATAGCCCCTGATGGACCTCTGCTCTATATAATATCATAAGAGAAGCCAATGTTGGATCAGGCCAGTGGCCCATCCAGTCCAACACTCTGTGTCACACAGTGGCCAAAAACACCAGGTGCCCTCAGGAGGTCCAGCAGTGGGGCCAGGACACTAGAAGCTCTCCCACTGTTCCCCCCCCCCAGCACCAAGAATACAGAGCATCACTTGCCCCAGACCGAGAGGTCCTATCTATACCTTGTGGCTAATAGCCATTGATGGACCTCTGCTCCATATAATATCATAAGAGAAGCCAATGTTGGATCAGGCCAGTGGCCCATCCAGTCCAACACTCTGCGTCACACAGTGGCCAAAAACACCAGGTGCCCTCAGGAGGTCCAGCAGCGGGGCCAGGACACTAGAAGCTCTCCCACTGTTCCCCCCCCCCCAGCACCAAGAATACAGAGCATCACTTGCCCCAGACCGAGAGGTCCTATCTATACCTTGTGGCTAATAGCCATTGATGGACCTCTGCTCCATATAATATCATAAGAGAAGCCAATGTTGGATCAGGCCAGTGGCCCATCCAGTCCAACACTCTGCGTCACACAGTGGCCAAAAACACCAGGTGCCCTCAGGAGGTCCAGCAGCGGGGCCAGGACACTAGAAGCTCTCCCACTGTTCCCCCCCCCCCCCCAGCACCAAGAATACAGAGCATCACTTGCCCCAGACCGAGAGGTCCTATCTATACCTTGTGGCTAATAGCCATTGATGGACCTCTGCTCCATATAATATCATAAGAGAAGCCAATGTTGGATCAGGCCAGTGGCCCATCCAGTCCAACACTCTGTGTCACACAGTGGCCAAAAATACCAGGTGCCCTCAGGAGGTCCAGTAGTGCAGCCAGGACACTAGAAGCCCTCCCACTGTTCCCCCCCCCCCCCCCACGTTCTGATCTGCTCACAGCACATTCTGTCCAGATATCGTATAATCCCTGCAGGGGGTACAGGAGCACATAAAGAGAGTGCGCAAGTGCGTTAATTGAACAACAATGAGAAACGAAGCTGCAGGGCGATTGTTTTTAGAGCCGATCTCCACAACATTGTGCTGTAACCAGAAACTTGAAAAGCCGGGATGTGGGACGATATTATTGATAGGAGCAACACGGTCGTGGCAACAAACGTGCCCGAGGTGGAGTAGCCTCTCTCCGAAAGGTCAAGGAAGCATCTGATTTTGCAGTGAAGTAGTAAGACAAGCTCTTCATGCGGGCAGGCCAAAGATACTCTGCAACAGGCTGCGGCCTACTTATGACTGAATGTGAACCTGTGTGCCGGCTGTGCTCTTCATACCACGGACATACCACGGACATCTTTTCTGACACCCATCAGGTGTTCTCCGGAAGTGGGCGGGGCCAGGTAGGGCTTTTGCCCAGCAAGGCTTCTGAATAGCTACTGGAGATTTGATTGGCTGTACAGATTTTTTAAAAAAAACGTTGCCTTTGCAGCTGCTTAGAACAGCTGACAAAATGGTGGTGAAAGTGTGGTCAAGTCACAACTAACTTACAGCAACCCCTCATGGTATTTTCAAGGCAAGAGATGAACAGAGGTGGTTTTGCCATTGCCTGCATCTGCATAGCAACCTTTGACTTCCCCATTTCGGACTTTGCTTCAGGAGAATGTGTTTCTGCAGTTCGGAGGAGCTGCTCGACATGCGCAGTGCGCGTCCCTGGCAAAAGCAGACACCTAGCCCGCGAGCAATGACTTTGGAGGAGCAGGTTACGTGCTAAAGCCACAGGAGGGAATGACACGTGTTTTGCTTAGTGGGTTTTTGTGCCAAGTGTTTTAACTTTTGAACCAGGAACTTTTCACACCAGACACAACGGGGAGACGAACAGGGAGGCGTTGGGAGCCGTAGGATGTGGTTGCATCATGCGGCTGCTCGGCTGCTTTCAGTGCAGTTCCCACCCTGTCCAGAGACATCCTTGCCTGAAAGTAGAGAGAGTTCACTGGAAGACCAGTTATTCTTTTCTACTTGCCTACCTTGCAGGGCTGTTGTGAGGTGGGAATGGGAAAGGGAGAACCTTTTATACCTCCCTGAGCTTCTTAGAGGAAGGTCTCAATAAAAATGGGCTAGATTAGGGTTCATTGAATGACTAGGGTTGCCTAGATATTCATAGAATCATAGAGTTGGAGGGGACCTCCAGGGTCATCTAGTCCAACCCCCTGCACAATGCAGGAAATTCACAAATACCTCCCCCTCCACACTCGCCGTGACCCCTGTTAAAATAGCAGCATATTTTCTAGGGTCCCATTAGAACCCTTGCGGCAAACATAATAACTTATCTAGGAGAACATATATCTGCCTGATAGAACTTGAGAGATAATTTCTCCTAGATAAGTTATTATGTTTGCCGCAAGGGTTCTGATGGGACCCAAGAAAATACGCTGCTATTTTAAGAGTTTTATACTCACAAAGAGAATTTATTGCGCCTTATGTCCTGTATGTACATCACTGTCCTTGAAAAAGATTGTATTCGATACGGGTAAATTACTAGAGTCCCCTGGGACTAGTGATTGTGAACCTGACAAGGTGTGCTGTTTGAATGTTTGAACATGGTGTAAACCTGGACTCTAATGTATTGTCTTGCTGAAATCTATGTTTGGTAATACTTGACCCCAATATTTATAGAATAGTGTAGAAAATTTTTTAAAATAAAAATAAAAAGCACAAAATAGATCTACCTTAAGCATACATCTACTATACACAGTGTCTTATATTTTTCCATACTCACCTGGAAGCTGGCAACCCAGTCTGGGGGTGGGGGGAGCAACTTCTTTTTCAAGCTAAATCTTATACCTGGGGTACCGGTCGGCAATGCTCCCTCTAAGCTGTGGTTGTCTTGTGAGTGAAAATTCTCCTTTTTGGGCTACTGGCATTAAAGTTGTGAGTGAGCAATTTGGTCACTGCAGACATTAGTTTGCTCTGGAGCCCTCCTTCCTGAGCTGAGACAAAAATGTGTGAGCCAAAGGCTAGAAAACTGTGAGCTGGCTCACACTAACTCAGCTTAGGGGGGACACTGCTAGTCAGTTGTTTGATCTCAAATTTACAAGTATATTCACGACTGCATGCAGTCTGCGCCAGTGTGAGTTTTGAGGGGCAATAACACATGCTTTGCTTGCAGATGGTTTCACTGCCACAGGAGGTGGCGGCGGCTACAAGCATGGACGGCTTCAAGAGGGAATTGGATAAACATCTGGAGCAGAGGTCCAACAGTGGCTATTAACCACAAAGTATAGATTGGAACTGGGGCAAGTGATGCTCTGTATTCTTGGTGCTTAGGGAGCAACAGTGGGAGGGCTTCTAGTGTCCTGGCCCCACTGCTGGACCTCCTGAGGGCACCTGGTGTTTTTGGTCACTGTGTGATACAGAGTGTTGGACTGGATGGGCCACTGGCCTGATCCAACATTGGCTTCTCTTATGTTCTTAAGGACCCATGTTCAATCTCAGATTTAAAGGCTTTCTCTTAGCAAGCATTGGGGAAGACTCTCGTCTCCATGAGTTCTTAGATCGGGGCCTACAACCTTTTTGAGCCTGTAGACACATTATTGTTGTTGTTGTTGTTTTGCTATTATTATTATTATTTAATCTAGACCCCCCACCCCATCCCATTTGGAATTCTGACACAGCGTGGTGAGCACAGCAACAAAATGGCTGCCACACAATGGCTGCTGCAGGAGGCGGGGCCAGCCACAAAATGATTGCCACAGGTTAACTTCAGTCACAGAGTGCAGGTCCTTGTACTGTGGTGGCAGCTGCTGCCAAAGCCACATTAAAAAAAACAACAACAACCCACAGCCAATCGATTCGCCAATAGGCAATCCGAAGCCTTGCTGAGCAAAAGTCCTACCTGGCCCCGCCTACTTCCTAGAAATACCTGGCTGGTGTCAGAAAAGGTTTTGGTGGCTATCTAGGACAGAACCAGTGGGTGAACCAGTACAGAGTTCATTGGTTCCGGTTAATATCCTCTGTTCTGCACCAAGGGAACTCCAATTCCGCCTCCTTTTCATGTTCTGTTTTCCAGAGTTTGCTACTTTTAAAAACCATGCTTGGTTTTGCAAGTTATGTGGACAATAAAGAACCCCTGCGTAGCATGGAGTTTTCAGAGGCTGGAAATCTTCAAAACCCCTCCCCCTACTCACACACTCCTCGGCATTTCTCACGCTTCCAAGCTTATCTCTGTTACAGTTTTGTTCAGATATGTCAGCGGTGTTCTCCGTAAAATATGCCTGAAACTGTTTGCAACATTGCTGTATATATCAGTTCTCTTATCAGAAGTAGCAAACAACCAAAAGGGAGAATAAAATCAATTAAAGCGGCGAGATAAGAGAGGAACCCAAAGGTGTAAAAGATAATTGTGGCAATGATTTTTTAAAAATCCATTGGCACAGCCTCCGTTTAAAAGAATGTAAAGCCATTTCGGTGAGAACGGTCTAGAATAAATTTAGATAGCATTAGCATTTCCACCTGGTGCCTAGAATGTAAGGAAAAGTGACAGGCGAATAGGAGGAGAAAGAATTCTGCAGGCAAGGGTGCCCACTCTTATTGCCAGTGATAACTTGGCTTCCTTCAGAAGGTGGGAGCGTACAGGATTAGGTTTCAGGTGTTTGCCTTAATTGGCGGGGCAAGTTCATGTGGGAGAAGAAGAAGAAGAAGAAGAAGAAGAAGAAGAGATTGGATTTATACCCCGCCCTCCACTCCCCAAGGGAATCTCAGAGCGGCTTACAAACTCCTTTCCTCTCCCCTCCCCACAACAGACACCCTGTGAGGTAGGTGGGGCTGAGAGAGCTCTTTCTCAAGCTGTCCTTGAGAGAACAGCTGGTACAGAGCTATGGCTTGCCCAAGGTCATCCAGCCAGGTGCAAGTGGAGGAGTGGGGAATCAAACCCGGTTCTCCCAGATTAGAGTCCGCGCACTTAACCACTACATCAAACTGGAACACAGTCCTTGCGGTACCCTGGACCTGGGCCACTCAGGAGGATTATCACTTCACCTGGAGATGAATAAATATCCAGTGACATCCTTTTCATTCTAGCTATTTCAGGATAGTCTTCAAGGGCAGACCTGTGTGGCTTGCAATGTAGTAATCTAACTTGGTCATGGATCACTGTGGCTGAATCTTGCCTCTGGAGAAAAGACTAGTTGGAACGCCAGCCAAAGTTGGTAGAAAGTGCCACTGGGCACGTACAAAACTTCCGCACCCACCTGTAGGCTTGGCTCTAATAGCATCTACCACCAGGGGTCCCCAGCATTTTTGAGCCTGAGGGCACATTTGGAATTCTGGCACCGTGCGGTGGGTGCAGCCACAAAATGGCTGCTACAGGAGGCGGCGCCAGCCACAATATGGCTGCCACAACTTACCTTCAGTCATACCTTGAAGATCTTTGTGTTACGGGGGCAGCTGCTGCCAAAGCAACATTTTAAAAAATCTGCACAGCCAATCACAGCTCCAATGGCCAATAGCCCCACCCACTTTCTAAAAACAGGCACCATGTTGGGGACTCCTGCACTAGGAGTCCCTGAGAGCCAGTTTGGTGTAGTGGTTAGGAGCGCAGACTCTAATCTGGGAGAACCGGGTTTGATTCCCCACTCCTCCACACACAGCTGCTGGTGTGACCTGGGGTCAGCCACAAGTTCTCTCAGAGCTGTTCTCCCAAGGGCAGTCCTCAAGAGAGCTCTCTCTCAGCCCCAAGCAATGCTCCCTCTAAGCTGTGGAGTCTTGTGAGCAAAAATTCTACTTGGTGAGCCACTGGTATTAAAGTTGTGAGCAGGCAACTTGGCTGCTGCATACATTAGTTTGCTCTGGAGCCATCCTTCCTGAGCTAAGACAAAAAGGGGTGAGTCGGAGGCTAAAAAACTGTGAGCTAGCTCACACTAACGCAGCTTAGAGGGAACACAGCTCACAGGGTGTCTGTTGTGGGGGGGGGAAGGGAAAGGCGATTGTAAGCCACTCTAAGACTCCTTCGGGTAGTGAGGGGCAGGGTATAGCTCCAATCTCCTCCTCCTCCTCCTCTTCTTCCTTCTTGTCCTCGGACGTTTGACCCCATCCAGAATGGCTTAACTCTTGAATACAACATTAAGGCCTAGTATCTTGCCTTTTAAAAAATGCGGAGATTCTCAAACAGCTGCATTTTGTTCCCCGCACTGTGTTGTGTGGTCCCACAGAATTACAACATTCCTCACAGCCTTGGGGATATGCTGTCATCTGCCAACAGCATGCATATCTGCTTTGCCGAATGCTAGGCGGGGTTTCCGTTTTGGATCCCACAGAAGAAGGGGGGGGGGGTCGGAGGAAGACAAAAACCCAGGAGATGCGTCCAAGGACCTTTTTAGAGAGGAGCTGGACGGTTGACAGTTGTTATTAGCAACTTGTTAACTGGCCAGTCTGGTTCAGGGGTTACCTGTGGATGGCCTGGGCTGAAATCCCGGCCTGTCCTGTGTCATTTCTCCCTCCGGTAGCTTCACCGCTGGTTATGGAAAGGTTTTTGGGGTTTTTCTCTCTTAAAAAATCCATGTCCCTTTTACGCTGAGAGCCAGGGCGGGCGGCTAGACCACCCTCTTGCCTACAAACCAGAGTATTTTTTTGTTTTGCTTTTTCCCCGGCAAACCCCTCTTGCCTCCCACATTCTGCTTCTAATTGACGCATTTTTGAAATACTGGAAACCGGTTGGTCGGTAACGGTCTCGGTCCATCTCTGTGCTGGTCCTTCAGCTGGGCGTGCTCCGGAGGTAACAGGCGCGGCACTCCGCCCTGCTCAAAGGAGCGCACGCCTTTTAAAAAATGTTTTTAAATGATCGAAAAAAAGCATTTACAGGAGAAATTCTTGTGGAGCTGTGCCTTTAAGAAAGGGGACGGAGCCCCCAAAAGCCCCACCGTAGCTATGGGCCTGGTAGCTAGGGTTGCCAGCCAGCCACCATAGAGAAGAAGAAGAAGAAGAAGAAGAGATTTATACCGTCTTTCACTGTCCAAAGAAGTCTCAGAGTGGCTTACAATCTCTTTTTCCTTCTTCTCCCCACAACAGACACCCTGAGAGTTAGGTGGGGCTAAGAGAGCTCTCCTGAGAACTGCCCTTGAGAGAACAGCTCTGAGAGAACGTCCCTAAACCTCTAGGACTTTTCCAGTTGGGGTGGAGGAGAAGTGGAGGGCGGGTACTGGCCCAAGCAGCCTGGTTTTGGGAGCTGTTTGCGGAGAGCTTGCGTTCACCGCACACCTTCCTTTCGCTGCCGTATGAATTCCATTCGCGTTCCCTCGTCCGAGGGCTGTAACTTCCTTTCGCCCATACCTCTCACAGCAGATTAAATTTTCCTTTTTTTAAAAATGAAAAGTCTGTGGAGTAGAGGGAGTCTGTCAGTGGCTGGTGAGAGGAAGCCTCCCTGTTCAGGAGCAGTCTACCCATGAACGACAGGTGTGGGAGCAAACGGGATCCAGCTTGTGGGCTTTCAGAGGTATCTGGATGGGAACAGATCGCTCATCTTCAGGTTGACCTAGTGAGCTTATTTCGTGTGTTACGCCCCACGTCCCGTCCCCGAAATCCAAGGGAATGCCCCTCTTAAAAAGTCAATAATAAAGTACACAGAGTGATACAAAACATGGCAATTCACATGCGTTTTATTGGGTGGGCGCAACAGTTTTGCCTCTGTGGGTACAGAATTGTCTTTCTTTCTGCGCTGCCAGCGGCCTCTGGCTTGAATAGTTCCTGCTTTATTTTTGCAAAAGCCAGGGAAGGGACAGCAAATTCAGAGCATGGGGCGGGCCTGCTTCCAACGGAGTCAACGTTGCCTCGACCCAGAGTTGTCCTCTTGGATAATACAGCGTGTGGCTTTGCAGTTCCCGACAAAAAAAACTGGCCTACCCTGGCCGTGGAAAGACAGAGAGCTGCCCCCCCTCTTGACCCTGGCATTTTGTCACCCTTCCCTTCAGTGTGGCAATTTCGTGCTGCCGTTTCCACATCAGCCAACTGATAAAGACTGATTTCCTGATGTGCTAGCTGCTCAGTTTGGTGTAGTGGTTAGGAGCACGGAGTCTAATCTGGGAGAACCAGGGTTTGATTCCCCCACTCCTCCACCGGCAGCTTCTGGTGTGACCCTTGGGTCAGTCACAAGTTCTCTCAGAGCTGTTCTCTCAGGAGCAGTCCTCGAAAGACCTCTCAACCCCACCTACCTCACCGGGTTTCTGTTGTGGGGAGGGGAAAGGAAAGGAGATTGTAAGCTGCTCTGAGACTCTGAGTGAAGGGCAGGGTGTAAATCCAATCTCCTCCTCCTCCTCCTCCTCCTCTTCTTCTTCTTCCCCCCACAGTACACTTGAATGGGAGCAGGACCAGGGATGCCAGGCTCCAGGTGGGGCCTGGGGATCCTGTGGAACTACATTTCATCTCCATATTACAGAGATCAGCTTCCCTGGAGGAAACGGATGCTTTAAAGGGTAGACTCTGTGGCATTGTACCCCACTATTGTCCCCAGACTCCGCCTCCATTTTGCGCAATTATAATTCTGCAAATCGCATGGTTTTCTGATGCAGCCGTGGTTGTAGAGAAGCAAACTTAGGTATCAAAGCGCATGACATTGAAACACGGGGGGGGGGGAGGTGAGCGGAAAACACAAGATAAACACAGGGTGTCATTTCTGAGACCCGCCTAACTATTGGCTGTCAGAGTTTGGGCTTTACTACGTTGAAATTCACCCATCCTGGCCATTGGCTCAGCCGGCGGGGCGTTACGGAACATCTCTGAACATTTCAACTTGCTTGGGTGTTTAAAAATACCTTTGGTGTGCAGTCCTTGGCGCTCAGCGGGGGTGGCGTATTCTTGGTGGAGAGGTGTTAAGGAAGGAATGGGGAAGACAGCCCTGTGGTTGAGTTAGTCAACTGCCAGATTTGGCAGGCGGGGGCATGAATGGGGAAATAGACGCGAGCTAATAACCCAACCGAAAAACCACATCCACAAGTGCCCATGTGTTTTCCCTTGCCTGTCGTCAGCTTTTGTAGTTCTTCTCTTTCCGTATTTAGTCATTTCTCCGGTTGTTGCTTCAATGGTGTTTCATAAAGTCTGGTGGAGATTCAGTCGTCTTGCTTTTGCAGGAGTGAACGAAACGGGGTGGGGGGCGGTGCTCCCTCTAAGCTGCGTTAGTGTGAGCTAGCTCTCCGTTTTTTAGCCTCTGGCTCGCCCATTTTTGTCTTAGCTCAGGAAGGATGCCTCCGGAGCAAACTAATTGATGCAGTAGCCAAGTCCCTCACTCACAACTTTAATCCCAGTAGCTCGCAAAGTAGAGTTTTTTGCTCACAAGACTCCACAGCTTAGAAGGAGCATTGGTGGGCGTTGCTGCCATTGGCCACTGAGAACCTTATGAAAAATCTTGGCTGGTCCCAAAGCGGATGTTATAGGGTTGCCAACCACCAGGTGAGACTGGAGTTCTTCCAGAATTACAACTGCTCTCCAGACTATAGAGGTCAGCTCCCCTGAAGACAATGGAAGCTTTGGAGGGCAAACTGAGAGCCAGTTTGGTGTAGTGGTTAAGTCTGTAGATCTGGGAGAACCGTTTTGATTCCCCACTCCTCCACATGCAGCTGCTGGATGACCTTGGGCAAGCCATAGTTCTGGCCCAGCTGTTCTTGAAAAAGAGCAGTTTCTGTCAGAGCTCTCTCAGCCCCACCTCCCTCACAGGGTGTCTGTTGTGGGGAGGGGAAGGGAAAGGAGATTGTAAGCCGCTCTGAGACTCCAAGTGAAGGGCGGGGTATAAATCCAGTCTCTTCTTTTTCATCATCATCATACAATATATATGTAGACCAGTTCCTCTGGAGAAAATGGTGGCTTCAGATGGTTGGCTCTATGGCATTATACCCTGCTGAGGTCACCCCTTCCCCGAAATCCCACCCTCCCAAGGTACCACCCCCGAATCTCCAGGAGCATCCCAAACCGGAGTTGACAACTCTGATATCTCCAAATCTCCAGCTATTTCCCAGGCCAGAGCTAACAGCCCTAGGATATTATTAGATGTGTTCGAGGCGCCCGTTTAGTACTGTCACATCCAGGCTGTGCACGGGAACTTGAAGTTGTCATCTTGCCTCAATGTACTCTTTCCAGGTCCTTCTGTAAGATCTAAAGCAGGGGTCCCCGACCTTTTTCAGCCTGCAGGCACATTTGGGATTCTGACATGGCGTGGTGGGCACAGCAACAAAATGGCCGCCACAGAAATGGCTGCCGCAGGAGGCGGAGCCAGCCACAAAACGATTGCCATGGCTTCGCTTCGGTCACATGGGGAAGATCCTCGTGATGTGACGACAGCTGCTGCCGAAGCCACGTTTTAAAAATCTGCCCAGCCAATCAGAAGCCTTGCTAGGCGAAAGCTCTACCTGGCCCCACCCACTTCAGGAAAACATTTGGCCGGCGCCAGAAAAGGTGTCGGCAGGTGTCGTGGCCCCGTGTTAGGGATCCCTGCCCTAAAGAGTATTTAAAATACAATGTGAGGAAAGGTTTCATTGTGTCCTCTCTGCTCTTTCTATCCCCACCAGCAATGCCCTTTGCTCTTTTTAGAAAAATAGTTAGATGTTGTTCCTTTCTGGAGCCGCCCCTCTGAACTTTCCCCCATTTCCTTCCAGCGAGAGCCGTCATATGCTCTTGGGCCTTTTCTTGCCATGTGTTTGGAAACGGCCGAATCCACCCCATGGCACACACAGGGGAGAAAGACGCTTTGACAATATAGCCCCAAATTGCTTTTCACCCTTTGTTTCTCCTAAGCGTCATCCTGTCTTCTCTCCCCCCCCCGAATATTCATCCTAGATACGAAATATTCGTATTAGGCCCTCTCGAACTGAAAAGTCTCGGGAAATCTTACCTGGAAATTTGAATTTCTTGGGGCAGCTTCAGGCTGTGCACTCTCCACTCCTCACCTTGGTCTGTAGAACAAAATGTAAGTTTGCCAGCTCTGTGTTGGGAAATTCCTGGAGATACCGGAGCCTGGGGAGGGCGGGGTTTGGGGAAGGGAGCGACCTCAGCAGGGCTAGGGTTCGGGAGCAGTGTTAAGCCACCTTTGGGTCTGCACTGGGGTGTAATACAGGGTACAAATGAAGTAAACAGATAAATAAATGCAATGCGCAAGGATTTGCTCTAGCAGTTGAGTACAGTTCTGAGTGCCATTTTGGGACTTTTAAAATGCAGGGTTTTGAAGTCTATTGAACATGTTTCTGAAGCAGGCTGGGAAAGGGTCTGCGCTTCGAATTCTCATCTCCCCACCACCCATTCCAAAGTGGTCCTACCTGCCTGCATCTTGAGATAAGGACCATGAAGCTTTAATAAACATCAACAAGGATTCATTTAGTCCAGCGGGAATTCTGGCTGTGGTCAACTTCAGTTTAAATCCACCTCCAGGCATCAGCCGAGATGCCGGCAGCCCCCGTCTATTCCCAAAGCAGCTGACTTGGAATTAGCAGAGTTTTATTTTCTTAGCAGCTTAAACCGCCGCCTTTGGACTCGTTAATAACGTTTAGCCTTCTATTATTATTCTTTTTAATTTTACTTTATTTATATCCCGCGGCTGATGTCACTCTCCCTTCCTCCTTTTCACCCTCCCAACAACCCGCGAGGTAGGTTAGGCTGAGAGCGTGTGACTGCCCCAGGGTCAACCAGCGAGCTTCCATGGCATGAGTGGGGATTCGAACCTGCGTCTCCCAGATCCTAGTCCGACGCTTTAACCACTTTAATAAATGAGTGTCGGACTGACCTCTGGGAGCCCCGAGGTCAAATCCCCACTTGGCCATGAAGTTCACTTGGGTGACCATGGGTCAGTCTCTCTCTGTCTCTCTCTCTCTCGGCCTAACCGAAGTCACAGGGTTGTTGTGGACGAGGAGTTGGGAGCAGTGTTCCCTCTAAGCTGAGTTAGTGTGAGCTAGCTCACCGTTTTTCAGCCTCTGGCTCACACATTTTTGTCTTAGCTCAGGAAGGGATGGCTCCAGAGAAGACTAATCTATGCAGTAGCCAAACTGCTCGCTCACAACTTTAATACCAGTAACTCACAAAGTAGAACTTTTGCTCACAAGACTCCACAGCTTAGAGGGAACGTTGGTTGGGAGTACCACGTATAAGTGGAGCGCTCACAGAAGACTCGCATTTCTGGCATGTGACCAACTAAGCATCTCCCCCCCACACACACACTTGATTCTCCCCTGCAAACATCTGACTCTCTGGCAGCATTCTTGTTACCCTACACCGTCTCTTATTTATTTAATTCATTCGTTTATACCCCACCTTTCTCTCCATGGAGGATCGAAGATGGCTTGCATTGTATGTCCTCTCCTCCATTTTTTCCTCTCACAATAACCCTGCAAGCTAGGTTAAGCTGAGAGTGTGACTGGCCCAAGGTCACCCAGCGAGATTCCATGGCAGAGCAGGGATTTGAACCCGGGTCTCCAGGATACTAGTCTGACTCAGCACCACACTGGCTCTCTCCAGTTGCAGTTTCCACAGCCCAAGTGGGCACTCGAACCTGGATCTCTTAGATACCCGTCTGACTAGTCTCCCAAACCCGCCGTCTCTACGCTACGTCCCCCCCAAAAAGAGTATTGTCCTGGCTTCTAGTGCTGTATGGTTATGTGTCTTTAATTTAATTTTGGGATTTTAAACGTACTTTTCATTGTTCAACTGTTTAAATGATTTTACGTTTGCCCCCTTGTGGACCCTGATTGGTTGGAAAGGTGGCATAAAAACGTATTAAATCACTAAATAAATGTCAATTAAAATCAGAGCACGTGTCACTGTGCTGAGTCATCTTTTCTCTCCGATTCCTCCGACCCACTTCATAAATAGTCATGATGATAAGGCCGGGAAGGGGTTTTTGTTATGCAGCAGATTAGTTATGTGGGGCAAGCAAACAGCAGCACATAGGTACACACAACACACCTCCCAGCCACACCTCCCAGCTAATGTTTTCCAGCCGGTGGCTTTGTCCGGTTAGCATCACAACCCCCTTCCGAAATCAGACTGTTGAACTTTGTCATTTGCCAAGTCACTTGGCCGTAAATGTAAAACATCACCCATTAAGTATTCCAGGCTTCCTCTACTAGTGGTTTCTAGGTCAAGATTTCTCTCTGTGTTTTGACCGGCTTTTATTGTATAAAACGGCAGTCGCCGAGGTGTGCCAACGTCCAGGTGGCACCTGGAGATGCCCCACTGTTACAATCCATCTCCAGGTGTATGAGATCCATTCCCCTGGAGAAAATGCCTGCTTTGGAGGGCGAGTTCCACCATGGCATTATACCCCGTCGAGGTCCCCAAACCCCGCCCTCCCCAGGCCACCCCCAAATCTCCAGGTATTTCCCAGTCCATAGCTGGTGCAGCCCCATAACCAGCTTGTTGGAGCAAGGAGGAACATCAAAAAGGGATCAATTATTATTTTATTTTATTTATATCCCGCCTTCCACCCCAATGCGGACCCAAAGCAGTTTACAGCCTTCTCCCCTTTTTATCCTCACAACAACCCTGTGAGGCAGATTAGACTGAGAATGTGTGACTAAGGCCACCCAGCAAGCTTCCACGGCCCGAGTGGGGATCTGAACCTGGATTTCCTATAATACCAACATTGTAGAGTCTCTTCAGGTTTTTATTGGGGCATCCACTCACCGGAATTTCTATTCTGCAACCATTTTCGAGGAAGCTGTGGAAGCGCAATGGGGAGGTACCAACTATAAATTGGCTTCCTGGCTCCACCCAGGAGCATACGTGCCTCCTTTCACACATAATCGAGGACATTTTTAATAGCCGGAAGGCGGTTATAATTGTCGTCTTGGCCTCGTCACAGCTCTATGTGAAGCTAGACAATGGTTTGCCCAGAGCAGTCCGGTGGTTTCGTTCTGAGCAGGGTTGCAGTCTTGTGGACTTCTTCCAAGTCTAACCTTTTCTCCCCTCTCATTCCCGAAACGCATACCATGGAAACTAAAGCAAACTATTCAAGACTCCTTGGAGCCGAATGCCCGCATTTGCCCTGAGCCGTGGAATCTAAGATACATAGAATCATAGAGCTGGAAGGGACCTCCAGGGTCATCTAGTCCAAGCTCCTGAACAATGCAGGAAATTCACAAATACCTCCCCACCAGTGTTCCCTCTGAGCTGAGTTAGTGTGAGCTAGCTCACAGTTTTTTAGCCTCTGGCTCGCACATTTTTGTCTCAGCTCAGGAAGGAGGGCTCCAGAGCCAACTGATTTATGCAGTGGCCAAATCGCCCGCTCCCAACTTGAATGCCCAGTAGCTCACAAAGTAGAATTTTTGCTCTCAAGACTCCACAACTTAGAGGGAGCATTGCTCACAGGGTTGTTGTGAGGATTAAATGCAGGAGTGGAGCACAACCTCCGCCACTTTGGGTCCCGGCTGAGGTAAAAGATGGGATACAAATGAAGTAAATAAAATAAAAATAAATGTCAGGAGTTAATATTTCGTGCTGTAGATTGTCTGACTTAAAGATGTTCATACAAGCGTTCTGGGTGAGCAAAACCTTACCTTAAAAAGCATTTAACTTATTTCAGAATGGGGTGGGGGAGGGGAGGAAACCTTCCATGGGGTTTTTTAAAGTGGTCCCTCCAATTTTTTTTCCACTGCAAAATTTTTAAGGGGTGAAAAGTCCACTGACAAGAATGACGAGGGGAAAGAACCCATACTCTTTTCCCAGATGCACCATGGAGACCAACAAAGTTTTATTCTGGGTATAAGCTTTTGTGTGCATGGAGAAATGTGCGTGTGGAAGAAAGGAGGCCCGTCTGGCGGTTACTAGGGCCAGGGCCTTTTCGGTGGCGGCCCCGCGCCGGCGGAATGAGCTCCCAGATAACATCAGGGCCCTGCGGGACCTTTTACAGTTCCGCAGGGCCTGCAAAACGGAGCTCTTCCACCAGGCCTATAAGTAGGGGGCGCCAATAGCTCCATCTTGGGCCCTGGCCCCGATTTTCTCCGCCAGGATGTGTGACCGTCCTTTGTGGCTAACATCTAGGCGCTACTCTGATGCGCTAAACTGAAGAACCGCCATCTGTATTAGGTTTTCTAATTTTATATGTTTTAATGCTTTAAATATTAATGTGTGTTGTTACCTGTGGTTAGCCGCCCTGAGCCTGCCATTTGGCGGGAAGGGCGGGACATAAATCTCAATTAATTAATTAATTAATTAATTAATTAAAGGTGCCACTGGACTCCAACTTTATTCTGCTGCTTCAGACCAACACGGCTGAAGGTATCGTTTTCTATATGTTTCTGGTGTCTTTCCTTTCTATACTTCCAGGATTATCCCAGCTCTCATCTTGGAGGCGGAGTGCCTTGCTTCCAGCGTCTTATCCTGGCTCCTGGCAGTCTGGGCAGGGTTCAAAGCAACTTTTCCAAGGCCTTTGGTTACAGGTTATTTGGGGGCTTCGCCTCCGTTCAGATGGGAGTCAACTTTCCCCGGAATACCTGGGCTATTTTTAAAAAGCACGTGGTTTTCCTAGCACAGATGCGTTTCATAACCCGTTTCTCCGCATTGGGAAGCAGCGGCCTACTTCTCAGGGTCAAGCCAGATGAGGCGCAAGAAGATCTGAGATTGGCTGTTCCCTCCAGCAAGTTTTTTACCCCCTTGGTAAATAGTCTCCGTGGGTGGTAGGGATGCCTGCTTCCCAGCGGGCACAGTAATGACTAATAGGTAAAGATAAAGGTTTCCCTTGCTTGAAATCCAGTCAGAAACGACTCTAGGGATGCGGTGCTCATCTCCGTTTACACTGTAATAAAACACAAAAATACCCTAACGTAAGTTGTGTATTAATAGAAGGTCACGAAAATATGTAACGCCTCGAATAACAGAACAGAATCTCATAATACAATCAGTTATAAAGAAATGGTCGAACAAGGAGGATCCGGAGCAGTCCGAGGAAATCAGCGCAAAAGGATCGAAAAAGTCAGAAGTCAAGCTTAGGAATCACACGAGGGTTTCGGATATGTAAGCCTCATTTTGGCACACTTTGTCACGGGCTGGGTGCCAGTAGGTCAGGAGCCGAGTCGAAGTCCGAGACAGTCCAAGGTCAAGCCAAATCAGGAACGAATTACCAAGTCCAAAACACAAGCCGAACGCAGAGTCAGTCCAAGCCGAGGTCAGAGAGGGAGACTCACGAGCAAACCAGTCCAAAGAGTCAAACAAACGCCGAAGTCAAACAGAGCCGGAGTCACGAGCCAGAGGGTCCAGAATCAAGCCAAAGTCAGACAGAGCTGGAGTCACGAGCCAGAAGGTCCAGGATCAGGTTTAGCTGATGCGAGCCGAGCGGGTGCAGAGCTTAGCCAGAATGACTTGTTGCTAGCACGAGTTGGTGGTCTCTGTGCTGTGCCTAAAGACCCAGCCACTTCCTGTGCTTGTCAGCAGCTGGCAGTGAGGTCCCGGCCCCCTCTAAAACTCAGGGCTGAGTGATCTGCGACCTCGCATGCGTGCCTCTTTTCTCCTAGCAGCCAAGTCTTGCCTGGATCGTGACCTTAGCCGTTCCACCCGAGGAGGTGAATCAGGTGGGCTCGAGCTTGGCTGTGGCTCAGCTGCTGCTGGTGCTGGGGTAATGCCCTGGGAGGTGCTTGCTTGAGCCTCCTCTGGTTCCGGTGGAGGCTCCTCTGGAGCTGGGGCCTGATCCTCCACCGCACTGAGGTCCGCAGGAGGCAGGTCTTCAGAGGCACTCCTGACACACTTCGTCAGCCGAACTGAAAGATATACATACCCAGAATCCTCGTGTGATTTCTGACCTTGACTTCTGACTTTTTCGACCCTTTTGCACTGATTTTCTCAGACCCCTCCAGATCCTCCTTGTTCGACCATTTCTCTATAATTTATTCTATTATGAGATTCTGATGTGTTATTGTAGGCATTACATATTTTCATGACCTTCTATTAATACATAAGTCATGTTAGGATATTTTTGTGTTCTGTTTGGTTGTCGTGGTTAAATGCGTGGATTCTAATCTTGAAGAACCGGGTTTGATTCCCCACTCCTCCACTTGCAGCTGCTGGACGGCCTCGGGTAAGCCATAGTTCTAACAAGTGCTGTTCTTGAAAAGAGCGGTTTCTGTCAGAGCTCTCTCAGCCCCACCTACCTCACAGGGTGTCTGTTGTGGGGACGGGAAGGGAAAGGAGTTTGTAAGCTGCTCTGAGACTCCGAGTGAGGGGCAGGGTATAAATCCAATCTCTTCTTCTT
This sequence comes from Lepidodactylus listeri, assembly GCA_029233225.1. Taxonomy (NCBI): domain Eukaryota; kingdom Metazoa; phylum Chordata; class Lepidosauria; order Squamata; family Gekkonidae; genus Lepidodactylus; species Lepidodactylus listeri. Next base: position 6,374,954 of record JARCFY010000009.1, on the reverse strand, counting down.
CTTCTTATAGTGTATTTGTCACTACTGTGTTTGCATATACACTGTAATCCTTGTTGTGTATTCCCACAGCATCCAAGTGGGGCCTGGAGATCTCCTGGAATTACAACTGATCTCCAGATGACGGCGGTTAGTTCCTTTGGAGAAAATGGCTGCTTTGGAGAGTGGACTCTATGGCATTGTACCCTGCTGAAGTCCCGCCCCGGGCTCCACCCCCCAAATCTCCAAGAACTCCCCAACCCAGAGTTGGTAACGCGAATAACAGTGAACCTGTGTTTGGTTGTCATCGCCGCAAATTCCAGGAGGGAGGCCCAAACAATTGAGCGTTGTACTGTAGGAGGGAAATTCCATGAACATCATAAAAATCTAGCATATCGGGTAAATCTAAGTTACAACCCTTCTCCTTGATTTGCTAGTTTTCTGTCTAAGGGGCGGGGGTGTTATTTGCCGAGGAAGGCTGTTTGCTCAAAGGAGTCTGAGATGGTAAATCCAAACAAGATCTATTACCTAAGCGAGAACTGAGCCAGCCCACTGAGCCAGCATGGGCTTTCCCTGGAAAGGTCACTGGGTTGGAGCTTTCACAAACAGGGAATTCCGGTGTCTGGGTGGAAAAATAATGTCAGGTTCCCAGGCATCCAACCCAACGTTTAGATGCGAGAGCTCCCAAGCAGACTGAAATAAATAGTTAGCATTCTTCAGTGGCAACATTGTCCACCCGGGTTTCCGGGGATTTTCCAAGGTATTCTCTAGAACAGGGGTGGGCAATTGTTTTGGCTCGGGGGCCACTTTGTGGGAGCAGAGCTTAGCGGAGGGCCGCACCTTTTAAAATGATTGCATTCATTAATTAACTTTGCATTTCAGAAAAGGTATAAATTGTATCATAAAAATAAATAAATATAAATTAAATAAAATAGCGATAGTTTTATTCAAGTTATTTATCGTTCTAATTTCATATCGTCTATAGCTGCAAGCACATTTAATTTTAGAATCAGTTTTAATGAGACAAATGTACCCTATTTTTCCCTTCCAAATCGCTCACCTAATGGAAGAATTCAGACACAATGAAGAAGAAGAGGAGATTGGATTTATATCCCGCCCTTCACTCAGTTGGAGTCTCAGAGCGGCTTACAAACCCCTTTCCCTTCCCTTCCCCACAACAGACACCCTGTGAGGGAGGTGGGGCTGAGAGAGCTCTGAGACAACTGTCCTTGAGGGAACAGCTGGTACAGAGCTATGGCTTGCCCAAGGTCATCCAGCAGGTGCAAGTGGAGGAGTGGGGAATCAAACCCGGTTCTCCCAGATTAGAGTCCGCGCACTTAACCACTGACTACCAAACTGGCTCTCAATGGAGGCTGTGGGCAGCAAGAAGGCCATCTGGGGCTGCGCAGAGGGACAGAGAGAGACACACAGGGCACATAGGGAGAGAGAGCGAGAGGAAGACACACACACACAGAGGGACAGAGAGAGACAGGCAGACAAACAGACAGATTCAGAGGGACAGAGAGAGACACACAGGGGAACATAGGGACAGAGAGAGAGACAGAGGGACACAGAGACCTACACACATGCAGAGGGCAAAAACAAAAGGTGCAGAAACGGTGGAGAAATTTACTGTTGTTTACCAAGGAGTAAGCACCTTAAATCAGTGGGAATTACTTCAGCATGAAGGGGGGGGGGGGGAAGCGCTCGTGTTTCCTATACCTACAAGCAGGCGCGCGAGTTTCCTGCCAGGGCTTCGCTCTCCCTCCCATTTTATAACCAGGTAAAGTCGGAGACCAGTTCCCAGTCTCTTCCTCCTCTATAAATAAAGAGCGGGGGAGGGGGGGGCGTCATTTACTTCCACCCTCTCCCGTCCAGCCCTGGCGAAGGCAGCAGGGGCCAAAACACCGTTTGGGTCTGATACTAAGGGGGGGGGGGGAGGGGATGAAGAGACCACATGCTGCGGACTTGAGGAGGAAGCGGGGGTTGGGGGGGAGAAGAAAATGAGGAAACGGCTCTCAGGGATGGAGTATTCTTTCCAGCCAGGAGAATTGACATCCTGGCAGCTCCCCCCCCCCACCCCTTCCCCTCCCCAGAGACGTTTTCCTTTTCTCTCCCTCTCCTCCTTTTACCCCCCCCCCCCCGCTCTAACCTGCCAGCCAAAGTCCCAGCAAAGCTCACTTCTTAAATGGGGTCCCGAAATTTGAAAGCTCCTTTTTGCTGCCGCTTCTCCCCCCCCCCCCCCGCGTGCACAACTCCTGGCCTCGAAGATCCGCCCACTTTTTCTTCCCGCGCAAGGACCCAAGCCCCGACGCCAGAGAGCGGCCGCGTCCCTGCACTTCTGTCCCAGGGCCAAAAGAGAACGCTGCAGCACCCCGCACCCGCCTCTCGGAGGGACGACTCGGAGCGGCAATGCCCCCCCACACACACACCTAGTGCCTGAAGGCTGCCGAGAGGTCTTGCAGAGCGAAAGGCACCGTTCCCGGTCAGGGAAAGCAGCGGAGCTGTCGGGGGCCGAGCTCTGGCGCCGGAGCGCGAGGCGGCACGGAGGACAGCAGCTTGGGCAGTGGCCATCAAGGGTGACTGACCAGCAGGTTTGCTTCGGCTGCAGGAGCCATTTTGGAGGGTCCCTGGAAGTTGCGAGGCGGGCGAGCGGCTGGCTGGCACCAAGTTGGCATTGGAGACCGCGGCCAGGATCCTTGCCGGGGGAGCCGCCCGTGCGCCCCTCCTTCCCCGCGCACTCCGCAGCCACTGATGGGTAAGGGCAGATGAGCCGCTCTGGTTGGGGGCTGGACTGTGTTGCCCGTGGGCCTTGGAAGCCTCGGAGATGCTGCTCCGCTGGCCCATGGCCGCCTGGCTGGCGGGGCTGCTGGTGCCGGCACCGGGCTGGGAGCTGCCTCGGGGGAGGCGGGGGCGGCCCGGGCGCCCTCCTGCTGGACCTCTCGCTGGGGGCGGAGTGGCACTGCACGCTGGACCCGACCCGGGCGGCCCGCCAGCTGAGGGACGCTGTCGAGCTGACAGGCGACAGGCGGCTGCGGAGGACCAGCAAGCCCCTGGTGGCAGACTGTCTTGGCGGGCCGCCAGAAACCCTGTGGCGGGCCGCATGTGGCCCGCGGGCCGCCATTTGCCCAGCCCTGCTCTAGAACAATGGAACTGGAAGCTCTTTGGAGTGAGGTCAGAGCGGCTCAGGCTCTGCGTCCATTTCGCCCAAACGCTTTTGCGGAAATCCACTACAAGAACTCAGAATTCTGTGCATCGATGATGAGGCACCAATAGTTCTTCCAAGAGGTCCTGAAACTTGAATCCAAGACAAGCTTGGGTTGGGAGAGAAGTGTAGCAGGGACTGTAAAATAGCTGAAGAACTGGCTAAGTGGGAAAGAATATGTGCAGCGGAGCATGGGCCACGAGTTCTAGTTCTGCCCTGAGGAGGTGAATTTGCAGCCTTCCCAAGAGGCTGTTTGGGTTTGTGCATTGCTGCAGAATGTCGGCGCTTTCACGCACATGGGAATAACGCACTTTCAATCCACTTTCAATGCACTTTGCAGCTGGATTTTACTGTGTGAAGTGGCAAAATCCGCTTGCAAACAGTTGCTGAAGTGGATCAAAGCTGCATTATTGAGCATGTGTGAAAGCGCCCTGTGTTTTCTGTCATCACTTGACTTCGCAAGCTTGAATACAGAGATAGCATCTGCTGATCTGAGGCCACATACATGCTGTAGGATAGGCAGCTATGGAGTGCTTAGGAGCAGAATCTAGCCCATTATGGCATTTGAGGGAGGGGCTGTGGCTCGGCGCTATGGCACCGTGGTTGCAGCAGGTCCCGGATTCAATCCTTGGCACCTCCAGTTAAATATAGCAGAGCTGGAAGAGGTCTTGGAGAGACACTGCCGGTCAGAGTCGATAGGACTCAACTAGGTAGACCATCTGACTTAGTTTCAGCTGGGTAGCTGTGTAAGTCGGCAGCAGAAAAGCAAGATTCAAATCCAGTAGCATCTTCAAGACCAACAAGAGTTGTAGGGGATAAGCGTTCGAGAGAGTCAACGAAGGGAAGCTTGGACTTCCGGAAGATTATCCCCTGGAAATCTTGTTGGTCTTTCAGGTGCCTACTGGACTTGAATCTTCGTCTGATCGTTTAAAGCAACTGCATTGTATTTTGGTGCCGCAACCAATGAAGAAAAGAAGGCAGAACTCTGCCACAAAGAGAATGCAATCTGAAGGTTGACAGCAGTGAGAGAACAGAGGGACAAGTATCCTTTTGTCATGCTTCAACAGGCTTTTCTGTGCAGGCAATAAAAGGTAAAGGTTTTCCCTTGCTCGAAAGCTAGTCGAACCTGACTCTAGGGGCGGTGCTCATCTCTGTTTCGAAGCTGAAGAGTCAGCACTGTCCGAAGACATCTCCATGGTCATGTGACTTGACGCTGAGGAGCACAGAATGCTGTTACCTTCCCACCAAAGCGGTACCTATTTACCTGCTTGCAATTTCTTGCTTTCGAGCTGCTCGGTGGGCGGGAGCTGAGGCCTGAGATTGGAGGAGCTCACTCCGTCATGCAGCACCCGGGTCTTGAACTGCCAAACTACAGACCTTCTAGTCTGCAGTTCAGCATCTTAACCCCTGAGCCACCACGGCCCTTTTACACAGGCAATAAGTAGACTGTACTAAATGATTCACAAAGTTATTTGGATAAACTACTGGGGATTGTGGTCTATACGACTGTGTCTAGCTTGCTGAAATCAGGATCCTGCTATGGGATTTGGCATCATTTAACGTGTCATGTGAACACTTTTGCTTTGCTTCGGTTCTGTTTTTAGACTTCTGGTTGATTTTACCGCCTTAATCCTATTGCACTGTTCATTGAATGCCCCATCCGTCGATGGCCTTGACTCTCTCTGCGTAATCCACCTTGAGCCCAAGTGGGAAAGGTGGACTATCCATGATCTCAATTGTCTGGAGAAGCATTGTAATTCCTGGAGATCTCCAGGCCCCACCTGGAGGTTGGCAATCTTGGGCTGCAGAAATAGTCCAGATTGTGAGGAAATCAGTGTTTTGTGCATACATGGTTGGGTACCAGAAGAGGACTGAGGATAGGAAGGATATATGGAAGGTTAAAATGACTAAATGTTTCGTGCTTGGTGTAGTGGTTAAGAGCACAGACTCTAACCTGGGAGAACCAGGTTTGATTCCCCACTCCTCCACATGCAGCTGCTGGTGTGGCCGTGGGTCAGTCACAAGTTCTTTCAGAGCTGTTCTCTCTCAGCCCCTCCTACTTCACAGGGTGTCTGTTGTGGGGAGGGGAAGGGAAAGGAGATTGTAAGCTGCTCTGAGACTCCTTTGGGTAGTGAAAGGCAGGGTATAAATCCAGTCTCCTCCTCCTCCTCCTCTTCCTCCTCCTTGCAAAGCTAAATCAAGATCGTAGAGACGTTTAGTACGGGCCCACCTTTGCCCATAGGATATCTAGCAGAAGATGTGTTTTGTTGACCAAAAATTATGAGATGGGGCGGAGGCTGGTTGTAAGGTGTGTGGTTTTGTGGGTAAATACGCTTTTGTTTGTTTGCTCCACTTACACAGAATATTGATTAAGGCAGTCCACGACGCCTTATCGCCACTGTTTATAAAGTCTGAGAAGTACACACAATATTCTAAACAATAGTACTGTGGCCTCTTTTTGTGTTTGCAGAGTTTGAAAAACAAATAGACCTAGTTTCGATCTGTAAAACAAGCATGGAGAGGATTCAGAGCATTTGTGGTTGAACAGAACTGTCAGAGAAATTGTCCTGAGAAGTTCTAAGCGGAGCTCCTGGAGCCATGGTAACTCTCCGATAGGGCTGGTTCTTTCATAAGGCGGGGTTAGGCAATTGCCTAGGGGCGCTGTCATAAGAGGATGCCCCGCCGGCCTGCTGCCCCTCCCACTCCCCACCCCTCCTTTGCCAGAAGAAGTGGTGTCATTATCCTCGTCCTCCAGGCCCAGTGGCGGGTAGAGCAGCGCCCCTCCGCCGCCCTGCTCACCGACTGGTATACATGTAGCAGGATAATTTTTTTTTTTCTGGCATAGAATGAAATGGGGAGGGGAGTGCTTAATTTCGGCATGTCCAAGCTGCTGAAGGCGTAGAGGTCCTGTCGGGAAACGGTCAGGAAAGGTTGTATGAATACAGAGAAAAGAATCCGCTTCAGGAAGAAAAACTGAATTCCTCTCAGGTGGAAACAGTCAGAGCCAGTTTGGTGTTAAGAGGGGTGGACTCTAATCTAGAGAGCTGGGTTTGATTCCCCACTCCTCCTCCATTTGCAGCCAGCTGGGAGGCCTTGGGTCAGTCACTGTTTTCTCAGGACTCTCTCAGCCCTACCTGCCTCACAGGGTGTCTGTTGTGGGGAGAGAAAGGGAAGGAGATTATAAGCCACTTTGAAACCTCTTTTGGGTAGTGAAGGGCAGGGTATAAAACCAGCTCTTCTTCTTACTGTTCAGAACGGACAAAAGGAAATAGCTCCGGTACACGGAGAGTGATTAAAATGTGGTATTTGCTGCCAAAGGATGTAGTGATGGCCACAGGAACAAACGGCTTGAAAATGAGATCAGACAGATTTATGGAAGATAAGTCTTATCAATAGCTACTAGACATGGTGACTGAGGGGAACCTCCACATTTCAAGGCACTAATACTCTGAATCCCAGATCCAGGAAGCCACATCAGGGGAAGGCCTCGGTTTCTATGCCGTGTTGTTGGGTCCCCAAAGGAACTGGTTGGCCCCTGTGTGAGACCAGATGCTGGACTAGATGCACCATTGGTTTCATCCAGCAGTGGTCTTCTGATGTTCTTATGAAGGCCTCGGCTTCTGTGTCCTGTTGTTGGCCCTCCAGAGGAACTGGTTGGCCACTGTGTGAGACAGGATGCTGGACTAGATGGACCCTCCCTGGTCCGATCCAGCAGGGCTCTTCTGATGTTCTTGTCAGGGGAAGGCCTTGGCCTCTGTGCCCTGTTTCTGGATCTCCAGAGGAGCTGGTTGGCCACTGTGTGAGACAGGATGCTGGATTTAGATGGAGTATTGGTCTGATCCAGCAGGGCTCTTCTGATGTTCTTATCAGGGGAAGCTCTTGGCCTCTGCCCTGCTGTTGGCCCTCCAGAGGAACTGGTTGGCCAGTGTGTGAGACAGGATGCTGTACTAGATGCACCATTGGTCTGATCCAGCAGGGGTCTTCCTATGTTCTTCCTGTAAAATCTGATTTCCAGTGGCCCCACGTGGTAACCATTTTCTTGTACAGTGGGCCTAAGAAGCAGCAGGGGATAATATTCCGGACCAGTGCCCCACTTATGCCAACGGTAAAAACTGAGCTTGCCCAGAGAAGGAAGGATCTTCTTCATGGTCTCTGTGCATCACACCTCTGGGATATAGTGCACCTGCACTTTAGAAGATCCCTTTTGCTTTAGAACATACCAATCGGGATCGGTGCAGGCGCACTGTATCCCAGAGGAGTGAATGCACAGATGACCACTCGAAGATCCCCAGTTACAGGTAAGCAACCTGTATTTTCCAGTGTTGAGCCTGTAATTATGTGGCCTAGTGCAGGTGAAAAGTGGTGCACGAGTTTTTAAAATACCCCCTTTTTGGGCCACTTGTAATTTTCCTCTGACCCTCCCGCCTGGCTAGTGGAAATCTCCTCCTCCCTGGTGAAAGCCTAACCCAGCGCCAAGATAGGAAACCACGCCTGGAAACGGAGAAAGGCTTTATCTGCCTCTGGGATCATTCATGCTGGCCAGAGCGGCGATCGGGTGCAGAAGTTTTTAAACGGCGCTGAGAACAATCGCAGGCGACCTGTGCAGTTTCAGACTTTCTGAGGGGGGAGTCTACCGGATGAGAGGCCTGCGGCTTGACATTGCCAGAAGAAACTTTTGTTCCAACTTAGCGAGAAGCCATTTGTAAGACAGCCAGCTGCTCTTTCATAATTCGGTGTACGTTTTTGGGTATCAGCGGTCCTCTGCTGTCATCCCCGATGCCTCCCGCAATGTAAGTCTAATTGTGCGGAAATTATTTTTTGCGGCTTTTCTCTTTCTTTAAGTGTCCTTGCGCGAAGGTCTAGGAAGGAAAGTCATTAAAGCAAGAAGAACAGATAAGGAGATTGCTAACGCTTTCCTCTAGGTTTGTTTGCGCTTCAGCAATAAGGTTTGTTGCTAAGGTTTGTTTGGACTTCGGTAGTACTGGACGTTCGTCTGGATTCCTTGCCGAGACCTTTTTCTTCTTCCAAGTGGGAGAACAAAGCAAACCTCTTATTACATTTCCTCCCCCCCCTCCACTGTTGACAAAAGGAACAATAGAAGCTGTGATAATGAGAAGGAAAATAACCTGTTTAATCCTTGAGAGAATTCGAACTATGACCTCAGTAATCCTTGTGGCAATTCTGGGAGCTGATCCTGTACCCTTGTGGCAAAAAGAAGGAGCTGTGGTTCGGGAGGTGCCGGGTTCAAACCTCACCTCTGCTACAAGCTCTTTAGGTGGCCTTAGGCAAGGCAGTCTGTCTCAGCCTCAACTTGCCCACCTGCATAATAGGGATAATATTGCTGGCTGACCTTACAGGCAGGCCCGTAGCTACAGTGGGGCATTTGGAGGCCCTGCCCCCTTAATTAAAAGCCCCGCCCCACAAATAGCCACGCCAGAAAATCTTATTTTTTAGGAGAGACGGCAGCGGCCAGGGTGAGAGCTGTATACCACTTAGGTCATGTTGAGTCTTTCAAAAGCATGAGCCTTTGGGAAATATGCATTCATACAGCAGGACTGGGCAAGCAGGTAGTTGGATTGTTGGAGATGTATTGAAGGTGCCGCTCTTGAGAGCCCTTCTAAGCTTTCTGGCCCTGTGGAAGGGAACTCAAAAGGCATTTGAATACCTTCTGCAGGCAATTAAATGCCCTCTGAGGTGTTTTTTTCTTAGGAACTGATGCGCTCGCTGTCCTGTCCCTTGAAAGGAAGGGCTAGAAACTAAGGATAGGCATTCAGATTAATGTAATATAACTGCCCCCTTAAAAATTTAAATGCCCCCCCAACAAAAAAATTCTGGCTATAGGCCTAATTACAGGGCTTTTGTGGGGGTTACAATAAGGGGAAGTTTTTTGAACACTAATTAACTTGGTAAGGTGGGTCAGGGTTTCTATCCTCACTAAATAGATGGGACAAGAGAATAAAAGAAAATGCCAAAGAATTCCCCTTGTTACTACTGGCAACAGCCGAAATAACTATAGCAGCTAAATGGAAATCACCAAACCCACCAACTCTCAAAGACTGGCGTGACAAACTCCGGGAACAGTTCGCGATGGCTAAAATAACAGGCCTGTACCAAAGTGCGCAGCCAACAAATGTAACAACACACCTCAGTCTCCTACAGAAATGGGCACCGGTGATAAACTATATAACAACACATGAAATACTCCCCACAAACCCACAGTGTCATAAACGGCTTTTCCTGTGAGTCATTCAAAGAAAGACAGAGGGCTTCTGATGACTAAAATATTACCGAAAAACCTCAAAGACAAAACTAACAAAAACGAAGATAATTAAGCTTAAGTGGCACCACACCAAACATAAAGAAGAAGAAGAAGAAGAAGAAGAAGAAGAAGAGGAGATTGGATTTATATCCCGCCCTTCACTCACTTGGAGTCTCAGAGCGGTTTACAAACTCCTTTCCCTTCCCCTCCCCACAACAGACACCCTGTGAGGTAGGTGAGGCTGAGAGAGCTCTTTCCAGAGCTGTCCTTGAGGGAACAGCTGGTACAGAGCTATGGCTTGCCCAAGGTCATCCAGCCAGGTGCAAGTGGAGGAGTGGGGAATCAAACCCGGTTCTCCCAGATTGGAGTCTGCGCACTTAACCACTACACCAGACTGGCTCTCTAAAACATAAAAACATAGGCATCATACGGTTAAGTATCAAGGCAAACTAAAATTGCAAGGATATGTAAAAATAGGATAAGTTTATTGCAAAGAATATAAGTTAATGGACAGCCTTTAAGTATAGTACGTATATGTCACCTTGTAATGCAGATGCCCCGATGACGGGCCTCCCGGACCCCTGTCACTGCAGTGAGCCCCCACACCAACGTCCGACCAAGCCCCCACTGATGTCCCTGCACCTACCAGGGAGAGAGGTACAGTTGAGGAGGAGCCCCCACGAGGTCCCCAGACCTGGCAGTCTCCACCGCCACCGGGACCACCACAAGATGCCAGACCCTGCCCAAAGATGCCGGCAGGGACGAGCACGCAGCAGAAGCCAGTGCGGGCTGTCACAGCAGCCCCACTGGTCGAAAAGCCAGCCGGGCCACAGGCCCGGTGCGAGGGCCTGTCCCCACACCAGAGGCCCACGGCTCGGGAGACAAAGAGGAGATGAACCGGGCAGTGAGACAAAGCCCCATGCCGAGGTTACTTCCGAAGCTTGGTGTCCGGGGATAAGAAGGGAGGCGGGGCTTGGGGGAGGAACAGGGAATTGGTCCAGGGATAGGCTGGGGGGGAGAGGGGAAGGGATATAAGAAGGGCAGCAGAAGGGGGCCAGGGAGGACTGACCTGGCATTTGGCTGAAGGAGCGCCGAGAAAGGAGCAACAAGCCAGCCAGAGGGGACGGGAGTGAGGGCGTGGTAACATGACCCCCCTCCCCTGTTTGCACATCTGAGGCTCTTGCTGCCCTGAGGGAATGAACACAAGTTGGCGGAGCTACTTTCTAGCTCTGGGTCTAGCGGCAGTGAGGAGGGGGTCAACAGACTCGTGTGACAGCAAAGTATATAAAGTAATTAAAAAATGAGTTTGAAAAAAAAAGTATTGTTATCCTCTTATTGCAGATCTTGGGGGCGGGGCACAGCCCCTCATATCTGCAACACTGCCTCTCCCATGATGCACCGCCTCGACAGCTTTGCTCATCTGAGCAGGGTCTTCTGCCGGTGCCAACCTGCAAATGGGCAAAATCTACAACTGCATGTACAGGTGCCTTCTCCGCTGCGGACCCCAGTTGTATAACGGTCTGCCTGAGGGGGTCAGGAAGGCTCCCGCGCTTCTGGCTTTCCGCAAATGGCAAAGCGGAATTATTCAAGAGGGCTTTTTGCACATCATGATAGTAGTGGAAGGGTTCGGAAAGCTGCATTGGTAAAGGGATAGGAACTGTAGCCTGCGTTACTTTACTGCTACCTAATCAGTGCATGCATGCTCCAGGCTGGGTAGTTTCTACACCATGTAACGTTTCGTGTTGAAAAGTTTGGGCCTTGTTTTCGCTCTGTTTGAAATCTTCATTTGATTCTGGGCTTCTTTCGTCCGAGCTCTATTGTATGGTTCGTTGGATGTCCCATCCTGTTGATTGGACGTGGCTTACAGGGTTGGACCCGGCCAGCAATGGCGCTAGCCTGGGGTGGTGGTGGGTGGGTTTACCTTGACCCAGCCCTGGTGCCGGATTCCTGTTGATCTCCACATGCCTAAGCTGAATAAATAAACCGAGGATCGTTTTGTTTACGGGACTGTCTCTGTGTTAAATGCTCCTGACATGTATTTGTGTGCGGGAAGGGGGTGGGTATTTTTCATGTTGCTGACAGGCCTTGAAAGCAAGATCTGCCTTCCTCTTTCCCATCAATCCACATGGCCGTATCTTTCACATTGACTGAGACTGGAGGACAGAAAGTGGGGCAGTTTCAGAATATCTAGACCCAAATCAGATGTGAGCAAGATCTTGCTTGGGGAGGTGGGGGAGGAGAAACAAGAGCGATAGCATCTCTTGTCTTGCAGCTATCTCCTTAGGGGAAGGGGCCGTGGCTCAGTGGTGGAGCATCTGCTTGGCATGCAGAAAGTCCCAGGTTCAATCCCCGGCATCTCCAGTTAAAAGGACCAGGCAGGAGGTGACGGGAAAGACCTCTGCCTGAGACCCTGGAGAGCCGCTGGCAGTCTAAGTAGACAATACTGACCGATGGTTTGATTTAGTAGAAGACAACTTCATGTACGTTCACATATGAAGCACTGCTTTAGGAAAAGGGCTGTGGTTCAGCAGTAGAGCATCTGACTGGCATGCAGAAGGTCCCAGGTTCAATCCCTGGAATCTCCAGTTAAGAATCAGGCAGTAGGGCATGTGAAAGACCTCTGTCTCAGACCATGGACAGCAGCTGCCAGTCTGAGTAGAAAATACCAGCCTTGGTGGACCAAGGGTCTGATTCAGTATACGGCAGCTTCATATGATCTCTCCATCATGGACCCCCACCCACTTTTTTTTTTTTGAAAGGGAAGGAAGAACTTTCCTCTTAAATGTATTTTAGCAAGCAAATGCTACTGTGTTCCGTAATCACTTCTGGTTTTTCGCTCACACGAATTTCGCTCACACGTTTTTCGTTTTCCCGGCAGACCATCCATGAGCTCAGACTTCCAGCATTACAGTTTCAGGATGCCAAATATTGGATTCCAGAACCTGCCTCTCAACATATACATTGTGGTCTTCGGTACGGCAATCTTCGTCTTCATCCTCAGTTTGCTCTTCTGCTGCTACCTGATCAGGTAAACGAGCCGCCTCCCTCGTTGATTAGAGCACGCCCAGTCCGTCTTCTTCCTGGCAGGCTGGGTGGACTCAGATCACTGTTGTCGGTTGCTCATGTTTTGTCTCAACATGTTCCCACCAATCAGTGTTCCCTCTAAGCTGAGTTGGTGTGAGCTAGTTTTTTAGCCTCCAGCTCACACATTTTTGTCTTAGCTCACGAAGGATGCTTCCGGAGCAAACTAATTTATGCAGTAGCCAAATCGCTCGCTCACAACTTTAATGTCCAGTAGCTCAAAAAGTAGAATTTTTGCTCACAAGACTCCGCAGCTTAGAGGGAGCATTGCCCCCAATCACTTTGCACTAGACTATCTGGAAGCCTTCTGGTTTCGCGAATTGATTTAACACATGCTCAGATCCAGATGTCCACGTGCTGCCTGTAAGCTTGCTATGTCCAACCGCTGTTAGAAAGAGGTTGCTGAATTAGAATAACAGAATCATAGAGTTGGGTCATAGAGGCCAGCTAGTCCAACCCCCTGCTCAATGCAGGATCAGCCTAGAGCACCCCTGACAAGTGTTTGTCCAGCTGCTGCTTGAAAACTGCCAGGGAGGGGGAGCTCACCACCTCCCCCGGCAGCCGATTCCACTGCTGAACTACTCTGACTATATAAAAATGTTTGCTAATATCCAGCTGGTATCCTTCCACTTATAATTTCAACCCATTCTTGCGAGTCCCCTCCTCTGCTGCCAATGGGAACAGCTCCGTGCCCTCCTCTAAGAGACAGCCTTTCAAATACTTCAAGAGAGCAATCCTGTCCGCCCTCAAATGCAGAGCGATACACAATATATCTGGGCGTAGTGACGCTACGCAGCCAGACTACGGGACGACAGTCAGAGATTCCAGGGTGGGTGCACTTCCTTTCCTTATCCTCCCTTCCTAAATGTTTGGTAGCGAAGGCGGAAAAAAAGAGTTCAGTTTTGCTAGCCCCTTTGCGGTTAGACAAGAGCAGAATTCGCAGACCCTTTTAAAGGAAAGGAACTGCTCATTTTTTTTGCTATTCCCATCCTCTTCCATCCTATCCCCCCCCCCTACCCAAGATGTGTGGCTGACTTCCTCCAGAGAGTGGTTAAGTGCATAGACTCTAATCTGGGAGAACCGGGTTTGATTCCCCACTCCTCCGCTTGCAGCTGCTGGATGACCTTGGGCAAGCCATAGTTCTGGCACAGCTGTTCTTGAAAAGGGCAGTTTCTGTCAGAGCTCTCTCAGACCCACCTACCTCACAGGGTGCCTGTTGTGGGGAGGGGAAGGGAAAGGAGTTTGTGAGCTGCTCTGAGACTCCCTTGAATAGTGAAGGGTGGGGTATAAATCCAATCTGTTCTTCTTCTTCTTCTCTAGTTCAAACCCCTCAATGGTCCCTGTCTGCCTCTCCTAGCTAGCATTCTGGTCGCTGGTTTCTGTCTTCTTTGACGCCTCTGAGAAATGGTTTTAATTTCCCCCTTTTGAAGGGGGAATGATTCATTCAGTCACTCCTTGACGGCTCTCTTGACATCCTGCAGCGTCAGTTTTTTGCAGGTGCTGGAAATCCTTTGCTTTGATGTATGGGGCGGATTTTAGAACATGGTGTTCGGAAAACTAATTATATTGCACTTGGTGTGGGTCCCCACGGGTCCCCACCCACCCTCAATAGCTTGGAAGGGATGGCTTGTTTCATTTCCTTAAATGTATGCAGGGGAGGGAATTGTTTTCTTTCTGTGGCTTTTTTCAAAAGGCTTCAGTTCATTTCATACTCCACTCCATTGTATATAGATTTTATTGATTGATTTGATTTGTGTCATCGCTCACCTGAAGGGTCTCGCGGTGACTTACGACACAGTGGGCGGGGGGCGAGGCTGGTGAATGGTTTACAGCTTTAGAACTCTCTGGTGTATCCGTTTCTCTCTGTCTCTTTCCAGTGAAGAACTTGTATCCCCTTGTCCTTCAGAAATGGACAATATCCGCCCCATCTGGTTTGTTGTTCCTACGGGTCCTGTTCTTTCAGCAGCCCGGTTTAGGGGGCAGCACAAACAGAGAATGCATGAATGCATCTCGTTCATGACTCATGAGCAACGTGTTCCAAATTTTTGATGTCTGTGGCATAGTGGGTCCTCCATCCCTTTGGATTGGAATTGGAAGCTCACTAATCATTGCATTCCTCAGCTCCAAATAAAAATTACAGTAAAGAAGAAGAAGAAGAAGAAGAGATTGGATTTATACCCCGCCCTTCACTCACTCAAGGGAGTCTCAGAGCGGCTTACAAACTCCTTTCCATTCCCCTCCCCACAACAGACACCCTGTGAGGTAGGTGGGGCTGAGAGAGCTTTTTCCCAAGCTGTCCTTGAGAGAACAGCTGGTACAGAGCTATGGCTTGCCCAAGGTCATCCAGCCAGGTGCAAGTGGAGGAGTGGGGAATCAAACCCGGTTCTCCCAGATTAGAGTCCGCGTACTTAACCACTACACCAAACTGGCTCTCACCAAATTAGCTTACGTAAAGTAATACGTGAGCTAATTGTTTAGGAACCCCAGTCCTGCAAGGGCAATAAGTAAAGGTAAAGGTTTCCCTTGCTCGAAAACCAGTCAAATCCGACTCTAGGGAGTGGTGCTCATCTCCATTTCCAAGCTGAAGAGCCAGCACTGTCCGAAGACCTCTCTGTGGTCATGTGACTTGATGCCGAGGAGCACAGAACGCTTGTTACCTTCCCGCCGAAGCGGTACCTATTTATCTACTTGCAATTTCTGGCTTTCGAACTGCTAGGTTGGCAGGAGCTGGGGCCAGAGATGGGAGCTCACTCCGTCACGTGGCACTCGGGTCTCGAACTACCAAGCTACCGACCTTCCGGTCTGCAACACAGTGTCTTAACCTCTGAGCCACCACAGCAATACCTTTCACTAAAGGGGTTCCTTCCGGGATCCCAGCCTCCTTTCGGTTTCATGCCTTCTAGAACAGCGGCAGTCCTTCTTGGCTTCCCTTATGCTCCTCAGCTATAAATAGGGTGCTTGGGGAACTCGGGAACATCCTGACACAAACACGGCATTCTCTCTCTCTCTCTCTCTTTCCCCACCTGTGGAGTGTAATTTAATAGGGAGATATTGCTACCGGCCATATACTGGCCGAAGTGTGTGGAGGGAGATTAATGATGCACCAGGCCCCTTCACTCCGAGGGACACAGAGCGGCGGATTCACCCCTAATAGCAACTTAGTGTAAAAAGCCATGCCTCCTAGCTCCGAGTTCAGGAGTCCTTGCTGTGAAATAAAATTACTTATTATGCAGATATTTCTTTCCAGTCCTCTCCAAGGCATGTTTTTGCAGAAGGGGCACTGAGTTCAAAGGATCTTCCCCGGTTCAACGCTTGTTTAAAACTGCAGCTATAAAGGAATCACTGGCATAGTTCCCAGAGAATGGGGAAGGAGTGGAATGTTTGTTCTCTACGGTTGGGTTTTTATTTATTTGTTT
This sequence comes from Lepidodactylus listeri, assembly GCA_029233225.1. Lineage (NCBI taxonomy): Eukaryota > Metazoa > Chordata > Lepidosauria > Squamata > Gekkonidae > Lepidodactylus > Lepidodactylus listeri. The sequence goes on along the minus strand of JARCFY010000009.1, from coordinate 6,359,017 downwards.
CAAATATTTATTAGCTGCCTCTCTTCCTACAGCTCTCGAGGAAGCTTGCAATATTAATAATGTGTATATTTTTAAGGGTTAAGGGTTTTTTTTTGTTGGTTGATTGGTTTTGTTTTTAACTGAGTGGTTTTTTCTGATTTCTCTGTTATCATTCATCCCTATTAGTGTGTTCGCAGAGGGACTCAGTGCTTAAAGGGGGGGTCCCCAGTGTGGTGCCCATAGGTACCAGAAAAGGTGCCGGCAGGTTTTCAGAAAGTGGGCGGGACCAGGTGGGGCTTTTGCTCAGCCAGGCTTCTAATTGGCCGTTGGAAATTTGATTGGCTGTGCAGATTTTTTAAAATGTTGCTTTGGCAGCAGCTGCCTCCAAATCCCATGGATCATCACGATGTATTAAAGGCAAGCTGTGGCAGCCATTTTGTTGCTGGGCCTGCCCCACTGGGTCTGGATCCCAAAGGTTCCCACAGCCTCAAAAAGGGGGGGATTTCTAGCCCCAACGTTTGCCCTTTTCAACCCTTTATTAATAATTCAGAGAGAAAACTAATAAAAGTAACAAATTAAACTAACAACGTGCAACGCTTCGCAGAGTTAAAATTGCCCTTGCAGCCGCCTTTAAAAGTTATCTTGAATCAGTTCTGCGAATTCTTGAAAATGTTCGGTCCATCGAACATCCAGCAGAAAGGAGTTCTGCCTGCAGTCACTGGAAATGCCCCTGTGGTCTAGATGTGGTTTCTGGAGGTTTAAATGTTGTTTAATTATATTTAATAGAGGAGTCTTGTGGTCTTAACTATTCCTGGACTTTGTGTACAAGGTCGTTGTTTGTAAGAAGAAGGCCATGTTCCCACTGGAATGAGGCTTTGATGTCCGTTAATGGCAAGGGGTTGTACCCTGAGAAGAAGCTATGCGCTACGCTTGCAGGAGAAGAGATCCTAATGTTTACTGTGGAAGCAGCTGTGCGATGCACAGACAGTTCAGTTTAGAGATGAATTAATAGCCTTCTAGAGTGCTCTGCTACGGCGGCTCTTCAGTTCCTTCAACTTCGTATCCTGTCTTTGTACTTATGAGCTATTTAATATGCTGGTAGATTAAGTTGGGTAGCTGTGTTGGTCTGAAACAGCAGAACAAAGTACGAGTCCAGTGGCACCTTTAAGACCAACGAGGTTTTATTCAAGCTTTCGTGTATGTGCACACGAAGAAGAGGAGATTGGATTTATACCCCGCCCTTCACTTGTAGTCTCAGAGCGGCTTACAAACTCCTTTCCCTTCCCCTCCCCACAGCAGACACCCTGTGAGGTCGGTGGGGCTGAGAGAGCTCTGACAGAAACTGCTCTTTTTCCAAGAACAGCTGTGGCAGAACTATGGCTTGCCCAAGGTCATCCAGCCAGGTGCAAGTGGAGGAATGGGGAATCAAACCCGGTTCTCCCAGATTAGAATCCGTGCACTTAACCACAACATCAAACTGGCTCGAAAGCTTATACCTTGAATAAAACCTCATTGGTCTTAAAGGTGCCACTGGACTCGTTCGTTGTTAAAATGTTGAGTATGCCATGCCCCAGGATTACCTATCGGGTAGCAGCGTTTTGTTTGGCGATACTGGAATCTCGGAAAATATATTGTATTTAGCTTTGAGGGTTTTTTTCCATAAGAAAGTTTTTATTTTTCAAAACATTAAAATTAATACATTTGTTTTATACAAATCCTTTTTTTCCATATTATATAACATTTTGTTCTATTTGTATAGTCTTGCTTTTATCTTGTATTGGTGGTTTCCCACCACATCTGAAGCATAACACATTTTCCACTTTATCCAAAATAGTAATATTTATCTCTATGTTTACATTTCTGGTAACGGTTATATATCTTTAAAATACTTATATACCAATTCTTATTTTCTATATTCTTATATAATTCTAAAAAACAAGTTCATTATCTAATTATCCTTAGTACATTCATATACTCAATTTCTATTCTTTTATGCTATCATAACCATGTATAAATGTAGTTTTTCATGTCCCAATATTTTTCAACATATTCTTTCAAATCCTCCCAATCTTCTAAAAAAGTCTCTGAGTACAGATTATTCAACTTTCTAGTCCATTTATCCATTTCAGCCATATATAACAATTTTTTCAACCATTCCCACACTTCTGGTATTTTTTCATTTTTCCAATTTTGTGCATACACCATTCTTGCTGTTGTAATCACATACCATATTATTGTCCTTTTCTTTACATTTATCTCTTCTAGTGTAAGTCCAAGCAGTAACATTTCAGGCAACTTCTTAAATGTACATTTCAAATTTTTTTCCATTTCTGCATGTATTATAGACCAATAAGTCTTCGCGTTATCACAAGTCCACCACATATGATAGAAAGAACCTTCTTTCTTTTTACATTTCCAACATTTGTTAGACATATTTTGATTAATATTTGCAATTTTTTTGGGTGTCATATACCATCTGTACATCATTTTAAAACAGTTCTTATTTAGCTTTGAGTTTTTAATTGTTTTTATCTGGTAGACTGTAAACTTTGAATTTTTAATTGTAAAGTTGTGTATAGGATTGGTGGATTAATTGTAACAGAGAACGAACGAACGAGAGTGCTATGCACTGCTGTTTGTGAACTGGCTTCCAAGAAACACACAGAATTCTAGGCTCTATATTACATGACTCCGAAAAACCTTGCCCCCCACTCTAGGGTTGCCAACCTCTTGGGGGGGGGGGCGGGTGTGGAGCTTGAGATCCCCTGGGAGTACAACTGATTTCCAGGCTGCAGCGATCAGTTGTCCTGGAGACAGTGGCAGCTTTGGAAAGTGGACTCTATGGCATTATAGCCTGCTGAGGTCCTTCCCCGCCCCAAACCCCGGCCTCCCCAGGCTCCACCCCCCAAATCTCCGGGAACTTTCCAACCCCACCCCTCTGGGCAACGGATGCAAGCAGCCTGGTGTCATTTCTGAAAGCAGTACTCCCTCGTTCCAGAGTTGTAAGAGAAAATGGCCGGCCATGCTCCCCATGAGGCCATGGGGCCCTGCGAGGTCTGCCCTCATTGTGCTTTAATGCCAGGTTGGCAAGGCATTGCTGCCAATGCAGGTGGGGCTGAGTAAATGACGAATGCAAAGGAAGGATACTATGGGGGGTGTCATGGTGTAACCCTCAGCTAAAATTTTTCCAAAGCTGGATGCACAAAGGTCATTTGTGCCCCTTGCGGATACAGGTACATTGGCTGGTGGGTGAGCAGGAAGCAGGAAAAGGGGAGAGGTGATAGGAGCTTTCGGGGAAGGGAAAGAGAAGATTGGAGGGGGGGAAAGACCTGCCCATCAGCAAGTCATAGAATCACAGAGCTGGAAGGGGCCATACAGACCACCTAGTCCAACCCCCTGACCAATGCAGGACCAGCCTAAAGCCTAAACGGGAGCAGTCCCTGCCGTTTCCTCGCTTGTGATGATCTGTTACCCATTTCTGATGCGTCCATTGAATTTTTTTTAAAGGAACTGATTTTGCAAAACCTTCGTTGCCTGGTGGTCCCTTGGAGGCACACTTTATTCCCCAGAGGTGACCGTGCTAATGATTCTTTACCAGGGTTCTTGGGCTTGTTTTAAATGTGTTATGTATGGACCATGCGGTCGCCATGTGCTCCAGTAATGGCGACCGCCATGTGGCCAGAGCACATGGCCAAGAAACTACCTGAGCTTCAGCCAGGTAGAACAAAGGCCAGGTGGATTCGAACCGGCCACCAATCATGTACCTAGGTTTCTCCCAGGGAACCTATGAGATGTAAATAGACTGATAAGAGCCAATCAGGCCAGTTGGGCGAGGTCAGGGGATTGTCCCTGACCAGCATAAAAGGAGGGCTCGGAGCCCTGGGTTGTATGCTTCTAGGGCTGCCAAGTCCCCCGGAAGAGCGGGGGAAACACCGATTTTGAAAGCTTTCCCCCGCTTTTCCAAGATTGGCCACCGGGGGGACAAAATGGCTGCCAGCAGGGGAACCTCGGAGCCTGCCCTGGCCAGCCTCTTGAACTTCCTTCCTTCCTTCCCTCCTCCTCCTGCCCGCCTGGGCTGGCGCGGCAGCGTCGCCGGGGCCGGGCTGGGGTGAGCGGCGGCGAGGATGGCCGGAGCGGCGGCGGGGCAGCAGCAGCAGCAGGAGGGGGCGGTGGCGGCGGCAGGAGGCGAGGGCTGCGGCGTTGGCGGGGCATCGGCAGGGGCGGCGGGGGCGGGCGAGGAGTCGTCGGACAGCGAGGCGGAGCACAAGGGGCCCCAGAAGCTCATCCGCAAGGTCTCCACCTCGGGACAGATCCGCAGCAAGGTAGGCGGGAGGGGTGTGTGTCCGTGTGTGCCTGAGCCCCTCTCCCTTCCTGCCCGGGACGAGGCCAGACGGGGCCAGCCAGGCGCGGGGGGGGGGGGAAGGCTCTTAGGGCTTCATATTCTGCCGAGATGAGGAAGGATTCAGTAGGGCCGTTGCTCAGTGATAGAGCATCTGCTTGACATGCAGGAGGTATCAGCCTCTTCAGCTAAAAAAGGATCAGGTAATAGGTGACATTAAAGATCTCAGCCTGAGACCCTGGAGAGCCACTACCAGTCTGAGTAGTCAATACTGACCTTGATGGACCAATGGCCTGATTCAGTATTAGGAAACTTCATGAGTTCATGTGGAAGCATGTGGAAGCAACATCACAGGATGTGACTTCACAAAATGATGTCACTTCCTTTCTCCTGGCTCCACCCCCAAAGTCTCCTGGCTCCACCCCCAAAGTCCCCAGATATTTCCCAAGTTGGACTTGGCAGCCCTATATGCTTCATCCGGACCAGCAATAAAGATCGAGCTGTTTCACTGTTCCATGGACTCCCGACTCCAATACTTCTCAAAATGCGTGCTGCTCTCTTCCTCCTCTCTCCCCCAGCGAAGCCACACTGTGCTGTGTGTATTTTGTGATGTTCTTGTTTGGAAGCTACTTCCTCCCCACCCACACCCACCCCCCGCTACAGCAGAGCAAACAGCTAGTTACTTGGAAGACCAATTATTTCCAGTCTGAAATCTTGCCCAGACTAAACAAACAATTACTTGTTCTCCTTTGCAAAGCTAAAGATGCAGTATCTCGTTGTCTCACACGGTATGTCGATGCTATTTCTCTTTCCCCGTTCGGCACATTCTTACACTAATTTGTAGCTGTTGCACCGAGATTTGGACTCCTCCTTCCACAAAGACGCCATTCTGTCGCTCGATACAGAAAGAGAGTGTCTGGTCTTAGTATCCTACGTGGAACTTCATTTTGAATCACGTATTGCCTGTTTTGTTGGGTGATTTTCATTCATAGACTAGGAATAGACTTAGACACCCCTTTCCAGGCACATCGTACAGTCTTCACGGGACCAGCAAAGAAAGCACATGAGAGGATTGCACAATTGCATCAAAATCTCTCTGCATTTGGAAAGGCGATACCTTAGTAAGAAGGCTAAGCTAAGAGCTTCTTCACACGCAGGAGATTTTGATGTGAGAGCATGTTCCAGAGTTGGCGATTCCCCCATGCCAAGATGGTACACCTCATTGTGGGACTGGACCATGCACTGCTAGTAATACCTTGAACCATTCATCTTAGATCTATGCTCTCAACCCTGACTAGCCATAGTTTTCCAAGGTCTCAGGGCCAAACTACGCAATACACATCACATGAGTCAGGTCACAGATACCTGACCTATCAGTCCAATGTACATAAGGAGATGAGGACGTCCCTATCGTTCCGTGTGTCTCCAAGCATTGTGAGGCGGAAGGAGGAGCTTCAGGCTTCCCTCCCATGCCGTTTTCGCCAGTGGAAACAGCCAGCAGGGAGACCTGTTATCCCCTTTCTTGGGCTCCACATGCCCATTCCAGGACACACGGAACCTTAGGAAGGGGGAAACAGCCTATCCTCAGACATGTGGAGCTCAAGGAAGGGAAAAACAGGACCCTCCCCAGCCATTTCAGCTGGTGAAAACAGCACGGGAGGGAAGCCTGAAGCCTTTCTTTCCCCCTCACAGTGTTTGAAATGACAAGAGGTTTTTACATGTTAGTCCCCACATGTACATATGACCCAGAGTTGAGCTGGCACTTCTGACCCAACTCATGGCACAAGTACCATGTATTTTGGCCCTCAGATTAAGGATTCCCCCCACCCCCCAATCTTCTTCTCCTTGTTGGAACCATTTGGATATTTTAGCCCTGTCCTTGAGCTGGTTCCCCGCAGCCCACTGATATTCCCGCACAGCAGTTGGCAAGTACTTCTGCCTCCCTGCATAGGGAAGCAACACTTCCTCACGCCAAGGGTGTAAGTGAATGGATGTTTAAGTACATGGAAATACACAGCCTTCAAGAGCGAGTGCCAAGAGCCTTTCTGTTTAGGAGCTAGTGAAATAAGGAGCAGATAATTGTCTCTTAGAGATTTTTAAAATGTAAACACAGAGTGGATTTGTACTGAGATAAAATGGGGGGTTGCTCTGGTAGCATTCCTATTCTGGGGAGAACTGTTGAGCGTGTGTGTCAGCTGTAGGGTTGCCAGCCTCCAGGTGGGGCCTGGGGATCTCCCGCTTTTATAACTGATCCCCAGCTGACAGAGATCAGCTCCCCTGGAGAAAATGGCTGCTTTGACGGGTGGATGCTATGGCATTATACTATGCTGAGGCCCCTCCCCTCCCCAAACCCCGCCCTCTCCTGGCTCCACCCCCAAAGTCTCCAGGTATTTTCCAACCCAGACTTGGCAACCCTAGTCAGCTGTGATGAGACAGTCCCAGGGGAGTCTCCACATCTTTCAATGGTCCCCTGTTGCAAACTGCGTCTTTGACAAGGTTTTTCTCTTCTAGGCTGTGCTATCTGTTTTACAGATTTCTGTCTTTGAACTCGGAGCGATTAAGTGTACTATTAATGGAGGTAAATCTATAAAAACGTTCTCCCCCCCCCCTCTCTTCCCCACTTTATGGTAAGGTTGCCAGATCCTACCTGGCTGCTGGCGGGGGGGGCTCCAGCACCCAGTCTGGGATCTTCTGATATGCGCACCGCAATGACATCAGCTGGAAGTAATGTCGTCACGTCGCCAACGTTGGGAGTGATGACGTCAATTTTTGGGCAGAGCTCTACGGTTTGAGCCCAGCTTTGCCATAGTGCAGGGGTGGCCAACCTTGCTTAACGTAAGAGCCACATAGAATAAACGTCAGATGTCTGAGAGCCGCAAGACAGGAACAAATATCACACACACGTTTTTATTTTTAAAAATATGCAAATTTGCTTTTTATTAACGTTAAATGGGACTGCCAAAAATAAAAACAAACGAGGAAAACCGGTTATTGATAATGATATTACTTGTTTGCTAATGATATTGAGAGAGAGAGAGAAAAAGAGAGAGATGGAAAGAAAGAATTAAAGAAGTGGAAAGAAAGAGAGAGAGAGAAACTAGGAAAGCAAATAGATGGGAGGGAGGAAGGAAGGAAGGAAGGAAGGGAGAAAGAGAGAAAAAGCATGCCTCCCCTTTGCTTCCCCAGCCGCCCTGCCAGGAGCCGCACAATATGTGTGAAAGAGCCGTATGTGGCTCCCGAGCCACAGGTTGGCCACCCCTGCCATAGAGTTTTGCCCAAAAGCTAGAGCATCCCCCCCAACATTGGCAACAGGATGGGTGGAGTTTATCCCTGCTGGCCAGGTGGCCAGTGGCAGAAAGGGCCCCACAAATCGGGGGGAAACCCCGCTTGGACGGGGGTGTAGCAACCCTACTCTACAGTTGCTTATTGTTAGTCATTTTCAAATGTTTGCTTGCTTCTCTGGAAGAAACCCTATTTGGACCTGGGAAATAAAAGGGGAAGTTATCCATGGAGATGCTGTAAAATCCTCTTTTGAGACTGAAACATCTAGTCTTAAAAATGGCTATGGCGGTCACTTCCTTTCCCCAGGGAACCCTGGGAACTGTAGTTCTGTGTGAGGAGGCTGCGATACTAACAAGAGTTCTTGGTGTCCTCCTCAAACTGCAATTCCCAGGATCATTTTTTTGGGGGGGGGGGGGGAGATCATGACCATTAAACATATTCTTTTACAGCATAGATATGGAGGGGGCAGAGTGAAGGATGATGTCTCTTAAGGGAAAACACCCCTAAAATGTCAGCAGTCGACTCGTAATCCAATACTGAGCAACGTGGACTGATGTATACACAGCCTTCCTAAGAGTATGTCCATTTGAGCTGGAAGAATACACGTATGGAAACCAGTAGCACCCCAGGTTTCAATAGCAGTGCAGTAAATTAAGCTGAGAGTGATCCACATTTTTATGACTTCTTCTGTCGAACAAATAACCCTTTGTCAAGATAGGGAGCAAATATTTCATGGTATTAAATCTAATTTCCAAAGGAGGGAGGCAAGTCCATCTGTCACTCCTCTCTTCCCCCATGTTTGCGTAATAAGGCTAGGCTGTTATTGCCTCCCTCCCCTATCTCCCGTAAACTTCTCATGAACAAAGACAAAAGATTCGCAAGGCACAGGAAAGAAAGGTTGTCTAGTGGACCGGTTGTGTCCACTGTTTAAAAAGCCAAATTCTAAAAGGTTACCATTAAGTAAAGTTGTTATGCCAAATGCTACAGCCGTGATTCCTTGACAACGGGGTACCACAGTGTAAAATATGTCTGCCCTTCCCCCTCTCAAACAGATTGGGGGATTGTTGCGTCATCCGATGGGGAATTTCAGCCCCAGTCGACCCAAACAGCCAGTCACATGATAAAAAGCCTTTCTGGAACACAGACGGAGGGTGTCGCACGTTCCACGAAAGAAAGAACCAACCCATCCCAGAAAGCCAGCAATTCAGGAAAGAAAGCTAGGCTGGAACTTTTCTCCCTGATATCTAGCCTTCTATCTGCAGGGATTTTTTTGGAGGGGGGGAAGTGTACGGTGATGCGATTACTGCCATCTTGAGCTTGAAGCAGTGCGATCCAGGAGCAGTTTTAATTTGTGGTTGGCTGTTAGAGTCGATCGGGCTAAGTGTCATTGTGTTGGCGTCTGTGTGATTTTTTTATGCCTTCCCTGTTCATATATCCTTTCTTTTGGTTTCTTTTCTGGTTTCCAGGCTTCGACATCAAGCACACAAAGAGCTCTATGCTTACAAACAGGTGAGCCATTTTCCTTGCACTTTCTCTTTTTAAAGACAGGCTCTCTCTCACACAGAGGTTGAATTTTGGGGCAGAGATGGTCTGAGGGGAAAAGCTGACCAGGCCTGTAGCCTAACACAAGAAGAGCCTTGCTGGGTCAGACCAGTGGTCCATCTAGTCCAGCATCCTGTCTCACACAGGGGCCAACCAGTTCCTCTGGGCAGCCAACAACAGGGCAGAGAGGCCGAGGCCTTCCCCTGATAAGAACGTCAGAAGAGCCCTGCTGGATCAGACCAATGGTCCATCTAGTCCAGCATCCTGTCTCACACAGTGGCCAACCAGTTCCTCTGGGCAGCCTACAACAGGGCAGAGAGGCCGAGGACTTCCTCTGATAAGAATGTAAGAAGAACCAGGGCTCCGTTGGGGCCGGGGCGGCCGGAGCGCCGCTCCGGGAGAGACGCGGCGGGGGGGCGGGCACTTAACAAAGCCCCGCCCCCCGCCGTCGTCCCCTGTCAATGCTTCCCGGGGCTGCGGCAGAGCGCCGCAGGCCCCGGGAAGCCGCTTCCCTTCCCCCCCCTTCAAGAGCTCCGCCGGCCCCGGGAAGGAGAAGCCTCCCCCCTCCCACTGCTCCCTTCCCCCTCCCACTGCTTCTTCCTTTCCCGTCCTTCCCCTCTCCCCCCCCTTCCTTCCTTCCTTCTCTCTCTCCCCCCACCTACCTACCTTCCTGTTCCTTCCTTTCCCCCTTCCTTTCTTCCTTCTTTCTCTCCCCCCCACCTACCTACCTACCTTCCTGGTCCTTCCTTCCTTCTCTCTCTCTCTCTCCCCCCACCTGCCTACCTACCTTCCTGTTCCTTCCTTTCCCCCTTCCTTCCTTCCTTCTCTCTCTCCCCCCCACCTACCTACCTACCTTCCTGTTCCTTTCTTCCTTCCTTCCCCCTTCCCCTGTCCTTCCTTCCTTCCTTCCTTCCTTCCTTCCTTCCTTCTCTCTCTCTCTCCCACCTACCTACCTACCTTCCTTCCTGTTCCTTTCCTTTCCTTCCTTCCCCCTCCCTCCCTTCTTGCCTTCTGACACACTGCCGATGACGTCATCGCTTCCGGTGACGTCAGGGGTGTGGCATATGCAAATTAGTTATGCTAATGAGCTCCTGCACCTCTTTTTTTACGAAAGGACCCCTGAGAAGAACCTTGCTGGATCAGACCAGTGAGGGTCCATCCAGTCCAGCATCCTGTCTCACACAGTGGCCAAACAGTTCCTCTGGGCAGCCAATAACAGGGCAGAGAGGCCGAGGCCTTCCCCTGATAAGAACATCAGAAGAGCCCTGCTGGATCAGACCAGTGAGGGTCCATCTAGTCCAGCATCCCGTCACACACAGAGGCCAGCCACTTCCTCTGGAGGGCCAGCAACAGGGCAGAGAGGCCGAGGCCTTCCCCAGATAAGAACCTCAGAAGAGCCCTGCTGGATCAGACCAGTGGTCCATCCAGTCCAGCATCCTGTCTCACACAGTGGCCAACCAGTTCCTCTGGAGGGCCAGCCACAGGGCAGAGAGGCCGAGGCCTTCCCCTGATAAGAACACCAGAAGAGCCCTGCTGGATCAGACCAGTGAGGGTCCACCTAGTCCAGCATCCCGTCACACACAGAGGCCAGCCACTTCCTCTGGAGGGCCAGCAACGGCAGAGAGGCCGAGGCCTTCCCCAGATAAGAACATCAGAAGAGCCCTGCTGGATCAGACCAGGGAGGGTCCATCTAGTCCAGCATCCTGTCTCACACAGTGGCCTACCAGTTCCTCTGGAGAGCCAACAGCAGAGCACAGAGGCCGAGGCCTTCCCCAGATAAGAACATCAGAAGAGCCCTGCTGGATCAGACCAGTGGTCCATCTTGTCCAGCATCCTGTCTCATAAAGTGGCCAACCAGTTCCTCTGGAGGGCCACCAACAGTAATTTGGATGCAACCCCCCTTCTCCATGCTCCTAGCAAGCTACGTGCTAATGTTATAGTGGGCCATTTGTGCCAACAGGGCATTCGAACTGCTGCAGCTGAAGCCTTTTGTTCTTTGAAGCTAAGAAGTAAGACGGGTTTTTTTTTCATGGGCCGGGTATTTGCAACTGTATCTGCTGCCCCATTTCCTCTGTTGTTAATGTGTGCCTCTTTCCTTGCAGGTTATTCTAAAGGAAAAAGTAAAAGAACTTAACTTGCACGAGGTAAGCGGGGTTCTCTCTTCTCTTTACCCCCCCCCCCCCCGAGCACATGCGCCCAGGTTCCCCAAGCGAGTGGCGCTAGCTTTCCAGTGTCATTAAGGGAGCCGTCACTCCCATATATTTATAGAGACGCTCACCTGCACGTGGCCAGAGGGAAGGACGGGAGTCCGAGAGTTCTTTCTTTGGAGCCAGTTTGGTGTAGTGGTTAAGTGCGTGGACTCTAATCTGGGAGAACCGGGTTTGATTCCCCACTCCTCCACGTGCAGCTGCTGGAGTGACCTTGGGTCACTTACAAGTTCTTTCAGAGCTGTTCTCTCAAGAGCAGTCCTCAAAAGAGCTCTCTCAGCCCCACCTGCCTCACAGGGTGTCTGTTGTGGGGAGGGAAAGGGAAAGGAGATGGTAAGGCACTCTGAGACTCTGAATGAAGGAGAGGGTATAAATCAAATCTCTTCTTCTTCCTCTTCTTCTTCTTCTTCTCCTCTTCCTCCTCCCTCCTTCTTTGTCTCCTCCTCCTCTTCTTCTTTTCCTTCTTCTTCCTCCCTCCTTCTTTGTCTCCTCCTCCTCTTCTTCTCTCTTCTTCCTTCTTTCTCCTTCTTCCTTCTTTGTCTCCTCCTCCTCCTCTTCTTCTCTCTTCTTCCTTCTTTCTCCTTCTTCCTTCTTTGTCTCCTCCTCCTCCTCTTCTTGTCTCTTTATCCTTCTTTCTCCTTCTTCCTTCTTTGTCTCCTCCTCCTCTTCTTCTCTCTTCTTCCTTCTTTCTCCTTCTTCCTTCTTTGTCTCCTCCTCCTCTTCTTCTCTCTTCTTCCTTCTTTCTCCTTCTTCCTTCTTTGTCTCCTCCTCTTCTTCTTCTCTCTTCTTCCTTCTTTCTCCTTCTTCCTTCTTTGTCTCCTCCTCTTCTTCTTCTCTCTTCTTCCTTCTTTCTCCTTCTTCCTTCTTTGTCTCCTCCTCTGCTTCTTCTTCTCTCTTCTTCCTTCTTTCTCCTTTTTCCTTCTTTGTCTCCTCCTCTTCTTCTTCTCTCTTCTTCCTTCTTTCTCCTTCTTCCTTCTTTGTCTCCTCCTCTGCTTCTTCTTTCTCCTTCTTCCTTCTTTCTCCTTCTTCCTTCTTTGTCTCCTCCTCCTCTTCTTCTTCTCTCTTCTTCCTTTTTTCTCCTTCTTCCTTCTTTGTCTCCTCCTCTTCTTCTTCTCTCTTCTTCCTTCTTTCTCCTTCTTCCTTCTTTGTCTCCTCCTCTGCTTCTTCTTTCTCCTTCTTCCTTCTTTCTCCTTCTTCCTTCTTTGTCTCCTCCTCTTCTTCTTCTCTCTTCTTCCTTCTTTCTCCTTTTTCCTTCTTTGTCTCCTCCTCCTCCTCTTCTTCTCTCTTCTTCCTTCTTTCTCCTTTTTCCTTCTTTGTCTCCTCCTCCTCCTCTTCTTCTCTCTTCTTCCTTTTTTCTCCTTCTTCCTTCTTTGTCTCCTCCTCTTCTTCTTCTCTCTTCTTCCTTCTTTCTCCTTCTTCCTTCTTTGTCTCCTCCTCTGCTTCTTCTTTCTCCTTCTTCCTTCTTTCTCCTTCTTCCTTCTTTGTCTCCTCCTCCTCCTCTTCTTCTCCTTCTTCCTTCTTTCTCCCTCTTCCTTCTTTGTCTCCTCCTCTGGTTCTTCTTCTTCTCTCTTCTCTTTGAACATATTCAGGATATGGGGTGATCTCAACTAAGCCGGAGGAACGAACTGAGTGTCCGGGGCTTTTCTAAGAAGCGCAGAACTGTGACTTCTTGGCAAAGGAAGTTTTGAGCCTCAAAAGCTCACACCCTGGGGATCTTGTTGGTCTCTAAGGGCCTTCTAGACTCGAAACTAGCTGTCCGACTACAAAACGGACATGTCCACCCTCTGAAACCGTCCTCTTGGTGTACATGTTACTAAGTAATTTGCTTCCACAAGCGATGGTTTGACAAGAAGGCAGTGGTGGTCCCTCAGGCTAGAGAGGGGAGATGGGTTTCTGAGGTTGAGCTTCCTGCTCTGTTTCCGTACTGCTCTTGCCTCTGGTCAAACCAGTTTTGCAAGTTTTTTTGGTAAAAGTTTCCAAAACCTGCCAACCCTGTTTGACCGGCAGTTACGATGAGATGAAAGAAACGTCTCTGTGCCGCCCAATGACGATGCCTTCCGCATGATCTCTCCTTTGGCTCTCTTAAACCTTGTATCCGGCCCCAGTCCTTCTTTTCTTGCTGTGGAATGTTGCCTGCGTTTACGAAGCTGGGGGGTGATCGGGGCACCGCCCTTTCCTGCCCCTTGCCTCTTCCTGTTCTGGCCAAATGTTGGATGGCTGCACCCCCAGAAGCTTGATGCAAAGGACTGCAGTACTCCCTCTAAGCTGTGAAGTCTTTGTGAGCAAAAATCCTACTTTGTGAGCTACTGGCATTCAAGTTGTGAGCGAGCGATTTGGCCACTGCCATAAATTAAGTTTGCTCTGGAGGCATCCTTCCTTAGTTAAGACAAAAATGTGTGAGCCAGAGGCTAAAAAACTGTGAGCTGGCTCACACTAACTCAGCTTAGAGGGAACACTGATAATGGGTATGCCAGGAACCTCCAGATATTTGAAGAATTCTCGTGGCTTGGAAAGCAGGGATTGGATAAACAGCCTGTGAGCTACGTTATATCTGCATTGTAGACAGATCAAGATGGGTGGCTGGGTTCGTCTCTCTGTAGCAGTAGAAAAGAGCAAGAGTCCAGTAACAGCTTAAAGACGAACAAAAGAGGAGAACGGAAAGGAGTTTGTAAGCCGCTCTGAGACTCCGAGTGAGTGAAGGACGGGATATAAATCCAATCTCTTCTCTTCACTCCTCTCCCCTCCTCTCCTCTCTTCTCTTCTCTTCTCTTCATGCTCTTTTCTACTGCACTGGAGAATTCAACCCCTAAGATTGGAGGCACTCTGCATAGTATTGCCTCGTTATCATATCTCTAGGGCTCCCTGGGAACTGTAGTTTTGACAGAAAGTCAGTAGCTTCCACCAGAGAATTCTCAGTGCCATCAGCAACTACAGTTCCCAGAGTTCCTTGTGGGGAACATGGTGGTTACATTTGACATACAAAACCATATCGATTCAGTTAGGTTCGCAAAAGCACTGCATTATCCCATTTTCCCCTCCAGGATTTGGTTGCGGGGGCTGACATCGCCTCCTGTTGACGTCATTGTTCTGGGCACGTCTTTGGAGCCTGGGGTTCCCCCCGGCAGCCCAATCCGGGCCGGTGGGGAGTGGGCCGCTGGAGTGGGGGTTTCCCCGCCCCCCGGGGGGACTTGGGATCCCTAGGTGGTGGAGGGTTCCATCAAAGTCCCGGCCCTCTTCAAACTGCTATTAAAAGTTTTAATTCAGGCTGCAGCACAGTCCGTTGCTTGGTTAGGACGGCTAGATTCGAATCCAGTAGTGCCTTAGAGACCAGCTAGGTTTTTTGTGGTACGAGCTATTGGGAGTCAAAGTTCCCTTCGTCAGATACAAGTAGATACAAGGGATCTTCATTGCTACTTGTATCTGATGAAGGGAGCTTAGAGTCTCAAAAGCTTGTACCCCGAAAATCTTCAGGTGGGTAGCTGTGTTGATCTGAAGCAACAAAACAGAGTCTTGAGTCCAGGGGCACCTTTAAGACCAACAAAATTTAATCCTGGGTATAAGCTTTCATGTGCATGCACACTTCTTCAGATAACACCTTTAAGACGAAAAAGTTTAATTCTGGGTATTAGCTTTTGCATGCATGCAGTTTTGCAGACACCAACTTTAAGGCCAGCAAAGTTTATTTGAGTTTTTATGTGCATGCACACTTTTTCAGATACCACCTTTAAGACCAACAGAGTTTAGCTGGGTATAAGCTTTTGCATGCATGCAGTTTTTCAGACACCAACTTTTAAGGCCAGCAAAGTTTATTTAAGTTTTTATGTGCATGCACACTTTTTCAGATACCACCTTTAAGACCAACAAAAGTCTTAAAGCTTTTGCATGCATGCACACTTCTTCAGATACCACCTTTAAGACCAACAAAGTTTAAATCTGGGTATAAGCTTTTGCATGCATACAGAGTTTTTCACATACCGCCTTTAAGGCCCACAGAGTTTAATTCTGAGTATAAGCTTTCGTGTGCATGCACACTTCTTCAGATACCTGTATGTGAAGAACTGTGCATGCACACAAAAGCTTATACCCAGAATTAAACTTTGCTGGCCTTAAAGGTGCTGCTGGACTCAAACTTAGTTTCCAAAAATCTTATTGACCTCTAAGATGCTACTGGGTATCAATCTGACTGTTCAATTACAAACCAGCATGGCCGCCCTCCTGAACTTGTCTTTAAATTATGTGGCCCTTTTCCTGACATCACTTGGAGCATAGCTGGCTCTCTTTGATGTGAAGAAGACTTCAGTGAAACCTGTAAGCTTGCCTGGGCCACCAGCATCCTTTGTCTCACTGAAGTGTGAGCTAGGTCAGTCTATTGATGACCAATTTCCCAGCCCGGCCAGAGCTCCTCTGAACTCTTTAACTCTTAAAATCTTTCTTGGCTATCTCAGAAGGAGGGGGAGAAAGTCAAGTCCTTTCAGGGGGCTGGGGAGCTACTGGCCGTGAGCCAGTGACTGGCAGAGACTCTAAATGTAAGCTTCGGGACATCGGAGAGGTGTGGGGAGGGGAGTGTACTGGCTCCGGGCCTCCGGCCGTGTAAGCACGACACCCCGTGTGTGTCCAACACCCCGAACAGGACACTGGACACTGTTGTGGTGCCGCTCCAGAGAGGCCAAGTGAGAATCTAGTTATGCAACTCAGAGGCGGCTCCCTTTGCCAGCAACCACAAAAACAAAGAAGTTATTTATATAGGCTATAAATCCTGATGCGGGGTGGGGGGAGAGAAGGGGAAGGAGTGTCCCAGCGGGGTGCTGAGAAGGGTAACACAAGGATGTACCTTTTCCAGGAGAACCAGCTGCTGTTTCTCCTCACAGCAGCCTTTCGGGGCAAAGCTGTGGGAGGCGCAGACTCAGGCCTAGTGTCCAGGGGGGGTGTTGTATCCATTTTCTACACGCACCCACACTTTGTGAGAAATTTTTTAGTGTTTTCAGAAAGTGGCTCAGCACTAGGTTTGCCACCCTCTGGGGGCGCCTAGAGCAGTTAGTTTGGTTTGGTTTGGTTTGATTTGGTTTGGTGTAGTAGCCCATAGGCCGTACACCATAAAGGAAATTTTAAGAATTTAAAAGAACTGTAATACAGAAATTTGCCACCTCCACGATGAAATTTTGGCAGAGGCTGCTCAAAAGTAGTCTTAAGTCTTGCTGCACCAGGAGAAAATGAATATTTCAACAGCCATTTTCTTATAAATCTTTCTCTTGCTGCTGCATGTTTCGGACAGTGGAAGAAAACGTGAGTCAAGTTCTGTCAAAGGGCAGTCACAGTAGTGCTGGTCCAGAGGGGTCTTGAGAAAACAGCCCTTCATCTGGGTTGTTGGAAACGCATTGCAGCGTGCAGTCATGTATGACCACCTGCCTAGAGCAGTGTTTCCCAATCTTTTTGGTACGGTGACCCATAAGTCCAAATTTACTTTGTTCAGAGAGCCAGTTTGGTGTCGTGGTCAAGAGTGGCAAGATTCTAATCTGGAGAACCGGGTTTGATTCTGTCCTCCGTCACATGCAGCCAGCTGGGTGACCTTGGGCCAGTCACAGCTCTCTCTGAGCTGTTCTCTCAAGAACGGTTCTGTCAGAGTTCTCTCAGCTCCACCTGCCTTGCAGGGTATCTGTTGTGGTGAGAGGAAGGGAAGGAGATTGTAAGCCACTCTGAGACTCTAATCATGGGACAGTTTAGGCTTGATTTCTTCTAGAACCCACTGATTTGTCTTTTGGGTGAGAAGGTGGGGAAATTTAGCTGTTTAAAAATTGCGATGAGGGCCTGGTCGTGATCAGGCCCCCGGTGCAGTGGCCACAAGTGATCTTGTTTCCCCACACACACCTTTTAAAGTGCTGAAACAGCTCCCCCGTGGGTGTTTTGGTACTTGAAAAGATGAGCGGGGGAACAAAACCATATGTTGGTGGCACTCTGCAGGCCCAGTCGCAGAGTCCATAAAGCCGCAGCAGCTGGGATATCAAGCAAGTAACGTGTAAACTGTTTTCATGGATGGCATGCCCTGGCCAGCCGGCCGGGATTCCCATCCGGTCTGTAACCGCTGGGGAAGAGAATTCAGTTAGGCAGGAGGCGTTTCCCGGAGAGTCTTCCTTTAGGATCTTGCCCTGTACTTCAAAAATAACACAGAATGCTAATTGTTCCGGCCCTGTAGATATCTGTTCCCAAATGCAAGATGTCCTCTCCGCTCCTTTTGCTGACTGACCTCTTCCTCTCTTGTCCCCTTGCTTCTCTTTCAGATCTGTGCTGTTTGTTTGGAGGAATTTAAGCCCAAAGACGAACTGGGGATCTGTCCGTGCAAACATGCCTTCCACAGAAAGTAAGTGCCAACTCAGCGGATCACTGCAAAGATCATCTTGGGCAACTAACAGTTTGTGAACTGCAAACCCCCCCTCCCCAACAACAACCACCAAGAAATTGGGTTTTCCTCTGAGTCTGGCGGATCCCATGACTTTCTGTCAATTTAATCTTCCTAACCCATTCCTCAAGGGAACTCCAGGCAGGGTCTATCTAGGTTTCCATTCCCTCCCCCATTTGAATCGTCACGACGACCCTGTGAGGTAGATTACTCTGAGAGAGAGTGGTAGCTGGAGAGTGGTGACAGGGGGGCACCTAGTGAGCTTCCTGACTCTCTGGGAAGGAGCAGAGGTTGTTTCACCCGTGCATTCTCCAAACTTTTGCTTTCTGTTTATCTTAGTATATCTCCCCAGTGGGAGCTCAGAGCAGCTTACAAAACAAAACACCCCAAAATATGACTTAAGGCCGGGGGGGGGGGTCCCCTGTGGCTACCATGTTGCCTGCCGACACCTCTCCTGATGCTTTGATTTAGACCCCACCCTTCACTACTCAAGGGAGTCTCAGAGCGGCTTACAAACTCCTTTCCCTTCCCCTCCCCACAACAGACACCCTGTGAGGTAGGTGAGGCTGAGAGAGCTCTTTCCAGAGCTGTCCTTGAGAGAACAGCTGTGACAGAGCTATGGCTTGCCCAAGCTCATCCAGCAGGTGCAAGAGGAAGAGTGGGGAATCAAACCTGGTTCTCCCAGATCAGAGCCTGCGCAGTTATCCACTATGTCATGGACTGGGTGCAGGCAGGGTGAGAGAGAGCGAAAGTCCAAGTCCAGTCCGAGGTCAGAATCCAGGGATAGCAAGCAGGAGCCAAAAGAACAGAATCCAAAGTACAAACGGAGACCGGAGTCGTTGGAAGCCGGAGTCGAGGAGCCGAGAATTCAAGGCACGAATCGGGAATCAGGAGCATGGGCGAGGGAGGTGCAGAGTGTCATCAAACTGAGTAGTTGCTGGCACGAGAAACCAGCATCAGGAGTGGAAGCTAAATACCCCTCAGGTGCCGGGGTTAATTAGTGCTCAGCATGTGCGTCCCAGCTTCTGTCAGAACTCAGGGCTGAGGGACCGCCTGCTGCGCAGGTGCACCTCCCTCCGCCGGGACGCTAAGTCTTGCCTGAGCTGGTTCCGCAAACGCACCGTCGGAGGAGGCGAGTCGGGGGCTGCCTGTCAGGCGTTGTTCCTCCGCCGCTGTTGCTGGGACAGGTGGTAGGGATACGCTGGCGAGCGCCGAGGTTTCATCAGGGTCAGGTGTGGGCTCTGCAGAAGCCGGGGGCTCGGGCTCAGCTGGAGCTGGAGCTGGGGCCGCATCCTTAGCAGGACTCATGACACACTACACCAAACGGGCTCTCTTTTAGAAGGGTGGAGTCAGATGGGGCTTTCCCAGCAAAAGTCCTGATGGGCCATTGGAGGTTTGAAAGAAACAAACAGAAGAAGCAGGCAGTGCAATGCGACATCACCCTGCCTGGACTGCTCCTTTTTCCACTGGCCCAGTTCACTTGGGGGTCGCTGGCTATGATGCAAGGGGCTGAAGGCCTGGTACCCTTTGGTTCCCCCTCCTTGCTTGCACTCAACCTGGTGCGGTTGACTACAGCCAACGCCTGCCTCCCTCCAAGACACAGGAGTCGGTCTTTCCAAGCATTGCTACCTGAAATCTGTTCTACTGGGTTCTGAGATCATTTCCAGGCACAGCATGGAGTTGGTGCATTAACTGAGGCTGCAGCGTTAATAATCCTGTTTACAGGGACTTACTTACCTTTTAATGGTACAGCTAGAGTGTAATAAAGCTTGTTAATTAACTTAATAAGAAAGTTTCAAAACTGTATTAATTTGTCAAAAACGGTGAAAAAATTTCAATTTGTATGCTCTTCTTCCTTTATGCATACATGTAACTGTATTGTGGGGAAAATAATTATTATATATTTTTTTTAAAAAAAACCTGAGGCTGCAATGTTATCCAGCCCTTGCTTTAGAGAAGAGAAGAGATTGGATTTATACCCCACCCTTCACTTGTAGTCTCAGAGCGGCTTACAAACTCCTTCCCCTCTCCACCACAGATAGCCTTTGAGGCAGGTGGGGCTGAGAAAGCTCTGACAGAAACTGCTCTTTTTCAAGAACAGCTGTGCCAGAACTATGGCTTGCCCAAGGTCATCCAGCAGGTGCAAGTGGAAGAGTGGGGAATCAAACCCGGGTCTCCCAGATTAGAGTCTGCCCACTTAACCACTACACCAAACTGGCTCTCAGTTTAGAGCTGTATGGGAAGCCCCTAAAATACTTGAGTGGACCTGGTCCCTAGAAATGGCACGCAAGTAGCAAACTGTTTAAAATCAGGCTGCCGCACGACCCACTGGTTGGTCGGGACAGCTAGATTTGAGTCCGGTAGCAACTTGTAGACCAGCAAGACTTTCGGGGCTCGAACTTTTGAGAGTCAAATCTTCGCCGGATATTTAACGAAGGCAGCACCGAGTCTCGAAAGCTTTTTCCCCGAAAATCTTGTTGGTCTCTCAGGTTCTGCAGGGCTTGAATCCAGCTGTTCTACTGGAGACCACCAACATGGCTAACCTTTGGAACTTATTTATTAGGATACATACATCAGGAACCCGTCAGGAATCCTGGTCATGGAAGACGATTTTCACCAGCTTGAGCAAGGGATTCCTTCCCCTCACCCTGTAATTTTTCCCCCCCTTTTAACCATCCCTCAGTTTGCTGCTGTCAACGTTTGATGCTTCCTGGAGTGTGAATGCCACATTTCAGTTGCTCCCTGTGTAAAGGAGTATTTCCTTTTATCCGTTCTGAATCTGCTGAATTTAGGGAGTGTTGGTAGCTGGTTCCGTCTCAGAAGAAGCATGCTCGGATAAAGATTCCTACTGTTGTACAAGACGGGTAGCCGTGTTAGTCTATCTGCAGCAGCAGAAAAGAGCAAGAGTCCAACAGCACTTTAAAGACTACAAAATTTATGTCAGGGGAAGAGTGTCCATGATCCCAAAACAAAGAGAACAATCTCTCTCTCTGTCTCTTAAAATCTTGCATTAGTCCTATGCAGGTTAAAATAAATCCACTTAATGAGTTTTAATCAGTGAAGGCTTTTATCATCAGGCGACAGCCATGGCTTGGTGGTTGGCGTGGAAGAAATGACTTGACCCCCCCCCCCCTTCTCTCTCCATCTGCAGGTGCCTCATCAAGTGGCTGGAGGTCCGCAAGGTATGCCCGCTTTGCAACATGCCCGTCCTTCAGCTGGCCCAGCTCCACAGCAAGCAGGATCACCCCGGTCCTCCACAGGAGCCCCTGCCCGGGGCAGCAAACATCGTATAGCTTCCCCCGCGAGATGCTCTTTTCTGGCACGCCCGATTGCCCATCGGACTCATGCAGAGACTTTCCTGCCGTCAAACGCGTGTCTTGCGGCCTCGGAGGATCTTCCAGGATTCCCTTTGTCTCATGAAGAACTCCCAGGATGCCCTTGGAGAGGAGAAAGGCCGGATGCTAGGACTGTGGACACACCCGTAGCGCAGCGCCCACCAGTGCAGCAAGAAGGCCCAATGGGAAATCTCTGGGGTCACATTTTTTTAAAGAGCACTTTACAAACAGGTGTGTCTCTCCAGGCACCTGTGACTCGTGTTGGATCAGGTGGTGCACAAACCCAAAGCTGTTCAAGGGAGGCGGAAGTCGAGATGAGCAGACTCCCTGCATGTGTGGGGGATGTTTGTCTTTGCCTCGTGGAACAGAAATGAGACTCCACACGCTCTTTGCTGTGCCCCGCAATTCCACCGCCCCCTGGTGGTTACCTCATACCGAATTGCCTGTGGCTTTTGGAACAGTCAACGGCAAGGCAGAATCTAGATGTTGTTGTTGGATCCGGGAGGCTTGTCAGCGCTCTTCCTCTTAGGGTGGGGTGCAACAGCGAAACTCCCTTGCAGCCTTGGAGGAAGAGTCAGTGCTTGTTAGAGGTGGTGGTTCAGAGAATCCAGAAGGAAGCACAGAAAACGCTTCGTTCAAGAGGCCAATTGTTCACCAGTGGCCCGATTGGAACTGTAAGGGACTTGAACACGCACACCCCGGTCACTGACTAAAACGATCCCTTAAGTGCCCCTAGAGAGACGAACAAATTTCCTAGGTTATTCATCGACAATTTCTTCACTCACGAGACCCAAGGAGAACAACGGGGGCCCATCAGCATCCCAGCAAGAGGGGCCACAAGCGCTTGGATTCAGCACCGGAATACGGGCGCGTCAGTCTTCATCCCGCAATGTGAATCCGTTTCGAACTATGTGCGAGCACAAAGTGCGTTTTCGCAGCTGAGTCTTAAAGCGGCTCTTTCTTCAGTCGGGTGTCTCGTGGACTAACATGGACCTGAATGCTCATCTGCAGTACAAATGCCTCTTTACCCACTGTTAATGGGGACAAAAGGCTTGGGCAAACAGCCTCATGGCAACTCCAAGGAGATTGAAATTTCATCAGTAGAACTGTCCTTCGTCCTCTTTCCCCCACCTCCAGTTCTGCACAACCACTCTTTCAGGAAGACCAGAATTCCACCCAGTATAACCACACTGCTGCCACTCTGTGCCAAGTTATAAATCAAAAGAGCCACATTTTCTCTAGTTGTACCAAGCAGGGCAGAAGGGTTTTTTCCGTAGGGAAATGCCTGCCGTGTAATTCCACATTCTCAGTTTTTTAAATTAAAAAAAAGCCAGCTTCCTATCCTGACTTTGGTGCAGGCGGGTGGAAAAAGTCAGTAAAGGGGTGTGTCGTCGTGAATTCTCAGAAGCCTTTGGGAGTGGCGATGGGACAGCCCAGGGTTTCTTATTCCTTTTTGTGACAAATGAAAGCAGAACAATCAGTACTAAATTGCATAATTTATCCAGCTTTTTCGCCCTTTGGAATTTGGTTTCTGTGGGGCAGAAATTGGACTTCTTCGGTCCTGGAGATCCTCTGGAATGCTGATTTATGGTCAAGGCTCCGGCTTGTGGAAGGGGGCCGTGGCTCAGTGAGCAGAGCAGAGGTCCTGAGTTCAATCCCTTTGAGCGGGCCTAGTGAAGGATACAGACCCTGGGCTTTGATTCACCCGTAAGTTCTGCAGATAGGAGCGGGGCTTTTTTTCCCTGGGGGAATGCACTGGAACAGAGTTCTGGAACCTCTTTGACAAAATTCGTTTTTAAAATGTTGAGAAGTTCATGAGTTTTCGGTGCTCGTATTGAAAACTCCGTTTCCCTCTTGAGAGTTCCAGCACCTCTCTTAAAAAAAAAAGAAAAAAGCCCTGGATGAAAATCTGGATGAGGAGACATCTGTTTGTTTATTTCTTTATTGTCTCAATTCGTATCCTGCCTTGCCGGACACGCTGGCTCAAGGCGGCTAACGAGATTAAAATATTTGGAACGATGCAGAGCTGAAGCCATTAAAAGATTACAGTACAGAATAAAAACACAACAGTGAGCAAATAACTTGTAGGGTTAGAACTCCATGTTTTCCACGTATCAATTCCATGTATTGCACAGAATTGGGACTCTTAAAATGCCAACCACTGTGTTATCAACGTTGGTTGTCCGAACGTGGAAAATTCGTGTGATTCCAGCCGAACTTCCATTTGAACTCTGATTCCTCCAGTCATTGCAGAAAATGTGGCTCTTCAGAATATTGCTCCGCCTCAGAGCGGATTGGAATCCTCTTTACCCTTTCTCTCTGAATTTGGAAGCAAGTTTCTAGTCCTTAATGTTGCAGAGGGATCTCTGGCGGCAAGAATGCGTGGCATCGTCGTCCTTTTGGTGTATGGAAAAGAAACTGGATGCTGTACCAAAACATTGCTGTCCCTTTGAAGCGCGATTAAGCAACAATACTCGCTGTGCAAAGGAGACGGCAAAGAGATTCTTCGATATTCGGTCGTACTGTATAGGTTTTTCTAACAACGGCATAGACTGTTCTTCCCAGCCCTTTTCAAAGGGGGTAGCCTTCCCATAACTTTGGCACACATTTCAAGAGCTGCCGCTGCCTAGGCCCAGGAAAAGTCTTGACAACTTTAGACCACCGAAAATTCGGTTTAACCTCCTCCCTTTCAAACCTTCTTGTACATAGCGCGGGACTGGCAAAAAGTGTTTCCGGACTCTGCGGATCCTCCGGAGTCCGTAGACACACCTGTACACTAAAATAAGTAAACGGAATTCTGCAGCAGAGTTATTTTTTTGTAAAAAGAAAGGAAACGAAACATTTGCTGGGTTTTTTTTTATTTTGTAAGCTATATTTTTGTATATTTAATTGCTATTTTAAAAAAATAAATCTAATTTACCCCCTTTTTTTGTTGCTAATCACAGTTCTTAAAAATGCCCCGGGGAGGGAAGGGAATGTAAACGTTTGCATGTGATTTGACTTGAACTGTAAATAAAGTCGGATTTTGGAAATAAGGATTTTATGTGTTCATCAGTTACCGTCATTCGTCTGAATAGGCGTTTTTTTGCAAATTGAGGAAAGGGATGACATTTCTGTGGTCGTAAAATGGAGAAAACGGAGGAGAATGGTGTAAGCCACTTTGGGTACAAATTAAGTAAATAAGAAAATAAAATGACCCTTTAACACCCCAGACAGACTCCAGGATTGGATTTGTTCATTCCCAAGTTTCATGGGATGGAACTGTGCTGCCCTCTAATGTCCATGATGGATAAACAGGAGCCAGACAGAAATACAAAAAATAAATAGCCCCTAAGGACTGACCCAAGGTCTCACCAGCAGCTGCATGTGGAGGAGTGGAGAATCAAACCCGGTTCTCCCAGAGTAGAGTCCTGCGCTCCTGAACACCCGGTTCTCCCAGATTAGAGTCTGCGCTTTCTCTAAACCATCAGGTGTGCATCTCTCAGGATAACCGCAGCCTCCAATCTGTCATACCCATCTGTTTTCTAAGGCAGCCTCTTGAGAAGGAAGTTACTTTGACCTCCAGTCAGCAGGCTTAAATCCCTTCCACCACTTCCCACATCTCTACTCCGTTAACAGCACTGATAAACCAAGGAAACACATTTTGGAGTTCGCTTTGAGAGAAGACAACTGTCCTTTTTTTCCCCTAAAAAAGAGGTGATTTTAATACTTTGACATCCACATGTTCATGCTCTCCACATCTCAACAGTGTTGTGAAAACTCACACAGCCATTCAAAGTCCGTACAAAATTGAGAAAATAAAAATTAGTGCTTAAGAGCTGGAGGGGAGTGCCACTGGGATCTCGGCCGAGCCACGTGTGCACTCTCTCCAGGGACCTACAGAATTCACAGACCGCAAGCTTAAGACTGTCTAAACAGAATTTGTATGGTTAGCCCATACGTCGGCATATATGTTCCTTACAAGCAAGCTAATATTCAGGCTTAGCCTTAGCTATTTTTTTTTGGTTAAACGTTGTCCTTCTCTTCATTGACTGATGACATCACGTACAAGTACAGCCGCTCGGTTGTCAGGCAGACGTTGTAGAACTAATGCTCAATTAAAATGGATGTTCCCTTTAGCTTTGAGACTCTCAAACATCAGTCGGGGTTCCAGCTCCTTGTTCGGAGTCAGGGCGAATTCAAAAGCTCCAGAAGAGCTCCGACTGCTCCAAAGTAACCCTGTTTAAAAGAGAGAGAGAAACAGAATTTATTTGATTCTGTGCCCTGCACGAATCTGCCACAAACTGTGAGAAATCTTAAAGAGCTTCATCTTTATCATGTTTTCATTTTACGCACGGGATTTACACCCCACCTTTCCCACTGAGACTCAGGACGGATTACACTGTTTAGGCGATCAATCAGATGAGACATCTAATAAGCAATAAGACTAGGATTACAGGAATCTAAAACAAAGTATTTATTTAGAATATTTCTGCGCTGGCCCTTCAGGGTCTTGCTCAAGGAGGCTTACGGTTGTTAGAAAATCAATATAAAGCAAACCACAAGAATCCATAAAACAGACCTCAGACTAGAAGATGGTTTGTAAAACCCGGCAAGATGAAAACCCCAGATTAAAACATTTGGTTAAAAGTCTTGTTTTAGCCTGGCGACTAAAAGAAAATCAAGAGGCTAAACTCAAGGGGGGCAGCGCCTTCCAAAGGCGAGGTCCCACCACAAAAGATGCCCTGTCTGTAGTCACCATCTGCCTCACTATACCCTCAGAGGTATAACAAATAAAATAGAAGAAGAGGAGATTGGATTTATACCTCACCCTTCACTACCCAGAGTGGCTTACAAACTCCTTTTCCCACCCCTCCCCACAACAGACACCCTGTGGGCAATGCTCCCTCTAAGCTGTGGAGTCTTGTGAGCAAAAATTCTACTCTGTGAGCTACTGGCATTGAAGTGGTGAGCGAGAGATCTGGCTGCTGCAGAGATTTATTTGCTCCGGAGCCCTCCTTCCTGAACGAAGACACAAATGTGTGAGCCGGAGGCTAAAAATCTATGAGCTAGCTCACACTAACTCAGCTTAGAGGGAACCCTGCCTCTTGGGTAGGTGGAGCTAAGAGAGCTCTTTCCAAAGCTGTCCTTGAGAGAACAGCTCTGAGTGGGGAATCAAAGAAAGAGAGCTAGTTTGGTGTAGTGGTTAAGTGCGCGGACTCTAATCTGGGAAAACCGGGTTTGATTCCCCACTCCTCCACTTGCACCTGGCTGGATGACCTTGGGCAAGTCATAGTTCTGTCAGAGCTGTTCTCTCAAGGACAGTTCTGAAAAGAGCTCTCTCAGCCCCACCTACCTCACAGGGTGTCTGTTGTGGGGAGGGGAAGGGAAAGGAGTTTGTAAGCCGCTCTGAGACTCTCTTGGGGAGTGGAGGGCGGGGTATAAATCCAATCTCTTCTTCTTCTTCTTCAAACCCGGTTCGCCCAGATTAGAGTCCACGCCCTTAACCACGACACCAAACTTGTATAGTGCTTCTTGTGGCCTAAAGTGATTCACATCCTGCTGCAAATCCCCACAGCAATCCTGCAAGGCTGCTATTATTCCTATATGCCAGGTGATAGGTACCGAGGCTAAGAGGAAGTACCCGGCATACGGCTGCCTCGTGAATTCACAGAACGGTCGAGAATCGGACTAGGGACTTCCTGATTCACAGCTCAGTCTCAGCCACCAGCTCTGCCAAGTCCTTTAAAGGATCATAAAACTAAATTGCTGCCATGTACGTGAGCCCTTGGAACAGGACAAGATTTTATAGCCGTACACGGCTTGGGATTGGTGTATCTGAAGAACCATCTTCTCTCGCATGTTCCTGCCTGCGAATTAAGCTCGCAGGGAGAGGCCCTCCTGACCTTCCCACCAATCAAAGAAGCTCATTTGGCGGGCAAACCAGAGAGAGCCCCATGACTATGGAACAAACTCCCTCAGGGAGTTACATCTGGCCCCCTCACTTTCTATCTTTAAGAGGCGGCTGAACATAGTTTTATTTAGGACTATGTTTGACTGATTTAGCTTTTATCAATTGGCAGTCCTAACTGAGACTTTAAATCATGGTTTTTAATGTATTTTTTACAATCGTCGTTCTGTTTGCAATGGGAGCTGCCTAATAAATGTTTTGAACAGATGAATTAAATCACAGACAAATCTTAGTATGTTTAACTACTGAAAGCAGGGGTGCCAGCCTCCAGGTGGGGCCTGGGGATCCCCTGGAATCACAGCTCATCTCCAGATTACAGAGATCAGCTCCCCCGGAGGGAATGGGTGTTCCGGGGGGGTGGGCTCTATGGCATTGTGCCCCACTGAGGTCCCTCTAAGCTGAGTTAGTGTGAGCTAGCTCACTGTTTCTTAGCCTCCAGCTCACCCATTTTTGTCTTAGTTTGCTCTGGAGCCATCCTTCCTGAGCTAATTCATGCCGTCGCCGAATCGCTCGCTCGCCGCTTTAAATGCCAGTGGCTCACAAAGTAGAATATTTGCTCACAAGACTCCACAGCTTAGAGGAAGCGTTGGTCCCTGTCCTCCCCAGGCTCCATCCCCAAATCTCCAAGAGTTCCCCAACCTGGATCTGGCACTGCTGGACCTCCTGAGGGCACCTGGTAGTTTTGGCCACCAACACTGGCTTCTCTGACGTTCTTCTTAGCCCGAGCTGAAAATAGGTTGCTCCTCCCCCTCCCAAAGAGAACGGGTGAGAGCAAAGCGCGGCTGTTCGGCATCAGAGACCCCACCTCGTGTTCCAAGAAGAGGGCCTTCAGCTGACCCTTAGACCAGTAGTCCAAAGCGTAGGCCAGGAACTTCATGGAGATGGTGTTGATGCGCAGGAAGTTGCCCACGAAAACCACTCGATTAATGTTCTGTGAAAAGGAGAAAAAAGCCCGTGAGAATCTTTAAAGACTGCCTTCAAAGGAACCAAGAGGCTCCAAAAACAGCTCTGAGCAGAGTTGCCAAAACATCCCATAAATTTATGTATTAATTAAAACATTTATATCCCACCTTTCCTTGAGGTTCAAGGCAACTTACAATAGTAGTTGAAAACACCCCCAGCTAAAACCAAACCCCACAATTCTCCCCCTTAAAAGGCGCCTGCCGTTTAAACCTCCGCAAAAGCCCCAGGCAAACAGGCAGGCCTTGCACTGCCTCCTGAAGATCTCCAAGGATGGATTCCCCTTCCCCCCTCTTCTGGGAATTCCATTCCAGAGTCGGAGCCACTATGGAAAAGGCCCTGCCTTTGGTCGATGCCAGACGGTCCACCCTAAGGGGGTGGGAAAGCCAACAGATGGTTGCCTGATGACTGTAGTTGGGACAGAGGGAAGAAGAGAGCCAGTTTGGTGTAGTGGTTAAGTGCGTGGACTCTAATCTGGGAGAACCGGGTTTGATCCCCCACTCCTCCACTTGCACCTGGCTGGATGACCTTGGGCAAGCCATAGCTCTGTACCAGCTGTTCCCTCAAGGACAGCTTGGGAAAGAGCTCTCTCAGCCCCACCTACCTCACAGGGTGTCTGTTGTGGGGAGGGGAAGGGAAAAGGAGTTTGTAAGCCGCTCTGAGACTCCCTTGGGGAGTGGAGGGCGGGGTATAAATCCAATCTCTTCTCTTCTTCTTCTTCTTCTTCTTCCTCCTCTATGAACATACCTGGCTACTGGGATTATCTTTAGAAGCCCTGGTTCAGGTGCCCTTGCCGTCTGAGATGGTGTCCATGCTACATGCTACTTCCGACTCATGGCGACCCTATGAATTAGTGACCTCCAAAACATCGTGCCGTTAACTGCCTTGCTCAGGTCTTCACCCAAAGAGACATTAACATGTGAAATTCACTGCCGCAAGCGGTGGCGGCTACAAGCATAGACAGCTTCAAGGGGGGATTGGATCAACACAGGGGCAGAGGTCTATCGGTGGCTCTTAAGCCACAAGGTAGAGATGAAACACTCGTTCTGGGGAAGTGATGTCTCTATCCTTGGTGCTTGGGGGGGGCAATGGTGGGAAGGCTTCTGGAGCTCTGACCCTGCTGGTGGACCTCCTGGTGGCACCTGGGTTTGGGCCACTGTGTGACACAGAGTGTTGGGCTGGATGAGCCTTTGGCCTGATCCAGCATGGCTTCTCTTATATCTGGGGCAGTGATGCTCTGTATTTTTGGTGCTTCAGGGGCAACAGTGGGAGGGCTTCTAGAGTTCTGGCCCCACTGGAGGACATCCTGATGGCACCTGGGCTTTGGCCACTTTGTGACACAGAGCGTTGAACCGGATGGACCACTGGCCTCATCCAACATGAGTATGTATTCTTGGTGCTTGGGGGGCAACAGTGGGAGGGCTTCTGGAGTTCTGGCCCCGCTTGTGGACCTCCTGATGGCACCTGGGTTTTGGCCACTGAGTGACACAGAGTGTTGGACTGGATGGGCCACTGGCCTGACTCAACATGGCTTCTCTTATGTTCTTATGTCTGGGGCAGTGATGCTCTGTCTTCTTGGTGCTTGGGGGGCAACAGTGGGAGGGCTTCTGGAGCTCTGGCCCCGCTGCTGGACCTCCTGGTGGCACCTGGGTTTTGGCCACTGTGTGACACAGAGCGTTGGACTGGATGGGCCACTGGCCTCATCCAACATGACTATGTATTCTTGGTGCTTGGGGGGCAACAGTGGGAGGGCTTCTGGAGTTCTGGCCCCGCTTGTGGATCTCCTGGTGGCACCTGGGTTTTGGCCACTGTGTGACAGAGAGCGTTGGACTGGATGAGCCACTGGCTCGATCCAACATGGCTTCTCTTTTGTTCTTAAACTGAGGGCCGTGGCTTCCTTTACTGAATCAATCCATCTCCTGTTGGATCGTCTTCTTTTCCTGCTGCCTTACACTTTTCCTAGCATTACTGTCTTTTCCGATGACTCTTGTCTTCTCAGATTCTGAGACTAGGCAGGCAGCAGCTCAGGAAAAGAGCTTCTCGGCTGTGGCACCACAGCTGCAGAACTCTGCCCCCCAGGGAGATGCGTCTGTCCCCTCCTGTTGCCGTCTTCCGCCAGAGGGTGAAGACTTTTTTCCTTTCATTTGGCACCCCTCCAATAATCACCCCTCCCTCAAGAACATTTTTATTGCTGCTTTCATGCGTTCGCATGTATTTTGTTCTGTTTTTGATTGTTTTAATAAGGCGTGCCGGAAAGGGCTTTTTTTATTTAATGGCTTTAAAATGTGATTTTCATCATCGTGTGTGTCTCAAATTGTTAGCTTCCTTGGCAGCCCTCGGAAGGGCAGGAAGGTGGGATATAAATTTTATAAATACTAATAAAAGAATACTGAAAAGGGTGAGAGAGGCTGTGGAGAGGCATAAGAGGAAGGGCTGAAACCGATGCTATCGCGGAAAACACCGGCCGGAAATCCAGCAAAACCCTGATCTTTACATAACGAAGGCAGGCAACGAAAAAATGGCAAGAATCAGTTCAGACTGTGGCTTCAATGAAGATGGTTTTGCCTCCTCCTCCTCGGAATATCAGCTTCATCTCTTGCTTTCCTCGTGGTTCAGCTTTCCCCAGCACTCCTCTTTTCGTCCGCTAAGCGAGTTGGTGGGTTTCCACGGCCAGGACGGTGTTCACCCTGGCAACCCCCTTTGGTTCAGGATGGGCCCCTCCGGTCTACGAGACGATCCCGCAGCAACAGACAAGCTGAGCAAGCCTCAGTGCCTTCATAGCCCTGTACAATGCTGCTTGACTTGCTTGCAACAAGGCAGCACTGTAAAGAAGCTGAGGGCACCGAGTTCAAGAGACGCCCTCGCGAAAGTCCGGGCCAGACGGAACGAAGGTTGCCTTCGGGGGGGAGGGATGCTTTCCAGTGGGCTCCCCGCTTTCTTCCTTGGCTCGGTACATCAGTGAGGTTCCCTTTTGCAGCCTTTCCTCTGCAGCTTTCGATGGGCCTTTCTTCTCCCCAGCACCCTCAGGAAAGCCATTCACGCTCGGCGGAAAGTTCCGCCAAGTTGCAGCCGACTCAACAGCAACCCCTCGTGGGGTTTTCAAGGCAAGAGACTTTCAGGGCTGGTTTTGCCACTGCCTGCCTCTGCGCAGCGACCCGGGACTTCCTTGGTGCTCTCCCAGCACCGACCCTGCTCAGTTTCCCGAAACTCTGATGAAATCAGGCTAGCCTGGGCCGTCCGGGTCAGGGCAATAACCAGGGCTCTTTATGTAGCAGGAACTCCTTTGCATATTAGGCCACACACCCCCGATGTAGCCAATCCTCCAAGAGCTTACAGTAGCCCTTGCAAGAAGAGTTCTGTAAGCTCTTGGAGGATTGGCTACATTAAGGGTGCGTGGCCTAATATGCAAAGGAGCTCCTGCTACGAAATGAGCCCTGGCAATAACGAAGTAGTATCGAGTCACAGCGGATTTACGGGGACCCCAACGTGTTTTCAGGGCAAGGGACGTTCAGACGTTTTGCCACTGCCTGCCTCTGCGTAGTTACCCTGGACTTCCTTGGTGGTCTCCCATCCAAACGCTAACCAGGGCCGACCCCCCTCCCCGCTTGGCTTCTGAGATCTGACGAGATCAGTCTAGCTGGGCCCATCCAGGTCAGGGAACCTCCCACCCGCTGATTACAAAGTTAATCAGACCACACTGCAGGTAACTGGATTATTTGGCTCGCTTAAAGTATCCCCCGCGACTCGTGCTTGCTCGTGATTAATCTTGCACTGCTGACTGCAGTAGGAAGAGGTTAAGCCAACACAGTGTAATGGTTAAGAGCGTCGGACTAGGATCTGGGAGAATCCCAGGTTCAGATCCCACCCCCCCCCCCACCGTCATGGAAGCCTGCTGGTTAACCTTTGGCCAGTCACACGCTCTCTGCCTGCCCTACCTCACAGGATTGTTGTGAGGATAAAATGGAGGAGAGGAATATTACATAAAGCACTTTGGGTCCCCCACTGGGGAGACAGGCGGGGTGTAAATGAAGCAAATAAAAAAACACATAAATAAACAAAAATGCAGTTCCTTCCTCTTTGAGGGGTAGCATGAGCAGGCGTCATTTCATAGAAAGAGAGGCGCAGGAGCTCATTAGCATAACTCATTAGCATAGCTTATTATACATATGTCACAACCCTGACATCACTGGAAGGGTGGCAGAAGGCCACACCCACCACTCAGGCTCCACCCCAAATATCTCCAGGTCTTTCCCAACTCAGAGCTGGCAAGCCAGCTTGACACTAAAGACACTTTAGGTTTCCTTTGCTCTTGCAGGGAAGCTACCCTACAACAAGTTTGAAAATACAGATCAAGTTAGACTGCTTTTGCTTTTTTTCACAGCACATCCCCGTATGTGCCCGCTCCTGGGCTTGTTACTCCCGGAACGGTGTTTCTGCGTGTTCCTGCTCGAAATGACCCCTAAGCATGAATATCCTTACCACAGAAGGACTGGGGGTGGGGGGTGGGGACAGCTATTCATCCATTAGTCCCCCCAGGCCTTTGGCTGAGGCAATGGGCACCCATAAATGGCCTCCCTGAGTTTGCTGTCACCCATCTATTTACTGACCCATCAAAAACTGGCCTTTAACTCACTGCACTATCAAGCCAGAACTTTATAGCCAACCGATGCTGTTTCAAGCTGTACCCATTGTTTTAAGTGCTGGAATGTTTTAGCATGTTTTAAACTGAAATTATATTTATTATAATGATAGTTTATTATCATTCTTACCCAGCAACAATAGGGCAACAGGGCTGCAAGCCCCTGAGAATATTTTAAAATCTGACCAATTACAGGGACATTTTGAGGCCACATGAAATGGGTATTAGAGCATATGCTACGGTCAGTATTACATACTTCAACCCATTGGCTTATGATTCTGTCACTAAAATAGCTTTATTTTAACAACAAACACTTGAAAAAACTCCATCAATTTTGTTGAAAAATGTACTCATTTTTTAAAAAATAAGTTGCTCCAGGGTCCCAGGATTCGGGGTCCTGAAGCTTAAGCTTCATGAGTTCCATAGTAGATCTGCCCCTGGTTGAAAGGCAACAGGTATGTATGAGATGAGATGTATTTATAAATGCAATAAATGGATGGATGGACGGACGGACAGACAGACAGACAGTTTGGGAAGACATTCCTCCTCCACAGAATCAAGAAGAAGAGTTGGCTTTATAACCCGCCCTTCACTACCCGAAGGAGTCTCGGAGCGGCTTCCAATCTCCTTCCCTTCCTCTCCCCACAACAGGCACCTTGTGAGGAGGGGGGCTGAGAGAGCTCTGAGAGAACTGTGACTGGCCCAAGGTCACACCAGCTACCTGCATGCAGCGGAGTGGGGAATCAGACCCGGTTACCCAGACCAGAGCCCGCCGCTCGTAACCACTGTCTGTACCAAAGGGGCTCTCAACACCATCGGGAGTCACTAATGTAAAGAGGCAGGCAAGAAGTGGGCGCCTCCTGGGTCTGTCGGCGCTGACGGGGAATCCGGCCCTCTTTCCATACCTCATTTAGTGCGCACATCCGGGCGATGGAGCCGATGTTGTTGGTGATGGTGATCAGGGTCGCTCTCGCCAGATCCTCCTTGCTGGCGGCCTCTTGCTTCTCCTTGCTCATCATGTTCCCAAAGCTGGACAGGAAAGTGGGCGAGAAGAACTTTGACCGAAAGACGAAGCCGGAAGAGGGGAATGAGACGGCAGCTCAGGCGGTTACGCCCAGCGGGATATGCATGGTGCAGACAAATCAGTAAACATCACGGCAGAGCGGGGACTCCAAGCCTGGCCCCTGTCCAAAGCTCTAACCACGACATCGCCCCGGGTCAAATGTGGGAGTGGTTGTGGCTCCTTAGGCAATACCAAGGGGAATGCGGTCAGCAAACGAGAGTGCCTTGCAGCAGCTTACCTTGCAGGTGAAGCACTCAGGTGTGTTTTATTTATTTCATTTTTATCCCGCCTAGCCGGCGAACTGGCTCAAGGTGGCTAACAACCATAAAATACCATCAAAGTGGTTTACAATTTAAAACATAAAACCAAACATCAATGTATATAAGCAACATAGAGCAACAATAAAACTGGCAGCATCGGAGTTCTCAGGGTGAAAAAACAACGGCAGAAGATTCGACCAGTGGGACCAGGGCGATGTTATCCTGCAAAATTCCCACCCGGTGGTGGCTCCTAATTTATTTATTTATTTATTTAGTTAGTTAGTTAGTTAGTTAGTTCTTAAATTTATATCCCGCTCTCTCCACCAAAGGCAGACTCAGAGCGGCTCACAGCATAAGTTAAAATCACAATCCATTTAAAATAAACATTCCACACTAGACATTAAAATACTATACTAATTGAAAGCCTGGTGGCAGAGCTCCGTCTTGCAGGCCCTGTGGTACTGTAATAAGTCCTGCAGGGCCCTGATGTCATCTGGGAGCTCATTCCACCAGTATGGGGCCGCCACCGAGAAAGCCCTGGCCCAGGCCAGCCGAACATCTTTTGGACCAGGGAGAGTGAGGTGATGTTGTGTGCCTGACCTCAGTGCCCTCTGGGGCACATATGGGGAAAGGCGGTCCCTCAAGTGTAAGGGAGAAGAGCTTCCCATGTGCGTGCACCCCCCCCCCCCCTGCTCTGAGTTCTTGGCCCTCCTAGTGCCCCTTTCCTCAGGCTGGGAGACACAGGCTGGTGCTTTGGGGGGGGGGGGCACAGTGGGAGGCTTTCTGGAGTACTGGCCCTGCTGGTGGACCTCCTGATGGCACCTGGGTTTTGGCCATTGTGTGAGTGTTGGACTGGATGGGCCATTGTCCTGACCCAACATGGCTTCTCTTATATTCTTATGTCTGGGGCAGTGATGCTCTGTCTTCTTGGTGCTTGAGGGGGGCAACAGTGGGAGGGATTCTGGAGCTCTGACAGCACTGGTGGACCTCCTGAGGGCACCTGGGTTTGAGCCACCATGGAACACAGAGCGTTGGACTGGATGGGCCACTGGCCTGATCCAACAGTGGCTTTATTTATGTACTGTTTATCCCGCCCTTCCCAAATGGGCTCAGGGCGGATCACAACAAACAGAGTCAGAGACTCGTTACAATAAAATTATGTTACATTAAAATCCTTAAAACAGTAAAAATCAGAGGTAGTGGCAAATGACATTTAAAAGACCGTTAGTGTTATATAGAGGAAGTCAGCGCTTTCAGTAGATTAGGAGCTAAAGCCGGGAGGCCGGCTGAGATAGGTGCCCAATGCCTCACCCAAAGGCCTGGCAGAACAGTAAAAGCCCTCACCTTGGTCGAGGCTATGCAGACATCCTTTGGGCCAGGGATAACCTGTAGGCAGGGCTCTATTTCTAGCAGGAACTCCATTGCATACTAGGCCACACCCCCCTGATGTAGCCAGTCCTCCAAGAGCTTACAGCAGCCCCTGTCAGAAGAGCTCTGTAAGTTCTTGGGAGGATTGGCTACATTAGGGGTGCATCGCCTAATATGCAAAGGAGTTCCTGCTGCAAAAAGAGCCTGACAGTAGGTATTGATCCGGTGAGAGCAAGGCTCTACAAGGAACATAAGAACATAAGAGAAGCCAGGGTGGGATCAGGCCAGTGGCCCATCCAGTCCAACACTCTGGGTCACACAGTGGCCAAAAACACCAGGGGCCCTCAGATCCACCAGTGGCACCAGAACTCCAGAAGAAGAAGAAGAGAAGAGATTGGATTTATACCCCGCCCTCCACTCCCCAAGGGAGTCTCAGAGCGGCTTACAAACTCCTTTTCCCTTCCCCTCCCCACAACAGACACCCTGTGAGGTAGGCGGGGCTGAGAGAGCTCTTTCCCAAGCTGTCCTTGAGGGAACAGCTGGTCCAGAGCTATGGCTTGCCCAAGGTCATCCAGCAGGTGCAAGTGGAGGAGAGGGGAATCAAACCTGGTTCTCCCAGATTAGAGTCCGCGCACTTAACCACTACACCAAGCTGGCTCTCTGTTGGAGAGGCTCTGTAGCGTTACTTATTTAGAAACAGGGAAGTACAACGATAACTAAGAAATCAGAACCTTAATTGGAGACTTTACATTCCTTAGTTTGCTTCTTGCGGTGTTCACTAGCAGCAGATGACAACGGCTAGAGCCTGTGCGTTTCAGTACGAGTGCAAATTCAGGGTGACCTATGTCAAAGCCTCAAGGAAAGCACCACAGCCGGCTACACCGATCGAGACCACCTGCATCTTCCAATTCAACCCCGTTTGTT
Organism: Lepidodactylus listeri; assembly: GCA_029233225.1. Lineage (NCBI taxonomy): Eukaryota > Metazoa > Chordata > Lepidosauria > Squamata > Gekkonidae > Lepidodactylus > Lepidodactylus listeri. The sequence continues at coordinate 6,322,775 of JARCFY010000009.1, read as the reverse complement.
GAAACAAGCTGAGGGCACAACTTGACAGCAACAGAGAGATTGGGGTGTGTGTGTGTGTGTGTGTCTGTTATTTCATTTTTGGTTTTGAAATGCAAAACGTTACAACTATTACTGTAAGTAGCCTTGAACTACAAGAAAAGCTGGGAGATAAATGTTTCACTAAACCAAGAAATAAGCAAAGTGAAGCAAATAGCGCCACTGGGAAAGGGGCCCCTGGAAGAAGGTTAAGTCCTCCTGCCCAGTAACCGTGACACCAATCCGAATAGGGGCGGGGGTGGCCTGCTGTTTGGAGAAGATCAACAGTGCAGAGAATTTCACCGCGAATCTTCTACATCTCATCTAGCTGCCCCCCGGGAGAAAAACTTCACACATATAATGTGCGCTGCCCACCCTCCCCAAAACCCCAGGTGAGGCCTTACCTGGATGCTACAGCCCAACCGGGCAGCCCAAATCTCTCGTAGTCGCCCCCATAAATATCTCGCACCAGTTTATCCACTTTGGTGCTGTCCCCGCGGGACGCCATTTCGAGGGCTTCTTCGAAGGTGGAGCAGCCGGTCAGAAGGCAGCAGAGGCCGAAAAAGGTTCCTCCTCCCAGGCTGATAAAGGCAGATAAAAGACACATAAACAATTCCTGCCAGCCAAGGAGGACTTTGGAAGGGCTGGAGTGTGTGCGTGTGTGTGTGTGTGTGTGTGGAGATTAAAGACTAAAGAGAATTTGGTGGGGGGGTGTTTTTTTATACGTCCATGTGTGTGAGAGTGTGTGTGCACCTGGAAGTCATGGTGACCTCTGGAGATTGACCCCTACTGGGGGCCTGGAGGATATTCAGAGAGGTGGCTGAGTAAAGCCTGCCCCCACCTCCTGCCTCTGGTATTCCAAGGAGGTCTCCCATCCAAGTAGTTGCCAGAGCCGACCCTGCTCAGTTTCCGAGATCTGACGGGACTGGGCTTGCCTGAGCTATCCAGGTCAGGGCGACTAAGGAGAATTTTATCACATCCTGCTAGTAATCTGTCATTCTAAGTAGGGAGAGGAGAACAAACAAGGAAAGACAGGGACTTACTGCATCCCAAACAGGTAATGATATTAACTCCTATATTTGTTAGAAGAGGAGATTCAATTTATACTTTGCCCTTTACTATCCAAAGGAGTCTCAGAGTGGCTTACAATCCTCTTCCCCTCCCCCTCCCCGCAACAGACACCCGGTGAGGTGGGTGGGGCCAAGAGAGCTCTTTTGAGGACTGCTCTTGAGAGAACAGCTCCAAGAGAACTCGTAACCGACCCAGGGTTACACCAGCAGCTGCATCAAACCTGGTTCTCCCAGATTAGAGTCCGCACTCCTAACCACTACACCAAACTGGCTCTAGTACAGTAGCACCGTACAGACCAACAAGGTTTTCGGGATACAAGCTTTCCAGAGTCAAAGTTCCCTTCATCAGAGACAAATCATGTTGGTCTCAAACGCTTATACCTGAAAATCTTGTCGGGTCTCTAAAGTGCTGCTGGTCTCGATTCTGGCTGCTCTGCTTCCAACCACACAGCCACCCTCGGAAATTATCTTCACAGGAGGGGAAAAAAAAGATCCCTAATGGAGGCCACCTCCTGAGCTGATCCACGACACCACAGCTCTACTCCTCTACAAGAGTGCCACCCGGAAAAATTCCGTTTGGCAGATTTTACGACAGAAGTGTGGGGGCCTTTGTTATAGCCTTCGGTAAACCATTCCAGAATACGGGCGCCACCACAGAGAATGTGGATGAGTAGACACCCTTAGAAGCCCTTGCTCTGGCAAGTGAAGCTTCTGCAGGTGAACATGGCCGGAAAGTCTGTAAGGGGTTGCGGGGCGGGGAGCACTGATGCCAGAGGGAACTTCCACAGGTGCTAACTCTCAGAGGAAGCTTCCTGAGTGTATCTAAAAATAAGCAGTGCTTTTCGAATCAACCAAGGCATCTGAAAGACCGTCTTCGCCCGTACGTTCCTCCCCAGGAATTAAGATCACAGTGGGAAGCCCTCCTGACTGTCCCATCAATCACAGAAGTTTGTGTGGTGGACTCACAAGACGGGACCTTTTTGGTGGCAGCCCCACAATTGTGGGAAAAATCTCCCAAAGAGGTGCACCTGACACCTTAGCGTTTGATTGTCATGAGGCAGTTTTATTTAGGAATCCATATGACTTTGTTTTTATTTATCAACAGCCCTTTTAAATTGTGGTCTTTTTTCAATTTTTTTTAATGATTGTAAGGTTGTTTTTTTTACATGACAAGCCTCTCCAAGTTCCGCAAGACAGAAAAGCACCGAATGAATGTTTTGAATAAATACACCTGGAATGGTTGTTTTAGGGTTTTTAAAGTGCTTTGTTCTTTGTTAAGTAACTTGTGTGTCGTAACCCACCCTGAGCCCACCTGTGGGGAGGGTGGGATAAAAATAAAATGAAACGATAAATAAACAAGTCACGTCTCACCTGGTCCCCGTCACCCGCTTGTAATTGTCTTTGGAATACACAGCCAAGATGCTAACCCCGGAGCCGATGTTCACCAGGAGGAGGGGGTACGGATTCTCCAGGTTGAAAGGGAGCTTCTGACATTTCTCGGGATCAGTCGGGTTTTCAAAATAGTAGCACTCTGAATGTCCGTTGAAGCCGACTGAATCGATATACAGGACTCCTCTGATAAGGCAGTCGAGTTCATCCAGTTTGCAGAGCTGGAGATCTCCCACCTGTTTGGAGAAAGAAGCTTTGAAGAGGGCCGGATGAATCCTTCCTGGAGGGACGCAATGGCTGGGTCCCGTGAAAGCCCACGAAAGCCGCCTTATGCCGAATTGGACCCTTGGTCTGTCAAAGTCAGCCTCGCCTACGCAGGCTGGCGGTGGCTCTCCGTGATTCCAGCTGAGGTCTTTCGTATTACCTGATCCTTTTAACTGGAGATGCCGGGGGATTGAACCTTAAACCTTCTGCATGCAAAGCAGAGGGTCTCCTATTGAGCCCTAGCCCTTCCCTAGAATAAAAGTATAAACACACGTGGAGCTGCCTTATACCAAATCAGACCACTGGCCCATTGCGGTCAGTATTGTCTATTCAGACTGACACAGCCCCCCCCCAGGTCTCAGGTAGAAGTCTTTCACATCACCTACTGCCTGGTCCTATATTCCCCAGAGAGCGCTACGGTCGGGGTCACAACATCGATTAATCATCCCAGGCCCTAAGGAAGCCAGGCTCGCCGCCAGTAGGGCCAGGGCCTTCTCAGTGGCGGCTCCTTACTAGTGGAATGAGCTCCCGGAAGAGATCAGGGCCCTGCGGGACCTTTTACAGTTCCGCAGGGCCTGCAAGACAGAGCTCTTCCACCAGGCTTTCAACTAGGAGTCGCCCACCACTACCACTACTTGAATATTTGTGGTACAGAGCCGGACCGAGTGTGGAAATGGAGCCATGTCCTTGTAGTGGGCCGGAAGATCGCTGCGTCGGGTACTTTGGTGGCATATTCTAGAGCGTGCCATTTTAACTTTGGTGTGGTTTAACTTTGGCCAGTTTGGTGTAGTGGTTAAGTGCGTGGACTCTAATCTGGGAGAACCGGGTTTGATTCCCCACTCCTCCACTTGCACCTGCTGGACGACCTTGGGCAAGCCATAGCTCTGGCACAGCTGTTCTTGAAAAAGAGCAGTTTCTGTCAGAGCTCTCTCAGCCCCACTTACCTCACAGGGTGTCTGTTGTGGGGAGGGGAAGGGAAAGGAGATTGTAAGCCACCCTGAGACTCCTTTGGATAGTGAAGGGCGGGGTATAAATTCAATCTCTTCTTCTTCTTCTTAATGAAGGAATGACTAGTACTGCAAACACTTTAAAAGTATGGTGGTTTATATGCAAAACTGTTTTTAAGTTCTTTTGAATGTTTTATGTGGACTAGGCACATTGTCCCGATCAATGTAAGCTGCCGTGAGCCTCTTCGCAGGGCGGGCGGGGTATCGATGTAACGAATAAATAAATAATTAAACAAACGGGAAGTGCTGGGGACTGAACCTGGGATCTTTTGCATGCCACTCAAGGGCTCCTCCACTCAGCCACAACCCCCTTCCCCTCTCTTATTCATCTCTCTCTGGGACACTTCCTTATTTGTTGCCAGGGAAACCTCTGGAGTTATGTTATCGGGCATGCCAAATCCTTTGGGTTCAATAGCATCAACATGAGTGTGAACTGCCCATTCAAAATTAAGAGTCAAGATAAGGGTTGGGAAGAGGGCTATCCTGAGACAGGCCCTTAAGCCAGAGGAGCTGCTGTTGGCACTACACGCGTGTAGGAGCCAACCCAGGGGCTGAACCCCCCCCCCAACCCAGGGGCTGACCCCCCCCCCCCCAGGGGGGAGGCTATGGCACAGCTACCACTAGGCCGCGCTGCACCAAATGCGGGAGGAGCTACTTGGAAGTCTGCTCAGAATGTTTCCTTCTGCAGCTAAAAAAAGATCTCTCTTGTCATCTGGTGATCTCATCTGAGGATGGGACGCAGCAGAATATCAGAGTCTCAGAGGCTGCCTCATTCAAAACGAGGAAGCGCCAATCACCTTGTCAGAATAATTGTCACAGCCTCACAGCTGAGAGCGCAGCGCTGCAGAGACAAGACAGACCCAAGGGATTCCGGCAGGAGGGCAAAACCACGCAATGCAAACAAAACACACACAGAAACCCTCATAGACAGTCTAGTCAAGTTGGAGGAAGGGGGGGGGGATCTAGAACGGTCCCAGGGAGCTTCCAAATGTAATAAAAAACTTACTAAGCAAACGTAGCTCAGTGGTAGAGTGTAATATCTGCATGCAGTCAGGGCTCATTTCGGAGCAGGAGCTCCTTTGCATATTAGGCCACACACCCCTAATATAGCCAATCCTCCAAGAGCTTACAGGGGCTCTTCTTACAGGGGCTCCTGCAAGCTCTTGGTGGATTGGCTACATCAGGGGTGTGTGGCCTAATATGCAGAGGAGCTCCTGCTACGAAATGAGCCCTGCATGCAGTTGTCTCGAATTTAACCCCTGGCATCTCCAGTTAACAAGAATCTCAGAAAATACGTGGTGGGAAAGATCTTTGCAAGAGACGTTGGAGGCTGACTGCCATTAAAAACAAACCGTACTGGGCCAGACACCCCTAGAACGTCCCTTACAGAACAGCTTCTGTTATCTTTTGTCCAGAGACTTCCACGTTGAAATATGCCGTAAATTTATGTTATTTGTTTATTTGCTGCATTGATACCCCACTTTTCTCCCCAATAGCCCTGATCTGGATAGCCCAGGATAGCCCGATCTTATCAGATCTTGGAAGCCAAGCAGGGTTGGCCCTGGCTAGTATTTGGATGGGCGACTTCCAAGGAATACCAGGGGTGTGACACAGAGGCAGACAATGGCAAACCACCTCTGAAATGTCTTTTCCCTTTAAAAAAGTCTAGCTTGCCACCTAGTGGTGCATCACGCTAAAAGAGAGCTAGAACTTCTGGCTGCCAGACAATCTTAGGCTCTCCTGGCCGTACTGCACGCACTGCCATACAATCATCATCATCATCATCTCCCCCACAGTGACCCAAAGTGGCTTACGTTACTCTCCTCTCCATTTTATCCACACAACAATGCTGTGAGGTAGGTCAGGCTGAGAGTCTGTGACTGGCCCAAGGTCACCCAGCAAGCTTCCATGGCAGAGTGGGGATTCAGAACTGGTTCTCCCAGATCCTAGTCCGACACTTTGCAGGAAACGGAGGAAGGGGAAGGCCTCAACAAAGCCAGTTTGGTGTAGTGGTTAAGTGCGTAGACTCTAACCTGGGAGAACCGGGTTTGATTCCCCACTCCTCCACTTGCACCTGGCTGGATGACCTTGGGCAAGCCATAGCTCTGTACCAGCCGTTCCCTCAAGGACAGCTTGAGAAAGAGCTCTCTCAGCCCCGCCTACCTCACAGGGTGTCTGTTGTGGGGAGGGGAAGGGAAAGGAGTTTGTAAGCCGCTCTGAGACTCCAAGTGAAGGGTGGGATATAAATCCAGTCTCTTCCTCTTCTTCTTCATTCTCAAGTCAGATTGATTTTTCAGGCCAGCGCTGTCATTATGAGGACCAGAAGCCTCCCACTCTCCCAAGTGAAAAAAGATCCGCAGGAGTCTGCAGGACCCACCAGATCCCATGATTCACAATGAAACAGAAGGCGTGCGGCGAGCTAGCCGGTGTCCTCAGCACACAGAACAGAGAGGAACAGCTGCCACCGAGATGATGCAAAGGAACCCTTTGATTACCCCCAACAACCCCCCACCCCCCCAAAAAAACTTGGTCTTTGGTTACCTACAAGAGCTTCAAGTCACGGTTCTAAGTTTCCTGGCTCTCTGAGCAAATGGCACTTTATACACACAGACCACAAAATGTATTTCCTAATTTATGGCCTCATTCCTCAGTCTTTAGGTCAGCAAAGTCACACGTGTTAAGTTCAGGAATAGGTGGCTGTCACGGCATCAGGGGAACAGGTGGAATTAACTACATCTTGGTTACCACCACCCAGCTCCTCCTGTAAAGTGTCTAGTTTCCAGGACATAATGGCAACTGTTAATTTTTTTACAATTAGCAAACCTCTGCTTTACAGGTACGCAGCTCCACTTCTCATGGCCCTTAAGTTCCAACCAAGCAACAAGGGTGAACAGAAGAAGAGCCCTGCTGGGTCAGGCCAGTGGTCCATCTAGTCTAGCATCCCTTCTCATACAGAGGCCACCCAGACACTTCGGAGGTCCAAAAACAGGGCATAAAGGCCAAGGCCTTCCCCTGATGCAGCCTCCCAGCACTGGGACTTAAGAGGTTTACTGCCTCTGAACGTGGAGGTTTCTTGAAGCCACTAACAGACCCGTCCTACGTGGATCTGTTCAATCCCCTTTTCAAGCCATCTATGCCTGGGGCCATCCCTACATCCTCTGGCAGCGAATTCCACATTTTAATTCCTCTCTCTGTAAAGAAGTATTTCCTTTTGTTCGCCTCGAACCTACTGCTCACTTCGGCTTCATCGGATGCCCTCCAGTTCTAGCCTTTTGGGAGAGGGAGAAAAATACGTCAGCTTTCCCCACGCCCTGCATTACGCACCCCTCCAAAGCATTGTGACAAGAGAGCCCTGGCAGAGGGCTCTGAAACAGGCTCCGCCTCTATCCGGCAAGCTTTGACAAAATGCTACTGCAGCTTAAGGGTAGATAAGCCGAAAATTGCCTACTGTGCGGAAGTCCTGCTCAAATTTATATGCTCCGCCTCCCGTGGCACATAAGGTGGTGTGGAGGCTCGAGAAGTGCTTTTCGCTGCCCATTTGAATAAAAGCAGGCATGTCATGAGTAGGAAAGCGTATAAAGTGGAGATTGCCTTTGCGTCCACACAGCGTTAGGTCCCTTAGCTCAAGGTGGACGTCCCGGATGCCTGTGGCGCCGTAGGCGGTGTTGGAGGTCAGGTATTTCCGAATGCTCTTCAGGTTCTCGACTTCCTCCTCCTCTTCCTCGGCGGTAATGTCCTTCGGCTCAAAATAAACAAGCTTGACCAAGGTTCCTCCGATGTCCAAGCCAAACCAAGGAAAAGCTAAGCGACGGGGACAGAAAGAACACAAGAACATAAGAACATGAGAAGCCAATGTGGGATCAGGCCAGTGGCCCATCCAGTCCAACACTCTGTGTCACACAGGGGCCAAAAACACCAGGTGCCCTCAGGAGGTCCACCAGTGGGGCCAGGAGGATACTAGAAGCCCTCCCACTGTTGTTTCCCCCCAAGCACCAAGAAGAAGCATCACTTGCCCCAGACCCAGAGTTCCTATCTATACTTGGTGGCTAATAGCCACTGATGGACCTCTGCTCCAGATGTTTATCTAATTCCCTCTTGAAGTCGTTCATGCTTGTAGCCGCCGCCACCTCCTGTGGCACTGAATTCCACACTGTATTAATTGTTATAATGGCAGTTATAATGGCAGTTATGCCTACTGGATTGTTATGCCCACTGGATTATACCACTGGATTGTTATAATGGCAGTTATGCCTAATATACATACATATATAAATTTGCTTGCGTTCTTTACAGACTCAAGGCAGACTACAAGAGAGTGAGTCAATACAATTGACAGATGGGACATTCCGTAAACCATGCGGTAGGATTAAGGCTGTAGGATCAACCAGAAGTCTAAAAACAGAACTGGAGCAAAGCATACGCTTTATTATGACACATTAAATGATGCAAAATTCCATAGTAGGATCCTAGTTTCAGCAAGCTGAACTCAGCAGTGTAGACCACTTTGTGAATCACCTCTCTCACCTGCGTAGAAAAGCCCTCTTGAATAATTCAGCTCTGCATAGTTTATGGAAAGCCAGAAGAGTGCATAAACAGAGCAGGCCCTGGCTGCATTTAGTGCTATTGGAATATATGCCGTGACATGAAAGGAGGCCAGCCGGGGAGGCAGGGCTTACAGATAGGTCTGTGCCTCGCCACTGGCTGATCTGCTGTGATGTCACTGAATGTCTAAAACTCTTCTGACACCCCCGTCAAATGTTAGGCCTGGGGGCCGGATTTGGCCCATCTAGGTCTCTTATGCAGCTTGCGAGCGACTGGTGCGAGGAAGGGATTGCAGGGGACGGAGTGGGTGGAGCCACTCCACTGTGGCTTCAGGACAGCAGCAGTGAAGCATTGTGGGAACATCTGCCTATTCTGGGCTGCATTGCTGCCTCTCCAGTCGAGCCATGCGGGTTTTCCTCTGCACCCCCTCCCAGCCCATGAGGCCTTGCAATGAGGATACACTAGCTCAAAGCTTACCAGCTGCTGTCCTTTACGCAGTCTCTATCTCCGGTACTTTGCATTACATTTTACGGCACACACGGCCCGACCCCAGAAACTGACATTTATGTCAGATCCGGCCCTCGTAACAAATGAGTTTGACACCTCAGGTCTAAAACAAAACTTCCCAAAGGCATCATGAGAATGTGCTCGAAATTAGAATGCTTGTGAGACGGTGTCGCTTCAACAAGCGAAAAGATCAGCTGTCCTAGGAAGGCCAGCAGTGCACAAAGGGACGTGGGACAGGTGGAGCAGCGTGGGCTAAAAGCTGAGTGGGAAGCCGAACAGAAAGAGGGCCGGAAGGGGAAGGCAGCTGAGCTAACCGTCAGAGAGGGGCCACAAAACAGACACTGCACAGAGAGGAGAATGATCCTGTTTGAGCTTTAGGGCTACTGGAAATAAAGATGCTCTGTTCGACCCACATTTGCATCACATGACTATAAATATGCAATTGCAAGATGGCATCCGTATGGAGGAGAGAGGGAAAGGGTGGAAAACACGCATGCGAATCAACCGAAAGAGGTGCTGTGTTCTATACCAGAACGATGGCTTCAGGTGCCATGTTTTGAAGATAAGATCGCACACATTTCCCTAGCTGCTACGTGCCCAAAACTGCAGCGTAGAGGCATGCAATGGGCTTATCAGATGTGCTCAATTATGCACTGTACCTCTGTGCTTATCACACAAATTGCGCACTGCCACTTTGGCATAAAATAAAGGGCATTCAAACAAACGAAGCCCCGAAGTTCATAAAACCCAAGCTGAATGTGACATTTCCTCAACTAAGTCCTGCTTAAAAAACAAAACTGCAACTAAAGAATGTGGAATTCTCTTGATTAATCGACAGCTTAAAAATCAGGCTGCTCTTGGGGAGGAAAACAGAAAGCCACGTAAGAGGATACAATCCAGCCCTTTTACATCTTCCATTTTTTCAAGAGACTCTAAAATCGGCATGATCCTTGAAGCCGTCAACCTCCTTTTCATTTTTCTGCCTTCTGAATTCGGCATAATCTGCAATTACACAACACAGCCAGCCTTACAAAACCATTTCCTCCCCTTAAGCTGTTCCCTCACCCTCTGCCTCCCCTCTCCCCTCTTCAAACTCCTTCGTTTCAGTCCCTTTGCTCAGGTCGAGTCCCACCATTACTTATTTATTCAACCTGCGCATCTTACTTAACACCGTTCTATCCACCTGCCTCAGTGCCACAGACTCCCTGTTGCGTCAAGGCCCAGATACATCTTAAAATTCCACAGTCATTAAACCACAGTGGCTTCATTCAAAAACGTACACTCCAGGGCCGCAATGGCTACCCTGGTTTTATAACCACCACAAGCTGGCATACAGTTCAAGACCCCCGAGTCCGTTATGACATGGTTTCTATTTCAGATCATAACCCCTTGAGCTCTGAAGCCAGAATTTCTCAGACTGTTTCAACCGTATCAGCTTGCTGTTGATCTAAAGACTTTACAATAACAATATGCAGCCATCAAGGTGAGTTCGTGCAGAGCTGCCCTCTTAGTCCTTTGCAGCTGGCACAGTGTGTCTTGAGACATCCCAAAGCCTAACAGATTTCACAGGCAAGGGCAGGCTTTGTCAGAAGCGCACAGAGGACAGCAAAGTTGATAGCAGTTGCAGGGTATCCTGTTGGGGTAAGTATGCCCCTAACTCTGCAATTTCTGCATTATTTTGGTGTAGTGGTTAGGAGTGGCGGAATCTCATCTGGGAGAACCGGGTTTGATTCCCACTCCTCCACATGCAGCTGCTGGGGTGACCTTGGGTCAGTCACAAGTTCTCTCAGAGCTGTTCTCTCACGGGCAGTCCTCAAAGAGCTTCCTCAGCCCCACCTACCTCCCAGGGTCTCTGTTTTGGGGAGAGGAAGAGAAAGGACATTGTAAGCTTTTAGAAAGTGGGTGTGGCCAGGTGAGGTTTTTGCCAGCAGACCTTCTGATTGGCCACTGAAGATCTGATTTGCTTTGCATATATTTAAAAATGCTGCTTTGGCAGAGGCTCCAACCACGGCACAAGACTCCTTTCCAGCATGACTGAAGATAAACTGGAATTCACTGCCACAGGAGATGGCGGCGGCTACAAGCATGGATGGCTTCAAGAGGGAACTGGATACACATATGGAGCAGATGTCCATCAGTGGCTTTTAGCCACAAGGTATAGATAGGAACTCTGAGTCTGGGGCAAGTGATGCTCTGTATTCTTGGTACTTGAGGGGGGGGCAACAGTGGGAGGGCTTCTAGTGTCCTGGCCCCACTGCTGGACCTTCTGAGGGCACCTGGTATTTTTGGCCACTGTGTGACCCAGAGTGTTGGACTGGATGGGCCATTGGCCTGATCCAACATTGGCTTCTCTTATGTATGCCAGAAAATATTTTACAGCAGTACGTTCATTTTAAAAGGCATCACAGGTACTGCTCGAAACGCGAAGAGTTACTATTAGAATTATGCACAACCTGTGTAGTTCACTCCACCTCTTGCAACTGCCCCTTTTGGGTTGTGCTCACCACCCTGTGTCAGATTTCCAAAGGTGACTGCAGATTCAAAAAAGGCTGGGACCCCCCGGCTTATGCTTTGTTCCAGCTCTGTTTCAGATTTCTGCAATTCAAACCCTGTTGCACTGTTTATTGGTCATCCCATCCTGCTGACTGTATTGACTTACACCCTGTAATCAGCCCTGAGTCTAAGAGAGAAAGGCGGACTATAAACATAACAAAAGCTCTCTACAAATTCTCATAACTTTACTTCCTTTTTAAGTCTCATGTTGAAAAACAGCATTACACCTTACACAAACGATCTTTAGCATCTCCTTCCATCTGCTGAAATTAGCTTTTATAGGCCAGAGTCCTTTTCACATCATTGCTAGTAAAGTGTTAGACTGGGAAGACCCAGGTTGAAATCCCCACTCAGTAATGAAGTTTGTTAGGTGACCTCGGGACAATCACTCAGCCTACTCTACCTCACAGGGTTGTTGTGAGAATAAAACAAAGGCACTGGGCAAGAATGCTACCTTTTCTTTAGTAGGAAGGGTGAGAACGCTGTTAGCTTCCCACCAAAACGGTACCTATTTATCTACTTGCAATTTCTTGCTTTTGAACTGCTGGGCTGGCAGGAGCTGGGGCCAGAGACAGGAGCTCATTCCACCATGTGGCATTCGGGTCTCAAACTGCCGAGCTACCAACCTTCCAGTCTTCAGCTCAGCGTCTTAACCTCTGAGCTTTATTACCCACCTTTAATGTTGTTGTTTTTTTAAAAAAGATGCAGTACAAGCAGTGTTCCCTCTAAGCTGAGTTAGTGTGAGCTAGCTCACAGATTTTTGTCTTAGCTCAGGAAAGATGGCTCCAGAGCAAACTAATTTATGCAGCAGCCAAATTGTTCGCTCACAACTTTAATGCCAGTAGCTCAAAAAGTAGAATTTTTGCTCATAAAACTCCACAGCGTAGAGGGAACATTGGGCACAAATATTTTAAATGAGTGTGTGTGTGTGCATACAAACGCACATATACTTATACATATATTTATTTATTTTATTTAATTTTTACCCTGCCCTCTTCGCAAGCAGGCTCAAGGCGGCTTACGTTGGCTAGTAATCATTAAAATCTATATAAAAACATTTCAAAAACATTGAATTTCCTGCACTGTGGAGGGGGCTGGACTAGATGACACTGAAAGTCCCTCCCAACTCTACGATTCTATGAGTTATGTATGTGTGTGTGCGATATTAGGGGTCATTTCGAGCAGGAGCGCCGTTCCGGGAGTAACAAGCCCAGGAACGGGCACGTACGGTGATGCGCTGTGGAAAAAGCAAAAGCATGCTAACTTGACCTGTATTTTCCTGCTTGTTGCAGGGCAAAGGAAAGGAAACCTGCAAGAGCAAAGGAAACCTGAAATGTCTTTAGTCAAAGTGTCAAGCTGGCTCACCAGCTCCGCGTTGGGAAATACCTGGAGATTTTTGGGGTGGCGCCTCAGAGGTGGGTGTTGCCTTCTGACACACTTCCGGTGCCATCAGGGGGTGTGGCATATGCAAATGAATCATGGTCATGAGCTCCTGCACCTCTTTTCCTACAAAATGACTCCTATATGTTTCCTCTTTTTCTTCGGAATGACCCGATATCTATCTATGTATACTTTCAAGTATTCCTAAATCTCACCTTTACAGTAACCCTCTGCGCTTGAGCAGGGTGACAGAAAGGGGCTGGCCCAAGACCGCCCACAAAGGCTTTAGGACTTCTGCGGGCAGGACTTGAACACAGGTCCCCCCCCATCCCGCCCCGCCGCTCTGACACCTGCCACCCATTGGCTCAAGGAAAGCGACAGCCACCCGCTCCGACCAATCCCCTCCTCCGCAGATGGGCCCGCCCTTGCCGTAGCCCCGCCCCCCCCAGCGCCCCGCCCCCTTCCCCTCAGAGGCGCGGCCGCCCCCTGGCGGCGACTCACGGGGGCGGTTCTTGCGCGGGGAGTCGAGGCGCGGGCGGCAGGCGGGGCCGGGGCGCTCCCTCTCGCGGCCCGCAGCGGCAGCCTCCGCCCGCCCAGCCCCACCGCCTCGCCGCCGCCCGCTTGGCAGCGCCGGGCTGGGTCCCCGCCGCGGCCGTTGGTCGGGCCCGCTGCTGTCCGGAGCCTCGGCTCTCTCCTCGCCGCCCCCGTTCTGCAGCGGCTCCATCCTCCGCCGCAGCGTCGCCCGACCCCATCCGCCGCCGAGCTGAGCGCTGCGCCTGCGCGAAGCCCCCCTCGCCGCCCGCTCCTCAGCCGTAGCGGAAAGGCGTCTCCCTCAAGCCTCGGCCACTCGTCGCCGCCCTCCGGGAGAGCGACAAGTGAGCCGACCAATGAGGGCGGCGGAAGCGGGAAGGGTGTGGGCGGGAGGGACGAATACTCCCAATGGGCGCCGTCCGTGGCAGGGAGATTGACACGCTTTTAAAAAACAACAACAACGCAACAGGGCTTGGGAAGGCTGTGAGGCCTGAAGGGGGCGGGACGCCGAACGGAATCGCCCCAGCCAATCGCCTCCTCCGATGGCGAGAGCGGCAAGCCTCCCGTCGAGTGAGGAGAAGGGGTTCGTGCTGGCGGGCGGGACGGAAGGCATGATTGGCATGCTGAGTAGCCATGACGACCTGCAAAAGACTAGCTTGGGGGGGGGATGGCACGCGAGCAATTAGCATTGGATTTACATACGTAGATGTCAAAACTGCAGTGCTGCTTAGTATTTATATTGCGCTTTGGCACGCCCACTTCTCATATAGTATCTGACTCTAGGCTTTGTGGATGCATTCTTTGACACCTTTCATTGGGGATGCTGAATTTGGGTGGTGCTGATGGGGAATCTAGTTCGGCCTGTAAATTTAGCAGCCACTTAACTTGGGCCCAGTGTTCCCTCTAAGCTGAACTATTGTGAGCGAGCTCACAGGTTTTCTAGCCTCCAGCTCACCCATTTTTGCCTTAGCTCAGGAAGGATGGCTCCAAAGCAAACTGATTCAGGCAGGAGCCAAATCACCTGCTCACAACTTTAATGCCAGTACCTCACAAAGTAGAATTTTGGCTCACAAGACTCCACAGCTTAGAGGGAGCATTGCTTGGGTCTCCGGGTGAGTTGGGCAATACCTGAAGGCAGGAGAACAGACTATTGGGAGGGACCTCAGCAGGGTAGAATGCCGTAGAGCTTACCCTCCAAAACAGACATTGTCAACAGGGGATCTGATCACCCTAGCCTGGAGAACAGTTATATTTGCAGATCTCCAGGTGCTCCCTGGAGGTTGGCAACCCTACACTGAACACTACCATTAGAGGCCAAGGACAACAGCTCCTTTGAAAATTAGCAACCTGCTTCCTCTAGACATCAGCCTCATCCCTCTCTCCTTTTATGACCTAATGACCTCAAACGTCACCCACCTTATCTTTGCCAACCTCCGAAGGAGGCCTAGAAACATCCCGGAATTACAACGGATCTCCAGGCTATGGAAGTCAATTCCCCTGGAGAAAACCACAGCTTTGGAGGGTGGATTCTATGGCATCACACCCTACTGAGATCCAGGGGCGTAGACTTTCCCGAAGTCCGGGGGGGGCGGGGGCTCTTTAGCGCGCTCGCTCGCTGGGGCGATGTTTCCGCCCACCCCCACCGGAAAACCTACCACCAGCCGCCGCGCCTCCCCGGCCCTTCCGAGGCTCACCAGCCAGTGCTGCTGGTGCCCTTCCCTCCCCCTCCGCCCTGGCCACTCCCTCCCTCACCCCTAAAAGAGGAAGAGGGAGAGATAAGGAGGGAGGAATGGCCAGGCCGGTGGCGGGGGGGAGAGGCACCAGCTGGCGAGCCTTGGAAGGGCCCGGGAGGCGTGGCGGCAGGCGTGACGTTTTCCTGGGGGGGGGGCTCAGTCCCCCCCGGGAAATTTCGGGGGTGGCTCGAGCCCTCGAGCCCCCCTGTAGTTTACGCCGGTGCTAAGATCTCTCCTCTCCCCAAACCCCACCCTCCCCAGGCCACACCCCCAAATCTCCAGGCATTTCACATACTGGAGCTGGCAACGCTACCACACCTCCATTTTTTCCTCCCAACAATGTTATGAGGCATTTTAGGCTCATACTGTTGCCTGTAGCTTACTGTAAAAAGGATCCTATTATGCTATTTTTGTACTGCTTAATGTGCTGTATGAATACTTATACTACGCTTCGGTTCTTCCTGATATTTCCAGACTTCTAAAATCCCAATGCATTGGTTACTGAGTGTAACATTTTGTTGAGTGTATTGACTTACTCTGTGTAATCCACTTCGTCCCTGTGAGAAAGCCTGAGCCCGCCTCAGCGGGGAAGGTGGGGTAAAAGTTAAAGTGATAGATAAAATAGATATATAATAAAGGTAAACTGTAAATAATGTAAATTTAAAAAATGACATAAGAACATAAGAGAAGCAATGTTGGATCAGGCCAATGGCCCATCTCCTCCAACACTCTGTGACACACACTGGCCAGAACCCAGGGGCCATCAGGAGGTCCACCAGTGGGGCCAGAACTGCAGAAGCCCTCCCATTGCCCCCCCCCCCCCAAGAATACAGAGCATCACTGCCCTGGACATAAGAATTTAAAAGAGAAGCCATGTTGGATCAGGCCAATGGCCCATCCAGTCTGACACTCTGTCACACACTAGCTCAAAACCCAGGTGCCCTCAGGAGGTCCACCAGCGGGGCCAGAACTCCAGAGGCCCTCCCACTGTTGCCCCCTCAGTCACCAAGAAGACAGAGCATCACTGCCCCAGACAGAGTGTTCCTGGCGTGATATGGTCCACGGGGTCAATAAGAGTTGGGACTCGACTGTGCGACTGAACAACAACAGAAGTTCTGCAGTTATACTCCTTGCCCTCTTTAGAGGTTGTAAAGCTTTGGGACTCAAAGAATATTTGTAATTGGCTTTTTGAAAAAAAAATCCCCTTTGTAATATCAGTTGGCCGGACACTCTAAATTTTCTCAGTGGTATCGTCAGGTTAAGAAAAGCAAATTCTCTCATTACTTAGCTAACTTTTCTAATGTTAATGCCATCTGAGTATTTATAGGGCAGTCAAAACAAGCTGCCGAGTCAACTTCTTGTAAATTTTTCTGTCTCAGATGAGGAATGTCTCCGTTTTCTATTGGCTGATGGGATCCCTTTTGCTACCCTCAAGGTGGCTACTTTTATATTTCATCAATAAATTTTATTTATTTATTTAACTAACTAAATGAAATAAATCTATCAGTAAATATAAGGAAGGAATTGGTATCTGCTAATTCTACAAGAATTCTAGCTAAACTGTAATTCTGTGTTATCTTATGGGGTTTTTTTAGTTGCATTTGTTTCTTACCATCTTAGTTTTACACTTTTAAAGTTTTTGTCCTGTTACGTAAAAACGTTTTAATCCTTCTGTTATGGCGTACTGTTATATGTCGGTATATAGGCTGGGATGTTACGGCTGACAGCTACAATTAACTACAAATCTCCAGAACTGTGGGATTATTTTTTTAACAATGCAAAAACGAATGAGGTGGGCCCTCATTTTTTTCAGCTCTCCAAGGCAACTGGGCAGTTAGGATTCTACTGGGCCAGAGCATCACTGGAATGGGGGGAAAACAGATTTCAAAAAAGAGCGAGCTCCCTAATCAATTACTCATACAGATCAGCAGAAACTTGGTTGATCAGTCCTAAGGTATGTCTTTGTCCAGTATTGCGTCTCCACTTCTCGAGAAACCCAGTGGCTTCAGGAAGCTAGCCTATGGCATGCGGTGAGCGCTATCCATCCCCCCAGCATTTGAAAACCAAAGGGATCGTGTCTCTGAATTTACCACGGATGGCAGTTAACCTCCACCACGAATGGCAAAAGTGATTTCTCTGAAGTTTACCCACAAGCAATCCATTCGGTTGGATGCCATGGACCTGTTCCTTGAACGGCGGCGCCTTCCACGAGATAAAACTGCCATTTGCAAAAACTCTTGTCTACGGAAGGCTTTGAACGTGGCACAAACATTCAGGTATCAAACACCACTGTTACGATAAGGAGTCCGGACACGATCTTCAAGGGCGGATCAAAGCGGAAAGGCAACGGGTGAGGCGTCAGAGCCATCCCACGTCTTTGGAGGAAGCGTGTTCAAGGAAACAAGCACTGTTTGGTTATTTTTCCCAAGTAACAAGCGGATTGCACAGTAATAACCAGGGCTCCGTTGGAGGGGGAGCGCGGGGGAGCGACGCTCCGCCAGTGAAGAGGCCAGGGGGCGGGTACATAAGCCCCGCCCCCTTCACCCAGCAGCCCAAAGTCAGTGTGGTGAAGAGGAGGTAAGAAAGGGCTGGCTTTTGGTGTTTTTTACCCTTCCCGGCCGCCCGTTTCTGGGGTGGCCGGGGCGGCGGGGGTGGGGAGGGCTTTTACTTTCCTTTTCCTGGCTGCATAGGCGTAGACTTGAGACTGAGCCCCCCCCCTCCTGGGAAAACCTAACGTCTGCCACCGCGCCTCCCCGGGCCCTTCCGAGGCCCGCCAGCCGCTTCTGCCAGTGTCTCTTTCCCCCCCTCCCCCGGCCTGGCCACTCCTCCCTCCTTCCCTCTTGTGATGCCACCACGTGGATCGCCGCGCTGCGCAGCTCCTCCCATTGAGCAGGGGACCAAGGCAGCCCGGGCGCAGCAGTCTCAGCCCATTCTGGCCCATTCCAGCTGTCTCCGCCCAACCCACGCTTGCTATGAGCCGTCTGGCTGTCCCTGCTGCAGAGAGCTGGCGGGAAACGGCCCCAGGTGCGGGTGTGAGAGAAGGGAAGGCTCTGGGTGCCCTCTTTCCCCTCCACAACGCAGCACGGCAGCTCTTTAGGGTCTGCCGCAGCTGGCGCTGTCGGGGGAGGAAGGTGGAGTGTGTGTGCATAACAAGCTGCGCTGGCTGCTTTCCCTGGCTGGGTGATCCAAACAGCGATTTCCTCCCAAGAGCTGCAGAGCCCGGTTGTCAAAACAGCTTGGCTGAGCTCCTGCCCTGCCCCTGCCCCCGCCCCGCATTTATACAAAGACGCTGAATTGATTCCCCGCCTGGGCTTTCCCAAGGCGACTCCGAGAAGCAGCAAGTCGGAGAAAGTTTCTCTTCTCTTTCACTCTTTGCATTTCTCCTCCGTGCTTCCCCCCCCTTTCTTTCCTGCTTCCCCTAACTGCCGCAAAAACTCCCTCCCCCCTTCCTAGCACGCCCTGTCTCCGGCTGTCTCCGCCGTCGGCTTCCTTCTCCCCCGCCCTGGATGCCTTTTGCTTCACAGCTCAACTTTCCAAGCCCTTTCCAGAGACTTCATGGAAGGGCAGCACTTCTCCTCTCCACTCGCACCCGCTGCCAGGCGCTGTTTTCCTTTGTGCAACTCCTCCCATAAGAATGGGTTCAGAGACTTCTGAATATTTCAGTACTGGTCACCTCTCCTTTTTAAAATAGATCTGACAGTGTCATTAGTCACTCTCAGATATTTCAGCTGCTTACCTGTTTCTGGTTTTAGAGGGGATGTAAACAGCTTTACAGAGTTCACAAAGACCAATATTTCTTTTGAGTAGGTTGTGTTGTGGGAGCACTGTGGAAGACTTGCCTAAACGGAAACTCAAAACAAACAGCTTGGGCAAAACCTACTGGGATTTCAAGGGAAATCCAAAGCACTCCAATAAGACTAGCCCAATTCCTTAGAATTGGATCTAACGATACATCAATGCAAGTATGTCGCTATCACATTCCCTTCCCCCAAACTGAGATCTAGTTTGGTGTAGTCGTTAGGAGCACAGACTCTACCCTGGGAGAACCAGGTTTGATTCCCCACTCCTCCATGTGCAGCTGCTGAACATAAGGACATAAGAGAAACCAGTGATGGATTAGAAGATTCACCAGTGGGGCCAGGACACTAGAAGCCCTCCCACTGTTCCCCCCCCCCCCCAAGCACTAAGAATACAGAGCATCACTTGCCCCAGGCTGAGAGTTCCTATCTATACCTTGTGGCTAATAGCCACTGATGGACCTCTGCTCCATATGTTTATCCAATTCTCTCTTGAAACCATCCATGCTTGAAGCCGCCACCACCTCCTGTGGCAGTGAATTCCATGTGTTCATCACTCTTTGGGTGAAGAAGGGCTTCCTTTTATCTGTTCTAACCCAACTGCTAGTGTGACCGTGGGTCAGTTACAAGTTATTTCAGAGCTGTTCTCTCTGAGCAGTTCTCAAAAGAGCTCTCTCAGCCCCACCTACTTCACAGGTGCCTGTTGTGGTAAAGGGAAAGGAGACTGTAAGCCACCCTGAGACTCCTTCAGGTAGTGACAGGTGGGGTATAAATCCAGTCCTTCCTCCTCCTCGTCCCTTTGAACTCCCCAAACTTGATTACTGGGACTGCAGGACTGGTGTGGACTAATAGCTACCTTCCCTGGCCTGGATGGCCCAGGCTAGCCCAACCTCATCAGATCTCAGTAGCTAAGCAGGGCCACCTCTGGTTATTATTTGGATGGGAGACCACGAAGAAATAACAGGGTCGCCGCACAGCATTGCCAGTGTTGCTGCTTAGTTCATGTAATTAGGCTCTGAAGGACTGTTTTGGAAATGATCTGCTTAAAGGCTCTGATGTGGTGGAGAGGGTGTCCTATGTTTCTTATACTTGCTTTTAAAGGTTTTGAGTTACAGTCTGGTGTAGTGGTTAGGATTATGGACTCAAATCTGGGAGAACTGGGTTTGATTCCCCACTCCTCCACATGCAGCTGCTGGTGTGACCTTGGGTCAGTCACAAGTTCTTTCAGAGCTGTTCTCTCAAGAGCAGTCCTCGAAAGAGCTCTCTCAGCCCCACCTACCTCCCCGGGTGCCTGTTTTTAAATGATAAGCCAATCTGCATGAACAAGATTGAGAGAGGGAGATTCAGATCAGAGTCCTTTGAAAATTTCCTTTTGCCCTGTGTGCAGCCCAGAGAGAACATTGGCAAGAAATGTGCACTCTGTACATGTTCATGCTCTTCATTTTTGCAGTTACTTAAAATGGTGTGGTACAGTTTCAAAGGGACAATTAACTGGGATGTATAAAAGGAATGACAAGATTGCCCATTGGAACCAATGGGAGAGGCTTGAAGGCCCATTGGAGATAGTGGGAGCCAGGAATGCCAGTTGACTTGCATGGGCTCCACTGAAATACATTGCTGCACAAAAAAAGTTGCAAAGAAAATGTGGAATGGTTTTTCCATCAAGGTCTTTGGGCCCAGATAGGCTACCCTGGGACTGGAATAACAGTCCCCAGAGTGGAAAGACAGTCCCTTCTGTTTCCCTTCTGTGTTTCTCAATAAATGTCATAAAGTTGTATGCTACGGGGGGGGGGGGGGGGAGTGTGATGTGTGCTATTCGCTTATTGGAGAGGGTCTGTTCGACGGCCTTTGGCACATTTCCCAGCCCTCCCTGAGACAGTCTCCCTGGACATAACCCCAGCGTGCACGTGCACACACAACAGCCCCCCCCCCCAGGCATTTCAAAACTCTATGCCCCTAGGCGGGAGCCTCTTTTTTCCCCTCTTCCCGGCCGCCGGTTTCTGGGCAGGCGGGGGCAGGGGGAACACTCTTTTTGTTTTTGTTCTCCCGGTTCCAAAGCCGGCTGCCCACTCTCCTCCCCACTCCACTCGCCTACCCTTGCTGCTGCCCCCACCTCTTTGCCAAAAAACAGAGTTACAAAAATGACCCTGTGAATCTGCAGGGAAAAGGCTCCTCTCTCTCTCTCTCTCTCTCCCTATCTCCCTGTTTATATCTCTCCTCCTTTGGAGGTTTTCAAACAGGCTGGATAGCCGTTTGACAGCAATGCTGATCCTGTGAACTTAGGCAGATCACGAGAGGGAGGGCAAGAAGGGTTGCCTCAGTGCTTGGTTCTCGTGGCCCTTTCTTACACACCTAGGGAAATGATGATCTCCACTTTGGAGTCAGGAAGCAATTTTTTCCCAGACCAGCTTGGCTGGAGATCCTGGAGGTTTTTTGTCATCTTCTGGGCATGGAACAGGAGTCATTGGGTGTGTGGGGGGGAAGGAGGTATTTGTGAATTTCCTGTGAAAGGGGTTGGACTAGATGAGGTTACTTCCATGATATTCTCTCCCCCCCCCCCCCCTTCAGCCATACGTGGAGTGGCTGGCAGGAGACGGATGTGAGTGAAGCAGTGCTTCAGTGTAGCCTGAGTGGTGGGTGTGGCCTTCTGACACTTCCGGTGATGTCAGGGGGTGTGGCCTTCTGACACACTTCCGGTGATGTCAGGGGGTGTGGCATATGCTAATGAGTTATGCTAATGAGCTCCTGCAGCTCTTTTTCTACGAAAGGACCCCTGGTAATAACCATAAATGTACAAAAAGAGCTATGCAACAAGACGCCAAAACATGAACAAAGCCGGAAAATGCTGCCACATCCAGTGTTGTAATTGAGCGACAATGTGGTAATAGTGTAACATAAAAAATCACACAGCTACAATCGTACAACTTCAAAAGAACTTTACAAAGAATATTTTGAAGTTCCTTGCTGCCACACATGCAGTTTTCAGAAGTTTCCAAGTTTTCTTGAATTCTTAAACGGGAGCTTTGTATATTGTACTGAGGAGAAGCTCCCATCTTAGAATTCATTCGAAGTGGCCCATTAATGAGAATATTTTTGTGAAGTCTGTGGACTAAGTAGATGAGGTTCTGTATTAACAGTAGCTGGATTAGTTTCCCAGAAAAAGAACATCAAAACGAAGTTCATATCTAGATTCTTCGTTGGAAACTTGGGAACTTGGAAAAAAAACTTGGGAACTTGGAAACTTCTGAAAACTGCATCTGTGGCAGCAAGGAACTTCAAAATATTCTTTGTAAAGTTCTTTTGAAGTTTTATGATTGTAACTGTGTGATTTTTTTATGTTACACTGTTACCACATTGTTGTTCAATTACAACACTGGATGTGGCAGCATTTTCCGGCTTCGTTCATGTTTTGGTGTCTTGTTGCATAGCTCTTTTTGTACATTTATGGTTATTTTTCCCTCCACAAAGTTTTGCACTGGCAGAAAGGTAAAATTTTATAGTGCACACAAGACTGAGCTTTGATTTCTCTCTCTTAGCTGGCCAGAAGCGGTCTTCTCTAACAGTCTCCATCCCTCACCCACCAGCTCCTATTTCTTCAGCTGTTTATACAACACGAAAGCCACGACGGCCAGAGAAGTGAGGGTGAATCCAACAGCAAGCAGCATGGGATCACTCATGTGCCACGACGCTGCATCTGTGACGCTCTCGTTCTGACAGGAATTTCGTTGACCGTCACTGCGAACGGAGCTGAAGCTGCCATTTTCCCCAGCAGCAGAGTCCGAGAAGTCACCTGGAGGCTGGCTGGTGTTCCCGAGAGCCGAGAAGTCACCTGGAGGCTGGCTGGTGTTCCCGAGAGCCGGACGAGTAACCTCAGGTGCTCCGGTGAGATCCACGCTGGGAGGCTCCACTACGTGAACTGTGTGGGTTCGGACGGAGCCCCCATCCGAGTGGCTGTCATTCCGACGACGAAGAGAAGCTCTGTCGGTTCCCATTTCTTTTGGGACTCTTTGGGACATATTTCTTTCGGAATCTTCAGAGCGGCTATCCTGGGTGGAATCGCTCAACATCAAGGGGTCGCTTCCGTCAGACGATCCGCCGCTCAAACGAAGCCGATCCGATGTCCCCGAATATGCTGCACTGCAGTGGCTCGAACGCTGGTCAAGAGGTCCCCCTGTGAGTTTCAGTGAAAGCAGAACACCAGGCTTCAACAGGGAGATGTCGTCCTCTTCATGGTTACTGTGGAAGACACGAGCACCTCCGGAAGGGCCACTGGCACTATTCCTACTCTCTCTTGCATTTGCAGGAATTTCCGCAACATAGGAGGGCGAGGATACATTTGCTCTGGGAGGAACATCCCCCATTATCTGCAGGAAGAAAACACATTCATTTTTTCCCCCCAAAGAAACCCATCTCTTCAATCCTGTTCTTATTTCTCCTGCCCTTCATGAGACTGACATTTTAAAACTATCTCTCAAAATCAATTTATTCTGCGAAAATCTTCCACAGGTAATGCTCCCTCTAAGCTGTGGAGTCTTGTGAGCAAAAATTCTGCTTTAATGTAAGTTGTGAGCGAGCGATTTGGCTACTTTTACTTAGTTTACTTTGCAGCCATCCTCCCTGAGCTAAGGCAGAAATGTGTGAGCTGGAGGCTAAAAAATTGTGAGCTAGCTCACACTAACTCAGCTTAGAGGGAACCCTGGAGAGGAGGAGAGAAGAGGAGACTGGATTTATATCCTGCCCTTCACTCGGGAGTCTCGGAGCAGCTTACAGTCTACTTTCCCTTCCTCTCCCCACAACAGACACCCTGTGAGGGCGGTGGGGCTGAGAGAGCTCTCTCGAGGACTGCTCGAGAGAACTGTGGTTTGCCCAAGGTCACCCAGCAGCTGCATGTGGAGGCATGGGGAATCAAACCCGGTTCTCCCAGATTACAGACCGTGCTTCTAATGGAGGAGAGGAGGGACCGTGGCTCAGTAGAACATCTGCTTGGCATGCAGAAGGTTCCAGGTTCAATCCCTAGCATCTCCTGTTAAAAAAACGGACTCTGCCTGTGACGCTGGAGAGCGGCTGCCAGCTTGAGTAGACAACACTGCCCTTTATTAGACCAACTGTTTCATCCAGTATAAGGCAGCTTTTATGTGTTCATGGTTTGCAGCCACCATTCCCAGCAGCTACAACTGCAGGATTTCAGGGACCAGAGCAGGCCCAAATCCCAGACGGGACTCAACAGCCTGGCTCCCTACTTTGTACCTCTGTAGCCCTCCCTTTCCAACAAGATGTGTCCCATTCTTACAGCCGCCACTACCGGCCTCCCCCGTGAAATAAAGATAATTTGTTTTATTGACAGTATTTAGATATTTCTGTCTTTCTTCCGACATAGTTAGGATTCAAGGCGAGTTACAAGAACACAAAAAAGAATCTACTAAAATCATTAGAACAAGGAATTGACACAAATGGTGAAAACAAATAAACCAACCCCCCCCCCCACCCGAAACTGTCCCATGAGCTCTTTGGCGTAGTAGTTAAGAGTGCCAACTCTAACCTGGGAGAACCGGCTTTGATTCCCCACTCCTGCAGATGCAGCTGCTGGCGTGACCTTGGGGCGGTCACAAGTTCTCTCAGAGCTGTTCTCTCAGGAGGAGTCCTCGTAAGAGCTCTCTCAGCCCCACCTACCTCACAGGGGTTTATGTTGTGGGGAGGGGAAGGGGATTGTAAGCCACTCTGAGACTCCTTTGGGTAGTGAAGGGTGGGGTATAAACCCAATCTCTTCTTCTTTCTCCACACACAGCTGCTGGCGTGACCTTGGGTCATTCATAAGTTCTCTCAGAGCTGTTCTCTCAAGGGCAGTCCTCGAGAGAGCTCTCCCAGCCCCACCTACCTCACAGGGTGTCTGTTGTGGGGAGGGGAAGGGGATTGTAAGCCGCTCTGAGACTCCTTTCAAGTAGTGAAGGGAGTATAAATCCAATTTCCTCTTCTTAATTAAATAGTTCTGCCTGGTGGTCTCACTGAAAGACCCCATGGGAGCTTCCGGGAAATCGTCCTGTACCACCGGGGCAGCGACAGGAAAGGCCTGGGTTGTGATGCTTTATGGACTGGCTCCAGACCACGTTTCCCGCTAAAGGAAGGGGAGGTGCCATTTCCACCAATCCCCGGTTCCTATTCGCTTGATAGCCATGCCTGTCATGCTCCTTTCCATCCTCAGCAAAACATTTCCAGGGGGGTCAGTGGGCTCCGATGGGAGAGAGGGAAGCAGGGCAGCGTTGCTCCCTGAGAAGCATGCCTTCGCTGAGCCGAAAATGTGGATCCAACTGGAAAATCTGGGTCCAACCCCATATCCTTGAGAACAGGGGAACTGCTAGAAAATCCTGTCCTGAAGAACGTAAACGCTGCACTATTTTAGAAGAAGAAGAAGCGATTGGATTTATATCCCACCCTTCATTCACTTGTCGTCTCAGAGTGGCTTACAAACTCCTTTCCCTTCTCCTCCCCACAACGGACACCCTGTGAGGTAGGTGGGGCTGAGAGAGCTCTGACAGGAACCGCTCTTTTTCAAGAACAGCTGTGCCAGAACTACGGCTTGCCCAAGGTCATCCAGCAGCTGCAAGTGGAGGCGTGGGGGATCAAACCCGGTTCTCCCAGATTAGAGTCCGCGCACTTAACCACTACACCAAACTGGCTCTTTTACAGGGATGTTTAAACCCCAGGTCTTTTTGCTTCCCAGGAGGACTGCCAAATACCTGGGGATTTTTTTGGGGTGTGTGTGTTTGTGTGTGTAATTAACTAATTATCATATGGCAGTGTGTGTGGTATAGCCAGGAGATCCTAAGATTATCTGGCAGCCAGAAGTTCTAGCTCTTTTTAGCGTTCTGCACCACTAGGTGGCGAGCGAGACTTTGTTTTTAAGGCAAGAGACTTTTTTCAGAGGTGGTTTGCCACTGCCTGCCTCTGCGTCATGCCCCTGGTATTCCTTGGAGGTCGCCCTTCCAAATACCAGCCAGGGCTGACCCTGCTTAGCTTCTGAGATCTGACGAGATTGGGCTAGCCTGGGCCATCCAGGTCGGGACTTTGGGGGGGGGGGGGCGTGGAGCCTGGGGAGGGCAGAGTTTAGGGTGAAGAGACCTCGGCAGGGTATAATGCCACACAGTCTACCCACCAAAGCTGCCATTCTCCTCTAAAGGAACTGATCTCCGCAGGCTAGAATTCATTTGTGATACTAGGAGATCTCCAGGCTACACCTGAAGGCTGGCAACCCTGCCTGCCACTGTTGATCATTCTTATTCTTATAATTTGGCTTTTCTATTTACAAGCCGGGGGGGGGGGGGAATCCCTTTCACATAGAACCCCAGCTCAGTCCCTACCACTGGGGTATTTCTAATTACATAGAAAAAAACCCTACTTTGCAGAAATACAAGACTGTTGTACTTGGGTGTGCCGCGTAAACGAAACATTGCGCCTTAAACGATTTCCCACGCTTTTTAATTTCCACATCGTTTCAGGGGTTTTTTCCCCTGCCTGCTGCAGCTTCTGAAATGCCACAAACTCTAGACTTCTAAAGCTGACTTGGACAGCCAAGGCTAATCCAACCTTGTCAGATCTTAGAAGCAAAGCAGGGTCAGCCTGGTTTGTCCTTGGGTAGGAGACCGCCAAGGAATTCTAGGGTTGCTATGCAGAGGCAGGCAAGGGCACACCACCTTGAGCGCCAGTTTGGTCGTGGTTAAGTGCGCGGACTCTAATCTGGGAGAACCGGGTTTGATTCCCCACTCCTCCACTTGCACCTGCTGGATGACCTTGGGCAAGCCATAGTTCTGTCAGAGCTGTTCTCTCAAGGACAGTTCTGGAAAGAGCTCTCTCAGCCCCGCCTACCTAAAAATGGGTGAGTCAGAGGCTAAAAAACTGTGAGCTGGCTCACACTGACTCGGCTTAGAGGGAACACTGATCGCAACTTGCCTTCTCAGAGGTGGCCCACCGATCCGTCCCCCGCAGATTACTCTCCTGAACAGGGGCTTTAAGATCCTCGATATATGCATCGCTCAGAGTGACTGGGACAGCTGCAGGGGAGTTCGGGGGAATCACGTCGGTGGAAGAACCACTGAAGTCTGAAGGCGAAGGCTGAAACCGGACAGCAGGACCGGTGCTGGGGATCTGGCCAAAGTGCTCTTTACTCGACGATCTCTGGGGAAGGTGGCTGCTCTTGGACGGAGACTGGCCAAGTGAAGAAGCAGTTTGGAGAGCTCCTGGAGCAAAGGGACCTGCACACAAACAACACACATTATGTTATGCAAATAAATCTAGATGGGTAGCCATGCTATTCTGTCTGTGGCAGGAGAAAAGAGCGAGAGTCCAGGATAGCCAGTTTGGTGTAGTGGTTAAGGGTGTGGACTCTAATCTGGGAGAACTGGGTTTGATTCCCCACTCCTCCACTTGCACCTGCTGGATGACCATGGGCAAGCCACAGCTCTGTCAGAGCTGTTCCCTTCAAGGACAATTCAGCCCCACCGACCTCACAGGGTGTCTGTTGTGGGGAGGGGAAGGGAAAGGAGTTTGTAAGCCGCTCTGAGACTCCTTTGGGTAGTGAAGGGCGGGGTATAAATCCAATCTCCTCTCCTTCACCTGAAATACTAACAAAATCTGTGGCACTGGGTATGAGCTGGCGTGTGTCACTGCTCACTTCTTCAGATACGGTTAGAATGTAAGTCCATCTGCCCCATCTGAAATCTCTCCACTTTCCAAGATGTATGGACTGATGGACTCACATTCTAGCTGTATCTGAAGAAGTGAGCAGGGACTCCCGAAAGCTCCTCCCCTGCCACAGATTTTGTTAGTCTTCAAGGTGCTCCTGGACGCTTGCTCTTTTCTACTGCCACGTGTTATACCGGACACACTTCAGTGCATGTGCTATAATTCTGCAAGAGCATAAACCTGAAGCATCTCATACCGAATGGAAAAGGCCAGCTTCCTGAGAGCTTCACAAGAAGAAAATACATACCGTATTTTTCGTTCCATAAGACGCACTTTTCCTCCCCAAAAAAGTGTGTGGGGGGGGAAGTGTGTGCGTCTTATGGAGCGAATATGGAGCTTTTCTTACCTGTAACAGGGCTCTTTCTTCAGCAGGAACGCAGGGGAACGCCATTCAGGCTGGCATCCCAGCCTTCCCCGCCCCTCCCTGCTGGGCCTGAGCTGTTAAGACTTAAAAGGGAAACGGCAGGAAAAACCCCACCAGGCTAAGTACTCTTTCCCTTTAAGTGCTTTTCCCCTTTAAGACAGCCAGCAGCAGAAAGCCCCGCCCACAGATTAAGCTCCGTGGCTACTTTGCACGGAAAGGCCTGGCTTTGCATGGCATGCTGACGTCTCTCTTCTTTCCTTTCTCTCTCTTTCTTCCTTCCTTCCTTTTTTTCTGTCAGTCTTTCTGTCTCTGTCTGTCCCCACCTTTCTTTCTTCCTTTCTCTTTCTCTGTCTCTCCTCCTCCTCCTTCCTTCCTTTATCTCTCTCTCTCTCTCTCTTTCTGTTTCATTTTTTCCTGTTTTCCTCCTCTAAAAACAAGGTGCGTCTTATGATCAGGTGCATCTTATGGAGCGAAAAATACGGTAGATATATACTTGAGCATGTTTCTAGGCCCGATGTATCCAACAGTATGCTGGAAAGCACACAGGCCAATTTCATTTACTTACATCCCGCCTTTCGCCCCAGAGGGGACCCAAAGCAGCTTACGACGTTCTCCTCGCCTCCATTTTACCCTCACAACAACCCTGTGAGGTAGGTTAGACTGAGGGCGTGTGATTGACCCAAGGTCGCCCAGCGAGCTTCTGTGGCACGAGTGGGGATTCGAACCTGGATTTCCCAGATCCTAGTCCAACACTTTAACTGTAACACCACGCTGGAATAGTCTCAGGAGCCGGAGGAGAAGCTGACCAAGAAGACCTCTGTGTTTGGTGGTCAGGTTCTGGTGGCCTACAGATTTATTATTTATTCATTTAAAACATTTATTAGCCGCTTTTTTCCCTTGTGGAATTCAAGGTGGATTACAAATATGCAATCTCAATACATATTTTCAGTATTAAAGGTCCGTATTTTGCATAATTAAGAACATAAGAACATCAGAAGAGCCCTGTTGGATCCATGTAGTCCAGCATCCTTGTAGTCCAGCCAGTTTGGTGTAGTGGTTAAGTGCGCGGACGCTAATCTGGGAGAACCGGGTTTGATTCCCCACTCCTCCACTTGCACCTGGCTGGATGACCTTGGGCAAGCCATAGCTCTGGACCAGCTGTTCCCTCAAGGACAGCTTGGGAAAGAGCTCTCTCAGCCCCACCTACCTCACAGGGTGTCTGTTGTGGGGAGGGGAGGGGAAAGGAGTTTGTAAGCCGCTCTGAGACTCCCTTGGGGAGTGGAGGGCGGGGTATAAATCCAATCTCTTCTTCTTCTTCTTCTTCTTCTTCTTCCTCCTGTCTCCCACAGTGGCCAGCTGGTTCCTCCAAAGGGCCAACAACAGGGCACAGAGGCCAAGGGCTTCCCCTGATAAGAACGTCAGAAGAGCCCTGCTGGATCAGACCAGTGGTCCATCTAGACAGTGGTCAGACCAGTGGTCCATCACAGTGGTCCATCACACAGTGGACAGTTCCTCTGGAGGTACAACAACAGGGCAGAGAGGCCAAGGTCTTCATAACAACATGAGAAGAGCCCTGCTGGATCATATAAATGGTCCATCTAGACCAGCATCCTGCCTCACACAGTGGCCAACCAGTTCCTCTGGAGGTCCAACAGGGCACAGAGGCTTAGTGCCTCTGAATGTGGAGGTTCCCCTCAGCCACCATGACTAGAAGCCATCAACAGACTTATCTTCCTTATCCTCCATGAATCTATCTAATCCCCTCTGAAAGCTGTTTATTGCTGTGGCCATCACTACACCCTCTGGCAGTGAGTTCCAGATTTTAATCACTCTCTGTATAACGTAGTATTTTACTTTATCCTTGAAAAGTCTGAACAAAAGAAAATGCCTATAGAGAGAAAGACAGAAAGCGCATGTACATGAGCATGGAAACGGTAAAGCCTAAAGCTAAAAATGCACTAGTGACTTGACAACAGAACTCCATTTGCTATCTCACTTTCGCCTCCATTGTGGGCAGGTGCAGGAGTCATTCTTTAGCTTTAACTTCAATCATCCGGCAGTCCCCCAAAATCCCGAATATTTTGGAGCCAGTTTGGTGTATTGGAGCCAGTTTGGTGTAGTGGTTAATCTGGGACTCTAATCTGGGAGAACCGGGTTTGATTCCCCACTCCTCCACTTGCACCTGGCTGGATGACCTTGGGCAAGCCATAGCTCTGTACCAGCTGTTCTCTCAAGGACAGTTGTCTCAGAGCTCTCTCAGCCCCGCCTACCTCACAGGGTGTCTGTTGCGGGGAGGGGAAAGGGAAAGGAGTTTGTAAACTGCTCTGAGACTCCAAGTGAGTGAAGGGCGGGGTATAAATCTAATCTCTTCTTCTTCTTTCGAGATTTTGGGGTCTTGGCCATTTTGGAGAGCCAGAAAAAAATACCCAAATCAATATCTGGCTGAAAGAAAAGCTGGAAAATATTGATTTTTTTGGGATTTTTTTGGGGCTCGGATATAGCTGAATGCACAGCCTTCGTGGCCACTCATACACAGCCTTCTTGGTCCTGGAACCCAAACTCTGAAACTTCCTCCCCCTCTGGACATTTCATCTGTCCCCTTCGATCACTGTCTTCCAACAGGGAGCAAAGACTTTCCTGTTCTGGCATTCCCTAACTGACTTTAAGTGGCCCTCCTTGTTTATGTGGCCATATCTATAGGTTTCCTTGTATTAAACCTCTTAAATATATATATGTGTGTATTATATATATTACACACACACACACAAATATAATTTGTGTTGTAGAAGTTGTCTTTATGCTGTGTTAGTGTGCTGCTGTGAGGGCCTGAAGTTAGACCGAAAAGGGGCACACCAGGTTTGTAAATTAATAAATGCATTATTCATTTACCCCTCAAATTTCTACCCCGCCCTCCCAGCCGAGGCCGGCTCAGTGTCTTTAATGTGCTATATGGCAGCTAGGTAGGTGGGTAGATAAGTTTTATTCACGGTCATTGAACAAAACAGAAACCAACTTGCTGTGTCTCTCACCTTTCTCCTGGAGCAAGCGAGCAGCATTGACGTTACCGGAACTGTCCTGTTGACCCTGAGAGCCTTTCTGCTCTTCATCAACATGAAACTGAAGGAAGGGTTCTTGTGGGTAACCCCACAAGGGTGGGATCTTCTGTTCTTTAGCCTGTGCCCCATCTTGACCTCTCCGTGTCAACGGGGAGCTGTCAGAAGACACATAGGAATCCTCTTCGGGCTGATTTCCAGGGGCTGTAGGGGCAGAAGAGACCGCCAGTTCTGGGGCTGGAGATAGGCCACTGTCCACCGATCGACTCACGTTTCCAAAATAGCCGTTTTTCACACAGACAGGACGTGGTTGCAAACTGTCCCAGTTCCGTACCAAATCACCTGCATCAGAACTTGAGGGTACGGGTGTGGAGCTCCGCACTTCCTTCTCGGACACCTCTCGGGGGGGTGTCTGGTGTTGAACCGGAGACCTAGGAGATGCAGCCTGGACATTGGCCGGATTCTCGTGCTGAGCTGCTACGTTGGCATCGGATTCTGCCGCCTTTCTATTACATTGGTCTGGAGTGGAACTCTTCCGCTTGACGTCATTCCCGCAAGCCTGGGGGGGAAAGAAATCAAGAAAATAATGTAACTAAGAAGAGGCAACTGAGTCACGCTCCCCAGATGCACCCTGGGCAGAAGCTCAACAATGGCTAAGGAGGAGGAGGAGGAGCAGATTGGATTTATACCCTACCATCCACTCAGAGACTCAGAACAGCTGTGTACAGTTCTGGTAACCCCACCTCAGAAATAACGTTGGGAAAAGTGCAGAAAAGGGCAACTAGAGTGATAAAAGGGTTGGAACACTTTCCCTATGAAGAAAGGTTGAAGCGCTTGGGGCTCTTTAGCTTGGAGAAACGACGGCTGAGGGGTGACATGATAAGATTATGTATGAGCTAGAGCAGGTAGAGAAAGAAGTCCTTTTCTCCGTTTCTCACAATACAAGAACTCGTGGGCACTCCATGAAATTGCTGAGCAGTCGGGTTAGAAGAGATAAAAGGAAGTCCTTCTTCACCCAAAGAGTGATTGACACGTGGAATTCCCTGCCACAGGAGGTGGTGGCAGCTACAAGCATGGACGGCTTCAAGAGGGAATTGGATATACATATGGAGCAAAGGTGTATCAGTGGCTGTTAGCCACAAGGTGTAGATAGGAGCTCTCAGTCTGGGGCAAGTGAGGCTCTGTATTCTTGGTGCTTGGGGGGGGGGGCAACAGTGGGAGGGCTTCTAGAGTCCTGGCCCCACTGGTGGACCTCCTGAGGGCATCTGGTGTTTTTGGCCACTGTGTGACACAGAGTGTTGGACTGGATGGACCACTGGCCTGATCCAACATTGGCTTCTCTTATGTTCTTATATACACAGCGCAAGCCTGTCTTTCCCCACTCCATCCTTATTGCATTCACCTAATGCAGAATCGAAATACCTGGCCAGAGATTGTGGCTGGCCACTCCGATGCTGCATGCATCCCCTGCAATATTAGTGCCCCTGAACAGTAATGAACTTAACCACTGAGTTCCCCGAGCACCCAAAGTCAAAGGAAGACAAACTAACCTTTGCTTCTGAGGCTGTCTCACTGCTCAAGGATGGAGACTTGGTTTTTTGAACTGGAGACCTGTAATCCACTACATCTTGGAGGGATTCTGAGGGTGTAGGTGCCAAGGCATTTACACACGTGGGGAGTGGGTTTCTGGTTGGTCCTTGCTGGTTAGGTGGAAGAGAAAGCGGGGGACCGTCAAATGAAAGTGCGCTGAAGCCCACAGGAACAGATGCCGGCGACTGAGAGCTCTGTGCAACGGATGGGGGAGATCTTGCCGCGGAGGTCCTTTGGGAGGCTGCAAGAACACATACAAACTCGTGAGGTGGCCAGTTTTTGAAAGAAGAAAGTGTTGTGAAACACCCCAGCTCTGTTATTGTGTTTTTCTTTTAAGACAAAAGATGTTAATGTATGAGTTCTTTTTTCTAAACTAAAACTTCATTATTCAGGTTAAATTGTCGTGCTGGCACTTTGCGATAAATAAGTGGGTTTTGGGTTGCAGTTTGGCCACTTGGTCTCTAAAAGGTTCGCCCTCACTGGGATAGAACCTTCTGGAGGGGACACCCTGAGAACGGGCAAGATCCACCACTGCCTGTACACATGGCCCTCTCGGCTGTGGCCCCCACCTCAGGGGATGGCCTGCCTGAGGAAGTTCAGAAGGCCCCGACATTTCTGACATTCGGCGAACTATGTAAAACTGAATGATTCAAGAGGGCATTTTAAAACAGGCAACAAGGGTGTATCATAGTGCAATGATTCAAGAAGGAGCTTTTAATAATAAAGGAAACGGGACTCTGCCACATCACCATCCATAATATATACTGTCTTCTTCTGCACCCAAAAATTAACACATGGAACTCACTGCCGCAGGAAGTGGTGGCAGCTACAAGCACAGACAGCTTCAAGTGGGGATTGGATAAACGTATGGAGCAGAGGTCCATCAGTGGCTATTATTTATTTATTTATTTTTGAAATTTATATCCCGCCCTCCCCGCGAACGGGCTCAGGGCGGCTTACATGGGCCCAAGGCCTAGTCAAACATTAAAACCTGTAAAATCAATAAAACCTTCAATAAATACAATTAATACATATAAAACTTCCATAAATATCCCTTCAGATGGCGACTTGATGGCAGGTCCAACCCTCCCCCCTTGCCCGGACCGTACAGGACCAGGGTTACATCACTGATGTCAAGTGGTAGATGGTATCATCGGTGACGGCTCCTATTCGAAAGCCTGGCGGAAGAGCTCCGTTTTACAGGCCCTGCGGAACTGCTGCAGATCCCGCAGGGCCCTGATCTCTTCCGGGAGCTCATTCCACCAGATAGGAGCCGCCACCGAAAAGGCCCTGGTCCTTGTTCTGGCTAGCTTGGCGTCCTTGGGGCCAGGGACACAAAGTCGATGTTTTGACCCCGACCGTAGTGCTCTATGGGGTACGTACGGAGAAAGGCGGTCCCTAAGGTATGTTGGACCCTGGCCATATAGGGCTTTATAGATGAGAACCAGCCTTGGCCACAAGGTATAGATCAGGGGTGTGAAACCTAAGGCCCGGGGGCCGGAATTGGCCCGTCCAGGGCTCTTATGCGGTCCACAAGCAACTAGTGCAAGGGAGGGAACAGGAGACTGTTCGGGGGGGGGAGTGGCTGCAGTATGGTGGGACAACCTTGTCTGTAGAGGTCAAGCAGCGTGGGAGCATCCGCCCAGTGCTGCACTGCTGGCTCTCCAGTCCACCCATATGGGTTTTCCTTTGCACCCCCCGCCCCAGCCCATGGGGCTTTGCAGTGAGGATACGCCAACTCAGGGCATATCAGCTGCTGTCCTTTATATGTCAGGTTTTAACTGAAGCAGTTCCCAACACCAGTCATTCAAAGAACGTAGTCTACTGAGATATTGATAGGATTCTGGTACATGACGATACTTTGTTAGATCTAAGGTAAAAGGCGCGAAGCAAGCAGATAGAGCAAGCATCATGGGGCTGGCCTGAGGCCAATCAGGGGACAGGTAAGAGCTCGCCAGGATAACGGACATCTGTTTACATACGAAATATCAGGGGTGTCAAACATGCGGCCCGGGGGCTGGATCAGGCCCCCGGAGGGCTTCTGTCAGGCCCACAGCGGAACTGGCCATCACCCGCTTCCAGTTCTGTTGCTGCTGCTGCTGCATCATAGCTTGCATTAGCAAGAGTGCTAATGTTCTAAGCCTGTTTTTATTTTACGTTAAAAAAAATCTTCGAGTTCGTGTCCTTTGTAAGGTTTATATCTCCGCTACACATTTTATGACACACATGTCCCGGCCCAACAAGTTCTCACTGATGTCAGATCTGGCCCTCATAATGAATGAGTTTGACTCCCCCGGGGGAAGATGATCCCAGACAGCAGAAACCTTCAAGGCTACTCCAACCGGCCAGCCGAGATAAGAAGCTGACTGAGGACGGAAACCTAACATTCCACTCAACCACCCCTCCATGGCAGCCAAGCCGAAAAGACAGTTAATATCTCTGTTCCCTGGCATTATGTTTTATGACACACACGCCCGGCCAGACAAAGTGACATTTATGTCAGATCTGGCCCTTATAACGAAGGAGCTCAACACCTCCCTGACCTAAACACTTGTCAAAGAAGAAGAGGAGATTGGATTTATACCCCGCCCTTCACTCCCCAAGGGAGTCTCAGAGCGGCTTACCAACTCCTTTCCCTTCCCCTCCCCACAACAGACACCCTGTGAGGTGGGTGGGGCTGAGAGAGCTCTTTCCCAAGCTGTCCTTGAGGGAACAGCTGGTACAGAGCTATGGCTTGCCCAAGGTCATCCAGCCAGGTGCAAGTAGAGTGGGGAATCAAATCCGGTTCTCCCAGCTTAGCGTCCGCGCACTTAACCACTACACCAAAGGCAGCCCTGTGCTGAACAAGTTACACACATCAAACCCAAACATCACTCCTCCCCAAAGCACATGGCAGAACGGTTGGTACGGAGAAGCCATCAGGAACCTGCTTCTTTGACACGCCAGGCCCAAAAATTCAAGTGGCTCGAAGGCAAGAACAGACATATTTTAAAGAGCCAGAAAAGGGACTTACGGAGAAGCGCCTCCTGGTAAACTCCACGGATGACCTCGGCCAGGTGCTCAGAGTTGTTGTTCTCAAGAGCAGAGATCAGCTGCGACACCCATCCAGACCTGCCCCACAAGTGGTCGAAGAATGCGCTCACAGACAAAACGTTCCCGCGCCTGTCCGTGTGACATCTGATCTCTTGCTACGGAAATGAGGACCGGGCAAACACAACTTCAGAAACAAACGGGGGGGGGGGGGGCACATAAAGAGCACTGCCTTGTACAGCTTGGAGATGGACCCCCCCCCCCCCCAGAGGGTCACAAACGATTTACTGATCAACCCGGTTGACCAGGGGGTCCCGAACCTTTTTGAGCCTGTGGGCACCTTTGGAATTTTGACACAGGGTGGCAGGCGCGGCCAGGAAATGGCTGCCTCGGGCGGGGGAGCTAGCCACGAAATAGCCTCTTTGGTCACACGGTCAAGAGCGTTGTGCTGTCAAAACAATGTTTTTAAAAACCTGCACAGCCAAACTCCATCGGCCAATCAGAAGCCATGCTGGGCGCCATCTGCTTTCTAAAGACAATTGGCATGTGTCAGTCCAGGTGTCAAGTGGGTGCCACGGTGCCCAAGTTGGGGACCCCCTGCATTAGGTTACTACACAAGGCCATCGCCTAAGTAACAGTAAGAAACACACATAGCTGAACTGTACCCAAAATAAAACCGAGGCAATGACAGTGCTTCTTCCTCAGGAACCTGCTGGAAGAAGAGATTGGATTCATACTCCACCCTTCACTTGGAGTCTCAGAGCAGCTTACCATGTCCTTCCCTTCCTTCCCCCACAACAGACACCCTGTGACCAGTGTTCCCTCTAAGCTGAGTTAGTGTGAGTCAGTTCACAGTTTTTTTAGCCTCCGGCTCACTCAATTTTTTTCTTTGCTCAGGAAGGGATGGCTCCAGAGCAGGCTAATTTATGCAGGAGCCAAACCGCTCGCTCATAACTTTAATGCCAGTAGCTCACAAAGTAGAATTTTTGCTCACAAGACTCCACCGCTTAGAGGGAACATTGCCTGCGACCAGTGTTCCCTCTAAGCCGAGTCAGTGTGAGCTAGCTCACAGTTTTTTGGCCTCCAGCTCACCCATTTTTGTCTTAGCTCAGGAAGGGATGGCTCCAGAGCAAACTAATTTATGCAGTACCCAAATCACTCACTCACAACTTTAATGCCAGCAGCCCACAGAGTAGAAGTTTTGCTCACAGGACTCCACAGCTTAGAGGGAGCATTGCCCGTGACGCAGATGGGGCTGAGCGAGCTCTGAGAGAACTGTGACTGGCCCAAGGTCACCCAGCTGGCTGCATCTGCAGGCAGAATGGGGAATCAAACCCAGTTCTCCAGATTAGAGTCCGCCACTCTTAACCACCACAGCAAACTTGGCTCTCTTGAAAGACTAGCGAGTTTTCATTCCGGCACAAGCTTTTATGGACTTGGTCAGATGTCAAAGTCTATGCCTATCTCTGTCACAATAAAAGCTTGCTGGTCTTTCAGATGAATCCAAGTAAAGCTGCCTTCTACTGAATCAGACCCCTGGTCCATCAAAGTCGGTATTGTCAACTCAGACTGGTAGCGCCTCTCCTGGGTCAGGAAGAGGTCTTCCACATCATCTACTGCCAGTTCCTTTTAACTGGAGATGCCGGGGATTGAACCTGGGACCTTCTGTAGGCCAATGAGAGGCTCTTCCACTGAGCCACAGCCCCTCTTTACAGCTCTCCAGGGTCTCAGGCAGAGGTCTTTCCCATCACCCACTGCCTGGTCCTTTTAACTGGAGATGCCGGGGATTGAACCTGGGACCTTCTGCATGCCAAGCAGAGGCTCTTCCACTGAGCCACAGCCCCTCTTTACAGCTCTCCAGGGTCTCAGGTGGAGGTCTTTCCCATCACCCACTGCCTGGTCCTTTTAACTGGAGATGCCGGGGATTGAACCTGGGACCTTCTGCATGTCGAGCAGAGGCTCTGCCACTGGGCCACAGCCCCTCTTTACAGCTCTCCAGGGTCTCAGGCAGAGGTCTTTCCCATCACGTCCTGCCTGGTCCTTTTAACTGGAGATGCCGGGGATTGAACCTGGGACCTTCTGCATGCCAAGCAGAGGCTCTGTCACTGAGCCAATCTCTCAACCACCAGACTGTTTTTACTGCCACAGAGTTAATACAGCCACTCCCCTGAAATCACCACCATCCATAAGAATGGGCCTTCAGATAAATGACAGCTACATGGTCATACCAGTGAACTGCTATTTGGAGATTCTGTGCTGATTTGTAGCTGCCCTGATAGCCCAGACTACCCCACTCTTATCAGAGCTTGGAAGCTTTGCAGGGTTGGTGCTTGGATAGGAAACCACCAGGGAGACTGGGGTGGAGGACGATGAGGAGTCTCGCCCTCACTGGGAATTTCGGAGTGGCTTACAATCCCCTTTTCCTTCCCCTCCTCACAACAGACACCCTATGAGGTAGGTGGGTCTGAGAGAGCCAGTTTGGTGTAGTGGTTAAGTGTGCAGACTCTAATCTGGGAGAACCGGGTTTGATTCCCCACTCCTCCACTTGCAGCTGCTGGATGACCTTGGGCAAGCCATAGTTCTGTCAGAGCTGTCCTTGAAAGGGCAGTTCGCTCAGAGCTCTCTCAGCCCCACCTACCTCACAGGGTGTTTGCTGTGGGGAAGGGAAGGGAAAGGAGTTTGTAAGCCGCTCTGAGACTGTGAGTGAAGGGTGGGGTATAAATCCAATCTCTTCTCTTTCAAGAGAGCTGCTCTTGAGACAATTTATGACTGACCCAAGGTCACACCAGCAGCTGCATGTGGAGGAATGGGGAATCAAACCCGGTTCTCCCAGAGTAGAGTCCATGCGCCTAACTAGGGGTGTGCAAAAAAAAAAAAAGTCGGTATTTTTCAACCCGAAAATTATTAGTAAATTCCGAATATCCCCAGTCCAACACCGGTAAAAGTATCAGGACTGAGGAAAATACTTGGTATTGTTTGGTGCTTTTTTTCTACACAGGTTCAGACCCACAGCCCACACACCACTTCCAGTACAACCTCAGCAGCCGCTCCCCCACCCCAAATAATATAGCATCAAAGGGGAAGGAAGAGGTTCTAGAAAGTTACCCTGTCCGCCAAAGTGAGGCACGGCAGATAATCTAGCAGCTGGTCCAAAGGCACGTCGTGGAACATACGGTAGTTATTCTGAATGAATTTTTTCACCTTATCCTCGGCAAACCCCATCTTCGCTCAGCAGCTACAGGAGAGAAAAGCGGAAAGAAAGCACAGGTTCGTCTTTCGTGTTAATATTGGCAGTCTCGTCCGCAGGAACACGGACAGCCCACCAGCATCTAAGCCAGGAAAGGTAGACCGATTCCAAGGAGAACAGCAAGGTAATTCTGTACCACAGTGTTTCCCCCACCTCTGGGTTGGGACCCCAAAAAGGGACGCGAGGCCTTCGCAAGAGGGTCATGATGAGCCAGCCCACCCGTCCTCTTTGCTGTCTTCTGTATTTTGGAAACCGGGATCTGACCTTGGAAACAACTCTCTTCCATTCCATTCATTCGTTGTTGTTGTTTTTTCATTGCCTGTACATCTTGATCAAGTAAAAAGTGAACTACGGTCAGTTGCTTAGGATCTTACCAGGGATTGGAGGGAGGGATAGGGAAGGAGAGGGTGGCCAAAAGATGGAATGTAACGTTCATCTGCAAAGGTGGTGGATGCCACTTGCTTGGGGGTTCACAGGGGGGGGCAGCGATGCCCTTTGTGCAATGTCTGCGGGCTTCTCAAAAACATCTGGTTACCAACTTAGATAGGAACTCTCAGTCTGGGGCAGTCTTATGTTCTTAACCCATGAATCAACTAAACATGCATACGGAATCTGCGAAGACTAGGGATTTGATTTCATTTCCAATATCTCAGTCAGAAGGTGGGAGGAATGCTTGTAAAGGATGCAATTAATAGATAAACATCTGGAGCAGAAGTCCATCAGTGGCCATGAGACACAAGGCGTAGATAGGAACTCTCAGTCTGGGGCAAGGGATGCTCTGTATTCTTGGTCCTTTTGGGGAAGCAACAGTGGGAGGGCTTGTAGTGTCCTGGTCCCACTGGTGGACCTCCTGGTGGCCCCTGGTGTTTTTGGCCACTGTGTGACACAGAGTGTTGGACTGGATGGGCCACTGGCCTGATCCAACATTGGCTTCTCTTATGTTCTGATGTTCTTGACTTAGAAAATGGGATGCTGAATTAGATGGCTGCCAAGGTCATAGTTTGCCTAGCGTGCCAAACACCCTTAAGCCATCCTTGGATAGGTTTCACCATACCAAGTACATCTGGAGTTGTGGGTCAGCATACTGGAAGGGTTGGGAATCACTGCGTGTACCACGTCTCAGGAACTTCTAGCATCTGACCGACCTGCAATAGCTTTGAAGGGCAGAGAGGGGCAGTCAGGAAAGCCAGGCTCTTTCCAGAGGAAGAAGAGATGCTGCAACAGAAGCGGAAAGAGGGTGGTGCAAAGCTCCACATACCCAATGGGGCATGAGTAGCGACGCCAACTCCAGGCTGGGAAACTCCTGGAGATTTGGGGTAGAGTCTTGGGGAGGAATGTCATCAGGGTATAATGCCACAGAGTCCACCCTTCAAAGCAGGCATTTTCTCCAGGGGGAGTGGTCACTGTGATCTAGAGATCAGGTTTAATCCCAAGAGATCTCCAGGCCTCATCTAGAAGCTGGCAACCCCGGGTACAAGCCATGGAGGGAAGATCAGCCCTTGGATGGTCAACAAATGTGGCCGAGCCACGGCCCTCAGTTTGCAAGCCTGTTAACGATAGGATATTTTGGAGATCATTAACTCATAGGGAGGGGGCCGCGGTGGCTAAGAGGTTAAGACGCTGAGCTGCAGAACAGAAGGTCAGTAGTTTGGCAATCTGAGACCCGAGTACTGCACGATGGAGTGAGCGCCCAGCCCCAGCTTCTGCCCACCTGGCAGTTCGAAAGCAAGAAAGTGCAAGTAGATAAATAGGTACCGCTTCGGTGGGAAAGTAACAGCGTTCCGTGCGCCTCGGCATTTAGTCATGCCGGCCACGTGACCATGGGGAGGTCTTTGGACAGCGCTGGCTCTTCGACTTGGAAACAGAGATGAGCACCGCCCCGCAGAGTCGGATTTGACTCTGAGCAAGGGAAACCTTTGCCTTTACTAATTCATAGGGATGCCTTAAGTTGGAAGCAAACTGACGGCACTTAACACACACACAACTTTGTGAAGCCTTTTTTGTACAATGCTATTGCCTAGCCCTGACCTGGATAGCCCAGGCTAGATTGATCTCATCAGATCTCAGAAGCTAAACAGGGTTAACCCTGGCTGGTATCTAGCGGTGTTCTAGCGGTGGGAGACCTCCAAGGAATACCAGCACCATGACACAGAGGCAGGCAATAGCAAACTACCTCTGAGCGTCTCTTGCCTCAAAAACCCTATGGGGGTCACCATAATTCAGCGGTGACTTAGCAGCCGCCACCCCCCACCCCCCAAAAGACCCTCTGCCCGTGTAGAATAGCCCTCTTTGCATTGTTTGTGGAAAGTCAGGACACTGGGAGCCTTCCTGACCTCCTTGGGGGGCCACAACCAAGAAGGTATGTCTATGGGAACTTGTTGATTTTTGCCCATCTGCAGGTTGGCCCCTGCAAAAGGCCCTGCTCATTAATTAAC
Source organism: Lepidodactylus listeri (assembly GCA_029233225.1). Lineage (NCBI taxonomy): Eukaryota > Metazoa > Chordata > Lepidosauria > Squamata > Gekkonidae > Lepidodactylus > Lepidodactylus listeri. The sequence continues at coordinate 6,281,532 of JARCFY010000009.1, read as the reverse complement.
AGGCATGATCCGGCCTGCGTTTCATACCATATGAACCTCAAGAGTTAATAGGGCATAAATATGCTGATGAAACGGTAAACCATTACAATGAGACCCGTTGCCTATTAAGAGGTGAATCACCTTTCTTGTCATTGCATGATATAATATGGGAGTACTCATCCTCCACAGAAAACAATATAAATATGCAGGCAAAGTTTACAGAGTTACGCCAACAGGGTACGTACTGTTTGTAGCTGATGACGGCACAATCACTAACCAATAGGTGCCTGCAATATGCATACAATCACATGACAGTTCTGCGAAAAATGGATGTGTAGAGGGCAGCCCTGGATCTCCCAGATCTACACTGCACATCTTGTCTGATGTTCTATGATAGTTGCAGATGTCTGTAATGCTAATTCCTTGCTTGTTAGAAGTGGAAGGGTTGGAAGGGACCCCCAAGGGTCGTCTAGTCCAACCCCCTGCACAAGGCAGGGAATTCACAGCTACCGCCCTCCCCCCCCCCAATGCCACCAGTGACCCCTGCTCTACCTCACACCACTGGGAGAAAGAAGCACCATAAATATAGCAAATCAATAAATATGTTAGAACAAAGTTTTGAGTTTCCCAAAATCTTAAACCCAGGATTACATTTTGCTGGTCTTAAAGGCGCCAGCAAACTTTGTTCTGTTGCTTCCGACCAACGCGGCTGCCCACCTCAATAAATATATGGATACTGGTCCTACTTTTCCCTGCGTTCTGAACAGACCGTCTAAGGCGCAGCAGAAAAACCTCCTCTGGAGCCAACCGCTCCGGAAAGGCAGAGCCACGCAAACGGCGGCTCTCCCAGACGGGAAGCGACATCAAAACGCGACCTCGTTTTCTCTGCCTGCCGATACGCCCTATCCTTTTCAAACACGTGTAAGGAGCCGACACGTTGGAAGGACAACTTGGATCTCCTTTACGAATTTCCCCACTGGATTTAACCTTCTGCTCCAGCAGGCAGCAGCCGATGTTCCTGGATGTTTCAGTAACGCCCCAGAAAGTTTTAACAAGGAACTCGCTTACTCTCAAAGGAAGGCAATGATGGAACACCCTTTCTACCCCCCACTCCAGAATCTTCTTTCTGAAGACGCGGCTTTAACCTCACTTTGGGGCAACACGAGCCAATCTGCGGACAAGGCCTGGTGCTGAATAAATGGACTCCCCCCCCCCCCCCCCGTTTCCCCCTTTTTATTCCAGCACGCTAAAAAAAGCCTCGAGGTGACGAAATCGAAAGCACCTCAGTTGCACCCAGATTGCTCAACCAAGGAAACAACTGCGCCTAATATGGAGCGCGCGATGCAAAGAAAGGGATTCTCCTCCCCCCCCGCCCCCGCCGCCGCCGCCGCCCAGGCGAGGCGAACCGAGGACCTGAATCCAGCACCTAAACAAGGCCGTTCCGATAAAAGTCTTTTCCCGGGACTCCCTTTACCTGCTCGCAAAGCGCCCGAAGCGACAGGAAAAAAACCGATTACACTACAGAGAAAAGCGATTTTGCAGGGGGTCAAAAGTTGCAAGATCGGCTGCCCCGGAACCTCCAGCGGCGCTCGCGCTCCCGGGGAACGTTCTAACCCCGCCCCCTCCTCCTCGTGCCCGCTTCCCAATGGTTGTCTGTCTTCGACTCGGGGAAATTCGACCAATCCGTTTGGGAGGTTGCGTTGCCAATCAAGAGAGTTGCAAACGCGGAAGAAGGGCTGGGCTGTGGAACGCATATTTTTCACGGCTTAGTTAGGCGGGGGAGGCGGGGTTTGCCTGGCCAGACTTTTTATAGTGCTTGTTCAGGTCTTTAGACTGGACCAGCTTTGCTTGCTGTTCAAAGGACCAGTGATACTTACCACCGAGGGGTCATGAGGTCAGTAGGACATTCCCATTGTTCCTTTAGGGAGGCGGGAAATACAAATAACAAAAACTGAAAATTTGGATACTAATGTAGAAAGAGAACAAAACTGAAACATTTACAAACTAGGAATAAGGCCCATTGTGGAAATAAATACAATGGGCTCTAGAAAGAGGCTCTGGGAGAGTGCCAAGCCCTTAGGCACTCATCGTCAATTTGCTGTGGCAACCTCAGCAGGGTATAAGGACACAGAGTCCACCATTTTCTCCAGGGGAACTCATCTCTGCTACCTGAAGAGCAGTTGTAATTCTGAGTTATCTCCAGCCCACACCTGGAGATTGGCAATAGTGGTTCCCCAAGAGGGAATGGCTGGTTTGGAGGGCAGAGTCTATAGCACCATACCTGTCTGAGGCCCCACCTCTCATGAAACCTCACCGTCTCCAGGCTCCACCCCTCAAATCTCCAGGAATTCCCCACCTGGAGTTGGCAACCCTATCTCCTTCCCAGCCAAGCATCAACCCACCTTAATTCCCCCCTCTTCAGCTTTCCATCTCCCCCCCCCACACCTGCAGCCTCTACCGTGCTCTGAAGCCCTGACTGCCACGTCACATTGGCTGTCATTGAGGAGGGGGGCATCTCAGCAGGGTATAAGGACACAGAGCCCACCATTTTCTCCAGGGGAACTGATCAATGCCATCTGGAGAGCAGTTGTAATTCTGAGTGATCTCCAGCCCTCACCTGGAGATTGGCAACAATGGTTTCCTTGGCCAGGAAGGCGGGATAGAAATTTAAATAAATAAATTTCCCAGGAGGAAAAGTGGTCTTTCTCTGCAATGGGGACTAAAATAGTTTACATCATTCTCCTCTCCTCCTTTTGACTTGCACAACAATCCTGTGAGGTAGGTTAGGCTGAAAGTCTGTGACTGGTTCAAAATCACCCACTCAGCTTCAACAGCAAGAACCTGGATCTAGCAGACCCTGCTCTGAAGCACTGATTGCCACACCTAGGGTACCCAACCTCCAGGTAGAGCCTGAAGATCGCCTAGGATCACAACTGAACTCCAGATAACAGATCTCTCCTGTCCAGAGAAAATAACTGCTTTGGAAGGTAGACTTTATGGCATTCTGTTCAGCTGAGGCCTCTCCCCTCCCCAAACCCTGGCTTCCATAGACTCTACCAGAAAATATCCAGGAATCTCCCTGCCTGGAGCTGGCAACCCTAGTCCGGACTGGTCCCACTGAGTTCTTCACAAAGGCCTGTGAAGGGTTTCCTTCCTTTGTCTGAACCAAGCTTGGTTGCCTACTGTGGCAAAACGGGCTCCAGTTTACAACTCAGCTGTTCGCCTCCCACCCTCATCTGGTGGGCATATCTCACTCCCTAAGTTCCCTGCCGCCAGTCACTAAATTGTCACTGCCTTTTTAGAGGGACAGTGAGACCCCTGTGGCCAAATCTCCTTATTTGGAGATGGAATCCCCAGCCTTTGGGGGATCCCTGGAAAGTTGGCAAGTTCTCTCCCTCTCGCTCTTCTTGGAGCAATGCACACTTTATATGCTGCACAAGCAGATTCGATGCATCCGATGCGAAAGAGAGAAGCAAAGCAAAGAAACAGCTGAGAGTTAAGAGTCAACAGTGACGGAAAGCTAGCTAAGCAATTACAGACCTTGTCTTTTCTGCAAAAAGGGAACAAAATTAGAATGTGAGAACAGCTGTGTTGACTCGGACCAATGGGCCATCTAGTCCAGCATCCTGTTTGACAGGGTGGCCTACCATATGCTCCCTGGTCCATACACAGGGCACGGAGGGCCAAAGCCTCCCCCTGGTGGTGTCCCCTGAACATGGAGGTTCCATTTAGCCTTTGACAGACGTCTCCTCCAGGAACATGTTTAAACCTCTTTTAAAGCGAGCTCAGGTGGCGGCTGCTCTGACCTTGATGGCCCGGGCTATCCCAATCTCGTCAGATCTCAGAAGCGAAGCAGGGTCAGCCCTGGTTAGATCTTGGATGGGAGACTGCCAAGAAGTCCAGGGCTGCTACGCAGAGCCAGACAATGGCCAATCGCCTCTGTTGGTCCCCTGCCTTGAAAACCTATGGGGTTGCCAGATTTGATGGCACTTTCTACCACCATCTATGTATGGTTGACTGAGAGTCCACCACCAAAGTTAACTATACCCTGTGGCAGTGAGTTCCACAGGTTTACTGTTTTACATCATACGGATTTATGCTGACCTTTTCCCGTGCCGCTCAGGGTGAACTGCATCAGGCCCGCCTCCTCTATTTTAATCCTCTGAACAACCCTGTGAGGTAGGTTAGGAATGTGTGTGAGAGTGTGTGAGCGGCCCAGAGTCACTCAGCAAAGCTTATGGAAGAGTGGGATTTGAATTACAGGCTCTCAGATCCTAGTCCAGCCACACGGGCTGTATTGGTTGCTCTTCGAAAGAGGAAACACTTCATTTCATCAGGACAGGGAAAAGGAAGTTGGTCTGGGGTGAAAATGGGGAAACCCCAGTGCCTAGGAGATTTTATACAACAAAGTTTGAGTCCAGCAGCACCTTTAGGACCGACAAGAGTTTAATTCTGGGTATAAGGTTTCGTGTGCATGTGCACCTGTTCAGAGGCCGTTAGTTGACAGGAAGGGCTACTTAAGAGTCAAGATGCATAAGTAACTGAACGATAAGCATGCCTAAGATTGGACTGAAGCAGTTAGTAAGACCTGTAAATAGCCCAAATTAGCATACAGATAATAAAAGTTAACAGACAGATGTGAGAACTAAGGTTGCATCCAGTGGCACCTCCGAGACCAACAAAATTCAATTCTGGGCATAAACGAGAACTGAGAGATTTAACATGGGTAGATGCACACTTCTTCAAATACACTGACACAGAATTCCTCAAGCGTTGCATAGGAGCCACTGGACTCTTAGTTCTCACATGTTTGTTAACTGTGGTTCTCGCATGTTAATTTGCTGCCATTCACAGGTCTTACCAGCGGCTTTAATCCAACCTCAGATATACTTATCGACCAGTTTCTTGCGCATCTTGACTCTAATTAGCCCTTCCTGGCAACGAATCCCCCCCACGCCTATATGTAAGGCTGGAGGAAGTCTGTTTCAATGTATTTTGTAACGTAGTATGCTCGGTGTAGCAACCAGCCTGCCATGTGCTCCCAGGTAATGGCGCCCGTCGCATGGCCAGAGCACACGGTCAGGCAGAGAGGGGAGCTTGAATCTGGAGGAACAATAGACCTCCGGATTGAAAGCCTCCACCAATGTGGGACCTAGGTTCTCCCTGGGGAGCCAATGCAATCAAAGGCTCCTCCAGGGAACCTATGACAAACATGTGCATATGTTAAGCCCCTATCAGGTCTTTTGGGTGCGGCCGGAGGTGTGGCTCCGGCCAGCATATAATGAGGGCCCTGGAAGCATGCTTGTTCTGACCATCTATTGGGCATGCTGAATCACTCAATAAAGGCTTCATGATTTCACCGTTACTGGTCTCCTGAGTCTAGTACTCTTCATATTTGAAGACATGTGCATGCACGCAAACGTTTATGCCCAGAATAAAACTTTGTTGGTCTTCAAGGTGCCTCTTCAAGGATTCAGAGTTTCTTCCGCTGCTTCAGACCAACACAGCTGGCCACCTGAATCTAGGAGAGATTTCTGCACACTTCCTTGCAATTCTCTGTTCTGGCACAAGATGGCATAAAGAGGCTAACTAGGGGATTTTCTAATGCATCAACACAGATGGGATTAGACAGAAAAGAAAAATCTGCTTGTCAAATGACTTTGGACTGGTCTTCAAGAACTGTAATAATATTCTTCGCTCAGTGCTAATCAGTCCACCATTTCCAGACAGTGTGATGGAAGATAGCTGGTGTAGTTTAGCTAGCCGTAAGAGAGGAACTGCAGCCTCGAAAAATATATTCCTGGAATTTGCAAACCTCAATCAGACTCACACGCGTCTCCGGCAAAAAGGAGAAAAAACTTTTTGCTAGGGGAATACTTCATAAGCCATACTACAGTTCTTTCTGTTGACAACGCCCTTGTTTTCCAAGACTGCACTCTTGATCATGGATCTGGGGAGGAAGAGGAGGAGATTGGATTTATACCCTGCTTTTCACTACCTGAAGGAGTCTCAAAGCGGCTTACAAACTCCTTTCCCTTCCCCTCCCCACAACAGACACCCTGTGAGGTAGGCGGGGCTGAGAGAGCTCTTTCCAGAACTGCCCTTGAGACAACAGCTCTGACAGAACGACAGCTTGCCCAAGGTCATCCAGCAGCTGCCAGTGGAGGACTGGGGAATCAAACCCGGTTCTCCCAGATTAGAGTCCGCACACTTCACCACGACACCAAACTGGCTCTCATACGTTTAGGCTTTCAAGGTTCTAATCAGATTGGTCTACTGCAGGGGTGGGCAAACTTGCTCAGCGTAAGAGCCACCTAGAACAGGGGTGGCCAAACTTGCTTAACGTAAGAGCCGCACAGAATAAACATCAGATGTTTGAGAGCCACAAGACATGAACAAATATTACCTGCTTTTATTGGAAAATAAGCAAATTTGCTTTTTATTAACATTAAATGAGACTGCCAAAAATAATAACAAAAGGGGTAAAAGCAGATATTGATAATGATATCAATTTGTCCAATGATATTTGTTTGCTAATGATATTTAGCTTCCCCAGCCGCCCTGCCGGGAGCCACATAATAGATGTGAAAGAGCCGCATGCGGCTCCCAAGCCACAGTTTGCCCACCCCTGGTCTATTGGAATGATTTCAGGTACCTCTTACATTTCAGACACGACAGACTCATGACCTCTAGTGCCGTAGTTACGGAGACAATTCACTGCTCTTGCGTCACAGTGCCAGACTAAGATCTGGGAAACTCAGGTTCAAATCCCTGCTTTGCCACCGCTACAGCACACTGGGATGACACCTTCATCAAGCTACATTCAGGTGGGGTTGCTGTGTTGGTCTGAAGGAGCAGAACAGAGTCCAGAGGCACCTTGAAAACCAAGAGTTTCATTCTGGGTTTAAGCTTTCATGTGCAAAGAACATTTCTTCAAACAAAATGGAATGAAACGGATTTCATTCCAATTTGTCTGAAGAGCTGTGCTTCAGACACGAAAGCTTACACTTTGTATTCTCAGTGGCGGCTCCATACGGGTGGAATGCATTCTGGAAGGGATCAGGGCCCTGTTGGATCTTCTACAGTTCTGCAGGGCCTGCAAGATGGAGCTCTTCCGCCAGGCTTTCGACTAAGGAGCCGCCACTACCACTACCATCAATGATCTCTGTTATAGAGTTTGGCCCTTGGCTTCGACATCTGGCCGGTGTCGCCGCTTGAACTTTGGAAGATCAGCGAGCAGGATGATTGTAGAACATTGTTTGCACTCATTTGTATGCAGGGGTCCTTTCGTAGAAAAAGAGCTGCTGGAGCTCATTAGCATAACTCATTAGCATATGCCACGTCCCCTGACATCACCGGAAGTGTGACAGAAAGGGAATGTCAGTTTCAGCCCCATTATACCCTATGGGCCATTGAAATCAATGGCAAAAACTCATAGGGTATATGAGGGGCTGGAGGAAAGGGGGTTTGAGGGAGAGGCTCCAAACTTGCAGGGTAGCTGCTGGGGCCTCTCCTTGAAATACCCACCAAGTTTCAAGAAGAGTGGACCACGGGGTCCAATTCTATGGGCCCCCAAACAGGTTGTCCCATCCCCTCCATTGTTCTCTATGGTGGGAAAAAATGTTACCTTTTTTCCTACCATAGAGAATGGAGGGAATGGGGGTAACCTGTTTGGGGGCCCGTAGAATTGGACCCCCTGGTCCAATCTTCTTGAAACTTGGTGGGTATTTGGGGGAGAGGTCCCAGCAGCTACCCTCCAAGTTCGGAGCCTCTCCCTCAAATCCCCTCCCCTACAGTCGCTTTTAAAGTTGACACCGAATTTTGGCAGCAATTCGGCAGCAGGCTGAATCAGATCAGAGAATCTGATTCGGCCTGTGGCTGCCCTAGTGGCCACTCCTGAGCTGGTGGAGCTTTGCTCCGCCTCGCTCCGGCCCCAAGGGACCCCTGTTTGTATGCCATCTAAAGTAATTAAGGAAACATCACCAGCACTTTTATGTATAACTGAATTGTTTTTAGATGACTTTATGTGGATTTTATTGTTATTTATGAAATAATTATTGTGAGCCGCACTGAGCCTGCTTAGCGGGGAGGGTGGGACACAAATCCAATAAATAAATAAATACATAAATTTTTGTTGTTGTTCAGTTGCACAGTCGCGTCCGACGCTTCACGACTCCATGGATCACATCACGCCAGGCCCTCCAGTCTTACGATATCCTCCGGAGTTTGCTTAATTTCATGTTTGTTGCACCGATAACACTGTCTAACCATCTCATCCTTTGCCATCCCCTCCTTCAATCTTTCCCAGCATCAGGGTCTTCTCCAGTTGAGTGCTCCCTTCTCATTGGGTGGCCAAAGTCTTTGAGCTTCAGCTTCAGGATCTGGCCTTCCAGGGAACAGTCAGGGTCGATTCCCTTTAGGATCGACTGATTTGCTCTCCTTGCAGTCCACGGGACTCTCCAGAGACTTCTCCAGCACCATAATTCGAAAGCATCTAATCTAAATCATAATACAAAAGAATCTAATCGGAATAAATAAATAAATATCAAGGTTTGTTGGTCTTCAAGGTGCCCCTGGTCTCAGACTTTGTTCTGCTTTCCGCAAGCTATCCAGGACGACCCCGAGATCTTTGTCCCTCTGTCTCAGCAAGTTCAGACCCCGTGATCCCATACTTTAAAAAAATAAATAAAATAAATTATTTTGAACTTTTGAAGGGAATAAAGAATTAAAAAAGGGGAAGGGGAGGAATAAAATAACAGCCCATACTTGAAGCTGGATTCCCCCCCCATGTGTCCCTCCCCAGGCTCCGCCCCTGAAACCTCCACCCATCCCCCAACCTACCTGACTCCCAGTGTTCCCTCTAAGCTGAGTTGGTGTGAGCTAGCCCACAAGTTTTCTAGCCTCCAGCTCACTCATTTGTGTCTTAGCCCAGGAAGGAATGGCTCCAGAGCAAACTAATTCAAGCACCAGCCAGATCTCTCGCTCGCAACTTTAATTAGAGTTGCCAAGTCTGGGTTGGAAAATACCTGGGGACTTTGGGGGTGGAGCCAGGAGAAGGCGGGGTTTGGGGAGGGGAGGGGCCTCAGCAGGGTACAATGCCATAGAGTCCACCCTTCCAAGGCAGCCATTTTCTCCAGGGGAGCTGATCTCTGTCAGCTGGGGATCAGTTGTGAAAGCGGGAGATCCCCAGGCCCCACCTGGAGGCTGGCGACCCTAACTTTAATTCCAGTAGAATTCACAGGTTTTCCTCACGAGACTCCACAGCTCGGAGGCAACCTTGCCTGGGCCGCCCTCTGTTGGAAGCGGGGTGCTGGGGAAGCGGGGAAGAGCGCGGCGGCGGGGCGGAGACCACGCCCCCCGGCGTCCCCCAATCCGGCGGCGCCTCTGCCCGGAGGCGGGGCCGAGCGGCGCGCCGCAGCCAACCAGCGCCGCCGTCTCAGCGGGCCAATGGGCGGGCGCCTTCCACGGGGCCGCGTGTGGGCTGAGGGAGCGCGGGAGGGGGCGCTGCTGCTGCTGCCGCGGAGGGGAAGGCGAGGCGGGCGAAGCCCAGCGAGGAGGCGCCTCAGCCGGAGACGGGCGGGAAAGGGAAGGGGGACCGACGGACGCCCGCCCGCCTGGTGGTTCTCGCGGCGACCCTCCGCTCGCTTTCTCCCCCCCCCCCCCCCCCCCGTCCTCCGCCCTGCATGGAGCGGCACCGCGGAGGCGGCGGGCGGGCTGGACAGCCGCGGCTCGGCGAGAGGAGGAGCCGCCTCAGCAGCAGGGACTGGAGGAGCCCCCCGGCCCGGGCGCTCTGAGGGGGAGTGCGCGCGCAGCACCCCCGCCCGCTCGCTCGCCCCCCTCCCGTCGCCTAGCAACGGTGAGTCTGAGTCATCCCTCTCCCTTTTTTTTGATGGGAAAGAAATCGCCACGCCCACTTCCTCGGGGCCACGCCCACTATCAGAATCTAACCCCCGAAAGGAGGGGAATGGGGGGGGGGACGACGACGACTGAACCTGCCTTTCCCCCCCTACCCTCGTTTTACCTCCAACTTAATTTTTTGGGGGGAGGGGGGGCGATGCAATGCTGAGAGTTTTTCCCCCCCTTCTGCAAACAGGGGTGGGTGCAGTGTTCCCTCCAAGCCGAGTCGGTGTGTGAGCCAGCTCACAGCTTGCAAGCCTCCGGCTCTCGGGGAGGATGTGGCTCCAACGCAGGTTGATTTGATGCAGCGGCCAGGTCGCTCGCTGGCTCGCTGGCTCGCAACTTTTCAGGCCAGTCAAGCCCACAAAGCTCGCAAGATTCCACAGCTTAGAGGGAGCAATTGGGCTGGGTGGGTCTTTTGGTCTTTTGGGGGGCAAAGGCGTGTCTCTGTTTTCTGAAACACCCCCCCCCCCCGATTGGCAACGGTTAAGTCGGGTCAGCGCACCCCCTTGGCTTTATTGCTTTATTGCCAAGTCCTCATTTTTGCAAAAGATCGTGTCCCTGCTTCTCTTTCTTCTCTCCCCCCCCCCCCCCTTCCTATTTCCATGTACTGAAGGCCAGATCGAAGGAAGGGGGGAGGACGGGGTTGACTTCCGAGTATGTTTGCATGCGAGTCTAGCTCCATTTCGCCCCGCATCTCTCTCCCAAACTGTATTTGGAAAGGTGGTGTTAGATCCAGTACGTTGGGGGGGGGGGGGGTTGGTTGGTTAAGGTATTGCGTGGGTGGGAGGCCCTGATTGCAACCAATGCTCCCTCTAAGCTGTGGAGTCTTGTGAGCAGAAATCCTACTTGGTGAGCCGCTGGCATCGAAGTGGTGAGCAAACGATTTGGCTACTGCATCAATTAGTTTGCTCTGGCGCCCTCCTTCCTGAGCTCAGACAAAAATGTGCGAGCTGGAGGCTAAAAATCTGCGAGCTAGCTCACACTGACTGAGCTTGGAGGGAATAGGGATTGCAACACAAGTCTGTTTTTCAGCAAATCCCACTCCCCCCCCCCCCCCGCCCGCCCTTTTCTGCACCTTCCATCTCGGGTTGAGTTTTGGCACTGTGGATTTGGGAGAGGTGCAGCTGGAGCTGCTCTGTTCCCAGTTGTTTTTCCTCCGATCTCTTTAAAAAGTAGGTCCCATCTTGTTCTTCTCAGGAAACGGCGAAGGGACCTCTCGGTCTCTCCTCTCCCCCACCCCACAGGGCTGGGATTCAGTCCTGTCAAGTGTACAGTCAGGGACTGGGGGATGAATGCTGCTCTGTAAGAGGTGTCTAGGATGGTGTTCCGATCCTGGTTGACAGCTGAGAAGTGGGGCGGGAGGGGGGCGGGTTCAGGAAATGCAGCTACAGCCACCGAACTTGGCAGCAGTGCGATGGAGGGGACCTTCCGTGTGGCTGTCCAGCAAAGCTAGTTGCTGAGCTGGGCTTGAGAGCTCTTCTTAAAAACATATTTTATCATGTTAGGTAATCACAGGTTGCGTGTCATGCCTTTTAATCTATAGTAATGAACACTGAGTGTATTCACGGTATTACGCTCACTTAAAACATAATTCTGGGCCATACGCAATTAATAAATACCCTTCCTTCACTATCGACGTGACCTGCTTCAGTTTTTCTTCCTTTTTAGTTTCCCTGTGCTTAACTCCGCGCTTAAGGGGCTGATTTTGATGGAGGGGGACTGTCACAACGGCTGATCCATGCGTGATCTGCTGCTCTACTCTCTCTCCCCCCCTTCTGTCCTAAGAAACGTTGGGGTCAGTAGATTGATAAAAGGGAGTTTTCGTTTTGATTGAGGGTGGTTGTAATGCCTTTAAAAGAAGAATCTCATCTGTAGGAGTCCCTCCCTCCCTCCCGTCCCCCAAAATCTCTTTGTGAAGCCATTCTGTTTCCCTGGCCTCCCCTAAAGGCATTAAAGACACCTTATGTCATGAAGTATCTTCAAATGCCCCATTCCATGTTTCTCAGCTCCAGGTGCCCGCATACCTGGCCTGTCAGCCCCCCACTGTCAAGCAGGTAGCGCCTGGCAGAGTGGACATTCTGGGACGCCTGCCTGCCTCCTTCAGGCGGCCACACAGACATCTCTGCTACAGAATTCATAGCTGGGTGCTGATTGTGTGGACTTAGGCAGATCACGAGAAGGGAGGGCAGAAAGGGTGGCCTCAGTGCTCAGTTCTCGTGGCCCTTTCTGACACATCCAGGGAAATCCTGATCGCCACTTTGGGGTCAGGAAGCAGTTTTTCTCCAGGCCAGTTTGGCCAGGGATCCTGAAGGTTTTTTTTGTCATCTTCTGGGCATGGAACAGCGGTCACTGTGGGTGTGTGTGGTGGGGGCAGGTATTTATGAATTTCCTGCTTTGTGCAGGGGGCTGGACTAGACGACCCTGGAGGTCCCTTCCAACTCTATGATTCTATGATTCTATTCTCTTGCAAAGCTTCCTGGAACGTCTCTTGGTGCCACAGATTGTGAACTGAGCAGATGCCATCCTGCCTTCTTTTCCTCTTTGTTTAGTTGGCCACCTTATTTCTATCAATAATGCCCCATGTAAAAGACCACCCCTTCGGACAGCAGGCCAACAAAGCATTTGGGTTCCTGTGAATAGGCATGGGTTGGGGGGGAAATCTCGAGTAGCCTTGAATGTGGCATTTAGGACAGATATTATGACTGTGTTTTCTCCATTCACCCGTGGAGTTTGGGGGGGGGGGGTTCTCCATGCCAGGTGTGTAGAATCCTCCCGCTGTGCCCAAGAGAATATCCTTCCAAAAGATCTTCCTGGAAAATATAGGTGGTGGTGGTGATCTTTTGTAAATGGTAGCTATGCTGTGTGACTTTATCTGGCTTCCTGTCTTTACAGACAGGTCCTCTTAAATTAAAGCAAGCTTTGCCCATGATTCTTGGCTGCCTGATAACCAGGGCTGGCCCATTATTGTTAAATTTTAGACCATCGCCTATGGCGATGGCTTGACAAGGGCACCAGTCTGGCTGGCCTCCTCGCCCCACACAGGAAGCCTCCCTTGCCAGCCTCTTGCTCTGTCCCCAGCAAGAGACTCCCCTCTTTGCAGCCCCCCAGAGAAAAAGAGAAGAAGGGGGGGGGACAGGTGTGGGGAACAGCCTGAGATGATGGGAAAGTGCCGCTCGCCCTCTGCTGCCCCCTCTCCCGTGGTCGTTTTGGCTCTCCTTTTGCAGCCTGGCACAGGCTCCCTCCCCCTCCCCTCAAGCGATCCCTCCCCCCCCCCGCATGCATTTGCAGCTCGGCCCGCCCGCTCTGGTGCCCGCCCCCGTCCCATCCTGCACGGGGGGGGGGGCAGAATATATCCTCGCCTAGTGGGTGGGAAAACCTGGGGCTGTCACTGCTGATAACCTTGTATTAGATAATCCTTTAATTTAGGCATGCTCCTGTTGTTCCCCTCGCATGTAATCTTTGAATTCCCTTTCTTGTGCCTCTCTGTTTACAAGTTTGGGGTGTGCATCTCAACTTTGGAGGAGAGGTCTATCAGTAGTTATTAGCCATGGTGACTCAACAGAACCTCCATGTTCAGAGGCAGTCAACCTCCAAATCCCAGAGCCAGGAGGAAACATCAGGGGAAGGTCCTGGCCTCTCTGCCCTGTTGTTGGCCCTCCAGAGGAATTGGTTGCTCACCGTGCGAGACAGGATGTTGGCCTAGATCCGGGGCGGCCAAACTTGCTTAACTTAACAGCCACATAGAATAAACGTCCGTAGTTTGAGAGCTGCAAGACACGAACAAGTATTACGCACACTTTTTTATTGAAAAGTATGCAAATTTGCTTTGTATTAACATTAAATTAGACTGCGAAACAGCCACATGCGGCTCCCGAGCTGCAATTTGGCCACCCCTGGCCTAGATGGACCCCTGGTCCGATCCAGCAGGGCTCTTCTTGTGTTTTTAATATATTTTCCGCCCTCAGTGTGGAATTATTGACTTAGGAAATGGGTTTGGGAAGTTTATGGGGGAGGACATAAAGGCCAGGGTATGGAGTTCCATGTTCTCTAGTGGGTCACCAAAATGTTCTTGGTAGGAAGCTGAGTCTGGGTACGTGATAGAACACTGAATGGGTGGAGCTACAGGGGAGCATGGGAAGTCTTACAGGAAAGACTTATTTATTTATATTTATCCATAGATTAGATTTATGGCCTGCTGTCCCCTGTACAACAGGGCTCAGAGCAGGTGACCACAGTATTCATATAAGCAATATTCATAATTTAAAAATTGCTAGAACAACTCTTACAGTACTACAGGCAACTGGCAAATTAGTACATTTAAAGGGAATCACAACATGGTGCCCCTTATCCGGGGGGGAATAAATACCATGTGTGTCTTCTTGAGTAAGTTTGTTGTAACTGTTCCATAATAATGCCAAACCTACGCATCTGCCACCAAAGTGAACAGCCTTTGGATCGGAACATGTTCTCCTGACACCATTCTCCTGCACTTAATGGAGGCAGGGCAGGACTTTGTGCTACGCAGGTGTATTACAGGCCAAGGGGACAAATTGCAGGTCTCTGTGCATTAATTGTGTGCAGACAGAAAGGAATATTGTGGTATGAAGGTCAGAGAGGCAGTTGCCAGTCTGGTTGGCGAAAAAGGCCCAATTATCTCTTAATCCAGCTTTGAATTCAGGTTATTGCAGTGTTGCAAATTGCCTAGTAACCAGTGGGTGAGTAAGAAATTCCTCCCGAGGACCAGCCAGGAATCTCCTTTGAGCTGGAAGAAAGTTGGTGGAGTGTGTGTTCTGGCCTGTCCATGTGCAGCAGAAGACCTGTTCAGGTGGATAAAGGATTTCTGTGGCCTGATAACTTTTGTGAGCGTACTTGCAAGGCTGTTGTTCCTGACAACCTGATCCCTGCAGCATGCGGTCATATTCCAAAGGAAGGGCAGTTCCTCTGGTTTTCTTATGTCTTAAAGAGGGGGAACGTGGCCTCCTCCATTCTGGCAAAGGGATTTGGGCGTGGTGGAGAATGAGGCTTGTTCATCTCCGCTTTGTGAAATGTTCATATTTATAATGAAGCGCCCTCAGTTCTGTTCTCGGAGATAATAGACGGGGTACTGTTTTGTGCGTGGGATAAGCAGCAAGGATTGAGGGCACCCTGGGCGGTTGCCCCCGGCATTGGCAAAACCCTGTGAAAATGAATGCCAGCCTCTGAGAGGGGGGCAGAAAGACTTTCATAACAGTGGGTATCAGAGCTACCTTCACAGAGGGATGTTTTCAGTTAAAGGACAGAAAGATATCTGCTTCCTTGGCCTCATCTGAAATTAATTCCTCAAAGGCAATATTTATAATATGAGCTCAAGGGGTAGATTAGGGAAAGGACTCTCTCTGCTTTGTGCTCCTTCTTCGCAGAGCAGCTATTGGGGGCAGGCCGCATTTCACAACCGGATGAAATCCAGGCTGGTCCCTCTGGAGCTGGTGTTCCGGAAAAGATCTGGGGGCCCTAGAGAACCCTTGCTGATCTACGGCAGCGGCAAATTGTTTTCTGACTTGAACTTAAAAGGCAGTAAAGATCTTGGTAGAATTATCCTTGTTCTCGCTGCATTTAGTGGATAGAACTCTTCAGTTATAAGACTGCACAAATCGTGGTGTTGCGGTGAAACTTTTCTTTCCTAGTTAACGTGAGACTGTAGCACAAATCCATGATCCGCCTGGACCAAGGAGCTGTGGGGTAGCTTTTTTGCTTGCTTAGATGACGTGAAGGGGTGGGGTGGGGGCTTTGTGGTCCCAGTGTTTGAGCTGTCAGCTTTGGAAAGGTCTGGATGTACGAGGATCGTCTGCCAGTCAGTGCTCATCTCCCATCGTTCTATGGCCTTTGAAACTATACTTGGAGCCTCGCTGGGGCTGACTTTATAACAGCTTCACAGACGAGCCCACCAAAGTGAGTAGCTTACAGCTGTTCTGACAGATTAGTAATATAGTCGTCATGCCGGGCTGGAAGGGGGAAAGGTCCAGCTTCTCCAGTCTGGCAGAGTTTTCCTATCTGAAAAGGTCTCTGCAGGTGAGCAAGCAAGCGGCTTTCGGCCTCCGGTGGAAAGTAAACATGGTGGCTGATCGTTAGAGAGGCCAGTTTTCTGTGGACTTTGTTTCCGTCAAACGTTCTCTGGAGGTCCACATCTGTCCTCCAGGAACCATCCTTTCATGTGGAAGGCCTAACTTCCTGTCCACTGGCCATGATGATGAGCTAGCTTCCTGGCTGAGCAGAAGTGGAGATGGAAGGCAAGACAGACAGGACAAGGCTTCTTCACCCAGAGAGTGATAAACACATGGAATTCACTGCCACAGGAGGCAGCTACAAGCATGGACGGCTTCAAGAGGGAGTTAGATAAACATTTGGAGCAGAGGTCCATCAGTGGCTATTAGCCACAAGGTATAGATAGGGACTCTCAGTCTGGGGCAAGTGATGCTCTGTATTCTTGGTGCTTGGAGGGGGCAACAGTGGGAGGGCTTCTAGTGTCCTGGCCCCACTGCTGGATCTCCTGAGGGCACCTGGTGTTTTTGGCCACTGTGTGACAGAGTGTTGGATTGGATGGGCCATTGGCCTGATCCAACACTGGCTTCTCTTATGTCCTTATGTCCTATGAAGATAGATTCAGGTGGGTAGCCTTGTTGGTCTGAAGCAACAGAACAAAGCTTGAGTCCAGTGCACACT
This sequence comes from Lepidodactylus listeri, assembly GCA_029233225.1. NCBI lineage: Eukaryota > Metazoa > Chordata > Lepidosauria > Squamata > Gekkonidae > Lepidodactylus > Lepidodactylus listeri. The sequence continues at coordinate 6,264,954 of JARCFY010000009.1, read as the reverse complement.
TCAGAAGCATGCATGCACACAAAAGCTTATACCCAGAATTAAACTTTGCTGGTCGTAAAGGTGCCACTGGATTCAAACTGACGGAGAGAGCTGTGTTTCTCGAAAGCTTATGCAGCAATAAAGTTTGTTCGTCCTGAAGGCGCTACTGAGCTTTTTCAAACTTTGTCCTTTCAGTGGAATTTGTTCTGTCGTGCGTAGCGCTGAGGGTGCCGTAGTAAAGTTTCCTGTTGTGCGTCCTATAAAGGCTTGCTAAGCTATTTTTTTAAAGTTCTTCTATCTCCCTACTCCCTGTGTTCAGGCTCCACCTGAGGCCTGAAGCCTTCCTGTCACCCCGAAGCCAAGTTCTCATCAAGTCTCCCTCCTGGGTCTTGTCTCTGCAAGCAAATGCCTTGTGTGTGCATTTTTCCTTGCTGGTTTTATTGTGTGTGTTGAAACCATTATTTGCCTGAAGTGCTAGGGACAGGGTGGCTTAGGAATTGGAATTTCCCCCCTGTTTAGTTCCAGTTTCTCCAGCCTAGCCTGGCCCTTTGTGGAAAAAGGGCCATTTTATTTTGAAAAAAAGCTCGGTCATCGCTTTTGCTTTCTTATCCGGTCTGTCTAGGGTGACAGTGTTAATTTTACAGAAGCAACACTTATCTTTCTGCCTGAGGAGCATCTGTTCTGTGCCTTTATAATATCCCTGTCTAGGGATGAGTGACCACTTAGTGTTCTTTCTTTCTTTTTTTATTATCTTGCTGTTACCTAATTATGAGTCAATAATTTGGATAGGGACAGGGTGTGTCTTACAGTTACAGCACAGTACTTAGCCAAATGGGAACTTCTGGCTTCTTGCACTGCCGATTTTTCTAACAACTTAAACTGAAATGGTGGGGGAGTGAGACAACGTCCAGGTAAGCAGCTCATTTTACTGGAATGGTTACCCGGAGAGGAGTGAAGGAGCATATTTTGAAATAACACCGTGGACGGGGATGAGCCCGGGGCCTTGCTCCTGTTCCCCGAGCGAGTTGCTGTCATATCCTGTGATCTCAGCTCTTGCCTCTGGACTGGCAGCTGGGGATGGCAGGGAGAGCAATGTGGCTCCAGGCCGACCAATTCCCAGCTATTACTGCATTGGTTAAAGCACACAGGGCAGTATCTGGGTTAATTTTCTAAAGTGTTATTTCGAGGGGTGAAGGCCAGAACTGTGATTAATGTGACCCGAAGGCAAATAAGGATGCCAGAGTTCTAGTATTTAAAATCCGGATGGCTTCACAGACTTTGCGACTTTTAAATAAGCAGGGATTCCTGTTTTGGAGAATGCAGATGGCGCTGGCGAGAAACTCCACAGGGAAGAATACATATATAATGCTGTACGATTTGAAACGTTAGAGCAGCTGAGCTGTGTCAGATCAATGGCCCTGTTAGTCCATCACCCCCTTTTCACAGTGGTCCGTTAGATGCCAGGGTGGGGTAGTGGTTAGAGTATTAGGCTAAGATCTGGGGTACATGGGTTCGAATCCCTGCTCATCCATAAAGCTCTCTGAGTGATCTTCGGTCAGTCACGCTCTCAGCGTAAGTTACGCTCATCTTCATTCTCGTCTGCATCTGACAAAAGTGAGCTTTGACTCACAAGAAGCTTATATCCTGGAAAATGTTATTGGTCTTCAAGGTGTTACTGGACTTGAATTTTGTTCTACTGCCTTACAGGGTTGTCTTGAGGATAAAATGGAGGAAAGGAGAATGGTGTTGAAAGCTGGTTTGGGTCTCCACTGGGGAGGAGGATGGGGTATAAATATCTTTAAAAATGCCCTTGGAGATCTCCAAAGAGGCCAAAGCCTCCATCTTTAGATGGTTGCCCCCCCCCCCCCCCAACATTGATACGTAGTGGTTTATTGCTTCTGAACGGTTGTTTGTTAAAGAAGAAAGGAAGAAGGAATATTCATGTCTTATAGATAAGAATTACACACACACACAAGCACGCCATTTCTACAAACAACTTTATTTGGTGTTGACTGTTAATGGCTTGCTTTGATATGGATTTGGACTTTTGCGCGCAGTAGGCACCTTGAATGTTGACACTGTCTGAATGCTGAAAAGTTGTGACGTTACTGTTAATGCATTCTCATTTATGCACACACACACACATTTTGCCTACTTGTTTTCATTATTCTCCACAGTATTTTTGTTTGTTGTGTAATCTCCTGAATGGATGGCCTGTCAACTTTATTTGCTTCCCCCGAGTTCTAGTATTATGGGAGAGGAAGTGGGGGGGGGAGTTGTGGAGTTAATTGCGCTGTAGCAAGACATGGTTTTCCTTCACCAAGTTTCAGGTGATTTAAAAACACAGCTTCCAGGAGGCCAGGTGTCTAGAATGTTTCCGGCATTGGCTGTGTTACTGTGATGCAGGGGTCATTTCGTAGGAAAAGAGGTGCAGGAGCTCATTAGCATGACTCATTTGCATATGCTACACCACCTGACATCACCGGAAGTATGTCAGAAGGCAAGAAAGAAAGAAGAGACAGAGAAAGACAGACAGACAGACAGAATGACAGAACGGAAGAGCGGGCAGAGAGGGGACAGCTTCTAATCCAAGCCTCAGAAATACCACTATTCTGGGAGGATAGCTTCAGTGGTGGCTGAAGCCTTCAGAAGGCTGGTCGGAGGAACAAGGGCCTTTCCAGGGGACGCGGTCATTTTGCTGCAGCCAGGACGCAAGCAGGCATTCCCCTGCGGGGGGGGGGGGGGCTGGCACCAATGTTCCCTCTAAGATGTGGAATTTTGTGAGCAAAAATTCTACTTTGTGAGCTACTGGCATGAAAGTTGTGAGCAAGCAAATTGGCTACTGCATAAATTAGTTTGCTCTGGAGCCATCCTTCCTGAGCTAAGACAAAAATGTGTGAGCCGGAGGCTAAAAAATGGTGAGCTAGCTCACACTGACTCAGCTTAGAGGGAACACTGGCTGGCACCAACTCCTGGAGCTGAGCTCCCCCGAGCTCCTGCTCGAAATGACCCCTGCTGTGATGTAATACCAGCATTTCACATATGGTAATGTGTGTGTATTAAATACTGTCAAGTTACTTCTCGCTTACAGTGACCCTATGAATGAATGACCTCCGAAACGTCCAGTTATTAACAGCTTTACAAACGGCAAACTGGAGGCCGCGGCTGCCTTTGTTGGCTCACTCCATCTCACTTTGGGCCTTCCTCTTTTCCTGCTGCCTTCAGCTTTTTCCTAGCATTATTGTCCCTTTCAGTCTCTCGTCTCTTCATAATGTGATCAAAGTATGATAGCCTCAGTTTGGTCATTTTAGGTTCTAGGGAGAGTGCAGGCTTGATTTGATCTAGAACCCACTTTATCTGTCCTTTTGGCGGTTCACGGTAGCTGTAGTACTAATACCGTATTTCAAAGGAATCCCTGTCTGCTTTTGTCATTGTCCAGCTAATGGTAGTGCAACCTAGCAAATAAGTCCACAAGTTATCATACCACCAAAATCAAAGCATTTTTAGGCTACTTGCCTGCTTACACCTGCTTTTGATCGTTCCAGGTGGTCATACCACTACACCCATTTTTTTAAAAATGCTGTCAAGTTACCTCCACGCCTGAGAGGAGATGAATGGTGAGTCTCAATTTACTTCCAACAATTAGAAAAGATGCCTTTACACACTTATTCCCAATTTTGACATATTTATTGCTTTGGGGTCCTTCCCTCCCTTTAATTAAATCAAAACAACTGTTGACCATATAACCGTAGCTTGTTGTTTAGTTTTGTTTTTGCATGATTTAAAACATCTTCATCGTGTTACATGTAAATTTACTGTTCAGCCAGTCTGTAAGTTTGAACTCTTACTTTCCATTCCAGTGTTTTTGGAAAAGTGTGCCTTGCACACGAAAGCTCATACCTTGAATTTAAACTTTTGTTGGTCTTAAAGGTGCCCACTGGGCTCTAAATTTGTTATCTTTGATAGTTCGGTGTGATGCACTGGAGCTGGTTGAGAGAGATTAACGGTGCAATCCTAAACAGAATTATACCCTTCCGAGTCTGTCTGCCTGCCGTTCCAATATCCACAGTGGAGAGCAGAGCCGATGAGAGGCCCCATGTTAACAAACTTGAACTTGTTCGCACCGCATCCAAAATAGTCAGATGACATCACTTATTGGACCGGTTCCACCAGACGTTACCACCAATCCCTGCAAATGTAAAAGCAGCTGAAACGGCACATCAACGCTTTAGCCGTCCAAGGGAGCTATAAAGTGCCCTGTGACAGAGAGGCCCTTGTTTGTGGCAGCTAAGCTTCATAAAGAAAGCCACAACTTTGCCTGTGGAAATGTCACATGAAAGAAGAGTGCGGGTTCTCCCTCTTGTTCCCTTGGAGTTTAGTTACTTCGTGTGTGCGCATGGGGTGTGGGTGGGATTGCCTTTAAGTCCCAGGGGCACGTGAAGCCGCCTTCTGCTGAATCGGGCCCTCGGTCCATCCAGGTCATTTTTTTCTTACTCAGACTGGCAGTGGCTCTCCAGGGTCTCAGGCGGAGGTCTTTCACGTCGCCTCCTACCTGGTCCTGTTAACTGGCGATGCCGGGGACTGAACCCGGGACCTTGTGTGTGCCAAGCAGATGCTCTGCCACTGAGCTATGGTCCCTCTTCCATAACGGGAAGGATTCTATTATGCCGTGGTTCAGCAACTGGAACCCAAACTTATAATTGAAACTGATATGATATGACAGATGATTGCATGCATAAGAACCCCATCTTCTTATAATGTTACTGGGCTGAGGAGGAAGCAACATAAAAGGTGTTGATGGTGGTGGGTTGGGAACATAGTTGATTACAGGTATGAAAAGACCTGGCTATGCTGCTATTAGTGTTGTTGTTGTTGTTGTTACTACTTCATTTCCCTCGTTTCACCTTTTTGGCAAAGTCTGGACTAAATGCCTTTGTGAATCCCAGCGTTTGCCCCCCTCCCCTACATCCAGAACCCTTCTTTACGTTATAATCACATGTGGTGTTTGATTAGGGAGGGAAGTGGGTCTTTCCCATCACCTACTGCCTGGTCCTTAACTGGAGATGCCAGAGATTGAACCCAGGACCTTCTGTATGCCAACCAGAGGCTCTTCCGCTGAGCCACAGCCCCTCTTATCCCTTCCAGTTAGAGAGCCAGTTTGGTGTAGTGGTTAAGTGCGCAGACTCTAATCTGGGAGAACCGGGTTTGATTCCCCACTCCTCCACTTGCAGCTGCCTGGTGACCTCAGGCAAGACATAGTTCTGTCAGAGCTGTCCAAGAAAGAGCAGTTTCTGTCAGAGCTCTCTCAGCCCACCTACCTCACAGAGTGTCTGTTGTGGGGAGGGGAAGGGAAAGGAGTTTGTAAGCCGCTCTGAGACTCCCGAGTGAAAGGTGGGGTATAAATCCCATCTCCTCTTCTTCATCTTCTTCCATCTCAGAACCTTCACTCTTGTTTTTGCTCACAAACACAGTGAAACTTTTCGGGTAGAAGGAATGTTCAGATTTCCCAACGAATCTGTTATTTCACTTGGTGTTCTTCTGTGTGCACGGGCTATAATCTTCTAGCATCCCCCCCCCCCCCCCCGGCTTTGGAAGCTGTCTTTGCAACTTTGAAGTTGCGTAGAATGGGGAGGGGGGGATAGTTCAAATGTAATGGACATATTTTCAGTGTTCTGGGGTGTCATCCAGGGATGGAAACAGTGACAGGAAGGAAGGGAGTGATTCTTTTTCGTTCTCGTTCTAAATATAGATTGACATTAAAACCTGGGAACAGCAGATATTGATGTGAAAGGAATCCTGGCCGGTTTTCATGTCTTCTGCTTTCATTGATTTTCCATACTTTATTATTTTCTCCTTCTCCGTGCTACGGAGGTGTCGACTCGTCGCCGAGGATGCAGCGGGTCCGGCCCTGCCGGGGGGCCTCTCAAGCTGGATCCAGTTCTCCAGGGCTTCAGCTTGGGTACGTTAGATTAGAAAGTTAAACTCCTCTCTCCCCATGGCTTGGGGGAAGTCTGGCCGAGAGCTTACCGGATGCTGTGAAAATGCTTGTGGGTTTTCTTTTCTTTTTCGGTCTGGGGATTTCTAGAAGAGTGGGAGGAACAATGGGCTGGGTGGGGAGGGGCCGGTGCGTTTGGGTCACTAGAATCTGCCATGCTTACTGCTGCGAAACAGTCTAACAGACAGCAGGCACAGGGGTTTTTGTGTGTGTGGGTTGTTTGGGTTTTTTTTTTTTGCTTGTATAGAGAAAAGCTTCAGGTTAGTTTTTCTAGAGGGGAGACTACTGGAATGTGTGAGCAAAGAGCTGCAGGAGGTGGAGAACAGCCCCCCGTTCCAGTTGTTGGGGAAAGATGAAGTGGTTTAAGGACTAAAAAGGCACACATCTCCAGTTGCTTAACACTGCAGTTAACATCTGCCTTCCAGTGTGTATTGCAGTTGGCAGAACCCAGTTGTGGGTGGCCAGGGATCAGGGCAGGAACTGGACAGTCTGCAGAAGGAATTCATGACGTCTCTGCGGTTGAGTGAATTCTCTTCATTAAGTATAACAGCCAAGACTCTATAACGGCCTGTACCTTAATATGGCGGATATGTATTGTTAGCTTTGAGTAAAATGGCACTTGGTAAAAAAAATTCTGTGCAAGATTTGTAAATAATTGGTCGGGTCAGGCTATGGGAAACAAGTTTACTTCTTCAGTGGTACAGTGAAGTTGAAAGTTAGTTCTTTGCACACGCAGGAATTCTTTTTGGGCCTGCTTATAAAGATAAGCACTTTGTTCAGATAGGCTTCAAATTGGCTGGGTTTGTTGGTTACTTCATGGTCTGCCCTCTGGAATCCAAAATATCAAAAAGAACTATAATATTTTGGAATCCATATTTTGGAATCCATTGGATAAAGTGCAGAAAATATTTTGGAATCCATTGGATAAAGTGCAGAAAAGGGCAACTAGGATGATAAAAGGGTTGGAACACTTTCCCTATGAAGAAAGATTGAAGTGCTTGGGGGCTCTTTAGCTTGGAGAAATGACGTCTGAGGGGTGACATGATCAAGGTTTATAAGATTATTCATGGGACAGAGCAGGTAGAGAAAGAAGGCCTTTTCTCCCTTTCTCACAATACAAGAATTCGTGGGCATGAAATTGCTGAGCAGTCAGGTTAGAACGGATAAAAGGAAGTACTTCTTCACACAAAGAGTGATTAACACGTGGAATTCACTGCCACAGGAGTTGGTGGCAGCTACAAGCATGAGAAGCTTCAAGAGGGAATTAGATAAACATATGGACCAGAGGTCCATCAGTGGCTATTAGCCACGAGGTATAGATAGGAGCTCTCAGTCTGGGGCAAGTGATGCTCTGTATTCTTGGTGCTTGGGGGGTGGGCAACAGTGGGAGGGCTTCTAGCGTCCTGGCTCCACTGCTGGACCTCCTAAGGGCACCTGGTATTTTTGGTCACTGTGTGACACAGAGTGTTGGACTGGATGGGCCACTGGCCTGATCCAACATTGGCTTCCCTTATATTCTTATGGTCTCTGCATTGTGCAGTTTTGTTTCGCGGCCAGACCTGTGTGTTAAAATTTCAGTGCAAGGTATTTTCTGTGGCATGCAAACACAATATTAAAATGTAGTTTCTGAAGTGAGTGGCACTGTGTGGTGTAATGGTTAGAGCATTAGACTAGGATCCGGGGGACCCAGGTTTGACTCTCCACTCTGTCTTGGAAGCTTGTTGGGTGAGGCCAGTTGCATATTCACAACCTAACCTACCTTACAGGGTTGTTGTGAGGATAAAATGAAGGAGAGGAGAATGATGTCAGCCACTTGGGGTCCCCATTGGGGAGGAAGATGGGTTATAAATAAAGGAAATACATAAAAAGCGACAAAAGGTACGGGCATGAAACTTTATGATGATTGTGTTCCCACGGATCCATAGTTCATGACCAGTGCTCCCTCTAAGCTGTGGAGTCTTGTGAGCAAACATTCTACTTTGTGGGCTGCTGGCATTAAAAGTTGTGACCGAGCGACTTGGCTCCTGCGTGAATTATTTCCTCTGGAGCCATCCTTCCTGAGCTGAGACAAAAGTGTGGGAGCCAGAGGCTAAAAAAACTCTGAGCTACCTCACACTAACTCAGCTTAGAGGGAACACTGCTCATGACCACAATTAAGGCTGTCATTATTAATACTATTCATAATCATTGCATATACGCAAACTCAAAATTTGATGTCCTGCTGGTCTCATTTGCTACAAAACCATGTGGGTATTTTTTAGATAGTCGAAAAATTAGAGACGGCCACAGGGTCATGAGATGCTGGTCTCTGCTTGCAAAGTGACAAGATGGAAAGTGGGGAAACGGTGAAGGAACAGACAAGAGAGTGGAGACCAGACAGACCTACACCTGTGTAACTCCCACCATTAGAAGGGTGGCTGGATTTGTCTGCAGGCCACATCAAAAGGCAGCCTAGCGCTTTTCCTTTGATGCAAATCGCTGTTTTAAGTTCTGGGTGGAAGCGCATCCAGGTGTGGCCTTCTTTCCCCTTTGCTAATGCTTAATAGTTATGTATGGACTGCATCTGGCAGGTGTAAGATCACTTTTCACCCTTGGCTGGTGGAGTTGCATCTCCAGGTGGGTGGACAATACAGGTAGCAAAAACTTAGCCCCCAGATGTGGGAACATGTTTCTAAATGGGAGAGTCTCATTGGGCTTGGCACAGAATGTGATTAAGTTTGGTGTAATGGTTAGGAGCGCGGAGAACCGGGTTTGATTCCCCACTCCTCCACTTGCAGCTGCTGGCTGACTTTGGGCAAGCCATAGTTCTGGCACAGCTGTTCTTGAAAAAGAGCAGTTTCTGTCAGAGCTCTCTCAGCCCCAGCTGCCTCACAGGGTGCCTGTTGTGGGGAGGGGAAGGGAAAGGAGTTTGTAAGCCGCTCTGAGACTCCTTCAGATAATGAAGGGCGGGATATAACTCCAATCTCTTCTCTTCTCCTTCTTATCCAGTATGGCATGGGGAGGGTCCGTGGCTCAGTGGTAGAGCCTCTGCTTGGCATGCACAAGGTCCCCGGTTCAAGTCCTGGCATCTCCAGTTGAAAGGACCAGGTTGCAGGTGGTGTGAAAAGACCCCTGCTTGAGACCCTGGAGAGCCGCTGCCAGTCTGAGTAGACAGTAGTTATCCTAATGGACCAAGAGTCTGACTTTGGTGCTGAGCATATGGGATAACCAGATCACAACGACGGATGCTGTGTCAATCCAAGGTGCTGTTCCTGTGCATATTGTGGAGCTGCTTTCATACCGGTGGCGGTGGAATGTGCCGTGGAGTCACGGATGAGTTATGGCGGCCCCGCAGAGTTTTCAAGGCAAGAAATGAACAGAAGTGGTTTGCCATTGCCTGCCTCTGCGTGGCGACCCTGGACTTCCTCGGCAGTCTCCCATCCAAGTTCCGACCCTCCTTAGCTTCCAAGAGCTGATGAAACCAGGCTAGCCTGGGCCATCGAGTTTAGGGTGCCTTTATGCCGCAGTGGGGATATCCAACTTTTTAAAACTCTGGATTAATCTGCAAAAATTCTCATCCTCTTCTTCCATACATTCTAATCGCCTTTGTTAGAGATGCGTTTCTGCTCACCAGCACGCAGTCTTGCTGCGCGTACAAAGAGCTGTTCAAGTGAAGTGTTGGTCGTGCTTTTCAGATACGGAGGAAAGTCTTCTCAAGGTATTCTGTCTTCCAGCTCTTCCTTCGCCTGTGCCGCTTGGCAGAGCACAGACGATCTGTTTGATTGGGGAGTGGGCTACACTTCGGAGCAGTGCGCTGATTGGCTGCGTGCCCCGTAAGAGTGCGCTCATTGGCTACGCGCCGGAATCTGTCAGTTGGGGCAAAAGATCACTTTTGTTGGCAGTGTATGTGCAGGATATGTGTGGTGCTGTTGACCACCCTTTCCTTCCAGTACTCTAAACAAAAACTCCCCATCGCTAAGTTCAAGCACACAAAAAAAAGAGAAGAAAATTCCCAGCAATGCAGTCTGTCTACAGCAGCACATTTTAAAAAACCAAAATATCGGCTCAGTTGCCAGTCTTTCATAAGACATAGATTTCAGCCCTTAGAACTAAGCCTTGGAAATGAGTCAGCCCTACAGTATTCATAGGGAAGGAATTCTTCTAAGGGCATCGTACGAAATGCAGCCAGCCAGAGAAAGGTTTTACTCAGTGGGTAAGAGAGAATATAGTGCAGGGGTGGCCAACCTTGCTTAACGTAAGAGCCACATAGAATAAACGTCAGATGTCTGAGAGCCACAAGACAGGAACAAATATCACACACACGTTTTTATTTTTAAAAATATGCAAATTTGCTTTTTATTAACGTTAAATGGGACTGCCAAAAATAAAAACAAACGAGGAACACCGGTTATTGATAATGATATTACTTGTTTGCTAATGATATTGAGAGAGAGAGAGAAAAAGAGAGAGATGGAAAGAAAGAATTAAAGAAGTGGAAAGAAAGAGAGAGAGAGAAACTAGGAAAGCAAATAGATGGGAGGGAGGAGGGAAGGAAGGAAGGAAGGGAGAAAGAGAGAAAAAGCATGCCTCCCCTTTGCTTCCCCAGCCGCCCTGCCAGGAGCCGCACAATATGTGTGAAAGAGCCGCATGTGGCTCCCGAGCCACAGGTTGGCCACCCCTGATATAGTGAAATGTTCCGTTGCTTGTGGTGAGGAAGGGGAGGGGCTGCAGCTGGCGCTATCACCTCTGTGGGATTGCCGCACCTCTGTCCCTCCAAAAACACCAGCAAGACAAGATGGGTTTGGTCCCGGCTGAATATTAAATGCCTGTTAACAACTTGACTCTTCCATTCTAGCCCTGTCAAGCTGATTTCCCTTCCCTTGTGGAGTTCTGCAAGAAGTAATTCCATGTATAGCACCTGTCAGTGGCATTGTGTGTTTAATTTTAATAGCCAAGAACCGCATCTGGGAAACAGCTTTTGTCTGAATAGCGGAATATTTTGTCTGAATAGCGGCATATTCCATCCCTATGCGTAGGCAGGTCTGTGCTGTGGAGTACCTGTGAATGAGGTTTTGCACGAGTGGAAATCGCAAGGTGCAAGTCGAGGGTACGTGTGAGATCGGATCACCTGGCACCTTAAAATTTTGTATAAAAACAGGAGCCACCAAATTTTTTGGGACCAGAACTTTAGAGGATGATTTTTTAAAAAAAAAATATTTCCCTTGCTCAAAAGCGGGTTGAATCCGACTCTAGGGGGTGGTGCTCATCTCTGTTTCCAGGCCGAAGAGCCAGCGCTGTCCGAAGACGTCTCCGTGTTCATGTGGCTGACATGACTAAACACCAAGACGCATGAAACACTGTTACCTTCTTACCTAAGCAGTATTTATTTATCTACTTGCAATTTCTTGCTTTTAAACTACTAAGTGGGAGGAGCTGGGGCCAGAAATGGGAGCTCACTCCGTCACGCAGCACCCGGGTCTCAAACTGCCGAGCTACTGACCTTCCAGTCTCCAGGTAGGTTCAAGTGCGTAGCTGTGTTGTTCTGAAGCAACGGAACAGAAGTTTGAGTCCAGCAGCACCTTTTAAGACCAACAAAGTTTAATTCTGGGTATAAGCTTTCATGTGTTTCAGTGTATCTGAAGAAGTGTTCACACACATGAAGGGTTATACCCAGAATTAAACTTTGTTGGTCTTAAAGGTGCCACTGGACTCAAACTTTGTTCAAAAGTTTCGGGGCATAAGCTTTTGAGAATTAAAGCTGCCTTCGTCAGATGCTCTTGATGACTTCTAAGGTGCTACTGGACCAACATGGCTACCTTCCAAAACTTAACAGAACTGTGTATTATGTGATTTCCCCCCCCCTCCCCCCCAATGTATATTGTCCCACAAAACTATTATTTGTTTTGCTGGGGAGAACATAATTACATATTTCAGTTGCCCTTTGCCTTCTAAGATTAGGCAGGCAACAATCCAAGACAGGGCTTTCTCAGTGGTGGCCTCAAAACTCTCGAACTCTCTCCCCAGGGGGGCTCATGCATCCCCTTCTGTTATTTCACCAGCAGGTGGAAGACCTTTCGTGTTCTCACTTTCCCTCAGTGATCCCTCCCCCCCCCCCCCATATATTTTAACTTCTGGTTTGTTTGTTTGTTTTTTAAAAAACCTTTTGTATGTATTTTAAGCTGTGGCTTTCCATTATATTATTGATGCGTTTGTGTGCTGGTTTTAATGGCTTTTAAGATGATATTTTAATTCGTGCTTTTAAAAATTCGTTAGCCCTCTTGGTGGTTTGTAAATAAATCTTGTAAATCGATATTTCCCGCAGCAGAGCCAATAGTAGTAGGGAGGGGTTATGTATATTGGGGGGCGGGGTGGCAACACGGGGAGAAGGGCTAAACCTCCCCTTCCCGAATGCTGTGCCCTGATTCAATTTTGGGGGGTGGGGGGGTGGGTTGGGAGAGTTGCAGCTACTAAACCTTTAAGACCTCTGGAGGTCCAGTCACGGATTCTCTCCACATGCTTGCAAAACATGTCAAAGATGGAGCGTTGCAGGCAGTTTTTATGCAGGCTCTGGATTTTGCAAAATACCCCATGCTCCACCCACAAATGGGGATGAAGAATTGCACGACACTTATCATGGTAACCGGCCATACTTCTCGCTCTGCTCTTTTTCTGTTATTGTTATCGAAATGTCAAATTTAAATCCCGAGAAAAACACCGTTAAATGGTGGGAAAGGGGCAGAGTCTCGTAGTGTGGGAGTGATCTTCTTCGTGGTCTCTGTGCATCACACCTCTGGGATCGGCGCAGGCACACTATATCCCAGAGGTGTGAAAGCACAGATGACCACTCGAAGATCTCCAATTACAGGTAAGCAACCTGTATTTAAGCTCCTCCCAGCCAAATTCTTTGTTTTGAGAGACAGCGTTCTTTGCTTCCTACACGAGGTAAGCTGCATAGGCCTTTTAAAGTAAAATGACTTTTAACTATCTGTTACCGTCTCAGGACAGGCCGGAAGAGAACCTTGAGTTGGTTCTCAGTCTGTGGGATACCGGCCTCCCACTTCTTGGGTGGGAGTCTGACGTTTGTAATTGGTGGTGGGGTGTATGCTGAAATTTGGGGAGCACAGATATATCCTGAGTTCTTCAGATGCCGCTGGACTCAAACTTTAACATAAGAACATAAGAGAAGCCATATTGGATCAGGCCAGTGGCCCATCCAGTCCAACACTCTGTGTCACACAGGGGCCAAACCCCACGGGCCATCAGACAGTCCACCAGCGGGGCCAGAGCTCAAGAAACCCTCCCACTGTGGACTCCCTCCCCAAGCACCAAGAATGCATGAATCATTGAAGAAGAAGAAGAAGAGATTGGATTTTTATCCTGCCCTTCACTCACTTGGAGTCTTAGAGCGGCTTACAAACGCCTTTCCCTTCCCTTCCCCTCCCCAGAACAGACACCCTGTGAGGTAGGTGGGGCTGAGAGAGCTCTGAGACAACTGTCCTTGAGAGAACAGCTGGTACAGCGCTATGGCTTGCCCAGGGTCATCCAGCAGGTGCAAGTGGAGGAGTGGGGAATCAAACCTGGCTCTCCCAGATTAGAGTCCGCGCACGTAACCACTACACCAAACTGGTTCTCATTGCCCCAGACATAGTGTTTCATGTATACTTTGTGGCTAATAGCAACGGATGGACCTCTGCTGTGTTGTTCTGTTGCTTCAGACCAACATGGCTACCCACCTGAATCTTATCGTCATGGAGTGAATACCTTCGAGCAGAGAATCCTCACTGAATTTTAGCAGTACTTGTGGTATTCTGTATTGGACGTTAAGCAGGATTGGTCTGGTTAGTACTTGGATGGGAGACCACCAGCGAACTCCAAGGTGATTACATGGAGGGAAGCTTTGATAAGCCACCTCTGAATGTCTTGTCCTTTGCAAACCCTACAGCCAGGATGACAAACATGTGGCCCGGGGGCCGGACCAGGCCCTTGGAGGGCCCCAATCCAGCCCCCAAGGTCCTGGCTGTTTCCTACTTCCTTTTCCAGTTCTCTTGCTGTTGCCACATCACAGCTTGCTTTACCAGTCTCTCTCAATTGCACAGGAGAGATAGATAGGCAAGCCTCTCCTTTGTGATTGAGACTGTCTGGTAAAGAACTGGATTCTGTCCTTTGTAAAGTCAATATCTCCGGTACCTGGCATTACATTTTATGACACACACGGCCCGGCCCAACAAGGTCTCATTTATGTCAGATCCGGCGCTCTTTACAAATGAGTTCGACACCCCTGCCCTACAGGGTCACTGTAAGCCCGCTGCAGCTTCATGGCACTTTCCACCACCAGAGGTAGGGAGAAATGAACTTCTGATGCTGCTGTGCAATTACTCTCCCTGATGTACACAACTATGCAAGAACTCTGGCATAGTTTCATCTGGAACAGATGATTAACGATGGTTTCCGGCCAACAGAAAGTAGAATACGTCGGAGGTGGGAGGCTGAGCTCAAAAAGTTTGAGAAATACTGTCTTAAACTCTCAGCCAGGAGTTGAGTTCTGTCTGAACGTGTATTAAGTTCTCTGGTCAAACTGGACTGTTGTACATTTGCTGGGATTCTTTCTCCATGACTTCTGTACCTGTTGCTTTGGTTCCTGTAACATTGCTCTCAGATTCTAAACTGAGAAACCCATCTTGCATTCCTGCTGGCCTGAAATATGTAAATGAGGCACATAAATCTTTTTGATTATATACCTTTAGGGAAGATGATTTTTCAACTTTACTCCGCTCCGGTTATGGCCTGGTGAGGTCAGGAAAGGTTTTCTTCAATGCTGTGAGGCATCAGGACTGTGTTAGCTAGAGAGCAGGTTTTGTGTGGTGTGTATTTGGCACTTGGAGGGCCAGTAACATTTGGCATGGTGTCTCTTAGATGGTTTAGATTACTGCCAAGGGTTTGCTATATTTGGGGACAGGAAGGATTTTTTTCCCCCCTGTGGAATCTGACTGGTATGTTCCTCCGAAGGCTGGCTTTTGCATCCCTCTGTAATATATAGCTTGTTTGTGCTGCTTGTTTTTCGCAAGCATCCTTGATATGGCCTGTGACGTGGATTCTTCGTGTTTGGGGTTAGAGAGACAGCGTGGTTAATGTGTAGGACTAGGATCTGGGAGTCCCAGGTTCAAATCCCCACTCGGCAGTAGAAGCCCGTTGGGTGGCCATGGGTGAGTCACACTCTCAACCCAGCCTGCCTTACAGGATTGTTGTGAAGATGAAATGGAGGAGAGGAGAACGATGTAAGCCACTTTACGTCCCCATTGGAGAGAAAGGCAGGATATAAATAAAGTAAATTAAAATCAAAAGCTGATACACATGGTGTCTCTGTGTGTGTGTGTTTTAAAGGCGGTAAATAGGATGGGTTACTTGAATACTACTTCTCCTCCTCCTCCTCCTCCTTGTGTATTTCTCTATTTGTTACGTTCTGTCAGGAGCAGGTGGGGGGCTGGTGGGGCTAGTGAGTGCAGTGTGCCCTGAATGCCTGGAATTGTTTTCTCTCTGCACCAAAAAGGGAATGAAATGTGTATTCTCCCTAAAATAGTGTACAACAAGAAGTGGGGACCCGCGATACTCGCGGGGGGGGGGAGTATTCCCCACAGCTCAGGGCCTGCTGAAGCCAGAGGAGCTCCGGAGGAGGAGGAAGCCACGACAGGTGAGCCCTTCTCCCTCCCCCCCCAGTGGCGGTGGCGAGGCTGGCCTGCCAATCCTTCCCCCCCCCCCCAGCAGTGGCAACGGACAGTTCCCAGAGCGTTCTCTGCGCATGCGCAGGGAACACTCTTTTACTTTTGGGGGGATTTAAGTACCCCTCGAATAATTTTTTTTAACTTTTCAGATTTTTCTGCACACCTGGGGAGTCCCCCAAGTGTGCAGGAAAATCTCTTTGCCCCCTAGGTGCCCCCGATGTGTGGATTTAGATATCCACACACAGGGGGCGCCTTGGCTATTAGATATATAGATATGATTGCAGCCATGTAGGTGATCCGCCACGATTGCCAGGTATACTTTTCCAGGTCACCTCTGCAGTTGAGCAGGCTACTGGAGTGGGCTGGCGTATTTGGACAGTTTTGAAACGATCAGGAGGGTGGAGATCCTCTCTCGGAGATCATAAGCAGAGTGAGTTAACTAGGCATCCGAGGCTCAGACAAAACGGGGGCTTTTTGAAGGCAGAAACCTGCAGTTCCCCTCACCTGCATTCGGAAGTGGTGCGGTCGATGAAAAAATTTAACCTAGGGGTGTAATTGGTCATCAGTCTATGGATATGGATATGCACACTCAAATCCTAGAGCACTCAGTGTTCTGTGTGAATGAGTCTTATGCATATGTTCAGCACGTGAACCCAAAACAAATGCAGGAGCCGGACTAAATACATCTCTGTGGAACAGTGCAATCATTCTGTCTGCGCCATTTATATTTCTCTGTTGAGGCAGCCGAAATCTGTGTCAGGAAGAGCTGAATTCTGCAACCTATTTTTAATGCAAACTAAATCAATGAGTTCCCCGCCCCCCCTGCCCATTCTGCCATAGGGAGAGTAAAAGCTGTGCTGAGCACTGATAAAACACGTATGCACAGCCAGAGATAATTACACGGTTTGCTATCTTTACTTGGGAGAGTTTGTGAGGCTTGAAAGTGAGTGCCATGGAGTCCGTGGATACCTTTCCTGGTACCCACCAGATGTTTTTAGAAAGCGGGTGAGGCCAGGTGGGTCCTTTGCCTAGCAAGGCTTCTGACTTTCCATTGGCTGTGCAGATTTTTAGAGAATTTCTTCAGCAGCGGCTGCCGCCACTGCACAAGGGTCCTCACTGTACGATAAGCTGTGTCTATCCAAGGAAGTACTGTTGGACAATATGTTCATTTTTTTAAAAAGAAGAAGAGATTGGATTTATACCCCGCCCTTCACTTGGAGTTTCAGAGTGGCTTACAAACTCCTTTCCCTCCCTCTCCCCACAACAGACACCCTGTGAGGTAGGTGGGGCTGAGAGAGCTCTCTTGAGAACTGCCCTTGAGAGAGCAGCTGGTACAGAGCTATGGCTTGCCCAAGGTCATCCAGCAGGTGCAAGTGGAGGAGTGGGGAATCAAACCCAGTTCTCCCCGATTAGAGTCCGCGCACTTAACCACAACACCAAGCTGGTATCCTCTTAAACAGAACTTCCTAAAATGTTAAGAGAGTTACTGTTAGGCGTGACCTCGCTCCCAGATATTTTGTGGTTGTCTCTGCCGCTTGTGACAGCCGTTTTGTGGTAGTGCCTACAACCCAGTGTCAGAATTCCAGAGGTGCCCACCGGTTGGGGGCCCCTGACGCAAGGAATACGTTAGATTAAAATAGGCAATTATTAAAGTGCCTGGAAGATGCCTTTAGAAGTCAGTTCACTGTATGCACTTAACAGGGCTTTAGAAAGTTACCTGCCTCAGAGCAGTAGCTTACAAACTCTCTAGCTTCGGGGGGGTTCTGTGCCTGCGCCGAAACTCATCAGTATCTGGGAAGCTTAACGGATTTTCGCGCCCAGGGATCCCTTTCTACATTGGCAGGTCGGCCAAGGAATCCCGACACATCTGCAGTTGCAAAAATTGGGGGGATGTATTCCGGGGCACGTAATCAGTTCAGACTGGGTGCTGGATGTTGGGCTTGCACTCTTCTTTTCTGAACACAAATATACCCAACCAGTGTGGTGTTGTGGCCAGAGTGTCGGACTAGGATCCGGGAGACCCTCTTTGAATCCTCACTCTGACATGGAAGCTTGCTGGATGACCTTTGGCCCATCACACACTTTCAGCCTAACGTGCTTCGTAGGGTTGTTGTGAGGATAAAATGGAGAAGAGTAACACAAGAAGTTCCCTGCTGGATCAGACCAATAGCCCATCTAGTCCAGAATCGTGTCTCACACAGTGGCCAGCCAGGTCCTCTGGAGGGCCAACAACTGGGCAGAGAGGCCGAGGCCTTCCCCTGAGAAGAGCATCAGAAGAGCCCTGCTGGATCAGACCAGTGAGGGTCCATCTAGTCTAGCATCCTGTCTCACACAGTGGCCAAGCAGTTCCTCTGGAGGGCCAACAACAGGGCATAGAGGCCGAGGCCTTCCCCTGAGAAGAACATCAGAAGAGCCCTGCTGGATCAGACCAGTGAGGGTCCCTCTAGTCCAGCATCCCGTCTCACACAGTGGCCAGCCAGTTCCTCTGGAGGGCCAACAACAGGGCATAGAGGCTGAGGCCTTCCCCTGAGAAGAACATCAGAAGAGCCCTGCTGGATCAGATCAGTGAGGGTCCCTCTAGTCCAGCATCCTGTCTCACACAGTGGCCAGCCAGTTCCTCTGGAGGGCCAACAACAGGGCAGAGAGGCTGAGGCCTTCCCCTGAGAAGAACATCAGAAGAACCCTGCTGGATCAGACCAGTGAGGGTCCCTCTAGTCCAGCATCCTGTCTCACACAGTGGACAACCAGTTCCTCTGGAGGGCCAACAACAGGGCAGAGAGGCCGAGGCCCTCCCCTGAGAAGAATATCAGAAGACCCCTGCTGGATCAGACCTGTGAGGGTCCATCTAGCCCAGAATCGTGTCTCACACAGTGGCCAGCCAGGTCCTCTGGAGTGCCAACAACTGGGCAGAGAGGCCAAGGCCTTCCCCTGATAAGAACGTAAGAAGAACCCTGCTGGGTCAGACCAATGGGCCATCTAGTCCAGCATCCTGTCTCACACAGTGGCCAGCCAGTTCCTCGGGCTGAGGCCTTCTCCTGATGTTGACTCCTGGCTCTGGGATTTAGAGGATTAGTGCCTCTGAACGTGGAAATTCCTCTCGACCACCATGGCTAGTAGTCATTGATAAGACTTATCCTCCATGAATCCCCTTTTAAAGCTGTCTGGGCCTGTGGCCATCACTAGATCCTTTGGGAGCGAATGCCACATTTTAAATCACCCTCTGTGTAAAGTAGTTTTTCCTTTTGTTTGCCTTGAACCTACTGCCCATCAGCTTCATTGGATGCCCGCGAGTTCTAGCCTTTTGGGAGAGCTAGAAATTTTTTTTCTCTCTCCACTCTCTGCAACCCCGTGCATAATTTTATAAACCCTCTATCATATCCCCTCCTTAAGCATCTCTTTCCTAAACTGAAAAGTCCCAGACTCTTCAGCCTTTCCTCATAGAGAGACTAATGTAAGCTACTTGGAGTCCCCATTGACAAGGAAGGTGGATTATAAATGAAGTAAATGAAAAAAATAAAAATTCCCTTATGGATGCGAGAGAAGGTGGGTTTAGCTCCTCCAATCTTGTTCTTATCGCTAAATCCTTGTATTTATTCATCTCTTATCCAGTGCTGTCTTATGTAGCTGTGGGATATCAGCTGTCTCATGAGTAAATTCATTTTAATGACTCTTCTTGATCCAGTGACATTTATTATTCATATAAAATATATTGAAGTGGGAACCGTGGATAATCTTCAAGGGAGGGCCCCTCCTAGCAAGCCATAATAAGATATAGTGAAATCTAATCAGCGTTGCAAACTCTGGGTATGATCCAGTCGAAGCTAAGCAGTTAAGTCTTATTTATTTCAGTGCGAAGAGTCAGGGTTGTGCTTGCTCTTCTTCATTGGAACCAGTTCAGTTTGGTGCTTGGCTTGGTCTTGTTTGTTTTGTGTGTCCGTGCTAGGGTTGCCAACTCTGGGATGGAAATTCCTGGAGATTTTGGAAATGGAGTCTGGGGACAGGAGGGACCTCCGTCGTGTATAATGCCGTAGAACCACCCTGCAAAGCAGCCATTTCTTCCAGGGCAACTGATCTTCGTCGTACGGAGATCCGTTGTAATTCCAGGAGATCTCCAGGTGCCGTCTGGAGGCTAGCAAACCTATTGACACACTTGTGTATGAGTGAATTGAGATCAGAAAAAAATAATCCAAGGATTAATATCTCATTGGCACAGATGTGATTTCGGATCGGTGTCCACCAGAGTATTTCCAGCGCTCAGCAGGAAGTCTGGGCTAAACCGTAGATTAGTGACGTCTGATTATTTCAGAAAATGGACCTGACAGTCAGTTGGAGCAAATAAGCAGAGAGGCAGGCCAGATTAGTGACTGTGCTTGTCTTCATAGTTGCGTGAGGGGATTATATATTGCTGCCTGTCTAATTTCTCTGAGCAGGGCCAAGAAGAACAAATTAATATGCTGTCTGCGGCGGGAAAAAAATCCTCTTGTTTTTCGGGTGAGGACCTTCTCAGGATCTTTTAAAAAAAAGATTCTACTACGCGATTGAACGTCTTTGCCGTTTTCCTTGACGTACACGAAACAAAGGTTTTTATTCCCCTCCTGTTAGGTGACGGTATCACGTGCCGCCCCCACCCCAACAACAGAAACCCTCTAGCCTGAAGAACTGTGCAATGCGAAAAGCAGTGAATGTGTGCTACTTGTTTATGGATTCAGAGCTTCGACAGAGACTGGAACAAAGCGAGAAAGCATCTGCTACCAAGATGTAGTTGTGAGTATCTGGTCTGCAAGATACTCTAAACTAGCTGCTTCTGCAGCACATAGTAACAGATTTTTGGGGGGGAAAGATTTGTCTTCCCCATATTTTAAGAAAAAGCGTAGCAAAATGTGACGCCTCTGGTGGTAGGCAAGGTTGAAGATTTCCTTGACTGCATTCCATTCATGTAATGGCCACGTCTTGATGGTGAAGCAGCGTACAGTCTTCCGAGTCATCCAAAACCCTTGATCAAGAAGCAAACGCCGAGCCAGGCTTATAAGAGGTCTCTTCCCCTCACAGCACGTGCAGCAGACTAGGGAGTGGTCCTGCTTCCGGGGTGTTCGTGACTCATACCACAGGGGTGACTGCTTGTTTCTTGCTTCATACTTCTTCTCGGACCCTCTGTTCACACTCTTGAGAGCTTCCTGAAATTGCCACGTGTGGTCCATAATATTTGTAGGGCCGTAAAGCATTTGATGACACTCCCATTTTCAGTTTATTTACTTATTTATTTATTATTTGTATTCAGGGGTCATTTCGTAGAAAAAGAGGTGCAGGAGCTCATTAGCATAACTCATTAGCACAACTTATTTGCATATGCCACACCCCCTGACATCACCAGAAGTATGTCAGAAGGCAAGAAAGAAAGAAGTGGGGGGGGGACCGCTACTAATCCAAGCCTCAGAAATACCGCTATTCTGGGAGGGATAGCTTCAGTGGTGGCTGAAGCCTTCAGAAGGCTGGTCGTCGGAACAAGGATCTTTCCAGGGGACTGGGTCATTTTGCTGCAGCCAGGACACGAGCAGGCATTCCCCCACGGGGGTGGGGGGCTGGCACCAACTCCCGGAGCTGAGCTCCACCGAGCTCCCGCTCGAAATGACCCCTGTTTGTATTTATATCCCGCCTTGCCTGGCAAGCTGGCTCAAGGCAGCTAACACGGTTAAAATATCATAAAACATTTAGAGTTCAGTTAAAGCAGCATAAATTACACATAAAACTACAGATAAAGCAGACTGATGATGGCAGCATTCAAATCGCACCCCCTGATGGGTGCGGCAACCCACGAGTCCCAGGCCAGGAGAAGTTCCACCAGTCCATTCCTCAGTGGCGGCTCCTAATCGAAGGCCTGGTGGAAGAGCTCTGTTGTACAGGCCCTGCGGAACTGTAAAAGGTCCCGCAGAGCCCTGATGTCTTCTGGGAGCTAATTCCACCTGTGTGGAGCCGCCACTGAGAAGGCTCTGGGCCTGGTGGTTGCCAGCCTAGCTTCTTTCGGACCAGGGAGAGTCAGGCGATGTTGTGAGCCTGACCTCAGTGCTCAAAAAAGTTAGATGTTGATTACTCAAAGGTGCTCTTGATGGATTGCTGGACAGTACTTACAAAGTAAGGCAAGCACAGTCAGAGTGGGAAATAAATGCTAAGCATTAAATATGTGGTCAGGTTGGCAGGTTAGCCTGGGAAGGAGAAGAAGAGTTGGCTTTATACCCTGCCCTTCACTACTTGAAGGAGTCTCAGAGTGGCTTACAATTGCCTTCCTCTCCCCACAGCAGATGCCCTGTGAGGTAGGTGGGGCTGAGAGAGCTCTGAGAGAACTGTGACCGGCCCAAGGTCACCCAGCTGGCTGCACTTGGAGAAGTGGGGAATCAAGCCCGGTTCTCCAGGTTAGAGTCCGCTGCTTTTAACCACTGCACCACCGCGGGCTCTCTGAACGTCTCTTGCCTTGAAAACCCAATAAGTCAGCGGCAATTTGAAGGCACTTTCCACCACCAGGTTGGCAGTATTTGACTAGAGATAATTGACTGGCATTGTAGCCCTACCCGGCTCCGAGTTGAGTGGGTGCCGTTTGTTCCCAGGGCACAAAAATCCCAACAGTTGGAAGAGAGTTTGGCCCCTTCTGCCACTTCAAGCCATGCTGAACTTTCAAAGGAGCCATTCGCCCATCTGTGAGTTATTCCTGCTAATTATTCATTTCAAAAACACGTTAAGAGTAATTGTAGCTCTGACATCGCTGGGATTTACAAGCTGCCTGTATTGGGTAATTACGCGGCATCACAAGCCTCTCTGTTTGAAACCATCCATTTTCATTTCCTTTCCTTTTCTCCCTTCCACAAACCCATGGGAACGAGTCCAGTCCCAGCTAGGTCGCATTTAAAAGCCAGAAATATTCCCATTCTTATACCCCTAAAACCATAATTTGCTCCTGGATTATGGAAAATAGAACTCTCCCAGTGTACAGGAAATGTGTTTCTCAGAGGGGACGCGGGGAAGAGAATGAGGATCGTGTTCCTCGGCCCGACTAGCCCAGCTGGTTGGTTAAATGCTTGGTTGCCTTTCCTGGAATATGTTGAAGGATGCGACACGGGCTGTATTCAGATAACAAACTGAACCATGGTTTAAATGTACACAAACCATGTTCGTTGCCAGGTTTGTGTGGGCTCCTTGGCCTTCCTTTCCCATTCCGGCAGGTGGGGGGAAGACTAACTCTAGTTAACCCACACGACTCCATTCATTATGTCCAAGAGTAGCTAAAGTCATTTTTTAACCTGTTTCCTTCATTGAGCTTTACTCAAGAAGCTGCGGGGGGGGGGGGGAGTTCATGAGCCATCCAATAAGCCAGGGGTCCTTTCGTAAAAAAAGAGGTGCAGAAGCACATTAGCATAACTCATTGGCATAATATTTGCATATGCCACCCCCCCTGGCATCACCGGAAGTGGGTCAGAAGGCCACACCCACCGCTCAGGCTCCACCCCAGAAATCTCCAGGTCTTTCCCAACTCAGAGCTGGCGAGCCAGCTTGACACTTGGACTGAAGACACTTTAGGTTTCCTTTGCTCTTGCAGGGAAGCGACCCCACAGCAAGCATGAAAATACAGATCGAGTTAGTATGCTTTTGCTTTTTTCCACAGCGCATCACCATATGTGCCCATATGTGCCCACCATATGTGCCCGCTCCTGGGCTTGGTACTCCCGGAACGGCGTTTCTGCTCGAAATGACCCCTGCAATATGCCATGATTTGGACACATTTTTGATTGATTATGGTTGCTGTTTGAATGCTACTGCAGTCAGTTCAGGGCTCAGTAACTATTCTTCTGTATATGCTTATTGAGGTGTTAAGACTGTTTTGGTGCGTCTCTTATATCTCTTGGCTAAAGGGACATTTTAGGTGTGTCTTTTAGCTCTTTTGTCAAAATAGTGATTTTTAGCAATTTGAGGACCCCAGTTTTGAGTTCAAAAAACTTCAAAACGTTCTCCCAAAGTGTTTGCTGACTAGTGCCACATGGAGGATATCCCATTTCCCCATGAATGCGTAGCAAGCCTCTTCTGTTGTCAGGACAATACAGCGAGACGCTTCCCCCTCCCCGTCAGCAAGTTTAAGAAGAACACTTTGGTCTCAGAGGGCAGATGATTGTCTAGGGCCAGACCAAAAAAGACCCTGACCCAAGTTCTAATCGGTCTCACACCTGTTTATTGCAAGGGACTTTGCACTGGAGACCGCAAGAAATGTCCTCATTGGTGGCTGAACAGGGTTGGGAAGGGGTCTGGAGAAATCTTCGGAGCTGCTCGTGGAAATGGAAATAAAACCAGCATTACACAAAACCTACAGTCCTGGTATTCAGTTGAAAGCCAACGTTGAGTATTAGAAAAGGGTAAGGCTCCAGTAGCACTTTAAAAACTAACAACATTTGTGGTAGGGTATGAGCTTTCATAAGTCACTGCTCACTTCTTCACATACAGCTAGAACAGGGGTGTCAAATATGCGGCCCGGGGGCCAGATGAGGCTCCCGGAGGACTTCTATCAGGCCCGCCCTGGAACTGGCCATCTCCTGAAGAAAAAGAAGAGATTGGATTTATACCCCGCCCTCCACTCCCCAAGGGAGTCTCAGAGCGGCTTACAAACTCCTTTCCCTCCCCCTCCCCACAACAGACACCCTGTGAGGTAGGTGGGGCTGAGAGAGCTCTTTCCCAAGCTGTCCTTGAGGGAACAGCTGGTACAGAGCTATGGCTTGCCCAAGGTTATCCAGCCAGGTGCAAGTGGAGGAGTGGGGAATCAAACCCCAGTTCTCCCAGATTAGAGTCCGTGCACTTAACCACTACACCAAACTGGCTCTCCTGCTTCTAGTTCTGCTGCTGCTGCATCATAGGTTGCTTCACCAGACTCTCTTAGTCACTCAGCCATTTCATATTTTAACCTGGGTCCTAGACTCAGAACTCTGAGCATGAGATTTCTGTAGTGAATGTCAATGAATCAAAAGTAGGTTTGCAGTTTACAGATGCACACCTGAACAGCATACTCAAAAATTGCAACAACACAGACATTTTGATGCAATAATTCAGAGCAAGAGGTGTCTGTTATCAGATACTGTTAAATAAAGTATTGCAAGAGTGCTAATATTCTAAGCATGTTTTTATTTTAAGTAAAAAAAATCTTTGTGTTTGTGTCCTCTTTAAAGTTTATATCTCCGCTACCTGGCATTACATTTTATGACACACATGGCCCGGCCCAACAAGGTCTCATTTATGTCAGATCCGGCCCTCATAACAAATGAGTTTGACACCCCTGAGCTAGAATGTGAGTCTGTCTGTCCTATATATGAGAAAGTGGAGAGATTTCAGATGCCAAATGACAATAGCAGGCATGAATGGATTAGGTGTGATATGTCAGAGAGTTAGTAGGTGTGGAGAAACCAGCACTGGTAATGAGACAGGAAACCTAGGTCTTGATTCAATCCAGGTGGATGCATTGTCTTGCGCTTCGTTATCAGTTGCAATTCAGCAGTCTTTCTTTCTAATCTCCCTTTGAAATTCCTTTGTAAGAGAAGTGCTGCTCTTGGGACAGCAACTGAATGTCCTGGAAGATTAAAATGTCCCCCCCACTGGTTTTTGAATGCTGTGGTTCCTAATGTCAGACTTATATCCATTAATTCTTTGTCGAAGGGGCTGGCCTGTTTGTCCGGTGTAGAGAGTGGAAGGGCATTGCTGATGTGTGATGGCATAAATCACATTAGAGCAGTGTTTTTCAACCTTTTTCGAGCTAAGGCACATTTCTTTCATTGAAAAAATCCCGCGGCACACCTGACAATATCTCACGGCACAGTGGTTGAAAAACACTGAAATACAAGATAAATGGGTCCTTAGTTGCCTCAGCTCAAGTATTAACTATGACAGTATTACAAATACACGTAATAGCCACTCAGCTTGAAATCGTAAGTGACAGATCCAAAGTGTAATGGCTCCTTCCCATAACATTGACCTGAGTTTCAGAAGAAATATAATGTGGATGTATTTTAATACTGCGATTCTGCTCAAGTTTTTCAAATAGAGAGTTTAAACTCTTCCTCTTATGTGAACGGCATTCCGCTGACCATAAGTGATTTGAAGAGAAGCACAGTACACCCATTCTTCGCTGAGGGACAGTTACTGATTTGAACCCCACCCTGACAGAAACAGCTAGCTGTTACCATCAAACATATTCATGTTTACTGGAATGTCTTGGCGCAAATCACCCTACCTCAGGCCGGCCACAGAGCGTGCGAGCGGAATCAGCGAGACCGCGCCACTGTTCTTTCTCGCATGCGCAAACGCGTCCCGGAAGGTCAGCCCGGAAGGCACATTTCTTTCATTGAAAAAATCCAGCGGCACACCTGACAATATCTCGCGGCACACCAGTGTGCCACGGCACAGTGGTTGAAAAACACTGCATTAGAGGATGAGCAGGTGTTTGGGTTGCCAGGTCCCTTCATCTTGCTGTTGGGGGTATCTGGGGGGGCGTTCCGGGAGTGGGTGGGGATGTCCCCAACACGCTAATGTCGCCTGAAAGTGATGTCATCATGTGGGTGGGGGGCGATGCTCTGTTTTTTGGGCAAAACCCTATGGTAAACTCGGGGTCAAACTATAGAGCTTTGCCCCCAAACCAGAGCATCCTTGTGCGATGTCCCCGATGCAGTGACATCACTTCCGGGTGACATCAGCACATCAGGGATGTTGCGCAGTGATGTGGCTGTTTGGGGGTGGGGTTTCCCCCACCGGCCAACAGAAGGCAGAAACCCCCCAAACCGGGAGATTCTTTGCCCGGACCTGGGAAATGGCAACCCTAGCGGGAGTAGGAAGCTGAGATGGTATGGCTGATGTTGCTAGGTCCATTGATGGTGTTGCTAGGATCTATATAAGAGCAAAGTTGGCAAAGTATGAGACCAATGAGCTGACTGCGCGATCCAAGAACTGAGTAAGAACACTGCTGTGAAATCATTGATACTAGCACTTCATTATGTTTTATGGCTTTAAACTGTGTATTTAATTGACACTGTTTAATCTATACTATTATAATTTTATGCTATTTTATGTAAGCCGTCCTAAGCCAGCTTTGGCGGGCGGGTGGGGTAGAAATTTAATAAATAAGTAAACAAAGAAATAATAATCTTGGCTTATTACAGGCCTTGGGGCCAGAGTCCATGTTACAATTAAGTATTTTATTACTGCGGGTGAGAAGTCGGTAGCAGGCAAGAAAAGGTCAGCTGTCCAGTGCCTGTGTGAGGAGAGAAGAAGGGATTGGATGTATACCCCGCCCTTCACTACCAAAGGAGACTCAGAGCAGTTTACAATCTCCTTTTCCCTTCCCCTCCCCACAACAGACACCCTGTGAGGTCGGTGGGGCTGAGAGAGCTCTTTCCAGAACTGCCCTTGAAAGAACAGCTTCAAGAGAGCTTACGACTGACCCAAGGTGGAGTGGAGGAGTGTGGAATTAATCCTGGTTCTGTGGAGGAGTGTGGAGGAGTGTGGAATTAATCCTGGTTCTTCCAGATTAGAGTCCGCACTCCTAACCACTTCACCAAATTGGCTGTTCAGTGTCACTCTCCAGCATGGGTTATAGGTCGTTAATAATGCATTGAACTGTCTTGAGTTGTGAGCTGTAGGTGACCACTAGTGGCGCTCCATTGTCATTCTCACTTTATCCAGAGGAGCATATCCTGGCCCCCCATCTTCTTAAAGGACTCCTAGAATATCCTCGTGTACCCCAGGGATCCCTGTACCCCAGTTTTGAGAATCTTGTTGTAAATATCTGTTTTGCTTCTTTGTGATGTCGACGCATTTAATGTAATTTCCCCAATAGCTGTCGTGATACTATCTTGTATCGGGCAGTTGCTCTTCACTTCCCCCTTAAATGGGACATAAAGGAATGTGGCCAAGTCTACTTGATATTTTGATGTCCGACATCAGATTCAGGTGGGCAGCCATGTTGTTCTGAAGCAACAGAACAAAGTTTGAGTCCAGTGGCGCTTTGAAGACCAACAGAGTTTAATTCTGGGTATAAGCTTCCATGTGCATGCACACATCTTCATACTGTATCTGGAACAGTGTGCATGCACACAAAAGATCATGCCCAGAATAAATCTTTGTAGGTCTTCAAGGTGCCACTGGATTCAAACTTTGACATCAGCGTTGACCGCGAGGGCTAGAACTCCGTGTCCATTCCAATGCTAAGATAATTTGTGCCTGAATTCTGTAAGCAAACTCTGTGAGTATAAACAGAGGCCTGGCACAGCTTGATTCTACCAATTTTGGGCTCCTGCAGTGATTGTGGGGATTGGAAACTTTCAGGATACCAGTGTCAGTGTGAGTTTCATTTGCAAAGTCAATTGCTTTGTTCTCTGAACTATATTCTAAAAAAAGACAGGATTTTTTTGTCTTGCTCCTGGTGGGTGTTCAGGCACCCTTGTAATAACTTCACTAGTAGAGATACGACAGCCAAGTTAAAAATCTCTTTCCTTTGCATCCATCCATCAATGTCATTCATTGCTTTTGACCGAGATGGATTGGTTCCTGTTAGGTGGGGGGGGAAAGGTTGAAAGGACTTCTTAGGCTTACGTGTGCATGGGTTGAAGGCATTCCTGCTTGAATGCTTGCTAGCACTATTGCAGACCCAGAGCAAGGGATTCCAGTAGGTATAGGAAATTGTTTTAAGTTCACAACACTACCTGAGTTCTTGCAAAGGGTTTACATTCTACATGTTGCAGGTAGTGGAAAGGGCCATCAAGTTGCCTCTGACTGATGGGTGACCCCAGGGGGTTTTCAAGGCAAGAGATGTTCAGGGATGGTTTGCCATTGCCTGACTCTGCATAGCAACCTCGGACTTCCTTGGCGGTCTCCCATCTTAGTACTGACCAGGGCTAACCCTGCTTAGCTTCTGAGATCTGATGAGATCGGGCGAGCCTGAAGTCATTTGGGCCATGGCTGTAAAGACTTAAAGGTAAAGGTTTCTCCCTTGCACAAAAGCCAGTCGAATGCTCCGTTTCCAAGCCAAAGAGTATGAAGACTTCTCCGTGGTATGAAGATTTCTCTGTGGCCACATGGTCACATGGCCAGCATGACTAAGCGCCAAGGCACCTGGAACGTTGTTTCCGTTGCACTGAAGTGGTATCTATTTATCTACTTGCAATTTCTTGCTTTCAAACTGCTAGGTTGGCAGGAGCTGGGACCAGAGATGGCAGCTCACTCACTCAGATAGGGTTAATAATTCCTGTTCAGAGCAAACACTAAAGGAATTCTAAGACCCAGCTGCAGATGGGTTGCATTCAAGCATCATAAGCAAACCTTGGTATGTAGGCAAGTGTACAAACCACAGTTCTTTTGTTTCTCTTGGTTGGCTGCCGTGACGGACTTTACTTTGTCCCAAACCAGGAATTATTCAGTCTCCTCAACATACATGAGTCCCAACTTTCCCTGGCTGCTTCTTACCATGAACAAATTGAGGTTGGTTTGATGTCTGAATGCCTCCGTAGAGTTAAAATGCTTTGGGGCCCTTGTGTTTAAATTATTTCTCGTACCCATTGGAATCTTTCTGCGCATGCGTATCTTACGCTCGTGATGCGTATCTTCTGTTGTGTCATTACTGTTGAAGAAACCAACAGGTTCAGTTACTGCTTCTACTAACATCATAGTATTGAAACCAGGACCGGGGCTGGGAGGCAGAGGCAGGCTATCAAGCCACTTCTCTGAACGTCCTCCGTGCCCCAGTAGGATTCACACAAAGAAGGGAAGGGAGGGAGGGAGGGAGGGAGGAAGGAACCAGGATAATGGCCTGTGTCAAACTTGTGGAACTATATAGATTTTAAAAGTGGTTCTTGGAATCCAATGGGGAATTCAGTTTGGGAATTCGAGTTTGCTGTTAGTCCTTTTAAAATGCAAATATATAGGTTCAGCCTATTTGTGGAAGCTTCCTCCTAGGTAACCAGTATAGATAACTGCTGATATTTCTGGATCTCCATTGCTAATTATATTCCTAGCTCTGGGCAACATATTATTAATATTTAGTGTGTATGTAGCGCTTTCAGATGTTCAGAGTGCATCATTTGCGAGTGCTTCATATGCATGAACTTTATGTAATCGCTTTACAAGGTGGTTGTAAAGTAGGTCAGGTTTATCCACTATTGCAGATTGTATGTATGTTGGGGGGGGGGGGGGATGAGTTCGAGAAAGTGTGGTTTACCTCGTGCCTCTGTCTGAGTTCATGACAGCGGTGGGACGTATGCCAGGGGCTACCTGATTTTGGAATCCAGTCTCTCTCACCGCACGCACTGCACGCCATCATAATCGCATATTAGAGTATCTTTTTGGTTTTTGCTCAGACACGGACTCCCTGATTAACATCCAGTCTTTTATTGCTGTAATTTTTTCCCTCTGAAGGCTACTAGTAGGGGAGCCAGCAGGCAAGTTTTGACTGAAGGGGTCACAGAGAGTGTGCAAAGCGATAATAAAGAAAGGGTAAATCTTGTTTCACCCTCAGCGTTCAGATTATTTCCGACGGCCCATGGGAAGCGGTTTGTGTGTATGTGTGTGTGGGGGGTGGTGATGGTTGTTGTCTCAAAGAGGGAGGAAAAGTTGACTTTGGCTAGTTATATATAGCCTTTTTGATTTTACAGGCAGACATGCCAAGGTTTGCAGTTGTAGGTTTGCAAACAGGAAGGGGGAAATGCCCTTGACCGACTCTGGGAGCCAGCCGAAAAATGTAGAAGCCGGATTCTCTTTGCAGCCTTCAGGATTTCATAGTTTAACGACCAGGCTCTCTCATTATTATTGCTGCCACACAACGTACTCTTAACATTGAATTAGTTCATTTACACCCCACTCTTCTCCCCAGTTGGGACCCAAGGCAGTTTACGTCATGCTTCTCTCCTCCGTTTTACCCTCATAACAACCCTGTGAGGTAGGTTAGGCTGAGAGTGTGCATCCGGCCCTGGGTCATCTAGCAAGATTCCATGGTAGAGTGGGAATTCGAACCGGGGTCTCCCAGATCTTAGTCTGACACCCGAATTAGTGCACCATGCTGGCTCTCAGCTTCATAACAGTTTCTGTGAGCCAGTTTGGTGTAGTGGTTAAGTGCGTGGACTCTAATTTATTTATTTATTATTTATTTTGGGGGGTTATATCCTGCCCTCCCCGCCTCTCGGCAGGTTCAGGGCGGCTAACAACATGTACCATAAACAATAAAATCCGTAAAATACAGTTTAAAACATATAACTTACAGAGCACTGTGTAATCTGGGAGAACCAGGTTTGATTCCCCACTCCTCCACTTGCACCTTGGGCAAGCCATAGTTCTCTCAGAGCTGTTCTTGAAAAAGAGCAGTTTCTGTCAGAGCTCTCTCAGCCCCACCTACCTCACAGGGTGTCTGTTGTGGGGAGGGGAAGGGAAAGGAGTTTGTAAGCCGCTCTGAGACTCCTACGGGTAGTGAAGGGTGGGGTATAAATCCAATCTCCTCCTCCTCTTCTTTTTATTAAAACTATGATAAAAGTGCTGTTGTATATAGTAACCCTGGTTGTTGTCATCACAACAAAAAGCTCGAGCCTAACCCCACCCCTACGTTTTCGTAATTCTCTGATTCTTTTAAAAAGCACCATTTAATTGCATGTCGAAGCCAGTATAGAAACCAACTGGTGAAGAAACAAATTCATCCACTGCTGCTGAATGGTTTCTTATAGGTGGTTGAACATTGTCCGTGATGCACGGGTAGAAATAGTTGGCCACAGAAGAACAGTTGTTTCTGGGGTAGAGATGTCTGGAATGGGGGACAGCAAAAAAATAAGGAAGACCAAACCAAGCTCTGAGCAAAAAGCAGGAGGCAAAAAAGCAAAAAAGTAATTAATTTTAATTCATGTGAGACCAATACGCATCTCATATACATGTCATCAGGATCTGAAATAAATGTAAGGATAAATAAATAAAAACCTTGAAAGCGTAGTATTAGATGCTTGGATTATATACTTTTGAAATGCTTCTGCATTAATTATTTTCTGCATATGCTCAAGTTCTTCAGGTCCCAAGGTGTGTATCAAATACACTGATCCGTCTAGAGACAGGTGCTGTATCAGTGGAAGCCAGAATTACTTTAGCTTCAATCCAGGATTGGCTTGAACTAAACTTCTGCCCTCAGGGACTAAACCACTTGTTACTTTCAGACAACTTTCAGTCCAAATGGCTGAGAGCAATTCATAATAAATTATATGCTCTTGGTTTTTCCCCCGAAGCGATTTTGAGTATGCGTTGGGATGTAGCAAAATCAGCCCCAAAACAGAGAATGATGGACATGGAGAGACAGTCAGATCTTGGTAGATGTCCTAAGTTTAGAGCCCCAGATTCTGTCAAATATCGCTTGCAACCCATGTCCTATTTATCGCAGCTTGATACTCCCAAGTTTAGGAAAGCCTTCACATTAGCCAGATATGAGGCTTTCCCCTCCGCGATGCTTGAGGGCAGATTCAAAAGGATCCCTACTAAATATAGACTTTGTCAATGTGGCCCAGGAGGGATGGTGCTCAGACGTAACTAGTATAACAAGATCCGTGACAAATATATTACTCCTCTTCTAACAGATATGGGACAATCAGGCGCTGAGCAGTGTAACTGATGGTTAACTGATGGGGACCGGAAATTACTGAAACGGTGGCAAAATTTTGGGTAGTGTGCTACTGCGTCCGAAATACACGATCAAATATATAGTAATAGTTGCCTGTTTTACATTCTTCCTTTATTTTTCCTACGCTCAACTGTATTTTTATAGAGTATTATTTTATTGTCCTAAATTCAGTTATATGAATGTTATATTTAAGTATGTGCATTCTATGGCTTGTCACTGTAATAAACCCTTGACTGCATGTGCTCAGTTTTTTTTTTCTCATTTAAAGGGTTGCCTTTTAATTAATGCTTTAGCGTTTTTTCTTTATTCTTGTATTTATTTCAGATCCCCTGAAGTGCATGCAAAACACGTAAGGGTCTCCAAGTTGGATTAAATTAATCCTCCCACCGCACTAATGGTCTCTCTCTCTCTCTCTTGCTGGAACAGGGATAGCAGCAAGTTTTCCTTTTCCTAGCGCAAGGCCACAGAACATTTTTAATTGCTTTAACTGCTGCGTGTGTATGTGTGCCGTCAAATCTCTTCCGATTTATGGTGACCCTATGAATTAATGACTTCCAAAGCGTCCCATCATTAACAGCCTGGCTCAGGTCTTGCAAACAGAGGGTTGTGGCTTCCTTGATTGAGTCAATCCATCTCACACTGGGCCTTCCTCTTTTTCTGCTGTCTTCAACTTTTCCTAGCATTATTCTCCTCTCATACTGTGACCAAAGAACTGGTTTTTTAAAAAAAGGTTTTTATTGAAAATTTAACATCAGATACAAAGACAAATCAGTGGCAATAAACTGTTGTATGCCAAATACAGATTATTGCATTACAGTTTCCAATGAAAAGAGTAAGTACTTCACAATACAATAGGTCTCAATAGCACAAAAAATTAAGCCACACAAAATTATGCCTATCAGGAGAACGATGGCGTCAAAGGGTCATGGCAAATAATCAAGTATCAATTAATTAACACACTAAACCATCTATAAAACAATTCTGATCAAAATGGTCTTTGTTTTGAGCAATAAAATTTGAGACAGGGTACCAGAAATTGTAATAATCAAGAGAGGCAAAGTAAGGGTCTTTATTTAAGGTTTGTATCAGTATTCGTTCTATTGTGAGATAATCTTATATGTTCCTGTACCAAATCTTAAGAATTGGGGACGAGGGAGATTTTCAGGAGGAGGCGGCTGCAGACTTTACAGTGGCGCATAGTATAGAAATCAGATCTTTCTTAGCAGTGGAGAAAGGAACCAGGAGATGCACTTCTTTTCCAGCACATGGCTGAGCAGGATGAATTCGTATGGTGAATTTGCAGTAAAGTATGGTACCAATGTGACCAAAGCTCAATATCCTCAGTTTAGTTCTTTAAGCTTCTAGGGAGAATTCAGGCTTGATTAGATCTAGACCCCACATATTTGCCTTTTTGGCGGTCCATGCTCCTGAACATAAAAACAGCTACTGTAGCCTTCCTGTGCTGTCCTCCCAAGAGATAGTGTCGGCAACGCAATCCATACATCTGCAGTGAATATTGAGATGTGTGCAGGGGTCCTTTCGTAAAAACAGAGGTGCAGGAGCTCATTAGCATAACTCATTTGCATATGCCACACCCCCTGACGTCACCGGAATGACGTCATGGGCAGTGTGTCAGAAGGCCAGACGGGAGGGAGGGGGAAGGAAAGAAGGAAAGGAACAGGAAGGAAGGTAGGTAGGTGGGGGAGAGAAAAGAAAGAAAGAAAAAAAAGGAGGGAGGGGGGAAGGAAGAAAGAAAGGAAGGAAGGAGGGAGGAAGAAAGGGGAAGGAAGAAAGAAAGGAACAGTAAGGTAGGTAGGTAGTTGGGAGAGAGAGAAAAGAAAGGAAGGAAGGAAGGGGGGAGAGAGGGAGGAAGGGGGGAAGGAAGGAACAGGTAGGTAGGTGGGGGGAGAGAGGGAAGGAAGGGAGGGGCGCTTCTCCCCACACTGGGGCTGGCTTTCCCTCCCCCCCGTTGCTTGGGCCTGAGTGGTGTTAAGCCACTCAGGCCCGGCTTCTCCCTCCCTTGGGCCCAGGGAGTGGGGTGAGTGGGGGAGGGAGGGGGGGTGACTGGGGGAGGGAGAGTTTTTTTCCTGGGGCCGGCGGCCAGCCGCGGCCCCACGGAAGGTGACTGGGGGTGGGACGGGGCTCGTTTGCGGGGCCGGTGGCCAGCCGCGGCCCCGCGGAAGGTGGCTGGGGGCGGGACGGGACGGGGCTCGCGGGGCCGGCGGCCTGCCGCGGCCCCGCGGAAGATGGCAGGGGGCGGGGCGGGGCTCACTCGCGGGGCCAGCGGCCTGCCGCGGCCCCGCGGAAGGTAACTGGGGGCCGGACGGGGCTCGCTCGCGGGGCCGGCGGCCGGCCGCGGCCCCGCGGAAGATGGCAGGGGCGGGGCGGGGCTCACTCGCGGGGCCGGCGGCCGGCCGCGGCCCCGCGGAAGATGGCAGGGGCGGGGCGGGGCTCACTCGCGGGGCCGGCGGCCGGCCGCGGCCCCGCGAAAGATGGCAGGGGGCGGGACGGGGCTCACTCGCGGGGCCGGCGGCCGGCCGCGGCCCCGCGGAAGGTAACTGGGGGCCGGACCGGGCTCACTCGCGGGGCCGGTGGCCCCGCGGAAGGTGGCTGGGGGCGGGACGGGGCTCCTTTGCGGGGGCCCCCGGCCCCTTCTCTCCCGGAGCGGCGCTCCGGCTCGCTCCGGCCCCAACGGAGCCCTGGATGTGTGTGAAGCTGTTGTACGCATATCCTCTGAGTGCCAGTGAAAATGGCTGATGTGTGGAGGTAAAACCTGCTATAGAACACAGTTGAACAAAACAAAGCTCGTACACAGTATTTCAAGAGTTCTAACACTTCAAGGATTTGTAAGGTTCACAGCATGAAGCTTGTAAGACTACGGGAAGCCGGTAAGAAGAATCCAGTTTCTGTGCACCTTCGTCAGGTCTTACAATCAATGTTCCCTCTAAGCTGTGGAATCTCGTGAGCAAAATTTTTACTTTGTGAGCCACTGGCATTAAAGTTGTGAGCAAGCGATTTGGCTGTTGCATCAATTAATTTGCTCCGGAGCCATCCTTCCTGATCTAAGACAAAAATATGTGAGCCGGAGGTTAAAAAACTGTGAGCTAGCTCCCACTAACTCAGCTTAGAGGGAACACTGCTTACAATCTCATTTTTTGTGTGTGTGAATCAAGAATATTTTGAAAGCGTAGTATAAAGGCGAGATTGGCTCCGTGTTCCTCAAGACTTAGAACTTAGAGTTGAAAGAGGGAATCGCCAGTGGAGTTTCAAAACATGGTGGCAGCCTACAGAAATTCACAGGTGGCTAGATCTATTGTGCATGAGTTTTGTTTTGTTCATCTTATTTAAGCTTGTGAACGTCTTGTACCTTTGCCGAAGCTGACACAATACAGATATTGTTTATATATGTTTATTTCAATCTCAATATACAATTTAAGAAGATAAGAACGTAAGAGAAGCCAATGTTGGATCAGGCCAGTGGCCCATCCAGTCCAACACTCTGTGTCACACAGTGGCCAAAAA
The DNA here is from genome assembly GCA_029233225.1 of Lepidodactylus listeri. Taxonomy (NCBI): domain Eukaryota; kingdom Metazoa; phylum Chordata; class Lepidosauria; order Squamata; family Gekkonidae; genus Lepidodactylus; species Lepidodactylus listeri. The sequence goes on along the minus strand of JARCFY010000009.1, from coordinate 6,229,103 downwards.
TACCAGGTGCCCTCAGGAGGTCCAGCAGTGCTTTAGTTTTTGAATACTTCCTTTTGTTGTAGTAACAGAACAGAGTTGTGCTGACTCAAAGAGGTAGCGAAGCGTGCAATGTACTGTTTCGGAGGCGGAACTGTTTTAGAGCTAACCGTCTAAAAGCGTGAAATGAGCAGTCACTACTAGCTGGGGAAGGCCCACTCATGAACACCCCCCCCCCCGCAATGGATGGTCTCATTTGGTCTGCCCCGAGAGGTGTGATAAACCTCTTTCCTGCCACCCAGTTATCCACTTTGGTGGAATGCTGTTATTTTATCAGCCAGCTGTTTACTAGTTGGTGGCGCTCAGCTGCGGCTGCCTCTGCCGGCTGTCCTTTACCCCTTGTATGAGAGTGGACAGTAGAATGTGTTGGCAGCCTCCATGCCGTCACTTTAGTCTGAACAGCCCACAACGCTTTGACACTCGTGGACTTAAAGAAACAGACGCTCTGCCTCGAGTGTTGCCTCTTCCCGGACCCATGAGAACGTGGTCAGAAAAGGTGCGTCACTTTTGAGAGAAGGTATACCTCCCAAGACTGGATTTATTTGTCCTTGCCTATGTGATGGTTGAGAGCAATACTCCCTCTAAGCCAGTGATGGCGAACCTTTTAGAGACCAAGTGCCCAAACTGCAACCCCAAACCCACTTATTTATCGCAAAGTGCCAGCATGACAATTTAACCTGAATACTGAGGTTTTAGTTTAGAAAAAAGAACTCATACATTGACATCTTTTGTCTTAAAAGAAAAACACAATAACAGAGCTTTGAATTACACAAACAACTTTTTATTGAAAGGTAGAAGTTTGCATTTGGCATGCTTTTGAACAATTAATGTGATTTTTGCTGTTATGTATGCATGCTGATAATTTGTCTAACCTTGGCTCATACTTTGTAAGTTTGAGAGCAGCCCAGCCTCGAGTCTGTGTCGTCTTTTTCCTTTTAGAGACTGACTGCCCAAACTGTGTGCGTGCCCACAGAGAGGGCTCTGAGTGCCGCCTCTGGCACGCGTGCCATAGGTTTGCCACCACTGCTCTAAGCTGTGGGGTCCTGTGAGCAAAAATCCTACTTTTGTGAGCCACTGGCGGTAAAGTAGCGAGCGAGCAATTTGGCTACTGCATAAACGAGTTTGCTCTGGAGCCATCCCCTCCTGAGCTAAGACAGAAGTGTGTGAGCCAGAGGCTAAAAAACTGTGAGCTAGCTCACACTAACTCAGCTTTGAGGGGACACTGGTTAAGAGTGTTGGGCTGGTATCTGGGAGATCCAGTTTCAAATCCCCACCCTGCCATGGAAGCTCGCTGGGTGGCGCTGGGCCAGTCACACACTGTCAGCCTAACTACCTCACAGAGTTGTGAGGATACACTGGAGGAGAGAAGAACGCTGTAAGCCGCTTTGGGTCCCCCTTGGGGAGAAGTGCGGAGTAGAAATGAATTACCGTATTTTTCACTCCATAAGACGCACCTGACCATAAGACGCACCTAGCTCCGCTCGGTGCCGTGGCTTGGGAAAGGTGAGGGGGGTTTAAGACGCACACACTTCCCCCCCCCCCACTTTTTTGGGGAGAAAAAGTGAGTCTTATGGAACAAAAAATACGGTAATTAAATACACAACCAAGCTTGACATGGGATGGGGGAGTGTATTCCTTGGGGCTCTTTCTGCTCGCCCGCAGATATACTCTTTTGCTGTCGTTGAAATCTTTGTGGCAGTCTCTCGCACTTCGGAGGGCAGCAAAGCCAGCCAGACGTTGCATAACAATTACACCCTCGCGGAGGCGGACAGTCACCTCTGAAGTTGAGTGCACCTTTATTAATTCTGGCACCCTTCAAACGTGCCTGGGATATCTGACCCAGGACTACTGAAGTTGTGTTTTTGTGTGTGTACGTGTCTCCGTTAAAGTAAAATCCTCCTGTCAGCCTGATGCACCCTGTGCTAGAAAAGCGATCGCCACGCTTCCGCCGATGCGTAGAAACACTTTGCAAGCTTCCGTGTGGCGCTGGCTGTGCAGCATTCTGCTCCTTTGGCTGTTTGAGGGTCTGGGAAGGAGGGGGAAAGCTGGCGTAACTGTTTCGCTTCTTAGAGGGATTTGTGTGTGTGTGTGTGCTTGTGTGTCGCATCCTGTGTTCCAACCGACGGATAAAGTTGTTTGTTTGAGCAACCAGGAAATGACTTCTTTCCAGCCAAGCTGTGCGGCTTTGCTCTGCAGTCGATCGTACAAACTGTACCTTTGAGGGTTACCACACTGGCTGTTGGGAACCATACATCTGTGGAGGTTTTCTATAGTGATTGTTGCCTCATTGTTCTTGGCTTCAAAATTTGATAGTGAGGTCATCAAATCAAGAAATATGGGCACTCCCCCCCAACTCCTCAACTAGTTGCCTAACTGCACGCACCCTAGTTTACTGTGGCAGTGAGCAAGAGTGTAGAATGCTGGGAAATGCTGATTGCCACTTTGGGGTCAGGAAGCAATTTTTCTCCAGGCCAGTTTGGTCAGGGATCCTGGAGGATTTTTGCCATCTTCTGGGCATGGAGCAGGGATCACTGGGGTGTGTGGGGGGAAGGTATTTGTGAACATCCTGCATTGGGTTGGACTAGATGAACCTGGAGGTCCCTTCCAGTTATATGACTTTATGACCACAGCAGAGAGAAGAATTGTTTGGATGGAAAATGGAAATTTGGGGTTGGGTGGGGTTGGGAGTAGCTTGTAGAAATACAGGGGCATAGAAAACATTATGAAATTCTGGTGGGTAGCCATGTTGGTCTGAAGCAGCAGAACAAAGTTTGAGGGCCGTGGCACCTTTAAGGCCAACCGAGTTTTATTCAAGGTATAAGCTTTCGTGGGCACACACACTTGCTCAGATATGACGAAATGAATTATGAAATTCTGTTCACTGTACAAATGATCATTAATTAGTTGTAATGTGTTATGCTAACAGTGGCGCTTAACAAGGGTTTTGAGGAAGTGGGTGGAGCTATTTGGGGGCTTTTGCACAGCAGGGCTTCTGATTGGCCATTGGGGAGTTGATTGGCTGTGCATAATTAAAAAATGTTGTTTCAGTTGCAGCTGGTTCCACAGCATTGGTTTTATTTTCTTACTCCTCAAGAATACTTTTTCAATTACGCCTCTTCTCCCCTACACTTGGGCTTCTTCTGTGTGTGGCTCCACCTCCTGCTGCAGGCATTTTGTGCTGGTCTCCGCCTCCTAAGGAAGCCATTTTGAGGTTGTGCCCACCACCCTTTGTCAGAATTCCAAAGGTGCTCACAGGCTCAAAAAGCTCGGTGTCATGTGCTGGGCTGGGCTGAGAGGCAGGAGTCAGGTCCGATTCGAGGTTGTTGCCAGGAGAGTCAGAGCGAAAGCCAAATCGTGAGTCGTCCGAAAGAGGGTTCAGGAAGCCAGGAATCCAAGTGAGAGTCGGGGTCTGAGACCAGGAGCCGACGGTGGGTGCGAGGTCTGCACGGAGGTGACTTGTTGCTTCCACGGCGAGTCCAATCCTGAGTGGGAGCTATATAGGCCTCTGGCTGGACTTCCCTTGGCAGTGGCGCCGCTCCTGTTGGTACTCAGGATTTGGTGCTTGCCTTCCCTGCCAGCGTACGTCTCGGCAGCGGATAGCTAAGTCTCTGCAGAGCTGCTCCCTCAGCCGAACCCCCTCGTAGGTGAGTCAGGCAGGTTCCCTGGTCGCACCTGTACCTCATCGGCTACTGCAGGACCAGGTGCGGGGTTTACAGGCTCAGGCGCTCGTGGCGGCAAGCTGTCAACTCCTGAGGAGTCAGAGGGGCTGGCTTCTGGTTCTGGCAATGCCGGCGTCTCTGGCCGCGGTGCCAACTGGGTGTTAAATCCAAATTAGTCTTCCCTTATATTCACCACAATGTTTTCTATTTTTCAACTTTTTAATCCCCCCCCCCAACCTTTCAGTTTGCCAGCTGGCAGAAAGAGATCACAGCCTCTTGCTCTAGTACAGGGGTGGGCAAACTTGCTCAGCGTAAGAGCCCCCTAGAACAGGGGTGGCCAAACTTGCTTAACGTAAGAGCCGCGTAGAATAAACATCAGATGTTTGAGAACCACAAGACACGAACAAATATTACCTGCTTTTATTGGAAAATAAGCAAATTTGCTTTTTATTAACATTAAATGAGACTGCCCAAAATAATAACAAAAGGGGTAAAGGCAGATATTGATAATGATATTAATTTGTCCAATGATATTTGTTTGCTAATGATATTTAGCTTCCCCAGCTGCCCTGCGGGAGCCACATAATATATGTGAAAGAGCCGCATGCGGCTCCCGAGCCACAGTTTGCCCACCCCTGCCCTAGGCTGTTTAATAAAGCTTAAGTTTGACAAGTCTACATTGTATATATTTTGTCTCGTAACTGGCTTGTGCGTATTCCTCTTCCTGCATCATAAATGCAGTGGGCTCTTTCCCCCACCCTGTTGCTTCAGAATTTGTAAAACTGTTGCGTTTTGAGTGTACAGCATGCTTTTCTTGATTGGCACTGAGTTTCCACTCCAGCGATTTATATGGAGGTGCATCAGTGCACTGCGTCTTGGACTTTACAAGGCATGCACTAGTATACAATTTGAACTTCCACTTCCTTTGGTGGTTATTCATACCTCTCTAGGGGGGTAGCTTCCCTCACACTCTGCGAATGTGAATTATTATTTTTGAAGCAATTCATCCAGACTTTTAATGAGGCATTGTTACATATTTAGAAGTGGCTAGATCGTTGAGTTTTGGGTTTTGTGTTTTTTTTTAAGCCGGCGGAAAACTGACAAAGCATTTGGCTAAGGAATTCTCAGATGTTGGAAGTGAGGAGGGGAGGGGAGAGGGAAAAGCAGCCATGCTGTACAGGCCAGTCAGTCTGACGTTGATACCGGGTAAGTTGGTGGAAACTGTTATTAAGGGAAAAAATTAGCAGGCACATCGATGAACAGAATCTCTTGAGGAAGACTCAGCGTGGGTTCTGTAAGGGAAGATCTTGTCTCACTAACCTGTTAGTGTTCTTTGAGGGAGTGAACAAACATGTGGACAAGGGGGACCCAATAGATGTTTACCTTGACTTCCAGAAAGCCTTTGATAAAGTTCCTCATCAAAGGCTCCTAAGTAAGCTCAATAGTCATGGGATAAAAGGACAAGTCCTTTTGTGGATCAAAAACTGGCTAGTTAAAAGGAAACAGAGAGTGAGTATAAATGGGCAATTTTCTCAGTGGAGGGAGGTAAGCAGTGGGGCACCGCAGGGATCAGTACTTGGTCCGATGCTTTTTAACTTTTTTATTAATGATTTGAGTTGAGAGTAAGCAGTGAAGTGGCTAAATTTGCAGATGACATGAAGTCGTTCAGGGTGGTGAGAACTGGAGAGGATTGTGAGGCACTCCAAAGGGATCTGTCGAGGATGGGCGAGTGGGCATCAACATGGCAAATGGGGTTCATTGTGGCCAAATGCAAAAGTGATGCACATTGGAGCCAAAAATCCTAACTATAAATACACATTGATGGGGTCCGAACTGGCGGAGACTGACCAAGAGAGAGATCTTGTAGTAGATAACTCAATGAAGATGATGCATGGGATAGAGCAGGTAGACCTCCTGATGGCACCTGGTGTTTTTGGCCACTGTGTGACAGAGTGTTGGACTAGATGGGCCACTGGTCTGATCCAACATTGGCTTCTCTTATGTTCTTATGTTCTTGTGCTAGCCGAGAGAGACTTTTTTTTCTAAGGTTCTTTTGTGTTTGCCACTGGCTTGGATCTCCCTGGGTTGGAATGTGCCCTTCCTGGCAGGAAAGTGCTGGATTATTCTAACCAAAGGGTTCCCAAGGGATTAAAGCTCACCCTTTTCCAAATGCATGGCAGGGTGTGTCATCTGAAGGAGCCCAGTTCGTAGCGTTGAGAAGTTTCCAGGGGATGTTCCACCCTTTGAATTCCACATCTGAAAAGATTTTTTTTTTCCTGGCATGTGGGTACTATGTATTGTGTTAATCTTTCTATCATCTGGAACAAAGTCAGGCTGCTCTTTCCGGCATGACCTGTCAGAAAGCATTCCTCAAGACAGATATTGTCTGATAAATGTCCTGATGGGGAAGGTGAGATCCAATCCAGGTTGTAATTCCTGAATTTGGTTCTGTGGAGAAGGGAAAAAAACTGTCGAACCCTCTCGATTTATATGCACAAGATGGGGGGGGGGGGAAATCTTTTTATCACTTCTCTCAGATCGCCTGACCTAAGCTTTGCCCTTCTATAATGACCTCTGGTGTTGAAAGGTACAACCGCCAGGTAACCGTGGGTACTTTCCCTCCTCAGGACCGAAGATAGAAAGCACACGCCAAATTCTCTGAAATGCTTATGCCTCGTGTTGCAAAAACCAGAAGACTGTTTTTGCGGTATTAAACATCTATTGCCTGGACCCGGATAGCCCAGGCTAGGCCGATCTCGTTAGATCTTGGAAGCCAAGCTGGGTCGGCCCTGGTTCGTGCTTGGATGGGAGACCTCCAAGGAATACCAAGGTCGCCACGTGGAGTCAGGCAATGGCAAACATGTGAAAGTCTCTTGCCTTGAAAATCACGCGGGGTTGTCGTGTGTCAGCTGCAGCTTGACAGCCCTTTCCACCACCCTCGCCGAACATCCGTCGCCCCGGTGTCTGGGGCCATTAAGATCCCTAGCCCTTTGCACAGTGTGTTGTTTGTCTTCACTTTGCTAGATTCAACTCCGGCAGCACTTTAGAGTTCAACAAGATTGTCAGGGAACGAGCTTTTGAGAGTCAGAGCTCCCTTCTCAGTTAATTTGCTCTGGTTTGGTTTCATTAGGATTCTGAAATGAATCCTAATGTGCACACAGTGGGCAGGACGCTGAGAAAGTCACAAGCACTATGAACATAAGGAGAGCCCTGCTGGATCAGAACAGTGGTCCATCTAGTCCAGCATCCTGTCCATGGGCGTCAACTACGGGGGGGCTCGAGGGCTCGAGCCTCCCCCGAAATTTCCCGGGGGGGGCTCAGCCACCCCCGGCAAAATGAACACCCGCCGGTGGCCAGTCAGCCGGCCGTCGCCGCCTCTCCTTCCCCCCCACCCCCGGCCTGCCCTCCTGCCTCCCTGGGGCGGGGTGGGGGGGAGAGAGAGGCGGCGATGGCCGGCTGACTGGCCACCGGCGGGTGTTCATTTTGCCGGGGGTGGCTGAGCCCCCCCGGGAAATGCGAGGCGGAGCGGGAGCTGGGGGCCCGCAAGGGCGACGCGCCGGCCCCCGGCTGCAGGCAGCAGCAGCAGCGATCCTCCCCCGCCGGCGCCCAAGGTGAGCGGGGGGAGGGAGGGGGCGGGGAGCGCGGCGGGCGGGCACGGCCCAGGGGAGGGAAGCGGCGGCGGCGGCTCCCTGGGGCAGGGGGTAGAGCAGCGGGACAAGGTCCCGAGCGTGCGCGCGCGCTTTGCGCGCGCGCACGAAAGACAGCCCCCGCCCCCCCCGGGGATTAAGAAAGTCTACGCCCTTGATCCTGTCTCACACAGGGAACAACCAGTTCCTCTGGAGGGCCAACAACGGGGCAGAGCTGCTTATTTTTGTGGTGACGGCTACATCCTCTAATAGTGAATTCCACTTTTTAATCACTTGCTGTGTAAAGTAGTATTTCCTTTTCTCCATCCTGAACCTACTGCCCATTGGCTTCATTGGATGCCCTCAAGTTCTAGTCTTTTGGGAGAGGGAGAAAAAATTCTCTTTGTCAACTCTCCCCCACTCCTGAATAATTTTATAAACCTCTATCATGTCCCCCCTTTGTTGTCTCTTTTCTAAACTAAAGTTGAGGTTTAAGAAAAATATGCAACATGAATTGGGACAAAACTGTTTATTTTGGTACCTCTTGGGTACAAAAGTTAAAAATTGCAAGCAACAGCTTTGTGCCATTTTATTTTTCAAAGTATTTTTTCATAATAGTGAGATTAAACATGAAACATTTCTTCATAATAGTGAGATTAAACAGTAGCTGTAGTGTATTTGGATTTATAAACTCAGTAGGAGATGTCTGTTGTGTTTGCAGACAAGAAGAAGAGAAGAGATTAGATTTATACCCCACCCTTCACTACCTGAAGGAGTCTCAGAGCGGCTTACAATCTCCTTTCCCTTCCCCTCCCCACAACAGACACCCTATGAGCAATGCTCCCTCTAAGCTGTGGAGTCTTGGGAGCGAAAATTCTACTTTGTGAGCTGCTGGCATTAAAGTTGTGAGCGAGTGATTTGGCTACTGCATACATTAGTTTGCTCTAAAGCCATCGTTCCCGAGCTAAGACAAAAATGTGCGAGCTGGAGGCTAAAAAACTGTGAGCTAGCTCACACTAACTCAGCTTAGAGGGAACACTGCCTGTGAGGTAGGTGCGGCTGAGAGAGCTCTTTCGAGGACTGTTCTTGAGAGAAAAGCTCGGAGAGAACTTGTGACTGACCCAGGGTCACACCAGCAGCTGCATGTGGAGAAGTGGGGAATCAAACCCGGCTCTCCCTGATTAGAGTCTGCGCTCCTAACCACTACACCAAACTGGTTGATAGCTGTTACTTTCCCCACCTCCCACTGCAACTAGTTACTATGTCTCGATGGCATCAAAAAGCCGCTAAAGCAGGCGTGCCCGCCCTGTTTGACCCCGTGGACATCTTTGGAATTTTGAGGTAAAGCGGTGGGCGCAGTCAGGAAATGCCTTCCACGGGAGGTGGAGCCTGCCACAAAAGGAGTGCTGCGGTAGGCGGAGCCACACACACACACAGGAAGCCCAGGTGCAGGGCAAAAGCGGGCAATTTAAGAAATACACTGGAAAAGAAGAATGAGAAAGAATAACCATACCAGGTTTATTATGGCCAGTTGACCAGCAATACCAGCATAAAATAGTACAATCACAAGCCGCAGACCCCCATTAACATCATAATCGTATCCCCCAGATTCTAAATCCTATCTCTAAAACTATCCGCAGTCTGTACTTTTTGCTAAAAACTTTCGCTTATGATTGGAATTGGAATGTGAGATTCTTCTAGTTTTAGGTACAAAGAAGTAGGCTTGCCGAAGTATATGTGCCAAATAGGGAGAAAAGCTAGCCGTCTGTCTGCCTGCCTGGAATATTCTTACAACGGTAGGCAGCAATAAGGTTTCCCTTGCTGGAAAGCCAGTCGAATCCGAGTCTAGGGGGCGGTGCTCATCTCCATTTCTGAGCTGAAGAGCCAGCGCTGTCTGAAGACTCTTCCTTGTTCTTGTGGCTGGCATGACTAAACGCCTAGGCGCACGGAGCGCTGTTACCTTCCCACCGAAGCGGTACCTCTTTATCTACTTGCAATGTCTTGCTTTCAAACTGCTAGGTTGGCAGGAAGGCAGCAATACATTAGTGTAAATAGGGTTCCCTGATCACCAATTGCTTAAACTTAAACCGAAACAAGAAACCTCACTGTCCTGTCCTGGTTGTGTGATCAAATACACTGGGAATCCAAAACTGCTTCTAGAAGTGCGTAACCTTTCTGTGTCCATTACCAGGTTTGGGGTGAAATCCCAAATGTCCTGCTAGCTCTGTCAAGACTCACGGATTCTCCCAAGTGCTTTTTTTAGACCTAAATCTAATATGCACCACGCAGACAATTGGAGATGCTACACAGTCCATGTTAGCCCCTTTATGCTGAAGCAGATTTGGTTGTGCTGAGCAAATGTGCGCTTTCCGAGTGGGAGAGCTGGTTAGGCCTCCATATGTGGTGACTCATTATGGCCCTCTGCTGGAAGATCTGAGCCTTCATCGTATCCATCTGTTAGCCCTAGCTTGGGTTGAGAGAAGCATCATGGGTTGCGTGATTATGTTTTCCTGTTTCCTCCTGACTGTGGGCATTCAGACAAGAGGTGGCCCGTGGTGTTTGTTCTGACAACATTGACAAAGTGTGTCTACACAAATGCATCGGTGGGGTGGCTATCTTTCTTCATTCTTCCCGAGGTGGCGCAAAACAAGGATTCAGAAGTGGGGGACATGCGCGCTTGTAGCTCACCAGACTGTGGAAGAGGCTTTCTTGGACAGCTTTGCTTGCGTTTAGGGGGAACGGCTTGACTGTATTCAAAAGCAGATGGGAGAGAGTGGGAGTCGATAACAAACTGGCTTATGTTCCGTTCCATTTGTGCTTGGGGAACTAGACATGCTATCAAAAGTCGGCAGCTTTTCTTCCCTTTCTCTGTTCAAACCAGTCCTTCCGTGTCTCTGCTCGCACTTAATCCTCCGTGATTAAAGCCAGTTTCCCTGTGGATAGTCTTATTTGAGCCCTGTTGCCTTTCTGAAAATGTCCCTGAGAAAAGAATATGCTGAGAAGTTACTGTCCGGCTATAAGATGTCTGTGTAAAACCAACCCCCCCTCCAACAAAACAAACAAACAAACCCCTTCCATACAGTCCCATTGATAAGGCTATGGCTGGATCCATTCAGAAAGTTATGCTGCTTGGTAGAAATAAATTTTGCATAAACTTTACTTTGCATGCTTTCATTGGCATCACTTTTAAAAAGCATTCAGAGCTTTTATAGTGTGTTTTAAAAAACAAACTCGCAACACTGGGGAGATTGTTAGAAGAGAGAGCGGTACCGAGTGATCAGTTCTTAAGAAGCATGGTGCAGATGAAAAGACAACACGGGATGTTGAAGTAAAGAGATATTTTGGAGAAATCGAAATAGACACAAATACTTTTCTACCAAACCTAAGCTTATTGTACAGCTTTAACAACATGAAATACATAATTGTACCATTTGGCATCCATCCATCCATCCATCCATCCATCCATCCATCCATCTATCCATCCATCCATCCATCCATCCATCCATCCATCCATCCATCCATCCATCCATCTGCTGTAGTGATTAAGTGGCGGACTCTAATCTGGGAGAACCGGTTTGGTTCCCCACTCCTCCACTTGCACCTGCTGGATGACCTTGGGCAAGCCATAGTTCTGTCAGAGCTGTTCTTGAAAAAGAGCCGTTTCTGTCCGAGTTCTCTCAGGCCCACCTACCTCACAGGGTGTCTATTGTGGGGAGGGAAAGGGAAACGAGTTTGTAAGCCACTCTGAGACTCCCTTGGGTAGTGAAGGGTGGGGTATAAATCCAATCTCTTCTTATATCCTGCCCTATCCCAAAGTGGGCTGAGGGCGGCTGACAGCACTTAGAATTTAAACAAAATAGCAATAGCATATATAAAACCAAGTCAAACAATCAAGCAAGATGGCAGCAAACAAAGATAGCAGGATGATTACTCCAATAATATGTTTTGGTGCCATTTAGAGCCAGTTTGGTGTAGTGGTTAAGTGTGTGGAGTCTAATCTGGGAGAACTGTGTTTGATTCTCCACTCCTCCACTTGCAGCTGCTGGGTGACCATGGACAAGCCATAGTTCTCTCAGAGCTGTTCTCTCAAGGACAGTTCTGGAAAGAGCTCTCTCAGCCCCACCTTCCTCACTGGGTGTCTGCTGTGGGGAGAGGAAGGGGAAGGAGTTTGTAAGCCGCCTTTGAGACTCTGAGTGAAGGGCAGGGTATACATTTATTAATTTATTTAATTCAATTTATATCCCGCCCTCCAATCTCCTCCTTCACTGCTGCTTCTGCAAGCAGGGGAGGCCGAAATCGATTGAAGTCCTCCACCTCAGCCAAAGGCCTGGTGGAACACTTCCGTTTTACAGGCCCTGCAGAACTGTAACAAGTCCTGCAGGGCCCTTATCTCACATGGGAGGCGTGTTCCACCAGGCCGAGGCCAGGGCAGAGAAGGCCCTCTCCCCGGCTGAGGCTAAGCACATGTCTTTCAGACCAGGGACTACCAGGGCATTATGATTTTTTAAAAAGTATAATTGCCTTGCCCTGACCTGAGTAGTCCAGGAAGGCCAGATCCTGAAGCTGAAGCTCAAATACTCTGGCCACCCAATGAGAAGGGAGCACTCACTGGAGAAGACCCTGAGGCTGGGAAAGATGGAAGGTCACAGAAGAAGGGGACACCAAAGGATGAGATGGTTAGACAGTGTTATCGGTGCAACAAACATGAAATTAAGCAAACTCTGGAAGGTGGTGGAGGACAGGAGGGCCTGACGTGATGTGGTCCATGGGGTTGCGAAGAGTCAGACTCGACTGTGCAACTGAGCAACAACAACGACCTCGCTCTTGGTAGGAACAGATCTGCAGCATTTTGTACCAGCTAGAGTCTCTGAGTTGACTTCAAAGGGGAGACCTATATAGAGTGCATTACAGTAGTCTAGTCTTGGTGTTACTGTGGTGTGGCCTTATTGGCCTCGATTAGGAGCCGCCACTGATGAGTGGGCCGGTGGAAATTCTTCTGGCCTAGGACCTGTGGGTCGCTGCACCCATCATGGGGTGTGATCTGAATGCTGTCATCACCTGTCTGTTTTATCTGTAATTTATGCTGTTTTAATTGATGCTTGAACTGTTTTATGATATTTTAACTTTGTTAGCCGCCTTGAGCCAGCTTGTCCAGCAAGGCGGGATATAAATATAAATATATATATATAAATAAATAAATAAATAAATAAATAAAATATCCTAGGTAGGGGAACATCTTCCAGGCTAAACTGAATTGCAGCTGCATTAAATTTGCTTCTCTGGGAGTATTGCTAGCTATATCTGGTATGCTACCGTGGTTTTTAATTGAATCAGTGAGGGTCTGATGGATCTCTCCCAAGACCTCAGGTTCCTGAGCCAACATCTATATATCTAATTCCCAAGTACCCTCCCCCGTGCGGATACCTAAGTCCGCGCGGGGGGGGGGGACTTGGGGGGGGGGTTTCTACACACGGGGGGCACTCCCCCCATGTGCAGAAAAATCCTAAATGTTTAAAAAACTTTTCGGGGGATCTTCGAGGGAGGGAAGAGCCTCTGCGGGCGGCAGGTCTCTATGCCCCCGCTGCCGTTTTGAAAGCAGGGAGGGAGGGGGGGAAGCCTCAGTAGATGGTGGGTGTCCCTGCCGCCGCCGCCATTTTGAAGGCGGGGGAAGCCTCGGCAGACAGCGGTCTCCCTGCCGCCACCGCCTTACAGTGGGGGAGCCTTGGCGGGCGGCTGTCTCCCTGCCACTGCCGTCGTTTTGAAGGCGGGGTGGGGGAAGCTGCCTGGAGGGGGGACGGGGCAGAGGCTCGGCACGCGGGGCCAGAGGAGGGGGAAGAGGCTCACCTCCCCCCCCCCCGTGAGTATCACGGGTCCTCCGGCTTGTCTATATACTAATAGCGCAGGCGCCCCCTGCATGTAGATATCTAAATCCGTACCGGGGGCACCTGGGGGGACAGGGAGATTGTTCTGCACACTTGGGGGGCTCCCCAGATGTGCAGAAAAATCTGAAAACCTTTTAAAAATTTTCGGGGGGATTTAAATCCCCCCAAAAGTTAAAGAGTGTTCCCTGCAGGGAACGCTCTTGAAACTCTGAGGCAGGGAACGCTCTTGAAACTCTGAGGCAGCCCAGCTGGGTGGGGGGTTATCAGTGGCCCGCTTGGGCCGGGGAGCGAGGGGGTAGTGGGGAATCTCAGGCCTGGGAGGTGGGGGGGAATCGGCAGCACAGACGCCCCTCTCCCTCTCTCCCTCCCCCCTCCAAGCAGCCGCCTTACCTGACCTGCCAGCGCCGACCCCCCCCCCCCAAGTTCCTCGCAAGAGTCCAAGGTGGAGAGGAGCGAGCCCGCCCACCTGCCTGGCTTCTGCTGGGGCTCCTCATGTGTTGGGAAGGGCTTGGGAGCTACAGGATCCACTTTACTTCCTCTCTCTTTCTCTTTCTGTCTCTCTCTCAAGTTAAAACAAACCAGAACACATGACGCAACATTTTGTTGCGGGTCCCCTCTTGTCACCTCTATTTTTGTTAGGGTTCACTTTCAGTTTATTCACTCTTAGCCATTCAGCCACTTGCAACCACTCCACCACATCACTGTCAGATTTTGGATAGAAAGAATTTATCGTATGAGCATGGACAGTTCTTAAATGAATGGCTGTATCTACATGAAAATGCACCATTCTATATGTGTCAGAAACATAGCCTGATGACTCAATCGCCAATTATTATTTTTTTTTAACGGAGTAATTTGTTTAGTTTTGTTAGCAGCAGTCCTACAAAATTTAGCTTTCCTGGTTGCCGAATCCCCACTTTTGACCCAACGCAATGCCCGGGCCCCTCTTTTCACGGCTGAGAAGCAGGATGCGTGGTGGCTTCGGGGAGCGACGGAGGTAGCGGAAAAGAATGCTGAAGTGGCTGTATTTTAAACCAGTTCTTCGATCTCAGGCTGTGATTTTGAGAGGGCAGTAACTGGAAACTGCTTAGGGGTGGAGCAGAGAACGTCTTAGGTTAGCTGGAATGTGATTACCCCAGTTGGGACATAGCCAGACACCCACTATAAATGGCGTCAAGAACTTGAAATGATATCTTTTTGTTTCTCTTTTTTAAAAAAACCACTTTAACTGCGCAGTGTGTACAGCTACTGTCGCCCTCTCCCTTTCCGGTTTTACTGTGGGACTGGGTAATTAGGCAGTGCCCACTAATTTCTGTGCCTTTTAAAAGCCTTAGCGCCTTCTTCCCCCTCCTCTTTGAAGTGTCTCTCTTGCTCGGCCTGTTCTTTCATGGGCATGCGTCCGTGGGATTTTAGCGCTTATGTACATTGGGCCTCTTAGTGTGCTGAGCACTTCCTGTCTCTTGTTAAGTCAGCATCCTTCTCCTAGGGATGCAAAGGCCTCGAGGCTCTTGTGGCTCCGGAACAAACTTCTTCTAAACTCAGAGCAGCTGGTGGCTGGTTCCCAAGCCCTGGGGACCGGCACGCGGGCTGCCTCGGTGCTGAGGATGGCAAACGCTTTGATTCCCGGCCCGATTAGCTCGCCGTTCCACTTCACATTCTGCAGGTCTGTGACTCTGGAGGAGTCCCGTGCGACGTATGCGGCATTGCAGCAATCTGAATTTTGCAGAAAGAAAAAATCCCAGATGTTCCACCTGGACCACGTCCTCTAACTTTGGAAACATTTTTTTGTGGCTCAGTTAAACGTGCAAACCTGGTTTGGGCTTTCAGTGTTATCAGAAGCGATCTTCCCTCAGAAAACTGGCAAAACTTTTCATTGTCTCTGAGGAAGTGTGTGTGCGCACGAAAGCTCATTCCTTGAATAAAACTTTGTTGGTGTTAAAGGTGCCGCTGGACTCGAACTTAGTCCTACTGGCAAAACTAGTGTTGCTGCTTGTAGAATATTGGGGGAGTGATAGATGGTGCCAAGGCTTGAGAGCTTTGAGGAGGGGTAGAGGTACCCAACATCTGTCCCTGACTATTCATTGCCCAAGTCGGTGCCATGTATAAGTTCTTCTTTATTCCCCCCCCCCCCGGCACATTTCCAGAATGGGTTGCAGTGTGTGCCTTTAATACTCAGATTAACAGTTAATTGGGGGGGGGGGGATTTGCCTGGTGAGCAAAAGCTTGAACATGAGTGCGCCCCCCCCCCCCCCCGACCAGGGCATATTCTGTTCTGCAGTCTTACTGAAGAGAGACACAAATACTGAATGCAGAATTCAGCATCCAGCGGGCCCTTTCCTTCATTGCTGTGTGCAAGTGTGTCAAATGCCATCAAGTTTTATGCCGACCCCATAGGGTTTTCAAGGCAAGAAATATTCGGAGTTGGTTTGCCATTGTCTGCCTCTGTATAAAGAAATATAATGTCCCTTGCGGCTGCCAAAGGTGTGCAGGCAGTGTTTGGTGAACTAAGCAGAAGAAGAGTAAGACCAAAGTAGGGTTAGACCAGTGTTCCCTCTAAGCTGAGTTAGTGTGAGTTGGCTCACAGTTTTTAGGCCTCCGGCTCACACATTTTTGTCTTAGCTCGGGAAGGCATGGCTCCAGAGCAAACTAATTTATGCAGCAGCCCAATCGCTCGCTCGCTCACCACTTTAATGCCAGGAGCTCACATTTTGCTCACAAGACTCCACAGCTTAGAGGGAGCATTGGCCACAGTCACTGGCCTTGGTGCTTTACTGCCTCTGTATGTTTCTGTTTGTTTCTGTCTATCTATCATCTGTCTGCCTAACAGTTACTAGCCACCTGTCTACCTTGCAGCATGCAAGGTGACTTACAATATCAATAAAAACAGCTGTTATAAAAAGCACATGAAAGATGGCTATTTGGCCTGCCTTGCAAAAGGCGAGTAAACTACCTGGAGCGAATGAGCCTAGTTGGCAGAAAGTACATAGTTTGTGGAAAGGGGCTTGCCTTGGGGCAGAGTTTGCTGTGTGGGGGTCAGACTATGCCACACATAGCACTGTTTGCATGCAGGCCTTAAAACTGACCACTAGTTCTTCGTGGCTGCAGTCATTCATGTATGCATTGGAGCAGTCCCAACTTACCGCTCCAGATGCAGACTTTGTGCAGGGATGCACGTTGCCTCTGCAGCCGTAGCTATGCACATCTGTTCAAGAACGATGTCTGCATAATCGTCTGTATAACCAACAAAACTGCCGTAAAACCTTGTGTGAGCTTTTGAGCTTGCCAGAACTTTTCATGAGGCTCTTCCATCGTGGAAGCTTGTTGTATGACAATGGGACAGCCACGCACACTCAGCCTAACCTGCCTCGCAGGGTTGTTATGCTTTGTTCAGACGACAGCCACATTTTAAAATTCTGCAATTCCTAGTCCTATTAAATTGCTTATTAGATATATTGCCCTGTGGGTTGCATTGATCTATGATGTGTAGTCTGCCTTGTGTTTCAGTGAGAAAGGAGGAGTATAAATAACTAAACTGGAGGAAGGAGAATATTGTAAGCTGCTTTGAGCTATAAATGACGTCAGTTAATCAATGAAATAAATTTTAACAACTGCCTGCCTTATTAGTAGCCTTGCTAGCCTCCAGCTGGGGCCTGGGGATCTCCTGGAATTACAGCATCTCCTGTCATCAGTCCCTCTAGAGACAATATCTGCTTTGGAGGGTGAATTCTGTAGCATTATACCCACAAATATCTAGGAATTTCCTAACCCAGAGTTGGCAACCCTTGGTTAGTTAGGTTGGTATATTGCTTGTTACCCTGCTAGGTAATTCTGGAATAGTGAATCTTGCCTGATTTTGACTCTCTCGTAGAGCTTCCCCAAAGAATTGCAGATTTGCTTTTTTCAGTCTGCGTGTAACTTGCTCTGTAATATTAAATAATGTACGGGCACTTTACAATGAGCCTGTGTTTCATCTGGTAGAACCAGATAGTATGGTCTTGTGTGTTGTTGCCAAAAGGAAATCCTCCCAGCAAAGTGTTAGCTGAATTCCTGGGGATTAAATATTTAAAGTGCGAATGACATGAGCTAGGTTTGCTCCCAAAGAAATGGGAGGTAATTTAGTCTTTGCCTAGCTCCCAAGAGGTGGAGGAAAACCAGTGTGACTGAGATGGGCTGTGAAGTTGGCTTTTGAGGCCTGTAATTAAAATGTAAGTACTGTGCCTATGTTGGCGCTTGTTTTTTTAGCCTTTAATAATCAAGGACCAGAGCAAAAATGAGAAAATTGTCTGCATATTCTCTGTCTTACTGTGTGAGGAGACTTTGGATCTTCCTATAGCTACTGTGAGCATTCTTAAACTTGTTTGAGCGTGTTTTACATAAGGATGTCACCCGAAACAGTTTGATTTCCTTGGAAAAAACGTAATACAGTCCTGCGTTTTGTAGTTTGAACCAATGAAATGGAAATAGTTGAAGCCTAAAATGACAAATGAATTCATAAACTGTTTTCTGCGAACGCAAAAAGAGGATTCGGATTTTTTCCCCTTAACCAAACGCATTCCAACGGAACAGCTTCTTTCAATCTGTGCTCCGAAAATGCTGGAACTTCTCGGAATACAAGTTTTTCAAACAATCTGCTTTGTTTAGGCTTGGGGGACGGAGCGGGGAAGGATGAATGCACAGGCAGGAAGTGTACTGGGTGTGATTGCTTGTTCGGTCTTCCGGTTTGTTTCAGTCTCGACCACAACGGTAGCTGAACAAATTACTGGTTCGCTGGAGTGTATCTGCCACGAACCACTGTTCACTAATTTTTGGCAGTGCTGAAGTTTTCAAACATCCTTCTCAACACTCCCTTAACGGTGCAGAGTAAAACCTCCTTTGACGGGAACGGAAGTGACTCGCGCATGATGCTCAGCTTAGAAATACCAAGCATGGAATGCTCTGGTGATGGATGTCTGTGTAAAGCAGCTTAGCACCCAAACCTTTCTGCCCTTCGTTAATCCCACTGCAATCTCGATTGTATCATTTGGTTTTCGCCAAACTCACATTCCTTTACACTGAAGTTGCTTTTGAAAACCAGAAGAACTTCCTCAGTGGAAACCGGTTTCTTTTGTTGTTGTTTGTGGAGCTGCTAGGGGGTTTCTTGAGGCCAGTTGTGCTAGATCAGGGGTTGTTAACCTGTGACCCTAGGGTGTCCGTGGACTGGGCACCACAAATAGCTTTTTCCTTGATTTCCTTCCTGTTACTTTGAAGATGTTAAAACAGTTCTTCTTTCTGTCAAATTATGTAATAAGTGTACTGTTTCACTATAAACAAATGTAGGGTGGGATGAGACGTTACTTACTTCAGTTTTGCAGGGCCTGCAAGTCGGAGCTCTTCCACCAGCTTCAAGAAGGAATTAGATAAGCATGTGGAGTAGAGGTCTGTCAGTGGCTACTAGCCACAAGGTATAGATAGGAACTCTCAGTCTGGGGCAAGGGATGCTCTGTGTTCTTGGTGCTTGTGGGGGATGGGGGCAACAGTGGGAGGGCTTCTGGTGTCCTGGCCCCACTGCTGGACCTCCTGAGGGCACCTGGTGTTTCTGGCCTCTGTGTGACACCGAGTGTTGGACTGGATGGGCCACTGGCCTGATCCAACACTGGCTTCTCTTATGTCCTTATGTTCACCAGGCATTTGACCACATTTAACATCTAGATCAGGGGTGGCCAACCTGTGGCTCGGGAGCCACATGCGGCTCTTTCACACATATTGTGCGGCTCCTGGCAGGGCGGCTGGGGAAGCAAAGGGGAGGCATGCTTTTCCTTCTTTCCTTCCTTCCTTCCTTCCTTCCTTCCTTCCTTCCTTCCTTCCTTCCTTCCTCCCTTCCTTCCTCCCTCCCTCCCTCCCTCCCTCCCTCCCTCCCTCCCTCCCTCCCTCCCATCTATTTGCTTTCCTAGTTTCTCTCTCTCTCTTTCTTTCCACTTCTTTAATTCTTTCTTTCCATCTCTCTCTTTTTCTCTCTCTCTCTCAATATCATTAGCAAACAAGTAATATCATTATCAATAACCGGTTTTCCTCGTTTGTTTTTATTTTTGGCAGTTCCATTTAACGTTAATAAAAAGCAAATTTGCATATTTTAAAAAATAAAAACGTGTGTGTGATATTTGTTCCTGTCTTGCGGCTCTCAGACATCTGACGTTTATTCTATGTGGCTCTTACGTTAAGCAAGGTTGGCCACCCCTGATCTAGATATAACATCAGAGCCTCCTTGGGATCTTTTCCATCAACTATGTACTAACTGATTCTTGTCTTGAAAATATTGGATTACGACTCGCCGTTGCATAGGAATTTATGGATAGCACTTTAGATTGTATGTGGTTTTAAATTGTTTTTAAAATTTTATGTAAGCTGCCCTGAGCCTGCCTCTGTGGGGAGGGTGGGGTATAAATCTAATAAATAAATAAATACTGCGTGTGATCAGTTCATGTACAGTCATCATTGTCACCACATAGCGACGTCTAAAATAGGTTTTTTTCATTGATAGGAATAAATGAAAATGTGTCCTGCTCTTATGATCATAGACTTCTGTCCCTGTTTATCATGGTGGATTTTAGGGTTAAAAAATAGTGTTTCCCAGTGCTAGAGCTGCCAGCTGCCAGGTGTTTTTGGCCCCTGTGTGACACAGAGTGTTGGACTGGATGGGCCACTGATCTGATCCATCATTGGCTTCTCTTATGTTCTTATATGGAGCAGAGGTCCATCAGTGGCTCTTAGCCACAAGGTATAGACAGGAACTCTCAGTCTGGGGCAAGTGATGCTCTGTCTTCTTGGTGCTTGAGGGGGGGGGGGCAACAGAAGGAGGGCTTCTGGTGTCCTGGCCCCACTGCTGGACCTCCTGAGGGCACCTGGTGTTTCTGGCCACTGTGTGACACAGAGTGTTGGACTGGATGGGCCACTGGCTTGATCCAACACTGGCTTCTCTTATGTTCTTATTTTCTTAGGTCCCCTGAAGGAAATGGCAGCTTCAGAGGGAGGACTCTACAGCATCACATCTCTAATGAGCTCACTTATTTCATCAGACTTTTCCCTCTCCAGGCTGTGCCCCCAAATCTCCAGGAATTCACTAAGTTGGAGTTGGCAACCCTATCAAGTGTTTATTGTAAAAAAAAAAGGGGGGGGTAATATTGGTTAATACTTGTGGATGTTCGATGTTAGGCAGGCAAGGGAATAGCATGCATTTACACTGTAGAAGAAGCCTTGTTGGTCTGAAGCACTAGGACAAAATTTGAGACCAGCGTCACCATTTAGACCAACGAAGTTTAATTCTGAATAGTGGATTGAGGTAGTTTGGGGCACAATAGAAAAGCATGAAATCTGCAGACTTGAGGGGAGGGCAGGCACCCCCGAATCAGTAGCCTTGTAGAAACGTGTTTCCCTCTTACCAAAGGATTCATTAGTTTTGAGTCCTGCCTTGCAATTGGCAGCAGATTAGAAAATGCTTCCTGGGCTGTAACACACTTTTGTTTAATCCTCAACTCCCAGTACATGTTGAGTTCTGTAAATAACAGCTGGGATTTCAGCAGGAAATGATCTCTGCGATTGCCTTATTTTGGTGTAGCTGTTTCTAAGACAAAAAAAAATAATAATGGGTGGTTGGTCGCTTGCTTGTTTGAAAGCCAAGTTTGTGATATTTTGTATTTCTCTCTTAAGCTGAAGACGTAATGAACTAGTGCATTTGACTCGAGTTGCTTTCTTGATGGTGACACAGCCCTCTGGAAAGGGGGTAGGTGCTGTGATCCCATGTTGAGCTATGGTGGGGTGATCATCGGCCTCCACAGCTCCCATCTGGCTGGCATCTGTTAGCAATAGAGTGCTGGACAAATGGCTTTCGGAATGCCATCAGGGCACGTTGTCAACTGGAGAGCAAGAAGCCCCCCCCAAAAAAACAAGACTAACAAAATACGTGATAGGGTATGAACTTCCGTGAGTCACGGCTCACTTGCCCAGATACCTGAAGTATCTGAAGAAGTGAGCAGTGACTCACAAAAGTTCCTACCCTGCCACAAGTTTTGTGAGTCTTGAAGGTGTTACTGGACTCTTTTCTGCTGCTGCAGACAAATTAAACATGGCTACCCATCTTGACCTGTCTGAAAGAGTTTGCAGTGTTTACAGCAGGGAGAACAAACACAGGAAAATTGGGAGGAACATAAGAGAAGCCAATGTTGGATCAGGCCAGTGGCCCACCCAGTCCAACACATTGTGTCACACAGTGGCCAAAAACACCAGGTGCCCTCAGGAGGTCCACCAGTGGGGCCAGGAGGACACTAGAAGCCCTACCACTGTTGCCCCCCCAACCCCCAAGAATACAGAGCATCACTTGCCCCAGACTCAGAGTTCCTGTTTATACCTTGTGGCTAATAGCCATTGATGGACCTCTGCTCCATAGGTTGATCTAATTCCCTCTTGAAGCCGTCCATGCTTGTAGCCTCCACCACCTCCTGTGGCAGTAAATTCCACGTGTTAATCACTCTTTGGGTGAAGAAGGACTTCCCTTTATCTGTTCTAACCCGACTGCTCAGCAATTTCATGGAGTGCCCACGGGTTCTCGTATTGTGAGAAAGGGAGAAAAGGACCTCTTTTTCTACCTGCTCCATCCCATGCAAAATCACGTAAACCTCGATCATGTCACCCCTCAGCCGTCGTTTCTCCAAGCTAAAGAGCCCCGAGCGCTTCAACCTTTCTTCATAGGGAAAGTGTCCCAACCCTTTTATCATTCTAGTTGCCCTTTTCTGCACGTTTTCCAGTGCCCTTTTCCACCAATAAGCCTCACAAGGGGGAAATGATGCTGTGTGTGTGGCAAGGTGATGATGGAATTGCTCCTGGTGATGGAATTCCGGCAGGTGTATGTATGCGTTTGTGTGTGGGTTACAATCCAGTATTAACAGTCTTCACGCAAATTCACTGTGTGGTGTCATCATACAGAATGAAATTTGGGGTAATGAAATTCTGTTTGGCTCATATGTGTTGTGTACCCAAAGTACCCTGACCTGAATGGCCCAGGATAGCCTGGTCTCAGAAGCGAATCAGGGTCGGCCCTGATTAGTACTTGGATGGGAGACCGCCAAGGAAGTCCAGGGTTGCTTCACAGAGCCAGGCAATGTAAAAGAAGAAGAGAAGAGATTGGATTTATACCCCGCCCTTCGCTTGGAGTCTCAGAGCAGTTTACAATCTCCTTCCCTTGCTCTCCCCACAACAGACACCCTGTGAGGTAGGCGGGGCTGAGAGAGCTCTGACAGAAACTGCTCTTTTTCAAGAACAGCGTGCCAGAGCTATGGCTTGCCAGCAGGTTCAACGGGAGGAGGAGTGGGGAATCAAACCCAGTTCTCCCAAATTAGAGTCTGCGCACTTAACCACTACACCAAACCACCGCTGAATGTCTCTTGGCTTGAAATCCCTGTGGACTCACCATAAGTCAGCTGTGACTTCACGGCACTTTTCGCTGCCAAGTCAGGGATGGGCTGACCTCAGTCTTTTAGAACTGTGTTTGCTTCAGTGGACATCTATGGGCCACTAATGTATGATTATGCACGGGAAAGGATGCATGCAAAGTTAATGTGCATGAGCAGGGTTTCTTAATGTTGATGTACGTGCCGAGTAATTCCGAGTCTGCGTTGTTGCTCAGTAAGACAAGAACTCTACAGAATTGCGGCAAGGCCCATCTAGTCCAGAGTTTGCTGCAAGAATTCTGGTAACAGGGCCTCATCAGTTGGTACCGTATTTTTCGCTCCATTAGACGCACCTGATCATAAGACGCACCTTGTTTTTAGAGGAGGAAAACAGGAAACAATGAAACAGAAAGAAAGAGAGAGAGAGATAAAGGAAGGAAGGAGGAGGAGAGAGAGAGAGAGAGAAAGAGAAAGGAAGAAAGAAAGGTGGGGACAGAGAGAGAGACAGAAAGACAGACAGACAGACAGACAGAAAAAAGGAAAGGAAGGAAGGAAGGAAGGAAGAAAGATAGAGAAAGGAAAGAAGAGAGACGTCAGCATGCCATGGAAAGCCAGGCCTTTCAGTGCAAAGTAGCCAGGGAGCTTAATCTGTGGGCGGGGCTTTCTGCTGCTGGCTGTCTTAAAGGGGAAAAGCACTTAAAGGGAAAGAGTACTTAGCCTGGTGGGGTTTTTCCTGCCGTTTCCCTTTTAAGTCTTAACAGCTCAGGCCCAGCAGGGAGGGGCGGGGAAGGCTGGGATGCCAGCCTGAATGGCGTTCCCCTGCGTTCCTGCTAAAGAAAGAGCCCTGTTACAGGTAAGAAAAGCTCCATATTCGCTCCATAAGATGTACACACTTCCCACCACCACCACTTTTTTGGGGAGGAAAAGTGCGTCTTATGGAGCGAAAAATACGGTAGATTGTTGCCTATCTCCTGCCCCAAGTCGCTGATGGAATACCAAATCAGTTATTGGGAGTGTTCAGCATTATGTGTATACAGTCTTAAAACATACCACAACTGTTTATTTATTTATCATTTTTATTTATTTATTTCAATTTAAATTCCTCCCTTCCTGCAAGTGGGCTCAGGGTAGATCACAGGTAGGTTCTAAAACACGTAAATATAATACTCCAGAATAATTAAAATACAAAATAATTAAAAACAGTTTAAAACAACATAGATTAGAACAGGTCACATTATTTATCTCAACACATAATTTCCAGGCTGGCGCCATTTGGCCTCTGAGATTTTCTTAATCTGGGCTGTGTAGAGATAGCAAGCTTCAACAGGGGAAGCCATTTTATATTGGACAAGCAGGAGGACCTGCGATACTCACGGGGGGGAGCTCCACGTCAAGGAGGAGGAAGCACCCGCAGGTGAGCCTTCTCCCTGCCCCTTTGGCACCAACAGCAAGGCCTGAGCCCGCCGATCTCCCCCCCCCCCCCACAGGCACTGGCAGCAAGGCCTGAGTGGCTCTCAGCCACCGAGCTCACCAATCTCCCCCTCCCCTGGTACTGGCGGCGAGGCCTCAGCGGTTCCCAGTTGCCAGCCCACTGCAGTTCCCAGAGCTTTCTCTGCACATGCGCAGGGAACGCTCTTTTACTTTGGGGGGGGGGTTTAAATATCCCACGTAAAATTTTTATAATTTTTTCAGATTTTTCTGCACACCTGGCGATTGCCCCTAGTGTGCAGGAAAATCTCTGCGCCCCCCAAATGCCTCTGATGTGCGGATTTAGGTATCCGCATGCACAGGGGACACTTGGCTATTAGTATATAGATACCCGCCACCTCAGCCAAAGGCCTAGCGGAACAGTTCAGTTTTACAGGCCCTGAGGAATGGTAGTAAGTCCCACAGGGGCCTGATCTCAGACAGGAGCATGTTCCACCAGGCCGGGGCCACGACAGAGAAAGCCCTGGCTCTGGTCGAGGCTAAGCGGATGTCCCTTGGACTGAGGACAACCAGCAGATCTTGACCAGCAGAGTGCAAGGCTGTCCAGGACACATATGGGAAGAGGCGGTTCCTCAGGTATACAACCTCAAGTTTTAATTGTTACATAAATAAGTATATATAATGTGGGTTCTAGATCCAGTCAAGCCTGAACTCTCCCCAGAAGCTAAACAGACTAAACCGAGGCGCTCTTACTTTGGTCACATTATGAGAAGACGGAGAGTCACTGGAAGAGACGGTCATGCTAGGAAAAATTGATGGCAGCAGGAAAAAGAGGAAGACCCAACATGAGATGGATTTGCTCTGCAAAAGAGCCCTCCGTTTGCAAGACCTGAGGAAGGTTGTTAAGTTTTGGAGGACATTAATTAGGGTTACCAGATGTCCCTGTTCTGTGTCCATCCTCTTTTGGGTTCTTTGAAAAAAAAAAAACCTGATGAAAATGTCCTCTTTTTGGGTTGGAAGGTTAGAAATATTCCTAGTTAGTAACAGTTATCACAGTTTAAATAGTAGAGGGGTCTTTAAAATGAGATCTGTCACAGTGATCACTTGTTTGAAGTAGTCAGTCGGGAAACATGACCCTGCTTTTCAAAATATGGTAGACCCTACCTTAATTCATAGGATCACCATAAGTCGGAAATGACTTATGGCACTTGACACGTGAACGTATATAATGCTGATGTGTTGTTCGTGGTTTGACAGGGTCTTATACCGAATCTTGTGCACAGTTGAGGACTAACTCTGCAGACACTCTCGCAGTGTTTCCAAGGCAGGCTTGTTTTCTGTTTCATGGGATTCTTATCTCCTCAGGGACACAAGTTTTTATTTACCCGCTCAGTTCGAGAGAGCAGAGTTTCCCCCAAGGCCCTCGACAGCCACTGCTTAGCTTCCATTTTGCCAAGAATCCACCCCACAGTGCCAGAGTAACTTGAAATAGCTCTGAACAGGGAGTATTAAGTGGTAACAGTTGGGCTTACTTTGAACAAATGTTGTTTGTGTATAGCGGGGCAAAGTGATTTGTGAGGTCAGAAGGTATTAGCTATTCTAATTAATCAGTTTGGTATAAGGAGATAATTCTGCATGTTCACCCTTGAGAGATTTGCCGTAAACACGCACTGGGACATGTTTAGCCATGTGCTGTGTTTCAGGCGCCCCTAAGTAGATTGGTTCTTTGCCTCCTCTGTTAACCTATCAGCTTTTGAATTCTGGGACAGCACGTTTGGGATTTGGTCTAAATTTAATGAATTGACCTCATTTTCATTTTCCTTGGTGTGCGAATGTTCAGGGTTTAGCATTTTTGGCAGCAGAAGAAACTCCCTTGTGTAGAGCTTTGATGGACTTTTCTGTCCATTAATTTTTACTGGGATTTGGATGGCTTCCATGGATTCTTTCACCAACAATACTAGGGAAGCGGTTTCATTTTTCTCCTCCCAAGCATGACTCGCCCCGTCGGCCTGAAGGGCTTTGGAGGAATTCCAGGCTGAGCTGGCCTTTGAAAGGAGTGTGTGTGTGTGTTGGGTGTGTGCACGCGCACATACACATATGTATGTTTGCCGTGCAGTATTTATCTTTAAAAGTGCATATTAAGTAGCTGAAAATCATTACAGCCAAAGAAACTCTTTCTGAAGTGAAGAGTTTCAATGCCTTGAAAAATTCTTCTTGGTTCCTTAAAGCTGTGACTTTATAGAGAATTATTGAATTGCCAAAATTGTGGAATGTTGGTATTGTGTATGGAATTCAGCACTGTGAGAATCTGCACTTTTGCTGATTACTTACTCTTATTGCTCCTCTCGAATTCTTAGAAGTCAGCCCCAAACCGGACAAGTTCTACATCTGGGTAACAAACACGAGAGGCACAAATACTGGATGGGGAATACACTTCTGGGTAGCAGTGTGTGTGAAAAAGATGCTGGGGCATGGGTGCACCCTAAGCTAAATCTGAGCAGTCAGTGTGATGCAGCAGCAAAAAAGGCCAATGCGGTCTTGGGGTGTATCAACCGAGGCACAACATCGAAATCACAAGATGTCACAGTCCTGCTGTACACTGCATTGGTCAGGCCTTACCTGGAGTATTGTGTGCAGTTCTGAAGGCCTCACTTTTAAAAAGATGTGGGCAGAATGGAGAAGAGAGAACACTGGTGGCCACAACCCTTCTCTCTGCGGAGCATCATTTTAAAAGGCCTGACTTTTCCCCCCGGCAGGTTAGAAATTGGCTTGTCCCTGTATCCTCACCAGAACACCCCACCCACGGGCTCCAGATGCTGGTCTAAATCAGCTTCCAGGCCTAGAGAAATTTCTTCAGAATTATGAGACTTAGCAGGCGAACTCGAAGAGCCTATGAAGTAATTTTTTGGTTTGGAGGACTGAGTCTCTGCAAGCCCCTGTCCTTTCTCGGTGGGGCCTGGAGATCTTCTAGAATTACAGATGCTCTCTGGACTACGCAGATCAGTTCCCCTGGAGAAAATGGCTGCTTTGGAGGGTGAACTTGATGTTTTTAGGAGAAGAAGAAGAGACTGGATTTATACCCCGCCCTTCACGACCCGAAGGAGTCTCAGAGCGGCTTACAAACTCCTTTCCCTTCTCCCCCCACAACAGACACCCTGTGAGGTCGGTGGGGCTGAGAGAGCTCTGACAGAAACTGCTCTTTTTCAAGAACAGCTGTGCCAGAACTACGGCTTGCCCAAGGTCACCCAGCAGGTGCAAGTGGAGGAGTGGGGAATCAAACCCGGTTCTCCCAGATTAGAGTCCGCGCACTTACCCACTACACCAAACTGGCTGAGGTCCCGCCCCTCCCCTGCTGAAGTCCCTCCCCTCCTTTAAACCCCGCCCTCTCCAGGCTCCACCCCCAAATCTTCAGGAACTTCCCAACCTGGAGCTGGCAACCCTAGCCCTTTCTGACCACTGCAGCTTCTTTCACTTTGCCACCGAGACAGTCAGAATTAGAGACTAGGCAAAAGAGGGGCAAGCGGCAACCGGAGGCTGGATTGTTCCCAAAGGTGCCGGAGGAATTGGTAACTATCTCTCCCAGGCCCCGGGTTCTCCCGGTCCAGTTGCCGCTCAGCCTCGCATTTTCTCGAGGCTCCTGGTGATGCGAGGCGACCTTCCCCC
The DNA here is from genome assembly GCA_029233225.1 of Lepidodactylus listeri. Classification (NCBI taxonomy): domain Eukaryota; kingdom Metazoa; phylum Chordata; class Lepidosauria; order Squamata; family Gekkonidae; genus Lepidodactylus; species Lepidodactylus listeri. The sequence goes on along the minus strand of JARCFY010000009.1, from coordinate 6,201,390 downwards.
CTGTGGAACCACAACAGCCTTTGTATATGAGAGCCGCGCACTAATGAGCACATAAGGATGTGTCTTTTCCTCGGCAGGGAACGGTTGGAGTTGGAAGTCTTGGCCCCCGCCTTCAGTTAGCTGGAGAGTCCAGCTGCAGCAGGTTTAATTGGCAAAACAAGATCCCTGTTCTATTACGCAAGCCGGATATGAGGAGGAAAAGGGTCTGGCCAGTTAAATCCGCGTTAAGAGTAAACAAAGGTAATTGTTCATATTCTTCCGACGAGAGAGCTGTGTGTACCTGTATCAGGAGTATCTGAACATAAGATGTGTTTTGAGGCAAGTCAGGCCCTTCGGTTGGGGAATCCCTGGGCAACAATTCACGGCTTGGACAAGGATGGTGTATGCCAGTGGTTGCTGGGGTTGTGTTTCTTTTTTTTGGGGGGGGGGAAACTGTTTTCCAAAAGCAAGCTGCATTATTGAAGATTGAATTCTGAACAGGGTGGATGTTAAAGACAGGCCCTCATGGCGGAAAAATGCAAACAGTGCTTGGAAGAACTAATACTCTCCTGGGGATTTTTCTGCCATGAAGACCAGTCAAGCGGAGACTTTGCGAACTTTTTACTAGCCTGAATAGTTTATCTGGAGAAGGTGGGTGCCGCTTGGCTTCAAAACACCCCTGCTTCTTGTGTGGGGAATGCCTCCCCCCCTCCCGGTTGGCTGGACTAATTATAATGCACTTCCTCTTAGAATAATATATACAGTAAGACACAGGGAGGGGAAAACAAACTTGAACCAAAAACTGGACTCAAGAACCACAAGGGTAAGAAAGAAGTCTTAAGAAAGGGCCAATATTAAAACCCTAGTTAAAAGATGTAATATACAAAAATACATGTATTTATTAGAAAGGCAGTTAGAAACAAAGAAGGGCCCAGTGAGAGCCAGTCTGGTGTAGTGGTTAAGTGTGCAGACTCTAATCTGGGAGAACCAGGTTTGATTCCCCACTCCTCCACTTGCACCTGCTGGATGACCTTGGGCAAGCCATAGCTCTGTACCAGCTGTTCCCTCAAGGACAGCTTGGGAAAGAGCTCTCTCAGCCCCACCGACCTCACAGGGTGTCTGTTGTGGGGAGGGGAAGGGAAAAGGAGTTTGTAAGCCGCTCTGAGACTCCTTTGGGTAGTGAAGGGCGGGGTATAAATCCAATCTCCTCTTCTTCTCATTGACTGCTATTTGCTTGAGGACACTTTAGCTTTGACTAAGATAGCCATACAGGTGCTTTTTGGACCAGAATTGGAAGATGTTCTAATTCAGCACCTGTGCATTTGGCACCGGACTCAGGACTCTCATCTTTCGAGAGGCCTCATAAACATCCTTGTCTTGTGTTTATTGATCTTGCTGCTGAACTTTCATTTTCTTGGTCCAGTATTAATTTATTGGTTAGCTTATTGTAATATGTAATACTGTAACGTGTGTACCTCAAACTGTTTGACCTCTGAAGAAGGCCCCAGTAGGGCCGAAACGCGCGATGTCGTATATATACATGAACTTTTCAATGAGGCTTTCATTAGACCAACAAAATCTTTTTCCTTTTAATTTTTTTTTAAACTTTCTAGACACTACAAACAGACTATAAGTAAAAAGACTAATCTAGGCCTACCTATATCGGGGCCAAGTGGTTACAATAAGATAAAATATATTGCTTCATTTGTTCAAGAAAAGGATTAATATATCAAGGCATATCATAGCTTTCTAAATAGCTGCATACTCTAGAAATTTAAGACAAATGAATAGCTTATAAACCCTAAAAATTTAAATCAAGTGAGTACCGTATTTTTCGCTCCATAAGACGCACTTTTCCTCCCCCAAAAAGTGGTGGGGGGGGAAGTGTGTGCGTCTTATGGAGCGAGTATGGAGCTTTTCTTACCTGTAACAGGGCTCTTTCTTCAGCAGGAAGGCAGGGGGACGCCATTCAGGCTGGCATCCCAGCCTTCCCCGCCCCTCCCTGCTGGGCCTGAGCTGTTAAGACTTAAAAGGGAAATGGCAGGAAAAACCCCACCAGGCTGAGTACTCTTTCCCTTTAAGTGCTTTTCCCCTTTAAGACAGCCAGCAGCAGAAAGCCCCGCCCACAGATTAAGCTCCCTGGCTACTTTGCACGGAAAGGCCTGGCTTTCCATGGCATGCCGACGTCTCTCTTCTTTCCTTTCTCTCTCTTTCTTCCTTCCTTCCTTCCTTCCTTCCCTTTTTTCTGTCAGTCTTTCTGTCTCTGTCTGTCCCCACCTTTCTTTCTTCCTTTCTCTTTCTCTGTCTCTCCTCCTCCTCCTTCCTTCCTTTATCTCTCTCTCTCTCTCTCTCTCTTTCTGTTTCATTTTTTCCTGTTTTCCTCCTCTAAAAACAAGGTGTGTCTTATGGAGCGAAAAATACGGTACATAAGGAAAACTCAAACTTTCAAAGTAACATTGATTATTCTTTCTTCTTTCTTTTCGCTTCTTTTAACAAAGTCTTCTTTGGCTTTCCGGGGTTTTGGAGCTGCTGTTCCTTTTTCTGCTTCAGAGTCCTCCTTCAGACTTCCTGCTCGCTGAAGATTCTGTACTTTCCAGTCCATAATTTATTTCTATCTATCTACCTATCTATCTATCTATCTATCTATCTATCTATCTATCTATCTATTTATTTCGATTTCTATCCCGCCTGACCAGCACAACTGGCTCAAGGCGGCTCACAACAATATAAAACACTTTAAAACAGTGACACCCATAGTTTAGTATAAAAATTCATCACCATAAAATTGGCGCAGAACTCACAGAATCACAGAAGATAGCGGCAATACAGTCCTTCCAACACTGAGCGCAGCAGCCTGACTAGACTCCAGCCAGGAAGCTTCCACCGGTCGATGCCCCAGGCTAGTGAATTCACTCAGCCAGTTTTCCAGGGTCCTCCCCCCCCCCCCCCAGTAGTGGCTCCTAATTAAAGGCCTGGTGGAAGAGCTCTGCTTTTCAGACCCTGCGGAACTGCAAAAGGTCTCACAGGGCCTTGATGTCATCCGGGAGCTCATTCCACTAGTGGGGAGCTGCCACTGAGAAGGCCCTGGTCCTGGTGGTTGTCAACCTGGCCTCCCTAGGGCCAGGGAGGGTCTGGGTGGTGTACTGCTTTCTTGTTGTTCCAGTTCCTCCTCTGTGAATGTTTTCTCTTTCCTACCCAGTTGTTGTCCCAGAAATGTCTTTGCATTCGCAACAAAGTCAATCTTTTGCTTCTTATCTTTGTAGTTGAAATCAAGCCTTCTTCCTGTCTGTACTCATGCTCATAACTGACCAGCGTCACTGAGGAAGGGCTTGTTGATAGCATACAGAGGGGGCACGCCTGGCGGCAGCAGCAGCAGTCCCAGTGGCATAGGCTGCATTCCCGTGTGCAGGTGGTGCATAGGTGATGCAGGCAACTGAGCAGGGACAGTGGGAGGGTTTGCAAACAGGAGAAGGATGCATGAGCAGGTTGGGGACATTCAGGTGTGGGGATGGAAAGGGGGGACTGGTGGTGCGCCTTCGTAGGCCTCTGGGCAGTCTCTGCCCGAGGCCTCCCAAAACCTGGAACTGGCCCTGGTCCAGTACCCAACTTGCAAGGTATATAAGAAATCACACCCTGGCACAGAAGTTCTTCACGCTTTTCTTCTTAGGCCTGCAGTAGCATGTTTAGTTGCACAGATGATGTTAAAAAAATGTAAATCACTTCCTCTTTAGGAAAGGGTGAAATATCGAGCATTTGCGCACACACCCACATCTGTAACTTTAAACATGAGCGCTTCTGCACCTGGGCAGATTGGAGCGGGAATGCGGCTTGGATAGGTTGGTTCTCAGTGTTCCCCAGGAAATACCAAGGATGCGGTCAAACAATGTTGGATAAATGCTGTCTTGAAAAAATAGTTTATTGTGAAAACAGAGAGAAAAAGGAAGATGTGTGTCCTTGTAATCTTGCTGGCATCTGAGGTCCGTTTTGCATCTGCAAGAATGCTCGTCCGGTTTTCTTCTTGGTAGGTTCCTGTAAACCAGAGTAGCCAGTTTCTTAAGACTCCCTCAGCCCAGGCTTGGGTAAACAATACACCCTCTTATTTCTTCAACTTGGATTCTCATCTAGATAGTTCGGGAAAGCAACCATGTGTTTTGTGTCTCTCATAAGCTATTTGTATCATGTGCGCAGAAGCTACTTATGTTTAAGGCTTAGAAGTTAATGCAGTCTGGCAATTGCAAGTAGAAACAAGCGCCCACCCCCACCCCCATTTTAACTTTTAATGCAGATCTGTCCACTAGAATGCATTTGATCTGTGGTCTCTTGCGACAGGCTTATGTTCTCTTTGTGTTAATTTACTCCGACTCTGCTTGCTGTAGGCTCCTGGCTGGGCAAAGGCGAGTGGAGGGGTCTTTTCGTCAGTAGTTAAAATTACAAGACTTAATGGGATGGTTTGTTTGTGGCAGTATCAAATTGTAAACTAGCAGTGGGGAAAATGACTCGGGGGGTTTGGAGCCCAACCTCCGACTCATGTGAGGTTAAAGTGGCTTCCCTCTTCTCCCTGAATTAGAATTGTGCTGCACGCTGAGGTTGGCAGCTCAGCAGTTCGAGACCCAAGTGCCACATGATAGAGTGAGCTCCCGTCTCTGGCCCCAGCTCCTGCCAACCGAGCAGTTCGAAAGCAAGAAATTGCAAGTAGATAAACTGGCACCGCTTCAGCAGGAAGGTAACAGCGTTCCGTGTGCCTCGACGTCTAGTCATGCTGGCCATATGACCACAGGAGAAGTCTTCGGACAGTGCTGGCTCTTCGGCTTGGAAATGGAGATGAGCACCGCCCCCTAGATTTGGATTCGACTGGCTTTCAAGCAAGGGAAACCTTACACACATAGGACCACATTCTTTAGGGAATCAAATCTCTTGGAAGTTGCAGCACTAAAACACACATGTGGTTCAGAAACAGACTGTATTGAATAGTTTAGGTCAGGAGATAGTGTGAGCTAGCTCACAGTTTTTTAGCCTCCGACTCACACATTTTTGTCTCAGCTCTGGAAGGTTAGCTCCAGAGCAAACTAATTTATGCTGTAGCCAAATTGCTCACTCACAACTTTAATGCCAGTTGCTCACAAAGTGGGATTTCTTGCTCACAGGGCTCCACAGCGTAGAGGGAGAATTGGTCTGCAGTAGAGCAGCTAGATTCATGTCTAGTTGCCTCTTAGAGACCAGCAAGGTTTTCTTGGTATGAGCTTTCAGGAGTCAAAGCTTCCTTCATCAGTACTGGCTGTATTAAATATTACTCTCCTTTCAGCTGAAGAGGAGGGACTGGGCTCTCTGGTTAAAGAGCCAGTTTGCTGCAGTGGTTAAGAGCGCAGATTCTAATCTGGGAGAACCGGGTTTGATTCCCCTCTCCTCCACATGCAGCTGCTGGTGTGACCCTGGGTCAGTCACAAGTCTTCTTGGAGCTGTTCTCTCACAAGCAGTCCTCGAAAGAACTCTCTCAGCCCCGCCTACCTCACAGGGCATCTGTTGTGGGGAGGGGAAGGGAAAGGAGGTTGTAAGCTGCTCTGAGACTCCTTCAGGTAGTGAAGGGCAGGGTATAAATCCAGCCTCCTCCTCGTCTTCATCCTATTCCTCTTCCTCTTTTTCTTCCTCCTCCTCCTCTTTCTCTTCTCCTCCTCTCTTCTTCGTGCCCTGCTGCTGCTTTTTATGGGTGAACGTATTTATATGGCACCACCCAGATGGCCAAGGCTCACCTGAACTCATCAGCCCTCGGAGGCTATGCAGGGTTGGCCCCGGCTAGTGCCTGCTTGAGAGACGGTCGAGGAAGTCCCGGGCTGGCATTTATTTATTTATTTCAATTTCTATCCCGCCCTCCCCGCAAGCAGTCTCAGGTCGGCCACAACAGGGACATTACAAAAACCATCAAAACAATTATGATCATAAATAATTAAAACAATTAAAAGCAGGTGGCGCAGTAAATTAGGGAAGCACGGCGGCCCCAGTTGGCTGGAGGCTACTAGGCCTTAAACCAAAGGACAGTAGAGAGCTTATTAATAAAGGGCATATACAGTTGGAGAGGTTCAGCAGAGGGCATCTGATAATTGGGCGCCCGCTGCGCCAGCCAAAGGCCTGGCAGAACAGCTCCATTTTACAGGTTCTGCAGAACTGTAACAGAACCCACGGGGCCCTGATCTGAGACGGGAATGGGTTCCACCAGGCTAGGGCCAGGGCGGAAAAAGCCCTGTTAAGGCTAAGCCAGACATCCTTTGAGCCAGGGACAACCAGTAAATGATGGTCCACTGTGCGCAAGGCTGTCCGGGACTCGTATGGGGAGAGGTATGTGGGGCCCAGGCTACATGCAGTTTTAAAGGTTAATACCAACACCTCAAAACGGAACCAGGACTCAGTTGGCATCGTACTGGCTGAATGCGCGCCTGCACAGATGTCGCCATCAGCAGAGGCGCCGAGGCATTTTGAACTAGCTGGGGTTTCCGGATCAGCTTCGGGGATAAGCCCACGTAAAGCAACTTACAGTAATCGAGCCTGGGAGTGACCAGTTTGGTGTAGTGGTTAAGTGCGCGGGCTCTAATCTGGGCGAGCCGGGTTTGATTCCCCACTCCTCCGCTTGCACCTGGCTGGATGACCTTGGGCAAGCCATAGCTCTGTACCAGCTGTTCTCTCAAGGACAGTCCTTGAAAGAGCTCTCTCAGCCCCACCGACCTCACAAGGGTGTCTGTCGTGGGGAGGGGAAGGGAAAGGAGTTTGTGAGCCGCTCTGAGATTCCTTTGGATAGTGAAAGGCGGGGTATAAGTCCAGTTTCCCCCCCCCCTCCTGTCACTGTAGCCAAGTCCCAGGGTGGGAGGCCGACCTGGCAAATGTGGTGACCTGGGCCTCCATAGAAAGTGAAGCATCCGGGATCATCCCCAGGCTCCTCACTTTCTGGGCTGGCACCAAAGGTACCCCATCCAAGGCCGGGAGCTTGATACTCGACTCTACCCCCCCCCCCCCCCGGTGCCCCCCGCTCAGGTACAGGACCTCCATCTTCACTATGCAGAGTCAGGCAATGGTAAATCACCTCTGTTCATGGCCCAGGCGAGCCAGATCTCGTCAGATCTCAGAAGCTAAGCAGGGTCGGCCCTGGTTAGCATTTGGACGGGAGACCCCCAAGGAAGTCCAGGGCTGCTACGCAGAGGCAGGCAGTGGCAAACCACCTCTGCTCATCTCTTGCCTTGAAAGCCCCACGGGGGTCACCACGTGTTGACTGTGACTTGGTGACACTTTAACATAAACACACGTATAATACGTAGGCAGGCTGTGGAGTGAGGAGGAAGGGTGTTGAAGAGGACAGCCCCTTTGTTTCTATCCATGGCATGAGGCTCCCAGCTCAGCAATGCTCCCAGCTTTCCCATCCTCCAGTCCCATCCTCCAGAGGCAGTTTGGTGTAGTGGTTAAGTGTGCGGACTCTAATCTGGGAGAACCGGGTTTGATTCCCCACTCCTCCACTTGCAGCTTCTGGTGTTACCTTGGGTCAGTCATAGCTCTCTCAGAGCTGTTCTCTCAAGGACAGTCATCGAAAGAGCTCTCTCAGCCCCACCTACCTCCCAGGGTGTCTGTTTTGAGGAGGGGAAGGGAATGGAATTTGTAAGCCGCTCTGAGACTCCCTTGGGTAGTGAAGGGCTGGGTATAAATCCAATCTCTTCTTCTTCTTCTTCCCTCCAGCAGCAATTGTTATATTTTATTTACCACTTTTATTGCTCCACTTTTCTCTTCATTGGGGATCCAGAGCAATTTACATCGTTCTCCTCTCCTCCGTCTTTCCCTCACAACAACCCAGTGAGGTAGGTTAGGCTGAGAGTGGGTGACTGGCCCAAGGTCCCCCAGCGAGATTCCATGGTGGAGTTTTGAACCGGGATCTTCTGGATTCTTTAGTCCAGCCCTCTAACCACTACATCATCCATCATGCCAGCCACAAACCCGACCGGGCCATGGTCATACACACTTTCCTGGGACATGGGAAGGGTGCCACATTGAGGAAGAGCTATTGCGTGCCGTTCCGGAGGCCTCACTTCACAAAGGATGTGGGCAGAATGGAGCGGGTGCAGAGGAGAGCGACGGGGATGATCGGGGGCCCGGAGACCAAGAAGCCCCATGAGGAAAGGCTGAGGGACTTCTTGGGAACGTTCAGTCTGGAGAAGAGGAGGTCGAGGGGGGGACAGGATGGCTCTCTTGAAGAATCTGAAGGGCTGTCGCTTAGAGGAAGGCAGGGAGCTGTTCCTGTTGGCAGCAGAGGAGGGGACTCGCAAGAATGGGTTTGAATGAAGGGCAAAATGGTATTGGCTGGATGTTAGGAAAAACTTTTTGACAGAGTTGTGCAACAGTGGGATCAGCTGCTTGGGGAGGTGGTGAGCTCCCCCTGACTGGCAGTCTTTAAGCAGCAGCTGGACAAACCCTTGTCAGGGATGCTCTAGGCTGCATCCTGCATTGAGCAGGGGGGTTGGACTAGATGGCCTGGGTGGCCACTTCGTACTCCGTGATTCTGTGAGTCTAATATCATTGCTATAAACGAACCCTTTGGAATTCTGCTAAAACAGAAAGTACAATATAGAGTCAGTGCATGCAATATATAACATTGTACTGAAATAGTTTCTCCTGTCGACACTACGTGTTTGTAGGAGGAGAGAGCTTTTCGGCGTTCAGGTTTAACGAAGCCGTTTGCAGGAGGGAAAATAGAATGTTTCTGCAAATGTTATCCTCCCCCCCCCCCCCGCCCCTTTCAGCACACCGGTTGCAGAGGTAGAGGTCTTGTAGCTTTCGTATGCGAATTGTAATTCAGGTTGGATTTGTGAGAGAAGGTGGGTAGACCCACATACTGCAGAAGAGAAACTGATTTTCCATCCCTGCAGGAACCACCTACCTTGGAGAATAAATTAATCTTTTAATACTGCAGACCTGCTTGAGTACGGAAAGTATTTTGTGGCCCCAGGCAGGAGCCTGTGTATGCATGCAACTCTGAGGAAGCGCGGAAGAGGAGGGGGCACCCCCCTGGAGATTACTGCAATACAGGTCATTGGGGGGAGAGCTAGGAGCTGGCTGCCGTTCAGAAGGAATCCATCTGCTTGGAGGAAAACTAGTGACTTGTTTCGACTTTAAGCAGATCTCCGAGGCTGAGGGGGGGATGCTGTACTGAAGGGTCAGAAAGGACTTTTATAAAGGCAGCAAATGGCTGTTTCTGGGCAGATGGCATCGCGAAGGCTTTCTGCTGTCATTTCCACAGTATCATTCGGAGGACGCAATGCCCCCCCTGCCCCCCCCCCCCATCTGATTGCCTTCTCTTGCTCTGCTCTGCTGAAATTCATTGTTGTAAAAGTAACTTGCTTGTGGCACAGGATTTACTGTGCTTTGTCAGGCGAGGACCACACAGTCTATTCTCCCCTTCCGGCAAACTTCTGCCAGCGCTCTGTTTTGCTTCTCCAAAGAAGCGACCCGGGCTGCTAGCTTTTGTTTCCGTAAGAGCCTGTCTTCTCATGTAGAGGTTGCTACATGCAGTCAGTGCTTAGAGTCTGGGATTAGGAGGGGGGGGGGGGCTCAGTTTAGCAGTGGAACTCATGGGGGAGGGGGGATCTTGGGCCAGTTTCAGTCTTGCTCTGCCCAGTTTATTACAGGGAGTGGTTATGGGGATAAAATGGGGCGGGAGATCATGCGAGCTTCTCAAAGAGAGAAGAGAGAGAGAAGAGATTGGATTTATACCCAGCCCTTCACTACCCAAAGGAGTCTCAGAGCGGCTTACAATCTCCTTTCCCTTCCCCTCCCCACAACAGACACCTGGTGAGGTAGGTGGGGCTGAGAGAGCTCTGACAGAAACTGCTCTTTTTCAAGAACAGCTTGTACAGAGAAGAAGAAGAAGAAGAAGAGATTGGATTTATATCCCGCCCTTCACTCACTTGGAGTCTCAGAGCGGCTTACAAACTCCTTTCCCTCCCCCTCCCCACAACAGACACCCTGTGAGGTAGGTGGGGCTGAGAGAGCTCTTCCCCAAGCTGTCCTTGAGGGAACAGCTGGTACAGAGCAATGGCTTGCCCAAGGTCATCCAGCCAGGTGCAAGTGGAGGAGTGGGGAATCAAACCCGGATCTTCTTCGTGGTCTCTGTGCATCACACCTCTGGGATTAAGTGCGCCTGTGCCGATCCCGATCGGTAATCTTCAAAGCCTAACGGATTTTCGCGCCAGCTCCCCGGTCACGTGCACGTCCCATTGCGCATGACCCGGGGAGGGGCACGAGGATCCCGCCAGTTCTCTTCTGACCGCCGCGTCGTGAGGAACCCTCTCTCGCTCCGGTCGGTAGTACTTTCGTTTTTCCACTATTGGAAAAAGCCTTTCGGACTGTTTTTCTTCCCTTTTTTGACCTCGGACTGTTTACTGGACTCGCTCTCGGATTTCCCTCATTTTTCTCCCCGCTCGGCCTATGGCCCAGCGGTGGGGCTTCTTTAAGCGCTGTCGGGACTGTGGCAGTAAAATAGCGCCTCCAGATAAGCACGCTCTTTGCCTCCTGTGCCTGGGCGAGTCGCATCGAGTAGACTCGTGTTCGAGCTGCGCTGCCTTCTCTAAACAAACCCGCAAGAACCGTGCGGCAAGACTGAGAGTGGCACTTTTGGAAGCAGCTTTATCGCCCAAGATGTCGACCGCCGAGGCCTCGACAACATCACCATCGGCCCCGACGGGCCCAGCACCGTCCCCGACAAGGAGCACCGTCGGTACCGATAAGTCGGTAACGAAACGATCCCTCCCATTGCCGCAAACTCCTGCAAAGAAGCGCAGAGAGGGCAAGGAGGAAAAGGGCAAGCACAAGCACAAAAAATCGAGTGCACAGTCGACGCAGGTCGCGTCCGACCTGACCCAGCACGGGTCTCCACAGCTTGACCCTTCCGGGCGCGAGCGACCCCGGGGCAGCTCAGTCTCCCCGATGCCGCGACCCATTCAGTTGACGGACTCGGACCCCGACATCGAGCTGACACAAGTCCCTCGGAGCAGTCCAGAGACCGGACCCGACCCGTCACCACCACCGAGAGGAGAACGGGACTGGCGTCTTCCTCCATCTTCGGTGCCGTGGGACGTCCGTCAGTGGCGATACCTATACGGCTCCTCATATCCCCCGCCACCGCAATGGTATCCAACGGAATGGGACCGACAGTCGACATCGTCGAGAGTCTCACGATGCCGAGACCCACCGGCCCCGGGACCTTTCCCGTCACCGATGCCGAAGCCATCACCGGCACCGATGCCGATACCAATACCGATACCGCAGACCCTACCCGATGTCGACCTCCCTCCGTATCAACCGGACCCATCGAACCCCATGTCACCTTCCGAACACCTGTCGGTACCGAATTCCTCCGCTTCATCCGATTCCGAAGAGGAATCCCCCATTCATCCATCGCCATCTCCTGATGTCGCTGACAATCTCCCGATTTCCCCTTCCGAAGACGTAAAGTCCTACGGGGAACTCGTCAAAAAGAATGGCCCATTCCCTGGCTCTAGCCACCATCCAACCAGCCCCAGCCGCTACCGATGCCATCTTTGACATAGTGCAGATGGACACATCTACAGCAGTAGCTCTACCACTAATTTCAGTGCTTCTTAACACCGCTAAAGAATCCTGGGGACACCCTTCATCGACTCCAATCTCAAGCAAGAGGTTGGATCACATGTATCGTCTCCAAGAACCGGGGGCAGAATTTTTGTTCATCCACCCCAAACCCAACTCAGTCGTGGTGACACCTTCAGCTAGGGGCCGCAGTGGCCATTCCTCCCCCCTCGACAAAGAAGGATGGAAACTCGACTCGTTTGGAAGACGTTTTTATTCTGCAGGAGCATTAGGTATAAAAACTGCAAACTACACGGCTTGCATGAGCCGATATCAATACTCCCTATGGGAGCAGATGACACCGCTCCTGGCACACCTTCCTGAAGACAAACAGCGTCTTGCCAGGAAGATTCAGAAGGAAGGCATGGTCTTGGCTAAACACCAGTTGAATGCCTCCAAACATGTTGCTGATGTAACTTCGAAGACGCTTACTTCGGCAGTTGCCCTTCGGAGACATGCTTGGCTGAGATCGACGGCGCTCCCTCAGGGCACAAAGTCGCTAGTCGAAGACCTCCCCTTCGAGGGTGAAGGGCTGTTCAGCTCTACCACAGACACAGTCCTTCATGATCTAGACAAAAGTATGAAGACATCACGTAACTTAGGTGTCTCTCAGCCAAGACAACAGAAACAAAAGGGTTGGCAGAGATCCTGGTCAAAGAAGCAACCACAAAGATCTCCCAACGAACCACAGTGGCAAAGACCGGCACCCTCTGCGTATCAACAGAAGCCTTACGGCCACAAGCCGCGCTTCCCAACAGCTTCTGCCTCCAAGGCAAAACCCTCCAGACCCAACAAACAGGGTCTTTGACTCTCACACGTGCTCCGATCCTCACACACGTCTGGCACCCTTTCTACCAGCATGGCAAGTTATAACCACGGACAAGTGGGCCCTATCTGTAGTAGCAGAAGGTTACCGGATAGAGTTCTTCCAGACACCACAGGAACCCTACTTTGTAGCCACCCCTCCTTCAGACACCCTATCATCAGAAGTCGAAGCCCTTCTATCCAAGGACGCCATAGAGCCAGTACCCATACACCATCTTCAGCAGGGGTTTTACTCCCGCTACTTCACGGTACCGAAGAAGGATGGCGGACTTCGTCCCATTTTAGACCTAAGAAACCTCAATGCGTTCATCACATACAAGAAGTTCCGCACGACCACCCTCCAGACCATCCTGCCTCTGCTAGAAGCCAACGTATGGATGGTGACGCTGGACCTAAAGGATGCATACTTCCATGTGACGATCCATCCGTCTCACAGACCTTTTCTGCGTTTCGCGGTCGGTCCGCATCACTTTCAGTACAAGGCTCTCCCCTTTGGCCTCTCTACGGCCCCTCGTGTCTTCACGAAACTTATGGCAGTGGTGGCTGCCCACCTACGGGTTCAAGGTGTTCAGCTCTACCCATACCTGGACGACTGGTTACTGGTCGCCCCCTCCGCAACTGTCTTGCAAGATCACATCCGGATAACCCTCAGCGCCCTAGACTCCCTAGGTCTAACAATAAATCTCAAAAAGTCCATGCTTATACCGTCCAGACGAGTACAATTTATCGGAGCCATTCTAGACTCCATTCTAGACCCCAACAGGGCAGCGGACATAACCTCTCTCCTCCATTCGGTCCAACGGGACAAGGAGGCTACGGCCAAACAAATACTTCGCCTACTAGGCCTAATGGCCTCAACCATGGCGGTGATTCCGTTTGCCAAGCTGCGAATGAGACCATTACAGCTCTGGTTCCTGAGACGCTTCCGTCCCAACATCCACTCTCTCTCCAAGCTATTCCGATTCTCGGAGCAAGTTCTGGGAACCATGAAGTGGTGGCTGATACCCCAGAATCTTCAATCTGGTGCACCCTTTCGACTCCCGCCCCCCTCGGCAACCATTACCACGGATGCCTCCCTATGGGGCTGGGGAGCCCACCTGGATGGTGTTGGTGTGGGCGGCAAGTGGGACCCGTCTGTGGCCCACAACCACATCAATTTTCTAGAGCTCCTGGCAGTTCTCTATGCAGTACGATCATTCCGCAACTCCCTGTCGGGAAGGACGGTGGCTGTCCTCACGGACAATACGACCACCATGTACTACATCAACAGACAGGGTGGAACGGTTTCCCGTGGACTCTGCCGTTTAGCTATCGAGCTTTGGGACGAGTGCCAATCCATCGGCATTCACCTCGTAGCGAATCATCTTCCAGGACTGCTCAACACCCAAGCAGACTTCCTGAGCAGAGGAGGAGCATCCCTACACGACTGGGAACTGAACCCTCTCTACCTGATTCCGATCTTCGATCGTTGGGGTCATCCCTCAGTGGACGTGTTCGCCTCTCGGGAGAACAAGAAATGTCATCTCTTTTGCTCCAGAGCCGGCGCGGATCCAGCGTCCCTAGGGGACGGCCTCCTGCTTCAGTGGACGGGGAGACATCTGTACCTCTTCCCCCCGATCCCTCTGATACCGAGGGTAGTCCACAAACTGATGTCAGAACGACCACGAGCGATTCTCATCACACCGTGGTGGCCGAGACAACCGTGGTTTCCCACGCTCCTTCATCTCTCTCTAGGGATCTACCTTCACCTCCCGACGCTTCCAGACCTTCTTTGGATGTACGGAGGCCAGGTACTCCATCACGATGTCCCCAGGTTGAAGCTAACAGCATGGATGCTTCAACCTCAGACATAGACTCACGTATTGCACAGGTTCTCTTGAATTCATGCAAGCTATCCACACGTCGTTCCTATACGGCGAAGTGGAATAAGTTTATAGCCTTTCTAACTTCAATAGGGCGGCCTACTGTTCCTGCCACCCTTCATGATATTTTTGGTTTTTTGTTATCCTGTTCGGACAGAGGACTGTGCCACTCTTCTATAAGAGTTTACTTATCGGCCATCTCCGTCAACCATCCGGAGATTGGGGGATATTCAGTATTCTCTCACCCGACTACGAAACAATTCCTTAAGGGAATGCGTCGCCTCTATCCACCAGTACGGACACCGGTCCCAGCATGGGACTTACCCTTAGTTCTTGCCAAGTTAATGGGCAAACGGTTTGAGCCCATGGCCTCCTGCAGCCTCCAGCTTCTTTCATGGAAGGTAGCGTTTCTGGTGGCTATCACGTCTGCTCGGCGTGTGAGTGAGCTTTCGGCGCTTCGTTGCGACCCACCGTATCTCACTTTTCATCATGGAGCGGTTACCCTGGCTCCAGATATCACCTTTCTACCCAAGATTGTCTCGGACTTCCATGTGGGAGCGGACATCACGCTGCCTGTGTTCTTTCCTGATCCTCAGGACCCATCACAACGCAGCTTGCACTCTCTGGACGTCAAGAGGGCTCTTTCCTTTTACTTGCATCGGACAAAGCCGTTTTGCAAGTCTCCGGCTCTCTTCGTCACGTATGCCTTGCCCAGACAGGGACAGAAACCATCATCTCAGAGACTCTCGAAGTGGATAGTAAAGACGATAAAGCTTGCCTACCTCCTGGCTAAGAGGCCATTGCCGGCATCCCTCCGGGCACACTCCACGAGAGCCGTGGCTGCTTCCACGGCATTCCTCAAGGGCATTCCCCTGGGAGACATCTGCAATGCTGCAACGAGGGCGTCTCCTCACACGTTTGTGAAACACTACGCCCTCGATGTCCATGTCCATCAGCGTACTGTGGTGGGCCGCGCAGTTCTGCAAGCAGCTCAGATGTGAGACCTCCAGCACCCACCCCCAGGTATGTGGTGTGTTTATTGCTCGCTATTCTCCCAGAGGTGTGATGCACAGAGACCACGAAGAAGATATACAGGTTGCTTACCTGTAATTGGAGATCTTCGAGTGGTCATCTGTGCATTCACACCACCCGCCCTCCTTCCCCTCTGCTTTCGGTCTCCCTTCTACCTATTTGGGTGGCTGATCGCAGCGGTCAGAAGGAACTGGCGGGATCCTCGTGCCCCTCCCCGGGTCATGCGCAGTGGGACGTGCACGTGACCGGGGAGCTGGCGCGAAAATCCGTTAGGCTTTGAAGATTACCGATCGGGATCGGCGCAGGCGCACTTAATCCCAGAGGTGTGAATGCACAGATGACCACTCGAAGATCTCCAATTACAGGTAAGCAACCTGTATTTCTCCCAGATTAGAGTCCGCGCACTTAACCACTACACCAAACTGGCTCTGGTACAGAGCTATGGCTTGCCCAAGGTCATCCAGCCAGGTGCAAGTGGAGGAGTGGGGAATCAAACCCGGTTCTCCCAGATTAGAGTCCGCGCACTTAACCACTACACCAAAGAAAGGGGAGGGGTGCAAAAATGAAATAGTCTTACCTTTGGCCGGCCTGTATCTCCAGGCTCGTTGAAAGTAAATTAAGCTGCTACATTCGGACATTTGTGAAGTGGAGCAAATGATAGATTATTAGAGGGGGGAGGGGGAGGAGGAGATTGGATTTATACCCCGCCCTTCACTACCCGAAGGAGTTTCACAGCAGTTTACAATCTCTTTTCCCTTCCTCTCCCCACAGCAGATGGCCTGTGAGGTAGGTGGGGCTGAGAGAGCTCTGAGAGAACTGCTTGTGAGAGAGCAGCTCTGAGAGAACTGACTGACCCAAGGTCATGCCATCAGCTGCACATGGAGGAGTGGGGAATCAAAGCCGGTCCTCCCAGATTAGAGTCCGCGTTCCTAACCACTGCACCAAACTGGCTCTCAATATTATTATTGCTATTTTCATTATTACTATTCATAATAATATTTATAAATACACCTTTCTCACACTGGGATTCCTGGTGCATTACAGGTATGATAAGAACTATTCAATCGAGTTAATGAGATAAGTGCAAAGTCCTGCACTTAGGTACAAAAAATCAAAGGCACGGAAAGAGAATGGGAGGGACTTGGCCCAACAGCAGCATGTGTGAAAGGGATCTAGGTGTTCTGGCTGATCACAAGCTAAACATGAGCCTGCAGTGCGATGTGACTGTGAAGAAATGCAATCTTAGGATGCATTAACAGAAGCACTGTGTCCAGATCATGGGAGGTGGTAGTTCCACTCTATTCTGCTATGGTCAGGCCTCGCCTGGAGTACTGTGTCCACCACATTTTAGGAAGGATGTTGACAAGCTTGAGCGTGTCCAGAAGAGGGCAACCAGGAGGGGTTGGAATCCAAGTCTTACTGGGAAAGGCTGGAAGAGTTGGGTATGTTTAGCCCGGGAAAGAGAAGGCTTCGAGGGGACATGATTGCAGTCTTCCAATATCTGAAGGGCTGTCATGTAGAAGATGGAGCAGATCTATTCTGTCTTGCTCTGGGTGGCAAGACTAGATCTAATGGGTGGGAATTACAAGGGAGTCGATACCAGCTAAATATCAGGAGGAACTTCCTAACTGTAAGGGTGGTTGAGCAGTGGAACAGACTGCCTCGGGAGGCGGTGGATGCTCCTTCACTGGACGTTTTCAAGCAGAGGCTGTACGACCATCTTCCGGGTATGCTGTAGGGCTATCTTTCGGCTCTGCTCCTGCAGAGTGCAGGGGGTTGGACTAGATGACCTGCAAGGTCCCTTCTTACTCTATGGTTCTATGACTGTGGAATTCAAGCAGTGTTGGCCTCTGGTCAGTATATGGATGGGGGACCACCTCTGAACTCCAGGGTCAGGATGCAGAGGCAGGCAATGGCAAAGCACCTCTGAACATCTCTCGCCTTGAAAACACCATGGGGTTGCCAAGATGTTGATCCTCTCTGTTGTTTTTTAGGGAGCCTCTAGGCCAGGGCTATTTTGGGGCAGGAACGCACAGGAACGGCGTTCCGGCTGGCTTCTGAGTTGGCCACGCCTACAGCCTCCCCCCCCCCTTGGGTTCCCCAGGTGCCTTGCAAGCCACGGGGTGCCTGGGGAAACCAAGCTGATCCTCCTCAAGTTCCCCAGGAGCCACACAGCTCCACAGGAGCCCCACATCCAAAACTGCCTTCCTTCCCTCGGGTTCCCCATGCGCCCCGCAAGCCACAGGGCGCCTGGGGAAGCCGATCCTGGGAAGGCGCTGTGCGGTCAGGGGTGTGGCCTAATATGCTAATGCATTTCTGCTGTTGGGTGTGGCCTATTATACTAATGAGTTCCTGCTGGGCTTTTTCTGCAAAAAGAGCCCTGCTCTAGGCTGTCTCCACGTGAGACAATTATATGGCACCACTTTTCTGTATCGCTTCAGTTGCTGTCAAACTCTCCTTTAAAAAAAAACACAACAGACAACTTCCAGTATTGTATTCCCCCCACACACACACTCACACACATTCTGTGCTTACCAGTTCCAGCTACTTTGGGTTGCAGGTTAGATGCAGGACACAGCTGTGAAGAAACAACAACAGTTGAGTCATGTTGGCCTGCCAGCCAGGCTTTTCAGCAGCAAACACAGACTTCCTCGAGCCGTAGCTATGGAGATACAAGCCTTCAAGCGTGCACACAGTAGAAGAAGGTGACAGGCAAGCTGATGAATTCAGCCCAAGATTTATGCGATCAGGAAAGGGATAAGCCGGTTCTTTTTATTGGGGGAAAGGATACAGCCAAAGAGCTGCAGGGACCGAGTGCCGAAGCAGCTCTGGTTTTTACGAAGGTTGCCCCACACACACGCACACAGCCATTTCTCTTTTCTGACAGCCTGATTAAATCAGTGCAGGAAGCAAGGCAGTGAGATGCCATATTGGGCTTTCAGGAAAACGTCTGACGGCATCTCTCTTGAAACACTGAACTCCATGTCAATTTATGTTGCCCCAGCAACAAACTCAGTGCCAGGTTTGAACTGCTGGTTCGAGGGAGGATGGCATGGGTGTGGGCGAAGGGAGGGGGAAGCCCATGGGAAGCATCTCGACGCTGAAGAGGGAATGGCTTAATAGTTTGGAAATATCAGTTCTGGGACCGGGTGCCTTTTACTTTATTTTATTTATTTCATCTATACCAGGGGTGGGCAAGCTTGCTCAGCGCAAGAGCCCCCTAGAACAGGGGTGGCCAAATTTGCTTAACCTAAGAGCCGCATAGAATAAACATCAGATGTTTGAGAGCCACAAGACATGAACAAATATTACCTGCTTTTATTGGAAAATAAGCAAATTTGCTTTTTATTAACATTAAATGAGACTGCCAAAAAATAATAACAAAAGGGGTAAAAGCAGATATTGATAATGATATTAATTTGTCCAATGATATTTATTGGCTAATGATATTTAGCTTCCCCAGCCGCCCTGCCCGGAGCCACATCATATATGTGAAAGAGCCGCATGCGGCTCCCGAGCCACAGTTTGCCCACTCTGATCTATACTATCTTTCTCCCCAATTTATTTTATTTACTTCATCCATACCATCTTACATCATTCTCCTCTCCTCCATTTTATCTTCCCAACGCTCCTGTGAGGTAGGTTAGTCTGAGAGTGCGCAACTGGCCCAAGGTCACCCAGCAAGCTTCTGCGGCAGAGTGGGGATTCGAATCCAGGTCTCTCTAATCCTAGCCTGACATTTCACTGTTGCAACATGCCGGCTCTTGGGAGATCTGAGAAATGAGATCTGGCTCCCCCCCCCCTTTTTTTAAATAAAGAAAGGCCCCAGTTTTCAAAATTGGATGCTTGGAGTGTTTCTTGTGCTTGGTTGCTTCCGTTGAGTAAACAATAAGTTTGATGGAAACATCCTGCTTTCTGTCCCGAATACCCAAGCCTGTTTCTAGTATAATTGCCAGTTACCTTCTTTTCAGCTTGGGTTTGAATCAAATTTCTCAAGCATGACAGGACCCACCGAAGCACGGAGCTTGGTTTCCCCCTTTTGCTGCGCCGTGCAAAAGAGAATTTAAAAAATAGGCGTGCGGGACCCAGCTTACCACAGACGTTCTCAAAACACACTGCTGTGAAATCCCCGCAAATGTTAATATGACCTCATCCGTCACTCAGGAAGTCGAATCAGGCCAACAAAGACCAGGGTTTATAAGCAGCTCAATAAATAGATTCTCATGAGAATTCTGCTTGTTCCAGCATGTAAGCAAGTCCCTGCTCTAGAAAGTTCTCGTCCCGTCCACTTCCTTTTTTAAATAAAATGAAAGCTGTCAAGAACGTGGAGGTACGAGCCGTCGTTGCCACAGGCTGGCGTGGTCTGCAAGTTAGCTTATTCTGTCTGAGGCTATTCTGTTGGGCACCAAGGAAAAGGAAAACTGTATGGTGGGGTATGAAGACAAGAGGCTTGTCTAGTGTCCTTTAATGGGGTTTCCCATAACATCACATCACAAAAGCCCTGCTGGATCTAGCCATCTAGTCCAGCATCCTGTCTCACACAGTGGTCAGCCAGTTCCTCTGGAGGGCCAACAACAGGGCAGAGAGGCCGAGGCCTTCCCCTGATAAGAACGTCAGAAGAGCCCTGCTGGATCAGACCAGTGAGGGTCCATCTAGTCCAGCATCCCGTCTCACACAGCGGCCAGCCAGTTCCTCTGGAGGGCCAACAACAGGGCAGAGAGGCCGAGGCCTTCCCCTGATAAGAACCTCAGAAGAGCCCTGCTGGGTCAGACCAGTGAGGGTCCATCTAATCCAGCCTCCTGTCTCACACAGCGGCCAGCCAGTTCCTCTGGAGGGCCAACAACAGGGCAGAGAGGCCAAGGCCTTCCCCAGAGAAGAAGAGACTTGCTGGATCAGGCCAGTGGTCCATCTTGTCCAAGATCCTGTCTCACACAGTGGCCAAACAGTTCCTCTGGAGGGCCAGCCACAGGGCAGAGAGGCCGAGGCCTTCCCCTGATACCATCTTCCGGCCCTGGGATTCAGAGGTTAACTGCCTCTGAACGTGGAGATTCTCTTCAGTCATCGTGGCTAATAGCCATTGATAGACTTATTCCCCCATGAGTTTAATCCCCCTTTAAAGCTGTTTATTCCTGTGGCCCTGGACTTGCTCCCTTCCAAATACTGACCGGGGCCAACCCTGCTTAGCTTTTGAGATCTGAGAAAATTGGACTGATTCTTGCACGTGTGTTTTAATTGGGTGTGAGCCGTGTTCCCTCTAAGCTGCGTTAGTGTGAGCTAGCTCAATTTTTTAGCATCTGGCTCGCACAGTTTTGTCTTTGCTCAGGAAGGAGGGCTCCAGAGCAAACTAATTTATGCAGCAGCCAAATCGCTCGCTCACAACTTTAATGCCAGTTGCTCACAGAGTTAAATTTTTGCTCACAAGACTCCACAGCTTAGAGGGAGCACTGGGTGTGAGCAATTTAATGTTATGAGTTTTGTATTTAATTGGTTTTTTATCATATATATATATATGATAAATATATATATATACACACACACACAAATATATACATACATACATACATACATACATACATATATATATATATATATATATATAAAAGTTTGATTGTTTATTGTTGGTTCACCACCTTGGGGAAAATAAACTGGGTGGAAAGGTGGGAGTTTGGTGTAGTGGTTAAATGCGCAGACTCTAATCTGGGAGAACCGGGTTTGATTCCCCACTCCTCCACTTGCACCTGGCTGGATGACCTTGGGCAAGCCATAGCTCTGTACCAGCTGTTCCCTCAAGGACAGCTTGGGAAAGAGCTCTCTCAGCCCCACCTACCTCACAGGGTGTCTGTTGTGGGGAGGGGAAGGGAAAAGGAGTTTGTAAGCCGCTCTGAGACTCCCTTGGGAAGTGGAGGGCGGGGTATAAATCCAATCTCTTCTTCTTCTTCTTCTTATACCTCCCCCAATCTCATTGGTCGCTAAGGTGTGCTGGACTTGTTTGGTGTAGTGGTTAAGTGCCCGGACTCTAATCTGGGAGAACTGGGTTTGATTCCCCACTCCTCCACTTGCACCTGGCTGGATGACCTTGGGCAAGCCATAGCTCTGTACCAGCTGTTCTCTCAAGGACAGCTTGGGAAAGAGCTCTCTCAGCCCCACCTACCTCACAGGGTGTCTGTTGTGGGGAGGGGAAGGGAAAAGGAGTTTGTAAGCCGCTCTGAGACTCCAAGTGAGTGAAGGGCGGGGTATAAATCCAATCTCTTCTTCTTCCTCCTCTTTTTCATTAAAATGTTATAAACAATATTGTATGTAATGAGTCCTTACAATTAAAGAGCCATTGTCATACTCTTGATGGGAAAGATTGAGTTACAAAAATAATTGGGGGGGAGTTAGATCCAGGTGGTCATTCATTATTTAAGTTATTAAATGTCATGACTGAAGTGGGTTCCATTCCATTCCATTCCTGGAGGGTAGCTTCTGTCTAGAACGAGGGCAGTGCATGCGTTCCTTTCCCTCCCAGAGCTTTGGGGATAACGCTTGGAGTCTCTCGGCACATCGCATGCCGCCACCGGTCGCTTTCAAAAACGGCACACTTGAACCCATACTACTGTGCAGAACAACACAGGTTTTGGGGGTGCGTTTGTGGCGTAGTTTCCGCCACCTATGCAAAACCAAAGTATTCGAGAGCGCTTTTCTATACAGGTAATAGGGCTGCACTGTACAAAACGGTTTTACAAACTTGCTTGGATGAATGATTGGGATCTGTGCTGTATGCTGCTGTGTTCAGCTTATTGTAAATAGGGTCCTCATGTGATTTCTGCACTGCTTAATGTGTCCTGTGAATGCTTTCTCTGTGCTTCAGTTCTTTCTGGTGGTTCCAGGCTCCTGAAATCCTAGTAAAAAAGGTAAAGGTAAAGGTTTCCATGGCTCGAAAGCCAGTCAGATACGACTCAAGGGGGCAGTGCTCATCTCCGTTTCCAAGCCGTAGAGCCAGCGCTGTCCGAAGACGTTTCTGTTGTCATGTGGCCAGCATGACTAAACGCTGAGGCGCACGGAGCGCTGTTACCTTCCCACCAAAGCGGTACTATTTATCTCCTTGCAATTTCTTGTTTTCGAACTGCTAGGTTGGCAGGAGCTGAGGCCTTATTCAGTGTCCCGTTTGGTCGATTGTACCAACTCGCTGTGTGTAATCTGCTTTAAATCCCTGTGAGAAAAGCGGACTATGAATATCGTAAATGAAGAAAGACTGTGCAGTTACTAACAGTAGAAAAGAGCAAGTGTCCAGTAGCATCTTAAAGACTAATGAAATTTGTGGCAGGGTAGGAACATTTGTGAGTCCCTGCTCACTTCTTCAGATAGATAAAGGTAAAGGTTTCCCTTGCTCAAAAGCCAGTCGAATGCAACTCTAGGGATGCGGTACTCATCTCCGTTTCCAAGCCGAAGAGCCAGCGCTGTCCAAAGATGTTTCTGTGGTCATGTGGCTGGCACGACTAGGCCCACAGAACGCTGTCACCTATTTATCTACTTGCAGTTTCTTGCTTTCAAACTGCTAGGTTGGCAGGAGCTGGGGCTAGAGACGGGAGTTCACTCCGTCATGCAGCACTTGGGAAAAGAGCCAGAGGCCAGTAACACCTTAAAGGTTAACAAAATCTTTGGCAGGGCAGGAGCTTTCGCGAGTTACTGTTCACTTCTTCAGACTCGCAAAAGCTCCTCCCCTGCCACCAATTTTGTTAACCTTTAAGGTGCTACTGGGCTCTTGGTCTTTTCTACTGCTGCAGACAGACTAACACGGCTACCCACCTTGATCTGTCTCCATGGATGCTAACAGCCTTTCTTAGGTCTGCACTCAGTCAGAACAGAGAAATAGCTCAGCAGTCTTGAACGTACCCACCAAGAATTCTCATGTTTGTATCTAGGAGAACTTGCTAAAAGCTATTCGACGCCAAGCTGCTTCTGTGAAGAGTCCCTAGGAAAATGGGAATAGGGTTTGAAAAATATGTGCAATAGTTTTGCTTTTGAGAATGTAAGGATTGAGAGCATTGCAGCGGTTGTTTCTCGAGGCCCAGAGTTCGAAAGCCAGATGGTAATTCTAGAAGTTTCTCTTAAAGTGGGATGTTCCTGAACTTTTGGGTTTACAGTACAAAAAACATCCCAACAGTTACCGTATTTTTTGCTCCATAAGACGCACCTGATCATAAGACACACCTTGTTTTTAGAGGAGGAAAACAGGAAAAAATGAAACAGAAAGAGAGAGAGAGAGAGATAAAGGAAGGAAGGAGGCGGAGGAGAGACAGAGAAAGAGAAAGGAAGAAAGAAAGGTGGGGACAGAGAGAGAGACAGAAAGACAGACAGACAGACAGAAAAAAGGAAAGGAAGGAAGGAAGGAAGGAAGACAGAGAAAGGAAAGAAGAGAGACGTCGGCATGCCATGCAAAGCCAGGCCTTTCTGTGCAAAGTAGCCACGGAGCTTAATCTGTGGGCGGGGCTTTCTGCTGCTGGCTGTCTTAAAGGGGAAAAGCACTTAAAGGGAAAGAGTACTTAGCCTGGTGGGGTTTTTCCTGCCGTTTCCCTTTTAAGTCTTAACAGCTCGGGCCCAGCTGGGAGGGGCGGGGAAGGCTGGGATGCCAGCCTGAATGGCGTTCCCCTGCGTTCCTGCTGAAGAAAGAGCCCTGTTACAGGTAAGAAAAGCTCCATATTCGCTCCATAAGATGCACAAACTTTCCCCCCCACTTTTTTGGGGAGGAAAAGTGCGTCTTATGGAGTGAAAAATACGGTACATATAAAAAGGATACTTTATTTTGGAACATTGTTCATTTAGGAAAACTCAAACTGATGAGGCGCTTTAATAAAAACCTTTCTGTAATTTTATAACTTGAAGCTGCGGTTGCAGGAGCAAAAAAAGCCCACTTCATTCCTTTATTTGCAGCTTCAGACGTGAAAGACTTGAGAAGCACAGGAAGATGTTCTTGCCATTCAGTTCCTTGATAGTTTTATGTTGGGTCTGTGTACATATGCGAACGGAGCTTGACTAGTAAGCTGCTTTGTAAAGATGTGGCAGGAGGAGGGAATGGAAGAAGACAGAAGGGAAGTCCAAACTCTCTCGTACAATAGAGCAAAGTCAGAAATAGAACCAGGTCTCCTGACTCATTGTGATGATCCACTGAGCCAGGCATCCTGTCTTTGATGGCAGTGAGTTCCGGAAAGTTCAGAGGAAATGTATAAAAGGGCCTGATGGAGTAGACTATAAGAACTGCACTGCTGGATCAGACCATCTAGTCCAGCGACTTGCTTTCAACAGGGGGCCGTCCAGATGTCTCCTGGGGAAAGTTCAGCCTTCTTGGTGGTGGCACCACGGCTATGGAAGGTCTTCCTAGAGAGGCCCACAAAGCCACCTCGTAATTTTCTAAAGCAATTCAATCCAGCTTTAATTTCTGATGTTGTAGCTGGAGTCTTAAATATAGTCTGTGTGTATGTGTGTTCTGCTTGTTTAAGTTGTTGGTCATCTTTGCTAGGTCGGCACCTCCATTTTTTGTTGTGTCTAGTTTTTACAGTGAATCATGAGTCTTGTGCAGAAGGACTTAACCAAACAAGCAGGGCAGGAGGACAGCAATCCTTCCCATTCTGTTCCCAGCACCAGGTGCTCAGGTGTGCAGCCTCCGAAGCATGTTGTCATCCTAGCAAATCATCATCAATTAGTATATCCATAAAGGATAGCTCTAATAGCCTCAAAGAAACCCTATCTAAGCTTCGGACCATCGTCACATTTTGTGGCGGTGAATTCCTTACTTTAATGTGTGTCAACAAAAATCTTCTACTCTTAGTGGTCCATGCTCACCTTCTACAATAAACTCGAATTTTAAGCGAAGTGCCATCAAGCCTAAGCTGACTCATGGCAACCAGTTTGGGGTAGTGGTTAAGAGCGTGGACTCTAATCTGGAAGAACCAGGTTTGATTCCCCAGTCCTCCACGTGCAGCTGCTGGAGTAACCTTGGGTCAGTCACAAGTTCTCTCAGAGCTGTTCTCTCAAGAGCCGTCCTCGAAAGAGCTCTCTCAGCCCCACCTCCCTCCCAGGGTGTCTGTTGTGGGGAGAGGAAGGGGAAGGAGATCGTAAGCTTGCTCTGAGAGTCTGAGTGAAGGGCAGAGTATAAATTCAACTCTTCTTATAGGATTTTCAAGGCAAGAGGTGAACAGAGGTAGTTCAGCATTGCCAGCTGCTGCGTATCGACCCTGAACTTCCTCGGTGGTCTCCAATCCAAGTGGTAATCAGGTCCAACCCTGCGTAGCTTCCAAAATATAGCAAGAGCAGGCTAGCTTGGATCAGCCAAGGTCAGGGCTTGGGCTACTATAACAACCCAAAAGGTTGTCTGAACAGATCTCATTTTTAACTCCCTGGTTGGTTGGGGGTTTTTTTTTTTACCCCAGTTGTTATTTTAAACCGAGATCTATCTGCAAACCTGGGGTTCCTCCTGGTTTGCAGAACCCTAGATGGCAACCTTGGCTCATGTGGGTTTGGCGGCCTACATAGACGGACAGAAGAAAATACTACTTTACACAGAGAGTGATTAAAAATATGGGCAGCAGCTTAGTCTGGCCAGTTAAGACTCTGACCCCGGTTTGTGTTCTGGAATTAGACCATGGACATTGAGTCAAATGGCTCTCTCCCCCGCCCCCCCATTAAATGCAGCTTCTCTCAGAGTTTATGAGCTTCCCTGTCTGGCTTGGGCCAGCAGCTGACTAATCGCCCTGTGATTCGGAAAGGGCAGCTTCTCTTCCTCCTGTGCCCCAGGTGGCCTGTAGTTCTCCAAGGTGCGCCTCCCGGAGAAGGCGACCGAAAAGTGAAACCAGGTCCTTCCCTTGGCCAGGAGAGGCGAAGGAGTGTTAAACTCGATTCTTTCTGTCTGAGAAAAAGTACCTGGGCCATTTGGAGCACCCCTATTTTTTGTTGGCTCCCCCCCCCCTCCTCCAATTCTGCATGCTCCAGGAGGTGTTTCCAGCCAATAAATCTGCATGTTGTTTCTGATGGAATGGGAATGCGTATCTCTGACAGATGGTTTCCACCGCTGCAGCCGACGTATGGCGACCCTGTAGGGCAGGGGTCCTCAAACTTTTTAACCAGGGGGCCAGTTCACTGTCCCTCAGACCGTTGGAGGGCCGGACTATAGTTTTTTTAAAAAAACTATGAACAAATTCCTATGCACACTGCACATATCTTATTTTGAAGTAAAAAACAAAAACAAAATGGGAACAAATACAATATTTAAAATGAAGAACAAGTAAAGTTAAATCAACAAACTTACCAGTATTTCAATGGGAACTATGGGCCTGCTTTTGGCTAATGAGATGGTCAGTGTCGGGTTCCATATTTGTCACTGCTAGTCGTAACAAGTGATGCAGGTGTGCATCAGTTAGTCTAGATCTGGTTGGAGATTTCAGATGTTATTTTGCGGGTAGGGAAGGCGCACCGCGGGGGGGGGGGGTGCGCGCGCAAGCAAGGCACCCTTGACGGGGCTGTTTTCTTTCCCTCTCCGGAGAAACAAAGAACTCGGCATCTTCACAAACTTTTTAAGGCAGCAAGCCCCCAGCTGCTTCTCCCTGAAACGCCACTACTGCAGGCATCATGATGGGAAAGAGAAACCTCTCTCTCTCCCCCTCCGATTCCCAGCAGCACAAAAAGCCTCGAAAAAGACCCCCGCCCGGCTCTTGGGACTGGCGCAGGTCTCCTAGCCGGCCGAGAGGCCTCTCAGCCGGCTAGGAGACTTGGGGCCAGCCGGAGCGCCTGCCACCCCACACTTACCCTCTTCCAGTCTTCCTTTTGCCTCCTCCTGGCTGACTGGAAGCAGGGGGGCGGGGCTTTGTCATGTGGCCCGGGACGAGTCGGCTGCAATTTTTCTGCTGCTTTGTGTGCTGCTGGGAATTGGAGGACAGGCAGCGGCACACCCGGCGGGCCAGAAAAATGCCCTCGGCGGGACGCATGTGACCCCCAGGCTGTAGTTTGAGGACCCCTGCTGTAGGGGTTTCAGTGCCAAGACATGAGCAGAGGAGGTTTTGCCATTGCCTGCTTCTGTGTAACAACCCTGGAATTCTTTGGGGGTCTCCCGTCCAAGTACTAACCGAGGCCAGCCTTGCTTGGCTGCTGAGATCTGATGTGATCAGGGCTAGCCTGGGCTGTCCAGGTCAGGGCTTCTGGAGGTGGTGGGGGAAACGGCCGTCAAGTCGCAGCCCTCTTATAGCGACCCAAAGGGGTTTTTCAGGAAAGGAATGAACGGAGGTGGTTTGCCGTTGCCTGCCTCTGCGTACCAGCCCTGGAATCCCTTGGCAGCATCCAGTGTTCCCTCTAAGCTGAGTTAGTGTGGGCTAGCTCACAGTCTGCTAGCCTCTGGCTCACACGTTTTTGCCTTAGCTCAGGAAGGATGGCTCCAGAGCAAACTAATTACATACATATACCTTTTTTGGCATAAAACAGGTTACAGAAAGAGACATAATCAGAAAGAAAGGTAACAAGGAAAAATAAGTTAATCTTATGTAGCTATGCATTGTGCAAACGATCCTTAATTACCAAACTTAAAAATAGAGCAGCCTTTTCAGCTAGTTCGGGTGACAGGTCATTCAAGAGACAGCGTACCTTCAAAACATCTGGGCAACCTATCATGTTAGATAGAATTGGGTCTAAAAGAGTAAGACGTATATCGTCATACCAGGGACAGTATAGGAGAATATGGAGAACTGAATCGACCTGATTTAGACTACACGCACAGAGTCTTGCTGAGTATGGAACCCCTTTGTATCTACCATGAGTGACAGCCGATGGAATGGCGTTACATCTAGCAAGTGCAAATGCTCGGCGCAGGTGAGGGGCATGGAGGGCTGATAGATAAGAAGGCAGATGGCCAGTATGTGGGAGAATTCCAAAGTTCAGGGGAGAGCAGGATTTGTTGAGCAGACTAATTTATGCAGCAGCCAAATCCCTCGCTCACAACTTTCATGCCAGTAGCTCACAAAGTAGAATCTTTGCTCACAAAACTCCACAGCTTAGAGGGAGCACATCCTATCCAAGTACTGACCGGTGTTCCCTCTAAACTGCTAAGCTGAGTTAAGTGTGAGCCAGCTCACAGATTTTTAGCCTCCGGCTCACTCATTTTTGTCTTAGCTCAGGAAGGAGGGCTCCAGAGCAAACCGATTCATGCAGCAGCCAAATCACTCGCTTGCGACTTCAATGCCAGTGGCTCACAAAGCAGAATTTTTGCTCACCGGACTCCACAGCTTAGAGAGCGGCCCGATCCAACATTGGCTTCTCGTATGTCCTTAGGTTCTTAAGAGCGAGAGAGCATTCTGCCCTGAGCGACTCCAAGCCCTGTGCTTAAAAACCTGACATCTTCAGCTTGTATAAATGGTCCAATTTGGACAAAATTACCCCTCCATCTTTCGTTTAATTTATTCCGGTTTTGCTAGACACAGTAGGGGTGAGGCCATTAAGACTTCACTCATAATCACTGAAGGTGTTGTTCAGTCAAGAGCGTCTGAGATTTCAGCAGGCTTTGCTGCTCTTAAGAGTGCTTTAAATGCACTCTGCGCCCCCCCCCCCCATGCCATGCTCTGCACCAGTGGAAGCCCCAGCCCACCCCCTCATCATGTCTTCCAGGGGTTCAGGAAACAGCCCCAGAGCCAAGTATGGCCCCAAATTGGCAACTGCTTTTGCACAGCCACTTCAGGAGGTGCAGAGGAGGAGGGCGTAGTCCAAAGCAGTGGGGATGAGTCAGAAGAAATCTCCAGTCCTAACCTTTCCCGTACCTCTCAGGATCCAGTGGTGGAGGAAGGAATTCTTTCAGCTGTCAAGCAGTGGTTCCAGAAATATATAGATATAAATACGTGGCAGAAAAAAGCCAGGGGCCCAGGCAGACAAAGTGTCCTGGGTGGAAGTCATCTACCGCAGAGATCCCAAGACTACGATCTCCCACAACTTTGAGAGGTTCTTGGCTGTGATAAAACATCTGGTAAAGAGGTTTGGGGGCCCAAGTCCAAACTGAGAGCCAGTTTTGATTCCCCACTCCTCCGATTGCACCTGCTGGATGACCTTGGGCAAGCCATAGTTCTGGCACAGCTGTTCTTGAAAAAGAGCCGTTTCTGTCCGAGCTCCCTCAGCCCCACCTACCTCCCAGGGTGTCTGTCGTGGGAAGGGGAAGGGAAAGGAATCTGTAAACCACTCTGAGACTCCTTTGAGTAGTGAAGAGTGGGGTATAAATCCAATCTCTTCTCTCATCTTCTTCTTTTCCCCCCTCCGCAATACAGTTATGGGTCAGACTGCAGAAGATGGGGGATTGTTTGAAGAAGAGACCGCTATGCAGGACAAGCAAAACACACACCCTTTCAGTCCGGTGGACCTTGACCCTTCTAATCAATGCCATGGACTCCTTGAAACTAAATCCCCTACAGGGGTCCTCAAACTATGGCCCGGGGGCCACATGTGGCCCGCCGAGGGCATTTTTCTGGCCCGCCGGGTGTGCCGCTGCCTGTCCTCCAATTCCCAGCAGCACACAAAGCAGCTCGTCCCGGGCCACATACAAAGCCCCGCCCCCCTGCTTCCAGGAGGAGGCAAAAGGAAGACTGGAAGAGGGTAAGTGTGGGGTGGCAGGCGCTCCGGCTAGCCCCAAGTCTCCTAGCCAGCTGAGAGGCCTCTCGGCCGGCTAGGAGACCTGCGCCAGTCCCAAGAGCCGGGCGGGGGTCTTTTTCGAGGCTTTTTGTGCTGCTGGGAATCGGAGGGGGAGAGAGAGAGAGGTTTCTCTTTCCCATCATGATGCCTGCAGTAGTGGAGTTTCAGGGAGAAGCAGCTGGGGGCTTGCTGCCTTAAAAAGTTTGTGAGGATGCCGAGTTCTTTGTTTCTCCGGAGAGGGAAAGAAAACAGCCCCGTCAAGGGTGCCTTGCTTGCGCGCGCACCCCCCCCCCCCCCGTGCGCCTCCCCTACCCGCAAAATAACATCTGAAATCTCCAACCAGATCTAGACTAACTGATGCAAACTTGCATCACTTGTTACGACTAGCAGTGACAAATATGGAACCCGACACTGACCATCTCATTAGCCAAAAGCAGGCCCATAGTTCCCATTGAAATACTGGTAAGTTTGTTGATTTAACTTTACTTGTTCTTCATTTTAAATATTGTATTTGTTCCCATTTTGTTTTATTACTTCAAAATAAGATACGTGCAGTGTGCATAGGAATTTGTTCATAGTTGGTTTTTTTTAATTATAGTCCGGCCCTCCAACGGTCTGAGGGACAGTGAACTGGCCCCCTGGTTAAAAAGTTTGAGGACCCCTGCCTTAAAGCCACCAGATAAAGTACCTTTGGAGAGTTCTGTCCTCTTCACTGTGTTTAGAAGCAGAGAACACATTTTACCTTCCAGAATAAATAAAGGAAGAGTGGTCCAGTCCCACATTTCAAGGCTAAGAGTCTATGTTAGTGATGCACAAATCTGTTCGGCATCATTAGGGATTATCAGGAAATTGATTGAGAATAAAACAGCCAATATCGTAATGCCCCTGTAGAGATCTGTGGTGCGGCCTCATTTGGGATAGTGTGTACAGTTCTGGTCAAAAAGGACATTGCAGAGCTGGAAAAAGTACAGAGGAGGGCAGCCAAGATGGTTAGGAGGTTGGAGCACCTTCCCTAGGAGGAAAAGCTGAAGAGTCTGGGACGTTTCAGTTTGGAAAAGAGACTACTGGGGGGAGCATGACAGAACTTTATAAAATTATGTACCGTGTCTAGAGAATCTACAAAGATAAATTTTTCTCCCTCCCCCAAAATACTAGACCTTGAGGGCATCCAATGAAACGGATGGGCAGTAAGTTCAGGGCGGACGAAAGGAAATACTTCTGTATACAGAGTGATCTAAATGTAGAATTCATTGGCACAGGACGTAGTGATGTCTACAGAAGTAAGCAGCTTTCAGAGGATTAGACAGATTCATGGAGGAGAAGTCATGGAGTCTATCAATGGCTACTAGGCACAGTGACTGAGGAGAACCTCCTCATCCGGTGACATTAATCCTCTGGATCCCAGTGCCAGGAGGCAACATCAGGGAAAGGCCTCGAGCTCTCTGCCCTGTTGTTGGCTGTCCAGAGGAACTGGCTGGCCGCTGTGTGAGACAGGAGGCTGGACTAGATGGACCCTCCCTGGCCTGATCCAGCAGGGCTCTTCTGAGGTCCTTCTCAGCGGAAGGCCTCGGCCTCTCTGTCCTGTTGCTGGCCCTCCAGAGGAACTGGCTGGCCACTGTGTGAGACAGGAGGCTGGACTAGATGGACCCTCACTGGTCTGATCCAGCAGGGCTCTTCTGATGTTCTTCTCAGGGGAAGGCCTCAGCCTCTCTGCCCTGATGTTGGCTGTCCAGAGGAACTGGCTGGCCACTGTGTGAGGCAAGATGCTGGACTAGATGGACCCTCCCTGGTCTGATCCAGCAGGGCTCTTCTGATGCTCTTACCAGGGAAAGGCCTCGGCCTCTCTGCCCTGTTGTTGGCTGTCCAGAGGAACTGGCTGGCCACTGTGTGAGACAGGATGCTGGACTAGATGGACCACTGCTCTGATCCAGGAGGGCTCTTTTTACATTCTTATTTTCACCACCAGCACCCTGGTCTGACTAGGAGGATGTATCTTGTCCCTTGAAAGATTCTGGAATAGAGTCCCCCCAAAAGCATTGGGGAACTGGGCTTCTGGCTCAGAGCATGTGGCTTTCAAGTAGGGTTGGTTTTTAAATTTGTTTTCAGCACTTAGGGTCTTGCAGTGGATAGATCGAGAACGCGGGTGGGGGTTAGAACTCTCACTTCAGGTATGCAGGCATCTGAAGAACTTGGCCGGGGACTGGAAGATGTTGTGTGAATTGGCTCTTGGCACTCTCATCTATTGTAAATATGGCTGTCTTGAGAGCATGGTCAGGCCTTCCTGCATTTGTATGGGAGGAGCATTTGGGATCACACCCGGGGGAAACATTACACAGGCCTGCATGCAGGGCCAATGATGATTTAGAGCAAGGAGCCACAGGTGTGAGCAACAGCCGGAGTTGGTACTTAGAGTTAGGCCTCTTTTGGATATGTGTGTGTGTGTTGTGCATTAATTCTGGCTCAGACCCCAGTCTCTCAAGATCAGCACTTCATCTAAAGCCATGGAATTCCTATGAACTCGGCTCTGAAGACCTTTTCTGTTTTACAGTTCTCTGTTGTGGCCACCCTTTTTTTGGTCGTTGTTGACAGTTCTGGGGAGCCTCCTGTCTCACAAGGGAGAAAAGGCGTAGCGCACTCAGGTGGATTTCTGGAAACTTGATCTGGGCTTTTGTAGACCGTGTGCACGCAAAAACCGAAGAATTATCAAGGTATTGCAGATTCAGTCCCGAGAATGGAGCTATCCTGTATAAATTATACGCTTATCCTACCAGCTTCCAAAGAGCTTGTAAAGCAGGGGTGTCAAACTCATTTGTTATGAGGGCCGAATCTGACATAAATGAGACCTTGTGGGCCGAACCATGTGTGTCATAAAACGTAATGCCAGGTAGTAAACTTTATAAAGGACACTAATTTTTTAAAAACATTAGCACCCTTGCAATATTTTCTTTATTTAACAGTATCTGATAACTGACACGTCTTGCTCTGAATTACTGCGTCAAAATGCCTGTTGC
This sequence comes from Lepidodactylus listeri, assembly GCA_029233225.1. Classification (NCBI taxonomy): domain Eukaryota; kingdom Metazoa; phylum Chordata; class Lepidosauria; order Squamata; family Gekkonidae; genus Lepidodactylus; species Lepidodactylus listeri. Next base: position 6,168,413 of record JARCFY010000009.1, on the reverse strand, counting down.
AATCTTGAGTATGCTGTTCAGGTGTGTATCTGTAAGCTGCAAACCTACTTTTGATTTATTGACATTCACCACAGAAATCTCATGCTCAGAGTTCTGAGTCTAGGACCCAGGCGGGAAACATGAAATGGCTGAGCGATTGAGAGAGTCTGTCGAAGCAAGCTATGATGCAGCAGCAGCAACAGAACTGGAAGCAGGAGATGGCCAGTTCCAGTGCAGGCCTGATAGAAGCCCTCCGGGGGCTTTATCCAGCCCCCGGGCCACATGTTTGACACCCCTGTTGTAGATCTTGCAGTTAAACCCTAATTAAAACAGTAGTTAGTGAGTTGGTGAAAATGCTTCCAGCAGAAGACTGATGAAAAAGTAAACACCGTTTATTTGGTTGCACAGATTTAATCTCCGTCTACTACTGATGACCAGGAATAAGTTGCTCTGAACACTAGTGAAGCCCCCCAACCCTTTTAGGACTTTGGGAGTGGTCGTGGCTCAGTGGTTCCCCAAATCTTAACATGGCAGGAGCTCATAGTATGCATGTGTTGGTGATGAAAGATACCAGCTTGACTGGCAAGCCAGGTAATTCTTGCCATTGGATGTGAGTTGTAGGCATATGTGTACATTTCTGCACTCTCACGCCCATCCCTAGGGTCAGCCAAATCCCCAGAACGGCTTGTGGTAGAATAGTCTTGCATTGGAGCGCTCAGTAGCTGCCTGGGATCCCTCAGCCTTGGGCAGATGACTGGGAGGGACCATAGCTCAGTGATAGAGCATCTGCTTGGCATGTGGAAGGTCCCAGTGTCTCCCCGCCATCTCCAGAGAAAAGGATCAGGTGGTCTTTGATACGAAAGACCTCCTCCTGGAACTCTGGAGAGCTGCTGCCAGTCTGAGTAGGTAATACTGCCCTTGATGGGCTGACTGAAGAAGAGGAGGAGGAGGAGGAGGAGAAGAAGATTGGATTTATACCCCGCCCTTCACTACCCAAAGGAGTCTCAGAGCGGCTGACAATCTCCTTTCCCTTCCCTTCCCACAACAGACACCCTTTGAGGTAGGTGGGGCTGAGAGAGCTCTCTTGAGAGAATAGCTCTGAGAGAACTTGTGACTGACCCAAGGTCACACCAGCAGATGCATATGGAGGAGTGGGGAATCAAACCAGGAACCAAACCCAGTTCTCCCAGAGTCCACACACAACAACCACTACACCGAACTGGAAGGCTGCTCCGTGTATGTTCATATATGTGTGTGTGTCCTGAGGTCACCAGCTAGTTCCATGGCAGTGATGGTTTGAACCTGGCTGTCCCACATCCAAATCTGATACTCTAACCAGCGGAGCTGCAACTGGTTCAGGAAGTGCGGTTGTGGCTCAGGGTTAGAGTGTCTGCTTCGCGCGCAGAAGATCTTGCCTTAAGTCTCTAGTTAGAGAAGGTCAGGTTGGAGATGAAGTGAAAGACCTTTTCTTTCTTTCTTTTTAAATTTTTTTTATTGATTTTATCCACTACATCTACTAAAAAAAAACCTACAATAACTTAAAACACTAATCTACCCTAAGGTATACAGAAGTCGAAAGAAAACCAAGTTATACTCTTATTTCAAATAGTTCAAGAAAAACTTTTAAAATCCAGGCTAACAAAATTTCTTAAAATAATACCTCATTGCTTACTAACAAAGCTAGATCCCTGAATCTCAAAGAGAGTACAATAACAATAATAATAATAAAAGAACATTCAAAACTTATAAGAAATCACAAATTATTTTTTCTTCGGTCTTCTCTTCTTCTTCTTTTCTTCACTTGGGGATTTAGGGGCAGCTGCACCTAATTCTCACTCAGGATCTTCCTCCTCAGGTCCGCTGCTTTCAGACTTCGAGCTTTCCAGTCCATAAATGCTTTCTTGAAGTTCCAGTGAATCTTCTGTAAAAGTAATGCCTTGCTTGTTCTTGCAGAGATCCAAAAAAATCTTTGCTTTCGCCACAGAGTCAATCTTTTGCTTCTTATCCTTGTAGCTGAAAACCAGTCCTTCAGTATCAAGCCATCTATATGGAATGCTCTCTGATTGCAACCACATTGTTAATTTTTGGTAGGATTTCCTCTTCTTCCTGATCTCAAATGGAATGTCTTTTAGCACTTTAATCTCCTCTTCTTGGAACTTCAGGGTAGTTCTGTTTGTGGCCTTGAGCACCACGTCTCTTGTTGATCTTTTAGAGAATCTCACCATGACTTCTCCTGGCAGGTTTTTTTTCTTGACAAAATCTGGATAGGTTCTGTAAACCATATCCATATCGCTCTGTAGTGTATCTGCTTCCATACCTGCCACAGGAGCTAAGGCTTCACTCAACATCTGCTTGAGATTCTCACCTTGCTTTTCTGGAACACCCCTGGAACCTTAGAAAAAAGTTTGAACATTCCGTCTGTAATTTTAATAAATTGTCCGTATCAGACGCTCTATCCTTTTCCATCTTATGCAATCTCGAGTCATTCTTCTCTGTTCTGAATTTAACTTCCAGCAAATCCTTTTCCATTTTTTCAGGCCTCTCATTGGCTTCTGTTACATTTTTCTGCAAGTTATCCCGTTTCACATTAACTGCAGTCAGCTGATCCATTAGAGGGCGCAATGCAGCTGCTAATACAGTATTTAGGTCTGTACTAGATTCGGTTTTTGAAACCGGAAGAGAAAAGGGAGCTTTTGGAGAAGGTCTGGGTTTCCCCGCCATCTTTTCTCCCCTTCCTGACATCACTTTTTGTTTACAGTTTAGATTAGGAGCCCAAAGTCAGTTAGAAAGTTCTTTCTTTAATCACCATTAAGTAGATTTTCCCCCCTCTCCGAGATCCAGCCGTCCAGCCAGCAAAAGAGATTCTCTTAACATTAATACCATGCTGCTTCTTTAAGGGGACGGGGGATTTAAAGTTTAAATCCCACACTCTCCAGTTTATTTAAAAACAGAGAATCTTGCCAGAAATCCAACACTTGTGATTTCACCATGCATTTCAGGTAAGCAGATTTTTCCTTTCAGCTTGTTCGACTCCTGCAGCCATCCGGTGTGCGCTCATCTGAGCCCGGAGGCACTGCGGCGGCCGAACCTTCTGAAACAAAGGGGAGCCTCGATCCTGAAATCGCCATCCCAGGAGAGGCAGGGTCTCTCGCGTCTCAGGGGTCCCTTTGGGTCCAAGTCCCGCTCGATACCCCTTCTAGTTGCTGAGTCCGGGCTGCTTCTCGGAGCTCCGAGAGATCACGGCCGCCATTGAGCCGCCAAAACCGGAAGTTCCGTGAAAGACCTTTTCTTGAGACCCTGGAGAGCAGCTGCCAGTCACAGTAGGAGTACCGATCTTGCTAGACCCAAGGTTTTGACTCTGCAAATGCATCTTCATGTATTCAACCACTGCTTTGAGGGTCTGCTGTGAAATAGTTTTCCAGCAAATCCTCAGTGTAAGAGTTACGATGCTTCGCTTCCACCGGTCCGACTTCCCTTGAGATGAATAGCCGGATCCCCATTCAGAGGAATAAAAGCTAATCCTCTCGCTGTCTGAAGCAAGATCCATTTTTGGACGTCTCCAGCTCGGCTTTTTGTGCGAGTTCACTTTGCTTCTGTCTGACTTTGCTGCCCCGCATTTCCTGTCTCTTGACAGAGGGAGCATTCCGAAAGGAATCAGAGGTTTCTGAGAAAGCAGATGCCCTTACTTGTTTTTTTTTTTAATTGTTATTCAAACTGCCTTTAGATTGGGGAGAGTCTTGGTATGTCCGAGCTTTTGAGATGCACCGAGCACAGTAACAGAAGCCCATTTTTAAACATTTGAAACCCTTTTGTTTTGTATCTGAAGGATTGAGCAGTGACTCATGAAAGCTCATACCCCCTGCCACAAATTTTGTTCATCTCTAAGGAGTTCCTGGACTCTTGCTCTTTTCTGGTGCCTTTTATTTTGTGTTACAGACCGTTTGCGGGTTTTGTTGTTGTTGTTGTTGTTGTTTCAACCACAAAGACACGCATAAGGATGAGCATTATCTTGGAGTTTGTTATTCCAGTAGATTACGAACAATCTTAAAATTCCCAGTGAGTATTGTTTCTCATGGAAACAGCACAGTTTTGTCAAGTGTGATGGGCCACGATTTATAAAGCCGCTCTGGTGTTGGTGGTGCTTCAGCTTTCCCCCAATAAAATGCTCTCCCACCTAGAATGGGGGGGGGGGGGAGCAAAGGAATGGATGGGCAGTAGCTTCAGGACAGACAAAAGTCCTTCCGTAATGGCATGGAGTCGCAGCCTTTTTAATTGAGTGATCGAGCCAGTTTAGACTCCAGTTAGTTTTGTGCCCCTTCTTAGGTACCAGTCTAGAAGAGGCAGTCCCCTTCTCTCTGCCCCCCCCCCCCCCCGGGTCCCATTTTCTGGAAATTTTATTTAGCAGTTCTGGTTTCTGTAACTTTGCGACATATCGCTCCATGAATGGCTTCATAATCACCTGGGCCACAAATCTTGGATTTTTACAATTAAAGAAGTCAGACTCTCATCTAAATTTTGCAAGCATTATTCACTTCATTTATTTTGTTGTTGTAGTTCAGTCGCACAGTTGAGCCTAACTCTTCGCAACCCCCTGGACCACATCACGACAGGCCCTCCTGTCTTCCGTTGTGCTCCAAAGTTTGCTTAATTTCACGTGTGTTGCATCGATAACACTGTCTGACCATCTCATCCTTTGCCGTCCCCTTCTTCTTTGACCTTCCGTCTTTCCCAGCATCAGGGTCTTCTCCAGGGAGTGCTCCCTTCTCATTTGGTGGCCATAGTCTTTGAGCTTCAGCTTCAGGATCTGGCCTTCCAGGGAACAGTCAGGGTTGATTTCCTTTAGGATTGACTGATTGATCTCTTTGCAATCCAAGGGACTCTCAAGAGTCTTCCAACGGGAATTCAGAGTGGCTTATAACATTCTCTTTCTGCTCCATTTTATCCTCACAGCAACAACCGTGTGAGGTAGGTTAAGCTGAAAGTGGCTGGCACAGGGTCAGCCAGCAAGCTTCCTTGGCCCAGTGGGGTTTTGAACTTGGGTCTCCCAGAACGTAGTCCCACAGTCTAACCAGTATTATACCATGCTGGTAGTGCAATATTCTCCATGGTCACGGAAAGTAATCCCACATTCTGTGGGACCAAAGCACATGCTTATGTTCCTGCCCAGGAATTGAGATCACAGAGAGAGGTCTTCCTGATCGTGCCATCAATCAAAGAAGCTCCTTTGGTTGGGTACACAGGGCAGGGCTTTTTCAGTGGCAGCCCCAAAAAAATGGCACAACTTCCTCAGGGGGGCACACCTGGCCCCTTGCTTTTGATCTTCAGAAGGCAACTGAAGACGGATTTATTTCGGCCTGCATCATTTAGTAGCAGTCCTAAACTGTGGTTTTAAATTTTGTGTTTTATTTTATGTATTTTAATTTGTATTGTAAGCCTTGAGCTTGGTATGGAAGAAAGGCTGGCTGGCTGGACCGACAGACAGATAGGTAGATGGAAAAAGAGAGAGAGAGAGAGAGAGAGAAGAAGAAGAAGAAGAAGAGGAGGAGATTGGATTTATATCCCGCCCTTCACTCACTTGGAGTCTCAGAGCGGCTTACGAACTCCTTTTCCTTCCCCTCCCCACAACAGACACCCTGTGAGGTAGGTGGGGCTGAGAGAGCTCTGAGACAACTGTCCTTGAGAGAATAGCTGTGCCAGAACTATGGCTTGCCCAAGGTCATCCAGCAGGTGCAAGTGGAGGAGTGGGGAATCAAACCCAGTTCTCCCAGATTAGAGTCCGTGCACTTACACCAAACAGAGAGAGAGAGACAATGGTGTCACTCACTTCTAGTGCACTGATGCTGGACTGAAGGTATGGGTTTTACTTTCGCCTTTGCGGTGGGTTCATGACTGGCAGATGAGAATTGCGGGTGTGTTCCTCACAAGGTGGCTGTGAGAACATATATGTCTCCCCCTGACCAGATTGTCGTTTTTGCGTACCACACTGTCCCTGGATAGCTGTAGATTGCTTTGGTGAACCATTTCCCCTTCTTGCCTAACTGGGAAATGTCTCTTGTTTGGAGGAGATTAGAAACATCAACAAGCCAGCAGTCCTGATTTTCTCTGGCAGGCTGTCATGTACTAGTTCGGAGCACATGGTTAGTTCTGTACATTTGGGATCTCTTGTGCTTTGATCTCCTCGGCAGAAGATAAGGGGGCGTGGGGCTGAATTTGGAGGCGGAAAGGAAACCAGGCTGGATAGAGAGAGATAACCGAGGCAGGCCTTCAAAACTCCACCTTCTGTTGAGCTCCGTCCATGGCTGGATCAGGCAGTGGAGACAACGGACGACTAGAAAACTACAATAGCGAATTAGACCAGGTTTTTTTTTTCATCGACAGCAGCTAATTGTTAGTAACTGTCCTCTCCCTTTTCCTAATTATGTCATAGTTGGCCTGTTGCAGAAATGTCTTCCTAAAAGGCCGGAGGGAGGAAGAACTTGGACATTCGCAGTCTCTCCGCTTCATGCAAGTGAAGTCGGTGGACTGGAATGTTTTCCCCTCTGGATCGATCAGGGGCCTTATCTGGTTACAGTGTCTTCTCTAGCAGCCTGCTGTGCATCTTTCCTCCACCCTGCCTTCACTTGTATTGCACAGCTGAAGCGGTCGTCTCAGCCGCTTGCTCAAGGAGACAGCATCAAAGAAGGAAGTACTTCAATAAGAACAGAAGAGAAGCCAATGTTGGATCAGGCCAGTGGCCCATCCAGTCCAACACTCTGCAACACAATGGCCAAAAAATACCAGGGGCCATCAGAAGGTCCACCAGTGGGGCCAGGACTCCCACTGCTGCCCCCCCCCCCCCAAGCACCAAGAATACCGAGCATCACTTGCCCCAGACTGAGGGATCCTATGTGGCTAAGAGCCACTGATGGACCTCTGCTCCAGATGTTTATCCAGTTCCCTCTTGAAGCTGTCCATGCTTGTAGAAGAAGAAGAAGAAGAAGAAGAGATTAGATTTATACCCCGCCCTTCACTCACTTGGAGTCTCAGAGCGGCTTACAAACTCCTTTCCCTTCCCCTCCCCACAACAGACACCCTGTGAGGTCGGTGAGACTGAGAGAGCTCTTTCCCAAGCTGTCCTTGAGAGAACAGCTGGTACAGAGCTATGGCTTGCCCAAGACCATCCAGCCAGGTGCAAGTGGAGGAGTGGGGAATCAAACCCGGTTCTCCCAGATTAGAGTCCGCACCCTTAACCACTACACCAAACTGGCTCCTTGTGGTAGAGTGGGACCAACCGTAGCTGCCACCATCTCCTGTGGCAGTGAATTCCATGTGTTAATCTCCCTTTGGGTGAAGAAGGACTTCCTTTTGTGCATTCTAACCCAACTGCTCAGCAATTTCACGGAGTGCCCACGAGTTCTTGTCTAGTGAGAAAGGGAGAAAAGGACCACTTTCTCTACCTGCTCTATCCCACGCATAATCTTATAAACCTCGATCATGTCACCCCTCAGCCGTCGTTTCTCCACGCTAAAGAGCCCCAAGCGCTTCAGCCTTTCTTCAGTGAACAAGCACCCAAGCCAGTACTTATGATGACTCTTCCAGTGAGTTCTGTCTTGTCTCCTTGGAAGGTGTTCAGTAGCTGGGAAGTGTCCATTGCATTCCCAGCACTTTTGGAGGGGGTTCAGAAGGGGAGGAGAAGAGGGGCTCTGAACCAGTCAATAAGGGGGAGAGGAAGCCATCTTTCTTGCCCCAGAGGATCAAAGCTAATGGCAGCATTTTCCCCCAGGGTCAGATGGGATCGTGCATTTGCCATGGTAGAGTGACAAAGCTACATACACCCTTATCTCATCAGGGGAGGATATGGAAGGTTGTTGGTTTGGACAAACAGTGTTTTGGGCGATCTAGTTAACCTCAGCTGCTAGAAGGACGGCTTGTCTGAAGGAACCATCTGAGAGGTTCCTGGACCCTAACTGGCAGAGAAGATAACATTTCAGCTGTCTGAAGCACCTTGCAAGTCAATGCATTCAGTAGGATGCGGCATCCAATAAGCAATGTAAATAGGACTAGGATTACAGCAAAAGAGGCTTCCGCATTACAAATCTTTTCTGAAAAGTCCTATTTTGTTCTTTTTTTTCAGGTGTTACAACGTGAAGAACCTTTATGAGATCCAAATGTCTGCTGGGTGGATGATGTACCTTTGGTAATTAAGGTGATGACAGTTAATTGAATATTTCGTATCAAACTAAAAATTCAGTTTTCTCCTAACATTCGTTTTGATTCCTGTGGGCAAGGTTCAGTAGCATTGCTTTCTGGAGGTGTGTTCTGCCTAAAACCGTTCCTCTCATATTTTGACTTTCCTGCATGTTTTGCTAACGGGAATACTAGGCCCCATCCCCCACTGTGGATCAGCTGGTCAGTTGGGGGACTCGCCAGAAATGGGGGGAGCCTGCCAGAAATGATGTCATTGTGATGTGGCAACACTCTGGAATTTGGGCAAAAGCTCTGTGGTAAAAATGGCTTCTACCATAAGGTTTTTTGCCCAGTTAGCAGTGTTGCTAGCAGCACAGTGATGTCATTTCCAGCATGCACTGGAAATGATATCTCAGCAATACTGGCCTAGGTTTTTCCTCACTGCCAGTAAGCTCCCCCCGCCCCTAAGCCAGGGGGCTACTGGCAACCTTATTTAGTAGCCCATCTGGAGGGGGCGGAGGCTGTATGTAGGGATATGTGGTGCATTCCCATGTGCTCCCAGTTACCAAAGTGGTGTGCCGGTGGCTTTCTAGAATATCTGGCCTGGCCATCGAGTTCATAATCTGAGCAGTGGCTGTCCAGATTTTTAGAAGCCCATGACAGGCATGATCTTGCACAAAGGTTTTATGTCGGGAATAAAGTCTCCTTTTTAAAAGACAGGCAGACAATCTGTATTGTCAGAACTTCTCCGGATGTTACAAAGCCGAAACCCGAGCCTTTTACACTCGCTGTCTTTGAAGCAATGCGTGTGATGTTTTCAGGGGATGATAAGGAATCTTGTTTTCTGGCCAAGAGGCAGCTCGTTGAGTCACTTTGGCTCCCTTAACTGGCCAAATGAATTGCACTGATTTTGAAATAAGATTCTCTGGATAGTACTACCTTCTGGATCTAAGGGCCATATACCACAGTGTACCGTATTTTTCGGACCATAAGATGCACTTTTTCTCCCCAAAAAAGTGGGGAGAAAAGTGTGTGCGTCTTATGGAGCGAAGACTGCACGTTGGGGCGGGGGAGTGACTTTAAAAATTCCGGGGGGGGGGGGTACCTGTTGCTGCCACGAGGCCGCCGCTGCGAGGCCGGCTCCTGTAGTTTCTGCGAGGCCGCCACTGCAGCTCGCGCGAGGCCACCGCCGCCTTGTTGCTGCCCCTGTTCTTCTTGCCCTTCTTGTTTCTGGCGGCTTGTGCGAGGCTGCCGCCGCGGCCTTGTTGCTGCCACTACTGTTGTTGTTAATGCCGGCTCGCGTGAGGCCGCCGCCGCCGCCTTGTTGCTGCCACTGCTGTTGTTGTTAATGCCAGCTTCTTGCCCTTCTTGTTGCTGGTGGCTCGCGCGAGGCCGCCGCCGCCGCCTTGTTGCTGCCCCTGTTCTTGCCCTTGTTGCTGCCGCTGCTGCCAGCTCGTGCGAGGCCGCCGCCACCGCCTTGTTGCTGCCGCTGCTGTTGTTGTTAATGCCAGCTCGCGCGAGGCCGCTGCTGCCTTGTTGCTGCCGCTGCCGCTGCCGCTCTTGTCGCCGCTGGCTCTTGCAAGGTTGCCGCTGCTGCTGTTCTTGTTGCCGCCGGCTGGCGCAAGGCTGCTGCCGGCTGGCGCGAGGCCGCCACTGACCAGCGCGGAGGGTGCGAGCCTCCCCCGCGTCTTATGGTCAGGTGCGTCCTATGGTCCGTAAAATACGGTATGTTGTGGATTGTGACAAAATGGAACTTAAAGGGGCCGAGTAGAATGCCTGGAAAGTCACATGACTTGAAAAGGTGGGGGGGGCCAAGGGCTCGGAACCCACTGTTGATAGACAGATAACGGTCGGAGTGGTCAGTTAGGAAGGGACAGTCAGAGAACCGGGGGTTGGAGAGGGAGTCCCGCCTGGGACGTCAGAGAGAGCAGAAGGTCAGTCGGTGTCCCTCGGTGCTCTGTGGGAGCGAACAGTGTGTGAAAGCTCAGTGAGAAGAGCTAAGGTGTCTGACTTGCCGGAGTGGGAGCAGACCAGTGAACTTCAGAATACACACAAACGTTATTCAGTATTGTCAACCAAAGGATCCTGACTGAAAGGGAGATTAGGGAGGCTGAGGGGCAGTTCGGTCAAGAGCCAACGGGGGCTAGGGTGAGACCGGGGTGCCAAGCCAAGAAACTGGACATCTCCACGCAGCAGGACAGGAGGGTGAAGTCGGAGGGTTTAGCGAGTGGGTGCAAAGTGTCTCAAAACATACCATCTGCAACAAAGTAACAACAAGTCTGTAAAACAGTCAAGCTTAATGTGACATCAGGAACAGTAACATCGTGACAATATAAGCAATCTCCGCAAATTCCCTCCACTTATACTCAGTTGTACCAATAAAGTTGTATTCAGTAAAAGAAAAGCTGTGGTGCCCTTTTGGAAAGGGATTTCAGCCCAAAGTACACCGGGTCCCAAATATTTACCTCAGATACAAAACGCAGAGACCAAATATCAACCAACCCCGAAGAGACTATATTGTAAAACGGTAGCTACTTTAATTGGAGGAAACTGGTCAGCGGGTTTATTATTGTTTCGAGAGAGGCTGATCCAGGTTACCTCAGGGACCCCATCACCCAAAGTAAGACAGGAGATCCGCTCGCTCGCTGTCGGTCAGAGTTAGGGGACTGGTTGGCGAATAGGTGAGGGGTCGACCTCATCATATGGACGAATTCCATCGTGTTTTGTTCTGGTTTTAATTTGGCCTTGGTAATACACATCTCATCTTCTTGCATATACGAGTGGATGTAATTTGAACATTTTTTTTCCTTTTCATATTGGTTCTGACAAGTAGTTTAAATATTTTAAAAGCTGACATACAGTTTTAGGTATTATGAGGCAAGGTTTCTAACTGGGAAACAATAGGCATCTCTATGCTTATCATTTAAAGGCTGTGACAGATGAAGACGTCTCAGTGAGCTCCACAATATTTACTTGAAAGGAAAATGACTCTGCATACATGACTTCCCTTTGCTCCATAAAAAAGAAGGGTTTACAGGGCGGGGTGGTGGCTCAGTGGTAGAGCATCTGCTTTGGATGCAGAAGGTCCCAGGTTCAATCCCCAGCATCTCTGGTACCTATTTATCTACTTGCAATTTCTTGCTTTCGAACTGCTAGGTTGGCAGGAGCTGGGGCCGGAGACAGGAGCTCACTCCGTCATGCGGCACTCGAGTCTCAAACTGCTGAACTACCGACCTTCCAGTCTGCAGTTCAGTGTCTTAACCACTTGAGCCAGCTGCGGGGTGTCTGGCGAAGCCAAGCTGATCCAGGGAGGGAAGGGAGTTTAAAAGTGGGGGATGTACTATTACTAAAGGTAAAGGTCTCCCTTGCTCGAAAGCCAGTCGAATTGGACTCTAGGGATGTGGTGCTCATCTCCGTTTCCAAGCCGAAGAGCCAGCGCTGTCCGAAGACTTTTCCATGGTCATGTGGCCCGCATGACTAGACGCAGAGGCGCATGGAACGCTGTTTCCTTCAAACCTATTTATCTATTTGCAGTTTCTTGCTTTCAAACTGCTAGCTGGCAGGAGCTGGGGCCAGAGATGGGAGCTCACTCCGTCACTCGGCACTCAGATCTCGAACTGCCAAGCTACTGATCTTCCAGTCTGGTTGTGCAAAAAATAATAATAAAATTGGTTTTTCTTCTTATTCGGGTCTGTTGGACCCGAAAAATATTGATATTCCTGGATACTCCCAAATACCCGTAGCAGTATTTTACTGGTATTTGGGAAACCTGAATTTATTCGGCCTCATTATACCCAAGGAGACCATCTCAATAGGGTATAATGGACAATTTCACTTGCCAAGTTGTGCTCCTGCTGCAGCGCGACTCTGAGAGTGAAGGGAGGCGGCAAGCAGTGCTCCCTCTAAGCTGTGGAGTCTTGGGAAATCCTACTTTGTGAGCTACTGGCATTAAATTTGTGAGCAGGCAATTTGGTTACTACAGAAATTAGTTTGCTCTAGAACCATCCTTCCTGAGCTAAGACAAAAATGTGTGAGCTGGAGGCTAAAAAACTGTGAGCTAGCTCACAGTAACTCAGCTTAGAGGGAACACTGGAAGACTGACCTTGATGGATCAAGGGTCTGATTCAATATAAGGCAGCTTCATGTGTTTATCCCACCCCCCCAACCCATAGATAAAACCCCTTTGAGCCTTCCTAGTTAGGTGAGAAAGGTGGCACATAAACATGTAGATCTTAGTAAAATGTATATCTTCATTCAGGCTCAACAGCCCATAAGCCATACACCAGAGAAAATCATTTAAGAACGAAGAACAGCACCAAATAAAAATTTAGCTGCATCATCCATGCAAGATTTACAAGAAGCCACTTGGAAAACCATCTTAATTCATGGGTTGTCGGAAGCAACTGAATGTTTTAGCAACCGTTTCACATGAAATTTCTCCCTGGCAACAGATTGTTTAGAACAATAAAGACAGACGTGCAGTGAACAAATCAGCCATTGACAAGGATCAATGACAGCATGCAAGCATATATGACCATCTTAATTTGGGTATCGTCAGCACACATAGATAAGATGAAAATATCAAATAAATTGGGGGGTGGGATTTGGTGGTGACAGTGATTTGTACTTGGAAGGTGCTAGTGGATTAAAAGTTAAGGATGACTAGTCCAAACTGAAATGAAAGTTGGACTCCCCAGAGAAACTCATGCTGTGGTCCATGCACTCCTGAAGATTCAGTGTCTCGTGCAACCGTGCAACCTTGCAGTGTGAACCTGTAATGCCAGCAAAAAACAACCACCGCCACCTTACTTTGTGATGGAGCTTATGTAGGTTTCTTTTAAAAAAGAAGAAGAGAGACTGTTGCATATCTTAGGAGCAGCTGAGTGCTCAGAAACCTGAGGGGTTTACTCGGGTTGCCAAGTGGGATGAGATCAGAATTTGCCCCCGATGAGTCTTCAGAATTACTCTTCATCCGTAACCGCTGTTGTGCATGCTTGTGTTCACAGTGGGAGAGCCACTCCGGCAGGGCTTTTCCAGTTGTGCCCCGTGCGCGCTGTCCGTCTCGGCATTCTGCATTGCTGTCGGTTAACAATAAAAGAAAGATGAAAGCTTTCCAGTCCATTTGTTTAAGGGGGGAGGCCCTCCTACACATTCAAGCCTTATTGAATGCCATTCTACTTCTGTGATCATGTATAGTCTGACGCCTTTGTAAAAGGGTTAAGGGACAGTAGAGTTGTGTCTCACACCTGCCTAAGAAGAAGTGAGCAATAAACTCTGGCCTTAGCAGATCAGTGAAGACAGAAGGTACTTCGCTTTTGGGTTGGGAGCGTTATCTTGTCAGCCTGTTACAGGGGCTATCGACTTGACTGCTAAAAGGATTTCACAGAGTTAATTAGATTAGAAAGGGATTAAACAGTTTGCTTTGGGAACACTAGATGAAACACTATGTCTAGGGCAGTGATGCTCCATATTCTTGGTGCTTGGGGGGCAACAGTGGGAGGGCTTCTGGAGTAGTAGCCCTGCTAGTGGACCTCCTGATGGCCTTTGGTTTTTGGCCACTGAGTAACACAGAGTGTTGGACTGGATGCATCATTGGTCTGATCCAGCATGGCTTCTCTTATGTTCTTATGTCTGGGTCAGTGGTACTCTGTATTCTTGGTGCTTGGGGGGTTTCTGGAGTTCTGGCCCCACTGGAGGACCTCCTGATGGCATCTGGGTTTGGGCCACTGTGTGACACAGAATGTTGGACTGGATAGGCCATTGGCCTCATCCAACATGGCTTCTTTGTATTCTTGGTGCTTGGGGGGGCAACAGTGGGAGGGTTTCTAGAGTTCTGGCCCCGCTTGTGGACCACTTGATGGCACCTGGGTTTTGGCCACTGAGTGACACAGAGTGTTGGACTGGATGGGCTACTGGCCTGATCCAACATGGCTTCTCTTATGTTCCCTTTTGTCCATATTTGTTTTGAGTGAGCCCAGAATCCTTTTCCCAGCTGTGGCTGTGCGGATGTTACCAACAGGGCGGCGGCGGGGGGGGGGCAGCAACGCTCTCTCCAGTGGCTTGTCTCCGGCACCTAACACTTAGTGGTCACCTACTATGTTACCTGAGTTCCTCCCCTGTCACAAATGTTGTTAGTCTTTAAGGTGCTACTGGACTCTTGCTCTTTTCCACCTGCCTCAGGTTAAACATAGAAGTTGTCTCCCTGTCTTTTTATGGTGTATAATCCGGATTGTGTGTGTATATTTTAGTATGTCTGGTACATTTTCGATCAAAGCTGCATGAAGAGTTATTTCTAATTTCAACAACTTTTTTTTTTCCCTTTTGGAAGAAAATCCTTAATGCCATGCTAGTCTGGGTTCCGTTGGTTTCCAGGGAGTCAGCCAAAACATTTCTAGAAGGCAACTCCATAAGAAAGGGAGAAGTACTTTTCTCTCTTTCTCACAATACAAGAAGTCGTGGGCATTCCATGAAATCACTGAGCAGTCGGGTTAGATCAGATAAAAGGAAGTACTTCTTCACCCAAAGAGTGATTAACACGTGGAATTCACTGCCACAGGAGGTGGTGGCGGCTACAAGCATGGACGTCTTCAAGAGGGAATTAGATAAACATATGGAGCAGAGGTCCATCAGTGGCTATTAGCCACAAAGTATAGATAGGAACTCTCAGTCTGGAGCAAGTGATGCTCTGTATTCTTGCTGCTTGGGGGGGGGGGGGCAAGACTGGGAGGGGCTTCTAGTGTCCTGGCCCCACTGCTGGACCTTCTGAGGGCACCTGGTGTTTTTGGCCACTGTGTGACAGAGTGTTGGACTGGATGGGCCATTGGCCTGATCCAACATTGGCTTCTCTTATGCTCTTATGAACTGAGGAGTTCTTGTGCGTGAATTACCCTCGCTGCTTTCCCTCGTAGGAGCTATCTTTCGTGTTCTACTCTGGGAGACAAACACGTCATTAGATGCATGTCTCACGGTGCCCCCAAATTCATTATGAAAACAGAAAAGAATTTTGGTCACCTGACAGCTTCAAGTCCCCCCCTGCTCTAGCCCTATTTTGCTTGCATCCTGTGTGTTTGGAGCTTGTATGTGTTAAGTGCTGTCAAGCTGCTTCTGACTTACGGTGACTCTATGAATCCACAACCCCCAAAACTTCCTTTCACTAACAGCCTTGCCCAGGTCTTGCAAAGGGAGGGTTGTGGCTTCCTTGTTTGAATCAATCCATCTCATGTTGGGTCTTCCTCTTTTCCTGCTGCCTTCAACCTTTTCCCACAGAATACAGTCAAACAAAAAAGCCGAACAACAGCTATATGGTAGAACAAGAGCAAAAGAAACTTATAGCTGCAAAGTCCACTAAACCAATGAATCATATAACAGAATAATGCAAAAATATCAATTTAATACAACAAACGGGTCCAAGAATCATCAACGAAACATCCGGTAGGCATATTCGTTTCTGGCCGTCTTCATCAGGCAAGGACCATCATATGACTTCATGAATGACAAATTGAGCAATATCCAAGAAAACAATCCTTAAGATCAGACTAGTCCAACACTATCAATTATTCATTCTGGAATCATACATGGAGTATTCATACAAAGTTGATACATGGAGTATTCATACAAAGTTGATAGTGTTGGACTAGTCTGATCTTAAGGATTGTTTTCTTGGATATTGCTCAATTTGTCATTCATGAAGTCGTATGATGGTCCTTGCCTGATGAAGACGGCCAGAAACGAATATGCCTACCGGATGTTTCGTTGATGATTCTTGGGCCCCTGTTTGTTGTATTAAATTGATATTTTTGCATTATTCTGTTATATGATTCATTGGTTTAGTGGACTTTGCAGCTATAAGTTTCTTTTGCTCTTGTTCAACCTTTTCCCAGCATTATTGTCTTTTCCAGTGACTCGTCTTCTCATAATGTGACCACACCACAATAGCCTCAGCTTAGTCATTTTAGCTTCTAGGGAGAGTTCAGGCTTGATTTGATCTCGAACCCATTGATGTGTCTTTCTGGTGGTCCATAGTATCTGTAAACCTCTCCTCCAACACCGTATTTCAAAGGAATCCTCATCCGTCCTGTCAGCTTTCTTCATTGTCCAACTTTCATGCTCATACATAATGATAGGAAATACTGTGTTATTAATTATCTTGATTTTGGTCACCGGCAACACGTCCTCGCCCTTAAGAATCTTTTCTAGCTCCTTCCTGGCTCGTTTGAAGCTTACATTGATTAAATAGTGTTCGAATGAGCAATTACTTAGTTTCCCAGGACACAAATTCTTCTAGATGGTTTCCTTATGTGTTGTGGGGAGGTACCAATATGGGAAATAAGATCATTCATCTCCCCCAATATTGCCTGCCAAGCAAACGTCGGTTGAAACCGTTCCACCAGGGAGGCCTGGCTGAAGAGAGTCTTTTCCGAGACCACATCGAGTTTGACGTTCTCTGACTAATAACGTGAATTTATACTGGTCTGAATAGAAATCCATAGCTCTTTAAGAGCACCAGTCACATGGCTTCCTCTTTAGATTCAGGCGGAGACAGCTGTGATTGGACGTTGATGGATACTCTGTGCAACTCTTTCAGCGAAGCCTCCTCGGGAAAGGACGCTATGATGGATTTGATTGGCTTCCAGAAGCACAGTATGCACTTGAATCATTCATCCTACAGCGTATTTTTGGCTGTAGTGTCTTGGGATGCAAAGGGAATCTGTAGGGCTTCTTTGTGAGGACCTGGGAGTACGAGAGGACCTGTAACTTCACTCACAGAGCACATGTTTTTAACACACTAAGGCAGGGGTGGGCAATTGTTTTGGCTCGGGGGCCACTTTGTGGTAGGAGAGGTTAACGGAGGGCCGCACCTTTTAAAATGATTGCATTCATTAGTTAACTTTGCATTTCAGAAAAGGTATAAATTGTATCATAAAAATCAATAAATATAAATTAAATAAAACAGTGGTAGTTTTATTCAATTTATTTATTGTGCTGATTTCATATCATCTATAGCTGCAAGCACATTTAATTTTAGAGTCAGTTTAATGAGACAAATATACCCTATCACACTTTTCTGCAATTTTTTTTGAAATCAGGAGTGAGATTGCTTGTTGAGATTCTCATCACAGCCTGCAAGTTAATGTCTGTCAAAGAGCATCTATATTTACTCTTGTTGATCTTCGTGCAAGAAAAACTTTGCTCACAAATATATGTAGACCCAAATATAGAGAACATTTTCCAAATATAGAGAACATTTTCCCGTGGCCGACTGTCTTGGCGGGCCGTAAAAAACTCTGTGGCGGGCCGCATGTGGCCCCCAGGCCGCCATTTGCCCACCCCTGCGCTAAGGCAATTAATACTTAATTGCTGAAACAACAGATGCATGTTCTTTATTTACATTATTTCACATAATCCAGTGACGCAACAGTCCTAGTCAACTCCTCCTCCTCCTCCTCCTCCTCCTTTCTCTTCTGTTGTTTTCAAGCCAAGAGGTGTTCAGAGGTAGTTTGCCATTGCCTGCCACTGCGTTGCAGCCCTGGACTTCCTTGGTTGTCTCCCATCCAAATACTGGCCAGGGCCGACCATTTTAGCTTCTGTGATCCAACGAGATCAGGCTAGCCTGAGCTCCCCAGATCAGGGCTTGAACAAGATACATCTCACTAATGTTACCCTCTGATTCCACCCTCATTACCCTCTAATTCTTACCCTGCAGCACAAAACTTTGGCACAGCCAGCGTTACGTCAAAATTGGCATTCACTCACAAAAAAGCCAAGGATGTAGAAGAAGAATGAGAAGCAATCACTGAATAAATTCAGAAATCTCTCCAAACGCGCAATCAAAGAAGATACAAGCCAGTATTTCAGTTCTGCCAGATCCACAAAAACATAGTGTGTCTGAATAGGCTCCTCCCTCAGAATCTACCCAACAACCCCCACCCCCCCCCTTGGACATGTGATGGAGAGCCACTGTCCAGTCAAACGTGTGTGTGTGGCCTTCAGTAGTTCAAGTTGGCCAGTGGCACCAATAATAAGTGGATTTCCAGGATCATCCTGCCCCTCCTTCCCTCGGTCCGCAATCGGCCGTTTCGGTCCCTCATCTGCTTTGTTGGCTGATCCTTTGCCTGTTTGCAGAACATCACTGTACTGGTGGTAACCACAACTGACGCATGAAACTGTGGAGCTATTCTAAGTTAGTGGCAAAGGATAACGTTGCTTCGATGGCCTTTCTGCCTAGTGACTTGAAAGGGTACCGTATTTTTCGCTCCATAATACGCACCTGATCATAAGACGCACCTTGTTTTTAGAGGAGGAAAACAGGAAAAAATGAAACAGAAAGAGAGAGAGAGAGAGATAAAGGAAGGGAGGAGGAGAGAGAGAAAGAGAAAGGAAGAAAGAAAAGTGGGGACAGAGAGAGAGACAGAAAGACAGACAGACAGACAGAAAAAAGGAAAGGAAGGAAGGAAGGAAGACAGACAGAGAAAGGAAAGAAGAGAGACGTCGGCATGCCATGCAAAGCCAGGCCTTTCTGTGCAAAGTAGCCACAGAGCTTAATCTGTGGGCGGGGCTTTCTGCTGCTGGCAGTCTTAAAGGGGAAAAGCACTTAAAGGGAAAGAGTACTTAGCCTGGTGGGGTTTTTCCTGCCGTTTCCCTTTTAAATCTTAACAGCTCAGGCCCAGCTGGGAGGGGCGGGGAAGGCTGGGATGCCAGCCTGAATGGCGTTCCCCTGCGTTCCTGCTGAAGAAAGAGCCCTGTTACAGGTAAGAAAAGCTCCATATTCGCTCCATAAGACGCACACACTTTCCCCCCCACTTTTTTGGGGAGGAAAAGTGCGTCTTATGGAGCGAAAAATACGGTACATCTCTAGATTGGGAGGGGCTGTGGCTCAGGGGCAGAGCCTCTGCTTGGCATGTCGAAGGCCCCAGGTTCAATCTACAGCATCTCCGGTTAAGAGGACCAGGTAGTAGGCGATGAGAAAGACCTCCGCTTGAGACCCTGGACAGTCTGAGTAGACAGTACTGGCCCCGATGGTCCAGTGGTCAGATTCTATATCAGGCAGCTACATGTACCCACTTCTGATACTCTGTCTGCCTGTGTGTTGAGAAACTCTCAAGCCTAACATCAGAACTTTCCGGCTTGGGAACCATCCTCTTGTTCACAGTTGAAGTGGTAGGGCTTCAGAGAAGGCAATGGGGGTTGAGAAGAGTTAAAGGCCATCGCTAATGGCTCCTTCTTGAATCGGGTCATCTGACACTCCCCTCTCCTCCTCCATCGTATTAAGGGCTCCGGTATAAAAGGGGCCTTTCATGTCTCTCTTGTGATGGGCAGACTCGCCATGGGCACATAGTGACAAATAAAGACTCTCTCCTGACTCACACCCGCTTGATCCCAGTCCGGAACAGGGGGGGAGGACAGAAAGACAAACCCATGTGAGGTTTACATGCCTTTTGAACCCGTGACAAGTTGTAGGGTGTAGTAGACAGAACACCCCGGGCTATGTTGTGTGATCCTGGATGGCTCCATCCCCACTGATCGACCCAGCTACCACCAACCGGCGTCCGGTTAAGTTGGCCAGTGGCACCAGTAACGAGAAGTGGGTTTCCAGGAACATCCCGTTCCTCCTTCCCTCTGTCCGCAATTGGCCGTTTCGGGCTCTCTGTTTTGTCTGATTTGCATCGGGGAGGGGAGCAGAATTCCTCATCTGCTTTGTCGGCCGATGCTTTGTAGAAGAAAGCTTTTGTCTGCCGTGTACAGTACTAGGCACTTCCCGGTCCAGCTACTCAGCAAAACATTGATACGGCTTTAAAAGTTTGTGTGTATTCAGTAGCTCTGGTAAACATTTCCCTCGCCCTCTCTGCTGTTCTGGCTTCACTTCCACCAGTCTTTCTTCCGGAAGTCTCATCTATAGTTTCTTAGGTGGGCTGTAGACCGTTGAAAGTTTGGTGGTCATGGAAATTTGAGGTCTGGCTTTAGCAGGTATCCTTCATTGGAGGTTTTCAAGCAGAGGCTAGACGGCCATCTGTCAGCAATGCTGATTGTGTGAACTTAGATCATGAGCGGGAGGGCAGGAAGGGTTGTATCCAGTGCTTAGTTCTCCTGGCCCTTTCTTACACGCCCAGGGAAATGCTAATTGCCATTTTGGGGTCAGGAAGCACTTTTGTGGCAGCACAACTCAGCAAGGGAACTGAAGGCATTTAAAGAGACCATAGTCTCTTTAAATGCCTTCTAGCCGCGCCCAAATAAAAGCCGAATAATATCAGCTTTTATTCAGCGTTTCTATTTTGGTAGTTCAGTCAGATTGTTCATTCTGTATTTGGTTGAATACATATCAAAAGAAATACCAATAAGATTTTTTGCAGGTATTTATTCGGTTCAGTATATACTCAGCGCACATCCCTTTTGGGGGACATCTGCTTTTGATAGTTGTCCCAGAGCAGCAGTCTAGCTGCAGCATTCTGCACTAGCTGCAGCCTCCGAACACTCTTCAAGGGTAGCCTCAAGTAGAGTACATTGCAGTAGTCCAGTCTGGATGTAACTAAGGAATGGATCACCGTGGCTAGATCTGACCGACCCAGGAACCGACTCAGTTGGCACGCCAGGTTGCCTCTCGATAAGTGAAAACTGTGGATCAAAGTGTGTGTGTGGTTTCACTTTGGCTGAGGACAGACTGGCAATCCGCCCCGGGATAGGTCCACATGGGAAGCGGGGGAAGGGAGCCTGTTCAGACATGCGCAGCTGTCCCTCGGCTCCTTTCTGCACTTACCCGCTTTGAAGCCGGTTTTCTTGCGCTTTAGAAGGACACCGGGAGAAACCAGTGTCCAGAGGCCATCTTGCGCTTTCCTCCCACTTCCAGGCAGTGTGAACTGGAAGAAGGCGGGAGGCAAGCGGAGGCGGCAGTGCGAACGCGGCGTTTTGCCAGTTTGCACATGAGCGCATGCGCACGTGCAAAATTGCCGAAACAGCCCTATCACAAGCTGTGGAGGCCGGCCCACCTGGGGCCACTCCGCAGCAGTCTGAACGCTCTGTAACGGCATCCTTGCGCAATACCCCGGCCAATGTGGACAGCCAGCCCCGGGGGATTTTCCCCCCCGCAGCTTTTGCCTCTGGATTCATCCCACTCCAGATTGCCAGTCTGTCCTCAGCCTTTGATTATTTACTTTTCGGAGCAGGTGCTTTAAGCTTCCCTAGGATGTAAGAAGACTTCTAGTCCAGCATCCTTTTTTTCACCATGGGGAGGAGCCATGGCTCAGTGGCAGAGCATCTGCTCGGCATGGAGAAGGTCCCACCATGTGGTAGTATTCTCACAATATCCAGGTTGTGTAATCTAACATGTAGTAGTGCTGTGGTAAGGTAGCCAATGAGCTCCAGGGTTTCCAGCAGCCCCTCTTGGCTGTCTCCCTTCTCTTTGCTTCCCACCTCTTTTTTTCTGTTGTGTGTGTGTAAAACAAAAATTCAGCAGCAGGCATTTCTGTGCATCGTTATTATAGTCTGAGCAGTTCAAAGCCGGAAATCCCAGCTGTATACACTGAAACGAAAGTACTGGTTAAAAGAGGAAGTGCTGTGGCCATGAATTACGGGCTGTGTTTCCACCACGGTTGTCTTCTTCAAACCAAAACTTTTATAAACAATATCTGCAAACTACTAACGTCTGATTTATGATGGTCGGTTCCTGTAAAGGCCTGTCTGTAGTGGCAAAACCCAGAACTCAAAAAGTGTAATCTCTGTAGTCTGTCTTGAAGAGCCCGTCATGAGAAAGGCCCGCCGTAAATAATGCAAATAAATAAAGAAATGTTTCCCAAGGTTACATCTTTTGGCTTAAAGAAATGGTTGTGGGGGGGGGGGGAATGAGAAGGGGCCACATTCTAATCTCCTTTTATTCTCTACCCCAGAAGTCCCCGACCTCTTTGCACCAGCGGGCACCTTTGGGATTCTGACAGCAGGATGGGTACAGCCACAAAATGGGCACGGCCACAGAAGGTCAGGCTGGGCTTTGTTGGAAAAACAGCCACAGGAAGAAGTGAGCCTGCAGACTGTTACAGGCACGGGGAGCATCATGACCGATGTATGGCAATAGCATGCTAAGGAAGTCTGACACAGATTGGCAATGCGTGTTGAGTCTATACTATGCAAAGGGTCCTCTCTGTGTGTACAGTCAGGCTGTGAGTCAGATTTTCCAGGCCCAAGCAGAATGTGCCTCAATTTAATACAGTACTCCCAATTAAGAAGGAAAAAATGAAACAGCAAGCAAGCGTGCTGCAGTTGTTAGTGCTGGACTAGAATCTAGGAGACTGAGGTTCAGATCCCCACTCAGCCTTGGAAGCTGACCTTGGGCTAGTCACACACTGTTAGCCTAACCCAGGGGTGGGCCAACTTGCTCAGCGTAAGAGCCCCCTAGAACAGGGGTGGCCAAACTTGCTTAACGTAAGAGCCGCATGGAATAAACATCAGATGTTTGAGAGCCACAAGACAGGAACAAATATCATCTGCTTTTCTTGGAAAATAAGCACATTTGCTTTTTATTAACATTAAAGGAGACTGCCAAAAATAAGAACAAAAGGGGTAAAAGCAGATATTGATAATGATATTACTGTATTTTTTGCTCCATAAGACGGACCTGATCATAAGACGCGCCTTGTTTTTAGAGGAGGAAAACAGGAAAAAATGGAACCGAAAGGAAAAAAGAGAGAGAGAGAAAGGAAGGAAGGAGGAGGAGGAGGAGTGAGAGAGAGAAAGAGAAAGGAAGAAAGAAAGGTGGGGACAGAGAGAGAGACAGAAAGACAGACAGAAAAAAGGAAAGGAAGGAAGGAAGGAAGAAAGACAGAGAAAGGAAAGAAGAGAGACGTCGGCATGCCATGCAAAGCCAAGCCTTTCTGTGCAAAGTAGCCACGGAGCTTAATCTGTGGGCGGGGCTTTCTGCTGCTGGCTATCTTAAAGGGGAAAAGCACTTAAAGGGAAAGAGTACTTAGCCTGGTGGGGTTTTTCCTGCCGTTTCCCTTTTAAGTCTTAACAGCTCAGGCCCAGCAGGGAGGGGCGGGGAAGGCTGGGATGCCAGCCTGAATGGCGTTCCCCTGCGTTCCTGCTGAAGAAAGAGCCCTGTTACAGGTAAGAAAAGCTCCATATTTGCTCCATAAAATGCACAACCCCCCCCCCTTTTTGGGGGAGGAAAAATGCGTCTTATGGAGCGAAAAATACGGTAATTTGTCCAATGATATTTGTTTGCTAATGATATTTAGCTTCCACAGCCGCCCTGCTGAGAGCCACATGATATATGTGAAAGAGCCGCATGCGGCTCCCAAGCCACAGTTTGCCCACCCCTGGCCTGACCTAACTTACAGCATTGTTGTGAGGATAAAATGGAGAATGGTGGACTATAAATAAGAGAATCTCGAAGGAAATCATCTTGCCTTGACCTGGGTAGCCCGGGCAACCTCGATCTCGTCAGGTCTCGGAAGCTAAGCAGGGCCGACCCTGGCAAGCACTTGGATGGGAGACCTCTTAGGAATACCAGGGCCGGGATGCAGTGGCAGGCAATGGCAAGCCACCTCTCTGCAATGTCCAGGCCCCACTGGGGATCACCAGAAGTCAACTGTGACTTCCAGGCACATGTCTCCCTGCGCGCGCGCACACACACACACAAATACCCAATTTTTTTTTAAAAAAAGAAGTCGTCTTTATTCCTCTAACAAGGCACCAGCGTTAAAAAAAGGTGAAATGTGAAGAAGATAGAAACAATGAAATAGTGCTTCAATATAAGTAACACGATCCTAGTAACACTGCCCTTTGTTGTTGCCTATTTGAGGAGCATTATGGGAACTAAAGGGTGAATGGGAAAACATATGGTTTTTTTTAACCCCAAGGAGTCCATTGAGCTGTCATCTGGGGCAGAAGCGGGGAAAGTTGGCCCGGTGCAAAGAAAGAAGTCCAAGCTGAAATAAGGGGTGAAGCTGGGAATCCAAATGAGGGATTCCACGAAAGAGCGAAGTTCTGGGAAGTGAGCCAATTGCAAGTACAGAGAAGGAGGCTCCGATCCAGGACCAATTAATTACAAGGAGTTGTAGATCCAGCCATCCAAGAGGGTCCAGGAAGGGGGGATGGGGGGGAAGTCTAGTTATTTCAGTGAAAGAAGGTACAGGAGCAGAACTGACTACAGAGTTAGATGGGGTGGGGATCCTTTTTAAAAATGCATTAGAAAAGGACGAGGAGCAAAAATGTGGAAATGGAAGTCCAAATATATATCACAGGATGATTCGGAGGGAGTGGCTGAGTTTGATAAAGATCCTGATATTTCCCAGGGGCTGGTAATGACTGACGGTGGTCGGGTGAATGGTCCAGGATGGTTCCATATGGGCCTTCGGTTATTATCCGGCAAATCTGAGTCACTTAAGCCTGAGCATGAATTCTGGAGGCTGAGCGCAAAAAGACCTTCGATCAGCAGACTCTTTGGAGCGTTCCAGTTGGTGGACTACTGCCATATGACTGTTCATCCAAGGGAAATTCCTGCTGGGCCAGGTTCTCTCCATGCCCACCCCCATCTTGATACTATAATGGATTGTTTTATCCAAGCCTCCCGTGTCTACGAGTGCCGCTTCGGAGGCAGTTGCAATTCTTTAAAAATTAGTGAGAGGCTCTGATCAGTTATATTGTGGCCCCCAGAACTCTTGCCCCCCACCCTATGCTTTGTCAGGTGCATAAACAGCCATGGGTTGTAGTTTAGCTCTAAATCAAAGCATCTTGTGGGGTGTGCAAATATAGAGGTCCGGGGGGGACGGGATTCATTCACAATAGAAGTGGTATATGAATGTTAGGCAGGATTCCCTCTAGGTCTGCTTTTGACAGCTATGAAGGAATATCCACACATCTGCTACGTACTGCAGAGGATTCTGGGACATATTCAGAGTTCCGCGAATAGTTCTTGTGAGATTTTGGCTGTACGTTGCTGGGGAATATTAGAAGTGGCAGGCAATTCTCTTTTGGGGAAGGCTGTCAACTTTCCGATTCATACCAGAACACAGATTAAAAACTACTGCTCTTGGTACGAAGGGCGTAACAAAAACTCCATTAGGACTTCCCAAATTAGTTTATTATCTGAACTGTGCAAGGAAGAGGAGGTAATCATAAAACATTGAGGTTAAAACGGCCGATATTGTAATGCCCCTGTAGAGGTCTGTGGTGCAGCCTCATTTAGAACAGTGTGTACAGTTCTGGTCAAAAAGGACATTGCAGAGCTGGAAAAAGTACAGAGGAAGGCAGCCAAGATGATGAGATGGCTGGGGCACCTTCCCTAGGAGGAAAGGCTGAAGAGTCTGGGACTTTTCAGTTTAGAAAAGAGATGACTGAGGAGGGACATGATAGAGGTTTATAAAATTATGTACCGTGTATAGAGAATCGACAAAGATAAATTTTTTCTCCCTCTCTCCCAAAATACCAGAACTCAAGGGCATCTAGGGAAGCTGATGGGCAGTAGGTCTAAGATGGACAAAAGGAAACACTGCTTTATCATTCATTCATTCAATCAATCAATCAGTCAATCTATCTATATCCTGCCCTCCCCACAAAGGTGAGCTCAGGGTGGCTTATACAACATTTCATAAATACAATTAAAATCTATATAAACGTATAACAGAAATATCAATAAATTAAAACACAGTTAAAAGCTGGAACATTATCAAATAAAACAAGAGCAAAAATTATTTCTAATATAGGTGACTGTGTGACTCCCGTAACTTTCATACCAGCTGAGTTTGCTCGCTTATTATGCGGCGGGCGCAGGCTAGAGACAGTGATGGTAGGCCAGGACACAGGGACACTCCTTGGTGTATGATGCGGTGCCCTACGAGTGCCTGGTGGAAGAGCTCCATTTTGCGGGCCCTGTGGAACTGTAAGAGGTCCCGCAGGACCCTGATCCCTTCCGGGAGCTCATGCCACCAGAGTGAATCAAATATGGAATTTGCTGCCAGAGGATGTAGCGATGGCTACAGGAATAAGCCGCTTTCAAAGGGAATTCGATAGATTCTTGGCAGATAAGTCTATTAATGGCTACGAGCCACGGTGACTGAGGGAAACTTTCAAATTCAGAGGTGCTAATCCTGTGAGTCCCAGACCCAGGAGGCAACATGAGGGGAAGAAGGCCTTGGCCTCTCTGCCCTGTGGTTGGCCGTCCAGAGCAAGGTCACAAACCCCTCCCCAGGCAGAAAGCCAAGGGTTCTGTCCACAGGTCCGGGGAAACAGGGAAGGCAGGAATTCAGAATCAAGGCATTGGAGGTTCAACACAACAGGGCAAGGTCTGGGTTCCTAAACTGAAAAACAAACTCATGTTAGCAAAACAGGATTTCAGAGCAGCAAGGCAGAAGTCTGTTTGCTGAATAATCAGCTCACAGTGGGGGTTGTAGCGAGGTTGCTTCCAGGCTGAACCCCAGCCAGGGGGTTTCCCTTTTGTTAGCCTAATCACA
This sequence comes from Lepidodactylus listeri, assembly GCA_029233225.1. Taxonomy (NCBI): domain Eukaryota; kingdom Metazoa; phylum Chordata; class Lepidosauria; order Squamata; family Gekkonidae; genus Lepidodactylus; species Lepidodactylus listeri. Next base: position 6,141,831 of record JARCFY010000009.1, on the reverse strand, counting down.
CACAGGTGTTACTTCTTCACTGACTTGTGATTTCGGTTCCTGTAACAACCCTGCATCACCAATCAGTGCCGATCCCTGTTGTGCAATTAGCTGGGCACTCCTTCACCTCACCCAAGCTGCCGGATGCCTCCTACGCTCAGCTGGCTCGGGAGGTTCAGGCGGTGAGTGGCAGTCTGACCTCTGTCCCATTTCTTTCGTCTGCTGCCAGAATGAGCAGCCCTCGCTGCCTGACGCGTCTTTTGCTGGCTCTGCCCCTAAATCCAGCTGTCTAGGCAGGCATTCCACCGGTGCAGGGCCTGACCCTTCCATTTCCTCATCCTCAGAGGAAGAGGTAGCTTGGTTCACAACAGGATGCTGGACTAGATGGGCTATCGGTGTGATCCAGCAGGATTCTTCTGATGTTCTCTTGTTCATCCCGTGGTTGCGAATTCCAGAAGGGCAGTTGTGTTAGTCGGCTGCTGAAAGCAAACAAACAAGATCTGTATCTCTCAGTATGATGAACTGGCTGTAGCCAATCTTAGGTGCTGTTTCCTTTGTTAGTTAAGATCGCTAGGTGTGCTAGCTGGTGTTAATTGCACGTTCTCTGCCCATCAGCCACTGGTTACATAAACACCAGTTGTGTTACAATTTCAAGACTAACGAGTTTTTATTCAGCGCGATCTTTCCTGGACCAACAAGCTGAGCGCCTAGTCCATGAAAGCCTTGGGGTAACTGGTTAGATTAGAATCCAGTAGCCCCTTAGAGAAGAGAAAGAGAAGAAAAGAGATTGGATTTATATCCCGCCCTTCACTCACTTGGAGTCTCAGAGCGGCTTACAAACTCCTTTCCCTTCCCCTCCCCTGCCCTCCCCACAACAGACACCCTGTGAGGTAGGTGGGGCTGAGAGAGCTCTGAGACAACTGTCCTTGAGAGAACAGCTGGTAAAGAGCTATGGCTTGCCCAAGGTCATCCAGCAGGTGCAAGTGGAGGACTGGGGAATCAAATTTGGTTCTCCCAGATTAGAGTCCGCGCACTTTGAACCACTATGCCAAACTGGCTCTCCTTAGAGACCAACAAGCTTTTCAGGGTATAAGCTCTCGAAGAGTCAAAGATCCCTTTGTCAGACATGAGCTCGGCCTCTCGGAAGCTTATACCCTGAACATCTTGCAGGTCTCTAAGATGCTACTGGGGCCGCGGTAGCTCAGAGGTTAAGACGCTGAGCTGCAGACCAGATGGTTGATAGCTCGGCAGTTCGAGACCCGAGTTCCACGTGACAGAGTGAGCTCCCGTCTCTGGCCCCAGCTCCTGCCAACCTAGCCGTTCGAAAGCAAGAAATTGCAAGTAGAGAAATAGGTACTGCTTCGGTGGGAAGGTAACAGCGTTCCGTGCGCCTCGGTGTGTAGTGATGCCGGCCTCATGACCGCAGAAAAAGTCTTTGGACAGTGCTGGCTCTTCGGCTTGGAAACAGAGATGAGCACCACCCCTAGAGTTGGATTTGACTGCCTTTCGAGCAAGGGAAACCTTTGCCTTTATTTTTACCTTAAGATGCGACTGGACTGGAATCTAGCTTTTCTACTACGGACCAGCACAGCTACCCTCTGCAAGTATTGTGCTAACTGGGTGATCTTTAAACTGCTGTAAGACGCTGGCTTTATTTTTGCTCCAGCAGCCTAACATGGCTATTATCAAATACTTACACTTGGTTTTAGCAGAGTATTCCTTGGGGATTTGGCATCCCCCCCCCTCCGGGGGATTTTTTCCCTTCTTTTTTAAAAAATGTGTGTTTTTTTGTCAAAGGCACCCTGTTGAAAGCGGTGCCGGACATTTTAACCTCTTTCTCGTCATATGATGGGCTTTCACTTCCTCGGAGTTTCAATGGGCGGCTTTGTGCAGACCTGCCTTGTTTTCGGTTTCTGTGCATTTCTCCTCCATTCGCTCCCTCCCTCTTGACCGCTACTGTAAGCGGTTCTTTCAGCCGTGGAAGAATAAAGGAGTCGGGGGTTCCACGGTCCCCCCCCCTCTTTGTCCTCTTGGGAACCACTGAATCATTCCACCAAGCCTCCTGCTGCTGCTCTTCACCAAGCCAGGAAGATGGGCTTGAGAAGCGACTTGTGACTCAGCAGAGTTGACTGGGTTTCTGTCTCATAGAGAGGATTGGTTACTTCATTCATTCATTCATTCATTCATTTTGGCTTGTATCCTGCCCTCCCCACTGCAGCAGGCTCAGGGCGGCTCACGACAAATTACAGCAAATGAAACAGTTTCTTGAATAAAATTACGAAAAGTTAAATCTAAAAACAGTTCATAAAGTGCAAGCAGTGGCGTTATAAAGTGGTGAGAATCCGACAGTCGGTTAAGGGCATGGTCTGGGTCTCAGCGGCGCACAGGCAATTCAGTCAGTGTAATATCGATGTTAGTGATATTGTTGTTGTCGACGGTATTGGGGCCAGGACCTCGGATGGATGGGTGCGGCTCCTTAATCGAAGGCCTGGTGGAAGAGTTCCGTTTTACAGGCCCCAATGTCTTCCAGGAGCTCATTCCACCAGTGTGGAGCTGCCACTGAGAAGGCCCTGGCCCTCGTTGCTGCAAGACCAGGAAGGTTCTAAAGTAATTGATTTGGATGAGAGAAGAGAGAGGGGAGAGAAGGAGAGAGAGATTGGATTTATACCCCGCTCTTCACTGCCGGAAGGAGTCTCAAAGCAGCTTACAATCTCCTTTCCCTTTCCCTCCCCACAACAGACACCTCATGAGGTAGGTGGGGCCGAGAGAGCTCTTTTGAGGACTGTCCTTGAGAGAACAGCCCTGAAAGAAATTGTGACTGACCCCAGGTCACACCAGCAGCTGCGTGTAGAGGAGTGGGAAATCAAACTCGGTTCTCCCAGATTACAGTCCGCCACTCTTAACCACTGCACCAAACTGGGATATGAGAAGGCCAGATTCCAAAGGCCCATTCCACCACAGTCCTCAGTTTCTGTGCCTTTGGTTAACTCACTATCACCTTCCAGTGCGATGTAATGGTTAGCATCTCAGACTGGGATCTGGGGGGCTCAGTTTTGAATCCCCACCCTGCCATGGAAGCTTGCTGGCTGACCTTGGACTAGTCACATAATCACAGTCTAACCTTCATCACAGGAACAAAGTCTGAGTCCAGTGGGACCTTTAAGACCAACAAAGTTTAATTCTGGGTATAAGCTTTCGTGTGCACGCAAACTTCTTCAGATATGTACCTGAAGAAGAGTGCATGCACACAAAAGCTTACACCCAGAATTAAACTTTGTTGGCCTTAAAGGTGCCACTCTGGACTCAAACTTTGTTCTATTGCTTCAGACCAACACAGCTACCCACCTGAACCCGTCCTTCCTAACAGGGTTGTTGTAATGATAAAATGGAGGAGAGATGATGTAAGCCACTTTGGGTTTCCGTTGGGGAGTGAGGCAAAGTATAAATGAATAAAATAAAAATATGTTCAGTCCATGAAATGAGAGAGGAGAGAGAGGAGAGATTGGATTTATACCCCACTCTTCACTACCTGAAGGAGTCTCAGAGCGGTTTACAATCCCTTGCCATTCCCCTCTCCACAACCGAGGTAGGTGGGGCTGAGAGAGCTCTTTTGAGAACTGCTCTTGCGAGAACAGCTCAGAGAACTTGTGACTAACCCAAGGTCACACAAGCAGCTGCAAGTGGAGGAGTGAGGAATCAAACCCGGTTCTCCCAGATTAGAGTCCATGCTCTTAACCACTACACCCAACTGGCGCTCAGTTTGGTGGCTAGCAGAATGAGTAAGGTAAGAATAATGAAGTACTCGGTGTTCTGAAAAGGGCTGCGGAAGTTTGAGTACTGATGCTTATTTGAAAATGCTGAATTTCTAGGAATCGGCAGGGCTAACTTCATCAGAAATGTCGGAATAAGGCCTCTTGAGTCTTATGCAATTTCCTGAACACTCCCTCTCTCGCCAGATCAAACTTGCAACCATCTTAAGCGTGTTTTTAAAAATGCTTTTGTAGCTCTTCTGGAAAAAAAATAGAAACTTGGGTTGGAGTGTGAGTTACTTAACTGTTGCTACAAATTCTTTGCCCTCTGGCTCAGTCCCCAATGAATTTTTTTCTGAGCTGAAAATTCTAAGCTCCTGAAGTGTAGCAGCAAAGTCAGGAGCAATTGTAAGTCGCTTCCCGTTTGCGACTGGAAACTAGGAACCTCCGCACTGGCAAAAAACTCCCCCCACACACAATATACTGTTTAAGCAGCAGTTGCGATCCACTTTTATTGTGTATTGGAAGCAATTTCTGCATATTGCACAAGTGCCGTGCAAGCCATGTGACAAACAAGAGAGATGACACGCACTCAGATTTTGCTGTGGCCGTCAGGTTTTATTATTCAGGATAAAACAAAGTTGTAAATCCATTTCTTGAGATGGTGGTTTTCCTCCCTGCTTCTGTGGAAGGCTGCTTTGCTTCCTCGCTAGGCCCCAACTAAAGCTGCAAGGGAAACTTGGCTTGCATTTAACCGCCCCACTGGCCAGGCTGTTTCGGTCTCCCTTCTGTTTTTAAAGAGCCAGGAACTTTTATAATTAGAAGAGAGAATCTGAGAGCCATGCAGGTTTATGCTCAAGCAGAGGGCTGACAACTCTCTCGGGGCCTGTTTTTACTTGCCACAGAGGTCCAGGTGAGTAGCTAATTTCCTATTTATGTATTTTTATTCTTCCCTTTCTCTAGGGTGCTCAGGGGCGCAGTAAATGATACTCCGCGCCTCTGTTTTACCCTCACAACGGAGTGTTCCCTCTAAGCTGAGTTAGTGTGAGCTAGCTCACAGTTTTTTAGCCTCCGGCTCACACTTTAATGTCTCAGCTCAGGAAGGACGGCTCCAGAGCAAACTAATTTCTGCAGCAGCCAAATCGCTCACTCACAACTTTAATGCCGGTAGCTCACCAAGTAGATTTTTTGCTCACAAGAGTCCTCAACTTAGAGGGAGCATTGTGGTATGTTAGGCTGAGAGAAAGTAGCTGGCACAAGGCCACCCATTCAAGATCCATGACCAGGAAAGGTTTTGATTGAACCCCAGCTCAGATTTGGGTCACACAGCTTGGTCTTCTGTTTTCTTTATTGGCCTCCATTATCAAAATTATGCTTTTCCGTCTTTGGAAAGAGGGAGGCAGATTCACAAAGGCGTACTAGAATATTATCACTCCATCCCTGCCAGATCTTAGATATTTATGACTTAAAAACAAACACTTTCCTCTGAGATACATGACCATCATTTCTGCTGTTGGAGGCACCTTCCTTCAGTTTCAGTATGTTTCTCAAGGTGTGATGCTGTCAGGATAATAAATTATGCCCCCCCCCCAAACAATGTTTTTTTAATATTCTTTTCTATGTTGCTGCTGTTCTTTTGACATATCTTTAGGTAAGCCGCCCAAGCTATCAGTAATGCCAAGCCAGGCACACTCCAGGTATCCACACCTGTGGCAGAGCAGGCACTGTTTTGCCAACATGCGCTGGCAGGTATTGCTCCGGGCAGGAGGAGGGTGATCTGTGGTTGGGGCGGATGCTGCAACAACTCACTCATCGCAGGCCAACGGCTATCTGGGAAGGTTTGGCATTTCAGCCATCTTCAGTCCTCCGCAGGCAGGCGAGGTGTATGAAACCGCCTGTCTTTGGACGGATTTCGCCGCTCCCCAGAATATGCTTGGAGAGATGTTAGCCGGAGCAGTGTGCCTTCTGGCTGAAAGCGTGGTTGGTCTGTAGAATACGGAATTCGCTCAGGAGGTCAGCACAGTTGGTTGCTCCTGAGCATCCTCTTTTACACGCCAGAGCATGTCTGTCTGTCTGTCTCTCTCTGTATATTGGGGAGTTGTTGACGGGGATGAACAACAGGAGCATAAATGGTGAAAATCTTGAGATGAGGCTCTGTCAGACATAGATGACAGCCCATTCAAAGGCTGTGACGTGGGCGGCAGTGAAAAGAAGCCTGTTTCGCTGCTACCTGTCATTTTCTGTGTTTTAACAGTATTATATTTATTTGTATCCTGCCTTTCATCCCAATGGGGTCCCAAAGCAGCTTACATCATTCTCTTCTCCTCCGTTTTACCCCCACAACAGCCCTGCAAGGCTGAGAGGTGTGTGACTGGCTGGCCCAAGAGCACCCAGCAAGCCTCCACGGCGGAGTGAGGATTTGAACTTGGATCACCCAGATCCTAGTCCAAAACTCTAGCCTTGCATGTGTGATGCCCTGACCTAGGAAGCCCGGTCCAGCTTGATCTCACCAGATCACAGAAACTAAGCAGGGTCGGCCCTGGTTAGCATTTGGATGGGAGACCACCAAGGAAGTCCAGAGTTGCTATGCAGAGGCAGGCAATGGCAGAAACCACCTCTGAACAACCCAGCAGGGGTTGCCATAATTTGGCTGTGACTTGAAGAAGAAGAGATTGGATTTGTACCCCACCCTTCACTACCTAAAGAAGTATCAGAGTGGCTTACAATTCCTTTCCCCTTCCCCTCCCCACAACAGACACCCTGTGAGGTAGGTGGGGTTGAGAGAGCAAGAACAGCTCTTGAGAGAACTTGTGACTGACCCAAGGTCATCCAGCAGGTGCAAGTGGAGGAGAGGGGAATCAAACCCTGTCCCCCAGATTAGAGTCCGCGCTCCTAATCACTACACCAAACTGGCTCTCCTGATGACTCTCTCTCTCTCTCTCTCTCTCTCTCTCACACACACACACACACACACACACACACACACACACAGAGTACAGCTTTGGAGGTAGTGTATGAGGGAAATAACTGAGATCACTGTGATGGAATGGGACTGCTCTGACCCACAGGCCCTGCTCCACCCTGCCCCCCAAGGTTTCCCCAACACCTGGAGGTATTTTTCTCTCTCTCAGGTACCCCACCACACCACCTGACCTTTGCAGGTATTGCCCACTGGGACAGCCAGGACTCCCAGCTTCCCTTCCCAGTTCTGAGGCCTTGCCTCTGTGTCTCCTGGTACCCAGCATCTGGGGACGACTTACTGCTTTGTGCACCACTGGGGAAGTAACCACTTGCCAGCCATCCGCCCTCCCCTTCCTCCTGTCGCTCCTTTTAAAACAGCGTGTCCAAGACAGTCAAGGTCTGTGTGGCACAGAGAACCACCACCAGGATAAAAAGTTACAAAGCATCTATTAAAAGGAAAATGTTCACAAGCATACTTTTAGCACAGCACCGATTGAGTAGGGGATTCAAAAGAAAAGGGTGAAACATGATTCCTTTCTCCCTCCCTCTGTATACACCCCAGCAGATGTTCAGCATAAGACAGGCTCCTTAGCTTAGCAAGTTACCAGATGTTCTACAGGGGTTCCATTACCTTCCAGCCTCTTTCCGGTGTGCAGGCCAGCACATGACAACAGCTGCTTCCTCCGGACCTCAGTTGAGAGTTATGCCTGCTTCGATGGAATCGGCCCAAAAGAGACCCTCCTCCTGGCTCCCGAGAGTTTTATCATCCCTCTTTCTCCTCCCACTAACCAGGTCAGGCTAGGTCAAAGAAACATTTCCTGAAGTCTCCAGAAGTTTAGTGGGCAGGGAAAAGCTTAACCATCCCACTGTCTCATGCTAGACTAGTAGCGTCTTAAAGACTAACAAAATTTGTGGCAGGGTATGAGCTTTCGTGAATCACTAAAGAAGTGAACAGAACATGAGAAAAGAACCATTTTGGGGGGTTGTTTTTAGCATCTCTTGCTAGCCTAAGCTCATAGTGAGCTTTAGCTTTCTTGACTTTCTACGCTAGTTATTTGTTTGTATTCATCCTTGGTTATAAGGCCCTCCTTCCACTTTCTAAATGAGTCTTTTTTATTTCTCAGCTCTTTAGAAAGCTGTTTATGGAGCCACCTTGGCTTCTTTAGGTTCCTCCCATTTTCCCTTCTCATACAAGAACTCGGGGGCACTCCATGAAATTGCTGAGCAGTTAGGTTAGAACAGTTTAAAGGAAGTCCTTCTTCACCCAAAGAGTGATTAACACGTGGAATTCACTGCCACAGGAGGTGGTGGCGGCTACAAGCATGGACAGCTTCAAGAGGGAATTAGATAAACATCTGGAGCAGAGGTCCATCAGTGGCTAGTAGCCACAAGGTATAGATAGGACCTCTCGGTCTGGGGCAAGTGATGTTCTGTCTTCTTGGTGCTTGGGGGGGGGGGCAACAGTGGGAGGGCTTCCTGCCCCCACTGCTGGACCTCCTGATGGCACCTGGTGTTTTTGGCCACTGTGTGACAGTGTGTTGGACTGGATGGGCCACTGGCCTGATCCAACATTGGCTTCTCTTATGTTCTTATATGGAGCAGAGGTCCATCAGTGACTATTAGCCACAAGGTATAGATAGGACCTCTCGGTCTGGGGCAAGTGATGTTCTGTCTTCTTGGTGCTTGGGGGGGGGGCAACAGTGGGAGGGCTTCCTGCCCCCACTGCTGGACCTCCTGATGGCACCTGGTGTTTTTGGCCACTGTGTGACAGTGTGTTGGACTGGATGGGCCACTGGCCTGATCCAACATTGGCTTCTCTTATGTTCTTATATGGAGCAGAGGTCCATCAGTGACTATTAGCCACAAGGTATAGATAGGACCTCTCGGTCTGGGGCAAGTGATGTTCTGTCTTCTTGGTGCTTGGGGGGGGGGCAACAGTGGGAGGGCTTCCTGCCCCCACTGCTGGACCTCCTGATGGCACCTGGTGTTTTTGGCCACTGTGTGACAGTGTGTTGGACTGGATGGGCCACTGGCCTGATCCAACATTGGCTTCTCTTATGTTCTTATATGGAGCAGAGGTCCATCAGTGACTATTAGCCACAAGGTATAGATAGGACCTCTCGGTCTGGGGCAAGTGATGTTCTGTCTTCTTGGTGCTTGGGGGGGGGGCAACAGTGGGAGGGCTTCCTGCCCCCACTGCTGGACCTCCTGATGGCACCTGGTGTTTTTGGCCACTGTGTGACTCAGAGTGTTGGACTGGATGGGCCACTGGCCTGATCCAACACTGGCTTCTCTTATGTTTGTGATTGTGCCTTCAGTATTTTACTTTTAAGAAACTCCCATCCCTCTTCAGCTCCCTTCTCCTTAAGTATTTCTGACCATGGGATTCTACCCAGCATAACTTTAAAGTTTGTCAAAAATTTGCTTTCCTGAAGTCCAACCTATATGTCTATGTACAGCGTTTACCCACCCTACAACAAATAGAACAACAAATCTACAACACATAGAAAAGATTTCCAGGGCATACGCTTCCCTCTCTCCCAGATTCAAAATCTCATTTCTCCATAAAAGTTCTTGGGAGCAGCGAGAGACCCTTTTTCGGAGAACACTTGGAAATCTAGCATGAGCCCCACCCCACTCCTGGGAGAAGGTCCGAGACTCATCATGGCCATTACACAGTGCCTTGGAATTTTTTGCAGAGAAAATTGTTCTTCCTCTTTCCTGGTGTGGCTGAAGCCCAGCACAGTTCTCGATGTGCAGGACCAGCCTCGGTCCCCATGACCTGAGCCTTGAAGAGTGCTGGAATTGGAGCCATTGGCTCAGTGGAAGAGCCTCTGCTTTGCATGCAGAAGGCTCCAGGTTCATCTCCGTCTAGAAGGGCCAGGGAGGAGGTGATGGGAAAGACCTCTGCCTGAGACCCTGGAGAGCTGCTGCCCGTCTGAGTAGGCAGTGCTGACCTTGATCGACCAATGGTGTGATTCAATATAAGGCAGCTTTGTGTGTTCAGATGTCTTTGTATTTGGGGTGGGGCTCGGTGGTAGAGCATCTGCCTTAGCCTGCAGAAGGTCCCAGGTTCAATCCCTGGCATCTCCAGTTAAAAGGACCAGGCAGGAGGTGATGGGAAAGACCTCTGCCTGAGACCCTGGAGAGCTGTCAAGAGGGGCTGTGGCTCAGGGGTAGAGCATCAGCTTGGCATGCAGAAGGTACCAGGTTCAATCCCCAGCATCTCCAGTTAAAAGGACCAGGCAGAAGGTGATGGGAAAGACCTCTGCCTGAGACCCTGGAGAGCTGTCAAGAGGGGCTGTGGCTCAGGGGTAGAGCATCAGCTTGGCATGCAGAAGGTCCCAGGTTCAATCCCCGGCATCTCCAGTTAAAAGGACCAGGCAGGAGGGGATGGGAAAGACCTCTGCCTGAGACCCTGGAGAGTTGTCAAGAGGGGCTGTGGCTCAGGGGTAGAGCATCAGCTTGGCATGCAGAAGGTCCCAGGTTCAATCCCCGGCATCTCCAGTTAAAAGGACCAGGCAGAAGGTGATGGGAAAGACCTCTGCCTGAGACCCTGGAGAGCTGTCAAGAGGGGCTGTGGCTCAGGGGTAGAGCATCAGCTTGGCATGCAGAAGGTCCCAGGTTCAATCCCCGGCATCTCCAGTTAAAAGGACCAGGCAGAAGGTGATGGGAAAGACCTCTGCCTGAGACCCCGGAGAGCTGTCAAGAGGGGCTGTGGCTCAGGGGTAGAGCATCAGCTTGGCATGCAGAAGGTCCCAGGTTCAATCCCCGGCATCTCCAGTTAAAAGGACCAGGCAGAAGGTGATGGGAAAGACCTCTGCCTGAGACCCTGGAGAGCTGTCAAGAGGGGCTGTGGCTCAGGAGTAGAGCATCAGCTTGGCATGCAGAAGGTCCCAGGTTCAATCCCCGGCATCTCCAGTTAAAAGGACCAGGCAGGAGGGGATGGGAAAGACCTCTGCCTGAGACCCTGGAGAGCTGTCAAGAGGGGCTGTGGCTCAGGGGTAGAGCATCAGCTTGGCATGCAGAAGGTACCAGGTTCAATCCCCAGCATCTCCAGTTAAAAGGACCAGGCAGAAGGTGATGGGAAAGACCTCTGCCTGAGACCCTGGAGAGCTGTCAAGAGGGGCTGTGGCTCAGGGGTAGAGCATCAGCTTGGCATGCAGAAGGTCCCAGGTTCAATCCCCGGCATCTCCAGTTAAAAGGACCAGGCAGAAGGTGATGGGAAAGACCTCTGCCTGAGACCCTGGAGAGTTGTCAAGAGGGGCTGTGGCTCAGGGGTAGAGCATCAGCTTGGCATGCAGAAGGTACCAGGTTCAATCCCCAGCATCTCCAGTTAAAAGGACCAGGCAGAAGGTGATGGGAAAGACCTCTGCCTGAGACCCTGGAGAGCTGTCAAGAGGGGCTGTGGCTCAGGGGTAGAGCATCAGCTTGGCATGCAGAAGGTCCCAGGTTCAATCCCCGGCATCTCCAGTTAAAAGGACCAGGCAGAAGGTGATGGGAAAGACCTCTGCCTGAGACCCTGGAGAGTTGTCAAGAGGGGCTGTGGCTCAGGGGTAGAGCATCAGCTTGGCATGCAGAAGGTCCCAGGTTCAATCCCTGGCATCTCAAGTTAAAAGGACCAGGCAGAAGGTGATGCGAAAGACCTCTGTCTGAGCCACCGATAGAGCCGCTGCCAGTCTGAGTAGACAATACTAACTTTGATGGACCAATAGTCTGATTCAGTATAAGGCAGGTTTCATACATGTGTTCATCTGCATATCCCAATTCCAGCAAACATAAAATGTCTGTCCAGGCAGCAAACTTTTGGGGTGCCACTAAGTGATAGCAAACTATCCATTTTTTGAACTCCTTTGTTTTTTAAACCATGCCTCGGACACCCAAGCGTCTTGGGCAGCCTCTCATCGGTTTTATCTTAAATTACTAATTTAGGATTTCCCATTATCCTGCAGTGTTTATTATTATTTCTGAACAGTCGCTGTGGCAACAAAACTTGACATTATCTTGTGACCACTTCCCTTGTGCAGAACGAATTGCTGTTTTTCACATTTTCTGCGTCTTCTTACTGTAGGTGACAGTTCAAAATGTGAACTGCCTGCCTCTTGTTATACAAAGGCGTTCTGGATAGGTTTCTACAGCTGCAATAAAGCATCTTTTTAAAACCAAAAGAATCTAATTGGAACAAGCTCTTGTAAGACAACTAGAAGGGGTACCACGTGAGAATAGCATATTCGTTACACAGCTTTGCCCCAAAAGAGATTTTTAAGAAGCGGAGACAGATGCCCTGATATCACTGGAGGAGAAGAGGGGGGAGACACAGAGTGGTTGATCCTGCTTAGTCGATGAAGACATTCTTTTGTCTGTCTGTCTGTCTGTCTGTCTGTCTGTCTCTCTCTCTCTCTGCCTGCCTGCCTGCCTGCCTGCCTGCATGCGAGCAGGGTGGTTTACGACAGAAAGGAACATACGATAAATACCGTATTTTTCGCTCCATAAGACGCACTTTTCCTCCCCAAAAAAGTGGGGGGGGGGGAGTGTGTGCGTCTTATGGAGTGAATATGGAGCTTTTCTTACTTGTAACAGGGCTCTTTCTTCAGCAGGAACGCAGGGGAACGCCATTCAGGCTGGCATCCCAGCCTTCCCCGCCCCTCCCTGCTGGGCCTGAGCTGTTAAGACTTAAAAGGGAAACGGCAGGAAAACCCCCACCAGGCTGAGTACTCTTTCCCTTTAAGTGCTTTTCCCCTTTAAGACAGCCAGCAGCAGAAAGCCCCGCCCACAGATTAAGCTCCGTGGCTACTTTGCACAGAAAGGCCTGGCTTTGCATGGCATGCCGACCTCTCTCTTCCTTCCTTCCTTCCTTCCTTCCTTCCTTTCCTTTCCTTTCCTTTCCTTTCCTTTCCTTTCCTTTCCTTTCCTTTCCTTTCCTTTCCTTTTTTCTGTCTGTCTGTCTTTCTGTCTCTCTCTCTGTCCCCACCTTTCTTTCTTCCTTTCTCTTTCTCTCTCTCTCTCTCCTCCTCCTTCCTTCCTTTATCTTTCTCTCTCTCTCTTTCTTTCTGTTTCATTTTTTCCTCCTCTAAAAACAAGGTGCGTCTTATGATCAGGTGCATCTTATGGAGTGAAAAATACGGTAGCTAAAAGTTAAAAACCTGCAGTAAAATATACAGTGCATATTTTGGCTCTGTCCTGAGTTTCACAGCTCATTATGACTTGCAGGGATTGGTGGTATAGGTATGCTGAGGGGGTGGAGTAAAAAACAAAGGCGGACTCTGGTTACAGGCGGATTCCTGTTCTTCTGCTGTCAGAGAAATTACCTGGAAGCATGCAGGCACTGTGCCTATGGAAACCTTTGGAAAGGTTGAGATTACTTAAATTATCTTTTTACAAAGTAGGGGGTGAAATACCTGCCACTGGTAGAGATTTCCCTCCCCCCAACCTGGCAGAACCACCCATTTTGAGGTTTAAAATGGTAAAGGTTTCACTTGCTTGAAAGCCAGTCGGATCCGACTCTAGGGGGTGGTGCTCGTTTCCATTTCTGAGCCAAAAAGCCAGCACTGTCCGATGACTTCTCTGTGGTCATGTGGCCAGCATGATTAAACGCCGGGGTGCACGGAACACTGTTATCTTCCCACCTAAGCAGTACCTATTTTCCTGCTTGCAATTTCTTGCTTTCGAACTCCTAGGTTGGCAGGAGCTGGGGCCAGAGACGGGAGCTCACTCCGTCCCACGGCACTAGGGTCTCGAACAGTGCTCCCTCTAAGCTGTGGAGTCCTGTGGGCAAAAATTCTGCTTTGTGAGCTGCTGGCATTAAAGTTGTGAGCAAACGATTTGGCTTCTGCATAAATTAGTTCGCTCTGGAGCTGTCCTTCCTGAGCGAAGACAAAAATGTGTGAGCCAGAGGCTAAAAAATTGTGATCTAGCTCACACTAACTCAGCTTAGAGGGAACACCGGTCTCGAACTGCCAAGCTACCGACCTTCCGGTCTTTGGCTCAGCATCTTAACCTCTGAGACACAGTGACCCCTCTTCTGAGGTTTACACTGTCTCTATTCGGACCCTGGATGGCCCAGGCTAGCTTGATCATGTCAAATCTCAGAAACTAAGCAAGTTCAGTGCTGATTAGCCCTTGAATGGGAGACCAGCACGGAAGTCTGAGGACCGCTCTGCTGCAGTGGGGAATGGCAAACCACCCCTGTTCCGCTCTGGGCTTGCAGTCCCTGCAGGGTCCACGATAATTCCGCGACTTGACAGCACTTTCCACCATAATTCTGTGACTTGACTGTACTTTCCACCATAATTCCGCGACTTGACAGCCCTTTCCACCATCATTCAGACCGTGAGGTTAATTAGAGTATAACGTGATGTGTAAATGTGCAGGAGCTGTGCAAACATATGTCTTCTGGGGGTTTATAATAACGTTTGCTTGCATACCTTGACGTGAGGGGTGGTTGGTTACACTGGATCAATCACAGGAGGATCGGATTCCGCAGCAATGTGATAGAAAAGAGCAAGAGTCCAGTAGCACCTTAAAGGCTAACAAAATCTGTGGCCCGGTCTGAGCTGAAGAAGCGAGCATTGACTCAGGAAAGCTCCTATCCTGGCACAAATTTTGTTCGTCTCTCAGATGCCACAGGACACTTGCTCTTTTCTGCTGGCACAGACGCACTAACATGCAGGCGTCCTTTCGTAGAAAAAGAGCTGCAGGAGCTCATTAGCATGACTCATTAGCATAACTCATTAGCATAACTCATTAGCATATGCCACGTCCCCTGACATCACCGGAAGTGTGTCAGAAAGGGAATGTCAGTTTCAGCCCCATCTTGTTCCATCTTCACAGCAGTGTGGCTACTGAATAACTAAATAATGATGTGGAAGGGCCAGGCTAGCTGTGTCCTGTCAGATCTCGGAAGCGAAGCAAGGTCAGCCCTAGTTAGCACTTGGATGGGAGACCCCCAGGGAAGTCCAGGGTTGCTATGCAGAGGCAGCCAATGGCAAACCACCTCTATTTGTCACTTGCTTTGAAAATCCTTCGGGGTCATAAGAACATAAGAAGAGCCCTGCTGGATCTGACCAGTGGTCCATCTAGTCCTGCATCTTGTCTCACACAGTGGCCAACCAGTCCCTCTGGTGGGTCAACAACAGGGCATAGAGGTCAAGGCCTTCATTAGAACCTAAGAAGAGCCCTGCTGGATCTGACCAGTGGTCCATCTAGTCCCGCATCTTGTCTCACACAGTGGCCAACCAGTTCCTCTGGTGGGTCAACAACAGGGCAGAGAGGCCGAGGCCTTCATTAGAACCTAAGAAGAGCCCTGCTGGATCTGGCCAGTGGTCCATCTAGTCCCGCATCCTCTCTCACACAGCAGCCAACCAGTTCCTCTGGACAGACAACAACAGGGCATAGAGGCCAAGGTCTTCCCCTGATGTTGCTTCCCGGCTCTGGGATTCAGTGGTTTAGCAGCTCTAAATGTGGAGATTCCATCGCAGCCATTGATAGACTTATCCTTTGTAAGGATAAGTGGACTAATGGAGTCGTAAACCTGGAGGTCATCTTAAATCAGTTATGACTTCATGGTACTTGATTATTATCCGGCATGGCCCGGGCTAGCCCTGTCTCATCAGATCTCAGAAGCCAAGCAGGGGCAGCCCTGGTTAGCACTTGGATGGGTGACTCCCAAGGAAGTCCAAGGTCACCATGCAAGGGCAGAAGAAGAAGAAGAGATTGGATTTATACCCCGCCCTTCGCTACCCAAAGGAGTCTCAGAGAGGCTTACAAACTCTTTCCCCTTCCCTCCCCACAACAGACACCCTGGGAGGTAGGTGGGGCTGAGAGAGCTCTGGCAGAAACTGCTCTTTTTCAAGAACAGCTGTGCCAGAACTATGGCTTGCCCAAGGTCATCCAGCAGGTGCAAGTGGAGGAGTGGGGAATCAAACCCGGTTCTTCCAGATTAGAGTCCGCGCACTTAGCCACTACACCCAACTGGCAGGCAATGGCAAACCACTTCTGAATGTCTCTTGCCCTGAAAACCTTATGAGGTTGCCATAAGTCAGCTGCAATTTTCCACCACCACCAACACAACCATTCTGAGCCTTGGCTGACTGACTTTATACTTGGGTGGTTTGTTGACCTGGCTTTCTGTACCATTCCTATAAACACAAATTGGGTATGATGGGCTCTTTTTTACTGAACTGGATCCTGAGGATGTGGGGCAGAATAGCAAATAACTCCTTCAGGTTTACTACTCTGTCGAGCTCATCAACGTGAGCCGTTTGTGGCACACGGACAGTCTGAAAGAGATATAAGATGAACTCACTCTCAGTTTGCACACCCTTCCTTTCCTGGCTGGGTAGTGAGCTCTTTACTTTGCTGTAAGCCAGCGGCTGTTTAAGAGACCGGCGTGTGACTGTGCAGATGTTCAGCCTGCACAGAAAGGAGAGACGTCTTGTGTCAAATGGTTTACAAGTGCAGATGTTCATAGTCACTGGTGGTTGATTCAGTGTGCTGTTTGTGTTACAGTTAAAACACATAAAAGCCAGCAGGGCGTTACTAAGTCGAGTAGGAATGCAAAAGGCGTTGGTGTTAACCTTTAAAGCCCTTAATGGTCTGGGACCTTCCTACCTACAGGAGCGGCTTTCCTGTTTCAAACCCCCCCCCCCCCCAAAAAAACATTTCCGTCTAGGGGGCCCTTGTGGGTACCCGGCCCCAGGATTGCTTGGTTAGCTATCACCAAGGGAAGGGCCTTCTCGGTTGTGGCTCCTTGTTTAGTTCCCACAGGGCTTGCAAAGCTGAATTGCTTAGGTTGGCAGAGACCCACATGTTTAGACTGTTTTAATAGTGGTATGGTGATAGCCCACGTGTTATAACTTTTATGCAAATATGTTATATTTATTATTTGTGTTTATATGTATTTTTTCCCTTATTGGTTATACTGTTGTAAGTCGCCATGAGACCCTCCGGGTGAGCAGCAACAGACTAAAATCCAGTAAATGAATAAATGTTGGAAGAATTTCCCCACACTCACACAGACTCCCTTGGTGCCTTAAAAACAATCTGAAGTGCCGGAGAGTATCACGATGACTCATGCCTTTCTGTTTGACTACCCAAAAAGTGGGTCAGCGACATCAAAGGCCAGCTCTACGCCGCAGAGGGAGACCCAAATGGGGATTTGGCAACGATCCCATTTTAGCGCCCAGGAAAGATGCTCAGAAGGATTAACAATGAAAAAGAAGGATTGCGATATCTCTGTGTTTTGTTGGGGTTAGGCGGAGACTGGCACTTTGAAAGAGGAGAGAGGCAGGGGTGAGGGGAGATTGCTGTCTAATTAAAACTGTGCAATCCGGTCTGCGCCAACTCCCTCGTCTCCCAGAGCAGCAGGGAAGAAGTTAGAGATGGGTGGGAAAGAGTTGGCACACAAAAGGGCTTGGGAGCCAATCGCGGGCCTCATTAAAGTCCAGTGAAATCTGTGCAAGTTCAGGGTGGCGCAGTGTTTTAAGAGAGTCGGACTAGGATCTGGAGACCTGGGTTCGAATCTCCACTCGTGCCACGGAAGCTTTCCGGGTGACCTTGGGCCAGTCACACTCTCTCTGCCTAATCTACCTTGCAGGGTGGTTGTGAGGACAGCGAAGTAAGCCACTTTGGGTCCCTGAAGTCAATTGAATAAAACTTGATGGCATTTAGCTCAAGCTTCTCACCCATCATGGCTGTCTGCCCCCATTCCCATCCCGGGTCAGGCATTGATGGCACGCATACTCCTTAGTGGGGTTTTAACGTCACATTTCCAAACTGATCTCTTCAGTGCTAAGTATAAGGAACCATGTCTGGCTCTTAAGTAAAGCTGGGATATAGGTTTGTCTTGGATATTATCGATCAAGGTCCAAATCCCACTTAACCGGGGAATTTAGGAGATTGGATTTATACCCCGCCCTTCACTACCCGAAGGAGTCTCAGAGCGGTTTACAATCTCCTTTCCCTTCCCCTCCCCGCAACAGACACCCTGGGAGGTAGGTGGGGCTGAGAGAGCTCTTTCAAGGACTGCTCCTGAGAGAACAGCTCTGAGAGAACTTGTGACTGACCCAAGGTCACACCAGCAACTGCATGTGGAGGAGTGGGGAATCAAACCCGGTTCTCCCAGATTAGAGTCCGCTGCTCTTAACCACTGCACCAAACTGGGATATGAGAAGCCCGGATTCCAAAGCCCCATTCTGTCACGGTCTTCAGTTTTTGCGCCTTTGGTTAACTCACTATCACCTTCCAGTGATTCTTACGTTCTTCTCAGGGGAAGGCCTCGGCCTCTCTGCCCTGTTGTTGGCCCTCCAGAGGAACTGGCTGGCCACTGTGTGAGACGGGATGCTGGACTAGATGGACCCTCACTGGTCTGACCCAGCAGGGCTCTTCTGAGGTTCTTCTCAGGGGAAGGCCTCGGCCTCAGCCTCTCTGCCCTGTTTCTGGATCTCCAGAGGAACTGGCTGGCCATTGTGTGAGACAGGATGCTGGACTAGATGGACCACTGGTCAGATCTAGTAGGGCTCATCTGATGTTCTAATGAAGGCCTCGGCCTCTCTGCCCTGTTGTTGGCCCTCCAGAGGAACTAGTTAGCCACTGTGTGAGACAGGATGCTGGACTAGATGGACCATTGGTCTAATCCAGGAGGGCTCTTCTGAGGTTCTTCTCAAGGGAAGGCCTCAGCCTCTCTGCCCTATTGTTGGCCCTCCAGAGGAACTAGTTGGCCACTGTGTGAGACAGGATGCTGGACTTGATGGACCCTCACTGGTCTGACCCAGCAGGGCTCTTCTTAGGTTCTTAAGGCTGGTCTGGCCGAGGCTGTCAGCTGACTTGGCCGAGGCTGTCAGCTGACTTGGTTTGTCTTTTTGCTCTCTGGATCGAAAACTGTCTCCAGTCTCTCATGCCAGACTACTCAGAAGCTGAAACTATTTCAGAATACTTTTGAACGTGGGTTCACCGCTGAGTAACATCTGGAAATAGCTGGCAGAATTTCCAGGTCAGAGTGACACAGCTTCCAGTCAGCCTGCCACCCTCTTTTTAAGGGGAAAAAAATATTAAGAAAGAAGCGAGAGTACTTTTTTCCTGTCCTCGTTCTTGCTCAGGCATCTCATTTAGAAGGGATTGTGTAGCTCCGCCGTTCTCCTTCCCCTTCCTCCTCCCTGGTGAATCCAGAGGATGATGTCAGAGTGTGTGTGTGTGTGTGTGTCCCAAGTACGCAGGATGCTGCAGCCGGCCAGCAGCTGTGTGTCCCTTGATAACACTGCAAGAATCTCCCTTCCTTGTTTCTGAACTGGTAAGGGAAGCGGGGAAGGCGATTTGGTGTAGCCTGTTGTCATCAGATCTCGGAAGCTAAGCGGTGGCCATTTTATGGATGGCTCCGCCTCCAGCAGTAGCCATTTTGTGGTTGCGCGCCCACCACACCATGTCAGAATTCCCAAGACGCCCACGGGCTCAAAAAGGCCGAGGACCCCTGCATTAGACTACACCAAGGGCAGGCGAGACGGTGGCGTGGTATAGCCCAATCTCGTCAGACCTCGGAAGCTAACCAGGGCCGGTACTTGGATGGGAGACCACCAAGGAAGGCGCTGCAGAGTCAGGCGATGGCAAACTACCTCTGCTTCTCATTTTCCTTGAAAGCCCCTGGCTGGGGTTCCCATGATTCGGCTGCAGTTTGACAGCATTTTACACTCACGCAAGGGAGAAGGAATGTACACAGTGTGTGGGGCGGGGCGGGGGGCTGCCAGGGTGTGCCCATGCTTTATTTATTTAATCTCCATGTTGGAAGCAGCCACCAGGGTCGTCCAGTCCAACCTCGTGGCAGCACAGCTATGATTTCCCCAATAAGTAGGTTGGTATCCAGTTGATCATTTAAAATCTCCAAGGACAAAGAATCCACCACCTCACAAAGGAGATGGTTCCAGTGACGAATACGCCTCACTGTCAGGAAGTTCTTCCTCAAATTTAATTGAAACGGTTTCAAATAACAGCGAAAATAGAATTTTCCTTCTTTTCTGTGCCAGCCATAAAATCCTGCTGAGGTTGTAGGTGAGCCAGATGCTTTTGGCCTTCTGAAGGACACTTGCAAGAAAGACTGGGTGGAAAAAAAACTTACAGACTTCTGATTTCTGGCTGAATTTCCTTCCTTCCTCTTTTGGTGTTAGTATCAGGTTTCCCGGCCCCTGGCATTTTTTTTGCAGCCGTGCCTAAAAATACTACTTAACACAGTTTAGCTGCTTCTCAACACCTTCCAGCAATCGTTGTAATGTTCCCTCTAAGCTGTGAAGCCTTGTGAGCAAAAATTCTACTTTTTGAGCTACTAGCATTAAAGTTGTGAGCCAGCGATTTGGCTACTGCATAAATTAGTTTGCTCTGGAGCCATCCTTCCTGAGCTAAAATAAAAATGTGTGAGCTGGAGGCTAAAAAACTGTGAGCTAGCTCACACTAACTCAGCTTAGAGGGAACACTGCGAAACTATCCAGATTCCCCCCCCTTCCCGGTCCCATTTCCGAAGAGAATTTATACAACAGAAACAGAGATTTTGATTCACACAGTTGTATAATGAACAACACCGACTGTTTAAAAATTATATACAGCACCTTGAAAATGCTGGTATTATTATGAATTAACATCGTGTACGCTGCACTTGTCAGGCCAACACGAAACAAGATTTACAGTGTAAGTCGGGGTCCCCAACCTTTTGGGGCACCTTTGGAAATCTGAGGCAGGGTGGTATGCTCCGCCACAAAATGGCTGCCCCAGGAGGCGGAGTCAGCCACAGCATGGCAGCTGCAGGAGGCGGAGTCCAGGAGTGAGGTTACAGATACCTCTTAATGGCAACTCTTCAAAATTCCAGGCAGGAATTCCGCCCAACAGGAAGACTTCTTAAATGAACAGATTGTTTAAAAATATTTCCTTGCGTACACACAGCTAACCTTCGGCCATGCAGTGAAGATCCTTGTGCTGTGGTGGCAACTGCTTCAAAAACTCCACCTGGCTCCTTGCGCTCTCTAAAAAACCCTCGGTGGACGCCATGGGTGCCCGTGGGGAACCCAGAGTGTAAGCGGTTAATTTGCAGGCAGTGTGACGGGTGGAAAGGAGTCATGGGGACAGAGATGCAGTTTGCAGGCACCTCCACTTTGTTTTGATTGGGGACAGAATAAGGATTAAAAAAAGACAAGATTGGGGTTTTAAGGAGGAATTCAAAGGAAGAGGTGGGGACACCATATAGGTATTCTGGGAGGAGAGTTCCAGGCATAAAAGCAGCAAAGAGGAAGGCACAAAAGGCTTCTCTCGACCGGAAAATAGAGCTTTTTACAGCATTAACATTCATGCCAGACACGAAGTTTTCAATAATTCGCCGTTAATATCCCTGTTAAATTTTGCACGGTCTGGTTTGCCGTAGTCACGGCCATTTGCTGAGCCTTCACCCCCACCGCTGTGACTAATGCACCCCTCGTATTCGAATGTGCAGGGTGATGTCAGTCTCGCCAGGCTGCCTCTTGTGACTCAGGGACAAACATCCTCGCCCGCTGTCCTTCCAGCCTGGTATTTTCACATATGTAGGGTTGTCAACCATCAGTTGGGGCCTGGAGATCTCCTGGAATCACACCTGATCTCCAGGTAATAGAGATCAGCTCCCCTGGAGAAAAAGGCTGCTTTGGAAGTGGACTCTATGTCATTATACCCTGCCGAGCGCCTTCTCTCCAAGACCTGTCCTCTCCAGGCTCTGCACCCCAGATTCCCAGGAATTTCCCAACACGGATCTGCCAACCCTACGCACGTCGCCAGCAATAGTTTTTCTGCAGCACACGAAGAGCACAATCGGCAGGAAAGCAGACCAAGGCCTGCAGAGTGGCTTTAGGGAGCATGTGTGGGCCTCAGGCGCTGTAGTGGCTCAAGTGGTTAAGTCACTGAACTGCAGGCCGGAAGGTCGGTAGTTCAGAGTTCGAGACCCGAGTGCTGCGTGACGGAGTGAGCTCCCGTCTCTGGTCCCAGCTCCTGCCAACCTAGCAGTTCGAAAGCAAAAAATTGCAAGTAGAGAAATAGGTACCACTTTGGTGGGAAGGTCACAGCATTCCACGCGCTTCGGTGTCTAGTCATGCCGGCCACATGACCACGGAAACATCTTCGGACAGCGCTGGCACTCTTCGGCTTGGAAACGGAGATGAGCACCGCATCTCTAGAGTCGGATTCGACTGGCTTTCGAGCAAGGGAAACCTTTACCTTTACCTATGGGCCTCAGAGGTCTTTCTTGTGTACTGGTGGTGGAAAGTGCCATCAAGTCGCAGCTGACTTATGGTGACTCTGCAGCGTTTTCAAGGCAGGAGACAGACAAAGGCAGGTTGCCATTGCTTGCCTAAGAACATAAGAGAAGCCAATGCTGGATCAGGCCAATGGCCCATCCAGTCCAACACTCTGTGACACAGTAGCCAAAAATACCAGGTGCCATCAGGAGGTCCATCAGACAGCAGAAGGAGCTGATCTTTCTCTTTTCCCCTACCAGGGGAAGGGTGATTCTTGGAGTCATGGAACACATATGAGATAATAGAAGAGGTAGGAAGCGTGACCGCTCCCGAAGAGACCAAGATTTTGCAACATGAGAATTCAAGAGTCAGAGTTCCCTTCATCAGGTACAAAGGGAGCACTGACTCTCCAAAGTTTATACCCCCAAAATCTTGTTGGTCTTTAAGGTGCTACTGGACTCGAATCTGGCCCTTCTTCTGCCCTCTGAAGAAGTGAGCGGCGACTCGCCAAAGCTCCTCCCCTGCCACCAATTTAGTTCGTCTCTGAGGTGCTTCTGAACTCTTGCTCTTTTCTGCTGCTACAGACAGACTAACACGGCTACCCATCTCCATTTGTCTCCGAAACGTCGTCCCCTAACTGACCCACGTGGTTATTAGTCCGTGGCTCAGTCCCGAGAATCAGCTTCCCAGGGTCTAAGATAACAGTCCTTCACGAGCGGATTGCTGGTTCCGACACAATTGCTTGCATGAAACTCGAGTCAGATGTGCTAGAGACTGAAAGCTTTGCAGTTTGTGGATCTGTCAGGTTCACGGTCTTCCGCTTTGCATGTTCGTGCGGTCGTCAGAGCGACTCTCTGTAGTTTTAAGCAGAATACATAAAAAGAAATACACAGACGTGCACACAAAAAAAAAGAATTTAGGAAAGACCACAAAAAAACAGAAAACAGAGAAAAAAGAAAGGGGTGAGAGGAAAAAAAAGAAGGGGATATATTTCGACTTCCATCTATGGCTAATGCGACTTAATTCTCTGCTCGTTCACTCTAAATATACGTAAATGAAAAAGAAACTCTCTTTTGTCTGTAATTCTCTTCTTGTCTTAATGTTCAGACCCATAGGTCATCAGTTCGTTTTTTCCCCCGTTTCATGCAAAAAGTCCATCGGGGTGTTGGAATGACACTCCGAAATGTTCCTGCTCTCCAAAAATACTCAAAGCACTTCTTGGCGCTTAAAATTAACTTGGCTTGACGACCTAGAAAATGTCCCTTCGGAGGACTTCATTTCTGGCAGGCTTCCTTTCGGAAAGAGTGGTTCGGGTGGGTAAGGGAGGGTCTCGTCACTGGGGCGGTATGTTCTGGATTTCTGTGACTTCCCTCTGGTCAGTGCATCCAGAGGCTGAAGTGCTCTAGGGAGCGTCGCGCAGTTTCCCGACGGGGAGCGGGGCAGAGGGAGAGCTGGCAGGGGTGCGACGGGGAGACTCTTGAGGCAGGGCGCTCGCTCTCTGTCCGGGGGCGGAGTGAGACCGCGGAGCGGGGCCTGTCTCGTAGTCGTGCTTCTAGAGGAGCAGCCAAGTAACTCTGGGTTTGGAAGTACCTGGTGGGGTTGCCAGCCTCCAGGTGGGGCCTGGAGCAATGCTCCCTCTAAGCTGTGGGGTCCTGTGAGCAAAAATTCTACTTTATGAGCTACCAGCATTAAAAGTTGTGAGCAGGTGATTTGGCTGTGGCATGAATTAGTTTGCTCTGGAGTCCTCCTTCCTGAGCTAAGACAAATTTGTGTGAGCCGGAGGCTAGAAAAGCTGAGTGTGCTCACACTAACTCAGCTTAGAGGGAACACTGGCCTGGAGATGTCCCGCTTTTACAACTGATCTCCAGCTGGCAGAGATCAGCCCCCTGGAGAAAATGGCTGCTTTGGAGGGTGGACTCTATGGCATGGTACCCCTCTGAGGTCCCTCCCCTCCCCAAACCCCACCCTCTCTTGGACCCACCCCCAAAGTCTCCAGGTATTTTCCAACCCAGAGCTGGCAACACCTGGAAATTTGAAGGTGGCATTTCTGGTGGAACTCCTGGTGGCACCTGGGTTTTGGCCGCTGTGAGGCACAGAGTGTTGGACTGGATTGGTCGCTGGCCTGATCCAACAGGGCTTTTCCGATGTTCTGATGTTATTAGGATGGCAGGAAAAGGCCGGCTACCTCTTTGTGAGACCGCATGGTCTTCTGGTGGCGGGTTCGGGTGGTTCTCCGCATTTGTCACTGTGACTCTTACAATGGCAAGGAGTGGAGAGGAAATGAACCCTATAGAAGGCTGCTTAGCTGGCGAAAGCTGTGCTTATCTGGGGCGAAATTAGCAAAAGCCGTGTTTGTTATTAAAATGACTTAAAATGATATCAAGTAATATGTAGGATTTTTTATTTCTAGAAAAAGGGTTTTATAAATGCGACTTTAAAATTTCCATCTTAGATTGTCTAAATTAAATTGTTTAAACTTCTAAAGAGTGGCGTGCTTAAAAAAAAAGAAGTCTTTTGATATTTTGAGAAATCTATGTGAGTTGAGATGACATGCTGATCTATGTATCTGTTACACTTATTCTGTGGATTAGAATTGTGTCCTCAGTAAATGGAAAATGTAAAAGCTTTTGATGGATAATGATCAATGACTTTTTGTCACTCCTTTCTCCCTTTTTGTTTTGTAAATTAAATTATATATGAACATACTGTTTTAAAGTAGTCTCCTGCATACACACAGGTTACCTTAGGGCAGGGGCAGGCAATTGTTTTGGCTCGGGGGCCACTCTGTGGGAGCGGAGGTTAGCGGAGGGCCGCACCTTTTAAAATGATTGCATCCATTAGTTAACTTTGCATTTCAGAAAAAGGTATCAATCGTATCATAAAAATGAATAAATATAAATTAAATAAAACAGTGGTAGTTTTATTCAATTTATTTATTGTGCTAATTTCATATCATCTATAGCTGCAAGCGCATTTAATTTTAGAATCAGTTTAATGAGACAAATGTACCCTGTCACACTTTTCTACAATTTTTTTGAAATCAGGAGTGAGATTGCTTGTTGAGATTCTCATCACAGCCTGCAAGTTAATGTCTGTCAAAGAGCATCTGTATTTACTCTTGTTGATCTGGCCGGCTGTCTTGGCAGGCCGCAAAAAACTCTGTGGCGGGCCGCATGTGGCCCGCGGGCCGCCATTTGCCCACCCCTGCCTTAGGAGGAGGGACTGTGACTCAGTGGAAGGGTATCTGCTTGGCATGCAGAAGGTCCCAGGTTCAATCCCCGGCGTCTCCATTTGAGAGGAGCAGGTGGTTCAAAGGTGATGCGAAAGACCCTTGTTTACCTGAGACCCTGGAGAGCTGCTGCCAGTCTGTATACTGACCTTGCCCAGGGCTCATTTCGTAGCAGGAGCTCCTTTGCATATTAGGCCACACACCCCTAATGTAGCCAATCCTCCAAGAGCTTACAGAGCTCTTCTTACAGGGGCTACTGTAAGCTCTTGGAGGATTGGCTACATCAGGGGTGTGTGGCCTAATATGCAGAGGAGCTCCTGCTACAAAACGAGCCGAGTCCTTGACAAAGCAAAGGCCGAGGACAGACTGACAATCTAAAGCGGGGCAGGCACGCTTCGGAGACGGAAGAAAGGAGCACGTTCAGACATGCGCATCTGCCCGTCGGCTCAGTTTCATACTTACCCGTCTCCCAGTCGCTTTCCTTCCGCTTTACCAGGACACCGGGTAAAACCGGTGTTCAGGGGCCGTCCTCCGCATGCCTCCCGCTTCCAAACAGTGTGAACCGGAAGAAGCGGGAGGCATCCGGAGGTGGCAGTGTGAACGCGCCGCACAAAGTTATGCGCATGTGCGCACATGCGAAACACATCAAAAAAAACCCAAAAAAGCGCAGCGGCACGTGCGAGCCGCGTGCGCCGGCTCCGCGGCAGTCTGAACGCTCCGTATCGTTGCTGGTCCGCATTGCTCTGGCCAGTATGAACGGCCAGCTCCGTGGGGTTTTTCCCCTGCACCAGTTCCCTCCGCTTTGCCTCCGCTTTAGATTGCCAGTCTGTCCTCGGCCAAAGTATAAGGCCGCTTCCCCTGTTCATGTGGTCTTCAGTCAGGCAGCGAAGACCCTCATGCTGTGGTGGCAGCTGCTCCCAAAGCAACACTTAAAAATTAAAAAAATCTGGACAGCCAATCAGAAGCCCTGCTGCACAGAAAGCTCCATGTGGTCCGCCCACATTCTAAAAACTCTAGGCAGATACCAGGCAAGGTGTCGGCGCGTTCCACAACACCCACGAGCCCTGTGTTGGGAGACCCCCTGCTCTGCAGGTAGCTTAAGCCTTGGGAATGCTCTGTCCAGACTGCTAACATGTCCTTCTGTGCTGTTGTGTCCCCCCCCCCAGGCCAACATGGGTCCATGCTTCCTTCTTGTTCTGCTCAGCGGCTTCCTGACATGCCTGGGAGCCGACAACAGAACCACAGGTAAGGCAGGCCTGGCTTTTCTCGATGCTTTCCAAACACGCTCAGAAAGAGGGCAGGTATTGGGTGGGGGGAGGAGAAGCCGAACGAAAGCTTGGCGCTCTCTTTACCACGGCCAGAGGTTTGGGAGCGTGGTCCATGTGCTTCGCCCACCACGGTGCTCTAGTGCTTCATCCACATCACTGCTTGCCATGGTTACGTGAAGAAGAAGAAGAGATTGGATTTATACCCCGCCCTCCACTCCCCAAGGGAGTATCAGAGCAGCTTACAAACTCCTTTCCCTTCCCCTCCCCACAACAGACACCCTGTGAGGTAGGTGGGGCTGAGAGAGCTCTTTCCCAAGCTGTCCTTGAGGGAACAGCTGGTACAGAGCTAGGGCTTGCCCAAGGTCATCCAGCCAGGTGCAAGTGGAGGAATGGGGAATCACACCCGGTTCTCCCAGATTAGAGTCCGCCCACTTAACCACTACACCAAACTGGCTCTACGTGAAATAGAACAAAGGTCTAGTGGCGCTTCCAGGACTAGCAGCTGTTTCAGTATAAGCTTTTGTGGGTCACAACCAATGCCCCCCCTAAGCTGTGGAGTTCTGTAAACAAAAATTCTACTCTGTGAGCTGCTGGCATTAAAGTTGTGAGCGAGCGATTTGGCTGCTGCATAAATCAGTTGGCTCTGGAGCCCTCCTTCCTGAGCTGAGACAAAAATGCGGGAGCCGGAAGCTAAAAAACTGTGAGCTAGCTCACACTAACTCAGCTTAGAGGGAACACTGGTCACAACCCATTTCATTCGATAGATGTGTGATGGAAACCCGTACTTGGGGGGATTTTTATGGGCAGGTTGGAGGGGGAGGATTCCCCAGACTGGGTTTTCCATCATGCATCTGTCCGATGAAGTGGCCCACAGAAGGTCATATTGAAATAAACATTGTTTGTCTTCGAAGTGATTTGGTGGTGGCGTGCTAGCTTTGCATGCAGAAGTTCCTAGGTTCTATCCCTAGCATTTCCACTTCAATACTTTTGGGGGACCAGTTGCTGGAGACGAACTCTTTGCCTGAGAACAGCTTTCTCTGCCTCTCGCAGTAGACGGCATTGAGCTATGTGAACCAGTAGCCTGACTCTGTGTTAGGCAGTAGAAAAGACCAAGAGTCCAGTAGCACATTAAAGACCAACAAAAATCGTGACAGGGGATGAGCTCTCAGGAGTCACGGCGTACTTCTTTGACATCTGCACAACCATTCAGACCAAATAGCCAAACAGAAGCCCCACCCGGGTCAGGGTCAGGTACCTGAAGAAGTGAGCGGTGACTCCTGAAAACTCATCCACTGCCACAGACTTTTTTAGTCTATAAGGTGCTCCTGGACTCTTGCTCTTTTCTACAGCTACAGACAGACTAACATGGCTACCCATCTTGATCTATCAGGATTAGTTAGGAAGTGACTCAGCAGATAACCAATTTCTCCCACTGCACCCCAAGCCCCCTTTGGCAGCAGTTGTGGGCATTCAAGAGGCCTGGAAGGGCTTGACTACGCAACAAAATAGCTGGTCAACTGGCCAACCAGTTCCTGAAGAAGTGAGCAGGGACTGATGAAAGCTCCTCCCCTGCCACAAATTTTGCTGGTCTTTAAGGAGCTGGGAGAGCTCTTTCGAGGACTGCTCTGAGGGAAAATGTGGCCGACCCAAGGTCACACCAGCAGCTGCATGTGGAGGAGTGGGGAATCAAACCCGGTCGTCCCAGATTAGAGTCCGCGCTCCTAACCACTACACCAAACTGGCTCTCAAGCTGAGAATGTTGGCGCTGTGTCATATACTTGATGGGGAGCTACAGTCCATCCTGGCTCCCTCTGCGGACTTTAGAGCAGGGGTGTCAAGCTCATTCGTTATGTGGGCCGGATCTGACATAAATGAGACCTTGTTGGGCCGGGCCCTGCGTGTCATAAAATGTAATGCCAGGTAGTGGTGATATAAACTTTATAAAGGACACAGAAAAATACAATTAATTTTTTTTAAAAAAAAACTTTAAATAAAACATGTTTAAAACACAGGCAATCTTGCAATATTTTGTCTATTTAACAGTCTCTGATAACTGACGCCTCTGCTCAGAATTATGGCGTCAAAATGTCTGTGCTGTAGCGATCTTGAGCATGCTGTTCAGGTGTGTATCTGTAAGCTGCAACCCTACTTTTGATTTAGTCACATTTATTACAGAAATCTCACGCTCAGTGTTTCCTAGCCTAGGGCCCAGGGGAAAACATGAAATGGATGGGCATTGCAACCTCTTGTACATAAGTTGCTTCATGTGCTGGTCAAGAACGTGAGAAGGCATCCTAACACAGACTGAGGACCATGTGTTTGTCTACAAAACTATACTCTTCTCCAAAGAAATCACAACTTCCTACAAAGGGGGTGAACTTGGTCTGGGCACACACTCTCAGCCTGATCCACCTCACTGGCTTGTTGTTATTCCTCCTCTAAAATAATTCACATTCCTTTCTTACTGAGAAAGACTGGATCGTGAGGGCGTGAATACCGTGAAAAGGGGGAGGGAACCCAGTTGCACCCCGGAGAGCCCTAGGCATAAAGTAGGAAGTCAGAAACAGCCAGGGTCTTGTGGGCCTGATTGGGGCCCTCCGAGGGCCTGACCCGGCCCGCGAGCCACATGTTTGACACCCCTGCCTTAGAATGCATGCATTGCCGTTGTCCCTCAGATTTTCAGTGTACACTGAAACACCATGTGAAGAAACCCTAATGTTTCTTGTGCCTGCTAAGGGTGCAAATGATTTTATTGCCGCCACCATAATGACATGCCCTGGGGGTAGGGCATTGTAGTTGGGAGAGTGGAAGGTGTAAGTATGCACATACATGTGTATTCTTTGCATTAGGGTGGTTCCGTTTATGGAAGTCGGCAATGTAAATCTGTCATCGGGAAGCCTGGGCGGAATCATGAACCTACATTAACCCTCACTTGATGTAACGATAGCAGCCTGAGCAGCCTAGTTTAGCCCGAGTTCATCAGAACTTGGAAGCTAAGCGGAGTCAGCTCCAGGTAGTACTCGGACAAGCGACCACCCAGGAAGACCTGGGTTGCCATGCAAAGGAAGGCAACAGCAGACGTCCTCGGCTCATCTCTTGGCCAGTTTGGGGTAGTGGTCAGGAGCGCGGACTCTGATCTGGGAGAACCGGGTTTGGTTCCCCACTCCTCCACATGCAGCTGCTGGTGTGACCTTGGGTCAGTCGCAAGTTCTCTCGGAGCTGTTCTCTCAAGAGCAGTCCGAGAGAGAGCTCTCTCAGCCCCACCTACCTCACAGGGTGTCTGATGTGGGGAGGGGAAGGGGAAGGAGATTGTAAGCCGCTCTGAGACTCCTTCGGGTAGTGAAGGGAGGGGTATAAATCCAATCTCCTCCTCCTCCTCTTCTTCTTCCTCCTCTTGCCCGGAACATCCCATGGACAGTGTCACTCTGGATCGGTTGTGACTCGACAGCGTGCTCTTCTTGGTTTAACGATACGATGTCTCTATAAAAATGACCTAAAGCAGGGTTCCCCAACACGGTGCCCATGGGCACAGCGCAGACACCTTTTTCTGGTGCCCGCCAAGTGTTTTTAGAAAGTGGGTGGGGCCGGGTGGGTCTTCTGATTGGCTGTTGGAGGTCCGAATGGTTGTGCATGATTAAAATAACATTGCTTCAGTGGCAGCTGCCCCCACAGAATCGATTTTATTTTCCCATTCCTCTGTCCCAGTGTGTTTTCCTTTTAATTACCCCTCCTCTCCCCAGCACTTAGGTTTCCTCTGTGTTAGTTGGCCCTGCCTCTTGTGGTGGCAGCCTTTTGCCAGCTCGGTGAAGTGGTTAGCGGCACGGACTCTAATCTGGGAGAACCAGGTTTGATTCCCCACTCCTCCGCATGCAGCTGCTGGTGCGACCTTGGGTCAGTCACAGATTCTCTCAGAGCTGTTCTCTCGAGAGCAGTCCTCGAAAGAGCTCTCTCAGCCGCACCTACCTCACAGGCAGTGTTCCCTCTAAACTGAGTTAGTCTGAGCTAGCTCACAGTTTTTTAGCCTCCAGCTCACCCATTTTTGCCTTAGCTCAGGAAGGAGGGCTCCAGAGCAAACTAATTTATGCAGTAGCCAAATTGCTCGCTTGCAACTTCGATGCCAATAGTTCACAAAGTAGAATTTTTGCTCACAAGATTCCACAGCATAGAGGGAGCATTGCTCACAGGGTGTCTGCTGTGGGGAGGGGAAGGAAAAGGAGATTGTAAGCTGCTCTGAGACTCCTCCTGGTAGTGAAGGGCGGGGTATAAATCCAATCTCTTCCCTTCTTCTCTCTGTGTTTGGCTCTGCCTCCTATGACAGACACTCACCACCCTGTGGCAGAATTCCAAAGGTGCCAGCAGCCTGAAAAAGTTTGGGGGACCCCCGGCTGACACACTGCCTTCTAGGCGCAATCGTTCGGGTCATAGACATGCCTTAGCTTCAAGTGAAATCTCGGCTTTCGTTCTTTATATACGTTTCATAGTTAGCTCTCATAGGCATGGAGAAACTGTGATATCCCTTCGCGGCAGGAGCTTTTGCTGATAACTCCTCCCCCTTTCTTGTACCCAGTGTTACCCACGGTAGGTCCTCCCTCGCCCACGAGTACCCCAAAAACGGTCAAGATGCAGCCGGGTACCGGGAAGCCCACAAGTCTACCCAGCAGGAACGTGACTTCTCCAACAGTGCCTCCTCCCGTGGTGGGCGGCCATACGACTCCCGCAGCCACCGAACTCCCACCCACCACGACCATCGGCACATCGGGAACGGAAGCTACGACTGCGCGGGTGCCGGTGCCCACTTCCGGTCCTACCTCCCTTCTGCCAAACGTCACCTCTTCGAATTCATACGGGATTACCACAAGCACAGGCGAGGCGCCCGCGGAGGCCAACGTCACAGAAGTGCTAACGACTTTGAAAACCTTCGGCACCTCTGGTAGGAAAGAGCTTTTTTATATTTCGTTGGGTCCGATGCATGTATTTATTTACTTATTAATTTACTTCACTTAGATCCCACCTTTGTCTTCAGCGGGGCCCCAAAGTGCCTTACATTTGTCTCTTCTCCTCTGTTTTATTCTCACAACAACCTTGTGATGTAGTGTGTGTGTCTGAGAGTGTGTGACTGGCCCAAGGTCACCCAGTGAGCTTCCATGGAAGAGCGGGGATTCGAACCTGAGTCTCTCAGATCCTAGTCCATCCCCACGGCCATTGCACCATGCTGGCTCTCATATATCATCATGACTCACTTATTATGTGCTTTTAGTAGCTCCCTGGAGGAGGAGGAGGAGGAGGAAGAGGAGAGTTGGTTTTTATACCCCACTTCTCTCTACCAGAATGAGTCTCAAAGCGGCTTAGAATTGCCTTCCCTTCCCCTCCCCACAACAGGCATTGTGAGGCAGGTGGGGCTGAGATAGTCCTGAGAGAACTGGGACCAGACCAAAATCACCCAGTGGGTTCCCTGACCTGACTAGCCCAGGCTAGCCCAATCTCATCAGATCTCGGAAGCTAAGCCAGTCCGGCCCTGGCTAGTATTTGGACGGGCGACCTCCAAGGAATACCAGGGGTGTGATGCAGAGGCAGGCAATGACAAACAACCTCTGAAATGTCTCTTGCTTTACAGACAAGTCTAGCTCACCAGCTAGCGGTGCATAACTCTGAAAGAGCTAGAACTTCTGCCTGCCAGACAGTCTTAGGATCTCCTGGCGATATTACACACAGTGCCGTAAGATGGTGGTGATGGTGGTAGTGATGATGATGGAGGAGTGGAGTGGGGAATCAAACCCGGTTCTCCAGATTAGAGTCTGTTGCTCTGAACCACGACACCAAACTGGCTCACTATTGCTGGCGAAGGGGCTTAATTGCCCGAGCCACCTTTCACAACACAGCTTGTTCCATGCTGTGCAGTTTGTTCACCTGGGGGCAATGCTTGGAACAAAAACAGCACGGTATACTGGTCAGAGTGTTGGACTAGGAACCGGGAGATGCGGGTTCGAATCCCCACTCTGCCATGGAAGCTCCCTGGGTGACCTTTGGCCTGTCACAAACCCTCAGCCTAACCTACCTCACAGGGTTGTCGCAAGGATAAAATGGCAGAGAGGAGAATTATGTAAGCCACCCTGGGTCCACATTGGGGAGAAAGATGGGGCATCAGTGAAGGATATAAATAAATAGATTATATCGGGAGGATCCTGCTTTAGGGAACAAAATTAGACAAGTCGGTGCTCGATCTGGTCCAGCCTTAAAATTCTTTCTGACTCCAGCTGCCTGCTCTGTGATTTATGTAAATCCACAGTCGCATGGAGCTGCCTCATGCTGTAAAGTCACCGGAATTGTTTGCGTAGTCCAGACTGATTGTTCCAGAATGAGCGTTGCTTTGGGGCTCTGTTATGGTCGTTTAGGGCACGCCTGGGCTGTTGGAACACAGATGCAAAGTTAATAATTCCATTATGAACATTGCAGCTGTGGGTTGTTTCCTTGCTACCCTGGACCCTAATTGCCACACCGTAATTGAATGCGCATTCTGAAGGGATGCCAAATCGCCATCCGTATACTGCTTGTTGTCCATCTGGATTGTGGATAGAAGGATTCTAACGGAATCGGCTTGTAAAGGCGTCACCGCTGTAGTCTTGTTGAGTCTTCAACGCCACTCCATTCTCCTGAAGGCGATAAAAGCAGAGAGTCTGAGTTATTCCTTTTTCTTTTCTTTTTTCGGAAGCCTGCAAAGAGACCATTTTTAAAATGTTGATCAGCGGCCTGTATTTTCAGTTTCCGAGGGATAGCCATGTTTGTTGCTCAGCAGTAAAACAGTGTCATTTGGGGGGAGGGGTCATCACCTGGAAAATTAGCATACCTGCAAGAAAGGTGTGGCTAAATTAAAACCCCTTCCTGCCACCACACTGTCCTTACCTGTTGACATTATCCACCAACACACAAGGTGGATCACACAGTGCAAGTCAGTGAAGTCTATAGGACGAGGCATCTGATAAGCAATGTAGAAAGCCTAGTAAATCTCTGAATCCCAGTGCCAGGAGGCGACATAGCGGAGGACCTTGGCCTATTGTGTAGGGTTGCCTGCTCTGGGCTGGGAAATACCTGGCAATTTTGAGGGTTGGGTTTGTAGTGGGGAGGAACCCCAGCGGGGTACAATGTGATAGAGTTCACCCTCCAAAGCAGCCATTTTTTTTTACCAGGGAACTGATCTCTGTAGGCTGGAGATCAATTTTAATACCAGGAGATCTCCAGGCCCCATCTGGAGGTTGGCAACCCTACCTCTATGCCATATAGTGTCTCTCCCCCCCCCCCTGGACAAAACTGACTGGCCACTGTGTGAGACACGGTGCTGGACTAGATAGACCCCTGGTCTGATCCAGCAGGACTGCTTAAATGTTCGTAGTTTCAGGAGGGGAGCCATGCTGGTCTGCAACAGAGAAGCTAGATTCGAGTCCCATAGCCCCATAGAGACCAACAAGTTTGGGGGTATAAGCTTTTGGGAGTCAAGGCTCCCTTTGTTAGGAGGTGTCTGACAAAGGGAGTTTTGACTCTCGAAAGCTTATGCCCCCAGAATCTTGTTCTCTGGGGTGCTACTGGACTCGAATCTAGCTCTTATCGTCTTACATTCACAGTTGTGCTCCCTTCATTAAAGCACCTTCCTTGCGGTGAAGGGATGTAACCCAGGGGAGCGTATCCAACCCTTCCCCCATCTGAAGCCCAGGAAAAGCTTGCTCATTTAAGTCATGGCGGTGCATGTGGCCTGTAATTCTTGTTTCTGACATCTTAACACAGCAAGGTCTCATAGTGTGCATGCATTTATGATGAAATATATGGGTTTGACCAGCAGGCAAGGTATTTCTTGCCAGTAGATGAAAATTGTGGGTATGTGTGTACATTCCTGCAGTCTCGTGCCTCTACAGCCAAATTCCACGAGTGGCTTGCAGTAGAAAAGTCTTGCATCGAATACCTCAAAAGCTGCCGGGGATTTCTCAGCCTTGGGACAGTGAATGCGTGGGGCCATGGCACAGTAACAGAGCATCTGCTTGGCATGCAGAAGGTCCCAGATTCAATCCCTGGCGTCTCCAGAAAAAAAAGCAGGTAGTGAGTGATGTGAAAGACCTCTGCCCAAGACCCTGGTAAGCGGCTGCCAGCCTGTGTAGACAATACTGACTTTGATGGATCAGTTGTCTGATTCAGTATAAGGCGTCTTCATGTGAGGGGCCGTGGCTCAGTGACAGAGCCTCTGCTTGGCATGCAGAAGGTCCCAGGTTCAATCTCCAGCATCTCCAGTTAAAAGGACCAGGCAGGAGGTGATGGGAAAGACCTCCGCCTGAGACCTTGGAGAGCTGTTACCAGTTTGGGTAGACAATACTGACCCTGATGGACCAGTGGTCCGATTCAGTATATGGTAGCTACGTATTCTCCCTGTATTCTTGCGAGTCTCTGCCATGTCAAGGGAGGCTTTAAGAGAGCCAGTTTGGCGTAGTGGTTAAGTGCACGGACTCTAATCTGGGAGAACCGGGTTTGATTCCCCATTCCACCACTCGCACCTGCTGGATGACCTTGGGCAAGCCATAGCTCTGTACCAGCTGTTCTCTCAAGGACAGCTGTCTCAGAGCTCTCTCCGCCCCACCTACCTCACAGGTTGTCTGTTGTGCGGAGGGGAAGGGAAAGGTGTTTGTGAGCCGCTCTGAGACTCCAAGTGACTGAAGGGCAGGATATAAATCCAATCTTTTCTTCTTCTTCTTCTTCTTCTTTCGTTCAGAGTAGCCCCAGGGCAATGCTTGAACGGAGGCAGTAACCCTTACGCATCAAAGGAAGATGAATCAAAATGTTGTTGGTTTTAATTTGTGGGGGGGAGTTACGAGAGAGTTGGGGTGCGGCAGTCTGCCGAGATGGTTCACTGATTCTTTCTGTGTGTTTCCCCCCCACTTCCAGGTGAAATAACGAAGGGCCCAGGTAAGCCTCTTATTTTGCCTTTTCCCTCTCCTCCTCTCCCATCCCCTTGAGCCAGGGATTCCAGGCTTTGTCGACGGTTAAGATGAAAGGGTTTTTTAAGCCTCATCACTAAGACATGGGAAGAGACCCAGAAATGGCTGGTCTTCTTCACAGCTTGGGGCAAGGCGATCAGAGGCACAGGGAGGAGCCGGACCATGCGGTCTCTCAGCAGGTGTTAAGAGTCCTTGCAAGGGAAACCTATTAACACGAGTACTGAATCCACATCAGCAAATCTACACAAAGCCACTCTGGTTTAGCTCAGAGTTTCCCAACCTGTGGGTCTGGACCCAAAAGTGGGTTGCGACTCGCGAGTCCTCTGAAAGTGTGTCTTTTGTATTTTGGACACCAAGATCCGACCCTGGAAATGGTATCTTTCATGTCATGCATTAGTTGGTATTTTTTCTCCACTATATGTATTTGATGATTGAGTCAAAGACGAGTCTCGATGGTTACTAGAGTGAGTTTCCTAGGGAGGATTAGAGGGAACAGGAAGTGGGGACCTACGATACTCGCAGGGGGAGTATTCCCCGCAGTTCCCCTACTGAAGTAGCAGGATCTCCATGTGGAGGAGGAGGAGGAGGAAGCGACTGCAGGTGAGCCCAGCAAGCGGGCCCGCGAAGCCTTCTCCCCTGCCCTCCTCCCGGCAACGGCAGGGAGGCACAGTTCCCAGTGCATTCTCTGTGCATGCGCAGGGAGCGCTCTTTTACTTTCAGGGGGATTTAAGTATCCCCTGTATAGTTTTTCCTACATTTCAGATTTTCCTGCACACCTGGGGAAGTGCCCCAAGTGTGCAGGAAAATCTCTTTGCCCCCTATGTGCCCCAGATGTGCGGATTTTGATATCCACACAGAGGGGACAACTCGGCTATTAGATATATAGATAACGGAGGAGAGGGTGGTCAGAGGCTGGAATGAATCCTCCATGTGCAAAGGCTGTGGATGTCAGAATACCACTCGCCTGGGATTCATAGTGGGGCGATGTTTGCCGATGTTTGCCGATTTCTCAAAAACATCTGGTCAGCCGTTGAGGAAAACGGAATGCTGAACTAGTTTGCCTAGGGTGCCAAAAGCCTTTGGACCAGGATTACGTGGGTCCTCACCATACCTAGTAAATGTGGACACGCAGGTCCCTCAGACCAAAAACGTTGGGAAGTGTTGGTTCCATTGACTGGGGAGGAAACTTTTGCGGCTGCATGAACAAGGAGGCCGGGCAGTTTCATGGACAGTTGTCTGCACCCCATGCTCTGAGAATCGCTTCACTAGGCCCCGATAGATCTACACTGAAGAAAGCAGGGTTTTGTGTCTAGGTTGGTTGTCTTTGCTGCCCGTGTTGAGTTTTGCATTATACACGGGGAGGGGAGAGAGGTTACCCTGGAGGCCCTTTCTAGCTTGTTCTGCATTCAAGGTTGGGAAGAGCAACCTGGGGAATTTTCTTTAGACCCATCAAAGGAATGCTAATCTTCCTTTTGGACCGAGAGATAGCAAAGATTCTCTAGTGGGATGAAAGTATGTTGCTTTACAGGCCAAAGCCAGAATGCTGGCGTTCGAAAACAGCAATTACTGTTTGAAGATGGCCCGGCACATTTCATCGTCACTCAGGCTTCCTCCCAAGCAGATCTTGTTCAGGCTGTAATATTTGAGAGCCTCAGCCGAAGGCTCGGATATACCTGTAGGTGGATTTCTTTCCTCTTGCGAAGGCGTTGGTGTGCCCTAGCAGTTTTTTGACTCTATATTTGTTTCCTTGCTTGGGGGGGGGGGGGGGGGGGCTTGACTCACAGATGACACATCCAATGCTCCCTCTAAGCTGTGAGCAAAAATTCTATTTTGTGAGCTACTGGCATTAAAGTTGTGAGCGAGCGATTTGTCTGCGGCATAAATTAGTTTGCTCTGGAGCCATCCTTCCTGAGCTGAGACAAAAACATGGGAGCCGGAGGCTAAAAAACTGTGAGCCAACTCACACTGCCTCAGCGTAGAGGGAACAATCTGCTTGCCACACACGAAGTCTCACGTTCAGTCCCCAGCATCTCCAGCTCAAAAAGACCAGGTAGCAGGTGACATTAAAGACTTCTACCAGAAACCCCGGAAAGCCGCTATCTTTCTGAGTAGACCTTGCTTTGATAAGACAAACGTCTTGCTCATTGAAATGCAGCTTCATGCATCCATTGTAGCGGCAGGAGGCATAAAAGTATTCATATTCCATCTTTCCATAAAAACCCACAGGCAGCTTACGCTCAGTATGAAAAAAATAGAACCTAATTAACAGTGTCCGGACCTGGATAGCCCAGGTAAACCTGATCTTGCCAGATTTTGGAAGGTGAGCAGGGTCGGCCCTGGTCGGTGTTTGGAAGGGAGACCACCAACGAATACCAGCATCATGACATGGAGGCAGGCAGTGGCAAAACCCACCTGTGAGCTTCTCTTGCCTTGAAAAGCCCACGTAAGGTCACAAGCCAGCTGTGATTTGAAGGGAAGGGAATCTCTCCTTATTATATAGCTGAGTTTTTGTGTGACTCTTTCCTCAACATTCCACATGCTACCACAGGCTTTGGCTCCCTGCCCTGTCAGTCAGAAGCTGTCCCTATTCACTGGCTCTGAGTACTCGCGTGTCATTGGCTGGGTGCTGGGTCTGCTCCTCTTCCCCGCCCTTTCCTTTAGCCACTGTGCCCTGTCAGAATTTCCGGCAGACAGCTTTTGTTCTTGACGAAGACACTTCTCCCACTTGCCTCCTGTGTGGGACTAACTATTCCCTCAGTGGCTGTTGGTAGGTGCAACGAAATGGCAGTTACCTGTGTTTGTAAGATGGCTGCTGTCTGTGGTAAAATGTTCCCCCATAAGGCTCAATTGAACTGTAATTCCAGAGAGGGGCCTGCAGGGGTATCACTCACTGGGTTGAATGGGGCTTCCTCATCTGCTGGCCCACAGTTCCCAGCTGCCCCGAGGCTAAAAAGTGCAGGAAAAGAGGGACCCTCCCAAGGGGCGGGGCACCATCGATGTAGACTCCAGCCCATCCATTCGTCCTGCAGGAGGTTAGGAAAGTCTCCTGCTGCCTGTGCTGACCCAGGCTACAAGCCAGAGATGCGGGGGGTGGGGGGTGGGGTGGAGCTGAACAGATGGAAAGCTGAGCAGTGAGGGGGAAATAAAGGTAGGTTGGTGCTTGGCTGGGAAGGAGATAGGGTTGCCAACTCCAAGTTGGGAATTCCTGAAGATTTGAGGGATGGAGCCTGGAGAGGGTGAGGTTTGAGGAGGGGTGTGGCCTCAGACAGGTACAGTGCCATGGACTCTGCCCTCCAAACCAGCCATTTTCTCTTGGGGAACCACTGTTGCCAATCTCCAGGTGGGGGCTGGGGATCACTCAGAATTACAACTGCTCTCCAGATGGCATTGATCAGCTCCCCTGGAGAAAATGGTGGACTCTGTGTCCTTTTACCCTGCTGAGGTTGCCACAGCAAATTGGCACTGAGTGCCCAAGGCCTTGGCACTCTCCCGGGGCCTCTTTCTAGAGCCCGTTGTATTTATTTCCACAACGGGCCTTATTCCTAGTTAATGATAAAACAGTAACAACATGCCAGTTTGGTGTAGTGGTTAAGTGCGCGGACTCTAATCTGGGAGAACCGGGTTTGATTCCCCACTTCTCCACTTGCACCTGGCTGGATGACCTTGGGCAAGCCATAGCTCTGTACCAGCTGTTCCCTCAAGGACAGCTTGGGAAAGAGCTCTCTCGGCCCCACCTACCTCACAGGGTGTCTGTTGTGGGGAGGGGAAGGGAAAGGAGATTATAAGCCGCTGTGAGACTCCCTTGAGGAGTGGAGGGTGGGGTATAAATCCAATCTCTTATCTTCTCTTCTTCACTGCAAAAGGCTCCAAACTGGGAAGAAAACCACTAAAAGCACAGTGGAATAATAAAACCTTTAAACTTGGGTGCTCCCACAGAAAAGGCCCTGCGTCTGGTCGCACCCACCCCACATACATTCGAAGGCAGGGAGCCTAAAAGAGGGCTTCAGAAGCAGATCTTAAACATGACCCCTTTAATTAAACTCTGACGGATCTGAAGAAGGAAGGGACTTGCTGCTGGGAAGTGGTCATTGGTGTATGTACTGAATGTAGTATTCTGCCTTCTGGGAGAGAAGGGCTGTTATTTTCCCTTCAGCCCTAATCATTTTTTCCCCCTTATTTGTACAGATGATCCTGATGGAAGACGAGGTAAGGCGCTTACTTCCTTTTGCTCATGCAATGTATATTCTGGGGTTTTTTAAAGTCGTGACTTTGTCATTATTTCTAATTTGTGTTAAAATATCAAAATGGCACCTCCTGTTTTTAGGGCCGGTTTGGTTGCTTGTTAGTTTGTGGTACTTGCATCCCATCCCATCCGCAACAAGCTGTGTTCGTTCCTGGGGGTGATGCCAATCCCGCCCACCCCGGTCCCCAGTGGGGGGCTGGGGTGGGGGGAGATGCTCGCCAGCTCCAGGTTGGGAAACTCCTGGAGATCTGGGGGTGGAGCCAGAGGAGGGCAGGGACCTCAGTGGGGTACAATGCCCCAGAGTCCACTCTCCAAAACAGCCATTTCCCCCAGAGGAACTGATCTCTGTAGTCTGGAGATGAGCTATAAATCTAGGAGAACCCCAGGTCCTACCTGAAGGCCGGCATCGAGGGCAGTGGTTCTCAACCTTCTTAATGCCGCGACCCTTTAATACAGTTCCTCATCTTGTGGTGACCCCCCAGCCCTAAAATTATTTGTTGTGTTGTCTAAGCGGCTTTGACAAAACCAATAAAAACATTATTTTCTGCCCCATCTATACAAAATCTTGCCTGAACCAATATCTTATGTCCAACCATCATTCCTACACTGGATTGGAATCCGTTCCTAAAAGTTAGGTTCCAATGGCAATCAGCTCGCGTGGGGCCCTTTCCTGCCGGCGGGGCGGCCTTGGACGCCTGCCGGCGACCTCTGTGAAAGGGTCGTTCGACCCCAAAAGGGGTCCCGACCCACAGGTTGAGAACCACTGATCTAGGGTGTTACCCTATGTTTGTCCTCACAGTAACTCTTGGGATAGGTTAAACTGAGTGAATAACTGGCCCGGGACATCAGGGAGCTGGATACAAGATCTGAACCCCTCATCTCACTAGAGTTGGCCATCCCCCACGTGGTACCTGGAGAGCACCTGGAATTACGGTGGATCTCTGGACTACAGAGGCCAGTTCGCCCGGAGGAAATGGCTGCTTTGGAGAGAGGACTCTATGGCTTTATACCCCACCTTTTTCAGGCTCCAGCCCAGATCTCCAGGAATTTCCCAGCCCCATAGCTGGCCAACCCTACATTTCAATCATCCGTGTGCTGCACTGTGTTTCAGAGGTCCGTATGCAGAGGCAGTAAACCTCAGTGCTAGGAAGCAAGATCAAGGCTCGGTCTCCGTGCTCAGTGTGTTAGCCAACCAGGACAGGACGGCCGGTCAGGCAGTTGGCTCCCTTCCTGGACCATAATGACTTGGCCATAACAATCCATGTGATGGTCACCTCGAGACTAGACTACTGTAATGCTCTCTACACGGGGCTGCCCTTGTCACAAATCTGGAAGCTTCAGCTAGTGCAGAATGCGGCAGCCAGGCTGTTGATGGGTCTCCTAGATGGGAGAACATCCAGCCTGTGCTGAGGACACTGCACTGGCTGCCAGTAAAATACCAAATTCGCTTCAAGGTGCTGGTACTTACCTTTAAAGCCCTATATGGCCAGGGTCTGGCATACTTGAGGGACTGCCTTTCCCCATATATACCTCAGAAAGCACTACGGTCGGGGTCTCAACACCAGTTGACCCTCCCTGGCCCTAAGGTTGCCAGGCTCGCTGTCACCAGGGCTAGGGCCTTCTCAGTGGCGGCTCCATACTGGTGGAATGAGCGCCCGGAAGAGATCAGGGCCCTGCGGGATCTATCTCAGTTCCTCAGGGCCTGCAAGACGGAGCTCTTCCACCAGCCCTTCAACTAGGAGCCACCCCTGCCCGGATAGTCGGCCCGAGCGTAGAACGTCGTGATATCACGAAATGTATAACACCACATGTCGTCTCTGAAATTTGTGAAACATCAACAGCACCATCGTTCTTATTTGTATGTGTTGAATTTTTTAGGATGATTTTATTGGGTTTAAAATGGTTATGTAAGTGTATTTATGTGCTTTGCAGCATGTTGTATGAATGTGAGCCACCCTCAGCCTGCTTTGTGGGGAGGGCGGGATATAAGTGGAATAATAAATAAATAAAACAGAT
Source organism: Lepidodactylus listeri (assembly GCA_029233225.1). Classification (NCBI taxonomy): domain Eukaryota; kingdom Metazoa; phylum Chordata; class Lepidosauria; order Squamata; family Gekkonidae; genus Lepidodactylus; species Lepidodactylus listeri. The sequence continues at coordinate 6,100,175 of JARCFY010000009.1, read as the reverse complement.
AAATAGGCTTTGGACTACAGAAATCTGAAAACCAACAGCAATCTCAAAGAGAGCTGAAACAAAGCATGAGCTTTTAAGTATGATTATGTCATGTGATCTACGACAGGGGTGTCAGACATAAGGCCTGGGGGCCAGAACTGGCCCATCCGGGGTTCTTAACCCAGCCTGCAAACAACTGGTATGTATGGAAATGTAAGGTGCTCCCCCTTTTATGGTATCTCTTGAGGGGAAAACCTAGTCTTGCATATGATTAAATACATTTATTGGGGATTGTATGGGTTCCCCAGTAAATCAATTGCTTTCACTGCTAGGAATCAATTGCTTTTGTTCATATTTTGAGTAAAAACAGTATTGTTCATTGGGTTTGCCGGGGTCCTTTATAAAGTTTATATCTCTGGTGCCTGGCGTTACATTTCGTGGCACGCGTGGCCCAGCCCAACAAAGTAATGTTTATGGCAGATCTGGCCCTTGTAACAAATGAGTTTGACACCCCTGATCTAGGAACTACCTCGCTTGGGGCATGCTTACAGTGATAGGTAGCAAGGCAGTAGTACAGCCCAGATTCCCTATCCCTTTACCGGTGCAACTTTCTGAACCATTTCATTTCAGTACAATCTAGATATCTAATAGCCAAGGCGCCCCCTGCATGCAGATATCTAAATCTGCTCCTAGGGGGCAGAGAGATTTTTCTGCATACTTGGGGGACTACCCAGGTGTGCAGAAAAATCTTAAAAGTTTAAAAAATTATACAGGGGATAGCTAAATCCCCCCAAAAGTAAAAGAGCATTCCCTGCACATGCGCAGAGAATACTCTGGGAACTGTGGCGGGCCGGTGGCTGGGAGCCACTGCGGCCACACCACCAGTGCTGGGGGGGGGAGATCGGCGGGCCCAGTGACCGAGAGCCACTCAGGCCTCGCTGTCGGTGCCTGGGGGGGGGGGATTGGCGGGCCTCGCCATTGGTGCAGGGGAGGGAAGGATTGGTGGCCCAAGCCTCGCCGTCATTGCCTGGGGGGGAGAGGCTTACCTGTGGCTGCTTCCTCATCCTCCTCCACGTGGAGGTCCCCCCCCACGAGTATCGCGGGTCCCACCTCTTGTCCTATATAATTTACTATAATTTACTACCTTGGTTGTGAGACTTCCCTTGTTCGTGCATGAGCTGTTGCATTGTGTAATTCTTTTAGACTTCTTAGTCTGTCCCCTTTATTTGACAGTGCTGGCAAGAAGTTAGCAACCGTGTGTGTTTGTGGAGGCATGCTCATGCGAAGGACTGAGCCCATAAAAAGGGCCGGGTAGCTCACAGCCTTCTGTATCCGAACGGCCTCCTTGAAATCGATGGGCGGCTGTTGGTTTTGGCCCTTCCCGACCCATGCTGACTCCTAACGTCAATGCAGCCTTTTCAACCAAAATATCCAAACGGAACACACCTGGTCGTGTGTTTTCCTGTTCCCACACTCCACCCAAGCAATGCGGTCTGCAGCGGAGTCACTTTGCAGAGGAAGCAGGGAGCCGATGTCAGTGGGCCCTGCGGTGATTCTCGAGTCTGCTTTGGGAGGGGGTGGAGGGAACTGAGAGAACATCCCCACCCCAAACACTCCCACTCTGTTTAGAAAAACCAGCTGGTTCTCTAGAAGCCGGATCGTGCAGATTACAAGAAAGCCATGTAAAGCGATACATTCCTCAGGATCATATAATAGAGTTGGTGGCCGGGTTTTGCATCGGAGGAAGTTCAGAAAACCCAAGTTTCATTTTCGGCCTCAGTGCACACTTCCACCGGGGTGTGTGTGGATTTGGGCCGAATCTAGGCCTGCCCATTCATGTCCGTAATAATCTGTAGACAGCCAAGCAGGGAATCTTTTCAAAAACTACTCTTCTAGGATGCACAGATGCTTATTGTGTGTCTGGGCAAGCAGGCTAGCAAAACTGTTTGTGGCTAGTAACTTTTATGGACTTGTTTGCAGGCTGGGAAATAGTTGCTGTGGTATGTCTACCCTGTTTCCTGCCAACGCACGACAGAGATACTCTTCTCCTGGCTGCCTCCCTGCCTTTGTGCAAAAAAGGAGAAGCACTTTTTGCCGCCTGCTTCTAGGCCTGCTAGGCATTCCTGAGCCGTCTCGGCTAGCGTTTATTTATTTGTTTGTTTGTTAGAGCCAGTTTGGTGTAGTGGTTAAGTGTGTGGGCCCTAATCTGGGAGAACTGGGTTTGATACTCCACTCGTCCACTTGCACCTGCTGGATGACCTTGGGCAAGCCATAGTTCTGTCAGAGCTGTTCTCAGCCCTGCTTACCTCACAGGGTGTCTGTTGTGGGAAGGGGAAGGTAAAGGAGTTTGTAAACTGCTCTGAGACTCTGAATGAAGGGCAGGGTATAAATCCAATCTCCTCCTCCTCCTCCTCTTCTTCTTCCATTTATACCCTGCCCTCCCCGCCTAGGCGGGCTCAGGGCGGCTTACATAAAAAAATTTTAAAAACAAAATAACCTTAAAAAAATTAGAAGAAGGAGAGATTGGATTTATACCCCGCCCTTCACTTGGAGTCTCAGAGCGACTTACAAACTCCTTTCCCTTCCCCTCCCCACAACAGACACCCTGTGAAGTAGGTGGGGCTGAGAGAGCTCTGACAGAAACTGCTCTTTTTCAAGAACAGCTGGGCCAGAACTATGGCTTGCCCAAGGTTATCCAGCACATTCAAGTGGAGGAGTGGAGAATCAAACACGGTTCTCCCAAATTAGAGTTCGCACACTTAACCACTACACCAAACTGGCGATGCATAGATATTGTCAGATGGCGAACAAACAAACTTCTGAGTATTATCCATAACAGCTGTCAGTCAGTAATAACAGTAGTCGATGGTAGAATTCCAGGGTAAGGCTCTGATTTTAAATTAAGATGTTATATGTGGCTTCTCACTCAAATGCCTGGTGGAAGAGCTCCGTCTCGCAGGCCCTGCAGAATCGTAATAAACATTGTGTCAGTGTGCGCTCAGATTTGTGCACTGCCTGTGCAACAGAACAGCGTGCTTTACAGTGGCAGAGCATCTGCTTGGCATGGAGAAGGCCTCAGGTTCAGTCACCGGCATCTCCAGTTAAAAAAGATCAAGTAGTATGTGATGCTAAAGGACTTCTGCCTGAGATCCGGGAGAGCCACTGCCAGCGAGCGTAGACAGTAGTAACCTAGATGGGCCAGTGGTCTGACTCAATCTAAGGCAGCTTCAGGTGTGTTCAAGTCTGAGAGCCAGTTCGGTGTAGTGGTTTGGAGCGCATACTCTAATCGGAGAGAATCAGGTTTGATTCCCCCACTCCTTCACATGCATCACACCTGTAAGCCACTGCACCCAAGCAGCAGCGAATGCATCTGTTGGCAGCCAGTGGGTGAGAGAGGCCGTAGATAAGCCCAGGGCTTCCGCAGCCGCCTGGCCAGGGGATGCATCTGGCTGGGAGACGTGGAGCTTTAGGGTTCTTCACCTTCCCTTTTCTGTGCATCCGAGCCGAGGAGGTAAAGCTCTCTTTCCCCACTGCAGCCGTTAACCGCAGGCAGGAAGCAGAGCGGCGAGCTCCATGCGGCCGTTTTGGCTTTCTGCTCGCTCTTGCTTCCCACCTTCCGCCCCCTCTTTCTCCCCTCTTTCCAGTGCCGAGGTTGCTACTTGCAAGGTACAGGCCAGCTGCTCTCAAGGGCACGAGCAGACAGCCCGCGGCTCATTTGTAAGCCTGTTGCATATTTCAGAGGGTGGGCTACGTGCTCTGTATGCAGCAAAGCTGTCTGCTGGGAGTGCAAAGGAATAGCTCAGAGCCCGCTTTCCCCCCCCTTTCCTTTTTTGTGTGTGCAGAGATCAGACAGGGGAAAAACACGCATGCAAAGCAACTAGGAGCCTGCGCTGAACAGCCTTACGTTGTCGAGCTTGCACTGTGTCATGCCGGCTGGCCGGGAATATAAATTCCTTGTAAAAAGAAACCTCTGGAGAGAGGAATCTACAGAGAGCTCAGACTTCCAAGTTCCAGCGTCTCATTGGAATGCATCAGAGGCTAAACCAGATCTCTCCCCTTGTCCTTCCCTGGGAGCAAAAATCTCATATGGGATTAATTTCTTTTTTAAAATCTGTCCAACTGTTCCCCTTGGTTTTAGTTCATCTAGTGTTCCTTAGATTTTATAACATGGATATCCTTTGGGGGCGTGGCATCACAGGTTGAGGTGGCCTGAAATACAAAGGGCTTTAAAAGAGGCTCAGACAGATTCAGGGACTGCTGAACTGATAATGAGGCTCAAGACAATGCATCCACCTGGACTTAATCAAGATCTAGGTTTCCTGTCTCCTTACCGGTGCTGATTTCTACACACCGACTATACCCCTCTGCGTGTCACACATAATCCAATCGTGCCTGCTTTTGTCATTCACCTGCGGTTGTCATTTGCCTGCTCATGTCGTTTCGGCATCTGAAATCACTCCATTTCCCAATATATAGGGCAGATGGACTCACATTCTAGCCCTGTCTGAAGAAGTGAGCAGTGACTCACGAAAGCTCATACCCAGTTCCACAAATTTTGTCAGCCTTGAAGGTGCTACTGGACTCATGCTCTTTTCTACTGCTACAGACAGACTCACGCAGCTACCCATCTTGATCTGTCTCCATGGAGGAAAGGCCCATCAGTGGCTGCTAGCCATGGTGACCGAAAGGAACCTTCCTCTACAAAGGCAGCAGATCTCCGAATATTAGGACTGGGGGGCAGCAGGGTTTGGCCTTGGGCTCTTGGCCCTATTCGGCCCTCCAGGGCAACTGGTCAGGCACAGTGTGAGACAGGATGCTGGACTAGATGGTCTGATCCAGCAGGGCTCATCTTATAGAAGGTGTAACGATGGCCACAGGCACAGACAGCTTCAGCAGGGAATTAAACTGTATGTGAAGCACTTTGAACCTATGAAGTGCACTGTCATTGACTGCGAGTCTGCATGAATAGAAGTAGTTGGAAGTGATGCCGACGGTGGGCTTGAAATAATCACTCCTTAGAGAGCCAGTTTGATGTAGTGGTTAGGAGCAGCAGACTGTAACCTGGGGGAAGTGGGTTTGATTCCCCACTCCTCTGCATGCAGCTGCTGGAGAGACCCTAGGTCAGTCACAAGTTCTCTCAGAGCTGTTCTCTCAAGGGCAGTTCTCAAAAGAGCTCTGTCAGCCCCACCTACCTCACAGGCGGTCTGTTATGGGGAGGGGAAGGAAAAGGAGATTGTAAGCCACTTCTTTGGGTAGTGAATGGCGGGGTATAAATCCAATCTCCTCCCTCCTCCTCCTCCTCCTCTCCTCCTTCTCCTGTTCCTCCTCCTCCTTTTCTTCTTCTCCTCCTCCTCCTCCTCCTCTACTTACCCATGTCAGAATGAGGCTCTAGAATTAATGACACTGTTGCCATTAGGGGTAGAAGTTCCAGCCCAGCCCCTCTCCCTGCTATGCTGATTTTCTACTTGTGGGGAGTTTTTTTTTAAAAAAAAATGTGGGATCGTATTCAAAGATGCAGTTCCCTTGGTTGCCTTCTGAAGTGAACATGGTCCGTTTTTGCAGCCTCAGAAATCTACAAGGAGATGCCTACATCTTTAACCTGCTGATGCCCAAGTAGCCAAGACTAGCCTCAGCTCATTAGAACTTAAGAGACAGGCAGGGTTGGGGGACAGGGTGATAGAGAGTTACAAGTGTCTCTCTTTTCGTAGGAGAGGATGTGCCTTTAAGCGTTCAGCATGTCTTCGTGCAGCTCATCCTGGGAGGGGAAAGTGGTGCAGAGGAGATAAATAAACGTGGTTGATGAGACAGACCAATACAAAAACTGAATTAGATCGAATTAAATAAATAAATGCAGCTGTGTAACCAGCAGATATTTTAAACCGTACTACTTAACAGAATAATTTCTAACACTAGGCCAGAATTCTCCAGATGCTGACTAGGAAGGCATTGAATGTCACAATGCTCTTTTCGCTGTTTCTAAAACACACGGGCAACACTGGGTTCTTTTGTTTATTTGTTTGTTTCTCTTTCTCCCTCCTTAGATGAGACGCCCATCATAGCCGTGATGGTGGCATTATCCTCCTTGCTAGTTATTGTATTTATTATTATCATCCTGTACATGTTAAGGTAAGTTGCATTCGGTGAACCTCTTGGACTCCCCCTTTGCTGGGTGGTATGGGTGGTTGGGAGGGGTATATACGTGTATCATCAGGCTTCAAGCAGACCGGCAAGAGGAATTGCACAGAGATAGGTTGCTCTGAAACATGAGAGAGTTGGAATGGAAATACTTAGGCTGTTTGCATCATTGGGGAGGAAGGGACTGGAGCTTGGTGGTCTCTGCCTTCAGAAGGTCCCAAGCTCAGCTCCTGGCCTTTCCAGTCAAAAGATCTCAGGCAGCAAGCGTGAGAACACGATGTAAAAATCATGTTGAGAGATGGAAATATGGAATCTGAAAAACACACCTGACCACAGACAATTCATCTTTTGTGGTCAAAGCACACACACACAGACACACACACACACACACACACACAAAATTCCCCTGCCACATGGGGCAGTGGTATGGTGCATCGTGTGGCACATGCTTTTGTTTTGGTAGGTGTCATTTAGTGTTGTCGTCTTCTGGTTCTGGGCACTGCAGAACACCACACCAGAAGTCCCTGATGGCCTCGGTTGTGAAGCTAGATAAATCTGCTTCTGAAAAGCACTTTTGGGTACCCTGGGTATCAGCTGGCCTCGGCTGACTGTCTCGAGTTCTCCTACTCACAGGTTCAAGAAATACAAGCAAGCCGGGAGCCACTCGAACTCCTACCAGTTGTCCAATGGCCGGACAGACGACATGGGTGAGTCTATGCTTCCTTCTTCCGCCATGTGCGGTAGAATCTCACAACGCGACTTCCCTGGCCTCTTCCGACCTTTGGAATCGGGGAAGAAGAAGAAGAAGAAGGCGAGAAGAGATTGGATTTATACCCCTCCCTTCACTCGTGGCTTACAGTCTCCTTTCCCTTCCCCTCCACACAACAGACACCCTGCGAAGTAGATGGGGCTGAGAGAGCTCTTTCGAGGACTGCCCCTGAGAGAACAGCTCTGAGAGAACTTGGGACTGACCCAAAGTCACCAGCAGCTGCATGTGGAAGAGCGGGGAATCAAACCTGCTTCTACCATATTAGAGTCCGCACTCTTAACCACTACACCAAACTGGCTCTCTGGGGAGATGTTGCAGTCCATACTAGAAGTTGCTACGTGAGTCCCTGACCCTAAGAGCCTGGACAGATCGCCACACAGCATCTTCCCAAGGCTTGCAACTGTAAGTCGGTTGCTGAATCCAGGCGGCCACGGCACACCTTTCTCCTCCCCACCTCCTGTTTACACGGGAGAGACGCGGATCTAGATCGTTGCCTAGCTCTCCCAGCCGTCCTACGTGTCAGAAGAAGAATGTGATAGAAAATATCAAGAGGGGCTGTTAAAATAAAACCAGAAGAATTCTAATGATACCTTTCTGGATTCAAATCGGAAGTGAGAGAGAGAGAGAGAGGTGCCCCTATAGTATAGAAGCTTCCCAGTTTCTGCTAGGGGAAAGGGCTTTGCTTTCAGGTGTTCTCTCTGGCCCAGAGGTTCCCCCCCCCCCCCCTCCAATTTGCAGAAAGATGGTTCTTCTCTCGCCAGTTTTTGCACCTGCCAAAACCACAAGACCTCTGCCCCGAGGCAAGCGGAACAGTGACTCAGTGTGTTCTTGCTAGGCTCTTTCCAGGAGGCTGTTTGTTGATCTAGGATCCTCCTTTCCCCACTGAAAGAGAAGGTGCTTTCCACTTTGGTGGGTTTCGGTCCTTCCAAATAGCTTTTCCTTGGTTTTAATGTCCAAGCAAAGAAATTTCTGTCGGAAGCGTCTGCCCGTTTGACCAGTGGAGGTGCTGCTAGCTAATTAGATGGTCCTGAGCTATAGGGTGGCTCAGAGATTAAGACACTGAGTTGCAGAACAGAAGAGCGGTATCTGGGCAGTTTGAGACCTGAGTGCCGCGTGACGGAGTGAGCTCCCGTCTCTGGCCCCAGCTCCTGCCAACCTAGCACTTTGAAAGCAAGAAATTGCAAGTAGAGAAATAGGTACCGCTTCGGTGGGAAGGCAACAGCGTTCCGTGCGCCTCAGCATCTAGTCATGCCGGCCACATCTCTTCAGACAGCGCTGGCTCTTCGGCTTGGAAACGGAGATAAGAACTACCCCCTAGAGTCGGATTTGACTCTTTGCCCTCACCTGGATAGCCCAGGCTAGCCCAATCTCATCAGATCTCAGAAGCTAAGTAGGGTTGGCTGCGGTTAGTACTTGGATGGGAGACCGCCAAGGAAGTCCAGGACTGCTCCATAGAAGCAGGCAGATCACCCAGTTTGGTGTAGTGGTTAGGAGACCGGACTCTAATCTGGGAGAACCGGGTTTGATTCCCCACTCCGCCACTTGCAGCTGCTGCTGTGACCTTGGTTCTCTCAGAGCTGTTCCCTCACAAGCAGTTCTGGAAAGAGCTCTCTCAGCCCCACCTACCTCCCAGGGTGTCTGTTGTGGGGAGGGGAAGGGAAAGGAGTTTGTAAGCCGCTCTGAGACTCATGCAGGTAGTGAACCCTGACCTGCTGGTCCCTTAAATACTTTTTTATTATGTTTGAGTTTTAATATTGTAATTATATTTAAGTGATTTTATATGATGGTGTCGCTGGTATTTTACCCTGTTTGTAAGCCGCCCTGAGCGGGATAAAAATTAATAAATAAATCCAGTCTCCTCCTCCTCTTCCTCTTCTTCCTCCTCTTAGAGAGCTGGTTTTGTGTAGTGGTTAAGTGCGCGGACTCTAATCTGGGAGAACCGGGTTTGATTCCCCACTCCTCCACTTGCACCTGGCTGGATGACCTTGGGCAAGCCATAGCTCTGTACCAGCTGTTCTCTCAAGGACAGCTTGGGAAAGAGCTCTCTCAGCCCCACCCACCTCCCAGGGTGTCTGTTGTGGGGAGGGGAAGGGAAAAGGAGTTTATAAGCCGCTCTGAGACTCCCTTGGGGAGTGAAGGGTGGGGTATAAATCCAATCTCTTCTTCTTCTTCTCTTCTTCTTCTTCTTCTTGTTGCTGATCCTTGCCTGGAAAACCTATGGGGTTGCCATAATTCAATTGCAACTCGAGGGCATTTCCTTCCACCAAGCTATAGGCTGACCCTTTTAATACATGGGCAGTCATATCAAATACTTCTTGTTGTATTGACGGGGTTTGCATACTGTGGGGTCCCTTGTCGGGGGGTGGTGGTGGTTATCCTCTCCAGAATATTTTTGGAGCTCAAATGGAGTCCAGTAGTACCTTAGAGACCAACAAGTTTTTTTCAAGAGTCGAAGCTCAGTGTCTGGTATCCGACGCAAGGACCTTTTACTCTCGAAAGCTCATACCCTGAAAAGCTTGTTGGTGTCTAAGGTGCGACTAAGGGGGCCATGGTGGCCCAGAGGTTAAGACGCTGAGCTGCAGACCAGAAGATCAGTAGTTCAGCAGTTCGAGACCCGAGTGCCGCGTGACAGAGGGAGCTCCCATCTCCGGCCCCAGCTCCTGCCAACCTAGCAGTTCGAAAGCAAGGAATTGCAAGTAGATAAATAGGTACCGCTTCGGTGGGAAGGCAACAGCGTTCCGTGCGTCTCGGCATCTAGTCATGCCGGCCACATGACCACGGAAATGTCTTCGGACGGCGCCGGCTCTTCGGCTTGGAAACTGAGATGAGCAACACCCCCTAGAGTCAGATTCGACTGGCTTTCGAGCAAGGGAAACCTTTACCTTTTTAAGGTGCGACCGGACTCGATTCTAAGGTCTTCTGCAGACCCACGTGGCAATGCTCTGAACTTGTCCTGAAGCGGAGCGGTTTTTCTTGTAATAGTCAGTTGCAGCTGCCTGTTGGTCTGACAGGAAGCAGAAGGGTCCATTCATGGAAAGCTAACCCTCCTTTCCTGCCTTGGGTGCCCCTGGCCTTTGAGAATCAAGACTCCGCCTGTCTGCAAAGCTGTAGTCCTGGGTTTTTTGGTTGCACTAGTATGTCAAAGAATTTTTTTTATTATTTATTTATTTTTGAGATTTATATCCCGCCCTTCCCGCCAAATGGCAGGTTCAGGGCGGCTAACAGCAGGTACCAATACAAATTAATATTTAAAACATTAAAACATATAAAATTAGAAAACCTAATACAGATGGCGGTTCTTCAGTTTAGAGCATCAGAGTAGCGCCTAGATGTTAGCCACAAAGGACGGTCACACATCCTGGCGGAGAAAATCGGGGCCAGGGCCCAAGATGGAGCTATTGGCGGCCCCTACTTATAGGCCTGGTGGAAGGGCTCCGTTTTACAGGCCCTGCGGAACTGTAAAAGGTCCCACAGGGCCCTGATGTTATCTGGGAGCTCATTCCACCAGCGCGGGGCCGCCACCGAAAAGGCCCTGGCCCTAGTAACCGCCAGACGGGCCTCCTTTGGCCCCGGGAGGACCAAACGGTTTTGGGAACCAGACCGAAATGCTCGCTGGGGAACATATGGGAAGAAGCGGTCCCTCAAGTACAGGGGTGGGCAAACTGTGGCTCGGGAGCCGCATGCGGCTCTTCCACATATATTATGTGGCTCCCGGCAGGGTGGCTGGGGAAGTTAAATATCATTAGCAAACCAATATCATTGGACAAATTAATATCATTATCAATATCTGCTTTTACCCCTTTTGTTATTATTTTGGGCAGTCTCATTTAATGCTAATAAAAAGCAAATTTGCTTATTTTCCAATAAAAGCAGGTAATATTTGTTCATGTCTTGTGTCTCTCAAACATCTGATGTTTATTCTATGCGGCTCTTACATTAAGCAAGTTTGGCCACCCCTGTTCTAGGTGGCTCTTACGCTGCGCAAGTTTGCCCACCCCTGCTCAAATAGATAGGTCTCATGCCATATAGGGCTTTATAGGTACGTACCAGCACTTTGAACTTTATCCGGCTTGATATAGGCAGCCAGTGCAGTGCTTTTAAAGCAGGCTGGATGTGCTCCCGTACCGGGAGACCCATCAGCAGCCGCGCCGCCGCATTCTGCACCAGCTGCAACTTCCAGATTTGGCACAGGGGCCGCCCCATGTAGAGAGCGTTACAGTAGTCCAGTCTCAAGGTGACCAAAGCGTGGATCACTGTAGCCAGTTCATTGCGTTCAAGGAAGGGAACCACCTGCTTGATCAAGCAAAGATGGTAAAACGCCGACCTCGCAGCGGCTGCTACCTGCTACCTTGGGAAAAGGAGGGGAGAGAATTCCAACCCCAAACAGACCAGGTAACCGAAAAGGCTAAAGAAAGAAAGGAAAAAGCCTCTTATGTGTACAATTATCACTGTCAATTAAAAAGCTAAAAGTATAAGACAAAAGCTTTCTTTTCTTTTCTTCAGCCTTTTTGATTGTCCAGTATAAATATGGGATACCAGTTACGATTGCTGGTTGCGTTTAGTTTCCTACGTGCAGTGGCTGACCTACGCCTTTGGGACCCTGGAGCTTGAACTGTTATGGGGGTCCCTTCCCAACCCGCGGCAATAGGGCAACATCCAACAAGGATACGTAACAGGTATTAGACAATATTCTAAGGTCAACATTAAATGTTTCAACCCATCGTCTTATGATTCTGTCACTGGAACAGCCATACTTCAATAAGAAGCGCTTAAAAAAAAAAACTCCCATCAAGTTTGTTGAAAAATTGACTCATTAAAAAAAAAAATGTTTCAGGACCCCTCCAGGATTAGGGGCCCTGAAGCTTAAGCTTCGTTAGTTTCATAGTAGATCCGTCCCTGCCTATATGTTGCTATCACCTCCACTGACATCCCTGTGTATACAATCACAATGTCACTGAAAAAGTTTTGTACACTAGAAGAAGAAGAAGAGATTGGATTTATACCCCGCCCTCCACTCACTTGGAGTCTCAGAGTGGCTTACAAACTCGTTTTCCCTTCCCCTCCCCACAACAGACACCCTGTGAGGTCGGTGGGGCTGAGAGAGCTCTTTCCCAAGCTGTCCTTGAGGGAACAGCTGGTCCAGAGCTATGGCTTGCCCAAGGTCATCCAGCCAGGTGCAAGTGGAGGAGTGGGGAATCAAACCCGGTTCTCCCAGATCAGAGTCCGCGCACTTAACCACTACACCAAACTGGCACTAGGGGGGAGGTGCATGTATATATGTAAGCAGCCAAGGATTGTTGTACTGTGATGCACAGTTTTAATGTCTGTAATGTGATTTGACACTTTTGTGTTATACTTTTAGAGCTTGAATTAAAAGAACATTGGGGAGCCAGCTGGTTCCCATATAAATACAAAGACAGGCGGCTAAGCGAGCTGGCATCCGAGGTGACAGGGTGCTCCCGGCCTGTTGTTCTGAAGCAAAATAAAAGCCAGGTTCCTCTTCCGTGTCTTTACTGCAGAGCCCCAAAGCATGCCGCTGCTTGCCAGGTCTCCGAGCACCAACCGGAAGTACCCGCCGCTGCCAGTCGATAAGCTGGAGGAGGAGATCAACCGGCGCATGGCGGACGACAACAAGCTCTTCCGCGAGGAGTTCAATGTGGGCACTTTGCTAATCTCTCCTCCCCCAAACACTGTTCGTTCTCCTGCCAGGCTCGGAGTCTGGGCCCTGTTCACCTCCACAAACAAACGGATTTGTTTGCCGAGGCCGAAAGGCCCCCTGGGGCAAGTCAAGCCCCAACTGGTGGAAGCTGCTCCTCTGGAAACCACCGTTTCTCCGGAGAGCTCCAAAGGAAGCCACGCTCCAATGCAGCAGAGATAACTCAGGGCCATTCTGGGGTTACCAGGGAAAGTTAACAGCTTGAGCTGGGCTAATTCCAAAAGTCGATTAGAAATCTAGGAAGGCGGCCCAGGTTGCCTTACAGGAAAGCTTTGGGCTGCTGCGTGGCGCGTGTAGAAGCTCGCCGCGGACACGAGGCAGGAACGCTTTTCGGTCTACGCGCCCAGTCCTCTTGACAAAGTGGAGCAATGTATTTATATCTGCAGCTCACGTTTGAAAGTCTCAGAGGGGATGGGCGTTGTCTCTTCTGCTCCGACGTTTGCGGCTGCTTCTCTGCCGTGCCCCCCCCCCCCCCCCAATCATACCCTTCTTAGATCAACAGGGCTGCCGGCTTACCCTCATTTGACCTCATTCTTCAGGCCCATTTCCAGGCTTCCTCACGCCCTCTTCCTGTTTTCCCGGTCAAAATTCGGTTCCTGCATTTTTTGATTTACACCGAGGCAGCGCTCTGAGAGCCAATTGCCAATTTATAAGAGTTCTGTAACTGCCTTGACCCAGGCCCGCAGTTCCATGCCGATCTATATACTTGCGTGGAGGAGGAGATACGACGGACTGATAACACAAGATTAGAAGCAAAGTGTGTTCGATAAAGGAGTGGACTTGGGATTGTGGGTAATCAGCGCACCTCAGAATCCAGTGCTAGGGGCTCAGGCCCGTAGTCAGGATTTTGTAGCTTGTGGGGCAGTTTTTTTTTCTTGTGGGGCTGAAGTTCTCAGTGCAGAAAAGAAAAACCATTTCGCCAATGGAAAGCTGTTACCAGGAAAAATCTCTAAATTGCAAGCTGTCAGCCAATTCAAAGGACAGTTCTCAGCTGCTGCAAGTTAATCACTTCTGCCAGCCGAAGCATCAATTCCGATAACAAGCCGGCAGGTGGGGGTGATGACTTCTGTAGTCAATAAGGCGAACAGGCAGAAAAACTCTCTTAAAGGAGATCGGTTTCTTAACACGGAGTGAGAAGGGATCCTAGAGGTCACCTACTCCAGCCCCCTTGCTCAGTGTGGGAATCAGCCAACTACAGCACCCCACTCTACTTAAAGGAGCGCACGCCTTTTTAAAACGTTTTTAAATGATTGAAAAAAGCATTTACAGGAGAAATTCTTGTGGGGCTGTGCCTTTAAGAAAGGGGGTGGAGCCCCCCAAAGCCCCACCGTAGCTACAGGCCTGCTGGGGTGTGTCTGTTAAGGACAGAGAGGCAGTGATGAGATTCCCCTTTCCCATTCTTTGCTTCCATTTTAACTACCTGTAAGGTACTGACAGGAGGATGCACATGGTTGAGACGCTCAGTTCGCTGATTTATTAACATGCATAAGAATCTCAGAAGAGCCCTGCTGGATCAGACCAGTGGTCCATCCAGTGCAGCATCCTGTCTCACACAACAGCCAAACAGTTCCTCCAGAGGTCCAGCAACAGGGCAGAGAGGCCCAGGCCTTCCCCTGATGTTGCCTCCTGGCACTGGGATTCAGAGGCTAACTGCCTCTGAACATGGAGGTTCCCTTTAGTCACCCTGGCTAGTAGCCGCTGATAGACCTCTCCTCCACGAATCTAACACACACACACACACCCCCGTAAAGCCATCTATGCCTTTGGCCATCACTGCGGCGAATCCCATCTTAATCACTCTTGGGGTAAAGAAGCAATTCCTTTTGTCCTTCCCGAATCTGCTGTCCATCAGCGGTGCACTTCTCAGCTGCTTCCTTACTGCACAAAACGCCAAAGAATTCCCTGCCCTCTCTTTGAGGCTTCGCCAGCCTCCCCCCCCCCCCCCCAATCCTTTTAAAGCAGTTCCGGCTCAGAACAAGTGACTTGCCCAAGGCCACGCAGAGTTTCCTGGTTGAGGATATGGACCTGGGTCTCACCCTCCCCCCCCCCCGGGCAACACCAGTGTTTTATCAACAGCACTTCACTGGTCTCACCAGAAAGAGCCCTAGAGGAAATTATGGGTAGGTGTAACAAGTCCAGGAGTGGGCACATATGGTGATGCGCTGTGGAAAAAAGCAAAAGCATTCTAATTTGATCTGTCTTTTCATGCTTGTTGTAGGGTCGCTTCCCAGCGAGAGCAAAGGAAACCTAAAAGGTCTTTAGTCAAAGTGTCAAGCTGGCTCGCCAGCTCTGAGTTGGGAAAAACCTGGAGATTTTGGGGGTGGGGCCTAAGCGGTGGGTGTGGCCTTCTGACACACCTCCGGTGATGTCAGGGGGTGTGGCATATGCAAATGAGTCATGCTAATGAGTTCCTGCACCTCTTTTTTTTTAATGAAATGACCCCTGGGTAAACTGGAGACGTAACTCCTTTCCCTTCCAGGAGATGGGTTTTATTTTGCACGCTTTTGTTCAGTTTGTGGCCGATCTTGCTGCTTTTTTCCCTCGGGGATGCTCCAAACAACCCCCCTCCCCCGTTCCTTGAATGTTGACTCTTTCCTGGTTCCCTCTTGATTATTTGGGACTGGTGCCCTGAATCCCAATCAAAGCCACTGCCCCTGGAATCTGAGGGCGTTCTCCGAGAGGCTTTGCTGCCACCTTGTGGAGCAGTCTGGCACGGCACCTTTCTCTTTGCTAGCTTTGCTTCTTTCCTTTCCAGTTTGTTTGCAAATGGCCCCATAGGCTTAGCTAAGGGTGAGCGGCCAAAAACGGCAACCCTTCATTACGTGGTCATTTGGCCCACTGACCTCCTGATCTGTCCCGTAGCTGAAAGCAAACTACTCACGTGCAGAAGGCAAATCGAGGCAAGCTAAATCTGTATCTTTAGCATCACGTCATTAAGTCATAAGAACACGAGAAGCCAATGTTGGATCAGGCCAGTGGCCCATCCAGTCCAATACTCTGTGTCACACAGTGGCCAAAACACCAGGTGCCCTCAGGAAGTCCAGCAGTGGGGCCAGGACACTAGAAGCCCTCCCACTGTTGCCCCCCCCCCCCCCAAGCACCAAGAATACAGAGCATCACTTGCCCCAGACTGAGGGTTCCTATCTATACTTTGTGGCTAAGAGCCACTGATGGACCTCTGCTCCATAGGTTTATCCCATTTCCTCTTGAAGCCGTCCATGCTTGTAGCCGCCACCACCTCCTGTGGCAGTGAATTCCATGTGTCAATCACTCTTCGGGTGAAGAAGTACTTCCTTTAATCCGTTCCAAACTGACTGCTCAGCAATTTCATGAAGTGCCCACGAGTTCTTGTATCGTGAGAGAGGGAGAAAAGGACTTCTTTCTCTACCTGCTCTGTCCCATGCATAATCTTGTAAACCTCGATCATGTCACCCCTCAGCTGTCGTTTCTCCAAGCTAAAGAGCCCCAAGCGCTTTAACCTTTCTTCATAGGGAAAGTGTTCCAAGTTCCAGTGTTCCCTATAAGCTGAGTTAGTGTGAGCTAGCTCACAGTTTTTGAGTCTCCAGCTCACACATTTTTGTCTCAGCTCAGGAAAGATGGCTCCAGTGCAAACTAATTTATGCCGCAGCCAAATCGCTGACTCATAACTTTAATGCCAGTAACTCATAAAGTAGAATTTCTGCTCACAAGACTCTGCAGCTTAGAGGGAGCATTGGTTCCAACCCTTTTAGCATTCTAGTTGCCCTCCTCTGCACTTTTTCCAATGCTATAATATCTTTCTTGAGGTGTGGCGACCAGAACTGTACACAGTACTCCAAATGAGGTCACACCATGGATTTATACAGGGGCATTATGATACTGGCTGATCTGTTTTGAATTCCCTTCCTAATAACCCGCCAGCATAGCGTTGGCCTTTTTCATTGCAGTCGCACACATTGCAGTCGACATTGCCATTGAGTTATCTACTAAGACTCCAAGATCTCTCTCTTGGTCAGTCTCTGCCAGTTTGGACCCCGTCAACATGTATTTATAGTTAGGATTTTTGGCTCCAGTGTGCATCACTTTGCAGAACAAAGTTTGAGACCAGTGGTTCGTTTGAGACCAGTGGTTCGTCTTCTTTGAGACGAACCAATTTTTATTCCTGGCATAAGCTTCTTCTTCTTTTTTTTAACATTAATTTTTATTGGAGTCAAAACTTAACTTACACACATTACATTGTCACTCTATTACAAAGACCCCTTTTTCCCTTTCTTCTCCCCCTCCCAGTGACTTCCCACCTCATTACACTGTTATACGTCCACCAAATATAATACTATATTATTTTCCTCTTACAGGTAACTCACTGATTTCTAATAGTGTTAGTATATTTATATCTAGATATCAAAAATTATTATTATTTGTGGACCATTCATTAATAATTCAATAGTTAGACAGTGTAAAAAATATTATCTTTCATTTCCCAATATTGTTCTAAATAATCTTTCAAATCCTTCCATTCCTCCATAAAATTCTCTGAGTCTTGATTGTTCAATTGTCTTGTCCATTTGTCCATTTCCGCCATAAACAGTAATTTTCTTAACCACTCCCAAAGTTCAGGAATTCTCTCGCTCTTCCAGTTTTGGGCATATACCATTCTTGCGGTTGTTACCATATACCACATCAACGTCCTTTTATTTACATTTACTTCTTCTAATTTAAGACCAAGCAAATAGCACAGGGGCGGCCAACCTTGCTTAACGTAAGAGCCACATAGAATAAACGTAAGAGCCACATAGAGATGTCTTGAGAGCCGCAAGACAGGAACAAATATCACACACACGTTTTTATTTTTAAAAATATGCAAATTTGCTTTTTATTAACGTTAAATGGGACTGCCAAAAATAAAAACAAACGAGGAAAACCTGTTATTGATAATGATATTACTTGTTTGCTAATGATATTGAGAGAGAGAGAGAAAAAGAGAGAGATGGAAAGAAAGAATTAAAGAAGTGGAAAGAAAGAGAGAGAGAGAAACTAGGAAAGCAAATAGATGGGAGGGAGGAGGGAAGGAAGGAAGGAAGGGAGAAAGAGAGAAAAAGCATGCCTCCCCTTTGCTTCCCCAGCCGCCCTGCCAGGAGCCGCACAATATGTGTGAAAGAGCCGCATGTGGCTCCCGAGCCACAGGTTGGCCACCCCTGAAATAGCAGTTCTGGCAATTTTTTAAAAGTACATTTCATAATTTTTTCCATCTTTGCATGTATCATAGCCCCGAAGGTTTTAGCTTTATCACAAGTCCACCACATATGGTAAAAAGAACCTTCTTTTTGTTTACATTTCCAGCACTTGTTAGACAAATGCTGGCCAATATTAGCTATTTTTTTCGGTGCCATATACCATCTATACATCATCTTATAACAGTTTTCTTTAAGGTTAAAACAAGTAGAAATATTCATAGCATTTTTCCATAAACATTCCCATGATGACATAGAGATTTCTTTGTTCGCATTAATTGCCCATTTTACCATTCCTGGCATAAGCTTCTGTGTGCACGCGCAGGAAAGCTTATGCCAGGAATAAAACTATGTTTGTCTTAAAAGTGCCACTGGACTCATACTTTGTCCCGCTTGCTTCGGATCAACGTGGCTACCCGACTGAATCTGCCATCGTTAAATCATGTCAGCAGTCAATCTCTCTGCGGAGGGCTGTGTCATCCCCTCAGGCATAGATCCACACCAGGGCTTCCTCTTCTGGGAGGCAGATTCCACCTCACTGTGGAGACTTCCCAAGACAGGGTGGCTGGTCCCTTTCAAACACAGTTCTGGATTTAGAATCAGAGAATCACAGAGTCGGCAGGGGCCATAGAGGCCACTTAGTCCAACCCCCTGCTCAATGCAGGTCCAGCCTAGATAATCCCTGACTACTACATAGAATCATAGAACCTGTGTTTGTGAGTGGACAGGGACCTTTGTCCTCGATTCAGACCCCTGGCCCACCTAGCTCAGCATCCTCTGCTCTTTTTTTTTTTTTTTTATTGATTTTATCTATTTCTACTACTACATCGCTACTTTTCTAAGCTACATTTACCTTATACAGAGTGTGCTTTAACATTTGCTTAATATTACCTTACCATTAATACATATGAAGCATTTTAAACCTTGGTTAATATTCAATTAAAATTGTTACTGATGATATATGAAAAATAAAAAAGCTGTTTGACAGACATGTTCTTTTGAAGGAATGCTTAATTATACAAATTATATATAATATATAAGTGCGATTTCAAAAAACATTTCAGCCCTTATTTCTTCTTTCGTCCTCTTCTTGTTTTAACAGTCTCTTCTTGTACCTTTGGAGCTGCTGCTCCTTTTTCCGAGTCAGAAATTTCCTCTTCGCTCTTTGAGCTATCAAATCCATACATACTTTCTTGCGATGCCAGCGAATCATCTGAGTCTCTCTCTTTTCTCTTTTCTTTGCTTTTTTCCAAAAAACTTTTTGCCTGTTGAACAGAGTCAATCTTATATTTTTTGTCTTTGATGCTGAAGCTCAGTCCTTCCGGAACATTCCATCTGTAGATAATAGATTCAGACTGAAGCCAAGATGTCAGTTTTCCATAGGCTTTCCTTCTTTTCCTTATTTCAAATGGGATATCTTTCATCACTTTAATTTCTTTTCCTTTGATCTTCAGAACCGCTTTATTTGTGGTCCTAAGCACCACATCCCTTGTTGACTTTTTGGAGAACCTTATCTGAATCTCACCAGGCAGGCTTTTCTTTTTAGTATAGTCTGGATAGGTTCTGTAAACCATATCCATGTCGCTTTTAGCATCCTCTGCTCTTGATTGACCGCAGCTCATGAAGGTCTTAGAAAGACCTTACACGGGCCTCCTTCTGGAGCTCGTTTTAATGAACCGTCCCCCAGATTGAACCCAAGACCTTCTGTACACAAAAAAGACATGCCCTGACCCAGCGCCAGACCGAACCCCTCTTGTATGCAAAAAAGACGTGTTCTGATTCAGGGCCGGACCGAACCCCTCTTATATGCAAAAAAGACGTGTTCTGATTCAGGGCCAGACTGAACCCCTCTTGTATGCAAAAAAGACGTGTTCTGATTCAGGGCCGGACCGAACCCCTCTTGTATGCAAAAAAGACGTGTTCTGATTCAGGGCCGGACCGAACCCCTCTTGTATGCAAAAAAGACATGTTCTGATTCAGGGCCGGACCGAACCCCTCTTGTATGCAAAAAAGACGTGTTCTGATTCAGGGCCGGACCGAACCCCTCTTGTATGCAAAAAAGACGTGTTCTGATTCAGGGCCGGACCGAACCCCTCTTGTATGCAAAAAAGACGTGTTCTGATTCAGGGCCGGACCGAACCCCTCTTGTATGCAAAAAAGACATGCTCTGATTCAGGGCCGGACCGAACCCCTCTTGTATGCAAAAAAGACGTGTTCTGATTCAGGGCCGGACCGAACCCCTCTTGTATGCAAAAAAGACGTGTTCTGATTCAGGGCCGGACCGAACCCCTCTTGTATGCAAAAAAGACGTGTTCTGATTCAGGGCCGGACCGAACCCCTCTTGTATGCAAAAAAGACGTGTTCTGATTCAGGGCCGGACCGAACCCCTCTTGTATGCAAAAAAGACGTGTTCTGATTCAGGGCCGGACCGAACCCCTCTTGTATGCAAAAAAGACGTGTTCTGATTCAGGGCCGGACCGAACCCCTCTTGTATGCAAAAAAGACGTGTTCTGATTCAGGGCCGGACCGAACCCCTCTTGTATGCAAAAAAGACGTGTTCTGATTCAGGGCCGGACCGAACCCCTCTTGTATGCAAAAAAGACGTGTTCTGATTCAGGGCCGGACCGAACCCCTCTTGTATGCAAAAAAGACGTGTTCTGATTCAGGGCCGGACCGAACCCCTCTTGTATGCAAAAAAGACGTGTTCTGATTCAGGGCCAGACGGAACCCCTCTTGTATGCAAAAAAGACGTGCTCTGATTCAGGGCCAGACCGAACCCCTCTTGTATGCAAAAAAGACGTGTTCTGATTCAGGGCCGGACCGAACCCCTCTTGTATGCAAAAAAGACGTGTTCTGATTCAGGGCCGGACCGAACCCCTCTTGTATGCAAAAAAGACATGCTCTGATTCAGGGCCAGACCGAACCCCTCTTGTATGCAAAAAAGACGTGTTCTGATTCAGGGCCAGACCGAACCCCTCTTGTATGCAAAAAAGACGTGTTCTGATTCAGGGCCGGACCGAACCCCTCTTGTATGCAAAAAAGACGTGTTCTGATTCAGGGCCGGACCGAACCCCTCTTGTATCCAAAAAAGACGTGTTCTGATTCAGGGCCGGACCGAACCCCTCTTGTATGCAAAAAAGACGTGTTCTGATTCAGGGCCAGACTGAACCCCTCTTGTATGCAAAAAAGACGTGTTCTGATTCAGGGCCAGACTGAACCCCTCTTGTATGCAAAAAAGACATGCTCTGATTCAGGGCCGTACCGAACCCCTCTTATATGCAAAAAAGACGTGCTCTGGCCCAGCAGATCTTTTTTATGAAGTTTGCTGCAAAGTTCCTGCGAGGGCAAGAGAAGAGTCCCTATCCCATAGCGTGGCTTTCCTGCCCCGTTCGAAGGCTTCTGCTTAACAGTGCCCTTGTGTTCCATCAGAGGAGGTCCAACATCTCTTTCCCCTCTGCTCTCCCAGGCTCTTCCGGCATGCCCCATCCAGGCCACCTGCGAAGCTGCCTCCAAAGAGGAGAACAAGGAAAAGAACAGATACGTGAACATCTTGCCTTGTAAGTATATCGGCACCCAGCACTGGTCCTTCACACGCCTGGTGGGGGCTGAGGAGGCGGCTGTGTTGCAGTTTGCACAAATCCTCACGAAGCTGCCTCAGATGGAATCAGAGCATCGGGGTCAGCGCTGCCTGCACAAACCAGCAGAGGCTCTCAGGCTGAGGCGTTGCACAATCACTCACTGTCTGGTCTCCGAACTGGAGAGCCAGTAGCGGCTAAGTACACGGACTCTGAAATGGGTGGACCGGGTTTGATTCCCCACTCCTCCACTTGCACCTGCTGGATGACCTTGGGCAAGCCTATAGTTCTCTCAGAGCTGTTCTTGAAAGAGCAGTTCTCGAAAGAGCTCTCCCTCAGCCCCACCTACCTCACAGGCTGTCTGTTGTGCGGAGGGGAAGGGAAAGGAGTTTGTAAGCCGCTCTGAGACTCCCTTGGGTAGTGAAGGGCGGGGTATAAATCCAGTCCACTCTTCTTAACTGGAGATGCCGGGGACTGAACCTGGGACCTTCTGCGTGCCAAGCAGAGGCTCTTCCATGGAGCCACAGCCCCTTCCTAGTATAAGTATGAACACACGTGAAGTTGCCTTCTACTGAATCAGACCATTGGTCCATCAAGATCAGGGTTCTCTGCTCAGACTGGCAGCAGCTCTCCTGGGTCTCAGGAAGAGGTCCTTCCCATCATCTCCTGCCTAGCTCTTTTTTAACTGAAGATGCCGTGGATTGAACCTGGGACCTTCTGCATGCCAAGCAGAGGCTCTTCCACTGAGCCACAGCCCCTCTTTACAGCTCTCCAGGGTCTCAGGCGGAGGTCTTTCACATCTCCTACTGCCTGGTCCTTTTTAACTGGAGATGCTGGGGACTGAACCTGGGACCTTCTGCATGCCAAGCAGAGGCTCTTCCACTGAGCCACGGCCCCTCTTTGCAGCTCTCCAGGGACTCAGGCAGAGGTCTTTCTCATCCCCTCCTGCCTAGTCCTTTTTAACTGGAGATGCCGGGGATTGAACCTGGGACCTTCTGCATGCCAAGCAGAGGCTCTACCCCTGAGCCACAGCCCCCTCTTTACAGCTCTCCAGGGACTCAGGCAGAGGTCTTTCCCATCACCTGCTGCCTGGTCCTTTTTAACTGGAGATGCCAGGGATTGAACCTGGGACCTTCTGCATGCCAAGCAGAGGCTCTTCCACTGAGCCACAGCCCCTCTTTACAGCTCTCCAGGGACTCAGGCAGAGGTCTTTCCCATCACCTCCTGCCTGGTCCTTTTTAACTGGAGATGCCGGGGATTGAACCTGGGACCTTCTGCGTGCCAAGCAGAGGCTCTTCCACTGAGCCACGCCCCCCTCCCGCTTGGCTGGCCTGTGCAATGGTTGAGTTCTCTACAGTACTGATCCCCACATTGTGGAACAGCTTGCTCTTTCTCTCTTGCTCTGGCAGTCTTGCAAAGCTGCCAGGGGGTGGGGTGGGGGGTACTCAGGCCTTTTTTACCGAACAGAGATAAGTTGTATCCTCCCAGTGACCAATTCTCTAAAATTTGCGGTTAGTCTTGTTTTGTTACGGCTCGGTGTCTTTGGTTTCTTTGAAAAGATGGTTTCGTTGTATTTTGTTCGTTTCTTTATTAAAGCATTTGTATCCTGCCTTTCCTCTTGGTTCAAGGTGGCGTATGATAATAGTTGAAAACATTCCCAGCTGAAACCAGAAATAAAATAGCAACCTCCTCCCTTAAAAGATGTCTGCCATTCAAATGCGCCGGTCCAACAGGCAGGCCTTGTCGCACCTTCTCCAAGGAGGGGCCCCGCTCACCTCACCTTTTCAGGGAGCCCATTCCACAGAGCCACTATGGAAAAAGCCCAAGCTCTGGCTGATGCCAGATGAAGGTCCCGGTCACACGAGCGAGCTAACCCGGGGGGGAAGTGAGGCTATTTGCTCCGGAGTAATTTGACCCGCAGTTGCGTGATCACACAGTTTCGACGAAACTGTGGGTACAGCCCGCCACTGTGTGATCGGACGCAATTGCGGGTGAGTCGAGGGGTTTTTTTTGCCGCTTTTCCCCAATGCGCTTAAACGGGATCAGTGAATCGCATCTCCGCCCTGAGGGCTTCCAATGGCAGTACGCAATGATGCATATACTGAGAAGATGGGGGAAACAACGGCATGGCATCGGACGGTCCCCAACTTACACAGGTGGTCGTCTCACCCAGGGGGTAGGCACCGTTGCCACGCAGGCGGTTTGTATCTCAGAGACTGTCGGCCTTCTGCCACCCACCTCTCTCTCGTCTTAACGGCAGAACAGAAAATGAGGCAGTGATGATTAGAGAGGGGAGGAGGTTGCCTAGGAGATGCTTTGCTTGTGGGTGGGAAGTCCAGGGCAGAGGGCAGCACGATCCAGGGGAAACGCGGGGAACAGTTCGTGCAGCACAAGAAGAATACTTGCAACATTGTGGAGAGCGGTGAAGAATATAAGAGAAGCCATGTTGGATCAGGCCACTGGCCCATCCAGTCCAACACGCTGCGTCACACAGTGGCCAAAAACACCAGGTGCCATCAGAAGGTCCACCAGCAGGGCCACAACTCCAGAAGCCCTCCCACTGTTGCCCCCCAAGCACCAAGAATACAGAGCATCACTGCCACATACAGAGTCTTCCATCTATACCTTGTGGCTAATAGCCACTGATGGACCTCTCCTCCATAGAAGAACATAAGAGAAGCCAATGTTGGATCAGGCCAGTGGCCCAACCAGTCCAACACTATGTGTCACGTGGGCCAAAACCCAGGGGCCATCAGGAGGTCCACCAGCGGGGCCAGAACTCCAGAAGCCCTCCCACTGTTGCCCCCCCAAGCACCAAGGAGACAGAGCATCACTGCCACATACAGAGTCTTCCATCTATACCTTGTGGCTTATAGCCACTGATGGACCTCTGCTCCATAGAAGAACATAAGAGAAGCCAATGTTGGATCAGGCCAGTGGCCCAACCAGTCCAACACTATGTGTCACGTGGGCCAAAACCCAGGGGCCATCAGGAGGTCCACCAGCAGGGCAAGAACTCCAGAAGCCCTCCCGCTGTTGTCCCACAAGCACCAGGAAGACAGAGCATCACTGCCCCAGACATAAGAACGTGAGATAAGCCAATGTTGGATCAGGCCAGTGGCCCATCCAGTCCAACACTCTGTGTCACACAGTGGCCAAAACCCAGATACTATCAGGAGGTCCACCAGCAGGGCCAGAACTCCAGAAGCCCTCCCACTGTTGCTCCCCCCAAGCACCAAGGAGACAGAGCGTCACTGCCCCAGACAGAGTGTTCCCTCTATTCTTTGTAGCTAATAGCCACTGATGGACCTCTGCTCCATATGTTTTATCCAATTCCCTCTTGAAGCCTCCGTGCTTATAGCTACCGCCCCCTCCTGTGGCAGTGAATTCCACGTGTTAATCACTCTCTGCGTGGAGAAGTAATGTTTTTGTTTTTTGTCTGTTTAGGACATTTATATGCCACTCCTCCAGGGTCCAGCTCAAGGCAGATTCCGAGGCAAGACAGTGCCATAAAGTCATAAAAACACCGAAAACTATCCATATAAAAACAAAACAAGGGGTGACGCGCGAGCCAGGCTCATGAAAACATAAAACCACCCACAAATGTGCTAACGATATCCCCGAAACAGACCTCAGACCAGATGCACTCCATAAAACAGTTTGGAAAGAACAAACCCTGTAGTGAAAAGTCTGGGTGAAAAGAAATGTTTCGGCCTGGCTCCGAAAGGTGCCCGGGGAGCCTGAGGGTGTTGGGGTTGCCAGGCTCAAGGTGGGTAGAAGAATCCCTGGAGGATTTGGGGGTGGAGCCTGGAGGGGATGGGGCTTAGAGAGTGGAGGGACTTAAGCAGGGTGGGGCGGTGGCTCAGTGGCAGAGCATGTGCTTGGCGTGCAGAAGGCCCCAGGTTCAGTCTCCGGCATCTCCAGTTAAAGGCATCAGGTAGGAAGCGATGCGAACTTCATGTGTTGAAGGGTATGGTAGAAGAGGAGAAGAGACTGGATTTATACCCCGTTTTTCACTACCCGAAGGAGTCTCAGAGCAGCTTACAATCTCCTTTCCCTTCCCCTCCCCACAACAGACACCCTGTGAGGGAGGTGGAGCTGAGAGAGCTCTCTCGAGGACTGCTCCTGAGAGAACAGCTCTGAGACAACTTGTGATGGACCCAAGGTCACACCAGCAGCTGCATGTGGAGGAGTGGGGTATCAAACCCGGTGCTCCCAGATTAGATTCCGGACTCCTAACTACTACTCCAAACTGGCTCCCTCACTACACCAAACTGGTGCCAAACAGTCCAGCTTCCAACACAGCCACTTCCTTCAGGGGAACTGATCTCCATCGTCTGGAGATCAGGTGTAATCCCGGGAGATCTCCAGCCAACACCTGGAGGCTGGCAGCTCTCATTCAAAAAGCCTGTCTCTAGTCACCCCCTTCCTTGTTTCTGAAGGGGGGAGCACAGAGAGGAAGGTTTGGGCTTGGGGTCTTAACTGGTGGGCTGGCATGTATGGGAGGAGATGGACCTTCAGTACCCCGATCCCATAAGAACATAAGAGAAGCCAATGTTGGATCAGGCCAGTGGCCCATCCAGTCCAACACTCTGTCACACAGTGGCCAGAAACACCAGGTGCCCTCAGGAGGTCCAGCAGTGGGGCCAGGACTCCAGAAGCCCTCCCACTGTTGCCCCCTCCCCAAGCACCAAGAATACAGAGCATCACTTGCCCCAGACTGAGAGTTCCTATCTGTACTTTGTGTCTAATAGCCACTGATGGACCTCTGCTCCAGATGTTTATCCATTTCCCTCTTGAAGCCATCCATGCTTGTAGCCGCCACCACCTCCCGTGGCAGTGAATTCCAGGTGTTAATCACTCTTTGGGTGAAGAAGGGCTTCCTTTTGTCTGTTCTAACCCGACTGCTCAGCAATTTCACGGAGTGCCCACGAGTTCTTGTATTGTGAGAAAGGGAGAAAAGGACTTCTTTCTCTACCTGTTCTATCCCAGGCATAATCTTATAAACTTGGATTAATCCCAAATCCTTCCAGGCTTTCGTTTGCCTGCCTTTGACTTGGAAGTCAAGGGGAGGCGGTGTATGTTTTATATTTTTATTTTTTTATTTATTTATTTGTTAGACTTTTACCCCGCCCTTCCAACATAGGCGGCTCAGGGCAGCTTACAGCAATATAAAAACACAACAAGACAATACCATATACAATATAAAATCTAGTGATGCAAAAATTTAAAACCGTAAATAACACATATAAAGCGCTGGCATTTAATTCCTCGGCATACAGTCAGCTACTTAGGCACACTTCCCATCAGATGACCACGATACATGGGCTATAATTGGAAAGAGAGAGGGAGCGGGGGGGGGGCAGAGGGGGTTGGGGCTCACTCGTCATAGCTGTCAGATGTCAGTTGTGGCGGTAGCGGTGGCAGCTCCAAAGTCCTGGCGGAAGAGCTCCATTTTACAGGCCCTGCGGAAGAGCTCCGTATTAAAGGCCCTGCAGGGCCCTGATCTCCTCCAGGAGCTTATTCCACCAGAGTGGAGCCGCCACCGAGAACACCCTAGCCCTAGTTACCAGCCCGGCCTCCTTGATGTTTGAGAGGACCAGCCGATTCCGGGTCCCCGATCGCAGTGCTCTCTGGGGGACATATGGGGAAAGGCGGTCCCTCAGGTATGCAGGTCCCTTTCCCTTGCATCTCCCCTCCCTGTAAGCAGGCACTCCTTCTCCTGTGACAAAAGTGTATGTCTTTGCTCCAACCTGCGTCGCCGTTTCAGTCCTCTGTGGTTTTCCCCTGTTGCCCTGAATTTTATGTTTAGTCTTTAACATGCCTCTGCTGTCCTTCTTACCTAGATGATCATTCCAGGGTTCACCTGACGCCTCTTGAAGGGGTTCCAGACTCCGATTATATCAATGCCTCATTCATTAATGTAAGTATATCCGCTGGGGGGGGGGGTTAGTAGGACAGGAAATTGGGTGTTACTTCCTTATTGAGACAGGAGTGAGTCCCAATTCCCTCGCCTGCTTTAACATCAGTATCCCAGCGGGTGGACATAATTCTGTGAAAGTACAGTGGATTCTGAGCAATCGCTGCCTGATTGCAAATAAAACTGTTTGCTTATCTCAAGGGATAGAGAGCCAGTGTGGTTCAGAGGTTATAGTCGATGCTCCCTCTAAGCTGTGGAGTCTTTTGAGCAAAAATTCTACTTTGTGAGCTACTGGCATTTAAGTTGTGAGCAAGCGATCTGGCTGCTGCATAAATTAGTTTGCTCTGGAGCCATCCCCTTCCTGAGCGAAGACAAAAATGTGTGAGCCGGAGGCTAAAACACTGTGAGCTAGCTCACACTAACTCAGCTTAGAGGGAACACTGGTTATATAGTGTCAGAGTAGGCTCTCAGAGAACCAGGTTCGAATCCCTGCTCAGCTGTGCAAAGCTTGCTGGGTGACCTTGAGCCAGTCACACACTCTCAGCCTAACCTGCCTCACAGGGTTGTTGTGAGGGTAAAATGGAGGAAAGGAGCGTTATGTAAGCCACCTCAAGTTGAAAGGTGGAGTGTAAATTAAATAAAAAATAAAACTTTTTAAAATCTCTAGGGTTGCCAACTCAGGGTTGGGGGAATGTTGTACAATTTGAGGTTGGACCCTGGAGAAGGCTATGAACATAAGAACATAAGAGAAGCCAGTGTTGGATCAAGCCAGTGGCCCATCCAGTCCAACACTCTGAGTCACACAGTGGCCAAAAACACCAGGTGCCCTCAAGGAGGTCCACCAGTGGGGCCAGGATACTAGAAGCCCTCCCACTGTTGCCTCCCTCCCCAAGCACCAAGAATACAGAGCATCACTTGCCCCAGACTGAGAGTTCCTATCTACTCCTTGTGCTCCAGTCAGTCAAATCTCCTATGGCCAATCAGAAGCTTTCCTGGGCAAAAGCCTCAGTTGGCCCCGCCCACTTAAAAAAAAAACTTGGCGGGCACCAGGAAAGGTATTGGCGGGTGCCACGGTGCCAATGGGCGCCATGTTGGGGACCCCTGTCCTAGGTGAAGCAACAGATGGAGAGGGGTTATTTGCTGCTTCCATCTGAAGCCGCCGTGGTGCTACTGGCTGTCTCTCTTTCAGCCCCTCATGCAGCTTATAAGCAATAAGGCAGATTTCTACCCTGGGTAAGGGGAAGTACGCACTGTCTGTAACTTTTGAAAAGGTTCCCATTTGGGGTGCCATTTTATGGCAGTTAGCGCTTGTCAGGGCAAATACTGATCTGCCCTTTCCCTCTTTTTCTGCTTTTGTCCTGGCCAGGGGTACCAAGAGAAGAACAAGTTCATTGCAGCACAAGGTAAATCCCTTTGGCTCCCCTCCCTCTGTTTGTGTTCAGGTGGCAGAAGACTGGGGCCGATTTCGCACTGGCCAGCTGCCTCTCGTTCTCTCCGGAATTTCCCCTCCCAGTTTCCCCCGGAGTATTTTCTTCATTTTCCCACTTGGAACGTCAGCCCTTTCGATATAGCGTGACGAAGGGTTTTCTCCCCAAAAAATTAGAAACTCCCACAATGGGGCGGCCCTGATGAAAGGCGGGCGAGTGGGCATGTTTTCATTTTGGGTTCTCCCCCGGAGCAAACAGGAAAACCCTCTAAAAACAGGATTTGTTTGCTCCAGGGAAACTCCGGTGCAGCAGGGCGATACTCCAGAGCAAAACGTGAGCCCGGAGCAACCGGTGTGAAATCGACCAGAAGCTCTGGTGCAAGCATGAGGGCAAACCTGGGGCAAACGCTAGTGCGAAATCGGCCTGGGAGTTTTTACGCTGACCTAAGGATATGAATAAGTGTGGGTTTTGTTCTCTTTCTGCAGGGGGTGGAACTTCGAGGTTTTAAAAAAAATTTATTTAAAACATTTGTGTGACATCCTTCCACCCAAATAGGATCCTCGAGGCCATCAGCATCATGACCTTAAAATGTTTAAAACAGCATTTTAAAAGTGTGTAAAATATGTAACGGAACGGGGGGGGGGGGGGGAATATAGACATAAGAATCTATGATTCCCGTCAGCCCCGTTTTACTGCTTCAACAACATGTGATGTTTTTTGTCTTTCTCTGTATTTTTTTTTTCCAAGGACCAAAAGAAGAAACTGTGAATGACTTCTGGCGAATGATCTGGGAGCAAAACACGGCGACCATCGTCATGGTGACGAACTTGAAAGAGAGGAAAGAGGTAAACGGGTCTGACAGAGGCTGTTGCGGCGGCGGGAGGAGAGCAGAGGAGAAGTAGTGTCAGAGTCCCACAAATGTAGTCCCAACAATGTTATTTAACTAGAAGCAGTTTATTGAGAAAGTAGTAGGTCATCTGTACACGCTCTGTGTCAGTAACGGCAAGGGGGGTCACCAAAGATGTATAGCTATGCAGAATTCAAGACAAAAACCCGCCAATCAAGTGTGAGCGCCCACAGAGTCAGTCAACAAGTGTCCTTAATTAGGAAAGCTTTATTGAGAAAGGTCTGCAATGGTCATCTGCACTTCTTGTGTTAGTAATGGCGGGCATTCGTGCGTCCAGGACAATTATACAGAAATCAAAAGAGGCCCAAAAGAGGCTACAATAACACCTGTCAGGGAAAAGGGGGGAAAGGCGCTTACTGGCTTTCAGTTCCCAGAGTATAGGCGGGAAGGTATAGAGCCAGACAGCAAAAGATACAACAGGCGGCACCAAGATCCCCCCAAGGTTGAAGTAGCAGGCAAGCGATAAGCGCGTCATGAGAACAGAGAACAAGACATTCCACAGTACTGATGTCCCGGGAAAGCAGTCCCACCTCCCGGGCGGGAGAATGGCAGTATTACTGGCACCAAGTCCAATCACATTAAACTAGGAAAGCGCCTAAAATAACAGCTACAGGTTCCCAAGGGAAGAAGCGGCACCGGACACCAAGGTCGGAGCTAGGCAGCAAGCGATAAGGCAGCTGGACAAGAAACGAAACTTAACATTTCACCCAGCCTACACAGGGAGTGGAGAAGAGGACAACTCCCGCCCGGGAGAGGTGGCAGCACTTGCTGACAAGTAGGATGGCAAAGTGATGCAGTCATACGAAAAGCTGTGCAGCTTTGGGAGAAAGGCAGGCCGTAGATGAAGTAAAGACATTTATTTCTATGCCACCTTTCCACCCAACTCAGGGTAGGCAGATCAGGACCAGTATCTGGAAGTGCTCTTCATGCAGCACATCCGGTTGGAGGTGGTAGGCAAACAGACGGGCCAAATCAAAACTTTGCAGGCGTTGCCTCTTTTGTGCTAAAACTTTGGTGGGGGTGTTATCTTGTTTCTCTCCAGTGCAAATGTGCCCAGTACTGGCCAGATCAGGGCTGCTGGACCTATGGAAACATCCGTGTGTCCGTAGAAGATGTGACCGTCTTGGTTGACTACACGGTGCGGAAGTTCTGCATCCAGCAGGTATCACACCTTGTTCCTCTCTCTTCCCTGCCCCCTTCCCCCCTCCTTCAAGTCTCCCCCAAGATTGCCAGGCTGGATTGGTACTGGTTAGCCTCGCGTGACTTCCGACGATCCGATGCCCCCTTTTCGTAACCCCGTTTCCCGCCCATCCTCCCAGGTAGGCGACGTCACCAACAAAAAGCCCCAGCGCTTGGTGACACAGTTCCACTTCACCAGCTGGCCCGATTTCGGAGTCCCCTTCACGCCCATTGGGATGCTGAAGTTCCTGAAGAAGGTGAAGACGTGCAACCCACAGTACGCGGGAGCCATCGTCGTCCACTGCAGGTCAGTCCGAGGGGGAGGGTCTGTGTGCCGAAGGGCTCCCTGAGACAACCAGTTGGTGTAGGGGCTAGGAGCGTGGACTCTAATCTGGGAGAACCGGGTTTGATTCCCTACTCCTCCCCTTGCAGCCAGCTGGGTGACCTTGGGTCCGTCATAAGTTCTTTCAGAGCTGTTCTCTCAAGGGTAATCCTCGAAAGAGCTCTCTCAGCCCCACCTATCTCACAGGGAGGGGAAGGGGAAGGCAAGCGTAAGCCGCTCTGAGACTCATTCGGGTAGTGAAGGCTGGGATATAATCCAATCTCCTCCTCCTCCTCCACTTCTTCTTCTTCTCCTCTTCCTTCTTCTCCTCCCCCTCCTCCTTCTCTTTCTTCTTCTCCTCCTCCTCTTCTTCCTCCTCCTTCTTTCTTCTCCTCCTCCTCCTCCTCTTCTTCTTCTCCTCCTCTTCCTTCTCCTCCTTCTCCTTCTCTTTCTTCTTCTCCTCCTCCTCTTCTTCTTCTTCTCCTCCTCCTCTTCCTTCTCCTCCTCCTCCTTCTCCTCCTTTTCTTCTTCTTCTCCTCCTCCTTCTCCTTCTCTTCTTCTTCTCCTCCTCCTCCTCCTCCTCTTCCTTCTCCTCCTTCTCCTCCTCCTCCTTCTCCTCCTCTTCTTGTCCTCCTTCTCCTTCTTCTTCTCTTTCTTCTTCTCCTCCTCCCCCTTCTTCTTCTCCTCCTCCTTCTTTTCCCCCTCCTTCTCCTCCCTCATAGGGCCAACATCAGCATGCCAGGGCTCAGAGCTTCTGGTAGGGCCCACTTTGGCTAACCCCACCCCACCCCTGCACCTCTCCTGCCGTCTGTCCATGGGCCCCTTCCTGCTCATTGGCTTGCGAGGGCTCCCCCCCCCTTGCATCCAGTGTCCCAGAATCCGTGGGCAAGTGCGTGCACGTGGTGCAAAACGACAGCACTCCCAGCGCCCTCAGGGGCAGCACTCCCAGCCACATGCATGAGACAGGACTATTGAGGAAAGAGCATAACTACAATGCAGGGAGCCTGTGGTGGGAGGGCCCGTGAGCCGGGGAAAGGAGAGAACCGCAATAAGAATGGCGCCATTGTTGGGGAGGGGCCGTGGCTCAGCAGAAGAGCCTCCGCTCGGCACGCAGAAGGTCCCAGGTTCAATCCCCGGCATCTCCAGTTAGAAAAGGGGGGAGCGCCAGGCAGTAGATAACGTGAAATTTGCCTACAATCCTGGAGAGCCGCTGCCAGCCTGAGTAGACAATACTGACCTTGAAGGACTGATGGTCTGATTCAGTAGAATCACTAGGCTTAGCCTTCAAGATTATAAGAAACAGGGATCCACGATACTCGCGGGGGAGGAGAGTATTTCCCTGGGCCCCTCAAGCCTTCTCCTCCACCCCACCGGCGAGGCACAGTTTCCAGTGCATTCTCTGAACATGCACAGGGGACACTTTTTTACTTTGGGGGAGATTTAAATACCCCCCGTTCAGTTTTTTCAACATTTCAGATTTTTCTGCACACCTGGGGACTGCCCCAAGTGTGCAGGAAAACCTCTTTGCCTCCGGTGTGCCCTCGATGTGCAGATTTAGATATCCGCACAGAGGGGGCATCTTGGCTATTAGATATATAGGTTTTGCCGACAGTTTCCTGAGATGGTTTGCAGTATGTACTGAGGGAATGAATGTTTTGCCTGGAAGAGGCTATATACGTGTCCATGTAACTGTAAAGATTTCGTGATTTTGATTGGTCCTAACGTTCAGAGGAAGGATTTTCGAAACAGAACCTTGTTCCGGAAATTTTCGTCCATACATCAAGCTGTCATCCAGCACAGCTTATAAACAGGACCTTGAATTGCTTTTTATCATGAATTTGTTTTTGTATTATCTGTAAATCACTGATACTGAATTTATTATAAGTATATTGATGTGCACTATACAGTTTTTGGTATCTTGAATTCATTCGATATCTGATTCAGTAGAAGGCAGCTTCATGTGTTCTTGGGTTGCTGCCAGTCTTCCTCCTGCAACCTCCCGTCTTCCCACTCCCCTCCCATGCCGCTGTCCCACGGAAGAGCCTGCTGCCCCAACCATGCTTGCTCCTGTCAAGCGCCAGCAAGGCCCCTGGTCGATGAGTGCCCCCGCCACCCCCGCAGCCCCAGCCTCACAGCTCCTAGGCACCCCGTTGGTCTAAAGGTGCCCCCCTCTAGAAGGCAGTCTCCCACTCTTTCTGGCCAGAGTGGAGCAACTTTCTGCTCTTCCATCTCCAGATCTCAGAATCAGCTCAGCATTCTCCCCCTTTCTAGATCAGTGCGCTTGAACACACACACACACGCACCCTCCATCTGGTCCTTTGGAGATGCTGGGGACTGAACCTGGGGCCTTCAGCATGTCAAATAGATACCCTACCACTGAGCCATGGCCCCCTCCCCTAAAAAAAAGTGGACACATGAAGCGGTGGTCCATCAGAGTCAGTATTACCTACTCAGACTGGCAGCACCTCTCTAAGGTCTCAGGCAGAGATCTTTCCCATCACCTCCTACCTGGTCTTTTTTAACTGGGGATGCCAGGGATTGAACCTGGGACCTTCTGTAGGCCAAGCAGAGGCTCTTCCACTGAGCCACAGCCCCTCTTTACAGCTCTCCAGGGTCTCAGGCAGAGGTCTTTCCCATCACCTGCTGCCTGGTCCTTTAAACTGGAGATGCCGGGGATTGAACCTGGGACCTTCTGCATGCCAAGCAGAGGCTCTTCCACTGAGCCACAGCCCCTCTTTGCAGCTTTCCAGGGTCTCAGGCAGAGGTCTTTCCCATCACCTCCTGCCTGGTCCTTTTTAACTGGAGATGCTGGGGATTGAACCTGGGACCTTCTGCATGCCAATCAGAGGCTCTCACTGAGCCACATCCCCTCGTTACAGCTCTCCAGGGTCTCTGGTGGAAGTCTTTCACATCACCTCCTGCCTCATCCTTTTTAACTGGAGGTGCTGGGGATTGAACCCGGGACCTTCTGCGTGCAAAGCAGATGCTCTTCCACTGAGCCACAACCTCAGTCCCTCTGCTCAGCTGTGCCAGGCACGTGTAGACTCCAACATTTATTTGCTTTTAATAAGCATTGTCTTTGTCTGTCACCTGCCTGCTGCGATCTTCCCACGTGGGTCGCTTTGCTAAAAGAGCCCAGACGGCTTGTCGGAGCTGAGTAAAGGGAGCCATTCCTTCTCTTTCCTTCCCCACCAAGCGCTGGCGTCGGACGAACAGGAACTTTCATCGTCATCGACGCTATGCTGGACATGATGCTGACCGAGAGGAAGGTGGACGTTTACGGGTTCGTGAGCCGCATCCGTGCACAGCGTTGCCAGATGGTGCAGACAGATGTAAGTCGGTGCTTCGGGAAGGCAAACGTCAGCTTTCATAGGCCAGCCACTCACTTTCCTGTCATCTAGATTTGAGTCCGGTACCACCTTAGGGACCAGTGAGATTTTCAGGGTATAACTGTTCAAGAGTCAGAGCTCCTTTTGCCGTCTGCTTATTGTTTGTAAGAGTGCCTAAAGGACCTTTAAAAATGAAAAATGAAACCCTGTGATGCAGAATTCCGGGCCAGCTACGCAGATGCTGCACCTGGGAGCCCTTTATCAAGTCCAACTGACCTTGGGGTTGGTTTCAGCAGAAATCATCCCAATGTCAGAACAATCGGCAATGAAACATTTGAGCGCGAGGGTAAGCCACCAGTTCTTAAAAAGGAAGCTGCAGCTTCTTAGATGATAAGTCCTCATAAGAAGAAGAAGAGATTGGATTTATACCCCGCCCTTCACTCACCTGGAGTCTCAGAGCAGCTTACAAACTCCTCTCCCTTCTCCTCCCCAACAACAGACACCCTGTGAGGGAGATGGGGCTGAGAGAGCTCTGAGAGAACTGCTCTTGAGAGAACAGCTCTGAGAGAACTGTGGCTTGCCCAAGGTCATCCAGCAGGTGCAAACGGAGGAGTGGGGAAGCTCTGTAGCAAAGTCACCATAGAACAGGAGTCAGTTCCATCTTTGGAGGCAGCTTATTGCTTCAGCGCCGAAGATACTCTGGTCTTTCCCGCACAGTTAATCGCCGTGCGAGCAAGAGCCAAAGGAAAGGAAAATTTCTTCCTGGAGCTACTGCCACTCCCTTGAGGTAACAGAGCCTTGCAGCTGCCGGCGATTACCACCACCAAGCTACGTCCCCTCCTCCAAAGTTGGATCCTGCCAAACTGTTTGGTGTAGTGGTTAAGTGCACGGACTCTAATCTGGGAGAACCGGGTTTGATTCCCCACTCCTCCACTGCTGGCTGACCTTGGGCAAGCCATAGTTCTGGCACAGCTGTTCTCTCAAGAGCAGTTCTGCAAAGAGCTCTCTCGGTCTGTTGTGGGGAAGGGAAGGGAAAGGAGTTTGTAAGCCACCCTGAGACTCTCAGCCCCACCTCCCTCACAGGGTGTCTTGTTGTGGGGAAGGGGAGGGAAAGGAGCTTGTAAGCTGCTCTGAGACTCCAAGTGAAGGGCGGGGTATAAATCCAATCTTTTATCTTCTTCTTATGACCTTCTCCCAATCGTCAGGGCTTAGCAAATTATAGGTTTATTCAGCCCTCATCCCTTACACCCTTCTGCAGACATAATAGGCAGTTTTGGATTGCCTTTATCTCCATTGCTTCTGCAGTGGCAATTGCAATTCTTCATGCTGGATTTCACCACCCAGATCTCAAGTCCTCCAAGAGCAGATTCTGAGCAAGCGCAGCTGAGATGCACGATGCGTCCTTGTGGTTTTCCCAGCCGTTTTAGCCAGGCTAACTCCCACAGGGCCTGCCCTGGATGGCCCCGGCTAGCCTGCTCTCGGAGGCTAAGACCCTGGTTAGTTCAGGGTCACTACACAGAGGCAGGCAGTGGCAAACCGTGTCTAAGCGTCTCTTGCTTTGGAAACCCTAGAGGTGTCAAACATATGGCCCATGGGTATGAACCGGCCCATTCAGGGCTGTTATCCAGCCCGCGAGCAACTGGTCATTACCTTTAATGGCAGACGATAGAGGCTGCGCATTATGTCCCTGTATGTTGTCCCAGTGCTAATGTGAAAGCCCGGGGGGGAAATGGAAAAATTTGGGGGGGGGGGGTATTTTCTCCATTTTTTTCATGAAGCCTTTTTGGTTTTGTTCCTAAAAACTGGAAAAAGAAAAGAAAAGAAAATTGATCATGAAATGTTTTATTTTAACACAATGAATAACATATTTTAAGACAAGGTGCTCAAATGGTTTTCCAAATCATTTCTAAAAAATATGTATGGTATCAGACTGATCTAATTTCTATGCACTGAGGACAAGCAAGTCCTAGGTTACAAACTGAACTCTCCAATTCTGTGGAGAGGAAATATGAATAATGGTTACTTCTGGATTTTTAAAAATTTGTTTTGTGGAGGGTTTTTTTTTTTGTCTGTTCCACATAAACTAGTAAACAGTTCAGGAGATTGTGGCTCCATTTGTTACAACTACAAATAAATATTTTAAATAAAGTAAATTCTATTTGTAATACTTGTTTGGATACACTATATTTTTAATATGCAAGTTGAGATAGTTTCATGCCAAGCAAAATGGTCCATAGTCATATTTTATGTTCCTGAAGTAACAGAATGACTTTCAATCTGGAAAAGAAAAAGGAAGTGCTAATATAGCATCTTTTCAATTTTTCCAAAAAATTCTGGTTTCCCCCCCAAAAAAAAATCAGAAAAAAATGGGGGGGTTTTCCGAGCTTCAAAATTTCCAGAAATTTTACATCTCTACTAATGTAACTGGCGGTGGAAGGGGGGGCGGGCGGGCGGGCATCAGGGAGATACTGTAAGGAAATAATGTAAAAATGTTAATGTTTTAAGCATGTTTGTATTTTGGGGTTAAAAATAATATCGTTAATTGGGTTTGCCTGTGTCATTTATAAAGTTTATAACTCTGGTACCTGGCATATTTTACGGCACGCAGGGTCTCCACACATCAGATGTGATTTGACAACACTTCACACACACACACACACAGCTCCCTTAGATTGTGTCTCCCAAGCCTCTCTAATCTGGGAGCACCGGGTTTGATTCCCCACTCCTCCACATGCAGCTGCTGGTGTGACCTTGGGTCAGTCACAGTTCTCTCAGAGCTGTTCTCTCAAGAGCAGTTCTCAGAAGAGCTCTCTCAGCCCCTCCTACCTCCCAGGGTGTCTGTTGTGGGGAGGGGAAGGGAAAGGAGTTTGTAAGTCGCTCTGAGACTCCTTTGGGTAGTGAAGGGCGGGGTATAAATCCAATCTCTTCTCTTCTTCTCTCTTCTTGTGGGGAGGGGAAGAAAAGGTGATTGTCAGCCGCTCTGAGACTTCTCAGGGCAGAGAAAAGCGGGGTCTAAAAACCAACTCTTCTTCTTCCAGATGCAGTACGTCTTCATCTACCAAGCCCTCCTGGAGCATTATCTGTATGGAGACACAGAGCTGGAAGTGACCTCACTGGAGATCCACCTCCAGAAGATTTATAACAAGATCCCAGGGACCAGCAGGAATGGATTGGAGGAAGAGTTTAAGGTACGTGGTCACCATGGTACCTCGTTGCTCCATCGCCAAGGAGGTCCGCTGGCAGACCTGTCCAAGCCAATCCTGCTCCTCTCAGCTGAAAGCAGGACTGAACCAGTTGTGTTTTCCTCCATCCACAAGGTCACAGGATTGTGTAGAGTACCGATTTTGAATCTGCCTTCCCACTTGCTTAAACACAGGGAGAACCAAGTAGAATTCCAGAGGAGGAATAGCAGTTATGGAGCGCCTTTGGAGAGTGCCAGTTGGATGGAGTGGTTAAGAGCGGCAGACTCTAATCTGGGAGAACAGGGTTTGATTCCCCCACTCCTCCGCTTGCAGCCAGCTGGGTGACAGGTGGTGCCTCCCCCCCCCCCCCCCCCGCTCCCCACACGTACTGGATCCCAATCAATCTTGTTAAGATTTTTGGTTTGTTAGCTGTTTTTACCATGCAGGGGCCCTTTGGCCATGCAATTTAGAATCATAGAGTTGGAAGAGATTTCCAGGGTCTGTCAGGAGTACCTCTGAAGACCTGCCTCCTGCGGACCTAAGTGCGGTGGAGGATCAGTCCCCAGCTCCAGAGGAGCCTCCACCTGAACCAGAGGAGGCTCAAGCAAGCACCTCTCAGGGCGTTACCCCAGCACCACCAGCAGCTGAGCCACAGCCAAGCTCAAGCCCACCTGATTCACCTCCTCGGGTGGAACGGCTAAGGTCACGAGCCAGGCAAGACTTGGCTGCTAGGAGAAAAGAGGCACGCATGCGTGGTCGCAGATCACTCAGCCCTGAGTTTTAGAGGGAGCCGGGACCTCGCTGCCAGCTGCTGACAAGCACAGGAAGTGGCTGGGTCTTTAGGCACAGCACAAAGACCAACAACTCGTGCCAGCAACAAGTCATTCTGGCTAAGCTCTGCACCCGCTCAGCTCGTATCAGCTAAACCTGATTCTGGACCTTCTGGCTCGTGACTCCGGCTCTGTCTGACTTCGGCTTGATCCTGGACCCTCTGGCTCATGACTTCGGCTCTGTTTGACTTCGGCGTTTGGTTGACTCCTTGGACTGGTTTGCTCGTGAGTTTCCGTCTCTGACCTCAGCTTGGACTGACTCTGCGTTCGGCTTGTGTTTTGGACTTGGTCATTCGTTCCTGATTTGGCTTGACCTTGGACTGTCTCGGACTTCAACTCGGCTCCTGACCTACTAGCACCCAGCCCGTGACAGGGTCATCTCGTCTAACCTCCTGCACAATGCAGGAAATTCACAAATACCTTTCCCCCCACACCCCCAGTGACCGCTGTCCCATGCCCAGAAAATGACCAAAACCCTCCAGGATCCCTGGCCAAACCGGCCTGGAGAAAAATTGCTTCCTTACCCCAAAGTGGCAATCAGCATAGCTTTCTGTGTGCACGTGTGGGAATATCCTGCCTTGCACCAAGAGGTCAAAGTAGATTCTGTTTACTAATCCCAGTTACCTTATCCTAAAGCAGAAAGTTTCCTGACCTGGATGGCCCAAGCTAGCACAGCTTTGAAAGATCATAGAGGATCAGCCCTGGTTCATACTTGGGTGGGAGGCCACCACGGATGTGGTGGAGAAACCTTTGGAGCAGAGGTCCATCAGTGGCCATTAGCCACAAGGTATAGATGGAACACTCTGTCTGGGGCAAGTGATGCTCTGTATTCTTGGTGCTTGGGGGGGGGGGGGCAACAGTGGAAGGGCTTCTAGTGTCCTGGCCCCACTGCTGGACCTCCTGATGGCAGCTGGGTTTTGGTCACTGTGTGACACAGAGCGTTGGACTGGATGGGTTATTGGCCTGATCCGACATGGCTTCTCTTATGTATTTATGTCTGAGGCAGTGACACTCTGTATTCTTGGTGCTTGGGGGGGGCCAACAGTGGGAGGGCTTCTGGAGTTCTGGCCCCACTGGTGGACCTCCTGATGGCACCTGAGTTTTGGCCCCTGTGTGACATAGAGTGCTGGCCTGTGTGACATAGAGTGCAGGCGATTGGCCTGATCCAACATGGATTCTCTTATGTTCTTATGTCTGGGGCAGTGTTGGTGCGGGAGGGGGGCACAGTGGGAGGGCTTCTGGAGTGGATGGCTCACTGGGCTGACCCAACATGGCTTCTCTTATGTTCTTATGAGGGGACTGGCTAAACATCTGGAGCAGAGGTCCATCAGTGGCTGATAGCCACAAAGTATAGATAGGAACTCTCAGTCTGGGGCAAGGGATGCTCTGTATTCTTGGGGGGGGGGGGCAACAGAAGGAGGGCTTCTGGAGTTCTGGCCCCACTGGTGGACCTCCTGAGGGCACCTGGTGTTTTTGGCCACTGTGTGACAGAGTGTTGGACTGGATGGGCCACTGGCCTGATCCAACACTGGCTTCTCTTACATTCTTATACATATGGAGCAGAGGTCCATCAGTGGCTATTAGTCAGAAGATATAGATAGGAACTCTCAGTCTGGGGCAAGTGATGCTCTGTATTCTTGGTGCTTGTGGGGGGGGGGCAACAGTGGGAGGACTTCTGGAGTTCTGGCCCCACTGGTGGACCTCCTTAGGGCACCTGGTGTTTTTGGCCACTGTGTGACACTGAGCGTTGGACTCGATGGGCCACTGGCCTGATCCTACATTGGCTTCTCTTCTGTTCTTAAGCCCAGGTTCACTACACAAGAGGCCGGCAATGGCAAACCACCTCTGTTAGTCTCTTCCCTTGAAAACCTCGTGAGGGGTCGCCATAGGTCACCTGAGTCTGGACGGCACTTTTGCACATGCACACACCACTCCCTTAGATCCTGTTGCACCACACCACCAAAGCAAAAAGAAGGCAGGCTGTGGAGAACGCACGAGAAGCGTGGATTTACCTGGTGCCTGTCAAGATTCCATCGCTCTTTCTCCCCAGAGTGGAAGGACTGTCTGATGGGATGATGCCCAAGCGGAAACGAGGGGCGGGGCGGAGTCTGCCCTCGGAAAGTAGCGGTTGGGTCACTCTGTGTTCTGTTCGCCTCCTTTTGCAGAAGCTGACTTCCATCAAGATTCAGAATGACAAGATGAGGACGGGCAACTTGCCGGCCAACATGAAGAAGAACAGGGTGCTACAGATCATTCCATGTGAGTGCTTCGGTCTCGCGGAGGGACACAGAGCGGTGAAACCACCAGTCGTTTGTGGGGGGCGGCTGCGGGCTCTGGAAGGAGCCTTCCGCAGAGGCAGCTCGTGCGTTCCGAGAAGGAACTAGAAGAGGGCGGACTGGGTACAGAAAAGGGGTGCGTGACCTGTGGGGTAATCAGGGGCTTAATACGGGGCATGTGCTGAAGGCAGCACACGTTGCAGGCAATGTTCCCTCTTAGCTGTGGAGACTTGTGGCGGCTACAAGCACGGACGGCTTCAAGAGGGAATCGGATAAACACACGGAGCAGAGGTCCAACAGTGGCTCTTAGCCACAAGGTGTAGATAGGAACTCTGAGTCTGGGGCAAGGGATAGCTCTGTCTTCTTAATGCTTAACGGGGCGGGGGGATGACAGTGGGAGGGCTTCTGGAGATCTGGCCCCACTGCTGGCCCTCCTGAGGGCCCCTGGTGTTTCTGGCCACTGTGTGACAGAGTGTTGGACTGGATGGGCCACTGGCCTGACCCCACCTTGGCTTCCCTGATGTTCTCACGTTCCCCATTTGTTCGCAGTGGGCAAACACACCTTCAGACCCAGCTCTGGGAATCCAAGGCCCTTGCCTCTATGAGGTTTGAGAATCCCAGCCCTCTGCCCAGCAACTTTGCCTGAAACCACACGGCAGAGTATTTACAGGGACGCCAAAGGATGAGATGGTCAGACAGTGTTATCGGTGCAACAGCCATGAAACTGAGCACACTTGGGAGGACGACGGAAGACAGGAGGGCCTGGCGTGATGTGGTCCAGGGGGTCGCAAGGAGTCGGACTCGGCTGTGCGACTGAACAGCAGCCACGCCACCTTCTCCGTGCGCCGTTAACTGTCCACTGAGCCGTTTTGCTTTTCTCCTCCTTGCGTCCCGCAGATGAGTTCAACCGAGTGATCATTCCAGTGAAGAGGGGCGAAGAGAACACAGATTACGTCAACGCTTCTTTTATAGACGTGAGTGGCTGCTTCCTCTCGCCTTTCCCTTCTGGCGGGCCGTGAACTGCGCTGTAGCTCAAGCGTGCTTCTAGAACAGGGTTCCCCGACCTTCCCAGGCCTGTGGGCACGATTGGAATTGTGACACAGCGTGGCGGGCAAAGCCACTAAATGGCTGCTGTGGTGGCAGCTGCCGCCAAAGCAAAACAAACTTTAAAATCTGTGCAGCCAGTCAAATCTCCCAGTGGCCAGTCAGAAGCCTAGCCAGGAAAGGCTCCACCGAGCCCCTCCTACTTTCTGTAAGCAGTTGGCAACAGTGACAGGTACCAGGAAAGGTATTGGTGGTTGCCATGATGCCCTCGGGCAATATGTTCTAGAAGAAAGGTCTTTTTCTGAGTTATTTTGGGAGCCTCACATCATACATTGTTTTGTAATGGGTTTCAGTTACAGGTGTAAAGGTACCAGCTGAATGGTAGGGGGGGGAAATTTTACAGTAAGAGTAGTTCAGCAGTGGAATCGGCTGCCTCAGGAAGTGGTGAGCTCCCCCTCCTGGCAGCCTTCAAAAAGCGCCTGGACAAACCCTTGTCAGGGATGCTCTAGGCCAGGGGTGTCAAACATGTGGCCCGGGAGCCAGATCAGGCCCCCGAAGGGCTCCTATCAGGCCCGCCCTGGAACTGGCCATCTTCTTCCAGTTCTGTTGTTGCTGCTGCATCATCGCTTGCTTCACCAGACTCTCTCAATCACTCAGCCATTTCATGTTTCCCCCCGGGTCCTAGGCTCAGAACCCCGAGCATGAGATTTCTGTGGTGAACGTCAATAAAGTAGGTTTGCAGCTTACAGACACAAGCCTGAATGCAAGAATGCAACAGCACAGACCTTCTGATGCAATAATTCAGAGCGAGAGGTGTCAGTTGTCAGAGACTGTTAAATAGACAAAATATTGCAAGAGTGCTAATGTTTTAAGCATGTTTTTATTTTAAGTTAAAAAAAAAACAACCTTTGTGTTTGTGTCCTTTATAAAGTTTATATCACCGCTACCTGGCATTACACTTTATGACACACATGGCTTGGTCCAACAAGGTCTCATTTATGTCAGATCTGGCCCTCATAACAAATGAGTTCGAAACCCCTGCTCTAGGCTATTCCAGAATTGAGCAGAGGGTTGGGCTAAATGGCCTGTATGGCCCCTTCCAACTCTATGATTCTGTGGTGACCGAAGCAAGGCAAGTGAGAAGCAGAGGTGGTTGGCCATCGCCTTCCTCTGCAGAGTCTCCCTTGGAGGTCTCCCATGCAAAACTTTTGGCAGCCTCAGCAAGAGGTTTTCAAGGCAAGTGAAAAGCAGAGGTGGTTGGCCATTGCCTTCCTCTGCAGAGTCTCCCTTGGAGGTCTCCCATCCAAGACTTATGGTGACCCCAGCGAGGGGCTTTCAAGGCAAGTGAGAAGCAGAGGTGGTTGGCCATCGCCTTCCTCTGCAGAGTCTCCCTTGGAGGTCTCCCATGCAAAACTTTTGGCAGCCCCAGCAAGGAGTTTTCAAGGCAAGTGAGAAGCAGAGGTGGTTGGCCATCGCCTTCCTCTGCAGAGTCTCCCTTGGAGGTCTCCCATGCAAAAATTTTGGCAGCCCCAGCAAGGAGTTTTCAAGGCAAGTGAGAAGCAGAGGTGGTTGGCCATCGCCTTCCTCTGCAGAGTCTTCCTTGGTGGCCTCCCATCCAAGACTTATGGCCGCCCCAGCAAGGGGTTTTCAAGGCAAGTGGGAAGCAGAGGTGGTTGGCCATCACCTTCCTCTGCAGAGTCTCCCTTGGAGGTCTCCCATCCAAGACTTATGGTGACCCCAGGAAGGGGCTTTCAAGGCAAGGGAGAAGCAGAGGTGGTTGGCCATCGCCTTCCTCTGCAGAGTCTTCCTTGGTGGTCTTCCACCCAAGTACCAACCCTGCTTTGCTTCCAAGAACGAATGGAATTGGGCTATACGATGCTCCTTCCCCTTCTTCCTGTCTAATTAGGTGGGGTTCCGTCCCCCCAAGTTCCCTCCTTCCGCAGCCCACGTTAAACTTCTCTCTGTTCGTGGCTGGCATTGCAGGAACTTTCTGCTCCCATCTGGCTTCTGGTTCGCCATCCCTCCATGCTGATTAATGACCCAGTAATAGCAAAGGCATTCCTACAGTCAGAAAGGTCTGGGGAGAAGTGGTGAAATTAGAAATGTTGACCCACTCTAACGGTGTCTCTAGGACGGAGATGCAAACCTATGGCTTAAGTGCGTTTGGTCATTCAAAAAGGGAGCAAGACTGGGACATTCTTGTGTGTGGCTCCAGACTGCATCCTTGTTAAGCCAAAGCATCTACATTCTCCCAGTCTGCCCTCCTTCCCTGTCCATTTGCTTTTCAAAGAATCTTGGTCAAGCTCAGGGTGGCTTGACGTCTTTTTTACCTGACAGTTCAATTTCCTGTCTTCACGGAACCCTGCTCAGCCGATGCATTCCAAATGATTTAAACTTCTTTTCATGTTAAATGAAGGAAGGAGGGAACAGAGAGGGGGCTGGGAAAGAGAGCCGTC
Source organism: Lepidodactylus listeri (assembly GCA_029233225.1). Taxonomy (NCBI): domain Eukaryota; kingdom Metazoa; phylum Chordata; class Lepidosauria; order Squamata; family Gekkonidae; genus Lepidodactylus; species Lepidodactylus listeri. The sequence goes on along the minus strand of JARCFY010000009.1, from coordinate 6,055,919 downwards.
GATTTGCAGAAACAAAACCTTTCCTGGATAGCGGAGCAACGGCGGCACCTTAGGCCAACAAAGTGGTTGTTGTGCCCCACGAGAGGTTTTGTAGGGGGCCCCCGCTGCTTTGTGCTGCTTCCCAGTAACCGTGTCTTTAAAATCCCAGGGCTATCGCCAGAAGGACTCCTACATCGCCAGCCAAGGCCCCCTCCAGCACACGATAGAGGACTTCTGGCGGATGATCTGGGAGTGGAAGTCCTGTTCCATTGTTATGCTGACGGAGCTGGAAGAACGGGGTCAGGTGAGCTGCTACGGGAGAGTGGAGCTCAGGGAATGGGTCAGAGTGGAGGGCTTGTGGCTCTGTCCAGCTGCTGATGCAACCCTGTAATTTTGAGTAGGCAGGAGATCACCTGGGCAAGCCCGTAGATACATTGGGGCTTTTGGGGGCTCCACCCCCTTTCTTAAAGGCACAGCCCCACAAGAATTTCTCCTTCAAATGCTTTTTCAAACATTTTTTTAAAAGGTGTGCACTACAGAGTAGGGTGCTGTAGTTGACTATTTCCCGCACTGAGCAAGGGGGTTGGAGTAGGTGACCTCTAGGATCCCTTCTAACTCTGTGTCAAGAAACTGGTCTCCTTTAAGGGTTTTTCTGCCCAAATGTTAGCTTTCTTGACTATAGAAGTCATCACCCTCCCCCTGCTGACTTGTTATCAAAATGGCTGCTTAGGCTGGCAGAAGTGATTAACTTGCAGCAGCCAAGAACCATAATCTAAAGTGGTCGACAGCTTGCAATTTGGACATCTATACTAGACACAGCTTTCTATTGGCTAAACGGCTTTTCTTTTCTGCACGGAGAACTTCAGCCCCACCAGAAAAAGATTTACCCCACAAGCCACAAAATCCTGGCCACAGGCCTGCACCTGGGCCCCTTTGCCAGGGGTGCTCTGAGCTCTTCGCAGGAAGAACAGGGTGTACATGTAACAGACAGTTACACGGTGATGTTGGGCTCTTCAGCATCCTCATTCTGGTCACTTGTGTGTTCCTGTTGCTTCCTCTAGTGGTCGGTTCGATATTACATCGCCGTACATCTAGCATAAAAACCTGCAATTTAAAGCAATGGGGACTCGCAAGCAACAAAAATGAGAATGCGGGAGAGCCCATTATTTTATTATTATTATTCACATTTTTATCCCGCCTTTCCAGACAGCTGGCTCAAGGCGGCTTCCAGCAATAAAATACCATCGAAATGGTTTACAATTTTAAAACATAGAGACAAACGTATCAGAATTAAAACAGCATGTACAATAATGAGTACTGGCGACAATCAGAGTTCTCATGGTTGAAAGCAGCGGCAAGAGGTTCCAGGGCGATGTTATCCTGAATTCCCCCGGTGGCGGCTCCTAATCGAAAGCCTGGTGGAAGAGCTCCATCTTGCAGGCCCTGAGGAACTGCAATAGGTCACGCAGGGCCCAGATGTCATCTGGGAACTTGTTCCACCAGTATGGGGCCACCACTGAGAAAGCCCCGGTCCTGGTGCTGGCCAGCCGAGCATCTTTCGGACTGGGGAGAGTCAAGCAGAGAACCAGTGTGGTTTAGTGATTACAGTGATGGGCCAGGATCTGGGAGAACCAGTTCAACTGCATTTGCCCCAGGGGGGTCAGCAAGCATGTGCCAAAATACTGAAATCCTGCTCCAAGCGAGGAAGCCTAAATTCTGTGTTCAGAATCAGAACTGTGCTATCTACAGCAAATGTGCTTGATTTGTATCCTTGCGACATCTGGGCATCTGTATCGTTTGGCGAGGCTTAAACTGGCCAGTATTTGCCTCCTGAGTCCTCTTTTGAGGCTAGTCTAGCCTTGTCCCACCTGAAAGATTCGAGGCCCACAGAGAAGAAGTCAGGAAAGAGTGTCCTGCTTTGCCCTTCCATAACGCTCTTCTCATTTCTTCTCCCGTTTCGCTGCCTTCTCAGGAGAAATGCGCCCAGTACTGGCCATCCGACGGGTCTGTGTCTTATGGGGATATCACTGTGGAGCTGAAGAAAGAGGAGGAGTGCGAGAGCTACACGGTGCGAGACCTGCTGGTGGCAAACACCAGGGTAGGTGTGCGGGAACCCCATGCAGATTGGCTCACGGCCTTTCGTCTCACTTTTCCCTGCCATCTTGACCTCTCCTCTCTCCAACCAGCTTCCTTTGGGGCTTTCTTTCCGCCCATTTCTTCCACCAAGCCTTTACCTAGCTCCGTCTGTCCCAAGGGCTTTGGATTGCCTTGTCTGTTCAGTCCTCCAACAAGGGATTTCAGAAAAAAGAGAGCGAGAGAAAACCTGCTGGAATGGAAGGCTGGAAAGGAAGGCCAAGCACTTGACTAAAAAGAAAGAAGATGGCTACTAACAGCCTATGTCTTGGCTCACAACACCAGCTGTCCCTTCCCTTAAATCAGGGGTCCCTAACATCCCCACCTGTCCTGGTACCCAAGCGTTTTTAGAAAGTGGGCAGGGCCAGGTTGGATTTCTGCCCAGCAAGGCTTCTGGTTGGCCTTTGGGGGTTAGATAGGCTGTGCTGATTTTTAAAAACGTTTGCTTTGGTGGCAGCTGCCGCTACAGCACAAAGATCTCCACTGTGTGACTGAAGGTAAGCTGCAGCAGCTGAGTTGTGGCTGGCTCCGCCTCCCGCAGCAGCTGTTTTGTGGCAGCCATTTTGTAACTAGCAGCTGTTTTGTGGCAGCCATTTTGTAACTAGCTCCACCCTCGGTGGCAGCCATGTTGTAACTAGCTCCACCCTCTGTGGCAGCCATTTTTGGGACAGCCGTTTCGTTTCTGCATCCGCCACGCTGTGTCAGCATTCCAAAGGTGCCCACAGGCTCAAAAAGGTTGAGAGCCAGTTTGGTGTAGTGGTTAAGTGCGCAGACTCTAATCTGGGAGAACCGGGTTTGATTCCCCACTCCTCCACTTGCATCTGGCTGGATGACCTTGGGCAAGCCATAGCTCTGTACCAGCTGTTCCCTCAAGGACAGCTTGGGAAAGAGCTCTCTCAGCCCCACCTACCTCACAGGGTGTCTGTTGTGGGGAGGGGAAGGGAAAGGAGTTTGTAAGCCGCTCTGAGACTCCCTTAGGGAGTGGAGGGCGGGGTATAAATCCAATCTCTTCTCTTCTTCTTCTTCTTTCTCTTAAATTCTCGTGGTGTTTCTGAGAGTCTCCCTGGGACTCAACTGGATGTTTTCCTGAGTCTTCCTTCTGTTTGGCCAGGAAAATAAGAGCCGGCAGATTCGGCAGTTCCATTTCCACGGCTGGCCGGAGGTCGGCATCCCCTCCGACGGGAAAGGAATGATCAACATCATCGCGGCAGTGCAGAAGCAGCAACAGCAGTCGGGAAACCATCCCATCACTGTGCACTGCAGGTAATCGAGCGGCTCCTGCACACGACTGGGCCCCGGGGTCTTTCTTTTAAGCAGTCAGCTCACGTTGCACAGGCTGGGGTGCGTAACAGAAATCAAAAGCAAAAAGAAACCCTGTGATAGAAGGCTACTGTCATGTAATAAAGAAATAAAGGTTAAGAATCTTTAAATGGGTTGGGTATTAGAAGCCACGAAGCCTTTCTTACAGACTCATAAAGAAGAAGAGATTGGGTTTATAACCCGCCCTTCACTTCCTGAAGGAGACTCAGAGCGGCATACAAATCTCCTTTCCCTTCCCCTCCCCACAACAGGCACCCTGTGAGGGAGGTGGGGCTGAGAGAGCTCTTTCAAGGATTGCACTTTCAGGAACTATAGCTTGCCCAAGGTCATCCAGCAGCTGCATGTGGCGAAGTGGGGAATCAAACCTGCTTTTCCCAGATTAGAGTCCGTGCACTTAACCACTACACGAAATTGGCACCGAAGAGCTATTACAAAACGATAGTACTGTTTTTATCTTTTATTGTTTTGTAATAGTTCCTTTATGTGTCTGTAAGAAAGGCTTCGTGCCGGGAAGCTAATAGGATCTGAAGAAGATTTTTTGAAATGGGGTTAGATCCGGATACCCATCTTGTTTGTAGTTTCCAAGGTCAACACTTTTCTCGCTTGTAGCTTCCAACATTGACACCTTCAACACTGGAGATTAGGGGTGTGCAAAAATTCGGCCCAATTCGGATTTGGCCGAATTGGGCCAAATCTGATTCAGCCAGTCGAATGATCCCTGAATGCAACTTTCGGCAATTCATGCCAATTGGGGCGGCATTCGGCCAGTTGAATCAGATTCAGCTGAAGTGGGCATGCCAGAGAAGCCTGATAGCGCCCCCCTGTGCCCTTCCTAGCTTGCCCCCCAAGGCAGGCGAGCTAGGGAATGTGCGGGGAGGGATTTAAATGCCTCCCCATGCCTCCCTCCCCCAGCTGCTTTTCAGGCAACAGCCAAAATGCCGCCGAATTTCGGTGGCAGCTTTCGGCTGCAGGCCGAATCAGATTAGAGAATCTGATTCGGCCTGCGGCTGCCCCCAAAAGAACCAAATGGGCCAATTTGAAGGGGAGAGGTCAGCACTTTTGCAGTAGGACATGCCAAGGGTTTTGGACTTACTAACACAGGAGTTTTTCACTTGACCATCCCTGTACCTTCTAATCATTGCGATAGCGTGTTCTGTATCTTTCAGCAGAGTTTCTATTCTTGTGGCAATTTTGGAAAAATGAACTGAGCGAACCAATATAATACCCAACTCATTTAAAGACTATTAACCTTTATTTCTTTGTTACACGCCAGTGGCGCGGCGTTTCTTTTTGCTTTTGACTAGGGTGTGTAACAGGCAACAGGAATTGGCAAGGCCGAGTGTCCCAGAGGCACGAGAAAGGAAGGGATGTGTCGAGCAAGGAATGCGCCCGCCCTCCTTGAAGTCCTCTCAGAACAAAATCCATTTCAAACATAAGGCATCAAGGAGACCTCGAATACAAAGCAAAACCCAGCACATGAGAACTCTCAGAGACCATTCTCTAGCTCTGTAGCTAGTTTCAGGGTCTGCAGTAGAAGATTCGAGTCCAGTAGCACCCGAGAGACCAACAGGATGTTCAGGGCATGAGCTTTTCAAGAGTCAAGGGGGTCCCTCCTTGGAGACCGTTGGGAGATGCTGCAAGGCCTGCCTGTTTCCCAGGGCTTGTGAATGGCAAAGCATCTTTTAAAGGGGGGGGGGATTTGAAGGTTGCTGTTTTATTTTTGGTTTTAGCCGGCAACGTTTTTAACTCTCGTTGCAAGCTGCCTTGAGCCATGAGGAAAGGCGGGATAAAAATGTTTCGGTAAATAAAATCTCTGAGTAGGATTGTTGCTGAACACCACTGATGGCCTCTCACCTTTTTCCCCCTCCCCCACCCCCCATTTGACTTAAAAAGACAATAAGAAGAAGAGCCCTCCTGGATCAGAGCAGTGATCCATCTAGCCCAGCATCCTGTCTCACACAGGGGCCAGCCAGTTCCTCTGGAGGGCCAACAACAGAGCAGAGAGGCTGATAAGAACACCAGAAGAGCCCTGCTGGATCAGACCAGTGAGGGTCCACCTAGTCCAGCATTCTGTCTCACACAGTGGCCAACCATTTCCTCCGGAGTGCCAACAACAGGGCATGGAGGATGAGGCCTTCCCCTGATAAGAGCATCAGAAGAGCCCTGCTGGATCAGACCGGTAAGGGTCCATCTAGTCCAGCATCTTGTCTCACACAGAGGCCAACTAGTTCCTCTGGATGATCAACATTAGGGCGTAGAGGCCTTCCCCTGAAGTTGTCTCTTGCCTCTGGGTTTCAGAGGTTGACTGCCTCTGAATGTAGAGGTTCCCCTCAGCCCCCATGGCTAGTAGCCGCTGACAGACTTATCCTCTATGAATCTATCTAATCCCCTGTTAAAGCTGTCTGTGCCTGTGGCCATTGCTACATCCTCTGGCAGCGAATTCCACATTTCATTCACTCTCTGTGTAAAGTGGCATTTTCCTTTTGACTGTCCTGAACCTACCACCCATCGAGGGGATGCCCTCAAGTTCTAGTATCTGGGGAGAGGGAGAAAAATTTCTCTTTGTCAACTCTCTCCACCCCATGCGTCATTTTATAAACCTCTCTCACGACCCTCCCCTTAGTCATCTCTTTTCAAAGCTGAAAGGTCCCAGAGACTCTTCAGCCTTTCCTCCTAGGGAAGGTGCTCCAACCCCCTCAGCATCTCAGTTGCCCTCTTCTGCACTTTCTCCGGCTCTGCAATGTCCTTTTGGAGATACAGTGACCAGAACTGTACGCACTATTCCAAATGAGACCATACTATAGAGCAGGGGTGGGCAATTGTTTTGGCTCGGGGGCCGCTTTGCGGGAGCGGTGGTTAGTCGAGGGCCGCACCTTTTAAAAGGATTGCATTCATGAGTTAACTCTGCATTTCAGAAAAGGTATAAATTGTATCATAAAAATCAATAAATACAGGGCTTCCCTGGAGCGCTGCGGCCCCGGGAAGAGGAGGATGGGGGAGGGAAGGTAACTTACCTTCCTTCTTCTGCCTCCTCGTCGCCCAACAGGGCTGCTGGGAGCAGGGGGTGGGGCTTGGTAATGTGCCTGCCCCCTGGACACTTCACTCCCGGAGCGCCGCTTCTCTGCGCTCCGGGCCCAACAGAGGCCTGACCGAAACCACGTGACCGACTGCCTTGGCGGGCAGCAAAAAACTCTATGGCGGGCCGCAATTTGCCCACCCCTGCTGTAGAGCTATTACGACATTGGCTGTTTTATTCTCAGTCCCTTTCCTAATCCTAACTCAGAGTTTGTCTTTTTTTCCCTGTCCTTCCCCTTCCTCCCCCCCGTGCAGTGCTGGGGCAGGACGAACAGGGACCTTCTGTGCCCTCGGCACTGTTTTGGAAAGAGTCAAAGCAGAGGGGATTCTGGATGTCTTCCAGACGGTGAAGAGCTTGAGGTTACAGAGGCCGCACATGGTCCAAACACTGGTAAGCAAAAGCTTCTGTGCGTATGTATGGGGGGGGGGGGAAGGGGGAGCCCATCTGTAGGCACTCCCCTCGGGCTCCGGGACACCACCTGTCAGTTTACACTCCCTTCTTCCAGCTAGAGGAGGGAAGTGGGGGAAGGACAATTGCCTTCTCCCAGATCCTTGCCCTGGCCTGGATGGCCCAGGCCGGCCTGATCTCGTCAGATCTCGGAAGCTAAGCAGGGTCGGCCCTGGTTGGTACCTGGATGGGAGACCAGCAGGGAAGTCCAGGATCACGACACAGCGACAGGCAGTGGCAAACCACCACTGATCATCTCTTGCCTTGAAACAGAGGTGACTCTATGGGGGTCACAGTAAGTCGGCTGCCACTTGAAGGCACTTTCTGCCACCAAGATAGGTGGTCCCTGACTTGGATGGGCCCTGGCTAGCCCAGCCTCATCTGGTCTCAGAAGCTAAACCGGGACAGCCATGGTCAGTACTTGGAGGGGAGAGCACCAAGGAAGTCCAAGGTTGCTACACAGAAAGGTTGCTACACTTGCCTTGGAAACCCTGTGGGGTCACCGTAACTTCATTGAATCATAGAATCATAGAGTTGGAAGGGACCTCCAGGATCATCTAGTCCAACCCCCTGCACAGCGCAGGAAATTCACAAATACCTCCCCCTCCACACCTGCTCCACTCCCAGAAGATGGACAAAAAACCTCCAGGATCCCTGGCCTAACTGGCCTGGAGAAGAATTGCTTCCTGACCCCAAAGTGGTGATCGGCATTAAACCCTGGGCGTGTGAGAAAGGGCCACGAGAACTAAGCACTGAGGCAACCCTTCCTGCCCTCCATCTCATGATCTGTCTCAGGTCACACAATCAGCACTGCTGTCCGATGGCCCTCTAGCCTCTGTTTGAAAACCTCCCAAGACGGAGAGCCCACCACCTCCCGAGGAAGCCTGTTCCACTGAGGAACCGCTCTAACTGTCAGGAAGTTCTTCCAAATGGTTAGCCAAAAACCCTTTTGATTTAATTTCAACTCGTTGGTTCTGGTCCAACTTTCTGGGGCAACAGAAAACAACTCCATACCGTCCTCTGTATGATAGCCCTTCAAGTACTGCAACTTGATGGTAGTTTCTACCGCCAAGGTAGGTTGTCCCTGACCTGGATGGCGCGGGCTAGCCTAATGTCATCTGGTCTCAGAGGCTAAGTAGGGTCAGTTCTGGTCAGTACTCGAATGGGAGACCCCTAAGGAAGTCCAGGGCTGCTACACAGAGGCAGGCAATGGCAAACCACCTCTGCTCGTCTCTTGCCTTGGCAACCCTACCCAGTAGCCTTAAATTGGCTGAGATTTGACGGCATGCGAGTATTACACCTTAACTCTGGTGGTCCAGGCTGGCCTGATCGCGTCAGATCTCGGAAGCAAGAAGAAGAAGAAGAAGAAATTGGATTTATACCCCGCCCTTCACTCACTTGGAGTCTCAAAGCGGCTTACAAACTCCTTTCCCTTCCCCTCCCCACAGCAGACACCCTGTGAGGTAGGTGGGGCTGAGAGAGCTCTGAGACAGCTGTCCTTGAGAGAACAGCTGGTACAGAGCTATGGCTTGCCCAAGGTCATCCAGCAGGTGCAAGTGGAGGAGTGGGGAATCAAACCCGGTTCTCCCAGATTAGAGTCCGCGCACTTAACCACTACACCAAACTGGCTCTGGTACAGAGCTATGGCTTGCCCAAGGTCATCCAGCAGGTGCAAGTGGAGGAGTGGGGAATCAAACCCGGTTCTCCCAGATTAGAGTCCGCGCACCTAACCACTACACCAAACTGGTATAGAAGCTAAACAGGGTCGGTCCTGATTAGTGACTGGACGGGAGGCCACCAAGGAAGTCCAGAGCTGCTCTGAAGAGGCAGGCGATCGTCTACGTCTTTCGCCTCGAAAACCCTAAAGGGTTGCCACAAGTCATCTGTGATTTGACAGGCCGCTGATCGGGCTAGGTCCAGAGAAGGAACACCGTTGTAGATTTCAAAATGGCACAACAGGCTCATTTGGTATTTTGGGGATACTTTGGTAGAGACTACTTTGGACAGTACCAAAGGGTACTTTGGTAGAGAAGGAAGAGAGCCAGTTTGGTGCAGTGGTCAGGGGCGCAGACTCTAACCTGGGAGAACCGGGCTTGATTTCCCCATGCCTCCACCTGCAGCTGCTGGATGACCTTGGGCAAGCCATAGTTCTGTCAGAGCTGTTCTCTCAGAGCTCTCTCAGCCCCACCTACCTGTTGCGGGGAGGGGAAGGGAAAGGAGTTTGTAAGCCGCTCTGAGACTCCGAGTGAAGGTCAGGGTATAAATCCAATCTCTTCTTCTTCAAAAATGGGGGGGTGGGGGGCTTGCAGAGCGTTTCTGATCCCTCAGTTGCTGGTCTCAAACAGATGGGATTTTCCGAGCTTCCCTTTGCTCTCCAGGTCAGCTTCGATATCCCCAAAGTTACTTCGTTCCCTCCTGCTGCATAGGTTGATTCTCAGGAATGTGGGAATCAAAGCATCTGGTTTGAATAGCGCAGCAGTATCTGCTGCAGCTCTCCATGGCCTCAGGCAGAGGCCTTCGCCAGCCCTGCAGCCTGAGATTCTTTTAACTGGCGATGCACATGAATGAAACTGGGACTGTCCATGGGCACTAGCCCTGAGCTTTATTTCTCTAGCTTTTTGGTCTGATCTAACGGTGGGGGGGGGGGAGTCCATCCATCTCAGTTCAGAATGGGGTAGCCGTGATCAATGTTCCCTCTAAACTGTGGAGTCTTGTGAGCAAAAATTCTACTTCATGAGCTACTGGCATTAAAATTGTGAGCGAGCGATTTGGCTACTGCATGAATTAGTTTGCTCTGGAGCTATCCTTCCTGAGCTAAGGCAAAAATATGTGAGCCAGAGGCTAAAAAACTGTGAGCTAGCTCACACTAACTCAGCTTAGAGGGAACACTGGCCGTGATTAGCCTCGGTGGAGAACACCAGAGTGCTTGAAATCTTCCCTTATTCCGGCTTCGGAGCCCATAAGCCACACACTAAGAAAAACGTTTTAAGAATTAAAAACAGCAGCAACGAAAACATTAGCCACGTCAGCTGTGGAAGAAGCAACTCAGAAACCGTCTTAATTTGGGGGTATCCGGATCGGCTGAATATTTTAGCAGCCATTTCACACGAAATTTCGCCCTGGCGATAGTGCGTTTTAGGACAGTAAACAAAGACGTGCAGTTAATGGATCGACCAGCAGGGGGTAGCGGTTAAGAGTGGCAGATTAGAATCTGGATAACTGGGTTCAGCTTCCCACTCCTCCAGGTGAAGCCAGCTGGGTGACCTTGGGCCAGTCACAGTTTCCCTTGGAAGTCTCTCAGCCCCACCTACTTCACCAGGGGCCTGTTCTGGGGAAGGGAAGGGAAAGGCGACTGTAAGCCGCTCTGAGAGTTTTTAGGGTAGAGAAATGTGGGACTGTTTTTCTTCATTGACAAGGAGCAATCACAATCATGTTGTTCTGATGTGAGCCCAGCAGAACACCCCTTCATCTATGCTGTAGATAGCACACTGGGGCTACCGTCCTATAACCGTCTTTATTTGTTTGTTTATTTTGTTTTATTTATTTTTTATTTATATCCCGCCTTGCCGGCATGCAAGGATAATATTATCAGCATGCAAAGATAATCAGATGGACGTTCAGATCAAGCTACGTATTTGATTCCTGGATAGAGTAGGGAACATTTCCCCCTGGCATCTTGAAGTAACAGGTTCCAGTCTTGTTTAAAAAGCCTCTTCATAATGAAGAAAAGAAGGTTGGATTAATACCCCGCCCTTCACCTGGGGTCTCAGAGTGGCTTACAGTCTCCTTTCCCTTCCCCTCCCCACAACAGACACCCTGGGAGGGAGGTGGGGTGCTCTTTCGAGAACTGCTTGTGAGAGAACAGCTCCGAGGACTTGTGACTGACCCAAGGTCACCCCAGCAGCTGCATGTGGAAGAGAGGGGGAATCAAACCCGGTTCTCCCAGATTAGAGTCTGCACACTTAACCACTACACCAAACTGGCTCCCTTTCCTTCTCTACCGAAGCGGTCAGATACCTCACATGAGCTAGTTGTGCCATTTTGAAATCTACGGCTGTGTTCCCTCTCTGGGCCTAGTTTGTTCAGAGGCCAACTCTCAGGACTCCAATCAGGGAGAAAAGCGGGATACAAAAGCATAAGAATAAATGAACCATCTCACCTTGCCAGTTTCCCTCCCTGCCACCGTTTGCGACTTGGCAAGTTTGGAAAGGAAAGGAGGGAAACGGGCATGCAAGTGTATTGCTGCTGAGCTCTTGCGATTCGAGCCACATGGGAGCTGAGCTCAACTTGTAATGACTCCAGGATGCCTCTTTCCTCAACAAGTAATTAACCCTTGGAATTCACTGCCAGTAGAGGTAGTGGCTGCCATAACCACAGAGTGCTTTAAAAGATTTATAGAGAAGAGGTCCATCAGTGGTTCTTAGCCAGAGTGACCGAAGGGAGTCTCCATCTACAGTTTCAAAGGTTTTCTGTATTGGTCTGCAGTAGAACAATTCAACTGGAGTCCAGCAGCACCAACAACCTAAGGGACCCCCGTATGTACCCCAGCGAGCACTACGATCAGGTTCCCAGAACTGCCTGGTTCTTCCAGGGCCTAAGGAGGCCCGATTGGTGGTAACAAGGACCAGGGCTTTTTCGGTGGCAGCCCCGTCCTGGTGGAATAAGCTCCCAGATAACATCAGGGCCCTGCGGGACCCCTTACAGTTCCTCAGGGCCTGCAAGACGGAGCTCTTCCGCCAGGCTTTCAAGTAGGGGCTGCCTCAATCTTATAGCCCTGGCCCGACCACTGAAAACCACCAGTGGACCAGCAGCACCAATTGGAATGCCCAGAAGAAGTTTGGTGACGCTGCTTGGGCAAGGACACTGGAATTCGCCATCATGTATTGTATTTTAAAGTTTGTATTGTATTTAATATGATGCCTTTTTATGGAATTTTATAGGAAGTATGTCGTTAGCTGCCCTGAGCCCGCCAAGAGGCGGGATAAAAATCTAATAAATAAATAAAACAAGATTTTCAGGATACGGGCTTTCAAGAGTCATACAGCAAAAATAGCGTTGATCTCCCCGGCGCTACCAGACACAAGTCGAGTTGTCCATCTGCAGTGGCCACCAACCTCTGGATACCAGTTCTGGGATGCAACATTGGGGGAAGGTCTCAAACTCTGTGCCATTTGTTTGGCCCTCTGGGTCCACTGGTTGGTTAATCCCACTGTGTGAACATTATGCAAAACAAGATGGACCACTGGTCTGATCCAGCATAGTGGTCTTACGGTGGAGAGGAGGTGGAGCTTCTACACACATCTTTCCAGGGCTCCTTTCGTAGCAGGAGCTCCTCTGCATATTAGGCCACACACCCCGAAGTAGCCAATCCTCCAAGAGCTTACAGTAGCCCCTGTAAGAAGAGCTCTGTAAGCTCTTGGAGGATTGGCTACATTAGGGGGGGTGTGGCCTAATATGCAAAGGAGCTCCTGCTACGAAATGAGCCCTGCATCTTTCCAAAACTCGCCATCCTTGCTCCGAATTGGGAGATTAAGGTGCAGCTCTGCTTTAATGTGTTTCAGGACGTGACCGTTCATTCTCTCACTCAGTTCTCTGCTTTCTCTTTCTCCTTCCCCGGCCCTCCAGGAACAGTACGAATTCTGCTACAAAGTGGTTCAGGAATACATCGACGCCTTCTCAGATTACGCCAACTTCAAGTGAAAACAAGAAGAGTTGCCTTCTTTAATACTTTGTAATATTCTGTTTGTTAATATCCCCCCACCCTCCCACCCACCCCACAAAATGTGTATATATCTTAACTGTTTAGAGGGTTGGTACCATAAGATTCCTATTAGCTGGAGATTTTTATATGTAGCAAAAGTGTTAGAAAGAGATTGTAGGCACTTTTTTCCAATGTTTTATTGGGGAATTAAATAGCGTGATATTTGGATTAATATTGTCGAACCTCTCTTCTGGAGAGTGAATGCAGGCTGTTTTCTTTTCTTTTTCTTTTTTTTTTTTTGTAAATCTTAATATTTTTATTTCCTCAAGGGGAGTAAAGCCTTTTTAAAAACTGAACAATATCCCGGAGACAGCTGTTTCTTTCCAAGTCGAAGTAGCAGCTGGTAAATAGCATTTTTTTTAAAAAAAAGAAGAAACTTTCCCTCTTTCTCACCCCTCAACCGCTTCAAAAGTGGCTTCACGTTTTCCAGTTTAAAACAAAAAAAATAGCAACACAAGTATATATCCTAAGCGTTGTCTACAAAAGAAAGCTGCGCTCCTTCCCACGCTGTCTTGTGTTGGGTCCAGGGCACCTTTCTGGGCTCCTTAACTTTAAAGTGGGGGGGACGGGACACAACCCACCTGTTAGAGCCCAAGAGGATTTCAGTTGTGGACAGGGCGGCCGACCTCCAGGTGGGGCCTGGAGATCTCCCATTATTACAGTTGATCTCCAGGCGACAGAGATCAGTTCCCCTTGAGAAAATGGCTGCTTTGGAGGCTGGACTCTACGGCGTTGTACCCTGCTGAGGTTCCGGCCCTCCCCAAGCCCTGCCCTCCCCAGACTCCACCCCCCAAATTGTTTCCTAACCCAGAGTTGGCCACCGTAGACAATAAAATCGCTCAGCGTATTGTTCAGCCAGGACTTGGTGGCCTGTGCTCTTCCTCAAGCCTTTCCCTCTGAAAACGGCAAAGCTCCACCCCGTCGCCAGCTCACCCTTTTCGACTTGCAGCTCTTTCCAGCGCCAGAACCAGACACCAGGCTCAGCGGCTCTCTTTTTTCCCCTCCTCATTCGTTTGCACTGTTCCCTCTTCCTGTCGCAGCAACGCAGGGCTGGTTTCCCAGCCAAGCAACCTCCTGGAGTGGCGTAAGGAAGAGGACACCAATGGCCCACAAGGGAGCTCCTGTTGCTCCTGGACATCAGCAGCATGAGAGGCGAGTAGCGTCACCCGGATCTGCACCACCAATAGTCTGCAACATTGCCCCAAGGGCCTAGTTTGGACCTGGGCAGCAGTGGTGGAGGCCCAGGAGAACGGGGACATATCTCTTCGACTCTGCCCCAGCCCTGCAGTAATAATGCCCTTCTGCAGTTGGCTTTTCGCGTCCCCAGCTCTTTGGACTTGGGGCTTAGCTGCGCTTTATGTGCAGCACAGGACTAGAAGCACCGAGAGCCGCCTCTCTTCCATCCCCGCCCTGTGATCCGTAGGCAGTGTGACTCACCTTGCGGCGTCATCTCCGGCATTTGCAGCCCCTATTCGCCACCGGGGTCAGGAGGAGCCACCAGTGACTCTGCCAAAACGTTAGGGGGGGAATGCCCTGTTGGTCTGCAGAAGGACAACTAGATTCACATCCAGTGTCACCTTAGAGACTGACAAGATTTTCAGGGTACAGGCTTTCAGGGGTCAAAGGTCCAGTACCTTACCGAGGAAGCTTCGCTTCTCAAAAGTTTGTACTCCGAAATTTCGTCGGTCTCTTAAGATTCTGCTGGAATCTGGCTGTTTCGGGGAGAGAGGGGAGGATGTGATAAAATGGTGCCGTTTTTGGCAGCAGCCCTCGTGTTGACCCCCATGTCCGGTCCAGGCCTTAATTCCAAAGGAGCCTCGACTCTGTGGGGCACGGTGGCAACTCAGCGTTGCCTTCCCCTGCTGTAGTTTTCGTCTCAAACGCTGCCCCACCGGCCAGAGCTTTTCCCCTCTTGCCCTTACTGCGCCAGCTGAGATCTGTTACAGGCCCTGCTCTTCCTCTTGTTTTGCACCAACGTAACAGTTTGACAGAGTGTCAGAGACCGGGGACCTTACATGGTTGACGGGCATGAGCGCCACCTCGCGCCTTTGGCGGGGGTGATCAATGACGCCCTTCCCTTGGAGGTCTGTGTCTGGGATGGAGATGAAAAGGAGGCAGCCAGCGGCTGTGGCCCTCATTGGGCTCAGATGCTCAGTTGTCATTTAGGAACCTTTTCTGGGCCAACCAGAGTGTAAGAACTACTTCGGAATGGATCTGCAGCAATCCAGAAGTTCGTAAGGACCTGAAACATGGGTCCACTTGAGTGTTTTGGATTTCTCCTGTCCGCATGGTTAGATCGAATGACTTCCTGTGTTTGTATGTTAGTAGGCTGGAGTGTTTACCATGGATAATCTTAATAGCTGAACTCTTGATCAAATATTATACGCTCAAGCAGAACAAAATTCAAGTCCTTTAAGGCTAACAAAAAATTTCCAGGGTATTTCATGAGTCAAAGCTCGCTTTGGCAGATACAAATTGGAAACACGCGCTTGATGGTAGCGGTAGGCAAATCCGGAGCACTGTGTTTCCCAAACCACACAGTTCTGTCTAATCAAGAACAATATCGGCATGGATCACATATTTATTACAACATGAGAATAACTCGTCCACTGGAGCCCACATTAGAACACAAATACAAGCATATTTGGTCTTCTCAAACAATAAGAGGATATGCATACACTTAAAGCAGTTGAGTATGTAAGTGCCAGATGTTTCTTTACCTTTTCATCACGATGGAGTAGAGCAGGGGTCCCCAACGTAGCGCTTGTGGGCACCACGGCACCTGCCAACACCTTTTCTGGCGTCTACCAAGTGAGGGCCAGGTCGGGCTATTACCCAGCAAGGCTTCTGTTTGTCTATTGGAGATCTGATTGAATCTGCAATTTTTTAAAAAAAGTTACTTTGGCAACAGCTGCCACCACAGCAAAAGGATCTACATTGTGTTACTGAAGTTAAGCTGTGGGAATCATTTTGTGGCTGGCTCCGCCTCCCAAGGCAGCCATTTTGTCACTACACCCATCATGCCGTGTCACTTCCGAATGTGCCTGCAGACCCTAAAAAGGTTGGCGACCCCTGGACTAGAGCTCTGTTCAGCAGATAAACTATTCATGTATTGTAATAAATTTGTTATTTGTGTTGATTTCCATCCCGGGGGTGTCCCATGCCAGTGACTGAAGCACAACTTGGGAATTGGGGAACAACTACATAACAACTGAGAACGTTTCCAAGAGTAGACATGTTGGTTTGCGGTAGAAGAGCTAGATTCAAGTTCCGTAGACCTTCGGGACCAACTTGATTTTCAGGGTACGTAGCCCGAAAATCTTGTTCCTGGACTCAGCTCTAGCTCTTCCCTCAAGCACGATTACCCCCTTTTTGTCCCAGATCATACAAGTAGAAAAAGGAACCAACCCCCTCCGTTTCCTAGCTTGTCCTCAGAGTTCTTCCAATGGGATTGAATGGAGCACACATCATGCTTCCTCCAACTGTAGTGCTGTAGAGCTAAGGGTCCCGGAACACTCCTTTCTTAGACCCGCCACCTTTTGCATCTCCCCAGGCAGCGTGATTGCCATGACCTCTGGGGGTCAAACCCCCCTCCACATTTTTCTTACAGCATGTTTAATTCCAAAAGGAACGGCCCTCCCTTCTGTGGTCAGCTAAACGCCTTGTAAGAAGAATTGTGATGGGTCAAGGATTCAGTCCCTGGCATCTCCCCTCCACAGGGTTTTGGTAGCAGGGATCTCCCAAGAGTCGTTGCCAATCAGAGTTGGCAATAGTGGGCAGTGTAGGCCAGTTGTGTTACTGTGTCTAAAGCAACTTCTTTGTGGACCCTGAGCAGAGGACAGCAATCCAGTATGGGGATTTAGGTAAAAGGGGATCTTGGTGCGGGATACGGGGATATCAGTTCCCATCGCCGAGTTGGAAGACTCCAAGTAGGACCTGGGGATCCCCTGGAATTACAGCTCATCTCCAGACTAGAGAGCCTAAGAGCCACCTAGAACAGGGGTGGCCAAACTTGCTTAACGTAAGAGCCGGATAGAATAAATATCAGATGTTTGAGAGCCACAAGACACGAACAAACATTACCTGCTTTTATTGGAAAAAAAGCAAATTTGCTTTTTATTAACATTAAAGGAGACTGCCAAAAATAACAACAAAAGGGGTAAAAGCAGATATTGATATTAATATGTCCAATGATATTTGTTTGCTAATGGTATTTAGCTTCCCCAGCCGCCCTGCCGGGAGCCACGTAATATATGTGAAAGAGCCGCATGCGGCTCCCGAGCCACAGTTTGCCCACCCCTGCCCCGGAGAAAAGGGATACTTTGGAGAGTGGACTGTGACGTTATACCCCACTGACGTTATACCCCACTGAGGTCTCCATCCTCCCCAAGCTTCATCCCCAAATCTCCAGGAGTTTACCAACCTGGATCTGGCAACCCTGTCCCCTGGTGGTGGCCGGGGGGGGGACCTGATGACCCTAAGTATGCATATATAGAAGGCACCGTACAAATGAGGCTGGTGACCACGTACAGAAACAAATATTTTAACAATCTATATATCTAATAGCCAAGTGTCCCCCCCGCGTGCGGATACCTAATTCTGCGCGGGGGGGCACTTGAGGGGGAGGGTTTTTTTTCTACACACGGGGGGCACCCCCCCCCCCCCGTGTGCAGAAAAATCCTAAATGTTAAAAAAAACTTTGGGGGGGGATATTTAAATCCCCTCAAAAGTAAAAGCATTCTCTGCGCAGGCGCAGAGAACGCTTTGGCTGGGGGGAGGGCTCGGTGGACGGTGGGCCTCGCTGCCGCTGTTTTCGGGGAGGGAGGGGGGAGGAGGCTCGGCACACAGCCGCCACCACCGATTTCCAGGGAGGGAGGGGGAAGGGAGGAAGGAGAGGAGGCTTGGCACGCAGCCGCCGCTGCTGCCAATTTTTGGGAAGGGAGGGAGAAGGGAGGGAGGAGGCTCGGCGCGTGGCTGCCACCAATTTTTGGGGAGGGAGGAGAGGAGGCTTGGCGCGCAGCTGCTGCCGCCAATTTTTGGGAAGGGAGGCGGGAGGAGGCTCGGCGCACAGCCGCCGCTGTTTTCAGGGAGGGAGGAGAGAGAGGCTCACCTGCCCCCCGCAAGTATCCTACTGCTGGGAGCCCATGGGGGGGGGGTGAGCGGCGGGCCCAGCAAGATGAAGGAAATGCCCCCTCCCCGCAAGTTTCTTGCGGGCCTCCCCTTGTTCCAATCACTGAAACAGTTCCTAAACACAATACCAAGTGAAGACCAAAGGTCTACATACAATGTCAGAAAAAGACCATATTTGATCCAAATGTCGCTGAACATGTCTATCACTGCCCTTAGTTTTCTTTTCACAATAGATTTTTTTTTCCCCATTTCAGGGAACAATTTTCTAACTATATATGACTATGGCATTGGCTTCGTTTTGATGGATTAATTCTGAACCTCAGAAGTGTCTTTGTATTTAAATTACAGCTTTGTGCACTCTGGAGTCTGACTACAAAATAAAATGTCAAGCCTTTTGTTGAGAACTATTTAAAAAAAAAAAGATTCCTCAGAACCAATATTAATTAAAGCCTTACCGGAAATACAAAAAGAAAAAAGAAAAAAAGACGGAAGGGGCGAAGATTCCAGGTTCGACTTCTTCGTTTCGATATCTTTATCAACAAGACTGTACATTTGCTGTTAGACTGGAAAGTCTTACTGGGCGTGTCGACCGTTTGAAGAAGAAGAAGAAGAGATTGGATTTATACCCCCCCTCCACTCCCCAAGGGAGTCTCAGAGCAGCTTACAAACTCCTTTTTCCCTTCCCCTCCCCACAACAGACACCCTGTGAGGTAGGCGGGGCTGAGAGAGCTCTTTGCCAGGCTGTCCTTGAGGGAACAGCTGGTACAGAACCATGGCTTGCCCAAGGTCATCCAGCCAGGTGCATGTGGAGGAGTGGGGAATCAAACCCGGTTCTCCCAGATTAGAGTCCGCGCACTTAACCACTACACCACTACACTTGAGAGTAGTTCCGTTCAGGATATGCTGCCCGTTAGTGTTTTCTTGGTAAGCATTAAGAGTGGCTCTTTAGAAAAGCGCATTAGGCATTTACTATTCTTACCGTCAGTGAAAGTGGCTGTATTAGCTGCTTTACCGTTAAGACATTCCTGTCTAAAAGTAAATGTACAGGCTGCATTGGCTGCTTCAGCATTAAGACTTCCCTGTCTAATGGCAAACGTACAGCCTTGTTGATAAAGATACCGAAACGAAGAAGGGGAATCCGGAATCTTCGTCCTTTCTATCTTTTTCTGACATTGTGTTTAGACCTTTGGTCTTCACTTTGTATTGTGTTTAGAAACTCTTTTGCTGGTCGGAAATTATACAGTTATTGTTAAAATATTTGTTCCTGTACATGGTCACCAGCGTCATTTATACAGTGCCTTCTATATATGACTCTTGTATACTGGCTATATCGCTTTGTTTTTCAAGACCCTAAGTACGCCCCATTTCTTGCATCACCCAGCACCGATAGCTCCTCGTTTGCCTTCTCTCTAACATAAGTAGCCCACCATAGTAAAGAGAACGAAACCCAGCCACCGAGCAGTGTCCGAGTGTAAAGTGTGCGCCGTGTAAAGAGTGCCTGCTATTTTGCGCTTGCTGCATGAGCTCTGCGATGTCTTTGCGTTTGGGGGGGGGGGGTCCAGTCCCCACGTGCCAAAACTCATCTGTTCCGCCTCGCTGCCTTTTAAGCTGCCCCTTTTGAAGCATTGTTCGGATATAACGAGACTGCCACGAGACAGAGCCGTTCACGCTCTTTCCACGTCAATGTCTTAATATCTTGTATTTATTTTTTTTTGTTGATGAAGTAAATGCTTTTTCTCTTTTTTTTGTAAAGCAGCCTGGTTGTTTCGTATTCAGTAACCCAGACACACATCGGGGGGGGGGGGGGGATGCAGATCGAGACCGATTTGTTATAACGCACAGGATAATGAACTCTCACCAGTTGTGCCTTCTTGCTTCTGGGTGCTAATGGCCTTGCCTGATCAGAATTCCACCACCACCACCCCGGATATTTCCAGTTTCAAGCAATCTTGTTATGTCAACGATAACCTGACTGTTAATTGGAGTCCACCCTGATCTGGATGGTCTTAGCTAGCCCCATCTGACTAGGTGATAAACAGAGATCTGACAAGATCTCAGAAGCTGAGCAGGGTCAGCCCTGGTGTGTCCTTGGAAGGAAGATCTCCAAGGAAGACCAGGGCTGCTGCACAGAGGCAGGCAATGGCAAACCATCTATGAAAGTCTCTTACCTTGAAACCCTGTGAGGTTATCATGAATTGGCTGTGATTTGATGGCATCCAAATGTTACACCCCAACCTGGATAGCCCAGGTTAGCCGGATCACATCAAATCTTGGAAGCGAAGCAGGGTCAGCCATGTTTAGTACTTGGGTGGGAGACCACCAAGGTGTGAGATTGTGCCAATACATATAGTCCACAACAGGTCTATATAAGCAGAAAGTCCTTTATTTGTAGAAACGATCATGTTGGCCAAACACTTTTCCTGTTAGTAATGCCCAAGCATAGAAATACAACTACAATTATAGTTGATACGAAATATGGCCCCTCTACCATCTACCAATCAATAGTGAGAATTATTGGCACCCAAATATACTGGCCCATTGTTCCCAAGGAAAGCGCGGCAAATCAGGCTCTCAGGGGAAAGCACTGTTGAAGGTTTTTGGAGAAAATGTTCCCAAGGCAAACTAAGGAAAGAAATACATAACACCTGTGGTTCTCGTAACACATAACAGGAGGCTTTTCTGTTCAAGGCCGTTAGCCAGGGAATAGCCAGCTACAGATAAGAGGGGAGGAAAAGCTAATGAGTAATGAGCATGCGCAAAGCTAAGCAGGCAAGCAAGGCTCGCATTCCAAAGGTGGGAGTCCGTTCGCCGATGCTATCTCCCGGACGGGACCTAAGGGAGTCGAAAGAAGGCTTGGAACAAAAGCAGGGTTAAGAGGTCCTCAAACCAGATGGTAAGACAGCAAGCACTGATACATGTAATACGTTCAGCAACCTTACTGATCATGACAAGACAGCCAACGATACCTATGGCAGTGCTAACTGACACAAGGAAGTCCGGGGTTGCGGCACAGAGGCAGGCAATGACAAACCACCATCTCTTGCCTTGAAAACCCTAGGGGTTGCCGTCAGTCAGCCGCAACTTGACCGCACTATCCAACACCAAATGGAGTCCAGTTGACTTAGTACAACCAACCAAGCAACCCCATCTCTCATCCTGGGTCTGCTTGATTGACCATATCTTCCTAGCTCGTTGAGAAAGTAATCAGTCCCACGTCCCTTGCAAATCTGAGCGGGAATGTGTGATAAATCTGGTAACGTGGCTCCACCAGCAGTGGATACTATTCCTGAGCTTATGCTGGTGTCCCAGGGGCCTAAAAGGTATGAGTTGTTTTGGGATTAACCACCCACCCCGCCACCTTCTGGGTCAAGCCAAACACCCACTGCTGGGAAACAAACTTCATGGTGGAAAGATAATTGGGGATGGGAGAAAGTGACAAGCAGTCCCAGAAAACACTCATGAACACACAAGAAGCTGCTTTCTACTGCATCAGACAATGAGTCCATCGGAGTCAGTTTTATCTACTCGGACTGGCAGCGGCTCTCCAGGGTCTCAGGTGGAGGTCTTTCCCATCACTTCCTGCCTAGTCTTTTTAACTAGAGATGATGGGGATCGAACCTGCCACCTCCTGCGTGCAAAGCAGAGGCTCTCCCACCGAGTCACAGCCACTCCCACTCACGAATACCCCAGTGAAGTTGGAGACCAAAATCCATAGCCACCTTGTAGCAGAGCAAATTGCACCGCATCGTTCTGTGGTTTGGCTTCCGTGTAGAGCCAGACAAGAACTGGAGCTTTGGCACCTCAAATTGAACTGGGCTTCCCAGAGCCGTTCCCAGTGGCGCCATTTTGAAGCGATGAGCGAGCGAGCTTGTGTGTAGCTTTGCGTTAATTGCCCCTGATGCCTTGTAGTGTGGAAAAGGCCAGACCCGCCAGCTCCAGTGGCACCCCACTGCATATGCTATGGACTGAGGCCTTCGCCTTCATAAGGACACCAGAAGAACCCTGCTGGATCAGGCCAGTGAGGGACCATCCAGTCCAGCATCCTGTCTCACACAGTGGTCAAACAGTTCCTCTGGAGGGCCAACAACTGGGCAGAGAGGCCGAGGCCTTCCCCTGACAAGAACATCAGAACAGTCCTGCTGGATCAGACCAGTGAGGGTCCATCTAGTCCAGCATCCTGTCCCACATAGTTCTTATGGAGGGCCAGCAACAGGGCACAGTGGCCAAGGCCTTCATAAGAACATCAGAAGAGCCCTGCTGGATCAGACCAGTGGTCCATCTAGTCCAGCATCCTGTCTCACGTACTGGCCAACCAGTCACTCTGGAGGGCCAACAACAGGGCAGAGAGGCCAAGGCCTTCCCCTGATAAAGACGCCAGAAGAGCCCTAGCTGAGTCAGACCAGTGAGAGGCGTTCTAGTTCAGCATACCAGTTTGGTGTAGTGGTTAAGTGCGCGGACTCAAATCTGGGAGAACCGGGTTTGATTCCCCACTCCTCCACTTGCACCTGGCTGGATGACCTTGGGCAAGCCATAGCTCTGTATCAGCTGTTCCCTCAAGGACAGCTTGGGGAAGAGCTCTCTCAGCCCCACCTACCTCACAGGGTGTCTGTTGTGGGGAGGGGAAGGGAAAAGGAGTTTGTAAGCCGCTCTGAGACTCTTAAGTGAGTGAAGGGCGGGATATAAATCCAATCTCTTCTTCTCTTCATACCGTCTCACACAGGGGCCAGCCAGTTCCCCTGGAGGGCCACCAACAGGGCAGAGAGGCTGAGGCCTTCCCCTGTAACCTCCTGGCTCTGGGATTCAGAGGCTTAGTGCCTCTGCATGTGGAGATTCCCCTCAGTCAGCATGGCTGGTAGCCTTTGACAGACTTATCCTCCAGTCTAGAGAGTTAAGGCTACCTTTGTAGAAAAGAACAAGATCCCGGGAGCACCTTAAAGACTAACAAAATTTGTGGTAGGGTATGAGCTTTCTTGAGTCACTGCTCACTTCTTCAGAAGGCTGCCTTTGCCAGATACCAGGTTTGACCCACAAAAGCTTGTACCCTGTTAGGCAATCACAACAGTTTCGCCAGCCTTCAAACTTTGGTTTCTGTCAATAAAAGGCAGGGGTGGGGAGGCAGAGCCCTTTCCAGGCCACCCCTGCTCCCTTTTCTCCTGTCCTGGAAGCAGGGGTCCGTTGGAGCGGGAGCGCACAGGAGCGCAGCTCCGGGAGTGAGGAGCCCAGGGGGCGGGCACATGACCAAGCCCCGCCCCCTCCTCAGCTTCCCTGAGCAGTGCTGAGGTGCAGCGCCCCGGGGAAAGCCCTGCTAGGGTCTTTATTGTTTTTAATGTTTTGTTTTAATATTGATAAATTTATCATTGTTCCTTTTATGACTGTGTGCTGCTTTTCCAGAGACTTGCTCAAGGTGGCATATAAATTTTCTAAGTATACCATTTTTGATCTGGGCACATGGCACATAAGTACTGGAGACATTTCACCAACCCTTCAGCAGCTTCCACCCCATCAGTTTGGTGTAGTGGTCAGGAGTTGGACTCTAATCTGGGAGAATCGGGTTTGATTCCCCACTCCTCCGCATGCAGCTGCTGGTGTGACCTTGGGCCAGTCACAAGTTCTCTCCGAGCTGTTCTCTCATGAGCAGTTCTCAAAAGACCTCTCTCAGCCCCACCTACTTCACAGGGTGTCTTGTTGTGGGGAGGGGAAGGGGAAGGGATGGGTGGTGCTCCTGTCCTGGGTATCTCAAGTCTACTTGAAACCTGGTGGTTTCAAGGGGGCAGGAAGAGAATGAGGGTGTGTTCTTGACGCTTATTTTTATTGCACCAAGTATTGGATGGGGAAGGGAAGGGAGGAAGAGCAGGTCAGTTTCACTCACCTGTGGAGTGGAGCCCGAGGGGTGGGTGTTGCCTCCTGACACACTTCCGGTATGTTAGGGGGTGTGGCATATGCAAATGAGTTATGCTAATGAGCTCCTGCACCTCTTTTTCTACAAAATGACCCCTGCCTGGAAGGAAGACTCATCATGACCCGCCCTGCAGCAACCATCAAGCAACCTGCCACCACACAATTCGCACAGCTTATCCGGGTGTGGTGATGGCTACAACGATACCATACCACTCGCCTGGGCCCAGCAGCAGCCTCCACAGAACCTGGCTGGCCCTGGTAGTGGCTACCACACCACTTTTTCAACTTTTCCCAGGAAAAGAGTGCCGGGGGGAGGGAAAGACGGAAAGCAGAAAGCCGGTGTGATGGAGTGAATCTGACTGGGTCTGAGGCCCAGGTACAAATTCTTGCTCTGCTAGTCACTTTCTTGGACTAGTCACTTTCTAATCTACCACACAGGGTCGCTGTGAAGATAAAATGGAGGAGAGGAGAATGAGGTCATCTGCTTTGGATCTCTCTAGGTATAAATGAAGTAAAGCTGAAGGCTGGTGGGGGCAGATGAAAACAAACTTAGTTGGTGAATGGGAAGTGGAGAAGGAAGCAGGGAAAAGGCAGAGGATACAGGGGGGGGGGGGTGGCCAGGAGGAGAGAAAGAGAAAATAGGGTGGGGAAGGGGATGTAGGGGGAAATGAAGTGACCCCTTCCCACAAGTCCTTGCGGGTCCCCTCCTTGTTCCTTTCAATTTGTGGGACGTATCTTACAACAGGAGCCTACAAAGCAACTTCCGAGCCGCTCAGCTTGGCAGGCTAGTTAGATCAACCGACTCCCTTCCTGGCTGAGCAGCGTTTGGAGATTCCATTCATTAGCAGAACGAGTGGCTTCTCTGGCTGGCGGAGGGTCTGCTCTCATCCTGGCAGAAGAGACATCTGATGACATTTCACTTGCCTGCTGGCCCAGATCTTCCAAGTTGCACTGCGGTGCTTCCAGAGGGGAACCGGAGCGAGGCTGATCAAAATGTCAACCGCTATTATACAGAATTCATCGCTCTTCCTAGCGAGGCAAGCTGATGGATTATGACTTGGATGTCATGGCTTTAGACACACTGCCAGCAAAATGTGGAGCACATACCAAAAAAAAAAAAAATCAAAACGTTGCTTTGGCAGCAACAAAATAGGGTTGCCAGCCTCCAGGCGGGGCCTTGAGATCTCCCGCTTTTACAACTGATTTCCAGCTGACAGAGATCAGCTCCCCTGGAGAAAATGGCTGCTTTGAAGGGGGGACTCTGTGGCACTGTATCATGCTAAGTCCCTCCCTTCCCCAAACCCGGCCCTCTCCCGGATCCACCCCCAAAGTCGCTACGTATTTTCCAACCCAGACCTGGCAACCAGTGCTCTCCCTAAGCTGTGGAGTCCTGTGAGCAAGAGTTCTACTTTGTGAGCTACTGACATTAAATTTGTGAACGAGCGATTTGGCTACTGCATCCATTAGTTTGTTCTGGAGCTATCCTTCCTGAGCTAAGACAAAAGTGAGCTGGAGGCTAAAAAACCTGTGAGTTAGCTCACACTAACTCAGCTTAGAGGGAACACTGCTGGCAACCCTACAACACAAGGATCTTCATTGTGTGACTGAAGGGAAGCTGAGTAGGGTTGTCAAGACCCCTTGGCCACTGGAAGGGAGGCAGCCATTTTGGGGCCAGCTCCGCTTCTTGCAGCGGCCATTTTGGGGCTGGCTTCACTTCCTGCAGCAGCCATTTTGGGGCAGCGCCCACCACCCTGTGTCAGAATTCCAGAAGTGCCCACAGGCTCAAAAAGATTGGGACCCCTGCACTAATAAGCAGAAGCTGTTCCCAAAGCCAAAGAAAAACAGTTATTAATTCTCACTTATAAAACCCCCATGTTACCTGGGTTTATTTACCCCCAAAGTGCAACATTAGCTCATGAGTGTATGAATGTATGAGTGCACAGTAATCCCATGTTTTAGATCCTTGGTAGGGTCAGGAAATGGGTTGGCGCTCCAAGCAATTTTTTTGGACAAGGCGGATGACTGGAAATGGGTGGAAGTAGGGTTGCCAGTCTCCAGGTGGTGGCTGGAGATATCCCGGAATTACCGCTGGTCTCCTGGTTACAGAAATCAGTTCTCCTTTGGAAGGCGGACTTTTTGGAATTCTACCCTGCCAATTTCCTTCCCCTCCCCAAACCCCACCCTCCTGAGGCCCCCCCCCCAAAAAAATCTCCAGGGTTTTCCTATCCCGGAGTTGGCAGCCTGGTACTGTTCAGCCAACATGACGCTCTTGAGCATCCCATGATTCCAATCCCAGTCAGAGAGGGTTAATCCTACGCTTGTCTCTCCCAACAAATAAAGGGCACAGAGCGTGTTTCAATATGCCACGCCATGCTGGTGTTCGATCTGTTTACGCGTGATGTTTAATTTTGAAACGCTTACCCAGAAGCGAAGTCGGGGCAAACACAGTGCCGTGCGCGACGCAAACACCCCGTTGTTGCTTGGCGTGAAAGTCGACAACAGATTAACAAATCAAAACCTCCCGTCTGTTTGCTCAGCCCAATTACGGGTAGCAAAGCCTTTGACCCATCGGATGATCACTTTGGGAGCTGGAATATCGGCAGAATACTAGACCCTTCAGTTGTCTGTCTGAACACTGTTTGCTTAGCGCTCATTAACATGTCCGGCCTGTAAGACTGGCACAATGACAGAGGCAGAAAACAAGCTGTTTCATAGCTCTGGAACGCTGTTTCAATTTGGTTTTCGTGGTCAGCAATCTCTGTTTTGCCTTCGGTCTACGTTCCCCTTGTTGTCTCCACGCTACTGTTCAGTTAAAGTCTTGTAAGTCAGGGACCTGAAGGTGCAAGAGATGAGACGGGATAAAATTAGCTTTGGGCTAACTCGGGTGCTCAAGTTTTCTATTTTGAAAGGGTTTGTGAGTTTTCTATTTGGGATCAGCAGATACTTTCTCCGCTTTCGCTACTTTGAAATGGAAACAGCCTGGAAATGCGGCGGCAAGTGCTGTCAAAGCACACCCAATTTATGGCAACAACCATAGGGATTTCAAGGCAAGGGGTGTTCAGAGGCGGTTTTCCATTGCCTGCCCCTGTGTAGCAATCCTGGACTTCCTGGGTAGTTGGGACGGACAAAAGGAAACACTTCTTTACACAGAGAGTGATTAAAATGTGGAATTCGCCGCCAGAGGATGTAGTGCTGGCCACAGGAATAAACAGCTGGAAAGGGGGATTAGATTGATTCATGGAAGATAAGCTTATCAATGACTACTAGCCATGGTGGCTGAGGGGAACCTCCAGAGGCACTAAGCCTCTGAATCCCAGAGCCAGGAGGAAACATCAGGGGAAGGCCTCAGCCTCTCTGCCTTGTTGTTGGCCCTCCAGAGGAACAAGTTGACCATTGTGTGAGACAGGATGCTGGACTAGATGGACCACTGGTCCGATCCAGCAGGGCTCTTCTGATGTTCTTATCAGGGGAAGGCCTCAGCCTCTGTGCCCTGTTGTTAGCCCTGCAGATGAACTGATTAGCCACTGTGTGAGACAGGATGCTGGACTGGATGGACCACTGGTCTGATCCAGCAGGGCTCTTCTGAGGTTTTTATCAGAGGAAGGCCTCGATCTCCATGCCCTGTTGTCAGCTGTCTAGAGGAACTGTTTGGCCACTGTGTGAGACAAGATGCTGGACTAGATGGACCACTGGCCTGATCCAGCAGGGCTCTTCTTCTGTTATGTTACTTTCTTATGTCTCTCATCCAAGGACCAAACAGCTTTGGAGATCTGATGAGACTGGGTTAGCGTAAGCCGTCCGGATCAGGGCTGACTGGATGTTAACCTTGATTACATTATACCACACAAGTGGCAGGACTGAGTATGGCAAGCCACTTCTGAATGTCTCCCACCTTGAAAACCCTACAGGGATGTCAAACACAAAGCCCGGGGGGGGGGGGGGCAGAACCGGCCCATCCAGGGCTATTATTTGGCCTGTGAGCAACTGGTACGTTGGAGGGAAGGCAAGCGGCCGCCGGGGAGTCCAAGCAGACACATACAATGAGGTGTGTGTGGTCAAAGCGGTTGAGAAATATAAAGGAAAAGGCTAGGGGGCCGGACTATGAGGCTGAGGTGAAATAGTGGGGGGGGGGCGGGATATGGCAGCAGAAGTGGAGAAAGAGGAGGTGTGGTGGTGGGGGTTTCCCTTTACATCCAAAACATTGAAATTGACACAGAAAAACAACGGTCTTTGTGCAACTTTAACATTTCCTTTGTACAATTTAAACAGTAAACACAGTCCAACCATAAGCAGAACAATCATTCAGCATTTACAGTCCATTCTATTTAAGCCTGCATCTTTAAACATGTGTACAAAAAATCTTGTCACGTTCAGAAATCCTTGTTATATTCAGAAATACCTTATGTTGCCTGTTCAGGTTGGGATTTAAGACCTTCCATGTGAGTGCTTTCTTTATAAAAAAATATTTTATACAGGCTATGTAAGTACACGTAGTGGCCGTTTTCTTTTCTTTTATGTTCTCCTGTTGGAATTGTACTTACAAGAGAATGCCCCAGACAGCGGGGAGAATTGCTGACTGAGGTTTCATTTTACGTATGAGGAATCTTTCAGTGCTAGGAACCAATTAGGGCCAGGGGTGGGCAAATTGCGGCCCGGGGGCCACATGCGGCCCGCCACAGAGTTTTTTGTGGCCCGCCAAGAAGATTTCAGGACTTCAAGAAAATTGAGCCTAAATTCAATTTGCTCTCTTATCCCATCACTGCTGATATTGATACAGCACCTGAGGAGCTGCAGCTTGAACTTATTGACATGCAGTCAGATCACACTGTGAAAGAAATGTTTAATGCTGTGACATTAGTTGACTTTTACAAATCTTTGTCTGCTGGAAAAATTTCCATGTATGAAGAAATTTGCTGGGAAAATGTTCTCTATATTTGGGTCTACATATATTTGTGAGCAAAGTTTTTCTTGCATGAAGATCAACAAGAGTAAATATAGATGCTCTTTAACAGATATTAACTTGCAGGCTGTGGGGGGCGTGGCGTCGGGTCTCACCAACATGGACGCCTGAGCTTGTTCCTCCACAGTTGCCCTCCCTTTTCCTCCCCTGTTACGGGACCAAAACGTATTGCAACCCTTCTCCAGTACCTGTTTATTGTGTTGGAACTCCTGCTGAGGCTGTGAACTGTGCTCCGGACCGATAAACTGCCTGGTAAGCAGCTGGTGGCAGGGATTAACTCCCGTGGTGTTTATTTAGCCTCTGAGAAAAAATGGCCTTGGAGCCTAAATCAGGCCGCAAAGAACGAGACGAGCCTGTTTCCTTAAAACTGCTTCAGTCCACCTTACAACTATCTTTACAGACCTTTGAGCAATCTATGTTGGGAAAGATTACCAACTCCATTGATGCTGCAATTCAGCCATTAGCAGCCCAATTGAACCAACTCTCCCTATCTTTGGAATCAACAAAAGCTATGGCTGAGTCAGCAGTCGCCTTAAGCTCCACACTCCAGGCTGAAAACAAAACCTTACAACAAGACCATTTACACTTCAAAGAGAGACTCTTGATTTTAGAAACGGATTCAAGGAGACTGCACCTAAAATTTAGAGGCTTTAAAGAACTTCTAGAAGAGGATTTTAAACTGTTTAAAGACATACCACTCTGGCTTGCTTCTGTGCTGCAGTGGGAAGAATCTGCACGTGTTCCCATAGCAAAAATATTTCGTATTGGTTCTCCTAACAAACCTAATAGACGCTTTCCTAGGGACATTCTAATTGAGTTTGTTGACATTAGAGATAAAATTGCAATTCAGAGGGCTGCAAGAGAGCAAGGATTTTTAACTTTTCAGGACACTAAAATCAACATCTTTCCTGACCTTCCATCGGATGCTCTAAAAATCAGGCAGCAATTAAAAGAAACTACAACTAGACTTCGAGAACAAAAGATTCCTTATCGCTGGATGACTCCTGGTCAGATAAAAGTCTCTCACCATGGCAAGCTATTATTTGCAAATGATGCTGCATCTGGCAAACAACTTCTTAGTCAGCTACAAATAGATGAGCCCATGGAAGAACAGAAACAGTCTTCTAAAAGACGCTTAAACTTATCTCTGACACCAGTTAAAGCTACCAAAATTCCTGTGTTAAGCACAGCTAAAGACTGAGTGTGTTATGCGGCTGTGAAACTGGAAATATATATATATATTTTTAGAGTGTTCAGGTTAGCTATTAACCTTGATGCCACTTAATATATAAGCATCACGGTATAGGGTTTACATAGCATATTAGCTTTGTCTGATGTTTTGGTCTTTTATTCAATATTATTGGAAAACTCAATGAGGGGGAAGAGGGAGGCAACGATAGGAGAGTTCTGTTTAGTTAAGCCTCATAAAATTAGTATTTAGATCTGTTAGCTATTGTTACCTGGACATTTAGGTACGAAAGTTGAAAATAAGAGACACTAATACGTGTTTGTTAAAACCAAATTTTTTTTTTTTTAATTTTTTTTTACCTTTTAGAATTTTGGTAGGCCACTTAATATAATAGCAAATTGCACTATTCATTCTAGTTATACATGCACTGGACCTTTGTTTGTTAGAGCCTAGGATTTTTTATGGATATAGCATAGTAGTTGTGAATTTTTTATAACAAATTTTTTTTAGGTAAACAAGAAGGAACAAAACAAATTTGGTAAAATGTACTCCAAGATGGAAGTTATGTCTTGGAATGTACGCGGTTTGAACAACAGAATTAAACAGAAACGTATTGCTTCTCAGGTTATGAAGCTTAAACCGGATTTTCTTTTGTTGCAAGAAACTCATGTTAAAAATAATTTACATCCTATTTTAAAAATGAATAATTATAGAACTCAATTTTTCTCTCCCGGTTCTTCAAAGGCTCGTGGCACGGCGGTTCTTATTGCTAATAGAATACATTTTGACCTTAAAGGTGAGCTTATTGACTCTGCAGGAAGATATAATTTTGTAAAAGGTTTGGTTGACGGGAAAATGATGACAGTAGGTTCTGTTTACGCTCCTAATTCGGACCAGATTTCATTTATAAAAAATACCTTAGATAACCTTGCTGTTTTTCAGGAGGGGGAATTGATAGTGGGTGGAGACTGGAACTATATATTGGATACTAATTTAGATAGATCTAAACGACGATTACACAAACAGACTGGTCAAACTCAATCAGAATTACAGAAAGTGTTCAGGGCGCATGGCTTGTGTGATATTTGGAGAATTAAGAACCCCCAAGAATGTGACTACACATATTATTCAGCCAGATTTGGAGTATATACTAGAATTGACTATATTTTGATCTCACACACCTTAATTCATGCAATACAAAAGGTGGATATAGGATTGAAAGTTTGGACGGATCACCATTCCACTCATTGCGTTTTTCATTGGGCAAACAAACCACAGCATACTCGTAAATGGGTTTTAAATAAATCTCTTTTGTTAAACCCAGAATTTATAGACCAAATTAAACATACAATACAAAACTTCTGGAAAGAAAATAATCCGGAAGATACATCCTTTATAAACACTTGGGACTCCATGAAGGTTGTTCTTCGAGGCAAAATTATCGCTTTAGCATCTCATCTTAAAAAACAAAGAATGGAACATTTGACACAAATTCAGGATAAGGTCAAAGCTTTAGAGTTAAGACATAAACAAACAAACAGTAAGAAAATTCTCCAATTATTGCTAGCTGAAAGGAAAATTCTTGAAACTGCACACACTAAACAAATACAAAAAGACCTGATATATACTAAACAGAGATATTGGAAGAAATCGCCCAAGTCTTTAAAACTCTTATCTTGGAAGGTAAAGCAACAGCAAGTAAAAAGATTAATTCCTACTATGAGAGATGCTAAAGGAGTTCTGTGCTCTGACGCCCAACAAATTACAAAACTTTTGGAAGCATATTTTGCTCGCCTTTATGACACAAAAAATATTCCAAAAGATAAAATTTCACTTTTTTTGAACAAGCCAGGTCTCTTACAAAAACTTTCTGTAACTCATAAGGAACTGTTAGATGCACCCATTAAAAAATCAGAAATATTAGAAGCCCTGGGACACTCAAAGAATAATACCGCAGTGGGCCCTGATGGTTATCCGTTTGAATTTTATAAATTATTTAAAGAGGTTTTGGTCGAGCATTTTGAAGGTCTTTGCAACTCTATTTTTGCAACAGGCTGTATACCAGAATCATGGTATCTCTCAGAAACGATACTCATACCAAAGCCTGGGAAAGACCATACTTACCCTTCAGCATTTCGTCCAATTTCTCTGTTAAATACTGATGGAAAGATTTTTACAAAACTATTGGCCAACAGACTTAAAAAAGTTCTCCCAGATTACATAAACCTGGACCAGTCTGGATTTTTGCCTGCAAGAAATATGATTGATAATATCCGACGTACTTTAAATTTAATTTCTTATTGTGAAGTTAATAACACTGAAGCTTTAATTATGTCTTTAGATGTTGAAAAAGCGTTTGATAGTTTGGAAACTAACTATTTACAAGAAGTTCTTAAAGTTATGCATTTTGGTGAACCCTTTCAACAGGTTATTCAAGCATTGTATAAAAATCCTACCATGAAACTCAAAGTTAATAATGATTTTTCAGAAACTATTTTTTTAAAAAGAGGCACCAGGCAAGGCTGTCCCCTCTCCCCCCTTTTATTTATTTTGGCACTTGAACCTTTAGCCCAAATTATTAGATTGAATCAAGAAATATCAGGAGTACAGATTTTAGATCAAGAACATAAGATTTCTTTATATGCGGATGATATTGTTTTATTTCTTACTAAACCATGTAATTCCCTAGAAATGTTATATGGCACCTTAGAGAATTTTTGTACGGTCTCAGGTCTTTCTATTAGTAGGGAAAAAACTACTATCCATCTGATATGCCTGCAAGCACACACAAAACGATGGTTGGAAACTATGCATGGCATATCAGATGTCATTAAACCATGGCGTTACCTAGGGGTGCATATAGCTAAGACTCAGCAGGATATTGTGCACTGTAATTTTAATAGGGTTCATACTGAAGTTAAGAATATTTTAAAACAATGGGATTCCAAACAACTGGATTGGGCTGAGAGAATTCAATTACTTAAAAGTTTCATTATGCCAAAATATACTTTTTTATTCAGAGCTCTTCCTATTTACTTGTGTGCAAACTTACTTCACAAATGGCAAGCAGAGTTGATTAAATTTATCTGGGCTGGAAAACGCTCAAGAATTCAAGCTACAACATTGTATAGGGCAAAAAAACATGGAGGGCTAAATATACCTAATTTATATTGGTTATATGATACCATAAATATAAATACTTTACTTATGGGGGCAACAGCAGAAAAACCACCTAAATGGTCACAAATTGAAAAGCCCTCTTAGGTTATATGATACTCTTTGGAACACCAATATTTTTAAAAAAAGTTATCAGCAATCTAACCCTTATTTATATAATTCTCTTCGTATTTGGAACAAATGGAAAAGGGTCTTGGCACCTGATATTTCCAACCAATCATCTTATGTTAATCAGACATGGTTTGTACCGGGCCAATGTCCCCAGAACTTTTACTCATGGCAACAAGCGGGCATTACCAAACTTTCTCATTTTTTTGTTAATCAAAAAATTTTGACAAAAGAACAATTGGAATCTAAACTTGGTCATACAATACATTGGTATAAATATCTCCAAATAAAACGCCTCTTCGAATCCCCCTCCCTAGCGGCATTGACACAGCGCACACCGACAATCCTAGAACAAACTTTACAAAGACATTTGTATCCTACAAAAAGTTACACAGCACTCATATATGATCAGATTAGTTTATCTAAAGATCATATAAACATTCCATATCAAGTAGCATGGAATGCTGATCTTAACAAGGATTTATCAAATGAGGATTGGCAAATAATTTGGGAAGGACATAGTTTTAACTCCAACATAATTCCTATTACTACGCATATGTCTAAATTACTGATGAGATGGTATACGCCACCTAAGACAGTTCATAGACTCACCAAGCACTATAGCCCGCTGTGCCCAAAGAACTGCGGGATGTTGGCCGACTACATACACTGCTGGTGGAAATGTCCAGCTATTCAGAATTTCTGGAAAGAGATAGTTTTGAACATAAAAGCAATAACTGGTGTGGAAATATCCTTTACCCCTGAAGTAATTTTATTAGAATGCTGGCCGCGGCCTAGACTATACAAACATCAAGAAACTCAAATTGCAATTCTCTTAGCATCAGCGCGCCTTCTTGTAGCGACTAAGTGGATACAAAAGTGCCCTCCAACTCTTTCCCAATGGTATAACAAACTTTGGGACTGTTTTATTATGTCAAAGATTTCTTTTTCTGTTTCTAATTCTCTACCTGGAAACTATACGAAAAAAGTGGTTGCATTATGGTACCCAATTGTAACTTTCTTACATGGCAAACAGATTCTTCCTGATAATCCTCAATATAAGACAATGATTTACTTTTAAGTCATCTGGTAGGTCTTCTTATTTTGTAACTTTAATAATTTTGTTATTTGTTGCAATATAACTAGATACAAAAATATATATATATTATATAAATATTTTTCATTTGTATAACTAGATTGTTATTTCGGCTGATATTATAGTTAAAAAATATTATATGTTGTGCTATTATTACTTGATTGTTAAAAAATGTTCTTGTGGTATTGTTTTATTATCTTGTGGCCCGATATGGCTGTACTTTACGTTTTTATTTATGTTGTAAAAGTAAAAAGTCAATAAAGAGATAATTTAAAAAAAAAAAAAACTTGCAGGCTGTGATGAGAATCTCAACAAGCGATCTCACTCCTGATTGTAGAAAAGTGTGATAGGGTACATTTGTCTCATTAAACTGATTCTAAAATTAAATGTGCTTGCAGCTATAGATGATATGAAATTAGCACAATAAATAAATTGAATAAAACTACCACTATTTTATTTAATTTATATTTATTGATTTTTATGATACAATTTATACCTTTTCTGAAATGCAAAGTTAACTAATGAATGCAATCATTTTAAAAGGTGTGGCCCTCCGCTAACCTCCCACAAAGTGGCCCCCAAGCCAAAACAATTGCCCACCCCTGAATTAGACTCCCCCCCTTCTTTCTATGGTCATTGTGTAAGTTGCAGACGATTATTCTATTGTTTGTACTTATTTACAGCTCTCTTTGTAGTTGTTGTCTGAAGAAGGATACGAAATGAAGAGCGGAATCTAGAGCCTTCGTATCTGAATGTATTTGTGAATATAACAAGGATTTCTGACACTTTGAGGGCTCCTTCCTGCCTGAGTAGACAAGACTCACCTTGATGGACCAAGGGTCTGAGTCAGTATAAGGCAGCTTGATGTATATTCAACTGGGATGCCCTGGCACAGTTCAGGATGGCTTCTGGTGAGCATCATTGCTGGCTGCCCTCTTCCCTGATGCAGAGATGATGTTTCCTTCTGATTGGAGCGGTGGAGGAGCTGCGGTTCAGTGGCAAAGCACGCAGAAGGTTCCGGGTTCAGTTTCCCACATCTCCAATTTAAAAGGACCAGGCAGTAGGTGATATGAAAGACCTCTACCAGAGACCCTGGAGAGCTGCTGCCAGTCTGAGTAGGCAAGACTGACCTTGATGGACCAAAGGTCTGATCCAGTATAAGGCAGCTTCATGTGTTCATGTCATTGGCAAGCCATTTTTCTGCTCAGTGCCACCGAACGCGTATGGAAAGTCTGCCATCTGCCTCTTGTCCGAGTCGCCTCTGAGTGACCCAAAATAACTGGAGGATTTGGGAGATTTAGGCAACGTATTTCCAAAGGTCAGCCAATGGCATGAGAGCAGACTGGCCCTTCTGTTCCATTCCTCCAGATTCGGGGTGTTTGGCTGGACTATGAGCAGCCAAAGTGGGGCCAAACACCAGCATTTACCGAATCATCTGCTGGAACTTCTAGGGAGCGGCCAGAGCCCTTTGTCCAGGGTTCCGGGAGCAGAAGGCAGCTGTCCCAAACAGTCGTTCACTGTTACAGTCACAGCCCAGGTACTGTTTGAAAGCAGAGGCAGAGGTAGAAATGAAATGGAAGACTCTGTCTGGGCCAGTGATGCTCTGCATTCTTGGTGCTTGGAGGGGCAACAGTGGCCGAGCGTGCCAAGTAAGACCCCAAGGGCTCACGTTATCTTTTTGATGCTCCAACCTGTCTAGGGAATGGATGCCAGCCTCCAGGTGGGACCTGGAATCCCCCGGAACTACGGCTTGTCCCCAAACTGCAGAGTAGGGTTGCCACGTTCCTGCCTGACAGCCAGTGGGCAGTTGGAAGTTCTGTGTGCGGAAGAGACATCACTGCATCGGGCACACCATCAAGGGATGCTCTAGCGTTCAGCTTTAAAACTTTTATGGTACAAAAACGCTATGGCACGTCAGCCCAATTCTGGCACTTTGGGGGCGGGGTTCCCCTGGTGGCTGGATCCGGGCTGGCGGGTTGGGGGCCCCTAGAGTGGTCAAATCCCCCCGGGGGGGACCTGGCAGCCCTGCTGTAGAGATCAGTTCCCCTGAAGAGAATTGTACCCCACTGACGTCCCTGTCCTCCCCAGGCTCCACCCCCCAAATCTCCAGGAGTTCCCTAACTTGGATCTGGCCACCCTACCACTCCATCCCTCACCGATGCCCAGGGAGGACCTGGCAACCCTCGGCCTGGCTCTGCCTGCTGCTGAATTCCTGCCTAACTATTCCTACCTACCACTGTGTCCATGTTAGGCCTGGTCTATCTGTTGCATGACACCTTGCCCTTGCTGACCCACCTGTTGCATAAGAACATAAGCCAATGTTGGATCAGGCCAGTGGTTCATCGAGTCCAACCTTCTGTGTCACACAGTGTGCTGTCTTGGCTGGTGGCCACAGAGACTACACTGCAAGCTGGAAACACAGTCCGGTCCGGAGTCAAGGTAAATAACAAAGCCAAAGGTCGGATAGCCAGGAAGTCAATTCAAGGTTTCAAGGACAAGGAGCGGCTGCTGCACGCACAGAAGCAGGTCTGAATGTGCAGAGTTGCTGCCACGCTGAAGCAGGTGCACAGAGTGTTTCTGAGCAGGTCCTCCCTTCCCTGGGAGTTGAGTCAGCAAAGGCTTGCAGCTCCTCTCGTTGCCTTTGCAGGAGCTGCAGTCTGGCACGCCTCCTTCGCTCCTGCAAAGTCAACCTATGGCGTGCCCTCCGTCTGGGGCACTCAGGAGAACTAGGTGGGGAGTCTGGCCTGGGGGGGTCTCTGAAAGTGGGGGTGCT
This sequence comes from Lepidodactylus listeri, assembly GCA_029233225.1. NCBI lineage: Eukaryota > Metazoa > Chordata > Lepidosauria > Squamata > Gekkonidae > Lepidodactylus > Lepidodactylus listeri. Next base: position 6,018,872 of record JARCFY010000009.1, on the reverse strand, counting down.
GGGCCAGGTGTGTAAAGGCACATCACACCATCAGGTGTGTATAGGCACATCATTGGCAGTCACTAGTCTGAAGCATGGTTGAGGCACTCTGTGAAGAACCTGATGACAGGTTCTTCACTGCATTATACTTTTTGTCTCTCTCACTCTCCCCCCCCCCCCCCGCAGAAAATGGTAGGGCAAGGAGATATTTATCTAACAAATTTGGACATGCCCAACAGAAGCTGCTCACCAGGATATTTTTAGTAAGAGTCAAGAGGGTCGTGTAAAGAGATTAGGTACTAACGGAAACCGTCTGAAGTCCCGAAAGCCTTTACAGCATCCGAGGAATAAATTAATTTACAAACAATCGTGTTTATCTGGACGGGGGCAAGATTAGTTTCACCCGGTTTATTTGAGCAACAGTTGCCACCTCTCTTCAGTAAACAGCCCCCATCCCAGCTGGTGTTTTGACACCCGATGGGTTCCAACGTCTTATCCAGACGCCGTCATGGAGGGCCAAATGACGCGTGATGCTTGGGAAACTGCGGTTGGGTCTGGGATGGGTGGGGGTGTGAATCGGGGCCACGTTGCTGGGGGAAGGGTGAGGGGCACGGATCAGGACCAGGGGGAAGGTGGGCTGAATTCTTCTCCCTGCATCACTTCCCAGTTTGAAAATCTCCCCCCCCCCCTTGATGCTGTAACTGTAGTGGGGAGGGTAAGTCAGGCAGACAAGAAATACTTTGAGAGCAGTTAAGAGTGCTGGACTGGGATCTGGGAGACCCGGGTTCGAATCCCCACTCTTTCTTGGAAGCTCGCTGGGTGGCCTTGGGCCAGTCACCAACTCTCAGCATAACCTACCTCGCAGGGTCGGTGTGAGGGAAAAATGGAGGAGAGGAGACCTATGTTAGCCGCTATGAGCCCCCACTGAGGAGAACAGTGCCTTGAACATTGCCTCGAAAGCCCCTTGCTGGGGTGGCCATAAGTCTTGGAAGGGAGACCACCAAGGAAGGCTCTGCAGAGGAAGGCAATGGCCAGCCACCTCTGCTTCTCACTTGCCTTGAAAGCCCCTTGCTAGGGTTGCCATAAGTCTTGGATGGGAGACCACCAAGGAAGGCTCTGCAGAGGAAGGCAATGGCAAACTGCCTCTGCTTCTCCCTTGCCTTGAAAGCCCCTTGCTGGGGTGGCCATAAGTCTTGGAAGGGAGACCACCAAGGAAGGCTCTGCAGAGGAAGGCAATGGCCAACCACCTCTGCTTCTCACTTGCCTCGAAAGCCCCTTGTTGGGGTCGCCATAAGTCTTGGATGGGAGACCACCAAGGAGGACTCTGTTGAGGAAGGCCACCTCTGCTTCTCACTTGCCTCCAAAGTCCCTTGCTGGGGTGGCAGTGTGCGTGCCCACGAAAGCTTCTACCCAGAATTAAACTTTTGTTGGTCTTAAAGGTGCCACTGGACTCAAATTTTGTCCGGCTGCTTCAGACCATCATGGCCACCCCTCCTGAATCTGATTATAAAGCAATGTCAGACCATCCAGTTACCTTCCTGAGCATTCAATAAGACTTCAGGGTGGCTGCATTTCAGCAGAAATGATTCAAAGGAAGGCTCCAGCAAACAGCTGAAGTGGAATTCATAAGCCAGCTTCGACACTATCGGTCCCATCTTGAGCAGAATTACACCCTTCTGATTCTATTATAGTCATTGGGCTTAGGGAAGGTGTAGATCGGTTTGGGGTGGTATTGTTGGGCGCAATAAGGACTTTGCTCACTTTGGAGCAGGGTTGGCAACTCCAGGTTGGGAAATTCCTGGAGATTCAGGGTAGAGCCTGGGAAGACTAGGGTTTGGGGAGGGAAGGGACTTTGGCAGGATATAATGCCATAGAATCCACCCTCCCGAGCAGCCGTTTTCTCCAAAGGAACTGATGAAGGGCATCCAGTGAAGCAGATGGGCTGTGGGTTCAGGAGGGACAAAAGGAAATTCCTCTTTATACAATGCGTGATTAAAAATACGGAATTTGCTGCCAGAGGATGCAGTGATGGCCCCAGGCATAAACAGCTTTAAAAGGGGATTAGACAGATTCATGGAGGAGAGGTCTATCAGTGGGCTACTAGCCATGGTGACTCAGGGGAACCTCCACATTCAGAGGCACTGATCCTCTGAAGCCCAGCGCCAAGAGGCAACATCAGGGAAAGGCCTCGGCCTCTCTGCCCTGTTGTTGGCCCTCCAGAGGAACTGGTTGGCTGTTGTGTGAGAAAGGATGCTGGACTAGGTGGACCCTCACTGGTCTGATCCAGCAGGGCTCTTCTGAGGTTCTTCTCAGGGGAAGGCCTCAGCCTCTCTGCCCTGTTGTTGGCCCTCCAGAGTGACTGATCAGCCACTATGTGAGACAAGATGCTGGACTAGATGGACTACTGGTCTGATCCAGCAGGCCTCTTCAGATGTTCTTGTCAGGGGAAGGCCTCAGCCTCTGTGCCTTGTTGTTGGCCCTGCAGATGAACTGATTAGCCACTGTGTGAGACAGGATGATGGACCAGATGGACCACTGGTCTGATCCAGCAGGGCTCTTCTTAAGTTCTTATCTCTGTCATCTAGAGACCAATTGTAATTCCAAAAGATCTGCAGGCCCCACCTGGAGGTTGACAACCCAACTTCACTAAGTTCTGCTTTGGGGACTTTATGTTCACTGTTCCAATTTGTCCCACTTTGCCAGTTCATTAATAGCTGGGTGAGGTCCCCGCCACTGGATCGTTTTGCCTTTGGTCCGGATCTCGTTTTCATCTGTTCTCTTTGCCGTGTAACACCCTCCTCTGTTTGGATCGCGGAGAGCAAGGAGAAGAAACGCACGTGCTATTTCTCAGCGTCTGCATCTGAGGCAAGCGCCCTGTCTATCCAGTTACACTCCATCGGACGCAAGAAGCTCAATTCAGACTGTTTTACGGAGCCTTCCTGTCAAAGAGCTCTGAAGTTTAGTTGGCAGCTAAAGGACAGGGAAGCAGATTGCAGAGAGAAATAAAAGCCACGCATCGACCTGTGGGGAGGGAGGCGCGAGACGCATCTCTGTGTGTCACTGTCCACATGGCACGATGCTGCGAACGTCAGCATGCAGCGTTGCCCCATTGGGTGACCAGCGGCACAGAGGAACACCCGGAGAGGTATAAATACCCAGAGCAAAGAACCTGAGCATCTGTGGACTCTTGCGAGAGAGGGAGAAGAGCAAGAAAAGCCACCGAGTCAGGGTGAGTATCCTTTCATCGAGCTTTATAATTTGTGAGCAAACATTATGATATTTCCAAAAGTGGATGTTATTTTCCAGCTCGCATCACTGGGGGAGAGAGAGCGTGTTGTCTGAAGACGATGTTTGTTTGTTTTTTTAATTAAAGTATTTTTATTAAGGATTCAAGAGGGTACAGAAAAATTATTAACGGTTAACAATTATAGAACAACTGTCTCAGACAACAGGGCTACCATTAATGCTGGAGTGTACAATGCATCCTGGTGTTATCCGTGGAGTTAACAGGTTGATCCTTCTCAGAGAGAAGTGAAAAATACAAATTGACAATACAGACAAAATTTAAATGTAGACTATGCTATCAGTTATAACTTTTCAGGTAAATGTGGTTTGCAACATATGATATAAGAAGAACAGCAATGATCTCTTTCTCCGATTATAAATACAGATACAGGGGGATGTTATTTACCCATGCTTTTGGGAGTAGACCCCCTCCACTTTCAGAATACTCATTGATAATTGGGTACCATTTAGTCATGGGACTTTTTGCATTCTGTGTATTATCCCAGCTTTCTATTTTATCTGCTATTTTATCTAAAATAAAGTAATCCCAAATTTTGGCTTTCCAGGTGCTGACGATGTTGCCTGCACATTTACTGTGCGTTATTATATTCCCCGCGGGTGCCTTTGAATCTTATGCTAAGCATGCCAACTTCTTCCTGTTTCCACAGCTCGTTCCACACCCCGAAACTCACCGCACGTTTTCTCCACGTGAGGCTCAGGGAAACAATCTTGGAAACCTTTCTCCCAGGATATTTCGCCTTTTTTTTTTTTTTTGCCTTGTTACATCTGCAGTTCCCCTCGATAGTTAGTTAGTTGTTAACTTCTACAGATTTATTTTGAGCTATTCTTTAGGGCTGCTTGAATCATTAAGCAATTTGAGCCAGAGGTTTGTCTCCAGGTCAGGAATGAGTACGCCCAGGTCAGGAATGAGTACGCGGGTGCCTTTGAATCTTATGCTAAGCATGCCAACTTCTTCCTGTTTCCACAGCTCGTTCCACACCCCGAAACTCACCGCACGTTTTCTCCACGTGAGGCTCAGGGAAACAATCTTGGAAACCTTTCTCCCAGGATATTTCGCCTTTTTTTTTTTTTTTTGCCTTGTTACATCTGCAGTTCCCCTCGATAGTTAGTTAGTTGTTAACTTCTACAGATTTATTTTGAGCTATTCTTTAGGGCTGCTTGAATCATTAAGCAATTTGAGCCAGAGGTTTGTCTCCAGGTCAGGAATGAGTACGCCCCGTAACGTTCGAAGGGGTTCGTTCTCGTTTTTTGCTCCTGATCCGGCAGCTGATATTGAGCCGTTGATGCTGGATCAATGTTTGCTTGACAAGACAGAGAACGCTGGCAGCACTTAGAAGATGGCCGTTGTTTCTTTCGCGTTACTTTAGGGCCATCAATCTAGGTGGCACTTGACCAAGAGACATAAAATGGGGGCCTCTGTCCCGAGGAGCTTACAGTCGAAGTCTAAAGGGAGGGGAGGGGGAGAAAGGAGAGGGACGAAAGAAGCAATGGCTGCGTTGTGAACGCGTGTGATTTCATGTAAAGACGACTTGAAACTTCTTCTCCTTGCAGAAGAGAGCAATGTTGGAAACAGAGAGAGACATTTTTCTCCCTCTTCCCGAATACTAGAACTTGAGGGCATCCGTTGAAGCTGATGGGCAGTGGATTCAGGACAGACAACAAGTGATTAAAATGTGGGATCCGCTGCCAGAGGATATAGTGATGGCCACAGGAATAAGCAGCTTTAAAAGGGGATTCAACAGATTCATGGAGGAGAGGTCTATTAGTAGCTACTAGCCATGGGGACTAAAGGGAATCTCCACGTTCAGGGGCAGTCAACCTCTGAATCCCATTGCAGGGAGACAAGATCAGGAGAAGGCCTCGGCCTCTATGCCCTGTTGTTGGCCCTCCAGAGGAGCTGGTTGGCCACTGAGTGACCCTCACTGGTCTGATCCAGCTGGGCTCTTCTGATGTTCTTATGAAGGCCTTGGCCTCTCTGCCCTGTTGTTGGCTGTCCAGAGGAACTGGTTGTCCACTATGTGAGACAGGAGGCTGTACTAGATGGACACTCACTGGTCCTGTAAGAGACAGGAGGCTGTACTAGATGGACACTCACTGGTCTGACCCAGCAGGGCTCTTCTTAGGTTCTTATCGGGGAAGGCCTCAGCCTCTCTGCCCTGTTGTTGGCCCTCCAGAGGAAGTGGCTGGGGCCTCTGTGTGAGACAGGATGCTGGACTAGAGGGACCCTCACTGGTCTGATCCAGCAGGCCTCTTCTGATGTCCTTATTGCCAAGCATTTTTCGGTTTGTACAAAAGCCAATTCCCCAGATGCCTTGTAAGGTTTCAAGCAAGAGGCGTGTCCTACTTGCACGCTGGAGACTCCTATCTTACTGGCAAGCTGGCCATTGGTCTCCCCTTTCTGTGGATTCACTCAAGAGAAGTCAGAGACACTTCCTTAGTTGCATTTTTTAAAAACGCCGAGCTCTTCTAGGCAAGAAACCAGAAACGTGTTTCTAAAACCTAAGAATAGAAAGCAAGGCTCTCGAAGTTCCAATGGAATTGCTGAGCAGTCGGGTTAGAACGGATAAAAGGAAGTCCTTCTTCACCCAAAGAGTGATTAAGACGTGGAATTCACTGCCACAGGAGGTGGTGGCGGCTATAAGCATGGATGGCTTCAAGAGGGAACTGGATAAACCTATGGAGAGAGAGAGAGAGAGAGAGATTGGATTTATATCCCGCCCTTCACTCACTTAAGAGTCTCAGAGCGGCTTACAAACTCCTTTCCCTTCCCCTCCCCACAACAGACACCCTGTGAGGTAGGTGGGGCTGAGAGAGTTCTGAGACAACTGTCCTTGAGAGAACAGCTGGTCCAGAGCTATGGCTTGCCCAAGGTCATCCAGCAGGTGCAAGTGAAGGAGTGGGGAATCAATCCTGGTTCTCCCAGATTAGAGTCCGCGCACTTAACCACTACACCAAACTGGCTTTCTGGAGTGGAGGTCCATCAGTGGCTATTAGCCACAAGGTATAGATAGGAACTCTCGGTCTGGGGCAAGTAATGCACTGTATCCTTGGTGCTCGGGGTGGGGTGGGGCAACAGTGGGAGGGCTTCTAGTGTCCTGGCCCCACTGCTGGACCTCCTGAGGGCACCTGGTGTTTTTGGCCACTGAGTGACACAGAGTGTTGGACTGGATGGGCCATTGGCCTGATCCAACATTAGCTTCTCTTATGTTCTTACGTTCCACCCCATCTCTGGCACGTCCTACCATTGCCAACAATTCTGATTTCCTTCCTTCCTTCCTTCCTTCCTTCCTTCCTTCCTTCCTTCCTTCCTTCCTTCCTTCCTTCCTTCCTTCCTTCCTTCCTTCCTTCTATCAAGACTCTCCACTCTTCTGGACGACAGCATGGCATGTCAGAGGTCCCTCCTGCTCCTCCTCTGTGTGATGATCACCCTCACCATCCACCTGTCCAAAGCTCAGCACTGGTCCCACGGCTGGTACCCTGGAGGGAAGAGAGAGATCGACCTGCCCCAGAGTCCAGAGGTATCTGGGGGCTGGTTGTAATTCCAACTGTGCAATTCCAATGAGCCACATAAAAACCACTTTTCTCTTTCCCTTCCGAATCCAGGTCTCTGAAGAGATCAAACTCTGCGATGGGGAAGACTGCACTTATCTGAAGATCCCGAGAGAGAAAATTGTGACCACTCTCCTGGTAAGCTGTGGCTCAGTGGCAGGGCATCTGCTTGGCATGCAGAAGGTCCCTGGTTCAGTCCCTGGCATCTCCAGTTAAAAAGGACCAGGCAGGAGGTGATGGGAAAGACCTCTGCCTGGGACCCTGGAGAGCTGTAAGGAGGGGCTGTGGCTCAGTGGAAGAGCCTCTGCTTGGCATGCAGAAGGTCCCCGGTTCAATCCCCGGCATCTCCAGTTAAAAAGGACCAGGCAGGAGGTGAGGGGGAAGACCTCTGCCTGAGACCCTGGAGAGCTGTAAAGAGGGGCTGTGGCTCAGTGGAAGAGCCTCTGCTTGGCATGCAGAAGGTCCCCGGTTCAATCCCCGGCATCTCCAGTTAAAAAGGACCAGGCAGGAGGTGAGGGGAAAGACCTCTGCCTGAGACTCTGGAGAGCTGTAAAGAGGGGCTGTGGCTCAGTGGAAGAGCCTCTGCTTGGCATGCAGAAGGTCCCAGGTTCAATCCCCGGCGTCTCCAGTTAAAAAGGACCAGGCAGGAGGTGAGGGGAAAGACCTCTGCCTGAGACCCTGGAGAGCTGTAAAGAGGGGCTGTGGTTCAGTGGCAGAGCCTCTGCTTGGCATGCAGAAGGTCCCAGGTTCAATCCCCGGCATCTCCAATTAAAAGGACCAGGCAGGAGGTGATGGGAAAGACCTCCGCCTGAGACCCTGGAGAGCTGTAAAGAGGGGCTGTGGTTCAGTGGCAGAGCCTCTGCTTGGCATGCAGAAGGTCCCAGGTTCGATCCCCGGCATCTCCAATTAAAAGGACCAGGCAGGAGGTGATGGGAAAGACCTCCTCCTGAGACCCTGGAGAGCTGTAAAGAGGGGCTGTGGCTCAGGGGTAGAGCCTGGCTTGGAACACAGAAGGTCCCAGGTTCAATCCCCAGCATCTCCAGTTAAAAGGAGCAGGCAGGAGGTGATGGGAAAGACCTCCGCCTGAGACCCTGGAGAGCTGTAAAGAGGGGCTGTGGCTCAGTGGAAGAGCCTCTGCTTGGCTTGCAGGAGGTCCCAGGCTCAATCCCCGGCATCTCCCATTAAAAAAGGACCAGGCAGGAGGTGATGGGAAAGACCCCTGCCTGAGAACATTGGAGGACCACTCCCAGTCTGATGGACCAAGAGTCTGAGCAGGGCTTTTTTGGTAGAAAAAAAGCAGGGACTCATGAGCATACTAGGCCACACCCCTGGCAGTGCAGCTCCCTCTCAGGATCGGCTTCCCCAGGTGCCCCGGGACTTGCGGGGCGCATGGGGAACCCGAGGGAAGGAAGGCAGTTTCTGGATCAGCTTCCCCAGGCACCCCGCAGCTGTGGGGAGCCTGGGGAATCCGAGGGGGTAGAGGCAATTTAAACTGCCTTCCCTCCCTGGATCAACTTGGCTTCCCCAGGCACCCCGTGGCTTGCAAGGTGCCTGGGGAACCCGGGACGGGGGGGGAGAGGCGAGACTGTAGGTGTGGCCAACTCAGAGGCCAGCTGGAACTCCGTTCCTGTGCGTTCCTGCCCAAGAATAGCCCTAGGTCTGAGTCATTAGAAGGCAGCCTGACATGTATTTGACTGTTATGGCCTGGCATTGCTCAGGATGGCTTCCAATGAACATCACTGCGGGCTGCCCTGTTCCCTGATGCAGAGATGATGTTTCCTCCTGGCTGGAGCTGGGGAGGAGGTATGGTTCAGTGGCTGAGCATCTGCTTGGCATGCAGGAGGTCCCAGGTTCAGTCCCCGGCATCCCCGATTCAAAAGGACTAGGTAGTAGGTGATGTGAAAGACCTCGGCCTGAGACCCTGGAGAGTTGCTGCCAGTTTGAGTAGGCAATGCTGACCTCAGTGGACCAGTGATCTGATTCCATAGAAAACAGCTTCATGTGTTCATGTGACAGTGTTCAGAAGCAAACCAAGGACAGCTCTGGTTTCCCACATTTGACACATGGCTTCACATCATAATGGCCGAGGTCTACATATTATCATACCTCTTTCAAGAGTAAAAGCCAAAATATCCCAGTGCTCTTGACTTCCCCATAGGCTGAGATGGTAGAAAAGAGCAAGAGTCCAGTAGCACCCATCTCGATCTACCTGAAGAAGTGAGCAGTGACTCTCAAAAGCTCCTTCCCTGCCACAAATTGTGTTAGTCTTTAAAGTGCTCCTGGACTCCTGGCTATTTTCTACTGCTACAGACACGCTAACACGGCTACCCACCTTGATCTATGGTGAGATGGATGTGCTTTACCTCCACTCTCTGCTTTTTTCATATAGATATAATCTCAACATACATTATTCGTCCTAATATATCAAACCGTCTAAGGGATAGACTCTTGAGTAAATTGTACATCAGACGTTACCTTTGCACTGCAGAGAACAGAAACTTAGCCACAATTTTAGGTGGGCAAACATGTTTGAAATGGGTTCAAGTCTAAGGCTGTAAATGATGGCCGTTTCAGCAGTAACGAAACGCTAACCCATAAAGAAAACAGAAGTGCAACAATTAAAGACTGTGCAGTGCTTGTGGAACAAACAGATTTAACAGCCAAGACCAAATAGGTCTAACAGCCAATTAAATTGCATGGATACTAAATTACAAGAGTTTTAGGGTCTCAGCATTCGTGAGCAGGGTTGCCATCTCTGAGTGGGGAAATACCTGGAGATTCGGGGGTGGGCGGGGTTTGGGGAGGGGCCTCAGCAGGGTATAGTGCCATAGAGTCCACCCTCCAAAGCAGCCATTTCCTCCAGGGGAACTGATCTCTGTCGCCTGGAGATCAGCTGTAATAGCAGGAGATCTCCAGGCCCCACCTGGAGGTTGGCAGTCGTTTTCAAGAGCCAAAACTCCCTTTGTCAGACCCAAGGGAGCACTGACTCTCGCAATCTTATACCCTGAAACTCTTGTGGGTCTCTAAGGTCCTACTGGACTTGAATCTAACTGTGCTCAACCCGGTGACCCTCTGACACTGAATTACAAGATTTATACAATCTAGTTCATAGGGGTAACATTGGGGAAACAGTTGTTGTCGTTGTTATTTGAATTTGTTAATCACCATATCCCAGCTTAACCCAAGCTCTGGGCAACGTACATAGAGACATAATGCCATAAACACTATAAAACATTAAAATGCTGGGGATTTCGGCAGCAATTCGGCAGCGGGCCGAATCAGATCAGAGAATCTGATTCGGCCCGTGGCTGCCCTACTGCCCACTTCTGGGCTGGCAGAGCGGCGTTCCACCTCGCTCCGGCCCCAAAGGACACCTGGATATAATGCAGCTGTAAGGATAACCGTAGATCCGACTTCATTCTGAACAGTGACCCCGGAACGATGTATTTCTTTTAACAGGCCGACTTGCTAGCAAAGCGCCTACAGAAGAAGAAGTGATCCCCCGCGTGTTTTGGAAGGCATTGTGCATCTGAACAAACGGCCCACCTCTCTTTGCCTTACTGTGCTCCGTTTGTGGGATTCCTGTGTTCACCCCTTTATGACATCCTTATGGACTCTGTAGTGGCCGTTGCTCAAATCCCCAGCATGTGAACTAGCCCTGTTAGGTGGCTGGAAAATGTTTGTGCTTGAATGTCACCCAGGTGGAATGAAGGTTTTCAAGGAGCTCTCTTTGTGCTTGTGTGAAACTCCAGTATGTTCAATAAAATACTTTATTTTGCTACATAAACCCGTGTGTATGCCTTTATGCCCGGCGTGGGTTCAAAGAGAGCTGGGGAAGTTATAGAGGAGGGCGATCAGGTTGATTGGGGGTTGGAGTACCTTCCCTATGAGGAAAGGCTGAGGAAGAAGGAGAGATTGAATTTATACCCTGCCCTTCATTACTTAAGGGAGTCTCAGAGCGGCTTACAAACTCCTCTCCCTTCCCCTCCCCACACTTTCTAAAAACACTTGCCTGACATCAGGACAGGTATCAGCAGGCACCCTGCTGGGGATTCCTGCTGTAGTTTACGGCACTGAATTTTAAAAGGCAAAAGATACCCCAAAGAGAGGATTGGCAAGTTAAAAGCACACCCTTGAAGGCTGTACAAAGATAGACAGTTCAATCACAAGTGCTGCGTTGACAAGAAACTTTATTTAGATTCCACGGATTTTGTAACCAAGTTTCATGATGCTCTTCTAAGCCCCCTCAACTGTGTTGATTCTCAACGAAACTTTTGCTTCCAGCTATTTATTCAGGAGGATGCAGAAAAAATATGTTGCTGGTCTCTCTGCAAACAGAAGAGAGAGGTGGAGTTATTGAAACAGTCACACAGAGACAGGCCTGTAGCTACAGTGGGGCTTTTGGGGGCTCTGTCCCCTTTCTTCAAGGCACAGCCCCACAAGAGTTTCTCCTTTAAATGCTTTTCCCCAATCATTTTAAAAGACTAATTTGTGCACTGAGCAAGGGGGTTGGAGTAGGTGACCTCTAGGACCCCTTCTAACTCTGTGTCAAGAAAATGGTCTTGTTTGGGAGAGTTTTTCTGCCTAAGTGTTATTTTTCTTGACGATAGAAGTCATCACTCCTATCTACCAGCTTGTTCTCAGAATTGTTGCGTAGGCTGGCAGAAGTGATTAACTTGCAGCAGTTGAAAGCTGTCATTAACAGCTTGCAGTTTAGAGACCTATCCTGGTAACAGTTTCCTGTTGGCTCAGTGGCTTTTATTTTTTTTTTCTGCACTGAGAACTTCAGCCCCGCCAGGGGAAAAAAATTGCCTCACAAGCCACAAAATCTTGGCTATGGGCCTGCAGTGAGGTGACATCACTTGCAGAGCCTGTTAGAAAGAAGTCCGGTCAAGAGCGTAATTGTAGGAGAAGAGACTTGGCTTAAACCTGAACTCTGCCACCAGAGAAAAGGTTTGGGGAGGCAGCCCTTGGTCAGAGAAAGGAATATTTGGCTCAATGGATCGTCGGGCTTGTTTGATGAGAGGAAGCAGGGATGCCAGTGCAGATGGGACGCTGAGCCAGGTGGACGTTCAGAGACATCATTTCTGGACACTTACCCAGTGTGTGGAAACAGCAAGCGGGTAGCAGAGGGGAGAGCTGCTATGGATATCCAGGGATGCCAACCGAATCCTCCTCCTAGAAGAGGAACACCATGGATGAAATTGGCCTCCCTGCTCGGCTAAGAAGGAAACGTCTCTCAGAAATAAGGGCAGTTTCAGAGGGAAGCTGTGATGGTCAACAGTACAACAGTTAGATTTGAGTCCAGTTAGCACCTTCGAGACCAACAAGCATTTCAGGGTCTAAGCTTTCGAGCATTGGAGATTCCTGTCAGACATTAATAAAAACGGTGACCTCTGTGACTATTTATCTTGGAATTCTTGGAATAAAAGCATTCCGAGATCTTGGAATAAAAGGATTCCGAGATCTCCAAGGGTCATTTCTAGCAGGAGCTCCTCTGCATATTAGGCCACACACCCCTAATGTAGCCAATCCTCCAAGAGCTTACAGAGCTCTTCTTACAGGGGCTACTGTAAGCTCTTGGAGGATTGGCTACATCAGGGGTGTGTGGCCTAATAAGCAGAGGAGCTCCTCCTACAAAATGAGCCCTGGAGATCCCCATTCCTACTTGTGTCTAACAAAGGGAGCTTTTGCTCTCAAAATGTTGTACCCTGAAACTCTTGTCGGTCTCTGGGGCTGCTCCTGAGTTCTGGAAGGCAGCAGGAGAGAGCTGCAGGAGGGGTGAGTGTTTTTCTTTTTCTTATTTACTTTCAGCTGAGGAGGTTTAGCTGAGGGTACTGTGTGTGGAAGTGTGTGAGTGAGTTTTGAGTTGTTGCAGAGGGCTGGCTGCTTGAGATAAGGGTGTGAAAGGGCCATTGTTTAACTGCTAATTGAGTCCCTGGGTGCGGCTTCTGTTTAAGGCTCCACCTGGCCAGAAGCACGAGCCTCTGGCACGAGCCAAAGGGCAGGGCTCTTGACCTAGGGGCTTGTGAGAAGCCAAGGAAGAGCCAGAACACCAGGGCCCTAGGCAACTTGGGTTCCCAGCAAAGTAAGTAGACCTCTACGAGGAGAATACAAAGGGTTTAAAAGGGGGATTATATTAAATTATTTTTAAAGCAATTATGAAGCCAGAATGCCAGCAGGGGGTTGGGGGCTAGCCAGTGTTTTGCACGGTGTGTCATATGTATGATTATCTGCCCACTGGACAGAAGTCGGGTGTGTGGCCGGTGCAATGAGCTCCTGGTTCTCAGGGAACGAGTTTGCTCCCTTGAGGCCAAGGTGGCTGACCTGGAGAAACAGAGACAGTTAGGCACCTGGAGAAGACTCTCGGGGACTTGTTAGGTATGTCTCACTCTGTATCTGGCAGCCCTGCTGCTGTCAGGGAGCATGAGGGTCGAGAGGGAACAGGGCACCGTGCTGTGGATAAGAGGAATGTGCCCTCAGAAGGGACCTCTTCTACAGCTGGTGAACGGGTATCCTTTCATACCAAGGAACCATCCCTGGGAAGGGAGGGTGGGGGGCTCTTGGTAGTTGGTGATTCAGTCCTTAGGCAGGTAGACAGCTGGGTGGTGAAACCATGTATTGACCGTTTGGTGACTTGCCTGCCTGGTGCGAAGGTAGCGGACATTATGCGTGTTTTAGATAGGCTGGTAGATAGTGCTGGGGAGGAGCCAGTGGTCGTGGTACATGTTGGCACCAACAATGTGGGGAAATATAGTCGTGAGGTCCTGGAGGAAAAATTTAGGCTGCTAGGCAGGAGACTCAAGGCCAGGACCTCCAAGGTAGCCTTCTCGGAAGTGCTGCCTGTTCCACGCACAGGGCCGGAGAGACAGGCACAGATCAGGAGTCTCAATGCGTGGATGAGGCGATGGCGTAGGGGGGAGGGGTTCAAGTTTGTTAGGCACTGGGATGCTTTTTGGAACAAGAGTGAGCTGTACAAGAGAGACGGTCTCCACTGATTAGAACTGATTAAAGGAAGTCCTTCTTCACCCAAAGAGTGATTAACACGTGGAATTCACTGCCACAGGAGGTGGTGGCGGCTACAAGCATGGACGGCTTCAAGAGGGAATTAGATAAAGCTATGGAGCAGTGGTCCATCAGTGGCTCTTAGCCACAAGGTATAGATAGGAATTCTCAGTCTAGGGCAAGTAATGCTCTGTATTCTTGGTGCTTGGGAGGGGGGGCAACAGTGGGAGGGCTTCTAGTGTCCTGGCCCCACTGCTGGACCTCCTGAGGGCACCTGGTATTTTTGGCCACTGTGTGACAGAGTGTTGGACTGGATGGGCCATTGGCCTGATCCAACACTGGCTTCTCTTATGTTCTTATGAGAAGGGAAGACAGAGAGAGGAGGCTTTCCCTGTTCAGTTTCACTCCCACAGTCTTGTCACCTGTTAGGTTTAAATGGTTTAAACCTAACAACTGACTGGCGGGGAGTGAAATTAACTAGGGAAGCCGTAGGGGGAGGGAAGTTCAGCTACCCGACAGTCAAAAATGCCAAATAAATTTGGGAAACTCTATTTGGTATTCGAAAAGTTTCCTGAATTTGCATACGGCTTAGGGATACCAAATAAATATCGATAAGGCATTTATTTTTTTTTAAAATGTCTCAGAAAAGTCAGATACACACCACTAGTTGCCACCCCTCTAGCCTCAGATGGCAAGGGCACCTGAAGCAAGGTCTCCAAAGATGACCACAGTGGATGGGTAGGTTCATAGTGGAGAAGGTGGTGTGAGAACCCTGCTAGATCCAATAAGCCAGGCCTTGATATGAAATGAAGTCCTTTATTTCTTAATGGTCTCTTCAGGAACACGTTCAGTGTTAGAGATGACAGTTAGGGGGTGGATGGTCAGATATACAGAATTCAAACAGCAGGATAGAAGCATGACACCAATCAGGGCAATTGCAAAAAGGCGCAAAAACATAACCGTTACTTTCTCACCCAAAAAGGCGCCGAACACCATTAGATCAGACTTGGCAAGCTTCTTCCCCCTCTCCCCCAAACCTTCCCATACAAGCAGCCACCTGGTACAGATCGTTGGGAAAACAACTGAAGGTTACAGACGCTTCTCAGGGAAACAAGAACAAAGGCATGGGAGAAGATGACCAGAGGGGGTAAAAAAGAGCCCGCTGACGTGGAGGTTTCACCCTCCCCACCTCCCGGTCGGGAGAAATGACAGGGAACCTGACAGGTGGTCCTTCAGATATTCTTTCCCCAAACTGTATAGGGTTTTATAGGTCAATACTATCGCTGTGAATTGGGCTTGGAAGCAAATTGGGAGCTAGTATAGATGGAACAAGATTGGAGCAATATGGTCCCTATGACCATACCCTCTCCTGTCTCCTTACACACACATACACGCAAATGGTACCTACTGATTCAATAGCTGCTCTCTTTCCTCCTCTTGGGCAGTTCTGGATGAAGCATGGTGCTGCCTCGCCTTGTTCATCTTCATTCATATCCTGGAATTTTGAGTAATTGTTGTTATCATCATCATCATCCATAGTGACCAACAATATCAGGAAGTACAGTAGCAAAATTTGCGAGAAATGGACAGTATACTTCGGAGGATTTGAAAGACCCAGAAGAGCACATTTTGAGAATGTGTCTGGTTCCTGCCTAGAGACTTGCTGGAGGTGTCCACAAACAGTATGTTGACAAGTTTAGAAAAGCAATGGGGAACTTTCTAGAAACTGATGAGAAACCAGAGATTTCTTAAGGAAAGGGAGAAAGAGCTTCCAGAGGGAGGTGATATTGGGTTAAACATTTTTTAAAAAATTAATCATTTGACTTCAAAGCACAGAAGCTTTACTCAGTTTCCCGGTTAAGGGGAAATGCTGTTCAAACAAATTACAAAGATGATCTGCCTCCAAAGGTAATGAGAGAAAGAAATTTTACATACAAAACTAGAAGCCCATCTTACATGACATATTCATGTAGGTACATTTAACATTGTGCATAATTAATTTTGAAAAGGTTAACTTGCTCGAGCTCCAAGCCCAGGTAAGAGAAAGAAGAGTGAACATAAGAACATAAGAGAAGCCAATGCTGGATTAGGCCAATGGCCCATCCAGTCCAACGCTCTGTGTCACACAGTGGCCAAAAACACCAGGTGCCCTCAGGAGGTCCAGAAGTGGGGCCAGGATGCCAGAAGCCCTCCCACTGTTGCCCCCCCAAGCACCAAGAATACAGAGCATCACTTGCCCCAGACTGAGAGCTCCTATCTAGACCTTGTGGCTAATAGCCACTGATGGCCCACTGTATTGTGAGAAAGAAGAAGAATAGATTGGATTTATATCCCACCCTTCACTTGGAATCTCAGAGTGGCTTGCAAACTTCTTTCCCTTCCCCTCCCCACAACAGGAACCCTGTGAGGTAGGTGGGGCTGAGAGCTTTGACAGAAACTGCTCTTTTTCAAGAACAGCTGTGCCAGAACTACGGCTTGCCCAAGGTCATCCAGCAGGTACAAGAGGAAGAGTTGGGAATCAAACCTGGTTCTCCCAGATTAGAGTCCACACACTTAACCACTACACCAAACTGGCTCCCAACCAAAGTATACCTCCTTCTATACCTGCTCTATCCCATGCATAATCTTATAAAGCTCAATCATGTCACCCTTCAACCATGGTTTCTCCAAGCTAAAGTGGTCCTGTATAAGATGAAAAAGAAGGCAAGCAATGGTCAAGGAGGCTCTACATTTAACTGAGGAATGGGTGGGGCCAACCAACTGGTGTACCAGAGTGAGAGAATTCTCTTAACCCTCTCCATCCCAAATCCTCTTGCATGCAGTTTCAATATCCAAAAGGTGAAACCCCAAAGCCTAAGAATCCTTGTTTCAGTATGTTAGACTTTTCCTCATTCTCATTTACCTGCTTCTTCAGGAGGGGGGTTTCCTGTTCTACAGATGCTTTGCCCCTCTAGTGAATTCAGTATTACACTAATGCATGTCTGGCATAAAAACCTGCACTTTAAATCTGCAGTGAGATATGCCGGACATAAACCAGTGTAATACCACATCGACCACTAGAGGGAGCAAAATATATGCCGAAAAGAAAGAACAGCTCCCGCCCCCCCAAAAAACAGAAACTTACAAGCCCGGAAATTGAGGATATGGGCAGGGCAATTGGCAATTATCAACCACTACTTCAGTTGAAAGGTGATGATGTTGAAGGAGAGTTTTACAGATGTCATGGACTGCCAAAAAGACAAATCCATGGGCTGTAGATCAAATCAAACTTGAATCCCGCCCTAGAAGATAAAATGTATAAACTGAGGCTATCGTGCTTTTGGTAACGTCATGAGAAGACAAGAGTGACTGGAAAAGACAATCATGATAGGAAAAGCTAAGGGCAGCCAGAAAAGAGGAAGTAGAAATACCCAACTGGAGTTAGATTGAATCAGTGGAGGAAGCTGCCGCCCTCAGTTTGCAAGACCTGAGCAAGGCTGTTAACAACAGGATGTTTGGGAGGTCATTCGTCTTCTGGGGCTGCCATAAGTCGAAGGCAATTTGATGCCCCTTAAGAAGAAGAAGAAGAAGAGATTGGATTTATACCCCACCCTCCACTCCCCAAGGGAGTCTCAGAGCGGCTTACAAACTCCTTTCCCTTCCCCTCCCCACAACAGACACCCTGTGAGGTAGGTTGGGGCTGAGAGAGCTCTTTCCCAAGCTGTCCTTGAGGGAACAGCTGGTACAGAGCTATGGCTTGCCCAAGGTCATCCAGCCAGGTGCAAGTGGAGGAGTGGGGAATCAAACCCGGTTCTCCCAGATTAGAGTCCGCACACTTAACCACTACACCAAACTGGCTCTCTTAACACACACATACTTCCTGAGAGCAATAATGGATAAGATCAAGATGCCAGGGCTTGGTTTTTGAATATGGGACCCATTCTGCAAATGGAAGAACTGGTTGCCATGTGAGCCGATCAGCAAGTGAACATAGCAACCATCTCATCATCTTTGGAACGCCCATGGAATGACAAATCCTTGAACCCTTGCCCCGGTATAAATTGATCGTGCAACCTCATTTCAAATACTATGTGCAATTCTGGTCATCACACCCCAGAAAGGATATTATAGCGTTGAGAAAAGTGCAGAAAAGGGCAACTAGGATGATAAAAGGGTTGAAACACTTCCCCGATGAAGAAAGCTGAAAGCGCTTGGGGCTTTTTAGCTTGGAGAAACGACAACTGAGGGGTGACATGATCAAGCCACCGATGGAGCTCTGCTCCGTATAAGAGCATAAGAGAAGCCAATGTTGGATCAGGCCAGTGGCCCATCCAGTCCAACACTTTGTCACACGGTGGCCAAAAATACCAAGTGCCCTCAGGAGGTCCAGCAGTGGGGCATAAGATGGTTTAGGTAGTGTTTCCTTGGAGTAGTTCTGGACACCTCAAAAAAGATATTATAGCAATGGGGAAAGTGCAAGTAAAATGATGAAGTGGATGGAACACTTTCCCTATGAAGAACGGTTCGAGAGTTTAGTGCTCTTTAGCTTGGAGAAAAACGGACTGAGGGGTGACATGATAGACAGACATTAGAGCTACAGTTTCAGCAGCCAAACAATCCCCCGAGGATCTCCTGGCTATTTCAGACACAATGCCATACAATACTTATTCACCCTTGCCTTTATATACTCTGTATCCCTGTTTTTGGTGAGCCTCCCTCCTCCATCATGGGGGAATGAGACGCTCCTGTGAGCAATCACAAATAAGCTAGTTCAAAGGACTCACTCTGTGTCGATTCACTGAGCCCTCTCTGCTATAGGCTGATTCCCTGACATCGGCAGCTCTGCTTTGGGCCATTTGAGTGCGTTTCCTGATGGGAATTTGTCACAATCTGCTTTCCACGGAGATAGATAAAGACAGGTTGCCGTCTTAGTCATAGAATCATAGACTCATAGAGTTGGACGGGACCTCCAGGGTCGTCTAGTCCAGCCCCCTGCACAATGCAGGGAATTCACAAATACCTCCCCTCCACAACCCCAGTGACCCCTGCTCCATGCCCAGAAGATGACAAAAAACCTCCAGGGTCTCCAGCCAAACTGGCCTGGAGAAAAATTGGTTCCAGACCCCAAAGTGGTGTTCAGCATTTCCCTGGGCGTGTAAGAAAGGGCCACAGGAACTAAGCACTGATGCAAGTCCAATGCTCCCTCTAAGCCGTGGAGTCTTGTGAGCCAAAATTCTATTTTGTGATCTACTGGCATTAAAGTTGTGAGCGAGCGATTTGGCCACTTGTAGTGTACTTTGCATGCACCGGGACACTTGCCATGTGCTCCAGCAATGGCGACCACCATGTGGTCTGAGCACATGGCCAGGCTAGTGGCCTGAGCTTGGATCTGGCCGAACAATAGCTGGCCGGATCATAACTGGACACCAATAGAATGCTTAGGTTTCCCTAGGGGACCTATGAGTTGGGACCACTCCCGTTAGGTCCTATCCGATCTTTTGGGCGAGGTCGGGGGCATGGCCCGACCTAAATAAAAGCGGGCCCCCGAGCCCAGGTTGCTGTGCTTGATTGAAACTTCCTAATAAAAAAAGCTATGTTTGAAATCACTCCAACGGCCTCCCAGCTCCAGTACTTTTCACCACTTTTCACGAAGACAAAAACGTGGGAGCCGGAGGCTAAAAAAAACTGAGCTAGCTCACTCCAACTCAGCTTAGAGGGAACACTGGATGCCACCCTTCCTGCCCTCCCTCTGTCTGTAGCAGCAGAAAAGAGCAAGAGTCCAGGGACACATTAAAGGCTATAACAGAATCTGTGGCAGGATAGGAGCTTGCGTGAGTCACTTCTCACTTCTTCAGATTATCTGAACAAGTGAGTTCAAAAAACTCACCCTGCCAGAGATTTTGTTCATCTTTAAGGTGCTGCTGGACTCTTGCTCTTTTCTACTGGAATCTGCTGTTAGAAAATGCTGGGAGAATGTGGTTTAGTGTCATGGTGTAGTGGTTAAGTGCGCGGACTCTAATCTGGGAGAACCGGGTTTGATTCTCCACTCCTCCACTTGCACCTGGCTGGATGACCTTGGACAAGCCATAGCTCTGTACTAGCTGTTCCCTCAAGGACAGCTTGGGAAAAAGCTCTCTCACCCCCACCTACCTCACAGGGTGTCTGTTGTGGGGAGGGGAAGGGAAAGGAGTTTGTAAGCCGCTCTGAGACTCCAAGTGAGTGAAGGGCGGGGTATAAATCTAATCTCTTCTTCTTCTTCTTCTTCTTCTTCATCTCGCAGGAATGGTCTTGTTCCCTTACGTGGACACACACAGACACACAAACAAATTATACCCACTGCATCTCCGTCTTCTCTCTTTCCTTTCTGGCATGCCTCATAGCAGTTCGTTACGCTGTGGTAAGCCTCACACTTTGAACAATCATAACCCTGGAATCAGGAAGAGCAACAGACATGATCAGGAAGGACAGGAGCAACATTACAAGAAATGGATGTAGCATCTCGGAAGACCCGAGAGTCTCAGAAAGGCACGGCGTTGGGCCCCCCCTACTCAGTCCTGCTGGCTGAAGTAAGATCCTGCCTGGACCACCTTGGTACTTATCTCCCTCCAAGCGATGGACGATTGGCTCTCCTTTGCCAGAACATTTTAGGGTCATTTTACACCTCCCCTCTAAAGTAGTTTGACTGCTGTCTTTTCCTGTGCCGATTTCACAGTGGTGTGAAATTTCACTCCAGGGTGTCTAAGTGCACTAATCAACAGCAATTGTTTAAAGCAGAATAAAGCCAGTTGAATACTAGCTTGACCACAGGAGGGCAATTAGTAGATGTGGACATTTCAGTAGCAGCACGGTTTCACACCGCACAGAGGTGTGGGCAGGTTTTTTTGGAACTAGAATGATTCCAGCGGGAAAGTCAGATGTAAAAACAGCCTTAATTTCCTTTACAAGTTTGGCGGGCATGTGGATCAGAGGTAGGATCTCTTCCTCAGAGTCAAGCCATCCAGCGTTTCCCCCCTCCCCCGCAATGGGGCATTGCCGCCAGATGTGGCAAAAAAAAAAGGAAGGAAAAGATCCCACCTGTTTTATACATCTTCAGCATATATGAGGTCTCATTTTGAACTTGGCAATTCCCAGTGGTGGTGGAAAGTGATCTTAAGTCGCAGCCGACATTTGTGGCAGGGGAGGCGCTTTCGTGAGTCACTGCTGACTTCTTCACGAAAGCTCCTCCCCTGCCACAGATTTTGTCGGTCTTTAAGGTGCTGCTGGACTGTGGCTCTTTTCTACTGGAATCCACTGTGAGGGGATGCTGGGAGAATGTGGTTTAGTGTCATCTCGCAGGAATGGTCATGAATCCTCAAGGGGGCGCACACAAACAGAAACACACACACACATGTTATACTCACTCTGATATCGCGAATGCAGATGTCATAGCATATGGGTGGGTAGCTGTAATCCTCACAATGTGAACATTCCTCTTTCGTCCTCAAGAGAGTGACAGGCATGACCAGGAAGGACAGGAGCAACACTGCAAGAGATGGACGTAGCATCTTGGAAGCCCCGAGAGTCTCAGAAACGCACGGCGTTGGGCCTCCTCTCCTCAGTCCTGTTGGCTGCAGTGAGATCCTGCCTGGACCACCTCGGCACTTATATCCCTCCAAGCGATGGACGATTGGCTCTCCTTGGCCAGAACGTTTTCATTTCCTTTACAAGTTTGGCGGTCATGTGGATCAGAGATAGGATCTCTTCCTCAGCGTCTCATATTGCTACCTCATTCCTTGGAACCGTCCCTAGGGAGTTAGTGTGGTGTCGGGGCTGCAGCCAAGGTCTGGGCTATTTGGTTCATGTCGCAGAGTTTTGCCCAGGTGCAGAAGCGTGAGACTGAGTGCAGCAAATCAATCTCCCCCAAGGGATATTGCAAAAAAGGTAATCTTCAAGAAGGTCCAATTCACATTCCTGCTGCAGTCGAAAGGAGAGAAAGAGAGGCTGCGTCTAAGGGGTCCTGCCCCCATCACCACTGGCCACTTTGTCTGGTGTCGTGTGTGGGGTAGGATGAGGGCCTTCTCGCTACAGGAGAGACCTGCAGAGACGTGTCTCCATGGAAGCCAGGGTAGAGCGGACAACCCTGTTGAATTTTCAAGGCAAGAGAGAAACAGAGGTGGTTTTGCCGTGACCTGACTCTGTGTAGCTGCCCTGGATGTCCTTGGTGGTCTCCCATCTGAGTACTAACTAGAGCCGACCCTGCTTTGTTTCCAAGACTCTCAGGGGTTCTGGACTATACTACTGTGTAGTATTAGTCTGTATACCTTCCTGAAACTTGCATCCTGCTACGACATTTTGCATCATTTAATGAGTCCAGTTAATACTTATGCTTTGATTCACTTCTTTCTTTAGCCTTCTGGTTGGTTCTACAGCTATTCCACTGTTTACTCCATGCCCCATCCTGTCAATTGTCTTGACTCGCTCTGTGTAATCCGCCTAGGGGTTTAAGGAGAAAGGCAAAGAATGTAAATAAATTGCCCCGACCTGGGTAGCCCAGGCAAGCCCGATCTTGTCAGATCTTGGAAGCTGAGTAGGCTAAACTCAGGTAAGTATTTAGATGGGAGACCTCCAAGGAGTACCAGAGCTAGGAGGAAGAGGCAGGCTATCAAGCCATGACTCTGAGCATCCTCCATGCCCCAGGAGGAGTCGCCAGAGGTTGCCATGGCTTCCAGGCATGGGCCCACACGCACACAATAATGCAAATATACTGGAGAGAGAAAGAGAATGAAAATAATTGAATGAAATGAGAATAAAAAATCTGACAAGGTCAGGCTAACCTGGGCCATCCACATCAGGGCTGGCAATTCTTACTGACAAATCATGATAGTGGAAAGTACCATCAAATCACAGCTGACCATGTAGAGTTTTTAAGATAGGAGAAATCATGGGCCCACACGCACCCAATAATGCAAATATACTGGAGAGAGAAAGAGAATGTCAATGATTGAGTGAAATGGGAATAAAAAATCTGACAAGTTGAAGGCAGCAGGAAAAGAGGAAGAGAAGAAGAAGAGATTGGATTTATACCCTGCCCTTCTCTACCCGAAGGAGTCTCAGAGTGGCTTACAATCTCCTTTCCCTTCCCCTCCCCACCACAGACACCCTGGGAGGTCGGTGGGGCTGAGAGAGCTCTGAGACAACTGCCCTTGAGAGAACAGCTCTGAAAGAACTTTTGACTGAGCTAGGTCACACCAGCAGCCGCATGTGGAGGAGTGGGGAATCAAACCCAGTTCTCCCAGACAAGAAAGAAAGAAAGGCCCACCTTCCAGCTAACACACAATCAAATTCCTTGTTTTGATGAAGTTGGAAGGTGAACTGATACACCCCATCGACTGGCACACACAGTGAGAAGCGTGGCAGAGTGTCCCTATTAAATCCAGCAATTTCTATATTCAAAAGGTACAGCGGGGGGAATATGGGGCCGTTCCAGGTAGCAGAGCGGAGAGTCCCCTTGAAGGCACGGAGCGTGATCTTGGGCAGATATTCTTTGTGAGCAAGAAGGATTGACTTAGTCAAGGAAGCCACAAAGGTCCTCAGTGGGCAGGACCTGAGCAAGGCTGTTAACGAGATGAGAGGATGTTTTTGACGTCATTCATCCGTAGGGTCCCCATTTACAGCATTTAACGCACACACACTAACGTTATCCGGGGGGGAGATGGAGATGTATAATACATATAGGAGGAATAGAAATAGTAAAACAGGAATGAGGAGGAAAGGAGAGAGGCTCGCATGTTGAGAGGATACAAACTAGTGAAGAAACTGTGTATGAATTAAAAATATGGGAGAGTCTGTGTGAGAGGGCCATTGTCCTGAGGGATGTCAATACACACGCCGAGTCAGACTGCCTTTTTGCTGACTTTATTTAATAGAATGGCTTTCATCATTCTTCTCTCCTCCGTTTTATCCTCACAACAACCCTATGAGGTAGGTGAGGCTAAGTGTGGGTCTGGCCCATGACCTTTTCAGGACAAGCTCACGGTTTCGTGGGCCCAACACTTGCACTGTCAGTAGACCTTCTTTTCTGTACCGAGCAGCTTTCCGGGGATCTCCTTTTGGGGTTCTTTCAGGAGCTTTGTTTGTGGTCAAGTGACAGTCTTCTGAAAGCACAGTGGTGCTTGCTGCCTCCTGCCTGCGGGGGCAGTGTGCTTACTCGGACAGTCTGCCCTCAGAGCTTTGGTTTCCAGGTAGCTCCAGATAATTTTGGGATCCTCCCTGGTGACTGTGTGGCTGCCCTTGTAGCTGTGAGGAATGGTGGTCTGGCTGGGGTCATAAACAGGGCCACTCCATTGCATCCTCTCCTAGGCTTTGGCAGGCTGCTGTCTCCTGGGTGTACTAGAGTAGACCACAGTACACCCAGGAGGGTGGGCCACAGTAGCTGTAAAACTCTCCCCCAATACCAGATTTCAAAGGAATCTACTTTCTTCCTGTCAGCTTTCTTCATTGCCCAACTTTCACCCTGATGACGGTAATGGGGGATGCTATAGCATGAAGTGACATAATCTTGGTCACCAGCAACATATCCTTATACTTAAGGAACATTTCTAGTTCCTTCATGGCTGTCCTTCCCAATTTCAATCTCCTCCTGA
This sequence comes from Lepidodactylus listeri, assembly GCA_029233225.1. NCBI lineage: Eukaryota > Metazoa > Chordata > Lepidosauria > Squamata > Gekkonidae > Lepidodactylus > Lepidodactylus listeri. Next base: position 5,994,432 of record JARCFY010000009.1, on the reverse strand, counting down.
TTTCTTGGATAGAGTCTCCTTTTTGGTTGACGATGGAATCAAGGAATAGAAGATCTTGAAGATACCGGTTATGACAGACCCCTGATGCCTCCCCACTCCTAGGCCTTGTTTCTGCATGGAAAGATTGTTCCGACGCCACACAACTCTAGAGAGAAGGGGTTGAAACTTTAAATCCCTTCTCTCTTTGCTTCCTCCACAGGCCTGCTGGGAGCTGGGGGTGGGGCTTGCTGCCACCGCCATTGTGCTCACCCCTGGGCTGGCGGAGTGCTGCTCTGCCTCACTCAAGCCCCAAATGACCCCTGCCCCTGATGCTTCCCCACTCCCAGGCACTTCTTCTGCCAAAACCCCCCATTTTTGTTCCCCTCAGTCCTGAGCCACCCTTCAGTAGCATGAATTTCTTGTTTATTCTTAAAACTTTATCTGTTCCACCCTGTTACAGATGTTAGTTATCTAGATCTCTCCCCAGCTGTCCTAATTGTTTGGATTGTCATCTCTTTTCACAACATTCTGTCCACTCTCATTGCTAGTTCAGAGTCAGAGGCAGAACTGACCTGTCCGTCACACATACCTTTTCCAAGACTTTTCCTAAGTGGAGGTCTTCCTTGATCTCTATTGGCGATAATTATTACATACTACCTCATTGAAGTCTATGGATCTGAAAATTATTAGAAATGGTCCAAATTAACTTTAAAATATACCTGTTCTTTTGGTACCCATGTGATAAATAGACACTTTAACAAAATTATTTCACCATTCTTACATTTACAGAAATTTCTACTTTTTAATTTATTTTTTCTGAAAGACAAACTTTCCTTTCCTCAACAAGAGTAAATGTTATATTTGAATACTGACATTCTTTACCATTTACATGTTCATTAGTCTTCTTCTCCCCTCCTCAATAGGGTATCTGCTGCTATAATTTCGCATCCTCTTATATGCACCACATCAAAGTTAATGTCCTGGAGCAAAAGACTCCAATGCAGCCTTTTGCTGTTGTTCCCTTTTGGGTGATGCAAGCAACACAATGGGAACTGTAGCTGCGAAGGGTAGATTTTCTGCCCCATAGGCATGGCTTCAATTTACTTAAGGCCCACAACATGGTTAAGCACTCCTTCTCCACCTTTGCCACATGTTCTCTACAAACCAGCTTTCAGTTTGGATAAATTATGGGTTGCTGCTGGTTATCCTTTCCTTGTTGGCTCCACACATCTTTACATTCAATGCATCTCTGTTGACTACAAAATGTTTCTGGATGTGATTCCAGTTTTCAAGGTCTGGGAAGGCTTCTCCCATTCAGCTAACCATCTTATTTTGTCTGGTAGCCATTTCTTACATAACCTGGGGAGAGGAGCTGAAGTTTTGCTTAACCAGGGAATGAATCACCTATAATAGCCAACCATCCTATGAATCCATGCATTTATCCATTAAACTTTGAAATGTACTTAGAGAGTTTTGCAGACCAAAAGGGAGTACTGTGACTCCAAAGAGACCTTGGGGCTGATGAAGGCTGTTTTGACCCAATCTTCTGGAGCCATGGGCACTTGCCAGTTGCCTTTTGTCATGTCCAGGGGGCTAATATATTGAGCTCATCCCATTTTTTAATCAGCACATGAATTCTAGGCATGGAGTGGGCATTGGCCTGGGTCATCTTGTTGAGTTTTCACTAGTCCACACAGAAGGGGAAAGGTTGGTGTGGGTTTTCAGCGGTATCACTGGAGAGCCCCAGGGTCTATCACATAATTACCCCCATGATCAACAGTTCATTTAATTCCCTGGACACGTCATTGATATATCTTCATGTTATCGCACAGGGAGGTTTAAAGATTGGGTTGGCCTGTCCTGTATTTTTACGTTGACTGGTGAGCTGTGTTCTCATCAGTGGACTTGAAAACAAGTTTTCATGCTTTCCAAGCACACTCTTCACCTGCTCCACCTGTACACTAGTTAGAGCATTACATAAGTTCACCCTCATGACACCCACATCAGGTCATTTTGGGCTATCCCACATAGATATTATTAACTCCATTCCCCCTTTTCTACACTTACATACAGAACTAACTATACCCGGTTATAACAGGGCCTCGACATGGAGGGATGTATGAGTCTTGATTTTTTTTCCCCTAGTCCATGCTGGCATAGAAATTAGTTTACATCATTTAGTTCCTCCTGGATCCTGGTAGGCTGTCCCCAAACAAGTAACTAACTAACTCCCTCTCACACACACACATTTTTATTCAAAATATTTCTTGGCCTCCATTCTCCCTTACAGAGCTCGAGGCAGCTTATGATATAGAGGAAGTGCCCAGAATAGAATACATTGAAAAACCCCACCAACTTTAAAATCACAGTTTAGGACTCCTGTTAATTTATAGAAGTTGGTTCACTCTCATAGTCCTCAGCATGAAGACCGGCTCGCCTGCCTTGAACACTCAAGTCCACATGCCTTTGCTGTACCAAAACTTCTGTTTCCGTGGTGTTCGATGCAGACCCTCCCGAGCCATCGGCACAGCAGTCTTCAGACTGATTTGCAAACTCTCTGTCGACTGGATCACACTTCAGGGCCTGATTAAAGCCAACTGATGCCTTAAACACAGCCCATCAGTGGTGGCCTCAGCCCTTGTATTGTGTGTTGAAGGTGAAATAAGAAAACATTTTTTAAAAAATACAGATCATGGTCGAAGGCAGCAGATAAGGACAATTTAAAAATTCAGCTGAAGCCAAGTGTGGCAGTGAAAGAGTTAAGGGCATGAAGGAAAGAGCGCCACAGTATTTATTCTTCCTCCAAGCGATGGGACGACCTGCTCTCCTTTTTGAGAACATTTTAATTTCCATTACAAGTTTGGAGGTAATGCAGCACAGAGATCGCCGCTCCTCCTCAAAGTCTCTTGCTACAGTGCTACAAAAAGATGGCATTGTGTGGGCTGTGATGTCAATTCTGGGCTCTATGGAACTGATTCCCAATGAGGGCCCTGTCCTCCCCGGGCTCCATCCCCAAATCTCCCAAAATTTCCCACCTGGGATCTGGCAACCCTACCTCCCATCTCTTTCCAGTGGTCACGGGTGACCTGGCAACACTCTGGAGTAAACCGCAACGTGTCAGAAAGGGAGGTCATGCATAGCTCTCATAGTAACTTGTCAACCTTTCTGGCACTGGCAGATTCCCTGTTGAACACGATGCCTTTTAATACAGAGCTGTGGTGGCTGCTACTGCTGAAGCCCGTCTTCCAAAGTCTGCACAGCCAATCAGAAGCCCAGCTGAGCAAAAGTCCCACCCGGCCCCACCCACTATCTAAAAACACTTCCCAGACATCAGGAAGGTACCCACAGGAACCATGCTCAGGAGCCCTGCTGTAGCTTACGACACTGAATCAGAAAAGGCAACAGATACCCCAAAGAGAGGACTAGCAAGCTAAAAGCACACCCTTGAAGTCTGCACAAAGATAGACAGCACAATCACAACTACCGTGCCGTCAAGAAGCTTTATTTGGAATCCACAGATTTTAAAACCAAGTTTCATTGTGCTCTTCTAAACCTCCTCAGCTGTGTTGATGCACGATGAAACTTTTGCTTCCAGCTACTTATGCAGGAGGATGCATAAAAAAATATTGGTTGTCTTCCTGCAAACAGAAGAGAGAGGTGGAGTTATCGAAACAGTCACAGTCACACAGAGAGGACACCACGTGCAGAGCCTGTTGGAAAGAAGCCCGGTCAAGGGCATAGTTGCAGGAGAAGAGACCTCCCTTAGACTCTGCCATCCGCAATCAGGCTTGGAGAAGTAGCCCTTGGTCAGAGAAAGGAATACTTGGCTCAAGGGACCAGTGGGCTTGTTTGATGTAAGGCAGCTCCCTCTGTGGATCCTCGAGGGGAAGCAGGGACACCGGTGCAGATGGGACATCAGGGTGGACATTCAGAGACATCATATCTGGACCCTTACCCAGTGTGGGAAAACAGCAAGGGGGTAGCAGAGGGGAGAGCTACTACGAATATCCCCGACGCTGGGAACTGGAATTTGCTGGAAGTCTGCTTTCGATGGGGATAGATCAAGATGGGTCGCTGTGTTAGTCAGTCTGTGGCAGCAGACAAGAGCATGAATCCAGCCACACCTTGAAGACCAACAAAATTTGTGGCAAGGGAGGCGCTTTCATGAGTCACTGCTCACTTCTTCACGAGAGCTCCTTCCCTGCCACAGATTTTGTTGGTCTTTAAGGTCCTTTAAGCGGTGGAAAGCTAGTCTCAGTGAAGCTGATAAAAGGGAACACAGGCTGTGACAAATAAAATGGAAGTCTGTGATCATGCAGGCAAAAAGGGGAAATGAGGAGCATATCGCAAAAAACATAAAGACCAACAATTGTGAGACTTCCTGGATGAACTCTCCTCACGCAAAGGATCTTGACCAAGACTTTCTTTATTGGAGGATTTTCTTCAGGGTACACTTGTTGAGTTAGTAATGGATTGGAACAATAGCGTTAGGATAGATATAGTGATTTCAAACGTGTATTGTCACACGGGTTCCCCAGTCCCCGCCCTGGGACGAATCCCGCCTAAAAGCATTCCCAGGCTAGAGAGTGAGAAAGCATTAATAGATGACACCTGCAAAAGATGCTAAAAACCAGGGGTCATTTCGTAGAAAAAGAGGTGCAGGAGCTCATTAGCATGACTCTTTTGCATATGCCACACCCCCTAACATACCGGAAGTGTGTCAGAAGGCAACACCCACCCCTCAGGCTCCACTCCACAGGTGAGTGAAACTGACCTGCTCTTCCTCCATTCCTTTCCCCATCCAATACTTTGGGCAATAAAAATAAGCGTAAAGAACACGCCCTCATTCTCTTCCTGCTCCCTTGAAACCACCAGGTTTCAAGTAGACTTGAGATACCCAGGACATGTGCACCACCCATCCCTTTCCCTTCCCCTCCCCACAACAAGACACCCTGTGAGGTAGGTGGGGCTGAGAGAGGTCTTTTGAGAACTGCTCATGAGAGAACAGCTCTGAGAGAACTTGTGACTGGCCCAAGGTCACACCAGCAGCTGCATGTGGAGGAGTGGGGGGAATCAAACCTGGTTCTCCCAGATTAGAGTCCAACTCCTGACCACTACACCAAACTGATGGGATGGAAGCCGCTGAAGGGTTGGTGAAATTTCTCCAGTACATATATGCCATGTGCCCAGATCAAAAATGGTATACTTAGAAAATTTATATGCCACCTTGAGCAAGTCTCTGGAAAAGCAGCACACAGTCATAAAAGGAACAATGATAAAATTATCAATATTAAAACAAAACATTAAAAACAAAGTCCCTAGCAGGGCTTTCCCTGGGGCGCTGCGCCTCTGCACTGCTCGGGGAAGCCGAGGAGGGGGCGGGGCTTGGTCATGTGCCCACCCCCTGGGCTTCTCACTCCCGGAGCTGCGCTCCTGTGCGCTCCCGCTCCAATGGACCCCTGCTAAAAACACTAAACATGTCTGTGAGAAGTTACCAGTAGCCTTGAATTGAGATAACAACCCTGTGAAGCCAGCAAGTGGAGGGAACGGAGTACATTCCAGCGGGAGGAGGGGGGAGGAGTGGAGTTGTCTTGCCCAGCCCAGTAAATCCCATCTCCCGCCCTGGAGAGTGGCAGGATTACCTGACAACAATAAAACTTTCTTCAAATACATTAGAAGTAGGAAACCAGCCAGGGAGGCAGTGGGGCCCTTGGATGACCATGGGGTAAAAGGTGTAGTGAAGGATGACAGGGAAATGGCTGAGAAGCTGAATGCATTTTTTGCCTCTGCCTTCACTGTGGCAGTGCTTGCCCACTTCAGAACCACTGATTTCAGGAGGGGCGTTGAAAGACCTGAGTCAGATTGAGGTGACGAGAGAGGAGGTCCTATGTCTGATAGACAACTTAAAAACAAATAAATCACTGGTCCCGGATGGCATACATCCGAGAGTTCTGAAAGGACTCAAATGTGAACTTGTGGATCTCCTGCCAAAAATATGTAATCTTTCCTTAAAATCTGCCTCCATTCCTGAGAACTGGAAGGTAGCGAATGTCACTCCTATCTTTAAAAAGGGTTCCAGAGGAGATCTGGGAAATTACAGGCCAGTCAGTCTGATGTCGATACCGGGTAAGTTGGTGGAAACTGTTATTAAGGAAAAAATTACTAGGCACATTGATGAACAAAATCTACTGAGGAAGACTCAGCATGGGTTCCGTAAGGGAAGATCTTGTCTCACTAACCTGTTAGTGTTCTTTGAGGGAGTAAACAAACATGTGGGCAAGGGGGACCCAATAGATGTTGTTTACCTTGACTTCCAGAAAGCTTTTGATAAAGTTCCTCATCAAAGGCTCCTAAGTAAGCTCAGTAGTCATGGGATAAAAGGACAAGTCCTTTTGTGGATCAAAAACTAGCTAATTAAATGGAAACAGAGAGTGAGTATTAATGGGCAATTTTCTCAGTGGAGGGAGATAAGCAGTGGGGTACCGCAGGGATCAGTACTTGGTCCGATGCTTTTTAACTTGTTTATTAATGATTTGGAGTTGGGAGTAAGCAGTGAAGTGGCTAAATTTGCAGATGGCATGAAGTTGTTCAGGGTGGTGAGAACCAGGGAGGACTGTGAGGCACTCCAAAGGGATCTGTCGAGGATGGGTGAGTGGGCATCAACATGGCAAATGGGGTTTAATGTGGCCAAGTGCAAAGTGATGCACATTGGAGCCAAAAATCCTAACTATAAATACACAGTGATGGGGCAGAGAACTGGCAGAGACTGACCAAGAAATCTTGGAGTTGTAGTAGAGAACTCAATGAAAATGTCGAAACAGTGTGCGACTACAATGAAAAAGGCCAATGCTATGCTGGGGGTTATTAGGAAGGGAATAGAAAACAAATCAGCCAGTATCATAATGCCCCTGTGTAAATCGATGGTGCGACCTCATTTGGAGTACTGTGTACTGTTCTGGTCGCCACACCTCAAAAAAGATATTATAGCATTGGAAAAAGTGCAGAAAAGGGCAACTAAAATGATAAAAGGGATGGAACGCTTTTCCTATGAAGAAAGGTTAAAGCGCTTGGGGCTCTTTAGCTTGGAGAAACGACAGCTGAGGGGTGACATGATTGAGGTTTATAAGATTATACATGGACTAGAGCAGGTAGAGAAAGAAGTCCTTTTCTCCCTTTCTCACAATACAAGAACTCGTGGGCACTCAATGAAATTGCTGAGCAGTCGGGTTAGAACGGATAAAAGGAAGTCCTTCTTCACCCAAAGAGTGATTAACATGTGGAATTCACTGCCACAGGAGGTGGCGGCGGCTTCAAGAGGGAATTAGATAAACATCTGGAGCAGAGGTCCATCAGTGGCTATGAGCCACAAGGTATAGGTAGGAAGTCTCAGTCTGGGGCAAGTGATGCTCTGTATTCTTGGTGCTTGGGGAGGGGGGGGCAACAGTGGGAGGGCTTCTAGTGTCCTGGGCCCACTGCCGGACCTCCTGAGGGCACCTGGTGTTTTCGGCCACTGTGTGACACAGAGTGTTGGACTGGATGGGCCACTGGCCTGATCCAACATTGGCTTCTCTTATGTTCTTATGTGCGGCGGGACTCTGGCTCTTTTCTACTGGAATCCGCTGTTAGAGGAAGCTGGGAGAATGTGGCTTAGTGTCATCTCGCAGGAATGGTCATGTATTCTCAAGCGGACACCCAAACACAGACACACAGAGACACACATCATACTCACGTTTCCCTCACGGTCTGAGCAGTGGTCATAGCAGAGCTCTGGGTAGTGGTTATCCTCACAATGTCTGCACTCCCGTTCCGTCTTCAAGAGAGAGCAACAGACATGATCAGGAAGGACAGGAGCAACATTGCAAGAAATGGACGTAGCATCTCGGAAGGCCTGAGAGTCTCAGAAATGCACAGCATTGGGCCTCCCTTCCTCAGTCCTGCTGGCTGCAGTGAGATCCTGCCTGGACCACCTCGGTACTTATATCCCTCCAAGCGATGGATGGCCAGTTCTCCTTTGCCGGAAGGTTTTCATTTCCTTTACGGGTTTGGCGGTCATGTGGATCAGAGGTAGGATCTTTTCCTCAGAGTCAATCCATCCAGGGTTTCTCCCCCCCCCCCCAATGGGGCATTGTCACCAGATATGGCAAGAAAAGAAAGGAAAAGATCCCACCTGTTTTATACATCTCCAGCATAAATGAGGTCTCATTTTGATCTTAGCAATTCCCAGTGGTGGTGGAAAGTGATTTTAAGTTACAGCTGACATTTGTGGCAGGGGAGGCGCTTTCGTGAATCACTGCTCACTTCTTCAGGAAAGCTCCTCCCCTGCCACAGATTTTGTCTGTCTTTAACGTGCTGCTGGATTGTGGCTCTTTTCTACTGGAATCCGCTGTTAGAGGAAGCTGGGAGAATGTGGTTTAGTGTCATCTCGCAGGAATGGTCATCATGTATCCTCACGGGGGCCCACACAAACAGAAACACACACACAGAATGTTATACTCACAAGTCCCTTAGGACCAAAGCAGAAATTCTTGCAGGGTGTTGGGTTGTGGTATTTCTCACAATCTGAACAATCCCAAGATCTGAGAGTGAGAGCGGCAGACATGACCAGGAAGGACAGGAGCAGCATTGCAAGAAATGGACGTAGCATCTTGGAAGGCCCGAGAGTCTCAGAAATGCACAGCGTTGGGCCTCCCCTCCTCAGTCCGGCTGGCTGCAATGAAATCCTGCCCGGACCACCTCGGCACTTATAACCCTCTGAGCGATGGACGACTGGCTCTCCTTGGCCGGAATGTTTTCATTTCCATTACAGTTTGGAGGTCATGGGGATCAGAGATAGGATCTCTTCCTCAAAGTCTCTTGTTTTATTGCTACCTCGTTCCTTGTTGCAGATTTGATCAAGGGGTGGCTGCAGTGTTGTGTGGCCACAAGGACAGGGAGGGGAACCATCCCTAGAGAGTCGGTGTGGCGCTGGGGCAACAGTCAAGGATTGGCCTCTTTGGTTCGTGTCGCAGAGTTTTGCCCAGGTGCAGAAGCGTGAGACTGAGTGCAGTAAATCAATCTCCCCTGAGGGATATTGCAAGAAAGGTAATCTTCAAGAAGGTCCAATTCACATTCATGCTGCAGTCGAAAGGAGAGAAAGAGAGGCTGCGTCTAAGGGGTCCTGTCCCCATCACCACTGGCCAGTTTGTCTGGCATCGCGTGTGTGGGAGGATGAGGGCCTTTCTCTCCACAGGAGAGACCTGCAGAGACATGTCACCCGCTATAGAGGTTCCCGATCCGCCGGCCGGCATTCAGCCAGCGGGGGGATCCCCGCCCCAGAAGTCGTCCAGTGAGGATGACTTCCCCCGTGTAATGACGTCACCCGGAGGTGACATCATTACGTCGCCGTGGCACGCGCACAAAGCACACGCGCCAGAAGAGCTCCCAGGGGGAGAACAACTCCCCCCCGCTGGTAAGTTGCTGGTACTTGGCAGCCCTAGACATGTGTCTCCATGGAAGCCCAGTTAGAGAGGACAACCCTGTCGAATTTTCAAGGCAAGAGAGAAACAGAGGTGGTTTTGCCATGGCCTGCCTCTGTGTAGCAGCCCTGGACGTCCTTGGTGGTCTCCCATCTGAATGCTAACCAGGGCTGACCTAGCTTAATTTCCAAGATTATTAGGGACTCTGGTCTATTATTACTCTATACAGCTTCCTGAAACTAGCACCCTGGAATGAGTCAGGTTAATACTTACGCTTTGGTTCAGTTCCGTCTGATTGATTGATTGATTGATTGATTGATTGATTTGGACTTGTATCCCGCCTAGCCAGCACAGGCCGGCTCTAGGCAGCTAACAACATATAAAATCTAGGCTATACAGATTTAAAGTCACATCCATCTAAATTGCAAGGCAATAAAACCATAAAAGATGGCAACAGTAGATGGCAGCAGAACAGAATCCAACACCAGGGCCGACCCTGCTTTGTTTCCAAGACTCTCAGGGGTTCTGGACTATACTAGTGTGTAATATTGCTCTATACAGCTTCCTGAAACTAGCCCCCTGCTATGGCATTTTGCATCATTTAATGTGTCAGGTTAACACTTACGCTTTGGTTCAGTTCTGTCTTTAGCCTTCTGGTTGGTTCTGCAACCGTTATCCTACTACCCTGTTTACTGACTGTCCCGTGCTGTTGATGGTCTTGACTCCCTTTGTGTAATCCGCCTTGAGTCCCATTGAGAAAGGTAAAGGTAAAGGTTTCCCTTGCTCAAAAGCCAGTTGAATCCGACTCTAGGGGGTGGTGCTCATCTCCGTTTCCAAGCCAAAGATTCTTCGGTGGTCATGTGGCCGGCATGACTAAACGCTGAGTCACGTGGAACATTGTTACCTTCCCACCGAAGTGGTAGCTATTTATCTACTTGCAATTTCTTGCTTTTGTTGAGAAAAGGAAAGTTTCTTTTAAAAAAATAAATAAATGAAAAAGTAGTAATTTTTGTAAATGTAAGAATGGTGAAATAATTGTGTTAAAGTGTCTATTTATCACATGGGTACCAAAAGAACAGGTATATTTTAAAGTTAATTTGGGCCATTTCTAATAATTTTCAGATCCGTAGTCCTCAATGAGGTAGTATGTAATAATTATCAGGGGTCATTTCGAGCAGGAGCTCGGGGGAGCGCGGCTCCGGGAGTTGGTGCCAGCCCCCCCCCCCCGCGGGGGAATGCCTGCTTGTGTCACGGCTGCAGCAAAATGACCCCGTCCCCTGGAAAGGTCCTTGTTCTTCCGACCAGCCTTCTGAAGGCTTCAGCCACCTCTGTAGCTATCCTCCCAGAATAGTGGTATTTCTGAGGCTGGGATTGGTAGCTGTCCCCTCTCTTTCTTTCTTTCTTTCCTTCTTTCTTTCTTTTTCTTTCTTTCTTTCTTTCTCTCTCTCTCCTTCTGACATACTTCCGGTGATGTCAGGTGGTATAGCATATGCAAATAAGTTATGCTAATGAGTTATGCTAATGAGCTCCCGCACCTCTTTTTCTACAAAATGACCCCTGATAACTATCGCCAATAGAGATCAAGGAAGACCTCCACTTAGGAAAAGTCTTGGAAGAGGTGTGTGTGACACCTCTGCCTCTGCCTCTGCCTCTAAACAAGCAATGGGAGCTGAGAAAATGCTGTGAAAAGAGGTAACAGTCTGAGCAGTTCGAACAGCTGGGGAGAGATCCAGAGCTGAGTAGAAAGGGGATGATAGCTTGAGCCAGTGAGTGAAAAAACAGCAGTCTAAAGCTGGCTGAAAGGAAGATAACTTGGAACAAGTTTAGGAATCAGAAGTTTATGTTAAGAAATGTTACACCTACTGACACAAATTATTCCAATGCCATTTTAAGTTTTCAGCAAAAATCAGCTCTCTTCTGGTTAAGCCTACTGCCTGAACACGCACTGTCTCGAGGACAGAAATAGGGACACATACACGCACATAAACCTTGGCCACTTTATACACATATAACTTATGAATAAGAGCTGGCAGCATGATATTGAAAAAGTGTTGGTGTCTCAAACATATAGGTCTGAGAAGTGTCTAAGTGAGAGGTGGTTGATAAGGGGACTGGGATGCCCTGCTTGGTATTGTTTTTGCTAATGAGAGAGGGGAACTCAAGTCAGGGCTCCCTGTATAAGAAAAAGCAGGGGTCATTTCGTAGGAAAAGAGGTGCAGGAGCTCATTACCATAACTCATTTGCATATGCCACAACCCCTAACATACTGGAAGTGTGTCAGAAGGCAACACCCACCCCTCAGGCTCCACTCCACAGGTGAGTGAAACTGACCTGCTCTTCCTCCGTTCCCTTCCCCATCCAATACTTTGGGCAATAAAAATAAGCGTAAAGAACACACCCTCATTCTCTTCCTGCTCCTTGAAACCACCAGGTTTCAGGTAGACTTGAGATACCCAGGACATGTGCACCAGCCATCCCTTCCCCTTCCCCTCCCCACAACAAGACACCCTGTGAGGTAGGTGGGGCTGAGAGAGGTCTTTTGAGAACTGCTCATGAGAGAACAGCTCTGAGAGAACTTGTGACTGGCCCAAGGTCACACCAGCAGCTGCATGTGGAGGAGTGGGGAATCAAACCCGGTTCTCCCAGATTAGAGTCCAACTCCTGACCACTACACCAGACTGATAAGGTGGAAGCTGCTGAAGGGTTGGTGAAATTTCTCCAGTACTTATGTGCCATGTGCCCAGATCAAAAATGGTATACTTCGAAAATTTATATGCCACCTTGAGCAAGTCTCTGGAAAAGCAGCACACAGTCATAAAAGGAACAATGATAAAATTATCAATATTAAGACAAAACATTAAAAACAATAAAGACCCTAGCAGGGCTTTCCCCGCGGCACTGCGCCTCTGCACTGCTCAGGGAAGCTGAGGGGGGGCGGGGCTTGGTCATGTGCCCACCCCCTGGGCTCCTCACTCCCGGAGCTGCACTCCTGTGTGCTCCCGCTCCAACAGACCCCTGAGAAAAAGACGCAAGACAGGTGGCTTACTGTGACGGCCTGAGCTACACTGTAGAGAGGTGTGACAGCACTCACAAGGTCACTCTCATTGACTCAGCATCTCAGCCCCCACGGACTCCTGCTGGTTGCCAGGCTAAGCCTGTCTACTCTACGACACCCAGGAGATAGCAACCTGCCGAAGCCTGGAAGAGGATCCAAGGAGCGGCCCTGTTTACGACCCCAGCCAGACCACCATTCCTCACAGCTACATGGGCAGCCACACAATCTCAAAACTCTCTGGAGCTACCTGGAAACCAAGAGTCTGAGGGAAGACTACCCGAATAAGCACACTGCAGGCAGGAGGCAGCGAGCGCCTCTGTGTCTTCAGAAGACAGACGCCTGACCACAAACAAAGCTTGTGAAAGAACCCCAGAAGGAGATCACTGGAAAGCTGCTTGGTACAGAAAAGAAGGTCTACTGACCGTGCAAGTGTTGGGCCCATGAAACCGTGAGCTTGTCCTGAAAAGTTCATGGGCCAGTTTCACACTCTCAGCCTGACCTATCTCACATGGTTGTTGTGAGGTATAAAACAGAGGAAATGATTTAAGCCATTCTACTGTGGAGAAAGGCTGGATATAAATAAAGTCTGCAAAAAGGCAGGCTGGCTCCGTGTGCATGTTGACGCCCCCCAGGACAATGGCCCTCTTAGAGACTCTCCCTCGTGTTCAGATTCGTACAGTTTCCTCACCAGTTTATAACTTCTCAACATGCAAGCCTCTCTGCTTTCCTCCTCATTCCAGTTTTACCCTTCTTGTCCTTCCTATGTATCATATATTTTCATCTTTCCCTGATAGATTTTGTGTGTGTGTGTGTGTGTGTGTGTGTGTGTTAAGAGCTGTAAGTGGTGATCCTATGAATGAATGACATCCAAAACATCCCCTCATCCTCAAAACATCAGTAACAGCCTTGCTCAGGTTCCTGCAAACTGAGGCCCTTTGTGGCTTCCCTTGACTGAGTCAATCCTTAGGGCTCACAAAGAAGATCTGCCCAAGATTATGCTCCGTGCCTTCAAGGGGATTCTCCGCTAGGGCTGCCATCCTCCAGGTGGGGCCTGGGGATCTCCCGCTTTTACAACTGATCTCCAGCTGACAGAGATCAGCTCCCCTGGAGAAATGACTGCTTTGGAGAGTGGACTCTGTGGCATTCTACCATGCGGAGGCCCCTCCCCTCCCCAAACCCCACCCTCTCCTGGCTCCACCTTCAAAGTCTCCAGGTATTTTCCCCCCGGACTTGGCAACCCTATTCTCCGCTCTGCTAACCTGAATGGCCCACATAGTCTTCCACTGTACCCTTCAAAAACACAAATTCTTGAATTTAATAGGGACACTCTGGCAGGCTTCTAACGGTGTGTACCAGTCGATGGGGTGTATCAGATCATAAATTCCATCTTAATGAAAACACAGGGATTTGATCGACTGCTAGCGGGAAGGTGGACGCTTCTTTCTTTCTTTGAAGATTTCTCTGGATTCTGTCGAAGGTCATCAGGGTACTGTTTTGAACCTTGGGTAGGAAATGGTCTAATACATCAAGCTGGTTGTATTTACGTTAACAGGATCAGAAGAGATTAACTGGAAAAACATTATAGGATATTAACTGCATTGGAACCCGGAAGTCTGGCATATAGACCCAGATATGAAAATGAGCTTTTAAGGGATGCTAATGAACATACGGTTATCATGTCCACCCAAGAGATGGAGGAATGGGATTGCCAGATCAGGATGGAAAACTGCCAGAGATCTGGGGGTGGAGCCTTGGGAGGACAGGGGCCTCAGTGGGGTAGAATGCCATAGAGTCCACCCTCCAAAGTAACCGTTTGTTCTAGGGGAACTGATCTCTGTAGTCTGGAGATGAACTGCAATTCCAGGGGGTCCCCAGGTCCCGCTTGGAGGCTAGCATCCCTATCTGAAGGTGTGCCATCAAGCTCTTTTCAACTCATGGAAACCTTATGAATTTTCTCCAAAATGTCCTGTTGTTAACAGCCATTCTTAGGTCTTACAAACTGAGGGCTGTGTCCTTTCTTACTGAGTCAATCCATCTCATGTTGGGCCTTCCTCTTTACTGCTGCCTTCCACTTTTCCTAGTATGATTGTTTTTTCCTGTGTCTTCTCATAATGTGACCAAAGTACAATAGCCTCAGTTTTCTCATTTTATCTTCTAGGGCAGTGTTTTTCAACCTTTTTCGAGCTAAGGCACATTTCTTTCATTGAAAAAATCCCGCGGCACACCTGACAATATCTCACGGCACAGTGGTTCAAAAACACTGAAATACAAGATAAATGGGTCCTTAGTTGCCTCAGCTCAAGTATTAACTATGACAGTATTACAAATACACGTAATAGCCACTCAACTTAAAATCGTAAGTTACAGATCCAAAGTGTAATGGCTCCTTCCCATAACATTGACCTGAGTTTCAGAAGAAATATAATGTGGATGTATTTTAATACTGCGATTCTGCTCAAGTTTTTCAGATAGAGAGTTTAAACTCTTACTCTTATGTGAACGGCATTCCGCTGACCATAAGTGATTTGAGGAAAAGCACAGTACACCCATTCTTCGCTGAGGGACAGTTACTGATTTGAACCCCACCCTGACAGAAACAGCTAGCTGTTACCATCAAACATATTCATGTTTACTGGAATGTCTTGGTGCAAATCACCCTACCTCAGGCCGGCCACAGAGCGTGCGAGCGGAATCAGCGAGACCGCGCCACTGTTCTTTCTCGCATGCGCAAACGCGTCCCGGAAGGTCAACCCGGAAGGCACATTTCTTTCATTGAAAAAATCCAGCGGCACACCTGACAATATCTCGCGGCGCACCAGTGTGCCACGGCACAGTGGTTGAAAAACACTGTTCTAGGGAGAGCTCAGGCTCGATTTCACCTAGAGGTCACTGATTTGTCCTTTTGGTAGTCCACAGTATCTGTAAAACTCCCCCCCAGCACCGCATTTCAAAGGAAGCTACTTTCTTCTTCTGAGCTTTCTCCATTGCCCGACTTTCACCCTCATACACAGTAACAGAGAATACGGTGGCATGAAGTAAATTGATCTTGGCCACCAGCAACGTATCCTTTTCTACTTCCTTCACGGCTGTCCTTTCCAATTTCAATCTTCTCCTGTTTTCTTGGATACAGAATCCTTTTTGGTTGATGATGGAGCCAAGGAATAGAAAATCTTGACGATACCGGTTATGACAGACCCCGATGCTCCCCCACTCCCAGGCACCTTTTCTGCCCCAAAACATTTTTGTTACCCTTAGTGCCTGAGTCACCCTCGAGTCGGGGCTCTCTGTATGGGAAAAAGAGACAAGACAGGTGCCTCGCTGACATGGGGGTTCAGGGGCTTGCCTTACAATGGCTCATCACCTTCCTCCAAGGTCGGGGACAGAGAGTGGTGCTGGGGGAGCAGACATCCCAGAGTCACCCACTGGTATACAGTGTGCCACAAGGGGCGGTGCTATCTCCAATGCTGTTTAACATCTATATGCGTCCTCTTGCCCAGATTGCTCGGAGGCACAGGCTGTGTTGTCACCAGTATGCTGATGACACTCAGCTGTATCTGTTGTTCGGTGGCCAGTCCGGTGCCACCCCAGATGACCTGGAGCGGGCGCTTCAGGACGTGGCGGGCTGGCTTAGGCTGAGCCGATTGAAATTGAATCCAATGAAGATGGAGGTCCTGTGCATGTCGGAGCGGACCGAGGGTAGGGATCCCATTACTGGCCTTCGGGGGGCACCACTGGTGCCAGCGTCGAAGGTCCAGAGTTTGGGAGGGCTCCTGGATGCCTCCTTCACTATGGAGGCCCAGGTAGCAGCCACTGCCAAGGCAGCCTTTTACCACCTGCGGCTGATTAGGCAGTTGGTTCCCTTCCTCGAACGCAATGATCTGGCAACAGTGATCCACGTAATGGTCACCTCGAGGTTAGACTACTGTAACGCTCCCTACATGGGGCTGCCCTTGTCTCAGCTCCAGAGGCTGCAGCTAGTGCAGAATGCCGCGGCCAGGCTGTTGATGGGCCTCCCAGTTAGAGACCACATCCAGCCTGTGTTGATGGCGCTGCACTGGCTGCCTATAGCGTACCGGATCCGGTTCAAGGTGCTGGTTTTAACCTTTGAAGCCCTATATGGTCAGGGGCCTGCCTACCTAAGGGACCGCCTTTCCCCCGTATACACCCCAGAGAGCACTGCGGTCAGACGCCCAACATCGCCTGACCCTCCCTGGCCTTAGGGAGGCCAGGCTGACAACCACCAGGAATAGGGCCTTCTTGGTGGCGGCTCCCCACTGGTGGGATGAGCTCCCAGAGAACATCAGGGCCCTGCAGGATCTTCTGCAGTTCTGCAGGGCCTGCAAAGCAGAGCTCCTCTGCCAGGGCTTTGGAGCCGTCACTGGGGGGGATGGCCACTAGCATGGCCTGGTACATCACGCTGGCCTGGTACATCAGTGGTGGAAGTCCCCTGGCCGGGAATGTGTAGGATGCTGCTCCTGGCGTTGGAGTCTGTTCTGCTGCCATCTACTGTTGCCATATCTTATGGTTTTATTGCCTTGCAATTTATATGGATTGATTTTAAATTTGTATATCCTAGATGTTATATATCGTTAGCTGCCTAGAGCCGTCCTGTGCTGGCTAGGCGGGATACAAGTCCAAATAAATAAATAAATAAATAAATAAAACAGACAGAACTGAACCAAAGCGCAAGTATTAACCTGACACATTAAATGATGCAAAAAGCCAGAGCAGGGTGCTAGTTTCAGGAAGCTGTATAGAGTAATAATAGACCAGAGTCCCTAATAATCTTGGAAATTAAGCTAGGCCAGCCCTGGTTAGCATTCAGATGGGAGACCACCAAGGACGTCCAGGGCTGCTACACAGAGTCAGGCCACGGCAAAACCACCTCTGTTTCTCTCTTGCCTTGAAAATTCGACAGGGTTGTCCTCTCTACCTGGGCTTCCATGGAGACACACGTTTCTGCAGGTCTCTCCTGTGGAGAGAAGGCCCTCATCGTCCCACACACACACGATGCCAGACAAAGTGGCCAGTGGTGATGGGGGCAGGACCCCTTAGATGCAGCCTCTTTTTCTCTCCTTTCGACTGCAGCATGCATGTGAATTGGACCTTCTTGAAGATTACCTTTTTTGCAATATCCTTCGGGGGAGATTGATTTACTGCACTCAGTCTCACGCTTCTGCACCTGGGCAAAACTCTGCGACACAAACCAAAGAGGCCAATCCTTGACTGTAGCCCCGACGCCACACTGACTCTCTAGGGATGGTTTTCCTCCCCTTCTTGTGGCCACGCAACACTGAAGCCACCTCATGATCAAATCTGCCTCAAGGAACAAGATAGCAATAAAACAAGAGACTTTGAGGAAGAGATCCTATCTCTGATCCACATGACCTCCAAACTCGTAATGGAAATGAAAACGTTCCGGCCAAGGAGAGCCAGTCGTCCATCACTCGGAGGGTTATAAGTGCCGAGGTGGTCCAGGCAGGATTTCATTGCAGCCAGCCGGACTGAGGAGGGGAGGCCCAACGCTGTGCATTTCTGAGACTCTCGGGCCTTCCGAGATGCTACGTCCATTTCTTGCAGTGTTGCTCCTGTCCTTCCTGATCATGCCTGTCTCTCTCTTTAAGTCGGAACGGGATTGTAGTCATTGTGATATCAACCACGTACCAGAGTTCTGCTATGACCACTGCTTTGGCGATATAGAAAGCGTGAGTAAAACAAGTGTGTGTTTCTGTGTGTGTGTGTGTGTGTGTCCCCTTTTGGATACATGACCATTCCTGCGAGATGACACTAAACCACACTCTCCCAGCATCCCCTCACAGCGGATTCCAGTAGGAAAGAGCCAGAGTCCGGCAGCACCTTAAAGACCGACAAAATCTGTGGCAGGGGAGGAGCTTTCGTGAAGAAGTCAGCAGTGACTCACGAAAGCGCCTCCCCTGCCACAAATGCCGGCTGTGACTTAAGATCACTTTCCACCACCACTGGGAATTGTTATGGTCAAAATGAGACCTCATATATGCTGGAGATGTATAAAACAGGTGGGATCTTTTCCTTTCTTTTCTTGCCATATCTGGTGACAATGCCCCATTGGGGGGGGGAGGGGAGAAACCCTGGATGGATTGACTCTGAGGAAGAGATCGTACCTCTGATCCACATGACCGCCAAACCCGTAAAGGAAATGAAAACCTTCCGGCAAAGGAGAGCCAGCCGTCCATAGCTCGGAGGGATATAAGATGCTGAGGTACATCTCACTGCAGCCAGCAGGACTGAGTAGAGGGGGCCCAACTCCATGCATTTCTCAGACTCTCGGGCCTTCCGAGATGCTATGTCCATTTCTTACAATGTTGCTCCTGCCTTTCCTGGTCATGCCTGTCTCTCTCTTTAAGGGGGAACGGAATTGTTCACATTGTGAGAAGCGCTACGACCCAAAGAGATGCTATGAGGACTGCTTTGGCCGTAAGTGAAACGTAAGTATAACGAGTGTGTGTGTCTGTGTCTGGGTGTCCCCTTGAGGATACATGACCATTCCGGCAAGATGACACTAAACCACATTCTCCCAGCATCCTCTATCAGCAGCTTCCAGTAGAATCTGTGGCAGGGGAGGAGCTTTCGTGAAGAAGTGAGCAGTGACTCACGAAAGCGCCTCCGCTGCTACAAATTTTGTTGGTCTTGATGGTGCTGCTGGACTCTGGCTGTTTTCTGCTGCTGCAGACAGACTAACACGGCGACCCATGGAAAGCAGACTTCCAGCAAATTCCAGTTCCCAGTGTCGGGGATATTCGTAGTAGCTCTCCCCTCTGCTACCCCCTTGCTGTTTTCCCACACTGGGTAAGGGTCCAGAAATGATGTCTCTGAATGTCCACCCATTCCAAGCCAGGTGACCCATCTGCACCAGCATCCCTGCTTCCTCTCGAGGATCCACACAGGGAGCTGCCTTACATCAAAAAAAGCCCACTGGTCCCTTGAGCCAGCTCTCCCTTCCTCTGACCAAGGGCTGCTTCTCCATGCCTGATCTCGGATGGCAGAGTCTAAGGGAGGTCTCTTCTCCTGCAACTATGCCCTTGACCGGGCTTCTTTCCGACAGGCTCTGTGCATGTTGTCTTCTCTGTGTGACTGTGACTGTTTCGATAACTCCACCTCTCTCTTCTGTTTGCAGAGAGACAGGGATTATTCTTATTTTTAATCCTCTGGATAAGTAGCTTGAAGCAGAAGTTTCATCATGCATCAACACAGTTGAGCAGGCTTAGAAGAGCATCCTGAAACTTGGTTTAAAGATCTGTGGGTTCTGAATAAAGCTTCTTGTCAACACGGCGGTTGTGATTGTGCTGTCTATCTTTGAGCAGACTTCAAGGGTGTGCTTTTAGCTTGCCTGTCCTCTCTTTGGGGTATCTGTTGCCTTTTCTGATTCAGTGTCGTAAGCAGTGTTCCCTCTAAGCTGAGTTAGTGTGAGCTAGCTCACAGTTTTTTAGCCTCCGGCTCACATATTTTTGTCTTAGCTGAGGAAGGATGGCTCCTGGGCAAACTAATTTATGCAGCAGCCAAATCGCTTGCTCACAACTTTAATGCCAGTAGCTCACAAAGTAGAATTTTTGCTCACAAGACTCCACAGCTTAGAGGGAACATTGGTCGTAAGCTACAGCAGGCCTCCTGAGCGTGGTTCCTGTGGGTACCTTCCTGATGTCTGGGAAGTGTTTTTACATAGTGGGTGAGGCCGGGTGGGGCTTTTGCTCAGCTGGGCTTCTGATTGGCTGTGCAGACTTCGGAAGCCGGGCTTCAGCAGTAGCAGCCACCGCAGCTCTGTGTTAAAAGGCATCGTGTTCAACAGGGAGTCTGCCAGTGCCAGAAACGTTGAAGAGTTACTATGAGAGCTGTGCATGACCTCCCTCCCTAACATGCTGCGGTTGACCCCACAGGGTTGCGAGGTCTCCACCAGAGGGAGATGGGAGGTAGGGTTGCCAGATCCCAGTTTGGGAAACTCCGGGAGATTTGGGGATGGAGCCCAGGGAGGACAGGGCCCTCAGTAGGATAGGCCCCAAAATTGGGCTCACGGCCCACACAATGTCATCTTTTTGTAGCACTGTAGCAAGAGACTTTGAGGAGGAGCGGCGGTCTCTGTGCAGCATTACCTCCACACTTGTAACGAAAATTAAAATGTTCTCGAAAAGGAGAGCAGGTCGTCCCATCGCTTGGAGGGAGAATAAATACCGTAGTGGTCTAGGCAAGATCTCAAGCACCGAGGAGAGAAGGCCCGCCACCGTGCATTTCTGAGTCTCTCGAGCCCTCCAGGATGCACCGTCCATGTCTTGCCCTGTTGCTTCCGTACCTTTTTGATGATGTCTGTCTCTACAGAGGATGGGGATGACAACGACAGCGATGCTTGTTCACAATGTCAGGGTGAAGACGGGTGAGGCAAGGGAATGGTGTGCTCCATCCAGACCTGACCTTGGAAAGGAAAGAGAGCAGCCGTTGATTCGGAGGTTTCCACACCCAAAGAGTGAATACACGTGGAATTCACTGCCACAGGAGGTGGCGGCGGCTACAAGCATGGATGGCTTCAAGAGGGAATTGGATAAACATCTCGAGCAGAGGTCCATCAGTGGCTATTAGCCACAAGGTATCGATAGGAACTCTCAGTCTGGGGCTGGGGGGTAACAGTGGGAGGGCTTCTGGAGTTCTGGCCCCACTGCTGGACCTCCTGAGGGCACCTGGTGTTTTTGGCCACTGTGTGACACAGTGGGTTGGACTGGATGGGCCATTGGCCTGATCCAACATTGGCTTCTCTTATGTTCTTAAGTTGTTCCATAGAACTTCCCATTCATTGATTTTGGTGCCCCTTTTGAACAGGTCAGTTGTGGTCAATCCAATAAGAATTATTTCCAGCTGCAATTTTCTCTGTAAAGAAAGCATGGATCTTTATTGTTGTGTATGCGAATGTAAAGGAGCGGATCTCTGTTTTACTTCCATTTTTATCATCTGGTTTAGTTTACCCATTGTGAACTTGCTCGTTTGTTTGATTGATTGATTGATTGATTGATTGATTGGATTTTTACCCAACCCTCCCAGGCAAGGCTGGCTCAGGACTTCTTAAAATGTCCTGCTGCAGTCTCTAGCGCTGGGTCTGAATTCACAATGTTTATGGTGTCTTACATTATTATCAAGTTTTGCTTCGTAAACTGCCCACGGCAGGTTCCCTGAAGAGATGGCATAGAGAGAAGAGAAGAAGAGATTGGATTTATATCCCGCCCTTCACTCACTTGTATTCTCAGAGCGGCTTGCAAACTCCTTTCCCTTCCCCTCCCCACAACAGACACCCTGGGAGGTAGGTGGGGCTGAGAGAGCTCTGAGACAACTGTCCTTGAGAGAGCAGCTGGTACAGAGCTATGGCTTGCCCAAGGTCATCCAGCAGCTGCAAGTGGAGGAGTGGGGAATCAAACCCGGTTCTCCCTGATTAGAGTCCGCGCACTTAACCACTACACCAAACTGACATTTTCTAAATAAATAAATATAACCAGATTTGGTTTTGGGTCCCTGTAACTGTGAGACTTCTGCTCAAAGTAGTCAAGGATCAGATCTTTGTTGATGAAACACAGTTCTTTATTTCCAATCTCTACATTAGTACAGGTTCTCGGATTATTGTCAGAGATAACGCATATGACAGAAGCAGGTCTATTATACCTTTCAGAACAGTTTGAATTACCCATAGGTAGCCAATCACTAACGGGGAAAAAACGGCGGGTAAAAGGGTCTCTGGCCGTTTGCTTCCCACAGGAAAGAAAGTGAGGTGTTAAGTTGTAAATTTCCCTTCCCAAACCAGACCCCTTAGATGTTACCATTTCACATAACAATCGTTGGCCTCGAGGCTTTCGCACGTTGATAAGAGATGGGACCTGTCCTCCCTTGCTGTCCCAGCCGGGATGAATGGAATGCGGAGGCAGGAGTGTGAGAGGCCCATTGTTCCCATACTTTGAAGTTGTCATCCTCCCGGGCTGACAGTTACACAAACCAGGCCTGGTCAGGGTCATAAACCTGGGGTCATATAGCTTACATACATACTGGCCAAAGTGAGGGTTCACACGGGGCGGGGAGGGGCAACTACATAGCAGGTGCTGTAGAACCATACATGGCAACAGAAATCATAGCAGCAAGCAATAGAAAAGCAGAAGAATGAATTGTCTGAATCAGCAGATTCTGACAGTAACCAGAGACAGAGTTGAGGACTTGCCTTTCCACTGAGCCCCCCCAACCACAGAGTTTCTGGGGATTCTTAGAGCAACTCTCAGAATTTCCGGGTATTCCTTGGAAGTGACATACTGTGTGCAACGCTGGTGTTTTTAAAGGGACGCTGGGCAGCAAGCGTTGCCAGAGGGAGGCCTTCTAGCGCAATGGGAGACCTAGCAACCTTAGACCTTTCCTTTTTAGCTGAGCTGAGAAGCTAATTTCATTCACTGTGCTTCAGTTCTAAGAGTAGGCTAGGAATGCCCCACCTAGATATCCAGGGTAGCTCTTACCTTTGATTCATAGAGGATAAGGCTATCAGTGGCTACTAGCCATGGTGGCTGAGGGGAACCTCCAGATTCAGAGGCACTAAGCCTCTCAATCCCAGATCCAGGAGGCAACATCAGGGGAAGGCCTCGGCCTCTCTGCCCTGTTGTTGGCCCTCCAGAGTCACTGGTTGGTCACTGTGTGAGATTGGAGGCTGGACCAGATGGAGTATTGGTCTGATCCAGCGGGGCTCTTCTGATGTTCTTCTCAGGGGAAGGCCTCGGCCTCTCTGCCCTGTTGTTGGCCCTCCAGAGTCACTAGGTGACCACTGTGTGAGACAGGATGCTGGACCAGATGGAGTATTGGTCTGATCCAGCAGGGGTCTTCTGATGTTCTTCTCAGGGGAAGGCCTCGGCCTCTCTGCCCTGTTGTTGGCCCTCCAGAGTCACTAGTTGACCACTGTGTGAGACAGGATGCTGGACCAGGTGGAGTATTGGTCTGATCCAGCAGGGGTCTTCTGATGTTCTTCTCAGGGGAAGGCCTCGGCCTCTCTGCCCTGTTGTTGGCCCTCCAGAGTCACTAGTTGACCACTGTGTGAGACAGGATGCTGGACCAGATGGAGTATTGGTCTGATCCAGCAGGGGTCTTCTGATGTTCTTCTCAGGGGAAGGCCTCGGCCTCTCTGCCCTGTTGTTGGCCCTCCAGAGTCACTGGTTGACCACTGTGTGAGACAGGATGCTGGACCAGGTGGAGTATTGGTCTGATCCAGCTGGGGTCTTCTGATGTTCTTATGTCTGCTAAAAGATTGGGAAGAACAAAACCACAGCCTTTTTACACACAATCCCATTAATGGAGAAGCCATTCAAATGAATAGGCATTGACCAGATGGGCCCATTATCCAGAACGACATGGAAGGGGAACAAATATATCTTCACTGTAATGGACTACGTCACAAAATATGCGGAAGCACCAGCTTTGTCTAACATGGGCCCTGCTGTGGTGGCCCATGCCTTAATAAATCTCTCTTGTAAACTACACTTTCCTAATTTCTGACATGGTGACATCCTTCATGTCAGAGTGCCTAGACAGTGGAAATGTTTGGGGGAGGGGAACATATGACCTCAACCCTGTACCACCGAGAAATAACAGAGATGTTCCACCAGGCGTTTGATTGAGGAAAGCAATGGCCTTCACTCTAGCTGGCATCGTCTTCTGCTCTCCCGACCAGTCGTCCCTCCTTCTCCCCTGCCCACGAAGTAGCCAGGCAGTCCGGAATGGGGAGTTTCTTCAGTTCTCCATCTTCAGTCTTCACTTTCTTTATTGGTACTGTTGTATTCTACCTGTTGAGTATTTATGGTTTTATCAATTGTTGTATATTGTCCAGAGCCCTCTAGGACCAGGGATATACAAAAGAAGAACATCACCCCACTGCTCCTTCTTGCTTTGCCTCTCCTAACCTTACCCTATCTTGCTGGTTCCATTCCTAGCACTGTTTGGAACCTCCCACATGTGTTGCTGGTCAGCCCACAACCCCTTCCCTTATTTTGTTCCTTTTTCGCTGCAGAATCAACTCATCTGACTGGACAGGCACTGACTTCATGTTCAGGCAGGGTACTCAATCTCCAGGGGGGTGGGGGGACTGGAGATCTCTCAGCATTAAAACAGGTCTTCAGATTACAGAGATCAGTTTGTCTGCAGAAAAGGGCTGCTTTGGAGGGTGGACTCAATGGCATTTTACTTCACTGAAAATCCTCCCCTCCCCAACCCTCCTTCCAGTCTGCAGCCCCAAAGCAGCAGGAATTTCCCAGACTGGAGTTGGCACGTTTTTAGCAAGATGTACAATAAAATCATAACCATTGTAGTGAAGACAAGGATCTTTATTCAGAATTCACACATTTGAATCATCATGGTCCTTCTACAAGCACCCCCAAAATGTGTTAACTCCTGACTAAACTTTCATTCCCAGCTTTCATTCAGGAGGACACAGAGGCAACACTGCTGCCATCCCTGCAAACAGAAGAAAGAGCTGCAGTCACTGAAACAATCACAGGTCCATTTGCATCTGGCATTCGATACACATTTTATCAGCACTCGACCTGGTTCCCCCTTGCCTTGGAATATCTGTTTTCATGGCATCGCCTCGGATCCTGGGTTCTGCATTGGCTAGTGTCAGCTTGCCATCTTTTTTTGTTTTCAATGCATTGGGGTGCAGATTTTCCTGTGTCAGTGCTTGCCTCAGTGGTCATTAGCCACCTGAGCCAAGTAATTCATGGTGAGGTGATAAATACAGAGGGGGAAACAGGGGTGGGGGAACTGATGGAGATCAATGAAGCCGTATCAAGTTGTCTGCTTATTGTTCCCTTTGAATTGGAAGTGGAGGAAGGAAAAGGTGCCGCTCAAAACCACATTCAGATACCCCGGGGCAACGCCGTACTGACTGTGAAGTCACCCCTGAACAGCCATATCTATGAGTAAAACCCAATGGACAAAGAAAGTGAAAGCGGCATGCAGCGTAGAGGGAGATTAACCTCCTGACACGGCTGTGGAAAAACGGTGAGGAAACAGATGGGTGCAGAATCAGCCAGAGTCACACAGAGATGACGTCGCTTGCAGAACTTGTGAGAAAGAAATCTGCTCACGAGCACAGTTGTAGGAGAAGAAACCTGGCTTAACCGCCTAATTTTCTGTCAGAGAGTAGGTTTTGGCAGGGAAGATGTGGGTCAGAGAAAGAAACACTTGGCTCGATGGACCATTTGTCTGGTTAGATACAAGACAATGCCCTCTGTTGATGCCTGAGAGGAAGCAGAGATGTGAGTGGAGATGGTACATGAGGCTTTGACCGATTGGACATTCACAGACATGGTTTCTGGACACTTACCCAGTGTGGGGAAACAGCCAGGGGGAGGCAAAGGTAAGAGCTACCCTGGATATCCAGGTGGGGCTTTCCAAGCCTCCTCCTAGAACCGAAGCAGAACAGAATAAAATTAGCCTTCCAGCTCAGCTAAAAAGGAATGTCTAGGGCTGCCAGGTCTTCCACGTGTTGCCCAGTGGCTCTTTCGGTGTAGTGGTTAAGTGCGCGGACTCTGATCTGGGAGAACCGGGTTTGATTCCCCACTCCTCCACTTGCAGCTGCTGGATGACCTTGGGCAAGCCACAGTTCTGTCAGAGCTGTTCTTGAAAGAGGAGTTCTCGAAAGAGCTCTCTCAGCCCCACCTACCTCACAGGGTGTCTGTTGGGGGGAGAGGAAGGGAAAGGAGTTTGTAAGCCACTCTGAGACTCCAAGTGAGTGAAGGGCGGGATATAAATCCAAACTCTTCTCTTCTTCTTCTTCTTTAAAAACCCCTGAGTTGCACACAATATGATGTCACTTCCAAGAGTGTCTTGTGTTTGTTGTGTTCCCTGCTTTAAAGGTACAGTGTCCTGGAGCATGATTTGGCCACTGAATACTTCCGATATCTGTTGATATAATCAATGGAATCATATCTTTTGATGTAATTGTGTAGTCTAGGCATGTGTAAACGATATTTGGTGCTGAAAAGTAAGTGTAGTTCCTCTCTCCCTTGTGGTTGAGTCTCCATATATTGCACCAATCATAGGTTTACACTACACACTAAGAGGTATGGGACTAGAAAAACCTTTATGTTTTACCCATGTATCCCATATAAACAACTGTAAGAACTGTAAATGATTTGTTTGATCTTGTTTATGGAAAACACAATAAAAATATTACTAAAAAAAGAATGATGCCACTTCCAAGGGAAACCCAGAAAAGACACCAAGTCTCTCTAGGAATGCCCAGAAACTCTGTGGTTGGGGGGGGGGGAGGGGGGCGCAGTGGAAAGGCAAGCCCTCACATCTTTCTCCGGGGACAAAAAAAAATGAGCACCTTAAGACTGTCTTAACAATTTCAGACTAAAACAGACTATAAAAATGGAGGTGACAGAGGCTCTTTTACATTCATCTGCACAACACCAAAGGCCCACACTTTAAGAACATAAGAGAACATAATGTTGGATCAAGCCAGTGGCCCCTCCAGTCCAACATGCGGTGTCACACAGTGGCCAAAAACACCAGGGGCCCTCAGGAAGTCCAGCTGGGGGGCAGGACACTAGAAGCCCTCCCCTACCAGCACCAAGAATACAGAGCATCACTTGCCCCAGACTGAGAGTTTCTATCTGTACTTTGTGGCTAATAGCCTCTGATGGACCTCTGCTCCATACGTTTATCCAATTCCCTCTTGAAGCCGTCCACGGTTGTAGCCACCACCACCACCTGTGGCAGTGAATTCCACGTCTTTCTTAACAGAGGCACCCTGTATGAGCCCCAGAGGACACTGAGGTCTATGAATCAACGCCCAAGGGATGTCTGACTAGCCTCGGCCAGGGCTTTTTCAGCTTTTTCAGCCCTGGCCCCCACCTGATGGAATGAGTTCCCGTACAAGATCAGGGCCCTGCAGGATCTATCACAATTCCACAGGGCCTGCAAGACGGAGCTCTCCCACTGAGCTTTTGGTTGAGGTGGCGGATATCCCCCTTCCCTCCTGGCCATCTCCCCTTCCTTGGCCTGGATTTTAACATCAATATTGCTGAACTGACATCAGAACTAGCTTGTCTGCCTGGTATTTTATGGTTTTACTGTTTTAATAGTTTTTAATTGTTGTTTTAATGATATTGTACTGAGATTGTTGTGAACCGCCCTGAGCCCGTCTACGGAGAGGGTGATATACAAATCAAATAATTAAATAATAACAAGTAAATGGCATCTGGAAATCAGTTTTATTCTGGGGGGGGGTCACTATTGACTGACCCCCCCCCCCCAGGTTCAAAAGGGGCAGCAAAAATCAATGAATGGGAAGCTGTGTGGAACCATATAACTGATGAAGTGGAGGGATTCTAAACATCAGATCTGCATCCTTATGCTCACATACAGCCATGCACACACAAGTGGGACTCACCGCATCAACAGCTGCTCTCTTTCCTCTCCACGGACAGTTCTGGATGTAACACGGATTTGCCTCGGCTGCACCCTGACATTGCGAACAAGGATCCTCCTCCTCCTCATCCATAGAGACAGACAGGATCAGAAAGGACAGAAGCAACAGGGCAAGACATGGATGGTGCATCCTGGAGGACTCGAGAGACTCAGAAATGCACGGTGATGGGCCTTCTCTCCTTGGTGCTGCTGGCTGCTATGAGATCCTGCCTGGACCACCGCGGTATTTATCCTCCCTCCGAGCGATGGGACAACCTGCTCTCCTTTTCGAGAACATTCTTATCTCTGCTACAAGTCTGGAGGTAATGTAGCACAGAGACAGGATCTCTTCCTCAAAGTCTCTTGCTACGACGTTCCTTGTGACAAATTTGATCGAGGGTTTGCAGCGGTCTTGCGTGACCACAAGGAGGGGAAACATCCCTAGATAGTCGGTGTGGTGTCGGGGCTACAGACTAGGACTAGAATTTGAGAGACCTGGGTTCAGATCCTCACTCAGATATGAGACTGGCTAAGTGAGACTTGGCTACTCAGATTACTGCTGCTACTGCTGCTACTATTTTGACCTGTCCCAGCTTCTCTCCATGTAATGTACGTCACAGGCAGACAGGGCTGCCAAGACTCCTGCTGTGGCGGCTGGCCACCCACCAGTGGCGCTCCTTGCCCACCATCACTTGGAACAGCCCCCACTGCTTCTGGGAGAAAAAAGAGTTGACATTGTGTGGCCTGTAATGTCACTTCTGGGGGAAACCCGGAAGTCACGTTGGGAGGTTCTAGAAATCAACAGAAACTGATGCTTTTATGGCTTCACCATAAAGTTTCAAGTGATTCCTAGAGCTACCCCACATATCTAGGCTTCTCTCCGTCAGTGTATGACTCCATTCCCCTTTCAGGTTTGCCTGCTTCCCCGGAAGTGCAAGGAGAGAGGTATTCCATATGGCTCTGCCCCCTGTGGCAGCCATTTTTGGGTTTCGCTCCAACTCATGTGGCAGCCATTTTGAGGTGGCACTCAACGCCCCCTTTCAAAATTCCCAAAGAGACATGCAGGCATCAAAAAGTTGGGGATACCAGCTCAAGAATATGCAGAGCAAAACTCAGAGTGACACAGTTAACAATAAAACACTGAATTCCAATTGCTTTGGGATATATTCCTGAGGTGATAGAACCAGCAACAGATATCTTGCTCAATTACAGTGCTGCAAAACTTGTGGCCAAGTGCCCAGAAAGCACAGCCTTGTAGCTTTGGAGGAATGAGATACAGTTGTAAAGTCTTAGTAAGGCAAGGCCCAGATGGGTCACTTGAAGCCAACTTTATTGGGGCTGGGGAAAATCCCAGGAATTCTTTTTTCTCCTCTGCATCAGGTACAGTTTTGGCACTGAGCACTATGCCAGCCAAACATGCATATTTTACAAGCGACAACTTCCCCCTTTTCTGCTCTGCTGCAGGTACAACTTCGATGCACCCCAGCAACCGGTACGCACAGTGAGAAATGTTGCAGTATGTCCCTATTAAATTTGAGTGGATCTGTATTAAAGAGGTACACTAGGGCAATAGGGAGAAATCCAAGCTGGCAGACAGAGAATTTCCTTGAAAGCACAAAATATAACCTCGGTTTTAAAAGAAAATTGGAAGTACCCTTTAGTATGCTTCCTTTTGAACTTCCCACCCACCAGCCAACCTACCTTTATCGGCCCCCTATCTTCAGCCTTTCCTCTTTCCCTTCCCCTGTCACCCTCTCCCTAGGAAACTTCTGCATGGTACTTGCTGTTGGGCCAGGCCCAGCTGCACAGTGCTGACCACCAGGCTGAATTGAGCTGTGCAGAGGGGAAGCCACAAGGATGGTTTTTTGTCATCTTCTGGGCATGGAACAGCGGTCACTAGGGGTGTGGGGGGGAGGTATTTGTGAATTTCCTGCATTGTGCAGGGCGTTGGACTAGATGACCCCATAGGTCCCTTCCAACTCTATAGTTGTGTTCAGACTGGCAGTTTGGCCCAATATAGGCACATTTCACAAACGAATTAAATGGGCCTGTTCACACAGCCACAGCTGTCAGGCGTTCCCTGGGAATACTCATCCCATCAGAGGACGACCTGGCGCTGGCTTAAAAAGCCACCACCTCCGAAGGGGTGTTTTTGTTTCCCTACGCATTGATCATGCATGGCCAGATGTGTGAACACGAGGGAGTGTGCGCAGAAGGATTTGGCAGTCTGAACCTGCCAAATTTGGCACCTCTATATGATTCTGTTTGGAAGTCTCTGACTTTGTTGATTGACCACAATTGACAGCTACTGACTGGTGGCTTCAGACTTCAGACTTCAAATTCAAACTCAAACTGAACACTCCACCTTCCCTCTCTCCACACACACACACACTTCCTAGCTTCACCCACATATTCTCAGTCACCAACCAATCACCTCACTCACTCATCTTCCTCTTCCATAGACTCATGGAAGAGAAGCCTATCAATGGCCACTGGCCATGGTGACTGAGGGGAACCTCCGCATTCAGAGGCACTAATCCTCTGAATCCCAGAGCCAGCAGGAACATCAGGGGATGGTCTCAGCGTCTCTGCCCTGTTGTTGGCCCTCCGTAGGAACTGGTTGGCCACTCTGTGAGACAGGATGCTGGACTAGACGGACCTCTGGTCTGATCCAGCAGGGCTCTTCTCATTTGATGGGAAGAGTTAAGCAAAAAGCCAAGTGGGGCCTAGCATAGAGAGTTGTCACTACACACTCATTAAGAGGAAACACAAAGTGACACGACAACATCACAGCACTTAGAAGAGGAATAAAAGGACTTTATTCAACTTTTTATGAGGTTATCCATATTACTTGACTTTTTAAAAGCTTTGGTAGGACTGTTCCAGTTCCTGCATAACCTTTTGATTCCAGTTTTTATTCACAATCCAAGTGAAATGTTAAGTTGCTGCTTTGGAAAGAGAAGAAATAGTTAACATTTTTAAAACAATCCACAGCTGTTGACCACAACGGCTGAAGAAGTAATTGGGTGAACACATGCTGGTTGTTACTATAAAATGGCATAGCCTGTATTGGGTAGAAAAAAAGGGAAGGCCAGTGGAACCTCCAGTCCAAGACTCTGTCACACACTGGCCAAAAATACCAGGTGCCATCAGGAGGTCCACAGTGGGGCCAGGACACTAGAAACCCTCCCACTGTTGCCCCCCCAAGCACCAAGAAGACAGTACATCCCTTGCCCCAGACTGAGAGTTCCTAGCTATACCTTCTGGCTAATAGCCACTGATGGATCTCTGCTCCATATGTTTATCTAATTCCCTCTTGAAACTGTCCATGCCTGTAGCCGCCACCACCTCCTGTGGCAGTGAATTCTACATGTTAATCACTCTTGGGGTGAAGAAATACTTCCTTTTATCTGTTCTAACCCGACTGCTCAGCAGTTTCATGGAGTGCCCACGAGTTCTTGTATTGTGAGAAAGGGAGAAAAGTACTTCTTTCTCTACCTGCTCTATCCCATGCATAATCTTGTAATTATGTCACCCCTCAGCCGTTGTTTCTCCAAGCTAAAGAGCCCCAAGTGCTTCAACCTTTCTTCATAGGGAAAGTGTTCCAACCCTTTTATCATCCTAGTTGTCCTTTTCTGCACTTTTTCCAATGCTATATCTTTTTTGAGGTATGGCGACCAGAACTGTACACAGTACTCCAAATGAGGTCGCACTATGGATTTATTCAAGAGCATTATGATACTGGCTGATTTGCTTTCAACTCCCTTCCTAATCACCCCCAGCATAGCGTTGGCCTTTTTCATAGCAGTCGCACACTGTCTCAACATTTTTATTGAAAATGAAAGGTAAGTTAGAAAGAAGAAGAGGAGGAGGAAGAGGAGGATCTTGCATTTAAACTCCACCTTTACTAGCCAAAGGAGTCTCAGAGTGGCTTACAATCTCCTTCCCCTTCCCCTCCCCACAACAGACACCCTGTGAGGTAGGAGGGGCTGAGAGAGGTCTTTCAAGGACTGCTCATGAGAGAACAGCTCTGAAATAACTTTTAACTGAACCAAAGTCACACCAGCAGCCCAGAGAACTAAAGTAATGCTGGTCTTTAACTATTGCAACTTTAAGATATACCAGCCTGTTCTAATTAAACATTATATTGGATAAGTACCTAGTGTAGGGATGGGGAGTGCATCTGTACACCTTTTCTTTGTACCCTTGCTCAGTCTAAATGCTTGAACAGGCCATGTGTATTCCTTTTGTCCATGTATTCAACTTCCTCTGAAATCACCCAACACCTATTCAGTCTTGCTATCTGAAGTAAGGTAATGGGGAAAGGCAGCAGGTAAGCTTCATTCCTGGAATGTGATAGTTTGAAATTGTAAAGTTGCAGTCTATCATCCCTGCTGTAGCTTGTTGAGAAATGCAGCAACTAGGCAGATCTTCTAAATGGCAATGCAGACAGAGTTCTGCTCGATGTGCAATGGTGTGTGGCAGGAGATACTCTCAGAGTTTCTTGTGGCAACAAGTCATATCCCCTTTGTTTTTAGTACTCTTTGGGAACAGGGGAAAGGAACAGCACCACAAAGCATAGCCCTGGGACAGCTGTTGGTTTTTCTGACATCCTAAGGATTAGCGCGAAGGAATAGGGGAGCTTTCTCCTTGATGCCGTCTATGAAGAAGAGTTGTTTTTATACCCTGCTTTTCAATACCTCAAGGAGTCCCGAAACAGTTTACAATTGCCTTGCCTTCCTCTCCCCAAGATAGTCACCTTGTCACGTAGGTGGGGCTGAGAGAGTTCTGAGAGAACTGTGACTGGCCTGAGGTCACCCAGGAGGCTTCATATCTCTTATATCTGTGGCTGGACTGTTCAGACAGTTCCCTTCTATGGCATTGCCTCTGGAAACATGAGTTCCCTTTTCAGGCCTCGTCTCCTAGCAACCAGTTAGCTGTGTGAAGGGGCTGCTTTTCCTCTGGAAGCTAAGCTGGGACTTTCACAGCACATTCCTTTTAAGGGCTGACTCCCCTTCCCATTCTCCTTTTAAAAACTGTCTGAAATCTCTTCAGAGAAAGGCGAGGCAGCAGAGGAGAACAACTGATGTACAGTAGCAGGCCCCAGTACACTAAAGGTCATAGAATCATAGGATCATAGAGTTGGAACGGACCTCCAGGGTCATCTAATCCAGCCCCCTGCACAATGCAGGAAATTCACAAATACCTCCCACACACACACCTCCAGTGACCCCTGTTCCATGTCCTTGCTTCAATCCCTGGCAATTTCCAGGGGTGCCGATTAGCAGGTTCTGGTAAAGACCATTCCTTTCCTAAGAACCCGGAGAGCTGATGCTAGCCAAAATTGACAGCACTGAGCTAGCCGTCTGATTCCATATAAGGCAGCTTCACTCGTTCATGTTTGACCTTCACCTCGGAGAGAAAACAGGGAACAAAGCAGAGATTTTGTTGTGCCCTAGTTTGAGATGGACATTTGGTTACTGAAGACTTACCCAGCGGGTGGAAACAGCGAGAAGGGGACAGAGCTACTCTTCATAGCCAGCTGGAACAATCCAAGATTCTCCCAAGAACAAAAGCAGAAAGAATGGAATTGGCTTCCCTTCCACTAGAGAGAAGATCACATTCAGAAAGAAGAGGATGAGGGAAAATTCAAATCCAAAGAGATGAAAGGGCAGGCAGAAACGTAGTGGTGTTCATAAAGTAGCCGACAGACAAAAATTGTTATGTATTTCAAAAATTTTAAAAGGAATGACACAAGAAGAAGAGGAAGAGGAGGAGGAGGAGATTGGATTTATACCCCATCCTTCACTACCCAAGGGAGTCTCAGAGCAGCTTACAAACTCCTTTCCCTTCCCTTCCCCACAACAGACACCCTGTGAGGTAGGTGGGGCTGAGGGAGCTCTGACAGAAACTGCTCTTTTCAAGAACAGCTCTGAGAGAACTATGGCTTGCCCAAGGTCATCCGGCAGGTGCAAGTGGAGGAGTGTGGAATCAAACCCCGTTCTCCCTGATTAGAGTCCGCGCACTTAACCACTACACCAAACTGGCTTACAAAACAGGGAGATTCCCCGGCTAGGATCAGGTTACGAATGTATTAATTAGTTCATTTATACCCTGCCTTTCTCCCCAGCGGAGACCCAAAGAGGCTTACATTTTATTCTCACAACAACCCTGTGAGGCAGGTTAGGTTGAGAGAGTGTGACCGGCCCATGACCACCCAGTGAACTTCCATGGCAGGAATGAGGATTCGAATCCAGGTCTCTCGGAACCTAGTCTGGTACTCTTAACGACTACACCACACTGGTAGGATGAGCTGTCAGCTGTGGTTCCCAAATAGAGCTTCCATAGACAAAGACGTGAGCGTGGAGCAGAGGTCACTAAGTGTGTGTGGGGGGGGAGGTATTTGTGAATTTCCTGCACTGCATGGGGGGTGGACTAGATGACCCTGGAGGCCCCTTCCAACTCTATGATTCTGTGGTTCTATGGTTCTCCTTCACATCTTGCTCCCTAGCCTCCATGCTGCACAATGCTGCAGCAAATGGACATGGATAT
The DNA here is from genome assembly GCA_029233225.1 of Lepidodactylus listeri. NCBI lineage: Eukaryota > Metazoa > Chordata > Lepidosauria > Squamata > Gekkonidae > Lepidodactylus > Lepidodactylus listeri. The sequence continues at coordinate 5,959,941 of JARCFY010000009.1, read as the reverse complement.
GCTCCCCTCAAGTGTCTTCTTATGCTCCTGCACAGGCACCCACACAAATTACACTCACATCAGCTACAACTTCTCTCTTTGTCGGCTGCTTGCAGAAGAGGTCGGCGCAGTCCTGGGGATCGTCATATCCTACACAGAAATCCTCACACCGCCCAGCAAAAGACATGCTCAGAAAGCATAGAGCAAAGGGGAGGCATACTTTTTCGCCCTCCCTCCCATCCCCCCCCCCCAACTCCCATCTATTTGCTTTCTTCGTTCTCTCTCTCTCTCTTGCTTTCTTTCCACCTCTCGCTCTCTTTCTCTCTCTCTTAGACAAAGAAATATCATTAGCAAACAAATATCATTGGACAAATAAATATCATTATCAACATCTGTTTTTTTTATGTGGAATTCACTGCCACAGGAGGTGGTGGCAGCTACAAGCATGGACTGCTTCAAGAGGAAATTAGATAAACATATGTAGATCTCTCAGTCTGGGCCAAGTGATGCTCTGTATTCTTGGTGCTTGGAGGGGGGCAACAGTGGGAGGGCTTCTAGTGTCCTGGCCCCACTGCTGGACCTCCTGAGGGCACCTGGTGTTTTTGGCCACTGTGTGACAGAGTGTTGGACTGGATGGGCCACTGGCCTGATCCAACATTGGCTTCTCTTATTGTTCTTACGTTCTTCCATGTCCTCATGATAGCTTGTTGGGTTATCTTGGTTCAGTCATTCTCTCTCTCTCTCTCTCTCTCTCTCTCTGTGACTAGCCTACCTCACAGGATTGTCATGAGGAAAAAATGGAGGGGGAGGAACTATAAATGCTGCCAGGAAGAAGAGGGGGATAAAAATGCATTACACAGATAGCAACATCAGCTCCCATAACTATGGGTCATTTGGAGTACATGAACATACAAACCACGGACGGCCACAACATTAGCTTCTCTTATGTTCTTACGTTCTTTATTTTTGGCAGTCTCATTTAATGTTAATAAAAAGCAAATTTGCATATTTTAAATTAAAAACGCATGTGTAATATTTGTTCATGCCTTGCAGCTCTCAGACATCTGATATTTATTGTATGTGGCTCTTCCGCTGAGCAAGTTTGGCAACCCCTGACCTAGGTCATGGTGAGTCTTTCAAATGCATTCCCATGAACCTTTGGGAAACATGCAGATTAATTTGCATGTTTCCCAAAGGCTCATGGGGATACTTTTGAAAGGCTCACCAAGACCTAGGTGGTATACAGTGGGATTGGGCCTGCGGAAAGAGGGTGGTGGTTACAGACAAGGCTCATTTTGTAGCAGGAGCTCCTTTGTATATTAGGCCACACACCCCTGATGTAGCCAATCCTCCGAGAGCTTACAGTAGCCCCTGTAAGAAGAGCTCTGTAAGCTCTTGGAGGATTGGCTACATTGGGGGGGGGGGTGTTGCCTAATATGCAAAGGAGCTCCTGCTACGAAATGAGCCCTGGTTACAGATGTGTTGAAGGTGTCACTCTTGAGTGCTCTTCTGTTTTCTTGTCCTGTAGAAGGGAATTCAAAAGGCATTTCAATGCCATCTGAGCTATCTTTTCTTAGGTCCCACGATGTCCCCCCGAGAATCTCACTGTGGTCAGGAGAGGGAAACCTGAGGGCAAGCCACAGTGCGGCTGCCTACACACACAGGGACATAATAAACATAGACAAAAAAAATATACACCCCCAATAAACTATCTGACATGGCTATTTGTGGGACGGGGTTTTTGATTAAGGGGGCAGGACCCCCAAAGGCCCCACTGCAGCTATGTACAAGAGCTCTAGTACAAGTGGAAGTTTTGAGCTCGATCCAGCTCAGAATCTTTCCCACAAAATCTCTTGCTCATTAACTTATTTTTAGAATTATTTGAAGTCCAGATTTGTTGGTGTGTGTGTTATAGGTACGGATGGCCACAGTTCGCACTGTGTGTACCAGTCGATGGGGCGTGTCGACTTTGTACCTTCAGTAGAGCAGAAAAGAGAACACACGTACCAAATTTGTCCTTCGTACTTTGGAACATTGGTTAGTCCTTGGAAGGGAGACCACCAAGGAAGTCCAGAGACGCTGTGCAGAGAAAGGCAATGGCAAACCCCCTCTGAACATCCTTTGCCTTGAAAACCGTACAGGATCACCATACCTTGGCCATAGTTCCCACCATACTTCCCACCACCAATCTGGAACACATTGACGTTTGGTGAGTGCCGAGTCTCAAATTTGTACCTGGAGTGCTGCAAAATAATACATCGGGGTCATTTCCTGCCACCACCACCAATCCCAATCAGGATGATTGAAATGGACCCAATTGGAGCCAACTTCGGTAACCCATGAACTTCATCAACCCATGAACTTTGGGTTTGTGCCCCATTTTGGTGAGCCAGTTTGGTGTAGTGGTTAAGTGCATGGACTCTAATCTGGAAGAAGTCTAACATAATGAATTGGTGGGTAGATTGACGGAGGGAGGGAGAGACTTCCCAAATTGCTGCCTGCTGAAGTCCCTAATAATCTGTAAGCAGTAAATATTGTCACCTATGCTGCCATGGAGAGTGTGGGAGTTCTCAGCCTCGGCCTCTGCTGTTCTCAGTTTCGATCCTCCTGCATCTTTAATCTCCTGTTCTGACAAGGCTTGACGTTCAAGAGTTGGGAGACACTCACTGCTTTTCCACTGGGAACTAAAAGCTGTTAGTTTTAGCGTGAATGTAACCTGCTTATTGGCTTGTATCCCCCAGACTGTTTGAACCTGGTATATCTACCCCTTCCCTCCTTTGTAACAGCAGTCTTAACACAAGAAGTGTTTAGAGCAACACAGAATACTGTAATCAATAAACTGATCCTGTTTAAGGAACATTGTTGGTTTCTGATATCTGGGGACTCTGACAAATATTGTACATAATGTTACTTGTTACTTATAATAAAGAAGTCCCTGAAGTGGCACTGAAAATGGCTGTAATGCAATAATAAAAGATTTTAAGAGTCAATTATATAAAAGAAATTTGAAATTATAATTTCAGGCAGGCAGTCATGTCATTCTGCAATAGAAGAGCAAGATTTGGGTCCAGTAGGACCTTAAAGACCAGCAAGATTTCCAGGGTATCAGCTGGCAAGAGTCAACGCTTCCTTGAACCTTGTTCTTTATATTATAAAGATCACATCAATATCATAGCATCAGAGAGGGAAAGATTGTGGAAAAACAAGTGTGTATTCCAGAATCTCCAGTAGATGTCATGACAAGAACAACTGATGAAGCTAGAAAAAGGAAATGACATATTTCTTTTTATTGGGAGATCAGTTTAATATAGCAGAGTTTGTCCAGTCATAGAAGTGTGACAACGCACGTAGTAAATGAATCTCCCAAGAAGTATAATGCAAAAAAGGGTAAACTTACATTTATTCAAGTAGATCCAGTTCACATTCAGGTTGCAATCAAAAGGAGTGAGAGAAACATAAACTAAAGAGTACTAAAACTAAAACTAAAACTAAAGAGTACTGTCCATGTCACAAATGGCCGGCTTGTCCAGCGTCATGTATGTGGGAGTATGAATGCCTTTTGTCTACAAGAGAGACATGCAGAGTCATGTGTCTCCATGGAAGGGAGAGGAGGTGGTCAGAGGGCAGCTTCCAGGTTAAGACAAGGGCTGCGGACAGACTGGAAGCTTGCCTCGATATAGTGCTGCCTCTAATTGACCCAGTTTAAAATGTTGCGGGACATAACAGGCACACAGCACACCCTACTGCGGGTTACCCACAGCGACATCCCGTGGGAAAGCATCCACATTATTGTAGCACATCAGCCATGGAGCGCACTGCAAAAAACGGCCAAAAGTCATGCGCGCACATGCACACATGGGCAATTTTTTTAAAAAAAAGCCGCTTCCCTCGCGGCAGAACGGATCTGCAGGTTCAGACTGCCAAATCCATTCTGTGCACGCTCCCCCGTGTTCAGACAGCCAGCCATGCATAAGGAATGTGCGAGGAAACTAAAACTCCACTTCGGAGGTTGTAGATTTTTAACCTGACTCCAAGTTGTCTTTTGACGGGGTGAATATGCCGGGGAAACGCCTGACAGCTGTGGCTGTGTGAACGGGCCCAAGGAGGGGCATCCCATTCAAGGAGAAGAAGAAGAAGAAGAAGAAGAAGAAGAAGAAGAAGAGATTGGATTTATACCCCGCCCTCCACTCCCCAAGGGAGTCTCAGAGCGGCTTACAAACTCCTTTTCCCTTCCCCTCCCCACAACAGACACCCTGTGAGGTAGGTGGGGCTGAGAGAGCTCTTTCCCAAGCTGTCCTTGAGGGAACAGCTGGTCCAGAGATATGGCTTGCCCAAGGTCATCCAGCCAGGTGCAAGTGGAGGAGTGGGGAATCAAACCCAGTTCTCCCAGATTAGAGTCCACGCACTTAACCACTACACCAAACTGGCTCTATACACACCTATACACACTTACTGATGTAGCACCCCCGCCCCCAATGTTGCCATGCTAACTCGCTCACTCCGACACTTTTATACTCTTTTCAACAGTGACCTCTACTTTTCGCAGCAGATTTTGAAGATTCGTCTGAACTGTGAAAAATTCACTGCGATGAAACAGGAAACGGCAGACAGTCGCTGATTCTATTTGCACAGGGGAAGGAGCAAGATCAAAATGAGGCTGGGCAAACAACACAAGGATGAGAAAGTCAAAATAATTCCTTCCTCTCCACCACCCTTGCTTTGAGTCGGCTTTAGTTTCGAGAAGTACCACATAAGGCTGAAAGAAGGGCACCAGTCCAGTTTTGTTATACCTTTTCTAGTTATGTTATGTTATGTTATTTAATTCATTTGTGCCCCACCTTTCTTCCAAATGAAGACTCCAAGGGGCTTGCCTCACTGTCCTCCGTTTTATCCTCACAACAGCCCTGTGAGGTAGGTGAAGCCGAGAGCCTGTGACTGGCCCAAGGTCACCCAGCATGCTTCCATGGCACAAGCAGGAATTCGAACCTGGCTTTCCCAGATCCTAGCCTGACACTCTTAACCACTACAGCACACTGACTTTCAATGTGCATCTAGGTGTCTCTCATAGTGATCATCTCATATGTAGCAAGGTGAGGAAGCTGGAATGTAGCAAAACAACTAGCATTTTGCAATTAAGGATTGCTTTGTTTGGATCTGACCTTGTTCTCTGCATTGACAACTTTTGGATCCAAAGTAGAATTTCCTCATTTTCATCCTTTGCCTGTGACACAGCTCGAAACTTTTCCCAGTGATTCCGATCTCCAGGCACTCGAAATCCCTGCCCAAGAGTCCCTTACGTGCTTTGCGGAAGGTCTCTACGCCTGTAACTTGAACAATCCTGGATTCACCACCTGTACCCATTTGGTATATTCATCACACTGTCTGGGATTTTGAATTTTATACAGTGTGGGTTTTAAATGATTTTATAGGTTAGCTGGCAAGATCAGCCGTACCATCTCAGGTTCATACTTCTGCTCATCCTGTAAGGTGATTTATGCCATCACATGTCAGCAATGCCCTTCCACCCTCTACACTGGACAAACAGGCGAGTCCCTTCAACAAAGAATTAATGGACATAAGTCTGACATGAGAAACCACAACATTCAAAATCCAGCGGGAGAATCTTTTAACCTTCCAGGTGTCAGATTCTCTGCCATTGATTGTCCCTGGTCCCGGAGTCTGTATCAGTAATTTACTGCTAGCCTTGAAGTTTATTGCTTGTCCTGCTTAATGCATCTTTCTTGTTCCCCGGGAGGATGGCTTGCCGCATTCCACTGCGTCGCATAAACAGCCTGGCTATCTCCTCTCGTCTCCTCCCTCTGTCTCCCTGAGAGTCTCGAATGTTTTATCTTGCTTTTGTAACCTTGGAGAACTGTTGAATTGTTTCTAACCAGGTGCCTGGTCTGTGAACTGCAAGTAGGGGTCACTAAGGGGCGGCGGGGGGGGTGTTTTAGTGCTTTTGCACCTTTTCGGTGGGAATTAACGGTTGGGAGGTTTTCACGCTTTTTTGTATTGATCCTGATTGGCTCCTTGCCTGCTCTCATCTTACTGTGTGTGGTATATTAATCCCTGTTGCCCGTAACCCAGTATCTCTAACAAACATTGAGTACCTGAACCATCATTAAGAAAATAAAAGGACTTTCGTTTTCAACAAAGGCCTGGCTTAATTGATTCGACTCAGAAGCCTCACACCAGGACACTCAGTTGCTGACCCAAGAGCAGCAGTTCTCTTGCAAAGGAATTTGAAAGGGAGATTAGAAAGACAGACTACTGAATTTCAACTGATTATGAAGCTCAAGATAATGCATTCTCCTAGACTTAATCAAGACCTCGGCTTCCTCTCTCATTACCAATGCTGATTTCTCCACTTCTCTTACCTCTCCGCATATCACACCTAATCCAATCATACCTCCCACTGTCACTTGCCTGCTAATATTATTTGGCATCTGAAATCACTCCACTCTCTAAGATATAAGGACAGATGGACTCACATTCTAGCTGTATCTGAAGAAGTGAGCAGAGACTCATGAAACGTCATACCCTACCACAGATTTTGTTAGTCTTTAAGCTGCTACTGGACTCTTGCTCTTTACTACATCTTGGGGCCTACTTGTACAAGAAAATTAAAAACTTGTATCTTCCATGTCGTCTCCATTTTATTAACCAAACGAGCAACAACATACACAATGAACCTGTTAATCCTTTATTGCACAGCCAAGAGAACACAATGATAGAATTCTGGTTGTTATTGTTGTATACATTTTATTTTGCAGAAGTTCCCCCCCCCCCCCCCGGCTTCCTACACACACTGGGTCATTGTTGACCCACAAGTTCGTAGCCTAAAACTGCGCTCCCATCATCCTCGAGACTTGATGTCTTCTCATTCTTGATCGCACATAGAGTCCAGCACACAGCCCTCTGCAGGAAGAAGAAAACACGTCACAGAAACCAAACTAGACCACGCTGCCCGTGACAAGGCGCTGTTTCTTGGAAGTGGACGATGCGCTAGACCCTGGCCTGAATCAACCATAGAGGCAAACTTGAACAATCATGAAGGTGCCTTATACTGAATCAGACAAGGTCGGAACTGTCTACTCAGACTGGGACTCAGGCAGGGAGGTCTTTCACATCACCAACTGCCTGGTCCTTTCAACTGGAGATGCCGGGGATTGAACCTGGGATCTTCTGCGTGCCAAACAGATGCTCCGCCACTGAGCCACAGCCCCTCTCCAAACCTGAAGCAAACTTAAAACTACTCAAGAGGCCAAAATTCCAGGGGTCCTCCTCAGAGAACCAATGTGATGTAGTGGTTAGGAGCACAGACTTTAATCTGGGAAAACCAGGTATGATTCCCCATTCCTCCACATGCAGCTGCTGGCGTGACCTTGGGTCAATAATAAGTTTTTTCAGAGCTGTTCTCTCAGGGGCCATCCTCAAAAGAGCTCTCTCAGCCCCACCTAGAAGAAGAAGAGATTGGATTTATACCCCTCCCTTCACTATCCTAAGGAGTCTCAGAGCCGTTTACAATCCCTTTCCCTTCCCCTCCCCACAACAGACACCCTGTGAGGTAGGTGGGGCTGAGAGAGCTCTCTCGAGAACTGCTCTTTCCAGAACAGCTCTGAGAGAACTTATGACTCACCCAAGGTCACCCTACCTCACAGGGTATCTGTTGTGCAGAGGGGAAGGGAAAGGAGATTGTAAACTGGTCTGAAACTCTTTGGGTACTGAAGGGTGAAGTATAAATCCAATCTCTTTTCTTCTTCTTCAGGCATGTAATTTTAATTTTTTAATTTAATTAATTTATACCCTGTCTTTCTCCTCAATGGGGGACCCAAAGCAGCTTACATCGTATGTCTCTCTATTTTATCCTCATAACAACCCAGCAAGATAGGCTAGCCTGTGAATGCATGTCTTGCCCAAGGCCACCCAGCGAGCTTCCATGGCACAAGCCGGGATTCGAACCTGAGTCTCCCAGATCCTAGTCCATTGCACCACACTGGAGAAGTGCCTTCTCCTTGGATTTCAGGGAACTTGATCCAGCACTCTCTGATTTCTATTTCTGTCCACCTAATACCCTTTCCATTCTTTACTATGAATTTTTTGTCGTTCCATTTTCAACTTTTTTCCCCCCTGCCTCTAGAATTGCAAAAACTAAGATACATGTGCCAAGGCAGTATAAGGTACAGCAGTTTGCTCCTAGTTCTCAAGCACACTGGGCATATTTGTAATTCTGCTTCTAGAAAATGGAAGTGTTTTTACTATTGAAGCCTATAACGTTTTCTGTTAATACGCTAGAATAAGTTTAGGATTAATAAGCAAGTCAGTATAATGTAATTCTGAACTTGGCCCCAGCGTATGGGTCACAAAAGAATAAAATGGCAGGATATGCAATTGCGGCCAAATTAACAAACTATATAAATGAAAGACCGGTCAGAGAATTTGCACCAAAAAAATGGGGAAATTATTATGCTTATTATAAGTAAATTTGAAAAATGAGTGACTTATGTTAAAATTACTATAATGCTTTTTCATTTTTATTTTTTTCATCAGTGTAATGATAGCTTAGGTGATAATATAATAGCGCTGATATAATTAAGGTTGTTATAGATCAGGGGTGGCCAACCTTGCTTAACGTAAGAGCCACATAGAATAAACGTCAGATGTCTGAGAGCCGCAAGACAGGAACAAATATCACACACACGTTTTTATTTTTAAAAATATGCAAATTTGCTTTTTATTAACGTTAAATGGGACTGCCAAAAATAAAAACAAACGAGGAAAACCGGTTATTGATAATGATATTACTTGTTTGCTAATGATATTGAGAGAGAGAGAGAGAAAGAGAGAGATGGAAAGAAAGAATTAAAGAAGTGGAAAGAAAGAGAGAGAGAGAAACTAGGAAAGCAAATAGATGGGAGGGAGGAGGGAAGGAAGGGAGGGAGGGAGGGAAAAAGAGAGAAAAAGCATGCCTCCCCTTTGCTTCCCCAGCTGCCCTGCCAGGAGCCGCACAATATGTGTGAAAGAGCCACGTGTGGCTCCCGAGCCACAGGTTGGCCACCCCTGTTATAGATAATACTAGGTAAAAGGTAAATGTTTCCCTTGCGAGCCAGTTTGGTGTAGTGGTTAAGTGCGCGGACTCTAATCTGGGAGAACCGGGTTTGATTCCCCACTCCTCCACTTGCACCTGGCTGGATGACCTTGGGCAAGCCATAGCTCTGTACCAGCTGTTCCCTCAAGGACAGCTTGGGAAAGAGTTCTCTCAGCCCCACCTACCTCACAGGGTGTCTGTTGTGGGGAGGGGAAGGGAAAAGGAGTTTGTAAGCCGCTCTGAGACTCCCTTGGGGAGTGGAGGGCGGGGTATAAATCCAATCTCCTCCTCTTCTTCTTCTTCTTGCTCGAAAGCCAATTGAATCCGACTGTAGGGATGCGCTGCTCATCTCCGTTTCCAAGCCGAAGAGCCAACGCTGTCCGAAAACTTTTCCATGGTCATGTGGCCAGCATGACTAGATGTTGAGGCGCACAGAACACTATTTATCTACTTGCAATTTCTTGCTTTCGAACTGCTGAGTTGGCAGGAGCTCGGACCAGAGATGGGAGCTCACTCCGTCATGCAGCACTCAGGTCTCGAACTGCTGAACTACCAACCTTCCAGTCTGCAGTTCAGCGTCTTAACCACTTGAGCCACTGCAGCCCCCATATATAATACTACAATAGTATAAATATGTGTTCCCTGAAATAATGCTGTATTCAAGACCATTAAAATAGGTTTTGACTTATATATGAACCTAGTTCATTGTTATCCTTTTTTATTCTTAGAAATGCTCTTAAAACAATTATAGTGGATTATTGACTATGACAACTGTAGTGGTATTAAGATGTAATGGAACATATAATGTAATAATCAATGCCTAACAATTAATATTAATAGTAAGGTAAAGGTAAAGGTTTCCCTTGCTCGAAAGCCTGTCGAATCCTTCTCTAGGGGGCGGTGCTCATCTCCATTTCCAAACCGAAGAGCCAGCGCTGTCTGAAGACATTTCCGTGGTCATGTGGCCAGCATGAGTAGATGTCAAGGTGCACAGAATGCTATTACCTTCCCACCAAAGCAGTACCTATTTATCTACTTGCAATTTCTTGCTTTTGAACTGCTCGGTTGGCAGGAGCTGGGGCCAGAGACGGGAGCTCGCTCTGTCACGCGGCACTTGGGTCTCGAACTGCCAAACTACAGACCTTCCAGTCCGCATCTTAGCATCTTAACCTCTGAGCTACCGCGGCCCCTAATATTAATAGTAACTAATGATAATAAAGGCCAGGCTTGAATAAGAAATGTATACAGTATGTGAAAACCTTCCTAATACTATGTATTTTAAATGTTTATGTTAAATGCTCAATATTTACCCTGATGTTGATCATCCTAGTTATGAATAAGTTATAAAATCTATATCTCCCCTTTCCCCCTTGTTTCTCTGTATCCCTATTTTAATTTAAGATAACAATAATAATTAAAAAGCTATTAAAAAAGAATCTACACCATGGGGCCACACAAAGCTAGGGGGGATAGTTTTATGAATCAGATTAATCTGAAAACAAAAAGAAGAAAGAAAGAAATTGGGAGGGTTTACAAGCTCCAGGAAGTAACAAATGCACAGATGTCATTAAAAACACCCAGTCAACGTAACAGAACAAGAACTTTAAAAAAAATATATGCTGGAAAGTAAGAAAAACCAGCCAAATGGCCAGCTGAGTGGACTGGGATCTCACCGTGGTTGCAGCAGATCCCTGATGAGGCGCAGGTTCCCCCATTGTTTCCACACGGCTTCTTCCCAGACTCACAAGGGGTGGGCAGGAAGTTTTCTTCCTGGCATCTCAGAGTCTCCGCAGTGCCGAAGTAGCAGCCCAGGTCTTCTCCACAGCAGATGTTGGGTCCAAAGCAGTGACCCCTGTTTCTCGGCCCGCAGGAGATGCACTGCATGGGGGGAGGATACAACAGGGGGAGAGGTCCGAGGGTTACCAACCCGCAGGTGGGGCCTGGAGGTCTCCCGGAATTAGAACCGATCTTCAGGTAACAGGGGTCAGTTCCTCTGGAGAAAATGGTTGCGCTGGGAGCGGAGTCAATGGCACTGTACCACAGTAAGGCCCTGCCTCTCCCCAAACCCCACCATGTCCAAGCTCCACCCCCGAAATCTCCAGGTATTTCTCAACCCAGAGCTGGCAGCCCTAAAATATACCTTTACCAATCACTTGGTAATAATTAAAGCTGAGTTTTAAAAACCTTTTTTCAGGGTTCTAAAGAGTGTTCTAGAAGAAGAAGAGGAGGAGGAGGAATTGGTTTTATAACCTGCCCTTTACTAACCAAAGGTGTCTCGGAGCGGCTTATAATTGCCTTCCCTTCCTCTCCCCACAACAGACACCCTGTGAGGTAAAAGGGGCTCAGAGAATTCTGAGAGAATTGCTCTTGAAAGAGCAGCTCTGAGAGAACTGTGACTGACCCAAGGACACCCAGCTGGCTGCATGTGGAGGAGTGCGGAATCAAACCCGGTTCTCCCAGATTAGAGTCTTGCTGCCCCTAACCACTATACCAAACTGGCTTTAGTATCAGATCTTAGGGTCCCAACCTATTTCAGCTGGAAGCTCTAGGCCGCACATATCTGAATGGGATCCTCCCTCACGCTGGGTTTGATCCATTAGAACTATGCTTGGTTGGAGAAGATGCACAGAGGCTACTGTGGCGGTTTTGACCACTCCATTGCTTGAATCCAGGCCAGTGCTTTAGACTGCCGTGGATTGCGGTCACACACACCTTTAGATCTGACATAGCTGTGAATGCCTGATGGATCTAAAGGGCACAATCAGGCAGCAACTTCTGGGAAAGGTCCCACAGTCGTCGGCACCCTGTGCTGCTCCGCCACAATAATGGAGTTAAAAGACACCAGGGAAAGTCCGGTCCTAACACTTGCCGACAGGTCATAGACTTTCCCCTATCTGATTGCTCAAGCACACGCTCAAGCCGTTGGGATGGTCTGATCATTCCATACTCACTCAGTGTCGTTCCCCCCCCCCACACACACACTTAGCAGTATGTGCATAATTGCATACTCCAAGACCCAATGGGGTCTTCAAAAGTCATCTGTGACTTGATGGCACTTTCCACCGCCACCACCACCAGTTGACTCCTGTTATGGGCAGGAACAGGGAGCTAGGAAGTTGTTGACAATGCAGCCCACACCAAGGAAGAGTTATTAAACTGTGCTCATTTAATGTTATGCTGCCTACTAATTCTGATGCCCAGCATTAAGAACACAACAGGTACCCGTGGGGGAGACTGTAACCATACCGAACATCTGCTGCAAGAACATCTCACAATCTCCACTAGTACCTTTTCCAGACATCGTCCTTTGTATTTCATTTGGGTTATATTAGAACAGCCCTGACCAGGATGGGCCAGGATAGCCCAATGTTATCAGATCTTGGAAGCTAAGCAGGGCTGACCCGGATAATACTCGGATGGGAGACCACCAAGGAAGCCCAGGGTTGCTATGCAGAGGCAGGCAGTGGGAAACCACCTCCTAATGTCTCTTGCCTTGAAAACTTTTAGGGTCATTGTAAGTCAGTTGTAACTTGAAGGCACATTCCACCACTGTATTAGAATGACAGATGTCTTCACCTTGAACTCTGGGGGCCACAACACACCCTACAACTCTGGATTAATCAAGCCCACAAAAATTACTCGCCTACAATCACTTGTGTCCTAAGAGATTAAAACCGAGTATCCCTTGCAATTCTGGGCTTCCCTGCCTGAGGCAATTCTTCCTTGTCCTGGGTGGCCGTGATGGTAGAGTCTGCTCTATTACCCAAACCCTCGGCTCCCCAGGTTCCATCTCCGAATCTCCTGGAATTTCCCATCCAGGAGTTGGTAACCCTACCCTCAGATATTGGGTCGAGTGGAACCTCACCGCCTGTCCCTTCTCACACCCCATTTGTTTGCCGGCAGGCTAACATCCGTGCCGGAAGACATTAAGCTTCTTTTCTCGGTCAAGCCAAAAAAAGGTTGACCACACCTGACACAGACTCGCCGTCCTCAGTCCCCCCACGACTCACCTTCCTGATTTCCACATCCAAGGTGGAACGCTTCCCTCCAATGGGGCAGTTCTGGATGTAGCAGGCCGAAGAGAGAGCCAGGAAGGAGAACACGCAGAAGGCCAGCGTATTGTAAGACATGATCCCAGTTGACACCAGTTGGTTCCTCTGGGGGAAATGATGGAAACGTCCTTCAGGGTTTTGCCTCCATGGCCTCGGCTATATATACCAGTGGACGGGCCTGCTTAGCCATACCATCATTCTCATTACGCATTTCTCTTAAAAAACACAAGGTATTGCTTTTCACGCCACAAGGCCCTCATCTAATAATCCAAGGTCGAGGATGTGAGGTCAGTCAGCTACGGGTGATTTTCTCTCTCGTTCCCCTCCCCCACTTTACAGAAGATGTATAAAAGGTCGAGAACTCTCCTTAATCGAAAGAATGTTTGATGTCACCAGAATTTGATGGGGGAGAATATGACCTCTTTGGACAGTCCAGAAATAGGTGGTTAAGGGGAATATTTAATATGCCGCTCTGTCCAAGAGTCTGGATGGGAACATAATCCTCAGTTTGAAGTCTCTGAAGAGCAGAGGTCCCTATGGAGAACATCTGTAGTATCTTATTTTATGTATTTTGTTATTTATCTTGGAAATTAATTTATTATCTGTCTTGGAAATCTCTGCTCCTGGCATGCAACCTCATTTCTACTGTTATGTTGGTCGCCCTAAAATGTTATGTTCAGGAAATCACTCCAGTGAAAATACCATGGTCATTTTGAGATAGTTTGAGATAGGGTTGCCAAGTCCTGGTTGGAAAATACCTGGGGACTTTGGGGGTGGAGCCAGGAGAAGGTGGGGTTTGGGGAGGGGAGGGGCCTCAGCATGGTACAGTGCCATAGAGTCCCCCCTTCAGAGCAGCCATTTTCTCCAGGGGAGCTCATCTCTGTCAGCTGGGGATCAGTTGTAAAAGCGGGAGATCCCCAGGCCCCACCTGGAGGCTGGCAACCCTATTTTGAGAAGACCCGGAGGCGAGAAGCAAAGGAGTCCAAGCAAGCAATAAACAACACAAGGAAAAGCACAATCCGAGGTAGACAAGGTCTGCTTCCAAGAAGTTATCTTCTTTCAGGCTACCTAAACTCAGTCTGAACCAGATCCTCACATGCTGATGTTGCTGTGGCAGAGCATAGGGAGAGAGAGTTTTGCAAATAAGTGGGGTATAGGCCACAAAGGGCTTTGTGTGTGGTAGCCGATAGCTTAAACTGAGCTCGGCAACAAATGGGCAGCCAGCCGAGTCTGCAGAAAGGGTATGCTCTGTCTAACTCTCACTAATAGTTGAACCGTAGCATTCTGGACTAGTTGGAGTTTCTGAGCTGATTTTTTTTTGTGGGGGGGGGAGACCAATTCACAGGTCCAATCTGCATTGGTATTTCCCACCGTTGTGCTAACGAGCTCACATTGTCTCACAAATTTCTGTCTGCGTTTCCTGCCGCATCCACTCTCCTATTGTTTCATCTCAGCACCGGCTGTCTGTATCATTTTATGGCCATTCAGTGGTCACACTGAGGTCCCTAGGGTGTCTCATCGCCTTATCTGGATTTGGTTTTAAGGTGCTACAATTGCTCCTCCCCATCCCTGAGCCGCTGTGAGCAAAAAGTAGACAGCTGGAGCCGAATGCTCCCCAATAGCCAGTAGCATACCGAATTCGCTTCAAGGTGCTGGTACTCACCTTTAAAGCCCTATACGGCCAGGGTCCGACATACCTGAGGGACCGCCTTTCCCCATATATACCCCAGAGAGCACTGAGGTCAGGGTCTCAGAAGAGACTGACCCTCCCGGGCCCCAAGGAGGCTAGGCTCACCACCGCCAGGGCCAGGGCGTTTTCAGTGGCGGCTCCATACTGGTGGAATGAGCTCCCGGAAGAGATCAGGGCCCTGCAGGATCTTTTACAAGACGGAGGCTTTCAACTAAGGAGCCGCCCTCACCACTACCACCCACAATCATAATTATGGGCCTGGCCCTAGCTCTGAGATCAAGCCATACCATCAAGCCATACCATCCACTGAGTTGGAAATTGTCTGTTGTTTACATCTTCAGCACGCCATCTCAATTAATGAAGGAATTATTGCTCACACTTTATGATCTTATGTTTTACTGTGTTTAACTTGTTTTAAATGATTACTGTATTTTCTGGCGTATAAGACTACTTTTTAACCCAGGAAAATCTTCTCAAAAGTCGGGGGTCGTCTTATACGCCGGGGGTCGTCTTATAGGGCGGGTGATGAAACTTCCAAGCCAGACTGGAGAATCTGTGGTTACCCCATCCCTACCACGTCCACAGCTCGGCCGACGGAGGGGAACGAGGGGGCAACCAAAGGGAAGGGCACTGTGCAGACCTCCAGCCAAAGGGTGCCTTCCAAAAGACGGCGCGCGGGGCTTAGTGAGGCGGGACTAGGCAGGGCCCCCCCTGGGAACTGAAGCGGCTGCTACTCATGCCAGCGGCAGCCGCGGGAAGAGAGGCCTCGGGCCGCTTGCACTGCTGCGGGGAGGGAAACCTCGCATCGCTCGTGGCGGCTGCGGCGAGATCTTGTGCTGCTCGTGCCGTTGCCAGCTGTGGGGAAGGAAGCCTTCCGCCGCTTGTGGTGGTGAGGCCCTGCGCCGCTTGCACCGGCTGCAGTGAGGCCCCACAGCCGGGGGTGGCGCAAGCGGCGCAAGGCCTCCCTTACCAAGGCCAGCGGTGGCGCAAGCAGCAGCTGTTTCATTTCTCAGGGGGGCTTGCACCGCTGCCGGCCGCGGGGAAGGAAGCCCCCACGCCGCTCATGGGGAGGCCCCGCACCGCTCACAGCGGCTGCAGGGAGGTGTTGTGCTGGCACACAACCCCCCCCCCCCCGGAATTTAAAAAGACGACGCCCCTGGTGTGAGCTAGCTTACAGTTTCTTAGCCTCCGGCATCCACAGAGCCGCTTGAGAGAGAAGGACTAACTGAAGGTCTGGCGCTGTATTTGGTGTGCATTGGAAGAGGGGCAGTCTTATACGGCAAGTATATCCCAAACTCTATATTTTGACTGGAAAAGTTGGGGGTCGTCTTATACGCCCAGTCGTCTTATATGCCGGAAAATACGGTATATGTGGATTCTATGGTATTTAGGTACTGACTCCTGTAAGCCGCCCAGAGCTGCTTGCGGGGAGGGTGGGGTACCAATTGAATAAATACATAAATTCTAAGGAGATATGCAAACTGTCACAAAGGAAACAAGTTAGCTGAAAACCCAGTCGTCTGTGTTTAAATGCAGCCAGGGAACATTTTCCTGTGATCATATTTGAGGGGAGGGTTGGAAGCACGCCCACCCCTGAACCATTTATTTCCTGGGCAGTCCCCAGCACACCCTGCCTAGCAACCCTGGGTGTTCGTGTTTTTTACCCAGCTTGTTCTGTCTTTCCTGCCCACCCACCTCCCCTTCCACCAGGTCACCCCCTTTACTTTCTGCAAGGGGTCCCAGCTGCCATTTCCTCCCCTCAGCGCAGCACAGTGCCCTGCTGGCGCCCCTGGGAAGCAAGTCCGTCCCCCCCCCCTCTCGCGCACGCTCCCTAAACAACTTGCGTCCTGATGCAGAGAAGAGCTTTATACTGAGCCAAATGGGAAGCCAGTGCCACAGCAGCACAAAACAGCAAATGCCGATTGGGCCACAGTGCATTACAGTAGTCTAGTCTTGACTGAATGGATGTAAAACAAAGCCCTCCTGCTGCTACCTTTACCATGTCCCAAAGAAGACAGTGAGACTCTGTGCAGTATACCCCCACAGGCCTCTTACAATGGGGTTGTCAAGCAATAGGGACCAGTCTCACTTGCCTAGCAGAGAATGCTGCTGTATCGTTTCAAGAGGGAGCAGTGTTCCCTCTAAGTGGAGTGAGTGTGAGCCAGCTCACAGTTTTTTAGCCTCCGGCTCACACATTTTTGTCTCCGCCCAGGAAGGATAGCTCCAGAGCCAACTAATTTATGCAGTAGCCAAGTTGCTTGCTCGTAACTTTAATGCCAGCAGCTCACCAAGTAGAATTCTTGCTCACAAGACTCCACAGCTTAGAGGGAGCATTGGAGGGGAACCCTGTTGGTCTACAGTAGAGCGGCTAGATTCGAGTCCAGTATCACCTTAGAGACCAACAAGATGGTCAGAGTACAAGCTTTTGAAAGTCAAAGCTCCCTTCATCAGATACAAGTAGAAATGAAGATCCCCTGTACTTGTATCTGACAAAGAATATTTTTTGGGAATATATATTTTTTATTTTCCACATCACATGTTCACAACATAAATATTATACAACTTTGGAATGGTATACGAACTATTCCTTCCATTTATACTCTATTACACTGCAAGTATCTACTTAATATAGATTTTTTTTTCACTACCAGTGATTGCTTGTTAAACAATTGCTATCAACTCCTCAAACTCCGGAACAAATAGTACATAATTTAATAAACAGATAACTAATGATTTTTTAAATCTCATTCCAATTAAGCTTCTACAATGTTTCCTTCATAAATCTCAAGCTGTTGTTCATAATATTCTTATCTTCTAAGTTTCTATTCTTTAATTGCTATAATTGAAAACAAGAAAGTTTTGACTCTCCAGACTTTATACCCTGAAAACCTTGTTAGCCTCTAAAGAGCTATTGGATTCGAATCTAACTGCTACATCATTATTGATGAAGTCCTGTTCAGCTATGCATAGCCATGCGACTGAAGTTTAAAGAAGGTCGGGAGATAATGAACGCTTCTTCTGTCAGGACACAAAGGCAGTGATTAACGCAAATGGGTAATATATCAACTGTTAATGAAACCAGACAGGCGTAATATCTGTGCTTGCCCCTACCTGGTCTTAGATCCAGTGAGCTCATCCGCCTCTCTTAGAAAACTCACCAGTTTTGATAAGGGCAGGAAGTTCTTAATAATGTAGGATTGGTTTTGCACCATAACCAGCCCCACCTTTGGCATCACTAATTCGCCATCAGACATTGAACCTTGTTTAGCAAGTAACCTTTGCCCCTTGCTGTAATCACTGGCATTTAAAGACACACTTTAGACCATTCAGAGGTCAAAGAGGACTTTCCGTGTGCCATGGAATGCTACAAGGCCAAAGGGTTGACATTAAATTATAAGTGTCCTTTACAAAAGATAGGAGGTAAAAGCTGAAAATAAAGATGAATGGAGAGGAGTCTCTGGTGTATTCAATCTGCTGCCATTTAAGAAGGGCAGCCATGCTGGTCTGCAGTCGAACAGCTAGAATTGAGTCCAGTAGCACCTTAGAAACCAACAAGATCTTGAGAGTATCCGAGTTCCTTTTGTCAGACGCAAGTTGGAATGGAGATCCCTGAAACCTAATATCCCAGTAAGAAGGTTGAGAGGTGGGGTGCAGAGAAGAGAGAATGCAAATCATCTCGATTAGAGCCGGAGAGAAATGCTCGGGGGCAGAAGATCAGCATCTGTAGTGAGACAAGAATCCGATGTCCCTGTTCAGCCCTGGGGGTCCATTGTTTGGAATTTGTAAATGAACCCCAAGTTCAGCAGTCTCATGCTATAGTCTCCCCTTGAAGTTTTTCTGTTTGAAGACTGCCACTTGTGATTAAACAAGAGATAGGGGGCTGTAGTGGTTATGGTGTTGGACTATGTCACCAGGATCTGGGAAACAATGCGAAAGGACAACGTAAGATACATATATATATGAGGAACAAAGCTATGCAAACAGATATTTACAACCTTATTTGCTCTTATAAGAATGCTGTTCAGAACAGTTCCAATGTATACGCTCTGAAAACGATAAATGAGGGGGAGGGTGTTCCAGACTCCATTGGTCCGGCCATTCCTCCAGGTGAGCACCACAGTGGAAAATGCATAGGTGCAGTCAGCTGTCAAACGTATTCATTTACAGGGCTGCACCTTCAGGAGCCTTTTCAGAGGGCAGCACAGTTAAGACTCAAGTCCAGCAGCAGCTTAGAGACCAATAAGAGTTTCAGGTATTCAGCTTTCGCAAGTCAAAGCTCAGGGCTGATGCAGGGAGCTTTAACTCTCAAAAGATTACACCCTGAAAGTCTTGCGGGTCTCAAAGGTGCTACTAGACTTGCTGTGAACCAAGAGGATCAAGCTAACAAAAGAATTATTATGAAAAATATAGACATCTATTAGGGTGTACACATAAATAAAACAAAATTAAATTAAAAAGAGACAGTCCAAGCATAGGCATAGACTATGGGGGGGCTCGAGCCACCCCCGAAATTTCCCGGGGGGAACTGAGCCCCCTGAGGAAATGTAGCGCCTGCCGCCGCACCTCCCCGGGACCTTCCGAGGCCCGCCAGCCACTGCTGCCGATGCCTCTCTCTCCCCCCACCCCCAACCTGGTCACTCCTTCCTCCTTCCCTCTCTCTCTCCCTCCGTCTTTTCCGGGCAAAATGCCCAGCGTGGTGGCGTCACCTGGAAGTGACGCCATCATGCTGGGCGCATTGCTGGGCGACGCTCTAGCAATTGCCCTAAAACTCTATGGCACCGTAGAATTTCAGGGCGATTGCCTGAGTGTCACTCTGACAACATGCCCAGCGGGATGGCATCACTTACGGATGACGCCACCACGCTGGGCATTTCGCCCGGAAAAGATGGAGGGAGAGGGAAGGAGTGGCCAGGGCGGGGGGGGGGGGGAGAGGCAGCGGCGGCAGCAGCTGGCAGGCCTCGGAAGGGCCCGGGGAGGTGTGGCGGCAGGCGCTACGTTTTCCCAGGGGGGCGGGAACATCGCCCCAGCGAGTGGGCGTGCTAAGCATGCACGCTAAGGAGCCCCTGCCCCCGCAGGAATTTACAAAACTCTACGCCCCTGAGTCCAAGTATCAGACATTTAAAACTTGGTTCATTAGGAACTGATTGCAGTACATATCAAACTGATGGATAAAACCTTTGACCTAAGGACCATACACATTTCGGCCCCTATGGGCCTTCCTCAGTGGTCAGTGTTCCTTATTATACAATGACACACACCCAAAAATACATCCATTCAGAATGTTGTGTGTGTGTGTGTGTGTGTGTGTGTGTATAAAAATGAGACCAGGTGTTGCTTTCTTAAATGCTATGTATTTGCTACAACTAGTAAAATGAGCCTGTGGTAGCTGTGCAAAATCTCCAAATTAGTCTGCTATCAAATGTCCCATTCGTCAGGATGTGTGTCACTTCCATCAAGTGTCAAGCTACTAGACTGGCGCCTAACTATCAGATTTGAATGGCCAGTTAGCGGAGACCTGTGCGACCCACATGTCCAAAGCGCAGAACTGTCCGTTATGAAAACTGGCTTTCCTTTCCCGATAACGTTGCAGCTTCGCCTCCTTTTTCTTATGGAGAATTCTTCTCAAGCAGCTCCAGAATAAAACGCTGACTAATTTTGTATGTTATTTAGGTCAGAATAACCTGAACTCAAAGGCAGGCTGTTATATAGGGAAGGAGATCCATCTCCCAGATTGCAGTCGGGTGATTATTGAAATAGCTGGAGTGCTTGAGAGGAACCATCAGGGAAGGCCTTTTATTCTTGACCTGGGGAGAACAAAATCAGGTTATGTTAGTGTCAGTATTTGAGATTCTCAGTCTTCAGCACAAAGAGCTGTCAGATCATAAGGATCTAGGATGACAGTTAACAGGAGTCATGTGACTGGGTCAAGTGGTACTGGACAGGAACATGTATGGGCTTGTTCTCTATCTGTAACAGTGAATAATGTACTCATCATGACTCAGCAACTCACTGATTGGTTGATGTGTAACTACCATACTGTATATATTTGAGAGAGTATGATTCAGTTGTCTGGCGAAGCACTTTGTTAGTGGATGTCAGAATATCTTATAGCACTGTAAATAAACTGTAAATACACTCCACTGGTGTGGTGCAGTTTGGTGTGCTGTGGTGTCTTGTGGACTCAAGTCTCATACACTGGTGCTGTGCGGTCAGGCACGTCACACACACGACGACAGTTAGCTGATGCCTAAGGGTGTGCCTGCCTGCCCTCGTGGCTTCCCTGCTGAAGTGAGTGGTCGCTGGCAACACTCCCTCTAAGCTGTGGAGTCTTGTGAGCAAAAATTCTCCTTTGTGAGCTACTGGCATGAACATTGTGAGTGAGCGATCTGGCTACTGCATAAATTAGTTTGCTCTGGAGCCATCCCTTCCTGAGCTAAGACAAGAATGTGTGAGCCGGAGGCTAAAAAACAGTGAACTAGCTCACACTAATTCAGCTTAGAGGGAACACAGGTCACTGGCCATCTTCCTTTCGGCAAGGATCTTGATTAGTTACCAGGATAATATCATGGATGATTGAAATGCCTTCCCTAAGAAGAAAGGCTAAATGGGGGGGGGGGGGCTTTTCAGTTTAGAGAAAAGGGGCTCTTTTGCATTCTCATTTTCTTTGCTTGGGCATCCCCGTTCGTTCGAGGGGTTTTTCCCCCTTTCTTTTCTGCATGTGTTTTCCCTCCCTCTAGTGGTTAATTTGGTATTGCATCACTGTGTGTCTGGCATAATGGTAAAGGTTTCCCTTGTTCAAAATATGGTCAGATACGACTCTAGGGATGCGGGGCTCATCTCCATTTCCAAGCCGAAGAGCCAGCGCTGTCCGAAGACAGCTCTGTGGTCATGTGTCCAGCATGACTAGACGCCAAGGCACACGGAATGCTGTTTCCTTCCCACTGAAGCGGTACCTATTTATCTACTTGCAATTTCTTGCTTTCGGACTGCTAGGATGGCAGTAGCTGGGGCCAGAGATGGGCGCTCACTCCGTCATGCAGCACTCGGGTCTCGAACTGCTGAACTACCAGTCTGCAGCTCAGCGTCTTAACCACTTGAGCCACTGCTTATAGGCTGGTAAATGCTCTCTGTCTCAAGTTGCTGGCTCAGTTGCTCTCTAGTTGTACATGGTAGAAGCATACATCAGTCGTCTTTTCTCCCGGCTAGCAGCCTTCACTGTAAATAGTCTTACAGCCGGATATTAAAGAAAGGACTGGTTGCTACTTTCAGAAATAAATTAACTGGCTTGCTTCTATTTAAGTACTTCAAATGGAACTAAAAGATAATTTGACAAAAGCTGAAAAGAAGCTAATTTGAAATTGGATCCAGAAGATATGAAGAAAGCTAAAAAGAACTTAAGCTCTAAAAATCTGAAGAAAGTATAATAGAAGCTAAGCTATATCTAGAGGCTGACACCTTTTACTCAATACAAGATTACTCCTGAGGAAGACTGATGAAATGAGTGTATAACCGGGTGCTCATTGAAGAAGTTGGACTTGAGGATGTTGGACTTTTCTTACAAAATATTTGATATTTATAAGAGTTATTCAATGTTATTGTCATTTTATCATTGTTTGCTCAAGCCATAGTTCTGACAGAGCTGTTCCCTCAAGGACAGTTCTGGAAAGAGCTCTCTCAGCCCCACCTACCTCACAGGGTGGCTATTGCGGAGAGGGGGAGGGAAAGGAGTTTGTAAGCTGCTCTGAGAGGCCAAGTGAAGGGTGAGGCATAAATCCAGTCTCTTCCTCTTCTTTATTTGTGTGTATGTGTGTGTGTTTATGTGCTTGCATGCCTGGAAGTCATGGTGACTTCTGGCGACCCCCTAGTGGGGCTTGATAATTGCCTGCCTCTGCCTCCCGGCCCTGGTATTCCTTGGAGGTCACCCTTCCAAGTACTTGCCAGGGTTGGCCCTTCTTAGCTTCCAAGATCTGATGAGACTGGGCTCGCCTGGGCCATCCAGGTCAGGTCAAAACTGATCAGCTTCTTTCTGTCTCTCATGTAGAGCGTTGGTGGGCCATCTAGGCAGGCACTGCAGTTCTCCTGGAATTCTCCTGGAATTTGGGGAGGGTGCCACTCCACAGCATCACATCATTGCTGAGCATCTTCTCTCCCCCAAACCCTGCCCATACTAGGCTCCACCCCCCCCCCCCAAAAAAAAATCTCCAGGAATTTCTCAAGCCCGGCTCATGCAATGTAGGAAGATGAGGGGAAACCAGAGCTTATCACCAATGCTTCTCTTAACTTCTGGCTTCTCTTGAGGGGGTGTGCGGTCAACAAGCAGCAGGGGAGATGTCCCACCCCATCCCCCTGAGCCTGGCGGAGGGTGGTGGAGGAGGCGCCTGAGGGTCCCGCCCTCTTTGTGCCATCACAGCCCAGCTGCCCTCCCATCCCCCAGTCTGCCGTTGCCTGATTGGCACAGCAGGCAGCCAATCAGCAGGCACCTGGAGGGCAATAATGGGCTGAGCCTAGGCCCTGTGGAGACGAGACAAAGGGAGAGAGGACCAGGCAGGCAGAAGCGCCAGGGCACCAGGATGGAGGCGAGGCCAGTTCTCGCATGAAGCGGGTTTTCCGAAGAGTAGCGGAGGAAGAAGCGGGTGACAGGCGCCTGTGGGACACACCGGAAGAAGCCCTCTCGCACTGGGCGGTCCTCTGGTCTGCTGTTGCGGGTTGAGGCAAGGGAAGTAGACCCCCAACATCTGGCAGGAAGTCGACTTCACCGGCACTCTGTTTGCTCCTTTGCCCGGCCCTCCTGGATTAACTGAATCTCTATTTCATCAGACTTGTTTTTCGGTTTTGAGCTGGCCGGACCCTTCTGTTGTACCTCGAGAGGCCCGGCCCTTTCTAGGCGTTCTCCCATTTTTGGACCCCCAACTGACTTCCTCATTCTGTGAATTTAGGCCGATCGTGAGAGGGAGGGCAGGAAGGGGTGAGTCGGTGCTCGGTGCTCAGCTCTCATGGCCCTTTCTTCTATGTACAGGGCAGGGCTGTGGGGGGCTGCAGGGCGCCTGGGGAAGCCGATCCTGGGAGGGAGCAGTGCTGTCAGGGGTGTGGCCCAATATGCTAATGTGCTTCTGCTGTTGGGTGTGGCATATTATGCTAATGAGTTCCTGCTGGGCTTTTTCTACAAAGAAAGCCCTAGCGCAGGGTAATGCTGATTGCCACTTTGAGGTCAGAAAGGAATTTTCCTCCAGGCCAGATTGGCCTAGGGATCCAAGAGGATTTTTTTTTTGGCCTTCCTCTGGGGATGGAGCAGAGCTACGGGGAGAGTGGGTGGGGGGAGGTAGCTGTGGGTTTTCTGCATTGTGCTGCGGGTTGGACTAGATGACCCTTGGGGTTCCTTCCTGCTCTGCGATGTCTGCAGCTGCCATTTCCGTGACCCCACATTGTCTTTATGATTCCGTTTCCCAGGGGATGGGTAGAAGAATGGAAGAAGGCAGTTGAGAGAGACGGCGACTCAAAACATAAGTGACTTAGAGGGACACCATCCAACCAAATCTTTTAGCCCATGTTCACGCCACACAGCCTTGAGCAGGGATAAGCCAAAGAGGGTTTCTTCCAACCACAATTGCTGAGTCACTGGCTTAGAATCAGATAGTTGGAAGGGACCGCCAGGGTCATCTAGTCCAGCCCCCTGCACAAGGCAGGAAATACCTCCCCACACACACACACACCCAGTAGCCCCTGTTCCATGCCCAGAAGATGACAAAAAACCTCCAGGATCTCCAGCCAAACTGGCCTGGAGAAAAATTTCTTCCTGACCCCAAAGTGGCAATCAGCATTTCCCTGGGCATGTAAGAAAGGGCCACAAGAACTGAGCACTGAGACAACCCTTCCTGCCCTCCCTTCTCGTGATCTGCCGAAGTTCACAGAATCTGCATGGCTGTCAGAGGGCCATCTAGCCTCTATCTGAAAACCTCCCAAGAAAGAGAGCCCACCACCTCCTGAGGAAGCCTGCTCCACTGAGGAACCACTCGAACTGTCAGGAAGTTCATCCCAATGTTTAGCCGAAAACTCTTCTGGTTTAATTTCAACCCGTTGGTTCTGGTCTGGTCTTCTGGGGCAACAGAAAACAACTCTGCCCCATCCTCTAGATGACAGCCCTTCAAGTACTTGAAGACGGTGGTCATATCACCTTTCAGTCATCTCCTCTCCAGGCTAAACATGAGGAAGGCCCTCATCATGAGGGCTAAACATGAGGGAGCCTCCTCTCCAGGCTAAACATGAGGGAGAGCCAGTTTGGTGTAGTGGTTAAGTGCGCGGACTCTAATCTGGGAGAACCGGGTTTGATTCCCCACTCCTCCACTTGCACCTGGCTGGATGACCTTGGGCAAGCCATAGCTCTGTACCAGCTGTTCCCTCAAGGACAGCTTGGGAAAGAGCTCTCTCAGCCCCACCGACCTCACAGGGTGTCTGTTGTGGGGAGGGGAAGGGAAAGGAGTTTGTAAGCCGCTCTGAGACTCCCTTGGGGAGTGGAGGGCGGGGTATAAATCCAATCTCTTCTTCTTCTTCCTTTCTGTTTAACTAGATTCACCACTTACCTGTGACATTCTAGCTATCAGGCAGGAGACAGGTGATAGGAGCCAGTCAACCTCTTGAGGGCAGTTGGGGGAGGGCATCAAGAGGTTTTGTGACCCAAACATAATCCCTCCTCCGCAGGAAGCCTGCCCAATAAGTAAGACCTAGGGGGAAAGGCAAAGCTTTGCCTGCATTCTCTGTAATGGGGAAATGGCTACCATTCCAAGGCTCAACGGGAAGGGCCGTGGCTCTGTAGCAGAACATCTGCTTGGCATGCAGAAGGTCCCCGGTTCAATCCCCAGCATCTCCCACTAAAAAAGGATCTGGCAGGAGGTGATGTGAAAGACCTCAGCCTGAGACCCTGGAGAGCTGTAAAGAGGGGCTGTGGCTCAGTGGAAGAGCCTCTGCTTGGCATGCAGAAGGTCCCAGGTTCAATCCCCGGCATCTCCAGTTTAAAGGACCAGGCAGCAGGTGATGGGAAAGACCTCTGCCTGAGACCCTGGAGAGCTGTAAAGAGGGGCTGTGGCTCAGTGGAAGAGCCTCTGCTTGGCATGCAGAAGGACCCAGTTTCAATCCCCAGCATCTCCAGTTAAAAGGGCCAGGGAGCAGGTGATGTGAAAGACCTCCGCCTGAGACCCTGGAGAGCCTCTGCCAGTCTGAGTAGACAACACTGACCTTGACGGACCAAGGGTCTGATTCAGTATAAGGCAGCTTTGTGCGTCCACTTTCTTTAGGGGAGGGACCTTAGCAGGGTCCAATGCCATAGAGCCCACCCTCCAAAGCAGCCCTTTTCTCCTGGGGAACTGATCTCTGTCGTCTGGAGATCAGCTGTAATTCCAGGAGCTGGGCAACCCTAAAGAAATCCAACGGTGGGTCTCGTGATGGTTTTCTTCTCTGCTGTGTCCCCTCCACAGGTTTTCCTTACTGCTTTGCCGTTCAAGCCATGGCCCCGAAAGGAAAACCAGATCCAAAGGCGGCAGCCAAAGGGGCCAAGCCAGCGGCCAAACCCGTAGAACCTGGGACCCTAACCATCAAACAGATCCTGATTTATATACTCTGCATTGTCGTAGCTGTTGTGAGCACTATCACAATTATTGTCATGATCATTATATGTAAGTTCAGCTCTACTTGCTAGCTACCTGTTCATCCTCCCGCCATGGCTCTCCAATACGCTTTAACGCCTGTTTTCTCCTACTATGCTCAGTCCATGAAGAATGGGTCATGGGATTTGTGTTGCATGCTGGGTTGTGGCCAAAATGTATATTTTTGCATGATATGTTTTCTGAACGTATTTGGTAGGGTGGCACTCATCCCCACGGGTCATTCCGTAGAAAAAGAGGTGCAGGAGCTCATTAGCATAACTCATTTGCATAACTCATTTGCATATGCCACGCCCCCTAACATACCGGAAGTGTGTCAGAAGGCAACACCCACCTCTCAGGCTCCACTCTACAGGTGGGTAAAACTGACCTGCTCTTCCTCCAGTCCCTTCCCCGTCCAATACTTTGTGCAGTAGAAATAAGCGTAAAGAACACACCCTCATTCTCTTCCTGCTCCCTTGAAACCACCAGGTTTCAAGGAGACTTGAGATACCCAGGACATGTGCACCACCTATCCCTTCCCCTCCCCACAAAAAGACCCTGTGAGGCAGGTGGGGCTGAGAGAGGTCTTTTGAGAACTGCTCATGAGAGAGAACAGCTCTGAGAGAACTTGTGACTGGCCCAAGGTCACACCAGCGGCTGCATGTGGAGGAGTGGGGAATCAAACCTGGTTCTCCCAGATTAGAGTCCAATTCCTGACCACTACACCAAACTGATAAGGTGGAAGCTGCTGAAGGGTTGGTGAAATTTCTCCAGTACTTATGTGCCATGTACCCAGATAAAGAATGGTATATTTAGAAAATTTAGATGCCACCTTGAGCAAGTCTCTGGAAAAGCAGCACACTGTCATAAAAGGAACAATGATAAAATTATCAATATTAAAACAAAACATTAAAAACAATAAAGACCCTAGCAGGGCTTTCCCCGGGGCGCTGCGCCTCTGCACTGCTTGGGGAAGCCGAGGAGGGGGCGGGGCTTGGTCATGTGCCCGCCCCCTAAGCTCCTCACTCCTGGAGCTGCGCTCCTGTGCGCTCCCCGCTCCAACGGACCCCTGCTTGTCCCCATGGTCCAGTCATTAAGAAGAATGGAGTGCCAAGTGATAAAAAATGTGTAACTGGCTGCCAGAGGGGGCCATTATGGCCACAGACATAGACAGCTTGAAAAGGAGATTTGATAGATTCATGGAGGAGAGGTCCATCAGCAGCTATGATCCACGATGACTCAAGGGAGCCTCCACTTCCAAGAGGCAGTAAATCTCTGAATCCTAGCGCCGAGGGGCAATACATGGGGAAGGCTTCAGCCTCTGTTTTCTGTTGTTGGCTCTCTGATTGGCGATTGTTTGAGGCAGGATGCTGGACTAGATGGACCACTGGTCTGATCCAGCAGAGTGTTTCTTGTGTTCCAAGGAAGCAAGGTGTTATGTATGTAATGGCAGTTACCATGTGCTCCGGTAATGGCAACCACCCCATGGCCAAACGCACATGGCCAGGCGAGCTACCTGAGCTTGGGTCAGGTAGAACAATAGCTGGCTGGATTGTAACTTGCCACCAATCTAGTGCCTAGGATCCTCTAGGGAACCTATGATCGGTAACCGCAATCTTAAGGTCCTATCGGGACATTTGGGTGAGGCCAGAGGTGTGGCTTCGGCCGGAATAAAAGAGGGCCCCTGAGCCCGGGTTGTCATGCCTCATCTGACCAGCTGATAAACATGCTTGCTGATTTCACTACAATGCGTCTCCAACTCAGTACTTTGCACAAGGATTGCTTGATCCCTAAGAGCCAGGCAGAACCAGCATCCATACAGCGTGGGCAACAGGAGTGTCGGAGAGCTACTGAAGGAGCTTATCCAAGCTCTCTGCTAACCTTACTAGTAAGGTTGCCAGAGCCCGGGTGGAGGTGGGGGTCCCCCGCCACTAGGCCCCACTACCCCACCACCGATCAGCTGGCTGGTGAGGGGACTTACCCAGAAAAAGAGCAAGGCCCAGTCAACGCGGCAGCGATGTATCTACATCACTTCCAACGTGACCTGGAAGTGGCATCCTCATGTTGGCAACACTGAGGCGATGGTCTGGTGTTTGGAGAAAAACTCTATGGTAAAAGCTGAATTTACTATGATTTTGGCCCAAATACCAGAGCTCAGCCCCAACATCGCTGCGTGATGATGTCATTTCTGGGTCACACTGGAAGTGATGTAGGCACATCATTGCGATGTTGGGTGAGCCTCCCTCCCGCTCCCGATAAGTCCTCCACCCTCCCTCACCAGTTCCCAGGAGGGACCTGGCAACCCTACCTATAAAAGGTGTTATTTTGCTTACACACATTTTCCACGGAGATTATTCCAGAATTTGACACCACCTCCTTTAAACCCTGAGTTTTGTTTACTGCCTTGTTCGGACCACTAATATTTTCCCAGTTGCCTTGAAACCTAATAACTCATTCCCCATGCAGGCTGATTGTGCAATGTTAGCACATCTTCTTTGGTGAAACCCCCCCCCCCCTTTCCTCTCTTGGCTGTTGGAGAATAGCATTTGAAAGAGGGGCAGAGAGCACATGCATTGCATGAATACATTCCAAGACTGAACCCCTTGTCATCTCAGAGGAAAGGTCTGGAAAATATGTTTGTCAGAAATCTTGGAGAGCCATGGCCAATTGTTCTGAGCTAGATGTGTCAGCAGTCTAAGGCTTGGGTTCCCAACATGGTACCGACAACATTCCTGGTGCCCTCCAAGCACTTTTAGAAAGTGGGCACCGACGGGGGAGGTTTTTGCTCAGCAAGGCTTCCAATTCTCCTTCAGAGATTTGATTGCCTGTAGCGATTTTTTTAAAGAGTTGCTTTGGCAGTTGAAGGTCAGCTTCAGCAACCATTTTGTAACTGGCTCTGCCTCCTGAGGCAGCCATTTTTTGGCTGTGCCCACCACACTGTGCCCAAATTTTGAAGGTGCCCACAGGCTCAAAAAGGTTGGGGACCCCCCTGGTTTAAGAGTGTAAAGCCGGTTCTAAATCTGTGCCAAGTGTCCAAACCTGTGTGATCATCCTATGGAGCCAGTCCCTGGGACATGACTGTTTAAAACTTTTATTGTAAGCCACCCTGAGCCTGCCTCGGCGGGGAGGGCAGAGTATAAATCTAATAAATAAATAAATAAAATCTTAAAATGGGTTGGTGGCAGAATGGAAAATATTACTCAGGAGGACCCAAGAACAGCACGCTCCTGCTATCTGGGATAGTCGTCCTCTTCCACCAAGCATGCAGTTTCAGGAGTGATGCACCTGGGGAGGTAGATCAGAGAATCACAGAGTTGGAAGGGAGCCACACAGGCCATCTAGTCCCACCCCTTGCTCAATGCAGGATCAGCTTAGACCACCCCTGACAAGTGTTTGTCCAGCTGCTGCTTAAAGATGGCCAGGGTGGGGGGGCCAGATCACCCCCACATCTGTGACTGGTCCACCCTGGGTCACTCAACGTTTGTCAATTTGTCGCCGGACTGTATGGTCTCGCTTTCTTCTTCTTCGAGATATTTTTAAACGATGACTTTGTATTTTAATCATTTCTGTTAAAACATCCGATTATTATTTTTTTTATTATTTAAACATTTTTATCACGTTGGACATTTGCATTTTACTTTGTACTGTTGCTACGGCTGTTTTTTTTGCTAAGATAATAGAGAATGATTGGATTGAACACGAGAGGACATTGCTCAAAGCTTGCTCTTCGGTTTCTGTCTCGATGATTTTAGATTTCACACTGGATGAAATCGGGAGTCCCATGGACTACCCGTTAAAAAGGTTGAGGACCAGTTTGATAGATACCTTCAACCAGACAGACTTCAAAACGACTCGACGTAAGTAACTGGTCAAGAAGGATTATTGGTTTGGAAAGAGATCTCCATTTTTAGAAGGAAAGCAGACAGAAAGGAAGCCCCAGCAGCTAGGGCAGTGAAGTCTGAAAGATAGTGACCTTGGCTAGATAGACCAGAAACTTCCACATGGGATTGTCTTGCTTCGATGTCCTCTGCAGCACCTAGAATAATGACCCAAATGCCTGCATATCTTCTCTCCAAGTAAAACGTGCCTCTTCTCTTTCCCCACTATCGGCTTTTCTGCTTTCTAATTTTCCGCTTGCCTGTTCTTGTTGCATTATTTTGTCTCCTGTTCTGCTCGTGTTTTACTCCCTCTAGTGGTTGAGTTGATATTACACCGATGTCTGGCATATCTCCCTGCGGATTTAAACTGGGGTTTTTTATGCCAGTTTTTATATCGAATCGACCACTAGAAGGAGCAAAATATGTGTGGAATCAGTGTATGGGGGGGGGACCCCCAAAGCAACTGGAACACAAAAATGAGGGGAATGAGAATATGGAGAAGCCCATAGTTCTGTATGTCATCTCTTTTAAGATCTTTCCCAGTTAGATTTGAATCCAGAACCTTAGAAAGCGGGAGCTTTGACTCGCGGAAGCATATACCTTGAAGAAGAAGGTTTCTCCAT
This sequence comes from Lepidodactylus listeri, assembly GCA_029233225.1. Taxonomy (NCBI): domain Eukaryota; kingdom Metazoa; phylum Chordata; class Lepidosauria; order Squamata; family Gekkonidae; genus Lepidodactylus; species Lepidodactylus listeri. Next base: position 5,928,995 of record JARCFY010000009.1, on the reverse strand, counting down.
TAAATGTGGAAGTGGGGGGACTCAACCCAAAATATGGCTGTGATCTAAGAGGGTCAAGCTAACAAAATAAATTATTATAAAAATACAACTATTTATTATGGTGTACACATTAATAAAAGATAAAACAGGTTAAAAGAAATGGTCCAAATATCAAACTCTTAAGACTTTTGACACACAGAGCTGATAGCTTTACATATACAACTGGTGGGTATATTTTATGACCAGTGTTCCCTCAAAGGTGAGTTTGTGTGAACTAGCTCACAGTTTTTTAGCCTCCGGCTCACACATTTTTGTCTTACCTCAGGAAGGATGGCTCCAGAGCAAACTAATTTATGCAGTAGCTGAATCGCTCGCTCACAACTTTAATGCCAGTAGCTCACAAAGCAGAATTTTTGCTCACAAGACTCCACAGGTTAGAGGGAGCATTGTTTTTACCAGTAGACCATATGCATTTCAGCCCCTTAGGGCCTTCTTTAGGGGTCAATATTAATATTGTAAGACAACACACATCCAGAAATAAATATATGAAAAAAACTTTTCTTGAGAGCCAGGTGTTGCTTTCTCGTGTGATGTGCAGTTGCTAAAAGTTCACACAGTGGGCCACGGATCATCTCTCATGGTAACTGCACATGCTCTCCAAATTGTTCTGGTAACAAATATCCAATGTGTCTGGAGGTGTGTCTCTTCCATCAAAGGTAGTGATCAAGTTCAATAGTAATACTGGCCACTGAGGAAGGCCCTAAGGGGCCGAAACATGTATGATCTAAGAAGAAGAGGAGATTGGATTTATACTTCGCCCTTCACTACCCAAGGGAGTCTCAGAGCAGCTTACAAACTCCTTTCCCTTCCCCTCCCCACAACAGATACCCTGGGAAGTAGGTGGGGCTAAGAGAACTCTGACAGAAATTGCTCTTTTTCAAGAACAGCTGTGCCAGAACTACAGCTTGCCCAAGGTCATCCAGCAGGTGCATGTGGAGGAGTGGGGAATCAAACCCGGTTCTCCCAGATTAGAGTCCGCACACTTAACCACTACGCCAAACTGGCTGATCCTGATTACTGGTCTACTGGTCATAAGATATGCCCACCAATTGTGTATGTAAAATTATCGACACTGTTTGTCAAAAGTCTTAAAGAGTGTGATATTTGGACCGTTTCTTTTAACCTATTTTATCTTTTGTTAATGTGTACACCATAATAGATATTTGTATTTTTACAGTAACTTATTTTGTTAGCTTGACCCTCTCCGATCACTGCCTAGTGCCCCTGAGGCATCCTGTTTAGAAAGAGGGAAGAGAAGTGGCAAGGGGGGGGGGAGTGGAGGGAGGGAGGGAGGGAGGGAGGGAGTGTATTCCCCAAAGGAAGACCAGCGAGACAGAAAGGAAGGGAGAGAGGCCGTGGAGCAAGGGGCTGAATGAATGAGAGGGAAAGGGAGGAAGGCAGGGGCTCAGATCATGGGGCGGCTGACAGATGAGACGGATATGAAATGGAAAAGGGGACAAAAAGTGGAAGGATAAAGGAATGAGGCGGAAAGGTGTATCTGGGCTACAGAAGGGAGTGCCGAGGATAGAAGCCGTCTTTTTGTAAGAGCTTTCAGTACAATTCTGGGGCTAGTTAAGAACATAAGAGAAACCAAAGTTGGATCAGGCATATGGCCCATCCAGTCCAACACTCTGTCACACAGTGGCCACAAATACCAGGCGCCATAAGGAAGTCCAGCAGTGGGGCCAGAACTCCAGAAACCCCTCCCACTGTTGCCCCCCCCCCCAGCACCAAGACTACCGAGCATCCCTTGCCTCAGACTGAGAGTTCCTATCTATACCTTCTGGCTAAGAGCCACTGATGGACCTCTGCTCCATAGAAGAACTAAAGAGAAGCCAATGCTGGATCAGGCCAATGGCCCATCCAGTCCAACACTCTGTGTCACACAGTGGCCAAAAACACCAAGTGCCCTCAGGAGGTCCACCAGCGGGGCCAGAACTCCAGAGGCACTCCCACTGTTGCCCCCCCCCCCCCCAGCACCAAGACTACCGAGCATCCCTTGCCCCAGACTGAGAGTTCCTATCTATACCTTCTGGCTAAGAGCCACTGATGGACCTCTGCTCCATATAAGAACTAAAGAGAAGCCAATGCTGGATCAGGCCAATGGCCCATCCAGTCCAACACTCTGTGTCACACAGTGGCCAAAAACACCAGGTGCCCTCAGGAGGTCCACCAGCGGGGCCAGAACTCCAGAGGCACTCCCACTGTTGCCCCCCCCCCCCAGCACCAAGAATACAGAGCATCACTTGCCCCAGACTAAGAGTTCCTATCTATACCTTCTGGCTAATAGCCACTGATGGACCTCTGCTCCATATAAGAACGTAAGAGAAGCCAATGCTGGATCAGGCCAATGGCCCATCCAGTCCAACACTCTGTGTCACACAGTGGCCAAAAACACCAGGTGCCCTCAGGAGGTCCATCAGCAGGGCCAGAACTCCAGAGGCCCTCCCACTGTTGCCCCCCCCCCCCCCCCCAGCACCAAGAAGACAGAGCATCCCTTGCCCCAGACCGAGAGTTCCTATCTATACCTTGTGGCTAACAGCCACTGATGGGCCTCTGCTCCAGATGTTTATCCAATTCCCTCTTGAAGCCATCCATGCAGAGTAGCCGCCGCCACCTCCTGTGGCAGTGAATTCCACGTGTTAATCACTCTCTGGGTGAAGGACTTCATTTTATCCTTTCAGCCATGAAGCTTGCTGATGCGGTAGACAACCTGCCGGCGAACGTTACAAAAGCTGATTCAGACTATGAAGCCAAGAAAAAAGTATATCGTGAGTATCTCTCTCTTCCCCCACCCCCCGCCCCAAACATGGTGCCTGGGTCCTCTAGGAGACAACCAGGCACTGAGGAGGAAGGTCTGTGTTCAAGAAACAGATGAACAGAAGGCCAAGCACAATACCCTAACCTCCAGGTATGCCCGCTTGGCCAGGTTGGGGGCACGTGGCATCAACCTTGAGAGGTGTTTGTGTGCATAGGCTGTTCGACTCACTGGCATTGAAGACAGCATTCGTTCTTCCCAACGAGGGTTCCCAAGTCCCCCAGTTTGGCGTAGTGGTTAGGAGCACGGGATTCTAATCTGGGAAAACCGGGTTTGATTCCCCACTCCTCCACATGCAGCTGCTGGTGTGACCTTGGGTCAGTCACAAGTTCTCTCAGAGCTGCTCTCTCAAGAGCAGTCCTCAAAAGAGCTCTCTCAGCCCCACCTACCTCACAGGGTGTCTGTTGTGGGGAGGGGGAAGGTAAAGGAGATTGTAAGCAATGTTCCCTCCAAGCTGAGTTAGTGTGAGCTAGCTCACCGTTTTTTAGCCTCCGGCTCACACGTTTTTGTCTTCGCTCAGGAAGGATGTGGCTCCAGAGCAAATTAATTTATGCAGCAGCCAAGCCACTTGCTCACAACTTTAAAGCCACCAACTCGCAAAGTAGAATTTTTGCTCACAAGACTCCACTGCTTAAAAGGAGCATTGATTGTAAGCTGCTCTGAGACTCCTTTGGGTAGTGTGTTTAAAGTGCTCTGTAATGCAGATATAAAGGCTATGGCATATTCTGTCCCACATTGAGTGTGTTCAGATGGGCAGCTAATCCTGCCATTGTCCCGGCTGTAATTTGAGCTAGATCTGTTTGATCCAGCATTGCACGACCAGACAGTTCCCCCGTGAAGTGCTTCACCGCGCGTGACTCCCACGGTGGATTGTCTAGATGGCATCCACCGTGAGCAGCCATGCAGTTGGCTTCTTTTTTAAAAATCCTGTCTGCGCATGCGCATAGGCGCCTCACCATATACCTGTTTCTCTGCACATGTGTGTACTAAAAATGGTAAAAACACGGCCAGTGGTACCTTCCTCTAGGTACCGTTTCACTTAATAAAGTTGACAAAATTCAGGGGACCATCAGAAACGTAACATTGTTTGGATCGCTTGAGCAGAGCTCTGGGGACATCGCTTGTTTAAGCAGTTATGTGCACTTAACTAAGGTTTTTTTAAAATGGTGGCTGTTTGGGATGGTCTAAAGACAATTCCTAAGGGCTGATTGCACGCTGGAGGTACGACCTGATGGTGGGAAGTCCAGCTGTTGGCCAGCTTTAGATCGGACTTTAACCACTATCTTTTAGGTACGGATCCCTGGCGCGGATTGATGGACTACTCACGAAAGCGGCACAATTCCCAGATGTTGAGGTCTGGTTGTGCACTTTAAATCCACCAGGCACTCATGCCTGGTGCGGCTCAAAAGAGCTGTCTGAACACACCCATTGACAACCTTCACAGATGACACAATTAGCTCCAGAGAGGTTAAAAAGTTCGTTCTAGTTTTGGGTACTAAAGTAGTTTAGCAGAATACTAATAATACTATCTTTCTATACATAAACAAGTCATTAAAAGCCACCTGCACATCAGAGAGCTGGATTTTCCAGCAAATGGACTTTCTATGACGGTCAATTTGTATATCTCGATAAGTTTTATTCATGGTCACTGACCAAAACGTAAACCGATGACATTTTGTTACATGGGCAAAAGATGTCACATTAAAATAGGAACAGGATTTTAAGCTTGGTTATAAAAAACACCATAAAAACCATAATGGTTAAAATTAATAAAACTTGATCTCAAGTCTCCTCTTCTCGAGCTACTATAGATCTTCTAATTAGGGGAAGCCATCCAAACCTAGCCACCCGAAAGGTAACTTCTGCTCGGGAAGTGAAGGGCGGGGTATAAACCCAATCTCTTCTTCTTCTTCTCCCTGGCCACCAATCAGGAGGCGTAGGGGTGGAGGGAGAGTGGCTAGCTCCAGGTTGGGAAACTCCAGGAGATTTGGGGGTGGAGCCTGGAAAGGGCAGGGACCCTCCAAAGCAGCCGTTTTCTCCAGAGGGGGGGGGGACAGATCTTTGTAGTCTGCTGATGAGCTGCAATTCCAAGGGATCTCCAGTCCCACTTGTGGGCTTACAGCCCAGGGATATTCCAGGTAGGAGCAGGTGACGGTCTTGCCTGCAAATGATAGCAGTGTAGCAGGAATCAAGGGGGAGGACAGAGGCTGGAGGATTGGGGTCCTGTCAATTCTCCTGCACCATCCCCCGAGCAAGGGAGGTGGGGCGGTCTTCATGGGGAGGAGAATCGTGGAGTGAGGTTGCTGGTCCTCAGATAGTTGGACTGGGGTCAGTTACTTCGCTGCTCCCTGGGTCGGCCTGGAGCCTATTCAGAGTCGGGAGTGTGGGCCCGGTTCCAGCTACAGAGCCCGTAGACTCTCAGTCTCTCTCGTCAGTCCGGCCCTACCTTCCTCATGCACTCCAGGGATCATCCTCCTCGGCAGCTCCCTTCGTCTCCTCTTTATTCCCACTCTCAATAAGCCACCCTGCCTCCCTCACTAGCGCAGCTGAGCCGGCACAGTGATCTCGTCTGGCCTTCCCCAGTCCAATGCTCCTTGGTCAGGACAGCAGCGCGGCAGGAGCCCTGTTGGCTCCTCTGCCATACCCCCCTTTCCCCGTGGGGGTTCCCCTCGTGGGTTGAGGTGCCCACTCTCCCAGAAACCCTCATGGACCTCGGGGCCCGGCTGCTGGGGAAACTGTGGGAAACCCCATCGGGTCTGCTCCAGGGGTAAGTGGAGAGCTCGCCCTTCGGGAGGGGCGGCAAAGGCGAAAGGTTGGGATCTCCAGGGAGAGGCTTCCTCCTTGATGTGTTGTCTGCAGACCGGCATCTCGGGGGCTGTGACTTGGCTGGAGGGAGGCAGGAGGGCCGGCCCGGTCGCTCCCTCCTGACAGTCCCACTCGGGGGTCATTTTGAGCAGGAACACCGTTCCGGGAGTAACAAACCCAGAGTGCAGCACATATGGTGATGCGCTGTGGGAAAAAAGCAAAAGCATACTAACTCGATCTGTGTTTTCATGCTTGCTGTAGGGTAGCGTCCCTGCAAGAGCAAAGGAAACCTAAAGTGTCTTCAGTCAAAGTGTCTAGCTGGCTCACCTGCTCTGCGTTGGGAAATACCTGGAGATTTCTGGGGTGGAGCCTGAGCGGTGGGTGTTGCCTTCTGACACACTTCCAGTGATGTCAGGGGGTGTGGCATATGCAAATAAGTTATGCTAATGAGTTGTGCTAATGAGATCCTGCACCTCTTTTTCTACGGAATGACCCCTGGTCCCACTCCATCCACCAGTCAACTCAGATCAGGCTAGGGCTGCCCATCTCCAGGCGGGTGATAAGAATACGAGAGGACCACGGTGTGGATGGTGGAAAATATTCACACGAAATCACTGTGTAATAAACAATAATGTAGTCTTAAACCAACTCAAAAATTTTGGGTTTTTTTCCCAATATATTGGTATTTATTATCTCTCTTATACATAATTCTCTGTTGGTGGTGGCACGCTCCTGAACATTCCACTCACCACCCCAGCCTTTGGTCCCCTGGCCTGTCAATCAGAAGCTGTCCCTATCCACTAGCTGTGAATACTCGCATGCCATTGGCTGGGTCTGCTCCTCTTCCCCACCCACTCCTGCAGCCTCTGTGCCCTGTCAGAATTTCTGGCAGACGGCTTTCTCTCTTGACGAAGACACTTCTGCCTCCTTCCTGTGGCGGGATTAACTGTTACCTCAGTAGCTGTTGGTAGGAGAAACAAAATGGCATTTACCTGTGTTTATAAGATGGCTGCTGCCTGTGGTTTGTTTAAAATGTTCCCCCATAAGGTTCAACTGTTACCTCTTTCTAGAGCCCATTGTATTTATTCCCACAACGGGCCTTATTCCTAGTTTATAAGAAGAAGAGGAAGAAGAAGAGGAAGACGAAGAACAGGAAGAAGAGGAGGCGGAGAGTGGATTTATACCCTGCTCTTTCCATTCCCCTCCCCACAACAGACACCCTGTGAGGTCGGCGGGGCTGAGAAAGCTCTTTTGAGGACTGTGTTAGCTCTTGAGAGAACAGCTCTGAAAGAACTTGTGACTGACCTAAGGTCCCACCAGAAGTTGCATGTGGAGGAGTGGGGAAATCAAACCCGCTTCTCCCAGATTAGAGTCCGCGCTCCTAACCACTACACCAAACCGGCTCTTGATAGTTGGGATGAAAGTCTGTGGGGGCCCCACACACACACACATGCATACACCGTGCGGGATACCCGATACGCCAAGCACCGTTATCTATTATCTGTTTTCTTTCCATGCTTCTGTTCCCGTAGAAAACCTCTTCAAGAAAACGGCGAGAAGTTCTTCTGACCCCTGGAAGCTTCATGGAGAGAGCCTCTATTACTTTGCCAAGGGACAAAAAACCTGGTATGATGCAGAGAGCTTCTGCATTTCCAGGGATGCACATCTGGCTTCCATCCTCAACGACGATGAGCAGGTGTGTGGAATCTTTTTCTTCTGCCCCCGCCCCCCGGACCGTGATATCCCTCAGCAAAGTGCTCTGTTCTGTTCTGTAGGCAGGGCTCATTTCATAGCAGGAGCTCCTCTGCATATATTAGGCCACGGACCCCGATGTAGCCAATCCTCCAAGAGCTTACTGTAGCCCCTGTAAGAAGAGCTCTGTAAGCTCTTGGAGGATTGGCTGCATTGGGGGTGTGCGGCCTAATATGCAAAGGAGCTCCTGCTACGAAATGAGCCCTGTCTGTAGGCACCCCCCCTCTCTTCTTTTACCTTCCAGTACAGGTATTTTTACAGTAACTCATATCATTGTAGCATCATCAAAAGCATGTCACAGTGGCCCTCTTCACCAGTCACGCTGAATGCACATACAGACTGTGTGCAGCAGGGGTGCCCACCATGGTGCCCCTGCGCACCACGCATCCCCCCCCCCAAAAAAAATTTCCAAGCACTTGCCAAGTGTTTTTAGAAAGTGGGGCCAGGAGGAGCTCTGCCTAGCAATTTGTTGTGCAGATTTAAAAAAAAAAGAAAATTCTAAAATGTTGCTCTGGCAGCAGCCGCCACCAGCCAGCATAGGCGTAGACTACGGAGGGGCTCGAGGGCTCGAGCCTCCCCTGAAATTTCCCGGGGGGGACAGCCCCCCCCCGGGAAAACGTAGCACCTGCCGCCGCACCTCCCGGGGCCCTTCCAAGGCCAGCAGCCGCTGCTGCCGGTGCCTCCCCCCCCCACCTGGCCACTCTTCCATCCTTCCCTCTCCCTCCCTCTTTTCCCGGTGAAGGGAGAGGGAAGGAGTGGGGGGGGGGGAGAGAGAGAGAGACTCTGGCAGCAGTGGGCCTCGGAAGGGCCCGGGGAGGCGCGGAGGTTTCCCGGCAGGGGGGGGGGGGGGACATCGCCCCAGCGAGTGCGCTCGTGCGCGCTAAAGAGCCCCCCCACGGAATTTACAAAACTCTACGCCCCTGCCAGCCAGTGTTCCCTCTAAGCTGACTTAAGTGTGAGCGAGCTCAGTTTTTTAGCCTCCGGCTCACACATTTTTGTCTTAGCTCAGGACGGAGGGCTCCAGAGCAAGCTAATTTATGCGGCAGCCAAATGGCTCGCTCACAGCTTTAATGCCAGCAGCTCACAAAGTAGCATTGTTGCTCACAAGACTCCACAGCTTAGAGGGAGCATTGGTTGCAATACTCCCTTGCCAGTGTTCCCTCTAAGCTGAGTTAGTGTGAGCTAGCTCAGTTTCTTAGCCTCCGGCTCACACATTTTTGTCTCAGCTCAGGCAGGGATGGCTCCAGAGCAAACTGATTTATGCAGTGGCCAAATCGCTTGCTCACAAATCTAATGCCAGCAGCTCACAAAGTGGAATTTTTGCTCACAAGACTCCACAGCCTCACGGGAGCATTGGTTGCAATACTCCCTTGCTAGTGTTCCCCTCTAAGCTGAGTTAGTGTGAGCCAGCTCACAGTTTTTTCGCCTCCAGCTCACACATCTTTGTCTTAGCTCAGGAAGGATGGCTCCAGAGCAAGCTAAGTTATGCAGCAGCCAAATCGCTCACTCACAGCTTTAACGCCAGCAGCTCACAAAGTAGCTTTTTTGCTCACAAGAATTCACAATCCCAAAATGGAGATTCTCACTCATTTCTCCTCCACCCCCACCCCAAATTCCTAGTCCTTAAGACTGTGATTATATATGCTTGGTGGAATGTACTGGAGTCGGGAGGCCGGTGGAGTGATTTCAAGCATAGCTCTTTTTATTAGCAGGTCCAAAACAAGCATACCAACCTGGGCTAGGGGGCCCGCTTTTATTTAGGTTGGGGCCACACCCGCGACCAATGTTCCCACTAAGCTGTGGAGTCTTGTGAGCAAAAATTCTGCTCTGTGAGCTACTGGCATTGAAGTTGTGAGCGGTCAATTTGGCTGCTGCATAAATGAGCTTGCTCTGGAGCCATCCTTCCTAAGCTAAGACAGAAATGTGTGAGCCGGAGGCTAAAAAATTGTGAGCTAGCTCACACTAACTCAGCTTAGAGGGAACACTGCCCGCGACCTCACCCAAACAATCGGATAGGACCTAACGAGAGTGGTCCCCATTCATAGGTCCCCTGGGGAAAACCTAGGCATGCATTTGGTGTCCCATTACGAGCCGGCCAGCTATTGTCCGGCCAGATCCAAGCTCAGGCCACTGGCCAGGTCATGTGCTCGGACCACGTGGCGGTCGTCATTACTGGAGCACATGGCAAGTGTCCTGGTGCTAGCAAAGTACATTACACTTGGCATGTGCCCAATGGTTCTTAAAGGACTCAAATGTGAAATCGTTGATCTTCTTGCATTTAACTTGTTGCTAACATTGCCCTATGTGGTAAGTGGCTGGAAAATAGCAAATGTACTCCTGTTTTAAAAAGGGCTCCAGATGGGCTGCAGGAAATTACAGGCCAGTAATTAGAGGCCAACCTAACATCTGTTCCCGGTAAATTAGTAGAAACTGTTACTAAAGAGAGAATTTTTAAGCACATAGAAGGACAAAGCCTGCAGAGGGAAAATCAGCATGGCTTCTGCAAAGGAAAGCCCTGCCTCACCAACCTTTTGGAGTTCTTTGAGAAAGTAAACAAGTGCATAGACAACAGTGATCTGGTAGACATTATATACTTAGACTTCCAAAAGGTTTTTGACAAGGTACCTCACCAAAGACTCCTGAGTAAACTTAGCAGTCATGGGGTAAGATGGGTCTGCTTATCAATTAAAAATTGGTTAAAACACAGGAAACAAAGCATAGGAATAAATGGATGGTTCTTACAAAGGAGAGAAGCGAACAGTGGGCTCCCACAATGACTGGTATTGGTTTGCCAGCCTCGAGGTGGGGCCTGGAGATCTCCTGGAATTACAGTCTCTAGATTACAGAGTTCAGGCCCCTTGGAGAAAATGGCCACTGAGGGCAGGGTTTCAGGAAGGGAGGAGCCTCAGCAGGGTACAATTTCATAGAGCAGCCATTTCTCCAGAGGATCTGATCTTGGTAGCCTGTAGATACGTTGCAATAGCTGGAGATCTCCAGGTGTCACCTGGAGGTTGGCATCCCTACTCCAAAACAGTAACACCTCTTCCCTCAAACCTGCTCACCAGCGTCCTTTAACTGGAAATGCTGGGGAACGAACTCAGGATCTTGTACTAGCAAAGTATCTGTCCCACTGAGCCATTGCCTCCTTTGAATCATAGAATCACAGAGTTGGAAGGGATCTCCAGGGTCATCTAGTCCAGCCCCCTGGACGATGCAGGAAATTCACAAATACCTCCCCCCCCCCACCCACACACACACACAGTGACCCAATCTCCATGCCCAGGAGATGACAAAAAAAACCCTCCAGGATCTCCAGCCAAACTGGGCTGGAGAAAAATGGCTTCCTTATTATTTATTTATTTGTTTGTTTGTTTGTTTGTTTGTTTCGACTTATATCCCACCTAGCCAGCAAGCCAGCTCTAGGCGGCTAACAACATAAAATCATAATATACAAAGTTAAACACATCATATAAAATCATTAACTCACATTAAAACTCACACTAAAAGGCGGCTTAAACAATAAAATCACAAATGGCAGCAAATACTGGACCAGCACCAAAACCAGCAACCTGCCAGGAGGCTTCCACCACAGATGTTCTGGAGGTGGCTCACTAAGCCCCCTACTAAGGGCCATTCCCTCCGGTGGCAGCCCCATAAGCCTGGCGGAAGAGCTCCGCTTTACAGGCCCTGCGGAACTGCAAAAAGTCCCACAGGGCCCTGATGTTCTCTGGGAGCTCGTTCCACCAGTGGGGAGCCGCCACCGAGAAGGCCCTATTTCTAGTGGTTGCCAACCTGGCCTCCCTCAGGCCCGGAAGGGTCAGGCGATGTTGGATGCCTGACCGGAGTGCTCTCTGGGGGGTATATGGGGAAAGGCGGTCCCTTAGGTAGGCAGGCCCCAGACCATATAGGGCTTTAAAAGTTAAAACAAGCACCTTGAACCGGATCCGGTACGCTATAGGCAGCCAGTGCAGCGCCCTCAGCACAGGCCAGACGTGGTCCCTCACCGAGAGACCCATCAGCAGCCTGGCTGCAGCGTTCTGCACTAGCTGCAGCCTCCAGAGCTGGGTCAGATTGGCAGTCGGCATTTCCCTGGGTGTGTAAGAAAGGGCCAGGAGAACTAAGCACTGATGCAACCCTTCCTGCCCTCCCTTCTCGGGCTCTGCCTAAGTTCAGAGAATCAGCATTGCCCTCTTTCCCAGTGGCATCCACCATTTCGTGGCATGGGACCCAAGTGACCTTGGCAAAGAGTCATACTTCTTGTAAACAAAGCGGCAGTCTTTCACTGCCCCATGGACATCAGGCATCTCTTTCCTGCCACGATGCCCACACTTGAATAGCTGACTTTGACGTTCTGCACGGCTCTGCCTCCTTTTGGTGTAGCGGTTAAGTGTGTGGACTCTAATCTGGGAGAACCAGGTTTGATTCCCGACTTCTCCACTTGCAGCCAGCTGGATGACCTTGGGCAAGCCATAGTTCTCTCAGGGCTGTTCTTGAAAAAGAGCAGTTTCTGTCAGAGCTCTCTCAGCCCCACCTACCGCACAGAGTGTTTGTTGTGGGGAGGGGAAGGGAGAGGAGATTGTCAGCCGCTCTGAGACTCCCTTGGGTAGTAAAGGGCAGGGTAGAAATCCAATCTCTTCTTCTTCTTTTCCAGAACTTCATCACTTCTCAGATCCAGCAAGCTTCCTGGATCGGCCTGATGGATGAAAACAGGGACGGAGCGTGGGGATGGACAGACGGGTCTGGCCTCCAAAAAGAGTGAGTTGAGACTGGCAGATGGCAAGCCACAAAGTCCCTGTGCATGCCTGCCTGCAAGATTGTCGGCCACAGGACGGGTAGAGGGAAAAATCGTCCAGCCTGTGCTGTTCCCAAGTTGCCAGCTGCCCTGCGGAATTTGCTTCTCCGGTGCCCTCCATAAATTGCACGATACTGGGGAATTCACCGGTCTTCCCAGCAAAAGGAGGAACATTCCAGCCCTGGGGCAATCAGTGCAACCCACTAGAAATTATGGGACTGCATGTTCCATTAAAAGGAACTGCAGTTAATTTCTTTAATTTATATGTGGGGGGGGGGGTCAATGTTCCTTCCAATTTCCCCCCCAACTGTGCAAATCAGTTCAAATCCTGAGCAGAATATAACTGCTGGAATCTTAAAATGGACAATGGGCCGTGCAAGACCCTGTGTGGCTCTAGAATGTTGCTGAGCCTGGCTGCCTGTGTCAATGAGCGGCCGCTTACACACATACAGCTTAGAAGGAACACTGGGCGGGGGGGGGGGGGGTGTTACTTTTTACTTTAGCCGAGTTTTTCCTTAAACATACAGGAGCGCTCAGTAGAGATGTCAGCCTACAGGTGGGACCTCAGGACCCTCTACAATTACAGCTCATTTCCAGATTCCAGAGATCAGTTCCCTTGAAGAAAATGGATGCTTTGGAGGGTGGATTCTTATGGTGGTGTACCCCACAGAGGTCCCTGTCCTCCCCAGGCTCCATCCCCAAATCTTCAGAAGTTCCCCAGCCTGGATCTCGCAACCCTACCCCACCATCCCCAGCTGGTGGCCATGGGAGGAACTGGCTATCCTAGTGCTCAAAGATCTGATGTCCACACCTCCAGTCCAAGGTTGTACCCTCCATCTGATCCACCTCTTTCCTTCCCACTTTATTTAGCTGTATACATAGCATTGCCAGCCTCCAGGCGGCACCTGGAGATCTTCTACTACATAATTGGTCTCCAGATGACCAAGATCAGTTCCCCTGGAAAAAATGGCTGCTTTGAAGTGTGGACTCCCTGGCGTTATTCCCCCCTGAGGTCCCTTCCGGTGTCCCCCCTAAGCTGAGTTAGTGTGAGCTAGCTCACAGTTTTTTAGCCTCCGGCTCACACATTTTTGTCTCAACTCAGGAAGGGATGGCTCCAGAGCACCCTAATTTATGCAGCAGCCAAATGGCTCGCTCACAACTTGAATGCCAGTCGCTCACAGAGTAGAATTTTTCTCCACAGCTTAGACGGAGCATTGGTCCCTTCGCTCCCCGAACCATTCCATCCACAGGCTCCACCCCGAAATATCCAGGTTTTTCCCAACCCATAGCTGGCAACGCTAGTATACCATATACGTTGTGTGTAGTATGGCCAGGAGATCCTAAGATTGTCCGGCAAGCATAAGTTCTAGCCCTTTTCGCATTATGCACCACTAGTTGGTGAGCTGGACTTGTTTTTATGGGCTGAGAGAGCTCCGAGAAAGCTGTGACAGACCCAAGGTCATGTGAAGGAGTGCGGGATCAAAGCTGGTTCTCCGGATCAGAGTCCGCCACTCTTAACCACTCCGCCAAGCTGGCAATGCTATGCATACGTAAATTTCTTCTGGCTTTTATGTGTAATTGATGCTCTTCTTTCCAGGTATTGGTCTGATGGTGAGCTCAGCAAGACGCAGTATGGTCGGGACCTAGAGCATGACTGTACCTTGATAGTACCTTCGGTGACCAACCAAAACTGGAACGTTGACAACTGCCACAAACTCTACGGATGGGTTTGCAAAGAGAAACTAGATTTTGAATGAACCATAAAGAGGATGAAGCCTCAAACAACTCTAAATGGGGAGGCAGGAGATGTTGTTCATTTTTGTGTCAGACCCAATGGTGAATCCACTCCGAGAATGAGCAGGGAACCCTGTTCTTCTGTAGGTGTACCATTTCTCCAGCCCCTCCGGAAACGAGAAAGAGGGGGAAAGAGATTTATAGGCCGGTGTCCAATTTGCCCTATTTGGGCAAATTAATAGAGAGGGCGGTGGCGTTACAGTTACAGAGGTATCTGGATGACGCTTCGGTTCTTGACCCCTCTCAGTCCGGCTTTCACCCGGGCTATGGGACGGAGACCGCATTGGTCGCTCTAACGGATGACCTCCGACGACATCTGGATCAGGGCGGTGGGGCGGTATTGCTGTTGCTCGACTTGTCGGCAGCGTTCGACACAGTGGATCATCGGCTGCTGTCCCGCCGCCTTGCCGACGTGGGAATCGGGGGGGCGGGCCTTGCAATGGCTCGTCTCATTTCTCCAGGGTCGGGGACAAAGGGTGGTGCTAGGGGAGCAGCAATCCTCGAGGCACCCGCTGGAATGCGGTGTGCCCCAGGGGGCAGTGCTCTCCCCGATGCTGTTCAATATCTATATGCGCCCCCTTGCCCAGATCGTCCGGAGGTTTGGGCTGGGATGTCATCAGTATGCGGACGACACCCAGCTCTATCTGATGTTGGGCGGCCGGTCGGACTCCGGCCCAGACGATCTTGACCGGGCATTGCACGCCATGGCTGATTGGCTCAGATCTAGCAGGTTGAAATTGAACCCGGCGAAGACGGAGGTCCTGTGCCTGGGTCGTTGCGGTCCGGAATGGGGGGTCCTGCTCCCGAGCTTCGACGGGGCGCCGTTGGTGCCTGCGCCGAGGGCGAGGAGTTTGGGAGTGCTCCTGGAGCCTTCCTTGTCAATGGAGGCCCAGGTAGCAGCCACTGCCAAGTCAGCCTTTTATCATCTACGGCTGGCGAGGCAGTTGGTTCCCTACCTTGACCGGGATGGCCTCGCCACAGTGATCCATGCGACGGTCACCTCGAGGTTGGACTACTGTAACGCTCTCTACATGGGGCTGCCTTTGGTGCAAATCCGGAAGCTGCAGCTGGTGCAGAATGCCGTGGCCAGGCTATTGATGGGACTTGCAAGGCGAGACCACATCGGGCCTGTGCTGGCGGCGCTGCACTGGCTGCCTATAGCATACCGAATTCGCTTCAAAGTGCTGGTTCTTACCTATAAAGCCCTATATGGCCAGGGTCCAACATACCTTAGGGACCGCCTTTCTCCATATCAACCCCAGAGAGCACTACGGTCGGGGTCTGAACACAGGCTACGTGTTCCTGGCCCCAGAGACGCCAAGCTGGCCAGAACAAGGACCAGGGCCTTCTCGGTGGCGGCTCCTGTCTGGTGGAACGAGCTCCTGGAGGAGATCAGGGCCCTGCGGGACCTGGTGCAGTTCCGCAGGGCCTGTAAGACGGAGCTCTTCTGCCAGGCTTTCGAATAGGAGCCGCCACCGATGATACTGGGAGACCTTGATGTGCCCTGGTCCAATATGGTCTCGGCGATGGCCGATGGGGGTGGGGGGGTAGACCTGCCACTTGGTCGCCATCGGATGCTGTTTTATGGAAGCTTTTATGAGTATTTATATGTTATTTATTGTAATGTTTTAAATTGATTTTATAGGTCAATGTACTGTTTAGGCCTTGGCCCATGTGAGCCGCCCTGATCCCGCTTGTGGGGAGGGCGGGATATAAATACGAAATAAATAAATAAATAAATAAATAATCGAGAGTCCTCTTTGTCTGTCGGAAGGCTTTCCATCACTTTTGCTGGAGCTGACTCCTGCCCCCTTCACGCCTACAACAATTCCCCACTTGTGTGTGTGTGAAGGGCTGTCACTTCCGACTTATAGTGACTCTATGAATTAATGTCTTCCGCAACGTCCTGTCCTTAACAACCTTGCTCAGGTCCTGGCAAATGGAGGGTCGTGGCATCCTTGATTGAGTCAATCCATCTCCTGTTGTGTCTCTCTCTTTTCCTGCTGCCTTCAGCTTTGCCTAGCATGATGCTCTTTTCTAGTGACTCTTGTCTTCTCGTGATGTGACCACAGTACAATAGCTTCAGTTTAGGGTCATTTTACACCTCCCCTCTAAAGTAGTTTGACTGCTGTCTTTTCCTGTGCTGATTTCACAGTGGTGTGAAATTTCACTCCAGGGGGAGCCAGTTTGGTGTAGTGGTTAAGTGCGCGGACTCTAATCTGGGAGAACCGGGTTTGATTCCCCACTCCTCCACTTGCACCTGGCTGGATGACCTTGGGCAAGCCATAGCTCTGTACCAGCTGTTCCCTCAAGGACAGCTTGGGAAAGAGCTCTCTCAGCCTCACCTACCTCACAGGGTGTCTGTTGTGGGGAGGGGAAGGGAAAGGAGTTTGTAAGCCGCTCTGAGACTCCAAGTTGTTGGAGAAATGAGCATGTAATGCAAGGCCTGAGAAATTCAGTCATTATAGGGTTAACTATGCAACTTGTTTGTTTACCTATGTTAGCCTGGAAGTGATACCTGGCAGCTGGCCAATTGACTGTAGACCCGGGAAAACTAAAGGTGTACTGTCTTGCTAATTGGTCAATGATATCAGGTGTTTCCTTTCAGGGGTCAAGAAGAAGGAGAGATCCTCCATTACAATCTCTCACTCTCTATCAGTATGTCTTAGTGTGAAGACGGAGCACAATGCAGCTCCTTAGAAAGCATGTTTTGTTTATTTGTAGCTAATCCCGTTTACCTTTTCCCTTTAGTAATAAACTTCTTTTAAACCAAAAGAAGCAATCTCTTCTTTCCAGAAAAGCAAGATTCATTACTCTGATTTTTCTGATTACTGGACAAAAGTCCTAACACAAGTGAGTGAAGGGCGGGGTATAAATCTAATCTCTTCTTCTTCTTCTAAGTGCACTAATCAACAGCAATTGTTTAAAGCAGAATCAAGCCGGTTGAACACTAGCTTGACCACAGGAGGGCAATTAGTAGATGTGGACATTTCAGTAGCAGCATGGTTTCACACCGCACAGAGGTGTGGGCAGGGTTTTTTGGAACTAGAATGATTCCAGTGGGAAAGTCAGATGTAAAAACAGTGTCATTTTGGTTTCTAGAAAGAGGCCAGGTTGGATTTGATCTAGAACCCACTGATTTTTTTTTTCCTGCCACGAACTGCATCGAAATTCGTGAAAGTTCATGGCGGTTCTTCAGTTCGCGAACATTGCTTCTCAAACCATGAACTAGCCAAAATTCGTGACGAACTTTCATTTCTGAGCCAGTTCGTGCCCATCCCTAGGCTTTGTTGCATCACATCCCAGTCAAGTCCCCTTTCCTTCCGAAACTCTCTCTTTCCCAGGCTCTGCCCTCAATTTTTTAAGACTTTCCAGAGTCGGAGTTGGCGATCTTTACGGATGTGTGTGTCGCAGATATGACAGCCACGGCAGTGTAGTGGTCAGAGTGCTGGACTAGGATCTGAGAGACCCAGATTCGAATCCCCTTTCTCTCCTGATGCCTGATGTAGCCAGTCCTCCAAGAGCTTACAGTAGCCCCTGTAAGAAGAGCTCTGTAAGCTCTTGGAGGATTGGCTACATTAGCGGGATCTCCCGCTTTTACAACTGATCTCCAGCCGACAGAGATCAGCTCCCCTGGAGAAAATGACTGCTTTGAAGGCTGAACTCTATGCCATTGTACCCTGCTGAGGCCTCTCCCCTCCCCAAACCCCGCCCTCTCCTGGCTCCACCCCCAAAGTCTCCAGGTATTTTCCAACCCAGACTTGGCAACCCTACCCCCACCCCACCCCACCCCTGCCTGGTTTTAGAGAAGAAGAGAAGAGGAGAAGAGATTAGATTTATACCCTGCCCTTCACTCACTTAAGAGTCTCAGAGCGGCTTACAAACTCCTTTTCCCTTCCCCTCCCCACAACAGACACCCTGTGAGGTAGGTGGGGCTGAGAGAGCTCTTTCCCAAGCTGTCCTTGAGAGAACAGCTGTGCCAGAACTACGGCTTGCCCAAGGTCATCCAGCCAGGTGCAAGTGGAGGAGTGGGGAATCAAACCCGGTTCTCCCAGATTAGAGTCCGCGCACTTAACCACTACACCAAACTGGCTCCCTTTTATATCCAATAAACTCCCCCGCCTCTTTTAGAAACCTTACCAGATGAAATAAGGACATGAAATACTTAATAGCGTCGAACTGGCTTTGTATCACGACCAGTCCCACCTCTGGCTCCTCTAATTCGCCATCAGACATTGAAGAGCTGTCGAGCACATGACCTTTGCCCCTTGGGGTAATCGCTGGCATTTAAACAGAGGACTTCAGACAATTCAGAGGCCAGAAGAGCCATTTCTGGAACTACAAAGGTCAGAGGGTCGACATTAAATTATCAGTGTCTTTTATGAAATATTGACAGGAAGTACCAGCTGGGAATGAAGATGGAGTCTGTTATACCTAGAGTGCTATAGAATCAGGACACCGTTGGACTGAAGGACGAGGTGGCTACAGGGCCATCCAACTCACTGTTCCATTAGCAGAAGATTTTCGGCCGAAGCCATCCCTGCTAACTAGACCACTGTGAGTTAAGGCGTTGAGGATGTACAGAATGAGTCCTGACTTGGATAGCCCAGGCAAGTCCGATCTTGCCAGATCTCAGAAACTAAGCAGGGTCTGCCCTGGCTAGTATTTGGATGGGAGACCTCCAAGGAAGTCCAGGGCTGGGAGGCAGGGGCAGGCAATAACAAGCCACCCCACTAGGGGCAGCCAGACGTCAACCATGACTTTTAGGCACACACACACAAATACCCATTTTTTTAAAAAAACAAGAATGTATGAAATGCCCTACACCAGGGTATGCAAACGACAGAAGCAACTAAATCCAGGCTATTAGGTCTGAGTGTCCCTGAAAATATGGCTTTACGTAGTATGTACTTTGCCTGACAAAGCGAGAACTTTGGGGTCTTGTGGGACCCCAGCATGTATGCCTCTTGGGAAGAGCACTGCAGGGGTACACAGATGGCTCCTCTATCACAAAAACAGCCAGTGCAAACATTGACATCTTATCTGACATTCTATTAGAGCCAATTTGGTATGGTGGTTAAGAGCGGCAGTTTGGAGGAGGAGGAGATTGGATTTATACCCTGCCCTTCACTCAGAGTCTTCAAACGCCTTACAATCTCCTTCCTCCCTTCCCCTCCCCAAGCAGACATCCTGTGAGGTACGTGGGGCTGAGAGAGCTCTTTTGAGAACTGCTCTTGAGAGAACAGCTCTGAGAGAGCTGTAGCGTGCCCAAGATCATCCAGCTACCTGCATGCAGAGGAGTGGGGAATCAAACCCGGTTCTCCAGGTTAGACTCATCCACTTTTAACCACTATACCAAACTGGCTCTCAGTAGTATAGTGGTTAAGAGCAGCAGACTCTGATCTGGACAACCAGGTTTGATTCCCCACACCTCCTCCACATGCAGCCAGCTGGGTGACCTTGGATCAGTCACAAGTTCTCTCAAAGCTGTTGTCTCAGGAGCTGTCCTCGAAAAAGCTCTCTCAGCCCCACCTCTCTTACAGGGTGTCTGTTGTGGGGAGGGGACGAGAAAGGAGATTGTAAGCCGCTCTGAAACTCCTTCAGGTAGTGAAGGGCAATGCTCCCTCTAAGCTGTGGAGTCTTGTGAGCAAAAATCCTACTTTGTGAGCTACTGGCATTAAAGCTGTGAGTGAGTAATTTGGCTCCTGCATAAGTTAGTTTCCTCTGGAGCCAGCCTTCCTGAACTAAAACAAAAATGTGTGAGCTTGAGGCTAAAAAACTGTGAGTGAGCTCACACTCACTCAGCTTAGAGGGAACACTGAAAGGGCAGGGTATAAATCCAGTCTCCTCCTCCTTCTCCTCCTCTTCTTCCTTAAAAGCCTCGAGCCTAACCTCTCACTCAACAGCCCTCCCATATAATTCTATTCCAAAATATTTGTGTGCCGGCCTTCCCCTGGGTGTCTTAGGACCCCCGATCGAGAGCTATGCCTCTCATTAATTTCTCAGAAGATGCACAAGAGAATCCAAGAGCTCGATTAAGCTGATCGTGACTGGAAGCACGCAAAGCGGAAAAGGTCAGGTCGAAGCGCAAAGCTCCACCTTCTGATCCCGTCTCTCTTGGTGTTCCGCCTCCTTCTGCGGGATATATAAAAGGCTGGCTCTTCGGCATGAGGGCCAGCGGAAGCAGAGACGCGTACATCTTCTGGGCTCTCGGAACACTCATCCGCTCAAGCGAAGGAAACCTGGGGGGGTAAGCGTTTTCTTTTCTTTATCCCTGAGTTATAATTTTGTCCTTCCACTGAGCTGGTGGAGATAAATATTTCAACGTCATAGCTTTCTCTTCGGGACTGTAGAAATATTAAGGGTCCCTTACAGACAGGGCTGGCCCCTTATTGTTAAATTTTAGACCATCGCCTAGGGCAGGGGTGGGCAATTGTTTTGGCTCGGGGGCCACTTTGTGTAGGGCTGCCAAGTCCAACTTGGGAAATATCTGAGGACTTTGGGAGTGGAGCCAGGAGACTTTGGGGGTGGAGCCAGGAGAAAGGAAGTGACATCATTTTGTGATGTCACATCCTGTGATGTTGCTTCCACATGCTGACACATGAACTCATGAAGTTTCCTAATACTGAGCTTCTGCTGCTGCCTTGAGCTTTATAGGCTTGCAAGCAGCATTACCCAGACTGTGACTTTTATGCCACTGTTTTTTGTCACTGAACAAGAGGCAGTGTTATGTAGCAGTCAGTTTTTTTGGCTGGGATCTGGGAGAGCCTGGCTCAAAACCCTGCAGTGCCATGGAATCATTTTATTTAATACTGAATCAGGCCATTGGTCCATCAAGGTCAGTATTGACTACTCAGACTGGTAGTGGCTCTCCAGGGTCTCAGGCTGAGATCTTTAATGTCACCTATGACCTGATCCTTTTTTAGCTGAAGAGGCTGATACCTCCTGCATGTCAAGCAGATGCTCTATCACTGAGCAACGGCCCTACTGAATCCTTCCTCATCTCGGCAGAATATGAAGCACTAAGTGCTACGCAAGTGCTAAATATGATTTTCATATCATAAGAACAGGAGAGAAGCCACAGTGAATCAGGCCAACAGCCCATCCAGTACAACACTCTGTGTCACTCAGTGGCCAAAAATACCAGGTGCCCTCAGGAGGTCCAGCAGCGGGGCCAGAACTCCAGAAGCCCTCCCACTGTTGCCCCCCAAGCACCAAGAATTCAGAGCATCCCTGCCCCAGACAAAGGGCTCCATTTAGACCTTGTGGCTAATAATAGCCACTGACAGACCTCTGCTGGATGGGGACAGAGAGAGAGAGAGACAGACAGACAGAAAAAAGAAAGAAAGGGGGAGGGGGAGAGAGAGAGAAAGGAAAAGAGCTGGCAGACCCCAGCAGCTTACCCCAAGCAGCTTACTCCAGCAGCAGGCCACATGCAAAAGCAGGCCCTTCAGCAGAAAGAGCCTCTCTGGGCGGGACTCTCTTGCTCTTTCTTAAAGGGGAAATGTCTGTTGAGGCTTTTTACTGCAGGGCAGGCTCTCTGCAGACATTTCCCTTTTAAGAGGCCAGGCCAGGTTCCGACGTTTCCCTGCTGGCAGCCATTGCCTCCCCCGGTGGCCAATTCTGAAAAAGCGGGGGAAAGCTTTAAAAATCGGTGCTTCCCCCGCCCTACCCGGGGACTTGGCAGCCCTAACTTTGTGGGAGCGGAGGTTAGCGGAGGGCCGCACCTTTTTAAATGATCGCATTCATTAGTTAACTTTGCATTTCAGAAAAGGTATAAATTGTATCATAAAAATCAATAAATATAACTTAAATAAAATAGTGGTAGCTTTATTCAATTTATTTATTGTGCTAATTTCATATCGTCTATAGCTGCAAGCACATTTAATTTTAGAATCAGTTTAATGAGACAAATGTACCCTATCACACTTTTCTACAATTTTTTTGAAATCAGGAGTGAGATTGCTTGTTGAGATTCTCATCACAGCCTGCAAGTTAATGTCTGTCAAAGAGCATCTATATTTACTCTTGTTGATCTTCATGCAAGAAAAACTTTGCTCACAAATATAGGTAGACCCAAATATAGAGAACATTTTCCCAGCAAATTTCTTCATACATGGAAATTTTTTCAGCAGACAAAGATTTGTAAAAGTCAACTAATGTCACAGCATTAAACATTTCTTTCACAGTGTGATCTGACTGCATGTCAATAAGTTCAAGTTGCAGCTCCTCAGGTGCTGTATCAATATCAGCAGTGATGGGATAAGAGAGCAAACTGAATTTAGGCTCGATTTTCTTGAAGTCCTGAAATCTTCTTGACGGGCTGCAAAAAACTCTGTGGCGGGCCGCATGTGGCCCCCGGGCCGCCATTTGCCCACCCCTGGCCTAGGGCAACAGCTCGACAAGGGTGCCATTCTGGCTGCCCATTCTCTGGCGCCCGCCCCTGTCCCATCCCGCCGCACATATGTTCTTATGCCTTTGAGCTCCATAAGGAAGAAAGGTGTCTAACAAATAACTAAGTTGTTGTATTCTTATTATTTTACAGCCACAGCTTGCAGAGACTTTAAGATGCAAAAGGCCCTTACTGATTGGCTAACAAATAAAGACTCTCAATGGTCCTTAAGCCACTCTAGGGTAACCAATTGCTGAGCCTCGCTTAGGTCCAATAGGATTGCTTGCACATAGTTACATTGTTTGAAATTATGAGTTGGAAACAGTATAAATTAAGGTGCCGCTCTCATAGAGCTGTCTTTGAGCTGAAGCAAGGTGTTTGAATAAAAGCCTGTTTGTTTGATTCATCGCCTCCCGCTCAATACTTAAAATAAGTAAACAAATAAGTACATCTTTAAGTAATGCTAGCCTGTCCTGTTTTAAATACCATTGACCATAAGTACCTAGTGTATGTGTAAGCTAGGGCTTGCATAAGGAAAGAGGGCTGGGGGTTTTCACCTTTTTCTTTGTTCCTTTGCTCATCCTGCAAGCTTGAACAGAACATGAGTCATTTTTATTTATGTATCAAATCACACGGAATTCGCTGCCACAGGAGGTGGCGGCAGCTACAAGCATGGACGGCTTCAAGAGGGAATTAGATAATCATATGGAGCAGAGGTCCATCAGTGGCTATTAGTGAAATCAGCTCATGCTTTATTAGGAGGTTCAGGAAGAAGAAGAAGAAGAAGAAGAAGAAGAAGAAGAGATTAGATTTATACCCCGCCCTTCACTCACTGGGAGTCTCAGAGCGGCTTACAAACTCCTTTTCCCTTCCCCTCCCCACAACAGACACCCTGGGAGGTAGGTGGGGCTGAGAGAGCTTTTTCCCAAGCTGTCCTTGAGAGAACAGCTGGTACAGAGCTATGGCTTGCCCAAGGTCATCCAGCCAGGTGCAAGTGGAGGAGTGGGGAACACAGGAACACAGGTCTGAGCTGGGCTCGGGGGTCTGCTCATATGTGCATCTAAACCGCGCCCTCGCCCACACACACTGATAGGATTACAATTAAGTCTCCCCCAGGTCATTGGCCCCTATTTGCATCCTGGCTGACTGATAGGTCTAAATTACAATCCGGCCAGTCTATTGTGTTCTGGAGCGAAGCTCTGACTGCGCCTGGCCATGTGCTTCCCCTGACCACATGGCAGTCGCCATTAGAACACATCAGTATAGATAGGAACCCTCAGTCTGGGGCAGGTGATGCTCTGTATTCTTGGTGCTTGGGGGGGGGGGCAACAGTGGGAGGGCTTCTAGTGTCCCGGCCCCACTGCTGGACCTCCTGAGGGTACCTGGTGTTTTTGGCCACTGTGTGACACAGAGTATTGGACTGGATGGGCCTCTGGCCTGATCCAGCATTGGCTTTCTCTTTTGTCCTTATGTTCTTAAACTTTCTTAAATTTTGAATGCTTTAAGTCTGAGCTCTGGAAATCCACCACACCTCTTTGGTATTGTGCTATCTGAAGTGTGGCTCGCAGGTCGGCTTGCCAGCCCTGGGGCGCAACAGCTTGAATGCGCAGAACTGTGGTAGTTTGGCCTTGCGCTTGTAGAAGCATCGTGGGAGGCAAACCAACTAGGCGGAGCCTCTAAAATGGCAACACAGGTACAGAATGCTAGTCAGATGACTCCATTTAGCAGGAAAGCCTTGCAGAATAGTTGGTGGCTGATAGGCTTACTCGGTTTGTTTTTGGAGCCCCTTGGCAGTGAAGAGAAGGGAATGATGTAAGATGATGTGACATTATTCAGGAGCAATGAATAAAAGAACACAAGGCCCGACAGAGCCCTTCAGGGCATGTCCTCGAGCTGGCTTATTTTATTTATTTATTTATTTATACATACCCTGCCCTCCCTGCACTTCCCTGCAATTATCCAGAGCTCTGAGTAAAACCTGGACTGGAATTCCTGCAGATTCTAGTATCCCGGAACAAACACAAACATGAAACCGACAACTGAACATTACAGATGGCATCGCTGAGAAGTGATCCAGAGTGGTTGCCAGGCCAAGAGCCAGCATGTTGTGGCTTGTGGGGTAAATTTTGTTCAGGTGGGGTTACAGTTCTCAGTGCAGAAAGAAAAGCCAGAATTCTGAGGATTATGACGCAGCTACTCCTCTCTCTCTCTCTCTCTCTCTCTCTCTCTCTCTCTCTCTCTCTCTCTCTGAGTCTTCTCACGCTGTCTGCTCTGCATAGGTGTTCTTACGCTAGCAATCACCCTTAGCCTATTAGCCATTTAGCCAATAGGAAGCTGTAACCAGGAGAGATCTCTAAATTGCAAGCTGTCAGCCACTTCAGATGACAGTTCGCAGCTGCTGCAAGTTAATCACTTCTGCCAGCCGGAGCAACAATTCTGAGAACAAGCCAGCAAGTGGGGGTGATGAATTTTGTAGTCAAGAAAGCCAACCCTTAGGCAGAAGAACTCTCTTAAAGGAGACCAGTTTCTTGACACAGAGTTAGAAGGGATCTGAGAGGTCACCTACTCCATCCCCCTTGCTCAGTTGTGGGAATTAGTCAACTACAGCACCCCACTCTGCTTAAGGAGTGCATTCCTTAAAAAAATGTTTTAAATTGCTTGAAAAAAGCATTTACAGGAGAAATTATTTTAGGGCTGTGCCTTTATGGGGGGCAAAGCCCCCCCCCCCGGTAGCTTCATGTCTGGTGGTTGCAGGGGTTTTCTGATCTCCCATGGCCAAACAGAAGGACCTGGAGGGACTTGGGAGTCCGTTCCTCCACAGCAGCAGTTGGTGTAGATGTTGTGCTGTCTTGTCAATCTGAATTGTTGTGTGTATTAGATTTGTTGGATATTATTCCTCTGTATGCAATAGGATCTGGGAGGGAAAACATAAAGAGAATTCTCTCACTCAGATACACTCATCAGTTAGATGTTGAGCCTCTTTGGCCGTTGCTTGTCTTCTGTATTTCATCTTACCCTGACTTGGAGCCTTAGCAAGTTAATCTTTTTGAAGTTGATCTGTTCCCAATAAGTTAAATATACCTACCTGAATATGTCGTGTAAGATGTGCTTCTATTTTTGTAAGTAAAATTTCTTTCTCTTATTACTATTGGAGTCAGATCGTCTTTGTCATTTTTTAAGCAGCCTTTCCCCCTTAACTGGGAAACATGGTGGATCAGGGATACTGCGTAAAGTTTCTGTGCTTCCAAAGCAATTGATTAAAAAACAAACAAACACATTGATCTCAGTAAGATTTCCATCCTGAGAAGAAGAACCCAAGTTTAGGAGGCCAAGTTTCCTGCTACAGTGAGACACCTCTTGCCCCCAGCCCAGGGAGGGTGGGGAAGTGACATCAGCACACTGATATGATGTTTGAGGGTTCCAACTGGAATTTCCCTACCCCTAAAATTTCCTGAAGGACTTGCACACGAGACAAGTCAGTTGGAAGGAGTAGAACTCAAGTCTGCCCCTGGCAGTGAGCGGTTTATTTTTAAACATACACAGACTTACACGCCACGCCCTTAGGTTGCTGTGTCAGCATTCAGTAGACAAAGGTCAATCATGGAATCCACACAGGGGATGAGACAACTGTCTCAAGAGCCACTGTTTGCAGTAGGGCTTATCAGCCAGCCAGCTTCAGGAGGACAATGCTCATTGTATAGCAGGGAGGGTGGAATCCACATGAATGAGAGACATATGTCTCGAGAGTATACTGTTTGCAGGAGGGTTTATACAATGCTCATTGTGTAGCAGGGAGGGGGGAGAAGCATAGACTTTGACCTGGCTAGCATCCCAGTCTCAGATCTTCCCTACAATTTCCTCCAGTGGCAGGTGTTCAGCTGGCAACCCTAACTCGAACTTATCAAGAAGAAGTGAGGGAAGGGGGCTGTGGTTGAGCCGCTTAGCCCCCAAATGCTCAAGTTTTGTGTGATATCCCCCAAGTTAAGCGGGATATGCTGAAATGAGGCAGTGCCCTTAAGCAGGAACACAGTGACGTGGGCTAGCCCTTCTGCAGGAGAGACTCTTTAAGGCTAGCTGGTGGCAGTGGAAAGTTACACTGCGAGAAGTAGGTTACACAGGAGGAAGGAAGAGAGGGGCCTCATTGGGTGGAGCCCTGGGACAGCCATGGAATTTCCATGCTTCTTCATGGACAGGAACAGGGATTGATAAGATCGTTTCCCCACAAACATGAACATAAAACTTAAATGAACAAAGCTGGAGTCCAGGAACACCTTTAAGACCAAGGAAATTTAATTCTGGGTATAAACTTTTGTGTGCATGCACACTTCTTTCCATGTATGCACGCACACGAAACCTTATACCCAGAATTCAGCTCCGCTGGTCTTAAAGATGCCCCTGGACTCAAACTTTGTTCTGCTGCTTCAGACCAACACGGCAACCCCACCTGAACAAAACCTAAATGGCTGGTCAGATCTATGACAAGCATCATGCCTGTCATAACGCCGCCCGTTATGGAAATGGGCTTTCCTTTTCTGATAACACTGCGCTTCCGCCTTCGACTTTCTGGGAGAGTTTTTCTCAAGCCGACCAAGAATAAAACGCTGACTGATTTCATATGCTATCGTGGTCAGAATAACCTCGGCTCAAAAGCAGGGCTGTTAGATAAAAAGGAAGATCCATTTCCCAGATTGCCTTAGGGTGATTATTGAAATAGCTAGAGGGTGTTTGAGAGTAACCATCTGGGAAGACCTTTTGTTCTTGACTCAGAGGAGAACAAAGTCAGGGCAGATCAGCTGATGCTTAAGGATGTGTGTGCCTGCTCTTCTGATTACCTACTTGAGTGAGTTTCATGAATTTAGGCTGATTTTACATCTGACTTTCCCGCTGGAATCATTCTAGTTCCAAAAAAACCTGCCCACACCTCTGTGCGGTGTGAAACCGTGCTGCTACTGAAATGTCCATATCTACTAATTGCCCTCCTGTGGTCAAGCTAGTATTATACCGCTTTATTCTGCTTTAAACAATTGTGGTTTCTTAGTGCACTTAGACCCCCTGGAGTGAAATTTCACACCACTGTGAAATCAGCACAGGAAAAGACAGCAGTCAAACTACTTTAGAGGGGAGGTGTAAAATCAGCCTTACTCTCCTCTCGGCAATGATCCTGATCAGGGGTCATTTCGAGCAGGAGCTCTGGGGAGCGCAGCTCCGGGAGTTGGTGCCAGCCCCCCCCCCACAGGGAATGACCCCGTCCCCTGGAAAGGTCCTTGTTCCTCCGACCAGCCTTCTGAAGGCTTCAGCCACCACTGAAGCTATCCTCCCAGAATAGTGGTATTTCTGTTCTAGAGGAACAGGTATTTCTGAGGCTTGGATTAGTAGCTGTCCCCTCTCTGCCAGCTTTCTTTCTTTCTTTCTTTCTTTCTTTCTTTCTTTCTTTCTTTCTTTCTTTCTTTCTTTTCTCTCTCTCTCTCTCCTTTCTTGCCTTCTGACATACTTCCGGTGATGTCAGGTGGTGTAGCATATGCAAATGAGGTATGCTAATGAGGTATGCTAATGCGGTCCTGCACCTCTTTTTCTATGAAATGACCCCTGATCCTGATTATCTGTAATTAAATCCTGTGAATTTCAAGACATCAGTTGGTTGCCCATTCAGGATGCTGAGTAGGCCGAATCCCCCCCTTTTTTTTCACTTCGTCAGTTGGAACTAGAATTCCACCAATGAGACAACCAAGGCCAGCAGGTATACCACGATCAATCCTCCCTCTAAGGTGTGGAGTCTTGTGGGCAAAAATTCTACTTTGTGAGCTACTGGCATTTAAGCTGTGAGCAAGCGGTTTGGCTACTGCATAAATTAGTTTGCTCTGGAGCCAGCCTTCCTGAGCTAAGGCAAAAAGGTGTGAACCGGAGGCTAAAAAACTGTGAGCTAACTCACACTTACACAGCTTAGAGGGAATACTGACCACGATCAGTCCAAATTACAGAAATTAGAGAACAGAGAAAATGCCCTCTAAAGCTGTGCTCCAGTTCATCTTCTGTCTTGACAAAGATGATGAGCAAAATGTGTCACTTCTAAGTTTTTTGTATTATTATGGGCAGGGGTCATTTCGAGCAGGAGCTCAGGGGAGCGCAGCTCCGGGAGTTGGTGACAGCCCCCCCCCCCCGCCACGGGGGAATGCCTGCTTGTGTCCTGGTTGCAGCAAAATGACCCCGTCCCCTGGAAAGATCCTTGTTCCTCCGACCAGCCTTCTGAAGGCTTCAGCCACCAATGAAGCTCTCCTCCCAGAATAGTGGTATTTCTGAGGCTTGGATCAGTAGCTGTCCCCTCTCTGCCAGCTCTGTCTGTCCGTCTGTCCTTTCTTCCTTGCCTTCTGACATACTTCCGGTGATGTCAGGTGGTGTAGCATATGCAAATGAGTTATGCTAGTGAGTTATGCTAATGAGCTCCTGCACCTCTTTTTCTACGAAATGACCCCTGATTATGGGCATAGCTCCTGACAGACCAACGCTCCATTACAGAACTGACCAGGGTAAAGATTTCTTCCCTGAGCAACTCTTTGAGAGAATAAAAAGCCCATTGACTTCAAAGTGTTCTCCTCTGACCACTAAAAAAGGCGGGGCGGTGGGTCAGGGGAGGTTCGGGGGTAGGCCAGGTTTGGGGAGGGGGAAGGAGCTCAAGTGGGGTGGGATGCCCTAGAGCACGGGAGGCTAAACTGTGGCTCGGGAGCCGCATGCGGCTCTTTCACACATATTGTGTGGCTCTCAGGAGGATCCCCATCTATTTGCTCTCTCTCTTTCTTTCAGTCTTTCCTTTTGTAGTATGCTCTGTGTAACAACCGGCCTGCCGTGTGCTCCCAGGTAATGGCGCCCGCCGCATGGCCGGAGCACATGGTCAGGCAGAGAGGGGAGCTTGAATCTGGAGGAACAATAGACGTCCGGATTGAAAGCCTCCACCAATGTGGGACCTAGGTTCTCCCTGGGGAGCCAATGCAATCAAAGGCTCCTCCAGGGAACCTATGACAAACATGTGCATATGTTAAGCCCCTGTCAGGTCTTTTGGGTGCGGCCGGAGGTGTGGCTCCGGCCAGCATATAATGAGGGCCCTGGAGCCCTGGAAGCATGCTTGTTCTAACCATCTACTGGGCATGCTGAATCACTCAATAAAGGCTTCATGATTTCACCGTTCCTGGTCTCCCGAGTCCAGTACTCTTCACCTTTCGTCCCTCCCCCTCCTTCCCTCATCTATTTGCTTTCTCTCTCTCTCTCTCTTTCTCTCTTTCTTTCCACCGCTTCCATTCTTTCTTTCCACCTCCCTCTCTCTCTTTCTGTCTCTCTTCCTTCATCCCTCTCCCTCCCTCCCGCATCTATTTCCTTTCTTTGTTGCTCTCTCTCTTTCTCTTTCTTTCCACCTCATCCATTCTTACTTTCCACCACTCTCTCTCTGTCTCTTAGACACATAAATATCATTAGCAAACAAATAAATATCACTGGACAAATAAATATTATTATCAATATCTGTTTTTTTCCCCCTTTTGTTTTTATTTTTGGCGGTCTCATTCGATGTTAATAAAAAGCAAACTTGCCTATTTTTCAATAAAGATGTGTGTGCAATATTTGTTCATGACTTGTGGCTCTCAAACATCTGACATTTATTCTGTGTGACTCTCATGTTAAGCAAGTTGGGCCACCCCTGCCCTGGAGTCCATCCTCCAAAGCAGCCATTTTTTCCAGGGGACCTGATCTCTGTCATCTGGACTCCATGGTTCAGTTTAGGTATCATATAAAACAGTGGTTTAATTAGACAACGGCTGATTCCTCACTCTTTGGGGGCATACGAATGACTGACATTTTCACGTGGTCATCCCCTTTCGGGGCTTCCCCTGACTCCATCGTGACTTCTCCCAAAGGTACTATCATTCCTGAAAGATCATCCCAAAAGTGGGGTTGGGGAAAGCGTAGATTTCGACACCTCCTTCTACCCACAAGTCTTGACTATCTCACTTGATGGAAGTGACACACATCCTGACGAATGGGACATTTGATACCAGACTAATTTGGAGAATTCCCACAGCTACCACAGGCTCATTTTACTAGTTGTAGCAAATACATAGCATTTAAGAAAGCAACACCTGGTCTCATTTATATATATATATATATATACATACACAGACACACAATTCTGAATGCATGTATTTTTGGATGTGTGTCATTGTACAATAAGGAACACTGACCACTGAGGAAGGCCCATAGGGGCCGAAACGCATATGGTCCTTAGGTCAAAGGTTTTATCCATCAGTTTGATATGTACTGCAATCAGTTCCTAATGAAACAAGTTTTAAATGTCTGATTACTTGGACTGTCTCTTTTAATTTAATTTTGTTTTTTTTATGTGTACACCCTAATAAATGTCTATATTTTTCATAATGATTCTTTTGTTAGCTTGACCCTCTCGGTTCGCAGCTGTTGGGTTGAGTCCCCCCCCCCTTTTTTTCCGCCTTTGGTCCACCAGTGGGGCCAGGACACTAGAAGCCCTCCCACTGTTGCCCCCCCCCCCCAAACACCAAGAATACAGAGCATCATTTGCCCCAGACTGAGAGTTCCTATCTATATCTTGTGGCTAAAAGCCACTGATGGACCTCTGCTCCATATAAGAACATAAGAGAAGCCAATGTTGGATCAGGCCAATGGCCCATCCAGTCCAACACTCTGTGTCACTCAGTGGCCAAAAACACCAGGTGCCCTCAGGAGGTCCAGCAGTGGGGCCAGGACACTAGAAGCCCTCCCACTGTTGCCCCCCCCCAAGCACCAAGAATACAGAGCATCACTTGTCCCAGACTAAGAGTTCCTATCTATACCTTGTGGCTAAGAGCCACTGATGGACCTCGGATCCAGATATTTATCTAACTCCCTCTTGAAGCCATCCATGCTTGTAGCTGCCGCCACCACCTCCTGTGGCAGTGAATTCCATAACAAATTATTTGGAACAAAAACCACCACCCAGTGCAATAAAAGGTGTTTATTATTTGGTGCATATTTACACGTTGCTCTCGAGACGTTATTTCTCTCCCTCATCTCGGGCTTCCGAGCATCGCTTTCTCAGGGGCCTCCAGAATGGAAAGCTGCGTGGCCTGTGTTCCCGAGCTGCCTGCCCCCCTCGCTTCAGTAGAACTGAGGCTTGCCCAACTGCTGCCTGTTTGCGTTTGCCAGGTGCATCAGCTTGAGAAGGAGATCCCCCGTTGAGCCCTCCAGGACGGTCAGGTTCCTCTCCGAGGGCACTCGACTTCGGTCACCGCCATCATCCACACAGCCAACATCAGCGCTGCAGCTCTCTTCAGATGGAAGAAAGAAAAGTTCAAGCTCATCCATAGGCCGGGGGGGAGACACGGTGACTGAGGTCCTTTCCGCACTTGCATCTCATCCCTGGTTTTATCAGAGTTCAACTCGCGACCAGTATGCTGAGTTAGTGAGAGCTAGCTCGCGGTTTTTTTAGCCTCCAGCACACACATTTTCATCTTAGCTCAGGAAGGATGGCTCCAGAGCAAACTAATTCATGCAGCAGCCAAATCGCTCGCTCACAACTTTAATGCCAGGAGCTCACCGAGTAGAATTTTTGCTCACAAGACTCCACAGCTTAGAGGGAGCATTGTGTCACGACACAATACCTTGCATTTATCCCTGGTTATAACAGCATCCGTTTATACCAGGACAAGTGTGGGGCAAAACCGCGGTCACCTCAGTGTAATGCGGAAACCAAAAAGAATACCCCCGAGATAATTAGAGGGGTGAACTCAAGTGTAGTGTAGAATGTAAAAATACCCCCGAGATAATTACAGGGCTGGACTCGCATTTAGTGCAATGCTCCCTCTAAGCTGTGGTGTCTTGTGAGCAAAAATGCGACTTTGTGAGCTACTGGCATTAAAAGCTGTGAGCGAGCGATTTGGCTGCTGCATCAGTTAGTCTGCTCTGGAGCCGTCCTGCCTGAGCTAAGACGAAAATGGGTGAGAGCTGGAGGCTAAAGAACTGTGACCTGGCTCACACTAACTCAGCTTCGAGGGAACACTGGTGTAGTGTAGAATGCAAATTTGGGGACAGGGTTGAGCCAGGATTTAAGGTCTAGTGCAGAAAGGGCCTTAGTTGAAAGGGAACCAACCCCCTGTGTGGGTTGAAGGATAATCTGTGCTCCTGATCACGTCATCTTGGAGTTGTAGTGTCTCAAGGGAAGTACTCCTGCCTTCCCGGATACTGTCTTATGAGGGGAGAGGCTGTGGCTCAGTGGCAGAGCCTCTGCTTGGCATGCAGAAGGTCCCAGGTTCAATCCCTGGCATCTCCAGTTGAAAGGACCAGGGAGTCGGTGACGTGAAAGACCTCTGCCTGAGACCCTGGAGAGCTGCAAAGAGGGGCTGTGGCTCAGTGGGAGAGCCTCTGCTTGGCATGCAGAAAGTCCCAGGTTCAACCCCGGCATCTCCAGTGAAAAGGATCAGGCAGTAAAGTGACAGAGAAGAGGAAGAGGAGGAGATTAGATTTATTCCTCACCCTTCACTTGGAGTCTCAGAGCAACTTACATTCTCCTTTCCCTTCCCTTCCCCTCCCCACAACAGACACCCTGTGAGGCAGGCGGGGCTGAGAGAGCTCTTTTGAGGACTGCTCATGAGAGAACACAAAAGAACTTGTGACTGACCCAAGGTCACACCAGCAGCTGCATGAGGAGGAGTGGGGAATCAAACCCGGCTCTCCCAGATGGGAGTCCGCGCTCCTAACCACTACACCAAACTGATGTGAAAGACCTCTGCCTGAGACCCTAGAGAGCTTTTGCCGGTTTGAATAGACCATACTGACCTTGACGGACCGATGGTCCGATCCAGTATAAGACAGTTTCATGTGTGTTCATACTTTTAGACTAGTGAGGACCCCTGGCTCAGTGGCAGAACCTCTGCTTGGCATGCAGAAGGTCCCCGGTTCAATCCCCGGCATCTCCAGTTAAAAAGGACCAGGCAGGAGGTGATGTGAAAGACCTCTGTCTCTGACCCTGGAGAGCTGTAAAGAGGGGCTGTGGCTCAGTGGAAGAGTGTCTGCTTGGCATGCAGAAGGTCCCAGGTTCAGATCCTCCGCCTCTCTGGCTTAAAAAGGACCAGGCAGGAGGTGATGTGAAGGACCCTTGTCCAAGACCCTGGAGAGCCACACGGCTTCAAATTATCCCTGCAATTGGTCAAATTTCAATTTTTTCTTGGGGGCCCCCCAAAACTGTTTAAGCTTCAGGGTCCCAAAAATATAGGTTCTCCCATTGCCTGCCTCTGCATAGCAACCCTGGACTTCCTCGGTGGTCTCCCCTCCGAGTGCCAGCTAGGGCCAACCCTGCTTAGCTTCTGAGATCTGATGAGATTTGGGAACAAGCCTCTTATATCTACACATCTATTGCAGACGGGGGACAGACGCGCCAGAGAAGCTCTTCTGACATTTCCCTAAATACCTTCTCAGTTAGAAGCACCGTTCATGAAAGCCAGAAAGGGGGAAGGGGGAGACCAGGCAAAAAGCAGGTCGGATGCAAAGGTACAGGCTGCGAGATCGGATCATGCATCAAAAGAATGACCCGCGAGGTGAGTTTGGGCCTTTCTGATTTGCCGTTTCTGATTCCCACGTCTGTCTGTCTGTCTGTCTGTCTGTCTGTCTGTCTGTCTTTCTTTCTTTCTCTCTTTCTTTCTCTCTCTCTCTCTTTCTTTCTTTTTTCTTTCTTTCTCTCTTTCTTTCTCTCTTTCTCTCTTTCTCTCTCTTTCTTTCTTTCTTTCTTTCTTTCTCTCTCTTTCTCTCTGTCTCTCTTTCTCTCTTTCTTTTTACATTTATACCCCACCCTTCCCGCCATTCGGCGGGCTCAGGGCGCCTAACAACATAATAAATATACATTAAAATTCCAGATAAAACTAGATAAAACTATCAATCAGTATAAAATTATACTATATAAACATAATATACAATAAAAGATGGTGATCTTCAAGCATCACTGTCGAAGGTCTGGCAGGGCCCTGATGTCCTCTGGGAGCTCATTCCACCAGTGAGGGGCCGCCACCGAGAAGGCCCTGGCCCTTGTTGTAACCAACCGGGCCTCCTTAGGCCCTGGAGGAACCAGGCGGTTTTGGGAACCCGACCTTAGTGCTTGCTGGGGTACATGCGGGGAAAGGTGGTCCCTTAGGTAGGTAGGTCCCTGGCCGTATAGGGCTTTAAAGGTAAGAACCAGCACCTTGAACCGTATCCGGTATGCTATCGGCAGCTAGATTTTCCCGCTCCCCTTCCATCATGTGGTCTTTGGTTTCTCCGTAATAGTTACCGTCATTGCAGCAGATTCCAGATGCTGCGCATCTCCCACCTGCTCCGCAGGGTTTCCCTCCAGCCTCACATGGGGAAGGCAGGTAGTTTTCTTCCAAGCAGCGCAGGGTCTCAGAGGTGCCAAAGAAACAGCCGAGCTCCTCCCCACAGCAGATGTTAGGGCCAAAGCAATTCCCTTTGTTCCCGGGGCCACAGGGGATACACTGAACAGCAGAAGAAACACCAAGTTATCATTTAGGCCATTAAATGCCAACAGTACCCTGCGGTTCTCTCCACAGGGCAAGCCCTACGCCAAAGGATAAATGGACACAAATCTTACATCAAGAATCACAAGACTGAGACACCTGTAGGAGAACATTTCAACCTCCCAGGGCACTCAACGGAGGACCTTAAAGTAGCTGTTTCAGGAATTTCAGAAACAGCCTGGAACGGGAGATTGCTGAGTGACAACGCTGAGGACAATGGAACCCCCAGGGCTTAACAGAGATATCAGGTTCTTATCTCACTACACAGGCGAAGTCACTCAGTTCTTGCATCTGTTTGTTAACTTGTTTATTATCTATCTGTATGCTAATTTGCTGCTATTCACAGTTCTTACTAACTGCTTTAATCTAGTCTTAGCTATGCATATCACTCAGTAACTTATGCATCTTGACTCCAATTAGCCCTTAACGGCAACTAACCCTGCACCCCACCCTCTCTCTACCTACATGTAATGGTTGGCAAAGCCTGTTTCAATGTATCTGAAGAAGTGTGCATACATACGGAAGTGTATACCCAGAATTCAACTTTGTTGGTCTTAAAGGTTCCACCAGACTCAGACTTTGTTCTATAGTTCAGACCAACATGGCTGCCTACCAGTGTTTCCTCTAAGCCGAGTTAGTGTGAGCCAGCTCACAGCTTTTTAGCCCCCAGCTCACAGATTGTTGTCTCAGTTCAGGAAGGAGGGCTCCAGAGCAAACTACTTTATGCAGCAGCCAAATGGCTCGCTCACAACTTCAATGCCCGTAGTTCACGAGGTAGAATTTTTGCTCACAAGACTCCCCAGCTTTGAGGGAGCGTTGCCACCTGCAACTATCATTTTGTTTGGCTAAGACAGGGGTCGGTCCCCTACGTGGCACCCAAGGTGCCTCCTGATAGGTTTCCTGGCACCCACCAAGTGGTTTTTTTTAAAAAAAAAGTGGGTGGGGCTTGGTGGGGCTCTGGACCAGCAGGGCATCTGATTGGGCACTGGAGATCTGATTGGCTATGCGGATTAAAATGCTGTTATTTCAGCAGCCGCTGTCCCCACGCTGTCGGTTTTATGCTCTATTGCCCCTCTTTCCCCCTGTATTTTTAAAATCACCCCTCTTCTCCCCTACAGATGCGCTTTCTGTGCGTCGAGCAGCGTCAATTTTGTGATTTCTTCCACCACCGATGGCAGCCATTTTGTGACTGCAGCCACCACGGGCTCAGAAAGGTTGGGGATCCCCTGGGCTAAGGTAATGGGACGTTTTGCCAAAAATCCATTCACAGCCAGCGTGGGGAGGCAGCGAAAGTGTTGGACCAGGATCTGGGAGAGCCAGATTCGAATCCCCACTCTGCCACGGACGCTCGTTGGGTGACCTTGGCTGGTCACAATCTCTCAGCCTAACCTACCTTGCGGGTTTGTTGTGAGGCTAAAGTGGAGGAGAGGAGAATGACCTGAGCCGCTTTGGGTCCCCATTGGTGAAGAAGACGGGGTATAAATGAAATACCATTTCAAAAATAAATAAACTGTGGGGTTTATGTGGCTGTGAAGAAGGGATGGGATTTATATCCCGCCCTTCCCTCACTTGTAGTCTCAGAGCGGATTACAATCTCCTTTCCCTTCCCCTCCCCACAACAGACACCCTGTGGGGTAGGTGGGGCTGAGAGAGCTCTCTCGAGGACTGCTCTTGAGAGAACAGCTCTGAGAGAACTTGTGACTGGCCCAAGGTCACACCAGCAGCTGCATGTGGAGGAGGAGTGGGGAATCAAACCCGGCTCTCCCAGATTAGAGACCGCGCTCTTAACCACTACACCAAACTAGCTCTTACAATCTCCTTTCCCTTCCCATCCCTACAACAGACACTCTGTGAGGTAGGTGGGGCTGAGAGAGCTCTTTCGAGAACTGCTCTTAAGAGAACTTGTGACTGACCCAACGTCACTCCAGCAGCTGCATGTGGAGAAGTGGGGAATCAAACCCAATTCTCCCAGATTAGAGTCCGCACTCCTAACCGCGACACCAAACCTGTGCTTAGGTGCAGCCCAGAGATCTTCTGCTGCATCTATAAAATTTGAGAAAATCCAGTCCAGTATCTGATGAAGGGCATTTGAAGGGCTTATACTAGGGATACCATATTTTTGAAAAGTGAAACAGAGGACATATTTCCTAACTGACTGCTCCAAACAAATGATCACGATGACAAATCTCCTTTTAAATACCCCTACTATTTCAGCTGTGGCAATTGCCCCTAACTACGAATATTCCTAACCTTCCAACCCCAAAAGAGGACATTTTCATCCATTTTTTCAAAAGAGCCCAAAAGAGGAGGGACACCAAAAAAAAAAAAAACACAAGAAGACATCTGGCAACTCTTGCTGGTCGGTACCAACGCTCCCTCTAAGCTGTGGAGTCTTGTGAGCAAAAATTCTACTTGGTGAGCTACTGGCATTAAAGTTGTGAGCGGTCAATTTGGGTACTGCATAAATTAGTTTGCTCTGGAGCCATCCTTCCTGAGCTAAGACAGAAATGTGTGAGCTGGAGGCTAAAAAACTGAGCCAGTTTGGTGTAGTGGTTAAGTGCGCGGACTCTAATCTGGGAGAACCGGGTTTGATTCCCCACTCCTCCACTTGCACCTGGCTGGATGACCTTGGGCAAGCCATAGCTCTGTATCAGCTGTTCCCTCGAGGACAGCTTGGGGAAGAGCTCTCTCAGCCCCACCTACCTCACAGGGTGTCTGTTGTGGGGAGGGGAAGGGAAAGGAGTTTGTAAGCCGCTCTGAGACTCCAAGTGAGTGAAGGGCGGGGTATAAATCTAATCTCTCCTTCTTCTTCTTCTTCTAAAAAACTGTGAGCTGGCTCACACTAACTCAGCCTAGAGGGAACACTGTTTGGCACTAGATTCAAATCCAGATATTCTACTGCAACCCAACACCACTACCCACCTGAAACTAACTCCACTCTGCTAGACACTGCTAACAATATATACATGAGAGGCAGGGAAGAAGAAGTTCTGAATCAGCGTTTATTTAATTTATTCCCACCCTGCCTTTCCCCCCGACGGGAGCGCAAAGCAGCCCACATCATTCTCCTCGCCACCATTTTATCCTCACAACAGCCCTGTGAAGCAGGTTGAGAGAATATGACTGACCCAAGTCACCAATGAGTTTCCATGGAACAAGCGGGGATTTGAACCTGGCTCTCCAGGATACTAATCCAGCACTCTTAACCGCACCTGCTCTCACCACACTAGCCCTGAGCTTTGCATTCCATATCCCAGTTCACAAACCCTCACAAAACCCACCCAGCCCTAAGAATGCAGGGGAAAACCGATTAACGAATTAGCATATGGTATTGTGCGTAGAATAGCTAGGAGATCTGAAGATTGTCCGGCAGCCACAAGTTCTAGCTCTTAGCGTTATGTTAGTGGTGAGCTAGACTTGTTTTTTAGGGGTTGAGAGCACCCTGAAAGAACTGTGACTGGCCCAAGGTCACCCAGCTGGCTTCATGTGGAGGAGTGGGGAATCGAACCCGGTTCTCCAGATTAGAGTCTGCCACGTTTAACCACTACACCAAACTGGCTTCCATGTGGGGCCAAGCCCACAAATGCCCCCTAATGCCTCCTATTGAGAGTTCTATTCATTCTCTAGCCAGTTCAGTGTAGTGGTTAAGTGCGTGGACTCTAATGGATCAGCTTGTGCAGTCCCGACCAGGGTTATGCCATTCTAAGCCCTTTGATTTCACTGGACTTAGAAGAGGGTTAATAGCTCCCGTCTCTGGCCCCAGCTCCTGCCAACGAAGCAGTTCGAAAGCAAGATATTGCAAGTAGATAAGTGAGTACCACTTTGGCGAGAAGGTAACAGCATTCCCGTGCGCTTCGGCGTCAAGCCATGCTGGCCACATGACCACAGAAACGTCTTCAGACAGCGCTGGCTCTTCGGCTTTGAAACGGAGATGAGCACCACCCCCTAGAGTCAGATTCGACTGGCTTTCGAGTAAGGAAAACCTTTACACCTTTACTGCTGCTGGAGCTACCAAGCATTAAATGGTCCCTTTCTTCCTTGCAAATGCACGCGTCATCTGGAGTCAAGTAGCCACCTTTTCAAGGGGCAACTGTTGCTGTGCTTTTCGTGACAGCAGCTATTTGAAGGGGAGGTGTTTCTCTCCCCTGCTGATCTCAGTAGATGGAGCTGCTGGTCAAAGCACAGGAACAGCCAGGCCATTTCCCCCAGGTCAGTTGGCCACCTGAGACAGATAAGAGGAAGTTAGTTCAAGGAAAGTAGAACTCCGAGTTGATAAGAGCAATCAACTTGAGGCATCGATTGCAGGCTTTGTAAGGCTGCCAGCTCCAGGTTGGGAAATTCCTGGAGATTTGGGGGTGAGCCCTGGGAGGGCGGGGTAGAAAAATGGGAGGGAGCTCAGAGGAGTATAATGCCAAAGAATCCACCCCTCCAAATCAGCCATTTCCTCCAGGGGAACTGTTCTCGGTTGTCTGGAAATCAGATGTAATTCCCAGAGCTCTCCATGCCCCGCCTAGAGATTGGCAACTATTTCCTTTTCTGGCACTTAAACCAAGAACGTAAGAACTGCAGAAGAGCCCTGCTGAATCAGGCCAGTGAGGGTCCATCTAGTCCAGCATCCTCTCTCACACTGGCCAGCCAGTTCCTCTGGAGGGCCAGCAACAGGGCAGAGAGGACGAGAGGGCATAGAGCCTTCCTCTGCTGCTGCCTCTTGGTTGACTGCTTCTGAACATGGAGGTTTGTTTGAATCACCATGTCTAGTAGCCACTGACGAATCTCTCCTCCATGAATCTAATTCCCGCTTGAAGCTGTCTATGCCTGTGGCCATCACTACACCCTCTTTAAGAAGAGCCCTGTGCTGGATTAGACCGGTGGACCACCTAGTCCAGCATCCTGTCTCACACGGTGGTCAACCAGTTCATTGCCTTTCTTTTCAGCCACTGCAAAAGGGAAATGCAATGGGTGAGAGACTCTCACGTGGAGTGAATGGAACCCAAGGCAAAGGATTCTTCCCTTTTCCATCCAGGGAAGAAGAAGAGGAGGAGGAGGAGAGATTAGATTTATACTCCACCCTTCACTACCCAAGGAAGTCCTTGAGATCTCCCCATGACGCCTGGCAGTCTTTGGATCCACAGACAACCATCAATCGGCAATGGAAGTGAAGAGAAGAAGAGATTGGATTTATACCCCACCCTCCACTCCCCAAGGGAGTCTCAAGAGCGGCTTACAAACTCCTTTCCCTTCCCCTCCCCACAACAGACACCCTGTGTGGTAGGTGGGGCTGAGAGAGCGTTTTCCCAAGCTGTCCTTGAGGGAACAACTGGTACAGAGCTATGGCTTGCCCGAGGTCATCCAGCAGCTGCAAGTGGAGGAGTGGGGAATCAAACCCGGTTCTCCCAGATTAGAGTCCGCGCACTTAACCACTACACCAAACTGGCTCTCAGTCACAGAACACTTTCTGAGACTTTGCAATAGGGTTTCCAACCTCCAGGTAGGGCCTGGAGATCTCCCAAGAATTACAACTCATAGAATCATAGAATCACAGAGTGGGAAGGGGCCACCCAGGCCATCCAGTCCAACCCCCTGCTCAGTGCAGGATCCAGCCTAGAGCATCCCTGACAAGGGTTTGTCCAGCCGCTCCTTGAAGACTGCTCACCACTCCCCGAGGTAGCTGATTCCACTGCTGCACAACTCTTGAGTGTCAGAAAGTTTTTCCTAATGTCCAGCCGGCACCTTTCTGCCCTGAATTTAAACCCATTCTTGCGAGTTCTCTCCTCTGCTGCCAACAGGAACCGTTCCCTGCCCTCCTCATCTCTAGATTACCGAAACCGGTTCCCTCGGAGTACCTGGAGAGTAGGCTGTCTTGTATTATATTCCTCCTGTTTTGTATTCTCCCTCCCCTTACTATTTAAACTGTGGTAACAGCTACTAACTAGGAATATTCCTAACCTTCCAACCCCCAAAGGGGACATTTTCATCGGAGATTCTAACAGGACTTAGCAGTTGAGGCTTGATAAAAGCACTAAAAAAAGGAGAAGTGAAGGTGCCCAACATACGGTTGCCAACCTCCAGGTGGGGCCTGGAGATCCACTGGCATTGCAACCGATCTCCAGACGACAGAGATCTTTCCCCCCGGGATAAAACAGCTGCCTTGGAGGATGAATTCGGTGGCATTAGACCCCGCTGAGGTCCCTCCCCTCCAAAAGCCCCGCCCTCCCCAGGCTCCGCCCCCAAATCTCGAGGTATTTCCCAACTCAGAGTTGGCGTCCCTAGGAATGGGTCACCTTTTATACCTGCGGCTGCTTAATGGAGCTAGCCAAAAATGTACAGTTGCTTATGTCCTGTTTAAAAATAAAAGAACTTTAATTTGTCTCAGTTTTGCCTCATCTTTTTTGGGACCTAGCAGGGCTTAAAGCAGCACATCAGTCAACACTTTCCTTTCTCCTCCTGCCCTCCGAATTACACTCCAGCTGTAACCGGTCATACCCTTTCCTAGAGAGGGTGTCCCAAAGTCCTATGCGTGTGGAGAACCTAACAGCAGGAGTGGGAGGAGGAGGAGGAGATTGGATTTATACCCCACCCATCACTCAGAGTGGCTTACAATCTCCTCTCCCTTCCCCTCCCCAACACAGACACCCTGGGAGTTGGTGGGGCTGAGAGAGCTCTTTCGAGGACTGCTCTTTCAAGAACAGCTCTGAGAGAACTTGTGACTGACCCAAGGTCATCCAGCAGCTGCAAGTGGAGGAGGAGTGGGGAATCAAACCCAGTTCTCCCAGATTAGAGTCCGCGCACTTAACCACTACACCAAACTAGCAG
This sequence comes from Lepidodactylus listeri, assembly GCA_029233225.1. Taxonomy (NCBI): domain Eukaryota; kingdom Metazoa; phylum Chordata; class Lepidosauria; order Squamata; family Gekkonidae; genus Lepidodactylus; species Lepidodactylus listeri. Next base: position 5,887,233 of record JARCFY010000009.1, on the reverse strand, counting down.
CTGAAACTTGATAAAAGCAATGAAAAAGAGAGAAGTGAATGGGCCAAATATAAGGTTTCCAACCTCCAGGTGGGGCCCGGAGATCTCCCGGATTTACAACTGATCTGCAGATGACTGAGATCAGTTCCCCTAGAGGAAAAGGCCGCTTTGGAATGGTGGATGCTGTGGCATCATACTGTGCTTATAGCACCATAAGGTGCTGAAGTCTCAGGCTCCACCCCCAAATCTCCAGGAATTTCCCAGCCTGGAGCTGGCAACCCTACGAGAACATATTGAGCATGGCTTGAACGATGCAGGTGTAGAAGCGGTCCTTCCCTCTCACTCCCACATCCACACACAAATCTGAGCCCGTCTCCCCTGTACCTGTCTGATCTCCGTGTCCGGGAAAGCTCTCTTCCCTCCTCGAGGACAGTTCTGGATGTAGCAAGCGGAGGAGAAGGCGAGGAAGCAGAGGAAGCAAACTGGAAGCGACGTTTCGAGCATCTTGGCGGGCTTGCAGTGTTCGCACAGTGTTTTGTTCTTCCTGCCTCCCGTGTTCGTGTTCGGCATCTGGCTGCTCTCCGGACCACCTGTCTCTTTATACCCTGCGCTGCTCCTCCAGGCTTCGGAAACGGGGACGTCATGCCTTGCTCATCGCAGGCAGGGTGTTTATTTCCCCCCCACCTCCCACCCCAAGCGAGACTTCGATTGCAGGCAATAATTGAGCCAATTCAGTGCAGAGACGAGTTCAGGTCCCCAAAGCCTCTTCTCCTTGTCACAGGACTGTCCTTAATGCATCCATCATCGTCAATTTGAGTCAGATGGAGTCCGGCAACGAGGCGGTGGGGTGCAGTGTGTGCCGCATGGATCTGAACTGGGTGAGGCCCTCTGGGGGTTGCCATCTCTGCCTGGGCATGCAAAGCCGGTTAGCCAGTCCCACCAGCAAAAGGTCAGGCTGAAACTGCGTAACTCTGCTCTTTGTCTCCCCAGATTCTGGTGTCATAACCTGGCGGGGTCAGATGTCCGGATTCCAGGCCCACCCCAAATTTATTTCACAGTCTTACAGGCAACATCTGCCACGATGTACCCTTTAGTTCTTTCCCACTTCTGGATGTAGCGGGGGGGGGGGGGTGCAGCAGAAATTGGTGTGCTGCAGTGCGGCTCAATAACAAACTATAATCTCCCCCCCTCCCAAGACATCCAGTTTCCTGGGTTCAAATTTCCCCTGCGCCTGTTGCCTGCTGCTGCTCAGAGCAGAAGTGGGAGAATTTCTTTAAAAATGCTGGCATCCTCTGCACTGTGACATTGGAGCCAGAAGTGATGTAGGGTAGCTCTAGGAATCCCAGGAACGCTGTGGTTTTACCATAGAGTTCCCGTCAATTCCTAGAGTTACCCTACGTCACTTCCGGGTTTTCTACGGAAGTGATGTAGCAGCACACAGGACACATTTCCCTGCCCACAACCATCCCACAGGGAAGGGTGCTGGTGTCTACACCTCCTGATTTGGTGTAGCGGTTAAGTGCGCAAACTCTAATCTGGGAGAACTGGGTTTGATTCCCCACTCCTCCACTTGCACCTGCTGGATGACCTTGGGCAAGCCATAGTTCTGTCAGGGCTGTTCTTGAAAAAGAGGAGTTTCTGCTAGCGCTCGCTCAGCCCCACCTACCTCCCAGGGTGTCTGTTGTGGGGAGGGGAAGGGAAAAGAGATTGTAAGGCACTCTGAGATTCCCTTGGGTAGTGAAGGTCGGGGTATAAATCCAATCTCCTCCACCTCCTTCTCCTCCTCTTCTTCTTTTTCTTCCCACCAATGAGAGACAGCTCTGAGTTTCAAGGGAAGGTTTCAATGCAGAGTGTGGGACTTAACACGGGGACAGAAATGGTTCAGTGACACGTCCCCTTTGGCTTCCAGGGTGGTTTGGGAAACTCATCAATATCTGCTTGTCGGGTGGGGCTGGCCCCGATCCTATTAGCAAGAAAAAGTACCACAAAATGGTTTGGGGGAAGCCAGCCATGATTGGTGAACTCGGTAGCCTAAAGGCACAGCTGTGGATTACTGGTGCTGAGCCTCTGTTATCTACTTGCACATATGAATAGGTCCGAGTTAATGGGCTCGATTTCCTTCTGCAGAATGATTTTCCACATTGGATGCCCTTCATTGGATGCCCTCTAGTATTTTGGGAGTGGGAGAAAGATTTCACTTTGTCAAATCTCTTCGTCCAATGCATAATTTTATGAACCTCTATCATCTCTTTTCTAAACTGAAAAGTCCAGACTCAGATGCTTCGGCCTTTCCTCCTAGGCAAGGTGCTCCAAACCCCTCATCATCTGGGTTGCCCTCCTCTGTACTTTCTCCAGCTCTGCAATGTCCTTTTGGAGATATGGTGACCAGAACTGTACACACTATTCCAAATGAGGCCGTACAATCGGTCTATACGACGGGTTGGCTTCCAGGGATCGGTTCCTCTAACAGTAATGACTTCCTCCGGCACAGGGCACCTTCGCTGACACAAGAGCCTGTTCTACTACTGGAAGGGCCCCTTGCAACTAGGGTTACCAACTCCAGTTTGGAAAATTCCTGGAGATTTGGGGGTGGAGCTTGCAGAGGGTAGAATGTGAAGGGGGGGGGACTCAGTGGGGCATGGCAGTGCAAACCCAACAGGACTAATGTCAAACCAGAGAAATTCTGCAGTACAAACTGAAGGGGGGGGCGTTTTTTTTTCAAGCCCTGCAGAACCAGTTGCAATGTACAGAATGCCCAGCAGAACCAGTGCCACTGTGGCAGGGCAAGCTCAACAAAACTGATGTCAAAGCACAGAATCACAACAAATCCAAGCAAGGGGGGAAGGGTGGATTTTGCAAACATTGTGCAAAAAAGGGTAAGGGACCATAAAGGAATGCTACAAAGAAGAAAACCTCTTGAAACTGACAAGACACATCTACAATTGACAAAAGCAGCCAGGAGTAGAAACAAGGGGGGGGGGGAGGAACAGTCCCAGGGAGCCTGCGAATGCTGGCTCCTGGTCTTCCTGGGAGTACCTGAATATTTATGGGATTTTTCGGGATCGTTTTTTCAATTTTCAAAAAACATCCTGGGTATATTTGGGATGCCGAATATACCCAAAAAATACCAATACGGCATTTTTGGGGTATATTTTCTGCTTGGGTGTATCTAGGGCTTTGTGGGGGGGGGGGGGGGCGGACGCGCTGGAATGGAGTTCCGGAACCTGTTCGACAAATTTTTTTTTAAAAAAATGTTTTACGGTTCCATGAGCTGTCAGTATACAGATTGAAAACTTCATTTCCCCCTTGACAGTTCCGGCACCTCTGAAGAAGAAGAAGAAGAAGATGCAGCCACCGCCCTGGGTGTATCTGAATGGTCTAGGGCAGGGGTGGGCAAACTGTGGCTCGGGAGCCGCATGCGGCTCTTTCACATATATCATGTGGCTCCCGGCAGGGCGGCTGGGGAAGCTAAATCTCATTAGCAAACAAATATCATTGGACAAATTAATACCATTATCAATATCTGCTTTTACCCCTTTTGTTCTTATTTTTGGCAGTCTCGTTTAATGTTAATAAAAAGCAAATTTGCTTATTTCCCAATAAAAGCAGGTAACATTTGTTCGTGTCTTGTGGCTCTCAAACATCTGATGTTTATTCTACGCGGCTCTTACGTTAAGTAAGTTTGGCCACCCCTGTTCTAGGTGGCTCTTATGCTGAGCAAGTTTGGCCACCCCTGGTCTAGGGCCAATGGGGTGTAGTGGTTAGAATAGCAGAATAAAATTGTGCACTGACCTGGATGACCCAGCCTAGCCCATTCTTGTTAGATCCTGGAAGGTAAACAGGATTGGCTCTAGTTATTATGTAGATGGGAGACCACCCAGGAAGTCCAGGGTTGCTACACAGAGGCAGGCAACGGCAAACCATCTCTGTTCATCACCTGCCTTGACCTGGATGGCCCAGTCCAGAGAAGAAGAGATTGGATTTATACCCCGCCCTTCACTCAGAGTGGCTTACAAGCGCCTTTCCCTTCCCCTCCGCCCTGTGAGGTAGGTGGGGCTGAGAGAGCTCTTTCCAGAGCTGTTCTTGAGAGAACAGCTGTGCCAAAATGATGGCTTGCCCAAGGTCATCCAACAGCTGCAAGTGGAGGAGTGGGGAATGAAACCCGGTCCTCCCAGATTAGAGTCTGCGCACTTCACCACAAACCACTGCACCAAGCTGCCTCTGATCTCATTAGATTTCGGAAGCTAAGCAGGGTCAACTCTGGTTAATGCTCAGACTGAGGACAGACTGGCAACCTGCCCCGGGATACGTCCACATGGGAAGCGGGGGAAGGGAGCCTGTTCAGACATGCGCAGCTGTCCCTCAGCTCCCTTCCACACTTACCCGCTTTGAAGCCGGTTTTCTTGTGCTTTAGAAGGACACCGGGAGAAACCGGTGTCCAGAGGCCGTCTTGCGCTTGCCTCCCGCTTCCAGGCAGTGTGAACTGGAAGAAGGCAGGAAGCAAGCGGAGGCGGCAGTGTGAACGCGGCGTTTTGCCAGTTTGCGCATGAGCGCTCATGCGTATATGCGCACATGTGCGCATGCGCAAATTGCCGAAACAGCCCTATCATGAGCTGCAGAGGCCGGCCCACCTGGGGCCACTCCACAGCAGTCTGAACGCTCTGTAACGGCATCCTTGCGCAATACCCTGGCCAATGTGGACAGCCAGCCCCGGGGGATTTTCCCCCTGCAGCTTTTGCCTCCGGATTCATCCCACTCCAGATTGCCAGTCTGTCCTCAGCCTCAGACAGGAGACCACCAAGGAAGTCCACAATGGCACACCCCCTCTGAACGTCTCTTGCCTTGAAAACCCTACAGGGGCTCCATAATTCACCCGACAACACTTTCCGCCACTACTTGCATCTTCTCCTTGGGTTACCACTAAGTCGGCAAAGTTTTTTTATATATATAAATTTTTATTGAGTTTTTATAAAAGCAAAGAACAGAAAAAGAAAAAACACACAAAGATAAAAACATACTAACAGATACGGAGTCCGTAATATGCGTCTCTACATTAACATTTCTACTAGAATCAGTATCTAATTCACCAAATTAGCTTATCCTAGTTTTATAGGAGCATACAATTAGAGTTGATTCATAAGGCGGCAAAGTTAAGCAGTTTAATTTGATAGATACCTTATACATTATGCATTTTTATATGCAATTGTTGTTTTATTGTTGCAGTCTGCCCTGAGCCTTCGGGAAAGGGCAAAATAGAAATCTAATAAATGAAAACAAAATTTAAAAAATAAGGACCGACTTCATGAATTTAGAGTTGGGTAATTTAAATTGGTGGGCTAAGAATTAACGGCTCATGTATTAAACCAAGGGTGTCTAAGTCATTTGTTAAGAGGGCCGGATCTGACATAAATAAGACCTTGTTGGACCAAGCCATGTGTGTCAAAAAATGTAATGCCAGATAGTGGAGATATAAACTTTGTAAAGGACACAGACACAAAGGGTTTTTTTTTTACTTCAAATGAAAACATATTTAAAACATTAGCGCTCTTGTAATATTTTCTTTATTTAACAGTGTCTGATAACTGACACCACTGCTCTGAATTTCTGCATCAAAACGTCTGTGCTACTGCAATCTTGAGTATGCTGTTCAGGTGTGTATCTGTAAGCTGCAAACTTACTTTTGATTTATTGACATTCACCACACAAATCTCCCGCTCAGAGTGCTGGGTCTAGGACCCAGGGGAAACCATGAAATGGCTGAGCGACTGAGAGAGTCTGGCGAAGCAAGCTATGATGCAGCAGCAGCAACAGAACTGGAAGCAGGATGTTGTGTTTGTGTTTTGGATTATTGAAGCAGCAATAGCTTGAGAGGGCTCTGGTATCCTAAAGCAGGGGTGGCCAGCCTTGCTTAACGTAAGAGCCACATAGAATAAACAAAAGAGCCACATAGAGATGTCTGAGAGCCGCAAGACAGGAACAAATATCACACACACGTTTTTATTTTTAAAAATATGCAAATTTGCTTTTTATTAACGTTAAATGGGACTGCCAAAAATAAAAACAAACGAGGAAAACCAGTTATAAGAAAGAGAGAGAGAGAAACTAGGAAAGCAAATAGATGGGAGGGAGGAGGGAAGGAAGGAAGGGAGAAAGAGAGAAAAAGCATGCCTCCCCTTTGCTTCCCCAGCCGCCCTGCCAGGAGCCGCACAATATGTGTGAAAGAGCCGCATGTGGCTCCCGAGCCACAGGTTGGCCACCCCTGTCCTAAAGCTCCATTTCTTATTGGCTGATGAATAAAGACTCCCATTGGTCCTGAAGCCAATCTGGATACCCTATCACTGAGCCCTGCTTGGGTCCAATAGTATTGCTTGTATATAGTTACATTGTTGAAAGTTATGTGTTAGAACAGTATAAATTAAGGTGCCGCTCTCATAGAGCTGTCTTTGGAGCTGAGCAATATCACTGAATAAAAGCCTGTTGTTTGAATTCATCGCCTCCCGCTCAATACTTAAAACAGGAGGTGGCCAGTTCCAGTGCGGGCCTGATAGAAGCCCTCCACAGGCCTGATCTGGCCCCCAGGCTGCATGTTTGACACCCCTGATCTAAACTGTAGGGCTTTTTTGATTCCAGTGAAAGCCAGTTCTCCTTCACTAAGATGGCACACCATTCCATGTTTGGGGGCTCCAACCGCCCGGGGAACCACCCAACTCTACATTTAGCATGGTCGGCCAGAAGACATTCTGGAAGAACAGAGTTTGATTCCCCACTCCTCCACATGCAGCTGCTGGTGTGAATTTGGGTTGGTTACAAGTTATTTCAGAGCTGTTCCCTCAAGGGCAGTCCTCAAAAGAGCTCTCTCAGCCCCACCTACCTCACCGAGTGTCGGTCATGGGGAGGAGAGGACGGAGATTGTAAGCTGCTCTGAGACTCCCTCGGGTAGTGAAGGGCGGGGTATAAGGTAACAGGAAATAAAGAAAAAAGCAGAGAGTGTTGTGCATATGTATGTTGCAGGGGTATCTTCTATTTCTTTGTGTGAGTTTTGCCAAGAAAGCCTGTCTTGGAATTTTGGTAAGATGCATATTTACTTAAATGTAAACAGTTAATGCATCAGTTAAAGGCAGATGGTTAATTGTTTGACGGTCCTAGCAGGAAAGATCTCTACATTTCCGTTTCGTATTTTACAAGCCACCCTCCCTTAGAAAGAAGCTGGGTTCTTTCCAGCTCCTTACATAAGATATAAAATCACAATCAATTTAACAAATAGCTGCGAAGCTACCAAGACTGTGTCGAACGCCCCGCAGTGAAATGTCACCTATACCAGAGTTGCCAGCAAATGATTCATGAGAGAAACAGTTCGAAGAGGGCCATCATCTGCATTGCAATCTGAATATTGCCTTTTTGGGTTCAAATGTCACCATACTTCTATTTGGGAAAAATCTTTTGCAACCATCTGTCCTAAGCCAGTGCTGGATAAATGGCTCAGGGTGAACAAGTTGAAACTGAATCTTGAGAAGACAGAAGCTGTGAGACCCAGTGTGGTGGCGGTGGAGGAGAAGAAGAAGAGGAGGAGGAGGAGATTGGATTTATACCCCGCCCTTCACTACCCGAAGGAATCTCAGAGTGGCTTACAATCTCCTTTCCCTTCCCCTCCCCACAACAGTCTGTGAGGTAGGTGAAGCTGAGAGAGCTCTGAGACAACTGTCCTTGAGAGAACAGCTCTGAAAGAACTTATGACTGACCCAAGGTCACACTGGCAGCTTCAGGTGGCGGAGTGGGGGATCAAACCCAGTTCTCCCAGATTAGAGTCCGCACTCTTAACCACTACACCAAACTGGCTGTGGTGGTTAAGAGTGTCAGACTGGAATCCCCGCTTGTGCCATGGAAGCTCACCGGGTGACCTTGGGCCAGCCACACTCTCTCAGCCTCTCCTACCTTGCAGGGTTGTTGTGAGGATAAAATGGAGGAGAGAATGATGTAAGCTGCTTTGGATCCTCATTGGGGACAAAGTTGGGGTATAAATGAATTAAATTTTAAAAAATTAGGTGCTGCTGGTTTAGGAAAGATGAGCTCTTGCAGGGAATTGGGCTCTCAGCATTTAATTAGGGGGAAGGATGTGGCTCAGTGCCAGTTTGGTGTAGGACAGTTGTCTCAGAACTCTCTCAGCCCCACCTACCTCACAGGGTGTCTGTTGTGGGGAGGGGAAGGGAAAAGGAGTTTGTAAGCCGCTCTGAGATTCCCTTGGGGAGTGGAGGGCGGGGTATAAATCCAATCTCTTCTGGATCCACTCCCAAAGTCTCCGGGTATTTTCCAACCCAGACCTGGCAACCCTAATTGGAGGTGGAGGAAGATGAGGTGTGGGAAGAGAAGGCACCTTGACAGAGTAGAATGCCATAGAGTCCACCTTCCAAAGCAGCCATTTTCTCCAGGGGAGCCAGTCTCTATGGTCTGGGGATCAGTTGTAATTCCTGGAGGTCTAAGGCCCCACCTGGAGGTTGGTGACCTTAAACGGGGGGGGGGGGGGGTTCCTTCGGTGAGGGGTGGGATTTTGTAGCTTTATGACACTGTCATACATCACCAGATGTTATCCATCATTCCCCATGTGCTTTCCATTTGACCCTCTTTCCACACTTCAAAACAATCTCTTAGGGACTAAATAAGATGCTCTCCGGGGGTTTTGGTTGGCGCCTCAACAAAAATTATATCCTGAGATAAACTTTTGTAGGCCTACTATCTGACCACCGGCAGTAGGCAAGCTCCCATCCCCACCCTCCATAATTTGAGGATTGGGAGGGGGAAAATGGGTGTCGCGGGGTTGATGGTGACACTTTAGGAATTTCCCCTGGTCTGTACGGACTTTACCACAGAGATCACAGGGAATTCCTAGAGCGACACCCAAAAGCGCCATCATATCCTCCAGAAACCACACCCTCCTCAGGCACCGCCCCCCAAATCTCCCAACATTGGCCAGGGAGGGGCGTGAGAACCCAATCACTGGAAGGAAGCCAGTCAAGACCAGATGTCCACCTCCCCAGTTTCCTTTAATCCCAGCCACAAGCATTGTTTCAATTTTTCCTTCTCCTCAGGACTAAGTGGGATGAGGCCTAAATTGGCACCTCAAATGTTAAGCTATCTTCCTCATGGCCCTTTTCCATACCATGTGGCAAACAGGATCCCAGGGCGCAGATGGCACCCCACAGTGACTCAGTGCCATGACGGTGGCGTGACCAGTCATCTCCAGTCTCGAGCAGCCAAAAAAACAATCCTCCACACAAATTCCCATCTGTGCAGGGAAATCACAGCTTTCATGGCACCCTTGCCAAGGAGGCCTCTCCAAGTTTCTTGTTGTGATGACCAAATAAATTATTTGTGAGATCCCAGTTTCCAGTAGGGTTGCCAACTCTGGACTGGGAAAATCCTGGAGATTTGAAGACGAAGACTGTGGAATAGTCTCCCAGAGACTGTGGCCTGCTTTGCAGCACAAGTGCTACCAAAGAAGAAGAGATCGGATTTATACCCCGCCCTTCACTACCCAAGGGAGTCTCAGAGTGGCTTACAAACTCTTTTTCCCCTTCTCCTCCCCACAACAGACACCCTGTGAGGTAGGTGGGGCTGAGAGAGCTCTGAGACAACTGTCCTCGAGAGAACAGCTGGTACAGAGCTATGGCATGCTCCATCCATCAGGTGCAAGTGGAGGAGTAGGGAATCAAACCCGGTTCTCTCAGATTAGAGTCCACGTGCACTTAACCACTAAATCAAAACGGGAAAAGGAGGAAGGAAAGCTGTGGAGGGGTGAATCGAGACATCCCTCGCCAAGCGGCTTTCTTCTGTTCCGATTTTCTGCCCTCTTTCCATTCCTTTCCCTCCCTGGCTGCTTATCCGCAGCCACTGCAAACCCGCCGTGTGATTCCCACCGGAAGAACCGTCCCGGTCCCTACCCCAGCGGGGAGTGACCCTCGGAACGTGAAATTAATATGCAGAGTCGGATCTGGCTAATAACGAATACGTCAGCAATTCCCCCCTCCGAGGGCTCTTGGCCGCCCGGGGGGGGCAGACACTTCGACTTCAGACGCGATTATTAAAGGCTGCCTTTGTGGTTTAATTAGAGAGAAATTAGGAGAGGGGAAATACTAATGACTGAGCAAAGAAAACAGGTAGAACAGCACATCTGAAAGGCATGCTGGATTTGGCTTGTCACAGGAGGAGCAAGGAAGGTGGAGAGAGTTGAGAAAAAGAAGCTAGTTTTGGGGTTGCTGGGCCCCCCCCCTAAAAAACCTCACAAATCTTCCAACAATGAGAAAGGAAGGAGGGGTCTTCCTTGACCACCAAAAAAAGGCCACGCTGGGGATTATGGGACTTGCCTGGGCAAAAGCCATGTGGTGATAGAGGAGCTGTAGTGAGAAAGGCGGCAGGGTGAGGCTGAATGACAAAGCTGGTTGGATCCAACCCACCATGAAAGGAGGAAGGACATAGAATTGCCAGCTCTAGGTTGGGAAATCCAAGGAGGTTTAGGGGGTGGAGCCAGGTGAGGGTGGGGTTTGGGGAGGGGAGGGGCTTCAATGGGGTGTAATGACACAGAGTCCTCCTTCCAAAGCAGCCATTTTCTCCAGGAGACCTGATCTCTACAAGCTAGAGAGCAGTTGTAAATAGTGGGAGATCTCAAGCCGCCACCTCCTAAGATGGAGGGCATAAGAGTTTTTGGTTTTTTAAAAAAACGATCCGTTTTGGTATAGAGGTTAAGAGCGCGGACTCTAATCTGGGAGAACTGATTCCCCACTCCTCCGCATGCAGCTGCTGGTGTGACCTTGGGTCAGTTATAAGTTCTCTCAGAGTTGTTCCTTCAAGGGCAGTTCTTTCAGAGCTCTCTCAGCCCCGCCTACCTCCCAGGGTGTCTGTTGTGGGGAGGGGAAGGGAAAGGAGATTGTAAGCTGCTCTGAGACTCCAAGTGAAGGGTGGGGTATAAATCCAATCTCTTCTTCTTCTTCTTCTTCTTCTTCACCGTCCAAAATGTAAGGATTAAAGTACAAAATCACAATGGCGTAAAAGGTAAGGCTATCAACTGCGGGCTGGGATAGTCCTGGAGATTTGCGGGGTGGAGCCTGGGGTTTGGGGAGGAATGGGAGCTCAGCAGGGATGTGAAACCGTACAGCCCATCCTTCAAAGCATCCGTTCCCTTCAGGGAAACTGACCTCTGTAGTCTGGAGAGGAGTTGTAATTCCAGGAGATCTCCAGGTCCCACCTGGAAGTTGGCAACCTTATGTTTGGTCAGTTCATTTCTCTTTCCCCCCCCCTTTAGTGCTTTGATCATGCCTCAACTGCTAAGTCCTGTTAGATTCTCCACGGATCTCCAGGCCCCACCTGAAGGTTGGCAACTAGTCAGGAAGCCATTCTTCTCCATGCCAGTTTGGCTAGGGATCCTGGAGGGTTTTTGTCAAGTTCTGGGCATGGAACAGCAGTCACTGGGGGTGTGGAGGGGGCGGCATTTGTGGATTCCCTGCATTGTGCAGGGGGTTGGACTAGATGACCCTAGAATTCCCTCCCAACTCTATGCTTCTACGATTCTATGTTGGCCATCTACTCCACAGGCAATTGGCAAAGAACTAGAGCAGGCTCTACGGTAAAAGAAGCTGTTAAATTGATACCACTTTGCTTCCCCACGATGACCAATGCAAGAGAGTGCAAATGCCGGGCAGTTAAATGGACAATTGCTGTGCCTGACAAGACCCACTGTCGGATCCATTTAAAGGGAGACCGAGAAATTAATGGAATTAGTCCTTAAATCACATCTCAAGCGTACGTTGAGGCAACTGCGACCAATGAACGGGAATTGGTCCACACACATAAATGGCCGCAACGTATTCTGCACGCTTATAGGGACTTAGCGTCAGGATGGAGGGGAAGACGGCATTTCGCAGGGAATGGAGCCATGTCTCATGTCATTAACCAGCATCTCCTTCTCAGCATCAAGGGAAGCCACCTCTCCCGCTTTGTCCCCTTGAGATGACAGCGTCCTGAGACCAAGAAAGCCGGAGTCTGTCTCCGTCAGTCAATCTGCTATGGCATGCTGCAAAAGAACGGCTGAGAAGCCATGTTAGATCAGGCCAGTGGCCCATCCAGTCCAGTACTCTGTGTCACTGAATGGCCAAAACTTAGGTGCCATCAGGAGGTCCACTAGCAGGGCCAGAACTCCAGAAGCCCTCCTACTATTGCCCCCCCCCCCAACACCAAGAAGACAGAACATCACTGCCTCAGAAATAAGAACATAAGAGAAGCCATGTTGGATTTATTTATTTAGATTTATATCCCGCCTGACCAACATAAGCAGCTCTAGGCGGCTCACAACATTAAAATCAGTACAAACAATATAAATTAGTACACTAAAATACAGTACAATTTCAATTGGCGGCAAATTACAAACATAATTGGTGGCAATTTAAAATACCAACACCAGGGCAACAACAACTCCCCCCAGCCAGGAGGCTACCACCAACTGTTATACCGGGCCTGTGTACTTCTCTGGCTCCCTATCGGCGGCCATTTTCCCCAGCGGCGGCCCCAAAAGCCTGGCGGAAGAGCTCCGTCTTACAGGCCCTGCGGAACTGTAAAAGGTCCCGCAGGGCCCTGATGTCTTCCGGGAGTTCGTTCCACCAGTAGGGGGCCGCCACTGAGAAGGCTCTGTTCCGGGTGGTAGCCAATGGCCTATCCAGTCCAACACTCTGTCTTACACAGTGGCCAAAACCCAGAGGCCATCAGGAGGTCCACCAGCGGGGCCGGAACTCCAGAAGCCCTCCCACTGTTACTCCCCCCCCCCCCCCCACAAGCACTATGAATACAGAGAAGCCATGTTGGATCAGGCCAGTGGCTCATCCAGTCCAACACTCTGTCACTCAGTGGCCAAAACCCAGGGGCCATCAGGAGGTCCACCAGTGGGGCCAGAACTCCAGAAGCCCTCCCACTGTTACCCCCCCCCCACAAGCACTATGAATACAGAGAAGCCATGCTGGATCAGGCCAGTGGCTCATCCAGTCGAACACTCTGTCACACACAGTGGCACACTTAGGAATCAGGGAGGCTCTAGGCTGTTATGCTGTGAAAACGGAGCTTTTCCGGCAGGCCTTCCGATAGCCTCCGGGCTCGCCTAGAGTTGAAGCTTTTTAGAGCGGTAGCACAGCCAACCGTGCACGAACGCACTTTATTCAGAGAACCACCATCGATATTAATGGTTTTAGATTGTCATTGTGTAGTGTTTTAGATATATTTTGTAATGAATATTGTTTTATTGGTTTTATATGAGCCGCCCTGAGCCTGCCCCGGCGGGGAGGGCGGGGTAAAGGTTGAAATAATAATAATCTATTGTTTGCAGCTACAGCAAGGCCCTGAGCTCTCCGGGACACCCTACTGGGCATCAGACTTTCAGCTTTAAAGACGTGCTCCAAACTTGGGAGCAACAGCCATTTGGCGAGGTAGCGAGATCCGATTCCCAGCAGCCGAAGCTTTGGGTAGCCGACAGTCTATCTGAAGAAAGCCATTTGCCTTGTGCTCTTTTCTGTCGCCCTTTCGGGGCATTCATTAGTCAAGTTAATATTTAGCGGGGAAGACTTAATGATGATGTGGCGGCTGGGAATCTTCCCTGCCCATGTTCGGTTGCTCCCCCATTATTATCCCATTAGCGCTCTTCGGCAACTCATTTGTTCTGAACTGGAAAAGGTTGAGAAGACACAGCCCTGTAGCTGTTTGCACTGGAATAGCAAGAAGAAGAGGAGGAGGAGGAGGAGGAGGAGGAGATTGGATTTATACCCCGCCCTTCACTACCCGAAGGAGTCTCAGAGCGGTTTACAAATTCCTTTCCCTTCCTCTCCCCACAACAGACACCCTGCTACAGCATGAGACCCCCATGTAGCATAACCAGGGGTCCGTTGGAGCGGGAGTGCACAGGAGCGCAGCTCCGGGAGTGAGGAGCCCAGGGGGCGGGCACATGTCCAAGCCCCGCCCCCTCCTCGGCTTCCCCGAGCAGTGCAGAGGCGCAGCGCCCCGGGGAAAGCCCTGCTAGGGTCTTTATTGATTTTAATGTTTTGTTTTAATATTGATAATTTTATCATTGTTCCTTTTATGACTGTGTGCTGCTTTTCCAGAGACTTGCTCAAGGTGACATATAAATTTTCTAAGTATACCATTTTTTATCTGGACACAAGGCACATAAGTACTGGAGAAATTTCACCAACCCTTCAGCAGCTTCCACCCCATCAGTTTGGTGTAGTGGTCAGGAGTTGGACTCTAATCTGGGAGAACCGGGTTTGATTCCCCACTCCTCCACATGCAGCTGCTGGTGTGACCTTGGGCCAGTCACAAGTTCTCTCCGAGCTGTTCTCTCATGAGCAGTTCTCAAAAGACCTCTCTCAGCCCCACCTACCTCACAGGGTGTCTTGTTGTGGGGAGGGAAAGGGGAAGGGATGGGTGGTGCACATGTCCTGGGTATCTCAAGTCTACTTGAAACCTGGTGGTTTCAAGGGAGCAGGGAGAGAATGAGGGTGTGTTCTTGATGCTTATTTTTATTGCACCAAGTATTGGATGGGGAAGGGAATGGAGGAAGAGCAGGTCAGTTTCACTCACCTGTGGAGGGGAGCCTGAGGGGTGGGTGTTGCCTTCTGACACACTTCCGGTATGTTAGGGGGTGTGGCATATGCAAATGAGTTATGCAAATGATTTATGCTAATGAGCTCCTCACCTCTTTTTCTACGAAATGACCCCTGAGCATAACTCCAGGAGAGACGGCAACAGCCACACACACAGACACTCTGCTTGGTTTCTCAAAGGTTGATCGTTCAACCACTGAATGTGTGAACTGACACCACTAAACAGCACCCACTAGGAGGGGCCTGGAGACCCCCCAGAATTAAAGCTGATCACCAGGCAACAGAAGTAAGTTCCCCGGGAGAAAACGGTTGCTTTGGAGGGGCGACTTAGGGGGAGGGGCTGAGGCTCAATGGTGGAGCTTCTGCTTGGCATGCAGAAGGTCCCAGGTTCAATCCCCAGCACCTCCAGTTAAAGGCTCTGGCAGTAGAAGGAAACTGGATTTATACCCCGCCCTTCACTTCCCCGAAGGAGTCTCAGAGCAGCTTACCATCTCCTTTCCCTCCCCCTCCCCACAACAGACACCCTGTGAGGTAGGTGGGGCTGAGAGAGCTCTTTCGAGGACTGCCCTTGAGAGAACAGCTCTGGGAGAACTTGTGAGTGACCCAAGGCCACACCAGCAGCTGCACGTGGAGGAGTGGGGAACCACACCCAGTTCTCCCAGATCAGAGTCTGCGCTTCTAACCACCACACCAAACTGGCTCTCTCTTCACTGGAGGCAAAACTCAGCTTCCAAATAAATGGGGTTCAAATTTGATTCTAGAACCGATACCCTCATGGCAGACAGAACTGCTGCTTCTGGGTTCTATCTAGACAAGGCAGTGTAGCAGTTAAGAGCTGGTTCCAATCTCACCGTATTGGAAATGCGGTAGACTCTCATGACGGACCGCCTTACAGGACCGATGTGCAGATAATGTACGTGAAGCTCTTTCATTCCTTGGGGGAAAACACGGTACCAGGGATCCCCAGCCGTTCCGATCCTGCGGGCACCTTTGGAATGGTGACACAGGGTGCTGGGCACACCCACAAAATGGCTACCTCGGGAGGCGGAGCCAACCACCAAAGGTCAGGGAGTGAGGCTAGGCACAACTCTAGCAGGAACTCTTCAGGCAAAAGCTCTCTTTAACAGGATGTGCTTTAAAATGAACGTTATCGTTTTAAAATATGTTCTTGTGCACACACAGAGATCCTTGCGCTGTGGTGCCAGCTGCAGTCGAAGCGACTCTGGAAAAATCTGCACAATCTGACCTCCAGTGGCCAGTCAGATGCCTCGCTGGGCAAGTGGCCTGTTTCAGCCACTTTTGAAAAGCTGGTGGCGGACGGCGAGAAAGGTGTCGGTGGATACCGTGGTGCCCCTGGGAACCAAGCTGGGGACTCTTACGCTATATGAATCTTAGTGGGGCTAGTGTAATAGCAAAGCATGCTACCATTCGCACCAGCTCTACAGCCTTACTGGTGAACTAGAGCCTGGGAAGCAGGCATTTACGGCAAATGGGTCTGCTCATGCAATATCCCATCAAGCCGAGAGGATGCTAGCAGAAGAGATTGGATTTATACTCCACCCTTAATTCAGAGTCTCAGAGTGGTTTACAATCTCCTTTCCCTTCCCCTCCCCACAATAGACACCCTGTGAGGTAGGTGGGGCCGAGAGAGCTCTCTCGAGAGCTGTCCTTGAGAGAACAGCTCCGAAAGATCTATGACTGACCCAAGGTCACACCAGCAGCTGCATGTGGAGGAGTGGGGAATCAAACCCGGTCCTCCTACATTAGAGTCTGCGCTCCTAACCACTACACCAAACTGGCTTTCTGCTAGGCCTTTGCTCTGGGAGTTGCAAAGCTACATTTGAGCACCGCGGCTCCCATTTCAGTTCTCAAAAATAACCTGTGCCTCGACTATCCCAAATCTGGGACATGCTACTTTGGGATCGATGTTCTGAGACGTTGGAAACCTACACTGGCATAGTATTTCTCCAGCAAATGCCACAAGTATCACAATGCCCCTGTATAAATGGTATCATAATGCCCCTGTATAAATCAATGGTGCAACCTCATTTGGAATACTGTGTGCAGTTCTGGTCACCATACCTCAGAAAGGATATTATAGCATTGGAGAAAAGGCAGAAAAGGGCGACAGGAATGATAAAAGGGCTGGAACACTTTCCCTATGAAGAACGGTTAAAGCGCTTGGGGCTCTTTCGCTTGGCGAAATGATGGCTGAGGGGTGACGTTATCGAAATTTACAAGATTATGCATGGGACAGAGCAGGTAGAGAAAGAGGTACTTTTCTCCCTTTCTCACCATACGAGAACTCGTGGGCACTCCATGAAGTTGCTGAGCAGCCGGGTTAGAACGGATAAAGGGAAGTCCTTCTTCACCCAAAGAGTAATTAACATGTGGAATTCACTGCCACAGGAGGAGGTGGCGGCTACAAGCATGGACGGCTTCAAGAGAGAACTGGATAAACATCTGGAGTAGAGGTCCATCAGTGGCTCTAAGCCACAAAGTATAGATAGGAACTCTCAGTCTGGGGCAAGTGATGCTTTGTATTCTTGGTGCTGGAAGTGTGTGTGTGTGAGACAGTGTGAAGCCATCTAATGTCTTGGCCCCACTGCTGGACCTCCTGATGGCACTTAGTGTTTTTGGCCACTGTGTGACAGTGTTGGACTGGATGGGCCATTGGCCTGATCAAACATTGGCTTCCCTTATGTTCTTAAGTAGTAAGCTGTGGTCAGGCCGTTATGGTGGAATCTTCCTCCCGGCTGCCTTTTCGCCTTCTCCTCCTCGACCATGTTCTGCACTTCCTGAGCTGTTCCATCGGCTGATTTCATTAATCGATTCCACGCCAGCTGCGTGAATCCTCCCCGGCTCGCAAAACATGTTATTAACCTTCGCTGCCTTTAAGGAGTGTAATTGCATTTTAATCTGATATGCCTGCATTATCATTCCAGACACAGAGCGGTTTGAGGGTGGCTAATTCCTGCTAATGTAATTTTAAGATACAGTAATCTGGAGACGGGCATGGCCTCGTAACAGTATTGTTCAATTTGGAGATGACACTTTGGGGTGTTAGTAGGCTGGTTTATAAAAAAATTAAAAAATAACATTCTGAGTTTCCACGTCGTAATTTGACTGATTCTGAAGCTCAAATACTTTGGCCACCCAATGAGAAGGGAGCACTCCCTGGAGAAGACCCTGATGCTGGGAAAGACGGAAGGTCACAGAAGAAGGGGACGGCAAAGGATCAGATGGCTAGACAGTGTTATCGATGCAACGAACATGGACGGAAGACAGGACGGCCTGGCGTGATGTGGTCCATGGGGTCGCGAAGAGTCGGACTCGACTGTGCGACTCAACAACAACCAAGTAAGCGCTAGGAGTGCAATCCTAAGCAAAGTTAAACCTTTCTAAGTCTTGGAAAGGTTTAACTTCACTTAAGAGTTTCTAAGACTTAGGAAGGATATAAGCTCTGCTTAGGGTGGCCTGGAAAGTGAACATGTTCCAAGCGTTTAAACGGGGCTTTTAGCTACAAGAAGGTAATCTGGATGCAGGCTGGTCGGTCAAATGGCAGCTGATAGGATCTGCCCAGCCAAAGTAAGTTATTTTATAATTTCATTTATACCCCACCTTTCTCCCTATTGAATACCCAAAGCAACTTATATCATTCGCCACTCCTCCCTGTGAGGTAGGTTAGACTGAGAGCATGTGACTGGCCCAAGGTCTCCCGGTGAGCTTCCATGGCACGTGTGGAGATTTGAACCTGGATCTCCCAGACCCCAGTCTGACACTCTTGACCACTGGGCCACGACAACTAGCAAGAGCACTTTGGCGGCGAGTTCTCTTTTGCTGGAAGTCTTCAAGCAAAGATTACACAACCCTCTATTGGGAAACTTCAAACTCTGGATTTCTTACTGGAAATTGGTCTAGTAACTAGACCAATTGGTCTAGTAACTGGACCAATCTAGATGATAAACAGGCCCATTCTATCTCTAGTAAAGGTAAAGGTTTCCCTTGCTCGGAAGCCAGTCGAATATGAATCTAGGGATGTGGGGCTCATCTCTTGTTTCCAAGCTGAAGAGCCAGCGCTGTATGTAGACATTTTTGTGGTCATGTGGCCGGCACGACTAGACGCCAAGGCACACGGAACGCTGTTACCATCCCACCAAAGTGGTACCTATTTCTCTACTTGCAATTTCTTGCTTTCAAACTGCTAGGTTGGCAGGAGCTGGGGCCAGAGACGGGAGCTCACTCCGTCATGCAGCCCTCGGGTCTCGAACTGCTGAACTAGCGACCTTCCGGTCTGCAGTTCAGAATCTTAACCACTTGAGCCACTGCAGCCCCTAATTCTATTTCTAGGGTTTCCTTAAAAGTCCATTGCCAGGGCTGTGATTTCTATCTGATATCCTTTTTACTGGTCCCAGCACCTGGTGTTTTTGGCCACTGAGTGGCACAGAGTGTTGGACTGGATGGGCCACTGGCCTGAGCCAACATTGGCTTCTCTTTATGTTCTTACCCAGAATTAAACTTTGTTGGTCTTAAAGGTGCTCCTGGACCCAAACTTTGTTCTGCTGCTTCAGACTGCATGTTTCCTTTGAACTGTCCACCATAACCCCCAGATCTTGCTCCCAGGAAACCTCCAACCCCTCACCCATCAACGTGTACAAAGTTAGGATTGACTCCAGTGTGCTTCAATTTACTGTCATGCTGAGCCTCGTTTGCTGCTGCCTTACCCGTTCAACCAGGCTTGAAGAGAATCCCTACTGGTACGCTTCACCATCTGTCTGGATCTTCACCGAAGGACTACCTGGGCTCTACGGCCGCTTCATGGCTTCCTCCTGTCTCCAGACCAGATACGAAAAAGCAAAACAGCATCGGTCCCACTGCGTATCCTTGAGAAGGCTCACTGCAGACTCCCCTCTGTGGTGAGAACTTTGTTCCTGGTCTCTTCCTCCAGTTGTTAGGCAAAAAAAAGATATGATAGCACTGGAAAAAGTGCAGAGGAGGGCAACTGGAATGATAAAAGGGTTGGAACACTTTCCCTATGAAGAGAGGCTGAAGCGCTTGGGGCTCTTTAGCTTGGAGAGATGACGGCTGAGGGGTGACATGATCGAGGTTTATAAGATTATGCATGGGCTAGAGCAGGTAGAGAAAGAAGTCCTTTTCTCCCTTTCTCACAAGACCAGAACTCGTGGGCACTCCATAAAATTGCTGAGCAGTCGGGTTGGAACAGATAAAAGGATTTCTTCACCCAAAGAGTGATTAACCCGTGGAATTCACTGCCACAGGAGGTGGTGGCGGCTACAAGCACGGACGGCTTCAAGTGGGAACTGGAAAAACATCTGGAGCAGAGGTCCATCAGTGGCTATTGGCCACAAGGTATAGATAGGAAC
Organism: Lepidodactylus listeri; assembly: GCA_029233225.1. Taxonomy (NCBI): domain Eukaryota; kingdom Metazoa; phylum Chordata; class Lepidosauria; order Squamata; family Gekkonidae; genus Lepidodactylus; species Lepidodactylus listeri. Next base: position 5,867,240 of record JARCFY010000009.1, on the reverse strand, counting down.
TCTCGGTCTGGGGCAAGGGATGCTCTGTATTCTTGGTACTGGGGGGTGGGGCAACAGAAGGAGGGCTTCTGGTGTCCTGGCCCCACTGGTGGACCTCCTGAGGGCACCTGGTGTTTTTGGCCACTGTGCGACTGAGTGTTGGACTGGATGGGCCATTGGCCTGATCCAGCATTGGCTTCTCTTATGTTCTAGGCATGCCCCAAGTCTTGAAACCGTGACAAGTTCTAGGGATGGCTATTGGCCAGGCTGCTCCCCCTTTGGAGGACACAGAACGCTGAAGACTTAATGGTGCTTTTCTGATACGCATCTTTTTTACAAATATACAAGAGGGGTGGTGGGCTCTCTTTGGGAGAGGCTAGATGGCCATCTGACAGCCATGCTGATTCTGTGAACTTAGGCAGATCATGAGAGGGAGGGCAGGAAGGGTTCCATCAGTGCTTAGTTCTTGTGGCCCTTTCTTACATATCCAGGGAAATGCTGATTGCCACTCTGGGGTCAGGAAGTCAATTTCTGCAAGCCAGTTTGGCCAGGGAACCTGGAAGGGTTTATTTCATCATCTTCTGGGCTTGGAACATGGGTCACTAGGGGTGTGGAGGGGGAGGTATTTGTGAATTCCCTGCGTTGTGCAGGGGGTTGGACTAGATGACCCCTGAGGCCCCTTCCAACTCTGTGATTCTAAGGTGGAGGCAAGGAGGTACTCCTCCACAGAAGGCAGCCGCTCCCCCACCCATCAGATTCTCAGACCGAGGTTCTGATCCTGCACCGTGTTCTAGCCAATTCAACACAGCCCAACTGCTCCCTTCTCCTTCTCTTCCAGATTCCAAACTACCCTTTCATCCCACGGACACCTGCCCCATCCCCTCGGCCAAGGGTGTAGACAGGGGGTCACCTCTTCTCCTGATAGCTGCTTTTCTTAATGCTCCCTGCATCTACTGATAATGGGTCTATGGATTCAGTTCACATACCAACAACTCTTTGCCTCCCTGGCTTAGTTTGGTGTAGTGGTTAAGTGCGCCGACTCTAATTTGGGAGAGCCAGATTTGATTCCGCACTCCTCCACTTGCACCCGCTGGATGACCTTGGGCAAGCCATGGTTCTGTCACAGCTGTTCTTGAAAAAGAGCAGTTTCTGTCAGAGCTCTCTCAGCCCCACCTACCTCACAGTCACAGGGAGTCTTTTGTGGGGAGGGGGTGGGAAAGGAGTTTTGTGGGGAGGGGAAGGAGTTTGGAAGCCGCTCTGAGACTCCCTTGGGTAGTGAAGGGCGGGGTATAAATCCAATCTCTTCTTCTTCTCTCCCCTTTATCAAACCATGACTATCTGGTCTCGTTTTGATACTGCTGCTTCTCTCTCTTTCTAGCCTTCTTTTCCACCCTTACTTCTGTTTTCTCTATGAATCTTTTCCCTTCTTTTTAATCCCTGGGCTCGTTGTCCCTCACTTTCCTACTCCTGCCTGCCCACCACAGCTCTAATCCCACCCATACCGACAACTCTTTTCCCTCACAGGAGCGGAACTTCAAGCAATCCAATGCCTTGAAGAATGGAATATTCCATACGGTCTCACTTTACCTGAGGATTGGAGGAATCAAAGGAAGCCGCTATAAAAATTGGTCAAACAAACTGATTTGCAATTTAACTTTGAATAAACCCAAGAGCAGGAGAGAGAGAAGCCGGATAAGGTCTTTGAGGAGATGACACCTGAACTCCTCTTACTGGACAGTTGATTCAGGATGGACAAAGAGCCAGCAAGGATCTTATGTTCTAAGCCATGCGTGCCAGCAGGTTCCTGTTGTATGACCTTCGTCCTATAATACATGTGTATCCCTTCTCTACTCCCATACAGTTTTTGAATGAATCAACCATGAAATTGCTGAGCAGTCAGGTTAGAACAGATAAAAAGAAGTCCTTCTTCACCCAAAGAATGATTAAGACGTGGAATTCACTGCCACAGGAGGTGGTGGCGGCTACAAGCATGGACAGCTTCAAGAGAGAATTGGATAAACATATGGAGCAGAAGTCCATCAGTGGCTGTTAGTCACAAGGTATAGATAGGAACTCTCAGTCTGGGGCAAGGGATGCTCTGTATTCTTGGTGCTTGGGGGGGGGGCAACAGTGGGAGGGTTTCCTGCCCCCACTGGTGGACCTTCTGAGGGCACCTGGTGTTTTTTGGCCACTGTGTGACAGAGTGTTGGACTGGATGGGCCACTGGCCTGATCCAACACTGGCTTCTCTTATGTTCTTATGTTAACCTCAGAGGCCTGACACGGAAGTATCACAGCAGTGGCAATGTATTTTGTCCTGTGCCAGGAACGGGAATGAAAAAAATCCACAGCCTGGGGAAGCCCACGGAGATCAGCAGCTTCTGACCATAACTTTATTAAGGCTTAAATTTTCATCAGCTAGACGGGAGGCAAGCCAGTCCCCACGCACCCTGCGCTCCCGAGTCAACAGGAATTCCTGACAGGAATCTAGAGGGACGACATGTATGTGCATACGTAATGCGCTGACTCCCCCCGCCCCCCTGCCACATACACACACGGATTGCACAAGTAAGGAGAACAGTCCCCAGCACTGTCCAAGCATCACCCCGCTGCTACCTACCCCCAGGTAGTCCCTTGGTTGTTGGAACCAGCAACCCATGTGCTCGTTTCTGGCACGCGTTTATTGTTGTTATTTTTTGCACGGCTGGAGAGAATAAAACCCGCAGACGAACCACTTCCGCCACGTTTCCTCTTTCGTCCTCTTCCTTCCTTCCTTACAACCGACAAAAGATCTCTTTTTAATCGTTTAGATCGTATGGAAGCCATCTGTGCCGGGAACCCCTCTGGAAGATGGCTAAAAAACGGCGTGTAATTACACGGATGTCAGTTTCGTACACAGATTATTATTTTTTTAAAGATTAAAGGAAGCATATGGCTTTATTATCCACGGATCGTTTTAGCTCCAGCAAAATGCTACAGCGCCAACTATGCATTTTAGTGCAATGTCCTCTTCGGAACCGCTCCTTTTCGCAGGGAGTTGTTGGCTCGCCCGACTCGGAGAGAACAGCCGGGAGGGGAAGAGCCGGCCGCTTTGGGGCTCTTCTCCGGCAGCTCGCGAGGTCCCGAGCACCCGTCCCAAAGAGAGCTAGAAGTGGACCCTCACGACGTCATGTGTGGCAACCGACCTTTTGCAATTCATACACAGTATCGAGAGAGACTTCTGCTTTTCGGCCAAGCAGGAACGGCAGACGAGGTGGCTGCAAGGGAGCTGATAAATGGGCTCCGGCTTGAAGTACGAGGAGAAGGTCTTGCAGCAGGAGGAGCAGCTGTGGGGAGCCCCGTTCCGGTTGTGCTCTTGAGCGGGAGGGGAGAGAAAGAAACAGGCATGAGCATCCGCAGCAAGAAGAATGGGGAGGGGGCCGGGGCTCGGTGGGAGAGCGCCTGCTTGTGGATTTGACTATACTTTGCCCTGGAGACAACATTATTTTTTACCTCATAGGGAACAGTGGAGGACGAATGGGAGCACCCTGTTCAGAGCCCCATAGAATTAAACCCCTGGGTCCAATTCGCTTGCAGCTTGGGTGGTCTTCAATGGATGGGGAGCAACAGCCCCACTGCAATTTTGGTGTCATTTTTTTAAACCAAGAACAGCCCTGACCCTCCAGCCTCCTGGAAAAATTCCCCACAGAGAACAATGGACCCAAATAATTTCCGAATTCCGGGGGTGAGGTGGGGATCCAAATCTGAATACGGAACCAGTAATGAAGACCCAATCCAGAATACTGATAATTACGCCCTCCATGTAATGTGGGTCTGAAAAATACCATCCCCCCCCCCCCGAAGAAAAATATCCACAGCTGGAACACACAAGCCAGATAATTGTCCTACTTTGGATGTGCCAACGCTGTACAGGATAAACATCCCATGTGCCATTTCCGACATGTCTGGATTGCACCCCACTGATCCACTCCACTAATAGCGGCGTGTTCCTCTGGGGCAAGAACATGTTACCCACAGGCTCCTCGTGACGGACAGAAGTGTCGCTGTCAGGAGAATGGATCAGGAGCCTTGCTCAGCCAAAGCCCCATCTGGCTCCACCCACTTTGGACACCGGAAAAGGTGTCGGCACGTGTCATGGCGCCCACAGGCACCTCACGGGGGACCCCTGCGCTAGCCTATCACAGACAGGCCTCGCAGATGTCTAACATATGTGCAGCAAAAATATGCAGCAAAGAAAATCACATCATGTGGCCCTTTTTCTGTGGGTGAGAGCCATGCTCTCTGAAAGACAGACAGATGGGGGAGTTCCTCTCCGTCGTCGTGGCAAGAGGCCCACAATTTGGGGCTCCCGAATTCTTCTTTTTTTTTTAATTTCCCAAACTTCCAAGCAACAACTGTCACACAGACCAACGGGTCCCAAGGGCTTGCAGGGTGCCCGGCCTTACCATATCCGCTGCTCGGGTTCAACGGGCCGCCGTCTCGGCTACAGGGAGCTAGCTGGCTTTTCGTCAGGCTAGCTGTGAACAATGGCATGGAGCTCAAGGCGCTGTCCAGGCTCGCAGAAAGCCTCTGCTCGTGAGAAACGGGACCTGCAAAGAAAAGCACACGACCTAAAAAGAGACACACCAGCTCAATCAAGCACGCAAACCACTGAGAGGGCAGCCTTCCACATACTGACACGCTGTCGTGCCGATTTAGAAAGTCAGTACCTATCTTCCTTCCTCCCTGATTAATTTTTCTGGTTTTGCTGTGACTGCGGATCGAAGGGTCGGCGGGGTTAACAGTTTTGCTGCATCAGACTCAGGGTCCTTCTAATACCACAGCCCGTTTCTAACAACGGGCAGACAGAGACTCCTGGGTAATTCCCAAGACAGGCAAGATAACAATGGCGTCCTCTTGAGTAGGGGTCCCCGATGCGGTGGCTGTGAGCGCCATGGTGCCCACCGACAGGTTTTCTGGCATCCACCAAGTGTTTTTAGAAAACGGAAATGGCTGGATGGGGCTTTTGACCAGCAACGATTCTGACTGGCTACTGGAGACGCGATTAGCTCTGCAGATTTTTAAAACCACTGCTTTGGCGGCAGCTGCCACCGCAGCGCAAGGATCTTCATTGTGTGACTGGCGGGAAGCTGGGGCAGCCATTTTATAGCTGGCTCCGCCTCCTGCAGCAGCCCTTTTAACTTCAGCTGTTCTGTGGCTGCACCCACCGTGCGCTGCCAGAATTTCAAAGGTGCCCGCAGGGTCAAAACGTTTTGCGACCCTTGCTCTTGAGTTTCTCCCAGAGAGGGATCCCCCATGTTCAGAGAAAGTCTATCTAATCACCATGGCTAATTAGTCACTGGCAGATCTATCCCCTGCTCACCGATCCTGCAAAAGCAAGGTAGTCTTGAACTGCGACAGACACACAGGGAGAGCGGCTAGATTCAAACCCAGCAGCACCTCAGGGACCAATAAGATTCTGGGGGCATAAGTTTTTGAGAGTCAAAACTCCCTTCGTCAGATACGCAAGGGGAGCTGTCTCTTAGGCCTTTTTCCCACTCACATTGTGCCGGCGTTCTGCCTCCGTTTGTCCCGCGCTGGGTGTCAATTTCACACCCTTTGCTGTGGCGCGTGTGTTAATACGGGGCTTCGCGCCATTTTCTCTGCACCTTCGGTAAACCTAAAAAAAAAGGTTTACCGAAGGCACGGAGAAAATGGCGCGAAGCCCCGTATTAACACACGCGCCGCAGCAAAGGGTGTGAAATTGACACCCAGCGCCGGGACAAACAGAGGCAGAACGCCGGCACAATGTGAGTGGGAAAAAGGCCTTAGAGAAACAATGAACATGCATCTTGACGGAAGTAAAGCAGGACATACGTAAGAATGCAGCCAATATCTCTGAAAGATATACCATCGTCATCTTTCAGAGCAATTCTAAAAATAGACCTGAATAAAGAATTAATTGGAAATGATCTGTTCCGCTCCGAATTCATATTATTTCGGCAAAGATTGGGGTGGGGAAGAGGGGTGATGTCAGGATTACAGGGCAGAGAAAAGAAACAAAAGCCGCTGCAATAGACAAACAGCCCCCCCCCCCATCTAGGTTACGGTCGGTCTCTTTCTCTACAATGAGAGCTGGCGGCTTGCTTTTGAAGAGGCTTTCGGAGAGCTGAAATCTGAACCAAAACCCAGATCCCGTGCTGTCCGACGCAGAGGCACAGAACGAACAGCAGATGAAATAGCAATGGGTTCCGAAGGATGTTTTAAATAAATAAATAAAAGCCCGAAACAGTGAAAGAGGCACCAAATAAATAAAATAAGTGTAGCAGAACGAGGGCAAGGGACAGATCCAAAGCGCAGCGAGACTTAAGACGTTACGTTCAAGCCCTCATACAGTGACAAAGTCAAGCCCTCCCCCCGACAGAGGTGTGCTCTACAAAGTGCTCTAGCCAACAATCCAGAGAAAATTTGGAAAGAGGGAAGGGGCACTTCGAGGCGAAATGGCATCAGCGATCCCGGTTGGGGCTTGGTGGCGCAAATCCTGCTGCCGGTCAAGAGAACAGAGCCGCTGGGGTACCTGTCGAGCAGTCCATTTGGGAGGCGTTGGCCTCGCACTCCATTTTCATTTTTTTCGCGCGGGACTCCGAGGTAGGCGTGGCGACCGAGTCCGTTGTCAAGAAACAGGAAGGGTCCAGGTTGCTGGGGCGGCCCAGGTTCTGCTCCAGAAGGTCCATTTTCCTTTTCAGAGAAGACCTGGCTATGGAAGAGGCGACGACGGTCCCCGAGGCCTGAGCCCTCCCGAGCAAGTTAGTGCCGGGGATGCTGTGCTGGAGGAGGAAGTGGTCGATCCTGGCTTTCAGAGAGGGGTGGGGAAGGGGCTGGGAGTGCTGGCTGAAAGCCACCCCCGTAAACGGGTCGCTGGGGACCCGGCCCCAGGAAGCCTCGCTCCGGTTGCACTTTTCCAGGGTCTCCTGGTCGACGACTTTGCCCGAGGGCAGGAGCATGGGGAAGGTCATCACCTCCAGGGTGATCGGGTCCAAGAACTCTTCAGGGATGTCCCGCAGTGCCTCCATCAGCTTCTGCTCCTGGCTGTCTGGGTTGCCGAAGGGCACCACATCACTCTCCATCGGGGACGGAAGGCTGGACGCCTGCCCGCCGAAGCCTGGAGCCGGGGATTGTGAGACGACCTGGAGCACGTCGTCCACCACTTCGTGGGGGCAAGATTTGGCCGGCTGACCCCAGACCTCCACTTTCTTAATGCAAGGGAGGCCGCTTCCTGCCACGTGGGCGATGCAGATTTTTAAGTGCACCACGCCACTCAGGGAGGCGGGGCCTTTGTTCCACAGGTCCAGAGACGCGGCGCCGGAGAAGGAAGAGAGAGTGTCCATTGGATGATGGAACGGAGGCCTCGGCTTGAAGCCCCGGTGGCCGAAAGTCACTTTGCTCTGATTCTTCAGCACGGCTTTGCCCACCAGTGTGAAAGGCTCTTTGTCCGACACGGCTGGACCGGCCAGACCTGAGAACGGAGATTCCGGGCTGTGCCAAGAGGCTTTGCCGGGAGAGGTAGACGTCCAAATGTCCAGCCCTGTGATGTTCTGGCAGCTGCCAGAGGAAATGTCGATATTAATCCGGCAGATTTCAATGTTGAAGGGGAAAGAAAGCGTCACCTGGACCGGGGGCTTGATAAAATATTCACAGCGGAACCCGCGGTTTCTCTTGGCGAGGTCTTCCGAGATGAGATTTTCTACTTCGTAACCATCGGCGGAGATCTACAACAAGAGGAAGGTTTGGAAACCAGTCGTGGTGTCATTAAAACAGGGAGGCCCACAGCTTCCATAATAAGCAAACTCGTGCATGACCTGGGCAGTTAAACACTTTATTTCAATCCGCAGCTCTCCTGCGGGAACATAAACTGTACTTCATTATTCAGCTTTAGTTGGATCACACCCTAAATGTTTCTGCTGCATTTAAGAAATCCGCCCCCCCCCCGACTCCTATTTTTGAAATGGACTGCCCTGTGGATATACCATGGGGGCTGGGCTTCTTGAGCACTCTGGAATACAACAGGGGTACAAAGTCACCCAAATGCCCTGATTTGGAGGGCCCAGACCAGCCCGATCTTGTCAGACTTGGAGGCTAAGCTGGGTCGGCCTGAGTTAGCGCTTGGAATGGGAGACTAGCATGGAAGTCCGGGGTTGCCACACAGCAGTGTTCCCTCTGAGCTGAGTTAGTGTGAGAGCTAGCTCACATTTTTTTTTTAGCCTCCGGCTCACACGTTTGTCTTAGCTCACGAAGGGATGGCTCCAAAGCAACGCTCCCTCGAAGCTGTGGAGTCTTGTGAGCAAAAATTCTGCTTTGTGAGCTGCTGGCATTAAAGCTGTGAGTGAGCAATTTGGCTCCTGCATAAATGAGTTTGCTTTAGGAGCCCTCCTTCCTGAGCAAAGACAAAAATGGGTGAGCCGGAGGCTAAAAAACTGTGAGCTAGCTAGCTCACGCTAACGTTGCTCCAAAGCAAACTGATTTATGCAGTCGCCAACGCAGCTACCAACAACTCAAAAAGCAAAGCAAATCAGACTTGTGTTAGGTGTTTTGCCATCCATTTGCGTCCGACTCATGGCAACCTTATGGATTCATGCCCTCCAAAATGCCCTGTCTTCAGCAGCCTTGCTCGGGTCCTGCAGACAGAGGGCCTTTGTGGCTTCCTTGATTGAATCCATCCAGCTCCTGTTCATCCTTCCTCTTTTCCTGCTGCCCTCAACTTTTCCCAGCATTCATTTCTTTTCCGGTGTCCCTTGTCTTCTCGTAATGTGACCAAAGTGCGGCAGTCTCAGTTTAATCACTTTAGCCTCTAGGAAAAGTTAAGGCTTGACTTGATCTAGAACCCACTTACAAGGTCACATACTGGACAGAGGTGAAGGGGGGTTGGGGGTCTATCCTTAAACTGACCTGCTAGCAAGTCTAATTTTTTGGTGCGGGGTTATCTTATGCGTCTGTGTGACAGAACAGGCCTGCTTGACCTACAGACCCTGCTCTGCCCACTCTCTTCATTGGGCTGCCACCTCCTGGAGGGAGAAGAAGAAGAAGAAGAAGAAGAAGAGGAGATTGGATTTATATCCTGCCCTTCACTCACTTGGGAGTCTCAGAACGGCTTACAAAGTCCTTTCCCTTCCCCTCCCCACAACAGACACCCTGTGAGGTAGGTGGGGCTGAGAGAGCTCTTTCCAGAGCTGTCCTTGAGAGAACAGCTGGTACAGAGCTATGGCTTGCCTAAGGTCATCCAGCCAGGTGCAAGTGGAGGAGTGGGGAATCAAACCCGGTTCTCCCAGATTAGAGTCTGCACACTTAACCACTACACCAAACTGGCTATTCCTCTTCCTTCCACTAGGGCATTCGCTGCCACCACCTGCTCATTTTAAGGGTTCTCCAGAGAGGAACATGACTCTCAGTTCCTCTTCCTAGTTTGGAGGCCTGACCTCAAAGTCTCCTGCTACCCAGTGCATAGTTACCACAGGGACCAACGGCTGCTTTGGGGCTCCCTTGGAGAGAGGGCCGCATGCCCACTGACCGCTTCCTTACTTCCTGGCGGTCCCTCTTGCAAAATAACTTGCCCAAAGCGGTTGGGTAAACTATGTGGTAAACAATGTGGTACAGAGATCCACTACCAGCATCAGAAGATTAAGATAGCCCAAGCTCAAAAAATTACGATAGCCCGAGCCCAAAGACAGAGGGAAGCAATGGCAAACCACCTCTGCTCTTCTCGTGCCTTCCATACCCCATGGCTGGGGTAGCCTCAGCACAAGCAGTGGGGGACCCTTTGTACGCAAGTATTGCTGATCGAATCCAAAGGGGCCCTTGTCCCTTACAGCAAGGGACTGCCGCATCCAGATGGTGCGCCTCCATTTTTATGCCGGACGAAATACCTTGTTGCAGTGAATTCTTGGCTTGAACTGTGGCAGGCAGACATTGATCACCATCTTTACAGCTTGACTCCGAGATCAGCTTCCCTGTTTCCGATCTGGACCTGAAACGAAACAAAATGCACACGTAAAAGATGTTTCAAAACACTGCAGAAACAGACTGCAAGAAAGAAACTGACTCCACGTCCTCGGCATCTTAACCTCCTGCGCAGACTGCAGTGTTACTTACAGTAGCGGCCAATCCATCTCTTTGGCTATCTTCAGCGTGAGCCGTTCGACAGGTAGTATGTTTGCCGATTAACTGAGAGGCGCTGGAGAACGGGGAGGAGGAGGAAAGCGGCTCTCCCCAACTTTTTTTTTTTTTTTTAAAGAAACATTTATATCCCCAACTCCTAAATCTTTTGTTTAACTGAATGTGACACATGACTTTGCCTTACACTGAAGTAGACAACTATTCCATCAAGGTTAGTATTGTATACTCAGACAGTGGCTCTCCAAGGTCTCAAGAATAGGTAGCTTGCCAGCTCCAGGTTTAGTGTAGAGGTTAGGAGTGCGGACTGTAATCTGGCAGCACCGGGTTTGATTCCCCACTCCTCCACTTGCAGCTGCTGGTGCGACCTTGGGCCAGTCATAAACTCTTTCAGAGCTGTTCTCTCAAGGCCAGTCCTTGAGAGAGCTCTCTCAGCCCCACCTACCTCACAGGGTGTCTGTTGTGGGGAGAGGAATTGTAAGATGCTCTGAGACTCCTTCAGGTAGTGAAGGGCGGGGTATAAATCCAGTATCTTCTTCAGGCTGGGAAATGCCTGGAGATTTGGGGGTGGAGCCTGGGGAGGACAGGGACCTCACTGAGGTATGATGCCATAGAACCCACCCTCCAAAGCAGCCATTTTCTCCCAAGGAACTAATCTCTGTAGTCTGGAGTGGAGCTGTAATTCCAGGAGATCTCCAGACCCCACCTGGGGGATGGCATCCCTAGGCAAAGATCTTTCACACCACCTACCACCTGATCATTCTAGATGGAGATGCCAGTGGTTGAACCTGGGACCTTCTGCATGCCTAACAGACCCTCTCCCACTGAGCCATAGCCCCTCCCCAAGAAGGCAGTGGCTGTTTTTTATGGTCCCTTGGGCACAGGATGTCCACAAACCTCCCACTGCTCTTTTATGGATGGGAGCCAAGCACAACTCTATTGCACTTCCTTTCTGGCCTACCATCAGGGTCTAAAAACGTAAGCCAGGGGTGGGCAATTGTTTTGGTTCGGGGGCCGCTTTGTGGGAGCGGAGGTTAGCGGAGGGCCACACCTTTTAAAATGACTGCATTCATTAGTTAACTTTGCATTTCAGAAAAGGTATAAATTGTATCATAAAAATCAATAATAAATATAAATTAAATAAAATAGTGGTAGTTTTATTCAATTTATTTATTGTGCTAATTTCATATCATCTATAGCTGCAAGCACATTTAATTTTAGAATCAGTTTAATGAGACAAATGTACCCTATCACGCTTTTCTACAATTTTTTTGAAATCAGGAGGGAGATGGCTTGTTGAGATTCTCATCACAGCCTGCAAGTTAATGTCTGTCAAATGTCTGTTAATATCTATATTTACTCTTGTTGATCTTCATGCAAGAAAAACTTTGCTCACAAATATATGTAGACCCAAATATAGAGAACATTTTCCCAGCAAATTTCTTCATACATGGAAATTTTTTCAGCAGACAAAGATTTGTAAAAGTCAACTAATGTCACAGCATTAAACATTTCTTTCACAGTGTGATCTGACGGCGTGTCAATAAGTTCAAGCTGCAGCTCCTCAGGTGCTGACAGTGGCCAACTGTCTTGGCGGGCCGCAAAAAACTCTGTGGCGGGCCGCATGTGGCCCGCGGGCCGCCATTTGCCCACCCCGGACGTAAGCAAGAGTCAGGGCTCATCTCCTTCCTGCATTCCTCCGACCAGCAGAATTGAAACCCCTGCAGTATCAATTCCTGAAGAAAGAAGGGCATGGAAGAGACTGCCAAGAATACGATTCTCTTGTACTGTACATCCTCCGCTGCCACCAGTCACTAGATCAGCCCAGCCTCAGCGGGCGCCTGGACATACTGACCTACGCTAGCCCTGAGAGGGATATACTTCACGCTTTTCCCCAGACGAATCTGCCCAAAACAGAGAGTCGGTGTGGTGTAGCGGTCAGGAGGGTTAGACTTAGTAACTGGGAGGCCTGGCTTCAAATCCCGATTCATGCCATAGAAGCTTCCTTGGTGTCCTTGGGCCGTGCCACATTTTCAGCCTCACCTACCTCACAGGGTTGGGAGAATAAAATGGAGGCGAGGACGATGCCTCTGAATGGGGAGGTTCCCCTCAGTCATCACGGCCAGTGGCCAGTGACAGACTTATCCTCCAGGAAACTATTGAAACCCCTTCTAAAGCTGTTGATTCCTGTGGCCATCACGACATCCTCTGGCAGCTAATTCCAGATCTGAATCCCTCTCTGTGTAAAGTAGTACTTCCTTTTGGCCGTCCTGAACCGACTGCCCATCAGCTTCACTGGATGTGCTCAAGTTCTAGTATTTTGGGAGGGGAAGAACAAGATCTTTGTCAACTCTCTCCACACCATTTGTTCCTACTCTTGGTTTTCTGTCATTTAACCAGTTTTCAATCCATAAGAGAACCTGGCCTCTTATCCCAGGACTGCTAAGTTTACTCAGGAGTCTTTAGTGAGTGGAAGCACATCAGCAGCCATGAATAGAATAGAATATACTTTATTGTCATTGTACATAGTACAATGAAATTAAAAAGTGCCATCATTCAGTGACTCGCAACATATACACATGCGCACTCACACAGACATTCACAACTGCTTCTCCCTTTTACATAGCAACCAAACCACTGTTTCCTCCAGATTTCAGTCTCATGCAGCATTCAGGGCAATAATAGCTCTCGAGTAAAAACTGTTTTTTAGTCTATTTGTCCTTGTTTTGATTGTCCTATATCTTCTGCCCGAAGGCAGCAGTTCAAACAAGGAATATGCAGGATGTGATAAATCCTGTAGGATGTTCTTCACTTTTTTCAGACATCGAGAACTGTACAGTTCCTCCAAAAGTGGGAGAGGACAGCCAATTATCTTCTGGGCTGTGGTGATGACTCTCTGGAGTGCTTTCCTATCTCCGACCGTACAACTAGCAAACCAGGTGCAGATACAGTATATTAAAATGCTCTCTATTGAACGACGATAGAAAGACATCAGTATTTTCTCATTCAAGTTATTTTTCTTTAAAAGTCTGAGAAAATAAAGCCTCTGCTGGGCCTTCTTCACCAGAGCAGTGGTGTTTGCACTCCAGGTCAGATTTTGTTCAATAGTCACTCCCAAAAACTTGAAAGTAGCCACCCTTTCCACACATTCTCCGCCAGAAGGAACCCCGCTGAAACCCAGAAGGAACCCCGCTGCCCCCCAGTGATGTTTCCAAGGGAATGGGAGTTCCTTAGGTTTTGCTCCAATTAATCCTGAAGAAATTATTCAAACCACGTTATGTAGAAGCTGGGGAATAAATGCTGTCTTCCAAAAGCTCGGAAATCTTCCAACAGGCTTGCCAGCTATTAACCCTGTTTCACCAAGATGCTTTATCAAGAGCTATATCTTTCTTTCCCAGTGCTGTATAGTCACAAACAATTCTGTGAATTTTATATAGATGGATTCATTTTTAACCGATGTATGAATGTCGATTTTAATGTTGTTAGCCGCCTTGAGCCGGCTTCGCTGACTAGGCGGGGTATAAATCTAAATAAATGAATGAATGAATGAATGGAGGGAGTCGATAGACCTCTGCAGCACTTCTTTACTCAATTTAGAAAGGAACATGGACAATGTCTCCCACCATTTTCAAAAGTGAAAGTTTTCACTTTCTTCAGGATTAATTGCAGCAAAACCTAAGGAACTTTACTATGCTTACAGCATAAAAGAGACAGTCACTGGAACATGACCCACAGCAGCAGTGAATTCATTTTTCCCTGATGGGTGACTGCGTGAACTGTACGCATTATTCTTTATTGTATTACTATTGTAAGAATGTGTGTAGTATAATATAAGTATTGAGTTGGATTGTACTGCAGGTACTGTACCACTAGAATTTGTTGTAACAATTCATTGCATTAATAGAGACTTATAGTTTATAGACGATAAGGTTGAAGTGGTTTGTTACCCAGTTGTTTTCCTCGTGGTTTTCATATTCTACTGTGTACCATCTTGTTGGTTGTACTATTAAAAGGGGACGAGACAGATTCACGGAAGATGGGTTTATCAGAGGCTATTAGCCCTGGGAACTAAAGGGAATCCCCACCTTCAGAGGCAATAAATCTCTGAATGCCAGGAGGGAACATCAAGGGGAAGATGTTCTAAGCCCTGTTGTCAGCCCTCTGGAGGAACTGGTTGGCCCCTGTGTGACATGAGGCTGGACCACTGGTCTGATCCAGCGGGGCTCTTCTGACGTCCTTAACAGCCACGTCCAGGGGTCATTTCGTAGAAAAAGAGGTGCAGGAGCTCATTAGCATAACTCATTTGCATATGCCACACTCCCTAAAATACCGGAAGTGTGTCAGAAGGCAACACCCACCCCTCGGGCTCCACTCCACAGGTAAGTGAAACTGACCTGCTCTTCCTCCATTCCCTTCCCCATCCAATACTTTGTGCAATAAAAATAAGCTTCAAGAACACACCCTCATTCTCCTCCTGCTCCCTTGAAACCACCAGGTTTCAAGGAGACTTGAGATACCCAGGACATGTGCACCACCCATCCCTTCCCCTTCCCCTCCCCACAACAAGACACCCTGTGAGGTAGGTGGGGCTGAGAGAGGTCTTTTGAGAACTGCTCATGAAAAAACAGCTCTGAGAGAACTTGTGACTGGCCCAAGGTCACACCAGCAGCTGCATGTGGAGGAGTGGGGAATCAAACCCAGTTCTCCCAGATTAGAGTCCAACTCCTGACCATTACACCAAACTGATAAGGTGGAAGCTGCTGAAGCGTTGGTGAAATTTCTCCAGTACTTATGTGCCATGTGCCAAGATAAAAAATGGTATACTTAGAAAATTTATATGCCACCTTGAGCAAGTCTCTGGAAAAGCAGCACAGTCATAAAAGGAACAATGATAGAATTATCAATATTAAAACAAAACATTAAAAACAATAAAGACCCTAGCAGGGCTTTCCCCGGGGCGCTGCGCCTCTGCACTGCTTGGGGAAGCTGAGAAGGGGGCGGGGCTTGGCCATGTGCCCGCCCCCTGGGCTCCTCACTCCCGGAGCTGCGCTCCTGTGCACTCCTGCTCCATCGGACCCCTGGCCACGTCTAAGTTGCAATGGATCACTTCAGCCTCATGAGTAAGCCCACAAAAATTCCAGCCCGCAAGAAGCACTTTGCTAACCTGTCCGGCCATATTCTCTCCAGGGCAGAGGTGTACCTTTCCCAAATAAACACTTTTAGGGCGCAGCAACAGCCTTGAAGAACAAAGGAGTCTTTCAGTTTAGAAAACCAACCTTGGAAAACGATACCAGCCAAAGGAGAGTAGCTATTTACAAACATAATCCAGGACCAGAACACAGTGGGCCGCATCCAGCCACCTGGGGACTTTGAGGATATTCCACTTTCCCTTTTCCGCTGCTACCAACAAACCCCTCTAAGGACTCAAGTACCATTAAGTCTTCAGAGCTCTGAGGGTGGTTACGTGCCAGTGAGGTCAAACTCGGCTAGACATTTGCCATCATTAGAAGCTCACAGTTCAGAACTGGAGCCGCACTCAGTCCCCCCAAAAGGAACAGAATTCTTCCAAAAAAGACATTTGGAATATGGTTAGCTAGCTTAATACAGTGGTAGAACGAAGTCTGAATCCAGGGTCACCTTCAAGACCAACAAGGTTTTATTCTGGGTATAAGTTTTCGTGTGCATGCGCAGCTCTTCAATATGATACAGTGTTCCCTCCAAGTTGAGTTAGTGTGAGCTAGCTCACACTTTCTTAGCCTCCGGCTCACCCATTTTTGTCTCCGCTCAAGGAAGGATGGCTCCAGAGCAAACTAATTTATGCAGTAGCCCAGTCACTCGCTCACCACTTTAATGCCGGTAGCTCACAAAGGAGAATTTTTGCTCACAAGACCCTACAGCTTAGAGGGAGCATTGTGAGGAAATATCTGATGAAGTGTGCATGCCCACGAAAGCTTATACCCAGAATTAAACTTTGTCTTCAAGGTGCCTCTGGACTTTGATCTGCTGCTTCGGACCAAAATGGTGACCCGCCTGAACCTAATACAGTGGTGTAAGGCTGAGGATAAAATTTTACAAGGACCACATGGTTTAAGTAAGATGAGCTGGATCCTGCGCACTTCCAGTGTCAGGAACTGGAATCTCCTGATGCCCTGTGATTGGTGCAGTGGTTAAGTTTGGTGTAGTGGTTAAGTGAGAGCCAGTTTGGTGTAGTGGTTATGTGTGCGGACTCTAACCTGGGAGAACCAGGTTTGATTCCCCACTTCTCCATTTGCAGCTGTTGGATGACCTTGGGCAAGCCATACCTCTCTGTACCAGCTGTTCTCTCAAGGACAGTTGTCTCAGAGCTCTCTCAGCCCCACCTACCTCACAGGGTGTCTGTTGTGGGGAAGGGAAGGGAAAATAGTTTGTAAGCCGCTCTGAGACTCCAAGTGAAGGGCAGGGTATAAATCCAATCTCCTCCTCCTCCTAAAAAGGTGATGTTGGGGGTCCAGGGTGGGGGTGGGAATGGGATTCGATCCACTTTCTCCTCCTTAGCATACATGCATTGCTGCTTTTGCACATGGGCCCCCACCTCCCACAGTCTCTTCCTTCCACCACCGTATTAATTTTTAAAATAATGTTCATGTTCAAGATACAGATTCTAGATTTTAGATACTTCTATGTCTGTATGCAATCCAGTTATCTAGCTTTTAGCTTTAATCTAGACAACAAAATAGATTTAACAGATGATACCAAGATTTAACATTGCTTTTCAATATAATAATATTCTTATTTTGAAGCATTACAAACAGTATTCTCTGCATAATATAGTTTAGCGTAGGTTTTTAGCATGTAGAAGTAGTATAGGGGGAAATGCAATAAAAAATTTATATATATAAAAAAAAGATACAGATTCGGCATCCCGTAACACATTTCAGTCCACCATACTGAACAGTGGAAGGCTGCTCATCGTATATGGACTGCTCTTAACAAAACGGCAATCAGACTGTAATAAGGGATGACAGAACCCTCTTGGGGTCTTGGGGACACAGCATCACCGAAACAGTGCTTTCTTTGGCCTTACTTCAGAAAAGATGTTGACAGAATGGAGTGGGTGCAGATCTTTGAAGGGCTGTCACTTAGAGGAGGGCAGGGAGCTGTTCCCGTTGGCAGCAGAGGAGAGGACTTGCAAGAATGGGATTAAAGGGCAGGAAGGTACCGGCTGGATCTTAGGAAAAACTCTTTGACAGTCAAAGTTGTGCAACTGTGGAATCGGCTGCCTGGGGAGGTGGTGAGCTCCCCCTGACTGGCAGTCTTGAAGCAGCGGCTGGACAGACACTTGTCAGGGGTGCTCTAGGCTGATCCTGCACTGAGCAGGGGGTTGGACTCGACGGCCTGTGTGGCCCCTTCCAACTCTGTGATTCTATGATCCTAGAACTGTGTCTTGGGTGGTAATGACACCGATACAAACAGCACAATACTGTTTAAACTGCACTTTAACGCTCCATACGCTGCTGCTCATCTCCCGCAATTGTGTTGCTACACAACCAAACTCTTCTCTTGTTTTACAAACGAGGATTCCAGAAACCTGTAGTGACGTAGTATATTAGCATAATCGACAGTTAAACTGAACTTGCAGACTGTTCGGAGAATTTTATTGTCTTTTCCCACATACTGTAATATCATTAATGATCTTGTTCATCTTAACTGTACAGTTTGACATTAACCGCTGTATAGTCCTGCGTAAACTAGGCTGTCATTAAGACCAGCAGCACCATTCAGACAGACAAGTTTTTGGGGGCTATCCAGAGTCAAAGCTCCCTTTGTTTTAAATGTAATCATTTGGGGTTCCATAATCGGCTTTCTTTTCCTTCTCCTCTATCTTCCTGGGATCATTTGCCCTTTCTGTAACCTTACTAATAATTTTATACAATAAAGAAAACTTAAAGGTGACTATGATTCCTACATTCTATACACGAGTGACTACAATAAAGTGCTGGCATCACGCTGGTGTGCTGTTATTGATGTGCTGGTGGTTGGTAGATGCGAGACTCTGGAATGTTGTCTCATTTCGAATCCAAAGATCTTCATCCGAACCGTATCATAAACACAAATCAGGCCCAAGCGAACAGGATCAGCCTTCATACACTTAACATCCAAAATCAGTATAATGATATACTGTAGTCTTCTCGTTCCATTATTGCAATACCAAATACAGTCGGCCATCCGCAAGACTCCACAGCTGAACAGCTTCTGAACAGAACGGAGACTCTTGTCTACCAACCACCAACACATCAATAACAGCACACCAGCGTGATACCAACACTTTATTGTAGTCACTCGTGTAGAGAATGTAGGAATCATAGTCATCTTTAAGTTTTCTTTATTGTACAAAATTATTAGCAGCATAGACACGGCTTCGTTTTTCGTACTTACATCCTGGTTATTAGCTGTGTTCCTCTTGTATCTGGTCTTTCTATAACCTTGACTTAATGGCTTATATAGCTTCTGCAATAAAGACTAATTAAATGCTGGGAGTACATTACCTCACTCTGCCAGCTTTAAAAAAAAAAGCAGCCAATAGAAGGTTTCTTCTAATGGGACTTTACTTACAAGACAATCACTGTACGATTCATTTTAAATGCCCTGGGCATGTTATAACCTCTAAGAATGCTGAACAACAGGCTCAATAAAGACATAAGTGAACAAAGAAGCTGTTCAGAAAGAGTCAACGATATTCCCCACCAAACTTGGGTCCGACCCAGGAATCAGACACCTCCCTTTTACCATTTGGGTTCTCTAACCATGAAAACCTTACAGTACGGAATCAAATATTTTATGGTGCAAATAGCTCAGTTTTTCTGACCGGCTACGCCGGAGCAATGGAAACCATTCCCAGAAGGGCAATTCCACCACTGTGTATCCGATTTGACGGAGCTGCCTCCGTTTCAAATGGTGGAGCCCCAGGAGGTTTTTCGAGTGATAGCTATATTGGTTCCTATTGGACACCTGAACGGCTAATTTCGTGCCCCCCAGATGCTGCCCTTTCAGCTGGGAGTCTGCAACTTCACAAGAGGTTTCTGATTTGGTCAATGCGTCCAAGATGGCGCCCGTAAGAGGAACACCGTCAGAAAATGCAAAGTGATCCCAAATGGATAAAGACCGTTCCTTCTGTACTGATGTCTTCTGGATACACGGTTCATCCTTGCTTTCAATGTTATCCACCGGGGACGGATTCCGAGACCTCCCCTTCAACAGCTGATGCATTAAGTCGTCTGTGAGAGAGATTCCATTCTCTTTTAATTCTAATTTCACTGCTGCGGCTTCTGAATGGAAAGGCAGAGGATTTCGCCCTGGGTCTAACCGAATCTCCAAATCAGCTGATCTGGTATGAGGTAAGACCATGTGGTGTTTGACGTACTGGGGACCGCCCAACATGTCTTCAACAAGAGAGAGTGCTTCTTTGACTTCTGGCTTTGTGCAGATGTCCCTCTGGGCAGAATTCCACAACGCCTCAGTCACCTCCTGCTTCAGCTGCAGCGCGAGGCGATGGCCCGTGTAATCGGGGCATTCAATTTCCACTGTGCCATCAAGGGTGAACAAATCCTTCTTGAGGTCAAGCTTACCATCGCCGATTAGTTTGAGAAACTTGGGACTTAGAGCGCAACCTATCAAGTCTTTCGGGAACCGCCCTGCAAACGCCAGTGCTAGCAAGGAGGTGAGCAAATGCTCGGGGAACTTCTGAAACTCGTGCAACTTTGTGCGCAGCTGCTTCTCGAGGCAGGCGTAGAACTCCTCTGCATTAGGTGGCTCGTAGTTCAGGCACCCAAATGACCACAAGAACTTGGCGACGTCTTTGCTTCGGCAATAAGCTGCCCTGGAAGGCACTGAAGAGGCGACTGCATCCAGAATCTTTTCGTTACGGTAATGCAAAGCAGAACAAGCAAGGGTTATGTGCATGACTCCTTGAGTGCCTATGGCGGGGATCCGTGGCGGAACAACAATCCCAAGCTGCTTCAGAAATTCAAGATGATCGACGTGAGTATAACGGTACATCTTGAGCACATTCACCAAGGCATAATCGCTCATCTCTGCCATCTGGGCAGAGACTTTATCTCCGATTTTCCGCATAGTGTGTTCCGAAAGACTGTGGCTGGACTTGAAGAACCCCAAGCAAACGGTGCCCACTTCCTCTAGGCTCAACGCGTTCAAGTGCTTCAAGACTAAGGTGTCGAGTTTCTTCATTAAATCCTCTGGGGCTTTGCGGCCCTCACCTATGATATAGATTAACTGAACTAGCTGGGGCAAGCTGAGTTCTTGCCAATGCCGATCGACGTAGCTTAACGCAATCTCCAGATACCGAGGGACACTGCGCCCCAAGCAGCGCCACAGGTCAGCCACCAGCAGGAGGTGATCCAGGCCCATGTCCCAGGCCCGACGGCAGCATTCTGATTCGTACACCTTCAGCATGGAATGGTTTGGTGGAATGGCTAAGTGAATAAAGGCTTTCAAAACCATAAGCAGCTCAGGAAGGTCAAAGAGCTGGATGCTTTCAACTGCACAGTAGCACAACATGCCAAACCTGGCGTTGGATTTCAGGCGGTCGTGTTCTTCTACTGGCAAGCCGCTCAGCCTAAAGAAATGGCCTGCAATGGTGTGTGGTTTCAGGCTGCTTTTGAACACAGTGACATTCTGCAGGATCGGGCGACCTTCCTCTACCGAAAGGGGCTGAGGGAGCTTGTACCTGTTGTAACTCAGCACTTCGTATTCAGGCCTTTGCTTCTGAAATGCCCTGGGATCTTCCTTCGGATTGTGAGCCTCCACATCAGCCGCTTCCCCACTGTCTTCCGTAAGATCCAGTTCCCTTGTCTGTGTCGAGTTGGCTTGGATAGAGAGAAACTTGCCGCTTTCCAAATCCAGCAGTGTGTTCTTTGTGCTAGAAAGCCTCCGTGAGCACTTAATGCTGTAGGTATTCTGGACCTGACTGGCACCGATTCTAGTGTAATCGCTTCCAGGCAATCCGCCGTCCAAGGCATGAGATGCGTCCTCATCAGGTACACACGTGGCACCCGTGTAGGCTGACGGACGAAAAGAGACTCTGTATCCCGGAGGTTTCCATAGTCTGAGTGTGACAGCGGGTTTAGAACTCTTCTCTGCCTTTTGGAAGCTCTGGTCCTCTTCTGCTTTTCCAAAGGATACCCTCTTGCCCGGCACCTTGGTTTTCGTACAAAACGCAGCCACGCTGCATGACCGTCCTGCAACTCTTCGGCATATTATCCTGGTAGGCATGCTCTCAACTACCCGGTCAGAATCGGTTCCAATTACTGCAAAAAGGGCAGATGAAGAATGAGTAGCGTTTAGCTGTCATGGTGAGTTCTCTTTCTCTTTATAAAGAAACACCCTTAATGTTACAGCAAGATATATTCTGAAACGCAACATTTACTCAAAGCTTCATACAGATCGCAGGACACTGGACATTCGGGGAGGGGCTGCTGTGGAGGCAGAAGGTCCCGGGTTCAATCCCCAGCATCTCTAGCTTAAAAATATAGGACAGGAAGCAAGTAAGACAGGAAAAGAATGCTGCTTCAGAACCTGGAGTGCTGCCAGTCAGAGTAGACAATATTGACCTTGGTCTAACTCCATATAAGGCAGTTCCAGCTATGCATGTGCAAGGAAGTTGAAAACTCAGTCGCTGAGTCCTTCCATTCCTTTGTGCAAGCCATCCCACGCTCAGCCAAACCATACAGGAAAGCAGGGTGCACTGTGACATGAGATTAGGCGCTCGTTACGATGGGTACCTCTTACAAAACTAGAAACACATTGTACGGAAATAATGCATGTGTGTGCAGAGTCCATGGTTCAATTAAGAACATAAGAGCCCTGCCGGATCAGACCAGTGCTCTACCTAGTCCCGCATCCAGCCTCACACAGTGGCCAACTGGTTCCTCTGGACAGCCAACAACAGGGCACTAGGCCCGAGGCCTTCATAAGAACATCAGAAAAGCCTGCTGGATCAGACCAGTGGTCCATCTAGTATGGCCTCCTGTCTCACACAGTGGCCAATCAGTTCCTCTGGAGGGTCAACAACAGGGTAGCGAGGCCGAGGCCTTCCCCTGTTGTTGCCTCCAAGCTCTGGG